>CM057051.1:55950821-58450821 GCA_029948455.1 Solanum rostratum
TAAAGGCTTATGCCTTCACGACGTAAGGAGCGAAAACAAAATACCCTTCGTCAGCCTTTTCATCAATAGAGACATCGCCCGACCAAAGACAATGTCCCAAAACGATCTAGTCAGCCTGCAGGCAACTGCTATAGATGACGCGCCTACCATGACCAGTTCAAGAGGAAGGTCATAGTAAGGGGAGAGAACACCCGGACTGTCTACTCTTATGTGTGTGGCCATTGGCTTTCCCTTCATATCACAGCCGTAAAGTCTATAAGGAGAAAGTATTGGCTAAGCACCTTTGGGTTTGGGCGGGCCCCCTCTTAGTTCAATTTTGCTCGAAAGAAATGGTCATCTGTCTTTCCCTTCATTTTTCATTCATTTCTCTTCTTCTTCGATTCCTTTCCATTAAGAAAGGAGGAAATACTATATATAGACTAAATCGGAATGAAGAAGATATGAATGGCGCATACTAGAACCTAAAAACAACCAACCACCTATAGGACTGCTATAACGCCCATCCCTCTGGAAATTTTCTCGATTTCCTCAAATATGTCCTCTAGTATGAGGGTATTTAGTAGATGTATACTTTTCACCGCTTTCTTTCCTTACTTAAGTCTCATAACGGAGGGTCCACGTTAAACAGATTGGGCTCACAGAATACTTCAGGGCTGGAGTGAAGAGCCACAAAAGAACCTGTCAGGAACTGTATAAAAAGGACGGAGAACTGCATACGGTCTGCGACTCACTTCCTTGAAATGAGGGAGAGGAGTTATGTAGGCTGTGGCCGTTCGAGAAATGTAGTGGTTGCTCGACCAAAGCCAGTCAAAGACTCGATTATATGCCTGATATTACCATAAGACCGATGAGACTTACAAGAAGTGAAGTACAGAAGAGCGCATATTAAGAATAAATAACTTAAGATGCTCATCTCCACTTACTCTATCTAACCAGCTTTATCCGATTCAACCGCAGCAGAAGAAGGGGCCGTATCAGTCGGCTTGCCAATCAACTGACCCGTTTTCCTTGGTCGACAAGGGAGCTACCCCTAATCCCTACTTTCAGCGGAGTTTCTTCTATATTTATATCTTTTATCATCTATTTACAAGAGCAAGGACGTATTGTATTGAAAGAAGGGTTGCAAGCAAGGGACAATCTATGGCGTACCACTCCTGCAACAGAAAACAAAGGTGACATACTCTACTAAATGACAAAAACGAAGAATTCACCTTTCCTATGCTTCGAAAGTAGGAAAGGGAGAATATATAATATCATAGAGAAAGAGATAGATTATAGCTACAGGGTGACACCCTCTTATTGAATGAAACTGAAGCAGGCACATAGGCTACTCGATTACGTTTTACCGTGTTTAGAGCTCGGAATCTATGAAACCCTTCTTGATGACTCTATTTCAGAAATATCGTAAGAGAAGAGAAATTCATAATCAATCAAGCGTGATGAGAGAGAAAGAAGGGACGAGATGTTAGAAGGAAATAGGTGCGGGAGCTGCAACAATCGCTTTGTAGGCAGCCCAGCCCACGAAGAAGGGTCCGGTCTAAGAATTGTATATGAAAGATTGCTGCTAGATTCTATACCAACGCATTCTCTCCATCAAAGAAGGAAAGTCGAATCGCAAGGGCTTTAGCGACAGAGCTATTCCACCTAGCTGGCAGGTAAGGAAAAACTACCTGCTTCTTCAACGCCAAGGCACCGAGCTAAGACCCCATCGGACATCTTGTAGTCAAAATTGCCACAAAATTTAGTGAAGCACTTCAAATCTTTCTTGGCCATGTGCACTGACAACACTGATTTCTTTAGTTCTTGAATTCTCCAATCTCCTTCTTTAAGGACATCTTCATATAGCTTATCGTGAAAGTTCCATGAGCTGGAGTTCGTTGCTTGCTTCATCATCTTCGAACTTGATCTTTGGTCAAAGAATCAGCATGTCGATTGGTAAACCTGTTGACGTATTCCACATCAATTTCATCACACAGCTTCTGCACAAGGGACTGATAAGGTGCTTGGGAAATATCCTTCAGTGCGAATGTCCCATCTGTCTGTCGAACCAATCAGCGACAACTTTGAACTTATTTATCTTCATTTCTTTAGCGATAGACAACCCTATTGTATTCGGGAATTATGCTTTCTCTTCTTAGAAGGAAGTTCCACTCCCAGCGTACCATCACCATCCATCGATCGGATCCCCCTAGCTGCATGTATTCGGGCGTTCTTGCTGAGATCAAATGGGCAAACTACTCAATTGGCCTGCCTTCAGTCAGACCTGAAAGAAGATGAGAAAGACTGGCTCCGGGTATTTGAATTAAGCTTGCTGCCCAAGCCTCTCTTTTCCACGCCAACACCGTCCTCGTCCTCAGACACTAGAGATTCAAATCCGAGATACAAGCTTTAGGTGCTAACCTTTTGGCTCCCTGCGTCTAACACTCTCTGAAACCTATATCTTTGTAAAGAAAAAGTCGACTTGAAACCCTCATATCATATGTCCACCCATGGGGCTAGGTTATTTTATATAATATGGGGAAATCTGGTGAAATCGTAGGTCGGCCTTTAAACGGCCGTGTAAAGTAGCTCTCAAAGGCCATTCTTCTCCTCGATCCGCTAGTTATCTGGTTATGGCTTCCCAACTCTACTTCTCTTTATCCAGGCACACGTCGTCTCGCTCCTTCCCTGCCTAGCAAGAGCAAGTCAGAGTGAAGGTCAAGCAAGAGCTAGACTTTCTCCCTAGCTGAAACGCCTACTCGAGCACACCTACCCTAGCTGACACTGCACACTTCCAAGTTGAGGTCGAGCTACTTCCCTTCCTAGCTAGGTTTAAATCCTTATTGAGCTACTGAGCTCTCTTCTCTTATAGGGCCAACGTGCCTATTCTATTACATTCCTTTTCCCCCTTCTTAACTGACGCCATTGTGTTTGCGTGAAGCTCGAGAGTCAACAAATGCAGGAATAGCTCCTCTGATGACTCAAGCAGAGTTGGTTTCTGATTCCAAGGCCTAGGCCTAGGTGAGGGTGCTTTCACTTCCTACATCGAAAGCGCACTCACAATCTATGGCTCACTTAAGGCTAGAAGCCGTAGCCACAAGCCTTAGCCATCTCTCTGTTTTCCTCCCTATAAACTGGAATACCAGGAAGGCGAAGCTAGAAAGCTCGTATACCAAATCAACCTACAATATCATTTCGATACGTTTCCCCGGATGGAAAGATCTCGCTTGGCTGATCGTACGTCTTAAGCTAGGTCCGTGAATGGCGAACTTCTATTCGTTTTATGGATTCACCCTAGGTATGTATACTTGTATGTATGGGCCGATAAGAAATCTTCTCTATCGCCACAAGCTCACACGGCATTATCTTATAAAAGGCAGCCTCCTCTCGTATTTTTTCCATGGTATATGCGAATTGAGAACAAAGCTCATTCTATGATATATGTTTCTGATCCTAGTCTGCCAACTAAACCGATCGTGTAATCACCAGTTTGGGCTAAACTGAACTTTCACTTATTATCAGAAGCGTTATCGGACCGGCTCAGTAACTTCCTTTTTTAGTAACTCGCACAAGCACAAGAGAAAGGAAAGAGTCGTCCTGGCGATTCAGTCGAAGGGAGGGAAGGTTCGTTAGGAAGAGATTTTTCCATTTGCGAACCTTTGGGCACACCCTTTTGGTTCGATTAAGCACTCAAATGAACCTGAGAGGAGAGAAGCTATTTGAATAAAGGAGAGATGAAGAGCTAGCTACATAGCCGTATATAGCTATAGTCTTCAGAAGATTTTGACTTAGTGTTAGTACCTGTCTATGGCTTGGGGGATTAGGAAGGCTTTCTTTTTCCAAGTCCGGCTCAATACATAAGCCTAAGTAATCTCTTCTTTAAAAGAATTTAGGGGAACTTCCACGAATCCATAGGACTGCTAGCCGCGTCAATAGCTCTTACGTCCTTGCCACGCCTCCCTTTCGCTAGAAAAGAGATTCAATCGGATCTTCTGTGGTCTGCCGACCAAGAGCATGAACTTCTTTGCTGTAAAATGGACCATAAGTCCCGGCCCGAGAACTCTTCAGTAGATGGAATAGAGTAAGGACCGAGAACAAACAAATGTGCAGGCCTTTTTGTTTAAGCCTTAGTACGGGTATGTCATGTCTTTGCTTTTATTAAGCCGCTATGGAGCCATCGTACTCACCTCAGGAGATCAAACAAAGGGATCCAAGGAAGAAAGTCTCACATAAGCATAGAAAAGGGAATCAGATTTACAAAAGACTGAGTTCGTCCTGAGTCCTAGTTACAAGGAAAGGAAGAATCGTACTGTCGTGCTGGATACCACTCAACAAACAGGAAAGGAATGTATGCCTTGGAAAGGAAAAAGCGGATTAATCCTCCTAAAACGAAAACTATTAGAAGTTCGATCTGTCTTTTATTATGATATTTTTCGTTGGATTCAAAGAGCGCTCCGTCAAGCAGTCTAAGCCGGCCAGAAGCCAAATCACCACCTTGATTAAAGGATAAGGCCGCAATCAGACTTCTTTCTTTTAGTTTTCTAATTCAAAAATAGCGGGTACCTTCGCTTCGGATACCTACCCAGGCATCCTCGCTCCGGGATGTACTTCTTCGATGCAGCCCTAACGGCGTCTTCTCGGTTCTATCGGTCCTACGACGTCCTATCGTCCTTAACGCCCTTTGTTTTCTAAATTGATTGACGTCACGGACTCCCGAAGTCAGAAGATTCCCTCCTGAGGATAATAGAAAGTCAAATACAAATATGGTCAATCGTAATGTGGAGAACTTTCGTAATAGCACTATGGCCAATCCTTTTACCTGTATGGTCCAATTTAGGCCTCAAACTCACATCGAGGTAGGAGAACAAATAAGACAGCCGCAGGCACCACTACTGCAGCAAGAGCAGCAAAGGCAATTGCAGCAGGTTAGGATGCACCGGGCGCCCTACGAAACTAGACTAGACAGCTTCAATGTGATTTTCGTGACTCTTCCACAATTTCTTCATTTAGTAACTGGATTCCCTTGACCTTCGCGCTGGTGGAGATAGTGGTTGTAGTGTGGACGACCTCACACCTGACAAGCAATGCAAGCACCCTTGCTCAACCCCCTTTAGTCCGACATGTGAGTAGAAGGACTGTGCTGATTCTTCCCCACGTCCTGCGGTAACGGTTGAAAAACTAGAACTCGACTCGAAGAGTTGAGATAGCTAATCCCTAAGCAATCACTTAGCTGCAGTTAACCCTAGCCTTAAGCGCGCTCCGAAAGAAAGTGACTTTCTTTATTTGCAAAGAAGCATATATGCCTGACTTTTCAAGGAAGGGAGGTGATCGAGCGAAGGCTTGGTTCCTCCCTCGCTGTACCGAGGGAAGCCTTTCCCACTTCATCTCTTATATATATATATATATTCTATTATTATATAATGTAGATGATGATTGATTGAAGATTTCCTTTCTACAATAAGCCTACGAGATGAATTGGACCTCAGCCCGAAGAGCGCTTCCCTGGCGCTGGCGGAGAGATTGAAAGAACGGAACTCCAGCGCCTGATTGAGCTAGCTAGAAGCAGGAACTCCTATTTAAGTAAGGCCAGCTGTAAACAAAGAAAACAAGAGATTCGTGGTTATACCGATACCAGTTGACAGCAATTGGCCAGTTTCCTACAGTTGATCGATTTATCCATAAGAGCGGTAAGAGATGATATTTACAAGGACGGGAAGCGGTATCGAACAAGAAGAGCTGGAAGCGAAGCACCCTTTGAAAAGCTTCTATCTGACAGGAGGAAGTACTCAACTAGTGAATGAAAGAAAAGATGACGCCCAGGTGAAGTCAACTTACTCAAGAGTCCTCTTTAATTCAGGTAACTAATGTTGCGCATCTATCTACCAGCAAAGACAGGTTAGAATGGTAATCTATGCTAGGAGTGCCCCTTACCTTAAACCTTAAGTAGCTCACTGAAGGAAGCGTGAAAGTAAGAAAGCAAAGTCTCAACCCGAAATCAATAGCCCGCAAGAAATAGAAAGGAGAAAGCCCATCTCTTTCCAGTAGTATGTAGCTTTACTTCCTTGAACTTCTATGGAGGGCTTAGTTAGCGCAGTTGAGTGGCGCTTGTTGAATACCTCTCTACGGCCTGTTCCAGGGAATGCTCTAGTCTATTTCTAACTAGTGGTGGAAAGAGAATGAGAAAGAGAATCGATTTCAAGTAGCAGTAGAAGTAGATTACGTAGTAGTGGTAGCTTGTGACCTCTCCTCTGAACCCTATTCTTTTCCACTAACATCTCGCCCGGTAGTAGTAGCTTCCTCCTCTCGCCGTCCCGCCCTTATAACAACTCTGGAACCCAAATCAGTCTTGCAGGAGTGGTAACCCCTGTAGTAAGACTCTTCCGCCTCGTAGTCAATCTACTGATGAGCCTTATCGCCAAAGAAGGGGGAGCCTATTGATGTTTCAAAAAAAGGAATTGAGAATCATCATAGGCTGTGTTTTAGGTGAAGGAGAGAGACAGGACTTGCTAGGAATTGAATCAATAGGCTCAGGGGCATGCCCCGTATCCGCTGCAAGACAATCCGCTCTTTGACACATATATTAGACCATAGCACAAGAGACGATTCGCTCTAGTCCCGTAACCAAGCGAAAGAGGATTCATGGACAGAAGCTGCGGGTAAACCCTCGGTTTGCCCTCAACTATATACGTTGATAGGGGATAACTTCTTTGCTAGCTACCAACTAAAGGTGATACTATCTACAACTCCTGAAAGAAGGCCAAATAGTGTCTCATCCGACATTCCCTCTCTAAGGAATGCTTATTCAAACCATTTGTGGGAATTTGAGAATTTTCTTCTTTATCTCTTCCTCCTTGCTGGAAGGCTGTTTATGAGCGAAGGGAAGTAGAGGTAGAGGATCCGAAGGAGAGAGGAGATCTCTGCTCTTATCGTTAATTAGGTACGCCTCCAGATCTAAATGTATACCCTAGGCCAAGGGGTGCAATCCCCCGAGCAGCTCTTCATACTATGGGGAACTAGAATCTCCTTGACCTTTCGATTGAGGGTATTCAGCAGTGGGCCTACCTTAAGGTAGGAGGTGATTGAAAAAGGGGAAGCCGGTCCCCTTACATAGCCATAATAGTCCGTTTTTTTGAAGTAGCTGAACAATAGAATCGGCTGGTATAGAATCAACTGCACATTAATCTTTCTCTATTCTATCAATTTCATTCTTTTTTATGTCCACATGTTTGCTTTAAAAAGGAAGTAAGGCCACCTCTGAAGTTTGAGAACCAGCAGGAACTTGGATTGCTGACTAATCTAATATCCTATCAAAGAAGATGAAGTTGCGGGTAATATACTGTATGTAAGACTGACAGGCTTCGAATGAGGCTTTGAAGAAAGAGATAGAGGTTCTCAAGAGTGGATCTTCAAGAGCAAAGACTGGAGAACAGTAAGAGCTGATTCGTCTTAATTAGGCTTTTGACGGAGCGGAGAAAGATCTTATTTGAATTTTGGGGATTCCTCTATAAAGAATAAGGGAGAAGATCTACAACCTAGCAAACTAGCCTCCTTCTTACTAGCATTTTCCCAGTCTTCTCGAACCAGCATCTTCCAACCTGGTGCTCTCACTTCTCGGACTAGTACAGGTCCAAACCAAAGCCAAAGCTCCAAAAGTCTAAGGATAAGTTCCCTCTCTATGGAAGAAAGAGAGTGCCACAGCTATTATTTCAAAAGCTCGGAAATTCCTTCTTGGAACAACCAGAAGATAGAAAGACCAGTACCTGGCCTGCTACTGCTTCGGATTGATAATAAACGTTACTACTCTCCTTCCCGCTTGTCATTTCCTTTTTAAAGCTGCTCATTCTTCAACCCCAGGATGTGATGACCTATTCTATCTTAACTTTAGCTACTCAGAAACCTAAACGATGGATGTTTTTCCCCCGTCTTCCCAAACCAATTTACCTATTTGAGATGTCTCCATGTGTGGCGTGATAAGATAAGGACCACTAGGGGCCTGGTTTGTCCTTCTTCCCGCAAGAACCCTAACCCTTCATTCTATTCCATAAAACCTTGGTAGGACATCTATTTCTCAATTCCATAAATCGGTAAGCTCCATTTTGTTTTATAGGACCTGAAGGCTAGGCTAAACCTCCCTCAAAGGGATTCCTGAGCGGAACTCTTTTTCAAAGAACTGGCGATATTCCCTTAACTGCAGATTCAATAGCACCGATTATGAACCCGGAAAGAGAAGAGCACCGTCTACTCATACTGTCACACCGGCAAGGACTTTCACTTTCTAAATAGAAAGGAAGAGGTCAGGCCCACCTTTCATAAAAGTAGAAGCTGGTACTTAACACTTGTATTCTATTCCCCATTATTTCTTTTTTTCGCTTTCTAGAAATATCATAAGAGAAGAAAGAAGTTAATGTAGGTCGGATCCTAGTGTAGATAAATGCTATCCGACTTGAATGATCGAATTTTTCGTTTAGAGTTTCGTACCCAGGCACGGAATCCACTTGCCAACTGATCCGAGTTTAAATGAGGGAACGAACGATCTAAGTAAGGAGGTAGCTCCAGCAAGGTAGTTCTTTGACCTAGTTCAGCGAGACCGGGGCTTAGCTCTTTGAAGCAGATGTTTAAGGAAGTTTCAAAATGCTTACTCGAAAGAGTAAGGAAGAAGAGCTACTTTTATTTAAGCGGAATCAAAGCTCTTAGGTAAGAAGGCAGGAAGAAGTTCACACCTGGATTAAAGAAGCTGGTTTGATAGAACCAGGGTCAGCGAAAGACGATGGAAAAGGCTGCTTGTAAGTGTGATTCTCTATCCTCTCTCTTTCTATCATCAGAGAATCAATCTCGTAGCCTAGCTATGTAGCAGGCTTAGAGCCTTTTGATGGAGGAAGAACCGCGGCTATGGAATCTGCTGCTCTGGCCGCTGTTCTGTTACCCGGTCTTGGTGGTGTAGTTATAGGAGGTGCCATAGCTAATCGAGTAGCTCTAAAAGCATGTGTAAAAGCTCGTAATTCAGGAGTATCGCTTGAAAGCATGAAATTCAGTTGCTAGCTGGACTGACTGTCTTCTCTCTCTTTCGTTTTCTAGTCTTTGCTTCAGAAAGTCATTTATAAAGATCCACTTTTCTTTTAATAGAGAGGATTTCCAACCATTACATACGATATTTGAGTGGGGATTTACTAAGCCTAAGTTCTTAACCCGCTATGATGCGACGATAACTTCTTGCTTTCTTTCCCTCTCTCCTGCCTTTCTTAGTCTTTAATCCTCTCTAAAGGGAGTGAAGTCACCTTAGGGTTAGAATCCAATGTGATCTTAGAGCTATTGACCCTACCCAACTAACTCTCTCTAAGTAAGAGCTCGCCCTGACTTATTAGTCTTATCGAAGTCGATAGGGAAAAGAGAAAAGGTGAGTCCTTCTCCTGCGAGCGACTCCGAAGTGGGCGTTCATGGGTTTCCAAGCCCCGTCTTTCTTTCTGTTTTCGAGTCGATTGTTGAAGTACTAAGCTTTGTCCCTGTCCTTGTCTGTTCAGTAGCTAAAGCCACTCTTCCCCGCACCCGCACCACGTCGTCGGCGTTGAATATCGACCCAACTTCTAAGGTACCGAATGCTTAGGACTCCTCGAAACCACAGCATGGAATACGGCTAATTGCTTTGCTCGCTTCAGGGCAAGAGTCGATCGACGGGGCTCGCCTCTATCCCTCGCTTGCCTTTCTCCCTTGCTTGCCGGCTTCGCTCGCTATTGCTTGGAGAAGTATATATCCATATGACACTATGACACTCGCTTTCCATACAGAAAGACAGTAGCCTAGAATCGAATCTGTCACGAGTAACACAGATAGAGACTGGCTTGCCTTACATAGAACTACAACGGATCCCTAGGGGAACAAGTAGGCTGTCGGAGACACGAGGTCAATTTATTTACACATGTCGAGTGGTCGAGATCGCTCGGGTGAGGTGTCCCCAGTGTTAAGGAGATAGTTGGCTGAGGCAGGGCAGACCGGGTTGGAAGCAGGTCCGGTGATCGGTCCACTCCACTCCCTTAACAGTGAATGAATCCCTCAAACAGTCAGTGCTGAACAGATGAAGGAAGATGAAGAATCTTCTTTTAACGATGAAGATCGCCTCTTTTCTTTCTTGTACATTTCATGTCTATCCGCCCAAGAAAGAAAGGATGTCACTTGATCCATATCCCCCTCAACACAACATGGATATAAGCAAAGCCATAGGCAAAAACCGCTCCGTGGGTTAGGACAAGGGACAGCTACCCTAGTACATTCTGCCAAAGAGATGGCTACCTTAGGGGTTTAGGGACATATGAACGTTAGCCAGACAGGTCCAACGACGAAAGAACCAGGTCTTCCTAGGTTCCTATTAATGGGGGTTCTCTCATAGTGGTGGGTTTTCCCCATCTATTTCTGCCCGAACTCTTCCTGAGCTTCCCTCCTAGCGAACGGGGAAAGCTTATCCCTCACTCGCATTCGCCTAATCGAGTAGAACGCCACTCGGCGATCATACTACAACTGGTCCCGCCTATAGTTATTATAGTGTCGAACACACATAAGTATAGGTTTTGTTGTCCTTACTACGGTTGTAAAAGATCGGATCTTTGCACTTCGTGACCCTATCCGAGTATGTGCTTAGTGCAAGGCCTTATAGAACAATGAAGTAATGTATTCATACGAGCTCTGGCCCTCAGCAGCTCGAATACAAAAGAAACTTGTTCATTTATGTTACCTGTTGTGGACCTTCAACCTTTCACCTTTCATAGATCTGGGAAAGGCGGTTTGGTTTGGGAAGTGACGTTGAGACAGGGCGGCACGTGCGATAAGTAATAAAGAAAGCAAAGAGGCATAAGGCATAAGTTGAATAGGCATAATAGCCTGCCTTCCATCAGTAATAGTCAAGCCTGCGGTTCCCTTCTTTAAAAGCCCTGAAGCCCCATTTTAGAAGTGCGTTTGAACAATACCTCTTAGTACTTATCCTTTAAGAAAGACTTGAAAGACCTACTTTCCACGTGGCAAGAGGCCATTAGCAAAAAAAATGTTAGAACTTCTTGAAAAAAAGAAGAGTATTCGAATCCGGGTCCCCTATGATACTTGGCACAAACCCATGAGTCCTAACATAGATTGGAAAAAGAATCCGATCTCCACTCTTTCAAAAAAATACAAAGGCTATAAACCTCATGCGCACAAGTTTTTTTACAAACGACTTCACACTTGGAGCTTTGAAGAGACACTCAAGTGCTTGAAGGAGAAAGAAAGAGAAGCTCTCAATAGGATAAGGAGGAGATTAAGTGCCCAAGAACCCAAAGGACAAAGACAAGGTAGCAAGGCCTCGAAGACCGGAATTCTTGCATCTTCTTCCCTATTCTTCTTCTCATTTTATTATGTTTTAAAAAAAAAGATCTCACTGATCTTAGAATCAAATGTCTTCTCCTTTAGTATATGTAATATAGGAGAAAGCCGAGAGACTTCCCAAGAGGGTGTAACCCACCACCATTTTAATAAAGACCCTAAAAAAGGGAGATTGTTGTGATCACTTTTCTTGTTTGAATCTTTAAGAAATTTGCTTTCACAAACAGGGAAGAAAGCAAAAAGAATTCAGACACATAAATTTACCAGTTACAACGAGGTGTACTTGCTGGAACCTCGAGCAACGACATTGGGATAGGACTGGGTTCCTTACTCTCTGAAGCCAAATGTTGAGCGGGCAAGTTCAATGGGACGGGAACTTCTGCACTAGGAGATCTCCGTCTTATATCGTCGGCATCCCAGAATGGACGAAGCAGATTCATTCTATATAATCATCGGGAGACTTTTGATAACGCTAGCATTTATGGTGCTGTCCGAATCGCGCAAGAGTATTACCAAAAGGACGCAAACATGTATAGGGACGCTTGTGAGTAGTGGAGCTGGGTAACGCCAACATTTGAAGAAAAACACCTTATGGGACCTGAAGAAAATCGCCAGCCTTCCTACAAGTTTACGACGAATCGTACTATTAGATACCTAAGAATGAAAAATTGTACGGCTTCGATGAGATTTCAAAAGAGAAGTACCATTTAGAGTGTGTCCGGGAACTTTTCGCGAAGTACTAACGCTTGGCGCTTCGTAATCAATATACAAAAGTTGACCATCACCTATGGGTGAACCATTTCTTCAAGAGTGAAATTGAGAGATAGGCCCCGCAGCCTAATAGAGCCAAGAAGAAAGGTATGTCGGAGACGGCCTACTTCCATTCTACCACAGGTCCAGCGGCATAATATGCTGGAGAACAAGAAGTCCTTGCTGCTGGTTACCGAAGCTCGACTCCAGAATTCTCCAGTGAGACGACTTAGCCGCATTCTTGGCTCTTTGGTTGAGCCATTTTGTCCTTCCGAACAACCGTAGAAACGTCATTCGCTCGGAAACATTTGTCATGGCCGGGTTCTTGGTGCAGGGAAAGAGAGTAGCCATAGCTCCGGCCGTCCTTGCCAGCATTTATTACGGTTTGGGCGCTGTTGCCCAAGAGAAACTGGGTCCAGGCCAGTGCAATGCAGAATTCCCGATCCACTACTTCTATGCATGGTTGGACCAGTATTTTCCTAAGCTGTATATGAGATTGCCGCTTCCGGACCTGGGGAAGCTGAAAGATTATGTCCCGGAACGGAAATGCTTGCAATTGAGAACATTGAAGCCGGGAAGTTCAATGCGAAGATGGCCAGGCTCTTTATTCGTCATCCGATGAGCTTCACGTGGCGGCCCTACAAGCATGGTATTTAAGAGATGCCCTAAATCTTGTATGATTAGTCGACAAGGTCGATGAAAAGGGCCCTTGCTACTAATTGCTGTTGTGAAAATGCATCAAAGATAGTATCTGATCTCCATGCGATGCGGCATTCTGACGTTACGGCAGGGCAACGTGCTTCAGGCATAACCGTACAATCTCCACCAGTTTGCAAGAAAATGGAGTTTTGACCTTTTCATTCTGGTACCCGGTCACGACGTCAAGCGCTTCATCTTTAACCTTTTTGGAACTGGCAGAATACTGGGCACGTATAATGAGAAAGGGCACCGGGGCTGCTTTCGTTATAATGCCGGATGACAGAGAGGGCAAGATGGTCTTGGAGTATGTCCGATGGTGGGCATCAACTGACGTTTTCTTACTTCTCGCAAGGAATCAACAAGCTTTTGACATTCAAAGAGCAGCAACTCCCTGATCAAGAAAGAGTTGAGAGTCGAAGTCCTCCTCCTCCTGAACCCACATATGGACTCGTTCCCGAGCAGAAGCAGCCATCCAGATCATCGCAATATCGGAAAGGTCACCAGCCTAGGCAAAAGCAAACCCGGACCATGAAAGTCAAAGGAGTCCGGCATATCGCACAATCAGATGAATGGAATCACTACCTGATGTGATGATGACCGGAACCACTTCTACAGGTACGAACTGTCTTATTGCATTGGATAACTTCCTGCTTGGGAGCGGCTGCTCTCGTACCACCTACAGGTACAGACAACTACCGGTAGATGAGCGCTTAAGTTCTCTTCTTAAGTTTCATTCCGTTCCGTCACGACTTATGCCTTTTAGTAGCAACACTTCCTTCATTGTTAGAGAGCCCGAAGAAGAGGGGAAAACCCTTGATCGCGAGAGGACTTTCTTTTCTAGATACGAAGTCTCAGATGTAAGCTTCGACAAAAGAAGATATGTTGGATAGCATATCCTGGGAAGAACCCAAGTAGAATATAGGTGGCAGATGTGAGGGAGATTAAACAGAGGTTCTCGATCCCGCTGTCCCAGACCCGAAATTCCAATTTTTGGCTAATGAAAGCCCCACGTTACGGACCTTTTCTTCATGGAGAGTGAAGTCTTCAACTTTGACTTTTAGAGTAGTGTACTAAATTGATAGCAAGGTATGATCTAAACTAGAAGTACATGTTTTTGACCTACCTGTAATTGATTTACCTAGTTTCAAAAAAGGGGCCATATCTCCACTCTGTCTTGTACTTAACCTATGACCTCTATTTCACCCAGGCGTTTTAGTAGATTAGATCGTGTAACAACTCTTTTTTTTTTAGAAAATAGGAATTCCTTCGTCCCACCGAAATAGAAAATATAGAAAACGTCAACGGGCTCGTAACATTCGCTTTCTCTGTACCTTGTTCACTTAGTTGATATAATAGATCATGCCTCTAACTCGAAATATCATAATGAAAAACATAGTTGAGAGAGAGTAGCCGTAGAAAGCACTACTCCCACTTTTTGATGTAGTTTCTCCGCTTTTTCTTTCTCGATATGTTGTTAGTGCTCAATCTACTGATCATTGGTAGAAGAGAGAAAAAGTAAGCGGGGTGCTTTCTCTCCTCCCTCCCGGTATCCCCATTAGTTGATATAAGGAATTGGAAATGAATTCCAGATCATTCAGATTGAAGGCGGGATATGGAGACTTCCTCTTACTGTACTGTCCTAAGAAGGAAAAAAGGATAGTTGTCTTTCGTTGGTTCATAAGAGTAAGCACACAATTAATCAAAGGTACCGAGAAAAAGGTCATGTTGATAAGAAGAATTCATCAGAATTCATTCCAAAACATCAAAAGATAACTGGAAATAGAGACAAAAATCATTATGATTTCTTTGTTCCTGAAAGTATTTTATCCCCTAGATGTCGTAGAGAATTGAGAATTCGTCTTTGTTTCAATTCTAGGTCGTTGGGGTTCCAAAGTTGTTGGATCGAAGTTCATTGAGCCAATCATGCACCCTTCTTGGCCTAGCTTTTGGCGGAATAACCGCAGTAACCTCCTTAACTTCATGCCTTTGATAGAACGGAGATGGGGGGGGCTTGCCTCCTCGTTCCCTTTTACCTATGCCATGATGCTCATGGGCAGCTTATCTCTAATTGGATTTCCTTATCTTTCTTCTTCAAATTACGAGTTGAGATTTGGGGAGAGTGGATAGGACAGGGTGGTGGATGACGTAAAGGAAGGGAAGGCCCATCTCGTGCTTTCGAACGATTCTTTCCGCAAAAGGCAGATCTTTTTCTTTCCGTCCCAAATAGAACAATTGAATAGGGACTTAGATGTGACCAAGGTGCTTGCAAGCTTACGGTTAGCAGGTTGTTGGCTGGGAGAGCTGGTAAAAGAATGAAACCTTCAAGAGACCATGGTTAACAAGCCAGCTGAGGAAGAACAATCTCCCCCAGCAATACCGATCCTCCCTAGTTCAATCAGAATCGAGAACTGCGGAGAGGTTCTAACTGGCCTAGCCTAACCAACCGCTACAAGCGGGCAGGAAATAGATGTGGTGGAGACTCAAGTCAAGGCGATAGATCACTATCACTATAGATGCTTTCCCTGGACTATGTTCAATGGCACCTGATATGCCAACAAGAGCTTACTAAGAGATCTTGCATGTTTTATAGGGTGCTTCTTATGTCTTTCCATAAGCAGAAGTATGAGTAGAGCTGCTCTTCCCCTATTCTTAATCCCACTTCTTATGTCTGTCAACAAGAGCCCAGCCCCTGGTTCAATCGATAGATAGGCCGAAAACATATTTCTGGAAAAATGAACAGACCTTTCCTTTTGCCAACAAAGCGGTCAAACCAGTAACCAAGTTCATGCGTCAGTACCACGTCCAGGATCTTAGGAAAGGGGAAGCTCAAATGATATCTAATGGGATGGGCATGCTCCCCACTACTCTATGATTTATTATAGTCATACTCTGTTTCGTACTTGGTAGCTAGCCTTTCGCTTCCTCCTTGTACTAGATTTTTCCAAGAATTCCCCCTGAAAGCGAGAACGCACTATATGCCTTTAAAATAAAAAGAAGGCTGGAAAAAAGAGAGAGCTCCTTTCTTTTCTAGCTTTGGCTGGAGGAATGAAAATCCTATCCTATACGAAGGCCTATATACAAAAAAAGCACTTTGCCTAGAATCCCAAGTTGCCTCCCCTCTCCTCTGAGGCCGATCGCATCCACTTTTGGAGCCCCTCGCCTTTGAGTACGGCAGCAGCCCAGACATAGACCGAATTAGGGGCCTAACTCTTGAGTAGATTGCCCATGGAAAGGAGCTTACTCCAAGATCTGACCCCCCCCCCCCCCCCCGTGTAGGAGTTCGGGAAGGCCAGAAGTAAACAAAGAGCGGTAGAAGAGAATAAAGTGTTGCGCCCATTCTTTTCTTTCATAGCTGGAGCAAATGGAAGGAGACGTTGTGCAAGCCGAAGACTTTGATAGGTGTCGGTAGGCACGCCTCTGATAAGGGCTCGATCCTGAGAATCAATCCCAATCGAATCTATGGAAGGGAGACCCTCTATCCTCTTAATCTTTAGAGTAGATATTATATATAGGATAATAAGTCCACTGCGGTGCCCAAGACAAGGCAAGATGAATGGGAATGTTGAAGGGACATAAGGCTCTGCTAAGGTAAGGAAAGACCCTGACCATCTAGGTCACCAATCTTCTTTTTTAGGGAGTCAGAGACGATCGAAGAGGCAGCAAAATAGGAACTTTCGATCAGGGAGAGCTCAACAAGGTCGAGACCAAGATGATGGAAATTCCAAGGAAGATCGAAGAAGATTAATGAAGGTTTATACCTACCCCTAACTGGAACTATGAATCCAATCCCATCTACATAGATGTTCCTAGCCACGAGATGAGGGGTTTCTCTCTTACTGTTAAGCCGTCTTCAACTCTTCTTTCTTTACTCCTTTTCGCATTGGGGCTGATAATTGGATAGAATCTCCTTAAATAAAGAAAGGGGGCGTATAAATTGGGTTTTTGGCTCGCAATAAAGCTAGGGTCCTGATCGAGCAACTAGTAGTCCTATCTATCCACCTCTCCAGACATAATATCTTGAGTGCCTATGATGGTGACCACATCTGCTGGCATGTGATGTTTGGACATAGAATCGAGTCCTTGTGAATGGGAAAAGCCAGGTGCTCTTATTTTACGACGGTAGGGACGATTTCTTCCATTACTGACCAGAAAGACACCAAATTCTCCTTTAGGTGCTTCAACTGCGGTATAGGCAGAAGGAGCTGGTATGGAAAAACCTTCTGTATAAGGTTCGAAATGGTGAATTGAGGTAGAGTAGACCGATGATCCTGTAGTCATTTGGCCGGCTATTGAAAGAAAAAGCTTGCATCTGCTTCCCCTATTATATAACCGGTCCCATCTCTCTCCAAACCTAACGTGGTAGTTTCCCATCATAGGGCTTTCTATCTATAGATTAAGCCATTACCAAGGAGCTAATTCGTTCAGAACTCAGTTGACTGCTTCTATAGAGAAGGCGGAGCGTCCTTGGCTCAGCATTATAGCACATAGGGCTTCGGCGCCACTACAGCGCTTCGCTAACTCGAAGCGCCTGGCTATGAGAATCTAGCTTCGCTAACGCTCGGCTAAGTCTTGAACCTTCGCGCTGACCGTTCGATTTCTAAGTAGCAAAAGCGCTTCTCTTTGCCCCTTAACCTTAAGTAGAAGGACAAGAAAGAGATTATTGGTTTTCTTGCTCCCGCTTCCTCATCTGCGCTCATCAAGCCAACTTTGCTCTTTGGGAGGTGAAAGAGCGGTTGAAGCGAACATTTCGAAATGACAGCGTCGAAGATATATTTCTATATATACACGGTTACGGTTATCTCGGACTGCATTCCGGAAAAAGCAGCCTACTTGTAGGGCACTGTGTACCTCATGGCAAGCTTACTGAGTATCCACCACATCCCTTTCCAAAGATTCATTCTGATTGGTTTTTGCCATGAACTCTCTTGGCAAAGTCAGGATCATCTTGCAATCCACCTTATCCGGTAAGTTACCTAACAGAACTTGAAACTTTGGCTCATTTTCTTTATTCTTTAACCTGGGTCTGACTGCTTGACTCACCAACCTTCAAGTCTTCCTCCATCAGGTCATCTTCCGGAACCAAGCCTTCTGCCTGTCTTTTTGTAGTTGGATCGCCAAGTTTTTGGAATGTTTTCAACTGAGCGGCAGACCCGACGCGACTGACCGATAAGCCGACGTAATTTGTTCTAACCCGAGACATAAACAAAGAAAGTGTCGAACCATTCTCATATCGTGTAAGTAGGGTCATCGCCTTATAAGACCTTTTTGCTATAATGAAATAAAAAAAATTCGTAAAATCTCGTCTAATACTATCCAATGGACCATGGACTAAACGGCCACTGCCTGAAAGGACTATGTCCAGGGGACCGCCGCCCCCAGAAAAGTCAGCCAAAGACATCGATTACATAAATAAAAGCAGAAATAACAATTCAAAACCATTAAATAAGAGGATAACCAAATCATAACTCTTAATAATCCTAACACCTGATGTCACGTGTACAAGCCTCTAAGTTTATATCGACTTTAAAAGAAATACAGTTCTCAATTCTCCACATAAAAACCCCAGGCAAAAAAAAAACACAATCAACAAGAACCTTGCTCACAACCTACACAACTGTAGAAGCAAGGAGAGAGTACCAAACAGTAAAATACCTAACAAGCAGTCTTATTCACCCTAAGTTACACAAAACTTGTGTACTCTGTCACATACCATCCGAATCTCCACAACTACAACCTGCATGAGATAATTAGCTCAACCTAACAGATAGTAACGTAGAGCAGGGAAGAACCAATAAATGAACTCAACATATCAAAATCATCAATCAGTTTTATCTACACAGACAACAGAAGGAGAATCCAGGTAAACAGAAAAATCAATCATGCATGTTGAAGTGCATTACGATGAAAATGTCACATAAAGAGTGATGCATGTCGGTCCTGATGCTACACACCCATTGAATCTCAGTCTGACACATATGGGCGACATATTTGTCCATATAACCTACCGTGGAACATGTGGTCTGATCCATCACATAGTACTCACCACAAATCATATGACCCGGTCCCTCATATAGAACTTACCATGGAACATGTGGCCCTACCCCTCATATGGTACTTGCCACACGGCTAGTGTCCCGATCATTATTTCTCATCATTTCTCATAAGGAGTTTCATCATATTAATGAAATGGAACTGATTTAAGTATAGCATGTTCATATATATGAATGAGAAGATAAGAATGGTTAATACCAAATTACTATACATATCAATACACTCATGTTCATCATTAATAAAGAGTCAAACAAGTGCCTCAGACTATCCACAACACATAACCCATGTTTATATTATCACATTGCATTTTTAGTCCCATTTTTTTCATATTTAGAGTCATTTAACATGGGTGTGTACATATAATATAATCCCTTCACCAAGTCCTGTTACTCCCCAACACACAATAAGAAAATACAAGTCCTATGCACTTATGAAACTGCATAAGTCTTGTGTGAGTGAAGAGTATTCTTGAAAGTGAGGGCACAAGAAATCATTTTGAGCAAGAGCTTGCAACCATGTGAGCAATTGTGAGCATAGCATTATCTTGATACTCTTTAGTCATGTCTTTAGGCCTCAAAATTGTGTAACTGGTTTGTGGAAGCTTCGTTGAGGGGCGAAAAGGCATCATCCGCATGTTACTCTCCTTTGGTCATGTTTGTAAGCGAAGTGTGTGGGTAATTGATTGGTTGATTTTCTTAAGGGCATGCATAAGGTTAATTTGAGGGTGTTCATGAATCCACAGGTTGGACTCATCTTCAGGCCTAAACAAAGCTTAATATTTTCCTCAATGCACGATTTTATCTTGGAACTAATTTAATCTATGTAATGACCTTGAAGGTCATTTTTGGCATTTTCGACCAAATTACAGTATTGCCTTTCTCAAAAGTTGCTTTGAATCATTTTTGGTCAAGTCTAAAAGTCAAATTTTGAAACCTTGTAAGAAGTTAGAGTTTTGCCAAAGAAAAAGTTTTTAAAGGCTTAAAGTTGAAATTTTTTAGTTTTAGGGTTATTACGAGTTTCGTACGTCGTAATTCGATCCTATCAATTTCGAATCTTATCGTGGAGAACTTGCAAAACTGAATTTGAAGCTAAAACAGTGATTTTAGGACCAAAGTCCCATTTATAGTTCATTTTGGATCATAAGTTTGAATTTGGTCAACATTTGGAGTTTGGAGGCTCGGATCAAAATTTCGTAAGTTCCAGTGGTTCGGGGTGGTGGAACTAATGCTAGAAATGGCTTCATTGTCACTTTTGGATCTTTTGAGAGTATTTTGATTTTTTGAGTCTAAAATTAGTTAAACGACCTTTCTCGGGTTCTGGATTATGGAGGTCCTGAATTCGAATTCTGGCGGTTCTATTGAGCCTGGAATGTAAGTGTTTTAGGTTTCCATGTT
Organism: Solanum rostratum; assembly: GCA_029948455.1. Lineage (NCBI taxonomy): Eukaryota > Viridiplantae > Streptophyta > Magnoliopsida > Solanales > Solanaceae > Solanum > Solanum rostratum. The sequence continues at coordinate 55,971,038 of CM057051.1, forward strand.
TAGTTTGTGTTCACTGGGTTTTAAACGAATCTCGAGGGTTCTTTTTCGTGTTCACTTTGTGTTGTGTGCTGGTGTGACCTGTTCTATTGCAAGCCCCTATTGTACTCAGCATTCGCGGGATTGGGACCATGTTCACAGAGGTCTGGGTCTTTAACCCTCTGTGTTCGCGAACCCCTTTATTGCGTTCGTGGAGTGTGCAGTTGAGACCCTTCGCATTCACGAAACACTATTCCATCCATACCTTCGCCTTCGTTGTTATTTATCCGCATTCGCAAAGTGTAAAAAGGTCCCTAAATTATGTCCAGTTTTAAAGATGTCTTTTATTCAATTTCCACCATTTTTAACATTTCAAGCGTCGTTTTAGAGAGAAACTCCAATGTTTTTCAGAGCAAATCGATTGGGTAACTATTTTCCAACCTATGTCATTGATTTCAATTGATTAATTTGTGTTTTTAACTTATAATTTGGGGATTTTTCGGACATCGATTTCCAAACTTTAATTGATGATTTCTCCCTCATCTTAACTCCATTTTTGAAAGGGTTTTCACCGTTGAACTCCTTGTTACCTAGGGAACATTTCCATGGATGAATTTTGGATTCTGGCTACTATAACACTCGGTAAAATTACCAAAATATTCCTAAAGGAGAGATATGTCCATAACGCGTCTTCCCACACTCAAGATGGCAAATTCGAGACCGAATATACGATTAGCATGAAAAATTGAGTGAAAAAATGGTCTTAGTCGATTTTTAGAACAATCGGATCAAAAGATAATTTTCTACCCGAAAACCAAAAATAGTGTTGATGCGCGACAAAGGCACGTCGCGCCCCTGTAGCGGAGAGGGACTCATTTGTTTTCAATTTTTTTTATGGGATTGGAAAAACTCATTCGGAAAATTTTTGAAAAGAAATATCATGTGCGCACCCAGACCGCGTGTCGGAGTAGGAAATTCCGAATTGAATTTTTTTTTAAATTCGTTAGGGGCATTTTAGACATTTCCCAACCCCTTCTAAACTCAAAACACGATCAAAATAGGTCGTTTTGAGCGTGGAAATGGTTTTAAACCACATTCTAAGTCATTGAAGAAGACTAGGGCTTGAGAGAAGAGAAGAGAAACGTGAGATTGGAGAATTCAAGGGTTGAATTCTTGAAAGTTGATTGGTAAAACTTCACACCTGGTATGAAAGGCTAAACAAAAGTATGAGATTGTTCTCTCGTGTACCCTGTAGATGGTCATAGAAGAGTTGAGAGTCTAATGAGTCTATATACATAATTCTTTATGGTTTTCTTGAAAATTTTCATATATACTACATGTATTTTCTTATGTTGATGATAAGCATAAACTTGTTTTCTTGAATTGAATACCTTTCATGAGATAATGTATAAACTCTATATGATATTTGTGAAACCACGCATGAATGAACCTAGGGATGAAGTTCAGAGCCTTTACTTGAGTATGTTGATGGGAATCTTGACGTGAGTATGAGGTTGAGTTAATTGAGCTTGAGTATCCTATGAGTCTTCATGATTGAGTTCTGTCTAATTGACTTCTTCTAAATGATGATCTGAGTCCTTGAGTTCTTAAATGGGAATTGAGTTAATTGAGATGAGTTAAAAGTCCTAGAAAAAAATAGAGGACTTTAGAGTTTGAATGAATGAGTTGATGAGAGTCTCCATGAGGCTAATTGAGTTGATGAGTCATTATGAGGCTAATTGTGATTAGGAGGAGTCTTATGAGCATTAAATCTTGGGAAGAGTATTGAGCACCAAAATTGGTAAGAGTGAGTCCTGTTCGCACTCATTAACTACGTCACCAAGCGTAGGATGAGGATTGAATAATTACATCACATGGTCCCCCTTCTTGTGGAGGTAAGGTCCCTGAAACAATAGAGGACTTGTGGAGGCTAGATTCCTTGTGGATCATACTATGTTCCTTACCTGGCAAGTACGGGATAGTTGTGGCAACATCAGGGTGATTGTTGTACAATCACTAGCTCATAAGTGATTGTTGTTGGAAAAGAGAAACTCCCAGAAAGTTCTCACATTGAGAACTCTGAGTCGAGTTGAGTTAAGTTCCATTGAGTTGAGTCTGCGTTGATTGATGAGGATTGATTTGGGTGATGGGTCACTTATATACTCTTTATTCTGGCTTTAGATAGACATTTGACATTCTGTTGAGTATTATTTTGAGTTGAGGTTGTTTCTATATTATTCTACCGGTTTCTATTTCATTCAACTATTTTTCATACCATACATTTCATGTACTGATGCCACTCGGCGTTGCATTGTTTCATGATGTAGATACAGGTGTTAGAGATCGTCAACAAGTGCATTGTTGAGGATTTGAGACGTTTAGCATATTGCTGAGCCTCCTTTACTTCAAAGGATCCTCGCATTTATTTCATTGTGCTATTAGAGTTAGACTTGATTAGCTTTACTTTAGTTTGAGGCAGCCATGGGCCTGTCATTAGCACCACATGATATTAATAGAGGCTTTGTATACTAGAGTCGAATATTTATGTTGAGACTTGTCGAGCTAGTTTCTTTCTACTAGCCTTTTTACTTATAACCTTACTTTCAGATTAGATGAGATGTACCCATAACGTCCTTTTTGTCTTCCGCTGATTGATATAGTTTATTGAACATGAGGAAAAGTGGTTCGCTTAGGGACTAACAATAGTCTCTTGGTGTCGGCCACGTCTAGGGTACCCTCCCTAGGCGTGGCAAACTTGGTATAAGAGCCCAAATTTCAAGAGTCCTAGGGAGTCTATGAAGCCGTGTCTAGTAGAGTTCTTATTATTGGTGTGAAGAGCTCCACATCCATAATATGGAGGCTATAGGACATTAGGAATTGTTTCACTTCTTTCATGTTCTAAATCGTGCGATAGAGTTATGCTCTATGGAAGGTTCTCTTCTAATTCGTGCTTTGTGCGTTGTAGAGTTTTGATCATGCCTCACAAAAGAGCTGTTAGAGGTAGAGGACGTCCTGCCAGGAAAAATGTTAACCCACCCGAGCCTCAAGGACATGCGGAGCTCGTGAACCCGGTTGTCCCTGTTGAGCAGCCCCTATAAGATGAGGTCTCTAATGTTAAACTTTGCTAGGCTATTGGAACGCTAGCCCAGGCTGTCAAAGCACCTGCTGTGAGACAAGGAGCAGGCAGATAGGATGCATAGGACACATCTAGAGTCTGGGAATTCTTGAGGATGAATCTGCCTGAGTTCACAGGGTTTGCATCCTTTGTGGATCCTAAGAACTATGTGGAGGAGCTTTAGAAAGTGTTCCAAGTGATGCATGTGGTTGATGTGGATAGAGTTGAACTGGCTACTTACCAACTCAAGGGTATGGCTAGACTATGGAAGAAGGGTAGAGGAGAGGATGCCTCGTTGTTGACTTGGGCAATGTTTGAGGAAGCTTTCATGGGGCGCTTCTTCCCAAGGGAACGAAGGGAGGACAAGGTAAAAGAGTTCTTAAATCTGAAACAAGGCTCTATGACTGTGCAAGAGTATGGAATTATGTTGACTTAACTATCTCGATATGCTCCAAACAAGGTTGCCGATATAAGAGGGAGAATAGGGATATATGTAGATGAGCTGAACAAAGAGCCAAAGAGAGTTGGGAGGGGAAATATGCTTATGAGTGATATGGACAATGGGAGATTGATGACATTTGTGCAACAAGATGATGAGGAGAGACAACATAACAGAGAGGAGATCAGAAGTAAGAAGGCTATAACATCCATCCATAAGGTTGGAAAAAAGGGAAATGCTAATAGATTCGAGTCGGAGTCATCACCATCATCTGCCAGTGCACCTGTGCCCAGTATCAAGAATTATTAGAGGTCCCAGAATGTTGGAGCCCATGGATCTCAGTCACAAGCTAGTGTGGATGAAGGTTCACGGGGTAAGCCACCGTGTGATAACTATGGCAGATTACACTTGGTTAAATGTCGTGAGGGGAGTGATGCATGTTTCTGGTGTGGCCAAGTGGGTCACTACCAAATAAAGTGTCCCAAGCGGGCTGACCGGGGCCAATCTTCTGCACCAACCCTGCCAACTAGAGGAGCCCGGATAGGTACTACATTAGGTGCAAACGGAGCTACAAACTGTTTGTATGCCATTGGTAGTCGCCAAGACCAAGAGAACTTCCAGATGTTGTGGCGGGTATGATTTGTCTCTTTTCTTTTGATTGTTATGTTTTGATGGATCATGGTGCCACATTGTCATTTGTAACACCTTATGTGGCTACTAGATTTGATAGAACCCTTGAGAGTCTCCTTGAACCCATTGATGTTTCTACTCCAGTGGGTGAGTCTATTTGAGCTGAGAGAGTCTATAGTGTTTGTGTAGTGTCCATCCATCATAGGGATACTGTCATTGATTTGGTTGAGTTAGAGATGATTGATTTTATTGTTATCCTTTGCATTGATTATCTTCACGCCTGTTATGCCTCCATTGATTGTAGAGCCTGAACCGTGAAGTTCTAATTCTCGAATGAATCAGTTCTAGAGTGGACGGGTAATTTTGTTGAACCTAAAGGAAAGTCTATCTCTGACCTTAGGGCCAGAAAACTGATTTCCAAAGGTTCCATCTATCACCTCGTGGGAGTTAATTCTGATGATGTTGAGTCTCCTACTCATAAGTCAGTCCCGATTATGAATAAGTTTCCTGAGGATCTGCCTAGAGTCCCTTTTGATAGGGAGATTGACTTTTGAGTTGATTTTCTTCCTGATACCCAGCCTATCTCAATTCCACCTTATCCAATGGCCCCCACTGAGTTGAAAGAGCGACTGAAAGATCTATTAGGGCTTTATAAGGCCGAGTGTTTCTCCTTGGGGTGTCCCTGTCCTATTTGTGCAAAAGAAAGATGGGTCTCTCAGAATGTGTATTGACTACAACCAACTGAACAAGGTCACAATAAAGAATAAATATCCTCTCCCAAGGATAGATGATATTTTTTACCAACTTTAGGGTACCTCTTGTTTCTCAAAGATAGACCTCAGATTTGGCTACCCTCATTTGAAAGTGAGCGAATGTGATATTCCAAAGGCAGTCATTAGGACTAGATATGGCCATTTCGAGTTCTTCGTCATGCCCTTGGGATTGAAAAATGTACCTTCAGCTTTCATGGACTTAATAAATAGGGTACTTAAACAATATCTTGATATGTTTCTGATTGTGTTCATCGATGACAATTTAGTGTATTCGAGAGATTGGGAGGAGCATGTTAATCACCTCAGAGTTGTCCTCCAAACACTTAAGGACCATTAGTTGTATGCAAGATTCTCAAAATGTGAACTCTGGCTTAAGTCAGTGGCTTTCCTAGGCCATGTTGTCTTCAGTGATGGTATTCGAGTAGATGCCAAAAAGATTGAAGCGGTTAAGAACTGACCCAGACCGATCTCTCTGACTGACAGAAGAAGTTTCTTAGGGTTGGCACGCTACTACTGCAGATTTGTTGATGGACTTTCATCCTTATCCACACCATTGACTAAATTGACCTAGAATAAGGTCAAGTTTTAGTGGTTCGACGAGTGTGAGAAGAGTTTCCAAGAGTTGAAGATGAGACTGACTACTGCACCAGTTTTAACATTGCCCGATGAGATAGAGGACTTTTTGATCTATTGCGATGCTTCGAGAGTGGGATTGGGATGTATAGTATTACAGAGAGGGAAACTGATAGCCTGTGCTTCCAGACAACTTAAGGTTCATGAGAAGAACTATTCGACGCATGACCTTAAGTCGGCAGCAGTGGTATTTGTACTTAAAATATGGTGCCACTACTTGTATGGAGTGCAAGTGGATGTGTTCACAGACCACAAGAGCTTGCAGTATGTATTCCGTCAGAAGGAGCTCAACCTGCGATAGAGGAGATGGTTGGAGTTGCTCAAGGATTATGACATGAGCATTCTATACCATCCAAGTAAAGCTAAAATAGTTGCTGATGCTCTTAGCAGGTTGTCAATGGGTAGCACAATCCAAGTTGATGAACGAAAGAAAGAGTTAGCTAAAGAAGTGCATCGATTGGCTCAATTGGGAGTTCAACTCGTGGAAAATGATAAGGGAGTAGTTGATGTTCAGAATGGGTCTGCTTCATCCTTAGGGGTAGAGGTGAAGGAAAAACAAGATCGAGATCCTGTCATATTTCAATTGAAGGAGTCTTTCCAAAAACAGAAAGTGATGGTTTTCACCACAAGGGGAGATGGAGTGTTGAGATACCAGAGTATATTGTGTATCCCAGATGTTGATGGGGTTCAAGATAGGATTATGGAGAAAGCCCATAGTTCTAGATGTTCTATTCATCCTGGCTCTACCAAGATGTACCACAACTTGAGAGGAGTCTATTGGTGGGGTGGAATGAAAATGGATAGTGATAAGTTCGTTTCAAAGTGTCTGAATTGCCAACTAGTTAAGGTTAAGCACCAAAGACCATGTGGATTGGCCTAGAACATTAAGATCCCTGAGTGGAAGTGGGAGATGATCAACATGGACTTCATTATTGGTCTACCAAGGTCTCAAAAGCAGAATGATTCGATACAGGTGATTATGGATAGGATGACCGAATCAGCTCACTTCTTAGCAGAGAAGACAACCAACAGCGTGAAGGAGTATGCCAAGTTATATAACTAGGAGATTTTGAGGTTGCATGGAGTTCCCTTGTCCATCATCTCAGACAGAGGAGCTCAATTCACCTCCCAATTTCGGAGATCCTTCCAGAAAGGATTGGGTACTAAAGTGAATTTGAGTACAGCCTTTCATCCCTAGATAGATGGCCAGGCAGAGCGTACAATTCAGATGTTAACAGATATGTTGATAGTCTGTATTCTTGATTTCAATGAAAATTGGGATGATCACCTACCATTGATTGAATTCGCATATAAATATAATTATCATGAGAGCATTCAAATGGCTCCCTATGAAGCTTTGTATGGGAGGAGATGTACATCATTAATTGGGTGGTTTGAGGTTGGAGAAGTAGAGTTGATTGGACCTAATCTGGTCCACCAATAAATGGAGAAGGTTAAGGTCATTAATGAGAGATTGAAGACTGCACAGAGTCACCAGAAATCTTATATCAATGTGAGGAGAAGAGACTTAGAGTTCGAGGTAAATGATTGGGTGTAATTGAAAGTGTCACCTATGAAGGGTGTCATGAGATTCGGGAAGAAAGGGAAACTGAGTCCTTGCTATATCGGTCACTATAAAACTGTGAAGATGATTGGGAAGGTTGCTTATAATTGGAGTTGCCTTCCGAGTTAGATGTAATTCATCCTGTGCGCAATGTCTCAATGTTGAAGAAGTGCTTGGGAGATCCTACCTTGGAGATCCCTGTTAGGAGTATTAGAGTGAAGGATAGCTTGTCCTACGAAGAGATTTCGTTCGTAATACTTGATCGTCAGGTTTGCAGGTTGAGAACCAAAGAGATCACCTCAGTCAAAGTCCTATGGAGTAATCAATTCATTGAAGAAGCTGCATAGGAAGCTGAGGAAGAGATGAGAGTCAATTATCCGTACCTATTCATTCCCAATGATGAGAATGTTGAAAATAATTTCCTTACCCTTGACTAAAATTGATTGGTCTATTCTTGATCGATATGTCTATTCTTGAGTCTGAGAAGAGTTGATTGAGATTGATGAGGAGTCGAGAGTTTGATAAATTAATGCGAGTGTTGAGATAAGTCTTGAGTCTATTTGTGCCTTGATATCCACCTTTACTCATCATTCGAGGACGAACATAATGATCCCAAGGGGTAGATGATATAACACCCGATAAAATTAACAAAATACTACTAGAGGAGAGATATGGGTGTAACACATCTTCCCATGCTCAGAAGGCAAATCCGAGACCGAATATGCAATCAACATGATGAATTGAGTGGAAAAATATTCTCAATTGATTTTTAGAGCAATCGAATCAAAAGATAATTTTTTACCCAAAAACCAAAAATAGTGCTGAAGCGCGACAGAGGCACGTCATGCCCTATCGTGGAGATGGGCTCATTCTTTTCAATTTTTTCAACGAGATTGGGAAAACTCGTTCGGTAAATTTTTGGAAAAAAATATATATGTGTGTGCCTAGTCCACGTCGCGGACTAGCCTATTCCGAATTGAAATGTTTTTCTTAAATTTGTGAGGGCATTCTAGACATTTTCCAACCCTTCCCAAACTCATAACATGATCAAAATAGGTCGTTTTGAGCATAAAAAGGGTTTTAAACCCCATTCTAAGTCCTTTTTAAGTCATTAAAGAAGACTAGGGCTTTAGAAAAGAGAAGAGGAACGTGAGATTGGAGAGTTCAACAAGATTTATTGTTAAAGCTTCACACCAGGTATGTAAGGCTAAATAAAAACATCATATTGTTCTCTTATGTGCCCCATAGATGGTCATAGAAGATTTGAGAGTCTGATGAGTCTACATACATAATTCTTGATGGTTTTCTTGAAATTTATACTACATGTATTTTATTTTGTGATGATAAGCATAAACTTGTTTTCTTGAATTGAATACTTTACATGAGATAATGTAAAAACCCTATATGATATTTGTGAAGCATGCATGAATAAACCTAAGGTTGAAGTCTAGAGCCTTGACTTGAGTATGTTGAGGGAAATCTTGATGTGAGTATGAGGTGGAGTTAATTGAGCTTGAGGATCCCATGAGTCTTCATGATTGAGTTCTTGAGTTATGCCTGAACGACTTCTTCTAAATGATGATCTGAGTCCTTCACATCTTAAATGGGAATTGAGTCAATTGAGATGAGTTAAAGTCCCTGAAAACAATAGAAGGCTTTAGAGTTTGAGTTAATGAGTTGATGAGCGTCTCTATGAGGCTAATTGAGTTGATGAGAGTCTCTTTGAGGCTAATTGAGATAAGAAGGAGTCTTATGAGAATTCAGTCTTTGATAGAGTATCGAGGACCGAAATGGGTAAGAGTGAGTCCCGCTCGCACTCATTAACTACATCACCAAGCCTAGGATAAGGATGGAACCATTACATCACATGGTCCCCTCTTGTGGAGGTAAGTTCCCTTAAACAATAGAGGACTTGTGGAGGGTAGATTCTTTGTCAATCATACTGCGTTCCTTACCTGGCAAGTACAGGATAACTGTGGCAACATCAAGGTGATGTGTTGTACAATCACTGATTCATAAGTAATTGTTGTCGGATAAAAGAAACTCCTAAAAAGTTCCCACATTGAGTACTCTGAGTCGAGTTGAGTTGAGTTGAGTTCCATTGAGTTGAGTCTGAGTTGATTGATGAGGACTGCTTTGGCTGATGGGTCACTTTTCTATTCTTTATTCTTGCTTTAGATAGACATTTCACATTCTGTTGAGTATTATTTTGAGTTTAGGTTGTTCCTATATTATTCTACCTGTTCCTATTTCATTTAGCTTATTCACATACCTTATATTCCATGTAGTGACGCCACTCAATGCTATATCATTTCATGATGTAGATGTAGGTCTTAGATGTCACGACCCCGGATCGGGGCCTAGATGTGACACGGCGAATGGGGCCCCGAGAGTCCCCAAATAAGCCTCAAAATTTTAGAATCTACGAAGCTTGGTTCAGGAGCCTTTTAAGACAAGTAATTAAATAATGAAAATTTAAATCCCAAAAGAAGAGCATTTCCTTATGAATTAAGCAATAAGACAAGGTTTTTACAAAACACCCAACATATGCCTCTGTTAAGGAACGGGGGCCAGGACAAGTTCTGGGCTCACCCTCAACAAAATAATATACATAATGGGCACAAGAAACAAAAGCTTTCCCTTGGAAGATGGGACTCACCACAAAATATTTTCAAAGACGGACTATTCATACTGTGGCTGGTACTCAAACTGCTCGATCCCTACATGGTAAAAATCATGTAGGCATAAAGTATGCGTTAGTACGTTTGAATGTACTAAGTATGCGGGTATCTAATGTACATGACTTACCGAACTTGCATATCAATGTTAGATGACAAGGGCACATAATATATAAGGATCATATAAGCAAAGGAATTTAGTATACAAGATGCCACGGAATGCATGATGCGTGCAATGCGATAACGCTCCTATATAATGGGGATGGACTATAACCGACAAACCAAATCCATGCGAGCTATTACATGAATTGGACCGATTGGGACCTCCCACCGGTAGGGAGAAGATTACTTGACAAGGGTAATCTACATCACACCTTACGGAACACACCATTTCGGGGATGGTCACCTTCCTTATGGGACCCCTATTTCGGAAGGATTTGTAGAATCAAAGCAAGACATGTCATAACATAAACAGGTAGATGAATTACATCCGTCCCTATGTTGGCACATAGTTCAAGGAAAGGGAGAGGGACCTTGGGGATATCCCTAATGCCCCCAATCCATCGGTGCTAAGTCTTACACATCCCACAAGAATACTTATATATATATATATATATATATATATATATATATATATGCTTTCGAAGAGATAGTCAAATATCTATTTCAAAACATTAGATGCACAAGTAGGCTCAAATGCCAAATCACAAGATCAAAATCACATGGTTCATGCAAGGTATAGCTCATCTACATATACAAGATGGTGCAAGCACCCAAAATGCTCCAAGAGCCATAATCATAGACATAGCGGTGATCACCTTCTTGTCATATCCCATGTCTTACCAAAAATCATATCATAATTCCCTTTTAGGACAAAATTGGGCTTAATCCCATATTTTCAAAATTCCCATGTACCAATGTCATGAAGGTGACGCAATGCATGGTGTAGGGATGGCATAGGTAATGTAGAGTATATCCAAAATTAGCAATATAATGTAAAGACTAGGAAATCCATAATAAAATCACTAGAAAATTGTAGTAGATATCAACCATGCATAATAACATCTTTAAAGGGACATGCATGATCATAGTTCCATGATCCAAGTAGTTCATCATAATAAAACTAAACATCACTTCAAAATTGGAGTCTTAAATAGCACATGCATGGTTCAAGGTTACCAAGAACAAGTAGTAGAAATTCACATTTTTAAGTAGAAAATTTCATAAAGTAGTTTAAAAGGAACTTTGGATCTTCTTGGTTGAAAGAGACCAAGAATCAAAACTCATCTACCTGATTTGGAGACAAACTTGAGGAGGGATGGACTTCAAATTAAGTGTCTTGGCTTGAATGATCCTAGTGAGAAATGGGAGGAAGTTCTTGTAGGAGTATTTAGAGAGAGGAGTTAAAAATGAGAGAATGGCTGAAAATGAGGGTGTTCAGCTTATAAAGGGAGTTTAGGAGGGGTGGAAATGACAAAATTCACGTTTGGAATAATCAATATTTCAAAAATGCCATTAATGAATCGAACATGAAATTGGTCCGTCTGGGGCATACGGTAAGGTATACGGTCCGTGTAGTGTCACACGGACCATTTACTGTGTCGTGAGCCTAGACTTAAAATTGTCAGAGGCAAGATTATCCGGACTAAGTAGCACTACATGGACTACATGGACCGGTACACAAACCGTCTATGGTCACACGGTCCGTGACCCTATTCGTGTACAGGTAACCCTCCACACTGAAACTTTAAACGGAAGGCCACATGGACCATCCAAGGCCTCAGGGGCCATGATTTGGTCTGTTTACCCTCCACCTTCCCATGTGTCACTCCACGGGAGGCCACACGGTCTGTGTGACTCCACACGGGCCATGTGGGCCCTTTCCGTGAGGTGATGCCTGGCAGATTTCTGGCAAGTTTGTGGACCTCAAAGTGACGACAATGATCCAAGGCCTTTCATTAGAGATCGTCAACGTGCATCATTGAGGATCTGAGACGTTCAGCAGATTAGTGAGCCTCCCTTACTTTGGAGGATCCTAGCATTTATTTCATCTTGCTATTAGAGTTAGACTTGATTAGCTTTACTTATTTTGAGGTAGGCATAGGTCTGTCATCACCAGATTGGTGAGCCTCCTTTATTTTGGAGGATCCTAGCATTTATTTCATCTTTCTATTATAATTAGACTTGATTAGCTTTACTTTATTTTAAGGTATTCATGGGTTTGTTATTGGCACCATATGATATTGATATAGGCTTCACAGACTAGAGTCTAATGTTGATGTTGAGACCTGTCGAGTTAGTTTCTTTCTACTAGCCTTTTTACTTATAACCTTACTTTGAGATTAGATGAGATGAGCCCATTGCTTTTTTTGTCTTCAGCTAATTGATAGAGTTTATTGAATGAATGTGATAAGGCCAAGTGGTTCACTTAGGGACTAGCAGTAGTCTCTAGGTCCTGGCCATGTCTAGGGTACGCTCCCGTGGCATGACATCTACTTTTTGCAGCATGGCATTTTTTAGCATTTTACCCTTTTACTCCAAATTAATTGATTTTATTGTCATTAGACTTGTCATGTGATTGTGATTCTATATTTGAATAGATTCTAGTGATTCAGAGTATCGTAAGAAGGGAAAAGCTTTGAATTTGACGTGATTTGAGACTTTATCTACGGCAAGTGGACTTCTAACATTTTGTTAAGTAGATTAAACCTTGTATGATTCTATATTTATGGAATTGAGTATTTGATGTCACAAATTGTGGATAGATTTGTACCATTGCAGGCTTTGATTGTTGAGTTCGGATTGAGCGTGTGTGGATGTTTTAAATTTCATACTTGTGCCTTTATTGTAGGGATTGTACACTATTTGTTGTTGATCTTAACGATTTGACAAGGTTGACAGTATATTGTGAATACTTGTGCACTTGAGAATTATTTAGTTTCTATCGTTGGAATATATGATACATATGGACATCTTGCATATGTTAATTCTATGAACATGACTATTGTGCCATTATTATGTGCTTGCTTGATGATCCATTGATGATGAAAAGTCGAAGGGAAATGGTTTCAGCTAGAGAAAAAAAAAGAAAGAAATGAAATGAAAAGCCAAAGGGAAATGGTTCCGGCTAGAGAAAAAGAAAATAAAGAAAAGAAATGAAAAGTCCAAGGGAAATGGTTCCGATAAGATAAGAAAGTAAAAGCCGATGGGAAATGATTCTGGCTAGATATGAAAGTAAATGTCGAAGGGAAATGGTTCAGCGGATACATGGTCCATGTGTGGCCCCCATAGGTTCCATTCTGACACGATCAGCGGATGTGTATCGTAGGACAAACATGCTTCATGATTATTTGACATTGCATCACATTATACACATCCCATGGCATTCACTTCATCTCATATTACTCCTTACTTGATATTTTTATACGTTTGGCTTTGAGACTGGATATCCCTTGTACCCTTTGGATTTATGTATCGATTGTACATTCTCAGAGGTGATGCTATGTGATGAGCTTTTATTGATACTTTGGGATTGCATATATTGTATATATTGTTTATATTTATGTTGAGACTTTTCTGAATGCAGGTTTGTAGTTCGGTGGTATGTGGTTGGGAGTTGAGGAGTTACTTATGTTCTTCATTGCTTTACTTTAGGTTAGTTTCCATTTCTTGAGCACCCTATTGTTTGGTGCCCACCTATTGCTACATTTTTGTAGGTTGTGAGCCCGGACCTCCTTGCTAGATTTTTTTTATATAGAAGATCGAGCTTTGGATCTATCGAGAGACAGCTGCTTGTCCTTTCGGCAGCCTTTCGGAGATTTTACCTTTATGTTTTGTTCTATTCGAGGACTAGAAATTGAGACTTGTATTCTATTTGAGCATTTTGAATTTAGAGGCTTGTACGTGTGACACCAATTCTTGGAAGGTTGTAGTTTTGATTTCCTATGCCTATCTATCCTATATAGACTATTTATCATGCGCTTTATCGGTGTGTTGAGTTATTTAGGATTTGTGCTGACTCGCCTTGGTGGGTTAGGTGAGTGACATCATACTCGAATTTTGGATCGTGAAAATCTGGTGTCAAATGATAGGTTAGGGGATCAACAAGAAGACAAGGATAATTGATTAAAATAAATAAGGCAAAATAGACAAAAAGCCGCAAAAATGTGAGTTATGCAAAAGCACTTCAACGGATCGCCGAAAGAGCACACCATTGCCTAAATATCCAGCACTTGAACCACAATAAAACATCTCTATAAGATGTTATTTGTCCAATTTTTTGTTATTATAAAATACAAAAAATAGACTCTAAAGAAAATTTTGATTGCAATGGTAAACTATTGTATAGAACTTACAGTTATAAAGAGTTCTAAATGCAATAATTAAAAAAGAAATCTTTTTTTTGTCTAGTGATTAATTAACAATGAAAATTGTGTCATTGTCTAATGATGACATCGATAGGAGACGTGAGATCTGCACAGAGCTGGAGAACTTGAGATACCATTTGATAGAAATAGAAGCTCAGATACAAGTTGGTAGATTATGTGGCAAGAATGTACTTGTATCTTAAATAGTAGATAGAGTTAATTTTTATTTAAGGAAAGAAACTGAGCTTGAAAATTTACTTGAAACTAGATATAACTTCTTTTATCATAGGTACCTTTGATTTTATTTTTGTCCATGTGGGAAGATTATAAGAATTGCTATGTTGATTGATTGTTGCTATTAAATTTTAATTGCTATGTGAAGTTCACAAAATAAAGAAATTACAGAAATTAAACATACATATACTTTAACACTAAATTAGATTTTATTCTCGTATATAGTTCTTGTTCTCCCAACAATCAATCAACATCGCAATTCTTGTAATCTTCCTACATGGAAAAAATAAAAAATAAAATCAAAGGTACCTACGATAAAAGAAGTTATATCTAGTTTCAAGTTCATTTTTAAGCTCAGATTTTTTCCTTAGATAAAAGGCAACTCTAACTATCATTAAAGACCAATATATTCTTGCCTCGTAATCTAGCATCTCATATTTGAGTATTCATTTCTATCAAGTGGTGGGTAAAACTCTCTAGCTCTATGTATATCTCATGCCTCCGATCAATGTCAGGATCAAACAACGGCATCTTCTTTGTTGTATATAATCACAGGTTAAAAATAAACAAGAATCTTTTAGGTATTTTAGTTAGAGCTCTTTTTAATTGTCATTTCTATAACAACAATTCACGATAACAATAAAATTTTCTTTAAAATCTATTTTATGTTTTATAAAAGCCAAAAAAAAAAAAGGCAGACAATGCAGTTGTAAATAAAATTTATTGAGCGAAATAGAAACATTAATGTGAAGAAACATAATAAGCAAAAGGAAAGAAATAAACAAACCTTAGTAGGGTGATGCTACTTTATGTAAAATATGATGAAAATAAAATGCATGGTCTGGATATTTATAGAGGATTGTGATCTTTATTTCGTACGAATTATTAAAAAACTTACCATGATAAAACTTGAAATGTCAAGATATGGAAGGAACATAAATCGTTATCTTTTCTCGCTTATACTTACCATGATAAAACTTGAAACATCAAGATATGGAAGGAACATAAATCATTATCTTTTTCGCTTATAGAAATAAAATAAATGAGCTAGCAAAGACAAATTATTTGAAAAAGTTTATTTGGTATCAAGAAAAATAATTTTCTAGAAAATATTCTTTGAAAATAAATATTTTTCTTATTTATATTTTATTTTCGATTAGTAAAGAGATAACATTATCCCAAAAATATTTACTTACAATAGATGCAAATAGTATGAATCTAGATGCATATCTATGTCACAGCCAAAACAAGGACCCAACTCCTACCCTTAGAACGACTGAGGAAGTGAATCTGGCGTTGAGACTCGACAATAACCCATCATTTAGTCGAGTCTCTAAGTTGGGTTTGAATATCGGGTTGGGTCACGATTTAGGATTAAATTTTGGATCGAGGTTAGGTCCCAAATCAGGAAAGGTCTCTAATGATTTCGATTTAGGATCATGCTAGGAGCAAGTCTTGAATCAAGACTCAAGTTATCAATGCAAGTCTCAATTTGGGGAATCTTGAATCGAGACCCAAATTGATCAAGAACGGGGTGAGTTACATCATGAGGTGGTATGTTGAGGGGATAGAGATGAAGGTGTTTGGGTGGATTAGGTGTTGGCCAGGGTTGAAACGGAATTCAAGAAGTCAATATTTTTCTTAAATTGGTGAAAAATAAATTAATTTTATAAATATTTTACGGTATATTTAAGTTAACAAAACCAGAGAAAATGAAAAAGAAAATTCTCTGTACCTAACACATCCATAATTAGGAAGAAAAATCAGCAGTGCTAGTGTTTATCATAAAATTTAAAGTTATATTTATGTAGATATAATAATATAATTAAAAGGAAGAAAGTCTAGCCTAGGATTATGTCACATGGCAGAATGAGATAAAGCCATGTGTTAATTTTAGGTCAATAATTTGTTAGTTAGGTAATAATTAGTTAGTATTTACTTTTAATTTTTACAGCTTTTTAAAGATTCAAATTTTACAGTTACTTTTTGTTTTTACTACTTATTTATTTTAATTATTTAGAACTTTTAGAATATAAATTCAAATTTCAACCGTACACCACAACAACATCACCTTAAGACTTGCATGTTCTACCCTCAATTCCCATTTTCCTATTGATCATACATATACTTCAAAAATACAAATTACATATTTTCTTTCTTTAAAAAGGAATGGTCTAATTTGATTTGGCACGAAGTTTAAGAAAATATTAAAAAACTTCAATCAATATTTTTAGTTTTAATTATATTTATTTTATCTTGGTGTTTGCTTAAATTATAAATCTTTTTTTAAAAAAATATTTTTGAATTTTAAAGCTTCTACAAATACGAAAAAGTAAAAAAATAGCAGATAAAAAATTGTTATGAAAGCTCCTACTATTACGAAATGAATCATTTGGGATATTATCTTCGTCTTCTTTTTCTTTTCCAGTTTCCCCTCATTTTATCCCCTTTCATTTTTTTTTATAAAAAATAAAAGTATTCTTATACAAATGTGTGTGTGAGTGAGTGTATGTGTGTGTGACAGAGAGAGAGAGGAGTAAATTCCCACTTAAAATATTATTTAAAATATTAGAATTGCTATAAAATAAAGGTGTTGAGACTGATTTATGAACATGTATTTTTGATTTATATAAATTATAAATAACTAAATTTATTATAAAGAGAATACATAGAAACCAAAAAAATACATAACGTTTACTCTTTATTTAAATTATTTGAATGAAAATAAAATACTATAAAAATAAGAATGAGAAACAAAAGGAATGAGTAGTGTTACATTTATAAAATTAAACAAATTCTTGGAAGGAATATTTTTCAAGCTATAGTTAAACCATTCAAACTTTTGATATTTTGGACTGAAAGTGATGACTTTTTGGAGTTGGTAAAAAATCATTGATATTATGATGATGGGGTTGATTTTTTGTGCAGTTAAAGCATAAACAAAAGAAGACCAAACAAGCTCTTTTAATGGAGTGAGGAGAAATTTGATGATATTATCAAGCGGTTAGTGATAATAGAAGAAATTGCCAGGGTTAAAGAAGGCATGTTTGAAGAAAAGCCAAGCTTTGATAATAGAACTATTCCACAGAGAGCTCAAGTTGTGTTGAAACAATATTTGTATTATGAAGAGAAGTTATGAGGATAAAAGAAAAGTTTGCAATGATTTACATGGGTGGTAAAAACACTAAATTATTTCACTGATTAATTAAGAAGAGAAGATAAGGGTTGCACATAAAAATTGATGTTCAAATCATCCTTAATCACTACTACAACTACATGCATTATCGGCATGGGTAGAAGAAGCACCAGTATGCATTTCACCTACTCATAAACAAAACAAACATGACGTATGATCAATATAATATCTAACTCAGATAATGATTCATCATAGAAAAGGACTTACCAATTACACTTGCTTTCAATGCAACAACAAACATTGAGCGTGAACTCCACAAAATTAAAAGTGAAAACGAAGAAAGCATTCTAAGTGTTTGAAAGCAGACATAAATATGAACATAGGAAAACTCACGGTAGTGGCAGTATAATGAGCAACTTCAGCTTTCCTCTTGCTACTCTTGTTGTATTTTTTCACAAATCTATCCAGCTCCCACAGATTTTGTGTATCAATTCTCTCTATGCCCCTCTTCATAGTGATTCGAACAAATAGAGGAGGAATTTCTAAAGGTAAATTCTCAAGATCTTCAATAAGTTTTCTTATTTCTTCATTTGTCATCTCCCACTTATTTTTCAGAACCTCAACCCTAGATTTTTTTGCAACTAGTATACCACTAACCTTATGAGAAACTGAGGACTTCTTCTCCTTTTTGTTTTTGATTTTTTACAACTTTCATAAGATAGTCTGTCCTTCACAAGAAGGAACTCAGAGTCATGATAACACTTATTCTCCTTCTGGATCCTCTTCCCCCTCTCTACAACTCCACCAATTACCTTGGGGTTGTCATTTGCAATAGCTACAACACTGGTCAGTCGAACTAAAGGACTACTAGAGATTTTCTCAGAAGCACGAACCAAAACAAGACTATGAAGCTTCTCCTTAGCTTCAACCTTCTTCACAAAACTTTTAACATGATCTAGCTCACCCTCTAACCTACTTTTTAAGATTTTTAATCACAACAATGAGTATTGATCCAGTTAACTTAATCCTAACCCTATCTTAACCCTTAAAAATCACAATAGCTACCTCATCATTCTCACTAGGCTGGCTAACCCCACCACCGTCTCCTCCATCTACATCCCTAGCCCACCACAGCTCCTTAAGGAGAATAAAAAGCTTTTTGTTTTTCAGGTTTTACAATTTTTGTCTCAAATGGATCTAGGAAAAAATTGTTTCTCTGAAAGAGTTTATACCTAGAGAACCAAGAAAATGAATGTTTCTCAAGCCACCACCAGTTGTATAACCTTAGTAGAGATATCTAAAGTTTCAAAATTGGAAAAGGTGCCACCTCAAACTCAGGATCTTTTGATCTCTCATTCTGCCTCCTCGGGAGTTTTCGCCCGACGACTATGGTATAAACTTTGCTAGAGAAACAATTTTTTCTCTGATTTATCCAAAATAAAATCGTAAAACGTGAAAAAAACCCTTTTCTTCTCCTAAGTAGGCTGTGGTGGGGCTGTGGTTGTGAATGGAGGAGACAGCGGTGGTGGGGGTAGCCAGCATAGTGGAAATGGTGAGGTAGCTACTGTGATTTCTAGGGTTGAATATAGAGTTAGGATTAAGTTGACTAAATCAGTTCCAATTGTTACGATTAAAAATCTTAAAAGTAAATTAGAGGGTGAGCTAGATCATGTTAAAAGTTTTTTGAAGAAGGTTGAAGCTATGGAGAATCTTCGCAGTCTTCTTTTGGTTCGTGCTTGTGAGAAAATCTCTGGTAGTCCTTTAGTTCGGCCACTCAGTGTTGAGGCTATTGCAAATGACAACCCCACAGTAATTGGTGGAGTTGTAGAGAGTAGGAAGAGGATCTCAAAGGAGAATAAGTGTTATAATAACTCCAAGTTCCTTCTTGCGAAGGACAGACTACCTTATAGAAGTAGTAAAAAATCAAAGAACAACAAAAAGGAGAAGAAGCCCTAAGTTTCTCATAAGGTCAATGGGACTAGTTCCAGAAAAACCTAGAGCGAAGTATCTGAAAAATAAGAGGGAGATGACAAATGAAGAAATAATAAAACTTACTGAAGATCTTGAGAATTTACCTTCAGAAAATCCTCCTCCGTTTGTTTCTATCGCTATGAAGAGGGGCATAGAGGGAAATGATACAGAAACTCTATTTCAGCTGGATAGGTTGTGAAAAAATACAACCAGAGTAGCAAGAGGAAAGCTGATGTTGCTCAGTATACTGCCACTACAGTGAGTTTTTTTCTATGTTCATATTTCTGTCCGCTTTCAAATACTCAGAATGCGTACTTAGTTTTCGCTTTTGATTTTGTAGAGTTCAGGCTTAATGTTTGTTGCTGCATTGAAAGCAAGTGTAACAGGTAAGTCATTTTCTATGATGAATCATTATCTGAGTTAGACATTATATTTACCATACGTCATGTCAGTTTTGTTTATGAATAGGTAAAATGCATACCGGTGCTTCTTCTACCCATGCCGATAATGCAAATAGGTGTAGCAGTGATTAAGAATACAGAAATCTGATGGTGAATGGGCAAAAGGGAATGTTGAAATTGCTAGAGAGGCAGTAGTTTCTTTGATGATCAATTGATTAGTGGAGATGTTGATTAGGATATGTCTTCACTGGATCATATCAATTTAGAGATCATATCAATTCAGAGATCACTATGTAGACATTGAAATTTTATAGGGCTCTACAAAATTAGTCATATTTCAGTCAAGGTTTCTTGGAAGATACTCTACTCTAAACCTTAATTCATGTTTATATAAAAGATATTATATTCTCTTAAAAGGCGTCTCAAATATCCCATAAATCTTGGGGATATGTATCAAGAGATCAAAATATGGGTCAACGAGGTCAAAATCATCCTACTAACGACCCTCGAATCATGAAGAATCTAATGATAAAAGAATCAAGGGAGGAACAGATTTGATCCCACATCATTTATCAATAAAATTTCTGTTTTTTCATATTTTATTTGTGATTCCAATTTATCTTTCTATGACAAAAAAGACATGGTTGATTTAATTTGGAGGACTACGGCTAAAATTGGTATTCTATTCTTATCAGTGGGCAAGGTTATGGTTTCTTTCATTCTACAAGTAGTTGAAGAAGTTATTGATTTTGTAAGTGAGAAATTTCCTTTGATATATCTGGGACATCCCATTTGGCATGCTAAAAAAAGAAAATTTCATTTTACAAAATAAATCAAGAAAATTCAGAATACGCTACATGTATGAAAAGGAAAGTTGCTATCATTTAGAAGAAAAACAGTTGATTAATCATGTATTACAGGGCATGTCAATTTATATGTTTTCTGCTATTGTGCCTCCTAAATCTGTTATTCATAACAGACATAAGATCTTTGCAAAGTTCCTATGAAATTTCAAAGAAAATAGTAGGGCAATATATTAAATAGCATGGTCAGACATCTATTTACCAAAGGAGGAAGGAAAATTGAAACTTAGGTCTTCGTTTGATATCTCTAGGGCCAGTTATGCTATATTATGGTGAAACTTCAGGACTACAAATTTTATGTGGTTTAGTTTCATGTGGAGCAAATAATGTAAAGGCAAAGGCCATAATTAATGGAATGACAGAGTGACTCTCATGTGTGAAAATATATGTTACAAGCAAAAGATGATATTGATCATTTGGCATGTTAATTGGACAAAATTTGCTGCTCTTAATTTATTGTTACCTATTTTACTGGTCTCAATGAACATTTTGAAGATATGCTGCAGTTTAGAGAATGATGAGGATGGAATTTCAATTTGATTGAAGAGGTGTGCATTCTTCAGGTGAGTAATCAAGTCCATAAGGTGTTGGAAAATATTCAATGGTCAAAAGAGAGGGAAAAACCTTGGTGGACGCCTAATCTTCAAGGTGTTTTTAATGTGAGTAGTTCCTAGAATCTGAAGGGGGGCAATCATGAGCATATTATGTTCAAATGGGTGAAAGGAATTCCTAGTAAGATTTCCTTTTTAATTTGAAGAATTTGGTTTCGAAGAATTTTCATTTGGTGAGTCTTGATAATGATCCTCTAGGTTATCTTCTCCAATTTCTGATCTTTTCATTATTTAGAGCTTTTTTGTAATGACTCCAAGTTATTTATGACAAGCTAGCACTAATAGTTCGATTATCTGGCTGTTGGTTTAAATTTTATTCTTGTGTCTATGTTTTGGAGCACTTGGAGTTTAAACTATTAACTTCGATCAAAACTCTAGGAAGATTACCTCATAATAGAATTTTGATGATTTTATTGGCTTCGAAATGGACATTTTATTAGGAGCATGGTCATCTTGGTTTCCAATACTACTGGAGTGAGTTTGTGTCATTAAGCATTTTAGCCTTTAAGCTTTAGCGTACATTTGACTTTGGCAAATGTTCTTTAAAATCATGCTCATATAATAATTTTGTCAGTGTGGTTAGCTCTAAAATATCAACTTTGATCTAGAATGACCTTTCTTATGTGATGTGAGGCTTTAGGATCATTGTGATCCCTCTCATAGATTGTATCGTAAAGTGGTGCTTCGATATGGAACCCACATTTGATCGGGATGACCTTTATCGGAAATGTTTACTATGCCATTGAGTCAGGAATGCCAAATTTGATGGGGTAGCATATTTTGTTTGTAAGCATAGGGCTTTGAACGAATCCAAGCAACCCATTGGAAAAGTTTCTAATAGTGTGGATTAGTTGGTGTGTCCTCTTTTCCCTCCATGATCATAATCTTGGTCCTTGCGTTTACAGAGAGAAGCCTTAGAAGTCCTCTGCGTTTGCAAACCTTGTCCCCGCATTTGCAGAGAATGACGTTGGGAAACCTGCACATTCATGGACCTGGTCCCTATGTTCATGAAGAAGAGCGAGGGCTATCCTCAGCGTTCATGGACTTGGTCCCTGCATTTACAAAGAAGGACCTCTAGATATTATATTTCGTTTATGACTCGAACTCAGATCATTTCTTAGACTTCAAATTACAATATCTTGTGTTTTAGACCTCTGTTTGAGGTGATTCAATGTGTTTTAGGTTTGTATTATTGTGGGTATGTGTGGGAGTGTTTGGGAAATAGTGTAAAACATTCTATAGAGCATTTTTCTCCGAAAGGGATGCCCTATCCTTGCTCTTTAGCTCTATTGATGATTTTCTTTAATTAACCAATTTCCTTCATTTTTAAGCATCGAATTGTGTTCAAATCTGGGATACATGCTCAACAATTCATTTAGAAACTTTTTACGAGGTTGATTTCATAATTCTCATGATGGGTCCTACAATCTCACTTCAACCTGCTTTTTAATCCATCTTAAAAAAATGCAATTTTGGTACAAAAATATTCGAATTAATATGGTGATCTATACTTTGATAGCGAGCAGTTATTGGAGGTGATTCAGAGGCAGATAGCTCTTGTGTGTATATTTATAGCGCGCGTGCTCGGCTTTGAGGTAGGCAGTGGTCTCTTTTCTTTACTAATCCCTGCAACATAATTTGTAGTATAAATTTCACATGAATTTGGATTTTATTCACCTAGTGTTTCATTTACTCCCATCCTTTCCTACTTTCATGATTTTTGGTTGAGCCTTAGATTTGTGTAGTTCTTTGGAGATCATAGCTTAGGATTGGACATTATTTCTTATGTGATTTTGAATAAATATCTTTTAGAAGTTATGTGGGTGACCTTAGACTAGGTTTGAACCTTTGATGCTTTGGTATGAATTTTCGTTGCCCTTGTACCTAGGAGTGTTTTTCGGTGGGGTTTGTTCCTAATAGGGTACTTTGAGTCAAAGCTCGATAGTTCAGTGGCTCGTCGCAGCCATAGGTTTGACTTAGTCGTTCTCTATCATAGACTAGGACTTATATTTTTGGGGTAAAGCATTGATCCTAGAGATATTTCTCCCTACTTTCTTTTGGACCATCTCTTGATTCTTTCGTTCATTATTGGACTCGTATTTGGGGGTAGGGCGACATCCCTTGAGTTGTTCCTCTCCCTATACTATTCCTGAGTCCTTGTGATGCCTTAGATTTATGTTTGGCAGTGATCTAGTGATATTTTATTGAATTACTATTATATTGTTAGGCCCAGGGACTTGTTTGAGGAGTAGTTAGATTTCAGGTTAGTTCTTTCTCTCTTCCTTCAAAATATTGAGGTAGTGGTATGATTTTCTAATCTTGTGTGCCTTGTTTTGATACATGTGATGGCATACGTGTGAATCGATTATTCATTCTCCCTTGTATTGTGGTACGATTTTTGTTCATGCATTGGCCCATCATTATTATGCACTGAAAGGAAGGTTCTCAATTGTGAAGATAAAAATTCTTTTAAAAGTAGTTTTAATGGGGTTCATACCACCTGGATCACCTGATTATTTTATTTTGATACTTACGAGGTGTCGAGAACGTGCTCTATTTTACCTATGATTACGAAGACATCCGGGATCACCTTAGTTTTATGTAGTTTCAATATAGTGATTAATAGTGGTTCGACGCCCTTTCTACATTATTATGGCTACTACCTTTTGGTATCAGATGGGTTTTGCGTCGTTAGCTGGGATATCCCCAAGGGTAGATATATATACTTTTATTATTGATATACGCTACTGATAATCCTTATATCTCTAATGGGGAGGACTCATCTATGGTGAGAGGTCAACATTCTAATTGCTGACCCTCCGATAGAGCATGATTCATCGACGTTAGTACTACTGGTGGCTTTATCTATGATGTGAGTTCCGTTATCTAGTTGCCATCGATGCTCCAACTGAATATGTTGCATTCACATACATTGCCTGTCACCGGTATATTGGTTGTGGCTTTGTACCTCCGGTAGTATGGTATGCCGATTGGGTTATGTTTACTAACTATAGCATCTGGGGGTATGGTCATACGGTTGGTTATTGTTTGATTTTATCTGTACTTACTTGTGTTGTACTACTAGCTATTAAGTTGTGAGGCTTGCATTGAGTTTAATGTAATATTCCTCTTTAGGTCCTATGTTGTTAGGTTTCAAAGCATATACTTGGTGATATACCTTGCCGTTCTTTTCTTGCTTTCTTTGCTTCATGTATCTTATTCGTCATTTTTTTCATTATCTATTCTATCGTTATTTTATCTGTTATCCCAGTTGCTTATGTTGTACTTTCCTTGTTTATATGTTATTTATACTTAATTTATCTATGAAGCTCACTTAGCCTATGCCTACTATGTACTATTTGTTAGGTACTAATACTACACTTTTTCCCCTGCATATTGTGGTGCAAGTCCTTGCTATTGATTGACCCTCGTGCAGAGCTGCTATGGATCTCGGAGATCGGGTGAGCTCCTAGTGTCTGGAGTTACTGATCCCATCTACCTTTATTTAGTCTAGTCTTAAATGTTGCATTTATAAAAGCCCTTTACTCTTGTTTTGTGTATTAGATGCTTGATTACTAAGTGATGTCAGGTCTTAAGGTGGGTTCTAGTATATTATTTCTTCATTCGTCTAGTTCTTCTCCATCATTGGTAGCTTTTTACTTTATATGGTTATGGCTCGCGAGATAGATTATTACCTATGATTTTGGTAGTGTTAGGCTTATCTACTGGTGGGTTATAGTAGGTGCCATCATGGCGTGAGGGTTCGGTTGTGACAAGTTGGTATCAATAATGCCCAGTAGAGTCCTGCAAGGTCAATACGAAGATGTCCATATCCTATCTTCGGGAGGCTATAGGGCACTCTTGGGAAATTCTATTCTTGGCTCCTTATCATGTGTTCTACTTTCGATGAACAACATGAGGTTTTTGGTAGATATGATTAGAGCATCAGCACGTCCGGCTAGAGTTGTGGTAGGTAGTTTCGAGGTTAGAGATGGATTAGTGGTTCCTCAACAGGGTTCATCATATGCTTCAGACTATATGGTCAGATTTTGAGAGAATCAAGCATACCTCCGCTTTCTTCCCTATAGAGCAAGATTTGAGCAAGGGATTTGTTCGAGGGTTGAATTTACCACTCTGTTTGGACTCAAAGCACTTGGTAGCAACAAGACCTACTTTTCTTCAAGTTTTGAGTAATCTGAGAGACATGGAGCAAGCATGTCTTAAGACTTTCAAAGGTGGTTATTGGTTTGGTGAAGGTCCTCTACCTCCTGGGCGTATCAACCCTATAGCAACAGTACCAGGAGATCCTAAGATAGGTTATAGTTCTTTAACGTGTTAAGAATATGGCAAGCGAGGTGACTATGTTAGTGAGTAACCTATGACCTTATAGCATTAGTGATAGGCTAGGTAGGTTCGAGGCCACCAGGCTTTGATATAATCATCTAAGAGTAGTCCCCTGGGTGTTAGAGTTGGTCCAAGGTTACCATGGCAGATAAGAAAGTTCACTGTGTTTTTCACGTCAGGCTTTAGACTACAAAGGTTGCTATAATTGTGGGAAAGTTGGACACTGATCCAGGGACTGCCCTAAACAGGAGTTGATCATTTAGACATTGCTAGCATCTAAACTCCCTAGGCTAGGTTGGTCAAAGCTTGTTTTATTTGTAGAGGATTGGCCCATCAATCTAAAGAGTATCCCTACTGTGGGACCACAGTGAGGTATATTAAGCTGTGTTTTTCTTGTAAGTTAGTGGCACTATCAATCAGAGGTGGTACTCAATTTGCTGTTGTTGGTAGTTCGATATTCAAGTTGAGGTCGGCCATGCCCCTTCTACACTCCTCCAGGACGATCGGAGGCTAAGGCTCTAGATATTTAGTGTATTTGTATGATTTTATTACTTTACCCTTCATTGCTTATATTGTGTGCATTCGGTTTTTCATACCCATGCGTGCCTATTTGACTTATTATTCATCTTATGATTGTGGTGTTGGCTCTACTTGGAGGTATGTGTATCTGTTTTAGTTCTGTTGTTAATTTCTTTAAGCAATAGATTGACTAGATCGTGCTTCCATGTTTGGGAGTAGTGATTTGGTTTTTCTTTTCTGCTTCCCTTGCTTTATGCTTTATTATATGTTGATCCTTGGTTAGGGAGGTGACTAGGCTAGCTTTTCCCGTTGGGGTTGGGTTGTGTTGTTGGACCTAGTTGGCTTAGAAGGTTGCCTTAGTTGTATGTAGTTCCTTTTAGTTTGTGGTTTAGAGTTGGTGGCTGGGGGTGTCATGTGTTCTAAGTAGTGTAGACTTTTTGTCAGTTTGTGGTAGTACTAGTTGATCGCTTCCTCCCTTTTGCCCTAGTCTTTTCTTCGACAGAGTGTTGTGACTCCCTTGTTTCATCTTTTGAATTTACTCTTTCAAGCATTTTGGTGGTTGGTTATGGATAGCTAGATTTTTATTGTATGATTCGCTGCGGTAGCTAGGTTTTTGTGGTTGTATTTCTAGCTCTTGGGGTTTGTTGGTCTGGTTGTGCTCCTTGGCGAATTCAACCTTTTGTTTCAGTTTGGGGGTGGACATCTGCTTAGAAGGTTCTTCCATACGATAGGGTCAATGTAATTCATGGAATCTATGTTTTGGTTTTGGTTTAGGACGTGACGTTTGCCTTTGTCTCATCTAATATCTTGCAGTGTTCACTGATGGGAGTTGATACCCTTATGTTGTGATCGATCAATTGATTGTGTTGATCATACAAACTTGGTTTCCATTAGACTAGGTGGTTGGATCAGATTTGCACTCTCAGAGTAGTTCATGGGCTCATGATTTTGGTCTTGTCAGAAGTTCCTATGGTAAAACTAGGTCTCTAGAATCGGGCTCAGTGCAGCTGAATTGTTCACGTGATGATCCTCTATTGGAATAGAGTGGTGGGCTCTAAAAAGTTGTGTTTTAGCTAGGCTTGTTAGTTTTAAGAGTTAGGGATGGATTCTGGCTTAGCCCTGGCTTGTTAGTTTTAAGAGTTAGGGATGGTTCTGTTTAAAAAAGTATGTTTGCTTTCAAAGTTGTGTTGTGAGGTCTTGCAGGTGGAACTCAAATGGTGTTACAGATGTTCAATAAGTCTAATAATAGGTGGGACACTCCTAGTGGTTAGAAGATATTGGATTTTTGAGCTTGAGGTTGGTATGTAAATTGATAAGGTTGGTTTGCTTCTTCTATGTTCTTGCGAGTGCTTAGTTTGGTGGTTTTCAGTTGATCTTGGATTTTTCTGGTGTTTCAGGTATGTTCGGTTGTTTTTTATTTAGTTAAGTGAAAGCTAGAGTTAAAGAATGAATTGGAGGAATTTTTGGCGTTCTAAAGTGAGCTTATGAATTTTCTTCTAATCTTGAATTTTATTTCTGCATTGTTCGATTCTAAGGGGGCCTAAGGGTTTGGTAGAGCATACAGGCCAAGTCCACATCTTTTTGTGGTTTTAGACGACGAGTGTCCTTGACTTTCTAGGATGATAGGCCTTTTTCTTAGTGGATATTATAATGACCTTCTAGGTCCTTTTCTTTACTTTCCAATCTTTTTAGCTTTTAGAGCTTTTCTGTAGTGATCCTAAGTCATTTATGACTTGTTGGCACTGATAGCTTGGTATCATGGACGTTTGTTCGGCTTTAATGCCCGTTTATGTGTTTTGCAGACTTTGGAGTTTAAAGAATTGACTTTGATCAAAACTCTAGGAAGATGGCCTCAAATGGAATTTTTATTGTTCCATCAGCTTTGGAAGGATCATTTTAGGCTAGGAACATGGTTGTCTTGGTTCCCGAGGCTATCAATGTGAGGTTGTTTCATTAAGCCTTTATCCTTTAAGCTTTAACCTAGGTTTCACTTTAGTCAACATTCTTAAAAATCATGCTCGCATTAGAATTTATCAATGTGATTAGCTCTGAAACATCAAATTTGGTTTAAAACGACCTTTCATACATGTCTCAAGGCTATCGGTCTCATTTTGATCCCTCTTGTGAATTTTTCTTAAGATGGTGAATGAGCGTGGGACCCACTTTTTATTGAGAAACTTCTATTGGAAATATTGACTGCATCGTTGAGTCCAAACTGCTAAATGTGGTGGAGTAGCATATCTTGTTAGCACACATGAGGTTCCAAACGAACAGCGAGCATCCTGTAAGAGAAGTTTCTTACTTTATGGACTAGCTGGTGCAGCCTTTGCAGGTGTGTCTTCTTTTTCCCTCCATAATTGTAGACCTGGTCCTTCCACTCTCTGAGAAGAACCTTGGAAGTCCTCCGCATTCGTAGACCTGGTCCCATGTTCATAGAGAAGGATCTTAGGGAACCTCTGTGTTTGTGGGCCTGGTACTGGTCCCCGCATTCGTGGAGAAGAACCTTTGGCTATGATATTTCGTTTCTAACATGAACTCAACTTATTT
The DNA here is from genome assembly GCA_029948455.1 of Solanum rostratum. Taxonomy (NCBI): domain Eukaryota; kingdom Viridiplantae; phylum Streptophyta; class Magnoliopsida; order Solanales; family Solanaceae; genus Solanum; species Solanum rostratum. The sequence goes on from CM057051.1 coordinate 55,999,839, forward strand.
CTCAGACTTCAAATTGCAATATCTTTAGTTCTAGACCTCTTTTTGAAGCGATACAAAGTGTGTTGGGTTTGTATTGATTGTGGGTATGTGTGGTAGTGAAGGTAATCATTGCCCCAAAGGGGCTGCCCTATCCTTGCTCTTTAGCTCTATTTAGGATTTTCTTGCATAAACTGATTTCCTTCATTTCAAGCATAATTGTGTCCTAGTTTTGGACACAAGCTCAATAATTCATTTAGAACTCTTTCTATGGAGTTAATTTCGGAATTTCCATTGCGATTCCCACATCCCCATTTTAGACTAGATTTGGAGTCTGTCTCCAAAATTGTAATTTAGGTGTCAAAACATCCATACTGACATGATGATCAATATTTTGATGGTGTAGAAATGATTGAGGGAACTTAGAGGTGGATAAATTTGGTATGGTGGATTCGAAGCGCGCGTGATTGACTTCTTCATAGGCAGCGATCTCCTTTCTAGACTAAGCCCTACTTGGTAATGTGTAGTATAAATTTCATGTGACTTTAGATTGTAATCACCTAGTATTTCATTTCCTGTCATCTTGTCCCATTTTCGTGATTTCTAGTTGAGCCTTAGATTAGGGCAATTCTTTGGAGAGCTTAACGTTGGCTTGGTTCTTTGATTCTAAGACTTAGAAGAAATATCTTTTAGGAGTTATTCAGGTGACCTTAGACTACGTTTGAGCCTTAGATGGTTTGGTATTTCATTGCCCTTGTAGCTAGGTGTGGCTTTTGGTAGAGCTTGTTCTTAATAGTGTACTTTGAGCCAGTGCCCGAGACATTAGTGGCTCGTCATAGCCATAGGTTTGACTTAGTAATGTTTTATCGTAGATCGGGACTTATGTTTTTGGGGTAATGCAGCGATCCTAGAGATATTTCTCCTCTACTTGCTTTCAAGCCATCTTTTAATTCTCTTGTTTGTTACTGGACTAGTATGTAGGGGTAAGGTGGCATCCCTTGAGTAGTTCCTCTCCCAGTATTATTTTTGAGTCCTTGGAATTTCTTAGCTTTATGTTTGGCAGTGAGCTAGTGATATATTGAGTTATTATTATATTGTTGGGCTTGAAGCCTTGTTCATGTAGCAGTAGGATCCCAGGTTATTTTTCTCTGCCTTCGTAAATGTAGAGGTAGTGGTGTGATTTTCTAATCTTGTATACCTTGTTTGGTTTCTCGTGATGGCATCCATTGCATTGGTTGCTCATTTTAACTTGTGGTGTGGTACGATTACGATTGATTTATTGGCTCATTATTATCATGCATGAAAATGAAAGTTTCATACCATTGATATAAAAAAAATTTAAAACTAGTTTTAATGAGGTTCCTACCACCTGGATCACTTGATTGCAGGATTTTGATACCTATGAGGTGTCGAGGACATGCACAATATTATTTGTTACTACGGAGGTGCCCAGGATGACCTCGGTTTCATGACTTGACTAGCTAGTGTTTTGATGCCCTTTTTGTATTTTTATGGATACTGTTATTTGATATCGCATGGATCCTACCTTCCTAGATACGATTTCCCAAGTGGTATATCTATCTACTTGATTAGTGATATGCATTACAAATGATCCTGGTGCTCCATTGGGGGGCTTCATCTGTGGAGAGAGATCTGGGCTCTAGTTTCAGCACCCCTCCCCCTCCATAGAGCCTGGATCAATCGATATTAGTACCACATGTAGCTTTATCTGCGTTGTGAGGTCCGCGATCATGTTGCCACCGATGGACATACATCATATCTTACATCACCAGTCACTAATATATTGGTTATTGTTAGGTACCTTTGATAGTAAAGGATGTCGGTTGGGTTATGTTTTCTGACTTTGCCATCTTGTGGTATGAACGTCTAGTTGGTTATTGTTTGATTTTATCTATACTTACTTGTGTTGTACTGCTAGCTATTGACTAGTCGGACTTGCTTTGGTTTAATGTAATACTACTCCTTAGGTTGAGTTGGATTAGTTCCTAGGATATTAGGTTTTATGCATATAATTGGCTTTACCATTGCTTGTAGCTTGCCGAGTAGATTCTATAATGTGTCCTTCTTGCTAGCAGGTAGTAGATTTGCCTTTCCCAGGTATGCTTTTTGTCTTGCTTTCTTCGCTTGTGTATGCTATTCATCATTATTTTTCATTATCTATTCTATCGTGATTGCATCTATTGTCTATTTACTTGTGTTGTACTTGCCTAGTTTATATACTAGATGTACTTGCTTTATTTGTACAGCTCAGTCGGCTTATGCCAACTGAGTACAATTTTTTTGACACTCATACCATATTTCTAGCACTTGCAGGTCGTATTGAGAGTCCTCTCTATTGATTGACCTTCGTACAGAGCTGCTATGGATCTCGAAGATTGGTGTGAGCTCTTGGCAACCAGAGCTTTCAATTTCAATCTGCTTTTATCTAAGCTAATCTTTATATTGTATTCAGAGATATCCTGTATTGATATTGTATTTCCAAAAGACTTATGCTCTTGTTTTGTGTATTAGATGGTTTATTACGGACTGATTGCAGGTCTTGGGTTAGGTTCTTATATATTAATTCTATGGTCTGCTAGTTCTTCTCCTTATTTGCCAATTTTTTACTTCTTATGGTTGTCTTCCATGGGATACTTTGTTACCTATAGTTTTGAGTTATGGGTTATTTTTGTTATGTAACAAAAACATCAGGAATCTTTTAAACATTAGCTTATTATGTGTCCTATATCTAAAGAATGGTTGATCTTATTTTCCAGAGCTTCTGGTATACATAGTCCATTCATTCGTCTCAAACAAATTGCGGAAGAATGAGAGAGTTGCTAAGTTTAAACCTTTGTTTAGAGTTGTCCCTTTTTTAATTATTTGACAATTATGAATAAGAAGGAATATCATCTATCAAGGGGGGAAGGTGTTAAGTATGTTATGAAATGGAGATTAATAGAAATCTGTATCTATTTGCATCCTATAGATACCCCTGGAGTTAGCAAGTACTAAACAATTGGTCTTTGTTAGGAAAAGCTTTGGAAAGTTAACATCCTCTAACTACTAGTCAAGTCGCTAAATGGGAATATCCTGATATAAGCAAGTTTAGATGTAATTCAAATGGCTTCTTTGATCATAATATGGAGAAAAGTTGTGTTGCTTTTTGTATAAGGATTCATCTTGGAGAGTTGATATTTGTAGAAGATAAAAGAGTGGAGGCAAGCTTTCAAAGGCAAAAACGAGAACTTTGATGCTTGGAATAGAATATTGTATTAACAACAATATCCTTCATCTTACAATAAAAATTGATTCTTTAACTATAAGAAGGTAATGGATGGACAATGAAAAATACTTTGGGTTATTGCAGTTGAAGTCAGAGAAATAAAGAGAATGATGATGGAGTTTAAAGTGGAGACTATGAACATTTTCAATGTGGAGATTGTGCACATTTTCGAAGAAGTGAACAACTTTGTAGATTTTTTCAACTAACGTGTGTGTTTAGTGATGCAAGTACAAGCATCAAACAATATCATACAGTTCAAGAATTTTCCTAAAAGGCTAGAGCTATACTTATGTTAGAGAAAAATCAAGTGTCCAATATCAGACTAAAAAAGTGCCAAACGAGGTCATACAACTTGAATATGATTTAATCAACTAATAATATGCAAGAATACAGGAAGATCACCTATAAAGGACTATCGAGAAACATAGTTTGGATTCTTTTCAAAATTAATGCAACTAACTTGTTTCATTATCATATATATAGATTCTTAGAAAGGATTTTAATGGAAAAAGTGTTCAACACCTTCTAAAACTGAGGGTTCTTGCAATGATATCAAGTTCATTGGAGCTCAATTTATAGAATTCAAAGTAAAATTAAGTTAGACCTCATTTAGCAATTGTTTATTTAAGTTTTTTTGATCTAGAACCCTACTTTGAATACAATGTTGAAAGACGGATTGTAAGCTAAAGAAGTCTTCAAAGAGATGAAACTCATGACGTTTGTGAGACTTGTAAACACCTTTTTGGATGTCACTTAAGCTCGTTAGATTTGTTATTGAGAAATGATGGTCGACGTGAGATCATCGGAACGGAATGGGGTGGGTCGGGCTGTTGTCTCTGGAACTTCCCTATGTCTTTTGATTTTTGTTCATTATTTTCTTTTTGTCTTTTCTCTTTATCTTTTTTTAAACTCTGTAGGATTGTATTTGGGCCATTTTTGGGTTCTAATTATTGTTTTAATAATCTGAGCTTTGCTCGATTATCATAAAAAAGAAAGACTATTCATAATGGAATAAAAAAAAAGTTTCTAAAGAACTTTTTGGAATTGAATATTGAACGTTGCAATTAAACTAAAGGAAAAACAACTTAAATAATGATAAATGGAACAAACAACAACAACACACCCAGCGAAATCCCACTGTACGCAGACCTTAACATTACCTCATAGAGGTAGAGACGTTGTTTCCTTGGGAACCCTCGTCTCAAAAATCCATAAGTAGAATAAACTATATATGGCAAAAAGGAAAGGAAAAAAAAAGGAAATAGGAAAAACGACTAATAACGAAAAATACATGATAGTATGTAAATACGATAAAATTAACACATATAGGACAGAAAATGACAACACATGATATAAAGACATGACTAAACCTACTACCCTACTATACCACACGGCCAGATATCAACTTAACTCTACTAACCTATTAGTCTGCTTCTCTAATTTAAGGCCTCCACTCCTTTCTATCTAAGGTCATGTCCTCGGTGAGATCAACTTTCACCATATCTTGTCTGGTCACCTCCCCCCAATAATTCTTTGGTCTACCTCTACTCCTCCTTGTAACTCCTCTCGCACCTCCTAACAGGAGTCATCGGTACTTCTTCTCTGCACGTGCCCAAACCATCACAGTCTCACTTCCCTTATCTTGTCAGCCATAGGGGTCACCTCTAGCTTCTCCCGAATATTCTCATTCCTAATCTTATCTCTCCTGGTATGTCCACATATCCATCTCAACATCCTCACCTCCGCGACCTACATCTTCTGAACATGTGAGGTTTTTATTGGCTAACACTTCACCCCGTACAACGAAGATGGTCTAACCACCATCCTGTAAAACTTACCTTTGAGTTTAGGTGGTATCTTCTTATCACACAATACTCCAGAGACAAGCCTCCATTTCATCCATGTTGCCCCAATACAGTGTGTGACATCATCGTTAATATCACCACTACTCTAGATGATGTACCCAAGATATTTAAAGTTCTCCCTCTTGGGAATAGGTTGGATGGAAAGCCTCACATTAATGTTTACTTCATACCTTGCGACACTAAATTCACACTCCAATAATTCTGTTTTAGTCCTACTCAATTTGAACCCTTTAGATACCAAAGCATGTCTCCAAACCTCCAATCCCTCATTAACATTAGCTCGAGTCTCATCAATCAATACAATGTCATCTACAAATAGCATACACTATAGAACCTTCTCTTGAATAGACCGTGTCATCTTATCCATTACCAAGGAAAACAGAAAAGGCTCAATACCGATCCTTGATGAAGTCCAATCTCAACCGAAAAATACTCTGAGTCTCCTCCCACCATTCTTACCCGAGTTTTAGTTGTGTCATTCGTGTCTTTTATAGCCCTAGTATAGGCCATTGGATCACCTTTCACATCTAGACACCTCTATAGGACATCCCTTGGAACCTTGTCATAGGCCTTCTCGAGATCAATGAACACCATATGAAGGTCCTTCTTTCTTTCCCTATATTTCTCCACTGATCTCCGAACAATATGGATTGCTTCAACAGTCAACCGCCTCGACATGAATCCAAACTGATTTTCTGAATAGACACGCCGTTTCTCACCTTCATCTCCACCACTCTCTCAAATACCTTCATAGTGTGGCTTAACAACTTGATACCCCTATAATTATTATAATTTTTAATATCACCCTTGTTCTTGTACAATGGAACCATTGTACTCCTCCTCCATTCATCGGGCATCTTGGCAGTCTTCACAATAACATTGAACAATCTAGTCAACCACTTTATGTCATGCTTGACTATGTTCTTCTAAAAATCTACCGGAATCTCATCGGTTCCGATCAGCGTCCCTCTCTTCATCCTACTAATTGAACGTCTAACCTCCTTAACTCTAAACTACCTACAATAACGAAAATCTCGCTGCCTTTCGGAGTGTGCAAACTCACCCAGCTCAATATCTCTATTTCCTTTTTTGTTTAAGAGTTTATGAAAGAAAGCTTGCCACCCTAACTAAATGGAAGTCTCATCCACCAACACCTCACGCTCCTCACCCTTGATGTACTTCACTTGGTCCAACACGTGAGCTTTCCTTTCTCTCTTTGGTGATCCTATACAATCTCTTGCCCGAACCTTTATCACTTAGCTCCACATATAGGTGCTCAAACGCTAATGTCTTAGCACTCGTCACCGCCATCTTCACTTCTATCTTTGCCATCATATAGAACTCCTTAAACCTTCGCTTTTCGTCCTCATCCCTACACTTCAACCACTTTATATAAGAAACATTCTTAGCTTTCACTTTTCCTTGGACTTCGTCATTCCACCACTAATTGCCTTGATATCCACAAAAGGTCCCTCTCGAAACCCCTAGTATCTCAGTAGCTGCTCTTCTAATGCAACGACTAGTTGTGTCCCACATATTGTTTGTATCTCCGCCACTACTCTAAGCCTCTAAACTACTCAGCTTTTCTTCCATCTCTCGTTAAAGGGCAGGAGTCAGGCCTCCCCGTCTAATCCTTGGTGGGGCATTAGAAGCCTTCTTCTTCTTTTCTCTCTTAATCTCTAAATCCATCACTAGAAGCCTATGTTGAATGGAAATATTTTCACTTGAAATAACCTTGCAATAAGAACAAAAAAAAGGAAGAAAAAAACAACGACATCTCTCCTTTTTTCTTTTGCAATTAGATTCTTTTCTTTCTATTTTGATTTATTTTATTTCATTCCTATTCTCCTTTCTTAGAAAAGGAGCCTTTAACTAAAGTAAAAGATTACTTCGTTCTTGATAATTATTTACTTACTCAGTAGATAGGAACATACTCTGGATTAGAATCATGGGGAGTACTTCTTGAGTCTTAGCTATCATACTATGAAAGATAACTAAGTGATTTTCCCTTTTCGAGAAACATGAGTTAGCAATAACTAACTAAAAGGCTTTGGAAAAATCCAAGAGAGGCATCCCATCTCCATTCCTTTCTCCAAAACGAAAGCCTCTATAAAGATATTCAAACTCGCTAGCGGTTGCCTCGATATGTCCATTAAAATCACCCAAATAAAGATTTTTTCTGTCTCTGGTATGCCTCTCACAACTTCATCCAAATCTTCCCTAAAGAGCTTTTTGACTTCCTCAATGAGGCCTATTTAAGGCACATAGGCACTAACTACATTCACTCATGCCTACCAACCACAAGTTTGATAGACATCATCCTATTATTAGACCTCCTAACCTCAACCACACATTCCTTAAGGTCCTCGTCACTAGGATACCTACACCATTTCTATCCCTAGAACCACCCGAGTACCACAGCATAAACCCATCTACATCCCGAGGTTTGGTACCTACTCATTTGGTCTCCTGAACAAACGCTATATTAATATGACTTCCCTTAAAACACTTTGTTAGCTCTATGGATTTCCCTGTAAGTGATTTTCTATTTCACGACGCTATCCTTAACGTAAATAAGCTCGTGCCTCTCTTACCACTCCTACCCCTTACCTCCGACCCCAACCGACAACATGACCCTAGTCGACCATTAGATCCTGACGCCACTAAACTAAGAATTAATAATTTGCTAAGCTATAGAGATCAAGAAGATACAATTTAGAGAAAAACCTATGAAACCTAACAAAAACGAATAGGGAAAATATAAAGTATACTACTTACAAATCACAATAAGATAAACAAGAAAAGGCACCCAATATGATAAGTAAGATCTTAACCACAACACAAACAACAATATGTAAAACTTTTGCCAGATCTAGAGAGATAGAACAAGTCCTCCATCCCAGATTCCATCGCTGCGGAAATATACGGTGAAGGAAACACAAACAACAAAGGAAAATAATGTAAAAGGAAAATATGTAACATCAAGAAAGAAACCACAAATAAATATGTAACTGGCAAAAAATACAAGGCAAGTAAAAGGATAAAATAAGAAATAACAAGGGATTTGGAAGTTATCACCTGGAATTCTAGTCCGAGAAAGTTTCTTGAACGTTTTTGGAATTTGTTTACGTTGCCAAAAAACTTATTTTCCCTGGAATATCTCGCTGGAAGCAGAGATTTTTGAGCGATGCTGACTAGAACACTCTGATCGGGATTTGGAGTGCTCTACCGGAGAAGGTCTTGAAAGTTTCCAAAATCGTAAACTAGGAATCCCACAAAGAATGGAGAGCCATCAAAACGCTAGATCGAATAGGCTTTAGAAATAGGCTTCAGATGTTCACCGGAGATGAATCACAGTCATCATCATTCTAAAGTTCGTAGTCATTGTACTGAAGTTCATGAGAAGCTGAAGCCGCTCGACTCGGTGTTGCCGGAAGAATTCTGAATGCAGTGTGTGTAAAGTGGTTTTAACGATCAATGAACACCAGAAATTGAAAGTTTTAGATGAGCGTGTCGGAACCTGAAGATAAGGAGATATCGATCCCACAAACGTCGACAGATCTGATTTTGCCGGAGAAAGAGATTACAGATGAGTTCGCCTAAGAGATGCAAAAGTTCATGCCACAAAGATGCAAAAGTTCACGCCGGAGTCGATGTTTATCTTTTGCGAAAATAAAATTAAATAATCATAAATGAAAATAAATTTAAATGTATGATTTTCATCTTTGCTTTGCCAAAAGCACATAACTTCCAAAAGAAAAAAAAAACAAAGAAGCTTTGAAATTGGTTTATATTAATTAATCTTTTTTTTGAATTTATTATTATTTTTATATATAATTACGATAAAGTGGAGAAGATATAACCTTGTAAGTATTAAATTTAAATTTTAAACTTCAATTTTTAAATATTTTATCCTGGTGTTTACATACATCAGTAAGTTCACTTTTTAATTTTTAATTTTCATTTTTTCCTATTTTAGTGTTTGGTTAAAATAGTAACATTTTTTAAAACATATCTTTGAATTTTAAAACTACTATAATTTTTTTTTTTTTTTGGGGGGGGGGGCCAGAATGGGGGGTGGGGTGGGGTAGTAGTGTCACGCCCCGGGAGGGTACCCTAGGCGTGGCCGGCACTCAGAGACTATTGCTAGCCCCCAAGCGAACCACTTAGCCTCATCACATCATTCATTATAGACATCGCGGAAGGAAATAGTAAACAATACCTTAAAATAGTGGGCCAATACCCAAACATTAATCTGATCATCAAAACCAAACAAAGAAATATTGCTCAGTTATCAAAGCATTCACCTGGACTACATCATTATGTCTACGAAGCCTCTAACATTATCTAAACCGTCTAAGAAGGGGACCATGACATGCCATGGCTACCCGACTCAATGAAATAATAGGATAGCATCAAATGAAGGTTTCCTCCGAAAACAGGGAGGCTCACTACAGTTAGAACTTTCAAACGCTTGGCTTCAATGGGGCGGCTGCTGAAGTCCTCTAGCTCCTGTCTCTGCATCATAATATGATGCAGCGCCAAATGGCGTCAGTACGTGGAATGTAATGGCATGTAAAATAGCTGAATCACATCATTAGAATCATCCGAACATAACGTACATCATCATGAGACTTTAACGTTTATATCAGGGAAACAATAACATTGACCTGTACAGTAACATTGACCTTTACATTAACATTGACCTTTGCATTAACATTGGCCTTTACATTAACATTGACCTTTGCATTAATATTGGTCTTTACATTAACATTGACCTTTACATTAACATTGACATTAGAGTACTATTAGGGAAACCTTTTCTGAGAGGCCTAACTGGGAGTTTCTTTAACCGACAACCATCACTTATGAGCCAGTAATGATACAACGAAATGATGTCGTTGCCACATCCATCCCTTACCCTGCCCGGGGTAAGGAACGTAACATTAGTGGATCCTTAAAACATAACATTAGTCCGCATTTGGGACAAGATAGGAGCCATCCGCATTGCGGTTCAATCCTCTCTTCCTACGCGGGCCACGTAGTTAATGGACTCAAGTGGGACACACTTTTATCCATTTCGGTGCTTAATACTCCTCCCAGGACTCGACATTGCTCATAAAACATTAACATCATTAGTCCCATAGGGACCATTACATCATCGTTAGTCCCCATAGGGGCATAATACATTATCATTAGCATTTCATTTACATTAACATCATTGACATCTCATTGCATTAGCATCAACATCATAGACTTTAGGAACACTAGTTTAGGAACTTTGACTCTCAACTTAGAGACAATCCCACATTCTCATGCTCAACATTCATCATTCATTATTTTATCATTACTCTAGACTCTACACACGCACTCATGTTCATCATGCATGCTTTTCTAGAATACATATACAATAGATATAAGGTTTTCAACTAAATGCTTTTCAAGAAAATAGTTTAAAAGGATGCATGAGGGTTTTTATGAGGGTCATCATCAATGCAGGAAAATATGTAGGTTTATGCATAAAATAATGGCAATTACTCTCTACATCGTATTAACTAATTCATACTTCAATTTGTTACCCTATCATCATCACATTAGGACATCCATACCTACATCATAGGGGCACATGGGAGGACATTCCCATGTTTTCACAGTAGCCTTACATACCTGAAAATTTGATATTACAATCAAAATTTGATGAATAATCGTTTCTTGGAGAAAATCCTCAACCTCGATAGTTCTTTTAGAATGGAAGAACTTGGAAAGACATTGTTGAAGAACTTCTTTTTGATTCTTGACTTCTTGACTCAAAATCTTTAGAGTTTCTTGATAAAGAACCCTAATCCATGGAAAGAAGAATCAAGGAATCCTTTCTTGGGATTCTTGAATTTGCTTTCTTGAAACCCTAGGTTAGGATTTAAGATTCTATTAGGGATTTCATGAATAGATAGAGAAATTAGCTTAAAGCTTATAAAGAAAACTCACCTTGATGAAGAATCTTTAAAGTTAATCCTAACTTGATGACTTTCTTGATGATTCTTGAGCGTTTTATGTTTAGGAGTGAAAGAGAGGGTTTTGACTTATGAAATTGACGTATTATGAGTTTTGGGACCTTAAATAGAGCCCCAAAGGCTTTAGGGTAAAAGTACCCTCAAAATAAAATATAGGAATGTCGGTTAGCTTATCCAGAAAGGGTTCGCGATAGGTCCGCATCGCGGAGCCATCGCGGTCCTTCAGACAGCTCTGCAGGTCTCACGTAAAATAGTCATAACTATCTACGCCGAAGTCCGTTTAATGCAAAATAAGATGCGTTGGAAAGATAATTCAAAGATCTTTAATTTGATATATTATGGGTCACCTAAATCATTATATGTTAGGAGATATGGTCATTTGAAGTTGACCCTTCCATCAACTCATATGAAAACTTAGTCACTAGAAATTCTTTGGACTTGGCTTGATGTAAAAGATCAATTATAACTCTAAATCACATCTAATATTCTTTAAATACTTATGAATTGATCCTATAATATGAAGGATGACTCAACCTTAGTAAAAAAAAGTTGGGGTGTTACATTATCTCCCCCTTGGGATCATTCGTCCTCGAATGATGAGTAAGGTAGACATCAAGGCACGAATAAGAATCAGAACTCTTCTCAAAGCTCACTCAATCAACCAAACTCTAACTCGTCATCAATCTCAAATCATCTCCATTCTGACTCAGGAATGGACACATTAACTCAAATAGACAACTCAATTTAAATCAAGAGTAAGGGAATTACATCTTACATTCTCTTCTTCAGGCACGAATGGAACGTCGAAACTCAATCAATTTGAATCATTTAGACACCTCATAAATCAGTCCTTCGAACTCAAGAAGGAAGCCATCAACTCAAATTGAGAATAGGAACATCATATAAACAAGACTCTGAGGATACTCTCATGCTCAAGTCCCCACCATAATTTTTGCTCCTTTTCATGGAACTTTACCCCATCAATGCAAACTTATAGCTCTTATTCAAACCTCTACCTAACCACCTCTTCTTTTTTCATTCGGGCCTAGTTCTAAGCCTTAAGGTGTTATTCTTAAGGTGATCATATTCATACAAAGCTAATCATCAATACTCAACTCTATACTCGAAACACTTATTATGAGGTCTTCAATAGTTTATTATGCATACTCGCACAATAACAACCATATTGATTATGTCTTAGAATTTTTCAAGGCTACTTATCACCTCTACCTCCATCATTCAATGAACTCTCATTCAAAGTCACATCAACATACTCTTACCTATCAATTGCGCATCATATGATCTCATCTCTTTCCTCATCCCTATCTCTATCCCTTCATGACACAAGTTTAATACCGGTATCACAATAAGGATACATTCACTCCTTCTCATTTACCCCCCACTCTCAGTCTAATATCATCAACATCACTATTTGGACGTGGAGGAACTCATCATCTCCCCTTTTGATAAAACCCCCAAATTACTACCTCTCCATGCAGAATAAGCATGATTATACCTCTAAAACTTGATGCTCTACATCATATCATCAATAATGGCATAATAGGCCGAAGGTCAGTACACGCGTAAGATGACATCAGAATCAAGAACTCTTACTCCATAGTAACCTGTACTTAGAGAATACTGCTCGTCCTCATCACTCTAATACATTTGCATAATAACATCCACATATTTAAGTCTATCATAGCAGCTCACACCCTCGATCAGATGAACTCTTACCTCGGGAGATACTAATATTAATACCTATCTATCAGACTCCTCACGATTTCTCTAACTACTCCTTGTCATCTATAACCTTAAAAGGAAATGACATCACATCATCATCAGAATTAAGAACTCTCATTATCTCTTGAATTCCTCCATCACAAGCTCTTCTCCTCTTCTCTCAAGCTCTAGTCCTATTCAATTGTTAGAAAAGGACTTAGAATGGGGTTTTAGACCCTTTTCATGATAAAACGACTTATATCAGCCGTATAGGGAGTTTATAAGGTGTTAGGAATTGACCAGAATACCCCTCAATAATTTTTTTGAAATTTCCAACCTCAAAGTGACTCAGTCCGTGACGCGGACTGGTCGCGAACAATACATTTTCTGCAAAAATTTTCTGAACGAGTTTTCTCAATCCCGTCGAAAAGTTTTGAAAAAATGCAAGTGTCACTCCGCTACAGGTGCGCGACGCGCCTCTGTCGCGCACCGACACTATTTCGGTGTTCGGATCGAAAAATTATCTTTTCACTCGGTCACTCTAAAAATCGACCGAGGCCCTTCCCCACTCAAATTTTTGTGCTGATCACAAATCCGACCTCGGATTCTCCATCCGAGCATCGGAAGACGTGTTATGCGCACATCTCTCCTCTAGGGTTACTTTGGTAATTTTACCGGGCCTTACATCAACTCTTCCTTAGCTCTCAAGGTCATTACTCTAAGTTTATAAATCGATTTCCTCTACTAGGCTATAAGCATATACCTCCACATGGTCAAGGAATCACTATCCACAAGAATACCTTAAACTCTTCTGTTATGCTATAGTCACATACATATAGCTAGCCACTCAGACTTTTTTTAACGCTATTACTCTTAGCTCCTTCCAGTCTCTATGGAAATCTCTCTATGATTGCTATTCTTATGGCGTACATAACCACTGCCCACAACTCACACAATCTAATCTCTTCTTTTGCCTGCTGGCGCTCAACTTCAGTGCTCCCATAAATTTAATTGCATAAGAATTAGTCTATCATGGAAACTTGTCATCATCTATTGATAAGCCCCAAATCAACTTAGTTACTCATGATGATTAAGATTACTTACATCAGCCTACTCCACATCGATAACTCAAATACACTATTTAGATTCTTATAGCAGTCATAACTTAGAGCTTCACACATCTTTACACAATTATGGATACATATTTCAAGCCTCTTCTTATCTGTCTAACCTCATAACTCGATGAGTCTCATGAACTCACAATTAAAATCATAAGCCTAATTTAGATCTATCACATTGAAAGCACTTTTTCCCTCTATTCAACATCTACACTTCACCCTCAATAGTAGAATACTACAACACATCAACATAACTTCCTTCTAGTTTGAGCACGCTCTACCATATTCTAACAACTATTCCTTTATACCTCATCATGATAATCACTAGAGTACTCAAGACTCTTTCATCAAACTTATTCAATTGACTCACTACCTCATTATTTACCTAATAAATATGTAACTCGAACTACGAGCCTAAATCAGCCATCACTCTTGTCATCTCGTCCCTTTCTTTCCATCATCATCCTTCTAGCTCTGGGATAATTAGATTCTACTCAGGGTTCATAAGAATTCACATCTCACTCTAAGGTGGTAACATCAAACTCTTTAGAGACATAAGTTACTCTCTCATGAGTCACCTCGGAAGATAGTTTTGAAAAACAAATGGGTTTAGGTACCTCTAGAGATAACTCAAATGCACGATTCATATGATTAATAGTGCACTTTTTCTAGTCAGTCAACTTCGCATCTCAGTCGGCTTCTCTTAAGCCTAGACAGTCTCTATACCATTCCGATTACTTTATCTCAAAGGATCCCATCTGTAAGAGTTCGAAAATTACTGTCTCTATCACCTCGTAGACGAGGCATAGTCGAATGGCTTAGAGCAACGCACGAATCATTGCATATTTCTTAGGAAATAGCTCTATCGCACGATCAGAATCAGAAAGAAGGGAAACTTATCCTAAATGTCCTATAGCCTCCCCATTATGGATGTGGCGCGCTTCACACCAATAATAAGGACTTTACTAGACACGGCTTCATAGACTCCCTAGGACACTTGAACTTTGTGCTCTGATACCAAGTTTGTCACGCCCTGGGAGGGTACCCTAAGCGTGGCCGGCACTCAGAGACTATTGCTAGCCCCCAAGCGAATCACTTAGCCTCATCACATCATTCATTATAGACATCGCGGAAGGAGATAGTAAACAAAACCTTAAAATAGTGGGCCAATGGCCAAACATTAATCTGATCATCAAAATCAAACAAAGAAATATTGCTCAGTTATCAAAGCATTCACCTGAACTACATCATTATGTCTACGAAGCCTCTAACATTATCTAAACCGTCTAAGAAGGGGACCATGTCATGCCATGGCTACCCGACTTAATGAAATAATAGGATAGCATCAAATGAAGGTTTCCTCTGAAAACAGGGAGGCTCACCACAGTTAGAACTTTCAAACGCTTGGCTTCAATGGGGCGGCTGCTGAAGTCCTCTAGCTCCTGTCTCTGCATCATAATATGATGCAGCGCCAAATGGCGTCAGTACGTGGAATGTAATGGCATGTAAAATAGCTGAATCACATCATTAGAATCATCCGAACATAACGTACATCATCATGAGACTTTAACGTTTATATCAGGGAAACAATAACATTGACCTGTACAGTAACATTGACCTTTACATTAACATTGACCTTTGCATTAACATTGGCCTTTACATTAACATTGACCTTTGCATTAATATTGGTCTTTACATTAACATTGACCTTTACATTAACATTGACATTAGAGTACTATTAGGGAAACCTTTTCTGAGAGGCCTAACTGGGAGTTTCTTTAACCGACAACCATCACTTATGAGCCAGTAATGATACAACGAAATGATGTCGTTGCCACATCCATCCCTTACCCTGCCCGGGGTAAGGAACGTAACATTAGTGGATCCTTAAAACATAACATTAGTCCGCATTTGGGACAAGATAGGAGCCATCCGCATTGCGGTTCAATCCTCTCTTCCTACGCGGGCCACGTAGTTAATGGACTCAAGTGGGACACACTTTTATCCATTTCGGTGCTCAATACTCCTTCCAGGACTCGACATTGCTCATAAAACATTAACATCATTAGTCCCATAGGGACCATTACATCATCGTTAGTCCCCACAGGGGCATAATACATTATCATTAGCATTTCATTTACATTAACATCATTGACATCTCATTGCATTAGCATCAACATCATAGACTTTAGGAACACTAGTTTAGGAACTTTGACTCTCAACTTAGAGACAATCCCACATTCTCATGCTCAACATTCATCATTCATTATTTTATCATTACTCTAGACTCTACACACGCACTCATGTTCATCATGCATGCTTTTCTAGAATACATATACAATAGATATAAGGTTTTTAACTAAATGCTTTTCAAGAAAATAGTTTAAAAGGATGCATGAGGGTTTTTATGAGGGTCATCATCAATGCAGGAAAATATGTAGGTTTATGCATAAAATAATGGCAATTACTCTCTACATCGTATTAACTAATTCATACTTCAATTTGTTACCCTATCATCATCACATTAGGACATCCATACCTACATCATAGGGGCACATGGGAGGACATTCCCATGTTTTCACAGTAGCCTTACATACCTGAAAATTTGATATTACAATCAAAATTTGATGAATAATCATTTCTTGGAGAAAATCCTCAACCTCGATAGTTCTTTTAGAATGGAAGAACTTGGAAAGACATTGTTGAAGAACTTCTTTTTGATTCTTGGCTTCTTGACTCAAAATCTTTAGAGTTTCTTGATAAAGAACCCTAATCCATGGAAAGAAGAATCAAGGAATCCTTTCTTGGGATTCTTGAATTTGCTTTCTTGAAACCCTAGGTTAGGATTTAAGATTCTATTAGGGATTTCATGAATAGATAGAGAAATTAGCTTAAAGCTTATGAAGAATAACTCACCTTGATGAAGTGTCACGACCCGAGGTCGGGGCCTAGATGTGACACGGCGAATGGGGACCCGAGAGTCCCCAAACAAGCCTCAAAGTATCAAATTTCCACATCATTGGTTCAAAATAAATTATTTAAGCACATATATCTAAATGACGGAAATCAAATCTCAAGAATCCATTCATTTATAATTAAACAAAATGAGAAAGTTTTACAAGTGCCCAACATTTGCCTCTAGTCATAAGATGGGACGGGGGCCAAGACATGTCCCGGGCTCACCCTCAACTAAGAAGATAAATAGATAACAACATAGGTAGAAAGAAGGTGGCTTGTCCTTGGAAGATAGGACTCACCACAATATCAACTCTCTGAATTCGAGCTACCCGTCAAGTGGTGGATGATCATAACACACGGTCCCTACATGGTAAAATCATGTAGGCATAGAGTATGCGTTAGTACGTTTGAATGTACTAAGTATGCGGGTATGCAATGTACGTGACTTACCGAACCTACATAATCATGTTAAGTGGCAAGGGCACATAATATACAAGGAATATATATTCAATGGGAATTTAATATACAAGATGCCATGAAATGCGTGATGCGTGCAATGCAATAGTGCTCCTATATAACGGGGATGGACTATAACCGACAAACCAAATCCATGCGAGCTATTACACGAATTGGACCGATTGGGACCTCCCATCGGTAGGGAGAAGATTACTTGCCAAGGGTAATCTACATCACACCTTACGACCCGCTTTTCGGTGGATGGACACCTTCCTTACGACCCGCTTTTCGGAAGGATTTACAAGATCAAGACAAATCATAGTCATGTACAAATAGACGAATTACATCCGTCCCTATGTAGGCACATAGTTCGAGGAAAAGGGGGAGGACCCCCAATTCCATCGGTGCTAAGTCTTACACATCCCACAAGAATACTTATATATAGTACTTATGCTTTCAAGAGAGTCAAGTGCAAGTTCAAAACGTTCAAGACATAATTGGGCTCAACGCCGATTTACAAGATCATATTCAAGATGTCAATGCAAGGAATAGCTCATCTACAAGTACAAGATGGTGCAAGCACCCAAGATGCTCAAAGAGCCAAGATTATAGACATACCGGTGATCACCTTATTGTCATATCCCATGTCTTACCAAAATTCACATTATAGTTCCCCTTTGGGGCAAAATTGGGTTTAACCCCACAATTCCGAAAATTTCCATGTAAAATGTCATGTATGTAATGCAATACATAGTGTAGGAATAGCATGGGTAATGTAGAGTGTACCAAAACAAGATACAATATAAGACTAGAAATTCAAATAAAAATTCAAGGAAATGGTAGTACATATCACCCATGCAAAATGACACATTTAAAGGGACATGCAAGTTCAAAATTCCATAGTCCAAATAGTTCATTTCCATAAAACTAACATAAATCATGATAAGGATCCTAAACTAACACATGCATGGTTCAAAATACTAAGAACAAGTACTAAAATTTCACATTTTAAGTATACAAGTTACAAAATAATTTTAATAAGGATTTGGGTCTTCTTGGTTGAAAGGAAACCAAGAATCAAACCCCACATACCCGGTAGAAGACAAACTTGAGGAGGAAGTGATCTCAAATGTGAACCTTAGCTTGAAGAATCCTAGAGAGATGTAGGAGAGTCTTGAGAAAGAACTTTTAGAGAGAGAGTTGAAGTGTAGAAATGCTTCAAAATGGTGAAGTATGGAATATATAGGAAGCTCAAGAAAGGGTGGAAAAGACCATATTTGCACCGGAATAAACCAAAATTACGAAATTGCCATTAATGAAACGGATCAAGAATTGGCCCGTCTGGGGCATACGGTCCGCTAAACGGACCGTTTGGGCTCACACGGACCGTCTACGGGTCCGTGGCACCGGACTTAGAATTTTCGGATTTTTCGGAGGCAATATTTTTTTTGACTAAGTCATTCCACACTGTCCAGTAAACGGACCATCTCACTCCACACGGACCGTGTGAATGGACCATCTCACCAGACTTAGAATTTTTCAGAAAATTTTTCCTTTGGACCAAGTGTCACCAAACGGTCCGTTAAACGGACCGTTTAAGGTCACACGGACCGTGCAACGGTCCGTATGAAGGTACCAAGGAAGTACACACACTTAGAACAAGGTTTTGGCAAGAAATTCGTGGGCCAAAGCAGCCTCACGGACCGTTTGATGCCACACGGTCCGTGTGGCTGGCCGTGTGGCTTGCCTGCACGAACAGTCTTAACGAAAACGAGCATAACTCCTTGGTCCGAGCTCGGAATTAGGTGAAACCAGGTTCGTTGGAAAGCTAGTTCAAAGATCTTTAATTTGATATATTGTAGGACACCTAATTCGTTTTGTGCTAAGAGATATGACTATTTAAAGTTGACCCTTCTATCGAATCATATGAAGAACCTTTAGGATTAGTGTCGGAGAAGTTTAGGAATGTAAAAAGGGGTTTCAAAGGTCATAAAAAGCCTTGGGGATGAACCAAAATATCAAAAACACCTCAATAAAATGGATCCTTGAATTTCACAAGGGCCTTGACACGGTTAGCTTCACGGTCCGTGAAGCTTTTCACGGCCCGTGAAGGCTCCCGTCTGGCCCAAACAGGTTTTACGAAAAAGGGCGTAACGTCTTGCTCCGAACTCGGAATGAGGTGAGACCGGATGCGTTGGAAAGATAATTCAAAGGGCTTCGATTTGATATGTCATGGGCCACCCAGTTCATTTTTATCTAAGAGATATTCCTATTTAAAGTTGGCCCATCTATCGGCACTTGAGAATAATATAGCCAAGGGAAATTCCTTTGAACTTGACTTGATGTAGGAGACCCATGATGATCTTAAACAACATAGATAAGCTAGAATTGAAGGATTGAGAGTGAATTTAGCTTGAGCATAAGGTCCCGTACTTAGAAATATCTCACTCCGGAAGCTTTACGGATGACCT
Organism: Solanum rostratum; assembly: GCA_029948455.1. Classification (NCBI taxonomy): domain Eukaryota; kingdom Viridiplantae; phylum Streptophyta; class Magnoliopsida; order Solanales; family Solanaceae; genus Solanum; species Solanum rostratum. The sequence goes on from CM057051.1 coordinate 56,019,702, forward strand.
CACGGCCGTGATGGCTCCCATGAAGTGCCACCTTGGTCAAAAACTTTTCCGAAATCAATTTTCATGCTTTCTTGAGGTCGTACAAAATTCCAGGTCCTTACATCATCTCCCCCTTGGGAACATTCGTCCTCGAATGTGGAAGAGCAAGGCTTGAAGGGCTTGACTTAGAACATGAAACATCCAAACGCAAGATACAATGCATAGTCTATCATTTGAAAATCATAAATCCTTTAAAAACTGATACCAAAACATATTTAAATCACTCAAAACATCTTCAAAAATCATTTTTGTGCATATGTATGCATGTCATGTCACGAGACTCAAGAATGGAAGAATTAGGACCATTGAGAATAGGAAAGGACCTAATATTATGGGCTTGAGTAGATTGGAAAGGATAGAGGTATCACCGCATCAAACTTGATTCCACTCCCACGTAGACTTTCCACATATTGGTTTCTCCGAAGTACGTTAACCGAAGCCACATCCTTGTTACGAAACCGCTTCACTTGTCTTATTAAAATCTCAACTGGAGCTTCCTCCGTAAAACAAGTTCCCCTCAACCCCAATACCTTCCAAAGTCAAAGTAGCACTAGAATCACCAACACTTCCTCAACATAGATATATGCAAAACCGAATGACTAGAGCTCAATTTCGGAGGCAAATCCAACCTATAAGCTACATCTCCAATCCGCTATAATGATCTCATAAGAACTTATATACCGGGGACTTAGCTTTCCCTCCTTCCCAAAAATACACCACACCCTTCACGAATGAGACCTTTATATATATCCAATTACTAATACAAAACTCAAGATCCTTCTTTCAAATATCCAAATAAGACTTTTGATGACTCCGAACCACCGCCAACCTTTCCCAACCAACTTCGCCTTCTCCATAGCCTTCAATACTAAATCCGATCCAATCAATGCCGTTTCCCCTTGCTCAAACCACCCCACCGGAGACCTACACATATTACTATATAAAGCCCCAAACGGAGTTATACAATGCTAGCATAAAGGAAATTGTAGTAAGCAACCTCAAGAAGTGGTAGATGATTACCCCAATTACCTTTGAATTGCAACACACAAGCCCTCAACACATCTTCCAAAGTTCAAATTGTCCTCTCAGTTTACCCCTCGGTTTGAGGATGAATGGCGGTGCTCAACTTTACCTAGTACCAAGTCATCCTTGAGACGGCCTCCAAAAGTAAGAAGCAAATTAGGTACCGCGATCAGATATGATAGATCTAGACACACCGTGCAACCTCACCAAATTCTTGGATGTACAACATTGCATACCTTTCGGCGCTGAAATAGCCTTGACTGGTAGGAAATGAGCTATCTTAGTCATCCGATCAATAATAACCCAAATAGAGTCGAATTACCTTCAGTCTAGGGCAACCCAACCACAAAATCCATATTTACATTCTCCCACTTCCAAGTAGGGATCTCAATATTTTGAGTCGCACCACCGGCCTTTGGTGCGCTACCTTCACTTGTTGACACTGGGGCACTTAGGTACGAGCTCGGCTATGCCCTTCTTCATACCATGCCATTAATATACCTTCTTCAAATCCCAACACATCTTAGTGTGTTCCGGGTGAATCAAATGCAAAGAGTTATGGGCTCCACTCACAATCTTCCTGGAGAAGACTTAAAAAAAAAGGATTTCCCGAGCATGGTTGGGATGAATTATTTTTCCCTAAGATCACCCACATCCGGAACACATAACTGACTTTGATACCGAAACGCACCATCTCCCCCTTGGGAGAAAACCACTATCCTATTGGCAACCAACCTCTTCAACACAACCAATGACAGATCTAGATCTTGCTTAGCCTTACATCAACAATCACTCAAGATTCCGCCCCATTCTAAACATGAACACCAACATTATTAGAGTCGGTCAACCTAACAACCAATCTAGTCTATCGGTAAGCATCCTTTGCTAGCTCTCTCTTCCCTTCACCAACAGAAATCATATTTCCCATAGATAGCCTATTCCGAGCAACGGCTATAACACTTTCCTTGCCAAAATTACATTGTACACTCATCTCATAGCCCCCAAGGAGTCCCAACCCTCTTCTTAGTCCCAAGTTAAGATCCCTTTGAGTGAACACATATCGCGACTCTTGTGGTAGGTGAAAACATTGACACATACCCCCTACAAACAGTACCTCTCAATCATCAAGGTGAACACCACAGCCGCTAACTCAAGATTAGGAGCCGGGTAATTACGCTCTTGCACCTCCAATTGCCTTGAAGCCCAAGCTACCACCCTAACATGTTTCATAAGAACACAACCCTAAACCAAACCGAGGAGCACCACAATACACCACCAACCTATTTAAGCCATCCGGTAATGCCAAAACCGAATCTGATGCACGCCGACCTTTCGAGGCATGAGAACTCACCTCACATTAATCCGGCCATACAACTTGGCCTTCTTCTAGCCAACTTGATCAACGGAGATGCAATAGATAAGAAGCCTCCAACAAACTTCCATCATAACTAGCCAACCAAAGAAAACTTCGAATATCCAAAGGAGCAAGCATGTCAAACAATGCATATCCTTCACTAACTCCCTTTTGGACCTATCCATAAGATCACTACAACGCCTTCCTCTCCTAGATTTGCATTATGAGCTCAAGGTAACTCTACCTATTCGATAGGGAGGGATGGAGACACAAGATTTTAAGACACGCACCATGGCACGATTAGAATCAAGATAAGTGAAACATTTCCTAAAACGCCTTGTAGCCTCTTACACATAGATGTGGCGCGCTTCACACCCATGAATAAGACTCTACTTGACGCGGCATGTTGGACTCCGAGGATCATTTATAAACCTAGTGCTCTGATACCATCTTTTGTCACGACCCGAGGTCGGGGCCTAGATGTGACACGGCGAATGGGGACCCGAGAGTCCCCAAACAAGCCTCAAAGTATCAAATTTCCACATCATTGGTTCAAAATAAATTATTTAAGCACATATATCTAAATGACGGAAATCAAATCTCAAGAATCCATTCATTTATAATTAAACAAAATGAGAAAGTTTTACAAGTGCCCAACATTTGCCTCTAGTCATAAGATGGGACGGGGGCCAAGACATGTCCCGGGCTCACCCTCAACTAAGAAGATAAATAGATAACAACATAGGTAGAAAGAAGGTGGCTTGTCCTTGGAAGATAGGACTCACCACAATATCAACTCTCTGAATTCGAGCTACCCGTCAAGTGGTGGATGATCATAACACACGGTCCCTACATGGTAAAATCATGTAGGCATAGAGTATGCGTTAGTACGTTTGAATGTACTAAGTATGCGGGTATGCAATGTACGTGACTTACCGAACCTACATAATCATGTTAAGTGGCAAGGGCACATAATATACAAGGAATATATATTCAATGGGAATTTAATATACAAGATGCCATGAAATGCGTGATGCGTGCAATGCAATAGTGCTCCTATATAACGGGGATGGACTATAACCGACAAACCAAATCCATGCGAGCTATTACACGAATTGGACCGATTGGGACCTCCCATCGGTAGGGAGAAGATTACTTGCCAAGGGTAATCTACATCACACCTTACGACCCGCTTTTCGGTGGATGGACACCTTCCTTACGACCCGCTTTTCGGAAGGATTTACAAGATCAAGACAAATCATAGTCATGTACAAATAGACGAATTACATCCGTCCCTATGTAGGCACATAGTTCGAGGAAAAGGGGGAGGACCCCCAATTCCATCGGTGCTAGTCTTACACATCCCACAAGAATACTTATATATAGTACTTATGCTTTCAAGAGAGTCAAGTGCAAGTTCATAACGTTCAAGACATAATTGGGCTCAACGCCGATTTACAAGATCATATTCAAGATGTCAATGCAAGGAATAGCTCATCTACAAGTACAAGATGGTGCAAGCACCCAAGATGCTCAAAGAGCCAAGATTATAGACATACCGGTGATCACCTTATTGTCATATCCCATGTCTTACCAAAATTCACATTATAGTTCCCCTTTGGGGCAAAATTGGGTTTAACCCCACAATTCCGAAAATTTCCATGTAAAATGTCATGTATGTAATGCAATACATAGTGTAGGAATAGCATGGGTAATGTAGAGTGTACCAAAACAAGATACAATATAAGACTAGAAATTCAAATAAAAATTCAAGGAAATGGTAGTACATATCACCCATGCAAAATGACACATTTAAAGGGACATGCAAGTTCAAAATTCCATAGTCCAAATAGTTCATTTCCATAAAACTAACATAAATCATGATAAGGATCCTAAACTAACACATGCATGGTTCAAAATACTAAGAACAAGTACTAAAATTTCACATTTTAAGTATACAAGTTACAAAATAATTTTAATAAGGATTTGGGTCTTCTTGGTTGAAAGGAAACCAAGAATCAAACCCCACATACCCGGTAGAAGACAAACTTGAGGAGGAAGTGATCTCAAATGTGAACCTTAGCTTGAAGAATCCTAGAGAGATGTAGGAGAGTCTTGAGAAAGAACTTTTAGAGAGAGAGTTGAAGTGTAGAAATGCTTCAAAATGGTGAAGTATGGAATATATAGGAAGCTCAAGAAAGGGTGGAAAAGACCATATTTGCACCGGAATAAACCAAAATTACGAAATTGCCATTAATGAAACGGATCAAGAATTGGCCCGTCTGGGGCATACGGTCCGCTAAACGGACCGTTTGGGCTCACACGGACCGTCTACGGGTCCGTGGCACCGGACTTAGAATTTTCGGATTTTTCGGAGGCAATATTTTTTTTGACTAAGTCATTCCACACTGTCCAGTAAACGGACCATCTCACTCCACACGGACCGTGTGAATGGACCATCTCACCAGACTTAGAATTTTTCAGAAAATTTTTCCTTTGGACCAAGTGTCACCAAACGGTCCGTTAAACGGACCGTTTAAGGTCACACGGACCGTGCAACGGTCCGTATGAAGGTACCAAGGAAGTACACACACTTAGAACAAGGTTTTGGCAAGAAATTCGTGGGCCAAAGCAGCCTCACGGACCGTTTGATGCCACACGGTCCGTGTGGCTGGCCGTGTGGCTTGCCTGCACGAACAGTCTTAACGAAAACGAGCATAACTCCTTGGTCCGAGCTCGGAATTAGGTGAAACCAGGTTCGTTGGAAAGCTAGTTCAAAGATCTTTAATTTGATATATTGTAGGACACCTAATTCGTTTTGTGCTAAGAGATATGACTATTTAAAGTTGACCCTTCTATCGAATCATATGAAGAACCTTTAGGATTAGTGTCGGAGAAGTTTAGGAATGTAAAAAGGGGTTTCAAAGGTCATAAAAAGCCTTGGGGATGAACCAAAATATCAAAAACACCTCAATAAAATGGATCCTTGAATTTCACAAGGGCCTTGACACGGTTAGCTTCACGGTCCGTGAAGCTTTTCACGGCCCGTGAAGGCTCCCGTCTGGCCCAAACAGGTTTTACGAAAAAGGGCGTAACGTCTTGCTCCGAACTCGGAATGAGGTGAGACCGGATGCGTTGGAAAGATAATTCAAAGGGCTTCGATTTGATATGTCATGGGCCACCCAGTTCATTTTTATCTAAGAGATATTCCTATTTAAAGTTGGCCCATCTATCGGCACTTGAGAATAATATAGCCAAGGGAAATTCCTTTGAACTTGACTTGATGTAGGAGACCCATGATGATCTTAAACAACATAGATAAGCTAGAATTGAAGGATTGAGAGTGAATTTAGCTTGAGCATAAGGTCCCGTACTTAGAAATATCTCACTCCGGAAGCTTTACGGATGACCTCACGGCCGTGATGGCTCCCATGAAGTGCCACCTTGGTCCAAAACTTTTCCGAAATCAATTTTCATGCTTTCTTGAGGTCGTACAAAATTCCAGGTCCTTACATGAAGAATCTTTAAAGTTAATCCTAACTTGATGACTTTCTTGATGATTCTTGAGCGTTTTATGTTTAGGAGTGAAAGAGAGGGTTTTGACTTATGAAACTGACGTGTTATGCATTTTGGGACCTTAAATAGACCCCCAAAGGCTTTAGGGTAAAAGTACCCTCAAAATAAAATAAAGGAATGTCGGTTAGCTTATCCAGAAAGGGTTCGCGATAGGTCCGCGTCGCGGAGCCATCGCGGTCCTTCAGACAGTTCTGCAGGTCTCCAGTAAAATAGTCATAACTCTCTACTCCGAACTCCGTTTAACGCAAAATAAGATGCGCTGGAAAGCTAATTCAAAGATCTCTAATTTGATATATTATGGGTTACCTAACTCATTATACTTTAGGAGATATGGTCATTTGAAGTTGACCCTTCCATCAACTCATATGAAAACTTAGTCACTAGAAATTCTTTGGACTTGACTTGATGTAAAAGATCAATTATAACTCTAAATCACATCTAATATACTTTAAATACTTATGAATTGATCCTATAATATGAAGGATGACTCAACCTTTGTAAAAAAAAGTTGGGGTGTTACAAGTAGGAGGTCAAGAGGCAGGGGTAAAAATTACTATAATTACAAAAAGGTGAAAAAAATAGCAAATAAAAACTTGTTATGAAAACTCTTACTGATACAAAACAGTTTCTACAATAAATAATATTTAACTAACTTTAAATAAGTATTTAAGCAATAATTGTTTTTTAAAAAGAACACATCAATTTTCTTAAATTGATGTGAATCCTAACTAAAATATTATTATATATTAATTGATATTAGTATTAATTATTAAATAGACATTTTTAAAACTGCTAATGAATTCATTTAAGGGGTTACACATTATCTATAAATTTTTAGGCCTTTAGTCTAATATTTTGCCATAATACTCAATTACTAAATATTATACAGTACTCACATACTAAATAGTAAAAATTTTGAAAAGAAAGAAATACTATTATTACATACTTAAAATTTCATATTTCATAAAACCTGACTACAGTTTTTTATTATAAGTCAATGTACAATTTCTTATACTAATAAATCAACACGAATAAAGATCCACCATTTGTGTTATAAATAATGAGAATTGAGAAACATAAAAATAACCATGTCCTCCAAATTAACTCAAGAAAAAATGTGATATGGTATATTGATGCATCTTGTTGCTGCTAATAAATTCATGAGAAAATTAGTGGCAAGCGATACCTTTTTTGCGAAATAAGAAAGAAAAAATGAGAAGAAAAAAATTGATGGTATGAGAGTGATAACTTCCATTCCATTCAAAGTGCAGATTTGTGACAATTAAAGTAATAAATAGAATAAATAACAAATAAAATACGTTAAGAACTAAATGTATAAGCTAATAATATGAATACAAATCACACATAAGGATGATGACACGTGACTTAATGAGAAGGCTGCATCCTCTCTTATTAATATAATATAAATAGATTAACATATATTTTATGTTAACAAGAATAATGAATATATTCTTAATATTTTCAGTATATTATTGTATGTTTTGGTTTATAAATATTTTTTTGGGCAGTTTTAAATCAGGCAACATAAATATAAATATTAATTTATATTTTTTTTAAGAAAATATATGAAAATCTTTAGATGGTAATCTTTTTTATATATTGAAAAATATACAAAGCATAAATTATAGAATAAAACTTTACTTAAAGTTTTTAAAATACTTTATGAATAAAGGGGAAGCAGAAAAGTTCTAACCTTTTTTTTTTTGTTTTTTTTAATCTAGGATCTACGTTAAGTTAATAACATTGATTTGTTCTTTTTACAATGTTGTATAGTGCTTAAATTCTTACTTAAAGTTAGTTAAATATTATTTTGTAAAGATTTTTAATTTAATTTTTTAAAAGGTGTTATATTGCTATATTTTGTTTTTATAATATCATTTATTATTTAAATTAACTAATAACTAATTAAACTAATTGTCCAAAGATGCCACATGGCATATTTATAGGTTGCCAAGTGGCTTAATATGGTGGCTTTATCCTCTCTTTTTAATAATATATATAGATATAGATTATTTAACTATTTTGTAGTTATAAAAAAAAAATACACAATTTTTCCATTTATTTTTTTTAATTTAAAAATGTAATAAGCCCGTTTAATTCTCAACTACTTTTTTGCATCATATTTTTTAATATATTGCTTATATTAATTATTTACAGTTTTGAATTTACAGTTTTAAAAGTGGTTTCAACTTCTCCAGTTTTATCTCACTTATCCTAATTGTTATAGGAGTTTTAAATTTAAGATACCTTTTTTAAATTGTACATCTTCCGGCTTCACTAATTTATCGATTTTCATGAATATGCTTATTTGCTTTACTTTGATTTTGCAGTTTTATTTTCACATTGTAAATCTTGTAACGGATTGACACCTTATTTATTTATAATTTCAGAAAAATATATGTTACCTGTGATCACATAATGAATTTCCAAATTGAATTTTTTCAAATAATTTTGTTATATAAACTTTTCATAACTTTTATTGTTGGTTATATCTATTTTTATATTTTAAATAACTTGATTTTAAAAATCTGTACTAAAATAAATATCTTTTATATTATTTATTAAGAATTTCTCTTGAGAATTATTTGTGTCTTTTAGTGCTATGTTGTTGATATTATTGATTAATACAATTGATAATTGTAGGTGATTGTAGTTATTTTTTGAATTATGAATAAGAAGATGAACAGTGATGACAAATTTATAAGGAGTGTTTTAAGTTCATTAAGCAGTTTGTCGAATTTCTTTGTAAGTAAACTTAGTTTTTTTTTAACTCACTTTGAATTTATTTGGATGATTTCATTTTTGTCTTTGTTATTGATTTAAGTAATGTATGCACAAATCTTAAAATCAAGTCCTAATCCATTATTTATTGAGAACGCTAAAGAACTTCTCAATTTTATCAATGTCTTTCTCTTAGATTGCGATAATATGAAAAAAAAATTGACTTTGTATTATTCTTTTTTATGTAATGTAAATTTCAAACAAATTTTTTTCTTATAATCCTTTTGTAGGTGTAACTTTGGCGAGAGGAAGATTAAATGTTAAAAGCATTTAATTTATCAATCATCTTTTTTCTTTATCTTTCTTTTTAAATTTTGTAGTTTTGTTTTATAATTTTTGTTGGTGTGAACTATTTGACGAATTACTTGCAAGATGTTATAAATTTAGCATCGACTCTTTCTCAAAAGTATTTTATGAACCTTTGTTCAATAATGTTTGAATGATCTATTCTAGAGTGTCCTACAAAGGTATTATAATCAAAATTTTAGCATTAGTGCATATATCTTTTATTATTAATTTATAAAATTTTTGTTATTTAAAAAATCTATATTATATTTTAATTTATATATATATATATATATATATATATATATATATATATTAAAATATACAATTTTAATGTAATTATAACAACATTGAATTGAGATGTATTAAAAATATATATATAATAAATATTTCAAGAAAAAAACTATATCCCATATATTTATCAATAAATTTTTATTAAAATTATTATTTTAAAATTTGAAATAACATGTAAATTAGAATATAACAAAGTATATCTAAATTTTTTTTAGTCCTAAATTTAAGGTAATTCGCTTCTCTTTTTGTGAAGAAATTGCTGCTAAAAACAAACGTAAAAGAAAAAACATAACTTCCTTTTATTTTTACCTCAAATAACTTTAAGATAGTTTTTACATTTTTATCTACAAAAACTATTATTTTTTAAAAAATTTTAAAAAAGTTTTTTTATAAGAATAAAAAAAGGTAAAAGAAAAAACATAACTTCCTTTTAATTTTACCTCAACGTAGTTTAAGATAGTTTTTACATTTTTTCTACAAAAACTGTGATTTTTACAAACTTTTAAAAATAATTTTTTATAAGAATGTGTTTGATTTTTTTTTTCCAGGAAATTACCATATTCTATGTGAAACATTTTAACTACACTACTCCTTCTTATTTATAGAAAATAACAATAATCGTTATTCTCAAACTAATTTAAATTTTAAAATTTTCAAATCTTGCTATTTATCTTATATTATTTAATTGGAGAGGTTAAAGCCTTCGTTAAGCTAAGCAGCACCCAAAGAATAATCCGCTTATTATAATAGGACAAGTGAATATTTAATACACATTTGCTACACTATACTTTTACAGTTTGTTCAAAAATTATAATTTTAAAGTTAATCGTCAAAAAATAAAAAGCTATAATTATTTTATTTAAATATTAATTTTTCATAAGGAAAATTTATTTCTATATTTATAGTTATATATAAATGGGAGTGGTAAAAAAAATCATGTGTCAACACCACAAAAAAATAATATTTATTACAAACATTGAAAATAGTATACGTACATACGCTATTTTAAAATATAAAAGAGGAAAAAAATATACTAAATAACACTGTCAAGTATCACAATGGCTAAATAAATTAATTTTAAATCTAAAATTTAAATTTAAAAAATATAAGTAACTAATCTTATCCCTATAAAGTACCTCACCCACAACCCATGCATCTGAAAAATTAAAATTATCTTCAATTCATCACTCCCATCTTCTTAGAAAATTAAGACCTATTTACTATTTTCAACACCCAATAAATTATGTTCATTCTTCATCATGTTTAGAATTCTTTTTCCAATTTTTATTACCTATACAATATTTACACTACCTTCCACATTTATTCATTCTCTATAGCAAAAATAATGTTGATTGTGATAATTAAATTTTAATTAGCACATTTAGGATTCTTTTTCTTTTGTAAATTATCAATTTTAAATTCTAAATATTTAATTATAAGAAAGACAGTCTCAATCCAATGAATAGTCATGAAGAGTAATAGAATTTAAGAAAAATAGATATCAATATTATCACTGTCAAATAATATTGTCAAGAACAAAAAAAAAAGAAGACTAAAACATTATCAGTACTCCCATTTTTCACATTTTTCTTCTTACGGATAATTAAATTCATGCTCATAATATTTTCTATCTCATCAAAATTTTGATGTTGGAAGTGAAGATAGCAATAAAAATTAATTAAATTATAAAATAACATGAATAGTATATAAATAAAATAATTATCGAAAAAATAGAAAAAATTAAGAAAGAAATAGTTAAAAATACATAGGTTATAGTCTTTGTAGTTCCGAATTGCAACTATTAAAATTAGTTTACATGTAAAGATAAGATTTATGTAACACCCGGTAAATTACCAAATTACCCCTAGGGAAGAGGTGTGCGTAAAATGCATCTTCCGATGCTCAGATTGAAAATCCGAGAACGGATTCGTTATCAGCACTGAAAATTGAGTGGGGGAAGGGTCTCGGTCGATTTTTAGAGCGACCAAGTCGAAAGATAAATTTTCGTTCCAAAACGAAAAACAGTGTGACTTCGCGATGGAACCGCGTTGCGGACCTGTCGCAGAGCCACACTTATATTTTTTTGTGATTTTTCGACGAAGTTGAGTTTTCCAAAAATACATTGTCTGCGACCGGTCCGCGTCGCGGACTGTGTTATTTCAGGTCGGGGAAGAGTTCTTTTAAATTACGGAGACCATTCTAGTCCATTCCTATAATTCCTAAACATTCCCCTACGACCAATAAAGGTCAGTTTCTAAGAAAAGGATTTCAAAAACCCCATTCAAAAGCATTCTTCCTAGAAGTCACCAAGTCAGGGCTTGAGGGGAGTTGAGGTTGAGGAGATCAAGAGAAGTTTGTGCAAGAACAGTGTTAGCAAATCATTCCAGGTATGTAAGGCTAACCTAAAGCATGGGAATGTTCTCCCATGTGTCCTTCTGAGTAAAGTGAATTGTGTTTTGAAACATAATGAGGTTAATGTGAAGAGTTTGAGTATGTATATCTAATTTTACTTTATGCATATATTTTACATGAAACTAATGATCATCACAAACTTATCTTACACAATAATTCATTTTCATGAGTGTGTGTTTTTAAACCCTATGATTATTTTATTAAAAGATATGAGGATAAACTGAGGGATGAGTCTAGAGCCGAATGAGTCTGATGTTATGATGTTGTGATTGTGTTTCACTTTTGATGTGAGTCCTGATGATGATGTTGATGAGCATGATGTTTTATGATGTCTTAAAATTGGAAGATTAATTCCTAAAAGAGTATCTTGTGTCACTGATGTTGATGTTAATGAGGTAAGGTGATGTTGAGGTATTATGTCCCTATGGGACTGATGTTGATAGGTATTATACTATGTCCCTACGGGACTGATGTTGATGTTGAGGTGTTATGTCCCTACGGGACTGAGGATGAGGTATTATATCCCTATGGGACTGATGAGGTTGAGGTTTTATGAGCATGCCGAGTCCTGGGAGGAGTATTGAGCACCAAAATGGATAAGAGTGAGTCTCACTTGAACCAATTAACTACGTGGCCCGCGTAGGAAGAGGGAATTGAACCGCAATGCAGATGGCTCCTTTCTTGTCCCAAATGAGGACTGAGGTTTTTCTTGTGGATACACTGAGGTTGATGTCTTTTACCCCGGGCAGGGTATTGGATGGATGTGGTAACGACATCGCTTTGTTGTATTATCATGGGCTCATAGGTTATGGTTGTTAGCACCTAATTTTTTACCAAACTTAGGTTATTTACTTTTTTATATTTAAATATTTAGTTTTGAGTCTAACTTAGATATTTTTATCTTATTTAGAATAATTTGAAAACAACAAAAACATAGTCACATTTTAATGTAAGTTTTGCTTAATAAAGAGAAAATTTATAAAAAATATATGTTTTTTCTAGTTAACTTTTCTATTTATTTTTTAATTGGAAATAGTTTTCTAACATATTTATTTCTTCTTTTTTTTTTCTTTTCAAAACAAAATGAAATAAAAAAAATAATCCTAAAACTACCCATTAATTCCAACTCCTCCCCCACTACTCCCACTTTTTCACTCTCACATATTCCCTCTATATACTACACACAAAAACAAAAAAAGAGAGAAGGAAAGACACGACAACACAAAGAAACAAAAATTTTTCATTCATCTTATTTCTTTCTTGACATTCTACAAAGACAAAACACTGATAAAAAAAAATCAGATACCACATTCTTTCCTTTTTCCCACATACACAAACGCAGTAGAAAAAATACTACATTTTTTCTTCACACATCTTATACACATTTAGGAAAAACCTAGCAAAAAATTGCACAAGAAACACACAAAAAAAAACCTCAAAAAAACAATTAGAGAAAAACAAAAGTTGAGTTCAAGATTTGCTTTTGGAATTTCGGGTTCGTGGTCCTAGATGTGGTCTTTTCTTCTTGTGAATTAATTTTCACAAAAGGTATCCCCTGAATTTCATCATATGACTTTGTTTCATGATTATATAATCCTTGATTCAAATGTTACGAAGTTATTCAAATTCTATGCATGTTTAACTTTCATGTTATAATATTGAAATATGTTTGAACTTTCTATAATGTTACATTTAAAGTAACATTTGGTATAACATGTGGTTATATGTTACATGCTTAAATGTTTAATTTTTTTTTAAACTTATTCTTGATTAAAATCCAAAAAATATCCATGTTCTAAGAGATATAATTAATTGACATTTAAATGAAGTTTAATTATAATGAATTAAATTTATTTCTTTTCTAGAAAATAAAATGAAACAAAAAATAAAATCTGCAATTTATATATATATATATATATATATATATATATATATATATATATATATATATATATATATATATATATATATATATATATATATATATATATATATTACTTTTAAGGGATAAATATTTTTAGAAAATTAAATAAATAAATTTTTTGGATCTCGTATTTAGGAGTATGATTAGGTGGATAAAAGTGATACGCAAATATTAGGACTCAAACTTTATTAAATAAACTTTCTTTTGAAAACTATAAAGTGATAAAATAATAATTTGTGGCAAGGTTGGAAACCGCTGCTACCAACACACCACACTAATAAAATAAGACAGTTTCAAACGAGTTCAAAATAAATTAAAGATGGCGGATAAACGACCTTTTTGAAAACTTATAAATACAATATATTCAAAATAAGTTAAGTCATAAACTAGTCAATAAAGCGACCGTGCTAGAACCACGGGACTCGAGGGGTGCCTAACACCTTCCTCTCGGTCAACAGAATTCCTTACCCGATCTTCGTTTCGCAGGCCAAAAAATAAAGAGTCATTTCCTTTTGATTAGGGATAAAAACTTAGGTGACTTGGAATACCAAAACTCAATTCCAAGTGGCGACTCTGAATAAATAAAATAATCTCTTTTTAAAATGTCACTTTAATTGGAAAAACTCTATTTTTCAAAACACCACATGCGGAAGAAAAATAGGGGTGTGACAGGTGGCGACTCCGCTGGGGAAAACCAGAATTCGAGCTTGTCAATGTTGACTTGTATATGGCTTTGTTATTTGAAATATTGTATTCATTGATTTAATGTGATATTTGCCTGCTAATTTATTGCTTTGATATTATTTGAACCGTGATATAAACTATCTTCTCTCAGGCACTTATCTGAGTCTTCTGAAAGATACATTTTTCGGAGATGCGGTATACGCTCCCGAACCTTTCTTTGAGATACCAGAGATGCGATTACGCTCCTGGGAAGGATTTTAGTCACACATGTTTTAGGATGGGAAGGTCCAAACAGTGAGGCCGGAAAGCCCTGCTACCGGAAAGCTGTTCCTTCCCAACTTGAGTTGTCCACTCGTCTTATCGTCGGTCTAGCTACCAGTTCTATAAGGACTTCAAATTTAATAGAACAAGCCTTATACAACCAGTATTCCTCTTAGGATACACTTAATCTGCATAATCTGTGTTTGATTTTATATGGCTAAACACAGGTGTTAGGATCATATAAAACATGAACCTTCTTTCAGACTAACATGTTCATGACTATGTGTTACTTGTCAAGTTTGAATATTGTCGTTGAATATTTTCTTTTGGGGTCAAATCCCAAATAGTTCGGTCCTATCATATTTACGATAAGATATTCTAAAAAAGGAAATTTTTCAAAAAGTCATTTTTTATGAAAAGTCCATCGAACTACGCTCACCTGATTCTCATCTCCATGAGATACGTAGGCATCCCTCCTTGGGTTCGGTGATCTTTATTAATAAAATTGTAAAAGAAAATATTTCTTATTACATGTAACAAAAATGGGGTACAAAAATTTTGTATTCCTTATTCATACAAAAAAAAAGATATTTATTTTTATAGCAAAAAATAAAAACGAGTTTTGCTTATGATCATTAAGAACTACGCTCACCTGATTCTCATCTAAATGAGATACGTAGGCACCCTCCTCGGATTCGGTGATTCTTATTAAAAAAATAAAATAAAAGATAAAAAAGGGAATCTTTTTAAATAAATTATTAATCTTTATTTACAAAATCAGATGTAAAAAGAAAATTTTGTTTGTTCAAAAGGAAAAATAATTTTTTTTTATTTTCAAGAACTACGCACACCTGATTCTCACCTTGATGAGATACGTAGGCAACCTTCCTCGGGTTCGGTGATTCTTAAAAAAACAGTAATAATAATTCTTTATCAAAATAATAATAATAATAATAACAAAGATTTTACTCTTTAAAAAAAAGATCCTCATCCAAGAAATTCAAAAAAAAAAAAAAAGGAAGATTTTTTTTTGTATAAAAAAAAAAGAAAAATATTTTTTTTCATTCTGATTAAATTTTTTTTTATCCTTCTTCAAAATAAAAATACTAAAAATAAAAAGGTACTTCTTGTCTTGATTGGTACCAACATACTTAGAAGTGTGCATAAAAAAGTGTTAACTATTTGGTATAATAGAGTGGACCAACTTTGTTGTGATCCATATAGATTCTTTTGGCACCTCTTGATTATACTTATGTTACACTTGAAAAATTCTCTTGCTCAAAAGTGAAGGAAAAAAAATAATTTGACCTCATTGTTTCATGTGCATTGTGTGGTGAGTTTTAGATATAAAGTTCAATGACATGACTTGTTGATCTAGAACTTGACCCGAGTGTTTGTTGATGCGAAATTTTGAGCAACATCTAATTTGAAAAAGGATTTTAGGCCTTCTTTGATCCAATTGCAAATGACATATGATCCCTAGTGCTTTCCTCTTTGAGCCTAAAATATTTTTTTCCGATAACCATATTTTTGCTCATATCCTTTTGACTGCACAAATGCACCATTCTATTTTTCTCTCATATCCAAGAATGCACAGACAAAATTTTATGTCGGATGACAAAGTGAAAATATGACAGTAAAAAAACAAACTCCAACAAAAGGAGAGAAAACTCAAAAAGAAAAAAAGAGGAGAAAGTCTGAAAAAAAAAAACCAAGCAGATAAAGATCAGATGTGAAAATAAAAAAATATAAATTTAGTGCATAGGGCAATGTTGGGGAGAAAATGGTCACTTTATACAAAGATTACCTTACCCATTCTAAGCCTACATTTTTAGCCGAATACAAGTCCTACTTGATTTCATTTTCGATGTTCTCACATTAGTGGATACTTACATGAGGGTCAAGCATATGGTATCTCAATCTCATGCATTGAACATCTTTCTAAGTGTGAGTGACTCTCAAAATGTCCCACAATCTCAACTCTTCTATTTTGTGTGAATTAGGACTTTGTTTCGGTGAGGCACTTGAAACATGAGGACATAAATAATTTTAACCTCATATTTGATGCAAGATGAATAGATCTTGTTAATACTTAAGTATGCTTCAGGTGTCATTTGAAACTACATAAATTACTTCAAAGTTGGTCTCAAATTTGCCTAGAAGTACTTAAAGGTGATTTATATGCATAAGTCTAATTGTTGGTATCATCTAAAACCAAGATATTATCAATCAAAAGTCAATTTCTTTCTATCTAACAATCCTTTCAAAAGATATTATTTTGTAAAAAAAAAATATTTTTGATTCGTATGAACTACGTCAGACCTGATTCTTGCTATGGCGAGATACGTAGGCAGTCCTAAAAAGGGCTCGGTCTCAAATAGAAAGAATATATATATATATATATATTTTCTCTCTCTCATATTTTTGAAAAAAATCAAATTGGCGCATTTTGTTTTGTACAAAAAAACAGATAATAAAATAAAAAATAAATTCACCAATAAAAAGATTAAAAAAAAGTTTCAAAATTTTTCAGTTTTAAAACTGGGGCATATTTTATTTTATCTTATTTTTAAAAATTAAAAAAAAGGTAAAATAAAATAAAAACAATTTATTCGTTTAGGGCGCGAACCCTCATAATATTCGCTTAGGGAGCGAACCCTCATAATATTTGCTTAGGGCGCGAACCCTCATAAAATTTCATATGTGGCAATTCCGCCAAGATCTCTTCGTTAGTTGGGGGAAGAATCCGCCCGAATCGGATTTTTTGAGGAACGTATTCGCTTAGGGAGCGAACCCTCATAATATTCGCTTAGGGAGCGAACCCTCATAATATTCGCTTAGGGAGCGAACCCTCATAATATTCGCTTAGGGCGCGAACCCTTATAATATTCGCTTAGGGCGCGAACCCTCATAATATTCGCTTAGGGTGCGAACCCTCATAATATTCGCTTAGGGCGCGAACCCTCATAATATTCGCTTAGGGAGCGAACCCTCATAATATTCGCTTAGGGCGTGAACCCTCATAATATTCGCTTAGGGAGCGAGCCCTCATAATATTCGCTTAGGGAGCGAACCCTCATAATATTCGCCTAGGGCGAGAACCCTCATACTATTCGCCTAGGGAGCGAACCCTCATAATATTCGCTTAGGGCACGAACCCTCATAATATTCGCTTAGGGCGCGAACCCTCATAATATTCGCTTAGGGAGCGAACCCCCATAATATTCGCTTAGGGAGAGAACCCTCATAATATTCGCTTAGGGCGCGAACCCTCATAATATTTGCTTAGGGAACGAATCCTCATAATATTCGCTTAGGGAGCGAACCCTCATAATATTCACTTAGGGAGCGAACCCTCATAATATTCGCTCAGGGCACGAACCCTCATAATATTCGTTCATAACTTCATAGGGCATGATAGCCCCCATTTTTATTTTCCATTAAAGCATAAAATCTAATTTCATTCAATAGTGGAGTATTTATTTTTTTCCTTGTTTTAATCATTTTATTATTTTTGTTTATATGATGTTCAAGTCAAGCAAAATAACCCACAAAAATTTTCTTAGCACAAACTGGGGCAGAAAATTTTTGTTTTTCTTTTTTCTTTGATTGCAGGTAGGTCCCTCTGCGACCACAAATTTGGACTTCAATAATGGAGTAACATTTGTCCGATCTGAGAAGTGAAAATGACATTAAGAATCGGTTCGGACCCATTGTAGCAGCTCAATATTTGAAGATTCAGCTTCCCAACTTCTATTCAAGAAACAAGTGTTCAAGAATTATCTACTAACTTCCCTTTGGAGAGGCATCAGCAACTCAATAGAGATTTCAAGTTCAAGCCTCAAACTCAAACTTCAAGATTCGATTTTGATATCAAGGTAACCCCCTGAAAAAGGCAAGGTGATAACTGAAGATGCAAAGGAAGACTTGAAAGAAAAGAGGGTCGAGACAAGTAGAATTGAATAGATTTTGTATCGTTTCCTTTTAGTTTTATTATCTTCAATGTAACAATAGGAGCCACGGACCAGGATCTCGAAAGGATAAGACTCAACTCTCTAATCCATCCATCCATCCATCCATCCATCCATCCACCGTTGCACCCATTTGAACTACACGTGACCTGATTCTCTTATGACCCGAGATATGTAGGCTGCCCAAAGCCAGGGCTCGGTCACTCTTGCTTACTCTTTTTTTTCCCCTTCTTTTTCCTTACCTTTTAATAATGGTTAGGCCAAAAATTAGACAGTTAACTTCTTTGCTTGAAAACTCTTCATGTTCTCAAGCAATGAGGGGCATCCTGTTAGCACCTAATATTTTTACCAAACTTAGGTTATTTACTTTTAAATATTTAAATATTTAGTTTTGAGTCTAACTTAGATATTTTTATCTTATTTAGAATAATTTGAAAACAACAAAAACATAGTCACATTTTAATGTAAGTTTTGCTTAATAAAGAGAAAATTTATAAAATATATGTTTTTTCTAGTTAACTTTTCTATTTATTTTTTAATTGGAAATAGTTTTCTAACATATTTATTTTTTCTTTTTTTTTCTTTTCAAAACAAAATGAAATAAAAAAAATAATCCTAAAACTACCCGTTAATTCCAACTCCTCCCCCACTACTCCCACTTTTTCACTCTCACATATTCCCTCTATATACTACACACAAAAACAAAAAAAGAGAGAAGGAAAGACACGACAACACAAAGAAACAAAAATTTTTTATTCATCTTTTTTCTTTCTTGACATTCTACAAAGACAAAACACTGATAAAAAAAAATCAGATACCACATTCTTTCCTTTTTCCCACATACACAAACGCAGTAGAAAAAATACTACATTTTTTCTTCACACATCTTATACACATTTAGGAAAAACCTAGCAAAAAATTGCACAAGAAACACACAAAAAAAAACCTCAAAAAAACAATTAGAGAAAAACAAAAGTTGAGTTCAAGATTTGCTTTTGGAATTTCGGGTTCGTGGTCCTAGATGTGGTCTTTTCTTCTTGTGAATTAATTTTCACAAAAGGTATCCCCTGAATTTCATCATATGACATTGTTTCATGATTATATAATCCTTGATTCAAATGTTACGAAGTTATTCAAATTCTATGCATGTTTAACTTTCATGTTATAATATTGAAATATGTTTGAACTTTCTATAATGTTACATTTAAAGTAACATTTGGTATAACATGTGGTTATATGTTACATGCTTAAATGTTTAATTTTTTTTTAAAACTTATTCTTGATTAAAATCCAAAAAATATCCATGTTCTTAGAGATATAATTTAAATGAAGTTTAATTATAATGAATTAAATTTATTTCTTTTCTAGAAAATAAAATGAAACAAAAAATAAAATCTGCAATTATATATATATATATATATATATATATATATATATATATATATATATATATATATATATATATATATATATATATATATATATTACTTTTAAGGGATAAATATTTTTAGAAAATTAAATAAATAAATTTTTTGGATCTCGTATTTAGGAGTATGATTAGGTGGATAAAAATGATAGGCAAATATTAGGACTCAAACTTTATTAAATAAACTTTCTTTTGAAAACTATAAAGTGATAAAATAATAATTTGTGGCAAGGTTGGAAAGCGCTGCTACCAACACACCACACTAATAAAATAAGACAGTTTCAAACGAGTTCAAAATAAATTAAAGATGGCGGATAAACGACCTTTTTGAAAACTTATAAATACAATATATTCAAAATAAGTTAAGTCATAAACTAGTCAATAAAGCGACCGTGCTAGAACCACGGGACTTGAGGGGTGCCTAACACCTTCCTCTCGGTCAACAGAATTCCTTACCCGATCTTCGTTTCGCAGGCCAAAAAATAAAGAGTCATTTCCTTTTGATTAGGGATAAAAAATTAGGTGACTTGGAACACCAAAACTCAATTCCAAGTGGCGACTCTGAATAAATAAAATAATCTCTTTTTAAAATGTCACTTTAATTGGAAAAACTCTATTTTTCAAAACACCACACGCGGGAGAAAAATAGGGGTGTGACAATGGTTGTTGGTTAGAGAAACTCCCAGTTAGGTTCCATTTTGATAGAACTTTGATATTGATGTTGATGGGATGTTTTGAGTCAAGTCCCTTGAGTTGAGTTGATGTTGATGTTCCCTAAGCTGAGTTGATGTTGATGTTCCTTGAGTTGAGATGAGTCAACTTCCTGAGATGAGTTGAGTCAAGTCGAGGTTCCTTGAGATGAGTTTGATGTGTTGACGATGTTGAGATGAGAGATTGATGAGTCAATTATCTATTCTAATCTCTTGCCTTAGATAGAGATTTGACATTTTGATGGAGTACGATGTTGAGTTGATGTTTTCCCTATGCTGTTGTACTTATATTGTTATTCAGCTATTTTACATACCAGTACATTCCACGTACTGACGCCACTCGGCACTGCATCATTTTATGATGCAGATACAGGAGTTAGAGGACTTCAGCAAACGCACCATTGAGGTCAGAGATTCTGAGTTCTGACATTGGTGAGCCTCCTTGCTATCCGACGGAGACCCTTCTTTTGATGTTTTCTTTACTATTGAGTTAGGTAACCATGGCCTGTCATGGTACCATCTTAGAAAGTTGAGTCAGGTTAGAGGCTTCATAGACACGAGTCAAGGTTTGACGGTGATGTTTTCTTGATGAACTAAGTAGTACTCTTACATACTTAGTATGATGTAAACACTGATGTTGGGCATTGGCCTTTTATTGAGGTATTCCACTACTTTACTTCCGCTATGTTGATGTTGAGTGACTTTCCTGAGAACAAGTGGTTCGCTTAGGGACTAGCAACAGTCTATGGGTGCCGGCCACGCCGAGGGTACCCTCCCAGGGCGTGACAAACTTGGTATTAGAGCACTTAGTTTAAGAGTCCCAGGGAGTCTATGAAGCCGTGTCTAGTAGAGTCTTGTTTATGTGTGTGTTGTGCACCACACTTCATAAACAGGAAGCTATAAGACATTAGGAATGGTTACACTTCTTTGATGTTCTGAGTTTGTGCGGTAGAGTTTGACTCAATGAAACCCCCCTTTTTCTAATTCGTGTGTTACGCGCTTGCAAATAATGCCTCCAAAACGCACTCGTGCCCAAAGAGATGCCTCAGTCCCTAACACTGAGAATCCCTTACCAGAGGTTCCTAACCAGCATGGGACAAGGAGATGGGGTTGACCTGCCAGAGCTACTGAGGCTCCACCAGCACCTCTTGCTCAGTCAGCCTCCACTTCGGAAGCAGACTTCAGGAGAGCTATTACTATGCTCACTCAGTTGGTGTCCTCTCAGAGTAGCACTCGCAGTCCCCAGGCCCCTAACTCCAGCACCCAAGAGCCTGCAGCTGCATCCAGGCTCAGAGATTTCCTAAGGATGAACCCGCCAGTCTATACGGGGTCCAAGGTTGAGGAGGATCCGCAAAACTTTATTGATGAGATGCGCAAGATCCTGAGGGCTATGCATGCGAGTGAGGTTGAGGGAGTCGAGCTAGTGTCGTATCAGCTTAAGGATATTGCAAATGTCTCGTATAATCAGTGGGAAGATGGTAGAGGTGAGAATGATGAGTCTGCTGAGTGGGAAGAGTTTGAGAGTGCTTTTCTCGATCACTTCTTTCCCCAAGAGTTGAGAGAGGCAAAGGTCGAAGAGTTCGTGAATCTGAAACAAGAGGGATTAACTGTCATAGAGTACAGCTTGAAGTTCATCCAGCTTTCCAGATATGCTCCAGAGATGGTCCTTGATCTGAGGGCAAGGATGAGGAAGTTCGTGTCTGGGTTAGGCAGGCATGTGAAGAGGGAGTGTAAGGCAACACTGCTGATTCCAGATATGGCTATCTCTAGACTTATGGTCTATGCCCAGCAGACTGAGGAGGACAAGAAGAGAGACAGGATAGAGAAGCAGAGTAAGAAAGCCAAATCGGCAGGGCATGAGCCTAATCAACAGAAGCAGAATAAGGATGATAGAACTTTCTTTCAGAAGAAGTCTTCTAGCCATGCACCTCCGATGGCGAGTGCACCTATTCATCAAACAGGTATGATCAGAAATCTTATGGTCACAAAAATTTTAAAGCACAGGGACCTTTATCCCAAGTTAGTGTTGCTCAAGGTCCGAGGGAAGGCCACCTTGTGGCAGATGTGGCGGGCTGCATCTTGGTGCGTGTCGTGAGGGCACCAATACTTTATTTTCTTGTGGACAGCCTGGCCATTTCCAGGGTGAGTGCCCTACGAGGAATCAGAGGTGGAGTGATAGAGGTAATAGAGCTCAGTCTTCTACAGCGCCCCCTGCGGACAGTCATCAGAAGGTGACTACTGCAAATACAGGAGGCGGGATGAACCGTCTGTATGCGATGGGTAATCGACAGGATCTAGAGGTTGGTCCAGATGTTGTTACAGATATGTTCCGAATCTTTTCTTATAATTGTTATGCATTTCTTGACCCCGGTGCCACTTTATCTTTTGTGACGCCCTATCTGGCCAATAAGTTTGAGGTTCTTCCAGAGTGTTTGCTTGATCCTTATACTATTTTGACTCCTACTGGTGAGTCTATCCTGGCTAAGAGGGTCTATAGAGACTGTGTAGTGTCCATCTATCATAGGGATATTTTGGCTGATTTAGTGGAGTTGGAGATAGTTGATTTTGATGTGATTCTTGGTATAGATTGACTCCATGCTTGCCATGCATCAATAAATTGTAGGACCCGAGTTGTTAGATTCCAATTTCCGAATGAACTGGTCCTAGAGTGGAAGGGAGGTTATGTTGCATCCAAGGGTAGATTTATTTCCTACCTGAGGGCGAGGAGTTTAATCTCTAAGGGGTGTATTTATCACCTTGTACGAGTTAAATCTGATGATGTTGATTCCCCTACTCTTGAGTCGGTCCCGATTGTAAATTAGTTCCCTGAGGTGTTCCCTGAGGATTTACCTGGAGTCCCTCCTGATAGGGAGATCGACTTCGGTATTGATGTACTACCCGACACACAGCCTATTTCAATTCCACCATATAGGATGACCCCTGCTGAGTTGAAAGAGTTGAAGGAACAGTTGAAGGATCTGTTAGAGAAGGGTTTTGTTAGACCTAGTATTTCTCCTTGGGGTGCTCCTGTTCTGTTTGTACTAAAGAAAGATGGGTCTCTCAGAATGTGCATAGACTATAGGCAACTGAATAAGGTCACGGTCAAGAATAAATATCCTCTTCCCAGGATAGATGACTTGTTTGACCAACTTCAGGGAGCTTCATGCTTTTCAAAGATAGACCTCCGATCGGGCTACCATCAGTTAAAGGTGAAAGAATGTGATGTTCCAAAAACAACCTTCAGGACAAGATATGACCACTTTGAGTTCTTGGTCATGTCCTTTGGGTTGACGAACGCACTGGCAACTTTTATGGATTTGATGAATAAGGTGTTCAAGCTCTACCTTGACATGTTTGTGATCATGTTCATTGATGATATCTTGGTATATTCGAGGAATGAGGAGGAGCATGCTAAACATCTTAGAGTTGTCCTTCAAACTCTTAAGGACCATGAATTGTATGCGAAGTTCCCCAAATGTGAGTTTTAGCTTAAGTGAGTGGCTTTCCTAGGCCATGTTGTTTCGGGTGATAGAGTTCGAGTAGATAGCCAGAAGATTGAAGCAGTTTCCAGCTGACCAAGACCGACCTCTCCAACTGACATAAGGAGTTTCTTGGGGTTGGCAGGTTACTACCGCAAATTTGTTGAAGGACTTTCTTCCCTATCCGCGCCATTGACCAAACTGACCTAGAAAAAGGTCAAGTTTCAGTGGTCTGAGGAATGTGAGAATAGTTTCCAAGAGTTAAAGACTAGGTTGACCATCGCACCTGTCTTGACTTTGCCCGATGGGACGGAAGGTTTTGTAATATACTGTGATGCATCATGAGTTGGGTTGGGATGTGTATTAATGCAGAAGGGGAAAGTGGTGACATATGCTTCTAGGCAGCTTAAAGTTCATGAAAGGAACTATCCGACCCATGATCTTGAGTTGGAAGCAGTCGTGTTTGCACTTAAAATCTGGCGTGCATGTGGACGTGTTCACGGATCACAAGAGTTTGTAGTATGTCTTCAGTCAAAGAGAACTCAACCTGCGACAAAGGAGATGGTTGGAGTTGCTCAAAGATTACGACATGAGTATCATGTACCACCCAGGTAAAGCTAATGTTGTTGCTGATGCTCTTAGCAGGTTGTCTATGGGTAGCACAGCCCATGTTGAGGAAGAAAAGAAAGAGCTAGTGAAGGAGGTGCATAGGTTGGCTCGGCTGGGAGTCCAACTTGAGGAGAGTGACGAGGGAGGAATTAATGTTCAGAACGGGTCTTCATCGTCCCTGGTGACTGAGGTAAAAGAGAAACAGGATCGAGATCCTATTATACTCCAAATGAAGGAGGTTGTTTAGAAACAAAAATTGATGGTATTCTCTAAAGGGGGAGATGGGGTATTGAGGTACCAGAGTAGGTTATGCGTCCCTTATATCGATGGTGTTCGAGAGAGGATTCTGGCTGAGGCCCATAACACTAGATACTCCATTCATCCGAGCTCCACCAAGATGTACCACGACTTGAGAGAGGTCTATTGGTGGAGTAGAATGAAGAGAGATATCGCAGAGTTTGTCTCAAGATGCCCAAATTGCCAACAACTGAAGGTTGAGCATCAGAGGTCAAGTGGTTTGGCTCAAAACTTTGAGATTCTAGAGTGGAAGTGGGAGATGGTTAATATGGATTTCATCACTGGCCTACCGAGATCTCGGAGACAGCATGATTCCATATGGGTGATTGTAGACAGGATGACAAAGTCAGCACATTTCCTGGCAGTCAAGACGACCAACACTGCAGAGGATTATGCCAAGTTGTATAGCCAAGAGATTATGAGGTTGCATGGAGTTTCCTTATCTATCATCTCGGACAGAGGAGCCCAATTTACTTCTCATTTTTGGAAGTCTTTCCAGAAAGGATTAGGTATCAAAGTGAACTTGAGCATAGCTTTTCATCTACAGACGGATGGTCAGGCAGAGCATACTATTCAGACGGTAGAAGATATGTTGAGAGCATGCGTCCTTGACTTCAAAGGAAATTGGGACGATCATTTACCATTGATTGAATTCGCATATAATAATAGTTATCATGCAAGCATTCAAATGGCCCCTTATGAGGCCTTGTATGGGAGGAGATGTAGATCACCTATTGGGTGGTTTGAAGTTGGAGAGGCTGAGCTGATTGGGCCTGACCTTGTCCACCAGTCCATGGAGAAGGTGAAGATTATTCGAGAAAGATTGAAGACTGCCCAAAGCCGTCAGAAGTCTTACACGGATGTGAGGAGGAGAGACCTAGAGTTTGAGGTGAGCAATTGGGTCTACTTGAAGGTATCACCCATGAAGGGTGTCATGAGGTTTGGGAAAAAGGGGAAATTAAGTCCTCGTTATATTGGTCCTTATTAGATTTTGCGAAGAATTGGGAAGGTTGCTTATAAGCTAGAATTACCTTCTGAGTTAGATGGAATCCATCCATTGTTCCATATTTCGATGTTGAAGAAATGTTTGGGGGATCCTGCCTTGGTAATTCCTGTGGAGAGCACAAGAGCCAGAGACAGTTTTTCCTATGAAGAAATTCCAGTCTAAATCCTGGATCGACAGGCCCATAGATTGAGAAACAAAGAGATAGCCTCCATCAAAGTTTTGTGGAGGAATTAATTTGTTGAGGAAGCCACATGGGAAGCTGAGGAAAAGATGAGAACAAAATACCCGCACCTGTTCGTGCCCGAGGTTGATGAAAGTGTTGGACGTAACATTTTTACTTTTATGTAAATTGATGTTCCTACCATGAGTTGTTATGTATGATTACTGATGTCTGAGTAGATGTTATTGAGGTCGATGAGGAGTTGAGGAGGTGAGTTGTTGAGTGAGTATCGAGGTGAGTCTTGAGTTCATTCGTGCCAAAGTACCGTTCCTACTCATCATTCGAGGATGAATGATCCCAAGAGGGAGATAATGTAGCGCCCGGTAAATTACCAAATTACCCTTAGGGAAGAGGTGTGCGTAAAACGTGTCTTTCGATGCTCGAATTGAAAATCCGAGAGCGGATTCGTGATCAACACTGAAAAATTGAGTGGGAGAAGGGTCTCGGTTGATTTTTAGAGTGACCGAGTCGAAAGATAAATTTTCGTTCCAAAACGAAAAATAGTGTGACATCGCGATGGAACCGCGTCGCGGAGCCACACTTATGTTTTTCTGTGATTTTTTGACGGAGTTGAGTTTTTTGAAAATACACTGTCCGCGACAAGTCTGCGTCGCGGTTGTGTTATTTCAGGTCGGGGAAAAGTTCTTTTAAATTACAGAGGGCATTCTAGTCCATTCCTATAATTCCTAAACATTCCCCTACGGCCAATAAAGGTTGGTATCTAAGAAAAGGGTTTTAGAAACCCCATTCAAAAGCATTCTTCCTACAAGTCACTAAATCAGGGCTTGAAGGGAGTTGAGGTTGTAGAGATCAAAAGAAGTTTGTGCAAGAACTGTGTTGCCAAATCATTCTAGGTATGTAAGGCTAACCTAAAGCATGGGAATGTTCTCCCATGTGCCCTTCTGAGTAAAGTGAATTGTCTTTTGAAACATAATGAGGTTAATGTGAAGAGTTTGAGTATGTATATCTAACTTTACTTTATGCATATATTTTACATGAAACTGATGATCATCACAAACTTATCTTATGCAATAATTTATTTTCATGATTGTGTCTTTTTAAACCCTATGATTATATTACTAAAAGACATGAGGATAAAATGAGGGATGAGTCTAGAGCCGAATGAGTCTGATATTATGATGTTGTGATTGTGTTTCACTTTTGATGTGAGTCCTGATGATGATGTTGATGAGCATGATGTTTTATCATCTCTTAAAATTGGAAGATTAATTCCTAAAAGAGTATCTTGTGTCAATGATGTTTATGTTAATGAGGTAAGGTGATGTTGAGGAATTATGTCCCTTTGGGATTGATGCTGATGTTGAGGTATTATACTATGTCCCTACGGGTCTGATATTGATGTTGAGGTATTATGCCCCTACGGGACTGAGGATGAGATATTATGTCCCTATGGGACTGATGAGGTTGAGGTTTTATAAACATGTCGACTTCTGGGAGGAGTATTGAGCACCAAAATAGGTAAGAGTGAGTCCCGCTTAAACCCATTAACTACGTGGCCCGCATAGGGAAAAGGGATTGAACCGCAATGCGGATGGCTCCTTTCTTGTCCCAAATGAGGACTTAGGTTTTTCTTGTGGATCCACTGAGGTTGATGTCCTTTACCTCGGGCAGGGTATTGGATGGATGGGGCAACAGCATCGCTTTGTTGTATCATCACTGGCTCATAGGTGATGGTTGTTGGTTAGAGAAACTCCCAATTAGGTTCCATTTTGATAGAACTCCGATGTTGATGTTGATGTTATGTTTTGAGTCGAGTCCCTTGAGTTGAGTTGAGGTTGATGTTCCCTGAGCTGGGTTGATGTTGATGTTCCTTGAGTTGAGATGAGTCAAGTTCCTGAGATGAGTTGAGTCGAGTCGAGGTTCCTTGAGATGAGTTTGATGTGTTTACAATGTTGAGATGAGAGGTTGATGAGTCAATTGTCTATTCTAATCTTTTGCCTTAGATAGACGTTTAACATTTTGATAGAGTATGATGTTGAGTTGATGTTTTCCCTATGTTGTTGTACTTATATTGTTATTCAACTATTTTACATACCAATACATTCCACGTACTGACGCCACTCGGTGCTGCATCGTTTTTATGATGACAATACAGGAGTTAGAGGACTTCAGCAGACGCACCGTTGAGGTCAGAGATTTCGAGTTTCGACATTGGTGAGCCTCCTTGCTATCTGGAGGAGACTCTTCTATTTGATGTTTTCTTTATTATTGAGTTAGGTAACCATGGCCTGTCATGGTACCATCTTAGACAGTTGAGTCAGGTTAGAGGCTTCATAGACATGAGTCAAGGTTTGACAGTGATGTTTTCTTGATGAACTGAGTAGTACTCTTACTTACTTAGTATGATGTTGAGACTGATGTTGGTCATTGGCCTTTTATTGAGGTAGTCCACTACTTTACTTCCGATATGTTGATGTTGAGTGACTGTCCTGAGAACAAGTGGTTCGCTTAGGGACTAGCAATAGTCCCTAGGTGCTGGCCACGCCTAGGGTACCCTCCCGGGGCGTGACAATTTAATATTTTTTTTTGTTTTTTTAATTTGAAACAATTGTTATCTAAATTGAAACAATTAAAAGATAAAGTTTATTTTAAAAACTTTTTAGATAAAATACAATTTGCTCAAACATAGACAATTAAATTAGTGTTAAGTTTCTAAATTTTGAATTTGAATTTGAATCGGAAGTTACATAGTGTCTTCTAAAATTGAATTAAAAATAACTCTATACCAAAATAAAATTGAATTTTGACCCTTTTTAGGGAGGTTATATATATGCTTAATTTTGTTTATTTCAATATGCTAATTAATAAATTATAAAAATTAATATTGGCAATTTAATAATTTTAAATAAGAAACAATGCTAAAATTAAAAATGTATTCGATAATTACATGATTATTCACTATTCATATAGATTTGATTATTGGAGATGGGGATGAATATGTTTCATTGAGGAACAATATGATAGTTGATTTTTCTTTTTAAAGATAATATTATTTAATATACTTGAAGAAAGCATCAATTTTTAATAATAAAAAAAACATTTCAAAATTATCCACGCATCGCACGGGCATGTATACTAGTATATATTAAAAGTCCAAGTGAGATCATATCAAATGTGTGTATCAATCTCTGTTTAATCTTTAGTTTTCTTAAGCAAATTTTTCAGTTACTTTAAACTTGCAAAATTGAAATCTGAAGCCAAAAGATTAAAACAGAACAATTAAGGAAAATATGTTGTTACACCCAACAATTTACCAAATTACCCCTAGATAAGAGATTGCCCACATAACGCATCATCACTAACTTCTTTTGGCGAATCTTAGTTGAAATCATTAAAAAATTATTGAGTGGAAAAGTGGTCTCAATTGAATTTTGGGCCAATCGGAGCAAAAGATAATTTTTCGGGGCATAATGTAATTTCCAATATAAAGTGTGTGACCCCTCCGCATCGCAGAGATGCCCCAAAATGGGTTATTCTCACTCTTTACACATAAAACTCATTCAATGGGTGCGATTTTACGTATTACATAAAGAATGAATTAATGCAAAGCAAGTTTGTGAGTCGGACCTACTCCATCATAGTTCAAATTTTTCTTGTTAGCTAACATTTTAATGAGGGGCATCCTAGACTTTTACCCACCCCCTCCTAAACTTAATCCAAGACTAATATAGGTCATTTTCAACCTTTGAGGAGGAGGTGAGCTCCTTCGAGATGAGTTTGAGATCATTGATTTGTTTGAGATATTGATGGGTCACTTGTCTACTCTTTATTCTTGCATAGATAGACATTTGACTAATGATGTTAATTGATGTTTACTTTGAGTTGATGTTGTTTCCATATTATTCTACCTGCGTCTGTTGCACTCAACTATTTTACATACCAGTACATTCCAAGTACTGACGTCCACTCTAGACTGCATCGTTTTATAATGTAGGGGCAGGTACAAGAGATCGTCAATAGGCGCTCCGTTGAAGATCTTGGATTTGAAGCTAAATTGGTGAGCCTCCCCTACTCCGGAGGACCCACTACATTTATTCATCTTGCTTTAGAGTTAGAGATTGGACTATTTCTTTATTTTGGATTTAGGTAACCATGGGTTTGTTATTGGCACCACATGAGTAGTAATAGAGGCTTCATAGACGATGGTTGATGTTGAGACTTGTGAGCAAGTTCTTTCTACTAGCCCTATTTCTCTATATACTTATTTTGAGACTTTAGAAGAGATGAGTCCATTTACTTTCTTATACTTTCTATTGTTCATAAGAGTGTATTGATTGAATGATTTGATGAGGCTAAGTGGTTCGCTTGGGGACTAGCAATAGTCTCTGAGTGCCAGCCACGCCAAGGGTACCCTCCCGGGGCATGACAAACTTGGTATCAGAGCACCGAGTTCAAGTGTGCCAGGGAGTCTATGAAGCAGTGTCTAGTAGAGTCTTGTTTGTGGGTATGTTGTCGATGACATTTCATAAGCAGGAGGCCATAGGACATTAGGAATGGTTACACTTCTTTCTTATTCCAATTCATGCGGTAGAGTTAAATTCTATGAAAACTCCTTTCTAATTCGTGCTCTACACATGCAGAATTGATTACATGCCTCCCAAAAGAGCTGTCAGAGGAAGGGGACATCATGCCAGGCAAGCTGTTAGTCCATCTGAGCCTCAAGTACCTAAGGAGCCTGTGGATCAAGCTGTCTTTATTGAGCAACCCCCTCAAGATGAGGTCTCCAATGCCGAGCTACGCCAGGCTATTCGAGCTTTAGCCCAGGCTGTCGCAGCACCTGCTGTGAGACAAGGCACAGTTAGACCGAATTCTCATGACACCTCTAGAGTCCAAGAATTTTTTAGGATGAACCTGCCTGAGTTCACAGGGTTTGCGTCTACTGAAGATCCTGAGAACTATGTGGAGGAACTTGAGAGGGTGTTCCAAGTGATGCACGTGGCTGATGCTGATAGGATTGAACTGGCTGCTTACCAACTCAAGGGTGTGGCCAGACTATGGTTCGACCAGTGGAAGAAGGGTAGAAGAGATGATGCTCTGTGTTTGACTTTGGCAGTGTTTTAGGAGGCCTTCTTGGGATGCTTCTTCCCAAGAGAGAAAATATAAACTAAGGTGAGGGAGTTCCTGAATCTAAAACAGGGCTCTATGACCGTGCAAGAATATGGCTTGAAGTTCATGCAACTATTTCGCGATGCTCCGGACATGGTTGCGGACATGAGGGGAAGGATGGGGATGTATGTTGATGGGTTGAATAGAGGACCCAAGAGATGGGAGAGGAGCCATTCTTGTGAGTGACATGGACATCGGGTGACCGATGACGTTTGTGCAACAAGCCGATAAGGAGAGACAACATGACAGGGAAGAATTCAAGCACAAGAAAGCAAAGACATCCAGCCATAAGGTTGGGAGGAACGGAAATAGCAACCGGTTTCCAGCACCATCATCTGCTAGTGCATCTATGCCTAGAGGCAGGCATGATCAGAGATCTCAGAATATGGGGAGTCATAGACCTTATTTGCAAGCTAGTATGGCCCAAGGTCCGCAGAGTAAGCCACCATGTGGTAAGTGTCGCAAATTGCGCTTGGGAAGATGTCGTAACAGGAATGATATGTGCTACAAGTGTGGCCAAGTGGGCCACTAGTAGAAAGATTCTCCAAGGTGGGCTGACCGGGCTCAATCTTCCACACCAACCCCGCTAGTTAGAGGAAACCAGTGAGCCACTACGTCGGGCGCAGGCGGAGTAACAAACCGCTTGTATGCCATGGGTAGTCGCAAAGATCAGGAGGACTCTCCAGATGTTGTGACGGGTATGATTCAAGTATTTACTTTTTATTATTATGTTTTGATGAACCTTGGTGCCACGTTGTCGTTTGTATCTCCTTATATGGCCAGTAGATTTGATAGAACCCCTGAGAGTCTTCTTGAACCCATTTCTACTCTAGTGGGTGAGTCTATTCGAGTTGAGAGGATCTATAGATCTTGTATAGTGTCCATCCATCATAGGGATACTCTTGTTGATTTGGTTGAGTTGGAAATGATTGATTTTGATGTGATCCATGGCATGGATTGGCTTCATGCCCGTTATGCCTCTGTTGATTGTAGATCCCGAACCGTTAAGTTCCAATTTCCTAATGAACCAGTTCTAGAGTGGAAAGGTGATTCTGTTACACCTAGAGGAAAATTTATCTCATATCTTAGAGCTTGAAAGTTGATTTCCAAAGTTTGTATCTATCACCTTGTGCGAGTGAAATCTAATGATTTTGAGTCCCCAACTCCTGAGTTAGTTCCGATAGTTAATGAGTTTCCAAAAGTATTTCTTGATGATTTGCCTGGAGTCCCTCCTGATAGGGAGATTGACTTTGACATTGATATTTTTCCTGATACCCAGCCTATTTCGATTCCACTTAATAGGATGGCCCCCGCGAAGTTGAAAGTGTTGAAAGAGCAACTGAAAGATTTGCTAGAGAAGGACTTCATTAGGCCGAGTGTTTCACCTTGGGGTGCTCCTGTTCTATTCGTGCGAAAGAAATATGGGTCCCTCAGAATGTGTATAGACTATAGGCAACTGAAAAAGGTCACGATAGAGAATAAATATCCTCTCCCTAGGATAGATGATTTGTTTGACCAACTTCAGGGTGCCTCTGTTTTCTCCAAGATAGACCTTATATCTGGCTCCCACTATTTGAAGGTAAGGGAATGTGACATTCCAAAAATAGCCTTTAGGACTAGGTATGGCCATTTTGAGTTCTTTGTCATGCCCTTTGGGTTGAAGAACGCACCTGCCGCCTTTATGGACTTGATGAATAAAGTATTCAGACCATATCTTGATATGTTTGTGATTGTGTTATTTGATGACATCTTGGTGTATTCGAGAAGTGAGGGGGAGCACACTGACCATCTCAGGGTTGTCCTCCAAACTCTTAAGGACCATGAGTTGTATGCGAAATTCTCCAAGTGTGAGTTCTGGCTTAAGTCAGCAGCTTTCCTAGGCCATGTTGTTTCTGGTGATGGTATTCGAGTGGATGCCCAAAAGATTGAAGTGGTTAAGAATTGGCCCAGACCGACCACTCTGACTGACATTAGGAGTTTCTTGGGGTTGGCAGGTTACTTCCGTAGATTTGTGGAGGGATTTTCTTCCCTATCCGCGCCATTGACTAAATTGACTCAGAAAAAGGTCAAGTTTTAGTAGTCGGGGGAATGTGAGAAGAATTTCCAAGAATTGAAAATAAGGTTGACTACTGTGATGCTTCGAAGGTTGGATTGGGATGTGTGCTAATGCAAAGAGGGAAGGTGATAGCCTATGCTTCCAGACAACTCAAGGTTCATGAAAGGAACTATCCAACCCATGATCTCGAGTTGGCAGCAGTGGTGGTTGAACTTAAAATCTGGCGTCACTACTTGTATGGAGTGCATGTGGATGTGTTCACTGACTACAAGAGTTTGCCGTATATTTTCAGTCAAAAAAAGCTCAACCTGCGACAAAGAAGATGGTTGGAGTTGCTCAAGGATTATGACATGAGCATTTACTACCACCCAGTTAAAGCTAACGTTGTTGTTGATGCTCTTAGTAGGTTGTCAATGGGTAGTACAACCCATATGGAGGAAGGAAAAAAGGAGCTAGCCAAAGAAGTGCATCGCTTGTCTCGATTGGGAGTTCAACTTGAGGAGAATAATGAAGGAGGAGTTAATGTTCAGGATGGGTCTGCTTCATCATTAGTTGAAGAGGTAAAAGAAATGTAAGAAAAAGATCCTGTCATACTCCAACTGAAGGAGGCTGTCCACAAACAGAAAGTGATGTTCTTCTCCTAAGAGAGAGATGGAGTGTTGAGGTATCCAAGTAGGTTGTCTGTTCCAGATATTGATAGAATTCGAGACAGAATCATGGCAGAAGCTCACAACACAAGATATTCCATTCATCTAGGCTCTACCAAGATGTACTATGACTTGAGGGAAGTCTATTGGTAGAGCAGAATGAAGAGGGATATTGTTGAGTTTGTATCAAAATGCCTAAATTGCCAACAAGTGAAGGTTGAGCATCAAATGCCATGTGGATTGGCTCAGAACTTTAGGATCTCGGAATGGAAGTGGGAGATGATTAATGTGGACTTTGTTACTGGTCTTCCAAAGTCTCGAAAGCAACATGATTCGATATGGGTGATCGTGGATAGAATGACTAAATCGGCTCATTTCTTGGCAGTTAAGACAACAAACATTGCAGAGGAGTATGCCAAGTTGTACATCCAGGAAATTGTGAGGCTGCATGGAGTTCCCTTGTCCATCATCTCGGACAGAGGAGCTTAATTTACCTCCCAGTTTTGGAGATCATTCCAGAAAGGATTGGGTACTAAGTTGAACTTCAGTACAGCCTTTCATCCATAGACAGATGGTTAGGCAGAGCGTACAATTTATAACTTGAGGACATGTTGAGAGCTTATGTTCTTGACTTCAAGGGAAATTGGGATGATCACCTACCATTGATTGAATTTGCATATAACAATAGTTACCATGCAAGCATTCAAATGGCTCCTTATGAAGCTTTGTATGGGAGGAGATGTAGATAACCAATTGGGTGGGTTGAGGTTGGAGAGGCGGAGTTGTTTGGACCTGATCTCATCCATCAAGTGATGGAGAAGGTCAAGGTCATTAAAGAAAGGTTAAAGACTATCCAGAGTCGCCAAAAATCTTATATCGATGTGAGGAGAAGAGACTTAGAGATCGAGGTAAGTGATTGGGTGTATTTGAAAGTGTTACCTATGAAGGGCGTTTTAAGATTTGGGAAGAAGAGAAAGTTGAGTCCACGCTATGATGTACCATATCAGATTGTAAAGAGGATTGGGAAGGTTGCTTATGAATTGGAGTTGCCTTCCAAAGTAGATGGAGTGCATCTGGTATTCCATATGTCGATGTTGAAGAAATGATTGGGAGGCCTTGCCTTGGTGATCCCTGTTGATAATATTGGAGTGAAAGATAGCCTATCTTACAAAGAGGTTCCGGTGCAAATCGTTGATCGTCAGATTCGTAAGTTGAGGAACAAAGAGATAGCCTCAGTCAAAGTCCTGTGGAGGAATTAATTCGTTGAGGAAGCCACTTGGGAAGCTGAGGAAGATATGAAGGTCAAATATCCGCACCTATTCATGCCAAATGATGAGAATGTTTGTGGTAAATTCCTTACCTTTTACTAAATTGATTGGTCTATTTTTAGGTGACTTTCCATTATTAAGTCGAGAGTTTGATTGATTGAGTTGAGTGCGGAGATGAGTCTTGAGTCTATTCGTGCCCTAATATCCATCTTTACTCATAATTCGAGGACGAATGATCCCAAGGGGAAGATGATGTAACACTTAGTATAATTACTAAAATACCCCTAAAGTGAGGGTATGCGCATAACACATCTTCCGATGCTCATATGGAAAATTCGAGGCCGGATTTTTGATCAGCACAAAAAGTTTAGTGGGAAAATGGTCTTAGTGGAATTTTAGAGCGACCCGATCAAAAGATAAGTTTTCGATATAAAGTGTAAAACAGTGTTAGTACGCGACAGGGGCGCGTCGCACACCCATCGTGGACAAGCACTTATATTCTTTTTAAAATTTTCGACGAGATGGAGAAAACTCATTCAAAAACTCTTTTCTAAAAATACATTGTTCAACTAGTCCGCATCGCGGATTGTGACTTTTTCGAGTTGAAAATTTCTAAATCATTCTGAGGCGCATTCTGATCAATTCTCCATCCCCTCCTAAACTCTATACACTATCTAATAAGGTCATTTCGACGTGAAAAAGGGTCTACAACCTCTAGACTTAGAAAAAGGGTCTAAAACCTCCATTCTAAGTCTTATTCCAATATATTACTAAGGCTAGGGCTTGAGGAGAGAAGAGAAGAGCTTGAATTGAGAGATTCGAGAAGAGTTCCTTGATGTGCTTGGTTGATAGTTGCATTAGAGGTATGTAAGGCTAAACTAAAACATGGGATTGTTCTCTCATCTGCCCCATAGAGGTCATAGATGAGTTGATGGTTCAAGAGACTACATGCATGAACCCTTGATGTTTTTTCATAAAATTTTATTTGAAATTATATGTTTTTCTATGTTGATGATCATCATAATATTTGTTTTCTTGAATTAAACATTTTTATAAAAGAATTGCATAACCCTACATGGCTATCTTGAAAGCATGCATGATGAACTTGAGAATTGAGTCTAGAGCCTTGAGTTGAGATTGTGATTGTGATTTGTGATGAGAGAATGATGATGAGTTGCTAGACTTTGATTGTCTTGTGAGTCTCTATAATTGAACTCTACCGATGTGTCCATTTACTTGATTCCTAATGATTGTTCTATATATTGAGTCTTCTATTGAGATTGATTGATGAGAGGGATAAAGTCCCTATGAGATGTTGATTGATGAGAGGGCTAATGTAACGCCCGCAAAATTACCGAAATACCCCTAAAGGAGAGGTGTGCGAGAAACGTGCCTTCCGATGCTCGGATCAGAAATCCGAGAGCGGATTCATGATCAGCACTGAAAATGGAGTGGGGGAAAGGTCTCGGTCGAATTTTAGAGCAACC
Source organism: Solanum rostratum (assembly GCA_029948455.1). NCBI lineage: Eukaryota > Viridiplantae > Streptophyta > Magnoliopsida > Solanales > Solanaceae > Solanum > Solanum rostratum. Next base: position 56,056,659 of record CM057051.1, read on the forward strand.
GAGTCAAAAGATAATTTTTCGTTCCAAAACGAAAAACAGTAAGCCTCCGCGACGGAACCGCGACGCGGACTGGTCGCGGAGACACACTTATCTTTTCCTGAAAATTTCGACGGAGTTGAAATTTTCGAAAATACACTGTCCGCGACCAGTCCGCGTCGCGGACTGTGTTATTTTGGGACGGGATTTAATTTCTTAAAATTTCCAAGGGAATTATGGTCCAATCCCACCTATCCTAAACGTACCCCTATGACCTATATAGGTAAGTTTTCACGAAAAAGGGTTGAAAAACCCCATTGAAGAAGTCTTCCTAAGGTTCTTAAGGCTAGGGCTTGAAGGAGGTTGAGGAGAGCAAGAGGAAAGAAGGTGCTTTAGTGTGACTATCTTCTTCCAGGTATGTAAGGCTAACCTTAAAACATGGGAATGTCCTCCCATGTGCCCCATGAGTAAGGTATTAAAGTCTAATGGTGAATGATGTTAGAGTAATGAAGTGAAACATGTTAATTCATGTAATGTAATAAACAAATGCCATTGTTTTATGCATAAACCTACATATTTTCCTGCATTGATGATGACCCCCATAAAAACCCTCATGCATCCTTTTAAACTATTTTCTTGAAAAGCATTTAGTTGAAAACCTTATATCTATCGCATATGTATTCTAGAGAAGCATGCATGATGAACATGGGTGTGCGTGTAGAGTCTAGAGTAATGACAAAATAATGAATGATGAATGTCGAGAATGTGAATGTGGGATTGTCTCTAAGTTGAGAGTCGAAGTTCCTAAACTAGTGTCCCTAGAGTCCATGATGTTGATGTTAATGAGATGGAATGACAATGATGTTAATGTCAATGCAAATGAGATGCTAATGATAATGTAATGTGTCCCTATGGGGCAAATGAATGTTGATGCCAATAATAATGTATTATGCCCCTATGGGGACTAATGATGATGAAATGCGTCCCTATGGGACTAATGAATGTTAATGTTTTATGAGCATGTCGAGTTCTAGGAGGAGTATTGAGCACCGAAATGGATAGAAAGGTGAGTCCCACCTGAATCCATTAACTATGTGGCCCGCGTAGGAAGAGAGGATTGAACCGCAACGCGGATGGCACCTTTCTTGTCCCAATGAGGACTAATGTTTCTTTTCTAATGAATGTCCTTTGCCCCGGGCAGGGTATTGGATGGATGTAGCAATGGCATCGCTTCGTTGTATCATCACTGGCTCATAAGTGATGGTTGTCGGTTAAAGAAACTCCCAGTTAGGCCTTCTTGAAAAGGATTCTCTAAGGGTACTCCAATGAAATGGTCAATGTTAATGTAAAAGTCAATGTTAAGGTTTCCCTGATGTAAATGTTAAGGTCTCATGATGATGTGCGTTATGTTTGTATATTCCTAACAATGTGTTTTCAGCTATTTTACATGCCAGTACATTCCACATACTGACGCCATTTGGCGCTGCATCGTTTCATGATGCAGATACAGGAGCTAGAGGACTTCAGCAGCCGCCCCGTTGAGGTCAAGTGTTTCCAAGTCCTGACTGTGGTGAGCCTCCTTGTTTCCGGAGGAAACCTTTATTTATGAATGTTATCCTGTTCTTTGAGTCGAGTAGCCATGGTATGTCATGGTCCTCTTCCTAGACGTTTTAAGGAATGTTAGAGGCTTTGCAGACATAATGGTGTAGTCAAGGTGAATGTTATGATACTTGAGCAATATTCCTTTGCTTGGTGTAATGAACAGTTTTGATGTTTGGCCATTGGCCCACTTTGTTTAGGTATTATTTTCTATCTCCTTCCGAAATGTTTATAATGAATGATGTGATGAATGCTAAGTGGTTCGCTTGGGGGCTAACAATAGCCTCTGAGTGCCGGCCACGCCTAGGGTACCCTTCCGGGGCGTGACAAACTTGGTATCAGAGCACAGAGTTCAAGAGTCCTAGGGAGTCTACAAAGCCGTGTCTAGCAGAGTCTCGTTTATGCGTGTGTTGTGCACCACACTTCATAAACAGGATGCTACAGGGCATTAGGAAATGGTTCCACTTCTTTGATGTTCTGAGTCGTGCGCTAGAACTTGACTTTAAGCAAACCTCTTTAACTCGTGCATTACGCGTTTGCAGATAATGCCTCCAAAACGCACTGCTGCCCAAAGAGATGGTTCTGTCCCAAGTACTGAGAACCCCTTGCCAGAACGTGAGGTAAGGAGACGGGGACGACCAGCTAGAGCTGCTGAGGCTCCACCAGCACCCCCAGCACAGTCAGCCCCCACTTCAGAGGCAGACTTTAGGGGAGCCATTGCCATGCTCACCCAGTTGGTGGCCTCGCAAAGTGGCAGTCGTGGTCCCCAGGCCCCAAGCTCCAGTTCCCAAGAGCCAACTGCTGCTTCCAGGCTCAGAGATTTTTTGAGGATGAATCCGCCAGTCTATATGGGTTCTAAGGTTGAGGAGGATCCGCAAAACATTATTGATGAAATGCGCAAGATCCTAAGGGCAATGCATGCAAGTGAGATTGAAGGAGTGGAGTTGGTCTCATATCAACTTAGGGATGTGGCCAACATTTGGTACAACCAATGGGAGGATGTCAGAGGTGAAAGTGCTGAACCAGCCGAGTGGGAAGAGTTCGAGAGTGCTTTTCTCGATCATTTCTTTCCCCAAGAGTTAAGGGAAGCCAAGGTTGAAGAGTTTGTGAACTTAAAACAGGAGGGTATGACCGCCAAAGAGTATAGCCTAAAGTTCACCCAGCTGTCGAGGTATGCTCCGGAGATGGTTCTTGATATGAGGGCCAGGATGAGAAAATTTGTGTCTGGACTGGGCAGACATGTGAAGAGGGAGTGCAAGGCAGCATTGCTTATCCCAGACATGGATATTTCCAGACTGATGGTTTACGCTCAACAGACCGAAGAGGACAAGAAGAGGGACAGGGAGGAATAGCAGAGCAAGAAAGCCAAGGCTGCGGGCCAGGAACAAAACCAGCAAAAGGGGGACAAGGGCAGCAAGAACTTCTTTCAGAGGAAACCTCCTCGCCATGCAACACCGATGGTGAATGCACCTGTTCAGCAGCACGGGTATGACCAAAGGACCCAGGGCCATCAGAATTTCAGAGCACAGGTATCTCAGTCCCAGGCCAGTGTCGCCCAGGGCCCCAGAGAAAAAGCAACTTGTGGCAGATGTGGCAAACAACATCTTGGTGCGTGCCGGGAAGGCACCAATTTATGCTATACGTGTGGACAGCCTGGCCATATCCAGACTGAATGTCCTATGAGGAGCCAGAGGGGAAACGACAGAGGTAATAGAGCCCAGTCATCTACAGTGCCCCCTGCGGGCAGTCAACAGAGGGCTATTGCTACGAATGCTGGAGGCGGAGCGAACCGCCTGTATGCTATGGGAAATCGGCAGGACCGAGAGGCTGCCCCAGATATTGTAACGGGTATGCTTCAAATCTTCTCTTATAACTGTTACGCATTACTTGATCCGGGTGCCACCTTATCCTTTGTGACACCCTATGTGGCTAATAAGTTCGAAGTTGCCCCAGAATGTCTACGTGAGCCATATTCCGTTTCAACTCCTACTGGAGAGTCTATTCTGGCTAAAAGGGTCTATAGGAACTGTGTAGTATCCATTTATTATAGGGATACATTGGCTGATTTGGTAGAATTAGAGATGGTGGATTTTGATGTGATCCTTGGGATGGATTGGCTTCACGCTTGTCATGCATCCATAGACTGTAGAACCCGAGTGGTTAAGTTTCAATTCCCACTTGAACCGGTCTTAGAATGGAAGGGAGGTTATGTTGCACCCAAGGGTATAATTATTTCTTACCTGAGGACAAGGAAGTTGATCTCTAAGGGGTGTATCTACCACCTAGTAAGAGTTAAAGCTGATAATGTTGAGACCCCTACTCTTGAATCGGTCTCAGTTGTTAATGAGTTTCCTGAGGTGTTCCCGGAGGATTTACCTGGAGTCCCTCGTGATAGGGAGATTGACTTCGGTATTGATGTACTCCCCGATACGCAGCCTATTTCAATTCCGCCATATAGGATGGCCCCGCTGAACTGAAGGAGCTGAAAGAACAGTTGAAAGACCTGTTAGAGAAGGGTTTTATTAGACCCAGTGTTTCTCCGTGGGGTGCTCCAGTTTTGTTTGTGCGAAAGAAAGATGGGACGCTTCGAATGTGTATAGATTATAGACAACTGAACAAGGTCATAGTCAAGAACAAATATCCTCTTCCTCGGATTAACGACTTGTTCGACCAACTTCAGGGTGCCTCATGTTTTTCAAAAATAGACCTCAGATTGGGTTACCATCAGTTAAAGGTGAGAGAGTGTGATATCCCAAAGACAGCTTTCAGGACAAGATATGGTCATTTTGAATTTTTAGTGATGTCCTTTGGGTTGACCAATGCACCAGCAGCCTTTATGGACTTGATGAACAGGGTATTTAGACCCTACTTGGATATGTTTGTAATCGTCTTCATTGATGATATTTTGATATATTCGAAGGATGAGGAAGAGCATACTAAACATCTCAGAGTTGTCCTTCAAACTCTTAAGGACCACGAGTTATATGCTAAGTTCTCCAAGTGTGAATTCTGGCTTAAGTCAGTGGCTTTCCTAGGCCATGTGGTTTCGGGTGATGGTATTCGAGTGGATAACCAGAAGATTGAGGCGGTGGCAAGCTGGCCAAGGCCAACCTCTCCAACTGACATAAGAAGCTTCTTGGGGTTGGCAAGTTACTACCGGAGGTTTGTGGAGGGGTTTTCTTCCCTATCTGCACCATTGACCAAACTGACCCAGAAAAGGGCTAAGTTCCAATGGTCTGACGAATGTGAGAAAAGTTTCCAAGAGTTGAAGACCAGGTTAACCACCGCACCTGTTTTGACATTGCCTGACAGAACAGATGACTTCGTGGTATACTGTGACGCATCTAGAGTTGGGTTGGGATGCGTGTTAATGCAAAGAGGAAAGGTGGTAGCCTATGCTTCCAGACAGCTTAAAGTTCATGAACGAAGCTATCCTACCCATGATCTTGAGTTGGCAGCCGTTGTGTTCACACTTAAAATCTGGCGCCACTATTTGTATGGAGTGCATGTGGATGTGTTCACAGACCATAAGAGCTTGCAGTATGTATTCAGCCAAAGGGAGCTCAATCGGCGACAGAGGAGATGGTTAGAGTTGCTCAAGGACTATGATATGAGCGTCATGTACCACCCAGGTAAAGCTAACGTTGTTGCTGATGCTCTTAGCAGGTTGTCTATGGGTAGCACGGCCTATGTTGATGAAGAAAAGAAAGAACTGGTGAGAGAGGTGCACAGGTTGGCCCGATTGGGGGTCCAACTTGAAGAGAATGATGAAGGAGGAGTTAGTGTTCAAAATGGGTCGTCATCATCCCTGGTGACTGAAGTTAAAGAGAAGCAGGATCGAGATCCCATTATACTCCAACTAAAAGAAGATGTTCAGAAGCAAAAAGTGATGGCCTTCTCCAAAGGGGGAGATGGGGTACTGAGGTACCAGAACAGATTATGTGTCCCTAATGTTGATGGTGTTCGAGAAAGGATTTTAGCTGAGGCCCATAATGCTAAGTACTCCATCCATCCAGGTTCCACCAAGATGTATCACGACTTGAAAGAAGTCTATTGGTGGAGTGGAATGAAGAGGGACATCGCAGAATTCGTTTCTAGATGCCCCAACTGCCAGCAAGTGAAGGTTAAGCACCAAAGGCCAAGTGGGCTGGCTCAGAATTTTGAAATTCCAGAATGGAAGTGGGAGATGGTGAACATGGACTTTGTCACGGGCTTAACGAAATCCCGGAGGCAACATGACTCCATATGGGTGATTGTAGACGGAATGACGAAATCAGCACATTTCTTAGCAGTCAAGACGACTAATACTGCCGAAGATTATGCCAAAATATATATTCAGGAGATAGTGAGATTGCACGGAGTTCCCTTGTCTATTATTTCAGACAGAGGAGCCCTATTTACCTCTCACTTCTGGAAGTCGTTCCAGAAAGGGCTGGGTACTAAGGTGAACTTGAGCACGACCTTTCATCCACAGACGGATGGCCAGGCAGAACGCACTATCCAGATGTTGGAAGACATGTTGAGAGCATGCGTTCTCGACTTCAAAGGAAATTGGGACGACCATTTACCCTTGATTGAATTCGCATACAACAACAGTTATCATGCGAGTATCCGAATGGCCCCTTATGAAGCCTTGTATAGGAGAAGATGTAGATCGCCCATTGGGTGGTTCGAGGTTGGAGAGGCCGAGCTGATTGGGCCAGACCTTGTCCACCAGTCCATGGAAAAGGTGAAGACTATACGAGAAAGGTTAAAGGCAGCCCAGAGCCGCCAAAAGTCGTACACAGATGTAAGGAGAAGGGATTTAGAGTTTGAGGTGAATGACTGGGTTTATCTGAAAGTATCACCTATGAAAGGCGTCACGAGGTTTGGGAAGAAAGGGAAGTTGGGTCCTCGCTATATTGGTCCCTACCAAATTGTGCGAAGGATTGGAAAGGTTGCTTATGAGCTGGAACTACCCTCTGAATTAGATGGGATTCATCCAGTGTTCCACGTCTCAATGTTGAAGAAATGTTTAGGGGATCCTGCCTTGGTAGTGCCGGTAGAGAGCACAGGAATCAAGGACAGCCTGTCCTATGAGGAAACCCCAGTCCAAATCCTTGATCGGCAGGTTCGCAGACTAAGGAACAAGGAGATAGCTTCTGTTAAGGTACTGTGGAGAAATCAATTCGTTGAAGGATCCACATGGGAAGCTGAGGAAGAGATGAAAGCAAAGTACCCGCACTTGTTCGTGCTCGAGGTCGATGGAAGCATTGAAGGTACTGACCCTACTTAATGTAAATTAATGTATATTACATGAATTCCATGTGAAATCGTTAATGTTGAATAAATGAGCTTAAAGACCAATGAAAGATGAAGGTAGTAGGTTATCAAAGTAATATTGAGGTGAGTCGTGAGCCTATTCGTGCTAAAATACTTCCCTACTTATCATTCGAGGACGAATGATCCCAAGGGGGAGATAATGTAACGCCCGCGAAATTATCGAAATACCCCTCAAGGAGAGGTGTGCTAGAAACGTGCCTTCCGATGCTCGGATCGTAAATCCGAGAGCGGATTCATGATCAGCACTGAAAATGGAGTGGGGGAAAGGTCTCGGTCGAATTTTAGAGCAACCGAGTCAAAAGATAATTTTTCGTTCCAAAACGAAAAACAGTGAGCCTCCGCGACGGAACCGCGACGCGGACTGGTCGCGGAGACACACTTATCTTTTCCTGAAAATTTCGACGGAGTTGAAATTTCCGAAAATACACTGTCCGCGACCAGTCCGCGTCGCGGACTGTGTTATTTCGGGACGGGATTTAATTTCTTAAAATTTCCAAGGGCATTATGGTCCAATCCCACCTATCCTAAACGTACCCCTATGACCTATATAGGTCGGTTTTCACGAAAAAGGGTTGAAAAACCCCATTGAAGAAGTCTTCCTAAGGTTCTTAAGGCTAGGGCTTGAAGGAGGTTGAGGAGAGCAAGAGGAAAGAAGGTGCTTTAGTGTGACTATCTTCTTCCAGGTATGTAAGGCTAACCTTAAAACATGGGAATGTCCTCCCATGTGCCCCATGAGTAAGGTATTAAAGTCTAATGGTGAATGATGTTAGAGTAATGAAGTGAAACATGTTAATTCATGTAATGTAATGAACAAATGCCATTGTTTTATGTATAAACCTACATATTTTCCTGCATTGATGATGACCCCCATAAAAACCCTCATGCATCCTTTTAAACTATTTTCTTGAAAAGCATTTAGTTGAAAACCATATATCTATCGCATATGTATTCTAGAGAAGCATGCATGATGAACATGGGTGTGTGTGTAGAGTCTAGAGTAATGACAAAATAATGAATGATGAATGTCGAGAATGTGAATGTGGGATTGTCTCTAAGTTGAGAGTCGAAGTTCCTAAACTAGTGTCCCTAGAGTCCATGATGTTGATGTTAATGAGATGGAATGACAATGATGTTAATGTCAATGCAAATGAGATGCTAATGATAATGTAATGTGTCCCTATGGGGCAAATGAATGTTGATGCCAATAATAATGTATTATGCCCCTATGGGGACTAATGATGATGAAATGCGTCCCTATGGGACTAATGAATGTTAATGTTTTATGAGCATGTCGAGTTCTGGGAGGAGTATTGAGCACCGAAATGGATAGAAAGGTGAGTCCCACCTGAATCCATTAACTACGTGGCCCGCGTAGGAAGAGAGGATTGAACCGCAACGCGGATGGCACCTTTCTTGTCCCAATGAGGACTAATGTTTCTTTTCTAATGAATGTCCTTTGCCCCGGGCAGGGTATTGGATGGATGTAGCAACGGCATCGCTTCGTTGTATCATCACTGGCTCATAAGTGATGGTTGTCGGTTAAAGAAACTCCCAGTTAGGCCTTCTTGAAAAGGATTCTCTAAGGGTACTCCAATGAAATGGTCAATGTTAATGTAAAGGTCAATGTTAAGGTTTCCCTGATGTAAATGTTAAGGTCTCATGATGATGTGCGTTATGTTTGTATATTCCTAACAATGTGTTTTCAGCTATTTTACATGTCAGTACATTCCACGTACTGACGCCATTTGACGTTGCATCGTTTCATGATGCAGATACAGGAGCTAGAGGACTTCAGCAGCCGCCCCGTTGAGGTCAAGTGTTTCCAAGTCCTGACTGTGGTGAGCCTCCTTGTTTCCGGAGGAAACCTTTATTTATGAATGTTATCCTGTTCTTTGAGTCGAGTAGCCATGGTATGTCATGGTCCTCTTCCTAGACGTTTTAAGGAATGTTAGAGGCTTTGCAGACATAATGGTGTAGTCAAGGTGAATGTTATGATACCTGAGCAATATTCCTTTGCTTGGTGTAATGAACAGTTTTGATGTTTGGCCATTGGCCCACTTTGTTTAGGTATTATTTTCTATCTCCTTCCGAAATGTTTATAATGAATGATGTGATAAATGCTAAGTGGTTCGCTTGGGGGCTAGCAATAGCCTCTGAGTGCCGGCCACGCCTAGGGTACCCTCCCGGGGCATGACAACTAAAGTCCCTATGAGATGTTGATTGATGAGAGGGCTAAAACCCCTATGAGACGTTGATTGATGATAAGGATAATGTCCCTACGAGTTGATTGGTTTGATTGGATTGATGGTTTTATGAGCATTGAGTCATGGGAGGAGTATCGAGCATCGAAATGGGTAAGAGTGAATCCCACTCGAACTCATCAACTACGTCACCAAATATAGGTGAGGCTCAGAACCATCACATGTATTGTGGTTCCCTCTTGATTAGAAGTCCTTAAAACAATAGCGGACTTATTGACGACTGACTCTATATTGGGTAAGCTGATATGGTTTCGATTCGTTCCCTACCTGAAATGTTTGAAATGGTTGTGGCAACATCAGCGTGATTATTGTACATTCACTGGCTTATAAGTGATTGTTGTCGGATAAGAGAAAGTCCCATAAATATTTTCTACCTTGAGTACTCCGAGTCTAGATGATATGAGAGGGGGTGAGCTCCTCTGAGATGAGATGAGATGAGAGGAGGTGAGCTCCTTTGAGATGAGTCTGAGATGATTGATTTGTTTGAGTTATTGATGGGTCACTTGTCTACTCTTTATTCTTGCATAGATAGACATTTGACTAATGATGTGATTTGATGTTTACTTTAAGTTGATGTTGTTTCCATATTATTCTACCTATTTCTATTGCACTCAGCTATTTTATATACCAGTACATTCCAAGTACTGATGTCCTCTCTGGACTGCATCATTTTATGATGTAGGGGCAGGTACTAGAGATCATCAATAGGCCCTCCGTTGAAGATCTGGGATTCGAAGATAACTTGGTGAGCCTTCTCTACTTGGGAGGACCTACTACATTTGTTCATCTTGCTTTAGAGTTAGAGATTGGACTATTTCTTTATTTTGGATTTGGGTAGCCATGGGTTTGTCATTGGCACCACATGAGTAGTAATAGATGCTTCATACGCGATGGTTGAGCGTTGATGTTGAGACTTGTGAGCTTGTTCTACTAGCCCCTATTTTTCTATATACTTATTTTGAGACTTTAGAGGAGATGAGTCCATTTACTTTCTTATACTTTCCGATGTTCATTAGAGTGTATTGATTGAATAATGTGATGAGGCTAAGTGGTTCGCTAGGGAACTAGCAATAGTCTCTGGGTGTCGGCTACACCAAGGGTACCCTCCCGGGGCGTGACAGGTCATTACAGGTTGTTATCACTTTTGGTTCGGTTTGTTTCGGTTATTCGGATATTAATTATACATAAGAATAAAAGCAATGATACTTTTAAAATGGAGCAAAAGTGACAATGATCTATTCAAAATGAAAAATAGTCATTCAAAAAAGTGACAATGATCTATACAAAATGAAAAATAGTTAGAACGGTTGATATTATAGAACTTTCAATCATTTAATTTACAGTGAGAAAAGTTTTAACATTCACCGTTTTGTCCTAGAAGGAAGAGATAGTGACATTCTAGTCCCACCAAGAATTGCCACAGACATTCATGTACATGAAATCAACAGGATAAATGTTCTCATCTTCAAAATTTATACTTTCATAAGTAGATTAAATAATAAAAATTATATGTGTATAAAATATATGAATACAATTTATTGGTTTGGTTTGGTTATTTCTTTGATTTTTTCGAACAAATCCAAACCCAAACCAAACACTATCAATTTCTGAAAAACTAACACCGAACTAAACCAAACCCAAATAAAATCAGTTTATTTAATCGGTTTGGTTTGGTTCTTTGGGTTGGATCAATTTTTATCCAAACCATGAACACGCCTAACCGTCGTAGCATATACACATAACTCATGAAATCTTATATGTCTTGCGAATAAGTTTAAAAACTTAACTCAACTTTTAGAATGATACCTTAAAATTTTAAAATGTTCAGAAGAAGCTTAAGGTGCTTCTAAGCCTAGGAATGGTACCGGTAATGGGACTGTCGGACCAGCACTTTTCGGAACCAGACCAGTACCGACATTAAAAGTAGAAAATTCAGCCGGAACTAGACTGGTAATATGGACCGGCCTTACAGGTAATTTTTAGGGGTCCCGTCCCGGTCAGGTAAGAACCGGATCCGGACCGGCAGACTGTATTTTCCTTTCTTTAATTAAATAATTTGTTAAAGTTTGAAGTTGTAAAGTTTAAATTTTTAAAAAACACAATTCTCAAATATATAAAATCTTTATAAGTTTAAACTTTAAAATTTAAATTAAAGTTTTAAATAATCAAAAAATAAGTTTAAAATTTAAGAAGTTTTTTAAAGTTAGTTTTAGAATTATTTAAAAAATTATCAACAAACTATATACTTTAAAGTTTAAGTTTTCAAGTTTTTAAAAGCTTAAAGTTATATATTGTCAAATTTATAAGTTTAAACATTAAATTTAAAATTTAAAGTTTTAAGTTTTCAAATCTCATAAGTTTAAACTTTAAAGTTTCTATAAGTTTAAAGTTCAAACTTTAGACTTTAGAGTTTAAAAGTTTAAATTTCAAAATTTTAAATTTTAAAGTATAAAGTTTTGAGTGTTCCATTTTATATTTTAAAGTTTTAAGTTTAAAGATTTGAGTTGGAAAATATATATTAAAAAAACTTCTAGACTTATAGTAAATAAGTATATTCAAGATAATAATTAAAAAAAAAAGGAGAATAACCTATAATTTTATTATGTTACTTTAAATTGCACAAATATTAGAAAAAAATCCAATTTACGCAGTCACCTTCTAACAAGGATTTTGTTTCAATCAGGCCTTATTATAGTAAAATACTAATATCTTATACCAAAATAAAAATCTTGTTTAAGTGATTCTAACATTTCTAATGTTACATTTTTCGAAATTGGTTGTTGAGCTTATTCCTCCCGAAAATCCATATCGTCTTCACTTGATTCAGATAAAATATTATCTATATTGGCTTCAAATTGAGCAAGGAAAATTGGACGTCCTAAATTCCTCCTCTCCGCATTAATCCAATCTCTGAATAAAACTGAAATTTCCAAACTATCTGCTACTAGTTAATATCTTTGGTCTCCTATTGAAATCTTGTTGCACTAAGAGCGTCATCTGAAGCCACAGACGAAGCTTGAATAGCTTAAAATATTACGAACCGCCCGTTGAAGTTTTGAAATCTTTTTACCGGGATTCTTTCACCATTCTAAAAGTTGTGACTTCCTGTCTCCATCCTTTATGTTTTCTGTACCCTAGTTAATATATGTATAAATTTGATATATACAAAACTGATTGAAAGAAATATCCAAAAATACCGACTTTTATCAAAATTACTAATAATACCAACTTTTCTGTGAACTTTGATACACACGCAGTGAACAACGATACCTAGAAAAATTTGGATGATACCTAAAAATAATTGTCAAATATGGAAACAGTTATGTTAATTAAGGAATTGTAATAGATCCTGTGATCTGATTCCTTAATTGACGCCGATTGCACTGTTGAATAATAAGCAATCCCAAAAAATTCTCAAACAAAAACACTGAACTAGATTCGTTATTTTTTTTTTAAAAAAAATTCGAACACAAAAAAAAAATGCATTTATGCCATTGTTGAGAAGCTTTTCAACCGAAATGAATATTTCGATTTTGATTCGTCATTTTGGATGATGGGAATCTGATGTGATATACACTGGATACAAAAGTGATTGTGTCATAGTTGGCGACAAAATTTCTTATAGTAACCTGCGTTCGGCCATTGTTGCTGAGTTGGGTATTGATGAGCAGAGGAAGAAAATTGTGATTCAATACGTTGTTGATGGCAATTCATCACTAATAAACGATTCGCAATGACATGGGTGTGAAGCTTTATGTCGAAATCAAGTATCACTATTATGTTTCCAGTGTGATATTTCCTGCACTTTGTGATACCAGCAAGTTTTCTCTATCATACCATGTTTAATTGATACCTGCAGGTTGGTATCAGTCCATGTCTCTCACACACACATGTCCCACTCACACCATGTATCACACTCATTGGTATCAGACAATGCCACACATTAGTTGTAGCGATACCTGCATTTTTTATGGCACTTTAATACTTGCAAAGATATGTTAAGTATCACTATTATGTTTCCAGTCTAATAATTCATGCACTTTGTGATACCTGCAAGTTTTCTCTATCATACCATGTTTAATTGATACTTGCAGGTTGGTATCAGTCCATATAACACACACATGTCTCACTCACACCATGTCTCACACTCATTGGTATCAGACAATATAACACATTAGTTGTAGTGATACCTGCATTTTATCTAGCACTTTAATACTTGCAAAGATAAGTTAAGTATCACTATTATGTTTCCAGTCTAATGATTCCTGCACTTTGTGATACCTGCAAGTTTCTCTATCATACCATGTTTAATTGATACCTGCAGGTTGGTAAAGTCCATGTCACACACACACACATGTACCACTCACACTATGTCTCATACTCATTCGTATCAGACAATGTAAAAATAGCGGAAAAATGGAGAATGGAGAAGGTGCAACTGACAAAAATAGAGAAGAGACAGTGAAAGAGGCGGAAAAATCGAAGAAGAGTGAAAAAGTGACATGAAAAGGGGAAATACAGTTTTGGCTTCCCAATGCAAGTTCAAAATGATAATTGACTTGTAAATAAACCGTGAAAGGAAAATAATTAATTAAGTGATTGACTTTGATTGGGTTACCAAAAAAAAATGCATAAAAAAGGAAGTGGAATTCTTATTTGATTGACTTTGATTGGGTTACCAAAAAAAAATGCATAAAAAAAGGAAGTGAAATTCTTATTTGTTTAGGTATCAAAAAAATATTGGAAAAACTTAGAAAAAAGGGATTTTCGTAATTAAATTAAATGGTAGGGAATATTGAAAATTTTGATAAAATAAGTCGTGTATTTTTGTAAATTACCCTTAATATATTCATGAAAAATTATTTTTTTTCATTAGAAATAAGTCCAAGATAACTTTCTAACATATCAAAAATGTTGTCCTCGTATCTACATCTAGATGATTCAGGTTCTTGATATTGTATTTGTTCTTCTACACTCGAATCATATAAATCATATTATTTCCTAAATTCAGTTTAGTGCTACTTTTAACTGTTACTGAATTATGTAATTGATTATCATCACTATCTTCAATATCTAAATTAGAATATATTCTTTCTACCATTCGACATGCACCTATTGTATGCTGGGTTAAATAAACAAGCAGTTAAATAAATTTGAGAAATTAAAAACATATATTTTTTAAATTTTTCAATCATTTTTTAACAATCTTTAAATTTAGAATTATTTTTAAATTGAGCAAATTTATAAGAAATAGCACGAATATTTGGTAAAATGGAACAAAATTTGGATAATAAAGACCAAAAATTTGTTTTATTGATAAATAAAAAAATTTTGAAAATGCAGTAAGCTCTTTAGCATTAGTCCAATCATTTTCATCAAGTCGATAATCCATATCAGTGTTATGGGTATTCCAAACCATTGTAACATGTTTTTTATAATCATATGTTACTTTAAGCATTTCATATAAAGAATTTCACCTAGTAGCTATTGTTTTTGGAATTTTCTAACAAGAAGATTATGTTCAATACACCAATTTTCAAATTTCTTACATCTAGCTTTTACTTGACATTTAAAAATAAAATGACATGCAGTTTTAACATTTACACAATCATTTTCAAACAATAATGATACACCGTCTCTAACAATCACATTTTAAATATGTGCACTACATTTAATATGAAAACCATCATCATAAATAGGACTAAGAACCTGTTTTAAATAATCAACAGCATGTTTTGTTGCTAGAAGCGTTATCTAAAGTTACACTAATTATTTTTCTAGAAATTCCATAAAGTTCTAAAACATCAAGAATTGTTTACGCTATATAAGAACTGGTTTTACGCAATTCGCAGCTTTTATAATCTAAAATTCTTTTTTGCATTTCCCATTTTTCATCAATCCAATGTTCGATAATTGTAAAATAATCATTATCAGTTATACTACGACCCAAATAATAAGTAATTGCTAATTTTCAAGTATTATATACAAATAAAGAACGAAGATATTGTACATGTTGACCTTGGTAATCAAAAAATACTTATTTAACTGTATTTCTAGAAAAAATAGTAAATGATGGATTATAAACAATTTGAACATAATGAATAAAACCCAGAGTTTTAGCAAAACTAAACGGTAAACCAGTTCAATCATTTTGCAAGTTCTTCTAGGTGTCGTTGTCTATTATAAGGACCATGTGTACTAAGATCGGAAATATTAGAATGGGAATAACTAGTAAAATTGTGTCCTGTATCGATGCCCCTACCGGAGCCCCCATTTACCAGTTTGACCGGCACTGTACTGGTCTGGCATCGGTACCGGCACTGAACTGATATGAACCGGCCCTGAACTGGTACAAACCGGCACTGGTACTGGTAAGTGTCGATTCCGCTGCCAACCTTAGGTGCTTCACATAATGCATATACTTGGTTCCTTGCTAATTAGTAAAAGAAAGTATTTATAAAAATCAAGTGCCTTAATAGTTTAAACAAGAGTATTATATTTAAGATTATTGAAAATCAATATGTTATTTTTTAAGTTCTTCAAATAAATTTTAGAGAGGAAGGGGGACTGATTTTGACTATTAAATTCACCTTATAATCTTTCTTTGTTTAAAGAAGAGTAACACCTCAAACACATTAATAGACAGTCAGGAAAGTCGATAAATTGACATATAGATACTGAAATTCCAGTTTAATCGAACGAATAGAATATCAACCTGATACCATTATGAAAATAATTCAGCTATGGTCCAGATGCCTTTTATAGAAGCTTTTTCTAGCAATAGAATAGTAAAATACCGCATTTGACATTTTAGGATTCTCCCAAATTTCGTGCTACAAGGAGGGAAGGAGCTTTTAGCCTTAATATACCTCTCCAACTAATGTTTGATGCTCGATATTTCTTCAAAAAAGTTGTTCCTTACGTCCTAACCTTGGTAAACACTATATATACGCAACTTATATACACCTATAAATAGTTCATAATTGAGAATAGATAGACAGATTTGTCATATAGCCTTAAAGTGACGAAACATCCGTATAACTTCTTTAAAATGATCATAAAAGAGCCCAAAATTTACTACCTGAACAAACCAGTTATAAAACTAGAAGAACTAGAAAAAACAACAATTTACAATCTTCCTAAAATATCTCAAAACCCAACTAGTAGGAGGGGAAAATGATTGTAAGGTGTAAAACACGTTTTTCTAGGCACGTAGGCGAACTTTAAAAGTAGAAATCACTTAAAACACAACTAAATCATTCAAGAACTTTATGGGGCACTCTCTTCAGTTTCCTCATTATTTTGGAACTGAAATAATGTTTGGGATCTTAAAATGTTGGATTCGCCGACATAGAAGTTTTTGTGACCCGACCAGGTTCGTGACCCAGTTTTCTACATGGACAGTCCACGGAAAAATAGTCATAACATTTTGCTCCAATGTCAGTTTGATTTGCGGTATTATGCGTTGCAAACTAGACTCATAGACCTTCAATTTGACAGGTCATGACCTCTTTAACTCTTTATATTTTCTGAGATATGATCTGAAACATTTGACCTAAAGTTAAGAAAGATTTCTTAGAGAGGCTTACGATAACTTTTGTCAACTGTCTCGCAACTTTCTTGACTCCAGAACTTAACCTATGACCATTATGGTATTAACATATCTCTTAACAATCTATTATTAGCAGATTATACACTCTTAGTACCATCCAAAAGGTGAAACTTAATTTAAACCTTCCAAAAGAGAGGGGTTCTACCCGAGCCATTTCTTTAATACCAACTATGTGTTTTAGGGATTCCTTTGACACAAAACTTTAAATACTTTATATCACCACTCATTTTTAGTCTTATTAGCCTTAAGTACTATGCAAAATCATGTATGCCTCATATAACATGCCACACTATGTATATTATGGAAGACGAGAAACATTGAGTATCACAGTCTCCCCCTCCTTAAGAACATTCTTCCGCGAATGGGTCAAGACAGTCGCTTGGTTGCATTGCTATCTACAAAAATATTAATTTTGATGATATACTTGTTATCCTTGCAAACCATAAATCAATTTCTAATAATTGTAACTACTAAGCTTTGTATAGCTGTCCCACGACAAGATATACAAATTACACTTCTAAATTAAATCATTTAAAATTTGATTAAATTATTGTTAAGAAATAACTGCCAATTTTTTGAAATGTGACTCACCTTAAGTTGTAAATAGCTCGGGTACTATTTCATCATTTCCTATTTGGCTTCCCAAGTTACTTCCTCAATATTGTTGTTTCGCCACAACACTTTCACGGAGGCCACTTTTATATTTCAAAGCTTTCTCACTTGTCGTTCTAAAATAGCCGCTGGTACCTCATCGTAATACAAGTCTTCAGAAATATGAATATCTTTAATGTGAGAAATACGTGAAGGATCTCTAATGCACTTCCACAACATAGGAACATGAAACACCGAATGGACTGCTCCTAATTTTGAAGGCAAATCAAGCTGATATGCCACCTTGCCAATTTTTCAAATAATCTTACACTTTCCAACATACTTAGGATAGAGCTTCCCTTTCTTTTTAAATCACATGATACCCTTCATAGCTGATACTTTCAAGAAAACTCAATCTTCTACATCAAACTCTAAGTATTATGAGCGAACATCTGCATAAGACTACTGCCAACTCTGGTTTGTTTGCAGTTGATTTCTAATAAGTTTGACCTTTTCCATCGTATACTAGACTAGATTAGGGCCTAGAAACTTTTCCTTCTCAACCTCAAACCAACAGAACGACAACCAACACCTTCACCTGTATAATAATTCGTAAAGGAGCCATGTGAATGCTAGCTTAGAAACTATTATTATAATGAACTCAATAAGAGGTAGATGATCATTCCAGCCTCCTTTAAAGTCGAGTGTGTAGGCACGCAACATATCATCAATGGTCTGAATTGTACGCTCTGCCTATCCATCAGTTTGTGGATAAAAAGTGGTGCCAAGATTTACATGAGTGCCCAAACCCTTTTAAAAAGACTTCCAAAATGTGTTGTAAATTGCACCCTATGATCCGAAATAATAGATAATGAAACTCCATAAAGGCAAATGATCTTCTGAATGTAAAGAGTAGCATCATCCTCCACTGAATATGTCACTCTTACTAGCAAGAAATCAGAAGATTTTGTCAGCCTATTAATAATTACCCAATAGGATCATACTTGCATGGAGTATGAGGCAACCCAGTTATGAAGTCCATATTTATCATGTCCCATTCCCATAACGAAAGCACAATATACTAAGCTAGGCCTTTAGGTCTCTAATGTTCTGATTTAACTTTCTGGTAGTTAGGACATTAGGCTCCTATATCCGTAATATCTTTTTTTCATGTCATTCCACCAATAGATCTGTCAAAAGTCCCGATACATTTTTGTCGCTCTAGGATAAGCTGAATATTTAAAATAATAGTCCTCAGAAAGAATCTTGTTGTGGAGCTCTCTGATGTTTGGCACATATAAATGGACCTAGTTTTAAGGACTCCACCTCTAATTAGTTGAAATAAAGGATGTTGTTGTTGCGGAATACTTTCCCCTGGTGTCATAAGCTCAGAATCCTCGTGTTGTCGCTATTTTACTGTAGTAACAAAGGAAGATTCTGCTGTATTCTGAACAATTACACCTCCACCCTCTGCATCTACTAGCCACACCTACAAAATAGCGAGCTAACTTAGATCTTTTGTCATTTTAATTTATCAGATTCATAATGGCTTAGACTTCCTATGGACTTCCGGTGAAGAGTATTAGCAACAAAATTAGCTTTGTCTGGATGGTATAAAATGTCAACGTCATAGTCCTTTAGTATTCTAGCCATCTCCTTTGCCATATGTTTAGCTCCTTTTGCTTAAATCAATATTGGAGGCTCTAATGGACGGTAAAAACATCAATATGAACCTCATATAGATAATGTCGCTAAATCTTTAGGGCAAAAACAACTACGGCAAGCTCAAGATCATGAATAGGATATGTTTTGTTCATGTTTCTGCAACTTTCTGGAAGCGTATGCGATAACCCTATCATGCTGTATAAAAACACAACCTAGGCAAATTCTCAAGGCATCACAATATATAATATAACCTTTACTGCCATCTAGAAGAACAAAAATAGGTACAGTGGTAAGCTTTTTTTTAGCTCCTGAAAACTCTATTTACATGTTTCAATCCACTGAAACTTAGCAGCATTATGTGTCAATTTTGTCAGTGGTGTAAAGATAGAGGAGAATTCATCAAAATACCTTCTATAATATCCTACCAAGCCTAAAAAGCTATGGACCTAAATCAGATTCAAGGATCTCGACCAAGCCATCACTGCTTCAATAATTTGGCCATCGACCTTAATACCATAGCCAGAAATAACATGACCAAGAAAAGCTACAAAAGTTGACCAAAATTCACATTTGAAGAATTTAGCATAAAACTTGTTCTCCTGGAGAGTCAGTAATATATCTCGAAAGTGGCATGCATGCTCAGCTTCTGACTATGAATATATCAAGATGTCGTCAAAAATCATAATCATAACTTTATAGTCGAATGGTTTAAAGACTTAATTTATTAGATCCATAAAAACTATTGGGGTATCTGTAAGCTCGAATGACATGAAAAGGAACTCAAAATGGCCATACCTTGTCCTAAATGTTTTCTTTGGAATATCAACATCCCTAACTCACAACTGGGGTAATCGGATCACAAGTTGATCTTTGAAAAGCATTTGCACCATGCAACTGGTCGAACAAGTCATCAATCCACAGAAGAGGATACATATTCTTGATAGTGACTTTATTTAGTTGTTTGTAATCAATTCACATCCATAAGGAGTCATCTTTCTTTAGAGCAAAGAGCATCGGAGATGTACTTGGCTTAATAAAGACTTTATCTAGTAAGTCATGCAATTATTCCTTTAATTCTCTTAGTTCTGCTGGAGCCATTTTGTAGGGAGGAATGGATATAGGCTGCATATCGAGAAGCAGATCTATGCCAAAATCAATTTCCCTTTCCGGGGAATTTTTGGAAGCTCACCAGGGAGTGCCATCATGAATTCATTCATTATAAGGACGGATTGAATGGTCACTGGCTCCTTGATCAATATCCCCAGCATAAACTAGATGGTATATACAGCCTTGATCAGTTACCTTCCAAGCCATAAAGTATGAAATAAATTTACCCTTTTGTGTGGTAGCATTACCCTTCTATTCGAGGATAGGCTCACCTGAAAATGAAAGAGGACAAGCTTTGCACGATAATCAGTATTAGCATAACAAGATGCCAACCAATCCATATCCATAATGACATCAGAATCTAAAATAATCAATTCAACTAAATCAAATAGAGGTTGGACGTTTATTAATTAACGTTGTACAACCTCGATAGATGTGACCACCTATAATTCAGTCGCCAACAGGCATAGATACCTCAACTAAGTGTGAAAAAACCTCAGGCCTCATATCAAGCTTAGTAGAAATAAATGGAGTAATATATGAAAATGTAGAGCCAAGGTCTATCAGTGCATAAACAACATGAGAATGTATCGTCAATACACCTATGACAACATCCAGTGATGCCTTTAAATCCTATCGGCCTGTGAATGCATAAAAGCGATTCTAGGCACTTGTAGAACGTGAAATGTATCATTCACCTCTTCCCCCTAATGTGAAGAGGCTGGTCGGGGAGCGTGTACATATCATAAAGAGGCTACTACGGATCCCGAAGGCTGAGTTGGTGTAACTCTGGCTAATTGCGGGCACTAGCTAATAAAATATCTTGTTTGCCCACAATGGTAACACACATCTAAGCCCTTTCTACATTTCCTGATGTGAAGCTTACGTTACTATGTACATGGAGGATTAAGTTGTCTCATTTGTGCAGAACGCTTCTGTTGATGGCTTTCAGGCTGGCGTAAACTCTGCCCTGGTCCTGACTGAATATAATGAATAAATTGTTGGCCTTTCATCTATAGTGGGAAAGTATCTATTGACTAAGGTGGATATCAATTAAATGGGGGCCTAAAATCACCTCGCGGTTCCCTATAATACCCTATAGTATGAGATCTCTTGGTCTGCTCTTTGTCTCTGCGAGTATCACAAATCCAACGAGAAAGGACCTCTGTAGTCTGAACGAATGCCTGTACATGGGAAATAGCTATACTATCCTATAAAGATGCTATCCTATAGTCTCTGATAAGATAATCCCCTAAACCATCCATCTAATGATAAACTCTGGTGCTCATAGTATGTACAATATCTGGTGCGTACCTAGATAAAAAAATAAACCTATGGTTATACTCCCTCACACGCAAATCCCCCTACCTCAAATTGATAAACTGGTCAAGACGGGCCTCTTGAACCTCCCATGGTAAGTAATGGGCTAGAAATACCTCAGAGAAGTCCTCTCACTTTGCTGGCAGAGCATCAAGCCCCTAGGATCTCTTCCATCCATCATACTCTAAGATGGCTACATCACGTAGTCAAAAAGAAGCCAACTCCACAACCTCGGTGATGGAGGCATGCATCACCCTCAATACTCTATACATATGGTCTATAAAGTCCTTGGGATCCATAGTGGAATTGGATCTTGTAAATACTGGAGGGTCCATATGAAAAAACTCTCGTACCTTTGAGCTTTCTGTCTGATTTCTTCTTGTGTTGGCTCTTGACTCTAGTTATTTATCATGCGTAGAAGCCATCTTAGTCAGCAGCTGAACTTCCTCCCTCATCCCCTTCTCCCTAATCTCTAATGGGGGAACAACTGGTGCTGGAGGGCCTGCGTCCCTATACCGTTGAAACTGATGGGGCTGGGGAACTACATCTCCTCGACCTCAACAGTTGTTGGGGAAGCTAGTATTATGGGTACTAGAGAATTATTGTGTACCTTCATGGAAAATATATTCTTCTTACTCGGCGAGGAACGACTGGTACCTTCTCTTTGATCCATACCTAGTTTACGTTGTGCCATCTCATGAGCGTAGGCAGCCTATTAAATAAAAACCATAAAGCACAATCTAGATTTCATATGTTCCTATAGCTTTTGCTCTATAGCACAATCTATTAAGTAAAAGAAATGTAACAATCCCTAAATACCTCATAGCCTCATGATTATAAAAGAGGTGCACAATATACCTAAAAGCAAGACTTTACTAGAAACGACATTGTGGACTCTTTGGGATACGACTTGCTCTGATACCATATTTGTCACGCCACGAAAGAATAGGAGATGCAATTGGCATTCGATACCATCATTGGTTGAGTAATTACTGAACAACCAGCTAACTAGACTAGGGTCCAAAAGATTGGACAACATAATGTCTGAAAAACTAATTCTGGACCATATAGGTCATGGACTAGTTAACAATAAGTCATATACACCAAGGTAGATAAGCCAAAATGATAAAGTACTAGATAGCTAATGATGCTACAACCAGAGAGGTATATGCACACCTACATATATATACATGCCAAACCTATGGTTGAGACTAAAAGTTGCAAAAAAAAGAAATTAATCCCAAATACCATGTCCACAATAGCCTCTAAGAGTGTCACAAACACCGTCGGGATGGGGCCTTGACTATTCCCAATTGTAAAAAACAAAAGTAGACATCTTGTGAAAGCTCAAGGAAAAGGTGGAGCTTACCAACTCACAGATGAGTTAGAATCATTATAGAGGGGCCAATCAGAATCCCTATTTGAACCTGCATGCATAAAACAAAATGCAGCGTGCCCAAGCAATGGGATGTCAGTACTAATAAAAATGTAGTAGTATGTAAGGCAGAAAGTAAAATTATAAGTATCTGTAGTAAAAAGGAAAATGGATATAACACCTATAACCAAAACTCAACTAGCCTTCATGGACAACACTCGAGCTCTTAGTGATCAAATATGAATGGTATGCTCAAGTAATCGCATGCCCAAAATACCATGGTATACCCGGCCAAATGCTAGCAAAGGTGGTTCTCTCCGATAGCTAACCGAAATCATATTCACCAACGTATGGCTATCTGTATATAACTTATGTGTGTGCGTGTATATATATATATATATATATATATATATATATATATATATATATATATATATATATATATATATATAGTAATTTGGAAAAATAGGTCCCTTATCTCCGATTATAGCTCGAAATCCATGCATAATATGCCACGTATGATATGAATATTGAATGCACATAGTACGTCATAGAAAGAACTTATCGAATCTTGGCTTATTGGTACTACTCTTGCACTCATAATGTCATAATCACTATCATAACATATATACATGACTCATGGTATCTTATATGTCTTTCAAATAAGTTCGGAAACTTAACTCAACTTTTACAATGATACCTTAACACTTAAGATGTTCATAAGAAGCTTAAGGTGCTTCACCTAATTCTTATACTTGGTTCCTTTCTAATTAGTAAAAGAAAGTATTTAAGAAAACTCAAGTGCGTAGTAGTTTAAACAGGAGTATTATATTTGAGCTTATTATAAATCAACATGTTACTTTTTAAGTTCTTAAAATACAATAGTGAGAAAGAAGGACTGATTATGACTACTAAATTCACCTCATAATCATCCTTTGTTTTTAGTGAAACCGCCCAAAGAAGGGAAACACTTCAAACACACAGACAAGCAGTCAGGAAAGCCGATAAATTTATATATGGATACTGAAATCCCAATTTACCAAACGAATGGAATATCAACTTAATATCATCATGAAAATAATTTACCTGTGATCTGAATGCCTTTTACATAATCTCTTTCTAGAAATAGATAGTAAAATATCGCATTTGACATTTTGAGAATCTCCCAGATTTCGTTCTTAAAAGAGGGACTGAGCTTGACTTTAACATAACTTTCTAACGAATATTTGAATTCCTGGAGTTTCTTCATGAAAGTTGTTTCTTACACCCAAGCTTCACAAACACCATATATAAGCAACTTATACACACCTATAATAGTTCATAATTGAGAACAAATTAGCAGATTTTCTATATAGCTTTAACGTGATGAAACATACGTAGAACTTCGTAAAAACAATCATAAAAGAGCCCCAAGATTATTACCTGAACAAACCAGTTATATAGCTAGAAGAACCAGCAAGAATAAAAATTTACTACCTTCAAAAAATAGCTCCAAATCCAGCTAATAGGAAAGGAAATGATTGCAAGGTGTAAAGAACGCATTTCTAGGCATGGGGGCGAACTTCAACGATAGATATCACTAAAAACATACCTAAATCGCTCAAGAACCTCATGGGAACACTCTTTTCAGTTTCCTAATTATTTTGGAACAAAAATGAAATGTTTAGGGTCTTAAAATATCACATTTGCGACTTATAGGTTTCCATTACCCAACCCGGTCCGTGACCCAATTTACTGCTCGGAAAGTCCTCAGTAAAATATTCATAACGTTTTACTCCAAATTCGGTTTGATGTGTAGTTTTGTGTGTTGCAAACTAGACTCATAGACCTTTGATTTGATAGGTCATGGACTATTTAACTCTTTATATTTTCGGAGATATGGCTGAGATATTTCATCTAAAGTTAAGAAAGATTTGTAAAGAGGCTTACAGTAACTTTGGTCAACCTTTGTCTCGCAACTTTCTTGACTCCAAAACTTAACATATGACCATTGTCATATTAAAGTCACTCTTAACACTCTATTATTAGAAAATTATACACTCTTAGTACCATCCAAAAGGTTAAACTTAATTTAAACCTTCCGGAAGGGCGGGTGCTACTCAGGTAATTTCTTTAATCCCATATATGTGTTTAAGGGATTCCTTTGACCTAAAATTTAACTCCTTGATATTACCACCCATTTGTAGTCTTATTAGCCTTAGGTACTAACAAAATCATATAGGGATTATATATCATGCCACACTATGTAAATTATGCAAGAAAAGAAACGTACGGTCTCACAATTACAATGGATTTATAAGAAAAAAGCAAGTCTCAAATGATGTTGTCTCTAAAGTAGGACATGATCAATAATAAGAGAAGGAGGGTTCACTGAGATAATAAATAGCTGCCTTACTGATATATAGAAATGCCTCAAATAAGAAGATTAAAAAGAGTATCATGAAGATACAATCTCATAACCTACACAAATGTAGAAGCAAGGGTGAGAACCAGCCACACGGTACCCAAATAATGAACTGTTAAACACAAAGCCAAGTAGTATAGAATATAGGTACTCATAAAACTCAAACCGAACATCCATAACAATAACCTGCATAAAAGCAGCCTAAAATAGGACACTAACAATTATAGATTAACAACACAAGAGATTAAGTTCATCAATCACAAATTGCAAAGAAAGGAGCTAACAAGTTTATAAATTATAAAGATGTGCAATGTAGTGTAATATAATGCAATGTAATGTTGGACCAAGTGATATACACCTTCTATCTCTCAGTTTGGGACCCATAACAAATTTATTAGTCCATGCATCTATTGCAGTGTGTAATACGATCCTCGAATTATAGAATTTGCCATAGTATGCGACACGATGCTCGAAGTGGTACATTATCTTTAGTTCTTATTCCTCCTTAATTCACATAACTTTTAACTCAACCTTGTCTCATAACTAATGGAAATAAACATGTTTACACAAATAATGAGGAGATGTCCATTTTCATAACAACACACTATTCATAACAACACAATTGTGATACAACATCAATAATAAATCAATAAACCTTTCAAATCATTCTTGACACATAAAGCATCAATATGTAAGAAAGTAGCCTTTTATTTATCCCTTTTTCATCATTAGGATTTTTCAATAAGCACAAGTCAACTCATTCCCTATCACGGCCTAAGATAATCCTTATGTGTGACACAACAATCGTGACCCCGAAGGAGACCAACCAATCTGTCTTACATATCATTCATGAGAACATACAAGACATATAAAGCATAATTTATTCAATAGACTAGAAGCAAGCAGAAACAAGCCTCAAGCATTCAATCCATATAAGGGCTTAGTCAAGTCGCAAAGGAGTCAAATATCGACTTTTACACATGGTGTTCAACAATCCTCTACATAGCATAGTCTAACAATAGACATATAACATGCATAAAATGATGCATGTTTCATGTGATGCAATACTGTAATAACATAAGCATGAAGTAAAACATGATTATAAGTTGTATGATCAAAGTCTCAAATTATAATCAAGCTTAAAGTAACATAATTATTTTTGGGAGATTATTATAACTGATAATAAGACTTTGTGAGCAATAACATGAAATCCATTGTAACCCTACATTGAGAAAGGGGGAGCCCACATGCCAAGGTAGACTCTATCGTGGTAAATTCATTCATTCAACGCGAGGAACTAAATATGGATCCACTAGCCTAGCTTACAAGCCAACCTATGGTGGCACATAGTTCTAGATAAGAGGTTGCTACTAGGATTTTCTTGGGCGGATAACCTAAATATCTATCAAAGCAAACCCTATCTCAAGTGTTCTCATTGCTAAGTCAAATCCCACAAAATAGTATATCATAGTATTATAGTAATTCATAAGTCAATGATGACTTTGATTCATTGAAAATAATCATTCGTAAAGAGTAGCTTATAAAAACATTGGGTGATGATTCAATATGAGAATTGGCCTTATCATACATGAATCTATGATTAGGTGAGAATTGTCCTTTTACCAAACATTCATTCATTCTTATAATTATAGAAGGGGCTTTATAAGACATAACTGAATAACTTTCATAAATCTTATAAGAAATCTTCGTCATTTATTATTAGGATTTATTACAAAATAGGTTAAATGATGTGGGTTCAATGTCTAAACAATTTTAAAACATGAAAATCTAAAGATCATGCATAACTATGAATAATTACATCAATTTTAATCATTAACATAAGAACCCATATTTTACATTCTTGAATCTGTCAAGACCCGATCCTTCAGTCATTAAGGCGCATGTTAGATCCCACCTGCAGGCAAGCTAACCTTGAACCCATGGTATCTATCCTGAATCACTAATCATAACACATACTAGCAACATAGCAGGAAACTAATCACATCCTACCCAAAACCTAGAAGTCACATGTACAGATCTACTATAGAAACAAAACCAACACAAAAGTATATACATAGCCATATAGAATCCAGAATGAGCTCCTACATATACAAGCCAAAGCTATAATGTACAAGGCTAGTGTTTGAATACAAAAAACAACATAGGGAAATGGAGACTATAGAATATCTGGAGTTGTTGATGCTTACCAAGTCTCCAGAAGAGTCCACAATCAGCTAAATCAATGGCCACGGCTCGTACCCAGACCTAGACCGTGAGTAGATGCACAACAGTAGGGGTGAGAGGCTATAAAAGGCACCTAGTAGGCATCATCGACCAACTGAACGAAATATAGTAAATATGGTAAGAATAATATAACGAAATACTGCAATGTTAGTTATCTAAACCCAGGTCAAAAGATAAGCATATCAAGAAAACCATAGAACCCCAACTGAATGTACCCAAAGCAATGTGCAACGATGTCAACTGACAAAACCCGAAGTTCAAGTGTCAACTATGTTAGTAGCACCAGGAGAACCCACAGGTAATGACAATATATATTGATCATGCCGGTACGTGGCAATGAATCCTGTAGTATCATGTTAGAATAACTGAGTAAGACAAGGAGGACCCAAATGAGCAGAATAGAGCAGTGTACGAGTAACCAATTAACTATGCCAAGCGGAACCATTTCACACTATCATATGATCGCGGTATGGTGTTGTACGTGGGTGTAAGGTCCTAGTGTCTATGCCTACACACCAACTAAGCCCCCATAAGCCTAGAAGATACACCCACGCAGAACCAGGGGTGAATAGGTATATGGACATAACGTCGAACCATTTACCACTATCATATGATCGCGGTATGGTGTTGTACATGGGTGTAAGGCCCTAGTGTCTATGCCTACACACCAACTAAGCCCCGATAATCCTAGAAGATACACCCACGTAGAACTAGGGGTGAATAGGTATATGGACATAACGTAACGACTCAACATAGGGCCTATTCATCACACGACAAATGAGATACTCGAATGTACCTCACCTAAGTCATCTTTAATATCTTAAGCATTCATAGACATACATTAAAGCATTTACAGAATAAAAATATGGGAAGGGTCTATGGGACCATACTATGAAAATGAAAAAACATTAAAAAGGAAATAGTAACATTTGTCCATAACGCATACTGACTAAAAGATAGATGGATGGAACCGATAACGATCAGTTTTCATCAAATAGAACAAACTCCAATATTTAACAACATAATAAGAAAAATCCTCAAATGTCCAACATATACATCAATGTGTCAAAAAATACAAGCTAGAATAGGAAATGGTAAATTCCCAAACTAAGGGTTCACCATAACAAGAGCACTAGTCTTGAAAGTCGTACAACTAGCCACGAGTCGGTGGAGGAGCACCTGTCCATACTTGGTTAAATTGTGCAGGAAAAATAGACATTAGTACATTGGAATGTACTAAGTATGTCAGATATATGAAATGAAGAACTTGAAACCCTAGCCTTAGGAAGAACTTGAAACCCTAGCCTTGCCTTGACCCCTTTCTAGAGAGAATATTTGCCTTAGATTTTGAGAATAAGAGAATGGGAGAATCACTAATGGTCCTAGGACTTTATGGTATGATTTAGGACCCTTTGAATCCCAAAAGTGGTGTGGTATAGGAATAGGATTTGCGAAAATGCCAAAATCGCCCTTCACTAAAACTGTCGGAATAAAACTACGAAAGCTTGATTATTGATCATGGTTTAAACCATGGACTTTAGTCCTGTCCATCTTATTCCCTTTTTTAAAACTTCAGAAACCATTTTGCTAACCCAAAACTACAAAACCTTTTCTATGGGCCATCCTTTGACTGGTAACCCATGGTTGGACCCATAGAGTCCCTTCTCACTTGGTCAATTTGTTTACTGTTCTAGGATTCACCAACGAAAGGTATGCATGGGTCGTATAAAGGTCTACAGAATGTACTATTACTCATAGGTTGCTTTCCAACAAACTCCAAATTTCCTTCATGTCTGATACTTTCATACGAGCCTATCTATGAGACGTCACTCTTTTTATGGGTTGTCATTAGGTACGTGGGTCACTCCACACATGGAAACTTTTTCCCTTTCCTAAATTTCATTTTTAAGGACCGACCTACGGGCTGTAACTCAATCTGTGGGCAATATATCGGCCTCATAGACTGACCCCAGGTCATTTTCTGCCCAACTCTTTTCTACACTCTTAGGCTTCTAAACTGCAGTTATTACAATATCTCCCCTGGGAACATTTATCCTTGAATGTATTTAAAGGTTGGCTCTATGGAGTAAGTCATCAGCTAATAACCCAGCATGCATGCAAAAATACAACTTAAACATCATTTTATGAAATTTTATAAATCCACATTTAAATCATATCTCAAAACAGTACATAAACATAAGAATAAGAATGAGTGTATGCATCATGCAAACTGAAATGCAAGGCATTAGAGGTTATAGGAAGGATTTCTTAATAGCTTAGGCTTGAGTAGAGTGGAATAGATACAAGTAATGCTTCATCATATTCGCTTCCACTTCCCATGTAGCATCCTCAACTTGTTGATTTCTCCAAAGCACTTTGACGAATGCAACTTCTTTGTTCCTTAGCCTTTTCACTTGTCGGTCTAGGATATCAACCAATATCTCTTCATAACTCAAATCCTCTTCAATGTTCAAATCATGCAAAGGAATTATGGAGTTTGGATCACCTATGAACTTCCTCAACATCGACACATGAAAAATTGAATGGATTAAATGCATCTCATTAGGTAGATCCAACTCATATGTCACCTTTCCAACCCTTCCTACCACTTTATACGGTCTTAGATACCTAGGTATCAATTTCCCTTTTTTATCAAATCAGATCATCACACCTTTCATAGGAGACACCTTCAAATAGACATAATCACCAACTTGGAGCGCAAGGTCCTTTCTCTTTTCTCTTAACATCTGAGTAGGAATTTTTCCAGTTCTGGGCTGTTTGTAACTTTTCCCTTATGCTTTTAGTTTTGTCCATAGCATTCATAACTAGGTCTGGTCCTAGCAATTCCACCTCACAAACTTCAAATCACCCAATGTGCAATCTACACCGTCTACCATATGACGCCTCAAATAGTGTCATTCCAATGCTTGCATGATAACTATTGTTGTAGGAAAACTCAATAAGTGGCAAATGCTCACTCCAACTTCCCTTGAAATCCAAAACACATGCTCTGAATATATCTTCCAAAGTGAAAATAGTCCTTTCGGCTTGTCCATCGATTTGGGGATGAAAAGCGGTACTCAACTTCACCTTAGTACCAAGTCCCTTTTGGAAAGTTCTCCAAAAGTAGGAGGTAAATTGAAAACCATGATCCGATATGATTGAAATGGAACCCCATGCAGCCTCACCAACTCTCAAATATACAAATAAGCATAATTTTCAGCAATAAATGTAGTCTTGATTGGTAAGAAGTGAGCTGACTTTGTCATGCAATCTTCTATCACTCATATGGAGTCAAAATTCTTCTTATTCTTTGGCAACACCACTCCCAAGTCCATATTAATTTCTTCCTACTTCCTAGTAGGAATATCAATGC
This sequence comes from Solanum rostratum, assembly GCA_029948455.1. Lineage (NCBI taxonomy): Eukaryota > Viridiplantae > Streptophyta > Magnoliopsida > Solanales > Solanaceae > Solanum > Solanum rostratum. The sequence continues at coordinate 56,087,511 of CM057051.1, forward strand.
CTTGGGATAGGCCACCCAGCCTTTGATGCTCCACTTTGACTTGTTGGCAATTGGCACAATCGAATACAAATCGGGAAATGTCTTTCTTCATTCCATTTCACCAATAGATCTCCCTCAAATCTCTATATATTTTTGTAGTACCGGGATAAATTGAATATGAAGAGTTATGAGCTATCTCGCAATATCATCTTCTTTAACTCACCATCATTGGGTACGCACAAACTCCGTTGATATCGAAGAATCCTATCTCCCTCTTGTGAGAAGACTTTTATGTTTATATCTATAATGACTTGACCTAGGGACCTAGTGGCCACACAACGAATAAGATACCCTAAGGCACCTCACCCTAGTCATCTTGAGCATTCATATCTATAAACATAAGAAAATTCAGAAGTAAAATGGGGAAGGGTCTATGGGCCTATTTAGACGATGAAGTAATATTAAAAAACATGAATAACTAACATAGTTTTGTCCATAAAGCATATCAACTAACATATAAATAGATGGAACCAATAAAAGAGAGTTTCCATCAAATACAATAGACTCCAGTGTTTAATAACATAGAAAGTAAATGCCTCAAAAGGTGCATAAATACATCATCTCAAAATAAAATATATGATAGAAAGGAAAATGATAGAGTCCCGAACTAAGGGCTCGCCAAAAGTAAAAGTACTAGTCTAGATCGCCAACTACTAGCCACGAGCCGTTGGAGGAGTGACTGTCCCGACATGACTAAATAATGCAGGCAAAATATGTGTTTGTACATTGGAATTTACTAAGTATATGAGATGCAATACATGAATGAAATTGTAATGCGATCATTCATAAATATAACATATAAGTACGTACGAGATGAAAAGTACATAAAGTGAGCTTAAACATGGATAAGGAATAAAGCTCAATATGAATAAGAGTCAATGCATAAGAAAACACATGTGCGAGAATCATAAACTTGTGGGAGAAGACCTTAACTGACATATAAGATCATGTAAGCTACTACATGGAATACAAACATAACACCCCATGTTGGTACGGGGAGACCACTTGCTGGGTGGAACTCCATCAACTTTGCATGCATCTTAATAACATAAATCACCTATATGGATCCACTAGCCTAGCCTACAAGGATTCCTATGGTGACACATAGTTAGGGATAATGAGATTTATCTTTGATGGGTCATGCCCCAACTAACGGGATGAATTCCAATATCAAGTTCACTCGGTACTAAGTCATCCCACGGAATCTTTAAAACATAACTTAGAATCATATGTAGCAATCATAGGAGTAGCTCGAATTTTAGAAACCACAAAGTGAATATTGTCCTTTCATCTTGGGGACCTTCTTAAAACATACTTAGGGCAATTATCGACATGCTTATATTTTTGACATATCATAACTTCAAACTCATCTTTAATGCCCTAATCATCATAAACAATTATGCAAGACTTTACCTGAAAACTAGGTGGGGTAGATTTTTAAATGGAACAATCATAAATCACATAAATCATGGAAATATACTTCTTTAAAGACATTAAAATAGTCCACATCATATCAACAATGAAACTTATCATTGGGGTCATCATCAATAGCTTAAATACATGCATATACTTAGTAAAAATATCATAAGATATCATGAATATCATTTAATAACATAAAACATCATGAAATCATCATAAGCATGCATAATATCTTAAAAGAACTTAAAGAAAAGGTAAAATACTTTAAAGAAGACTTTATGGGTGGAAAGATACCCATAAATCAATCAAACATACCGTAAATGACTTGGGAAGAACAAACTTAGAACCTTGGTGAAGTTATTGAAACCCTAGCCTTGCCTTGCCTTGTCCTTTTCCTTAAGAAAGTAATTTCCTTAGGAAAATTTGAGAATTGAAAGAATGATTAGAATAGATTTTTCTTAGGGTTCAGGATCTGATTTAAGGCCCCTTTGGATCCCAAAATGACTTAGTTTAGGAATGAAAATTGCAGAAATGATCAAACTACCCTTCAGTATAGTTACCAAAAATCAACCTACGAAAGGCCCTTCACGGACCGTGGAATGAACCATGGGCCATAGGTCCTGCTCGTGCTGCTAACTTTTCCAAAATCCTTGAAAGTGTTTTGTTGGGCTCAAAGCTATAAAACCATATTTTGGGCCATATAACTTCTTACAGGTCATGATTAACTTAAAGATGGCCTCAGAGAGTTTTTGGAATCAAATTCAGAGTTGTTATGTGGATTTTAGGTTTGGAGTTGGAAATTGTGTTAAAGTTTAACTTTGGTTTGGGTTTGGTTAACGTTTTGAGATCCGGTGCTCGGATTGGACTTTTTGATGGTTCCATGGATTTTGGGAGGTAATTTTAGTGCTAGAATGATCTTTTTCTTGATTTTTAAGTATTTCGATTTTGGCATTTCAAGTGGCCTAAGTTAGTCTATTTGTGCCTTATCAGATTTTGGGTTAAGGAGATCTTGGATTTGATTTTCGATAATTTCATTGGTACTTGCCACACGGCTAGTGGCCCAATCATTATTTCTCATCATTTCTCATAAGGAGTTTCATCATATTAACGAAATGGAACTGGTTCAAGTATAGCATGTTCATATGTATGAATGAGAAGATAAGATGGTTAATATCAAGTTACTATACATATCAACATACTAATGTTCATCATTAATAAGGAGTCAAACAAGTGCCTCCGATAATCCACAACACATAACCCATGTTTATATTATCACATTGCATTTTTAGTCCCATTTTTGTTCATATTTAGAGTCATTTAACATGGGTGTGTACATATAATATAAACCCTTTACCAAGTCCCATTACTCCCCAACACACATTAAGAAAATACAAGTCCTATGCATTTATGAAAGTGCATAAGTCTTGTGTGAGTGAAGAATATTCTTGAAAGTGAGGGCACAAGGAATCATTGTGAGCATGAGCTTGCAACCATGTGAGCAATTGTGAGCATAGCATTGTCTTGATACTCTTTAGTCATGTCTTGAGGCCTCAAAATTGTGTAACTGGTTTGTGGAAGCTTCGATGAGGGGTGAAAAGGCTAATCCGCATGTTACTCTCCTTTGGTCATGTTCGTAAGCGAATTGTGTGGGTAATTGATTGGTTGATTTGCTTAAGGGAAAGCATAAAGTTAATTTGAGGGTGTTCATGAATCCACAGGTTGGATTCATATTCAGGCCTAGACAGAGCTTAATATTTTCCTCAATGCAAGATTTTATCTTGGAACTAATTTAATCTATGTAATGACCTTGAAGGTCATTTTTGGCACTTTCGGCCAAATTACAGTTTTGTCCTTCTCAAAAGTTGCTTTGAATAATTTTTGGTCAAGTCTAAAAGTCAAATTTTCAAACCTTGTAAGAAGTTGGAGTTTTGCCAAAGAAAGAGTTTTTAAAGGCTTAACGTTGAAATTTTTTAGTTTTAGGGTTATTTCGAATTTCGTGCGTCGAAATTCGATTCTGTCAATTCCATTAGTTTTGGGATGCCGAATCTGGTCTAGGAGAACTTGCAAAACTGAATTTGAAGCTAAAACAGTGATTTTAGGACCAAAGTTCCATTTATAGTTCATTTTGGGTCATAAGTTTGAATTTGGTCAACATTTGAAGTTTGGAGGCTTGGATCAAAATTCCGTTAGTTTCTGTGGCTCTGGGTGGTGAAACTAATGCGACAAATGACTTCATTATCAGTTTTAGAGCTTTTGAGAGTATTTTGAAATTTTGAGTTTGAAACTAGTTTAAACGACCTTTCTCGGATTCTAGACTATGGAGGTCCAGAATTCGAATTCTGGCAGTTCTATTGACCCTGGAATGTAAGTTTTTCAGGTTTCCATGTTTGGTTTGTGTTCATAGAGTTATAAACGAATCTCGAGGGTCCTTTTTCGTGTTCACTCTGTGTTATGTGTTGGTGTGACCTGTTCTAGTGCAGGCTCCCATTATACTCAGCATTCGCGGGCTTGGGACCACGTTCATAGAGGTCTGGGTCTTTAACCCTCCGTGTTCGTGAACCCCTTTACTGCATTCGTGGAGTGTACAGTTGAGACCTTCGCGTTCACGCAACACTATTCCATCTATACCCCCGCCTTCATTGTTATTTATCTGCGTTCGCGGAGTGTAAAAAGGTCCTTAAATAGTGTCCAGTTTTAATGATGTCTTTTATTCAATTTCCACCATTTTCAATATTTCAAGCTTCATTTTAAAGAGAAACTCCAACGTTTTTCCGAGCAAATCGATTGGGTAACTATTTTCCAACTTATTTCATTGATTTCAATTGATTAATCTGTGTTTTTAATTTATAATTTGGGGATTTTTCAAACTTCAATTTCCAAACTTTAATTGATGATTTCTCCCTCATCTTAACTCCATTTTTGAAAGGGTTTTCACCGTTGAACTCCTTGTTACCTAGGGAACATTTCCATGGATGAATTTTGGATTCTGGCTACTATAACACTCGATAAAATTACCAAAATATCCCTGGAGGAGAGATATGCCCGTAAAGCATCTTCCCATGCTCAAGATGGCAAATCCGAGAACGGATATGCGATTAGCATGCAATGTTTTGTGGGGAAATGGTCTTAGTCTATTTTTAGAGCAATCAGATCGAAAGATAATTTTTGACCCGAAAACCGAAAACAATGTTGATGCCCGACAAAGGCGCGTCGCGCCCCAGTCGCGGAGAGGGACTTATTTGTTTTCAATTTTTTTCGGCGGGATTGGAAAAACCCATTCGGAAAATTTTTGAAAAGAAATATACATATGCGCGCCCAGACCGCATGTCGGACTAGGATATTCCCAATTGATGTTTTTTTCTTAAATTCGTTACGGACATTCTAGACGTTTCCCAACCCCTCCTAAATGCAAAACACAATCAAAATAGATCGATCATTTTGAGCGTAAAAAGGGTTTTAAACCCTATTCTAAGTCATTGGAGAAGACTAGGGCTTGAGAGAAGAGAAGAGAAACGTAAGATTGGAGAATTCAAGGGAGAATTCTTGATAGTTGATTGTTAAAACATCACACCAGGTATGAAAGGCTAAACAAAATCATGAGATTGTTTTCTCATGTGCCCTATAGATGGTCATAATAGAGTTGAGAGTCTAATGAGTCTATATACATAATTCTTTATGGTTTTCTTGAAAATTTTCATATATACTACATGTATTTTCTTATGTTGATGATCAACATAAACTTGTTTTCTTGAATTGAATACTTTTCATGAGATAATGTATAAACTCTATATGATATTTGTGAAACATGCATGAATGAACCTAGGGATGAAGTTTCGATCCTTGACTTGAGTATATGTTGATGGGAATCTTGACATGAGTATGAGGTTGAGTTAATTGCGCTTGAGTAACCTATGAGTCTTCATGATTGAGTTCTATCTAAATGACATCTTCTAAATGATGATCTGAGTCCTTGAGTTCTTAAATGGAAATTGAGTTAATTGAGATGAGTTAAAGTCCTAGAAAAAAAATAAGGGACTTTAGATTTTGAATTAATGAGTCTAAATGAGTTCATGGGAGTCATTATGAGGATAATTGAGATTAGGAAGAGTCTTATGAGCATTAAGTCTTGGGAAGAGTATTGAGCACCAAAATTGGTAAGAGTGAGTCCTGCTCACACTCATTAACTACGTCGCCAAGCGTAGGATGAGGATTGAATAATAACATCAGATGGTCCCTTCCCCCCCCCCCCCCCCCCCCGTGAAGTTAAGGTCCCTAAAACAACAGAGGACTTGTGGAGGCTAGATTCCTTGTGGATCATACTATATTCCTTACCTAGCAAGTACGGGATGGTTGTGGCAACATCAGGGTGATTGTTGTACAATCACTAGCTCATATGTGATTATTGTCGGAAAAGAGAAACTCCTAGAAAGTTCTCACATTGAGAACTCTGAGTGGAGTTGAGTTGAGTTCCATTAAGTTGAGTCTGAGTTGATTGATGAGGATTGATTTGGCTGATGGGTCACTTGTATACTCTTTATTCTTGCTTTAGATAGACATTTGACATATTGTTGAGTATTATTTTGAGTTGAGGTTATTTCTATATTATTCTACTTGTTTCTATTTCATTCAGCTATTTTACATACCATACATTTCATGTACTGACACCACTCGGCGCTACATCATTTCATGATGTAAATATAGTTATTAGAGATCGTCAACAAGTGCATCGTTGAGGATTTGAGACGTTCAGCATATTGGTGAGCCTCCTTTACTTCAAAGGATCCTAGCATTTATTTCATTGTGCTATTAGTGTTAAACTTGATTAGCTTTACTTTAGTTTGATGTAGCCATGGGTTTGTCATTGGCACCACATGATATTGATAGAGGCTTCGTACACTAAAGTCGAATATTTATGTTGAGACTTGTCGAGCTAGTTTCTTTCTACTAGCCTTTTTACTTATAACCTTACTTTCAGATTATATGAGATGTGCCCATTACTTCCTTTTTGTCTTCCGCTGATTGATAGAGTTTATTGAATAAATGTGATAAGGAAAAGTTTATTGAATGAATGTGATGAGGTAAAGAAGGCTAAAACATCCAGCCATGAGGTTGGAAAGAAGGGAAATGCTAATAGATTCAAGTCGCGGCCAGCACCATCATCTGCCAGTGCACCTGTGCCCAGTATCAAGAATGATCAGAGGTCCCAGAATGTTGGAGCCCATGGATCTCAGTCACAAGCTAGTGTGGCTCAAGGTTCATGGGGTAAGCCACCATGTGATAACTGTGGCAGATTACACTTGGTTAAATGTCGTGAGAGGAGTGATGCATGTTTCTGGTGTGTCCAAGTGGGTCACTACCAAATAGAGTCTCCCAAGCTGGCAGACCGGACTCAATCTTCTGCACCAGCCCTACCAGCTAGAGGAGCCCAGATAGGTACTACGTTAGGTGTAAGCGAAGCTACAAAATGTTAGTATGCCATGGGTAGTTTGCCAGGACCAGCACAACACCCAGATATTGTGATGAGTATGATTCGTCTCTTTTCTTTTGATTGTTATGTTTTGATGGATCATGGTGCCACATTGTCATTTGTAACACCTTATGTGGCCAGTAGGTTTTATAGAACCTTTCAGAGTCTCCTTGAACCCTTTGATGTTTCTACTCCATTGGGTGAGTCTATTTGAGCTGAGAGAGTCTATAGAGCTTGTGTAGTGTCCATCCATCATAAGGATACTATCATTCATTTGGTTGAGTTAGAGATGATTGATTTTATTGTTATCCTTGGCATTGATTGTCTTCACGCCTGTTATGCCTCCATTGATTGTGGAGCCTGAAGCATTAAATTCCAATTCCCGAATGAACCTATTCTAGAGTGGAGGGGTTATTTTGTTACACCTGAAGGAAACTTTTTATCTCCGACCTTTGGGCCAGAAAATTGATTTTCCAAAGGTTCTATCTATCGCCTCGTGCGAGTTAATTCTGATGATGTTGAGTCTCCTACTCATAAGTGAGTCTCGATTATGAATAAGTTTCCTGAGGATCCGCCTAGAGTCCCTCTTGATAGGGAGATTGACTTTTGAATTGATTTTCTTCCTGATACCCAGCCTATCTCAATTCCAACTTATTGAATGGCCCCCACTGAGTTGAAAGAGCGACTAAAAGATCTATTAGGGCTTTATAAGGCCGTGTGTTTCTCCTTGGGGTGCCCCTGTCCTATTTGTGCAAAAGAGAGATGGGTCTCTCAGAATATGTATTGACTACAACCAAGGATAGATGGGTCTCACAATAAAGAATAAATATCCTCTCCCAAGGATAGATGATTTTTTTGACCAACTTTAGGGTGCCTCTTGTTTCTCAAAGATAGACCTCAGATCTGGCTACCATCATTTGAAAGTGAGCGAATGTGATATTCCAAAGACAGTCTTTAGGACTAGATATGGCCATCTTGAGTTCTTGGTCATGTCCTTTGGATTGACGAATGCACCTTCAGCTCATGGACTTGATGAATAGGGTACTTAAACAATATCTTGATATGTTTGTGATTGTATTCATCGATGACATTTTGGTGTATTCAAGAGATACGGAGAAGCATGTTAATCATCTTAGAGTTGTCCTCCAAACAATTAAGGATCATTAGTTGTTTGCAAAATTCTCAAAATGTGAATCCTGACTTAAGTCAGTAGCTTTCCTAGGCCATGTTGTCTTCGCTGATGGTATTCGAGTAGATGCCAAAAAGATTGAAGCGGTCAAGAACTGACCCAGACCGACCTCTCTGACTGACATAAGAAGTTTCTTAGGGTTCACACTACTACCACAGGTTTATTGATGGACTTTCTTCCTTATCCGCACCATTGACTTAATTGACTCAGTTGAAGGTCAAATTTTAGTGGTTCGACGAGTGTGAGAAGAGTTTCAAAGAGTTGAAGATGAGACTAACTACTGCACCAGTTTTAACCTTGCCCGATGGGACAGAGGACTTTGTGATCTATTATGATGCTTTGAGAATAGGATTGGGATGTGTACTATTACAGAGAGGGAAACTGATAGCCTGTGCTTCCAGACAACTTAAGGTTCATGAGAAGAACTATTCGATGCATGACCTTGAGTAGGCAGCGGTGGTGTTTGTACTTAAAATATGGTGCCACTACTTGTATGGAGTGCATGTGGATGTATTCACAAACCACAAGAGCTTGCAGTATGTCTTCCGTCAGAAGGAGCTCAACCTGCGACAGAGGAGATGGTTGGAGTTGCTCAAGGATTATGACATGAGCATTCTATACCATCTACGTAAAGCTAAAATAGTTGCTGACGCTCTTAGCAGGTTTTCAATGGGTAGCACAATCCATGTTGATGAAGGAAAGAAGGAGTTAGCTAAAGAAGTGCATCGATTGGCTCGATAGGGAGTTCAACTCGAGGAAAATGATGAGGGAGGAGTTAATGTTCATAACGGGTCTGCTTAATCCTTAGTGATAGAGGTGAAGGAAAAGCAAGACCAAGATCCTGTCATATTGCAATTGAAGGAGTCTGTCCACAAACAAAAAAGTGATGGTCTTCTCCACAAGGGGAGATGGAGTGTTGAGATACCAGAGTATATTGTGTGTCCCAGATGTTGATGGGGTTCAAGATAGGATTGTGGAGAAAGCCCATAGTTCTAGATATTCCATTCATCCTAGCTTTACCAAGATGTACCACAACTTTGAGAGAAGTCTATTAGTGGAGTTGAATGAAAAGGGATATTGATAAGTTCGTTTCAAAGTGTCTGAATTGTCAAGTTAAGGTTGAGAACCAAAGACCATGTGGATTGGCTCAGGACTTTGAGATGCCTGAGTGTAAGTGGGAGATGATCAACATGGACTTGATTACATTCTGCCAAGGTCTCAAAAGTGGCATGATCTGATACAGGTGATTATGGATAGGATGACCGAATTAGCTCACTTCTTAGCAGTTAAGACAACCAACACGGTGAAGGAGTATGCCCAGTTGTATAACCAGGAGATTCTGAGGTTGCATGGAGTTCCCTTGTCCATCATCTCACATAGAGGAGCTCAATTCACCTCCCAATTTTGGAGATCCTTTCAGAAAGGATTGGGTACTAAAGCGAATCTGTCTAAGCCTTTCATCCCTTGATAGATGGCCAGGCAGAGCGTACAATTCAGACGTTAAAAGATATGTTGATAGCCTGTGTTCTTGATTTTAATGAAAATTAGGATGATCACCTACCATTGATTGAATTCACATATAAAAATAAATATCATGCGAGCATTCAAATGGCTCATTATGAAGCTTTGTATGGGAGGAGATGTACATAACCAATTGGGTGGTTTGAGGTTGGAGAAGTAGAGTTGATTGGACCTAATCTGGTCTACCAATCAATGGAGAATGTTAAGGTCATTAAAGAGAGATTAAAGACTTCACAGAGTCGCCAGAAATCTTATACCAATGTGAGGAGAAGAGACTTAGCGTTTGAGGTAAATGATTGGGTGTAATTGAAAGTGTCACCTATAAAGGATATCATGAGATTGAGGAAGAAAGGGAAATTGAGTCCTCGCTATATCGTTCACTACCAAATTGTGAAGAGGATTGGGAAGGTTGCTTACAATTGGAGTTGCCTTTCAAGTTAGATGAAATTCAACCTGTGTGCTATGTCTCGATGTTGAAGAAGTGCTTGGGAGATCCTACCTTGGTGATCCCTGTTAAGAGTATTGGAGTGAAGGATAGCTTGTCCTACGAAGAGATTCCAGTCCAAATACTTGATCATCAGGTTCGCAGGTTGAGAACCAAAGAGATCACTTCAGTCAAAGTCCTATGGAGTAATCAATTCGTTGAGGAAGCCGCATGGGAAGCTGAGGACGAGATGAGAGTCAAATATCCACACCTATCCATTCCCAATGATGAGAATGTTTAAGGTAATTTCCTTACCCTTGACTAAAATTGATTGATCTATTCTTGAGTCAATATGTCTATTCTTGAGTCTGAGAAGAGTTGATTGAGATTGATGAGGAGTTGAGAGTTTGATTGATTAATGTGAGTGTTTATATGAGTCTTGAATCTATTTGTGCCTTGATGTCCACCTTTACTCATCACTCGAGGACGAATATAATGATCCCAAGTGGTAGATGATGTAACACCCAGTAAAATTAATAAAATACTCCTAGAGGACACACATGGGTGTAACTCATCTTCCCATGCTCAGAAGGCAAATCCTAGACCGAATATGCAATCAACATGAAGAATTGAGTGGAAAAATATTCTAAATTGATTTTTAGAGCAATCGAATCAAAAGATTATTTTTTGACCCAAAAACTAAAATAGTGCTGACGTGCGACAGAGACACGTCATGCCTTGTCGTGTAGAGAGACTCATTTTTTTCAATTTTTTCGGCGAGATTGGAAAAACTCGTTCAGTAAATTTTTGGAAAAAAACATATATGTGTGCGCCCAATGCACGTCTCGGACTGGGCTATTCTGAATTGAAATTGTTTTCTTAAATTTATGAGGGGCATTCTAGACATTTCCCAACCCCTCCCAAACTCATAACATGATCAAAATAGGTCGTTTTGAGCGTAAAAAGGGTTTTAAACCCCATTCTAAGTCCTTTTTAAGTCATTGAAGAAGACTAGGGCTTTAGAGAAGAGAAGAGGAACGTGAGATTGGAGAGTTCAAGGGAGAATTCTTGAAGGTTGATTGTTAAAGCTTCACACCAGGTATGTAAAGCTAAGTAAAAACATGAGATTGTTCTCTCATGTGCCCCGTAGATGGTCATAGAAGATTTGAGAGTCTAATGAGTCTACATGCATAATTCTTGATGGTTTTCTTGAAATTTATACTACATGTATTTTATTATGTTGATGATAAGCATAAACTTTTTTTCTTGAATTGCATACTTTACATGAAATAATGTAGGAACCCTATATGATATTTGTGAAAGCATGCATGAATGAACTTAGAATTGGAGTCTAGAGCCTTGACTTGAGTATGTTGATGGAAATCTTGATGTGAGTATGAGGTTGAGTTAATTGAGCTTGAGGATCCCATGAGTCTTCGTGATTGACTTCTTGAGTTATGTCTATACGATTTCTTCTAAATGATGATCATAGTCCTTCACTTGTTAAATGGGAATTTGAGTCAATTGAGACGAGTTAAAGGCCCTGAAAACAATAAAGGGCTTTAGAGTTTTAGTTAATGAGTTGATAAGAGTGTCTATGAGGCTAATTGAGTTGATGAAAGTCTCTATGAGGCTAATTGAGATAAGGAGGAGTCTTATGAAAATTCATTCTTGGGAGGAGTAACAAGGACCAAAATAAGTAAGAGTGAGTTCCGCTCGCACTCATTAACTACATCACCAACCCTAGGATAAGGATGGAACCATTAAATCACATGGTCCCCTCTTGTACAGGTAAATTCCCTTAAACAATAGAGGATTTGTGGAGGCTAGATTCCTTGTGGGTCATACTACGTTTCTTACCTAGCAAGTACGGGATGACTGTGGCAACATCAGGGTGATGTGTTGTACAATCACTGACTCATAAGTAATTTCTGTCAGATAAGAGAAACTCCTAAAAAGTTCCCACATTGAGTACTCTAAGTCAAGTTGAGTTGAGTTGAGTTCCATTGAGTTGAGTCTGCCTTGATTGATGAGGATTGATTTGGTTGATGGGTCACTTGTCTATTCTTTATTCTTGCTTTAGATAGACATTTCACATTCTGTTTAGTATTATTTTGAGTTTAGGTTGTTCCTATATTATTCTACCTGTTTCTATTTCATTCAGCTTTTTTACACACCTTACATTCCATGTAGTGACGCCACTCAGCGCTGCATCATTTCATGATGTAGATATAGGTCTTAGAGATCATCAACAGGTGCATCGTTGAGGATTTGAGACGTTCAGCAGATGGTGAGCCTCCCTTACTTTGGGGGATCCTAGCATTTATTTCATCTTGCTATTAGAGTTAGACTTATTAGCTTTACTTTATTTTGAGGTAGGCATGGGTCTGTCATCAGCAGATTGGTGAGCCTCCTTTACTTTGGAGGATCCTAGCATTTATTTCATCTTGCTATTAGAGTTAGACTTTTTAAGGTAGCAATGGGTCTGTCACTGGCACCATATGATATTGATAGAGGCTTCATAGACTAGAGTCAAATGTTGATGTTGAGACTTGCCGAGCTAGTTTCTTTCTACTAGCCTTTTTAACTTATAACCTTACTTTAAGATTAGATGAGATGAGCCCATTACTTTTTTTTTGTCTGCCGCTGATTGATAGAGTTTATTGAATGAATATGATGAGGCCAAATGGTTCCATAGGGACTCGCAATAGTCTCTAGGTGCCGGCCATGTCTAGGGTACGCTCCCGTGGCATGACATCTATTTTTTGCAGCATGCCATTTTTGACCGTTTTACCCTTTTACTCCAAATTAATTGATTTTAGTGTGATTAGATTTGTTATGTGATTGTGATTCTATATTTGAATAGATTCTAGTGATTTGGAGTATCGTAGGAAGGGAAAATCTTTGAATTTGATGTGATTGGAGACTTTATCTAAAGCAAGTGGACTTCTAACATCTTGTTAGGTAGATTAAACCTTGTATGATTCTATATTTATAGAATTGAGTATTTGATGTCACAAATTGTGGACAGATTTGTACCATTACAGGCTTTAATTCTTGAGTATGGGTTGAGCATTTGTGGATGTTTTGAATTTAATACTTGTGCCTTTATTGTGGGGATTGTACACTATTTTTTGTTGATCTTAACGTTTTGACAAGGTTGATAGTATATTGTGAATACTTGTGCCCTTGAGAATTATTCAGTTTCTATTGTTGGAATATATGATACATATGGACATCTTGCATATTTTATTTCCATGAACATAACTATTGTGCTATTATTATGTGCTTGCTTGATGATCCATTGATGATGAAAAGTCGAAGGGAAATGGTTTCAGCTAGAGAGAAAAAAGAAAGAAAAGAAAGAAAAGAAATGAAAAGCCAAAGGGAAATGATTTCGGCTAGAGAAAAAGAAAATAAAGAAAAGAAATGAAAAGTCGAAGGGAAATGGTTCCGGTAAGATATGAAAGTAAAAGCCGATGAGAAATGGTTCCGGCTAGATATGAAAGTAAATGTCGAAGGGAAATGGTTCAGCGGATATATGGTCCATGTGTGGTCCCCATAGGTTCCATTTTGACATGATCAACGGATGTGTATCGTAGGACAGACATGCTTCATGATTATTTGACATTGCATCACATTATACACATCCCATGGCATTCACTTCATCTCATATTACTTCTTACTTATTATTTTTATATGTTTGGCTTTGAGACTGGATATCCCTTGTACCATTTTAATTTATGTATCGATTGTACATTCTCAGAGGTGATGTTATGTGATGAGCTTTTATTGATACTTTGGGATTATATATATTGTGTACATTGTTTACATTTGTGTTGAGACTTTTCTGAGTGCAGGTTCATAGTTTGGTGGTATGTGGTTGGGAGTTAAGGAGTTACTTGTGTTCTTCATTGCTTTACTTTAGGTTAGTTTCCATTTGTTGAGCACCCTGTTGTTTGGTGCTCAACTCTTGCTATATTTTTGTAGGTTGTGAGCCCAGTCCTACTTGCTAGCTTTTTGATACAGAAGATCGAGCTTTGGATCTATCGAGAGGTAGCTGCTTATCCTTTCGGCAACCTTTCAGAGATTTTACCTTTATGTTTTGTTCTATTCGAGGACTAGAAATTGAGACTTGTATTCTATTTGGGCATTTTAAATTTAGAGGTTTGTACATGTGACAACAATTCTTGGAAGGTTGTAGTTTTGATTTCCTATGCCTATCTATCCTATATAGACTATTTATCGTGCGCTTTATCATTGTGTTGAGTTGTTTAGGGTTTGGTGAGTGACATCATACTCGAATTTTGGATCGTGACAATCTAGTGTCAAATGATTGGTTAGGTGATCAACAAGAAGACAAGGATAATTGATTAAAATAAATAAGGCAAAATGGACAAAAAGCTGCAAAAATGTGAGTTATGTCAAAGCACTTCAACGGATCGCCGAAGGAGCAGACCATTGCCTAAATATCCAGCACTTGAACCACAATAAAACATCTCCATATAATGTTATTAGTCCAATTTTTTTGTTATTATAAAATATGAAAAAATAGACTCTAAAGAAAATTTTGATTGCTATGGTAAACTATTGTATAGAACTTACAGTTATAAAGAGTTCTAAATGTAATAATTAAAAAAGAACTCTTATTTTTATTTTGTCCAGTGATTAATTAACAATGAAAATGGCGCCATTCTCTAATGATGACATCAATAGGAGACGTGAGATCTGCACAGAGCTGGAGAACTTGAGATACCATTTGATAGAAATAGATGCTCAGATACTAGGTAATAGGTTATGTGGCAATAATGTACTTGTATCTTTAATAGTAGATAGAGTTAATTTTTATTTAAGGGAAGAAACTGAGCTTGAAAATGTACTTGAAACTTGATATAACTTCTTCTATCGTAGGTATCTTTGATTTTATTTTTGTCCATGTGGGAAGATTATAAGAATTTCTATATTGATTGATTGTTGCTATTAAATTTAATTGCTATGTGAAGTTCACAAAATAAAGAAATTACAGGAATTAAACATACATATACTTTAACACTAAATTAAATTTTATTCTCGTGTATAGTTCTTGTTCTCCCAACAATCAATCAACATCGCAATTCTTATAATATTCCTAAATGAAAAAAATAAAATCAAAGGTACCTATGATAAAAGAAGTTATATCTAGTTTCAAGTTCATTTTTAAGCTCAGATTCTTTCCTTAGATAAAAGGCAACTCTAACTATCATTAAAGACCAATATATTCTTGCCTCGTAATCTAGCATCTCATATTTGAGTGTTCATTTCTATCAAGTGGTTGGTAAAACTCTCTAGCTCTATGTATTTCTCACGCCTCCGATCAATGTCAACATCAAACAATAGCATCATCGTTGTTGTATATAATCACAGTTAAAAATAAACAAGAATCTTTTAGGTATTTTAGTTAGAGCTCTTTTTAACTGTCATTTCTGTAACAACAATTCACGATAACAATAAAATTTTCTTTAAAATCTATTTTTATATTTTATAATAGCCAAAAAAAAAGAAGGCAGACAATGCAGTTGTAAATAAAATTTATTGAGCGAAATAGAAACATTATGTGAAGAAACATAATAAGCAAAAGGAAAGAAATAAACAAACCTTAGTAGGGTGATGCTACTTTATGTAAAATATGATGAAAATAAAATGCATGGTCTGGATATTTATAGAGGATTGTGATCTTAATTTCGTACGAATTATTAAAAAACTTACCATGATAAAACTTGAAATGTCAAGATATGGAAGGAACATAAATCATTATCTTTTCTCTCTTATACTTACCATGATAAAACTTGAAACATCAAGATATGGAAGGAACATAAATCATTATCTTTTTTGCTTATAGAAATAAAATAAATGAGATAGCAAAGACAAATTATTTGAAAAAGTGTATTTGGTATCAAGAAAAATAATTTTCTAGAAAATATTTTTGGAAAATAAATATTTTTTTTATTTATTTTTTATTTTCGATTAGTAAAGAGATAACATTATCCCAAATATATTTACTTACAATCTATGCAAATAGTATGAATCTAGATGCATATCTATGTCACAGCCAAATGAAGGACCCAACTCCTACTCTTAGAACGACTGAGGAAGTGAATCTGGCGTTGAGACTCGACAATAATCCATCATTTAGTCGACTCTCTGAGTTAGGTTTGAATATCGGGTTGGGTCACGATTTAGGAATAAATTTTGGATCGAGATTAGGTCCCAAATCAGGAAAGGTCTCTCATGATTTCGATTTAGGATTATGCTAGGAGAAAGTCTTGAATCGGGACTAAAGTTGTCAATGCAGGTCTCAAATTGGGCATTCTCGAATCGAGTCCCAAATTGATCAAGGACGGGGTGAGTTACATCATGAGGTGGTGTGTTGAGGGGATAGAGATAAAGGTGTTTAGGTGGATTAGGTGCTGGCCGGGGTTGAAATGAAATTCAAGAAGTCAATATTTTTCTTAAATTTGTGAAAAATAAATTAATTTTAAATATATTTTACGATATATTTAAGTTAAGAAAACATGAGAAAAATGAAAAAGAAAATCCTGTATACCTAACACACCCTTAATTAGGAAGAAAAATCAGCAGTACTAGTGTTTATCATAAAATTTAAAATTATATTTATTTAGATATCATATAATTAAAAGGAAGAAAGTCTAGCCTAGGATTATGTCACATGGCAGAATGAGATAAAGCCATGTGTTAATTTTAGGACAATAATTTGTTAGTTAGGTAATAATTAGTTAGTATTTACGTTTAATTTTTATAACTTTTTAAAGATTCAAATTTTACAGTCACTTTTTGTTTTTACTATTTATTTATTTTAATTATTTACAACTTTTAGAATATAAATTCAAATTTCAACCGTACACCGCAACAACATCACCTTAAGACTTGCATGTTCTACCCTCAATTCCCATTTTCCTATTGATCACGCATATACTTCAAAAATACAAATTACAATTTTCTTTCTTTAAAAAGGAATGGTCTAATTTGATTTGGCACGAATTTTAAGAAAATATAAAAAAATTCAATCAATATTTTTAGTTTTAATTATATTTATTTTATCTTGGTGTTTGATTAAAATTATAAATGTTTTTTTAAAAAAAATATTTTTGAATTTTACAGCTTCTACAAATACGAAAAGGTAAAAAAAAATAGCAGATAAAAAATTGTTTTGAAAGCTCCTATATTACGAAATGAATCATTTGGGATATTATCTTCTTCTTCTTTTTCTTTTCTAGTTTCCCCTCATTTTATCCAATTTCCTTTCATTTTTCTTTATAAAAAATAAAAGTGTTCTTATACATATGTGTGTGTGTGAGAGTGTGTGTGTGTGTGTGAGAGAGGGGGGGGGGGAGTAAATTCCCTCTTAAAATATTAGAATTGATATAAAAAAAGGTGTTGAGACTGATTTGTGAACATGTGTTTTTAATTTACATAAATTATAAATAACTAAATTTATTATAAAGAGAATACATAGAAAACAAAAATATACATAACTTTTACTCTTTATTTAAAATATATGAATGAAAATAAAATACTATAAAAATAAGAATGAGAAACAAAAGGAATGTGTAGTGCTACATTTATAAAATCGAAAAAAAATCTTGGAAGGAATATTTTTCAAGTTATAGTTAAACCATTCAAACTTTTGATATTTTCGACTGAAAGTGATGATTTTTTGGAGTTGGTTAAAAATCATTGATGTTCTGATGATGGGGTTGATTTTTTTTTTTGATGAGTTCCTTTAAACCAACCATCCTTAAAATGAACCTTCGTATGACCTGCTATGGCTTGGCTTGAAGAAAAGAATTGTTTGCAAATGATACATAAGAACACTAATATACCTAGTTGTCCATTTAGTTCCTCCATTTTTGTTACTTAGGCCGAGGAGGATGAGAATCAGAGGAGGGGTGTGAGGAGGAGGATGAAGAGGGGAAAGGGATTGAAGAGCACTAGAAAATTTATGTAATTAGTGACGAATGGTGATCTATTTAAAGTACTCATCTAGGGTAACATGCAAATAAAATATTTTCATGAGATTTTGCATAACCCTACATGATTATTTGAAAAACATGTATAATGAACTTAGGGAGATGAGTCTAGAGCCTTGACGATAATGATGTATGTGATGTTGTGATGTTGTGATTGTGTTTCAAATTGGTGAGAGTCTTGATGGTGATGTTGATGAGAATGATGTTCATGAGTCTTAAAACTTGAAACTAAATTTTAAAAAGAGTGTCTTGAGTTCATGGTGTTGATGAGACGAGTTGATGTTGAAGTACTATGTCCCTATGGGACTGATGATGATGTTTTATGAGCATGTCGAGTTGTGGGAGGAGTATTGAGCACCAAAATGGGTGAGAGTGAGTCCCACTTGAACCCATTAACTATGTGGCCCGCGTAGGAAAGAGGATTGAACCGCAATGCGGATGGATCCTTTCTTATATAAACAATGGGTGAGAGTGAGTCCCACTTCCTTTTAATTTTTCTTTTTGACAAGAAAGGAGTCATCCGCTTTGCGGTTCAATCCTCTCTTCCTACGTTTCCACGTAGTTAATGGGTTCAAGTGGGACTCACTCTCACCCATTTTGGTGCTCAATACTCCTCCAAGAACTCGACATGCTCATAAAACAACATCATCATCATCAGTCTCATAGGGACATAATACATCATCATCAGTCCCATAGGGACATAGTACCTCAACATCAACTAGTCTCATCAACATCAACATCAACATCATGGATTCAGAACACTCTTTTTAGAATTTAGTTTTAAGTTTTAAGACACATGAACATCATTCTCATCAACATCATCATCAAGACCCTCACCAATTTGAAACACAATCACAACATCACATACAACATCATCATCAAGGCTCTAGACTTATCTCCCTAAGTTCATTATGCATGTTTTTCAAATAATCATGTAGGGTTATGCAAAATCTCATGAAATAAATTTATTTGCATGTTACCCTAGATGAGTACTTAAAATAGATCACCATTCGTCATTAATTACATAAATTTTCTAGTGCTCTTCAATCCCTTTCCCCTCTTCATCCTCCTCCTCATACCCCTCCTCCGATTCTCATCCTCCTCGGCCTAAGTAACAAAAATGGAGGAACTAAATGGACAACTAGGTATATGGGTGTTCTAATGTATCATTTGCAAACAATTCTTTTCTTCAAGCCAAGCCATAGCAGGTCATACGAAGGTTCATTTTAAGGATGGTTAGGTTAAAATCATGCTCACATAATAATTTTGTCAGCGTAGTTAGCTCTAAAGCATCAAATTTGATCTAGAATGACCTTTCGTATGTGATGTGAGGCTTTAGGATCATTGTGATCTCTCTCGTAGATTTTATCTTAAAGTGGTGCTTCGATATGGAACCCACATTTGATCGAGATGACCTTTATTAGAAATGTATACTACGCTATTGAGTCAGGAATGCCAAATTCGATGGGATAGCATATTTTATTTGTAAGCATAGGGCTTTGAAAGAATCCAAGAAACCCATTGGAAAAGTTTCTACTAGTGTGGATTAGTTGGTGTGTCCTTTTTTCCCTCCATGATCAAAATCCCGGTCTTTGCGTTTACAGAGAGAAGCCTTGGAAGTCCTCTGCGTTTGCTAACCTTGTCCTCGCATTTGCAGACAATGACGTTGGGGAACCTCCACATTCGTGGACCTGGTCCCATGTTCATGAAGAAGGGTGAGGGCTATCCTCAGCGTTCATGGACATGGTCCCTACATTCACAAAGAAGGACCTCTAGATATTATATTTCATTTATGGCGCAAACTTAGATCATTTCTTAGACGTCAAATTACAATATCTTGAGTTTTAGACTTGTGTTTGAGGTTATTTAATGTGTGTTAGGTTTGTATTATCGTGGGTATGTGTGGAAGTGTTTGGGAAATAGTGTAAAGCATTCTATGGAGCAATGTTTCTCCGAAAGGGATGCCCTATCCTTGCTCTTTAGCTCTATTGATGATTTTCTTTAATTAACCAATTTCCTTCATTTTTTATCATCGAATTGTGTTCAAATCTTGGATACATGCTCAACAATTCATTTAGAACCTTTTTATGGGGTTGATTTCATAATTCTCATGATGGGTCCTACAATCTCACTTCAACCTGATTTTTGGTCCATCTAAAAAAATGCAATTTTGGTACCAAAATATTCGGATTAATATGGTGATCTATATTTTGATAGCGAGTAGTTATTGGAGGTGATTCAGAGGTGGATAGCTCTTGTGTGTAGATTTATAGCGCGCGTGATCAGCGTTGAGGTAGGCAGTGGTCTCTTTTCTTTACTAATCCCTACAACATAATTTGTAGTATAAATTTCACATGAATTTGGATTTTATTCACCTAGTATTTCATTTACTCCCACCCTTTCCTACTTTCATGATTTTTGGTTGAGCCTTAGATTTGTGTAGTTCTTTGGAGATCATAGCGTAGGATTGGACATTATTTCTTGTGTGATTTAGAATAAATATCTTTTAGAAGTTATGTGGGTGACCTTAGACTAGGTTTGAGCCTTTGATGCTTTAGTAAGAATTTTCATTGCCCTTGTACCTAGTAGTGTTTTTGATGAGGGTTTCCAGGAAACAGCCTCTCTACCTGTGTGGTAGTGGTAAGGTCTGCGTACATCTTACCCTCCCCAGACCCCACTTGTGGGATTTCACTGGGTATGTTGTTGTTGTTTGTTGTTTGTACCTAGTAGTGTTTTCCGGTGGGGTTTGTTCCTAATAGGGTACTTGAGTCAAAGCTCGATAGTTCAGTGGCTCGTCGCAATCATAGGTTTGACTTAGTCGTTCTCTATCATAGACTAGGACTTATATTTTTGGGGTAAAGCATTGATCCTAGAGATATTTCTCCCTACTTTCTTTTGAGCCATCTCTTGATTCTTTCGTTTATTATTGGACTCGTATTTGGGGGTAGGGCCACATCCCTTGAGTTGTTCCTCTCATGGTACTATTCCTGAGCCCTTGTGATGCCTTAGATTTATGTTTGGCAGAGATCTAGTGATATTTTACTGAATTACTATTATATTGGTAGGCCCAAGGACTTGTTTGAGGAGTAGTTAGATTTCAGGTTAGTTCTTTCTCTCTTTCTTCAAAATATAGAGGTAGTGGTATGATTTTCTAATCTTGTGTGCCTTGTTTTGATGCATGTGATGGCATACATGTGAATTGATTATTCATTCTCACTTGTATTGTGGTATGATTTTGGTTCATGCATTGGCCCATCATTATTATGCACTGAAAGGAAGGTTTTCAACTGTTAAGATAAAAATTCTTTTAAAAGTAGTTTTAATGGGGTTCATACCACCTGGATCACCTGATTATTTGATTTTGATACTTACGAGGTGTCGAGGACGTACTCTATTTTACCTGTGATTACGAAGGCATCCGGGATCACATCAGTTTTATGTAGTTTCATGTAGTGATTAACAGTGGTTCGACGCCCTTTCTACATTATTATGGCTACAACCTTTTGGTATCGGATGGGTTTTGCGTTGTTAGCTGGGATATCCCCAAGGGTAGATATATATACACACTTTATTATCGATATGCGCTACTGATAATCCTTATATCTCTAATGGGGAGGACTCATCTATGGTGAGAGGTCACCATTCTAGTTGCTAACCCTCCTATAGAGCATGATTCATCGACGTTAGTACTACTTGTGGCCTTATTTATTCTGTGAGTTCCGATATCTAGTTTGCATCGATGCTCCAACTGAATATGTTGCATTCACATACCTTGCCTGTCACCAGTATATTGGTTGTGGCTTTGTACCTCCGGTAATATGGTATGCCCATTGGGTTGTGTTTACTAACTATAGCATCTGGGGGTATGGTCATACGGTTGATTATTGTTTGATTTTATCTGTACTTGCTTGTATTGTACTACTAGGTATTAAGTTGTGAGACTTGCATTGATTTTAATATAATATTCCTCTTTAGGTCCTATGTTGTTAGGTTTCAAAGCATATACTTGGTGATATACCTTGCCGAGTAGACTCTGTAGCACATCATTCTTGCTAACAGGTGGTAAATTTTCCTTTCATTGGTCAATTCTTTTCTTGCTTTCTTTGCTTCATGTATCTTATTTTTCATTTTTCTCATTATCTATTCTATCGTTATTTTATCTGTTATCCCATTTGCTTATGTTGTACTTTCCTTGTTTATATGTTATTTATACTTAATTTATCTATGAAGCTCACTCAGCCTAAGCCTACTATGTACTATTTGTTAGGTACTAATATTATACTTTTTCCCCTACATATTGTAGTGCAAGTCCTTGCTATTGATTGACCCTCGTGCAGAACTGTTATGGATCTTGGAGATCGGGTGAGCTCCTAATGTCTAGAGTAACTGATTCCCATCTACCTTTATTTAGTCTAGTCTTAAATGTTGCATTTATAAAAGCCCTTTACTCTTGTTTTGTGTATTAGATGCTTGATTACAAACTGATGTCAGGTCTTAAGGTAGGTTCTAGTATATTATTTCTTCATTCGTCTAGTTCTTCTCCATCTTTGGTAGCTTTTTACTTTTTATGGTCATGGCTCGCGAGATAGATTATTACCTATGATTTTGGTATTGTTAGGCTTACCTACTGGTGGATTATAGTAGGTGCCATCATGGCGTGAGGGTTGGGTTGTGACAAGTTGGTACCAACAATGCCCAGTAGAGTCCTGCAAGGTCAATACGAAGATGCCCGTATCCTATCCTCGGGAGGCTATAGGGCACCCTTGGGAAATTCTGTTCTTGGCTCCTTATCATGTGTTCTACTTTCGATAAGTCTAGAACTACTTCATTGGAATCTAATCTCTCTTCGACGAATAACATGAGGTTTTTGGTGGATATGATTAGAGCATCTGCACGTCCGACTAGAGTTGTGGTAGGTAGTTTCTAGGTTAGAGATGGATTAGTGGTTCCTCAACAAGGTTCATCATATGCTTCAGACTATATGGTCAGATTTCGAGTGAATCGAGCATACCTCCGCTTTCATCCCTATAGAGCAAGATTTGAGCAAGGGATTTGTTCGAGGGTTGAATTTACCACACTGTTTGGACTCAAAGCACTTGGTAACAACAAGACCTACTTTTCTTCAAGTTTTGAGTAATCTGAGAGACATGGAGCAAGCATGTCTTAAGACTTTCAAAGGTGGTTACTGGTTTGGTGAAGGTCCTCTACCTCCTGGGCCAATCAACCCTATAGCAGCAGTACCAGGAGATCCTAAGATAGGTTATAATTCTTGAAATAGAGTGAGTTTAGGTTTGAGTTCCCAAGGCATGAGCCATGCTCATTCAGATCATGGGATCTCTTCTGCATTAGCTTGGTCTTTTTAGTAGTCCATATTTTGTTTAATATGTTAAGAATATGGCAAGCGAGGCGACTATGTTAGTGAGTAACCTATGACCTTATAGCATTAGTGATAGGCTAGGTAGGTTCAAGGCCACCAGGCTTTGATACAATCATCTAAGAGTAGTCCCCTAGGTGTTAGAGTTGGTCCAAGGTTACCATGACAGATAAGGCAGTTCATTGTGTTTTTCACGTCAGGCTTTAGACTACAAAGTTGCTATAATTGTGGGAAAGTTGGACACTGATCCAGGGATTGCCCTAAACAGGAGTTGATCATTTAGACATTGCTAGCATCTAAACTTCCTAGGCTAGGTTGGTCAAAGCTTGTTTTATTTGTAGAGGATTGGGCCATCGATCTAATGAGTATCCCTAGTGTGGGACCACAGTGAGGTATATTAAGCTGTGTTTTTCTTGTAAGTTAGTGGCACTATCAATCAGAGGTGGTACTCAATTTGCTGTTGTTGGTAGTTCGATATTCAAGTTGAGGTCGGCCCCTTCTACACTTCTCCAGGACGATCGGAGGCTAAGGCTCTAGATATTTAGTGTATTTGCATGATTTTATTACTTTACCCTTCATTTCTTATATTGTGTGCATTTGGTTTTTCATACCCATGTGTGCCTATTTGACTTATTATTCATCTTATGATTGTGGTTTTGGCTCTACTTCGAGGTATGTGTATCTGTTTAGTTCTGTTTTTAATTTCTTTAAGCAATAGATTGACTAGATCGTGCTTCCATGTTTGGGAGTAGTGATTTGGTTTTTCTTTTCTGCTTCCCTTGCTTTATGCTTTATTATATGTTGATCCTTGGTTAGGGAGGTGACTAGGCTAGCTTTTCCCGTTGGGGTTGGGTTGTGTTGTTGGACATAGTTGGCTTAGAAGGTTGCCTTAGTTGTATGTGGTTCCTTTTAGTTTGTGGTTTAGAGTTGGTGGCTAGGGGTGTCATGTGTTCTAAGTAGTGTAGACATTTTGTCAGTTTTTGGTAGTACTAGTTGATCGCTTCCTCCCTTTTGCAATAGTCTTTTCTTCGACGGAGTGTTGTGACTCCCTTGTTTTGTCTTTTGAATTTACTCTTTCAAGAATTTTGGTGGTTGGTTATGGATAGGTAGATTTTTTATGTATGATTTGCTGCAGTAGCTAGGTTTTTGTGGTTGTATTTCTAGCTCTCGGGGTTTGGTTGTATTGTGGAGTCGGTCTGGTTGTGCTCCTTACCGAATTCAAACTTTTGTTTCAGTTTGTGGATGGACATTTGCTTAGAAGGTTCATCCATACGATAGGGTCAATGTAATTCATGGAATCTATGTTTTGGTTTTGGTTTAGGATGTGAGGTTTGCATTTGTCTCATCTAATATCATGCAGTGTTCGCTGATGGGAGTTGATACCCTTATGTTGTGATCGATCAATTGATTGTGTTGACATACTACATACAAACTTGGTTTCCATTGGACTAGGTGGTTGGATCAGATTTGCACTCTCAGAGTAGTTCATGGGCTCATGATTTTTGTTTTGTCGGAAGTTCCTATGGTAAAACTAGGTCTCTAGAATCGGGCTCAGTGCAGCCGTATTGTTCACGTGATGATCGTCTATTGGGATAGAGTGGTGGGCTCTAAAAAGTTGTGTTTTAGCTAGGCTTGTTAGTTTTAAGAGTTAGGGATGGATTCTGGCTTAGCCCTGGGTTGTGTTTTTATTATGTGGGATGTTGTCGATTTCATCCGTTTAAAAAAGGTATGTTTGCTTTCAAAGTTGTGTTGTGAGGTCTTGCAGATGGGACTCAAATGGTGTTACAGATGTTCAATAAGTCTAATAATAGGTGGGACACTCCTAGTGGTCAGAAGATATTGGATTTCTGAGCTTCAGGTTGGTATGTAAATTGATAAGGTTGGTTTGCTTCTTCTATGTTCTTGCGAGTGCTTAGTTCGGTGGTTTTGGGTTGATCTTGGTTTTTTCTGGTGTTTCTGTTATATTCGGTTGTTTTTTATTTAGTTAAGTGAGAGCTAGAGTTAAAGAACGAATTAGAAAAATTTTTGGCGTTCTAAAATGAGCTTATGAATTTTCTTCTAATCTTGGATTTTATTTCTGCGTTGTTCGATTCTAAGGGTGCCTAAGGGTTTGGTAGAGCATACAGGCCAAGTCCACATCTTTTTGTGGTTTAAGACGACGAGTGTCCTTGACTTTCTAGGATGATAGGCCTTTTTCTTCGTGGATATTACAATGACCCTCTAGGTCCTTTTCTCTACTTTCCAATCTTTTAAGCTTTTAGAGCTTTTCTATAGTGATCCTAAGTCATTTATGACTTGTTGGCACTGACAGTTTGGTATCATGGATGTTTGTTCGGCTTTTATGCCCATTTATGTGTTTTGCAGACTTTGGAGTTTAAAGAATTGACTTTGATCAAAACTCTAGGAAGATGGCCTCAAATGGAATTTTTATTGTTCCATCAGCTTTGGAAGGATCATTTTAGGCTAGGAACATGGTTGTCTTGGTTCCCAAGGCTATCAATGCGAGGTTGTTTCATTAGGCGTTTATCCTTTAAGCTTTAACCTAGGTTTCACTTTAGTCAACATTCTTAAAAATCATGCTCGGGTTAGAATTTTATCAATGTGATTAGCTCTGAAACATCAAATTTGGTTTAGAACGCCCTTTCATACATGTCTCAAGGCTATCGGACTCATTTTGATCCCTCTTGTGAATTTTTCTTAAGACAGTGCTTGAGCGTGGGACCCACTTTTTATTGAAAATCTTCTGTTGGAAATATTGACTGCATCGTTGAGTCCAAGCTGCTAAATGTAGTGGAGTAGCATATCTTGTTAGCATACATGAGGTTCCAAACGAATAGCGAGCATCCTGTAAGAGAAGTTTCTTACTTTATGGACCAGCTGGTGCAGCCTTTGCAGGTGCGTCTTCTTTTTCCCTACATAATTGTAGACCTGGTCCTTCCACTCTCTGAGAAGAACCTTGGAAGTCCTCCACAATCGTAGACCTGGTCCCCATGTTCACGGAGAAGGATCTTAGGGAACCTCTGTGTTTGTGGGCTTGGTACCGGTCCCCGCATCCGTGGAGAAGAAGCTTTGGCTATTATATTTCGTTTCTAACATGAACTCAACTTATTTCTCAGACTTCAAATTGCAATATCTTCAGTTCTAGACCTCTTTTTGAGGCGATACAAAGTGTGTTGGGTTTGTATTGATTGTGGGTACATGTGGTAGTGAAGGTAATCTTTGCCCCAAAGGGGCTGCCCTATCCTTGCTCTTTAGCTCTATTTAGGATTTTCTTGCATGAACTGATTTCCTTCATTTTCAAGCATTGAATTGTGTCCTAATTTGGGACACAAGATCAATAATTCATTTTGAACTCTTTCTATGGAGTTAACTTCTGAATTTCCATTGTGATTCCCACGTCCCCATTTTAGACCTGATTTGGGGTCTGTCTCCAAAATTCTAATTTAGGTGTCAAAACATCCATATTGACATGATGATCAATATTTTGATGGTGTAGAAATGATTGGAGGGAACTTAGAGGTGGATAAATTTGGTATGGTGGATACGAAGCGCGCGTGATTGACTTCTCCATAGGCAGCGGTCTCCTTTCTAGAGTAAGCCCTACTTGGTAATGTGTAGTATAAATTTCATGTGATTTTAGATTGTAATCACCTAGTATTTCATTTCCCTTCATCTTATCCCATTTTCGTGATTTCTAGTTGAGCCTTAGATTAGTGCAATTCTTTGGAGACCTTAACGTTAGCTTTGGTCTTTGATTCTAAGACTTAGAAGTAATATCTTTTAGGAGTTATTCAGGTGACCTTAGAATACATTTGAGCCTTAGATGGTTTGGTATTTCATTGCCCTTGTAGCGACGTGTGGCTTTTGGTAGAGCTTGTTCTTAATAGTGTAGTTTTTGAGCCAGTGCCCGAGACATTAGTGGCTCATCATAGCCATAGGTTTGACTTAGTCATGTTTTATCATAGATTGGGACTTATGTTTATGGGGTAATGCAGCGATCCTAGAGATATTTCTCCTCTACTTGCTTTCGAGCCATCTTTTAATTCTTTTGTTTGTTATTTGACTAGTATGTAGGGGTAAGGTGGCATCCCTTGAGTCCTGTATTATTTTTGAGTCCTTGGAATTTCTTAGCTTTATGTTTGGCAGTGAGCTAGTGATATATTGCTTTATGTTTGGCAGTGAGCTAGTGATATATTGAGTTATTATTATATTGTTGGGCTTGAAGCCTTGTTCATGTAGCAGTAGGATCCCAGGTTATTTTTCTCTGCCTTCGTAAATGTAGAGGTAGTGGTTTGAGTTTCTAATCTTGTATACCTTGTTTGGTTTCTCGTGATGGCATCCATTGCATTGGTTGCTCATTCTAACTTGTGGTGTGGCACGATCACGATTGATTTATTGGCTCATCATTTTCATGCACGAAAACGAAAGTTTCATACCATTGATATAAAAATTTGTTTAAAACTAGTTTTAATGAGGTTCATACCACCTGGATCACTTGATTGCATGATTTTGATACTTACGAGGTGTTGAGGACATGCACAATATTATTTGTTACTACGGAGGTGCCCAGGATCACCTCAGTTTCATGACTTGACTAGTTAGTGTTTTGATGCCCTTTTTGTATTTTTATGGATACTGTTATTGGATATCGCATGGATCCTACCTTCCTAGTTGGGATTTCCCAAGTGGTATATCTATCTACTTGATTAGTGATATGCATTACAAATGATCCTGGTGCTCCATTGGGGGGCTTCATCTGTGGAGAGAGATCTGGGCTCTAGTTTCAGCACCCCCCCCCACCCATAGAGCTTGGATCAATCGATATTAGTACCACTGGTGGCTTTATCTGCAGTGTGAGGTCCTCGATCAAGTTGCCACCGATGGACATACATCATATCTTACATCACCGGTTGGGTACCTCTAATAGTAAAGGATGTCGGTTGGGTTATGTTTGCTGACTTTGCCATCTCGTGGTATGATCGTCTAGTTGGTTATTGTTTGATTTTATCTATACTTACTTGTGTTATACTGCTAGCTATTGACTTGTGGAACTTGCTTTTGTTTAATGTAGTACTCCTCCTTAGGTTGAGTTGGATTAGTTCCTAGGATATTAGGCTTTATGTATATAATTGGCTTTACCATTGCTTGGAGCATGCTGAGTAGATTCTATAAAATATCCTTCTTGCTAGCAGGTAGTAGATTTGCCTTTCCCAGGTATGCTTTTTGTCTTGCTTTCTTCGCTTGTGTATGCTATTTATCATTATTTTTCATTATCTATTCTATCGTGATTGTATCTATTGTCTAGTTACTTGTGTTGTACTTGCCTAGTTTATAACTATATGTACTTGCTTTATTTGTACAGCTCAGTCGGCTTATGCCTACTGAGCACAATTTTTTTGACACTCATACCATACTTCTAGACCTTGCAGGTCGTATTGAGAGTCCTCTCTCTTGATTGACCTTCGTACAGTGCTGCTATGGATCTCGAAGATTGGTGTGAGCTCTCGGCGACCAAAGCTTTCAATTTCCATCTACTTTTATCTAGGCTAATCTTTATATTGTATTCTGAGATATCTTGTACTGATATTGTATTTCCAAAACACTTATGCTCTTGTTTTGTGTATTAGATGGTTTATTACGGACGGATTGCAGGTCTTGGGTTAGGTTCTTATATATATTAATTCTATGGTCTGCTAGTTCTTCTCCTTATTTGCCAATTTTTTACTTCTTATGGTTGTCTTCCATGGGATACTTTGTTACCTATAGTTTTGAGTTATGGGTTAGAGTTACCTACTGACAGGTTGTAGTAGGTACTATCATGGTCTGAGAGATGGGGACGTGACACCTGATAATGTTAAAGATTATTGATTCTTACATATGTTTTTGTTATCAGGAATCTTTTGAACATTGGCTTATTATGTGTCCTATATCTAAAGAATGGTTGATCTTATTTGCTAGAGCTTCTTGTATACATAGTCCATTCATTCGTCTCAAACAAATTGTGGAAGAATGAGAGAGTTGCTAAGTTTAAACCTTTGTTTAGAGTTGTCCTTTTTTTTTATTATTTGACAATTACGAATAAGAAGGAATATCATCTATCAAGGGGGAAAGGTGTTAAAGTATGCTATGAAATAGAGATTAATAGAAATCTGTATCTATTTGCATCCTATAGATACCCCTTGATTTAGCAAGTACTAAACAATTGTCCTTTGTTAGGAAAAGCTTTGGAAAGTTACCATCCTCTAATTACTAGTCAAGTCTCTAAATGGGAATATCTTGATATAAGCAAGTTTAGATGTAATTCAAATGTCTCCTTTGATCATAATATGGAGAAAAGTTGTGTTGCTTTTTGTATAAGGATTCATCTTGGAGAGTTGATATTTGTAGAAGCTAAAAGAGTGGAGGCAAGCTCTCAAAGGCAAAAATGAGAGCTTTGATGCTTGGAATAGAATATTGTATTAACAACAATATCCTTCATCTGACAATAAAAATTGATTCTTTAATTATAAGAAGGTAATGGATGGACAACGAAAAATACTTTGGAATATTGCAGTTGAAGTCAGAGAAATTAAGAGAATGGTGATGGAGTTTAAAGTGGAGACTATGAACATTTTCAATATGGAGATTGTGCACATTTTCGGAGAAGTGAACAACTTTGTAGATTTTTTCAACTCACGTGTGTGTTTAGTGATGCAAGCACAAGCATCAAACAATATCATACAGTTCAAGAATTTTCCTAAAAGGCTAGAGCTATACTTATGTTAGAGAAAAATCAAGTGCCCAATATCAGACCAAAAAAGTGCCAAACGGAGTCATACAACTTGAATATGATCTAATCAACAAATAATAGGCAAGAATACAGGAAGATCACCTATAAAGGGCTATCGAGAAACATAGTTTGGATCTTTTTCGAAATTATTGCAACTAACTTGTTTTATTATCATATATATCGAGCTTAGAAAGGATTTTAATGGAAAAAGTGTTCAACGCCTTCTAAAACTGGGGGTTCTTGCAATGATATCAATTTCATTGGAGCTCAATCTATAGAATTCAAAGTGAAATTAAGTTAGAAATTAGCAATTTTTTATTCAAGTTTTTCGATCTAGAACCCTACTTTGAATACGATGTTGAAAGCACGATTTGTAAGCTAAAGAAGTCTTCAAAGAGATGAAACTCATGATGTTTGTGAGACTTGTAAACGCCTTTGTGGATGTCACTTAAGCTCGGTATATTTGTTGTTGAGAAATGATGGTCGACGTGAGATCATCGGAACGGAATGGAGTGGGTCAGGTTGTTGTCTCTGGAACTTTTCTATGTCTTTTGATTTTTGTTCATTATTTCTTTTTGTCTTTTCTCTTTATCTTTTTTAATACTCTGTAGGATTGTATTTGGGCCATTTTTGGGATCAAATTATTATTTTAATAATCTGAGCTTTGCTAGATTATCATAAATAAGAAAGACTATTCATAATGGAATAAAAAAAAGTTTCTAAAGAACTTTTTTGGAATTGAATATTGAACGTTACAATTAAACAAAAGGAAAAACAACTTAAATAATCATAAATGGAACAAACAACAAACAACAACAACACACCCAGTGATATCCCACAGTGGGGTCTAGGGAGGGTAGAATGCACGCAGATTTTACCATTACCTCATAGAGGTAGTGGCGTTGTTTCCTGGGAACCCTCGTCTCAAAAATCCATAAGTCGAATAAACTATATATGGCAAAAAGGAAAGGAAAAGAAAAGGAAATAAAAAGAACGACAAATAACGAAAAATACATGATAGTATGTAAATACGATAAAATTAACGCATATAGGACAAAAAATGACAACACATGATATAAAGACATGACAAAACCTACTACCCTACTATACCACACGGCAAGACATCAACTTAACTCTACTAACCTATTAGTCTGCTACTCTAATTCACGACCTCTACTCCTTCTTATCTAAGGTCATGTCCTCGGTGAGATCAAGTTTCACCATATATTGTCTGTCACCTACCCCCAATACTTCTTTGGTCTATCTCTACTCCTCCTCGTAACTCCTATATCCAACCTCTCGCACCTCCTAACAGGAGTCATTGGTACTTCTTCTCTGCACGTGTCTAAACCATCACAGTCTCGCTTCCCTCATCTTGTCAGCCACAGGAGTCATCTCTAGCTTCTCTCGAATATTCTAGTTCCTAATCTTATCTCTCCTGGTATGTCCACATATCCATTTCAACATCCTCACCTGCGCGACCTACATCTTTTGAACATGTAAGTTTTTATTGGCCAACACTTCACCCCGTACAACAAAAACTGTCTAACCACCATTCTGTAAAACTTACGTTTGAGTTTAGGTGGTATCTTCTTATCACACAATACTCCAGAGACAAGCATCCATTTCATCCATGTTGCCCCAGTATGGTGTGTGATGTCATCATTGATATCACCACTACTCTAGATGATGATGTACCCAAGATATTTAAAGTTCTCCCTCTTGGGAATAGGTTGCATGGAAAGCCTCACATTAATGTCTACTTCATACCTTGTGACATTGAATTCACACTCCAATAATTCTGTTTTAGTCCTACTCAGTTTGAACCCTTTA
This sequence comes from Solanum rostratum, assembly GCA_029948455.1. Taxonomy (NCBI): domain Eukaryota; kingdom Viridiplantae; phylum Streptophyta; class Magnoliopsida; order Solanales; family Solanaceae; genus Solanum; species Solanum rostratum. Next base: position 56,119,573 of record CM057051.1, read on the forward strand.
GATTCCAAAGCGTATCTCCAAACCTCCAATCCCTCATTAACTTTAGCTCGAGTCTCATCAATCAATATGATCTCATCTACAAATAGCATACACCACAGAACCTTCTCTTGAATAGGCCGTGTCATCTTATCCATCACCAAGGCAAACAGAAAAGGGCTTAACACCGATTTGATGAAGTCCAATCGCAATAGAAAAATACTCTGAGTCTCCTCCCACCATTCTTACCCGAGTTTTGGATGTGTCATATGTGTCTTTTATAGCCCTAATATAGGCCATTGGAACACCTTTCACCTCTAGACACCTCTATAGGACATCCCTTGGAACCTTGTGACAGGCCTTTATCGAGATTAATGAACACAATATGAAGGTCCTTCTTTGTTTTCCTATATTTCACCACTAATCTCCGAACAATATGGATTGCTTCAACAGTCAAATGCCTCGACATGAATCCAAACAGATTTTCTAAATAGACACTCCTTTTCTTACCCTCATCTCCACCACTCTCTCCCATACCTTCATAGTGTGGCTTAACAACCTGATACCCCTATAATTATTACAATTTTGAATATCACCATTGTTCTTGTACAATGGAACCATTGTACTCCTCCTCCATTCATCGGGCATCTTTGCAGTCTTCATAATAACATTGAATAGTCTAGTCAACCACTCTATGTCATGCTTGACCATGTTCTTCTAAAAATCTACCAGAATCTCATCGGTTCCGATCGGCCTCCCTCTCTTCATCCTACTAATAGAACGTCTAACCTCCTTAACTCTAAACTTCCTACAGTAACCAAAATCTCGCTGCCGTTCGGAGTGTGCCAACTCACCCTGCTCAATATCTCTATTTCCTTTTTTGTTTTAGAGTTTATGAAAGTAAGCTTACCACCTTACCTTAATGGAAGTCTCATCCACCAACACCTCACCCTCCTCACCCTTGATGCACTTCACTTGGTCCAACACGCGAGCTTTCCTTTCTCTCTCATTAGTGATCCTATAAAATCTCTTGTCCCAACCTTTATCACTTAGCCCCACATATAGGTGCTCAAACGCTAATGTCTTAACACTCGTCACCGCCATCTTCACTTCTATCTTTGCCATCTTATAGAACTCCTTAAACCTTTGTTTTTCATCCTCATCCCTACACTTCAACCACTTTATACAAGAAACCTTCTTAGCTTTCACTTTGCCTTGGACTTCGTCATTCCACCACCAATTGCCTTGATGTCCACCAAAGGTCCCTCTCGACACCCCTAACCTCAGTAGCTGCTCTTCTAATGTAACGAGTAGTAGTGTCCCACATATTGGTTGCATCTCTGCCACTACTCCAAGCCTCTAAACTACTCAGCTTTTCTTCCATCTCTCGTTAAAGGGCAGGAGTCAGGCCTCCCCGTTTAATCCTCGGTAGGGCATTAAAAGCCTTCTTCTTCTTTTCTCTCTTAATCTATAAACCCATCACTAGAAGCCTATGTTGAATGGAAATATTTTCACTTGGAATAACCTTGCAATAAGAACAAAAAAAAGAAAAAGGAAGAAAAAAACAACGACATCTCTCCTTTTTTCTTTTGCAATTAGATTCTTTTCTTTCTATTTTGATTTATTTTATTTCATTCCTATTCTCCTTTCTCAGAAAAAAGGGTATTTAACCAAAGTAAAAGATTACTTCGTTCTTGATAGTTATTTACTTACTAAGTGGATAGGAACATACTCTGGATCAGAATCATGGGGAGTACTTCTTGAGTCTTAGCTACCGTACTATGAAAGATAACCAAGTGATTTTCCCTCTTCGAGAAACATGAGTTAGCAATAACTAACTAAAAGGCTTTGGAAAAATCCAAGAGAGACATCCCACCTTCATTCCTTTCCCCAAAATGAAAGCCTCTATAAAGATCTTCAAACTCGCTAGTGGTTGCCTCGATATGTCCATTAATATCACCCCAATAAAGATTTTTTCTGTCTTTGGTATGCCTCTCACAACCTCATCCAAATCTTCCCTAAAGAGCTTTTTGACTTCCTCATCCTGGCCTATTTAAGGCACATAGGCACTAACTAAATTCACTCATGCCTACCAACCACATGTTTGATTGACATCATCCTATTATTAAACCTCCTAACCTCAACCACATATTCCTTAAGGTCCTCGTCACTAGGATACCTACACCATTTCTATCCCTAAAACCACCTGAGTACCATAGCATAAACCCATCTACATCCCGAGGTTTGGTACCTACTCATCTGGTCTCCTGAACACACGCTATATTAATGTCTCCTCTTAAAACACTTCATTAGCTCTATGGATTTCCCTATAAGTGATTCTATATTTCACGACTCTATCCTTAACGTAAATAAGCCCGTGCCTCTCTTACCACTCCAACCCCTTACCTCCGACCCCGACCGACAACATGACCCTAGTAGACCTTTAGATCCTGACGCCACTAAACTAAGAATTAATAATTTGCTAAGCTACAGAGATCAAGAAGATACAATTTAGAGAAAAACCTATGAAACCCAACAAAAAAGAAAAGGGAAATATAAGGTATACTACTTACAAATAACAATAAGATAAAGAAGAAAAGGCACCCAATATGATAAGTAAGATCTTCACCACAACACAAACAACAATATGTGACACTTTTGCCAGATCTAGAGATATACAACAAGTCCTCCATCCCAGATTCCATCGCTGCAGAAATATACGGTGAAGGAAACACAAACAACAAAGGCGAATAATGTAAAAGGCAAACATGTAACAGCAAGAAAGAAACCACAAATAAATATGTAACTGGCAAAAAATACAAGGCAGGTAAAAGGATAAAATAAGAAATAACAAGGGATTTGGAAGTTATCACCTGGATTCTAGTTCGAAAAGGTTTCTTGAAAGTTTTTGGAATTTGTGTACGTTGCCAGAAAACTTATTTTCCCCGGAATATCTTGCTGGAAGCAGAGACTTCTGAGCGATGCTGACTGGAAGACTCTGATCAGGATTTGGAGTGCTCTACCGAGAAGGTGTTCAAAAAGTTTTCAGAATCTTAAACTAGGAATTCCACAAAGAATGGAGAGCCATCAAAACCCTAGATCGAATAGGCTTTAGAAATAGGCTTCAAATGTTCACCGGAGATGAATTACAGCAGTCGTCATTCTGAAGTTCGCAATCATCGTTCTGAAGTTCGTGAGAAGCCGAAGGCGCTCGACTCAGTGTTGCTGGAAGAATTCTGAATGCAGTGTATGTAAGGTGGTTTTAACGATGAATGAACACCCGAAATTGAAAGTTTTAGATGAGCGTGCCGGAACCTAAAGATAAGGAGATATCGATCCCACAAAAGTCGACAGATCTGATTTTGCCGGAGAAAGAGATCACAGATGAGTTCACCTAAGAGATGCAAAAGTTCATGCCGCAGAGATGCAAAAGTTCACGCCGGAGCCGATGTTTATCTTTTGTGAAAATAAAATAAAATAATCATAAATGAAAATAAATTTAAACGCATGATTTTTATCTTTGCTTTGACAAAAGCACATAATTTCCAAAAGAAAAAAAACAAAGAAGCTTTGAAATTGGTTTATATTAATTAATCTTTTTTTGAATTTATTATTATTTTTATATATAATTAAGATAAAGTGGAGAAGATATAAATTTCTCAAAAGCTGTAAGTATTAAATTTAAATTTTAAAATTCAATTTTTAAATATTTTTATCCTAGTGTTTACATACATCAGTAAGTTCACTTTTTTAATTTTAATTTTAATTTTTTCCTATTTTAGTGTTTGGCTAATATAGTAACATTTTTTAAAAACATATCTTTGAATTTTAAACTACTATAATTTCTTTAATTTTTTTCTTTTGGGGGGTGGGGGGGGGGGGGGGGAAGAATTGGGGGTTGGGTGGGGTAGTAGGAGGTCAAGAGGTAGGGGTAAAAATTACTATAATTACAAAAAAGTGAAAAACAAATAGCAAATAAAAACTTGTTATGAAAACTCTTACCGATACAAAATTTGGGATATTATCTTCTTCTTTTGCGTTTTCCCCTAATTTAATTATTTTTCTTTTGATTGTTCTTTATAAAATTAAGAGTGTGCTTTGTTATGACTTTTAATAATAAAAAATCAAAACAACTTAATTATCTAAAATTCTAAAAAGAATAAATAAAATGTATTCTATTATTGTCCTTATTTGTTGTTTATTGTTATATCTTTTTCTTTTAATCGCTTGTGACATGATTTTGTTTTATTTCTATTATTTTGAGCATTGTTTAATTTAAAAGATACATTATTTGATAAATAAATTCATTCTCAGAACAAATTGATAAACGACCGAAATACAAATGAAAAAAGTAAATGAATAAATGTGAAGAAAAACAGATATACATAATTAAACTATCAATTAAATATCATAATCATTTATAAAATCAAATACATCTACAATTGATACTTATAGCTTCAATTCAAATTCTAATAAAGCCAAAACTACATCATAAGAGTACAAACTTTTTAACTCAAACCCCAAACAACATTTTTTCTCAATGTAAAATTTATTAACGCATACATATATATTAAAAGTCCAAGTGAGATCATATCAAATGTGTGTATCAATCTCTGTTGAATTTTTAGTTTTCATAAGCAATTTTTTTAGTTATTTTAAACTTGCAAAATTGAATTCTGAAGCCAAAAGATTAAAACAGAACAATTAAGGAAATTATGTTCTTACACCCAAGAATTAACAAATTACCCCTAGATAAGAGATCGCCCACATAACGCATCATCACTAACTTCTTTTGGTAAATCCAAGGTGAAATCATTATCAGCACAAAATATTGAGTGAAAAAGTGGTCTCGGTTGAATTTTGGGACAACCGGAGCAAAAGATAATTTTTTGGGGCGTAATGTAATTTCCATTATAAAGTGTGTGACCCCTCGCATCGCAGAGATGCCCCAAAATGGGTTATTTTCACTCGTTACACATAAAACTCATTCAATGGGTGCGATTTACGTATTACATAAAAAAATGAACTAATGCGAAGCAAGTTTGTGAGTCGGACCTACTCCATCATAGTTCAAAGTTTTCTTGTCAGCTAAAATTTTAATGAGGGGCATCTTAGACTTTTACCCACCCCCTCCTACAGTTAATCCAAGACTAATATAGGTCATTTTCAACCGTTGAGAGGAGGTGAGCTCCTCCGTGATGAGCCTGAGATCATTGATTTGTTTGAGTTATTTATTGGTCACTTGTCTACTCTTTATTCTTGCATAGATAGACATTTGACGAATGATGTGAATTGATGTTTTCTTTGAGTTGATGTTGTTTCCATATTATTCTACCTGTGTCTGTTGCACTCAACTATTTTACATACCAGTACATTCTAAGTAATGATGTCCACTCTAGACTGCATCGTTTTATGATGTAAGGGCAGGTACAAGAGATCGTCAACAGGCGCTCCGTTGAAGATCTCAGATTTGAAGCTAACTTGGTGAGCCTCCCTTACTCTGGAGGATCCACTACATTTATTCATCTTGCTTTAGAGTTAGAGATTTGACTATTTCATTGTTTTGGATTTGGGTAACCATGTGTTTGTCATTGGCACCACATGAGTAGTAATAGAGGCTTCATAGACGATGGTTGATGTTGTGAGCAAGTTCTTTCTACTGATAGGCCTCAGAAAGAATCTTGGTGTGGAGCTCTCCGATGTTTGGCACATATAAATGGACCTAGTTTTAAGGACTCCACCTCCAATTAGCTGAAATAAAGGATGTTGTTGTTGCGGAATACTTTCACCTAGTGTCATAAGCTCAGAATCCTCGTGTTGTCGCTATTTTACTGTAGTAACAAAGGAAGATTCTGCTATATTCTGAACAATTACACCTCCACCCTCCGCATCTACTAGCCACACCTGCAAAGTAGCGAGCTAACTTAGATCTTTTGTCATTTTAACTTATCAGATTCATCATGGCTTAGACTTCCTATGGACTTCCAGTGAAGAGTATCAGCAACAAAATTAGCTTTGTCGGGATGGTATAAAATGTCAACGTCATAGTCCTTTAGTATTCTAGCCATCTCCTTTGCCATAGGTTTAGCTCCTTTTGCATAAATAAATATTGGAGGCTCTAATGGACGGTAAAAACATCAATATGAACCTCATAGAGATAATGCCGCCAAGTCTTTAGGGCAAAAACAACTACGACAAGCTCAAGATCATGAATAGGATATGTTTTGTTCATGTTTCCGCAACTTTCTTGAAGCGTATGCGATAACCCTATCATGCTGTATAAAAACATAACCTAGGCAAATTCTCAAGGCCTCACACTATATAATATAACCTTTACTGCCATCTAGAAGAGCAAAAATAGGTACAGTGGTAAGCTTTTTTATTAGCTCCTGAAAACTCTGTTTACATGTTTTAATCCACTAAAACTTAGCAGCATTATGTGTCAATTTTGTCAGTGGTGTAAAGATAGAGGAGAATTCATCAAAATACCTTCTATAATATCCTACCAAGCCTAAAAAGCTATGGACCTAGATCAGATTCAAGGGTCTCGACCAAACCATCACTGCTTCAATCTTTTGGCCATCGACCTTAACACCATAGCCAGTAATAACATGACCAAGAAAAGCTACAAAAGTTGACCAAAAATTCACATTTGAAGAATTCAGCATAAAACTTGTTCTCCTGGAGAGTCTGTAATATAGCTCGAAAGTGGTAGGCATGCTCAGCTTTTGACTGTGAATATATCAAGATGTCGTCAAAAATCATAATCATAACTTTATCGTAGAATGGTTTAAAGACTTAATTTATTAGATCCATAAAAATTGTTGGGGCATCTGTAAGCTCGAATGACATGGAAAGGAACTCAAAATGGCCATACCTTGTCCTAAATGTTGTCTTTGGAATATCAACATTCCTAACTCGCAACTGGGGTAATCGGATCACAAGTTGATCTTTGAAAAGCATTTGCACCATGCAACTGGTCGAACAAGTCATCAATCCACAGAAGAGGATACTTATTCTTGATAGTGACTTTATTTAGTTGTTTGTAATCAATTCACAGCCATAAGGAGCCATCTTTCTTTAGAGCAAAGAGCATCGGAGCACCCCAAGGATATGTACTTGGCTTAATAAAGACTTTATCTAGTATGTCATGCAATTATTCCTTTAATTCTCTTAGTTCTGCTGGAGCCATTTTGTAGGGAGGAATGGATATAGGCTGCATATCGAGAAGCAGATCTATGCCAAAATCAATTTCCCTTTCCGGGGAATTTTTGGAAGCTCACCAGGGAGTGCCATCAGGAATTTAATCATATTAGGGACGGATTGAATGGTCACTGGCTCGTTGATCAATATCCCAGCATGAACTAGATGGTATATACAACCTTGATCAGTTAGCTTCCAAGCCATAAAGTATGAAATAAATTTACCCTTTGGTGTGGCAGCATCACCCTTCTATTCTAACCTGAAAAATGAAAGAGGACAAGCTTTGCACGATAATCAGTGTTAGCATAACAAGATGCCAACCAATCCATACCCATAACGACATCAGAATCTAGAATAATCAATTCAACTAAATCAAATAGAGGTTGGACGTTCATTAATTAATGTTGTACAACCTCGATAGCTGTGACAACCTATAATTCAATCGCCAACTGGCATAGATACCTCAACTAAGCATGAAAAAATCTCAGGTCTCATATCAAGCTTACTAGAAATAAATGGAGTAATATATGAAATTATAGAGCTAGGATCTATCAGTGCATAAAAAACATGAGAATGTATCGTCAATACACCTATGACAACATCCAGTGATGCCTTTAAATCCTATCGGCCTGTGAATGCATAAAATAGATTCTAGCCACCAGTAGAACGTGAAATGTATCATTCACCTCTTCCCCCTAATGTGAAGAGGCTGGTCGGGGAGCATGTACAAATGATGAAGAGGCTACTATGGATCCCAAAGGTTGAGTTGGTGTAACTCTGCCTAATTGCGGGCACTAGCTAATAAAATATCTTGTCTGCCCACAATTGTAACACACATCTAAGCCCTTTCTACATTTCTTGATGTTAAGCTTACCTTACTATGTACATGGAGGATTAAGTTGTCTCATTTGTGCAGAACTCTTTTGTCGATGGCTTTCAGGCTGGCTGTAAACTCTGCCATGGTCCTGACTGAATATAACGATCAAATTGTTGGCCTTGCATCTATAGTGGGAAAGTACCTATTGACTGTGGTGGATATCAATTAAGTGGGGGGCCTAAAATCACCTCGCGGTTCCCTATAATACCCTATAGTATGAGATCTCTTGGTGTGCTTCTTGTCTTTGTGGGTATACAAATCCAACGACAAAGGACCTCTGTAGTCTGAGCGAAAGCCTGTACATGGGAAATAGCTATACCATCCTATAAAGATGATATCCTATAGTCTCTAATCAGATAATCCCTTAAACCATCCATATAATGATAAACTCTAGTGCTCATGGTATGTACAATATCTGGTGCGTACCTAGATAAAGAAATGAACCTAAGGTTATACTCCCTCACATGCAAATCCCCCTACCTCAAATTGATAAACTGGTCAAGACAGGCCTCTTGAACCTCCCATGGTAAGTAATGGGCTAGAAATACCTTAGAGAAGTCCTCCCACTTTGCTGGCAGAGCATCAAGACCCTAGGATCTCTTCCATGCCTCATACCTTAAGATGGCTACATCACGTAGTCAAAAAGAACCCAACTCCACAACCTCGGTGATGGAGGCATGCATCACCCTGAATACTCTATACATATGGTCTATAAAGTCCTTGGGATCCTTAGTGGAATTGGATCTTGTAAATACTGGAGGGTCCATGTGAAGAAACTCTCGTACCTTTGAGCTTTCTGTCCGATCTCCTCTTGTATCGGCTCTCGACTCTAGTTATTTATCATGAGTTGAAGCCATCTTAGTCAGCAGCTGAACTTCCTCCCTCATCCCCTGCTCCCCAATCTCTAATGGGGGAACAACTGGTACTTGAGGGCCTGCGTCCCTATACCGTTGAAACTGATGGGGCTGGGGAACTACATCTCCTCGGCCTCAACAGTTGTTGGGGAAACTAGTATTATGGGTAATAGAGAATCATTGTGTAACTTCATGGAAAATATATTCCTCTTACTCGGCGAGGAATGATTGGTACCTTCTCTTTCATCCATACCTTGTTCACGTTGTGCCATCTCGGGAGATGGCATAATGTTTGAAAAACTAATTCTGGACCATTTAGGTCATGGGCTAGTTAACAATAAGTCATATACACCTAGGTAGATAAGCAAAAATTATAAAGTACTAGATAGCCAATGATGCTACAACCAGAGAGGTATATGCACATGCACATATATATACATGCCAAACCTATGGTTGGAGACAAAAAGTTGCAAAAAAAAAAAATTAATCCAAAATAGCATGTCCACAATAGCATCTAAGAGTGTCACTAACACTATCGGGATGGGGCCTTGACTAAACCAAATTGTAAAAAACAAAAGCAGACATCTTGTGAAAGCTCCAGGAAGAGGTGGAGCTTACCAACTCACAGATGAGTTAGAATCATCACGGAGGGGTCAATCAGAATCCCTATGTGAACCTGCATGCATAAAATAAAATGCAGCGTGCCAAGGCAATGGGATGTCAGTACTAATAAAAATATAGTAGTATATAAGGCAGAAAGTAAAATTATAAATATCTATAGTAAAAAGGAAAATAGAGATACCACCTACAACCAAAACTCAACTAACCTTCTTAGCTAACACTCGAGCTCTTACTAATCAAATATGAATGGTATTCTCAAGTAATCGCATGTCCAAAATACATATATATAGATGCAAATGCATGGTATACCCAGCCAAATGCTAGCAAAGGTGGTCCTCTCCGATAGCTAACCGGCATCATATTCACCAACCTATGGCTATCCGTATATAACTTTTGTGTATATATATATATATATATAGTAATTTGGAAAAATAGGTCCCTTATCTCCGATTATAGCTCGAAATCCTTGCATAATATGCCATGTATGATAAGAATATTGAATGCACATACTACGTCACAGAAAGAACTTAGCAAATCTTGGCTTACTGGTACTCTTGCACTCATAATGTCATAATCATTATCATAACATATATTCATGACTCATGGTATCTTATATATCTTTCAAATAAGTTCGGAAACTTAACTCATCTTTTACAATGATACCTTAACTCTTAAGATGTTCATAAGAAACTTAAGGTGCTTCACCTAATGCTTATACTTGGTTCCTTGCTAATTAGTAAAAGAAAGTATTTAAGAAAAGTCAAGTGCCGTAGTAGTTTAAACAGGAGTATTATATTTGAGCTTATTGGAAATCAACATGTTACTTTTTAAGTTCTTCAAATATAATTTTAGTGAGAAAGGGAACTGATTATGACTACTAAATTTACCTCATAATCATCCTTTGTTTTTAGTGAAACCGCCCAAAGAAGGGTAACACTTCAAACACACGGACAAGCAATCAGGAAAGCCGATAAATTGATATATGGATACTGAAATCCCAATTTATCGAACGAATGGAATATTAACTTAATATCATCATGAAAATAATTTACCTGTGATTTGAATGCCTTTTACATAATCTCTTTCTAGAAATAGATAGTAAAATATCGCATTTGACATTTTGAGAATCTCCCAGATTTCGTGCTTAAAAGAGGGACTGAGCTTGACTTTAACATAACTTTCTAACGAATGTTTGAATGCCTGAAGTTTCTTCACGAAAGTTGTTTCTTACACCCTAAGCTTCACAAACACTATATATAAGCAACTTATACACACCTATAATAGTTCATAATTGAGAACAAATTAGCAGAATTTCTATATAGCTTTAACATGATGTAACATACGTAGAACTTCGTAAAGCCAATCATAAAAGAGCCCCAAGATTATTTCCTGAACAAACCAGTTATATAGCTGGAAGAACCAGCAAGAGTAAAAATTTACTACCTTCCAAAACTAGCTCCTAATCCAGCTAATAGGAGGGGAAAATGATTGCAAGATCTAAAGAACGCATTTCTAGGCATGGGGGCGAACTTCAACGATAGATATCACTAAAAACATACCTAAATCGCTCAAGAACCTCATGGGAACTCTCTCTTCAGTTTCCTAATTATTTTGGAACAAAAATGAAATATTTAGGGTCTTAAAATGTCACATTTGTGACTTATAGGTTTCCATTACCCAACCCGGTCAGTGACCCGATTTACTGCTCGAAAAGTCCACAGTAAAATATTCATAACGTTTTACTCCAAATTCGGTTGATGTGTAATTTTGTGTGTTGCAAACTATACTCATAGACCTTTGATTTGATAGGTCATGAACTATTTAACTCTTTATATTTTCGGAGATATGGCTGGATATTTCATCTAAAGTTAAGAAAGAGTTGTAAAGAGGCTTACAATAACTTTGGTCAACCTTTGTCTCGCAACTTTCTTGACTCCAAAACTTAACATATGACCATTGTCATATTAAAGTCACTCTTAACACTCTATTATTAGAAAATTATACACTCTTAGTACCATCCAAAAGGTAAAACTTAATTTAAAGCTTCCGGAAGGGCGGGTGCTACTCGAGCCATTTCTTTAATGTCATATATGTGTTTAAGGGATTCCTTTGACCTAAAATTTAACTCCTTGATATGACCACTCATTTTTTGTCTTATTAGCCTTAGGTACTAACAAAATCATATACAGATTATATATCATGCCACACTATGTATATTATGCAAGACAAGAAACATATGGTTTCACAATTACAATGGATTTAAAAGGAAAAAAGTAAGTCTCAAATGATGCTGTCCCTAAAGTAGAACATGATAATAGATAAGAGAAGGAGGGTTCACTGAGATAATAAATAGCTACCTTACTGATCTATAGAAATCCCTTGAATAAGAAGATAAAAAAGAGTATCATGAAGATACAATCTCATAACCTACACAAATGTAGAAGTAAGGGTGAGAACCATCCATACGGTACCTAAATAATGAACTGTTAAACACAAAGTCAAGTAGTATAGAATATAGGTACTCCTATAACTCCAACCGAAACTCCATAACAATAACCTGCATAAAACCAGCCTAAAATAGGACAGTAACAATTATAGATTAACAACACAAGAGATCAAGTTCATCAATCACAAATTGCACAGAAAGGAGCTGACAAGTTTATAAATTATAAAGATGTGCAATATAGTGTAATTATAATGTTTGACCAACTGATATACACCCTCTATCTCTCAGTTTAGGACCCAAAACAAATTTATTAGTCCATGCATCTATTGCAGTGTGTAATACGATCCTAGAATTATAGCATTCGCCATAGTATGCGACACAATGCTTGAAGTGGTACGTTATCTTTAGTTCTTATTCCTCCTTAATTCACATAACTTTTAACTCAACCTTGTCTCATAACCAATGCAAATAAACATGATCACACAAATAATGAGGAGATGTACATTTTCATAACAACACACTATTCATAACAACACAATTGTGATACAACATCAATAATAAATCAATAAACCTTTCAAATCATTCTTGACACATAAAGCATCAACATGTAAGAAAGTAGCGTTTTATTTATCCCTTTTTCATCATTAGGATTATTCAATAAGAACAAGTCAACTCATTACCTATCACGGCCTAAGATAAACCTTATGTGTGACACGACGATCGAGACCCCGAAGAAGACCAACCAGTCCGTCTTATTTATCATTCATGAGAACATACAAGACATATAAAGCATCATTTATTCAATCGACTAGAAACAAGCAGAAACAAGCCTCAAGGATTCAATCCATATAAGGGCTTAGTCAAGTCGCAAAGGAGTCAAATATCGACTTTTACACATGGTGTTCAACAATCCTTTACATAGCATAGTCTAACAATGGACAGGAGCTAAGACATGTCCTAGATCACACCCAATAAAAAGTAAAGTAAATGTCTCAACGTGAAATCAACTAAAAAGATATCATTGGCTCAATGGGCAAACCACCGAAGCATGAGGGCTTGCCTATCACATGATGTGGTATCAACCAAACGAGCCACGAGGAGAGTGGGGAGCATCCAACCATACATTTTTAACAATGTAGGAAAAAATGCATTAGTGCATTAGAATATACTAATTATGTTAGCAATGCATAATATACATAGATATAGGTACATATAACATGCATAGAATGATGCATGTGTCATGTGATGCAATACTGTAATAACATAAGCATGAAGTAAAACATGATTATAAGTTGTATGATAAAAGTCTCAAATTTTATAATCAAGCTTAAAGTAACATAATTATTTTTGGGAGATTATTATAACTGACAGTAAGACTATGTCAGCAATAACATGAAATCCAATGTAACCCTATATTGAGAAAGGGGTAGCCCACATGCCAAGGTAGACTGTATCATGGTGAATTCATTCATTCAACATGAGGAACTAAATATGGATCCACTAGCCTAGCTTACAAGCCAACCTATGGTGGCACATAGTTCTAGATAAGAGCTTGCTACTAGGATTTCCTTGGGCAGATAACCTAAATATCTATCAAAGCAAACCCTATCTCAAGCGTTCTCAGTGCTAAGTCAAATCCCACAAAATAGTATATCATAGTATTATAGTCATTCATAAGTCAATGATAACTTTGATTCATTGAAAATAATCATTCATAAAGAGTAGCTTATAAAAACTTTGGGTGATTCATCAATGTGAGAATTGTCCTTATCATACATGAATCTATGATTAGGTCAGAATTGTCCTTTTACCAAACATTCATTCATTCATATAATTATAGAAGGGGCTTTATAAGACATAATTGAGTAACTTTCATAAATCATAGAAGAAATCTTCGTCATTTATTATCAGGATTTATTACAAAAGAGGTTAAATGATATGGGTTCAATGTCTAAACAATTTTAAAACATGAAAATCTAAAGATCATGCATAACTATGAAGAATAACATCAATTTGAATCATAAAAATAAGAACCCATAATTTACATTCTTGAATCTGTCAAGACCTAATCTTTCAGGTCATGAAGGCGCATGTTAGGTCCCACGTATAGGCAAGCCAACCTTGAATCCATGGTATCTATCCTGAATCACTAATCATAACACATACTAGAAACATAGCAGGAAACTAATCACACCCTACCCAGAACCTAGAAGTCATCGGTACAAATCTACTATAGACACAAAACCAACACAAAAGTATATACATAGCCATATAGAATCCAGAATGAGCTCCTACATATACAACCCAAAACTATAATGTACAATTCTAGTGTTTGAATACAAAAGACAACCTAGGGAAATGTAGACTATAGAAAATCTGAAGTTGTTGATGCTCACCAAGTCTCCAGAAGAGTCCACAATCCCCTAAATCAATGGCCACGGCTCGTACCCAGACCTAGACCGTGAGTAGATGCACAAAAGTAGGGGTGAAAGGCGATAAAAGGCACCCAGTAGGCATCATCGACCAACTGAATGAAATACAGTAAATATGGTAAGAATAATGTAATGAAATACTACAATGTTCGTTATCTAAACCCAGGTCAAAAGATAAGCATATCAAGAAAACCATAGAACCCCAACTGAACGTACCCAAAACAATGTGCAACGATATCAACTGACAAAACCCGAAAATCAAGTGTCAACTATGTTAGTAGCACAAGGAGAACCCACAGGTAATGACAATATATATTGATCAAGCCGGTATGTGGCACTGAATCCTGTAGTATCATGTTAGAATAACTGAGTAAGACAAGGAGGACCAAAATGAGCAAAATAGAGCAGTGTACGAGTAACCAATTGACTATACCATGCGGAACCATTTCACACTATTATATGATCATGGTATGGTGTTGTACGTGGGTGTAAATCCCTAGTGTCTATGCCTACACACCAACTAAGCCCCCATAAGCCTAGAAGATACACCCACGCAGAACCAGGGGTTAATAGGTATATGGACATAATGTAATGACTCGACCTAGGGCTTAGTCATCACACGGTGAATGAGATACCCAAAGGTACATCACCCAAGTCATCTTTTGTATGTTAAGCATTCATAGACATACATTAAAGCATCTGCAGAATAAAAATATGGGAAGGGTCTATGGTACCATACTATGAAAATGAAAAAACATTAAAAAAGAAATATTAACATTTGTCCATAACGCATACTGACTAAAAGATAGATGGACGGAACCGATAACGGTCAGCTTTCATCAAATAGAACGAACTCCAATATTTAACAACATAATAGGAACAATCCTCAAAAGTCCAACATATACATCAATGTCTCAAAAAATACAAGCTAGAATGGAAAATGGTAAAGTCCCAAACTAAGGGTTTACCATACCAAAAGCACTAGTCTTGAAAGTCATACAACTAGACACGAGCCGGTGGAGGAGCACCTGTCCATACTTGGTTAAATTGTGCAGGAAAAATATACATTAGTTCGTTGGAATGTACTAAGTATGTAAGATGTATGAAATGAAGAACTTGAAACCCTTATCCTTAGGAAGAACTTGAAACCCTAGCCTTCCCTTGACCCCTTTCTAGAGAGAATATTTGCCTTAGATGTTGAGAATGAGAGAATGGGAGTATCACTAAGGGTCCTAGGACTTTATGGTATAATTTAGGACCCTTTGAATTCCAAAAATGATGTGGTATAGGAATAGGATTTGCGAAAATGACAAAACTATACTTCACTAAAACAGTCGGAATAAAACTACGAAAGCTTGATTATTGGTCGTGGTTTAAACCATGGACTTTAGTCCTGTCCATCCTATTACATTTTTTAAAACTTTAGAAACCATCTTGCTAACCCAAAACTACAAAACCTTTTCTATGGACCATCCTTTGACCGACATCCCATGGTTGGACCCATAGAGTCCCTCCACACTTAATCAATTTGTTTACTCTTTTAGGTTTCACCTACGAAAGGTATGCATGGGTCGTATAAAGGTCTACAGAAGATACTGTTAATCGTAGGTTGCTTTCCAGCAAACTCCAAGTTTACTTCATGTTTGATACTTTCATACGAGCCTACCTACGAGATATCACTCTTCTTACGGGTCGTCATTAGGTACGTGGGTCACCCCACACATGGAAACCTCTTCCCTTTCCTAAATTTCATGTTCAAGGACCGACCTACGGGCTGTAACTCAATCTATGGGCCATATATGGGCCTCATATACTGACTCCAGGTCATTTTCTGCCCAACGTTTTTCTACACCCTTAGGCTTCTAAACTGCAGTTATTACAATATCTCCCCCTGGGAACATTCAACCTCGAATGTATTTAAAGGCTGGCTCTATGGAGTAAATCATCAACTAATAATCTAGTATGCATGCAAAAATACAACTTAAACATCATTTTATGAAATTTTAAAAATCCACATTTAAATCATATCTCAAAACAGTACATAAACATAAGAATGAGTGTATGCATCATGGAAACTGAAATTCAAGGCATTAGAGGTTATAGGAAAGATTTCTTTATAGCTTAGGCTTGAGTAAAGTGGAATAGATACAAGTAACGCTTCGTTATATTCGCTTCCACTTCCCATGTAGCATCCTTAACTTGTTGATTTCTCCAAAGCACTTTGACGAATGCAACATCTTTGTACCTTAGCGTTTTCACTTGTAGGTCTAGGATATCAACATATATCTCTTCATAACTCAAATCCTCTTTAATGTTCAAATCATGCAAAGGAACTATGGATTTTGGATCACCTATGAATTTCCTCAACATCGACACATGAAAAATCGAATGGATTAAATGCATCTCATTAGGTAGATCCAACTCATATGTTACCTTTCCAACTCTTCCTACCACTTTATACGGCCTTACATACCTAGGTATCAATTTCCCATTTTTACCAAGTCGGATCATCACATCTTTCATAGGAGACACCTTTAAATAGACCTAATCACCTCACCAACTTCAAACCACCCAATGCGCAATCAACACCGTCTACCGTATGACGCCTCAAATGGTGTCATTCCAATGTTTGCATGATAAGTATTGTTGTAGGAAAACCCAATAAGTGGCAAATGCTCACCCCAACTCCCCTTGAAATCAAAAACACATGCTCTAAATATATCTTCCAAAGTGAAAATAGTCCTTTCGGCTTGTCCATCGATTTGGGGATGAAAAGCAGTACTCAACATCACCTTAGTACCAAGTCCCTCTTGGAAAGATCTCCAAAAGTAATAGGTAAATTGAACACCATGTTCCGATATGATGGACAATGGAATCCCATGCAGCCTCACCAACTCTCAAATATACAAATAAGCATAATCTTCAGCAATAAATGTAGTCTTGATTGGTAAAAAGTGAGATGACTTTGTCATGCGATCTACTATCACTCATATGGAGTCAAAATGCTTCTTATTCTTCGGCAACACCTCTCCCAAGTCCATATTAATTTCTTCCCACTTCCAAGTAGGAATATCAATGCCTTGGGATAGGCCATCTAGCCTTTGATGCTCCACTTTGACTTGTTGGTAATTGGCACACTCGAATACAAATCGGGAAATGTCCTTCTTCAGTCCATTTCACTAAAAGATCTCCCTCAAATCTCTATACAATTTTGTAGTGCCAGGATGAATTGAATATGAAGAGTTATGAGCTATCTCGCAATATCATATTCTTCAACTCACCATCATTGGGTACTCACAAATTCTGTTGATATCGAAGAATCCCATCTCCTCCTTGTGAGAAGACTTTTATGTTTACATCTATAACGACTCAACCTAGGGACCTAGTGGCCACATAATGAATAAGATACCCTAAGGCACCTCACCCTAGTAATCTTAAGCATTTATATTTATAAACATAAGAAAATTCAGAAGTAAAACGGGGAAGGGTCTATGGGCCTTTTTAGACGATGAAGTAACATTAAAAAACATGAATAACTAACATAGTTTTTTCCATAAAGCATATCAACTAACATATAAATAGATGGAACCAATAACAGACAGTTTCCATCAAATACAATAGACTCTAGTATTTAAAAACATAGAAAGTAAATGCCTCAAAAGGGGCATAAATATATCATCTCAAAATAAAATATATGATAGAAAGGAAAATGATAGAGCCCCAAACTAAGGGCTCGCCAAACATAAAAGTACTAGTCTAGATCGCCAACTACTAGCCACGAGCCGTTGGAGGAGTGACTGTCTCGACATGGCTAAATAATGCAGGCAAAATATGTGTTTGTACATTAGAATTTACTAAGTATATGAGATGCAATGCATGAATGAAATTGTAATGCGATCATTCATAAATATAACATATAAGTACGTATGAGATGAAAAGTACATAAAGTGAGCTTAAACATGCATAAGGAATAAAGCTCAATATGAATAAGAGTCAATGCATGAGAAAACACATGTGCGAGAATCATAAACTTATGGGAGAAGACCTTAACCGACATATAAGATTATGTAAGCTACTACATGGAATACAAACATAACACCCCATGTTGGTACGGGGAGACCACTTGCTGGGTGGAACTCCATCAACTTTGCATGCATCTTAATAACATAAATCGCCTACATGGATCCACTAGCCTAGCCTACAAGGATTCCTATGGTGGCACATAGTTAGGGATAATGAGATTTATCTTTGATGGGTCATGCCCCAACTAACGGGATGAATTCCAATATCAAGTACACTCGGTACTAAGTCATCCCACGGAATCTTTAAAACATAACTTAGAATCATAAGTAGCAATCATAAGAGTAGCTCAAACTGTATATACCACCAAGTGAATATTGTCCTTTTATCTTGGGGAACTTCATAAAACATACTTAGGGAAATTGTCAACATGCTTATATTTTTGACAAATCATAACTTCAAACTCATCTTTAATGCCCTAATCATCAAAAAAAATTATGCAAGACTTTACCTGAATACTAGGTGGGCTAGATTTTTAAATGGAACAATCTTAAATCACATAAATCATGGAAATATACTTCTTTAAAGACATTAAAATAGTCCACATCATATCAGCAATAAAACTAATTATTGGGGTCATCATCAATAGCTTAAATACATGCATATACTTAGTAAAAATATCATAAGATATCATGAATATCATTTAATAACATAAAACATCATGAAATCATCATAAGCATGCATAATATCTTAAAAGAACTAAAAAAAGGTGAAATACTTTAAAAAAGACTTTATGGGTGGAAAGATACCCATAAATCAATCTCACATACCATAAAAGACTTGGGAAGAACAAACTTGGAACCTTGGTGAAGTTATTGAAACCCTAGCCTTGCCTTGCCTTGCCTTGCCCTTTTCCTTAAGAGAGTAATTTCCTTAGGAAAATTTGAGAATTGAAAGAATGATTAGAATAGATGTTTCTTAGGGTTCAGGATCTGATTTAAGGCCCCTTTGGATCCCAATATGACTTAGTTTAGGAATGAAAATGGCAGAAATGATTAAGCTATCCTTCATTAAGGTTACCGAAAATCAACCTACAAAAGCCCCTTCACGGGCCGTGGAATGAACCACGGGCCATAGGTCCTGCTCATGCTGTTAACTTTTCCAAAATCCTTGAAACTGTTTTGTTGGACTCAAAGCTATAAAACCATTTTTTGGGTCATATAACTTCTTACAGGTCATGATTAAGTTAAAGTTGGCCTCGGAGAGTTTTTGGAATCAAATCCAGAGTTGTTATGTGGATTTTAGGTTTGGAGTTGGAAATTGAGTTAAAGTTTGACTTTGGTTTGGCTTTGGTTAACGTTTTGAGATCCGGTGCTCGTATTGGACTTTTTGATGGTTCCATGGGTTTTCGGAGGTAATTTTAGTGCTAGAATGATCTTTTTCTTGATTTTTAAGTATTCCAATAGCATTTTGGCATTTCAAGTGGCCTAAGTTAGTCTATTTGTGTCTTATCGGATTCTGGGTTATGGAGATTTTGGATTTGATTTTTTAATAATTTCATTGAGTTTGGAATATCAATTTAGTAGGACTGCATATATGATTTGTGTGTATGGGGTTCCAAATGAATCTCGAGGGTTGATTTTGAGTATTTAAAATTGTTTGAAATTTGTTGAGTTCTGGTGCTATAGCATGCCTCGCTTTAAGGAGGGTCTGGTTGCTAAATGGACCTTACTAAAGCTAAAGGGGTTCTATATAGCAAGAGTTCACCAAAGTGACCAGTGTGAAAGTGACGTCCAAACTTTTGCGGGTGTCGGTTTAGCGACATCAGAGGCCTCGTTTTCAAGCCCTGGTCAAGCATTTTAGGCATTTTTTTTTAACATTGTTTGCACTTTGAGAGCTTAGCTTGGATGATTTTCAGTTTGATTTTTAAGAGATTTTCACTGCAAAAGATATTTTCAACTCTCTTATTCATTAAAAATTAATTATTCCTTGATTTTAACATCAAATTTGGAGTTTTCAATTGATGAAATTAGGATTTTTTTGTGAACTTGGATTTCCTAAAAAAAAGGGTGATTATGAGCTCATTTTAGCTCCATTTTTTAATTGATTTTCATTGATGGGTTTCTGATTGTGAGAGAAACATTTACATCGAAAAAATTTGAAATTTTGGCCTTCATTTCTGGTATTGAATTTTTTGGCAATTGTGCCCCTTTTCCTGAATTGTTTGATTTCGATGTCATTAGCTTTGAATTGTGATTGTTGATTCACTTTAGAATAGATTGTGGTTCTTCAAATTCATTTAAAAAAGGGGAGGAACTCTTGTTGGATTGATTGTTTGGCTAATTTGAGGCAAGTGAAGTCTAGACCTTATTGAGTTTAACTAAACTCGGTATCTTCCTTTTTTGGGGTAATTTGGGATTCTGAAATGATTTAGTGAAATGATTTAGTGAGTATGAGGGTAATGGGGATGTTGATTTGATAATATGTAGGAATTGACTCTTGAATCGATATGTAAATGTTAATGATTATGGCCCTTGAGTTGATGAATTAGATTGAGCTTGTAATACCGATTGTTGAAATGTGAATGTTGTTCATATTGATATAATTATTGAGCTTTGACTCATGTTCTGTGGAAATCTCTATTGAAGTACTTTTGTGTGATGTTCAGCTAGTTGCATAATTTAGCATTTGTTGAAATCATTGAAATGAATACTTGTGAAATGTGGAATAAATGGAGATAGACCTAAACTATGATGATATAGTGATTGATGAGAACTTGATTCATGATGTGATGTAATTATCATGTGATACTATTGATGATAAATAAAATATTGAAAGGACTATGAGTTTGAATATTTGATTGTTGAATAAATGAATTATGTGGACATCTTGCACATGCTCATACTTATGAAAGTAATTATTATGTTGTAATGACATATACTTGCTTTATATCTCAATAATGATGACAATCCAAAGATTTTGCCTAGAAAAAGAAAAGAAAAGAAAAGAAAAACCAAGAAAATTGTTCCATCTAGAAAAAGTAAAGAAAAGTTGAAGAGAAATAATTGTGGCTAGATATAAAAGTAAATACCGAAGGAAAAGAGTTCTGCTGGATACATTGTCCTTGTGTGGCCTCCATGGTTCAATATAATTATATCAGCAGATGTGTATTGTAGAATAGACATTGCATCATTATGTTATTTGCATACCATGGCATTTTATCTCATTGCATTATATTTTTTCATTTAATTGTGGTAATTGATTTTAGCTAAGATATATTGATTGACTCTATTCTTTTAAGATATTGAGATTGATTGGTTGAAACATGGTGTATTGATTCTGTGATGGAATAAATATCTTTATTATGTACATGCTAGCCTTTTCTGCATATAGGTTTTGTAGTTTCAAAGGTATATAGTTAGGATGGAAGGAGTGCATGTGTAACGACCTGGCCCAACACTGTGAAGTATTGTCCGCTCTTGGGCCTAGCTCATCACGGATTTGTCCCTTTGGGCTCACCCCAAAAGGCACCTCATAGTATATAGACTAGTCCTTTACTTATATACCCAACATCTCTCTTGTGTTTTGCCGATGGGGCACTTCTCATCTAAAGATGGGTTGTTACACACACCCCCTCTATGGACTCAGCGTCCTCGCTGAGGTTTTCCCAGCATAGGATTCGCCTAGACTTAGCACTGTGGTTTGCCCCGCCTCACCGGGATTCACCTAAAATTAGTTGAACTCTAGCCCCATATTGACAAAGCTGACACAGAAGTGGCTCTGATACCTTCTGTAACAACCTGGCCCAACACTGTGAAGTATTGTCCACTCTTGGGCCTAGCCCATCACAGATTTGTCCCTTTAGGCTCACCCAAAAAGGTGTCTCACAATATATAGACCAGTTCGTTACTTATATACCCAGCATCTCTCTTGTATTTTGTTGATGTGAGACTTCTCATCTCAAGATGGGTTGTTACAGCGTGAGTTTTACATTCTCTACCTACATTTAGGTCCTCTTCTTGGGTACATTTAGTACTCACCCCTGTTTTTCTAAACATGTATATATAGGTTGTGAGCCCAGATCCTATTGACGTTCCTATTCTCTTACGGACGGAGCTCCATCAGGTGATTGATTTAGAGGTAGTTGATTATTGCTCTAGCGTACTCTCAAGACTGTTGGACTTCTTTATTAGTTTTGTTCTACTTGAGAAACAAACACTATTAAGACTTGTTTTATTTCTTTATGATTCTGATATATTAGAGGCTTATACATGTGACATCAGTTTCAGGAGAGTTGTAGATTTTATTATGTTCCTTATACCCTAACCTTTCATTAATTAGATTATATTATTGCTTCAGCTTTTGCATTATCTTGTTATTATCTATTTAGGCTGACTTATCTCGATGGATTAAAGTCAAGTGTCATCATACCTGATTTTAGGTTGTGACATGTTTCTAACACATCATACAAATTCTTGTATTGCAATGCTACTGATTAAGTGGTAGTAAACCGCAACCTTAGAAACCTGGGAGTCATTATTACCATACTACATCTCTTTAATCCAAAATCCTAACCATATAGATACATCCTAATTCATAGTCCATCCCAAACGGTTATTATCATGATTGACATTCCTTGCAATCTTCTTGAAGTTAACCTTACTGTTGACTTAATACCTTAAATTCTATTATACAGCCTAATTATGTGAATTAACTAGTTTCCACACGTACCTTCTTGTTAGCACTCTCAATAGCCTTCACATAGGTATACTTCTTAGAACTTGCTTTACCCTTAAACCTATCATCTCAATATTACTCCACTCCTTTTGGATTATACTGAAGTGATTAGTCCATAATTAGATTCTTAAAATAAACTTCCCACTTAAATACATTAATACCATATGAAGATCCATCACTATAATTTTCCTTAAAAATAAAGCCTAAATCGTGCATCTGTAATGATAACCAGTTGGTTTCTCAAATATGATTGCAATATCAACCTCATTAACTGAGTAAGTAGAACAACTGATAACTCTTTAATAGTTAGTAAATGCACTTACTAACCAATTTGTCTGGTTTGATATCATTAGTACTATATTGAGAAGGCCCACAAGATCTACCACTAAAACACATTGTTGATATTCAAAAGCTCTTTAATCAATTCATCGCGTGGTAAAATTAATAAATCGATTCAAATTGATCACATTTTATTTGGTCATATTTGTAAGTGGCAATTTTTAAATCTTTTTTCTTGACCCATTTTTTCTCAATTCTAACCTTAACCCAATTCTTATTCCTAAGCCCAATTCCCTACCCAAAACCCAATCCCAATCCTAAAAGCTACCCGACCCGACCCATTTTAATACATTACTCCTTCCCTCACACGTTCCTTCCCCTTTCTTTCTCTCTCTCTACTTCTCTCTTCCTCTTTTTCCTCCTTGTACAGCCAGCAGAACCAGAAAAACCAGGCGAGGACGACCACCTTTTTCAGGCCAAACAACAAATAATAGTACACATGTAGTCCCCACTACCCATTCCCTTATCCTTCCGTACAGGAATCCGTTCAAGGAGTCACTCGACGTGTCTCACATCTAAGCCAATGAACTGCGGGGTAACTAACCCTAAAAATAGTTGGAGTAAAGAGATTAAAGATAAAATCCATTTGAGAACATTTGAAAAATCAACAGAAATATAATACTTAACTATTAATACTTGAAATAGATATATATAATATGCAATATATAAACATAACTAAAATTAAAAGATTTGAACCTAAAAATCACTTAAAAATATTTTTTGCACTTTTGAAGGCTAGTTATTTCAAATTTTTAAAATTAAAAGCTTGATAATTAATTTATACTGCGGAGGGTAAAACTTGGATGTCAACACACATTATACCCACCAAGAAGATCATACTCAAATAGTCCACATAAAGAGTGATGCATGTGTATCCTAATGCTACACATCCATTGAATCTCAGTCTAACACCCATGGGGGACATATTTTTCCATATAACCTACCATGGAAAAAGTGGTCTAATCCATCATATAGTACTCACCACAAAGCATATGACCTGGTCGATCATATAGAACTGGAACATGTGGCCCTACCCGTCATATGGTACTTGCCACACGACTAGCGGCCCGATCATTATTTCTCATCATTTCTCATAAGGAGTTTCATCATATTAATGAAATGGAATTGATTCAAGTATAGCATGTTCATATGTATGAATGAGAAGATAAGAATGGTTAATACAAAATTACTATATATATCAACATACATATGTTCATCATTAATAAGGAGTCAAACAAGTGCCTCAGATGCACTTATGAAACTGCATAAGTCTTGTGTGAGTGAAGAATATTCTTGAAAGTGTGGTACAAGGAATCTGTTTGAGCATGACGTTGCAACCATGTGAGAAATGGTGAGCATAGCATTGTCTTGATACTCTTTAGTCATGTCTTGAGGCCTCAAAATTGTGTAGCTGGTTTGTGGAAGCTTCGATGAGGGGCGAAAAGGCATTATCCGCATGTTACACTCCTTTGGTCATGTTCGTAAGAGAAATGTGTGGGTAATTGATTGGTCGATTTGCTTAAGGGCAAGCATAAGGTTAATTTGAGGGTGTTCATGAATCCACAGGTTGGACTCATATTTAGGCCTAAACAGAGCTTAATATTTTCCTCAATGCAAGATTTTATCTTGGAACTAATTTAATCTATGTAATGACCTTAAAGGTCATTTTTGGCACTTTCGACCAAATTACAGTTTTGCCTTTCTCAAAATTTGCTTTGAATCATTTTTTGTCAAGTTTAAAAGTCAAATTTTTAAACCTTGTACGAAGTTGGAGTTTTGCCAAAGAAAGAGTTTTTAAAGGCTTAACGTTGAATTTTTTTAGTTTTAGGGTTATTTCGAGTTTCATGCGTCGGAATTCAATTCTGTCAATTCCATCAATTTTGGGATGGCGAATCTGGTCTAGGAGAACTTGCAAAACTGAATTTGAAGCTAAAACAGAGATTTTAGGACCAAAGTTCCATTCATATTTCATTTTGGATCATAAGTTTGAATTTGGTCAACATTTGGAGTATGGAGGCCCGGATCAAAATTCCGTCAGTTTCAGTGACTCTGGGTGGTGAAACTAATGCTAGAAATACTTCATTGTCATTTTCAGAGCTTCTGAGAGCATTTTAAAATTTTGATTCTGAAATTAGTTTAAATAACCTTTCTCGGGTTCTGGACTATGGAGGTCCAGAATTCAAATTCTGACGGTTCTATTGAGCCTGGAATGTAAGTTTTTTAGGTTTCCATATTTGGTTTGTGTTCACGTGGTTTAAAATGAATCTCGAGGGTCCTTTTTCGTGTTCACTATGTGTTATTTGCTGGTGTGACCTGTTCTAGTGCAAGCCCCCATTGTACTCAGCATTCGCGGGCTTGGGACCACATTCACAGAGGTCTGGGTCTTTAACCCTCTAAGTTCATGAACCCCTTTACTGCGTTCGTGGAGTGTACAATTGATGAGGATTGAGTAATAACATCACATGGTCCCCCCTCTTGTGAAGGGAAGGTCCCTGAAACAACAAAGGACTTGTGGAGGCTGGATTCCTTATGGATCATAATGTGTTCCTTACCTGGCAAGTACGGGATACTTGTGGCAACATCAACGTGATTTTGTACAATCACTAGCTCATATGTGATTGTTGTCGGAAAGGAGAAACTCCCAGAAAGTTCTCACATTGAGAACTCTGAGTCGAGTTGAGTTGAGTTCCATTAAGTTGAGTCTGAATTAGTTGATGAGGATTGATTTGGTTGATGGGTCACTTATATACTCTTTATTCTTACTTTGGATAGACAATTGACATTTTGTTGAGTATTATTTTAAGTTGAGGTTATTTCCATATTATTCTACCTGTTTCTATTTCATCCAGCTATTTACATACCATACATTCCATGTACTGACACCACTCGGCGCTGCATCATTTCATGATGTAGATACAGGTGTTAGAGATCGTCAACAAGTGCATCGTTGAGGATTTGAGACGTTCAGCATATTGGTGAGCCTCCTTCTCTTCAAAGGATGCTTGCATTTATTTTATTGTGCTATTAGTGTTAAACTTGATTAGCTTTACATTAGTTTGAGGTAGCCATGGGTTTGTCATTGGCACCACATGATATTGATAGAGGCTTCATAGACTAGAGTCAAATATTGATGTTGAGACTTGTCGATCTAGTTTCTTTCTACTAGCCTACTAGAGTCGAATATTGATGTTGAGACTTGTCGAGCTAGTTTCTTTCTACTAGCCTTTTTACTTATAACCTTACTTTCAGATTAGATGAGATGTGCCCAATACTTCTTTTTTGTCTTCCGCTGATTGATAGAGTTTATTGAATAAATGTGATGAGGAAAAGTGGTTCTCTTAGGGACTAGCAATAGTCTCTAGGTGCCGGTCACATCTACAGAACCCTCCTTGGGCGTGGCAAACTTGGTATAAGAGCCCGAAGTTCAAGAGTCCTAGGGAGTCTATGAAGTCGTGTCTAGTAGAGTTCTTATTATTGGTGTGAAGAGCTCCACATCCATAATATGGAGGCTATAGCACATTAGGAATTGTTTCACTTCTTTCATGTTCTAAATCGTGTGATAGAGTTATGTTGTATGAAAGGTTCTCTTCTAATTCGTGCTTTGCGCGTTGTAGAGTTTTGATCATGCCTCATAGAAGAGTCGTTAGAGGTAGAGGACGTCACTCCTGGCAAAATGTTAACCTACCCGAGCCTCAAGGGCATGTGGAGTTCGTGAACCCAGTTGTCCTTGTTGAGCAGCCCCTACAAGATGGGGTCTCCCATGCTGAACATTGCAAGGCTATTCGAATGCTAGCCCAGGCTGTCAAAGCACCTGCTGCGAGACAAGGAGAAGGCAGATAGGATGCATAGGACACATCTAGAGTCTGGGAATTCTTGAGGATGAATATGCCTGAGTTCACAGGGTTTGTATCCAATGTGGATCCTAAGAACTATGTGGAGGAGCTTTAGAAAGTTTACCAAGTGATGCATGTGGTTGACGTGGACAGAGTTGAACTAGCTACTTACCAACTCAAGGGTGTGGCCGGGCTATGGAAGAAGGGTAGAGGAGAGGATGCCCCATTGTTGACTTGGGCAGTGTTTGAGGAAGCTTTCGTGGGGGCGCTTCTTCCCAAGAAAACGAAGAGAGGACAAGATAAGAGAGTTCTTAAATCTGAAACAAGGGTGTATAACTATGCAAGAGTATGGAATTAAGTTCACTTAACTATCTCGATATGCTCCAAACATGGTTGACGATATGAGAGAGAGAATGGGGATGTATTTGGATGAGCTGAATAGAGAGCCAAAGAGAGATGGGAGGGGAGCTATGCTTGTGAGTGATATGGACATTGGGAGATTGATGAGATTGTGCAACAAGATAATGAAGAGATACAACATAACAGAGAGGAGATCAGAAGTAAGAAGGCTAAAACATCCAGCCATGAGGTTGGAAAGAGGGAAATGCTAATAGATTCGAGTTAGGGCCAGCACCATCATCTGCTAGTGCACCTGTGCGCAGTATCAAGAATGATCAGAGGTCCCAGAATGTTGGAGCCCATGGATCTCAGTCACAAGCTAGTGTGGCTCAAGGTTCATGGGGTAAGCCACCATGTGATAACTGTGGCAGATTACACTTGGTTAAATGTAGTGAGGGGAGTGATACATGTTTCTGGTGTGTCTAAGTGGGTCACTGCCTAAAGAAGTGTCCCAAGCGGGCTGACCAGGCTCAATCTTCTGCACCAGCCCTGCTAGCTAGAGGAGCCCAGACAGGTACTATGTTAGGTGCAAGCGGAGCTAAAAATCGTTTGTGTGCCATGGGTGGTCGCTAGGACTAGGAGAACTCCCAGGTGTTGTGACGGGTATGATTCGTCTCTTTTCTTTTTATTATTATGTTTTTATGGATCATGGTGCCACATTATCATTTGTAACACCTTATGTGGCCAGTAGATTTGATAGAACCCTTGAGAGTCTCCTTGAATCCTTTGATGTTTCTACTCCAGTGGGTGAGTCTATTTGAGCTGCGAGAGTCTATAGAGCTTGTGTAGTTTCCATCCATCATAAGGATACTATCATTGATTTGGTTGAGTTAGAGATGATTGATTTTATTGTTATCCTTGGCATTGATTGTCTTCACGCCTGGTATGCCTCCATTGATTGTAGAGCGTGAACCGTTAAGTTCCAATTCTCGAATGAACCAGTTCTAGAGTGGAAGGGTTATTTTGTTGCACCTAATATAAAGGAAAGTTTATCTCCTACCTTAGGGCCAGAAAATTGATTTCCGAAGGTTCTATTTATCGCCTTGTGCGAGTTAATTCTGATGATGTTGAGCCTCCTACTCATAAGTCAGTCCCGATTATGAATAAGTTTCCTGAGGATCCACCTAGAGTCCCTCTTGATAGGGAGATTGACTTTTGAATTGATTTTCTTCGTGATACTCAACCTATTCAATTCCACCTTATCGAATGGCCCCTACTAAGTTGAAAGAGAGACTGAAAGATCTGTTTGGGCTTTATAAGGCCGAGTGTTTCTCCTTGGGTTGCCCCTGTCCTATTTGTGCAAAAGAAAGATGGGTCTCTCAGAATGTGTATTGACTACAACCAACTGAACAAGGTCACAATAAAGAATAAATATCCTCTCCCAAGGATAGATGATTTTTGTGACCAACATTAGGGTGCCTTTTGTTTCTCAAATATAGACTCCAGATCTGGCTACCAACATTTGAAAGTGAGCGAATGTGATATTCCAAAGACTGTCTTTAGGACTAGATATGGCCATTTTGAGTTCTTGGTCATGTCCTTTGGATTGACGAATGCACCTTCAGCTTTCATGGACTTGATGAATAGGGTACTTTAACAATATCTTGATATGTTTGTGATTGTGTTCATCGACGACATTTTGGTGTATTCGAGAGATAGGGAGGAACATGTTAATCACCTCAGAGTTGTCCTCTAAACACTTAAGGACCCATTAGTTTGATGCAAAATTCTCAAAATGTGAATTCTGGCTTAAGTCAGTGGCTTTCCTAGGCTATGTTGTCTTCGGTGATGGTATTCGAATAGATGCGAAAAAGATTGAAACAGTTAAGAACTGACCCAGACCGACCTCTCTAACTGACATAAGAAGTTTCTTAGGGTTGGCACGCTACTACGGCAGATTTGTTGATTGGAATTTCTTCCTTATCCGCACCATTGACTAAATTGACTCAGAATAAGGTCAAGTTTTAGTGGTTTAACGAGTGTGAGAAGAGTTTCCAAGATTTGAAGATGAGGCTTACTACTGCACTAGTTTTAACCTTGTCCGATGGGACAGAGGACTTTGTGATCTATTGTGATGCTTTGAGAGTGGGATTGGGATGTGTATTGTTACAGAGAGGGAAACTGATAGCCTGTTCTTCCAGACAACTTAAGATTTATCAAAAGAACTATTCGACGCATGACCTTGAGTTGGCAGCGTTGGTGTTTGTACTTAAACTATGGTGCCACTACTTGTATGGAGTGTATGTGGATGTATTCACTGACCACAAGAGCTTGCAGTATGTCTTCCGTCAGAAGGAGCTCAACCTGCGAGAGAGGAAATGGTTGGAGTTACTCAAGGATTATGACATGAGTATTCTATACCATCAAGTAAAGCTAAAATAGTTGCTGATGCTCTTAGCAGGTTGTCAATGGGTAACACAATCCATGTTGACAAAGGAAAGAAGGAGTTAGCTAAAGAAGTGTGTCTATTGGCTCGATAGAGAGTTCAACTCGAAGAAAATGATGAGAGATGAGTCAATGTTCAAAATGGGTCTTATTGGTAGAGGTGAAGGAAAAGCAAGACCGAGATCTTGTCATATTTCAATTGAAGGAGTCTGTCCACAAAAAAAAGTGATGGTCTTCTCCACAGGGGGAGATGGAGTGTTGAGATACCAATGTATATTGTGTGTCCAAGATGTTGATGGGGTTCAAGATAGGATTACAGAGAAAGCCCATAGTTCTAGATATTCCATTCATCCTGGCTCTACCAAGATGTACCACAACTTTGAGAGAAGTCTATTGGTGGAGTTGAATGAAAAGGGATATTGATAAGTTCGTTTCAAAGTGTCTGAATTGCCAACAAGTTAAGGTTGAGCACCAAAGACCATGTCGATTGGTTCAGAACTTTGAGATCCTTGAATGGAAGCAGGAGATGATCAACATGGACTTGATTATTGTTCTACCAAGGTCTCAAAAGTAGCATGATTCGATACAGGTGATTATGGATAGGATGACCGAATTAGCTCACTTCTTAGCAGTTAAGACAACCCACACTGTGAAGCAGTATGCCAAGTTGTATAACCAGGAGATTTTGAGGTTGCGTGGAGTTCGCTTGTCCATCATTTCACACAGTGGAGCTCAATTCACCTCCCAATTTTGGAGATCCCTCCAGAAAGGATTGGGTACTAAAGTGAATCTGACTACAACCTTTCATCCCTATATAGATGGCAAGGCAGAGCATATAATTCAGACGTTAAAAGATATGTTGATAGCCTATGTTCTTGATTTCAATGAAAATTAGGATGATCACCTTCCATTGATTGAATTTGCATATAAAAATAATTATCATGGGAGCATTCAAATGGCTCCCTATGAAACTTTGTATGGGAGGAGATGTACATCACTAATTTGGTGATTTGAGGTTGGAGAAATAGGTGATTGGACCTAATCTAGTCCGCCAATCAATGGAGAATGCTAAGGTCATTAAAGTGAGATTGAAGACTGCACAGAGTCACCATATATCTTATACCAATGTGAGGAGAAGAGACTTAGAGTTCGAGGTAAATGATTGGGTGTAATTGAAAGTGTCACCTATGAAGGGTGTCATAAGATTCATGAAGAAAGGGAAATTGAGTCCTTACTATATCGGTCACTACCAAATTGTGAAGAGGATTGGGAAGGTTGCTTACAATTGAAGTTGCCTTCCGAGTTAGATGCAATTCATCCTGTGTGCTATGTCTCGATGTTGAAACGGTTCTTGGGAGATCCTACCTTGGTGATCCCTGTTAAGAGTATTAGAGTGAAGGATAGCTTGTCCTACGAAGAGATTCCGGTCCAAATACTTGTTCGTTAGGTTCGCAGGTTGAAAACCAAAGAGATCGCCTTAGTCAAAGTCCTATGGAGTAATCAGTTCATTGAGGAAGCCGCATGGGAAGCTGAGGAAGAGATGAGAGTAAAATATCTGCACCCATCCATTCCCAATGATGAGAATGTTGAAGGTAATTTCCTTACCCTTGACTAAAATTGATTGATCTATTCTTGAGTCGATATGTCTATTCTTGAGTCTGAGAATAGTTGATTGAGATTGATGAGGAGTCGAGAGTTTGATTGATTAATGTGAGTGTTGAGATGAGTCTTGAATCTATTTGTGCCTTGATATCTGCTTTTACTCATCATTCCAGGACGAATATAATGATCCCAAGGGGTAGATGATGTAACACTCGGTAAAATTTACAAAATACCCCTAGAGGTGAGATAGGGGCGTAACACGTGTTCCTATGCTCAAAGGAAAATCTGAGACCGAATATGCAATCAACATGAAGAATTGAGTGGACAAATATTCTCAATTGATTTTTAGAGCAATCGAATCAAAAGATAATGTTTTGGCCAAAAAACCAAAATAGTGCTGATGCGCGACAGAGGCACGTCATGCCTTGTCGTAGAGAGGGACTCATTTCTTTCAATTGTTTTGTCGAGATTGGAAAAACCCGTTCTGTAAATTTTTGGTCAAACAATATATGTGCGCGCCCAGTCCATGTCGCGGACTGGCCTATTCCGAATAGAAATTGTTTTCTTAAATTCGTGAGGGGCATTCTAGACATTTCCTAACCCCTCCCAAACTCATAACATGATCAAAATAGGTTGTTTTGAGTGTAAAAAGGGTATTAAACCCCATTCTAAGTCCTTTTTAAGTCATTGAAGAAGACTAGGGCTTTAGAGAAGGGAAAAGGAACGTGAGATTGGAGAGTTCAAGGGAGAATTCTTGAAGGTTGATTAATAAAGCTTCACACTAGGTATGTAAGGCTAAATAAAAACATGAGATTGTTCTCTCATGTGCCCGTTAGATGGTCATAGAAGATTTGAGAGTCTAATGAGTCTACATGCATAATTCTTGATGGTTTTCTTGAAATTTATACTACATGTATTTTATTATGTTAATGATAAGCATAAACTTGTTTTCTTGAATTGAATACTTTACATGAAATAATGTAGGAACCCTATATGATATTTGTGAAAGCATGCATGAATGAACTTAGGGTTGGAGTCTAGAGCCTTGACTTGAGTATGTTGATGGAAATCTTGATGTGAGTATGAGGTTGAGTTAATTGAGCTTGAGGATCCCATGAGTCTTCATGATTGAGTTCTTGAGTTATGTCTAAACAACTTCTTCTAAATGATGATTTGAGTCCTTCACTTCTTAAATGGTAATTGAGTCAATTGAGATGAGCTAAAGGCCCTGAAAACAATAGAGGGCTTTAGTGTTTGAGTTAATGAGTTGATGAGAGTCTCTATGAGGCTAATTGAGTTGATGAAAGTCTCTATGAGGCTAATTAAGAAAAGGAGGAGTCTTATGAAAATTCAATCTTGGGAAGAGTATCGAGGACCGAAATGGGTAAGAGTGAGTCCCACTCACACTCATTAACTACATCATCAAGCCTAGGATAAGGATGGAACCATTGTATCACATGGTCCCCTCTTGTAGAGGTAAGTTCCCTCAAACAATAGAGGACTTGTGGAGGCTAGATTCCTTGTGTATCATACTACGTTCATTACCTGGCAAGTACGGGATAACTGTGGCAACATGAAGGTGATGTGTTGTACAATTACTGGCTCATAAGTAATTGTTGTCGGATAAGAGAAACTCCTAAAAAGTTCCCACATTGAGTACTCTGAGTCAAGTTGAGTTGAGTTGAGTTCCATTGAGTTGAGTCTGCCTTGATTGATGAGGATTGATTTGGTTGATGGGTCACTTGTCTATTCTTTATTCTTGCTTTAGATAAACATTTCACATTCTGTTTTATATTATTTTGAGTTTAGGTTGTTCCTATATTATTCTACCTATTTCTATTTCATTCAGCTTTTTTACACACCTTACATTCCATGTAGTGATGCCACTCAACGCTGCATCATTTCATGATGTAGATATAGATCTTAGAGATCGTCAACAGGTGCATCGTTGAGGATCTGAGACGTTCAGCAGATGGTGAGCCTCCCTTACTTTGGGGGATCCTAGCATTTATTTCATCTTGCTATTAGAGTTAGACTTGATTAGCTTTACTTTATTTTGAGGTAGGCATGGGTCTGTCAGCAGATTGGTGAGCCTCCTTTACTTTGGAGGATCCTAGCATTTATTTCATCTTGCTATTAGAGTTAGACTTTTTAAGGTAGCAATGGGTCTGTTACTGGCACCATATGATATTGATAGAGGCTTCCTAGACTAGAGTCGAATGTTGATGTTGAGACTTGTCGAGCTAGTTTCTTTCTACTAGCCTTTTTTACTTATAACCTTACTTTGAGATTAGATGAGATGAGCCCATTACTTTTTTTTTGTCTTCCGCTAATGGATAGAGTTTATTGAATGAATGTGATGAGACCAAATGGTTCCATAGGGACTAGCAATAGTATCTAGGTGCCGGCCATGTCTAGGGTACGCTCCCGTGGCATGACATCTACTTATAGCAGCATGGCATTTTTGACCATTTTACCCTTTTACTCCAAATTAATTGATTTTGGTGTCATTACATTTGTTATGTGATTGTGATTCTATATTTGAATAGTTTCTAGTGATTCGGAGTATCGTAGGAAGGGAAAATCTTTGAATTTGACATGATTTGAGACTTTATCTAAGGCAAGTGGACTTCTAACATTTTTTTAAGTAGATTAAACCTTGTATGATTCTATATTTATGGAATTGAGTATTTGATGTCACAAATTGTGGACAGATTTGTACCATTGCAGGCTTTAATTCTTGAGTTCGGGTTGAGCGTTTGTGGATGTTTTGAATTTAATACTTGTGCCTTTATTGTGGGGATTGTACACTATTTGTTGTTGATCTTAACGTTTTGACAAGGTTGATAGTATATTGTGAATACTTGTGCACTTGAGAATTATTAAGTTTCTATTGTTGGAATATATGATACATATGGACATCTTGCATATTTTATTTCCATGAACATGACTATTGTGCCATTATTATGTGCTTGCATGATGATCCATTGATGATGAAAAGTCGAAGGGAAATGGTTTTAGCTAGAGAGAAAAAAGAAAGAAAAGAAATGAAACGCCAAAGGGAAATGTTTTCAGCTAGAGAGAAAGAAAATAAAAAAAAAATAAAAGAAATGAAAAGTCGAAGGGAAATGGTTCCGGTAAGATATGAAAGTAAAAGCCGATGGGAAATGGTTCTGGATAGATATGAAAGTAAATGTCGAAGGGAAATGGTTCAGCGGATACATGTTCCATGTGTGGTCCCCATAGATTCCATTCTGACACGATCAACGGATGTGTATAGTAGGACAGACAGGCTTCATGATTATTTGACATTGCATCACATTATACATATCCCATGGCATTCACTTAATCTCATATTACTCCTTACTTGTTATTTTTATACGTTTGGCTTTGAGACTGGATATCCCTTGTACCGTTTTAATTTATGTATCAATTGTACATTCTTAGAGGTGATGTTATGTGATGAGCTTTTATTGATACTTTGGGATTATATATATTGTGTACATTGTTTACATTTGTGTTGAGACTTTTCTGAGTGCAGGTTCGTAGTTCGGTGGTATGTGGTTGGAAGCTAAGGAGTTACTTGTGTTCTTCATTGCTTTACTTTAGGTTAGTTTCCATTTGTTGAGTACCCTGTTGTTTGGTGCTCACCTCTTGCTATATTTTTGTAGGTTGTGAGCCCGGTCCTCCTTGCTAGCTTTTTGATACAGAAGATCGAGCTTTGGATCTATCGAGAGGTAGCTGCTTGTCCTTTCGGCAACCTTTCGGAGATTTTACCTTTATGTTTTGTTCTATTCGAGGACTAGAAATTGAGACTTGTATTCTATTTGAGCATTTTAAATTTAGATGTCTGTACATGTGACACCAATTCTAGGAAGGTTGTAGTTTTGATTTCCTATGCCTATCTATCCTATATAGACTATATATCGTGCGCTTTATCATTCTATTGAGTTGTTTAGGGTTTGGACTGACTCGACTTGGTGGGTTAGGTGAGTGACATCATACTCGATTTTTGGATTGTGACAATCTGGTGTCAAATGATTGGTTAGGTGATCAACAAGAAGACAAGGATAATTGATTAAAATAAATAAGGCAAAATGGACAAAAAGCCGCAAAAATGTGAGTTATGCCAAAGCACTTCAACGGATCGCCGAAGGAGCACACCATTGCCTAAATATCCAGCACTTGAACCACAATAAAACATCTCCATATAATGTTATTTGTCCAATTTTTTTGTTATTATAAAATACAAAAAAAAAATACTCTAAAGAAAATTTTGATTGCTATGGTAAACTATTGTATAGAACTTACAGTTATAAAGAGTTCTAAATGTAATAATTAAAAAAGAACTCTTTTTTTTGTTCTGTGATTAATTAATAATGAAAATGGCACCATTGTCTAATGATGACATCAATAGGAGACGTGAGATCTGCACAGAGCTGGAGAACTTGAGATACCATTTGATAGAAATAGATGCTCAGATACAAGGTAGTAGGTTATGTGGCAATAATGTACTTGTATCTTTAATAGTAGATAGAGTTCATTTTTATTTAAGGAAAGAAACTGAGCTTGAAAATGTACTTGAAACTTGATATAACTTCTTTTATCGTAGGTATCTTTGATTTTATTTTTGTCCATGTGGGAAGATTATAAGAATTGCTATGTGGATTGGTTGTTGCTATTAAATTTAATAGCTATGTGAAGTTCACAAAATAAAGAAATTACAGGAATTAAACATACATATACTTTAACACTAAATTAAATTTTATTCTCGTGTATTGTTCTTGTTCTCCCAAAAATCAATCAACATCGCAATTCTTATAATATTCCTACATGGAAAAAATAAAATGAAAGGTACCTACGATAAAAGAAGTTATATCTAGTTTCAAGTTCATTTTTAAGCTCAGATTCTTTCCTTAGATAAAAGACAACTCTAACTATCATTAAAGACCAATATATTCTTGCCTCGTAATCTAGCATCTCATATTTGAGTGTTCATTTCTATCAAGTGGTGTGGGTAAAACTCTCTAGCTCTATGTATTTCTCACGCCTCCGATCAATGTCAACATCAAACAACGGCATCATCTTCGTTGTATATAATCACAGGTTAAAAATAAACAAGAATCTTTTAGGTATTTTAGTTAGAACTCTTTTTAACTGTCATTTCTATAACAACAATTCACGATAACAATAAAATTTTCTTTAAAATCTATTTTTATATTTTATAATAGCCAAAAAAAAAAAGAAGGCAGACAATGTAGTTGTAAATAAAATTTATTGAGCGAAATAGAAACATTAATGTGAAGAAACATAATAAGCAAAAGGAATGAAATAAACAAACCTTAGTAGGGTGATGCTACTTTATGTAGAATATGTTGAAAATAAAATGCATGGTCTGGATATTTATAGAGGATTGTGATCTTAATTTCGTACGAATTATTAAAAAACTTATCATGATAAAACTTGAAATGTCAAGATATGGAAGGAACATATATCGTTATCTTTTCTCGCTTATACTTACCATGATAAAACTTGAAACATAAAGATATGGAAGGAACATAAATCATTATCTTTTTCGCTTATAGAAATAAAATAAATGAGCTAGCAAAGACAAATTATTTGAAAAAGTGTATTTGGTATCAAGAAGAATAATTTTCTAGAAACTATTTTTTGAAAATAAATATTTTTCTTATTTATATTTTATTTTCGATTAGTAAAGAGATAACATTATCCCAAAAATATTTACTTACAATCTATGCAAATAGTACGAATCTAGATGCATATCTATGTCACAGCCAAAAGAAGGACCCAACTCCTACCCTTAGAACGACTGAGGAAGTGAATCTGGCGTTGAGACTCGACAATAACCTATCATGTAGTCGAGGCTCTAAGTTGGGTTTGAATATTGGGTTGGGTCACGATTTAGGATTAAATTTTGGATCGAGGTTAGGTCCCAAATCAGGAAAGGTCTCTAATGATTTCGATCTAGGATCATGCTAGGAGCAAGTCTTGAATCGGGACTAAAGTTGTCAATGCAGGTCTCAAATTGGGCATTCTCGAATCGAGTCCCAAATTGATCAAGGATGGGGTGAGTTACATCATGAGGTGGTATGTTGAGGGGATAGAGATGAAGGTGTTTGGGTGGATTAGGTGCTGGCCGGGGTTGAAATGGAATTCAAGAAGTCAATATTTTTCTTAAATTGGTGAAGAATAAATTAATTTTAAATATATTTTACGATATATTTAAGTTAACAAAACATGAGAAAAATGAAAAAGAAAATTCTTTGTACCTAACACACCCTTAATTAGGAAGAAAAATCAGCAGTACTAGTCTTTATCATAAAATTTAAAATTATATTTATTTAGATAACATATAATTAAAAGGAAGAAAGTCTAGCCTAGGATTATGTCACATGGCAGAATGAGATAAAGCCATGTGCTAAATTTTAGGACAATAATTTGTTAGTTAGGTAATAATTAGTTAGTATTTACTTTTAATTTTTACAATTTTTTAAAGATTCAAATTTTATAGTCACTTTTTGTTTTTACTACTTATTTATTTTAATTATTTACAACTTTTAGAATATAAATTCAAATTTCAACCGTACACCACAACAACATCACCTTAAGACTTGCATGTTCTACTCTCAATTCCCATTTTCCTATTGATCACGCATATACTTCAAAAGTACAAATTACATATTTTCTTGTTATATAAAGGAATGGTCTAATTTGATTTGGCACGAAGTTTAAGAAAATATAAAAAAATTTAATCAATATTTTTAGTTTTAATTATATTTATTTTATCTTGGTGTTTGATTAAAATTATAAATGTTGTTTTAAAAAACTGTTTTTGAATTTTACAGCTTCTACAAATACGAAAAAGTAAAAAAAAAAAAAATAGCAGATAAAAAATTGTTATGAAAGCTCCTACTATTACGATATGAATCATTTGGGATATTATCTTCGGCTTCTTTTTCTTTTCCAGTTTCCCCTCATTTTATACAATTTCCTTTCATTTTTCTTTATAAAAAATAAAAGTGTTCTTATACATATGTGTGAGAGAGAGAGAGAGTGTGTGTGTGTGTGACAGAGAGAGAGAGGGGGAGTAAATTCCCACTTAAAATATTATTTAAAATATTAGAATTGATATAAAAAAAGGTGTTGAGACTGATTCATGAACATGTGTTTTTAATTTATATAAATTATAAATAACTAAATTTATTATAAAGAGAATACATAGAAACCAAAAATATACATAACCTTTACTCTTTATTTAAAATATTTGAATGAAAATAAAATACTATAAAAATAAGAATGAGAAACAAAAGGAATGAGTAGTGTTACATTTATAAAATAAAAAAAAATCTTGGAAGGAATATTTTTCAAGCTATAGTTAAACCATTCAAACTTTTGATATTTTCGACTGAATGTGATGACTTTTTGGAGTTGGTAAAAAATCATTGATGTTCTGATGATGGTTTTTTTTTATGAGTTCCTTTAACCCAACCATCCTTAAAATGAACCTTCGTATGACCTGCTATGGCTTGGCTTGAAGAAAAGAATTATTTGCAAATGATACATTGGAACACCCATATACCTAATTGTCCATTTAGTTCCTCCATTT
Source organism: Solanum rostratum (assembly GCA_029948455.1). Classification (NCBI taxonomy): domain Eukaryota; kingdom Viridiplantae; phylum Streptophyta; class Magnoliopsida; order Solanales; family Solanaceae; genus Solanum; species Solanum rostratum. Next base: position 56,158,924 of record CM057051.1, read on the forward strand.
TTGTTACTTAGGCCGAGTAGGATGAGAATCGGAGGAGGGGTGTGAGGAGGAGGATGAAGAGGGGAAAGGGATTGAAGAGCACTAGAAAATTTATGTAATTAGTGACGAATGGTGATCTATTTGAAGTACTCATCTAGGGTAACATGCAAATTAAATTTATTCATGAGATTTTGCATAACCCTACATGATTATTTGAAAAACATGTATAATGAACTTAGGGAGATGAGTCTAGAGCCTCGACGATGATGATATATGTGATGTTGTGATTGTGTTTCAAATTGGTGAGAGTCTTGATGATAATGTTGATGAGAATGATGTTCATGAGTCTTAAAACTTGAAACTAAATTCTAAAAAGAGTGTTCTGAGTCCATGATGTTGATGTTGATGTTGATGAGACAAGTTGATGTTGAGGTACTATGTCCCTATGGGACTGATGATGATGTATTATGTCCCTATGGGACTGATGATAATGATGTTTTATGAGCATGTCGAGTTCTGGGAGGATTATTGAGTACCAAAATGGGTGAGAGTGAGTCCCACTTGAACCTATTAACTACGTGGCCCGCATAGGAAGAGAGGATTGAACCGAAATGCGGATGGCTCCTTTCTTGTCAAAAAAAATGGGTGAGAGTGAGTCCCACTTCCTTTTAATTTTTTTTTTGACAAGAAAGGAGCCATCCGCATTGCGGTTTAATCCTCTCTTCCTATGCGGCCACGTAGTTAATGGGTTCAAGTGGGAACTCACTCTCACCCATTTTGGTGCTCAATACTCCTCCCAGAACTCGATATGCTCATAAAACATAATCATCATCAGTCTCATAGGGACATAATACATCATCATTAGTCCCATAGGGACATAGTACCTCAACATCAACTCGTCTCATCAACATCAACATCAACATCATGGACTCAGAACACTCTTTTTAGAATTTAGTTTCAAGTTTTAAGACTCATGAACATCATTCTCATCAACATCACCATTAAGACTCTCATGAATTTGAAACACAATCACAACATCACATACATCATCATCGTCAAGGCTCTAGACTCATCTCCCTAAGTTTATTATGCATATTTTTCAAATAATCATGTAAGGTTATGCAAAAAATCTCCTGAAAAAAATTTATTTGCATGTTACCCTAGATGAGTACTTCAAATAGAACACCATTCGTCACTAATTACATAAATTTTCTAGTGCTCTTCAATCCCTTTCCCCTCTTTATCCTCATCCTCACACCCCTCCGCCAATTCTCATCCTCCTCGGCCTATGTAACAAAAATGGAGGAACTAAATGGACAACTAGGTATATGGGTATTCCAATGTATCATTTGCAAATAATTCTTTTCTTCAAGCCAAGTCATAGCAGGTCATACGAAGGTTCATTTTAAGGATGGTTGGGTTAAAATCATGCTCATATAATAATTTTGTCAGCATAGTTAGCTCTAAAATATCAACTTTGATCTAGAATGACCTTTCGTATGAGATGTGAAGCTTTAGGATCATTGTGATCCCTCTCATAGATTTTATCTTAAAGTGGTGCTTCGATATGGAACCCGCATTTGATCGAGATGACCTTTATTGGAAATATATACTACGCCCTTGAGTCAGGAATGCCAAATTTGATGGGATAGCATATTTTATTTGTAAGCATAGGGCTTTGAACGAATCCAAACAACCCATTGGAAAAGTTTCTAACAGTGTGGATTAGTTGGTCAGTCCTTTTCTCCCTCCATGATCATAATCCTGGTCCTTGCGTTTACAGAGAGAAGCCTTGGAATTCCTCTGTGTTTGCAAACCTTGTCCCCGCATTTGCAGAGAATGACATTGGGGAACCTCCACGTTCGTGGACCTGGTCCCCATGGTCATGAAGAATGGTGAGGGCTATCCTCAGCGTTCATGGACCTGGTCCCTGCATTCACAAAGAAGGACCTCTAGATATTATATTTCATTTATGGCGCAAACTTAGATCATTTCTTAGACTTCAAATTACAATATCTTGAGTTTTAGACCTCTGTTTGAGGTTATTTAATGTGTGTTAAGTTTGTATTATCGTGGGTATGTGTGGGAGTGTTTGGGAAATAGTGTAAAGCATTCTATGAGCAATGTTTCTCCGAAAGGGATGCCCTATCCTTGCTCTTTAGCTCTATTGATGATTTTCTTTAGTTAACCAATTTCCTTCATAGCATCGAATTATGTTCAAATCTGGGATACATGCTCAACAATTCATTTAGAACCTTTTTACGGGGTTGATTTCATAATTCTCATGATGGGTCCTACAATCTCACTTCAACCTGATTTTTGATCCATCTAAAAAAATGCAATTTTGGTACCAAAATATTCAGATTAATATGGTGATCTATATTTTGATAGCGAGCAGTTATTGGAGGTGATTCAGAGGTGGATAGCTCTTGTGTGTAGATTTATAGCGCGCGTGATCGGCTTTGAGGTAGGCAGTGGTCTCTTTTCTTTATTAATCCCTACAACATAATTTGTAGTATAAATTTCACATGAATTTGGATTTTATTCACCTAGTATTTCATTTACTCCCACCCTTTCCTACTTTCATGATTTTTGGTTGAGCCTTAGATTTGTGTAGTTCTTTGGAGATCATAGCTTAGGATTGGACATTATTTCTTGCGTGATTCAGAATAAATTTCTTTTAGAAGTTATGTGGGTGACCTTAGACTAGGTTTGAGCCTTTGATGCTTTGGTATGAATTTTCATTGCCCTTGTACCTAGGAGTGTTTTCCGGTGGGGTTTGTTCCTAATAGGGTACTTGAGTTAAAGCTCGATAGTTTAGTGGCTCGTCGCAGCCATAGGTTTGACTTAGTCGTTCTCTATCATAGACTAGGACTTATATTTTTGGGGTAAAGCATTGATCCTAGAGATATTTCTCCATACTTTCTTTTGAGCCATCTCTTGATTCTTTCATTTATTATTGGACTCGCATTTGGGGGTAGGGCCACATCCCTTGAGTTATTCCTCTCCCTATACTATTCCTGAGTCCTTGTGATGCCTTAGATTTATGTTTGGCAAAGATCTAGTGATATTTTACTGAATTACTATTATATTGTTAGGTCCAAGGACTTGTTTGAGGAGTAGTTAGATTTCAGGTTAGTTATTTCTCTCTTTCTTCAAAATATAGAGGTAGTGGTATGATTTTCTAATCTTGTATGCCTTGTTTTGATACATGTGATGGCATACATGTGAATTGATTATTCATTCTCACTTGTATTGTGGTACGATTTTGGTTCATGCATTGGCCCATCATTATTATGCCCTGAAAGGAAGGTTTTCAACTGTTAAGATAAAAATTCTTTTAAAAGTAGTTTTAATGGGGTTCATACCACCTAGATCACCTGATTATTTGATTTTGATACTTACGAGGTGTTGAGGACGTACTCTATTTTACTTGTGATTACGAAGGCATCTGGGATCACATCAGTTTTATGTAGTTTCATGTAGTGATTAACAATGGTTCGACGCCCTTTCTACGTTATTATGGCTACTACCTTTTGGTATCGGATGGGTTTTGCGTTGTTAGCTGGGATATCCCTGTAGATATATATATATATATTATTATCGATATGCGCTACTGATAATCCTTATATCTCTAATAGGGAGGACTCATCTATGGTGAGAGGTCAAAATTCTAGTTGCTGACCCTCCTATAGAGCATGATTCATCGACGTTAGTACTACTTGTTGCCTTATTTATGATGTGAGTTCCGATATCTAGTTTCCATTGATGCTCCAACTGAATATGTTGCATTCACATACATTGCCTGTCACCAGTATATTGGTTGTGGCTTTGTACCTCTGGTAGTATGGTATGCCGATTGGGTTATGTTTACTAACTATAGCATCTGGGGGTATGGTCATACGGTTGGTTATTGTTTGATTTTATCAACACTTACTTGTGTTGTACTACTAGCTATTAAGTTGTGAGACTTGCATTGAGTTTAATGTAATATTCCTCTTTAGGTCCTATGTTGTTAGGTTTCAAAGCATACACTTGGTGATATACCTTGCCGAGTAGACTCTATAGCACATCCTTCTTGCTAACAGGTGGTAAATTTTCCTTTCACTGGTACGATTCTTTTCTTGCTTTCTTTGCTTCATGTATCTTATTTGTCATTTTTTTCATTATCTATTCTATGGTTATTTTATCTGTTATCCCATTTTTTTATGTTGTACTTTCCTTGTTTATATGTTATTTATACTTAATTTATCTATGAAGCTCACTCAGCCTAAGCCTACTATGTACCATTTGTTAGGTACTAATACTACACTTTTTCCCCTACATATTGTAGTGCAAGTCCTTGCTATTGATTGACCCTCGTGCAGAGCTCCTATGGATCTCAGAGATCGGGTAAGCTCCTAGTGTCTAGAGTTACTGATTCCCATCTACCTTTATTTAGTCTAGTCTTAAATGTTGCATTTATAAAAGCCCTTTACTCTTGTTTTGTGTATTAGATGCTTGATTACAAACTGATGTCACGTCTTAAGGTGGGTTCTAGTATATTATTTCTTCATTCATCTAGTTCTTCTCCATCTTTGGTAGCTTTTTACTTTTTATGGTTATGGTTCACGAGATAGATTATTACCTATGATTACTGTATTGTTAGGCTTACCTACTGATGGGTTATAGTAGGTGTCATCATGGCGTGAGGGTTGGGTTGTGACAAGTTGGTATCAACAATGCCCAGTAGAGTCCTGCAAGGTCAATACGAAGATGCCCGTATCCTATCTTCGGGAGGCTATAGGGCACTATTGGGAAATTCTGTTCGTGGCTCCTTATCATGTGTTCTACTTTCGATAAGTCTAGAACTACTTCATTAGAATCTAATCTCTCTTAGACGAACAACATGAGGTTTTTGGTGGATATGATTAGAGCATCAGCACGTTCGACTAGAGTTGTGGTAGGTAGTTTCTAGGTTAGAGATGGATTAGTGGTTCCTCAACAAGGTTCATCAAATGCTTCAGACTATATGGTCTGATTTCGAGTGAATCGAGCATACCTCCGCTTTATTCCCTATAGAGCAAGATTTGGGCAAGGGATTTGTTCGAGGGTTGAATTTACCACTCTGTTTGGACTCAAAGCACTTGGTAGCAACAAGACCTACTTTTCTTCAAGTTTTGAGTAATCTGAGAGACATGGAGCAAGCATGTCTTAAGACTTTCAAAGGTGGTTACTGGTTTGGTGAAGGTCCTCTAACTCCTGGGCCCATCAACCCTATAGCAGCAGTACCAGGAGATCCTAAGATAGGTTATAGTTCTTGAAATAGACTGAGTTTAGGTTTGAGTTCCCAAGGCATGAGCTAGCTCATTCAGGTCATGGGATCTCTTCTGCAGTAGCTTTGTCTTTTTAGTAGTCCATATTTTGTTTAATGTGTTAAGAATATGGCAAGCGAGGCGACTATGTTAGTGAGTAACCGATGACCTTATAGCATTAGTGATAGGCTAGGTAGGTTCAAGGCCACCAGGCTTTGATACAATCATCTAACAGTAGTCCCCTAGGTGTTAGAGTTGGTCCAAGGTTACCATGGCAGATAACGCAGTTCATTGTGGTTTTCAGGTAAGGCTTTAGACTACAAAGTTGCTATATTTGTGGGAAAGTTGGACACTGATCCAGGGATTGCCGTAAACAGGAGTTGATCATTTAGACATTGCTAGCATCTAAACTCCCTAGGCTAGGTTGGTCAAAGCTTGTTTTATTTGTAGAGGATTGGGCCATCGATCTAAAGAGTATCCCTATTATGGGACCACAGTGAGGTATATTAAGCTGTGTTTTTCTTGTAAGTTAGTGTCACTATCAATCAGAGTTGGTACTCAATTTGTTGTTGTTGGTAGTTCGATATTCAAGTTGAGGTCAGCCATGCCCCTTCTACACTTCTCCAGGACGATCGAAGGCTAAGGCTCTAGATAATTAGTGTGTTTGCATGATTTTATTACTTTACCCTTCATTTCTTATATTGTGTGCCTTCGGTTTTTCATACCCATGTGTGCCTATTTGACTTATTATTCATCTTATGATTGTGGTTTTGGCTCTACTTGGAGGTATGTGTATCTGTTTTAGTTCTGTTGTTAATTTCTTTAAGCAATAGATTGACTAGATCGTGCTTCCGTGTTTGGGAGTAGTGATTTGGTTTTTCTTTTATGCTTCCCTTGCTTTATGCTTTATTATATGTTGATCCTTGGTTAGGGAGGTGACTAGGCTAGCTTTTCCTGTTGGGGTTGGGTTGTGTTGTTGGACCTAGTTGGCTTAGAAGGTTGCCTTAGTTGTATGTAGTTCCTTTTAGTTTGTGGTTTAGAGTTGGTGGCTGGGGGTGTCATGTGTTCTAAGTAGTGTAGACTTTTTGTCAGTTTTTGGTAGTACTAGTTGATTGCTTCCTCCCTTTTGCCATAGTCTTTTCTTCGACGGAGTGTTGTGACTCCCTTGTTTTGTCTTTTGAATTTACTCTTTCAAGCATTTTGGTGGTTGGTTAAGGATAGCTAAATTTTTTATGTATGATTCGCTGGGTAGCTAGGTGTTTGTGGTTGTATTTCTAGCTCTCGGTGTTTGGTTGTATTGTGGAGTCGGTCTGGTTGTGCTCCTTACCGAATTCAAACTTTTGTTTTCGTTTTGGGGATGCACATTTGCTTAGAAGGTTCATCCATACGATAGAGTCAATGTAATTCATGGAATCTATGTTTGGTTTTGGTTTAGGATGTGAGGTTTGCGTTTGTCTCATCTAATATCCTGCAGTGTTCGCTGATGGGAGTTGATACCCTTATGTTGTGATCGATCAATTGATTGTGTTGATATACTACATATAAACTTGGTTTCCATTGGACTAGGTGGTTGGATCAGATTTGCACTCTCAGAGTAGTTCATGGGCTCATGATTTTGGTTTTGTTGGAAGTTCCTATGGTAAAACTAGGTCGTATCGGGTTCAGTGCAGCTGTATTGTTCACGTGATGATCGTCTATTGGAATAGAGTGGTGGGCTCTAAAAAGTTGCGTTTTAGCTAGGCTTGTTAGTTCTAAGAGTTAGGGATGGATTCTGGCTTAGCCCTGGGTTCTGTTTTTTTTATGTGGGATGTTGTCGATTTCATCCGTTTAAAAAAGGTATGTTTGCTTTCAAAGTTGTGTTGTGAGGTCTTGCAGGTGGGACTCAAATGCTGTTACAGATGTTCAATAAGTCTAATAATAGGTGGGACACTCCTAGTGGTTAAAAGATATTGGATTTCTGAGCTTCAGGTTGGTATGTAAATTGATAAGGTTGGTTTGCTTCTTCTATGTTCTTGCGAATGCTTAGTTCGGTGGTTTTGGGTTGATCTTGGTTTTTTCTGGTGTTTTTGTTATGTTCGGTTGTTTTTTATTTAGTTAAGTGAGAGCTAGAGTTAAAGAACGAATTGGAGGAATTTTTGGCGTTCTAAAGTGAGCTTATTAATTTTCTTCTAATCTTGAATTTTAATTCTGCGTTGTTCGATTCTAAGGGTGCCTAAGGGTTTGGTAGAGCATACAGACCAAGTCCACATCTTTTTGTGGTTTAAGACGACGAGGGTCCTTGACTTTCTAGGATGACAGGCCTTTTTCTTAGTGGATATTATAATGACCCTCTAGGTCTTTTTCTCTACTTTCCAATCTTTTAAGCTTTTAGAGCTTTTCTGTAGCGATCCTAAGTCATTTATGACTTGTTGGCACTGACAGTTTGGTATCATGGACGTTTGTTCGGCTTTTATGCCCATTTATGTGTTTTGCAGACTTTGGAGTTTAAAGAATTGACTTTGATCAAAACTCTAGGAAGATGGCCTCAAATGGAATTTTTATTGTTCCATCAGCTTTGAAACGATCATTTTAGGCTAGGAACATGGTTGTCTTCGTTCCCGAGGCTATCAATGCGAGGTTGTTTCATTAGGCGTTTATCCTTTAAGCTTTAACCTAGGTTTCACTTTAGTTAACATTCTTAAAAATCATGCTCGGGTTAGAATTTTATCAATGTGATTAGCTCTGAAACATCGAATTTGGTTTAGAACGACCTTTCATACATGTCTCAAGGCTATTGGACTCATTTTGATCCCTCTTGTGAATTTTTCTTAAGATGGTGCTTGAGCGTGGGACCCACTTTTTATTGAAAAACTTCTGTTGGAAATATTGACTGCATCGTTGAGTCCAAACTGCTAAATGGGGTGGAGTAGCATATCTTGTTAGCACACATGAGGTTCCAAACGAATAGCGAGCATCCTGTAAGAGAAGTTTCTTACTTTATGGACCAGCTGGTGCAGCCTTTGCAGGTGCGTCTTCTTTTTCCCTACATAATTGTAGACCTGGTCCTTCCACTCTCTGAGAAGAAACTTGGAAGTCCTCCGCATTCGTAGACCTGGTCCCCATGTTCACATAGAAGGATCTTAGGGAACCTCTGTGTTTGTGGGCCTGGTACCGGTCCCCGCATTCATGGAGAAGAACCTTTGGCTATTATATTTTGTTTCTAAAATGAACTCAACTTATTTCTCAGACTTCAAATAGCAATATCTTCAGCTCTAGACCTCTTTTTGAGGCGATGCAAAGTGTGTTGGGTTTGTATTGATTGTGGGTACATGTGGTAGTGAAGGTAATCTTTGCCCCAAAGGGGCTGCCCTATCCTTGCTCTTTAGCTCTATTTAGGATTTTCTTGCATGAACTGATTTCCTTCATTTTCAAGCATTGAATTATGTCCTAATTTGGGACACAAGCTCAATAATTCATTTAGAACTCTTTCTATGGAGTTAACTTCGGAATTTCCATTGCGATTCCCACATCCCCATTTTAGTCCCGATTTGGGATCTGTCTCCAAAATTGTAATTTAGGTGTCAAAACATCCATATTGACATGATAATCAATATTTTGATGGTGTAGAAATGATTGGAGGGAACTTAGAGGTGGATAAATTTGGTATGGTGGATTCGAAGCACGCGTGATTGACTTCTTCATAGACAGCGGTCTCCTTTCTAGAGTAAGCCCTACTTGGTAATGTGTAGTATAAATTTCATGTGATTTTAGATTGTAATCACCTAGTATTTCATTTCCCTTCATCTTGTCCCATTTTCGTGATTTCTAGTTGAGCCTTAGACTAGTCCATTTCTTTGGAGACCTTAACGTTGGCTTGGGTCCTTGGTTCTAAGATTTAGAAGAAATATTTTTTTGGAGTTATTCAGGTGACCTTAGACTACATTTGAGCCTTATATGGTTTGATATTTCATTGCCCTTGTAGCGAGGTGTGGCTTTTGGTAGAGCTTGTTCTTAATAGTGTACTTTGAGCCAGTGCCCGAGACATTATGGCTCGTCATACCCATAGGTTTGACTTAGTCATGTTTTATCGTAGATCGGGACTTATGTTTATGGGGTAATGCAACGATCCTAGAGATATTTCTCCTCTACTTGCGTTCGAGCCATCTTTTAATTCTTTTGTTTGTTATTGGACTAGTATGTAGGGGTAAGGTGGCATCCCTTGAGTTGTTCCTCTCCATGTATTATTTTTGACTCCTTGGAATTTCTTAGCTTTATGTTTGGCAGTGAGCTAGTGATATATTGAGTTATTGTTATATTGTTGGGCTTGAAGCCTTGTTCATGTAGCAGTAGGATCCCAGGTTATTTTTCTCTGCCTTCGTAAATGTAGAGGTAGAGGTAGTGGTGTGATTTTCTAATCTTGTATACCTTGTTTGGTTTCTCATGATGGCATCCATTGCATGGATCCTACCTTCCTAGTTACGATTTCCCAAGTGGTATATCTATGTACTTGATTAGTGATATGCATTACAAATGATCCTGGTGCTCCATTGGGGGGCTTCATCTGTGGAGAGAGATCTGGGCTCTAGTTTCAGCATCCCCCCCCCCATAGAGCCTGGATCAACCAATATTAGTACCACTGCTGGCTTTATCTGCAGTGTGAGGCCCGCGATCACGTTGCCACCGGTGGACATACATCATATCTTACATCACCGGTTGGGTACCTCTGATAGTAAAGGATGTCGGTTGGATTATGTTTGCTGACTTTGCCATCTCGTGGTATGATCGTCTAATTGGTTATTGTTTGATTTTATCTATACTTACTTGCGTTATATTGCTAGCTATTGACTTGTGGGACTTGCTTTGGTTTAATGTAATACTCCTCCTTAGGTTGAGTGGGATTAGTTCCTAGGATATTAGGTTTTATGCATATAATTGGCTTTACCATTGCTTGTAGTTTGCTGAGTAGATTCTATAATATATCCTTCTTGCTAGCAGGTATTAGATTTGCCTTTCCCAGGTATTCTTTTTGTCTTGCTTTCTTCGCTTGTGTATGCGATTCGTCATTATTTTTCATTGTCTATTCTATTGTGATTGTATCTATTGTCTAGTTACTTGTGTTGTACTTGCCTAGTTTATATACTATATGTACTTGCTTTATTTGTACAGCTCAGTCGGCTTATGCCTACTGAGTACAATTCTTTTGACACTCATACCATACTTCTAGACCTTGCAGGTCGTATTGAGAGTCCTCTCTATTGATTGACCTTGGTACAGAGCTGCTATGGATCTCGAAGACTGGTGTGAGCTCTCGGCGACCAGAGCTTTCAATTTCCATCTACTTTTATCTAGGCTAATCTTTATATTGTATTTAGAGATATCCTGTACTGATATTGTATTTCCTAAAGACTTATGCTCTTGTTCTGTGTATTAGATGGTTTATTACGGACAGATTGCAGGTCTTGGGTTAGGTTCTTATATCTATTAATTCTATGGTCTGCTAGTTCTTCTCCTTATTTGCCAATTTTTTACTACTTATGGTTGTCTTCCATGGGATACTTTGTTACATATAGTTTTGAGTTATGGGTTAGAGTTACCTACTAACAGTTTGTAGTACGTACTATCATGGTCTGAGAGGTGGGGACGTGACACCTGATAATGTTAAAGATTATTGATTCTTACATATGTTTTTGTTGTGTAACAAAAACATCAGGAATCTTTTGAAAATTGGCTTATTATGTGTCCTATATCTAAAGAATGGTTGATCTTATTTGCTAGAGCTTCTGGTATACATAGTCCATTCATTCATCTCAAACAAATTGTGGAAGAATGAGAGAGTTGCTAAGTTTAAACCTTTGTTTAGAGTTGTCCTTTTTTTTATTATTTGACAATTACGAATAAGAAGGAATATCATCTATCAAGGGGGAAAGGTGTTAAAGTATGCTATGAAATAGAGAGTAATAGAAATCTATATCTATTTGCATCCTATAGATACCCCTGGATTTAGCAAGTACTAAACAATTGTCCTTTGTTAGGAAAAGCTTGGGAAAGTTACCATCCTCTAATTACTAGTCAAGTCTCTAAATGGGAATATCTTGATATAAGCAAGTTTAGATGTAATTCAAATGGCTCCTTTGATCATAATATGGAGAAAAGTTGTGTTGCTTTTTGTATAAGGATTCATCTTGGAGAGTTGATATTTGTAGAAGCTAAAAGAGTGGAGGCAAGCTCTCAAAGGCAAAAATGAGAGCTTTGATGCTTAGAATAGAATATTGTATTAACAACAATATCCTTCATCTTACAATAAAAAATGATTCTTTAATTATAAGAAGGTAATGGATGGACAATGAAAAATACTTTGGGTTATTGCAGTTGAAGTCAGAGAAATTAACAGAATGGTGATGGAGTTTAAAGTGGAGACTATGAACATTTTCAATATGGAGATTGTGCACATTTTCGGAGAAGTGAACAACTTTGTAGATTTTTTCAACTCATGTGTGTGTTTAGTGATGCAAGCACAAGCATCAAACAATATCATACAGTTCAAGAATTTTCCTAAAAGGCTAGAGCTATACTTATGTTAGAGAAAAATCAAGTGCCCAATATCAGACTAAAAAAGTGCCAAACGGAGTCATACAACTTGAATATGATCTAATCAACAAATAATAGGCAAGAATACAGGAAGATCACCTATAAAGGGCTATCGAGAAACATAGTTTGGATTTTTTTTCGAAATTATTGCAACTAACTTGTTTTATTATCATATATATAGAGCTTAGAAAGGATTTTAATGGAAAAAGTGTTCAACGCCTTCTAAAACTGAGGGTTCTTGCAATGATATCAATTTCATTGGAGCTCAAGTTTCTTATTCAAGTTTTTTCGATCTAGAACCCTACTTTGAATACGATGTTGAAAGCACGATTTGTAAGCTAAAGAAGTCTTCAAAGAGATGAAACTCATGACGTTTGTGAGACTTGTAAACACCTTTGTGGATGTCACTTAAGCTCGTTAGATTTGTTGTTGAGAAATGATGGTCGACGTGAGATCATCGGAATGGAATGGAGTGGGTCGGGTTGTTGTCTCTGGAACTTTCCTATATCTTTTGATTTTTGTTCATTATTTTCTTTTTGTCTTTTCTCTTAATCTTTTTTTAAACTCTGTAGGATTGTATTTGGGCCATTTTTGGGCTCAAATTATTATTTTAATAATCTGAGCTTTGCTCGATCATCATAAATAAGAAAGACTATTCATAATGGAATAAAAAAAGTTTCTAAAGAACTTTTTTGGAATTGAATACTGAACGTTACAATTAAACTAAAGGAAAAACAACTTAAATAATCACAAATGGAACAAACAACAAACAACAACAATACACCCAGCGAAATCCCACAGTGGGGTCTAGGGAGGGTAGAATATACGCAGATTTTACCATTACCTCATAGAGGTAGAGACGTTGTTTCCTGGGAACCTCGTCTCAAAAATCCATAAGTAGAATAAACTATATATGGCAAAAAGGAAAGAAAAAGAAAAGGAAATAGAAAGAAAGACTAATAACGAAAAATACATGATAGTATGTAAATACGATAAAATTAACACATATAGGACAGAAAATGACAACACATGAAATAAAGACATGACAAAACCTACTACCCTACTATACCACACGGCAAGACATCAACTTAACTCTACTAACCTATTAGTCTGCTACTCTAATTCACAGCCTCTACTCCTTTCTATCTAAGGTCATGTCCTCGGTGAGATCAAGTTTCACCATATCTTGTCTGTCACCTCCCCCCAATACTTCTTTGGTCTACCTCTACTCCTCATTGTAACTCCTATATCCAACCTCTCGCACCTCCTAGAAGGAGTCATTGGTACTTCTCTGTACATGTCCAAACCATTACAGTCTCGCTTCCCTCATCTTGTCAGCGGTCACCTCTAGCTTCTCCCGAATATTCTCATTCCTAATCTTATCTCTCCTGGTATGTCCATATATCCATCTCAACATCCTCACTTCCGCGACCTACATCTTCTGAACATGTAAGTTTTTATTGGCCCAACACTTCACCCTGTACAACAAAGACTGTCTAACCACCATCCTGTAAAACTTACCTTTGAGTTTAGGTGGTATCCTCTTATCACATAATACTCCAGAGACAAGCCTCCACTTCATCCATGTTGCCCCAATACAATGTGTGACATCATCGTTGATATCACCACTACTCTAGATGATGATGTACCCAAGAAATTTAAAGTTCTCCCTCTTGGGAATAGGTTGGATGGAAAGCCTCACATTAATGTCTACTTCATACCTTGCGACACTGAATTCACACTCCAATAATTCAGTTTTAGTCCTACTCAGTGTGAACCCTTTAGATTCCAAAGCGTATCTCCAAACCTCCAATCCCTCATTAACTTTAGCTCGAGTCTTATCAATCAATACGATGTCATCTACAAATAGCATACACCATAGGACCTTCTTTTGAATAGACCGTGTCATCTTATCCATCACCAAGGCAAACAGAAAAGGGCTTAACACCGATTTGATGAAGTCCAATCGCAACAAAAAAATACTCTAAGTCTCCTCCCACCATTCTTACCCGAGTTTTGGTTGTGTCGACGTGTCTTTTATAGCCATAGTATAGGCCATCGGAGCACCTTTCACCTCTAGACACCTCTATAGGACATCCATTGGAACCTTGTCATAGGCCTTTATCGAGATCAATGAACACCATGTGAAGGTCCTTCTTTCTTTCCCTATATTTCTCCACTAATCTCCGAACAATATGGATTGCTTCAACAGTCAAATGCCTCAATATGAATCCAAACTGATTTTCTGAATAGACACTCCTTTTCTTATCCTCATCTCCACCACTCTCTCCCATACCTTCATAGTGTGGCTTAACAACTTGATACCCCTGTAATTATTACAATTTTGAATATCACCCTTGTTCTTGTACAATGGAACCATTGTACTCCTCCTCCATTCATCGGGCATCTTGGCAGTCTTCATAATAACATTGAACAGTCTAGTCAACCACTCTATGTCATGCTTGACCATGTTCTTTTAAAAATCTACCGGAATCTCATCCGTTCCCATCGGCCTCCCTCTCTTCATCATACTAATAGAACGTCTAACCTCCTTAACTCTAAGCTGCCTATAATAACCAAAATCTCGCTGCCTTTCGGAGTGTGCCAACTCACCCAGCTCAATATCTCTATTTCCTTTTTTGTTTAAGAGTTTATGAAAGTAAGCCTACCACCTTACCTTAATGGAATTCTCATCCACCAACACCTCACCCTCCTCACCCTTGATGCACTTCACTTGGTCCAACACGCGAGCTTTCCTTTCTCTCTCTTTGGTGATCCTATAAAATCTCTTGTCCCAACTTTTATCACTTAGCTCCACATATAGGTGCTCAAACGCTAATGTCTTAGCACTCGTCACCGCCATCTTCACTTCTATCTTTGCCATCTTATAGAACTCCTTAAACCATCGCTTTTCATCCTCATCCCTACACTTCAACCACTTTATATAAGAAACCTTCTTAGCTTTCACTTTGCCTTGGACTTCGTCATTCCACCACCAATTTCCTTGATGTCCACCAAGGGTCCCTCTCGACACCCCTAGTACCTCAGTAGCTTCTCTTCTAATGCAACGACAAGTAGTGTCCCACATATTGGTTGCATCTGTGCCACTACTCCAAGCCTCTAAACTACTCAGCTTTTCTTCCATCTCTCGTTAAAGGGCAGGAGTCAGGCCTCCCCGTCTAATCCTCGGCAGAGCATTAAAAGCCTTCTTCTTCTTTTCTTTCTTAATCTATAAACCCATCACTAGAAGCCTATGTTGATTAGAAATATTTTCACTTGGAATAACCTTGCAATAAGAACAAAAAAAGAAAAAGGAAGAAAAAAACAACATCTCTCCTTTTTTTCTTTTGCAATTAGATTCTTTTCTTTTTCTATTTTTATTTATTTTATTTCATTCCTATTTTCCTTTCTCAGAAAAAGGGCCTTTAACCAAAGTAATAGATTACTTCGTTCTTGATAGTTATTTACTTACTCAGTGGATTGGAACATACTCTGGATCAGAATCGTGGGGAGTACTTCTTTAGTCTTAGCTACCGTACTATGAAAGATAACCAAGTGATTTTCCCTCTTCAAGAAACATGAGTTAGCAATAACTAACTAAAAGGCTTTAGAAAAATCCAAGAGAGACATCCCACCTCCATTCCTTTCCCCAAAATGAAAGCCTCTATAAAGATCTTCAAACTCGCTAGTGGTTGCCTCGATATGTCCATTAAAATCACCCCAATAAAGATTTTTTTCTGTCTTTGGTACGCCTCTCACAATCTCATCCAAATCTTCCCTAAAGAGCTTTTTGACTTCCTCATCCAGGCCTATTTAAGGCACATAGGCACTAACTACATTCACTTATCCCTACCAACCACAAGTTTGATTGACATCATCCTATTATTAAACCTCCTAACCTCAACCACATATTCCTTAAGGTCCTCGTCACTAGGATACCTACACCATTTCTATCCCTAGAACCACCCGAGTAACATAGCATAAACCCATCTACATCCCGAGGTTTGGTACCTACTCATCTGGTCTCCTGAACACACACTCTATATTAATGTCTCCTCTTAAAACACTTCGTTAGCTCTATGGATTACCCTGTAAGTGATGCTATATTTAACGACGCTATCTTTAACGTAAATAAGCCCGTGCCTCTCTTACCACTACTACCCCTTACCTCCGACCCCAACCGACAACATGACCCTAGTAGACCATTAGATCCTGACGCCACTAAACTAAGAATTAATAATTTGCTAAGCTACAGAGATCAAGAAGATACAATTAAGAGAAAACCCTATGAAACCCAGTAATAAAGAATAGGGAAATATAAGGTATACTACTTACAAATCACAATATGATAAACAAGAAAAGGCACCCAATATGATAAGTAAGATCTTCACCACAACACAAACAACAATATGTAACACTTTTGCCAGATCTAGAGAGATACAACAAGTCCTCCGTCCCAGATTCCATCACTGCAGAAATATACGGTGAAGGAAACACAAACAACTAAGGCAAATAATGTAAAAGGCAAATATATAACAGCAAGAAAGAAACCACAAATAAATATGTAACTGGCAAAAAATACAAGGCAGTTAAAAGGATAAAATAAGAAATAAGAAGGGATTTGGAAGTTATCACCTGGATTCTAGTCCGAAAAAGTTTCTTGAACGTTTTTGGAATTTGTGTACGTTGCCCGGAAAACTTATTTTCCCCGGAATATCTTGCTGGAAGCAGAGACTTCTGAGCGATGCTGACTGGAAGACTCTGATCGGGATTTGGAGTGCTCTACCGGGAAGGTCTTGAAAAAGTTTCCAGAATCTTAAACTAGGAATCCCACAAAGAATGGAGAGCCATCAAAACCCTAGATCGAATAGGCTTTAGAAATAGGCTTCAGATGTTCACCGGAGATGAATCACAGTCGTCGTCATTCTGAAGTTTGCAGTCATCGTTCTGAAGTTCGGGAGAAGCTGAAGCCGCTCGACTCGGTGTTGCCGGAAGAATTCTGAATGCAGTGTATGTAAGGTGGTTTTAACGATGAATGAACACCAGAAATGGAAAGTTTTCGATGAGCGTGCCGGAACCTGAAGATAAGGAGATATCGATCCCACAAAAGTCGACAGATCTGATTTTGCCGGAGAAAGAGATCACAGATGAGTTCGCCTAAGAGATGCAAAAGGTCATGCCCCAGAGATGCAAAAGTTCACGCTGGAGCCGATGTTTATCTTTTGTGAAAATAAAATTAAATAATCATAAATGAAAATAAATTTAAATGCATGATTTTCATCTTTTCTTTGACAAAAGCACGTAACTTCCAAAAGTAAAAAAACAAAGAAGCTTTAAAATTGGTTTATATTAATTAATCTTTTTTTGAATTTATTATTATTTTTATATATAATTAAGATAAAGTGGAGAAGATATAAATTTCTCAAAAGCTGTAAGTATTAAATTTAAATTCTAAAATTCAATTTTTAAATATTTTTATCCTAGTGTTTACGTTCATCAGTAAGTTCACTTTTTTAATTTTAATTTATTCCTATTTTAGTGTTTGATATTGTAACATTTTTAAAACATATCTTTGAATTTTAAAACTACTATAATTTTTTTTTCGGGGGGGGGGGGGGGGGCGAATGGGGGGTCGGGTGGGGTAGTAGGAGGTCTAGAGGTAGGGTTAAAAATTACTATAATTACAAAAAAGTGGAAAAATAAATAGCAAATAAAAACTTGTTATGAAAACTCTTACCGATACAAAATTTGGGATATTATCTTCTTCTTTTGCGTTTTCCCCTAATTTAATTCTTTTTCTTTTGATTGTTCTTTATAAAATTAAGAGTGTGCTTTGTTGTGAATTTTAATTATAATAAATCAAAACCACTTAATTATCTAAAATTCTAAACAGAATAAATAAAATGTATTTTATTATTCTTCTTATTTGTTGTTTTACTGTAATCTGCATTACTTAGTATTGTTATATCTATATTTTTTTAATTGCTTGTGACATGATTTTGTTTTATTTCTATTGTTTTGAGAATTGTTTGATTTAAAAGATACATCATTTGATAAATAAATTCATTCTCAGAACAAATTGATAAACGATCGAAATACAAATGAAAAAAGTAAATGAATAAATGTGAAGAAAAACAGATATACATAATTAAACTATCAATTAAATATCATAATCATTTATAAAATCAAATACATCTAAAATTGATACTTATAGCTTCAATTCAAATTCTAATAAAGCCAAAACTACTTCATAAGAGTACAAACTTTTTAACTCAAACCCCAAACAACATTTTTCCTCAATGTAAAATTTATTAACGCATACATATATATTAAAAGTTCAAGTGAGATCATATCAAATGTGTGTATCAATCTCTGTTTAATATTTAGTTTTCTGAAGCAAATTTTTCAGTTACTTTAAACTAGCAAAATTGAATTCTGAAGCCAAAAGATTAAAACAGAACAATAAAGAAAGTAGGTTGTTACACCCAACAATTTAACAAATTACCCCTAGATTAGAGATTGCCCACATAACGCATCATTACTAACTTCTTTTGGCAAATCCAAGGTGAAATCATTATCAGCACAAAATATTGAGTGGAAAAGTGGTCTCGATTGAATTTTGGGACAACCGGAGCAAAAGATAATTTTTTGGGGCATAATGTAATTTCCTATATAAAGTGTGTGACCCCTCGCATCGCAGAGATGCCCCAAAATGGGTTGTTTTTACTCATTACACATGAAACTCATTCAATGGGTGCGATTTACGTATTACATTAAAAAATGAACTAATGCGAAGCAAGTTTGTGAGTCTGACCTACTCCATCATAGTTCAAAATTTTCTTGTCAGCTAACATTTTAATAAGGGGCATCCTAGACTTTTACCCACCCCCTCCTACACTTAATCCAAGACTAATATAGGTCATTTTCAACCTTTGAGATGAGGTGAGCTCCTTCGAGATGAGTCTGAGATCATTGATTTGTTTGAGTTATTGATGTGTCACTTGTCTACTCTTTGTTCTTGCATAGATAGACATTTGACTAATAATGTGAATTGATGTTTATTTTGAGTTGATGTTGTATCCATATTATTCTTCATGTGTCTGTTGCACTCAACTATTTTACATACCAGTACATTCCAAGTACTAATGTCCACTCTAGACTGCATCATTTTATGATGTAGGGGCAGGTACAAGAGATCGTCAACAGGCGCTCCGTTGAAGATCTCAGATTTGAAGTTAACTTGGTGAGCCTCCCCTACTCCGGAGGACCCACTACATTTATTCATCTTGCTTTAGAGTTAGAGATTGGACTATTTCTTTATTTTGGATTTGGGTAACCATGAGTTTGTCATTGGCATCACATGAGTAGTAATAGAGGTTTCATAGATGATGGTTGATGTTATGAGCAAGTTCTTTCTACTAATAGGCCTCAGAAAGAAACTTGGTGTGGAGCTTTCTGATGTTTGGCACATATAAATGGACCTAGTTTTAAGGACTCCACCTCCAATTAGATGAAATAAAGGATGTTGTTGTTGCGGAATACTTTCCCCCAGAGTCATAAACTCAGAATCCTCATGTTGTCGCTATTTTACTGTAGTAACAAAGGAAGATTCTGCTATATTCTGAACAATTACACCTCCACCCTCCGCATCTACTAGCCACACCTGCAAACTAGCGAGCTAACTTAGATCTGTTGTCATTTTAACTTATCAGATTCATCATGGCTTAGACTTCCGACTTCCAGTAAAGAGTATCAGCAACAAAATTAGCTTTGTCGGGATGGTATAAAATGTCAACGTCATAGTCCTTTAGTATTCTAGCCATCTCCTTTGCCATAGGTTTAGCTCCTTTTGCTTAAATAAATATTGGAGGCTCTAATGGATGGTAAAAACATCAATATGAACCTCAAATAGATAATGCCGCCAAATCTTTAGGGCAAAAACAACTACGGCAAGCTCAAGATCATGAATAGGATATGTTTTGTTCATGTTTCTGCAACTTTCTGGAAGCGTATGCTATAACCTTATCATGCTGTATAAAAACACAACGTAGGCAAATTCTCAAGGCATCATACTATATAATATAACCTTTACTGCCATCTAGAAGAGCAAAAATAGGTACAGTGGTAAGCTTTTTTATTAGCTCCTGAAAACTCTATTTACATGTTTTAATCCACTGAAACTTAGCAGCATTATGTGTCAATTTTTTCAGTGGTGTATCGATAGAGGAGAATTCATCAAAATACCCTTTATAATATCCTACCAAGCCTAAAAAGCTATGGACCTAGATCAGATTCAAGGGTCTCAACCAAGCCATCACTGCTTCAATCTTTTGGCCATCGACCTTAATACCATAGCCAGTAATAACATGACCAAGAAAAGCTACAAAGGTTGACCAAAATTCACATTTGAAGAATTCAGCATAAAACTTGTTCTCCTGGAGAGTCTGTAATATAGCTCGAAAGTGGTATGCATGCTCAGCTTCTAACTTTGAATATATCAAGATGTCGTCAAAATCATAATCATAACTTTATCGTAGAATGGTTTAAAGACTTAATTTATTAGATCCATAAAAACTGTTGGGGCATCTATAAGCTCGAATGACATGGAAAGGAACTCAAAACGGCCATACCTTGTCCTAAATGTTGTCTTTGGAATATCAACATCCCTAACTCGCAACTAGGATAATCAGATCACAAGTCGATCTTTGAAAAGCATTTGCACCATGCAACTGGTCGAACAAGTCATCAATCCGCAGAAAAAGATACTTATTCTTGATAGTGACTTTATTTAGTTGTTTGTAATCAATTCACCTCCATAAGGAGCCATCTTTCTTTAGAGCAAAGTGCATCGGAGCACCCTAAGGAGATGTACATGGCTTAATAAAGACTTTATCTAGTAAGTCATGCAATTATTCGTTTAATTCTCTTAGTTCTGCTGGAGCCATTTTATAGGGAGGAACGGATATAGGTTGCATATTGAGAAGCAGATCTATGCCAAAATCAATTTCCCTTTCCGGGGAATTTTTGGAAGCTCACCAGGGAGTGCCATCAGGAATTCATTCATAATAGAGACGGATTGAATGGTCACCTGGCTCCTTGATCAATATCCCTGCATGAACTAGATGGTATATACAGCCTTGATCAGTTAGCTTCCAAGCCATAAAGTATGAAATAAATTTACCCTTTGGTGTGGCAGCATTACCCTTCTATTCGAGGATAGGCTCACCTGGAAAATGAAAGAGGACAAGCTTTGCACGATAATCGGTATTAGCATAACAAGATGCCAACCAATCCATACCCATAACGACATCAGAATCTAGAATAATAAATTCAACTAAATCAAATAGAGGTTGGATGTTCATTAATTAATGTTGTACAACCTCGATGGATGTGACCACCTATAATTCAGTCGCCAACTGGCATAGAAACCTCAACTAAGCATGAAAAAACCTCAGGTCTCATATCAAGCTTACTAGAAATAAATGAAGTAATATATGAAAATATCGAGAAAGGATCTATCAGTGCATAAACAACATGAGAATGTATCGTCAATACACCTATGACAACATCCAGTGATGCGTTTAAATCCTATCGGCCTGTGAATGCATAAAAGCGATTCTAGCCACCAGTAGAACGTGAAATGTATCATTCACCTCCTCCCCCTAATGTGAAGAAGCTGGTCGGGGAGCATGTACAGATGATGAAGAGGCTGCTACGGATCCCGAAGGCTGAGTTGGTGTAACTCTGCCTAATTGCGGGCACTAGCTAATAAAATATCTTGTCTGCCCACAATGGTAACACACATCTAAGCTCTTTCTACATTTCTTGATGTGAAGCTTACCTTACTATGTACATGGAGGATTAAGTTGTCTCATTTGTGCAGAACGCTTTTGTCGATGGCTTTCAGGCTGGCGTAAACTCTGCCCTAGTCCTGACTGAATATAACAATCAAATTGTTGGCCTTGCATCTATAGTGGGAAAGTACCTATTGACTGTGGTTGGGGGTCCTAAAATCACCTCGCGGTTCCCTATAATACCCTATAGTATGAGATCTCTTGGTCTGCTCCTTGTCTTTGTGGGTATCACAAATCCAATGACAAAAGACCTCTGTAGTCTTAGTGAAAGCTTGTACATGGGAAATAGCTATACCATCCTATAAAGATGTTATCCTATAGTCTCTAATGAGATAATCCCCTAAACCATCCATATAATGATAAGCTCAAGTGCTCATGGTATGTACAATAGCTGGTGCGTACCTAGATAAAGAAATGAACCTAAGGTTATACTCCCTCACATGCAAATCCCCCTACCTCAAATTGATAAACTGGTCAAGACGGGCCTCTTGAACCTCCCATGGTAAGTAATGGGCTAGAAATACCTCAGAGAAGCCCTCCCACTTTGCTGGCAGAGCATCAAGCCCCTAGGATCTCTTCCATGCCTCATACCCTAAGATGGCTACATCACGTAGTAAAAAAGAACCCAACTCCATAACCTCGGTGATGGAGGCACGCATCACCCTCAATACTCTATACATATAGTCTATAAAGTCCTTGGGATCCTTAGTTAAATTGGATCTTGTAAATACTGGAGGGTCCATGTGAAGAAACTCTCGTACCTTTGAGCTTTATGTCCGATCTCTTCTTGTGTTAGCTCTCGACTCTAGTTATTTATCATGAGTTGAAGTCATCTTAGTCAGCAGCTGAACTTCCTCCCACATCCCCTGCTCCCCAATCTCTAATGGGGGAACAACTGGTGCTGGAGGGCCTACGTCCCTATACCGTTGAAACTAATGGGGCTGGGGAACTACATCTCCTTGGCCTCAACAGTTGTTAGGGAAGCTAGTATTATGGGTACTAGAGAATCATTGTGTACCTTCATGGAAAATATATTGCTCTTACTCGGCGAGGAACGACTGGTACCTTCTCTTTGATCCATACCTAGTTCACGTTGTGCCATCTCATGAGCGTAGGCAGCCTATTAAATAAAAACCATAAAGCACAATCTAGATTTCATATGTTTCTATAGCTTTTGCTCTATAGCACAATCTATTAAGTGAATGAAATGTAAAAATCCCTAAATACCTCATAGCCTCATGATTATAAAAGTGGTGCACAACTTATCTAAAAGCAAGACTTTACTAGACACGACATTGGGGACTCTTTGGGATACGACTTGCTCTGATACCATATTTGTCACGCCACGAAAGAAGAGGAGGTGCAATTGGCTTTCGATACCATCATTGGTTGAGTAAGCAACTGAACAACCAGCTAACTAAACTATGGTCCAAAAGATTGGACAGCATAATGTTTGAAAAACTAATTCTGGACCATTAAGGTCATGGGCTAGTTAATAATAAGTCATATACACCAAGGTAGATAAGCCAAAATTATAAAGTACTAGATCCAATGATGCTACAACTAGAGAGGTACATGCACATGCACATATATATACATGCCAAAACTATGGTTGGAGAGTAAAAGTTGCAAAAAAAAAAAAAAATTAATCCAAAATAACATGTCCACAATAGCCTCTAAGAGTGTCACTAACATTGTTGGGATGGGGCCTTGACTATACCCAATTGTAAAAAACAAAAGTAGACATCTTGTGAAAGCTCCAGGAAGAGGTGGAGCTTACCAACTCACAGATGAGTTAGAATGAATACGGAGGGGCCAATCAGAATCCCTATCTGACCCTGCATACTTAAAACAAAATGCAGCGTGCCCAGGCAATGGGATGTCAGTACTAATAAAAATATAGTAGTATGTAAGGCAGAAAGTAAAATTATAAATATCTGTAGTAAAAAGGAAAATAGGGATACCACCTACAACTAAAACTCAACTAACCATTATGGCCAACACTCGAGCTCTTAGTGATCAAATATGAATGGTATTCTCAAGTAATCGCATGTCAAAAGTACATATATATAGATGCAAATAGATGGTATACCAAGCCAAATGCTAGCAAAGGTGTTCCTCTCCGATAGCTAACCGGCATCATATTCACCAACCTATGGCTATCCGTATATAACTTATGTGTATATATATATATATATATATATATATATATATATATATATATATATATATATATATATATATATATATATATATATATATTAATTCGGAAAAATAGGTCCCTTATCTCCGATTATAGCTCGAAATTCATGCATAATATGCCATGTATGATATGAATATTGAATGCACATAGTACGTCATAGAAAGAACTTAGCGAATCTTGGCTTATTGGTACTCTTGCACTCATAATGTCATAATTACTATCATAACATATATACATGACTCATGGTATCTTATATGTCTTTAAAATAAGTTCGGAAACTTAACTCAACTTTTACAATGATATCTTAACTCTTAAGATGTTCATAAGAAGCTTAAGGTGCTTCACCTAATGCTTATACTTGATCCTTGCTAATTAGTAAAAGAAAGTATTTAAGAAAAGTCAAGTGCCGTAGTATTTTAAACAGGAGTATTATATTTGAGCTTATTGGAAATCAACATGTTACTTTTTAAGTTCTTTAACTACAATTTTAGTGAGAAAGGAGGACTAATTATAACTAATAAATTCACCTCATAATCATCCTTTGTTTTTAGTGAAACCACCCAAAGAAGGGTAACACTTCAAACACACGGGCAAGCAGTCACGAAAGCCGATAAATTGATATATGGATACTGAAATCCCAATTTATCGAACGAATGGAATATTAACTTAATATCATCATGAAAATAATTTACCTGTGATCGGAATGCCTTTTACATAATCTCTTTCTAGAAATAGATAGTAAAATATCGCATTTGACATTTTGAGAATCTCCCAGACTTCATGCTTAAAAGAGGGACTGAGCTTGACTTTAACATAAATTTCTAACGAATGTTTGAATGCTTGAAGTTTCTTCACGAAAGTTGTTTCTTATACCCTAAGCTTCACAAACACTATATATAAGCAACTTATACACACCTATAATAGTTCATAATTGAGAACAAATTAGCAGATTTTCTATATAGCTTTAACATAATGTAACATACGTAGAACTTCGTAAAAACAATCATAAAAGAGCCCCAAGATTATTACCTGAACAAACCAATTATATAGCTGGAAGAACCAGAAAGATTAAAAATTTACTACCTTCAAAAACTAGCTCCAAATCCAGCTAATAGGAAGGGAAAATGATTGCAAGATGTAAAGAACGCATTTCTAGGCATGGGGGCGAACTTCAACGAAAGATACCACTAAAAACATACCTAAATCGCTCAAGAACCTCATGGGAACTCTCTCTTCAGTTTCCTAATTATTTTGGAACAAAAATGAAATGTTTTGGGTCTTAAAATGTCACATTTGTGACTTATAGGTTTCCATTACCCAACCCGGTCCATGACCCGATTTACTGCTCAGAAAGTCCACAGTAAAATATTCATAACGTTTTACTCCAAATTCGGTTTGATGTGTAGTTTTGTGTGTTGCAAACTAGACTCATAGACCTTTGATTTGATAGGTCATGAATTATTTAATTCTTTATATTTTCGTAGATATGGCTGGATATTTCATCTAAAGTTAAGAAAGATTTGTAAAGAGGCTTACAGTAACTTTGGTCAACCTTTGTCTCGCAACTTTCTTGACTCTAAAACTTAACATATGACCATTGTCATATTAAAGTCACTCTTAACACTCTATTATTTGAAAATTATACACTCTTAGTACCATCCAAATGTTAAAACTTAATTTAAACCTTCCGGAAGGGCGGGTGCTACTCGGGCCATTTCTTTAATCTCATATATGTGTTTAAGGGATTCCTTTGACCTAAAATTTAACTCCTTAATGTGACCACTCATTTGTAGTCTTATAAACCTTAGGTACTAACAAAATCATATACGGATTATATATCATGCCACACTATGTATATTATGCAAGACAAGAAACATATGGTCTCACAATTACAATTAATTTAAAAGAAAAAAAGTAAGTCTCAAATGACGTTGTCTCTAAAATAGAACATGATCAAAAATAAGAGAAGGAGGGCTCACTAAGATAATAAATAGCTACCTTACTGATCTATAGAAATGCCTCGAATAAGAAGATAAAAAAGAGTATCATGAAGATACAATCTCATAACCTACACAAATGTAGAAGTAAGGGCGAGAATAAGCCACACGGTACCAAAATAATGAACTGTTAAACACAAAGTCAAGTAGTATAGAATATAGGTACTCCTAAAACTCCAACCGAACCTCCATAACAATAACCTGCATAAAACCAGCCTAAAATAGGACACCAACAATTATAGATTCACAACACAAGAGATCAAGTTCATCAATCACAAATTGCACAGAAAGGAGCTGACAAGTTTATAAATTATAAAGATGTGCAATATAGTGTAATTAATGCAATGTAATGTTTGACCAAGTGATATACACCCTCTATCTCTCAGTTTAGGACCCACAACAAATTTATTAGTCCATGCATCTATTGCAGTGTGTAATATGATCCTCGAATTATAGCATTCGCCATAGTATGCGACACGATGCTCGAAGTGGTACGTTATCTTTAGTTCTTATTCCTCCTTAATTCACGTAACTTTTAACTCAACCTTGTCTCATTACCAATGCAAATAAACATGATCACACAAATAATGAGAAGATGTCCATTTTTATAACAACGCATTATTCATAACAACACAATTGTGATACAACATCAATAATAAATCAATAAACCTTTCAAATCATTCTTGACACATAAAGAATCAATATGTAAGAAAGTAGCCTTTTATTTATCCCTTTTTCATCATTAGGATTATTCAATAAGAACAAGTCAACTCATTACCTATCATGGGCTAAGATAAACCTTATGTGTGACACGGCGATAGAGACCCCGAAGGAGACCAACCAGTCCGTCTTATATATCATTCATGAGAACATACAAGACATATAAAGCATCATTTATTCAATAGACTAGAAACAAGCAGAAACAAGCCTCAAGCATTCAATCCATATAAGGGCTTAGTCAAGTCGCAAAGGAGTCGAATATCGACTTTTACACATGGTGTTCAACAATCCTCTGCATAGCATAGTCTAACAATGGACAGGTGCTAAGACATGTCCTAGATCACACCCAATAGAAAGTAAAGTAAATGTCTCAACGTGAAATCAACTAAAAAGATATCATAGGCTCAATGGTCAAACCACTGAAGCATAAGGGCTTGCCAATCACATGATGTGGTATCAACCAAACTAGCCACGAGGAGAGTGAGGAGCGTCCAACCATACATTTTTAACAATGTAGGGAAAAATGCATTAGCGCATTAGAATATACTAATTATGTGAGCAATGCATGATATACGTAGATATAGGTACATATAACATGCATAAAATGATGCATGTGTCATGTTGATACAATACTGTAATAACATAAGCATGAAGTAAAACATGATTATAAGTTGTATGATCAAAGTCTCAAATTATAATCAAGCTTAAAGTAACATAATTATTTTTGGGAGACTATTATAACTGACAATAAGACTATGTGAGCAATAACATGAAATCCAATGTAACCCTACATTGAGAAAGGGGTAGCCCACATGCCAAGGTAGACTCTGTCATGGTAAATTCATTCATTCAACATGAGGAACTAAATATAGATCCACTAGCCTAGCTTACAAGCCAACCTATGGTGGCACATAGTTCTAGATAAGAGGTTGCTACTAGGATTTCCTTGGGCGGAAAACCTAAATATCTATCAAAGCAAACCCTATCTCAAATGTTCTCAGTGCTAAGTCAAATCCCACAAAATAGTATACCATAGTATTATAGTCATTCATAAGTCAATGATAACTTTGATTCATTGAAAATAATCATTCGTAAAGAGTAGCTTATAAAAACTTTGGGTGATTCATCAATGTGAGAATTGTCCTTATCATACATGAATCTATGATTAGGTGAGAATTGTCCTTTTACCAAACATTCATTCATTCATATAATTATAGAAGGGGCTTTATAAGACATAATTGAATAACTTTCATAAATCTTAGAAGAAATCTTCGTCATTTATTATCAGGATTTATTACAAAATAGATTAAATGATATGGGTTCAATGTCTAAACAATTTTAAAACATGAAAATCTAAAGATCATGCATAACTATGAAGAATTACATCAATTTGAATCATAAACATAAGAACCCATAATTTACATTCTTGAATCTGTCAAGACCAAATCCTTCAGGTCATGAAGGCGCATGTTAGGTCCCATGTATAGGCAAGCCAACCTTGAACCCATGGTATCTATCTTGAATCACTAATCATAACACATACTAGCAACATAGCAGGAAACTAATCACATCCTACCCAGAACCTGGAAGTCACCGGTACAAATCTACTATAGACACAAAACCAACACAAAAGTATATACATTGCCATATAGAATTCAGAATGAGCTCCTACATCTACAAGCCAAAACTATAATGTACAAGGCTAGTGTTTGAATACAAAAGACAACCTAGGGAAATGGAGACTATAGAATATCTGAAGTTGTTGATGCTCACCAAGTCTCCAGAAGAGTCCACAATCCCCTAAATCAATGGCCACGGCTCGTACCCAGACCTAGACCGTGAGTAGATGCACAAAAGTAGGGGTGAGAGGCGATAAAAGGCACCCAATAGGCATCATCGACCAACTGAATGAAATACAGTAAATATGGTAAGAACAATGTAACGAAATACTGCAATGTTAGTTATCTAAACCCAGGTCAAAAGATAAGCATATCAAGAAAACCATAGAACCCCTACTGAATGTACCCAAAACAATATGCAACGATGTCAACTGACAAAACCCGAAGATCAAGTGTCAACTATGTTAGTAGCACCAAGAGAACCCACAGGTAATGACAATATATATTGATCATGCCGGTACATGGCACTGAATCCTGTAGTATCATGTTAGAATAACTGAGTAAGACAAAGGAGGACCCAAATGAGCAGAATAGAGCAGTGTACGAGTAACCAATTGACTATACCAAGCGGAACCATTTCACACTATCATATGATCGCGTTATGGTGTTGTACGTGGGTGTAAGTCCCTAGTGTCTATGCCTACACACCAACTAAGCCCCCATAAGCCTAGAAGATATACCCACGCAGAACCAGGGGTTAATAGGTATATGGACATAATGTAACGACTCGACCTAGGGCCTTGTCATCACACGGCGAATGAGATACCCAAAGGTATCTCACCCAAGTCATCTTTTGTATCTTAAGAATTCATAGACATACATTAAAGCATCTGCGGAATAAAAATATGGGAAGGGTCTATGGGACCATACTATGAAAATTAAAAAACATTAAAAAGGAAATATTAACATTTGTCCATAACGCATACCGACTAAAAGATAGATGGACAGAACCGATAACGGTCAGTTTTCATCATATAGAACAAACTCAAATATTTAACAACATAATAAGAAAAATCCTCAAAAGTCCAACAGATACATCAATGTCTCAAACAATACAAGCTAGAATGGAAAATGGTAAAGTCCCAAACTAAGGGTTTACCATAACAAAAGCACTAGTCTTGAAAGCCGTACAACTAGACACGAGCTGGTGGAGGAGCACCTATCCATACTTGGTTAAATTGTGCAGAAAAAAATATACATTAGTACGTTGGTATGTACTAAGTATGTCAGATGTATGAAATGAAGAACTTGAAACCCTAGCCTTAGGAAGAACTTGAAACCCTAGCCTTCCCTTGACCCCCTTTCTAGAGATAATATTTGCCTTAGATGTTGAGAATGAGAGATGGGAGTATCACTAAGGGTCCTAGGAGTTTATGGTATGATTTAGGACCCTTTGAATTCCAAAAATGATGTGGTATAGGAATAGGATTTGTGAAAATGACAAAACTATCCTTCACTAAAACTGTCAGAATAAAACTATGAAAGCTTGATTATTGGTCGTGATTTAAAAAATGGACTTTAGTCCTGTCCATCCTGTTCCCTTTTTTAAAACTTCAGAAACTATCTTGCTAACCAAAAACAACAAAACCTTTTCTATGGACCATCCTTTGACCGACATCCCATGGTTGGACCCATAGAGTCCCTCCAAACTTGGTAAATTTGTTTACTGTTTTAGGATTAACCTACGAAAGGTATGCATGGGTCGTATAAAGGTCTACAGAATGTACTGTTAATCGTAGGTTGCTTTCCAGCAAACTCCAAATTTCCTTCTTGTCTGATAATTTCATACGAGCCTACCTACGAGACGTCACTCTTCTTATGGGTCGTCATTAGGTACGTGGGTCACCCCACACATGGAAACTTTTTCCCTTTCCTAAATTTCATGTTCAAGATGGACCTACGGGCTGTAACTCAATATATGGGCCATATATGGGCCTCATATATTGACTCCAGGTCATTTTCTGCCCAATGTTTTTCTACACTCTTAGGCTTCTAAACTGCACTTATTACAATATCTCCCCCGGGAACATTCATCCTCGAATGTATTTAAAGGCTGGCTCTATGGAGTAAATCATCAGCTAATAACCCAGCATGCATGCAAAAATACAACTTAAACATCATTTTATGGAATTTTAAAAATCCACATTTAAATCATATCTCAAAATAGTACATAAACATAAGAAAGAGTGTATGCATCATACAAACTGAAATGCAAGGCATTAGAGGTTATACGAAAGATTTCTTAATAGCCTAGGCTTGAGTAGAGTGGAATAGATACAAGTAACGCTTCGTCATATTCTCTTCCACTTCCCATGTAGCATCCTCAACTTGTTGATTTCTCCAAAGCACTTTGACGAATGCAGCTTCTTTGTTCCTTAGCCTTTTCACTTTTCGGTCTAGGATATCAACCAATATCTCTTCATAACTCAAATCCTCTTCAATGTTCAAATCATGCAAAGGAACAACGGATTTGGGATCACCTATGAATTTCCTCAACATCGACACATGAAAAATCGAATGGATTAAATGCATCTCATTAGGTAGATCCAACTCATATGTTACCTTTCCAACTCTTCCTACCACTTTATACGGCCTTACATACCTAGGTATCAATTTCCCTTTTTACCAAGTCGGATCATCACACCTTTCATAGGAGACACCTTCAAATAGACCTAATCACCAACTTGGAATGCAAGGTCCCTTCTCTTTACATCGGAGTAGGAATTTTTCCAGCTCTGGGCTGTTTGTAACTTTTCCCTTATGCTTTTAATTTTGTCCATAGCATTCATAACTAGGTCTGGTCTTAGCAATGCCACCTCACCAAAACCACCCAATGCGCAATCTACACTATCTACCATATGACGCCTCAAATGGTGTCATTCCAATGTTTGCATGATAACTATTGTTGTAGGAAAACTCAATAAGTGGAAAATACTCACCCAACTCCCCTTGAAGTCCAAAACACATGCTCTGAATATATCTTCCAAAGTGAAAATAGTCCTTTCGGCTTGTCCATCGATTTGGGGATGGAAAGCGGTACTCAACTTCACCTTAGTACCAAGTCCCTTTTGGAAAGATCTCCAAAAGTAAGAGGTAAATTGAACACCATAATCCGATATGATGGACAATGGAATCCCATGCACCCTCACCAACTCTCAAATATACAAATAGGCATAATCTTCGGCAGTAAATGTAGTCTTGATTGGTAAGAAGTGAGCTGACTTTGTCATGTGATCTACTATCACTCATATGGAGTCAGAATGCTTCTTATTCTTCGGCAACATCACTCCCAAGTCCATATTAATTTCTTTCCACATCCAAATAGGAATATCAATGCCTTGATATAGGCCATCCAGCCTTTGATGCTCCACATTGACTTGTTGGCAATTGGCACACTCGAACACAAATCGGGAAATGTCCTTCTTTATTCCATTTCACCAATAGATCTCCCTCAAATATCTATACATTTTTGTAGTTCCAGGATGAATTGAATATGAAGAGTTGTGAGCTATCTCGCAATATCATCTTCTTTAACTCACCATCATTGGGTATGCACAAACTCCGTTGATATCGAAGAATCCCATCTCCCCCTTGTGAGAAGACTTTTATGTTTACATCTATAATGACCCAACCTAGGGACCTAGTGGCCACACAATGAATAAGATACCCTAAGGCACCTCACTTTAGTCATCTTAAGCATTCATATCTATAAATATAAGAAATTTCGGAAGTAAAATGGGGAAGGGTCTATGGGCCTTATTAGACGATGAAATAACATTAAAAAACATGAATAACTAACATAGTTTTTTCCATAAAGCATATCAACTAACATATAAATAGATGGATCCAATAACAAACAGTTTCCATCAAACACAATAGACTCCAGTATTTAAAAACATAGAAAGTAAATGCCTCAAAAGGGGCAGAAATACATCATCTCAAAATAAAATATATGATAGAAAGGAAAATGATAGAGTCCCAAACTAAGGGCTTGCCAAAAATAAAAGTAGTAGTCTAGATCGCCAACTACTAGCCACGAGCCGTTGGAGGAGTGAAGATCCCAACATGGCTAGATAATGCAGGCAAAATATGTGTTTGTACATTGGAATTTACTAAGTATATGAGATGCAATGCATGAATGAAATTGTAATGCGATCATTCATAAATATAACATATAAGTACGTATGAGATCAAAAGTACATAAAGTGAGCTTAAACATGCATAAGGAATAAAGCTCAATATGAATAAGAGTCAATGCATGAGAAAACACATGTGCGAGAATCATAAACTTGTGGGAGAAGACCTTAACCGACATATAAGATTATGTAAGCTACTACATGGAATACAAACATAACACCCCATGTTGGTACGGGGAGACCACTTGTTGGGTGGAACTCCATCAACTTTAATTTGCATGCATCTTAATAACATAAATCGCCTACATGGATCCACTAGCCTAGCCTACAAGGATTCCTATGGTGGTACATAGTTAGGGATAATGAGATTTATCTTTGATGGGTCATGCCCCAAATAACAGGATGAATTCCAATATCAATGTCACTCGATACTAAGTCATCCCACGAAATATTTAAAACATAACTTAGAATCATAAGTAGCAATCATAGGAGTAGCTCAAACTTTAGAAACCACCAAGTGAATATTGTCCTTTCATCTTGGGGACCTTCTTAAAACATACTTAGGGAAATTGTCAACATGCTTATATTTTTGACAAATCATAACTTCAAACTCATCTTTAATGCCCTAATCATCAAAAAGAATTATGCAAGACTTTACCTGAAATCTAGGTGGGCTAGATTTTTAAATGGAACAATCATAAATCACATAAATCATGGAAATATACTTCTTTAAAGATATTAAAATAGTCCACATCATATCAACAATGGAACTTATCATTGGGGTCATCATCAATAGCTTAAAAACATGCATATACTTAGTAAAAATATCATAAGATATCATGAATATCATTTAATAACATAAAACAAGAAATCATCATAAGCATACATAATATCTTAAAAGAACTTAAAGAAAAGGTAAAATACTTTTAAAAAGACTTTATGGATGGAAAGATACCCATAAATCAATCTCACATACCATAAAAGACCTGGGAAGTACAAACTTGGAACCTTGGTGAAGTTATTGAAACCCTAGCCTTGCCTTGCCTTGCCTTGCCTTGCCTTGCCCTTTTCCTTAAGAGAGTAATTTCCTTAGGAAAATTTGAGAATTGAAAGAATGATTAGAATAGATGTTTCTTAGGGTTCAGGATCGGATTTAAGGCCCCTTTGAATCCCAAAACGACTTAGTTTAGGAATGAAAATGGCAGAAATGATTAAACTATCTTTCATTAAAGTTACCGAAAATCAACCTACGAAAGCCCCTTCACGGGCCATGGAATGAACCACGGGCCATATATAGGTCCTGCCCGTGCTGTTAACTTTTCCAAAATCCTTGAAACTGTTTTGTTGGACTCAAAGCTATAAAACCATTTTTTGTGTCATATAACTTCTTACAAGTCATGATTAAGTTAAAGTTGGCCTCAGAGAGTTTTTGGAATCAAATCCAGAGTTGTTATGTGGATTTTAGGTTTGGAGTTGGAAATTGAGTTAAAGTTTGACTTAGGTTTGACTTTGGTTAACGTTTTCAGATCCGGTGCTCGGATTGGACTTTTTGATGGTTCCATGGGTTTTGGGAGGTAATTTTAGTGCTAAAATGATCTTTTTCTTGATTTTAAAGTATTCAGATAGCATTTTGGCATTTCAAGTGGCCTAAGTTAGTCTATTTGTGTCTTATCGGATTCTGGGTTAAGGAGATCTTGGATTTGATTTTCAATAATTTCATTGAGTTAGGAATATCAAATTTAGTAGGATTGCATATACGATTTGTGTGTGTGGGGTTCCAAAGGAATCTCGAGGGTTGATTTTGAGTTTTTAAAATTGTTTGAAATTTGTTGAGTTCTGGTGCTGTAGCATGCCTTGCTTTAAGGAGGGTCTGATTGCTAAATGGACCTTACTAAAGCTAAAGGGGTTCTATATAGCAAGACTTCACCAAAGTGACCAGTGTGAAAGTGACGTCCAAACCTTTGTAGGTGTCGGTTTAGCGACATCAGAGGCCTCGTTTTCAAGCCCTGGTCAAGCATTTTAGGCATTTTTTTAACATTGTTTGCACTTTGAGAGCTTAGCTTGGATGATTTTCAGTGATGGGTTTCTGATTTTCAAAGAAATATTTTCATCGAAAAAATTTGAAATTTTGGCCTTCATTTCTGGTATTGAATTTTATTGCAATTGTGCCCCTTTTCCCGAATTGTTTGATTTCTATGTAATTAGCTTTGAATTGTGATTGTTGATTTACTTTAGAATAGATTGTGGTTCTTCAAATTCATTTCAAAAAGGGGAGGAACTCTTGTTGGATTGATTGTTTGGCTAATTTGAGGCAAGTGAATTCTAGACCTTATTGAGTTTAACTGAACTCCGTATCTTCCCTTTTTTTGGGGTAATTTGGGATTCTGAAATGATTTAGTGAAATGATTTAGTGAGTATGAGGGTAATGGGGATGTTGATTTGATAATATGTAGGAATTGACTCTTGAATTGATGTGTATTTGTTAATGATTATGGCCCTTGAGTTGATGAATTAGATTGAGCTTGTAATATCGATTGTTGAAATGTGAATGCTGCTCATATTGATATAATTATTGAGCTTTGACTCATGTTATGTGGAAATCTCTATTGCAATACATTTGTGTGATGTTCAGCTAGTTGCATAATTTAGCATTTGTTGAAATCATTGAAATGAATACTTGTGAAATGTGAAATAAATGGAGATAGACCTAAACTATGATGATATAGTGATTGATGAGAACTTGATTCATGATATGATGTAATTATCATGTGATACTATTGATGATAAATAAAATATTGAAAGGACTATGAGTTTGAATATTTGATTGTTGAATAAATGAATTATGTGGACATCTTGCACATGCTCATACTTATTAAAGTAATTATTATGTTGTAATGACATATACTTGCGTGATATCCCAATAATGATGATAATCCAAAGATTTCGCCTAGAAAAAGAAAAGAAAAGAAAAGAAAAACCAATAAAATTGTTCCGTCTAGAAAAAGTAATGAAAAGTTGAAGAGAAATAATTGTGGCCAGATATAAAAGTAAATACCAAAAGAAAAGAGTTCTGGTGGATACGTTGTCCCTGTGTGGCCTCCATGGATTTCAATCTAATTATATCAGCAGATGTGTATTGTAGAATAGACATTGCATCATTATGTTATTTGCATACCATGGCATTTTATCTCTTTGCATTATATTTTTTCATTTAATTGTGGTAATTGATTTTAGCTAAGATATATTGATTGACTCTATTCTTGTAAGCTATTGAGATTGATTGGTTGAAACATGGTGTATTGAGTCTGTGATTGAATAAATATCTATATTATGTAAATGCTAGCCTTTTCTGCATATAGGTTTTGTAGTTTCAGAGGTATATAGTTAGGATGGAAGGAGTGCATGTGTAACGACCTGGCCCAACACTGTGAAGTATCATCACTCTTGGGCCTAGCCCATCACGGATTTGTCCCTTTGGGATCACCCTAAAAGGCACCTCACAGTATATAGACCAGTCCTTTACTTATATACCCAACATCTCTCTTGTGTTTTGCCAATGGGGGACTTCTCATCTCAAGATGGGTTGTTACACACACTCCCTCTATGAACTCAGCGTCCTCGCTGAGGTTTGCCCCAGCATGGGATTCTCCTAGACTTAGCACTGTGGTTTGCCCCGCCTCACCAGGATTCACCTAAAATCAGTTAAACTCTAGCCCCACATTGACAAAGCTTACACAGAAGTGGCTCTGATACCATCTGTAACAACCTTGCCAAACATAGTGAAGTATTGTCCGCTCTTGGGCCTAGCCCATCACGGATTTGTCCCTTTGGGCTCACCCAAAAAGGTGTCTCACATTATATAGACCAGTCTGTTACTTATATACCTAGCATCTCTCTTGTATTTTGTTGATGTGGGACTTCTCATCTCAAGATGGGTTGTTACAGCGTAAGTTCTTCATTCTCTACCTATATTTAGGTCCTCTTCTTGGGTACATTTAGTACACACTCTTGTTTTTCTAAACATGTATATATAGGTTGTGAGCCCAGATCCTGTTGACGTTCCTATTCTCTTACGGACGGAGCTCCATCTTGTGATTGATTTAGAGGTAGTTGATTATTGCTCTAGCCTACTCTCAAGACTGTTGGACTTCTTTATTAGTTTTATTCTACTTGAGAACCAAACGCTATTAAGATTTGTTTTATTTCTTTTTGATTCTGATATATTAGAGGCTTGACATGTGACACCAGTTTTAGGAGAGTTGTAGATTTGGTTATGTTCCTTATACTGTAATCTTTCATTAATTAGATTATATTAATGCTTCAGCTTTTTCATTATCTTGTTATTATCTATTTAGGCTGACTTATCTCGATGGATTAAAGGCAAGTGTCATCACACCCGATTTTAGGTCGTGACATGTTTCTAACACATCATACAAATTCTTGTATTACCATGCTACTGATTATGTGGTAGTAAACCGCATCCTTAGAAACCTGTGAGCCATTATTACCATACTACATCTCTTTAATCCAAAATCCTAACCATATAGATAAATCCTAATTCATAGTCCCCAAACGGTTATTATCATGATTGACATTCCTTGCAATCTTCTTGAAGTTGACCTTACTGTTGATTTGATACCTTAAACTCTATTATACAGCCTAATAATGTGAATTAACTAGTTTCCGCACGTACCTTCTTGCTAGCACTCTCAATATCCTTCACATAGGTATACTTCTTAGAACTTCCTTTACCCTTAAACCTATCATCTCAATATTACTCCACTCCTTTTGGATTATACTGAAGTGATTAGTCCACAATTAGATTCTTGAAATAAACTTCCCACATAGATACATTAATAACATATGAAGATCCATCACTATAATTTTCCTTAAAAACAATGCCTAAATCGAGCATCTATAATGATAACCAGTTGGTTTCTCAAATATGATTGCAATATCAACCTCATTAACAAAGTAAGTAGAACAACTGATAACTCTTTAATAGTTAGTAAATGCACTTACTAACCAATTTCTCTAGTTTGATATCATTAGTACTATGTTGAGAAGGCCCACAAGATCTACCACTAAAACACATTGTTGATATTAAAAAGCTCTTTAATCAATTTATATTAATTCATCGCATGGTAAAAATTAATAAATCGATTCAAATTGATGACATTTTAATTAGTCACATTTGTAAGTGGCTAATTTTTAAATCTTTTTTCTTGACCCATTTTTTCTCAATTCTAACCCTAATCCAATTCTTATTCCTAAGCCCAATTCCCTACCCAAATCCCAATTTCAATCCTAAAAGTTACCCGACCCGACCCATTTTAATACATTACTCCTTCCCTCACACGTTCATTCCCCTTTCTTCCTCTCTCCCCGCTTCTCTCTTCCTCTTCTTCCTCCCTGTACAGCAAGCAGAATCAGAAAACCAGGCGAGGACGACCACCTTTTTCCGGCCAAACAACAAAAATTAGTACAAATGTAGTCCCCACTCCCCTTTCCCTTATCCTTTCGTACAGGAATCCTTTCAAGGAGTCACTCGACGTGTCTCACATCTAAGCCAATCAGCTGCGGGGTAACTAACCCTAAAAATAGTTGGAGTAAAGTGATTAAAGATAAAATCCATTTGAGAACATTTGAAAAATCAACGAAAATATAATACTTAACTATTAATACTTGAAATAGATATATATAATATGCAATATATAAACATAACTAAAATTAAAAGAATTGAACCTAAAAATCACTTAAAAATATTTTTTGCGCTTTTGAAGGCTAGTTATTTCAAATTTTTAAAATTAAAAGCTTGATGATTAATTAATACTGCGGAGGGTAAAACTTGGATGTCAACACACATTATACCCACCAAGAAGATCATACTCAAATAGTCCACATAAAGAGTGATGCATGTCTATCCTAATGCTACATATCCATTGAATCTCAATCTAACACCCATGAGGGACATATTTGTCCATATAATCTACCGTGGAACATGTGGTCTGATCCATCATATAGTACTCACCACAAAGCATATGACCCGGTCGCTCATATAGAACTTACCAAGGAACATGTGGCCCTACCCATTATATGGTACTTGCCACACGGCTAGTGGCCCGATCATTATTTCTCATCATTTCTCATAAGGAGTTTCATCATATTCACGAAATGGAACTGATTCAAGTATAGCATGTTCATATGTATGAATGAGAAGATAAGAATGGTTAACACCAAATTACTATACATATCAACATACTAATGTTCATCATTAATAAGGTGTCAAACAAGTGCCTCAGATTATCCATAACACATAACCCATGTTTATATTATCACATTGCATTTTTAGTCCCATTTTTGTTCATATTTAGAGTCATTTAACATGGGTGTGTACATATAATATAAACCCTTTACCAAGTCCCATTACTCCCCAACACACAATAAGAAAATACAAGTCCTATGCACTTATGAAACTGCATAAGTCTTGTGTGAGTGAAGAATATTCTTGAAAGTGAGGGCACAAGGAATCATTTTGAGCATGAGCTTGCAACCATGTGAGCAATGGTGAGCATAGCATTGTCTTGATACTCTTTAGTCATGTCTTGAGACCTCAAAATTGTGTAATTGGTTTGTGGAAGCTTCGATGAGGGGCAAAAAGGCATCATCCGCATGTTACACTCCTTTGGTCATGTTCGTAAGCGAAGTGTGTGGGTAATTGATTGGTTGATTTGCTTAAGGGCAAGCATAAGTTTAATTTGGGGGTGTTTATGAATCCACAGGTTGGACTCATATTTACGCCTAAACAGAGCTTAATATTTTCCTCAATGCACGATTTTATCTTGGAACTAATTTAATCTATGTAATGACCTTGAAGGTCATTTTTGGCACTTTTGACCAAATTACAGTTTTGTCCTTCTCAAAAGTTGCTTTGAATCATTTTTGGTCAAGTCTAAAAGTCAAATTTTCAAAACCTTGTAAGAAGTTGGAGTTTTTCCAAAGAAAGAGTTTTTAAAGGCTTAACGTTGAAATTTTATAGTTTTAGGGTTATTTCGAGTTTCATGTGTCGGAATTCAATTCTGCCAATTCCATCAATTTGGGTTTGGGATGCCGAATCTGGTCTAGGAGAATCTACAAAACTAAATTTGAAACTAAAACAGTGATTTTAGGACCAAAGTTTCATTCATAGTTCATTTTGGATCATAAGTTTGAATTTGGTTAACATTTGGAGTTTGCAAGCTCGGATCAAAATTCCGTCAGTTTCAGTGACTCTGGATGATGAAACTAATGCTAGAAATGACTTCATTGTCACTTTCAGAGCTTTTGGGAGTATTATGAAATTTTGAGTCTGAAATTAGTTTAAACGACCTTTCTCGGGTTCTGGACTATGGAGGTCCAGAATTCGAATTTTGACGGTTCTATTGAGCCTGGAATGTAAGGTTTTTAGGTTTCCATATTTGGTTGTGTTCACGGGGTTTAAACTGAATCTCGAGGGTCCTTTTTCGTGTTCACTATGTGTTGTGCGCTGGTGTGACCTGTTCTAGTGCAAGCCCCCATTGTACTCAGCATTCGCGGGCTTGGGACCATG
This sequence comes from Solanum rostratum, assembly GCA_029948455.1. Lineage (NCBI taxonomy): Eukaryota > Viridiplantae > Streptophyta > Magnoliopsida > Solanales > Solanaceae > Solanum > Solanum rostratum. Next base: position 56,198,941 of record CM057051.1, read on the forward strand.
TTCACAGAGGTCTGGGTCTTTAACCCTCCGTGTTCATGAACCCCTTTACTGCGTTCATGGAGTGCACAGTTGAGACCCTTCGCGTTCGCACAACATTATTCCATCCAACCTCCGCCTTTGTTGTTATTTATCCGCGTTCGCAGAGTGTAAAAAGGTCCCTAAATAGTGTCCAGTTTTAATGATGTCTTTTATTCGCCATTTTTTATATTTCAAGCTTCGTTTTAGAGAGAAACTCCAACGTTTTTCAGAGCAAATCGATTGGGTAACTATTTTCCAACTTATTTCATTGATATCAATTGATTAATCTGTGTTTTTAACTTATAATTTGGGGATTTTTCATACTTCGATTTCCAAACTTTAATTGATGATTTCTCCCTCATCTTAACTCTATTTTTGAAAGGGTTTTCACCGTTGAACTCCTTGTTACCTAGGGAACATTTCCATGGATGAATTTTGGATTCTGGCTACTGTAGCACTTGATAAAATTATCAAAATATCCCTGGAAGAGAGATATGCCCGTAAACCATCTTCCCATGCTCAAGATGGCAAATTCGAGACCGGATATGTGATTAGCATGAAAAATTGAGTGGGAAAATCATATTAGTCGATTTTTAGAGCAATCGGATCAAAAGATAATTTTTGACCCGAAAATCGAAAACAGTGCTGATGCATGATAAAGGCGCGTCGCGCCCAAGCTGAGGAGAGGGACTCATTTGTTTTCAATTTTTTTTATGGGATTGGAAAAACTCATTTGGAAAATTTTTGAAAAGAAATATACATGTGCGGGCCCAGACCGCGTGTCGGACTAAGATATTCCAAATTGAATTTTTTTTCTTAAATTCGTTAGGGGCATTCTAGACATTTCCCAACCCCACCTAAACACAAAATACGATCAACATAGGTCGTTTTGAGCGTAAAAAGGTTTTAAACCCCATTCTAAATCATTAAAGAAGACTAGGGCTTGAGAGAAGAGAAGAGAAATGTGTGATTGGAGAATTCAGGGGAGAATTCTTGAAAGTTGATTGTTAAAACTTCACACCAGGTATGAAAGGCTAAACAAAAGCATGAGATTGTTCTCTCATGTGCCCTATAGATGGTCATAGAAGAGTTGAGAGTCTAATGAGTCTATATACATAATTCTTTAGGGTTTTCTTGAAAATTTTCATATATACTACATGTATTTTCTTATGTTGATGATCAACATAAACCTGTTTTCTTGAATTGAATACTTTTCATGAGATAATGTATAAACTCTATATGATATTTGTGAAACATGCATGAATGAACCTAGGGATGAAGTTTAGAGCCTTGACTTGAGTATGTTGATGGGAATCTTGACGTGAGTATGAAGTTGAGTTAATTGCGCTTGACTAACCTATGAGTCTTCATGATTGACTTCTGTCTAAATGACTTCTTCTAAATGATGATCTGAGTCCTTGAGTTCTTAAATGGGAATTGAGTTAATTGAGATGAGTTAAAGTCCTAGAAAGAAATATAGGACTTTAGATTTTTAATTAATGAGTCTAATTGAGTTGATGAGAGTCATTATGAGGCTAATTGAGATTAGGAAGAGTCTTATGAGCATTAAGTCTTGCGAAGAGTATTAAGCACCAAAATTGGTAAGAGTGAGTCCTGCTCGCGCTCATTAACTACGTCGCCAAGCGTAGGATGAGGATTGAATAACAACATCACATGGTCCCCCCTCTTGTGAAGGTAATGTCCCTGAAACAACAGAGGACTTGTGGAGGCTAGATTCCTTGTGGATCATACTGTGTTCCTTACCTAGTGATTGTAAGATCAGGGTGATTGTTGTACAATCACTAGCTCATATGTGATTGTTATCGGAAAAGAGAAACTCCTAGAAAGTTCTCACATTGAGAACTCTAAGTCGAGTTGAGTTGAGTTCCATTAAGTTGAGTCTGAGTTGATTGATGAGCATTGATTTGGTTGATGGGTCGGTTGTATACTCTTTATTCTTGCTTTAGATAGACATTTGACATTTTGTTGAGTATTATTTTGAGTTGAGGTTATTTCTATACTATTCTACCTGTTTCTATTTCATTCGGCTATTTTACATAACATACATTCCATATACTGACACCACTCGGTGCTGCATCGTTCTATGATGTAGATACAGGTGTTAGAGATCGTCAACAAGTGCATCGTTGAGGATTTGAGACGTTCAGCATATTAGTGAGCCTCCTTTTCTTCAAAGGATCCTTGCATTTATTTCATTGTGCTATTAGTGACAAACTTGATTAGCTTTACTTTAGTTTAAGGTAGCCATGGGTTTGTCATTGGCACCACATGATATTGATAGAGGCTTCATAGACTAGAGTCGAATATTGATGTTGAGACTTGTCGAGCTAGTTTATTTATACAAGCCTTTTTACTTATAACCTTACTTTCATATTAGATGAGATGTGCCCATTACTTCCTTTTTGTCTTCCGCTGATTGATAGAGTTTATTAAATGAATGTGATGAGGAAAAGTGGTTCTCTTAGGGACTAGCAATAGTCTCTAGGTGCCGGCCACATCTAGGGTACCCTCCCTGGACGTGGCAAACTTGGTATAAGAGCCCAAAGTTCAAGAGTCCTAGGGAGTCTAGGAAGTCGTGTCTAGTAGAGTTCTTATTATTAGTGTGAAGAGCTTCACATCCATAACATAAAGGCTATAGCACATTAGGAATTGTTTCATTTCTTTCATGTTCTAAATCGTGTGATAGAGTTATGCTCTATGAAAGGTTCTCTTCTAATCATGCGTTGCGCATTGTAGAGTTTTGATCATGCCTCATAGAAGAGCCTTCAAAAGTAGAGGATGTCACTACTGGCAAAATGTTAACTTATCTGAGCCTCAAGGACATGTGGAGCTCGTGAACCTAGTTGTCCCTGTTGACCAGCCCCTACAAGATGAGGTCTCCCATGCTGAACATTGCTATGCTATTCGAACGCTAGCCCAGGCTTTCAAAGCACCTGCTGCGAGACAAGGAGAAGGCAGATAGGATGCGTAGGACACATCTAGAGTCTGGGAATTCTTGAGGATGAATCTGCCTGAGTTCACAAGGTCTGCATCCAATGTGGATCCTAAGAACTATGTGAAAGAGCTTTAGAAAGTGTACCAAGTGATGCATGTGGTTGATGTGGACAGAGTTGAACTGACTACTTACCAACTCAAGGGTGTAGCTAGGCTATGGAAGAAGGGTAGAGGAGAGGATGCCCCATTGTTAACTTGGGCATTGTTTGAGAAAGCTTTCGTGGGGGCGCTTCTTCCAAAGGGAACGAAGAGAGGACAAGATAAGAGAGTTCTTAAATCTGATACAAGGCTATATAACTATGCAAGAGTATGGAATTAATATCACTTAACTATCTCGATATGCTCCAAACATGGTTGCCGATATGAGAGGGAGAATAGGGATATATGTGGATGATCTGAATAGAGGGCCAAAGAGAGATGGGAGGGGAGCTATGCTTGTGAGTGATATGGACATTGGGAGATTGATGAGATTGTGTAACAAGATGATAAGGAGATACAACATAACAAAGAGGAGATCAGAAGTAAGAACGCTAAAACATCCAGCCATGAGGTTGGAAAGAAGGGAAATGCTAATAGATTCAAGTCGGGGCCAGCACCATCATCTGCCAGTGCACCTGTGCCCAGTATCAAGAATGATCAGAGGTCCCCGAATGTTGGAGCCCATGGATCTCAGTCACAAGCTAGTGTGGCTCAAGGTTCATGGGGTAAGCCACCATGTGATAACCGTGGCAGATTACACTTGGTTAAATGTCGTGAGGGGAGTGATGCATGTTTCTGGTGTGTCCAAGTGGGTCACTGCCTAAAAAAGTGTCCTAAGCGAGCTGACCGGGCTCAATCTTCTGCACCAGCCTTGCTAGCTAGAGGAGCCCAGACAGGTACTATGTTAGGTGCAAGCGAGCTACAAATCGTTTATATGCCATGGGTAATCGCTAGGACTAAGAGAACTCCCAGATGTTGTGACGGGTATGATTCGTCTGTTTTCTTTTGATTGTTATGTTTTGATGGATCATGGTGCCACATTGTCATTTGTCACACCTTATGTGGCCAGTAGATTTGATAGAACCCTTGAGATTCTCCTTGAACCATTTGATGTTTCTACTCCAGTGGGTGAGTCTATTTGAGCTGAGAGAGTCTATAGAGCTTGTGTAGTTTTCATCATCAAAAGGATACTATCATTGATTTAGTTGAGTTAGAGATGATTGATTTTATTGTTATCCTTGGCATTGATTGTCTTCACGCTTGTTATGCCTCCATTGATTGTAGAGCCTGAACCGTTAAGTTCTAATTCTCGAATGAACCAGTTCTAGAGTGGAAGGGTTATTTTGTTGCACCTAAAGGAAAGTTTATCTCCTACCTTAGGGCCAGAAAACTGATGCCCAAAGGTTCTATTTATCGCCTTGTGCGGGTTAATTCTGATGATATTGAGTCTCCTACTCATAAGTCAGTCCCGATTATGAATAAGTTTCCTGATTTGTTTCCTGAGGATCCGCCTAGAGTCTCTCTTGATAGGGAGATTGACTTTTGAATTGACTTTCTTCGTGATACCCAGCCTATTCAATTCCACCTTATCAAATGGCCCCCACTGAGTTGAAAGAGCGACCGAAAGATCTATTAGGGCTTTAAAAGGCCAAGTGTTTCTCCTTGGGGTACCCCTGTCCTATATGTGCAAAAGAAAGATGGGTGTCTCAGAATGTGTATTGACTACAACCAACTGAACAAGGTCACAATAAAGAATAAATATCCTCTCCCAAGGATAGATGATTTTTTTGACCAACTTTAGGGTGCCTTTTGTTTCTCAAAGATAGACCTCTGATCTGGCTACCATCATTTGAAAGTGAGCGAATGTGATATTCTAAAGACTGTCTTTGGGACTAGATATGGCTATTTTGAGTTCTTGGTCATGTCCTTTGGATTGACGAATGCACCTTCAACTTTCATGGACATGATGAATAGGGTACTTAAACAATATCTTGATTTGTTTGTGTTTTTGTTCATCGATGACATATTGGTGTATTTGAGAGACAGGGAGGAGCATGTTAATCACCTCAGAGTTGTCCTCCAAACACTTAAGGACAATTAGTTGTATGCAAAATTCTCAAAATGTGAATTCTAGCTTAAGTCAGTGGCTTTCCTAGGCCATGTTGTCTTCGGTAATGGTATTCGAATAGATGTGAAAAAGATTGAAGCTGTTAAGAACTGACCCAGACCGACCTCTCTGACTAACATAGGAAATTTCTTAGGGTTGGCACGCTACTACTGCACATTTGTTGATGGACTTTCTTCCTTATCCGCACCATTGACTAAATTAACTCAGAATAAGGTCATGTTTTAGCGGTTCGATGAGTGTGAGAAGAGTTTCTAAGAGTTGAAGATGAGACTGACTACTGCACCAGTTTTAACCTTGCCCGATGGGACAGAGGACTTTGTGATCTATTGTGATGCTTCGAGAGTGGGATTGCGATGTGTATTGTTACAGAGAGGGAAACTGATAGCCTGTTCTTCCAGACAACATAAGTTCATCAGAAGAACTATTCGACGCATGACCTTGAGTGGGCAGTGATGGTGGTTGTACTTATAATATGGTGCCACTACTTATATGGAGTGCATGTGGATGTATTCACAGATCACAAGAGCTTGCAGTATTTCTTCCGTCAGAAGGAGCTCAACCTGCGACAGAGGAAATGGTTGGAGTTGCTCAAGGATTATGACATAAGCATTCTATACCATCCAAGTAAAGCTAAAATAGTTGTTGATGCTCTTAGCAGGTTGTCAATAGGTAACACAATCCATGTTGACGAAGGAAAGAAGGAGTTAGCTAAAGAAGTGCATCGATTGGCTCGATAGAGAGTTCAACTCGAAGAAAATGATGAGGGAGGAGTCAATGTTCAGAATGGGTCTTCTTCATCCTTAGTGGTAGAGGTGAAGGAAAAGCAAGACCGAGATCTTGTCATATTTCAATTGAAGGAGTCTGTCCACAAAAAAAAAGTGATGGTTTTCTCCACAAGGGGAGATGGAGTGTTGAGATACCAAAGTATATTTTGTGTCCAAGATGCTGATGGGGTTCAAGATAGGATTATGGAGAAAGCCCATAGTTATAGATGTTCCATTCATCCTGGCTCTACCAAGATGTACCACAACTTTGAGAGAAGTCTATTGGTGGAATTGAATGAAAAGGGATATTGATAAGTTCGTTTCAAAGTGTCTGAATTGCCAACAAGTTAAGGTTGAGTACCAAAGACCATGTGGATTGGCTCAGAACTTTGAGATCCCTGAGAGGAAGTGGGAGATGTTCAACATGGACTTGATTACTGTTCTACCAAGGTCTCAAAAGTAGCATGATTCGATACAGGTTATTATGGATAGGATGACCGAATTAACTCACTTTTTACCAGTTAAGACAACCTACCCTGTGAAGGAGTATGCCAAGTTATATAACCAGGAGATTTTGAATTTGCATGGAGTTCCTTTGTCCATCATCTCACACAGAGGAGCTCAATTCACCTCCCAATTTGGGAGATCCTTCCAGAAAGGATTGGGTACTAAAGTGAATCTGATTACAACCTTTTATCCCTATATAGATGGCAAGGCAAAGCGTACAATTCCGACGTTAAAAGATATGTTGATAGCCTATGTTCTTCATTTCAATGAAAATTAGGATGATTACCTACCATTGATTGAATTCGCATAAAGATAATAATTATCATGGGAACATTCAAATGGCTCCCTATGAAACTTTGTATGGGAGGAGATGTACATCACCAATTTGGTTGTTTGAGGTTAGAGAAGTAGTTGATTGGACCTAATCTGGTCCACCAATCAATGGAGAATGTTAAGGTCATTAAAGAGAGATTGAATACTGCATAGAGTCACCAGAAATCTTATACCAATATGAGGAGAAGAGACTTAGAGTTCGAGGTAAATGATTGGGTGTAATTAAAAGTGTTACCTATGAAGGGTGTCATGAGATTCAGGAAGAAAGGGAAATTGAGTCCTCACTATATCGGTCACTACCAAATTGTGAAGAGGATTGGGAAGGTTGCTTACAATTGGAGTTGCCTTCCGAATTAGATGCAATTCATCCTGTGTGCTATGTCTCGATGTTGAAGAAGTTCTTGGGAGGTCCTACCTTTGTGATCCTTGTTAAGAGTATTGGAGTGAAGGATAGCTTGTCCTACGAAGAGATTCCGATCCAAATACTTGATTGTCAGGTTCGCAGGTTGAGAACCAAAAGGATCGCCTCAATCAAAGTCCTATGGAGTAATCAATTCGTTGAGGAAGCCGCATGAGACACTGAGGAAGAGATGAGAGTCAAATATCCGCACCCATCCATTCCCTATGATGAGAATGTTGAAGGTAATTTCCTTAACCTTGACTAAATTGATTGATCTATTCTTGAGTCGATATGTCTATTCTTGAGTGAGAGAAGAGTTGATTGAGATTGATGAGGAGTTGAGAGTTTGATTGATTAATGTGAGTGTTGAGAGGAGTCTTGAATCTATTTGTGCCTTGATATCCACCTTTACTCATTATTCGAGGACGAATATAATGATCCAAGGGGTGGATAATGTAACACCCGGTAAAATTAACAAAATATTCCTAGAGGAGAGATATGGGTGTAACACGTCTTCCCATGCTTAGAAGGCAAATCTGAGACCGAATATGCAATCAACATGAAGAATTGAGTGGAAAAATATTCTCAATTGATTTTTAGAGCAATTGAATCAAATGATAATGTTTTGACTCAAAAACCAAAATAGTGTTGATGCGCGACAGAGGCACGTCATGCCTTGTCGTGGAGAGGGACTCATTTTTTTCAATTGTTTTGACGAGATTGGAAAAACTCGTTCGGTAAATTTTGGAAAAAAATATATATGTGTGTGCCTAGTCCACGCTGCGGACTGGCCTATTCCGAATAGAAATTGTTTTCTTAAATTCGTGAGGGGAATTCTGGACATTTCCTAACCCCTCCCAAACTCATAACATGATCAAAATAGGTCATTTTGAGCTTAAAAAGGGTATTAAACCCCATTCTATGTCTTTTTTAAGTCATTGAAGAAGACTAGGGCTTTAGACAAGAGAAGAGGAACGTGAGATTGAGAGTTCAAGGGAGAATTCTTGAAGGTTGATTATTAAAGCTTCACACCAGGTATGTAAGGCTAAATAAAAACATGAGATTGTTCTCTCATGTGCCCCATAGATGGTCATAGAAAATTTGAGAGTCTAATAAGTCTACATGCATAATTCTTGATGGTTTTCTTGAAATTTATACTACATGTATTTTATTATGTTAATGATAAGCATAAACTTGTTTTCTTGAATTGAATACTTTACATGAAATAATGTAGGAACCCTATATGATATTTGTGAAAGCATGCATGAATGAACTTAGGGTTGGAGTCTAGAGCCTTGACTTGAGTATGTTGATGCAAATCTTGATGTGAGTATGAGGTTGAGTTAATTGAGCTTGAGGATCCCATGAGTCTTCATGATTGAGTTCTTCAGTTATGTCTAAACAACTTCTTCTATATGATGATCTGAGTCCTTCACTTCTTAAATGAGAATTGAGTCAATTGAGATGAGTTAAGGGCCCTAAAAACAATAGAAGGCTTTAGAGTTTGAGTTAATGAGTTGATGAGAGTCTCTATGAGGCTAATTGAGTCGATGAAAGTCTCTATGAGGCTAATTCAGATAAGGAGGAGTCTTATGAAATTCAGTCTTAGGAAGAGTATCGATGACCGAAATGGGTAAGAGTGAGTGCCGCTCGCACTCATTAACTACATCACCAAGCCTAGGATAAGGATGGAACCATTACATCACATGGTCACCTCTTGTAGAGGTAAGTTCCCTTAAACAATAGTGGACTTATGGAGGCTAGACTCCTTGTGTATCATACTACGTTCCTTACCTGGCAAGTACGGGATGACTTTGGCAACATCAAGGTGATGTGTTGTAAAATTACTGGCTCATAAGTAATTGTTGTCGGATAAGAGAAACTCCTAAAACGTTCCCACATTGAGTAGTCTGAGTCAAGTTGAATTGAGTTGAGTCTGCCTTGATTGATGAGGATTGATTTGGTTGATGGGTCACTTGTCTATTCTTTATTCTTGCTTTAGATAGACATTTCACATTCTGTTTAGCATTATTTTGAGTTTAGGTTATTCCTATATTATTCTACCTGTTTCTATTTCATTTAGCTTTTTTACACACCTTACATTCCATGTAGTGACGCAACTCAGCGCTGCATCATTTCATGATGTAGATATAGGTCTTAGAGATCGTCAACGGGTGCATCGTTGAGGATCTGAGACGTTCAGCAGATTGGTGAGCTTCCCTTACTTTGGGGGATCCTAGCATTTATTTCATCTTGCTATTAGAGTTAGACTTGATTAGCTTTACTTTATTTTGAGGTAGGCATGGGTCTATCATCAGCAGATTGGTAAGCCTCCTTTACTTTGGAGGATCCTAGCATTTATTTCATATTGCTACTAGAGTTAGACTTTTTAAGGTAGCAATGGGTCTGTCATTGGCACCATATGATATTGATAGAGGCTTCATAGACTAGAGTCGAATGTTGATATTGAGGCTTGTCGAGCTAGTTTCTTTCTACTAGCCTTTTTTACTTATAACCTTACTTTGATATTGAGACTTGTCGAGCTAGTTTCTTTCTACTAGCCGTTTTTACTTATAACCTTACTTTGAGATTAGATGAAATGAGCCCATTACTTTTTTTTTGTCTTCCGGTGATTGATAGAGTTTATTGAATGAATGTGATGAGGCCAAATGGCTCCATAGGGACTAGCAATAGTCTCTACGTGCCGGCCATGTCTAGGGTACGCTCTTGTGGCATGACATCTACTTTTTGCAGCATGGCATTTTTTACTATTTTACCCTTTTACTCCAAATTAATTAATTTTAGTGTCATTAGATTTATTATGTGATTGTGATTCTATATTTGAATAGATTCTAGTGATTCAGAGTATCGTAGGAAGGGAAAATCTTTGAATTTGACGTGATTTGAGACTTTATCTAAGGCAAGTGGACTTCTAACATTTTGTTAAGTAGATTAAACCTTGTATGATTCTACATTTATGGAATTGAGTATTTGATGCCACAAATTTTGGATAGATTTGTACCATTGCAGGATTTAATTCTTGAGTTCGGGTTGAGCGTTTGTGGATGTTTTGAATTTAATACTTGTGCCTTTATTGTGGGGATTGTACACTCTTTGTTGTTGATCTTAACGTTTTGACAAGGTTGATAGTATATTGTGAATTATTCAGTTTCTGTTGTTGGAATATATGATACATATGGACATCTTGCATATTTTATTTCCATGAACATGACTATTGTGCCATTATTATGTGCTTGCTTGATGATCCATTGATGATGAGAAGTCGAAGGGAAATGGTTTCAGCTAGAGACAAAAAAGAAAGAAAAGAGATGAAAAGCCAAAGGGAAATGATTTCTGCTAGAGAAAAAGAAAATAAAGAAAAGAAATGAAAAGTCGAAGGGAAATGGTTCCGGTAAGATATGAAAGTAAAAGCCGATGGGAAATTGTTCTTGCTAGATATGAAAGTAAATGTCGAAGAGAAATGGTTCGGCGGATACATAGTCCATATGTGGTCCCCATAGGTTCCATTCTGACACGATCAGCGGATGTGTATCGTAGGACAGACATGCTTCATGATTATTTGGCATTGCATCACATTATACACATCCCATGGCATTCACTTCATCTCATATTACTCCTTACATGTTATTTTTATACGTTTGGCTTTGAGACTGGATATCCCTTGTACCGTTTAACTTATGTATCGATTGTACATTCTTAGAGGTGATGCTATGTGATGAGCTTTTATTGATACTTTGGGATTGCATATATTGTGTACATTGTTTATATTTGTGTTGAGACTTTTTTGAGTGCAGATTTGTAGTTCGGTGGTATGTGGTTGGCAGTTAAGGAGTTACTTGTATTCTTCATTGCTTTACTTTAGGTTAGTTTCCATTTGTTGAGCACCCTGTTGTTTGGTGCTCACCTCTTGCTATATTTTTGTAGGTTGTGAGCCCGGTCCTCCTTTCTAGCTTTTTTATATAGAAGATCGAGCTTTGGATCTATCGAGAGGTAGTTGCGTGTCCTTTCGGCAGCCTTTCGAAGATTTTACCTTTATGTTTTGTTCTATTCGAGGACTTAAAATTGAGACTTGTATTCTATTTGAGCATTTTAAATTTAGAGGTTTGTACATGTGACACCAATTCTGGGAAGGTTGCAGTTTTGATTTCTTATGCCTATCTATCCTATATAGACTATTTATCGTGCACTTTATCATTGTGTTGAGTTGTTGAGGTTTTGGGCTGACTCGCCTTGGTGGGTTAGGTGAGTGTCATCATACTTGAATTTTAGATCGTGACAATCTGGTGTCAAATGATTGGTTAGGTGATCAACAAGAAGACAAGGATAATTGATTAAAATAAATAAGGCAAAATGGACAAAAAGCCGCAAAAATGTGAGTTATGCCAAAGCACTTCAACGGATCGCCGAAGGAGCACACTATTGCCTAAATATCCAGCACTTGAACCACAATAAAACATCTCCATATAATGTTATTTGTCCAATTTTTTTTGTAATTATAAAATACAAAAAAAATAAACTCTAAAGAAAATTTTGATTGCTATGGTAAACTATTGTATAGAACTTACAGTTATAAAGAGTTCTAAATGTAATAATTAAAAAAGAACTCTTTTTTTTATCCAGTAATTAATTAACAGAAAATGGCGCCATTTTCTAATGATGACATCGATAGGAGACGTGAGATCTGCACAGAGCTGGAGAACTAGAGATACCATTTGATAGAAATAGATGCTTAGATACAAGGTAATAGGTTATGTCGCAATAATGTACTTGTATCTTTAATAGTAGATAGAGTTAATTTTTATTTAAGGAAAGAAACTGAGCTTGTAATGTACTTGAAACTTGATATAACTTCTTTTATTGTAGGTATCTTTGATTTTATTTTTGTCTATGTGGGAAGATTATAAGAATTGCTATGTTGATTGATTTTCCTATTAAATTTAATTGCTATGTGAAGTTCACAAAATAAAGAAATTACAGGAATTAAACATACATATACTTTAACACTAAATTAAATTTTATTCTCGTGTATAGTTCTTGTTCTCCCAACAATCAATCAACATCGCAATTCTTATAATATTCCTACATGGAAAAAATAAAATCAAAGGTACCTACGATAAAAGAAGTTATATCTAGTTTCAAGTTCATTTTTAAGCTCAAATTCTTTCCTTAGATAAAAGGCAACTCTAACTATCATTAAAGACCAATATATTCTTGCCTCGTAATCTAGCATCTCATATTTGAGTGTTCATTTCTATAGTGGTGGGTAAAACTCTCAAGCTCTATGTATTTCTCACGCCTCCGATCAATGTCAACATCAAACAACGGCATCATCTTCGTTGTATATAATCACAGGTTAAAAATAAATAAGAATCTGTTAGGTATTTTAGTTAGAGCTCTTTTTAACTGTCATTTCTATAACAACAATTCACGATAACAATAAAATTTTCTTTAAAATCTATTTTTATATTTTATAATAGCCAAAAAAAAGAAGGCAGACAATGCAGTTGTAAATAAAATTTATTGAGCGAAATAGAAACATTAATGTGAAGAAACATAATAAGCAAAAGGAAAGAAATAAACAAACCTTAGCAGGGTGATGCTACATTATGTAAAATATATGAAAATAAAATGCATGGCCTGGATATTTATAGAGGATTGTGATCTTAATTTCGTACGAATTATTAAAAAACTTACCATGATAAAACTTGAAATGTCAAGATATGGAAGGAACATAAATCATTATCTTTTCTCGCTTATACTTACCATGATAAAATTTGAAACGTCAAGATATGGAAAGAACATAAATCATTATCTTTTTCACTTATAGGAATAAAATAAATGAGATAGCAAAGACAAATTATTTGAAAAAGTGTATTTGGTATCAAGAAAAATAATTTTCTAGAAAATATTTTTTGAAAATAAATATTTTTCTTATTTATATTTTATTTTCGATTAGTAAAGAGATAACATTAACCCAAAAATATTTACTTACAATCTATGCAAATAGTAAGAATCCAGATGCATATCTATGTCACAGCCAAATGAAGGACCCAACTCCTACCCTTAGAAAGACTGAGGAAGTGAATCTGGCGTTGAGACTCGACAATAACCCATCATTTAGTCGAGTCTCTAAGTTGGGTTTAAATATCGGGTTGGGTCACGATTTAGGATTAAATTTTAGATTGAGGTTAGGTCCCAAATCAGGAAAGGTCTCTGATGATTTCGATTTAGGATCATGCTAGGAGCAAGTCTTGAATCGGGACTCAAGTTGGCAATGCAGGTCTCAAATTGGGCAATATCGAATCGAGTGCCAAATTGATCAAGGACGGGGTGAGTTACATCATCTGGTGGTATGTTGAAGGGATAGAGATGAAGGTGTTTGGGTAGATTAGGTGCTGGCCGGGGTTGAAACGGAGTTCAAGAAGTCAATATTTTTCTTAAATTGGTGAAAAATAAATTAATTTTAAAAATATTTTACGATATATTTAAGTTAACAAAACATGAGAAAAATGAAAAATAACATTCTCTGTACCTAACACACCCTTAATTAGGAAGAAAAATCAGCAGTACTACTGTTTATTATAAAATTTAAAATTATATTTATTTAGATATCATATAATTAAAAGGAAGAAAGTCTAACCTAGGATTATGTCACATGGCAGAATGAGATAAAGCCATGTGTTAATTTTAGGACAATAATATGTTAGTTAAGTAATAATTAGTTAGTATTTACTTTTAATTTTTACAGCTTTTTAAATATTCAAATTTTACAGTCACTTTTTGTTTTTCCTACTTTTTTTTTTAATTATTTACAACTTTTAGAATATAAATTCAAATTTCAACCGTACGCCACAACAACATCACCTTAGGACTTGCATGTTCTACCCTCATTTCCCATTTTCCTATTGATTACGCATATATTTCAGATATACAAATTACATATTTTCTTTCTTTAAAAAGGAATGGTCTAATTTGATTTGGCACGAAGTTTAAGAAAATATAAAAAAATTCAATCAATATTTTTAGTTTTTATATTTATTTTATCTTGGTGTTTGATTAAAATTATAAATCTTTTTTTAAAAAAATATTTTTGAATTTTACAGCTTCTACAAATACGAAAAAGTAAAAAACAAATGGCAGATAAAAAATTGTTATGAAAGCTCCTACTATTACGAAATGAATCATTTGGGATATTATCTTCGTCTTCTTTTTTTTATTTTCCAGTTTCCCCTCATTTTATCCAATTTCCTTTCGATTTTCTTTATAAAAAATAAAAGTGTTCTTATACATATATGTGTGAGAGAGAGAGAGTGTGTGTGTGACAGAGAAAGGGGGGGGGGGGGGGTAAATTCCCACTTAAAATATTATTTAAAATATTAGAACTGATGTAAAAAAAGATGTTGTGACTGATTTATGAACATGTGTTTTTAATTTATACAGATTATAAATAGCTAAATTTATTATAAAGAGAATACATAGAAACCAAAAATATACATAACTTTTACTCTTTATTTAAAATATTTGAATGAAAATAAAATACTATAAAAATAAGAATGAGAAACAAAAGGAATGAGTAGTGTTACATTTATAAAATAAAAAAAATTCTTGGAAGGAATATTTTTCAAGCTATAGTTAAACCATTCAAACTTTTGATATTTTCGACTGAAAGTGATGACTTTTTTGGAGTTGGTAAAAAATCATTGATGTTCTAATGATGGGGTTGATTTTTTGTGCAGTTAAAGCATAAACAAAAGAAGACCAAACAAGCTCTTTGAATGGAGTAAGGAGGAATTTGATGATATTATCAAGAAGTTAGTGATAATGAAAGAAATTGCCAGGCTTAAAGAAGGCATGTTTGAAGAAAAGCCAAGTTCTGATAATAGAACTATTCCGCAGAGAGCTCAAGTTGTGTTGAAACAATATTTGCATTATGAAAAGAAGTTTTGAGGATAAAAGACAAGTTTGCAATGATTTACAAGGGTGGTAAAAACACTAAATTATTTCACTGATTAATTAAGAAGAGAAGAGATGGGTTGCACATGAAAATTGATGTTCAAATCATCCTTAATCACTACTATAACTTCATGCATTATCGGCATGGGTAGTAGAAGCACCAGTATGCATTTCACCTACTCATAAACAAAACAAACACGACGTATGATCAATATAATGTCTAACTCCGATAATGATTCATCATAGAAAAGGACTTACCAATTACACTTGCTTTCAATGCAACAACAAACATTGAGCCTGAACTCTACAAAGTTAAAAGTGAAAACAAAGAAAGCATTCTGCGTGTTTGAAAGCAGTCATACATATGAACATAGGAAAACTCACGGTAGTACACTGAGCAGCTTCAGCTTTACTCTTGCTACACGTTTTGTATTTTTTCACATATCTATCCAACTCCCACAGATTTTCTGTATCAATTCTCTCTATGCCCCTCTTCATAGCAATCCGAACAAATAGAGGAGGATTTTCTGAAGGTAAATTCTCAAGATCTTCACCAAGTTTTCTTATTTCTTCATTTGTCATCTCCCACTTATTTTTCAGAACCTCAGCCCTAGGTTTTTTTGGAACTAGTATACCACTAACCTTATGAGAAACTGAGGTCTTCTTCTCCTTTTTGTTGCTTTTTGATTTTTTACTACTTCTATAAGATCTTTCATAAGGTAGTCTGTCCTTCGCAAGAAGGAACTCAGAGTCATGATAACGCTTATTCTCCTTCTGGATCCTCTTCCCCCTCTCTACAACTCCACCAATTACCATGGGGTTGTCATTAGCAATAGCTGCAACACTAGTCAGTTGAACTAAAGGACTACTAGAGATTTTCTCAGAAGCACGAACCAAAACAAGACTACGAAGCTTCTCCTTAGCTTCAACCTTCTTCACAAAACTTTTAACAACAATGAGCACTGATCCAGTTAAGTTAATCCTAACCCTATCTTCAACCCTAGAAATCACAGTAGCTACCTCATCATTCTCACTAGGCTGGCTATCCCCACCACCACCATCTCCTCCATCTACATCCCAGCCCACCACAGCTCCTTTAGGAGAATAAAAAGCTTTTGTTTCTTTTTTTTCAGGTTTTACGATTTTTGTCTCAGATGGATCTAGTAAAAAATTGTTTCTCTAGGAAAGTTTATACCTAGAGAACCAAGAAGATGAACGTTATTCAAGCCACCACTAGTTGTATAACCTTAGTAGAGATATCTAAAGTTTCAAAATTGGAAAAGGTACCACCTCGAACTCAGAATTTTTGATCTCTAATTCTGCCTCCTCGGGAGTTTTCGCCCGACGACTGTGGTATAAACTTTGCTAGAGAAACAATTTTTTCTCTGATCCATCTGAAATAAAATCATAAAACTTGAAAGAAAAACCTTTTCTTCTCCTAAGTAGGTTGTGGTGGGGCTGGGGTTGTAGATGGAGGAGACAGTGGTGGTGGGGGTAGCCAGCATAGTGGGAATGGTGAGGTAGCTACTGTGATTTCTAGTGTTGAATATAGAGTTAGGATTAAGTTGACTTAAATCAGTTCCAATTGTTGCGATTAAAAATCTTAAAAGTAGGTTAGAGGGTGAGCTAGATCATGTTAAAAGTTTTTTGAAGAAGGTTGAAGTTGTGGAGAATCTTCGCAGTCTTCTTTTGGTTCGTGCTTGTGAGAAAATCTCTAGTAGTCCTTTAGTTTGGACGCCCAGTGTTGAGGCTATTGCAAATGACAAACCCAGGTTATTGGTGGAGTTGTAGAGAGTAGGAAGAGGATCTGAAAGGAGAATAAGTGTAATAATAACTCCGAGTTCTCATGCGAAGGACAGACTACCTTATGGATGACCTTATGGAAGTAGTAAAAAATCGAAGAACAACAAAAAGGAGAAGAAGCCCTAAGTTTCTCATAAGGTCAATGGGATAGTTCCGAAAAAACCTAGAGCTAAGTATCTGAAAAATAAGAGGGAGATGACAAATGAAGAAATAATAAAACTTACTGAAGATCTTGAGAATTTACCTTCAGAAAATCCTCCTCCATTTGTTTGGATCGCTATGAAGAGGGGCATAGAGAGAAATGATACAGAAACTCTATTTCAGTTGGATAGGTTGTGAAATAATACAACCAGAGTAGCAAAAGGAAAGCTGATGTTGCTCAGTATACTGCTACTACAGTGAGTTTTTTCTATGTTCATATTTTTATCTGCTTTCAAATACTCAGAATGCATACTTAGTTTTCGCTTTTGATTTTGTATTCAGGCTTAATGTTTGTTGCTGCATTGAAAGCAAGTGTAACAGGTAAGTCATTTTCTATGATGAATCATTATCCGAGTTAGACATTATATTTATCATATGTCATGTCAGTTCTGTTTATGAGTTGGTAAAATGCATACCGATGCTTCTTCTACCCATGCGGATAATGCAAGAAGTTGTAGCAGTGATTAAGAATACAGAAATCTGATAGTGAATGGGCAGAAGGGAATGTTGAAATTGGTAGAGAGGCAGTAGTTTTTTTGATGATCAATTGATTAGTGGGGATGTTGATTAGGATATGTCTTTACTGGATCATATCAATTTAGAGATTATATAAATTCAGAGATCACTGTGTAGACATTGAAATTTTGGAGGGCTCTACAAAATTAGTCCTATTTCAATCAGGGTTTCTTGGAGGCTACTCTACTCTAAAGCCTAATTCATGCCTATATAAAAGGTATTATATTCTCTTGAAAGGCATCTCAAATATCCCATAAATCCTGGGGATATGTATCAAGAGATCAAAATTTGGGTCAATGAGGTCAAAATCATCCTACTAACGGCCCTCGAATCATGGAGAATCTAATGAGAAGAGAATCATGGGAGGAACAAATTTGATCCCGCATCATTTATCAATAAAATTTCTGTTTTTTCATATTTTATTTGTGATTCCAATTTATCTCTCTATCACAAAAAAGACATGGTTGATTTAATTTGGAGGGCTACGGCTAAAATTGGTATTCTATTGTTATCAATGGGCAAGGTTTTGGTTTCTTTCATTCTACAAGTAGTTCAAGAAGTTATTCATTTTGTAAGCGAGAAATTTCCTTTGATATATCTGGGACGTCCCATTTGGCTTGCTAAAAAAAGAAAATTTCATTTTACAGAATTAATCAAGAAAATTCAGAATAAGCTACATATATGAAAAGGAAAGTTGCTATCATTTAGAGGAAAAACAGTGTTGATTAATCATGTATTACAGGGCATGTCAATTTATAAGTTTTCTTCTATTGTGCCTCCTAAGTCTGTTATTCATAATAGACATAAGATCTTTGCAAAGTTCCTATGAAATTTCAAAGAAAATAGTAGGGCAATATATTAAATAGCATGGTCAGACATCAAATGGGTGAAAGGAATTCCTAGTAAGATTTCCTTTTTAATTTGAAGAATTTGGTTTCGAAGAATTTTCATTTGGTGAGTCTTGATAATGATCCTCTAGGTTATCTTCTCTGATTTCTGATCTTTTCATTATTTAGAGCTTTTTTGTAATGACTCCAAGTTATTTATGACAAGCTAGAACTAATAGTTCGATTATCTGGCCATTAGTTTAAATTTTATTCTAGTGTCTATGTTTTGGAGAACTTGGAGTTTAAACAATTAACTTCGATCAAAACTCTAGAGACAAGCCTCCATTTCATCCATGTTGCCCCAATATAGTGTGTGACATCATCGTTGATATCACCACTACTCTAGATGATGTACCCAAGATATTTAAAGTTTTCCCTCTTGGGAATAGGTTGGATGGAAAGCCTCACATTAATGTCTACTTCATACCTTGCGACACTGAATTCACACTCCAAGAATTCTATTTTAGTCCTACGCAGTTTAAACCCTTTAGATCCCAGAGCGTGTCTCGAAACCTCCAATCCCTCATTAACTTTAGCTCGAGTCTCATAAATCAATATGATGTCATCTACAAATAGAATACACCATAGAACCTTCTCTTCAATAGACCGTGTCATCTTATCCATCACCAAGGCAAACAGAAAAGGGCTCAACACCAATCCTTGATGAAGTCCAATCTCAACAGAAAAATACTTTGAGTCTCCTCCAACCATTCTTACCTGAGTTTTGGTTGTGTCATAAGTGTCTTTTATAGCCATAATATAGGCCATTTGAACACCTTTCACCTCTAGACACCTCTATAGGACATCCCTTGGAACCTTGTCATAGGCCTTCTCGAGATCAATGAACACCATATGAAGGTCCTTCTTTCTTTCCCTATATTTCTCCACTAATCTCTGAACAATATGGATTGCTTCAACAGTCAACCGCCTCGACATGAATCCAAACTGATTTTCTGAATAGACACTCCTTTTCTCACCCTCATCTCCACCACTCTCTCCCATACTTTCATAGTGTGGCTTAACAACTTGATATCTCTGTAATTATTACAATTTTGAATATCACCCTTCTTATTGTACAATGGAACCATTATACTCCTCCTCCTTTCATCGGGCATCTTGGCAGTCTTCATAATAACATTGAACTGTCTTGTCAACTCTATGTCATGCTTGACAATGTTCTTGTAAAAATCTACCAGAATCTCATCGATTCCGATCGGCCTCCCTCTCTTCATCCTATTAATAGAACGTCTAACCTCCTTAACTCTGAATTGCCTACAATAACCAAAATCTCGCTGCCTTTCGCAGTGTGCCAACTCACCCATCTCAATATCTCCATTTCCTTTTTTGTGTAAGAGTTTATGAAAGTAAGCTTGCCACCTTAACTTAATGGAACTCCCATCCACCAACACCTGACCCTCCTCACCCTTGATGCACTTCACTTGGTCCAACACACGAGCTTTCCTTTCTCTCTCTTTGGTGATCCTATACAATCTCTTGTCCCAATCTTTATCACTTAGCTCTACATATAGGTGCTCAAACGCTAATGCTTGGCACTCATCACCGCCATCTTCACTTCTATCTTTTCCATCTTATAGAACTCCTTAAACCATCGTTTTTCATCCTCATCCCTACATTTCAACAACTTTATATAAGAAACCTTCTTAGCTTTAACTTTTCCTTGGACTTCGTCATTCCAGCACCAATTGCCTTGATGTCCACCAAAGGTCCCTCTCGAAACCCCTAGTACCTCAGTAGTTGCTCTTCTAATGCAATGACTAGTAGTGTCCCACATATTGTTTGCATCTTCGCCAGTACTCCAAGCCTCTAAACTACTCAGCTTTTCTTCCATCTCTCGTTAAAGGGCAGGAGTCAGGCCTCCCCGTCTAATCCTCGGTAGGGCATTAAAAGCCTTCTTCTTCATTTCTCTCTTAATCTCTAAATCCATCACTATAAGCCTATGTTGAATGGAAATATTTTCACTTGGAATAACCTTGCAATAAGAACAAAAAAAGAAAAAGAAAGAAAAAAAACAACGACATCTCTCCTTTTTTCTTTTGCAATTAGATTCTTTTCTTTCTATTTTGATTTATTTTATTTCATTCCTATTCTCCTTTCTCAGAAAAGGGCCTTTAACCAAAGTAAAAGATTACTTCGTTCTTGATAGTTATTTACTTACTCAGTGGATAGGAACATACTCTGGATCAGAATCATGGGGAGTACTTCTTGAGTCTTAGCTACCATACTATGAAAGATAACCAAGTGATTTTCCCTCTTCGAGAAACATGAGTTACCAATAACTAACTAAAAGGCTTTGGAAAAATCCAAGAGTGACGTCTCACCTCCATTCCTTTCCCCAAAATGAAAGCCTCTATAAAGATCTTCAAACTCGCTAGAGGTTGCGTCGATATGTCCATTTAAATCACCCCAATAAAGATTTTTTCTGTCTCTGTTATGCCTCTCACAACCTTATCCAAATCTTCCCTAAAGAGCTTTTTGACTTCGTCATCCAGGCCTATTTATGGCACATAGGGACTAACTACATTCACTCATGCCTACCAACCACAAGTTTGATAGACATCATCCTATTATTAAACCTCCTAACCTCAACAACATATTCCTTAAGGTCCTCGTCACTAGGATACCCACACCATTTTTATCCCTAGAACCACCCGAGTACCGTAGCATAAATTCATCTTTTTCTTTTGATTGTTCTTTATAAAATTAAGAGTGTGCTTTGTTATGACTTTTAATAATAAAAAATCAAAATGTATCCTATTATTGTCCTTATTTGTTGTTTTACTGTAATCTGCATTACTTAGTATTGTTATACCTATACTTTTTTTAATCGCTTGTGACATGATTTTGTTTTATTTCTATTATTTTGAGCATTGTTTAATTTAAAAGATACATCATTTGATAAATAAATTTATTGTCACGCCCTAAGTCCCATTAAGACGGACTAGCACCCGTTGCCGACAAGGCTCGGGAGAACCAACATATAACTATGCACCTGCTATGAACATTTCAGAGGTTCCCATATTCAATATGTTGTCAAAAGAAAGCAAACTGTATTAACAAGCCAAAAGTAAATGCATAAGACCAGGCCGTTGGAGCCACGATGTCTATAGTATGCTACTTGACCACACTTTAATTTACATAGTCTACAAAGCCTCTAGGTAAAGAACACTATCTATATGGGTTGGGACAGGCCCCGCCTCATGACCAACTATACAATACAAAATACAAGTTCTAAACACACAAGCCCCGAAGCAACTTGGAGCTTAGTAATAGCAGCTGAATGTCCTGTACTCTTACTAGGAAAATCTAGTAGCTCCTGTACCTGCAGCATGAAATGCAGGTCCCCCATAAGGGACGTCAGTACGAGATAATGTACTGAATATGTAAGGCAGGAAATACTGTATGTAAAATAAGAACTCAAATGATATCACACACTGGTGTATAAGGATGAAAAGACCACCTTTAGTCATACAGTGGAATCATGTACTTTATGTGTTTTTATTACTTTACCATTCTTTATTGTATAATCTGTGCACAATATATCATGTAAATGACCAGCTGATCAGTGTAAATCAATTATGGGATCGACCCATGCTAGGCTTTCCTTTCACCCCTGGGATACCCCCCGTAATATGGGATCGACCCATGCTAGGTGATTCTTCCACCCCTGGGATACCACCCATTAATAAGCAACTGTGAGTTATCTTTTATTTACTTTCCAGATGATTCTTTTAGTGGTCATAACCTTTAGAACTGTATGAATATAGACATGTGACATAAAACAACCATAAAAGATAATACCACAATGAAAAGAGAGATACACAACTAATGAACCGTATAGGAGATTAAACAACACATGGACTTTGTTTGGTAAAAAGGAACTCATGTATATTTGGTATCCAAGTACGTATGCAGGTTTGACAATGGCTATGTATGGGAACATATGAATATGGTAAAGAGTGGAGACACAATTATTAGTTATGTCGTAGTTGGTAAGTGCCCTCTATGTACCAAGGACAGACGTAGATTACATGCCAAGTAATAGAAAATCAAGTAGCCCTACATACCTCGTTGTACTATGTCGTTATTACCTCGGAGTAGTATCCTTTTCCTCCAAACACTTCTCTACAATATAGTAGGTGATAAAACTAGTATTAGCAGCTAATAAACACATCTTGGTAATTTAATTTCACCCAAAATTAATATCCGGACAACAAGCTCGGAAATAGCAACCAAAGAGTATTCTTTCAACATTTCCACTCCTAATCGTATTTTCTAATACATGTTCTCATATACATGTCTTATCCAGCTTGTTTTAGTCCCATAACAGTGTTACAACAGCTCATAAAGTACAACATACAACAATTCTACACAACACGCAAGTAGGCAATGTAACATTACATCCTTTCGCTACATTTTTGCGTCAACAATTCCAAATCTGTTTCAACCTCAACCAAGACATCCTCAACGTATTTACACACAAATACAGTCCTAAAACAGTACAAAAACAGTCCCCCAAGTGGATGGAAAACATGAGACAGCCATTTCCAATATTCAGTCCACAAATTCCTACTAAGAGCGCAATTTAGGTATCATATAAGAACTCATTTTTGCGGAAGATAAACACGGTCCAGCAGCCTTCGTACATCTTTAAAGACCCAATACTTGTTAAAAACATATATATTACTTCATAATACAGCCAACCAACAAGAGAGAAGCCTCTTAATCAACAAGAAAAGTGGACCACAATCTTTGGAACACATGCTGTCCCAAATCCCTGCACAAGTACAACCAACATACTCTTCATGTTTTTCATGGAAAAATTACACCAAACCATAGGTATGTTTACTTACCTTAACCCTCAAGGATTAGGTTCTCTTCAAGAACCCTAGAGGTGTGCCTTGGCTGCTTTAGAAAATGAAGAGAGAGCAAGAAGAAACTTGGAGAGAAATCTGATTTTTTTTTTGCTTGAGAAAATGACTAAAAGTTGTTGGTTTTTTGTCCCTTTTATAGGGCCACTTTTGGCCGACTTTCTTTTGTATTTCTAGCATTACTTTATTAAGGTTATGATGCACCAACTCGGCCTTTTCACTTGGGCCTTATTGGGCTTCAATTGGATGGGCTTTGCTGCAAATGTTCCTCCTTTATACCTACTTAATTTAGGCCCTAGTTGTGAATTGGGTTGTGAATGTAATTTGGCCCTTTTCCTATTCATCTTGGGCTGCAAATGTTGTCCTTTTATGATGATAAACTATGGGCCCAAATGACATCCTTAACTCGGGGTTCATTCGTTGTCGGACTTGAATAAATTCGGTGTTGGGCCTTGTCTCCATTTACCTAGCCTATTTAAGCTAAGCACGTAGGTGACTCACCTGCTAGCTTCCTAAGTCCCACAAGCACCTCACTTATTTCACTTCATTTAAGGTCACACTGTCCTTAACTTGACTTAAAAATTATATACACTCGGTCATCTTAAGCGTTAGACGTACATATACCTCTTTAATCTAAAATTCACGCACTTTTAAAATGTGTGCGGATTTGACCCCGCCATATCATGTTTCATCTGCATTGGACTAGTACATGTAAGATGTGGGGTGTTACATCCTCCTCCCCTTAGGAATATTCGTCCCCGAATGTAAGCATAATTGAATAGGTTAAACAAGTTTGACTTTCATGTAAACAGACTTTTGAACACATAATAAGAATTCATATTCACGTACCTACTAATCCCTCAAATCTGTATGTTGGACTTCCTCTTTAGCTTCAAATAAATAAGGGTATTTAGACCTAATTACTTCCTCAGCCTCCCACGTTATCTCTTCTACCTGTTGGTTCCTCCAAAGCACTTTTACTCAAGGTATTTCTTTATTTCTTAGCTTTCTAACTTGGTGATCTAGGATAACAATAGGTACCTCTTCATAGGTGAGATCTTCCATAACCTGCATATCTTCAATAGGAGTACTACGAGATGGGTCACCTATGCATTTTCGAAGCATTGAGACATGAAAAACTGGATGAACCATTGAAAGCTCCTGGGGTAGCTCTAATTCATATGCAACCTGTCCAAACCTTTTATTAATCTTATATGGCCCTATGTAACGTGGGCTTAGTTTCCCTTTCTTACCAAATCTCATAACACCTTTCATTGGGGACACCTTTAAGAATACCCAATCTCCTACTGAGAATTCCAGTCCTCTTCTTCTAGCATCCACATATGATTTGTGACGACTTTAGGTTATTTCTTGTCATTGTCGTATTACCTTGACTTTTTCCATGGCTTGTTGGACTAGATCTAGACCAACCAAGGTGGTTTCACCTACTTCAAACCATCCTATTGGTGATCTACATTTCCTTCCATACAAAGCTTCATACGGTGCCATTTTGATGCTTGAATGGTAGCTATTGTTATAGGCAAATTCAATAAGAGGCAAATGGTCCACCCAACTACCTTTGAAGTCCAATGCACAAGTCTGCAACATATCTTCAAGTGTTTGAATGGTGCGTTCTGCTTGACCATCTGTCTTTGCGTGGAAACTTGTGCTTAAATTCACATGTGTCCCTTAGCTACTTTGGAAGGATTCCAAAACATTGCTGTGAATTGAGCTCCCCGATCAGATATAATTGAGATTGGGACCCCATGTAGCCTAACTATCTCTTTGAGGTATAGCTTTGCGTACTCTTAAACTGTATAATTACTCCGAACCGGCAAGATGTATGCTGACTTTGTAAGTCTATCAACTATCACCCATATGGAGTCAAACTTCTGAAATGAGCGAGGAAACCCAGTAACAAAATCCATGTTAATCATATCCCACTTCCACGTTGGAAGCTCTATGCATTGCATATAACCTCCCAGCTTTTGGTGCTCTACCTTAACTTGTTGGTAATTCGGACATTAAGCCACAAATTCTACAAGGTCCTTTTTCATGCCTTCCCACCAAAACATTCCCTTTAGGTCATGATACATCTTAGTTGTTCCTGGATGGTTAGAATATCTTGAATGATGGGCTTCCTCCATTATCCTCCTTCTTAGTCCATTTATGTTTGGAACGCATAATCTATTTTGGTAATAAAGCACTCCATTGGGGTAATTTCAAAGCCCTTCATCGTACCTTGACCCACCTTCTCCTTATGTCGCCGTAGAATAGGATCTTTGAACTGTTTTTCTCTTACCTCTATTACCAATGAAGATTCCGCAGCATTATATACAATAACCCCTTCCTTTGGAGTTTCAATAAGGCGAACTCCCAAATTGGTTAGTTGACGTAGATCCTTAGCGACTCCTTGACTTACCACGGTCTGATCATCAATATTCACAATTGCCTTGCGGCTCAAAGCATCGGCTACCACATTTGCTTTCCCTGGATGGTATAGTATATCAACATCATAATCCTTTATTAGCTCCAGCCACCTCCGCTGCCTTAAATTTAGGTCTTTCTGTTTAAATATGTACTATAGGCTCTTAGGATCAGTATATATGTCAACATGAACTCCATACAAATAATGGCGCCATATTTTCAAGGCAAACACAACAGCTGCTAGCTCAAGGTCATGTGTTGGGTAGTTTATCTCATGTGGCCGCAGTTGGCTCGAGGCATAAGCAATTACCCTAGCATGTTGTGTCAGTACACACCCTAAGCCAACCCCCGAAGCATCACAATACACCGCATACCCCTCTGTGCCTTATAGAAGCACTAATACAGGTGCAGAAGTTAGTCTGCTTTTCAATTCTTGAAAGCTTCTTTCACATGCATTATTCAATTAAATTTGGTCTCCTTATGTGTCAACTTTGTTAAAGGTGCAGAAATAGAAGAAAAACCTTCAACAAATCTTCTGTAATAACCTGCCAACCCTAAGAAGCTTCGGACTTCTGTGGGTGTTGTTGGCCTTTTCCAGTCTTTCACCGCCTCTATGTTTTGTGAATCAACCCTTATTCCTTCATCAGATACAATATGACCCAAGAATGCCACGGATTTCAACAAAAATTTACATTTGGAAAACTTGGCATATAATTGCCGATCACGAAGAACTTGTAATACCTGCCGTAAGTGATTTGCATGGTCCTCTTCTGATCTTGAATACACCAAAATGTCATCTATAAATACTATCACAAAGATATCCAAGAATGGCTTAAATACCCTGTTCATTAAGTCCATAAATATTGCTGGTGCATTTGTCATCCCAAATGACATAATAAGAAATTCAAAGTGACCATAGCGTGTCCTAAAGGCTGTCTTGGGTATATCTTTCTCCTTCACCCTCACTTGGTGATAAAATGACCTCAAATCAATTTTAGAAAAGCATTTGGCACCTTGTAACTGATCAAATAAATCATCAATCCTGGGAGGGGGTATTTGTTTTTAATTGTCACCCTATTCAATTATCGATAGTCAATACACATTCTCAAGGTGCCATCTGTTTTACGTACAAATAACACTGGTGCACCCCAAGGGAACACACTAGGTCTTATAAAACCCTTCTCTAGCAAATCTTTTAATTGCTCCTTTAATTCACGTAATTTTGCCGGGGCCATTCCATATGAAGGGATAGAAATAGGTTGAGTGCCTAGAAGTAAGTCAATGCCAAAATCTATTTCTCGTTTCGGAGGTAAGCCTGGAAGCTCTTCGGGAAATACATCAACAAATTCATTTACTATGGGAACAAATTGAAGAGTTGGTGATTCTGCTTGCATATCCCTTACTCTAACTAGATGACATATATCCCTTTGACATCATCTTCCTTGCCGTAATATAGGAAATAAACTTACCCTTTGGTGCCCCAAAATTACCTTCTCATTCAAGGACCGCCTTATTTGGAAAGTGGAAATACACTCTCTTAGTTCGGCAATCTGCAGTAGCATAGCAAGAAGCTATCCAATCCATACCCATTATAACATCAAATTCCACCATATCTAACTCAACAAGGTCCGCCAATGTGTCACGGTCACAAACGGTTACTACACAGTTATAATAGACCCTTCTAGCTATAATAGATTCACCGGTTGGTGTAGACACCTCAAATGGATCGTTCAATAATTTAGGTGTTCTTTTAAGCTTTCCAACCACTAGTGGAGTGATATATGATAATGTAGAACCAGGGTCAATTAATGCATACACATTATGGTGAAAAGATGGACAATGTACCTGTGACCACATCGGGTGAATCTTCTAAATTTTGCCGACTCCCCAGAGCATAAGTGCGATTCTGGGCTCCGCTGGAGCTAGCTGCCCCTCTACTACCTCTACCACGGCTTGTAGGTGTTTGCAGACCCCTACCTAATGAAGGAACAGATGATGATGATGCAACAGCTGACCCAGTAGGTTGTGCTATATCACCCGTACGTCTTCTTGGGCAATCTCTCATCATATGCCCTGGTACACAACACCAATAACAAGCATCTGTCCCAACACGACATCTACCTAAATGACTCCTCCCACATTGTTTGCAAGGCAGCCTAGGAGGAATCTGCTGGCTGGCCGAATATCCTATAGTCTGTGCACCTTGTCCCTCACTTCTTTGATTAAACTGATTACCTCTAGGCCCTTGAAGTTGCGGTGGAGCACTGACTGCAGAGTAGGAGGATGATGGTCTAGGTGGTTCATTAGGAAATCAGGGCCTAAACTCACCTTAGGACGGTACAAACTGCCCTGTAGATCTGGCCCTCTTGGACTGCCCCCTTTCTAACTCTTGTGTCCTTCTTCTTTGCCTTTGATCCTCTAGTTTTTCTGCAAATGCTTCCATCCTCGCTATATCCATGTATTTATTCAAAGAAGCAATGGTGCAGTCTCTGACCAGATACGAATCCAACCTATCCACATATCGATGAACTCTATCTGCCATAGTAGCAACTACATTAGATGCATACCTGGACAGGGAATTAAATTGAAGGCTATACTCCCTCACGCTCATATTCCCTTAGTGGAGGTTCAGAAACTAATCTGCCCGGGCCTCTTGGATCTCGTATGGCAAGTAATGGTCAAGAAATGCCTCTTTGAACTCCTTCTAGGTAGTTGGAGGTACATCTATACCCTTAGATTGCTTCCAAGCTTCATACCATAATATAGCCACACCCTTCAATCTATATGCTGCCAGTTCCACACCTTCTGTGCCACTTATATGCATAACATCTAAAGTGCGTTAGATCTGATCGATGAAGTCTTGTGGATCTTCATTATAATTTGACCCGGTAAAACATGGAGGGTCCAAATTAAGGAAGTCACGTATCCTCGTGCTAGCTGCCCTATCCACACCACCTACACCTATAACTGGGCCTTCTAGTCTTTGACTTTGGCCAGCAACTATACGAGTCAATAATTGGACGGCATTTCTCAGATCCTGCACGGTAGCATCGGCAGGTGGCTCTGGGGGAGTTTCACTACTTCCTGGTTCGTCAGGAGCTGGAGGAGTTGGAGATGTTTGTGATAGAAACTCATCTGTGGCCTCATTTCGTCGTCTCACCTGACTAGGTACACCAACTACCACTTCCACTTCCTTCTCTTTGCCATTGGTTTTCCTTGTTTCAGGCATACTTGCTGTACAAAATGATTTAGAGGTTAGAAATAATCAACCTACAACACTTGGCTCTATGACACGATCTAAAGAATAAAAAGAAAGTGACAACTCCTAAATGCCACGTAGCCTTCTGCTTATAAATGTGGTGCACAACACATCCATAAACAAGACTCTACATAGACACGGCTTTGTAGACTCCCTAGGACGACCCGCTCTGATATCACTTCTGTCACGCCCTAAGTCCCATTAAGACGAACTGGCACCCGTTGCCGACAAGGCTCGAGAGGACCAACATATAACTTAGCACCTGCTATAAACATTTCAGAGGTTCCCATATTCAATATGCTGTCAAAAGAAAGTAAACTGTATTAACAAGCCAAAAGTATATGCATAAGACCAGGTCGTTGGAGCCACGATGTCTATAATATGCTACTTGACCACACTTTAATTTACATAGTCTACAAAGCCTCTAGGTAAGGAACACTATCTATATGGGTCGGGGCAGGCCCCGCCTCATGACCAACTATACAATACAAAATACAAGTTCTAAACACACAAGCCTCGAAACAACTTGGAGCTTAGTAATAGCAGCTGAAAGTCCTGTACTCTTACTGGTGATCTAGTAGCTACAGTACCTGCAGCATGAAATGCAGGTCCCCCATAAGGGACGTCAGTATGAGATAATATACTAAATATGTAAGGCAGGAAATACTGTATGTAAAATAAGAACTCAAATGATATCACACACTAGTGTATAAGGATGAAAAGACCACCTTTAGTCATATTGTGGAATCATGTAGTTTATGTGTTTTTATTACTTTACCATTCTTTACTGTATAATTTGTGCACAATATATCATATAAATGACCAGCTGATCAGTGGTAAATAAATAACGGGATCGACCCATGCTAGGCTTTCCTTTCACTCCTGGGATACCCCCCGTAATATGGGATCGACCCATATTAGGTGATTCTTCCACCACTGGGATACCACCCATTAATAAGCAACTGTGAGTTAAATTTTATTTACTTTCCAAATGATTCTTTTGGTGGTCATAACCTTTAGAACTGTAGGAATATAAACATGTGACATTAAACATCCATACAAGATCATACCACAATAAAAAGAGAGATACATAACTAATGAATTGTACAGGAGATTAAACAACACATGGACTTTGTTTGGTAAAAAGGAACTCATGTATATTTGGTATCCAAGTACGTATGCAGGTTTGACAATGGCTATGTATGGGAACATAAGAATATGGTAAAGAGTGGAGACACAATTATTAGTTATGTTGTAGTTGGTAAGTGCCCTCTATGTACCAAGGACGGACGTAGATGTCATGCCAAGTAATAGGAAATCAAGTAGCCTTACATACCTCGTTGTACTATGTCGTTATTACCTTGGAGTAGTATCCTTTTCCTCCAAACACTTATCTACAGTATTGTAGGTGATAAAACTAGTATTAGCAGCTAATAAACATATCTTGGTAATCCAATTTCACCCAAATATAATATCCGGGCAGCAAGCTCGGAATTAGCAACCAAAGAGTATTCTTTCAACATTTCTACTCCTAATCGTATTTTCTAATACATGTTCTCATATAAATGTCTTATCCAGCTTGTTTTAGTCCCATAACAGTTTTACAGCAGCTCATAAAGTACAACATACAACAATTCTACACAACACGCAAGTAGGCAACGTAACATTACATCCTTTCGCTACATTTCAGCGTCAACAATTCCAAATATGTTTCAACCTCAACCAAGCCGTCCTCAACGTATTTACACACATGTACAGTCCTAAACCAGTACAAAAAAAGTCCCCCAAGTGGATGGAAAAAATGAGACAACCATTCCCAATATTCAGTCCACAAATTTCTACTAGGAGAGCAATTTAGGTATCATATAAGAACTCATTTTTGCGGAAGATAAAAATGGTCCAGAAGCCTTCTTACATCATTACAGACCCAAGACTTGTTAAAAACATATATATTACTTCGTAATACAGCCAACCAACAAGAGAGAAGCCTCTTAATTTACAACAAAAGTGGACCACAATCTTTGGAACACATGCTGTCCCAAATCCCTGCACAAGTACAACCAGCATACTCTTCATGTTTTTCATGGAAATATTGCACCAAACCATAGGTATTTTTACTTACCTTAACCCTCAAGGATTAGGTTCTTATCAAGAACCCTAGAGGTGTGCCTTGGCTATTTTAGAAAATCAAGAAAGAGCAAGAAGAAACTTGGAGAGAAATCTGATTTTTTTCGGCTTGAGAAAATGACTAAAAGTTGCTGGTTTTTGCTCCCTTTTATAGGGACACTTTTGGCCGAATTTCTTTTGGATTTCCAGTATTACTTTATTAAGGTTATGATGCAGCAACTTGGCCTTTTCACTTGGGCCTTATTGGGCTTCAATTGGATGGGCTTTGCTGCAAATTTTCCTCCTTTATACCCACTTAGTTTGGGCTCTAGTTGTGAATTGGGTTGTGAATGTAATTTGTCCTTTTATGATGCTAAACTATGGGCCCAAATGACATCCTTAACTCGGGGTTCATTCGTTGTTGGACTTGAACAAATTCGGTGTTGGACCTTGTCTCCGTTTACCTAGATTATTTAAGCTAAGCACGTAGGTGACTCACCTGCTAGCTTCCTAAGTACCACAAGCACCTCACTTTTTTCACTTCATTTAAGGTCACACTCTCCTTAACTTGACTTAAAAATTATATACACTCGGTCATCTTAAGTGTTAGACGTACATATACCCCTTTAATCCAAAATTCACGCATTTTTAAAATGTGTGCGGATTTGACCCCGCCATATCATGTTTCATCTGCGTTGGACTAGTACATGTAAGATGTGGGGTGTTACATCATTCTCAGAACAAATTGATAAACGAGCGAAATACAAATGAAAAAAGTAAATGTATAAATGTGAAAAAAAAACAGATATAAATAATTAAACCATCAATTAAATATCATAATCATTTATAAAATCAAATACATCTAAAATTGATACTTATAGCTTCAATTCAAATCCTAATAAAACCAAAACTACTTCATAAGAGTACAAACTTTTTAACTCAAGCCCCAAACAACATTTTTTTCTCAATGTAAAATTTATTAACGCATACATATATATTAAAAGTCCAAGTGAGATCACATCAAATGTGTGTATCAATCTCTGTTTAATCTTTAGTTATTCTGAAGCAAATTTTTCAGTTACTTTAAACTTGCAAAATTGAAATCTGAAGCCAAAAGATTAAAACTGAACAATTAAGGAAAGTATGTTGTTACACCCAGCAATTTACCAAAATACCCCTAGATAAGAGATTGCCCACATAATGCATCATCACTAACTTCTTTTGGCAAATCCAAGGTGAAATCATTATCAGCACAAAATATAGAGTGGAAAAGTGGTCTCGATTGAATTTCGGGCCAACCGGAGCAAAAAATAATTTTTCGGGGCGTAATGTAATTTTCAATATAAAGTGTGTGACACCTCCGCATAGCAGAGATGCCCTAAAAAGGGTTATTCTCACTCTTTACATATAAAACTCATTCAATGGGTGCGATTTACGTATTACATAAAAAAATAAACTAATGCGAAGCAAGTTTGTGAGTCGGACCTACTCCATCATAGTTCAAATTTTTCTTGTCAGCTAACATTTTAATGAGGGGCATCCTAGACTTTTACCCACCCCCTCCTACACTTAATCCAAGACTAATATAAGTCATTTTCAACCTTTGAGAGGAGGTGAGCTCCTTCGAGATGAGTCTGAGATCATTGATTTGTTTGAGTTATTGATGGGTCACTTTTCTACTCTTTATACTTGCATAGATAGACATTTGACTAATGATGTGAGTTGATGTTTACTTTGAGTTGATGTTGTTTCCATATTATTCTACCTATGTCTGTTGCACTCAACTATTTCACATACTAGTACATTCCAAGTATTGATGTCCACTCTAGACTGCATCATTTTATGATGTAGGGGCAGGTACAAAAGATCGTCAACAGGCAGTCCGTTGAGGATCTCGGATTTGAAGCTAACTTGGTGAGCCTCCCCTACTCCGGAGGACCCACTACATTTATTCATCTTGCTTTAGAGTTAGAGATTGGACTATTTCTTTATTTTTGATTTGGGTAGCCATGGGTTTGTCATTGCCACCACATGAGTAGTAATAGAGGCTTCATAGACGATGGTTGAAGTTGAGACTTGTGAGCAAGTTCTTTCTACTAGCCCCTTTTTTTCTATATACTTATTTTGAGACATTAGAGGAGATGAGTCAATTTACTTTCTTATACTTTCTGTTGTTCATTAGAGTGTATTGATTGAATGATGTGATGAGGCTAAGTGGTTCGCTTGGGGACTAGCAATAGCCTCTGAGTGACGGCCACACCAAGGGTGCCCTCCCGGGGCATGACAAAATTGGTATCAGAGCACCGAGTTCAAGTGTGCCAGGGAGTCCATGAAGCCGTGCCTAGTAGATTCTTGTTTATGGGTGTGTTGTCGACAACATTTCATAAGCAGAAGGCCATAGGACATTAGGAATGGTTACACTTCTTTCTTATTCCAATTTGTGTGCTAGAGTTAAACTCTATGAAAAATCCTTTCTAATTCGTGCTCTACGCGTGCAGAATTGATAACATGCCTCCCAGAGGAGATGTCAGATGAAGGGGACGTCCTGTCAGGCAAGCTGTTAATCCATCTGAGCCTCAAGTACCTAAGGAGCCTGTGGATCAAGTTGTCCCTTTTGAGCAACCCCCTCAAGATGAGGTCTCCAACGCCGAGCTACGCCAGGCTATTCGAGCTTTAGCCCAGGCTGTCATAGCACCTGTTGTGAGACAAGGCACAGTTAGACCAAATTCTCATGACACCTCTAGAGTCTTAGACTTTTTTAGGATGAACCTACCTGAGTTCACGGGGTCTGCGTCTACAGAAAATCCTGAGAACTATGTGGAGGAACTTGAGAAGGTGTTCCAAGTGATGCACGTGGCTGATGCTGATAGGGTTGAATTGGCTGCTTACCAACTCAAGGGTGTGGCTAGACTATGGTTCGACTAGTAGAAGAAGGGTAGAGGGGATGATGCTTTGTGTTTGACTTTAACGGTGTTTGAGGAGGCCTTCTAGGGACACTTCTTCCCAAGGGAGAAATGAAAAGCTAAGGTGAGGGAGTTCCTGAATCTAAAATAGATCTATGACCGTGCAAGAGTATGGCTTGAAGTTTACGTAACTATCTCGCTATTCTCCGGACAAGTTGTTGACATGAGGGGAAGGATGGGGATGTATGTCGATGGGTTGAATAGAGGACCCAAGAGAGATGGGAGAGGAGCCATTCTTTTGAGTGACATGGACATCGGGCAACCGATGACATTTGTGCAACAAGCTGATGAGGAGAGACAACATGACAGGGAAGAATTCAAGCGCAAGAAAGGGAAGACATCCAGCTATGAGATTGGGAGGAAAGAAAATGGCAACCGGTTTCCAGCAACATCATTTGCTAGTGCATCTGTGCCTAGAGGCAAGCATGATCAAATATCTCAGAATATGGGGAGTCATAGACCTCATTTGCAAGCTAGTATGGCCTAAGGTACGCAGGGTAAGCCACCATGTGGTATGTGTGGCAAATTGCACTTAGGAAGATGTCGTGACAGGAATGATGTGTGCTACAAGTGTGGCCAAGTGGGCCACTACCAGAAAGATTGTCCAAGGTGGGCTAACCAGGCTCAATCTTCCACACTAGCCCCGCCAGTTAGAGGAAACCAGAAGGCCACTACGTCGGGCGCAAGCGGAGTAACAAACTGCTTGTATGCCATGGGTTGTCGCAAAGATCAGAAAAACTCTCTAGATGTTGTGACGTGTATGATTTAAGTATATACTTTTGACTATTATGTTTTGATGGACCCAGATGCCACGTTGTCGTTTGTATCTCCTTATGTGGCCAGTAGATTTGATAGAATCCCTAAGAGTCTTCTTGAACCCTTTGATGTTTCTACTCTAGTGGGTGAGTCTATTCGAGCTAACTGGATCTATAGATCTTGTGTAATGTCTATCCATCATAGGGATACTCTTGTTGATTTGGTTGAGTTGGAAATGATTGATTTTGATGTGATCCTTGGCATGGATTGGCTTCACGCCCATTATGCCTCTGTTGATTGTAGATACCGTACCGTTAAGTCCCAATTTCCTAATGAACTGGTTCTAGATTGAGAAGGTGATTCTGTTATACCTAGAGGAAAATTTATCTCATATCTTAGAGCCCGAAAGTTGATTTCCAAAGGTTGTTTCTATCACCTTGTGCGAGTGAAAGCTGATGATTTTGAGTCCCCAACTCCTGAGTCAGTTCTTATAGTTAATGGGTTTATAGAAGTATTTCCTGATGATCTGCCTGGAGTACATCCTGATAGGGAGATTGACTTTGAGATTGATATTCTTCCTAATACCCAGCCTATTTCGGTTCCACCTAATAGGATGGCCCCCGCGAAGTTGAAAGAGTTGAAAGAGCAACTGAAAGATTTGCTAGAGAAGGACTTCATTAGGCCAAGTGTTTCACATTGGGGTGCTCCTGTTTTATTCGTGCGAAAGAAAGATGGGTCCCTCACAATGTGTATAGACTATAGGCAACTGAACAAGGTCATGATAAAGAATAAATATCCTCTCCCTAGGATAGATGATTTGTTTTACCAACTTCAGGGTGCCTCTTTTTTCTCCAAGATAGACCTTAGATTCGGCTACCACCATTTGAAGGCAAGGGAATGTGACATTCCAAAAACAGCCTTTAGGACTAGGTATGGCCATTTTGAGTTCTTTGTCATGTCCTTTGGGTTGAAGAACGCACCTGCCGCCTTTATCGACTTGATGAATAGAGTATTTAGACCATATCTTGATATGTTTGTGATTGTGTTCATTGACGACATCTTGGTGTATTCGAGAAGTGAAGGGGAGCATACTGACCATCTCAAGGTTGTCCTCCAAACTCTTAAGGACCATGAGTTGTATGCGAAATTCTCCAAGTGTAAGTTCTGGCTTAAGTCAATGGCTTTCCTAGGCCATGTTGCTTCTGGTGATGGTATTTGAGTGGATGCCCAAAAGATTGAAGTGGTTAAGAACTGGCCCAGACCGACCACTCCGACTGACATTAGGAGTTTCTTGGGGTTGGCAGGTTACGACCGTAGATTTGTGGAGGGATTTTCTTCCCTATCCGCGACATTGACTAAATTGACTCAGAAAAAGGTCAAGTTTTAGTGTTTAGGGGAATGTGAGAAGAATCTCCAAGAACTGAAAACGAGGTTGACTACTACACCAGTCCTTACCTTGCTCGAGGGGGTAGAGGACTTCATGATTTACTGTGATGCTTCGAGGGTTGGATTGGGATGTGTGCTAATGCAAAGAGGAAAGGTGATAGCCTATGCTTCCAAACAACTCAAGCTTCATGAAAGGAACTATCCAACCCATGATCTCGAATTGGCAGCAGTGGTGTTTGCACTTAAAATCTGGCGTCACTACTTGTATGAAGTACATGTGGATGTGTTCACTGACCACAAAAGCTTGCAGTATATTTTCAGTCAGAAAGAACTCAACCTGCGACAAAAAAGATGGGTGGAGTTGCTCAAAGATTATGACATGAGCATTCACTATCTACCATGTAAAGCTAACATTGTTGATGACGCTCTTAACAGGTTGTCAATGGGTAGTACATCCCATTTGGAGGAAGGAAGAAAGGAGCTAGCCAAGGAAGTGCATCGGTTCTCTCGATTGGGAGTTCAACTTGAGGAGAATAATGAAGGAGGAGTTAATATTTAGGATGGGTCTTCTTCATCCTTAGTTGAAGAGGTAAAAGAATAACAAGGCCAAGGTCCTGTCATACTCCAGCTGCAGGAGGCTGTCCACAAATAGAAAGTGATGGTCTTCTCCAAAGAGGGAGATGGAGTGTTGAGGTATCCAAGTAGGTTGTGTGTTCCAGACATTGATGGAATTCGAGACAGAATCATGGTAGAAGCCCACAACACTAGGTATTCCACTCATCCAGGCTCCACCAAGATGTACCATGATTGAGGGAAGTCTATTGATGGAGCAGATGAAGAGGGATATTGTTGAGTTTGTATCGAAATGCCCAAATTGCCAAAAAGTGAAGGTTGAGTATCAAAGGTCATGTAAATTGGCTCAGAACTTTAGGATCTCGGAATGGAAGTGGGAGATGATTAATATGGACTTTGTTACCGCTCTTCCGAGGTCTCGAAAGCAACATGATTTGATATGGGTGATCGTGGATAGAATGACTAAATCGGGTCACTTCTTGACAGTTAAGACAACAAACACTAAAGAGGAGTACGCAAAGTTGCACATCCAGGAAATTGTGAGGTTGCATGGAGTTCCCTTGTCCGTCATCTCAGATAGAGGAGCTTAATTTACCTCCTAGTTTGGAGATCATTCTAGAAAGGATTGGGTACTAAGTTGAACTTCAGTACAGTCTTTCATCCACAGACAGATGGTCAGGCAGAGCGTACAATTCAAAATTTAAGGACATGTTGAGAGCTTGTGTTCTTAACTTCAAGGGAAATTGGGATAATCACCTACGACTGATTGAATTTGCATATAACAATAGTTACTATGCAAGCATTCAAATGGCTCCTTACGAAGGTTTGTATGGGTGGAGATTTAGATAACTAATTGGATGGTTTGAGGTTGGAGAGGCAGAGTTGTTTGGACCTGATCTCATCCATCAAGCGATGGAGAAGGTCAACGTCATTGGAGAAAGGTTAAAAAATGCCAGAGTCGCCAAAAATCTTATACCGACGTGAGGAGAAGAGACTTAGAGTTTGAGGTAGGTGATTGGGTGTATTTGAAAATGTCACCTATGAAGGGAGTTCTAGTATTTGGGAAGAAGGGAAAGTTGAATCCACGCTATGTTGTACCATATCATATTGTAAAGACGATTGGGAAGGTTGCTTATGAATTTGAGTTGCCTTCGAATTAGATGGAGTGCATTCGGTATTCCATGTGTCGATGTTGAAGAAATGCTTGGGAGGCCCTGCCTTGGTAATCCCTGTTGATAGCATTTCAGTGAAAGATAGCCTATCTTACGAAGAGGTTCCGGTGCAAATCCTTGATCGTCAAATTCGTAAGTTGAGGAACAAAGAGATAGCCTCAGTCAAAGTCCTGTGGATGAATCAATTCGTTGAGGAAGCCACTTGGGAAGCTGAGGAAGATATGAAGGTCAAATATCCGCAACTGTTTGTGCCAAATGATGAGAACGTTGAAGGTAAATTCCTTACCCTTCACTAAATTGATTGGTCTATTTTTAGGTGACTTTCCATTATTAAATCGAGAATTTGATTGATTGAGTTGAGTGCGAAGATGAGTCTTGAGTCTATTCGTGTCCTAATATCCACCTTTACTCATAATTCGAGGACGAATGATCCCAAGGGGGAGATGATGTAACACTCGGTATAATTACTAAAATACCTCTAGAGTGATGGCATGCGCATAACACATCTTCTGATGCTCATATGGAAAATCCGAGGCCGGATGTGTGATTAGCACAAAAAATCAGTGGAAATGGTCTCGGTCGAATTTTAGAGCGACCTGATCAAAAGATAATTTTTTGATATGAAGCGTAAAACAGTGTTAGTACGCGATAGGGGTGCATCGCGCACCCATCGTAGACCAGCACTTATATTCTTTTGAAAATTTTCAATGGGATGGAGAAAACTCGTTCAAAAACTCTTTTCTATATATACATTGTTCGCAACTAGTCCGCATCGCGGATTGTGCATTTTTTAAGTTGAAGAAATTTCTAAATCATTTTGAGGGGTATTCCTGTCAATTTTCCATCCCCTCCTAAACTCTATACACGATCTAATAAGGTTGTTTCGAAGTGAAAAGAGTCTAAAACCTCCATTCTAAGTCCTATTCCAATACATTACTAAGGCTAGGGCTGGAGGAGAGAAGAGAAAAGCTTGAATTGAGAGATTTGAGAAAAGGTTATTGATGTACTTGGTTGATAGTTGCATTCAAGGTATGTAAGGCTAAACTAAAACATGGGATTTTTCTCTCATGTGCCTCATAGAGGTCATAGATAAGTTGATGGTTCAAGAGCCTACATGCATGAACCCTTGATGGTTTTCTATAAAATTCTAGTCGAAATTATATGTTTCTCTAAGTTGATGATCATCATACTATTTGTTTTCTTGAATTAAACATTTTTATAAAAGAATTGCATAACCCTACATGACTATTTTGAAAGCATGCATGATGAACTTGAGAATTGAGTCTAGAGCCTTGAGATGAGATTGTCATTGTTGATTGTGATTGTGATTGTGATTGTGATGAGAGAATGATGATGAGTTGCTAGACTTTGATTGTCTTGTGAGTCTCTACAAATGAACTCTACCGATGTGTCTATTTACTTGATTCCTAATGATTGTTCTACATCTTGAGTCTTCTATTGAGATTGATTGATGAGAGGGCTAAAGTCCCAATGAGATGTTGATTGATGAGAGGGCTAAAGTCCCTATGAGATGTTTATTGATGAGAGGGCTAAAATCCCTATGAGACGTTGATTGATGATAGGGACAATGTCCCTATGAGTTGATTGGTTTGATTGAACTGATGGTTTTATGAACATTGAGTCACGGGAGGAGTATCGAGCACCGAAATGGATAAGAGTGAATCTCACTCGAACTCATTAACTACGTCGCCAAATGTAGGTGAGGCTTAGAACCATCCATGTATTGTGGTTCCCTCTTGATTAGAAGTCCCTGAAACAATAGCGGACTTATTGATGACTAACTCCATATTGGGTGGGCTGATATGGTTTCGATTCGTTCCCTACCTGGAAAGTTTGGAATGGCTGTGGCAATATCAGCGTGATTGTTGTACATTCACTGGCTCATAAGTTATTGTTGTCGAGTAAGAGAAACTCTCATAAAAATTTCCTACCTTGAGTACTCCGAGTCTAGATGAGATGAGAGGGAGTGAGCTCCTCTGAGATGAGATGAGATGAGATTAGATGAAATGAGATGAGAGGAGGTAAGCTCCTTTGAGATGAGTCTGAGATGATTGATTTGTTTGAGTTATTGATGGGTCACTTATCTACTCTTTGTTCTTGCT
Organism: Solanum rostratum; assembly: GCA_029948455.1. Classification (NCBI taxonomy): domain Eukaryota; kingdom Viridiplantae; phylum Streptophyta; class Magnoliopsida; order Solanales; family Solanaceae; genus Solanum; species Solanum rostratum. The sequence goes on from CM057051.1 coordinate 56,239,120, forward strand.
TAGATAGACATTTGACTAATGATGTGATTTGATGTTTACTTTGAGTTGATGTTGTTTCTATATTATTCTACCTATTTCTGTTGCACTCAGCTATTTTATATACCAGTACATTCCAAGTACTGATGTCCTCTCTGGACTGCATCGTTTTATGATGTAGGGGGGAAGTACTAGAGATCGTCAACAAGCTCTCTGTTGAAGATCTGGGATTCGAAGCTAACTTGGTGAGCTTTCCCTACTCTAGAGGACCCACTACATTTATTTGTCTTGCTTTAGAGTTAGAGATTGGACTATTTCTTTATTTTGGATTTGGGTAGCAATGGGTTTGTCATTGGCACCACATGAGTAGTAATAGAGGCTTCATAGACGATAGTTGAGCGTTAATGTTGAGACTTGTGAGCTAGTTCTTTCTAGTAGCCCCTATTTTTCTATATACTTATTTTGAGACTTTAGAGGAGATGAGTGCATTTACTTTCTTATACTTTCTGCTTTTCATTAGAGTGTATTGATTGAATGATGTGATGAAGCTAAGTGGTTTGCTTGGGGACTAGCAATAGTCTCTGAGTGTCGGCCACGCCAAGGGTACCCTCCCGGGGCGTGACAAGTCATTATAGGTTGTTATCACTTTCGGTTTTGTTTATTTCGATTATTCGGATATTAACCATACACAAAAATAAAAGCAATGATACTTTTTTAATGGAGCAAAAGTGACAATGATCTCTTCAAAATGAAAAATAGTTAGAACTATTGATATTATAGAAGTTTCAGTCATTTAATTTACTGTGAGAAAAGCTTTAACATTCACCGTTTTGTCCTAGAACGAAGAGATAGTGACATTCTAGTCCCACCAAGAATTGTCACAGACATTCATGTACATGAAATCTATAGGATAAATGTTCTCATCCAGAATATCTATACTTTCATAAGTAGATTAAATAATAAAAATTATTTTTTATAAATAATGTATTGTGTATAAAAAATATGAATATAATTTATTGGTTCGGTTTGGTTATTTCTTCGGTTTTTTCGAACAAACCCATACCCAAACCAAACACTATCAATTTTTGAAAAACTAAAACCAAACTAAACCAAATCCAAATAAAATTAGTTTATTTAATCGGTTTGGTTTGGTCCTTCGGTTTGGATCGATTTTTATCCAAACCATGAATACGCCTAACTGTCGTAGCGTATACACGTAACTCATGAAATCTTATATGTCTTGCGAATAAGTTTAAAAACTTATCTCAACTTTTAGAATAATACCTTAAATTTTTAAGATGTTCAGAAGAAGCTTAAGGTGTTTCTAAGCATAGGAATGGTACCAGTAATGGGACTGTCGGACCAGCACTTTCCGGAACCAGGCCGGTACCGACATTAAAAGTAGAAAATTCAGCCGGAACTAGACTGGTATTGGGGACCGGCCTTATCGGTAATTTGTAGGGGTCCCGTCCCGGTCAGGTAAGAACCGGATCCAGACCGGCAGATTGTATTTTCCTTTTTTTAATTGAATAATTTGTTAAAGTTTGAAGTTGTAAAGTTTAAATTTTTAAAGAACTCAATTCTCAAATATAAAAAAAAATTTATAAGTTTAAACTTTAAAATTTAAATTAAAGTTTTAATAATCAAAAAATAAGTTTAAACTTTAAGAAGTTTTTAAAGTTAGTTTTAGAATTATTTTAAAAATTATCAACTAACTATATACTTTAAAGTTAAAGTTTTCAAGTTTTTAAAAGCTTAAAGTTATATATTGTCAAATATATAAGTTTAAACTTTAAATTTAAAATTTAAAGTTTTAAGTTTTCAAATATCATAAGTTTAAACTTTAAAGTTTCTATAAGTTTAAAGTTCAAACTTTAGACCGTAGAGTTTAGAAGTTTAAATTTCAAAATTTTAAAATATAAAATTTAAATTTTAAAGTTTAAAGTTTTGAATGTTTCATTTTATATTTTAAAGTTTTAACTTTAAATATTTGAGTAGGAAAATATATATTAAAAAATCTTCTAGACTTATAGTAAATAAGTAAATTCAAGATAATAATTAAAAAAAAAATGAGAATAACCTATAATTTTATTATGTTACTTTAAATTGCACATATATTAGAAAAAAACCCAATATATGCAGTCACCTTCTAGCAAGGATTTTGTTTCAATTAGGCTTTATTATAGTAAAATACTAATATTTTATACCACAATAAAAATCTTGTCTAAGTGATTCTAACATTTCTAATGTTACATTTTTCGGAATTGGTTGTTGAGCTTAATCCTCCAGAAAATCCATGTCGTCTTCAGTTGATTCCGATAAAATATTATCTATATTGACTTCAAATTGAGCAAGGAAAATTGGACGTCCTAAATTCCTTCTCTCCGCATTAATCCAATCTCTGAATAAAATCGAAATTTCCAAACTATCTGCTACTAGTTAATATCTTTGGTCTCCTATTTGAAATCTTGTTGCACTAAGAGCGTCTTCTGAAGCCACAGACGAAGCTTGAATAGCTAGCATATCACGAACCACCCGCTGAAGTTTTGAAATTTTTTTTACCGCGATTCTTTCACCATACCAAAAGTTGTGACTTCCTGTCTCCATCCTTTATGTTTTTTGTACCCTGGTTAATATATTCATCAAAATTATTATTTTTCGTTAGAAATAAGTCCAAGATAACTTTCTAACATATCAACAATGTTCTCCTCGTATCTACATCTAGATGATTCAGGTTCTTGACATTAAATTTGTTCTTCCACACTCGAATCATATAAATCATATAATTTCCTAAATTCAGTTTTAATGCTACTTTTAACTGTTATTGAATTATATAATTGATTATCCTCACCATCTTCAATATCTAAATTAAAATATATTCTTTCTACTATTCGACATATGTTGGGTTAAATAAACAAGTAGTTAAATAAATTTGAGGAATTAAAAATATATATTTTGAAAATTTTCAATCATTTTTTAACAGACTCTTTAAATTTTGAATTATTTTTAAATTGAGCAAATTTATTAGAAATAACATGAATATTTGGTAAAATGGAACAAAATTTGTATAATAAAGACCAAAAAATTTGTTTTATAGATAAATAAAAAACTTTTAAAAATGCAATAAGCTCTTTAACATCAGTCTAATCATTTTCATCAAGTCGATAATTATATCAGTGTTATGGGCATTCCAAACAATTGTAACATGTTTTTTATAATCATATGTTACTTTAAGCATTTCATATAAAGAATTTAACCTAGTAGCTATTGTTTTTTGGAATTTTCTAACAGGAAGATTATGTTCAATACACCAATTTTCAAATTTCTTATGTCTAGCTTTTACTTGACATTTAAAAATAAAATGACATGCAGTTTTAACTTTTACACAATCATTTTCAAACAATAATGATACACCGTCTCTAACAATCAAATTTTAAATATGTGCACCACATTTAATATGAAAACCATCATCATAAATAGGACTAAGAATCGATTTTAAATAAATCAACATCACGTTTGTAGCTAGAAGCATTATCTAAAGTTACACTAATCTTTTTTTCTAGAAATTCGATAAAGTTCTAAAACATCAAGAATTGTTTACGCTATATAAGAACTGGTATTACGCAATTCACAGCTTTTATAACATAAAATTATTTTTTGCATTTCCTATTTTTCATCAATCCAATGTCCGATAATTGTAAAATAATCATTATCAGTTATACCACGACCCAAATCATAAGTAATTGCTAATTTTCAAGTATTATATGCAAATAAACAACGAAGATATTGTACATGTTGACCTTGGTAATCAAAAAATACTTATTTAATTGTATTTTTAGAAAAAATAGTAAACGATGGATTATAAACAATTTGAATATAATGAATAAAACCCAGATTTGTAGCAAAACTAAATGGTAAACCAGTTCAATCATTTTGCAAGTTCTTTTAGGTGTCGTTGTCTATTACAAGGACAATGTGTACTAGGATCAGAAATATTAGAACGGTTTAATTGAAATTGAACCATGTTTGAACCCTCTACTCCTACGGATGGTTCGGAAAAGAGAGTTCCATATTTGGTAGCATCAGCTATAGCTTGAACTTGCAAAAATTCTAGTTTACAGTACTGCATCAAATGATTTTTAAATGACCCACCCCACCCCCCTTCGCGAAGTTTTATGGTTTAAAACATATGTAAAATCTTCCGTATTAATTCTCAGTGTCGGTTGTCTTGATTTAGATTTTAAAGAAGTACCAACTTATTTAATTTTACAAGTTAAATAGTTAGTGATTCCAATAAAAAAAGTACTTTTTCCTTTTCTACTGGAATCTATATTGAACTAAAATTTTACAAGTAATAAAATTAAAGATTATATGAAATTATGAATACAAAAAAATAAATAGTTCAACTAATAAAGAATAAAAACTAATAAGATGATATATGTAAGTTGGAATAAATGTAAAGAACGTCTGCGTGAAAGCAGTCGTAGAAGCCGAAGTTGATGAACCTTGAAGCTTGAATTGATCCTCCAGAATTCGCTCCAAATTAGTCAACCAAAATTAGCAAACTAATTAACTAAATAAAATCAAAAATTTGATAATTTGGAGTAAATAATAAAAAATTAGTTTGAAAGTAGAGAGAATTGGGAGAGTTGAGAAAGTTGAGCTAGAATTTGTATGAAAAAATATGAAAAAGGGTGAGGGTATTTATAGATGGAATTTTGGGATGTAAATGTGAAAAATAAAATAATTTTGGGATTAAAAATTAATGGGTGGGATGAAACTAGCCGTTGGGAATGACTAGTTTGTGGATTGTGACAAAGTTTGGTGGCAACCTGTCCAATTGAGCCGTTGGGGTGAGCCCCGCCCCCAACGCCCTCCAACAGCCAATTGGCTAATTTATTAAAACAATTTTAAATAAAATCGGTAATATCGGTCCGGTACCAGATCGAAACCGGTAAATTGGAATTGGTAATAACCGGTAAAACATTGTATCCCGTATCGATGCCCCACCGGGGCCCCCATTTACCAGTTTGACCGGCACTGTACTGGTCTGGCATCAGTACCGGCACTGAACTGATACGAACCGGCACTGAACTGGTACAAACCGGCACTGGTACTGGTAAGTGTCGATTCCGCTGCCAACCTTAGGTGCTTCACATAATGCATATACTTGGTTCCTTGCTAATTAGTAAAAGAAAATATTTATAAAAATCAAGTGCCTTAATAGTTTAAACAAGAGTATTATATTTAAGATTATTGAAAATCAATATGTTATTTTTTAAGTTCTTCAAATAAATTTTGGAGAGGAAGGGGGACTGCTTTTGACTACTAAATTCACCTTGTAATCTTTCTTTGTTTTTAGTGAAACCCCCCAAAGAAGAGTAACACCTCAAACACATTAATAGACAGTCATGAAAGTCGATAGATTGATATATAGATACTGAAATTCCAGTTTAATCAAACGAATAGAATATCAACCTAATACCATTATAAAAATAATTCAGCTACGATCCTGATGCCTTTTTGTTAGAACTGCGCACCCTAGGAATTTGCCTACTTGTTGGAACAGGTTAGTTGACCTGTTTCAAGAACGCAAAGTTCAAAACTTGAACATAGTGATTTTACGTGGAAACACCTAGCTCACAATAGGTGTAAAAACCACGACCTGTACCACTACAGGAATTTCTTCCAAATTTATTAAAATCAACGTGAGCCTTCAAGAGTTAATTACAACATGTAATAATACTTCACCCCTACGTTCTCACCTAACTTCTACTCACAAACCTCCCAAGGCTTGTGTCCCCAAAGTCTTCTAGTTACCCCTAACATGAAGACTAGAAACTAATCTCAGTTATAGAATCTGAGATATTACACAATTGCTTACGAATTCAAAGAGAAAACAAAACTCCAAACCCTACGTTTAAGTGTCGTTTTTCTCTTATGCTTCGTCTCTCTCTGTTTTGCGCCAATCTTCTTCTGTGAATTCGTTTCTGGTTTTACAGTTGCAGCTTCAGAGATAACTAGTGTTATCCCACTTCTTTTCGAATTTCTTTTCCTAATCAGACTTCTCCTTCTTTTATGCCTCCTGTTATAATTGGAGTAGTATTAATATTCCTTTTTTAGATCCTTCTTCTTCTTGGAGTAGTTGTTAGCTTTGAGTAGTATTCCTTGTTATATGCCTTATTTCCAGCACCTGGTATTTCACTTTTATGGTATGTAGTATGTGCATTTTTCCGTGGCTATCGTGGCTATCACCCTTGCTGAATGAACCTGATGAATCAACCTGTTTCATTATCTTTGTCAATCATCAAAAGCTCTTGTTCTAACAAATTCCCCCTTTTTGATGATGACAAACTTCCCGAGTTGATACTACCGTATTGCAGCTATAGTAAGAAGAACAGCTTCAAGAATGAACCAGGTTAAGCAAGAGTTATAAATATTGCACAACTCATTATCTTCCCCCTTTTGACATCATCGAAAAACTAATAAGTATGCAAGAGAATCAAGGTAAAATAGCATGTATAACCAGAGCCAGTAGGAAAAACAGAGAATTGTGTTTATAACAGCAAGATTACAGATTAGATAAGCAAAAACAAGAGAAAGCAGAACTACCAACAGTCATAACAAATAGCAATGCAACTTAAAGAGAAACAAAAAATTGAACAAGGCACCCAAAAAAACGGATAGGTTTGGGTAGAGAGGGTGTTGGATCACGAAATGAGCTTTGTAAGGGTGTGAACAATGTTAGTATGTTTAGCCCTTTCCATCATGAGTGTATCCTCTAGTTCAGCAATCTTGAGATTTAGGGCGCACCTCTCCGTCTCAAATCTCTCACGTTCCTGAAGCAGCTCCCCGTTCTTGGCATTTAGTGCCATTTGTAGGCGGTGAAGGGGAGTGCCTGGACGTTGCATTGAACCAGGTAGTGTTTGATGGTCCACCTGACCAAGAACATCTTTTGTAGTCTGCATGGTCCAGACCTGCATAGGTACTGAATAGGCCTCAAAGATTGGTGCCAACCAGAACCCGTAAGGGGGAGCATGTCCCTTCTTATCCTGGATGAGAACTCTATGAATATGTTTCAGCATAAGGGCTGGAAGGTTTATTGGAACACCTTCATTGAGCAGTTCCATCAGGGTGAGATCAAGATAGCTCGCCTCAGAATTACGTTCCTGGCGAGGAATCAGGATCTTGTGGACCACATCAAAGTAGGGCTTATGCAGAGGAGACATTTCCCTCCTTTGGACGCGTCTGTGCTGAGTCAAAGTAGGCTTCCCAGCAAACTTTTTGGTGATCTCCAGAGCAGAGGCAAGTTATCGAGGGGAGGCCACTCATGACGAACGTAGTGTGCCCAACCATCAGCAGGAATTTGGAGAATGCAACCAATGTCGGAGGAAGAGAGGCGAAAAGAAACCCCTCGAACAGTGGTAGAGAAAACAGAGTCACGCACACTCCCTTGTGCGTAGAATTCGTACATTTCAGGTTTGGCCAGTTTAAGTTGGCCTGTGGTCTAGAGAAAAAGCATAGACCAGCCTTGATCCTCAAGCTTGGTAAGGAGAGTATCCATGTCAGGGCCCCCCAACCCAGTACTGACACGGCCTCGAAGGAGAGAGCGCCGTTAGAAGTGAGAAAGGGCAGGAGAACTGGGTTCAGAAGGTGCGACAAGGGTGGGCTCAGACTCACTGTCAGAAGAGGAGACAGGAGATGGAACAGGTGGAGGCACCCGTTTCTTCCGAGTAGTGGTGCAGGGTTTGGAGGTAGTGGGTTTGGTAACTACTGGGGGTGTGTGTTGTGGAGAAGGAGTAGACAGTGATGAAGAAGAGGCTGGAGAGTCTGGAGGAGTGACGGCGGGAGATGGTGGTAGGCGAGACCTAGGAGGTTTGGGAAAAATGTGCTTGCATCTGTTCCTGCGAACCTAACGCAGTAGGAGATCCCTAGGGGGGGAAGAGGTGGTGGCACCCTTGCGTTTCTTGCTCTGGTGTAGAGCTTGCTGAAGGGCCTCTTCTGCTTGGCGTTTTTGGTTTCGTGTGTGAGGAGGCCGGATGGAGGCAGAGTAGGTGACCTTTTCCGGTGAGGGATCATCCTCAGATACTGGAATAGTTTCTGGAAAGGCCTTTCTCAGGCGACGACGGGGTTGTGTAGGGTTTTGAGGAGGTTTTGGAGGGTTGGAAGTAGTGGTGGAAGGAGTTGGGTGAACTGGTTCCCTTGAAGGTGGGAATGCAGGTGAAGATGATGAAGGATTGAAGAAATTGGCAAAGTTTTGGTCAAAGCCCGCCTATCAGAGGAAGTCGAAAAAGTCAATTTTGAGAGGAGGAGGTATATTTGCAGTGGGATGTATGATCAGGGCCATGGAAGAAGAATCTTGGGTTTCTTGTGTGGGGGTGTTCTGAGATTCTTGAGAGGAAGCCATTTTTGGGTGAGGAATGATGAGGGAGATTAGAGAAAGTGGTTCAAAGATGAAGGAGGGAGAGAGTGAGATATGAAATGATGCAGGTTGGGAGAGGCGGTTCAAATATATGATGAGAGAGAGATGTGAAAAGATGGAGGTGTTAATGGCGTTGGAAAGGGAAAGGTTGGGTGAAGTGAAGGCATCTGTCGTTTCGTGAGAGATAGGAGCGAAAAGACGTTTTGGCGGTAATGGTGTGAACTGCGCTAACAGGGTAATAATGAGGGGAACAGGTTTAGGGTGCCCGGTTTAATTATTTGAATCTAAAAAAGAAATGCACAGCAAATGTTACGTGGTTGATTGTCTTGTTCCAATTGTTGATGAATTTTGGGAAAGTAATCCTGCACACAAAACCATATTCTCATGTTAATTCTACAAGTTGGAAGGAGATACATGAGATGAAATATTGACTAGATCACCTCTTATATTTTTAGAGTAACATATCAGAATTTCTAGTCAGTCATTGAGGGGAGTTTATGCAATCTTAATCATCCCCAAGTCTAACCTAATTTGTTCAAATCGTTCTCTGCTTAATGCCTTATTAAAAATGTCAGCAATTTGGTTCTCCATAGGACAAAACATGATAGATACGAGCCCCTTGTCCACACAGTCACGAAGAAAGTGATGCCTTATATCTATATGCTTAGTTCGTTTGTGCTGAACTGGATTTTTGCAATGTTAATGGCACTCGTATTGTCACATAAGATTAGAACACTCCCAACATCTACCCCAAAATCCAGCAACTGTTGTTTGATCCAGAGCAATTGAGCACAACAGGATCCAGCTGCTACATATTCAGCTTCAGCAGTGGATAGTGCTACGGAGTTCTGCTACTTGGTGGACCATGAATTTAGACATGTTCCAATGAAATGAGCCATACCAGAAGTACTTTTTCGATCTACTAGGTGGCCTGCATAATCAGCATCAGTGTATCCTATTAGGTTGAAATTACTACCGTTGGAGTACCATAGGCCCAGGTCAGAAGTGCATTTTAGATATCGAAAATTTCTCTTCACAGCCTTGAGATGTGACTCCTTTGGATTGGCTTGAAAGCGAGCACAAAGTCCCACACTGAAAACAATGTCAGGTCTACTAGCAGTAAGATACAACAAGGATCCGATCATACCTCGATAGAGCTTTTGTTCTACAGATGAGCCTTTCTCATCCAATTCCAGTTTTGTGGCAGTGGCAATTGGTGTATCAGTTTCTTTGGCATCTTCCATTTTGAAATGTTTGAGGAGCTCTTTCACATATTTTCCTTGGTGGATCAGGGTTCCAGAGGGAGTTTGTTTGAATTGAAGACCCAAGAAGAAATTTAGTTCTCCCATCATGCTCATTTCAAACTCTCCATTCATTAATTTGACAAACTCCTGTGTCATGACCTCATTTGTGGAGCCAAAAATGATATCATCCACATATACTTGTACAATCAGCAGATTAGTGCATTGAGTTTTTAGGAATAAGGTGTTGTCAATTTTTCCTCTTGTGTGACCATGGTGTAGGAGAAATTTTGATAGTCTTTCATACCATGCTCGTGGAGCCTGCTTTAGTCCATACAGAGCTTTATCGAGCTTAAACACATAGTCAGGATACTCAGCACTTTCGAACCCTGGTGGTTGTTTCACATAGACTTCCTCTTTTAAATAGCCATTCAAAAATGCACTTTTCACATCCATTTCATATAGGGTAATCTCCTTGAAGACAGCGAAGGCGACAAGCAGTCTGATAGCTTCATGCCTTGCCATAGGTGCAAACGTCTCATCGTAGTCTATGCCTTCTTCCTGATTGTATCCTTGGACCACTAGTCTGGCCTTGTTCCTTGTGACTGTTCCATGTTCATCCAGTTTGTTACGAAATACCCACTTAGTGCCAATGATAGTTCTTCCTTCTGGTTTAGGTACTAAGTGCCATACTTTGCATCTTTCAAACTGACTCAGTTCTTCCTGCATGGCAAGAATCCACTCCTCATCTTGTAGTGCTTCCCCTATTCGTTTTGGCTCTATTAATGACACAAATGCCTGAAAGGCACATAGGTTCCTCATCCCTGATCTGGTAGTGATTCCAGAGGTCAGGTCTGTGAGAATGTTATCAAGAGGATATGAGTCCTGATATTTGTAATTCTTTATCACCAGCCCTTAGGTTTGTTCATTTTGTGATTGGACAGTTTGATTAGAACCTGAATCTGCCTGTTAACCTTCAGATTCTACAGTTGTTCCCCCTGTCTGTATGCTCTCATCTTTTTCAATAAGTGAAACAGGTGACTTGGCCTGTTCTATTGATCTGAATTCCAGTTCATTGACATCCTGCATATTATTCTCAAGGACACTGAAATTTTTATCAAATATAACATGAATACTTTCTTCAACACAGTTGGTACGTTTATTTAGTATTCTATAGGCTTTACTGTGTAGAGAATACCCTAAGAAAATTCCCTCATCACTTCTAGCATCAAATTTTTCCAAATTATCTTTACCATTATTGTGGACATAGCATTTGCATCCAAATGTCCTAAAATGGGAGATATTTTGTTTTCTGCCCTTGAGTAATTCATAGGGGGTTTTATTTAGTAAGGGTTTGAGTATGCATCTATTAAGTATGTAGCAGCAGTGTTCACGGCTTCAGCCCAGAGATTTCTAGCCACATTACTAGCTATCATCATTGTTCTAGCCATGTCTTCTAAAGTCCTATTCTTCCTTTCTACCACTCCATTTTGTTGAGGAGTTCTTGGAACAGAGAAGTTTTGATCAATACCATTTTTCGAACAGAATTCTAGGAATTTTGCATTCTCAAATTCAGTTCCATGATCTGATCTTATGGAGATTAAGGAAGTCACCAACTTCTTCTCCATTTTCTTAATGAAAATTGAGAAAACGTCAAAGGACTCATCTTTAGAATCCAAGAAAAAGGTCCAGGTATATCTAGAATAATCATCAACAATAACAAACATGTACCTTTTACCACCTCTGCTTTTTACCCTCATTGGTCCACACAGGTCCATGTGAACCAGTTCCAAGCACTTGGTGGTACTTATTTGGTTCTTTGACTTAAATGATGCTCTGACCTGCTTCCCTTTTGCACATGCGTTGCACACCTTGTCGTCTTTGAACCTGGTTTTGGGTAAACCTACAACCATGTTCTTGGATGATAGTGTATTTAGTTGTTTCAAACTAGCATGTCCAAGTCGCTTGTGCCACAGTAATGGATCTTCCGTTATTGCACTTAGACATTTTAAATGTGCTCTAACCATACCCATGATATCGGCCTTATACACATTCTTATATCTATTTTCCATTAGAATCACTTCTTTTGTCTTCAGATTCTTGAGCTTACCACCTGCAGAAGTGAAAGTGACCTTGTTGCCTCTGTCACATAATTGAGAGATGCTCAAGAGATTGTGTTTCAATCCATATACATGATAGACTTCATCTAAAGCTTTCGAATCTTCTCGTCCAACCTTTCCAACACTTTCAATCCATCTCCATGATAGACTTCATCTAAAGCTTTCGAATCTTCTCGTCCAACTTTTCCAACACCCACGACAGTCCCCTTCTTGCCATTCCCGAAGGAGACCTTTCCACCGTCAAGTGGTGCTAGTGAAAGGAACTTGTGTTTGTCACCAGTCATGTGTCTTGAGCAAGCACTATCCAGATACCAATGCTTGCTTCCTTTCACTGCAACTTGGAAGACAATTTAAAGGTTAGTTCTAGGAACCCAGACTAGCTTGGGTCCTTTCTTGTTATAAAAGGGGTGAATAAGATCTCTTTTTGCCCATTGAGGCAATACATTCCTTGACCTGTTTCTTTTATTGTTCTTAGCCCTTTTCTTATACATATGAACGGTGATTCTGTTCCTAGCATTACTCGCAATTGGACATTCAGTGGTTGGGTGTCCAATTTTGCCACATAGATAGCACAAATCAGTGGAGGCGGTTTCTTTCTGAAAGAACCCTATTCGAGCTTTCTCATTATGGTTTTTGTTACCCAAGTGGTTGACTATCCTAGAAGATTTGGTCCAACGGTTTGCCTTTTCTAGGTCTAGTTTTGTGGTTGATATTTCTTGATTTAGTCTTTTCCCTTTCTCTTTTTCCCGTATTAACTCGACATTGCTCTTTTTAAGCTCAGTTTCTATTTTCTTAAGTTCAAGATTAGTCTCACTTGTTGTTTTGTCAGCAATGGTCAATTTTAGAACTTCTGATTTTATGTTTAGTACAAGTGAATCAAGTTGTTTGACCTGTTTCTTCGATTGGTCATTTATTTTATTTGCTTCATCCAGACAGTTCTTAATTTCAAGGTTTTCAAATTTTTGGTCTGAAAAATCTTTTATTAAGTGATATTTTTCGTTTTCTATTTCTTGAAAATCATCTATTAGTCCTTTCATGAGAATAATTAGCTTCTCTTTTGAGAAAAGGTGCAGTTTTTCTTTTAATTCAGAGTAACTTACCTCACATCGATTTTCTTCTTCCAGATCTGAGTCTTCAGCAGCCATGAGAGCGGTCTCATCAATGTCTTCCGTGTCAGATTCTTCCATTCCTGATCCCCACGCAGCCATCATTGCATATTTTTCCTGTTCCTTTTGTTTAGCAGCCTTTTCTTTAAGTTCTCTCTCAGCTCTTTCTTTCTTCCACTCAATTTCCCATAAAAGCGCATGTTTGATGTGGTGATCAGTCTTTCCACATTTGTAGCATCCGGAGTTATTCCTGTCATCGGACCACTTCTTGCTTTCGGTGTCATCGGACCACTTTCTGTTACCTGTTTCTTTCCTGTCCTTCCCTTTTTTGTTTCTTAGGAATTTTTTGAAGTTTTTTGCAAGGAAGGCAATTTGATCTTCCTCTAAGTCCGACCCTTCATCATCAGAAGCTGCTTTGAGAGCTGGTGACCTTTCATCCATGTTTGTTTGTTTCTTTGGATCTTCCATATTCATCTCATAGGTTCTAAGGTTTCCAACCATTTCATTTAGAGTCATGGTTTCAATATCTTTTGCTTCCCTGATCGCAGTGACCTTGACATCCCACTTGGCTTTTGGAAGGATCCTCAGAACCTTGTCTACCTGTTCTTCAGATTTGAGAACCTTTCCCAGGGATGCTAGCTCGATTATGAGCAAGGTTAGTCTTGCCATCATCTCGTGCAGAGTTTCATTCTCTTTCATCTTGAAGGTTTCGTATTCAGTGAATAGCATAGCGACCCTGAATTTCCTGACCTGAGCAGTTCCCTCATGAGCGATTGTGAGCGCATCCCAGATCTCTTTGGCTGATGTACAGTTCGATATTCTGTTGTACTCTTCAGGACCTAGACCACAGACCAAAAGGTTTTTGGCTTTGGCATTTTTCCTCATAGCTGTCAGATCGTCGGCATTGAACTCTCTTCTTTCTTTTGGAACTTGTCGGCCCTCTACAGTTCGCATAGGAATAGTTGGTCCCATGATGATTCGATCCCAGAGTTCATAATCTTCTCCTTGATAAAGTCTTCCATCCTGGCCTTCCACCACACGAAGTGTGTTCCATTGAAAAGGGGAGGTCTGACGGCAGACTGTCCTTCTCCGTGTCCAAGCGGTGGTGCTGTGTTAATGATGATCGTTTCTTAGGTACTAGCCTTTAACAAGAAAACCCGCTCTGATACCACTTGTTAGAATTGCACACCCTAGGAATTTGCCTACTTGTTGGAACAGGTTAGTTGACCTATTTCAAGAACGCAGAATTCAAAACTTGAACACAGTGATTTTACGTGGAAACACCTAGCTCACAATAGGTGTAAAAACCACGACCTATACCTCTACAGGAATTTCTTCCAAATTTATTAAAATCAACGTGAGCCTTCATGAGTTAATTACAACTTGTAATAATACTTCACCCCTACGTTCTCACCTAACCTCTACTCACAAACCTCCCAAGGCTTGTGTTCCCAAAGTCTTCTAGTTACCCCTAACTTGAAGACTAGTAACTAATCTTAGTTATAGAATCTGAGATATTACACAATTGCTTACGAATTCAAAGAGAAAACAAAACTCCAAACCCTACGTTTAAGTGTCGTTTTTCTCTTATGCTTCGTCTCTCTCTATTTTGCGCCAATCTTCTTCTGTGAATTCGTTTCTGGTTTTATAGTTGCAGCTTCAGAGATAACTAGTGTTATCCCACTTCTTTTTGAATTTCTTTTCCTAATCAGACTTCTCCTTCTTTTACGCCTCTTGTTATAGTTGGAGTAGTATTAGTATTCCTTTTTTAGATCCTTCTTCTTCTTGGAGTAGTTGTTAGCTTGGAGTAGTATTCCTTGTTATACGCCTTATTTCCAGCACCTGATATTTCACTTTTATGGTATGTAGTATGTGCATTTTTCCGTGGCTATCGTGGCTCTCACCCTTGCTGAATGAACCTGATGAATCAACCTGTTTCATTATCTTTGTCAATCATCAAAAGCCCTTGTTCCAACACTTTTATAGAAGCTCTTTCTAGCAATAGAATAATAAGATACCGCATTTGATATTCTCTCAAACACTATATATACGCAACTTATATACACATATAAATAGTTCATAATTGAGAACAGAGCGGCAGATTTGTCATATCGCCTTAAAGTGACGAAACATCCGTAGAACTTCTTTAAAATGATCATAAAAGAGCCCCAAAGTTACTACCTTAACAAACCAGTTATAAAACTAGAAGAACTAGCAAAAACAACAATTTATAATCTTCCTAAATAGCTCAAAACCCAGCTAGTAGGAGGGAAAAATGATTGTAAGGTGTAAAACATGTTTTTCTAGGCACAGAGGCAAACTTTAACAGTAGAAATCACTAAAAACACAACTAAATCGTTCAAGAACTTTATGGGGCACTCTCTTAAGCTTCCTCATTATTTTGCAAATGAAATGAAATGTTTGGGATCTTAAAATGTTGGATTTGCCGACTTAGAAGTTTTTGTGACCCGACCAGGTTCGTGACCCAGTTTTCTACATGGACAGTCCACGGTAAAATAGTCATAACATTTCGCTCCAATTTCAGTTTTATTTGCGTTATTATGCGTTGCAAACTAGACTCATAGCCCTTCAAATTGACAGCTCATGACCTCTTCAACTCTTTATATTTTTGGAGATATGGTCTGAAACATTTGACCTAAAGTTAACAAAGATTTCTTAGAGAGGCTTACGATAACTTTGGTCGACCTTTGTCTCGCAACTTTCTTGACTCCGAAACTTAACCTATGACCATTGTGATATTAAAATATCTCTTAACACTCTATTATTAGCAGATTATACACTCTTAGTACCATCCTAAAGGTGAAACTTAATTTAAACCTTCCAAAAGAGGGGGGGTTCTACTCGGGCCATTTCTTTAATACCAAATATGTATTTTAGGGATTCCTTTGACACAAAACTTTAAATACTTTATATCACCACTCATTTTTAGTCTTATTAGCCTTATGTACTATGCAAAATAATCTACGCCTTATATAACATGCCACACTATGTATATTATGCAAGACGAGAAACATTGTGTCTCACAGTCTCCCGCTCCTTAAGAACATTCTTCCGCGAATGGGTCAAGACAGTCGCTTGGTTGCATTCCTATCTACCAAAATATTAATTTTGATGATATACTTGTTATCCTTGCAAACCATAAATCAATTTCTAAAAATTGCAACTACTAAGCTTCGTATAGATGTCCCACGACAAGTTATACAAATTACACTTCCAAATAATTTAAAATTTGATTAAACTATTGATGAAATATAACTGCCAATTTTTTGAAATGCGACTCACCTTAAGTTGTAAAAAGCTCGGGTACTTCTTCATCATTTCCTATTTGGCTTCCCATGTTACTTCCTCAATATTGTTGTTTCGCCACAACACTTTTACGGAGGCCACTTTCTTATTTCAAAGCTTTCTCACTTGTCGTTCTAAAATAGCCTCTAGTACCTCATCTTAATACAAGTCCTCAACAATATGAATATCTTTAATGTGAGAAATGCGTGAAGGATCTCTAATGCACTTCCACAACATAGAAACATGAAACACCGAATGGACTGCTCCCAATTTTTACGGCAAATCAAGATCATATGCCACCTTGCTAATTTTTCAAATAATCTTATACTTTCCAACATACCTAGGACTGAGCTTCCCTTTCTTTTTAAATCACATGATACCCTTCATAGGTGATACTTTCAAGAAACCCCAATCTTCTACATCAAACTCTAAGGGGTCGTTTGGTACAAAAATGAATAATGCAGGGATTAGTAATGCAGGGATTAGTTATGCAGGGATTAGTTGTGCAGGGATTAGTAATGCTGGGATTATTTTTTATCTCTTGTTTGGTGTATTGCTTTCCACTTAATTTTGTTTTTAATTTAAAATTCTAAAAAAAGCTCATTTCCATTTATACCCTTGAACCAAGTATTACTAGATACCCTTGAGGGGTAGTTTAGTCATTTTGTTTCTTTATCCAAGTATTACTAACTAATATTAGTAATCTCTAAATATCTTAGGGATTAGATAAGACCACATATGGTGGATTATCCATGTATTAGATGTGTTTGAGCAACCAAACATTTTATTGTGTGGACTAACTTTTAATCCAAGGATTATCTTGATTAATACATCCTACCACCAAACATGCTCTAAGCATCATGAGCGAACATTTGCATAAGACTACTGCCGACTCTGGTATATTTGCAGTTGGTCTCTAATAAGTTTCACCTTTTCCATCGTATACTACACTAGATTAGGGCCTAGAAACTTTTCCTTCTCGACCTCAAACCAACAGAACGACAACCAACACCTTCACCCGTATAATAATTTGTAAGGAGCCATGTGAATGCTAGCTTAAAATTTATTATTATAATGAACTCGATAAGAGGTTGATGATCATTCAAGCTTCCTTTAAAATCTAGTGTGCAGGCATGTAACATATCATCAATGGTATGAATGGTACGCTCTGCCTATCCATCAGTTTGTGGATAAAAAGTGGTGCCAAGATTTACATGAGTGCCCAAACCCTTTTAAAAGGACTTCCAAAATGTGTTGTAAATTGCACCCTACGATCCGAGATAATAGATAATGAAACTCCATAAAGGCAAAAGATCTCCTGAATGTAAAGAGTAGCATCATCCTCCACTGAATATGTCACTCTTACTAGGCCTTTAGGTCTCTAATGTTCTTATTTAACTTGCTGGTAGATGGGACATTAGGCTCCTATCCTTGTAATATCTTTTTTTCATGTCATTCCACCAATAGATCTATCAAAAGTACCGATACATTTTTGTCGCTCTAGGATAAACTGAATATTTAAAATAATAGGCCTCAGAAAGAATCTTGGTGTTGAGCTCTCTGATGTTTGGCACATATAAATGGACCTAGTTTTAAGGACTCCACCTCCAATTAGCTAAAATAAAGGATGTTGTTGTTACGGAATACTTTCCCCCAGTGTCATAAGCTCGGAATCCTCGTGTTGTCGCTATTTTAATGTAATAACAAAGGATGATTCTGCTATATTTTGAACAATTACACCTCCACCCTCTACATCTACTAGCCACACCTGCAAACTAGCGAGCTAACTTAGATCTTTTGTCATTTTGACTTATCAGATTCATCATGGCTTAGACTTCCTATGGACTTCCGGTGAAGAGTATCAGCAACAAAATTAGCTTTGTCGGGATGGTATAAAATGTCAACGTCATAGTCCTTAAGTATTCTAGCCATCTCCTTTGCCATAGGTTTAGCTCCTTTTGCTTAAATAAATATTGGAGGCTCTAATGGACGGTAAAAACATCAATATGAACCTCATATAGATAATGCTGCCAAATCTTTAGGGCAAAAACAACTACGGCAAGCTCAAGATCATGAGTAGGATATGTTTTGTTCATGTTTCCGCAACTTTCTGGAAGCGTACGCTATAACCCTATCATGCTGTGTAAAAACACAACCTAGGCAAATTCTCAAGGCATCACAATATATAATATAACCTTTACTGCCATCGAGAAGAGCAAAAATAGGTACAGTGGTAAGCTTTTTTTTTAGCTCCTGAAAACTCTATTTACATGTTTCAATACACTGAAACTTAGCAGCATTATGTGTCAATTTTGTCAGTGGAGTAAAGATAGAGGAGAATTCATCAAAATACCTTCTATAATATCCTACCAAGCCTAAAAAGCTATGGACCTATCAGATTCAAGGGTTTCGACCAAGCCACCACTGCTTCAATCTTTTGGCCATCGACCTTAATACCATAGCCAGTAATAACATGACCAAGAAAAGTTACAAAAGTTGATCAAAATTCACATTTGAAGAATTTAGCATAATGTTCTCCTGGAGAGTTGTAATATAGCTCGAAAGTGGTATGCATGCTCAACTTCTGACTGTGAATATATCAAGATGTCGTCAAAAATCATAGTCATAACTTTATCGTAGATTGGTTTAAAGACTTAATTTATTAGATCTATAAAAATTGTTGGGGCATCTGTAAGCTCGAATGACATGAAAAGGAACTCAAAATGGTCATACCTTGTCCTAAATGTTGTTTTTGGAATATCAACATCCCTAACTCGTAACTGGGGTAACAGGATCACAAGTCAATCTTTGAAAAGCATTTGCACCATGCAACTGGTCGAACAAGTCATCAATCCACAGAAGAGGATACTTATTCTTGATAGTGACTTTATTTAGTTGTTTGTAATCAATTCACATCCATAAGGAGCCATCTTTCTTTAGAGCAAAAAGCATCGAAGCACCCCAAGGAGATGTACTTGTCTTAATAAAGACTTTATCTAGTAAGTCATGCAATTATTCCTTTAATTCTCTTAGCTCTACTGGAGCCATTTTTTCTGGAGGAATGGATATAGCCTGCTTATCGAGAAGCAGATCTATGCCAAAATCAATTTCCCTTTCCGAGGAATTTTTGGAAGCTCACCAGGGAGTGCCATCAGGAATTCATTCATAATAAGGACGGACTGAATAGTCACTGGCTCCTTATCAATATCCCCAGCATGAATTAGATGGTATATACAGCCTTGATCAGTTAGCTTCCAAGCCATAAAGTATGAAATAAATTTACCCTTTGGTGTGGCAGCATTACCCTTCTATTCGAGGATAGGCTCACCTGAAAAATGAAAGAGGACAAGCTCTGCATGATAATCAGTATTAACATAACAAGATGCCAACCAATCCATACTTATAATGACATCAAAATCTAGAATATTCAATTCAATTAAATCGAATAGAGGTTGGACGTTCATTAATTAACGTTGTACAACCTCGATAGATGTGACCACCTATAATTCAGTCGCCAACTGGCATAGATACCTCAACTAAGCATGGAACAAACGCAGGTCACATATCAAGTTTACTAGAAATAAATGGAGTAATATATGAAAATGTAGAGCCAGGATCTATCAGTGCATAAACAACATGAGAATGTATTTTCAATACACCTATGACAACATCCAGTGATGCCTTTAAATCCTATCGGCCTATGAATGCATAAAAGTGAATCTAGCCACCAGTAGAACGTGAAATGTATCATTCACCTCTTCCCCCTAATGTGAAGAGGCTGGTCGGGGAGCATGTACAGATGATGAAGAGGCTGCTACAGATGCCGAAGGCTGAGTTGGTGTAACTCTACCTAATTGCGGGCACCAGCTAATAAAATATCTTGTCTGCCCACAATGGTAACACACATCTAAACCCTTTCTACATTTCCTGATGTGAAGCTTACCTTACTATGTACATGGAGGATTAAGTTGTCTCATTTGTGCAGAACGCTTCTGACGATGGCTTTCTAGCTGGCATAAACTCTGCCCTGGTCCTGACTGAATATAACGATCAAATATTTGGCCTTGCATCTATAGTGAGAAAGTACCTATTGACTGAGGTAAATATCAATTAAATGGGGGCCTAAAATCACCTCGCGGTTCCCTATAAGACCCTATAGTATGAGATCTCTTGGTCTGCTCCTTGTCTCTGCGGGTATCACAAATCCAACGAGAAAGGACCTCTGTAGTCTGAACGAAAGCCTGCACATGGGAAATAGCTATACCATTCTCTAAAGATGCTATCCTATAGTCTCTGATCAGATAATCCCCTAAACCATCCATATAATTATAAACTCTAGTGCTCATGGTATGTACAATATCTGGTGCATACCTAGATAAAGAAATGAACCTAAGGTTATACTCCCTCACACGCAAATCCCCCAACCTCAAATTGATAAACTGGTCAAGATGGGCCTCTTGAACCTACCATGGTAAGTAATGGGCTAGAAATACCTCAGAGAAGTCCTCTCACTTTGCTGGCAGAGCATCAAGCCCCTAGGATCTCTTCCATCCGTCATATTATAAGATGGCTACATCACGTAGTCAAAAAGAAGCCAACTCCACAATCTCGGTGCTGGAGGCATGCATCACCCTCAATACTCTATACATATGGTCTATAAAGTCCTTGGGATCCTTTGTGGAATTGGATCTTGTAAATACTGGAGGAATACTGGAGGGTCCATGTGAAAAAACTCTCGTACCTTTGAGCTTTCTGTCTGATTTCTTCTTGTGTTTGCTCTTGACTCTAGTTAGTTATCATGAGTAGAAGCCATCTTAGGCAGCAGCTGAACTTCCTCCCTCATCCCCTGCTCCCCAATCTCTAATGGGGGAACAACTGGTGCTGGAGGGCCTGCGTCACTATACAGTTGAAACCGATGGGGCTGGGGAACTACATCTCCTCGGCCTCAACAGTTGTTGGGGAAGCTAGTATTATGGGTACTAGAGAATTATTGTGTACATTTATGGAAAATATATGCCTCTTACTCGGCGAGGAACGACTGGTACCTTCTCTTTGATCCATACCTAGTTCACGTTGTGCCATCTCATAAGCGTAGGCAGCCTATTAAATAAAAACCATAAAGCACAATCTAGATTTCATATGTTCCTATAGCTTTTGCTCTATAGCACAATCTATTAAGTGAAAGAAATGTAACAATCCGTAAATACCTCATAGCCTCATGATTATAAAGGAGGTGCACAACATACCTAAAAGCAAGACTTTACTAGACATGACATTGTGGACTCTTTGGGATACGACTTGCTCTGATACCATATTTGTCACGCCACGAAAAAATAGGAGATGCAGTTGGCATTCAATACCATCATTGGTTGAGTAAGCTACTGAACAACCAGCTAAATAGACTAGGGTCCAAAAGATTGGACAGCATAATGTCTGAAAAACTAATTCTTGACCATTTAGGTCATGGGCTAGTTAACAATAAGTCATATACACCAAGGTAGATAAGCCAAATGATAAAGTACTAGATAGCCAATGATGCTACAACCAGAGAGGTATATGCACACGTATATATATATACATGCCAAACCTATGGTTGGAGACTAAAAGTTGCAAAAAAAAGAAATTAATCCAAAATACCATGTCCACAATAGCCTCTAAGAGTGTCACTAACACCGTTGGGATGGGGCCTTGACTATTCTTAATTGTAAAAAACAAAAGTAGACATCTTGCGAAAGCTCCAGGAAAAGGTGGAGCTTACCAACTCACAGATGAATTAGAATCATTACGGAGGGGCCAATCAGAATCCCTATCTGAACCTGCATGCATAAAACAAAATGCAGCGTGCCCAAGCAATGGGATGTCATGGTATCTTATATGTCTTTCAAATAAATTCGGAAACTTAACTCAACTTTTACAATTATACCTTAACTCTTAAGATGTTCATAAGAAGCTTAGTGCTTCACCTAATTCTTATACTTGGTTCCTTTCTAATTAGTAAAAGAAAGTATATAAGAAAAGTCAAGTGCCGTAGTAGTTTAAATAGGAGTATTATATTTGAGCTTATTATAAATCAACATGTTGCTTTTTAAGTTCTTCAAATACAATTTTAGTGAGAAAGGAGGACTGATTATGACTACTAAATTCACCTCATAATCATCCTTTGTTTTTAGTGAAACCGCCCAAAGAAGGGAAACACTTCAACACACGGACAAGCAGTCAGGAAAGACGATAAATTTATATATGGATACTGAAATCCCAATTTATCGAACGAATGGAATATCAACTTAATATCATCATGAAAATAATTTACCTGTGATCTAAATGCCTTTTACATAATCTCTTTCTAGAAATAGATAGTAAAATATTGCATTTGACATTTTGAGAATCTCCCAGATTTCGTGCTTAAAAGAGGGACTGAGCTTGACTTTAACATAACTTTCTAACAAATGTTTGAATGCCTGAAGTTTCTTCATGAAAGTTGTTTCTTACACCCAAGCTTCACAAACACCATATATAAGCAACTTATACACACCTATAATAGTTCTTAATTGAGAACAAATTAGGAGATTTTCGATCTAGCTTTAACGTGATGAAACATACGTAGAACTTCGTAAAAACAATCATAAAAGAGCCCCAAGATTATTACCTGAACAAACTAGTTATATAGCTAGAAGAACCAGCAAGAATAAAAATTTACTACCTTCCAAAAATAGCTCCAAATCCAGCTAATAGGAGGGGAAATGATTGCAAGATGTAAAGAACGCATTTCTAGGCATGGGGCGAACTTCAACGATAGATATCACTAAAAACATACCTAAATCGCTCAAGAACCTCATGGGAACTCTCTCTTTAGTTTCCTAATTATTTTGGAACAAAAATGAAATGTTTAGGGTCTTAAAATGTCACATTTGCGACTTATGGGTTTCCATTACCCAACCCGGTCCGTGACCCGATTTACTACTCGGAAAGTCCACAGTAAAATATTCATAACGTTTTACTCCAAAGTCGGTTTGATGTGTAGTTTTGTGTGTTGCAAACTAGACTCATAGACCTTTGATTTGATAGGTCATGGACTATTTAACTCTTTATATTTTCGGAGATATGGCTGAGATATTTCATCTAAAGTTAAGAAAGATTTGTAAAGAGGCTTACAGTAACTTTGGTCAACCTTTGTCTCGCAACTTTCTTGACTCCAAAACTTAACATATGACCATTGTCATATTAAAGTCGCTCTTAACACTCTATTATTAGAAAATTATACACTCTTAGTACCATCCAAAAGGTAAAACTTAATTTAAACCTTCCGGAAGAGCGGGTGCTACTCAGGTAATTTCTTTAATCCCATATATGTGTTTAAGGGATTCCTTTGACCTAAAATTTAACTCCTTGATATTACCACTCATTTGTAGTCTTATTAGCCTTAGGTACTAAAAAAAATCATATACGGATTATATATCATGCCACACTATGTAAATTATGCAAGACAAGAAACATACGGTCTCACAATTACAATGGATTTAAAAGAAAAAAAGCAAGTCTCAAATGATGTCGTCTCTAAAGTAGGACATGATCATAAATAAGAGAAGGAGGGTTCACTGAGATAATAAGTAGCTACCTTACTGATCTATAGAAATGCCTCAAATAAGAAGATAAAAAAGAGTATCATGAAGATACAATCTCATAACCTACACAAATGTAGAAGTAAGGGTGAGAACCAGCCACACGGTACCCAAATAATGAACTGTTAAACACAAAGTCAAGTAGTATAGAATATAGGTACTACTAAACCTCCAACCGAACCTCCATAACAATAACCTGCATAAAACCAGCCTAAAATAGGACACTAACAATTATAGATTAACAACACAATAGATCAAGTTCATCAATCACAAATTGCACAGAAAGGAGCTGACAAGTTTATAAATTATAAAGATGTGCAATGTAGTGTAATATAATGCAATGTAATGTTTGACCAAGTGATATACACCCTCTATCTCTCAATTTGGGACCCATAACAATTTTATTAGTCCATGCATCTATTGCAGTGTGTAATACGATCCTCGAATTATAGCATTTGCCATAGTATGCGACACGATGCTCGAAGTGGTACATTATCTTTAGTTCTTATTCCTCCTTAATTCACATAACTTTTAACTCAACCTTGTCTCATAACGAATGGAAATAAACATGTTCACACAAATAATGAGGAGATGTCCATTTTCATAACAACGCACTATTCATAACAACACAGTATCATCAATAATAAATCAATAAACTTTTCAAATCATTCTTGACACATAAAGCATCAATATGTAAGAAAGTAGCCTTTTATTTATCCCTTTTTCATCATTAGGATTATTGAATAAGAACAAGTCAACTCATTACCTATCACGGCCTAAGATAATCCTTATGTGTGACACGACAATCGTGACCCCGAAAGAGACCAACCAATCTGTCTTACATATCATTCATGAGAACATACAAGACATATAAAGCATCATTTATTCAATAGACTAGAAGCAAGCAGAAACAAGCCTCAAGCATTCAATCCATATAAGGGCTTAGTCAAGTCGCAAAGGAGTCAAATATCGACTTTTACACATGGTGTTCAACAATCCTCTACATAGCATAGTCTAACAATGGACATATAACATGCATAAAATGATGTATGTGTCATGTGATGCAATACTGTAATAACATAAGCATGAAGTAAAACATGATTATAAGTTGTATGATCAAAGTCTCAAATTATAATCAAGCTTAAAGTAACATAATTATTTTTGGGAGATTATTAAAACTGATAATAAGACTTTGTGAGCAATAACATGAAATCCAATGTAACCCTACATTGAGAAAGGGGGAGCCCACATGCCAAGGTAGACTCTGTCGTGGTAAATTCATTCATTCAACATGAGTAACTAAATATGGATCCACTAGCCTAGCTTACAAGCCAACCTATGGTGGCACATAGTTCTAGATAAGAGGTTGCTACTAGGATTTCCTTGGGTGGATAACCTAAATATTTATCAAAGCAGACCCTATCTCAAGTGTTCTCAGTGCTCAGTCAAATCCCACAAAATAGTATATCATAGTATTATAGTCATTCATAAGTTAATGATAACTTTGATTCATTGAAAATAATCATTCGTAAAGAGTAGCTTATAAAACCTTTGGGTGATTCATCAATATGAGAATTGTCCTTATCATACATGAATCTATGATTAGGTGAGAATTGTCCTTTTATCAAACATTCATTCATTCGTATAATTATAGAAGGGGCTTTATAAGACATAACTAAATAACTTTCATAAATCTTAGAAGAAATCTTCGTCATTTCTTATTAGGATTTATTACAAAATAGGTTAAATGATATGGGTTCAATGTCTAAACAATTTTAAAACATGAAAATCTAAAGATCATGAATTTGAATCATAAACAGAAGAACCCATAATTTACATTCTTGAATCTGTCAAGACCCGATCCTTCAGGTCATGAAGGCGCATGTTAGATCCTACCTACAGGGAAGCCAACCTTGAACCCATGGTATCTATCCTGAATCACTAATCATAACACATACTAGCAGCATAGCAGGAAACTAATCACATCCTACCCAAAACCTGGAAGTCACCTGTACAGATCTACTATAGAAACAAAACCAACACTAAAGTATATACATAGCCATATAAAATCCAGAATGAGCTCCTACATATACAAGCCAAAGCTATAATGTACAAGGCTAGTGTTTGAATACAAAAGACAATATAGGGAAATGGAGACTATAGAATATCTGGAGTTGTTGATGCTTACCAAGTCTTTAGAAGAGTCCACAATCCCCTAGGTCAATGGCCACGGCTTGTACCCAGACCTAGACCGTGAGTAGATGCACAAAAGTAGGGGTGAGAGGCTATAAAAGGCACCCAGTAGATATCATCGACCAACTGAATGAAATATAGTAAATATGGTAAGAATAATGTAACGAAATACTACAATGTTAGTTATCTAAACCCAGGTCAAAAGATAAGCATATCAAGAAACCATAGAACCCCAACTGATTGTACCCAAAGCAATGTGCAACGATGTCAAATGACAAAACACGAAGATCAAGTGTCAACTATGTTAGTAGCACCAGGAGAACACACAGGTAATGACAATATATATTGATCATGCCGGTACGTGGCAATAAATCCTGTAGTATCATCTTAGAATAACTGAGTAAGACAAGGAGGACCCAAATGAGCAGAATAGAGTTGTGTATGAGTAACCAATTAACTATGCCAAGCGGAACCATTTCACACTATCATATGATCGCGGTATGGTGTTGTACGTGGGTGTAAGGCCCTAGTGTCTATGCCTACACACCAACTAAGCCCCCATAAGCCTAGAAGATACACCCACGCAGAACCTGGGGTGAATAGGTATATGGACATAATGTCAAACCATTTAACACTATCATATGATCACGGTATGGTGTTGTACGTGGGTGTAAGGCCCTTGTGTCTATGCCTACACACCAACTAAGCCCCCATAAGCCTAGAAGATACACCCACATAGAACCAGGGGTGAATAGGTATATGGACATAATGTAACGACTCAACCTAGGGCCTATTCATCACACGGCAAATGAGATACTCGAATGTACCTCACCTAAGTCATCTTTAATATTTTAAGCATTCATAGACATACATTAAAGCATTTGCGGAATAAAAATATGGAAAGGGTCTATGGGACCATACTATGAAAATGAAAAAACATTAAAAAGGAAATAGTAACATTTGTCCATAACGCATACTGACTAAAAGATAGATGGACGGAACCGATAACGGTCAGTTTTCATCAAATAGAACAAACTCCAATATTTAACAACATAATAAGAAAAATCCTCAAAAGTCCAACATATACATCAATGTCTCAAATAATACAAGCTAGAATAGAAAATGGTAAAGTCCCTAACTAAGGGTTCACCTTAACAAAAGCACTAGTCTTGAAAGCCGTACAACTAGCCACGAACCGGTGGAGGACCAACTGTCCATACTTGGTTAAATTGTGCAGGAAAAATATACATTAGTACATTGGAATGTACTAAGTATGTCAGATGTATGAAATGAAGAACTTGAAACCCTAGCCTTAGGAAGAACTTGAAACCCTAGCCTTGCCTTGACCCCTTTCTAGAGAGAATATTTGCCTTAGATTTTGAGAATGAGAGAATGGGAGAATCACTAACGGTCCTAGGACTTTATGGTATGATTTAGGACCCTTTGAATCCCAAAAGTAATGTGGTATAGGAATAGGATTTGCGAAAATGATAAAATCGCCCTTCACTAAAACTGTCAGAATAAAACTACGAAAGCTTGATTATTGATCGTGGTTTAAACCATGGACTTTAGTCCTGTCCATCTTGTTCCCTTTTTCAAAACTTCAGAAACCATCTTGCTAACCCAAAACTACAAAAGCTTTTCTATGGACCATCCTTTGACCGGAAACCCATGGTTGGACCCATAGACTCCCTCCTCACTTGGTCAATTTGTTTACTGTTCTAGGATTCACCTACGAAAGGTATGCATGGGTCGTATAAAGGTCTACAGAATGTACTGTTAATCGTAGGTTGCTTTCCAACAAACTCCAAATTTCCTTCATGTCTGATACTTTCATACGAGCCTATCTACGAGACGTCACTCTTTTTACGGGTCGTCATTAGGTACGTGGGTCACTCCACATATGGAAACTTTTTCCCTTTCCTAAATTTCATTTTTAAGGGCCGACTACGGGCTGTAACTCAATCTGTGGGCCATATATGGGCCTCATAGACTGACCCCAGGTCATTTTCTGCCCAACTCTTTTCTACACTCTTAGGCTTCTAAACTGCAGTTATTACAATATCTCTCCTTGGGAACATTCATCCTTGAATGTATTTAAAGGCTGGCTCTATGGAGTAAGTCATCAGCTAATAACCCAGCATGCATGCAAAAATACAACTTAAACATCATTTTATGAAATTTTATAAATCCATATTTAAATCATATCTCAAAACAGTACATAAACATAAGAATGAGTGTATGCATCATGCAAACTAAAATGCAAGGCATTAGAGGTTATAGGAAGGATTTCTTAATAGCTTAGGCTTGAGTAGAGTGGAATAGATACAAGTAATGCCTCATCATATTCGCTTCCACTTCCCATGTAGCATCCTCAACTTGTTGATTTCTCCAAAGCACTTTGACAAATGCAACTTCTTTGTTCCTTAGCCTTTTCACTTGTCGGTCTAGGATATCAACCAATATCTCTTCATAACTTTTCCCTTATGCTTTTAATTTTGTCCATAGCATTCATAAATAGGTCTGGTCCTAGCAATTCCACCTCACAAACTTCAAATCACCCAATACGCAATCTACACCATCTACCATATGACGCCTCAAATAGTGTCATTCCAATGCTTGCATGATAACTATTGTTGTAGGAAAACTCAATAAGTGGAAAATGCTCACCCCAACTCCCCTTGAAATCCAAAACACATGCTCTGAATATATCTTCCAAAGTGAAAATAGTCCTTTCTGCTTGTCCATAGATTTGGGGATGAAAAGCGGCATTCAACTTCACCTTAGTACCAAGTCCCTTTTGGAAAGATCTCCAAAAGTAAGAGGTAAATTGAAAACCATGATCCGAGATGATTGAAATGGAATCCCATGCAGCCTCACCAACTCTCAAATATACAAATAAGCATAATTTTAAGCAATAAATGTAGTCTTGATTGGTAAGAAGTGAGTTGACTTTGTCATGCAATCTTCTATCACTTATATTGAGTCAAAATGCTTCTTATTCTTTGGCAACTGCACTCCCAAGTCCATATTAATTTCTTCCTACTTCTAAGTAGGAATATTAATGCCTTGGGATAGGCCACACAGCCTTTGATGCTCCACTTTGACTTGTTGGCAATTGGCACACTCGAATACAAATCGGAAAATGCCCTTCTTCATTCCATTTAACCAATAGATCTCCCTCAAATCTCTGTACATTTTTGTAGTACAGGGATGAATTGAATATGAAGAGTTATGAGCTATATTGCAATATCATCTTCTTTAACTCACCATCATTGGGTACGCACAAACTCCGTTGATACCGAAGAATCCCATCTCCCCTTGTGAAAAGACTTGTATGTTTACATCTATAACGACTTGACCTAGGGACCTAGTGTCCACACAATGAATAAGATACCCTAAGGCACCTCACCCTAGTCATCTTGAGCATTCATATCTATAAACATAAGAAAATTCAGAAGTAAAATGGGGAAGGGTCTATGGGCCTTTTTAGACGATGAAGTAACATTAAAAAACATGAATAACTAACATAGTTTTGTCCATAAAGCATATCAACTAACATATAAATAGATGAAACCAAGAACAGACAGTTTCCATCAAATATAATAGACTCCAGTATTTAAAAACATAAAAAGTAAATGCCTCAAAAAGGGACATAAATACATCATCTCAAAATAAAATATATGATAGAAAGGAAAATGATAAATCCACTAGCCTAGCCTACAAGGATTCTTATGGTGGCACATAGTTAGGGATAATGAGATTTATCTTTGATGGGTCATGCCCCAACTAACGGGATGAATTCCAATATCAAGTTCACTCGGTACTAAGTCATCCTACAGAATCTTTAAAATATAACTTAGAATAATAAGTAGCAATCATAGGAGTAGCTCGAACTTTAGAAACCACCAACTGAATATTGTCCTTTCATCTTGGGGACCTTCTTAAAACATACTTAGGGCAATTATCGGCATGCTTATATTTTTGACAAATCACAACTTCAAACTCATCTTTAATGCCCTAATCATCATAAAAAATTATGCAAGACTTTACCTGAAAACTAGGTGGGCTAGATTTTTAAATGGAACAATCATAAATCACATAAATCATGGAAATGTACTTCTTTAAAGACATTAAAATAGTCCACATCATATCAACAATGAAACTTATCATTGGGGTTATCATCAATAGCTTAAATACATGCATATACTTAGTAAAAATATCATAAGATATCATGAATATCATTTAATAACATAATACATCATGAAATCATCATAAGCATGCATAATATCTTAAAAGAACTTAAAGAAAAGGTAAAATACTTTAAAGAATACTTTATGGGTGGAAAGATACCCATAAATCAATCTAACATACCGTAAAAGACTTGGGAAGAACAAACTTGGAACCTTGGTGAAGTTATTGAAACCCTAGCCTTGCCTTGCCTTGCCCTTTTCCTTAAGAAAGTAATTTCCTTAGGAAAATTTGAGAATTGAAAGAATGGTTAGATTAGATGTTTCTTAGGGTTCAGGATCGGATTTAAGGCCCCTTTGGATCCCAAAATGACTTAGTTTATAAATGAAAATTGCAGAAATGATCAAACTACCCTTCATTAAAGTTACCGAAAATCAACATACGAAAGCCCCTTCACGGGCCGTGGAATGAACCACGGAGGCCATAGGTCTTGCTCGTGCTGTTAACTTTTCCAAAATCCTTGAAACTGTTTTGTTGGACTCAACGCTATAAAACCATTTTTTGGGCCATATAACTTCTTACAGGTCATGATTAACTTAAAGTTGGCCTCAAGGAGAGTTTTTGGAATCAAATTCAGAGTTGTTATGTGGATTATAGGTTTGGAGTTGGAAATTGAGTTAAATTTTAACTTTTGTTTGGGTTTGGTTAACGTTTTGAGATCCGGTGCTCGGATTGTACTTTTTGATGGTTCCATGGGTTTTGGGAGGTAATTTTAGTGCTAGAATGATCTTTTTCTTGATTTTTAAGTATTCCAATAGCATTTTGGCATTTCAAGTGGCCTAAGTTAGTCTATTTGTGCCTTATCGGATTTTGGGTTAAGGAGATCTTGGATTTGATTTTCGATAATTTCATTGAGTTTGGAATATCAATTTAGTAGGATTGCATATATGATTTGTGTGTATGGGGTTCCAAATGAATCTCGAGGGTTGATTTTGAGTTTTTAAAATTATTTGAAATTTGTTGAATTTTGGTGCTATAGCATGCCTCGCTTTAGGGAGGGTCTGGTTGCTAAATGGACCTCACTAAAGCTAAAGGGGTTCTATATAGCAAGACTTCACCAAAGTGACCAGAGTGAAAGTGACGTCCAAACTTTTGCAGGTGTCGGTTTAGCGATATTAGAGGCCTGGTTTTCAAGCCCTGGTCAAGCATTTTAGGCATTTGTTTTACATTGTTTGCACTTTGGGAGCTTAGCTTGGATGATTTTCAGTTTGATTTTTAAGAGATTTTCACTGCAAAAGACATTTTCAACTCTCTTATTAATTAACAATTAATTATTCCTTGGTTTTAAATCAGTTTTCAATTGATAAAATTAGGATTTTTTTGTGAACTTGGATTTCTTAAAAAAAAGGGTGATTATGAGCTCATTTTAGCTCCATTTTGAATTGATTTTCATTGATGGATTTCTGATTGTGAGAGAAACATTTTCATCGAAAACATTTGAAATTTTGGCCTTAATTTCTGGTATTGAATTTTTTGGCAATTGTGCCCCTTTTCCCGAATTGTTTGATTTAGATGCCATTAACTTTGAATTATGATTGTTGATTCACTTTAGAATAGATTGTGGTTCTTCAAATTCATTTAAAAAAGGGGACAAACTCTTGTTGGCTTGATTGTTTGGCTAACTTGAGGCAAGTGAATTCTAGACCTTATTGAGTTTAACTGAACTCGGTATCTTCTTTTTTTGGGGTAATTTGGGATTCTGAATGATTTCGTGAAATTATTTAGTGAGTATGAGGGTAATGGGGATGTTGATTTAATAATATGTAGGAATTGACTCTTGAATTGATTTGTAATTGTTAATGATTATGGCCCTTGAGTTGATGAATTAAATTGAGCTTGTAATACCGATTGTTGAAATGTGAATGTTGTTCATATTGATATAATTATTGAGCTTTGACTCATGTTATGTGGAAATCTCTACTGAAGTACTTTTGTGTGATGTTCAGCTAGTTGCATAATTTAGCATTTGTTGAAATCATTGAAATGAATACTTGTGACATGTGGAATAAATGGAGATAGACCTAAACTATGATGATATAGTGATTGATGAGAACTTGATTCATGATGTGATGTGATTATCGTGTGATAATATTAATGATAAATAAAATATTGAAAGGACTATGAGTTTGAATATTTGATTGTTGAATAAATGAATTATGTGGACATCTTGCACATGCTCATACTTATGAAAGTAATTATTATGTTGTGATGACATATACTTGCTTGATATCCCAATGATGATGACAATCCAAAGATTTTGCCTAGAAAAAGAAAAGAAAAGAAAAGAAAAATCAAAGAAAATTGTTCCGTCTCGAAAAAGTAAAGAAAGGTTGACGAGAAATAATTGTGGCTAGATATAAAAGTAAATACCAAAGGAAAAGAGTTTTGGTGGATACGTTGTCCCTGTGTGGCCTCTATGGATTTCAATATAATTATATCAGTAGATGTGTATTGTAGAATAGACATTGCATCATTATGTTGTTTGCATACCATGGCATTTTATCTCATTGCATTATATTTTTTCTTTAGCTGTGGTAATTGATTTTAGTTAAGATAAATTGATTGACTATATTCTTGTAAGATATTGAGATTGATTGGTTGAAACATGGTGTATTGAGTCTGTGATTGAATAAATATCTATATTATGTACATGCTAGCCTTTTCTGTATATAGGTTTTGTAGTTTCAGAGGTATGTAGTTAGGATGGAAGGAGTGCATGTGCAATGACCTGGCCCAACACTGTGAAGTATAGTCCGCTCTTGGGCCTAGCGCATCACGGATTTGTCCCTTTGGGCTTACCCCAAAAGGCGCCTCACATTATAGAGACCAGTCCTTTACTTATATACCCAGCATCTCTCTTGTGTTTTGCCAATGGGGGACTTCTCATCTCAAGATGGTTGTTATACACACCCCCTTTATGGACTCAGCATCCTCGCTGAGGTTTGCCCCAGCATGGGATTCGCCTAGACTTAGCACTGAGGTTTGTCCCACCTCACCGGGATTCACCTAAAATCAGTTGAACTCTAGCCCCACATTGAGAAGCTGACACAGGAGTGGCTCTGATACAATTTTTAACGACCTGGCCCAACACTGTGAAGTATTGTTCGCTCTTGGGCCTAGCCCATCACGGATTTCTCCCTTTGGGCTCACCCGAAAAGGTGTCTCCCAGTATATAGACCAGTCTGTTACTTATAAACCGAACATCTCTCTTGTGTTTTGTTGATGTAGGACTTCTCATCTCAAGATGGGTTGTTACGACGTGAGTTCTTCATTCTCTACCTACATTTAGGTCCTCTTCTTGGGTACATTTGGTACTCATTCTTGTTTTTCTACACATGTATATATAGGTTGTGAGCCCAGATCTTGTTGACGTACTATTCTCTTACGGACGGAGCTCCATCTTGTGATTGATTTAGAGATAGTTGATTATTGCTCTAGCCTACTCTCAAGACTGTTGGACTTCTTTATTAGTTTTGTTCTACTTGAGAAACAAACACTCTTAAGACTTTTTTATTTCTTTCTGATTCTGATATATTAGAGGTTTGTACATGTGACACCAAATTCTGGAGAGTTGTAGATTTGATTGTGTTCTTTATACCCTAATCTTTCATTATTTAGGTGATATTATTGCTTCAGCTTTCGCATTATCTTGTTATTATCTATTTAGGCTGACTTATCTCGATAGATTAAAGGCAAGTGTCATCACACCCGATTTTAGGTTGTGACATGTTTCTAACACATCATACAAATTCTAGTATTACCATGCTAATGATATAGTGTAGCAAACCGCAACCTTAGAAACCTGTGAGTCATTATTACCATACTACTTCTCTTTAATCCAAAATCATAACCATATAGATACTTCCTAATTCATAGTGCATCCCAAACTGTTATTATCATGATTGACATTCCTTGCAATCTTCTTGAAGTTAACCTTACTGTTGATCCATCACTATAATTTTCCTTAAAAACAATGCCTAAATCGAGCATCTGTAATGATAACCAGTTGGTTTCTCAAATATGATTGCAATATCAACCTCATTAACTGAGTAAGTAGAACAACTGATAACTCTTTAATAGTTAGTAAATGCACTTTCTAACCAATTTATCTAGTTTGATATCATAATTGCTATATTGAGAAGGCCCACAAGATCTACCACTAAAACACATTGTTGATATTAAAAAGCTCTTTAATCAATTTATATTAATTCATCGTGTGGTCAAATTAATCAATCGATTCAAATTGATCATATTTTAATTGGTCACATTTGTAAGTGGCTAATTTTTAAGTCTTTTTTCTTGACCCATTTTTTCTCAATTCTAACCCTAACCCAATTCTTATTCCTAAGCCCAATTCCTTACCCAAAACCCAATCCCAATCCTAAGCCTACCCGAGCCATTTTAATACATTACTCCTTCCCTCACACGTTCTTTCCCCTTTCTTTCTCTCTCCCCGCTTCTCTCTTTCTCTTCTTCCTCCCTGTACAACCAGTAGAACCAGAAAAACCAGGCGAGCACGACCACCTTTTTCAGGACAAAAAACAAAAATTAGTACACATGTACTCCCCACTCCTCTTTCCCTTATCCTTCTGTACAGGAATCCGTTCAAGGAGTCACTCGACGTGTCTCACATCTAAGCCAATCAACTGTGGGGTAACTAGCCCTAAAAATAGTTGGAGTAAAGTGATTAAAGATAAAATCCATTTGAGAACATTTGAAAAATCAATGAAAATATAACACTTAACTATTAATATTTGAAATAGATATATATAATATGCAATATATAAACATAAATAAAATTAAAAGATTTGAACCTAAAAATTACTTAAAAATATTTTTTGCGTTTTTGGAAGCTAGTTATTCCAAATTTTTAAAATTAAAAGCTCGATGATTAATTTATACTGCGGAGGGTAAAAATTGGATGTCAACAGACGTTATACCCACCAAGAAGATCATACTCAAATTGTCCACATAAAGAGCGATGCATGTCTATCCTAATGTTACACATCCATTGAATCTCAGTCTTACACCCATGGGGGACATATTTGTCTATATAACCTACCGTGGAACATGTGGTCTGATCTATCATATAGTACTCACCAAAAGCATATGACCCGGTCCCCCATATAGAACATACCATGGAACATGTGGCCCTACCCGTCATATAGTACTTGCCACACGGCTAGTGGCCCAATCATTATTTCTCATCATTTCTCATAAGGAGTTTCATCATATCAACGAAATGGAATTGGTTCAAGTATAGCATGTTCATATGTATGAATGAGAAGATAAGAATGGTTAATACCAAATTACTATACATATCAACATACTAATGTTCATCATTAATAAGGAGTCAAACAAGTGCCTCAGATTATCCACAACACATAACCCATGTTTATATTATCACATTACATTTTTAGTCCCATTTTTATTCATATTTAGAGTCATTTAACATGGGTGTGTACATATAATATAAACCCTTTACCAAGTCCAATTACTCCCCAACACATAATAAGAAAATACAAGTCCTATGCACTTATGAAACTGCATAAGTCTTGTGTGAGTGAAGAATATTCTTGAAAGTGAGGGCACAAGGAATCATTTTGAGCATGAGCTTGCAACCATGTGAGCAATTGTAAGCATAGCATTGTCTTGATACTCTTTAGTCATGTCTTGAGGCCTCAAAATTGTGTAACTGGTTTGTGGAAGCTTCGATGAGGGGCGAAAAGTCTCATCCGCATGTTACTCTCCTTTGGTCATGTTCGTAAGCGAAGTGTGTGGGTAATTGATTGGTTCATTTGCTTAAGGGAAAGCATAAAGTTAATTTGAGGGTGTTCATGAATCCACAGATTGGACTCATATTTAGGCCTAAACAGAGCTTAATATTTTCCTCAATGCAAGATTTTATCGTGGAACTAATTTAATCTATGTAATGACCTTGAAGGTCATTTTTGGCACTTTCGACCAAATTACAGTTTTGCTCTTCTCAAAAGTTGCTTTGAATCATTTTTGGTCAAGTCTAAAAGACAAATTCTGAAACCTTGTAAGAAGTTGGATTTTTGCCAAAGAAAAAGTTTTTAAAAACTTAACGTTGAAATTTTTTAGTTTTAGTGATATTTCGAGTATCGTGCGTCAAAATTCGATTCTGTCAATTCCATCAGTTTTGGGATGCCGAATCTGGTCTAGGAGAACTTGCAAAACTGAATTTGAAGCTAAAACAGTGATTTTAGGACCAAAGTTCCATTTATAGTTCATTTTGGATCATAAGTTTGAATTTGGTCAACATTTGAAGTTTGAAGGCTCGGATCAAAATTCCGTCAGTTTTAGTGGCTCTGGGTGGTGAAACTAATGCTAGAAATGACTTCATTGTCATTTTTAGAGCTTTTGAGAGTATTTTAAAAATTTTGAGTTTGAAATTAGTTTAAACGACCTTTCTCGGAATCTGGACTATGGAGGTCCAGAATTCGAATTCTGACAGTTCTATTGAGCCTGGAATGTAAGTTTGTTAGGTTTCCATGTTTGGTTTGTGTTCATAGGGTTATAAACGAATCTCGAGGGTCCTTTTTCGTGTTCACTCTGTGTTGTGTGCTAGTGTAACCTGTTCTAGTGCAAGCCCCCATTATACTCAGCATTCGCAGGCTTGGGACCACGTTCACAGAGGTCTGGGTCTTTAACCCTCCATGTTCGTGAACACCTTTACTGCGTTCGTGGAGTGTACAGTTAAGACCCTTCGCGTTTGCGCAACACTATTCCATCCATACCCCCGCCTTCGTTGTTATTTATCCGCGTTCGTGGAGTGTAAAAAGGTCCCTAAATAGTGTCCAGTTTTAATGGTCTTTTATTAAATTTCCACCATTTTCAATATTTCAAGCTTTGTTTTAGAGAGAAACTCCAACGTTTTTCAGAGCAAATCGATTGGGTAACTATTTTCCAACTTATTTCATTGATTTCAATTGATTAATCTTTGTTTTTAATTTATAATTTGGGGATTTTTCAGACTTCAATTTCCGAACTTTAATTGATGATTTCTCTCTCATCTTAACTCCATTTTTTAAAGGGTTTTCACCGTTGGACTCCTTGTTACCTAGGGAACATTTCCATGGATGAATTTTGGATTCTGGGTACTGTAACACTCGGTAAAAATACCAAAATATCCTTGGAGGAGAGATATGCCCGTAAAACATCTTCCCATGCTCAAGATGGCAAATCCGAGACCGAATATGCTATTAGCATGCAAAGTTGAGTGGGAAAATGGTCTTAGACTATTTTTAGAGCAATCAGATCAAAAGATAATTTTCGACCCGAAAACCGAAAGCAATGTTGATGCGCGACAAAGGCGTGTCGCGCCCCAGTCGCGGAGAGGGACTCATTTGTTTTCAATTTTTTTCGACGGGATTAAAAAAACCCATTCGGAAAATTTTTGAAAAGAAATATACATATGCGCGCCCAGACCGTATGTCGGACTAGGATATTCCCTATTGATGTTATTTTCTTAAATTCGTTAGGGACATTCTAGACATTTCCCAACCCCTCCTAAATGCAAAACACGATCAAAATAGATCGTTTGGAGCGTAAAAAGGGTTTTAAACCCTATTCTATGTCATTGGAGAAGACTAGGGCTTGAGAGAAGAGAAGAGAAACGTGAGATTGGAGAATTCAAGGGAGAATTCTTGAAAGTTGATTGTTAAAACTTCACACTAGGTATGAAAGGCTAAACAAAAGCATGAGATTTTTTTCTCATGTGCCCTATAGATGGTCATAGAAGAGTTGAGAGTCTAATGAGTCTATATACATAATTCTTTATGGTTTTCTTGAAAATTTTCACATATACTACATGTATTTTCTTATGTTGATGATCAATATAAACTTGTTTTCTTGAATTGAATACTTTTCATGAGATAATGTATAAACTCTATATGATATTTGTGAAACATGCATGAATGAACCTAGGGATGAAGTTTAGAGCCTTGACTTGAGTATGTTGATGGCAATCTTGACGTGAGTATGAGGTTGAGTTAATTGCGCTTGAGTAACCTATGAGTCTTCATGATTGAGTTCTATCTACATGACATCTTTTGAATAATGATCTGAGTCCTTGAGTTCTTAAATGGGAATTGAGTTAATTGAGATGAGTTAAAGTCCTAGAAAAAAATAGAGGACTTTAGATTTTGAATTAATGAGTCTAAATTAGTTGATGAGAGTCTTTATGAGGCTAATTGAGATTAGAAGGAGTCTTATGAGCATTAAGTCTTGGGAAGAGTATTGAGCACCAAAATTGGTAAGAGTGAGTCCTGCTCGCACTTATTAACTACGTCGCCAAGCGTAGGATGAGGATTCAATAATAACATCACATGGTCCCCCCCTCTTGTGAAGTTAAGGTCCCTGAAACAATAGAGGACTTGTGGAGCTAGATTCCTTGTGGATCATACTATGTTCCTTACCTAGCAAGTACAAGATGGTTGTGGCAAGATCAAGGTGATTGTTGTACAATCACTAGCTCATATGTGATTATTATCGGAAAAGAGAAACTCCTAGAAAGTTCTCACATTTAGAACTCTGAGTCGAGTTGAGTTGAGTTCCATTAAGTTGAGTCTGAGTTGATTGATGAGGATTGATTTGGCTGATGGGTCACTTGTATACTCTTTATTCTTGCTTTAGATAGACATTTGACATATTGTTGAGTAGTATTTTGAGTTGAGGTTATTTCTATATTATTCTACTTGTTTCTATTTCATTCAGCTATTTTTCATACCATACATACCATGTACTGGCACCACTCGGTGCTGCATCATTTCATGATGTAGATATAGTTGTTAGAGATCGTCAACAAGTGCATCGTTGAGGATTTGAGACGTTCAACATATTGGTGAGCCTCTTTTACTTCAAAGGATCCGAGCATTTATTTCATTGTGCTATTAGTATTAAACTTTATTAGCTTTACTTTAGTTTGATGTAGCCATGGGTTTGTCATTGGCACCAGATGATATTGATAGAGGCTTCGTACACTAGAGTCGAATATTGATATTGAGACTTGTCGCGCTAGTTTCTTTCTACTAGCCTTTTTACTTATAACCTTACTTTCAGATTATATGAGATGTGCCCATTACTTCCTTTTTGTCTTCCGCTGATTGATAGAGTTTGTTGAATGAATGTGATGAGGAAAAGTTATTGAATGAATGTGATGAGGAAAAGAAGGCTAAAACATCCAGCCATGAGGTTGGAAAGAAGGGAAATGCTAATAGATTCGAGTCGGGGCCAGCACCATCATCTTCCAGTGCACCTGTGCCCAGTATCAAGAATCGTCAGAGGTCCCAGAATGTTGGAGCCCATTGATCTCAGTGACAAGCTAGTGTGGCTCAAGGTTCATGGGGTAAGCCACCATGTGATAACTCTGGCAGATTATACTTTGTTAAATGTCGTGAGGGGAGTGATGCATGTTTCTGGTATGTCCAAGTGGATCACTACCAAATAGAGTGTCCCAAGCCGGCTGACCGGGCTCAATCTTCTGCACCAGCCCTACCAGCTAGAGGATCCCAGACAGGTACTATGTTAGGTGCAAGCGAAGCTACAAAGCGTTAGTATGCCATGGGTAGTTTGCCAGGACCAACAGAACTCCCAGATATTGTGATGAGTATGATTCGTCTCTTTTCTTTTGATTGTTATGTTTTGATGGATCATGGTGCCACATTGTCATTTGTAACACCTTATGTGGCCAGTAGATTTTATAGAACCTTTGAGAGTCTCCTTGAACCCTTTGATGTTTCTACTCCAGTGGGTGAGTCTATTTGAGCTGAGAGAGTCTATAGAGCTTGTGTAGTGTCTATCCATCATAAGGATACTATCATTGATTTGGTTGAGTTAGAGATGATTGATTTTATTGTTATCCTTGGTATTGATTGTCTTCACGCCTGTTATGGCTCCAATGATTGTGGAGCCTGAACCGTTAAGTTCCAATTCCCAAATGAACCAGTTCTAGAGTGGAAGGGTTATTTTGTTGCACCTAAAGGAAAGTTTATCTCCGGCCTTTGGGCCAGAAAATTGTTTTCCAAAGGTTCTATCTATCTCCTTGTGCGAGTTAATTCTAATTATGTTGATTCTCCTACTAATAAGTCATTCTTGATTATGAATAAGTTTCCTGAGGATCCGCCTAGAGTCCCTCTTGATAGGGAGATTGACTTTTGAATTGATTTTCTTCCTGATACCCAGCCTATCTCAATTCCACCTTATCGAATGCCCCCTAATGAGTTGAAAGAGCGACTAAAAGATCTATTAGGGCTTTATAAGGCCGAGTGTTTCTCCTTGGGGTGCCCCTGTCCTATTTGTGCAAAAGAAAGATGGGTCTCTCAGAATGCGTATTGACTACAACCAACTGAACAAGGTCACAACAAAGAATAAATATCCTCTCCCAAGGATAGATGATTTTTTTGACCAACTTTAGGGTGCCTCTTGTTTCTCAAAGATAGACCTCAGATCTGGCTACCATCATTTGAAAGTGAGCGAATGTGATATTCCAAAGACATTCTTTAGAACTAGATATGGCCATTTTGAGTTCTTGGTCATGTCCTTTGGATTGACGAATGCACCTTCAGCTTTATGGACTTGATGAATAGGGTACTTAAACAATATCTTGATATGTTTGTGATTGTGTTCATCGACGACATTTTGGTGTATTCGAGAGATAGGGAGAAGTATGTTAATCACCTCAGAGTTGTCCTCCATACAGTTAAGGACCATTAGTTGTATGCAAAATTCTCAAAATGTGAATTCTGGCTTAAGTTAGTGGCTTTCCTAGGCCATGTTGTCTTCGGTGATGGTATTCGAGTAGATGCCAAAAAGATTGAAGCGGTTAAGAACTGACCCAGACCGATCTCTTTGACTGACATAAGAAGTTTCTTAGGGTTGGCAACTACTACCACAAATTTATTGATGGACTTTCTTCCTTATCCGCACCATTGACTTAATTGACTCAGAATAAGGTCAAGTTATACTAGTTCGACGAGTGTGAGAAGAGTTTCAAAGAGTTGAAGATGAGACTTACTACTGCACCAGTTTTAACCTTGCCCGATGGGTCAGAGGACTTTGTGATCTATTGTGATGCTTCGAGAATGGGATTGGGATGTGTATTATTACAGAGAGGGAAACTGATAGCCTGTGCTTCCAAACAACTTAAGGTTCATGAGAAGAACTATTCGACGCATGACCTTGAGTTGGCAGCGGTGGTGTTTGTACTTAAAATATGGTGCCACTACTTGTATGGAGTGCATGTGGATGTATTCACAGACCACAAGAGCTTGCAGTATGTCTTCCGTCAGAAGGAGCTCAACCTGCGACAGAGGAGATGGTTGGAGTTGCTCAAGGATTATGACATGAGCATTCTATACCATCGAAGTAAAGCTAAAATAGTTGCTGACGCTCTTAGCATGTTGTCAATGGGTAGCACAATCCATGTTGATGAAGGAAAGAAGGAATTAGCCAAAGAAGTGCATCGATTGGCTCGATAGGGAGTTCAACTCGAGCAAAATGATGAGGGAGGAGTTAATGTTCATAACGGGTCTGCTTCATCCTTAGTGGTAGAGGTGAAGGAAAAGCAAGACTGAGGTCTTGTCATATTGCAATTAAAGGAGTCTGTCCACAAACAAAAAGTGATGGTCTTTTACACAAGGGGAGATGGAGTGTTGAGATACCTGGGTTTATTGTGTGTCCCAGATGTTGATGGGGTTCAAGATAGGATTATGGAGAAAGCCCATAGTTCTAGATATTCTATTCATCCTTGCTTTACCAAGATGTACCACAACTTTGAGAGAAGTCTATTGGTGGAGTTGATGAAAAGGGATATTGATAAGTTCGTTTCAAAGTGTCTGAATTGCCAAGTTAAGGTTGAGCACCAAAGACTATATGGATTGGCTCAGGACTTTGAGATCCCTGAGTGGAAGTGGGATATGATCAACATGGACTTGATTATGTTCTGCCAAGGTCTCAAAAGTGGCATGATTCGATACAGGTGATTATGGATAGGATGACCGAATTAGCTCACTTCTTAGCAGTTAAGACAACCAACACCTTAAAGGAGTATGCCAAGTCGTATAACCAGGAGATTCTGAGGTTGCATGGAGTTCCCTTGTCCATCATCTCACACAGAGGAGCTCAATTCACCTCCCAATTTTGGAGATCCTTCCAGAAAGGATTGGGTACTAAAGTGAATCTGACTAAGCCTTTCATCCCTAGATAGATGGCCAGGCGTACAATTCAGACGTTAAAAGATATTTTGATAGCCTGTGTTCTTGATTTTAATGAAAATTAGGATGATCACCTACCATTGATTGAATTCGCATATAAAAATAATTATCATGCGAGCATTCAAATGGCTCCTTATGAAGCTTTGTATGGGAGGAGATGTACATCACCAATTGGGTGGTTTGAGGTTGAAGAAGTTGATTGGACCTAATCTGGTCCACTAATCAATGGAGAATGTTAAGGTCATTAAAGAGAGATTAAAGACTGCACAGAGTCTCCAGAAATCTTATACCAATGTGAGGAGAAGAGACTTAGAGTTCGAGGTAGATGATTGGGTGTAATTGAAAGTGACACCTATGAAGGGTGTCATGAGATTGGGGAAGAAAGGGAAATTGAGTCCTCGCTATATCGGTCACTACCAAATTATGAAGAGGATTGGGAAGGTTGCTTACAATTGGAGTTGCCTTTCGAGTTAGATGCAATTCATCCTGTATGCTATGTCTCGATGTTGAAGAAGTGCTTGGGAGAGCCTATCTTGGTGATCCCTATTAAGAGTATCGGAGTGAAGGATAGCTTGTCCTACGAAGAGATTCCGGTCCAAATACTTGATCATCAGATTTGCAGGTTGAGAACCAAAGAGATCACCTCAGTCAAAGTCCTATGGAGTAATCAATTCGTTGAGGAAGCCGCATGGGAAGCTGAGGACGAGATGAGAGTCAAATATCTGCACCTATCCATTCCCAATGATAAGAATGTTTAAGGTAATTTCCTTACCCATGACTAAAATTGATTGATCTATTCTTGAGTCGATATGTCTATTTTTGAGTCTGAGAAGAGTTGATTGAGATTGATGAGGAGTCAAGAGTTTGATTGATTAATGTGAGTGTTGAGATGAGCCTTGAATCTATTTGTGCCTTGATATCCACCATTACTCATCATTCGAGGACGAATATAATGATCCCAAGGGGTAGATGATGTAACACCCAGTAATATTAATAAAATACCCCTAGAGGACAGACATGGGTGTAACACATCTTCCCATGCTCAGAAGTCAAATCCGAGACCAAATATGCAATCAACATGAAGAATTGAATGGAAAAATATTCTAAATTGTTTTTTAGAGCAATCGAATCAAAAGATAATTTTTTGACCCAAAAACCTCACTAGTGCTGAAGTGCGACAGAGGCACGTCATCCTTGTCGTGGAGAGGGACTCATTGTTTTCAATTTTTTCGACGAGATTGGAAAAACGCATTCGGTAAACTTTTGGAAAAAAACATATATGTGTGCGCCCAGTCCACGTCGCGGACTGGGCTATTCTGAATTGAAATTGTTTTCTTAAATTTATGAGGGGCATTCTAGACATTTCCCAACCCCTCCCAAACTCATAACAT
Source organism: Solanum rostratum (assembly GCA_029948455.1). Classification (NCBI taxonomy): domain Eukaryota; kingdom Viridiplantae; phylum Streptophyta; class Magnoliopsida; order Solanales; family Solanaceae; genus Solanum; species Solanum rostratum. The sequence continues at coordinate 56,282,981 of CM057051.1, forward strand.
GATCAAAATCGGTCGTTTTGAGCGTAAAAAGGGTTTTAAACCCCATTCTAGGTCCTTTTTAAGTCATTGAAGAAGACTAGGGCTTTAGAGAAGAGAAGAGAAACGTGAGATTGGAGAGTTCAAGGGAGAATTCTTGAAGGTTGATTGTTAAAGCTTCACACCAGGTATGTAAGGGTAAATAAAAACATGAGATTGTTCTCTCATGTGCCCCATAGATGGTCATAGAAGATTTGAGAGTCTAATGAGTCTACATGCATAATTCTTGATGGTTTTCTTGAAATTTATACTACATGTATTTTATTATGTTGATGATAAGCATAAACTTGTTTTCTTGAATTGAATACTTTACATGAAATAATGTAGGAACCCTATATGATATTTGTGAAAGCATGCATGAATGAACTTAGGGTTGGAGTCTAGAGCCTTGACTTGAGTATGTTGATGGAAATCTTGATGTGAGTATGAGGTTAAGTTAATTTAGCTTGAGGATCCCATGAGTCTTCATGATTGAGTTCTTGAGTTATGTTTGAACGACTTCTTCTAAATGATGATCTAAGTCCTTCACTTCTTAAATGGAAATTGAGTCAATTGAGATGAGTTACAAGCCCTGAAAACAATAGAGGGCTTTAGAGTTTGAGTTAATAAGTTGATAAGAGACTAAGTTGATAAGTCTCTATGAGGCTAATTGAGTTGATGAAAGTCTCTATGAGGCTAATTGAGATAAGGAGGAGTCTTATGAAAATTCATTCTTGGGAGGAGTATCAAGGACCGAAATGAGTAAGAGTGAGTTCCGCTCGCACTCATTAACTACAACACCAAGCCTAGGATAAGGATGGAACCATTACATCACATGGTCCCCTCTTGTAGAGATAAGTTCCCTTAAAGAATAGAGGATTTGTGGAGGCTAGATTCCTTGTGGATAATACTACGTTCCTTACCTGGCAAGTACGGGATGACTGTGGCAACATCTGGGTGATGTGTTGTACAATCACTGACTCAACTAATTTCTGTCGGATAAGAAAAACCCCTAAAAATTCCCACATTGAGTACTCTGAGTCAAGTTAAGTTGAGTTTAGTCTGAGTTGATTGATGAGGATTGATTTGGTTGATGGGTCACTTGTCTATTCTTTATTCTTGCTTTAGATAGACATTTTACATTCTGTTGAGTATTATTTTGAGTTTAGGTTGTCCCTACATTATTCTACTTGTTTTTATTTCATTCAGCTTTTTTACATACCTTACATTCCATGTAGTGACGCCACTCAGCGCTGCATCATTTCATGATGTAAATATAGGTCTTAGAGATCGTCAACAGGTGCATCATTGAGGATCTGAGACGTTCCGCAGATTGGTGAGCCTCCCTTACTTTGGAGGACCCTAGCATTTATTTCATCTTGCTACTAGAGTTAGACTTGATTAGCTTTACTTTATTTTGAGGTAGGCAGGGGTCTGTCATCAGCAGATTGGTGAGCCTCATTTACTTTTGAGGATCCTAGCATTTTTCATCTTACTATTACAGTTACACTTGATTAGCTTTACTTTATTTTAAGGTAGCAATGGATCTGTCATTGGCACCATATGATATTGATAGAGGCTTCATAGACTAGAGTCGAATGCTAATGTTTAGACTTGTCGAGCTAGTTTCTTTCTACTAGCCTTTTTTACTTATAACCTTACTTTGAGATTAGATGAGATGAGCCCATTATTTTTATTTGTCTTCCGCTGATTGTTAGAGTTTATTGAATGAATGTGATGAACCCGAATTGTTCCATAGGGACTACCAATAGTCTCTAGGTGCCAGCCATGTCTAGGGTACGCTCCCGTGCCATGATATCTATTTTTTGCAGCATGGCATTTTTGACGATTTTACCCTTTTACTCCAAATTAATTGATTTTAGTGTCATTAGATTTATTATGTGATTGTGATTCTATATTTGAATAGATTCTAGTAATTTGGAGTATCGTGGGAAGGGAAAAGCTTTGAATTTGACGTGATTTGAGACTTTATCTAAGGCAAGTGGACTTCTAACATTTTGTTAAGTAGATTAAACCTTGTATGATTCTATATTTAGGGAATTGACTATTTGATGTCACAAATTGTGGATAGATTTGTACCATTGAAAGCTTTAATTGTTGAGTTCGGGTTGAGCGTTTGTGGATGTTGTTGGTTTTTTAGCTAAGAAACTAAGGAAATAACTGAGAAAATACTTTGAGAGGAAAAAATACTTCAGTGTTGTCAAAGAGAATTATTTTATTAATAATTCAAGACATACATTTATAGTTATAATTTCTAACTAGAAAATAGAAAAATATGCAAACTAATCTTATCCTATCACATTCAAATAAAACATAAAAAACTAGGACTCTAATAAAAATAATAAAAAATCCCTAAAACTTAGCTACTGAATATCTTTTAAAATGAATTCTTTTAAAAGAAAATGTAGCTAATTATTTTAATTCTGCAATATCCTGAGACATATTTTCAACACTCCTCCTTGGATCAGGATTTGTTGATTGTAGTTTCATCTGAAATTGACCTCATGAATAAATCAGCCAATTCATCTTTCGTCTTGCAAGGCTTGTGCACATCTTCTGTTGGATCAAATAAGAAGTTCTTACTTCTCATTTCAACTTATAAAATTTCCTGCTTATTGGAACCAAAGATTCGGCAATATTTGTCTCCAAATAATAATGCAAATCCATTTTCCATAAGCTGACCAACACTCAATAAACTTTTATCAATATCAGGCACGTAAAGGACATCTGAAATTATTTTTGTACCTGAACTTGAATTGGTTGCACCAGACCCTTTTTCCTGTTGTGGGAATACAGTCACCATTTCCAACTCTGACTTTTTTATTTTCCATAGGCATAAACTCTTTAAAAAGATTTCTGTCATATGTCATGTGATTTGTACAACCACTATCAATCATCCAAAAATCAGCTTTTTTGGTTACATAGTGGGTTGCCATAAATAAGTGATCTTCTTCTTCAGTGGTGACTTGGGCAACTGTTTCATCTTGCTGAAATTTGTTTTTGCAAATCACAGCTTCATGACCAAGTTGTTTGCAGATCTTGCACTGTGCATCTGGTCTCTTCCAACATTTATATGGAGGATGTCCATTTTTGCCACAATGCTGACAAGGTGGGTAAGGGTAATTCTTTAAGAATTTACCTTTGCTTTGAGTTTTGTGACTGGCAACTAATGCTTTTTCAACCATGTCATCTTGCCTCATAAGCCTCCTTTGCTCTTGTGCCTGCAATTATTTAACAATTCTGCCAAGGTAATCTTGGACAAATCTTTTGTATTTTCCAAGGTAGTTATAGATACTTCGTATCTTTCTGGCACTGTAACAAGAATTTTTTCAATAATTCTTGAATCCTTAAATTTAGTGCCAAGCTATCTTACCTTGTTAACAATGTCAAGAAGTCGATCTGAGTACTCTTTGACGGTCTCAGAATCCTTCATTTTTGCAATTCGAATTCCCTTATCAAATTCAGCAATTTCATGCCCCGTATTTTTTCATCTCCTGTGTATTCTTCCTTCAGATAATCCCAAATTTCTTTTGCCGATTTGAGAGCCATAACTCTCGTGAAAATTGTTGCAGACACACCAGCAAAAAAAGTTGCTTTAGCTTTTGATTTTTTTATTTTCTTTTCTTTTTGGTTTTTGATCTGGGCCACCGTGGGATTATCAGGCAACGGAAGAACATCATAATCTTCTTCCACGGCCTCCCAAAGATCTAAAGCCTCAAGATAAGTCTCCATTCTTATTGCCCATATATGATAATTTTCACCATCAAAAATAGGAGGAACAATTTGAGAAAAATTATTTTCAGAATTCATCTCTCACAGATCCCTCAAGAAAATGGCTCGGATACCAATTGTTGGTTTTTTAGCTAAGAAACTAAGGAAATAACTGAGAAAATACTTTGAGAGGAAAAAATACTGCAGTGTTGTCAAAGAGAATTATTTTATTAATAATTCAAGACATACATTTATAGTTATAATTTCTAACTAGAAAATAGAAAAATATGCAAACTAATCTTATCCTATCAAATTCAAATAAAACATAAAAAAACTAGGAATCTAATAAAAATAATAAAAAATCCTTAAAACTTAGCTACTGAATATCTTTTAAAAAGTATTCTTTTAAAAGAAAATGTTGCTAATTATTTTAATTCTGCAATATCCTGAGACATATTTTCAACAGATGTTTTGAATTTAATACTTGTGCCTTTATTGTGGGGATTGTACACTATTTGTTGTTGATCTTAATGTTTTGACAAGGGTGATAGTATATTGTGAATACTTGTGCACTTGAGAATTATTGAGTTTATATTGTTGGAATATATGACACATATGGACATCTTGCATATTTTATTTTCATGAACATGACTATTGTGCCATTATTATGTGCTTGCTTGATGATCCATTGATGATGAAAAGTCGAAGGGAAATGGTTTTAGCTAGAGAAAAAAAAAAGAAAAGAAATGAAAAGCCAAAGGGAAATGATTTCGGCTAGAGAAAAAAAAATAAAGAAAAGAAATGAAAAGTCAAAGGAAAATGGTTCCGGTAAGATATGAAAGTAAAAGCCGATGGGAAATGGTTCCGGCTAGATATGAAAGTAAATGTCGAAGGGAAATGGTTTAGTGGATACATGGTCCATGTATGACCCCCATAGGTTCCATTCTGACATGATTAGCGGATGTGTATCGTAGGAAAGACATGCTTCATGATTATTTGACATTGCATCACATCATACACATCCCATGGCATTCACTTCATCTCATGTTACTCCTTACTTGATATTTTTATACGTTTGGCTTTGAGACTGGATATCCCATGTACCATTTTATTTTATGTATCGATTGTACATTCTCAGAGGTGATGCTATGTGATGAGCTTTTATTGATACTTTGGGATTATATATTTTGTGTACGTTGTTTATATTTGTTGAGACTTTTCTGAGTGTAGGTTCGTAGTTCGGTAGTATGTGGTTGGGAGTTACGGAGTTACTTGTGTTCTTTATTGCTTTACTTTAGGTTAGTTTCCATTTGTTGAGCACCCTATTGTTTGGTGCTCACCTCTTGCTATATTTTTGTAGGTTGTGAGCCCGGTCCTCCTTACTAGCTTTTTGACACAGAAGATCGAGCTTTGGATCTATCGAGAGGTAGCTGCTTGTCCTTTCGGCAACGTTTCGGAGATTTTACCTTCATGTTTTGTTCTATTCAAGGACTAGAAATTGAGACTTGTATTCTATTTGAGCATTTTAAATTTAGAGGTTTGTACATGTGACAACAATTCTGGGAAGGTTGTAGTTTTGATTTCCTGTGTGCCTATCTATCCTATATAGACTATTTATCGTGCGCTTTATCATTGTGTTGAGTTGTTTAGGGTTTGAGCTGACTCGCCTTGGTGGGTTAGATGAGTGACATCATACTCGAATTTTAGATCATGACAATCTGGTGTCAAATGATTGGTCAGGTGTTCAACAAGAAGACAAGGATAATTGATTAAAATAAATAAGGCAAAATGGACAAAAAGCCGCAAATATGTGAATTATGCCAAAGCACTTCAACGGATCGCCGAAGGAGCACACCATTGCCTAAATATCCAGCACTTGAACCACAATAAAACATCTCCATATAATGTTATTTGTCCAATTTTTTTGTTATTATTAAATACAAAAAAATAGACTCTAAAGAAAATTTTGATTGCTATGGTAAACTATTTTATAGAACTTACAGTTATAAAGAGTTCTAAATGTAATAATTAAAAAAGAACTCTTATTTTTTTTATCCAGTGATTAATTAACAACGAAATGGCGCCATTGTCTAATGATGACATCGATAGGAGACGTGAGATCTGCACAGAGCTGGAGAACTTGAGATACCATTTGATAGAAATAGATGCTCAGATACAAGATAATAGGTTATGTGGCAATAATGTACTTGTATCGTTAATAGTAGATAGAGTTAATTTTTATTTAAGGAAAGAAACTGAGCTTGAAAATGTACTTGAAACTTGATATAAATTCTTCTATCGTAGGTATCTTTGATTTTATTTTTGTCCATATGGGAAGATTATAAGAATTGATATGTTGATTGATTGTTGCTATTAAATTTAATTGCTATGTGAAGTTCACAAAATAAAGAAATTACAGGAATTAAACATACATATACTTTAACACTAAATTAAATTTTATTCTCGTGTATAGTTCTTGTTCTCCCAACAATCAATCAACATCGCAATTCTTATAATATTCCTACATGGAAAAATAAAATCAAAGGTACCTACAATAAAAGAAGTTATATCTAGTTTCAAGTTCATTTTTAAGCTCAGATTCTTTCCTTAGATAAAAGGCAACTCTAACTATCATTAAAGACCAATATATTCTTGCCTCATAATCTAGCATCACATATTTGAGTGTTCATTTCTATCAAGTGGTGGGTAAAACTCTCTAGCTCTATGTATTTCTCACGCCTCCGATCAATGTCAACATCAAACAACGGCATCATCGTCATTGTATATAATCATAAGTTAAAAATAAACAAGAATCTTTTAGGTATTTTAGTTAGAGCTCTTTTGAACTGTCATTTCTTTAACAACAATTCACGATAACAATAAAATTTTCTTTAAAATCTATTTTTATATTTTATAATAGCCAAAAAAAAGAAGGCAAACAATGCAGTTGTAAATAAAATTTATTGAGAAAAATAGAAACATTAATGTGAAGAAACATAATAAGCAAAAGGAAAGAAATAAACAAACCTTAGTAGGGTGATGCTACTTTATGTAAAATATGATGAAAATAAAATGCATGGTATGGATATTTATAGAGGATTGTGATCTTAATTTCGTACGAATTATTAAAAAACTTACCACGATAAAACTTGAAATGTAAAGATATGGAAGGAACATAAATCATTATCTTTTCTCGCTTATACTTACCATGATAAAACTTGAAACATCAAGATATGGAAGGAACATAAATCATTATCTTTTTTGCTTATAGAAATAAAATAAATGAGATAGCAAAGACAAATTATTTGAAAAAGTGTATTTGGTATCAAGAAAAATAATTTTCTAGAAAATATTTTTTGAAAATAAATATTTTTCTTATTTATATTTTATTTTCGATTAGTAAAGAGATAACATTATCCCAAAAATATTTACTTACAATCTATGCAAATAGTACGAATCTAGATGCATATCTATGTCACAGCCAAATGAAGGACCCAACTCCTACCCTTAGAATGACTGAGGAAGTGAATCTGGTGTTGAGACTTTACAATAACCCATCATTTAGTCAACTCTCTAAGTTAGGTTTGAATATCGGGTTGGGTCACGATTTAGGTTTGAATTTTGGATCGAGGTTAGGTCCCAAATCAGGAAAGGTCTCTAATGATTTCGATTTAGGATCATGCTAGGAGCTTGAATCGGGACTAAAGTTATCAATGCAGGTCTCAAATTGGGCATTCTCGAATCGAGTCCCAAATTGATCAAGGACGGGGCGAGTTACATCATGAGGTGGTATGTTAAGGGGATAGAGATGAAGGTGTTTGGGTGGATTGGGTGCTGGCCGGGGTTGAAATGGAATTCAAGAAGTCAATATTTTTCTTAAATTTGTGAACAATAAATTAATTTTAAATATATTTTACGATATATTTAAGTTAACAAAACATGAGAAAAATGAAAAAGAAAACTCTCTGTACCTAACACACCCTTAATTAGGAAGAAAAAACAGTAGTACTAGTGTTTATCATAAACTTTAAAATTATATTTATTTAGATATCATATAATTAAAAGGAAGAAAGTCTAGCCTAGGATTATGTCACATGGCAGAATGAGATAAAGCCATGTGTTAATTTTAGGGCAATAATTTGTTAGTTAGGTAATAATTAGTTAGTATTTTACTTTTAATTTTTACAACTTTTTAAATATTCAAATTTTACAGTCACTTTTTGTTTTTACTACTTATTTATTTTAATTATTTACAACTTTTAGAATATAAATTCAAATTTCAACCATACACCACAACAACATCACCTTAAGACTTGCATGTTCTACCCTCAACTCCCATTTTCCTATTGATCACTCATATACTTCAAAAATACAAATTAAATATTTTCTTGCTTTAAAAATGAATGGTCTAATTTGATTTGGCACGAAGTTTAAGAAAATATAAAAAAAATTCAATCAATATTTTTAGTTTTAATTATATTTATTTTATCTTGGTGTTTGATTAAAATTATAAATGGTTTTTTAAAAAAATATTTTTGAATTTTACAGCTTCTAAAAATACGAAAAAGTAAAAAAAATAGCAGATAAATAATTGTTATGAAAGCTCCTACTATCACGAAATGAATCATTTGGGATATTATCTTCGTCTTCTTTTTGTTTTCCTGTTTCCCCTCATTTTATCCAATTTCCTTTCATTTTTCTTTATAAAAAATAAAAGTGTTCTTATACATATGTGTGTGTGAGAGAGAGAGAGTGTGTGTGTGAGAGAGAAGGGGGGGGGGGGAGTAAATTCCCACTTAAAATATTATTTAAAATATTAGAATTGATATAAAAAAGGTGTTGAGACTGATTTGTGAACATGTGTTTTTAATTTATATAAATTATAAATAACTAAATTTATTATAAATAGAATACATAGAAACCAAAAATATACATAACTTTTACTCCTTATTTAAAATATTTTAAAAAAAATAAATACTACAAAATAAGAATGAGAAACAAAAGGAATGAGTAGTGTTACATTTATAAAATCAAAAAAATTCTTGGAAGAAATATTTTTCAAGCTATAGTTAAACCATTCAAACTTTTGATATTTTCCACTGAAAGTTATTACTTTTTGGAGTTGGTTAAAAATCATTGATGTTCTGATGATGGGGTTGATTTTATTTTTTTTATGAGTTCCTTTAACCCAACCATCCTTAAAATGAACCTTCGTATGACCTGCTATGGCTTGGCTTGAAGAAAAGAATTGTTTGCAAATGATACATTGGAACACCCATATACCTAGTTGTCCATTTAGTTCCTCTATTTTTGTTACTTAGGCCGAGGAGGATGAGAATCGGAGGAGGGGTGTGAGGAGGAGGATAAAGAGGGGAAAGGGATTGAAGAGCACTAGAAAATTTATGTAATTAGTGACGAATGGTGATCTATTTGAAGTACTCATCTAGGGTAACATGCAAATAAAATTTTTTCATGAGATTTTGCATAACCCTATTTGATTATTTGAAAAACATGTATAATGAACTTAGGGAGATGAGTCTAGAGCCTTGACGATAATGATGTATGTGATGTTGTGATTGTGTTTCAAATTGGTGAGAGTCTTGATGATGATGTTGATGAGAATGATGTTCATGAGTCTTAAAACTTGAAACTAAATTCTAAAAAGAGTGTTTTGAGTCCATGATGTTGATGTTGATGTTGATGAGACGAGTTGATGTTGAGGTACTATGTCCCTATGGGACTGATGATGATGTATTATGTCCCTATGGGACTGATGATGATGATGTTTTATGAGCATTTCGAGTTGTGGGAGGAGTATTGAGCACCAAAATGGGTGAGAATGAGTCCCACTTGAACCCATTAACTATGTGGCCCGCGTAGGAAGAGAGGATTGAACCGCAATGCGGATGGCTCCTTTCTTGTCAAAAGAAAATGGGTGAGAGTGAGTCCCACTTCCTTTTAATTTTTGTTTTTGACAAGAAAGGAGCCATCCGTATTGCAGCTCAATCCTCTCTTCCTATGCGGCCACGTAGTTAATGGGTTCAAGTGGGACTCACTCTCACCAATTTTGGTGCTCAATACTCCTCTAAGAACTCGACATGCTCATAAAACATCATCATAATCATCAGTCTCATAGGGAAATAATACATCATCATCAGTCCCATAGGGACATAGTACCTCAACATCAACTCGTCTCATCAACATCAACATCAACATCATGGACTGAGAACACTGTTTTTAGAATTTAGTTTCAAGTTTTAAGACTCATGAACATCATTCTCATCAACATCATCTCAAGACTCTCACCAATTTGAAACACAATCACAACATCACATACATCATCATCGTCAAGGCTCTAGACTCATCTCCCTAAGTTCATTATGCATGTTTTTCAAATAATCATGTAGGGTTATGCAAAATCTCATGGAAAAAATTTATTTGCATGTTACCCTAGATGAGTACTTCAAATAGATCACCATTCGTCACTAATTACATAAATTTTCTAGTGCTCTTCAATCCCTTTCCCCTCTTCATCCTCCTCCTCACACCTCTCCTCCGTTTCTCATCCTCCTCGGCCTAAGTAACAAAAATGGAGGAACTAAATGGACAACTAGGTATATGGGTGTTCCAATGTATCATTTGCAAACAATTCTTTTCTTCAACCAAGCCATAGCAGTTCATACGAAGGTTCATTTTAAGGATGGTTAGGTTAAAATCATGCTCGTGACTTGACTAGCTAGTGTTTTGATGCCCTTTTTGTATTTTTATGGATACTGTTATTGGATATTGCATGGATCGTACCTTCCTAGTTGGGATTTCCCAAGTGGTATATCATGTACTTGATTAATGATATGCATTACAAATGATCCTGGTGCTCCATTGGGGGGCTTTATTGTGGAGAGAGATCTGGGCTATAGTTTCAGCACCCCCCCGCCCCCATAGTGCCTGGATCAATCGATATTAGTACCACTGGTGGCTTTATCTGTAGTGTGAGGTCCGCGATCAAGTTGCCACCAATGGACATACATCATATCTTACATCACCAGTTGGGTACCTCTGATAGTAAAGGATGTCGGTTGGGTTATGTTTGCTGACTTTTCCATCTCGTGGTATGATCGTCTAGTTGGTTATTGTTTGATTTTATCTATACTTACTTGTGTTATACTGCTAGCTATTGACTTGTGGGACTTTCTTTGGTTTAATGTAATACTCCTCCTTAGGTTGAGTTTGATTAGTTCCTAGGATATTAGACTTTATGCATATAATTGGCTTTACCATTGCTTGTAGTTTGCTGAGTAGACTCTATAATATATCCTTCTTGCTAGCAGGTAGTAGATTTGCCTTTCCCAGGTATGCTTTTTGTCTTGCTTTCTTCGCTTGTGTATGCTATTCATCATTATTCGTCATTATCTATTCTATCGTGATTGTATCTATTGTCTAGTTACTTGTGTTGTACTTGCCTAGTTTATATACTATATGTACTTGCTTTATTTTGTACAGCTCAGTCGGCTTATGCCTACTAAGTACAATTCTTTTGACACTCATACCATACTTCTAGACCTTGCAGGTTGTATTGACAGTCCTCCCAATTGATTGACCTTCGTACAGAGCTGCTATGGATCTCGAAGATTGGTGTGAGCTCTCGATGACTAGAGCTTTCAATTTCCATCTACTTTTATCTAGGCTAATCTTTATATTGTATTCAGAGATATCCTGTACTGATATTGTATTTCCAAAAGACTTATGCTCTTGTTTTGTGTATTAGATGGTTTATTACGGACGGATTGCAGGTCTTGGGTTAGGTTCTTATATATATTAATTCTATGGTCCGCTAGTTCTTCTCCTTATTTGCCAATTTTTTACTTCTTATGGTTGTCTTCCATGGGATACTTTGTTACCTATAGTTTTGAGTTATGGGTTAGAGTTACCTACTGACAGGTTGTAGTAGGTACTATCATGGTCTGAGAGGTGGGGACGTGACACCTGATAATGTTAAAGATTATTGATTCTTACATATGTTTTTGTTGTGTAACAAAAACATCAGGAATCTTTTGAACATTGGCTTATTCTGTGTCCTATATCTAAAGAATGGTTGATCTTATTTGCTAGAGCTTCTGGTATACATAGTCCATTCATTCGTCTCAAACAAATTGTGGAAGAATGAGAGAGTTGCTAAGTTTAAACCTTTGTTTAGAGTTGTTCATTTTTTTTTATTATTTGACAATTACGAATAAGAAGGAATATCATCTATCAAGGGGGAACGGTGTTAAAGTATGCTATGAAATAGAGATTAATAGAAATCTGTATCTATTTGCATCCTATAGATACCCCTGGATTTAGCAAGTACTAAACAATTTTCATTTGTTAGGAAAAGCTTTGGAAAGTTACCATCCTCTAATTACTAGTCAAGTCGCTAAATGGGAATATCTTGATATAAGCAAGTTTAGATGTAATTCAAATGGCTCCTTTGATCATAATATGGAGAAAAGTTGTGTTGCTTTTTGTATAAGGATTCATCTTTGAGAGTTGATATTTGTAGAAGCTAAAAGAGTGTTTTTTGATGCTTGGAATAGAATATTGTATTAACAACAATATCCTTCATCTTACAATAAAAATTGATTCTTTAATTATAAGAAGGTAATGGATGGACAACGAAAAATACTTTGGGTTATTGCAGTTGAAGTCAGAGAAATTAAGAGAATGGTGATGGAGTTTAAAGTGGAGACTATGAACATTTTCAATATGGAGATTGTGCACATTTTCGGAGAAGTGAACAACTTTGTAGATTTTTTCAACTCACGTGTGTGTTTAGTAATGCAAGCACAAGCATCAAACAATATCGTACAGTTCAAGAATTTTCCTAAAAGGCTAGAGCTAAAACAATATCATACAGTTCAAGAATTTTCCTAAAAGGCTAGAGCTATACTTATGTTAGAGAAAAATCAAGTGCCCAATATCAGACTAAAAAAGTGCCAAACGGAGTCATACAACTTGAATATGATCTAATCAACAAATAATAGGCAAGAATACAGGAAGATCACCTATAAAGGGCTATCGAGAAACATAGTTTGGATTTTTTTCGAAATTATTGCAACTAACTTGTTTTATTATCATATATATAGACCTTAGAAAGGATTTTAATGGAAAAAGTGTTCAACGCGTTCTAAAACTGAGGGTTCTTGCAATGATATCAATTTCATTGGAGCTCAATCTATAGAATTCAAAGTGAAATTAAGTTAGAATTTAGCAATTCTTTATTTATGTTTTTCAATCTAGAACCCTACTTTGAATACGATGTTGAAAGCACGATTTGTAAGTTAAAGAAGTCTTCAAAGAGATGAAACTCATGACGTTTGTGAGACTTGTAAACGCCTCTGTGGATGTCACTTAAGCTCGTTAGATTTGTTGTTGAGAAATGATGGTCGACGTGGGATCATCGGAACGGAATGGAGTGGGTCGGGTTGTTGTCTCTGGAACTTTCCTATGTCTTTTGATTTTTGTTCATTATTTTCTTTTTGTCTTTTCTCTTTATCTTTTTTTAAACTCTGTAGGATTGTATTTGGGCCATTTTTGGGCTCAAATTATTATTTTAATAATCTGAGCTTTGTCGATTATCATAAATAAGAAAGACTATTCATAATGGAACAAAAACAAGTTTCTAAAGAACTTTTTTGGAATTGAATATTGAATGTTACAATTAAACAAAAGGAAAAACAACTTAAATAATCATAAATGGAACAAACAACAAACAACAACAACACACCCAGTTAAATCCCACAGTGAGGTCTAGGGAGGGTAGAATGCACGTAGATTTTACCATTACCTCATAGAGGTAGTGACGTTGTTTCCTGGGAACCCTCATCTCAAAAATCCATAAGTAGAATAAATTATATATGGCAAAAAGGAAAGGAAAAGAAAAGGAAATAGAAAGAACGACTCATAACGAAAAATACATGATAGTATGTAAATACGATAAAACTAGCACATATAGGACAGAAAATGACAACACATGATATAAAGACATGACAAAACCTACTACCCTACTATACCACACGGCAAGACATCAACTTAACTCTACTAACCTATTAGTCTGCTACTCTAATTCACGGCCTCCACTCCTTCCTATCTAAATGTCATGTCCTCGGTGAGATCAAGTTTCACCATATCTTGTCTGTCACCTCCCCCCAATACTTCTTTGGTCTATCTCTACTCCTCCTTGTAACTCCTATATCCACCCTCTCGCACCTCCTAACAAGAGTCATCGGTACTTCTTCTCTGCACGTGTCCAAACCATCACAGTTTCGCTTCCCTCATCTTGTCAGCCACAGGGGTCACCTCTAGCTTCTCCAGAATATTCTCATTCTTAATCTTATCTCTCCTGGTATGTCCACATATCCATCTCAACATCCTCACCTCCGCGACCTACATCTTTTGAACATGTAAGTTTTTATTGGCCAAAACTTCACCCCGTACAACAAAAACTGTCTAACCACCATCTTGTAAAACTTACCTTTGAGTTTAGGTGGTATCTTCTTATCACATAATACTCCACAGACAAGCCTCCTTTTATCCATGTTGCCCTAATACGATGTGTGACATCATCGTTGATATCACCACTACTCTAGATGATGATGTACCCAAGATATTTAAAGTTCTCCCTCTTGGGAATAGGTTAGATGGAAAGCGTCACATTAATGTCTACTTCATACCTTGCGACACTGAATTCACATTCCAATAAGTCTGCTTTAGTCCTACTCAGTTTGAACCCTTTAGATTCCAAAGCGTGTCTCCAAACCTCCAATCCCTCATTAACTATAGCTCGAGTCTCATCTATCAATATGATGTCATCTACAAATAGCATACACCATAGAACTTTCTCTTGAACAGACCGTGTCATCTTATTCATCACCAAGGCAAACAGAAAAGGGCTCAACACCGATTTGATGAAGTCCAATCGCAATAGAAAAATACTCTGAGTCTCCTCCCACCATTCTTACCCGAGTTTTGGTTGTGTCATCGAGTCTTTTATAGCCCTAATATAGGCCATTGGAACACCTTTCATCTCTAGACACCTCTATAGGACATCCCTTGGAACCTTGTCACAGGCCTTTATCGAGATTATTGAACACCATATGAAGGTCCTTCTTTCTTTCCCTATATCTCTCCACGAATCTCCGAACAATATGGATTGCTTAAACAGTCAAACGCCTCGACATAAATCCAAACTGATTTTCTAAATAGACACTCCTTTTCTAACCCTCATCTCCACCACTCTCTCCCATACCTTCATAGTGTGTCTTAATAACCTGATACCCCTGTAATTATTACAATTTTGAATATCACCCTTGTTCTTGTACAATGGAACCATTATACGCCTCCTCCATTCATCGGGCATCTTGGCAGTCTTCATAATAACATTGAATAGTCTAGTCAACCACTCTATGTCATGCTTGACTATGTTCTTCTAAAACTCTACTTGAATCTCATCGGTTCCGATCGGCCTCCCTCTCTTCATCCTACTAATAGAACGTCTAACCTTCTTAACTCTAAACTTCCTACAATAACCAAAATCTTGCTGCCTTTCGGAGTGTGCAAACTCACCCAGCTCAATATCTCTATTTCCTTTTTTGTTTAAGAGTTTATGAAAGTAAGCTTACCACCTTACCTTAATGGAAGTCTCATCCACCAACACCTCACCCTTCTCACCCTTGATGCACTTCACTTGGTCCAACACGCGAGCTTTCCTTTCTCTCTCTTTGGTGATCCTATAAAATCTCTTGTCCCAACCTTTATCACTTAGCTCCACATATAAGTGCTCAAACGCTAATGTCTTAGCACTCGTCACCGCCATCTTCACTTCTATCTTTGCCATCTTATAGAACTCTTTAAACCTTCGCTTTTCATCCTCATCCCTACACATCAACCACTTTATATAAGAAACCTTCTTAGCTTTCACTTTTCCTTGGACTTCGTCATTCAACCACCAATTGCCTTGATGTCCACCAAAGGTCCCTCTCGACACCCCTAGTACCTTAGTAGCTGCTATTCTAACGCAACGACTAGTAGTGTCCCACATATTGGTTGCATCTCTGCCACTACTCCAAGCCTCTAAACTACTCAGCTTTTCTTCCATCTCTCGTTAAAGGGCAGGAGTCAGGCCTTCCCGTCTAATCCTCGGTAGGGCATTAAAAGTCTTCTTCTTCTTTTCTCTCTTAATCTATAAATCCATCACTAGAAGCCTATGTTTAATGGAAATATTTTCGCTTGGAATAACCTTGCAATAAGAACAAAAAAAGAAAAAGGAAGAAAAAAACAACGACATCTCTCCTTTTTTCTTTTGCAATTAGATTCTTTTCTTTCTATTTTGTTTTATTTTATTTCATTCCTATTCTCCTTTTTCAGAAAAAGGGCCTTTAACCAAAGTAAAACATTACTTCGTTCTTGATAGTTATTTACTTTCTCAGTGGATAGGAACATACTCTGGATCAGAATCGTGGGGAGTACTTCTTGAGTCTTAGCTACCGTACTATGAAAGATAACCAAGTGATTTTTCCTCTTCGAGAAACATGAGTTAGCAATGACTAACTAAAAGGCTTTGGAAAAATCCAAGAGAGACATCCCACCTCCATTTCTTTCCCCAAAAGGAAAGCCTCTATAAAGATCTTCAAACTCGCTAGTGGTTGCCTCGATATGTCCATTAAAATCACCCCAATAAAGATTTTTTCTGTCTTTGGTATGCCTCTCACAACCTCATCCGAATCTTCCCTAAAGAGGTTTTCGACTTCCTCATCCAGGCCTATTTAAGGCACATAGGCACTAACTACATTCACTCATGCCTACCAACCACAAGTTTGATTGGCATCATCTTATTATTAAACCTCCTAACCTCAACCACATATTCCTTAAGGTCTTTGTCACTAGGATACCTACACCATTTATATCCCTAGAACCACCCGAGTACCATAGCATAAACCCATCTACATCCCGAGGTTTGGTACCTACTCATCTGGTCTCCTGAACACACGCTATATTAATGTCTCCTCTTAAAACACTTCGTTAGCTCTATGGATTTCCCTGTAAGTGATTCTATATTTCACGACGCTATCCTTAACGTAAATAAGCATGTGCCTCTCTTACCACTCCTACCCCTTACCTCCAACCCCAACCGACAATATGACCCTAGTAGACCTTTAGATCCTGACGCCACTAAACTAAGAATTAATAATTTGCTAAGCTACAGAGATCAAGAAGATACAATTTAGAGAAAAACCTATGAAACCCAACAAAAAAGAATAGGGAAATATAAGGTATACTACTTACAAATCACAATAAGATAAACAAGAAAAGGCACCCAATATGATAAGTAAGATCTTCACCACAACACAAACAACAATATGTAATACTTTTGCCAGATCTAAAGAGATACAACAAGTCCTCCATCCCAGATTCCATCGCTGCAGAAATATACAGTGAAGGAAACACAAACAACAAAGGCGAATAATGTAAAAGGCAAATATGTAACAGCAAGAAAGAAACCACAAATAAATATGTAACTGGCAAAAAATACAAGGCAGGTAAAAGGATAAAATAAGAAATAACAAGGGATTTTGAAGTTATCACCTGGATTCTAGTCCGAAAAAGTTTCTTGAACGTTTTTGGAATTTGTGTACGTTGCCGGAAAACTTATTTTCCCCGGAATATCTCGCTGAAAGCAGTGACTTCTAAGCGATGCTGACTGGAAGGTTGATCGGGATTTGGAGTGCTCTACCGAGAAGGTCTTCAAAAAGTTTCCAGAATCTTAAACTAGGAATCCCACAAAGAATGGAGAGCCATCAAAAACCTAGATTGAATAGGCTTTAGAAATAGGCTTCAAATGTTCACCGGAGATGAATAACAGTCGTCGTCATTCTGAAGTTCGCAGTCATTGTTCTGAAGTTCGTGAGAAGCTGAAGCCGCTAGACTCGGTGTTGCTGGAAGAATTCTGAATGTTGTGTATGTAAGGTGGTTTTAACGATGAATGAACATCAGAAATTAAAGTTTTAGATGAGCGTGCCGGAACCAGAAGATAAGGAGATATCGATCTCACAAAAGTCGACAGATCTAATTTTGCCGGAGAAAGAGATCACAAATGAGTTCGCCTAAGAGATGCAAAAGTTCATGCCGCAGAGATGCAAAAGTTCACGCCGGAGCCGATGTTTATCTTTTGTGAAAATAAAATTAAATAATCATAAATGAAAATAAATTTAAATGCATGATTTTTATCTTTGCTTTGACAAAAGCACATAATTTCCAAAAGAAAAAAAAAGAAGCTTAGAAATTGGTTTATATTAATTAATCTTTTTTTGAATTCATTATTATTTTTATTTATAATTAAGATAAAGTGGAGAAAATATAAATTTCTCAAAAGCTGTAAGTATTAAATTTAAATTTTAAAATTCAATTTTTAAATATTTTTATCCAAGTGTTTACATAAATCAGTAAGTTCACTTTTTTAATTTTAATTTTAATTTTTTCCTATTTTAGCATTTGGCTAATATAGTAACATTCTTTAAAAACATATCTTTGAATTTTAAAACTACTATAATTTTTTTATTATTTTTTTTTGGGGGGGGGGGGCAGAATAGGAGGTCGGGTGGGGTAGTAGGAGGTCAAGAAGTAGGAGTAAAAATTACTATAATTACAAAAAAGTGACAAAAAATAGCAAATAAAAACTTGTTATGAAAACTCTTACTGATACAAAATTTGGGATATTATCTTCTCCTTTTGCGTTTTCCCCTAATTTAATTCTTTTTATTTTGATTGTTCTTTATAAAATTAAGAGTGTGCTTTGTTATGACTTTTAACAATAAAAAATCAAAACAACTTAATTATCTAAAATTCAAAAAAGAATAAACAAAATGTATTCTATTATTGTCCTTATTTGTTGTTTTACTGTAATCATTACTTAGTATTGTTATATCTATATTTTTTTAATCGCTTGTGACATGATTTTGTTTTATTTCTATTATTTTGAGCATTGTTTAATTTAAAAGATACATCATTTGATAAATAAATTCATTCTCAGAACAAATTGATTAGCGATCGAAATACAAATGAAAAAAGTAAATGAATAAATGTGAAGAAAAATAGATATACATAATTAAACTATCAATTAAATATCATAATCATTTATAAAATCAAATACATCTAAAATTGATACTAATAGCTTCAATTCAAATTCTAATAAAGCCAAAACTACTTCATAAGAGTACAAACGTTTTAACTCAAACCCCAAACAACATTTTTTCTCAATGTAAAATTTATTAACGCATACATATATATTAAAAGTCCAAGTGAGATCATATCAAATGTGTGTATCAATCTCTGTTGAATCTTTAGTTTTCTTAAGCAAATTTTTCAGTTACTTTAAACTTGCAAAATTGAATTCTGAAGCCAAAAGATTAAAACAGAACAATTAATGAAATTATGTTGTTACACCCAACAATTTAACAAATTACCCCTAGATAAGAGATTGCCCACATAACACATCATCACTAACTTCTTTTGGTAAATCGAAGGTGAAATCATTATCAGCACAAAATATTAAGTGGAAAAGTGGTCTCGGTTGAATTTTGGGACAACCGGAGCAAAAGATAATTTTTTGGGGCAAAATGTAATTTCCAATATAAAGTGGGTGACCCCTTGCGTCGCAGAGATGCCCCAAAATGGGTTGTTTTCACTCTTTACACATAAAACTCATTCAATGAGTGTGATTTACGTATTACATACAAAAATTAACTAATGCGAAGCAAGTTTGTGAGTCGAACCTACTCCATCATAGTTCAAAGTTTTCTGGTCAGCTAACATTTTAATGAGGGGCATCTTAGACTTTTACCCACCCCCTCCTACACTTAATCCAAGACTAATATAGGTCATTTTCAACCTTTGAGAAGAGGTGAGCTGTCACGCCCCGGGAGGGTACCCTAGGCGTGGCCGGCACCCAGGGACTATTGCTAGCCCCTGAGCGAACCACTTAGCCTCGTCACATCACTCAACATCAATATAACAGAAAAACATCATAATAAGAGAAACTCAGGAAAGGGCCAAATGACCGATCATCAATCTTAACGTCAAAGGATTTAGAAAAATACTCTCTTAGTTCATCAGAAAAACATCAACATCAACTTCGACATCATGTCTACGAAGCCCCTAACTTGTCTCGACTGTCTAAGAAGGGTGCCATGACATGCCATGGCTACCGATTCAATGAAATAAAGGAAAATAACATAGAAGGGTCTCATCCGGATAGCAAGGAGGCTCACCAAAATCGGAACTCGAAACCTTGGACTTCAACGGTGCGCTTGCTGAAATCCTCGAACTCCTGTATTTGCATCATAAAATGATGCAGCGCCAAATGGTATAAGTACATGGAATGTACTGGCATGTAAAATAGCTGAATAACAGGGTAAGTACACAATAATAAAGAAACATCGACTCCACATCATACTCCATCAGAAATATCAAAAGTCTATCTAAGGCAAATAGATTAGACAATTGACTCGTCAGCCTCTCTTCATTCATCAACATCATAATAAGCTCATCTCAAGGAACCTCAACATCAACTCACATCAAAATGAACATCACATCGACTCAAGGAATCATCACCTCAATTCAAGGAACATCACATCGACTCAAGGAAACATCACATCGACTCAAGAAAACATCACATCGACTCAAGGACTTAACTCGAACATCACGTCAACATCAACATCAGAGTTCTATCAAAGGAACCTAACTGGGAGTTTCTCTAACTGACAACCATCACTTATGAGCTAGTGATGATACAATGAAGTGATGCCGTTGCCACATCCATCCAATACCCTGCCCGGGGTAAAGGACATCACATCAGTGGATCCACAAGAAAACATCAAACATTTGTCCTCTTTTGGGACAAGATAAGAGCCATCCGCATTGCGGTTCAATCCTCTCATCCTACGCGGGCCACGTGGTTAATGGGTTTGAGTGAGACTCACTCTCTACCCATTTTGGTACTCAATACTCCTCCCATAACTCGACATGCTCATAAAACATCATCATCATCAGTCCCATAGGAACATAATACATCATCATCAGTCACATAAGGACATGATATAGTAACTCAATATCAACATCAGTCCCAGGGGACATAGTACATTTAACATCAACATCAGTCCTATAGGGACATAGTACATCAACATCAATATCAGTCCCATAGGGACATAGTACATCAACTCATAACATCCACATCAATATCAAAACTCAAGAGACATCATTTAGCAACTATATTTTAATGCTAAGACCTCATTAAACATCATGCTCATCAACATCATCACATCATCATCTATACCTCATCAATACATCATCATAACATCATCATCGCTCCAGATATGTTCCCTAACTTCATTATGCATGCTCCTTTCAACACAAGAATTATAGGGTTTAAAATGCACTTATAAAATGGATTATAATAGAAAGCAAAATAGTGATGATCATCAGTTTATGTAAGAAAACTTCTTATACATAAGATAAAGTAGATTTTCTTCATTCATCAACTCTTCATATCAACTTTGTCACATCAATATATGATATTCACTTTTAGGAGGGCACATGAGAGGACATTCCATGCTTTAGGTTAGCCTTACATACCTGGGATGTTTTTCTAACGAAATTATACCACACCTCCTCTTGATCTCTTCAATTCACTTCCCTTCAAACCCTAACTTTGGTGGCCTTTAGGAAGAATACGCTTCAAAATTTGGGTGTTTGAAACCCTTTCCGTAGAAACTGACGTTTATTAGTCGTAGGGGGATATTTAGGAATTATAGGAATGGACTAAATTGCCCTCTGTAATTTAAAATAATTTATCCCCGTCCTAAAATAACACAGTCCGCGCCCGGACCTGTCGCGAATAGTGTAATTTCGGAAATTCAACTCCGTCGAAAAATTTACAGAAAATATAAGTGTGGCTCCGCGACCGGTCCGAGATGCTCTCCTGTCGCGTAGGCACACTATTTTCGTTTTGGAACGAAAAATTATCTTCCGACTCGATCGCTCTAAAAATCGACCGAGACCTTCTTCCTACTCCATTTTCAGTGCTGATCACGAATCCACTCTCGGATTTTCAATGTGAGCATCGGAAGACGCATTTTTCGCACACCTCTTCCCTAGGGGTATTTTTGTTATTTACCGGGTGTTACATGAGCTCCTTCGTGATGAGTCTGAGATCATTGATTTGTTTGAGTTATTGATGGGTCACTTGTCTACTCTTTATTCTTGCATAGATTGACATTTGACTAATGATGTGAATTGATATTTACTTTGAGTTGATGTTGTTTCCATATTATTCTACCTGTGTCTGTTGCACTCAACTATTTTACGTACCAGTACATTCCAAGTACTGATGTCCACTCTAGACTGAATCGTTTTATGATGCAGGGGCAGGTACAAGAGATCGTCAACAGGCGCTCCGTTGAAGATCTTGGATTTGAAGCTAACTTGGTGAGCCTCCCCTACTCCGGAGGACCCACTACATTTATTCATCTTGCTTTAAAGTTAGAGATTGGACTATTTCTTTATTTTGGATTTGGGTAACCATGGGTTTATCATTGGCACCACATGAGTAGTAATAGAGGCTTCATAGATGATGGTTGATTTTGTGAGCAAATTCTTTCTACTAATAGGCCTCAGAAAGAATCTTGGTGTGGAGCTCTCTGATGTTTGGCACATATAAATGGACCTAGTTTTAAGGACTCCACCTCCAATTAGCTGAAATAAAGGATGTTGTTGTTGCGGAATACATTCCCCCAGTGTGATAAGCTCAGAATCCTCGTGTTGTCGCTATTTTACTGTAGTAACAAAGGAAGATTCTGCTATATTCTGAACAATTACACCTCCACCCTCCGCATCTACTAGCCAAACCTGCAAACTAGCGAGCAAACTTAGATCTTTTGTCATTTTAATTTATCAGATTCATCATGGCTTAGACTTCCTACGGACTTCCAGTGAAGAGTATCAGCAACAAAATTAGCTTTGTCGGGATGGTATAAAATGTCAACGTCATAGTCCTTTAGTATTCTAGCCATCTCCTTTGCCATAGGTTTAGCTCCTTTTGCTTAAATAAATATTGGAGGCTCTAATGGACGGTAAAAACATCAACATGAACCTCATATAGATAATGTTGCCAAGTCTTTAGGGCAAAAACAACTACGACAAGCTCAAGATCATGAATAGGATATGTTTTGTTCATGTTTCTGCAACTTTCTTGAAGCGTATGCGATAACTCTATCATGTTGTATAAAAACATAACCTAGGCAAATTCTCAAGGCATCACACTATGTAATATAACCTTTACTGCCATCTTGAAGAGCAAAAATAGGTACAGTGGTAAGCTTTTTTATTAGCTCCTGAAAACTCTATTTACATGTTTTAATCCACTGAAACTTAGCAACATTATGTCTCAATTATGTCAGTGTTGTAAAGATAGAGGAGAATTCATCAAAATACCTTCAATAATATCCTACCAAGCCTAAAAAGCTATGGACCTAGATCAGATTCAAGGGTCTCGACCAAACCATCACTGCTTCAATCTTTTGTCTATCGACCTTAACACCATAGCTAGTAATAACATGACCAAGAAAAGCTACAAAAGTTGACCAACAATTCACATTTGAAGAATTTAGCATAAAAATTGTTCTCTTGGAGAGTCTGTAATATAGCTCGAAAGTGTTATGCATGCTCAGCTTTTGACTGTGAATATATCAAGATGTCGTCAAAAATCATAATCATAACTTTATCGTAGAATGGTTTAAAGACTTAATTTATTAGATCCATAAAAAATGTTGGGGCATTTGTAAGCTCGAATGACATGGAAAGGAACTCAAAATGGCCATACCTTGTCCAAAATGTTGTCTTTGGAATATCAACATCCCTAACTCGCAACTGGGGTAATCAGATCACAAGTCGATCTTTGAAAAGTATTTGCACCATGCAACTGGTCGAACAAGTCATCAATCCATAGAAGAGAATACTTATTCTTGATAGTGACTTTATTTAGTTGTTTGTAATCAATTCACAACCATAAGGAGCCATCTTTCTTTAGAGAAAAGAGCATCGGAGCACCCCAAGGAGATGTACTTGACTTAATAAAAACTATATCTAGTATGTCATGCAATTATTCCTTTAATTCTCTTAGTTCTGCTGGAGCCATTTTGTAGGGAGGAATGGATATAGGCTGCATATCGAGAAGCTGCTCTATGCCACAATCAATTTCCCTTTCCGGGGAATTTTTGGAAGCTCACCAGGGAGTGCCATCAGGAATTCATTCATAATAGGGACGGACTGAATGGTCACTGGCTCCTTGATCAATATCCCAGCATGAACTAGATGGTATATACAGCCTTGATCAGTTAGCCTCCAAGCCATAAAGTATGAAATAAATTTACCCTTGTGTGACAGCATTCCCCTTCTATTCGAGGATAGGCTCACCTGGAAAATGAAAGAGGACAAGCTTTGCACGATAATCAGTGTTAGCATAACAAGATGCCAACCAATCCATACCCATAACGACATCAAAATCTAGAATAATCAATTCAACTAAATCAAATAGAGGTTGGACGTTCATTAATTAATGTTGTACAACATCGATAGATGTGACCACCTATAATTCAATCGCCAACTGGCATAGATACCTCAACTAAGCATGAAAAAACCTCAGGTCTCATATCAAGCTTACTAGAAATAAATGGAGTAATATATGAAAATATAGAGCCAGGATCTATCAGTGCATAAACAACATGAGAATGTATCGTCAATACACCAGTATTGACCTGTGAATGCATAAAAGCGATATGCCTTTAAATATCATAAAAAGGATATGCCTTAAATACATGCATATACTTAGTAAAAATATCATAAGATATCATGAATATCATTTAATAACATAAAACATCATGAAATCATCATAAGCATGCATAATATCTTAAAAGAACTTAACGAAAAGGTAAAATACTTTAAAAAAGACTTTATGGGTGGAAAGATACCCATAAAATAATCTCACATACCATAAAAGACTTGGGAAGAACAAACTTGGAACCTTGGTAAAGTTATTGAAAGCCTTGCCTTGCCTTGCCTTGCCCTTTTCCTTAAGAGAGTAATTTCCTTAGGAAAATTTGAGAATTGAAAGAATGATTAGAATAGATGTTTCTTAGGGTTCAGGATCTGATTTAAGGCCCCTTTGGATCCCAAAATGACTTAGTTTAGGAATGAAAATGGCAGAAATGATTAAACTATCCTTCATTAAAGTTATCGAAATCCAACCTACGAAGCCCCTTCACGGGCCGTGGAATGAACCATGAGCCATAGGTCCTGCTCATGCTGTTAACTTTTCCAATATCCTTGAAATTGTTTTGTTGGACTCAAAGCTATAAAACCATTTTTTGGGTCATATAACTTCTTACAGATCATGATTAAGTTAAAGTTGGCCTCGGAGAATTTTTGGAATCAAATCCAGAGTTGTTATGTGGATTTTAGGTTTGGAGTTGGAAATTGAGTTAAAGTTTGACTTTGGTTTGGCTTTAGTTAACGTTTTGAGATTTGGTGCTCGGATTGGACTTTTTGATGGTTCCATGGGTTTTGGGAGGTAATGTTAGTGCTAGAATGATCTTTTTCTTGATTTTTAATTATTCCGATAGCATTTTGGCATTTCAAGTGGCCTAAGTTAGTCTATTTGTGTCTTATCGGATTCTGGGTTAAGGAGATTTTGGATTTGATTTTTAATAATTTCATTGAGTTTAGAATATCAATTTAGTAGGATTGCATATATGATTTGTGTGTATGGGGTTCCAAATGAATCTCGAGGGTTGATTTTGAGTTTTTAAAATTGTTTGAAATTTGTTGAGTTCTGTTGCTATAGCATGCCTCGCTTTAAGGAGGGTCTGGTTGCTAAATGGACCTTACTAAAGCTAAAGAGGTTCTATATAGCAGGACTTCACCAAAGTGACCAGTGTGAAAGTGACATCCAAACTTTTGCCGGTGTCGGTTTAGCGACATCAGAGGCCTCGTTTTCAAGCCCTGGTCAAGCATTTTAGGCATTTTTTTAACATTGTTTGCACTTTGAGAGCTTGGCTTGGATGTTTTTCAGTTTGAATTTTAAGAGATTTTCACTGCAAAAGATATTTTCAACTCTCTTATTCATTAACAATTAATTATTCCTTGATTTTAACATCAAATTTGGAGTTTTCAATTGATGAAATTAGGATTTTTTTTTTTGTGAACTTGGATTTCTTAAAAAAAGGCTGATTATGAGCTCATTTTAGCTCTATTTTTTAATTGACTTTCATTGATGGGTTTCTGATTGTGAGAGAAACATTTTCATCGAAAAAATTTGAAATTTTGGCCTTCATTTCTGGTATTGAATTTTTTGGCAATTGTGCCCTTTACCCAAATTGTTTGATTTCGATGTCATTAGCTTTGAATTGTGATTGTTGATTCACTTTAGAATATATTGTGGTTCTTCAAATTCATTTCAAAAAGGGGAGGAACTCTTGTTGGATTGATTGTTTGGCTAATTTGAGGCAAAATCTAGACCTTATTGAGTTTAACTGAACTCGGTATCTTCCTTTTTTGGGGTAATTTGGGATTCTGAAATGATTTAGTGAAATGATTTAATGAGTATGAGGGTAAGGGGGATGTTGATTTGATAATATGTAGGAATTGAGTCTTGAATCGATGTGTAATTGTTAATGATTATGGCCCTTGAGTTGATGAATTAGATTGAGCTTGTAATACCGATTGTTGAAATGTGAATATTGTTCATATTGATATAATTATTGAGTTTTGACTCATGTTATGTGAAAATCTCTATTGAAGTACTTTTGTGTGATGTCCAGCTAGTTGCATAATTTAGCATTTGTTGAAATCATTGAAATGAATACTTGTGAAATGTGGAATAAATGGAGATAGGCCTAAACTATGATGATATAGTGATTGATGAGAACTTGATTCATGATGTGATGTAATTATCATGTGATACTATTGATGATAAATAAAATATTGAAAGGACTGAGTTTGAATATTTGATTGTTGAATAAATGAATTATGTGGACACCTTGGACATGCTCATACTTATGAAAGTAATTATTATGTTGTAATGACATATACTTGCTTGATATCTCAATGATGATGACAATCCAAAGATTTCGCCTAGAAAAAGAAAAGAAAAGAAAAGAAAAACCAAGAAAATTGTTCCGTCTAGAAAAAGTAAAGAAAAGTTGAAGAGAAATAATTGTGGCTAGATATAAAAGTAAATACCGAAGGAAAAGAGTTCTGCTAGATACGTTGTCCCTGTGTGGCCTTCATGAATTTCAATCTAATTATATTAGCAGATGTGTATTATAGAATAGACATTGCATCATTATGTTATTTGCATACCATGGCATTTTATCTCATTGCATTATATTTTTTCATTTAATTGTGGTAATTGATTTTAGCTAAGATATATTGATTGACTCAATTCTTTTAAGATATTGAGATTGATTGGTTGAAACACGGTGTATTGAGTCAGTGATTGAATAAATATCTATATTATGTACATACTAGCCTTTTCTGCATATAGGTTTTGTAGTTTCAGAGGTATATAGGTATGATGGAAGGAATGCATGTGTAATGACCTGGCCCAACACTTTGAAGTATTGTCCGCTCTTGGACCTAGCCCATCACGAATTTGTCCTTTTGGGCTCACCCCAAAAGGCGCCTCACAGTATATAGTCCTTTACTTATATACCCAACATCTCTCTTGTGTTTTGCCGATAGGGGACTTCTCATCTCAAGATGGGTTGTTACACAGACCCCCTCTATGGACTCAGCGTCCTCGCTGAGGTTTGCCCCAGCATGGGATTCGCCTAGACATAACACTGTGGTTTGCCCAACCTCACCGAGATTCACCTAAAATCAGTTGAACTCTAGCCCCATATTGATCTGACACAGAAGTGGCTCTGATACCATCTGTAACAACCTGGCCCAACATTGTGAAGTATTGTCCGCTCTTGGGCCTAGCCCATCATAGATTTGTCCCTTTGGGCTCACCCAAAAAGGTGTCTTGCAGTATATAGACCAGTTCGTTACTTATAAACCCAGCATCTCTCTTGTATTTTCTTGATGTGGGACTTCTCATCTCAAGATGGGTTGTTACAATGTGAGTTCTTCATTCTCTACCTACATTTAGGTCCTCTTCTTGGGTACATTTAGTACTCACCCTTGTTTTTCTAAACATGTATATATAGGTTGTGAGCCCAGATCCTGTTGACATTACTATTCTCTTACGGACGGAGCTCCATCTTGTGATTGATTTAGAGGTAGTTGATTATTGCTCTAGCCAACTCTCAAGACTGTTGGACTTCTTTATTAGTTTTGTTCTACTTGAGAAACAAACACTATTAAGACTTGTTTTATTTCTTTCTGATTCTGATATATTAGAGGCTTATACATGTGACACCAGAATCAGGAGAGTTGTAGGTTTGATTATTTTCCTTATACCCCAATCTTTCATTAATTTAGATTATATTATTGCTTCAGCTTTTGCATTATCCTGTTATTATCTATTTAGGCTGACTTATCTCGATGGATTAACGGCAAGTGTCATCACACCCGATTTTAGGTCGTGACATGTTTCTAACACATCATACAAATTCTTGTATTACCATGCTACTGATTAAGTGGAAGTAAACCGCAACCTTAGAAACCTGTGGGTCATTATTACCATGCTACATCTCTTTAATCCAAAATCCTAACCATATAGATACATCCTAATTCATAGTCCATCCCAAACGGTTATTATCGTGATTGACATTCCTTGCAATCTTCTTGAAGTTAACCTTACTGTTGACTTGATACCTTAAATTCTATTATACAGCCTAATCGTGTGAATTAACTAGTTTCCACATGTACCTTCTTGCTAGCACTCTCAATAGCCTTCACATAGGTAATAATGGGGGGGGGGGGGGGGCAGAATAGGGGGTCGGGTGGGGTAGTAGGAGGTCAAGAAGTAGGAGTAAAAATTACTATAATTACAAAAAAGTGACAAAAAATAGCAAATAAAAACTTGTTATGAAAACTCTTACTGATACAAAATTTGGGATATTATCTTCTCCTTTTGCGTTTTCCCCTAATTTAATTCTTTTTATTTTGATTGTTCTTTATAAAATTAAGAGTGTGCTTTGTTATGACTTTTAACAATAAAAAATCAAAACAACTTAATTATCTAAAATTCAAAAAAGAATAAACAAAATGTATTCTATTATTGTCCTTATTTGTTGTTTTACTGTAATCTGCATTACTTAGTATTGTTATATCTATATTTTTTTAATCGCTTGTGACATGATTTTGTTTTATTTCTATTATTTTGAGCATTGTTTAATTTAAAAGATACATCATTTGATAAATAAATTCATTCTCAGAACAAATTGATTAGCGATCGAAATACAAATGAAAAAAGTAAATGAATAAATGTGAAGAAAAATAGATATACATAATTAAACTATCAATTAAATATCATAATCATTTATAAAATCAAATACATCTAAAATTGATACTAATAGCTTCAATTCAAATTCTAATAAAGCCAAAACTACTTCATAAGAGTACAAACGTTTTAACTCAAACCCCAAACAACATTTTTTCTCAATGTAAAATTTATTAACGCATACATATATATTAAAAGTCCAAGTGAGATCATATCAAATGTGTGTATCAATCTCTGTTGAATCTTTATTTTTCTTAAGCAAATTTTTCAGTTACTTTAAACTTGCAAAATTGAATTCTGAAGCCAAAAGATTAAAACAGAACAATTAATGAAATTATGTTGTTACACCCAACAATTTTACAAATTACCCCTAGATAAGAGATTGCCCACATAACACATCATCACTAACTTCTTTTGGTAAATCGAAGGTGAAATCATTATCAGCACAAAATATTAAGTGGAAAAGTGGTCTCGGTTGAATTTTGGGACAACCGGAGCAAAAGATAATTTTTTGGGGCAAAATGTAATTTCCAATATAAAGTGGGTGACCCCTTGCATCGCAGAGATGCCCCAAAATGGGTTGTTTTCACTCTTTACACATAAAACTCATTCAATGAGTGTGATTTACGTATTACATACAAAAATTAACTAATGCGAAGCAAGTTTGTGAGTCGAACCTACTCCATCATAGTTCAAAGTTTTCTTGTCAGCTAACATTTTAATGAGGGGCATCTTAGACTTTTACCCACCCCCTCCTACACTTAATCCAAGACTAATATAGGTCATTTTCAACCTTTGAGAAGAGGTGAGCTGTCATGCCCCGGGAGGGTACCCTAGGCGTGGCCGGCACCCAGAGACTATTGCTAGCCCCTGAGCGAACCACTTAGCCTCGTCACATCACTCAACATCAATATAACAGAAAAACATCATAATAAGAGAAACTCAGGAAAGGGCCAAATGACCGATCATCAATCTTAACGTCAAAGGATTTAGAAAAATACTCTCTTAGTTCATCAGAAAAACATCAACATCAACTTCGACATCATGTCTACGAAGCCCCTAACTTGTCTCGACTGTCTAAGAAGGGTGCCATGACATGCCATGGCTACCGATTCAATGAAATAAAGGAAAATAACATAGAAGGGTCTCATCCGGATAGCAAGGAGGCTCACCAAAATCGGAACTCGAAACCTTGGACTTCAACGGTGCGCTTGCTGAAATCCTCGAACTCCTGTATTTGCATCATAAAATGATGCAGCGCCAAATGGTATAAGTACATGGAATGTACTGGCATGTAAAATAGCTGAATAACAGGGTAAGTACACAACAATAAAGAAACATCGACTCCACATCATACTCCATCAGAAATATCAAAAGTCTATCTAAGGCAAATAGATTAGACAATTGACTCGTCAGCCTCTCTTCAATCATCAACATCATAACAAGCTCATCTCAAGGAACCTCAACATCGACTCACATCAAAATGAACATCACATCGACTCAAGGAATCATCACCTCAATTCAAGGAACATCACATCGACTCAAGGAAACATCACATCGACTCAAGAAAATATCACATCGACTCAAGGACTTAACTCGAACATCACGTCAACATCAACATCAGAGTTCTATCAAAGGAACCTAACTGGGAGTTTCTCTAACTGACAACCATCACTTATGAGCTAGTGATGATACAATGAAGTGATGCCGTTGCCACATCCATCCAATACCCTGCCCGGGGTAAAGGACATCACATCAGTGGATCCACAAGAAAACATCAAACATTTGTCCTCTTTTGGGACAAGATAAGAGCCATCCGCATTGCGGTTCAATCCTCTCATCCTACGCGGACCACGTGGTTAATGGGTTTGAGTGAGACTCACTCTCTACCCATTTTGGTACTCAATACTCCTCCCATAACTCGACATGCTCATAAAACATCATCATCATCAGTCCCATAGGAACATAATACATCATCATCAGTCACATAAGGACATGATATAGTAACTCAATATCAACATCAGTCCCAGGGGACATAGTACATTTAACATCAACATCAGTCCTATAGGGACATAGTACATCAACATCAATATCAGTCCCATAGGGACATAGTACATCAACTCATAACATCCACATCAATATCAAAACTCAAGAGACATCATTTAGCAACTATATTTTAATGCTAAGACCTCATTAAACATCATGCTCATCAACATCATCACATCATCATCTATACCTCATCAATACATCATCATAACATCATCATCGCTCCAGATATGTTCCCTAACTTCATTATGCATGCTCCTTTCAACACAAGAATTATAGGGTTTAAAATGCACTTATAAAATGGATTATAATAGAAAGCAAAATAGTGATGATCATCAGTTTATGTAAGAAAACTTCTTATACATAAGATAAAGTAGATTTTCTTCATGCATCAACTCTTCATATCAACTTTGTCACATCAATATATGATATTCACTTTTAGGAGGGCACATGAGAGGACATTCCATGCTTTAGGTTAGCCTTACATACCTGGGATGTTTTGCTAACGAAATTATACCACACCTCCTCTTGATCTCTTCAATTCACTTCCCTTCAAACCCTAACTTTGGTGGCCTTTAGGAAGAATACGCTTCAAAATTTGGGTGTTTGAAACCCTTTCCGTAGAAACTGACGTTTATTAGTCGTAGGGGGATATTTAGGAATTATAGGAATGGACTAAATTGCCCTCCGTAATTTAAAATAATTTATCCCCGTCCTAAAATAACACAGTCCGCGCCCGGACCTGTCGCGAATAGTGTAATTTCGGAAATTCAACTCCGTCGAAAAATTTACAGAAAATATAAGTGTGGCTCCGCGACCGGTCCGAGATGCTCTCCTGTCGCGTAGGCACACTGTTTTCGTTTTGGAACGAAAAATTATCTTCCGACTTGATCGCTCTAAAAATCGACCGAGACCTTCTTCCTACTCCATTTTCAGTGCTGATCACGAATCCACTCTCGGATTTTCAATGTGAGCATCGGAAGACGCATTTTTCGCACACCTCTTCCCTAGGGGTATTTTTGTTATTTACCGGGTGTTACATGAGCTCCTTCGTGATGAGTCTGAGATCATTGATTTGTTTGAGTTATTGATGGGTCACTTGTCTACTCTTTATTCTTGCATAGATTGACATTTGACTAATAATGTGAATTGATATTTACTTTGAGTTGATGTTGTTTCCATATTATTCTACCTGTGTCTGTTGCACTCAACTATTTTACGTACCAGTACATTCCAAGTACTGATGTCCACTCTAGACTGAATCGTTTTATGATGCAGGGGCAGGTACAAGAGATCGTCAACAGGCGCTCCGTTGAAGATCTTGGATTTGAAGCTAACTTGGTGAGCCTCCCCTACTCCGGAGGACCCACTACATTTATTCATCTTGCTTTAAAGTTAGAGATTGGACTATTTCTTTATTTTGGATTTGGGTAACCATGGGTTTATCATTGGCACCACATGAGTAGTAATAGAGGCTTCATAGATGATGGTTGATTTTGTGAGCAAATTCTTTCTACTAATAGGCCTCAGAAAGAATCTTGGTGTGGAGCTCTCTGATGTTTGGCACATATAAATGGACCTAGTTTTAAGGACTCCACCTCCAATTAGCTGAAATAAAGGATGTTGTTGTTGCGGAATACATTCCCCCAGTGTGATAAGCTCAGAATCCTCGTGTTGTCGCTATTTTACTGTAGTAACAAAGGAAGATTCTGCTATATTCTGAACAATTACACCTCCACCCTCCGCATCTACTAGCCAAACCTGCAAACTAGCGAGCAAACTTAGATCTTTTGTCATTTTAATTTATCAGATTCATCATGGCTTAGACTTCCTACGGACTTCCAGTGAAGAGTATCAGCAACAAAATTAGCTTTGTCGGGATGGTATAAAATGTCAACGTCATAGTCCTTTAGTATTCTAGCCATCTCCTTTGCCATAGGTTTAGCTCCTTTTGCTTAAATAAATATTGGAGGCTCTAATGGACGGTAAAAACATCAACATGAACCTCATATAGATAATGTTGCCAAGTCTTTAGGGCAAAAACAACTACGACAAGCTCAAGATCATGAATAGGATATGTTTTGTTCATGTTTCTGCAACTTTCTTGAAGCGTATGCGATAACTCTATCATGTTGTATAAAAACATAACCTAGGCAAATTCTCAAGGCATCACACTATGTAATATAACCTTTACTGCCATCTTGAAGAGCAAAAATAGGTACAGTGGTAAGCTTTTTTATTAGCTCCTGAAAACTCTATTTACATGTTTTAATCCACTGAAACTTAGCAGCATTA
Organism: Solanum rostratum; assembly: GCA_029948455.1. NCBI lineage: Eukaryota > Viridiplantae > Streptophyta > Magnoliopsida > Solanales > Solanaceae > Solanum > Solanum rostratum. Next base: position 56,316,603 of record CM057051.1, read on the forward strand.
TGTCTCAATTATGTCAGTGTTGTAAAGATAGAGGAGAATTCATCAAAATACCTTCAATAATATCCTACCAAGCCTAAAAAGCTATGGACCTAGATCAGATTCAAGGGTCTCGACCAAACCATCACTGCTTCAATCTTTTGTCTATCGACCTTAACACCATAGCTAGTAATAACATGACCAAGAAAAGCTACAAAAGTTGACCAACAATTCACATTTGAAGAATTTAGCATAAAAATTGTTCTCTTGGAGAGTCTGTAATATAGCTCGAAAGTGTTATGCATGCTCAGCTTTTGACTGTGAATATATCAAGATGTCGTCAAAAATCATAATCATAACTTTATCGTAGAATGGTTTAAAGACTTAATTTATTAGATCCATAAAAAATGTTGGGGCATTTGTAAGCTCAAATGACATGGAAAGGAACTCAAAATGGCCATACCTTGTCCAAAATGTTGTCTTTGGAATATCAACATCCCTAACTCGCAACTGGGGTAATCAGATCACAAGTCGATCTTTGAAAAGTATTTGCACCATGCAACTGGTCGAACAAGTCATCAATCCATAGAAGAGAATACTTATTCTTGATAGTGACTTTATTTAGTTGTTTGTAATCAATTCACAACCATAAGGAGCCATCTTTCTTTAGAGAAAAGAGCATCGGAGCACCCCAAGGAGATGTACTTGACTTAATAAAAACTATATCTAGTATGTCATGCAATTATTCCTTTAATTCTCTTAGTTCTGCTGGAGCCATTTTGTAGGGAGGAATGGATATAGGCTGCATATCGAGAAGCTGCTCTATGCCACAATCAATTTCCCTTTCCGGGGAATTTTTGGAAGCTCACCAGGGAGTGCCATCAGGAATTCATTCATAATAGGGACGGACTGAATGGTCACTGGCTCCTTGATCAATATCCCAGCATGAACTAGATGGTATATACAGCCTTGATCAGTTAGCCTCCAAGCCATAAAGTATGAAATAAATTTACCCTTGTGTGGCAGCATTCCCCTTCTATTCGAGGATAGGCTCACCTGGAAAAGGAAAGAGGACAAGCTTTACACGATAATCAGTGTTAGCATAACAAGATGCCAACCAATCCATACCCATAACGACATCAAAATCTAGAATAATCAATTCAACTAAATCAAATAGAGGTTGGACGTTCATTAATTAATGTTGTACAACATCGATAGATGTGACCACCTATAATTCAATCGCCAACTGGCATAGATACCTCAACTAAGCATGAAAAAACCTCAGGTCTCATATCAAGCTTAATAGAAATAAATGGAGTAATATATGAAAATATAGAGCCAGGATCTATCAGTGCATAAACAACATGAGAATGTATCATCAATACACCAGTATTGACCTGTGAATGCATAAAAGCGATATGCCTTTAAATATCATAAAAAGGATATGCCTTAAATACATGCATATACTTAGTAAAAATATCATAAGATATCATGCATATCATTTAATAACATAAAACATCATGAAATCATCATAAGCATGCATAATATCTTAAAAGAACTTAACGAAAAGGTAAAATACTTTAAAAAAGACTTTATGGGTGGAAAGATACCCATAAAATAATCTCACATACCATAAAAGACTTGGGAAGAACAAACTTGGAACCTTGGTAAAGTTATTGAAAGCCTTGCCTTGCCTTGCCTTGCCCTTTTCCTTAAGAGAGTAATTTCCTTAGGAAAATTTGAGAATTGAAAGAATGATTAGAATAGATGTTTCTTAGGGTTCAGGATCTGATTTAAGGCCCCTTTGGATCCCAAAATGACTTAGTTTAGGAATGAAAATGGCAGAAATGATTAAACTATCCTTCATTAAAGTTATCGAAATCCAACCTACGAAACCCCTTCACGGGCCGTGGAATGAACCATGAGCCATAGGTCCTGCTCATGCTGTTAACTTTTCCAATATCCTTGAAATTGTTTTGTTGGACTCAAAGCTATAAAACCATTTTTTGGGTCATATAACTTCTTACAGATCATGATTAAGTTAAAGTTGGCCTCGGAGAATTTTTGGAATCAAATCCAGAGTTGTTATGTGGATTTTAGGTTTGGAGTTGGAAATTGAGTTAAAGTTTGACTTTGGTTTGGCTTTAGTTAACGTTTTGAGATTTGGTGCTCGGATTGGACTTTTTGATGGTTCCATGGGTTTTGGGAGGTAATGTTAGTGCTAGAATGATCTTTTTCTTGATTTTTAATTATTCCGATAGCATTTTGGCATTTCAAGTGGCCTAAGTTAGTCTATTTGTGTCTTATCGGATTCTGGGTTAAGGAGATTTTGGATTTGATTTTTAATAATTTCATTGAGTTTAGAATATCAATTTAGTAGGATTGCATATATGATTTGTGTGTATGGGGTTCCAAATGAATCTCGAGGGTTGATTTTGAGTTTTTAAAATTGTTTGAAATTTGTTGAGTTCTGTTGCTATAGCATGCCTCGCTTTAAGGAGGGTCTGGTTGCTAAATGGACCTTACTAAAGCTAAAGAGGTTCTATATAGCAGGACTTCACCAAAGTGACCAGTGTGAAAGTGACGTCCAAACTTTTGCCGGTGTCGGTTTAGCGACATCAGAGGCCTCGTTTTCAAGCCCTGGTCAAGCATGTTAGGCATTTTTTTAACATTGTTTGCACTTTGAGAGCTTGGCTTGGATGTTTTTCAGTTTGAATTTTAAGAGATTTTCACTGCAAAAGATATTTTCAACTCTCTTATTCATTAACAATTAATTATTCCTTGATTTTAACATCAAATTTGGAGTTTTCAATTGATGAAATTAGGATTTTTTTTTTTTTGTGAACTTGGATTTCTTAAAAAAAGGCTGATTATGAGCTCATTTTAGCTCTATTTTTTAATTGACTTTCATTGATGGGTTTCTGATTGTGAGAGAAACATTTTCATCGAAAAAATTTGAAATTTTGGCCTTCATTTCTGGTATTGAATTTTTTGGCAATTGTGCCCTTTACCCAAATTGTTTGATTTCGATGTCATTAGCTTTGAATTGTGATTGTTGATTCACTTTAGAATATATTGTGGTTCTTCAAATTCATTTCAAAAAGGGGAGGAACTCTTGTTGGATTGATTGTTTGGCTAATTTGAGGCAAAATCTAGACCTTATTGAGTTTAACTGAACTCGGTATCTTCCTTTTTTGGGGTAATTTGGGATTCTGAAATGATTTAGTGAAATGATTTAATGAGTATGAGGGTAATGGGGATGTTGATTTGATAATATGTAGGAATTGAGTCTTGAATCGATGTGTAATTGTTAATGATTATGGCCCTTGAGTTGATGAATTAGATTGAGCTTGTAATACCGATTGTTGAAATGTGAATATTGTTCATATTGATATAATTATTGAGTTTTGACTCATGTTATGTGAAAATCTCTATTGAAGTACTTTTGTGTGATGTCCAGCTAGTTGCATAATTTAGCATTTGTTAAAATCATTGAAATGAATACTTGTGAAATGTGGAATAAATGGAGATAGGCCTAAACTATGATGATATAGTGATTGATGAGAACTTGATTCATGATGTGATGTAATTATCATGTGATACTATTGATGATAAATAAAATATTGAAAGGACTGAGTTTGAATATTTGATTGTTGAATAAATGAATTATGTGGACACCTTGGACATGCTCATACTTATGAAAGTAATTATTATGTTGTAATGACATATACTTGCTTGATATCTCAATGATGATGACAATCCAAAGATTTCGCCTAGAAAAAGAAAAGAAAAGAAAAGAAAAACCAAGAAAATTGTTCCGTCTAGAAAAAGTAAAGAAAAGTTGAAGAGAAATAATTGTGGCTAGATATAAAAGTAAATACCGAAGGAAAAGAGTTCTGCTAGATACGTTGTCCCTGTGTGGCCTCCATGAATTTCAATCTAATTATATTAGCAGATGTGTATTATAGAATAGACATTGCATCATTATGTTATTTGCATACCATGGCATTTTATCTCATTGCATTATATTTTTTCATTTAATTGTGGTAATTGATTTTAGCTAAGATATATTGATTGACTCAATTCTTTTAAGATATTGAGATTGATTGGTTGAAACACGGTGTATTGAGTCAGTGATTGAATAAATATCTATATTATGTACATACTAGCCTTTTCTGCATATAGGTTTTGTAGTTTCAGAGGTATATAGGTACGATGGAAGGAGTGCATGTGTAATGACCTGGCCCAACACTTTGAAGTATTGTCCGCTCTTGGACCTAGCCCATCACGAATTTGTCCTTTTGGGCTCACCCCAAAAGGCGCCTCACAGTATATAGTCCTTTACTTATATACCCAACATCTCTCTTGTGTTTTGCCGATAGGGGACTTCTCATCTCAAGATGGGTTGTTACACAGACCCCCTCTATGGACTCAGCGTCCTCGCTGAGGTTTGCCCCAGCATGGGATTCGCCTAGACATAACACTGTGGTTTGCCCAACCTCACCGAGATTCACCTAAAATCAGTTGAACTCTAGCCCCATATTGATCTGACACAGAAGTGGCTCTGATACCATCTGTAACAACCTGGCCCAACATTGTGAAGTATTGTCCGCTCTTGGGCCTAGCCCATCATAGATTTGTCCCTTTGGGCTCACCCAAAAAGGTGTCTTGCAGTATATAGACCAGTTCGTTACTTATAAACCCAGCATCTCTCTTGTATTTTCTTGATGTGGGACTTCTCATCTCAAGATGGGTTGTTACAATGTGAGTTCTTCATTCTCTACCTACATTTAGGTCCTCTTCTTGGGTACATTTAGTACTCACCCTTGTTTTTCTAAACATGTATATATAGGTTGTGAGCCCAGATCCTGTTGACATTACTATTCTCTTACGGACGGAGCTCCATCTTGTGATTGATTTAGAGGTAGTTGATTATTGCTCTAGCCAACTCTCAAGACTGTTGGACTTCTTTATTAGTTTTGTTCTACTTGAGAAACAAACACTATTAAGACTTGTTTTATTTCTTTCTGATTCTGATATATTAGAGGCTTATACATGTGACACCAGAATCAGGAGAGTTGTAGGTTTGATTATTTTCCTTATACCCCAATCTTTCATTAATTTAGATTATATTATTGCTTCAGCTTTTGCATTATCCTGTTATTATCTATTTAGGCTGACTTATCTCGATGGATTAACGGCAAGTGTCATCACACCCGATTTTAGGTCGTGACATGTTTCTAACACATCATACAAATTCTTGTATTACCATGCTACTGATTAAGTGGAAGTAAACCGCAACCTTAGAAACCTGTGGGTCATTATTACCATGCTACATCTCTTTAATCCAAAATCCTAACCATATAGATACATCCTAATTCATAGTCCATCCCAAACGGTTATTATCGTGATTGACATTCCTTGCAATCTTCTTGAAGTTAACCTTACTGTTGACTTGATACCTTAAATTCTATTATACAGCCTAATCGTGTGAATTAACTAGTTTCCACATGTACCTTCTTGCTAGCACTCTCAATAGCCTTCACATAGGTATACTTATTAGAACTTGCTTTACCCTTAAACCTATCATCTCAATATTACTCCACTCCTTTTGGATTATACTGAAGTGATTAGTCCACAAATAGATTCTTGAAATAAACTTCCCACTTAAATACATTAATACCATATGAAGATCCATCACTATAATTTTCCTTAAAAACAATGCCTAAATCGAGCATCTGTAATGATAACCAGTTGGTTTCTCAAATATGATTGCAATATCAACCTCATTAACGGAGTAAGTAGAACAACTGATAACTCTTTAATAGTTAGTAAATGCACTTACTAACCAATTTCTCTTGTTTGATATCATTAGTACTATATTGAGAAGGCCCACAAGATCTACCACTAAAACACATTGTTGATATACAAAAGCTCTTAAATCAATTTATATTAATTCATCGCGTGGTAAAATTAATAAATCGATTCAAATTTATCACATTTTAATTGGTCACATTTGTAAGTGGCTAATTTTTAAATCTTTTTTCTTGACCCATTTTTTCTCAATTCTAACCCTAACACAATTCCCTACCCAAAACCCAATCCCAGTCCTAAAACCTACCCGACCCGACCCATTTTAATACTTCACTCCTTCCCTCAAACGTTCCTTCCCCTTTCTTTCTCTCTCCCTGGTTCTCTCTTCCTCTTCTTCCTCCCTGTACAGCCAGCAAAACCAGAAAAACCGGGCGAGGACGACTACCTTTTTCAGGCCAAACAACAAGAAATAATACACATGTAGTCCCCGCTCCCCTTTCCCTTATCCTTCCGTACAGGAATCCGTTCAAGGAGTCACTTGACGTGTCTCACATCTAAGCCAATCAACTGCGGGGTAGCTAACCCTAAAAATAGTTGGAGTAAAGTGATTAAAGATAAAATCCATTTGAGAACATTTGAAAAATTAACGGAAATATAATACCTAACTATTAATACTTGAAATAGATATATATAATATGCAATATATAAACATAACTAAAATTAAAAGATTTGAACCTAAAAATCACTTAAAAATATTTTTTGCGCTTTTGAAGGCTAGTTATTTTAAAATTTTAAAATTAAAAGCTTGATGATTAATTTATACTGTGGAGGGTAAAACTTGGATTTCAACACACATTATACCCACCAAGAGTGATGCATGTCTATCCTAATGCTACACATCCATTGAATCTCAGTCTAACACCCATGGGGGACATATTTGTCCATATAACCTACCGTGGAACAAATGGTCTGATCCATCATATAGTACTCACCACAAAGCATATGACCCGATCACTCATGTAGAACTTACCATGGAACATGTGGCCCTACCCGTCATATGGTACTTGCCACACGGCTAGTGGCCTGATCATTATTTCTCATCATTTCTCATAAGGAGTTTCATCATATTAATGAAATGGAACTGATTCAAGTATAGCATGTTCATATGTATGAATCAGAAGATAAGAATGGTTAACACAAAATTACTATACTTATCAACATACTAATATTCATCATTAATAAGGAGTCAAACAAGTGCCTCAGATTATCCACAACACATAACCCATGTTTATATTATCATATTGCATTTTTAGTCCCATTTTTGTTCATATTTAGGGTCATTTAACATGGGTGTGTACATATAATATAAGCCCTTTACCAAGTCCCATTACTCCCCAACACACAATAAGAAAATACAAGTCCTATGCACTTATGAAACTGCATAAGTCTTGTGTGAGTGAAGAATATTCTTGAAAGTGAGGGTACAAGGAATCAGTTTGAGCATGAGCTTGCAACCATGTGAGAAATGGTGAGCATAACATTGTCTTGATACTCTTTAGTCATGTCTTGAGGCCTCAAAATTATGTAACTGCTTTGTGGAAGATTCGATGAGGGGCGAAAAGGCATCATCTGCATGTTACACTCCTTTGGTCAGGTTCGTAAGCGAAGTGTGTGGGTAATTGATTGGTTGATTTGCTTAAGGGAAAGCATAAGGTTAATTTGAGGGTGTTCATGAATCCACAGGTTGGACTCATATTTAGTCCTAAACAGAGCTTAATATTTTCCTCAATGCATGATTTTATCTTGGAACTAATTTAATCTATGTAATGACCTTGAAAGTCATTTTTGGCACTTTTGACCAAATTACAGTTTTGCCCTTCTCAAAAGTTGCTTTGAATCATTTTTGGTCAAGTCTAAAAGTCAAATTTTGAAACCTTGTACGAAGTTGGAGTTTTGCCAAAGAAAGAGTTTTTAAAGGCTTAACGTTGAAATTTTTTAGTTTTAGGGTTATTTCGAGTTTCATGTGTCGGAATTCAATTCTGTCAATTCCATCAATTTTGGGATGCCGAATCTGGTCTGGGAGAACTTGGAAAACTGAATTTGAAGCTAAAACAGTGATTTTAGGACTAAAGTTCCATTCATAGTTCATTTTGGATCATAAGTTTGAGTTTGGTCAACAATTGGTGTTTGGAGGCTCAGATCAAAATTGCGTCAGTTTTAGTAGCTCTGGGTGGTGAAAGTAATGCTAGAAATGACTTCATTGTCATTTTCAGAGCTTCTGAGAGTATTTTGAAATTTTGAGTCTGAAATTAGTTTAAGCAACCTTTCTCGGGTTCTGGACTATAGAGGTCCAGAATTCGAATTTTGACGGTTCTATTGAGCCTGGAATGTAAGTTTTTTAGGTTTAAAACAAATCTCGAGGGTCCTTTTCCATGTTCACTATGTGGTATGTGCTGGTGTGACCTGTTCTAGTGCAAGCCCACATTATACTCAACATTCGCGGGCTTGGGACCACATTTACAGAGGTCTAGGTCTTTAACCCTCTGAGTTCATGAACCCCTTTACTACGTTTGTGGAGTGTACAGTTGATGAGGATTGAGTAATTACATCAGATGGTCCCCCCTCATATGAAGGTAAGGTCCCTAAAACAACAGAGGACTTGTGGAGGCTAGATTCCTAATGGATCATAATGTGTTCCTTACCTCGCAATTACGGGATGGTTGTGGCAACATCAGCGTGATTGTTGTACAATCACTAGCTCATATGTGATTGTTGTCGGAAAAGAGAAACTCCCAGAAAGTTCTCACATTGAGAACTCTGAGTCGAGTCGAGTTGAGTTCCATTAAGTTGAGTCTGAGTAGATCGATAAGGATTGATTTAGCTGATGGGTCACTTGTATACTCTTTATTATTGCTTTAGATAGACACTTGACATTTTGTTGAGTATTATTTTGAGTTACGGTTATTTCTATATTATTCTACTTGTTTCTATTTCATTCAGCTATTTCACATACCATACATTCCATGTACTGACACCACTCGGCGCTGTATCGTTTCATGATGTAGATACAGGTGTTAGAGATAACAAGTGCATCGTTGAGGATTTGAGAAGTTCAGCATATTGGTGAGCCTCCTTTTCTTCAAAGGATCCTTGCATTTATTTCATTGTGCTATTAGTGTTAAACTTGATTAGCTTTACTTTAGTTTGAGGTAGCCATGGGTTTGTCATTGGCACCACATGATATTGATAGAGGCTTCGTAGACTAAAGTCGAATATTGATGTTGAGACTTGTTGAGCTAGTTTCTTTCTACTAGCCTACTAGAGCCGAATATTGATGTTGAGACTTGTCGAGCTAGTTTCTTTCTACTAGCTTTTTTACTTATAACCTTACTTTCAGATTAGAGGAGATGTGCCCATTACTTCCTTTTTGTCTTCCGCTGATTGATAGAGTTTATTGAATGAATGTGATGAGGAAAAGTGGTTCTCTTAGGGACTATTAATAGTCTCTAGGTGCCAGTCACGTCTACGGTACCCTCCCTGGGCATGGAAAACTTGGTATAAGAGCCCACAGTTCAAGAGTCCTAGGGAGTCTATGAAGTCGTGTCTAGTAGAGTTCTTATTATTGGTGTGAAGAACTCCACATCCATAATATGGAGGCTAGAGCACATTAGGAATTGTTTCACTTCCTTCATGTTCTAAATCGTGCGATAGAGTTATGCTCTATGAAAGGTTCTCTTCTAATTTGTGCTTTGCGCGTTGTAGAGTTTTGATCATGCCTCATTGAAGAGCCGTCAGAGGTAGAGGACGTCACTCCTGGCAAAATGTTAACCTACCCGAGCCTCAAAAACATGTGGAGCTCATGAACCCAGTTGTCCCTGTTGAGCAGCCCCTACAAGATGAGGTCTCCCATGCTGAACATTGCTAGGCTATTCGAACCTAGCTCAGGCTGTCAAAGCACCTGCTTCGAGACAAGGAGAAGGCAGATAGGATGCATAGGACACATCTAGAGTCTGGGAATTCTTGAGGATGAATCTGCCTGAGTTCACAGGGTGTGCATCCAATGTGGATCCTAAGAACTATGTGGAGAAGCTTTAGAAAGTGTACCAAGTGATGCATGTGGTTGACGTGGACAAAGATGAACTGGCTACTTACCAACTCAAGGGTGTGGCCAGGCTATGGAAGAAGGGTAGAGGAGAGGATGCCCCGTTGTTGACTTGGGCAGTGTTTGAGAAAGCTTTCGTGGGGCGCTTCTTCCCTAGGGAACGAAGAGAGGACAAGATAAGAGATTTCTTAAATCTGAAACAAGGGTATATAACTATGCAAGAGTATGGAATTAAGTTCACTTAACTATCTCGATATGCTCCATACATGGTTGACGATATGAGAGGGAGCATGGGAATGTATTTAGATGAGCTGAATAGAGGGCCAAAGAGAGATGGGAGGGGAGCTATGCTTGTGAGTGATATGGACATTGGGAGATTGATGAGATTGTGCAACAAGATAATGAAGAGATACAACATAACAGAGAGGAGATCAAAAGTAAGAAGGCTAAAACATCCAACCATGAGGTTGGAAAGAAGGAAAATGCTAATTGATTCGAGTCAGGGCCAGTACCATCATCTGCCAGTGCACCTGCGCCCAGTATCAAGAATGATCAGAGGTCCCAGAATGTTGGAGCCCATGGATCTCAGTCACAAGCTAGTGTGGCTCAAGGTTCATCGGGTAAGCCACCGATAACTGTGGCAGATTACACTTGGTTAAATGTCGTGAAGGGAGTGATGCATGTTTCTGGTGTGTCCAAGTGGGTCACTGCCTAAAAGAGTGTCCCAAGCGGGCTGACAAGGCTCAATCTTCTGCACCAGCCCTGCTAGCTAGAGGAGCCCAGACAGGTACTATGTTAGGTGCAAGCGGAGCTACAAATCGTTTGTATGTCATGGGTAGTCGCTAAAACTAGGAGAACTCCCAGATGTTGTGACGGGTATGATTCGTCACTTTTCTTTTGATTGTTATGTTTTGATGGATCATGGTGCCACATTGTCATTTATAACACCTTATGTGGCAAGTAGATTTGATAAAACCCTTGAGAGTCTCCTTGACCCTTTGATGTTTCTACTTCAGTGGGTGAGTCTATTTGAGCTGAGAGAGTCTATAGAGCTTGTGTAGTTTCCATCCATCATAAGGATACTAACATTGATTTGGTTGAGTTAGAGATGATTTATTTTATTGTTATCCTTGGCATTGATTGTCTTCACGCCTGTTATGCCTCCATTGATTGTAGAGCCTGAACCGTTAAGTTCCAATTCTTGAATGAACTAGTTCTAGAGTGGAAGGGTTATTTTGTTGCACCTAAAAGAAAGTTTATCTCCTACCTTAGGGCCAGAAAACTTATTTCCAAAGGTTCTATTTATCACCTTGTGCGAGTTAATTCTGATGATGTTGAGTCTCTTACTCATAAGTCAGTCCTGATTATGAATAAGTTTCCTGATTTATTTCCTAAGGATTCGCCTAGAGTCCCTCTTGATAGGGAGATTGACTTTTGAATAGATTTTCATCGTGATACCCAGCCTATTCAGTTCCACCATATCGAATGACCCCCACTGAGTTGAAAGAGCGACCGAAAGATCTATTTGGGCTTTATAAGGCCGAGTGTTTCTCCTTGGGGTGCCTCTGTCCTATTTGTGCAAAAGAAAGATGGGTCTCTCAGAATGTGTATTGACTACAACCAATTGAACAAGGTCACAATAAAGAATAAATATCCTCTCCCAAGGATAGATGATTTTTGTGACCAACTTTTGGGTGCCTTTTGTTTCTCAAAGATAGACCTCAGATCTGGCTACCATCATTTGAAAGTGAGCGAATGTGATATTCCAAAGACAGTCTTTAGGACTAGATATGGCCATTTTGAGTTCTTGGTCATGTCCTTTGGATTGACGAGTGCACCTTCAGCTTTCAAGGACTTGATTAATAGGTACTTTAACAATATCTTGATATGTTTGTGATTGTGTTCATCGACGACATTTTGGTGTATTCGAGAGATAGGGAGGAGCATGTTAATCACCTTAGAGTTGTCCTCCAAACACTTAAGGACCCATTAGTTTGATGCAAAATTCTCAAAATGTGAATTCTGTCTTAAGTTAGTGGCTTTCCTAGGCCTGTTGTCTTCGGTGATGGTATTCGAGTACATGCGAAAAAGATTGAAGCGGTTAAGAACTGACCCAGACCGACCTCTCTAACTGACATAAGAAGTTTCTTAGGGTTGACACTCTACTACTGCAGATTTGTTGATTGGACTTTCTTCCTTATCCGCACCATTGACTAAATTGACTAAGAATAAGGTCAAGTTTTAGTGGTTCGACGAATGTGAGAAGAGTTTCCAAAAGTTGAAGATGAGACTGACTACTGCACCAGTTTTAACCTTGCCCGATGGGACAAAGGACGTTTTGATCTATTATGATGCTTCGAGAGTGGGATTGGGATGTGTATTGTCACAGAAAGGGAAACTGATAGCCTGTTCTTCCAGACAACTTAAAGTTCATCAAAAGAACTATTCGTCGCATGACCTTGAGTTGGCAGCGGTGGTGTTTGTACTTAAAATATGGTGCCACTACTTGTATGGAGTGTATGTGGATGTATTCACAGACCACAAGAGCTTGCAGTATGTCTTCCGTCAGAAGGAGCTCAACCTGCGACAGAGTAAATGGTTGGAGTTGCTCAAGGATTATGTCATAAGCATTCTATACCATCCAAGTAAAGCTAAAATAGTTGCTGATGCTCATAGCAGGTTTGTATTGGGTAACACAATCCATGTTGACGAAGGAAAGAAGGAGTTAGCTAAAGAAGGTGCATCGATTGGCTCGATAGAGAGTTCAACTCAAAGAAAATGATGAGGGACGAGTCAATGTTCAGAACGGGTCTTCTTCATCCTTAGTGGTAAAGGTGAAGGAAAAGCAAGACTGAGATCTTGTCATATTTCAATTGAAGGAGTCTATCCACAAAAAAAAGTGATGGTCTTCTCCACAAGGGGAGATGGAGTGTTGAGATACCAAAGTATATTGTGTGTCCAAAATGTTGATGAGGTTCAAGATAGGATTATGGAGAAAGCCCATAGTTCTAGGTATTCCATTCATCCTGGCTCTACCAAGATGTACCATAACTTTGAGAGAAGTCTATTGGTGGAGTTGAATGAAAAGGGATATTGATAAGTTCGTTTCAAAGTGTCTGAATTGCCAACAAGTTAAGGTTGAGCACCAAAGACCATGTGGATTAGCTCAGAACTTTGAGATCCCTGAATGAAAGTGGGAGATGATCAACATGGACTTGATTACTGTTCTAACAAGGTCTCAAAAGTAGCATGATTCGATACAGGTTATTACAAATAGGATGACCGAATTAGCTCACTTCTTAGTAGTTAAGACAACCCACACTGTGAAGGAGTACGCCAAGTTGTATAACCAGGAGATTTTGAGGTTGCATGGAGTTCCCTTATTCACCATCTCACACAGTGGAGCTCAATTCACCTCCCAATTTTAGAGATCCTTCCAGAAAGGATTGGGTACTAAAGTGAATCTGACTACAACCTTTCATCCCTATATAGATGGCAACGCAGAGCATACAATTCAGACGTTAAAAGATATGTTGATAGCATGTGTTCTTGATTTCAATGAAAATTAGGATGATCACCTACCTTGATATCCACCTTTACTCATCATTCTAGGACGAATATAATGATCCCAAGGGGTAGATGATGTAACACTCGGTAAAATTAACAAAATACCCCTAGAGGAGAGATATGGGTGTAACACGTCTTCCCATGCTCAAAGGCAAATCTGAGACCGAATATGCAATCAACATGAAGAAATGAGTGGAAAAATATTCTCAATTGATTTTTAGAGCAATCAAATCAAAAGATAATATTTTGACCCAAAAACCAAAATAGTGTTGATGCGCGACAGAGGCACGTCATGCCTTGTCGTGGAGAGGGACACATTTTTTTCAATTGTTTTGACGAGATTGGAAAAACTCATTTGGTAAATTTTTGGAAAAAAATATATATGTGCGCGCCCAGTCCACGTCGCGGACTGGCCTATTCCGAATAGAAATTATTTTCTTAAATTTGTGAGGGGCATTCTAGACATTTCCTAACCCCTCCCAAACTCATAACATGATCAAAATAGGTCGTTTTGAGCGTAAAAGGTGTATTAAACCCCATTCTAAGTCCTTTTTAAGTCATTGAAGAAGACTAGGACTTTAGAGAAGAGAAGAGGAACGTGAGATTGGAGAGTTCAAGGGAGAACTCTTGAAGGTTGACTGTTAAAGCTTCACACCAGGTATGTATGGCTAAATAAAAATATGAGATTGTTCTCTCATATGTCCCATAGATGGTCATAGAAGATTTGAGAGTCTAATGAGTCTACATGCATAATTCTTGATGGTTTTCTTGAAATTTATACTACATGTATTTTATTATGTTAATGATAAGCATAAACTTGTTTTCTTGAATTGAATACTTTACATGAAATAATGTAGGAACCCTACATGATATTTGTGAAAGCGTGCATGAATGAACTTAGGGTTGCAGTCTAGAGCCTTGACTTGAGTATGTTGATGGAAATCATGATGTGAGTATGAGGTTGAGTTAATTGAGCTTGAGGATCCCATGAGTCTTCATGATTGAGTTCTTGAGTTATGTCTAAACAACTTCTTCTAAATGATGATTTGAGTCCTTCACTTCTTAAATGGGAATTGAGTCAATTGAGATGAGTTAAAGGCCCTGAAAACAATAGCGGGCTTTAGAGTTTGAGTTAATGAGTTGATGAGAGTCTCTATGAGGATAATTGAGTTGATGAAAGTCTCTATGAGGCTAATTAAGAAAAGGAGGAGTCTTATGAAAATTCAGTCTTGGGAAGAGTATCGAGGACCGAAATGGGTAAGAGTGAGTTCCGCTCGCACTCATTAACTACATCACCAAGCCTAGGATAAGGATGGATATAGTCCCCTCTTGTAGAGGTAAGTTCCCTTAAACAATAGAGGACTTGTGGAGGCTAGATTCCTTATGTATCATACTACGTTCCTTACTTAGCAAGTACGGGATGACTGTGGCAACATCAAGGTGATGTGTTGTACAATCACTGGCTCATAAGTAATTGTTGTCGGATAAGAGAAACTCATAAAAAGTTCCCACATTGAGTACTACGAGTCAAGTTGAGTAAGTTGAGTTCCGCTGAGTTAAGTCTGCCTTGATTGATGAGGATTGATTTGGTTGATGGGTCACTTTTCTATTCTTTATTCTTGCTTTAGACAGATATTCCACACTCTGTTTAGTATTATTTTGAGTTTAGGTTGTTCCTATATTATTCTACCTGTTTCTATTTCACTCAGCTTTTTTACACACCTTACATTCCATGTAGTGATGCCACTCAGCGCTACATCATTTCATGATGTAGATATAGGTCTTAGAGATCGTCAACAGGTGCATCGTTGAGGATCTGAGACGTTTAGTAGATGGTGAGCCTCCCTTACTTTGGGGGATCCTAACATTTATTTCATCTTGCTATTAGAGTTAGACTTGATTAGCTTTATTCTATTTTGAGGTAGGCATGGGTCTGTTATCAGCAGATTGGTGAGCCTCCTTTACTTTGTAGGATACTAGCATTTATTTCATCTTGCTATTAGAGTTAGACTTTTTAAGGTAGCAATGGGTCTGTCACTGGCACCATATGATATTGATAGAGGCTTCATAGACTAGAGTCGAATGTTGATGTTGAGACTTGTCGAGCTAGTTTCTTTCTACTAGACTTTTTTACTTATAACCTTACTTTGAGATTAGATGAGATGAGCCCATTACTTTTTTTGTCTTCCGCTGATTGATAGAGTTTATTGAATAAATGTGATGATGCCAAATGGTTCCATAGGGACTAGCAATAGTCTCTAGGTGCCGACCATGTCTAGGGTACGCTCCCGTAGCATGACATCTACTTTTTGCAGCATGGCATTTTTGACCATTTTACCCTTTTACTCCAAATTAATTAATATTAGTGTCATTAGATTTGTTATGTGTTTGTGATTCTATATTTGAATAGATTCTAGTGATTCCGAGTATCGTAGGAAGGGAAAATCTTTGAATTTGACGTGATTTGAGACTTTATCTAAGGCAAGTGGACTTCAAACATTTTGTTAAGTAGATTAAACCTTGTATGATTCTATATTTATGGAATTGAGTTTTTGATGTCACAAATTATGGACAGATTTGTACCATTGCAGGCTTTAATTCTTGAGTTCGGGTTGAGAGTTTGTGGATGTTTTGAATTTAATTCATGTGCCTTTATTGTGGGGATTGTACACTATTTGTTGTTGATCTTAACGTTTTGACAAGGTTGATAGTATATTGTGAATACTTGTGCACTTGAGAATTATTCAGTTTCTATTGTTGGAATATATGATACATATGGTCTTGCATATTTTATTTCCATGAACATGACTATTGTGCCATTATTATGTGTTTTCTTGATGATCCATTGATGATGAAAAGTCGATGGAAATGGTTTTAGCTAGAGAGAAAAAAGAAAGAAAAGAAAGAAAAGAAATGAAAAGCCAAAGGGAAATGATTTCGGCTAGAGAAAAAGAAAATAAAGAAAAGAAATGAAAAGTCAAAAGGAAATGGTTCCGATAAGATATGAAAGTAAAAGCTGATGGAAAATGGTTCAGGCTAGATATGAAAGTAAATGTCGAAGGGAAATGGTTCAGCGGATACATGGTCCATGTGTGGTCCCCATAGGTTCCATTCTGACACGATCAGCGGATGTGTATCGTAGGACAGACATGCTTCATGATTATTTGACATTGCATCACATTATACATATCCCATGGCATTCACTTTATCTCATATTACTCCTTACTTGTTATTTTTATACGTTTGGCTTTGAGACTGGATATCCCTTGTACCGTTTTAATTTATATATCGATTGTACATTCTCAAAGGTGATGTTATGTGATGAGCTTTTATTGATACTTTGGGATTATATATATTGTGTACATTGTTTACATTTGTGTTGAGACTTTTCTAAGTGCAGGTTCGTAGTTCGCTGGTATGTGGTTGGGAGTTAAGGAGTTACTTGTGTTCTTCATTGCTTTACTTTAGGTTAGTTTCCATTTGTTGAGCACCCTGTTGTTTGGTGCTCACCTATTGCTATATTTTTGTAGGTTGTGAGCCCAGTACTCCTTGCTAGCTTTTTGATACAGAAGATCGAGCTTTGGATCTATCGAGAGGTAGCTGCTTGTCCTTTCGGCAACCTTTCGGAGATTTTACCTTTATGTTTTGCTTTATTCGAGGACTAGAAATTGAGACTTGTATTTTATTTGAGAATTTTAAATTTAGAGGTTTGTACATGTGACACCAATTCTAGGAAGGTTGTAGTTTTGATTTCCTATGCCAATCTATCCTATATAGACTATTTATCGTGCGCTTTATCATTGTGTTGAGTTGTTTAGGGTTTGGGCTGACTCGTCTTGGTGGGTTAGGTGAGTGATATCATACTCGAATTTTGGATCGTGACAATCTGGTGTCAAATGATTGGTTAGGTGATCAACAAGAAGACAAGGATAATTGATTAAAATAAATAAGGCAAAATGGACAAAAAGCCGCAAAAATGTGACTTATGCCAAAGCACTTCAATGGATCGCCGAAGGAGCACACCATTGCCTAAATATCCAGCACTTGAACCACAATAAAACATCTCCATATAATGTTATTTGTCCAATTTTTTTTTATTATAAAATACAAAAAAAAATAGACTCTAAAGAAAATTTTGATTGCTATGGTAAACTATTGTATAGAACTTACAATTATAAAGAGTTCTAAATGTAATAATTAAAAAAGAACTCTTTTTTTTTTGTCTTGTGATTAATTAACAATGAAAATGGCGCCATTGTCTAATGATGACATCGATAGGAGACGTGAGATCTGCACAGAGCTGGAGAACTTGAGATACCATTTGATAGAAATAGATGCTCGGATACAAGGTAATAGGTTATGTAGCAATAATGTACTTGTATCTTTAATAGTAGATAGAGTTAATTTTTATTTAGGGAAAGAAACTGAGCTTGAAAATATACTTGAAACTTGATATAACTTATTTTATCGTAGGTATCTTTGATTTTATTTTTTTCCATGTGGGAAGATTATAAGAATTGCTATGTTGATTGATTGTTGCTATTAAATTTAATTGCTATGTGAAGTTCACAAAATAAAGCAATTACAGGAATTAAACATACATATACTCTAATACTAAATTAAATTTTATTCTCGTATATAGTTCTTGTTCTCCCAACAATCAATCAACATCGCAATTCTTATAATATTCCTACATGGAAAAAATAAAATCAAAGGTACCTACAATAAAAGAAGTTATATCTAGTTTCACGTTCATTTTTAAGCTCAGATTCTTTCCTTAGATAAAAGGCAACTCATTAAACACCAATATATTCTTGCCTTGTAATCTAGCATCTCATATTTGAGTGTTCATTTCTATCAAGTGGTGGGTAAAACTCTCTAGCTCTATGTATTTCTCACGCCTCCGATCAATGTCAACGTCAAACAACGGCATCATCTTCGTTGTATATAATCACAGGTTAAAAATAAACAAGAATCTCTTAGGTATTTTAGTTAGAGCTCTTTTTAACTGTCATTTTAGAACAACAATTCATGATAACAAAAAAAAATTTCTTTAAAATCTATTTTTATATTTTATAATAGACAGAAAAAAGAAGGCAGACAATGCAGTTGTAAATAAAATTTATTGAGCGCGAATAGAAACATTAATGTGAAGAAACATAATAAGCAAAAGGAAAGAAATAAATAAACCTTAGTAGGGTGATGCTACTTTATGTAAAATATGATGAAAATAAAATGCATGGTCTGGATATTTATAGAGAATTGTGATCTTAATTTCGTACGAATTATTAAAAAACTTACCATGATAAAACTTGAAATGTCAAGATATGGAAGGAACATAAATCATTATCTTTTCTCGCTTATACTTACCATGATAAAACTTGAAACATCAAGATATGGAAGGAACATAAATCATTATCTTTTTTGCTTATACAAATAAAATAAATGAGATAGCAAAGACAAATTACTTGAAAAAGTGTATTTGGTATCAAGAAAAATAACTTTCTAGAAAATATTTTTTGAAAATAAATATTTTTCTTATTTATATTTTATTTTCAATTAGTAAAGAGATAACATTATCCCAAAAATATTTACTTACAATCTATGCAAATTGTACGAATCTATATGCATATCTATGTCACAGCCAAAAGAAGGACCCAACTCCTACCCTTAGAACGACTGAGGAAGTGAATCTGGCGTTGAGACTCGACAATAACCCATCATTTAGTCGAGTCTCCAAGTTGGGTTTGAATATCGGGTTGGGTCACGATTTAGGATTAAATTTTGGATTGAGGTTAGGTCCCAAATCAGGAAAGGTCTCTAATGATTTCGATTTAGGATCATGCTAGGAGCAAGTCTTCAATCGGGACTAAAGTTGTCAATGCAGGTCTCAAATTGGTCATTCTCGAATAGAGTCTCAAATTGATCAAGGATGGGGTGAGTTACATCATGAGGTGGTATGTTGAGCGGATAGAGATGAAGGTGTTTGGGTGGATTAGGTGCTGGCCGGAGTTGAAATGGAATTCAAGAAGTCAATATTTTTCATAAATTGGTGAAAAAGAAATTATTTTTAAAAATATTTTACGATATATTTAAGTTAACAAAACATGAGAAAAACGAAAAAGAAAATTCTTTGTACCTAACACACCCTTAATTAGGAAGAATAATCAGCAGTACTAGTGTTTATCATAAAATTTAAAATTATATTTATTTAGATAACATATAATTAAAAGGAAGAAAGTCTAGCCTAGGATTATGTCACATGGCAGAATGAGATAAAGCCATGTGTTAATTTTAGGACAATAATTTGTTAGTTAGGTAATAATTAGTTAGTATTTACTTTTAATTTTTACAACTTTTTAAAGACTCAAATTTTACAGTCACTTTTTGTTTTTACTACTTATTTATTTTAATTATTTACAACTTTTAGAATATAAATTCAAATTTCAACCGCACACCACAACAACATTACCTTAAGACTTGCATGTTCTACCCTCAATTCCCATTTTCCTATTGATGGTCTAATTTGATTTGGCACGAAGTTTAAGAAAATATAAAAAAATTCAATCAATATTTTTAGTTTTAATTATATTTATTTTATCTTGGTGTTTGATTAAAATTATATATGTTTTTTTTAAAAAAAATATTTTTGAATTTTACAGCTTCTACAAATACGAAAAAGTTAAAAAAAAATAGCAAATAAAAAATTGTTATGAAAGCTCCTACTATTACGATATGAATCATTTGGAATATTATCTTCGTCTTCTTTTTCTTTTCCAGTTTCCCCTCATTTTATCCAATTTTCTTTCATTTTTCTTTATAAAAAATAAAAGTGTTCTTATACATATGTGTGAGAGAGAGAGAGTGTATGTGTGTGTGACAGAGAGAGAGAGGGGGAGTAAATTCCCACTTAAAATATTATTTAAAATATTAGAATTGATATAAAAAAAGGTGATGAGACCAATTTATGAACATGTGTTTATAATTTATATAAATTATAAATAACTAAATTTATTATAAAGAGAATACATAGAAACCAAAAATATACATAACTTTTACTCTTTATTTAAAATATTTGAATGAAAATAAAATACTAACAAAATAAGAATGAGGAACAAAAGGAATGAGTAGTGTTACATTTATAAAATAAAAAAAAATCTTGGAAGGAATATTTTTCAAGCATATAGTTAAACCATTCAAACTTTTGATATTTTCGACTGAAAGTAATGACTTTTTGGAGTCTGTAAAAAATCATTGATGTTCTGATGATGGGGTTGTTTTTTTTTTTTTTTTGATGAGTTCCTTTAACCCAATCATCCTTAAAATGAACCTTCGTATGACCTGCTATGGCTTGTCTCGAAGAAAAGAATTGTTTGCAAATGATACATTGAAACACCCATATACCTAGTTGCCCATTTAGTTCCTCCATTATTGTTACTTAGGCCGAGGAGGATGAGAATCGGAGGAGGGATGTGAGGAGGAGGATGAAGAGGAGAAAGGGATTGAAGAGCACTAGAAAATTTATGTATTTAGTGACGAATGGTGATCTATTTGAAGTACTCATCTAGGTTAACATGCAAATAACATTTTTTCATGAGATTTTGTATAACCCTACATGTTTATTTGAAAAACATGTATAATGAACTTAGGGAGATGAGTCTAGAGCCTTGATGATGATGATGTATGTGATTTTGTGATTGTGTTTCAAATTGGTGAGAGTCTTGATGATGATGTTGATGAGAATGATGTTCATCAGTCTTGAAACTTGAAACTAAATTCTAAAAGAGTGTTCTGAGTCCATAATGTTGTTGTTGATGTTGATGAGACAAGTTGATGTTGAGGTACTATGTCCCTATGGGACTGATGATGATGTATTATGTCCCTATGGGACTGGTGATGATGATGTTTTATGAGCATGTCGAGTTCTGGGAGGAGTATTGAGTACCAATATGGGTGAGAGTGAGTCCCACTTGTACCCATTAACTACGTGGCCCGTGTAGGAAGAGAGGATTGAACCGCAATGCGGATGGCTCCTTTCTTGTAAAAACAATGGGTGAGAGTGAGTCCACTTCCTTTTAATTATTTTTTTTTTGACAAGAAAGGAGCCATCCGCATTGCGGTTCAATCCTCTCTTCCTACGCGGCCACATAGTTAATGGGTTCAAGTGGGACTAACTCTCACCCATTTTGGTGCTCAATACTCCTCCCAGAACTCGACATGCTCATAAAACATAATCATCATCAGTCTCATAGGGACATAATACATCATCATCATCCCCATAGGGACATAGTACCTCAACATCAACTCATCTCATCAACATCAACATCAACATCATGGACTCAGAACACTTTTTAGAATTTAGTTTCAAGTTTTAAGACTCATGAACATTATTCCCATCTACATCATCATCAAGACGCTCACTAATTTGAAACACAATCACAACATCACATACATCATCATCGTCAAGGCCCTAGACTCATCTCCCTAAGTTTATTATGCATGTTTTTCAAATAATCATGTAGGGTTATGCAAAATCTCATGAAAAAAATTTATTTGCATGTTACCCTAGATGAGTACTTTAAATAGATCACCATTCGTCACTAATTACATAAATTTTCTAGTGCTCTTCAATCCCTTTCCCCTCGTCATCCTCCTCCTCACACCCCTCCTCCGATTCTCATCCTCCTCGGCCTAAGTAATAAAAATGGAGGCACTAAATGGACAACTAAGTATATGGGTGTTCCAATGTATCATTTGCAAACAATTCTTTTCTTCAAGCCAAGCCATAGCAGGTAATACGAAGGTTCATTTTAAGGATGGTTGGGTTAAAATCATGCTCATATAATAATTTTGTCGGCATAGTTAGCTCTAAAACATCAACTTTGATCTAGAATGACCTTTCGTGTGTGATGTGAGGCTTTAGGATCATTGTGATCCCTCTCGTAGATTTTATTTTAAAGTGGTGCTTCGATATGGAACCCCCATTTGATCGAGATGACCTTTATTGGAAATGTATACTACGCAATTGAGTCAGGAATGCCAAATTTGATGGGATAGCATATTTTGTTTGTAAGCATAGGGCTTTGAACGAATCCAAGCAACCCATTGGAAAAGTTTCTAATAGTGTGGATTAGTTGGTGTGTCCTTTTTTCCCTCCATCATCATAATCCTGGTCCTTGCGTTTACAGAGAGAAGCCTTGGAAGTCCACTGTGTTTGCAAACCATGTCCCCGCATTTGCAGAGAATGACGTTGGGGAACCTCCACGTTTGTGGACCTGGTCCTCATGTTCATGAAGAAGGGTGAGGGCTACCCTCAGCGTTAATGGACCTGGTCCCTGCATTCATAAAGAAGGACCTCTAGATATTATATTTCGTTTATGGCGCAAACTTAGATCATTTCTTAGACTTCAAATTACAATATCTTGAGTTTTAGATATTTAATGTGTGAGAGTGTTTGGGAAATAGTGTAAAGTTTGAGGTTATTTAATGTGTGTTAAGTTTGTATTATCGTAGGTATGTGTGAGAGTGTTATGTTTGTATTATCGTGGGTATGTGTGAGAGTGTTAAGTTTGTATTATCGTGGGTATGTGTGAGAGTGTTTGGGAAATAATGTAAAACATTCTATGGAGCAATGTTTCTCCGAAAGGGATGCCCTATCCTTTCTCTTTAGCTTTATTGATGATTTTCTTTAATTAACCAATTTCCTTCATTTTTTAGCATCGAATTATGTTCAAATCTGGGATACATGCTCAACAATTCATTTAGAACCTTTTTACGGGGTTGATTTCATAATTCTCATGATGGATCCTACAATCTCACTTTAACCTGATTTTTGATCCATCTAAAAAAATGCAATTTTAGTACCAAAATATTCGGATTAATATGGTGATCTATATTTTCATAGCGAGCAGTTATTGGAGGTGATTCAGAGGTGGATAGTTCTTGTGTGTAGATTTATAGCGCGCATGATCGGCTTTGAGGTAGGCAGTGGTCTCTTTTCTTTACTAATCCCTACAACATAATTTGTAGTATAAATTTCACATGAATTTGGATTTTATTCACCTAGTATTTCATTTACTCCTACCCTTTCATACTTTCATGATTTTTGGTTGAGCCTTAGATTTGTGTAGTTCTTTGGAGATCATAGCTTAGGATTGGACATTATTTCTTGTGTGATTTAGAATAAATATCTTTTAGAAGTTATGTGGGTGACCTTAGACTAGGTTTGAGCCTTTGATGCTTTGGTATGAATTTTCGTTGCCCTTGTACCTAGGAGTGTTTTCCGGTGGGGTTTGTTCCTAATAGGGTACTTGAGTCAAAGCTCGATAGTTCAGTGGCTCGTTGCAGCCATAGGTTTGACTTAGTCGTTCTCTATCATAAACTAGGACTTATATTTTTGGGGTAAAGCATTGATCCTAGAGATATTTCTCCCTACTTTCTTTTGAGCCATCTCTTGATTCTTTCGTTTATTATTGGACTCGTATTTGGGGGTAGGGCCACATCCCTTGAGTTGTTCCTCTCCCTATACTATTCCTGAGTCCTTGTGATGCCTTAGATTTATGTTTGGCAGAGATCTAGTGATATGTTACTGAATTACTATTATATTGTTAGGCCCAAGGACTTGTTTGAGGAGTAGTTAGATTTCAGGTTAGTTCTTTCTCTCTTTCTTCAAAATATAGAGGTAGTGGTATGATTTTCTAATCTTGTGTGCCTTGTTTTGATACATGTGATGGCATACATGTGAATTGATTATTCATTCTCACTTGTATTGTGGTACGATTTTGGTTCATGCATTGGCCCATTATTATTATGCACTGAAAGGAAGGTTTTCAATTGTTAAGATAAAAATTCTTTAAAAAGTAGTTTTAATGGGGTTCATACCACCTAGATCTCCTGATTTTTGATTTTGATACTTACGAGGTGTCGAGGACGTACTCTATTTTACCTGTGATTATGAAGGCATCTGGGATCACATCAGTTTTATGTAGTTTCATGTAGTGATTAACAATGGTTCGATGCCCTTTCTACATTATTATGGCTACTACCTTTTGGTATCGGATGGGTTTTGCGTTGTTAGCTGAGATATCCCTAAGGGTAGATATATATATATATATATTTTATTATCGATATGCGCTACTGATAATCCTTATATCTCTAATGGGGAGGACTCATCTATGGTGAGAGGCTAGTTACTGACCCTCCTATAGAGCATGATTCATCGATGTTAGTACTACTTGTGGCCTTATTTATGTTGTGAGTTCCGATATCTAGTTTCCATCGATGCTCCAACTGAATATGTTGCATTCACATACATTGCCTGTCACCAGTATATTGGTTGTGGCTTTGTACCTCCGGTAGTATGGTATGCCGATTGGGTTATGTTTACTAACTATAACATCTGGGGGTATGGTCATACGGTTGGTTATTGTTTGATTTTATCTGTACTTACTTGTGTTGTACTACTAGCTATTAAGTTGTGAGACTTGCATTGAGTTTAATGTAATATTCCTCTTTAGGTCCTATGTTGTTAGGTTTCAAAGCACATACTTGGTGATATACCTTGCCGAGTAGACTCTTTAGCACATCCTTCTTGCTAACAGGTGGTAAATTTTCCTTTCACTGGTACGATTCTTTTCTTGCTTTCTTTGCTTCATGTATCTTATTTGTCATTTTTTTCATTATCTATTCTATCGTTATTTTATCTGTTATCCCATTTGCTTATGTTGTACTTTCCTTGTTTATATGTTATTTATACTTAATTTATCTATGAAGCTCACTCAGCCTAAGTCTACTATGTACTATTTGTTAGGTACTAATACTACACTTTTTCCACTACATATTGTAGTGCAAGTCCTTGCTATTGATTGACCCTCGTGCAGAGCTGCTATGGATCTCGGAGATCGGGTGAGCTCCTAGTGTCTAGAGTTACTGATTCCCATCTACCTTTATTTAGTCTAGTCTTAAATGTTGCATTTATGAAAGCCCTTTACTCTTGTTTTGTGTATTAGATGCTTGATTACAAACTGATGTCAGGTCTTAATGTGGGTTCTAGTTAATTATTTCTTCATTTGTCAAGTTCTTCTCCATCTTTGGTAGCTTTTTACTTTTTATGGTTATGGCTCGCCAGATAGATTATTACCTATGATTTTGGTATTGTTAGGCTTACCTGCTGGTGGGTTATAGTAAGTGCCATCATGGCGTGAGGGTTGGGTTGTGACAAGTTTGTATCAACAATGCCTAGTAGAGTCCTGCAAGGTCAATACGAAGATGCCCGTATCCTATCTTCGGGAGGTTGTAGGGCACTCTTGGGAAATTCTGTTCTTGGCTCCTTATCATGTGTTCTACTTTCGATAATTTTAGAACTACTTCATTGGAATCTAATCTCTCTCAGACGAACAACATGAGGTTTTTGGTGGATATGATTAGAGCATCAGCACGTCCGACTAGAGTTGTAGTAGGTAGTTTCTAGGTTAGAGATGGATTAGTGGTTCCTCAACAAGGTTCATCATATGCTTCAGACTATATAGTCAGATTTCGAGTGAATCGAGCATACCTCCGCTTTCTTCCCTATAGAGCAAGATTTGAGCAAGAGATTTGTTCGAGGGTTGAATTTACCACTCTGTTTGGACTCAAATCACTTGGTAGCAACAAGACCTACTTTTCTTCAAGTTTTGAGTAATTTGAGAGACATGGAGCAAGCATGTCTTAAGACTTTCAAAGGTGATTACTGGTTTGGTGAAGGTTCTCTACCTCCTGGGCCCATCAACCCTATAGCAGCAGTACCAGGAGATCCTAAGATAGGTTATAGTTCTTGAAATAGACTGAGTTTAGGTTTGAGTTCCCAAGGCATGAGCCATGCTCATTCAGGTCATGGGATCTCTTCTGCAGTAGCTTTGTCTTTTTAGTAGTCCATATTTTGTTTAATGTGTTAAGAATATGGCAAGCAAGGCGACTATGTTAGTGAGTAACCTATGACCTTATAGCATTAGTGATAGGCTAGGTAGGTTCAAGGCCACCAGGCTTTGATACAATCATCTAAGAGTAGTCCCCTAGGTGTTAGAGTTGGTCCAAGGTTACCATGGCAGATAACGCAGTTCATTGTGTTTTTCACAATGAACTCCCTAGGCTAGGTTGGTCAAAGCTTGTTTTATTTGTAGAGGATTGGGCCATCGATCTAAAGAGTATCCCTAGTGTGGGACCACAGTGAGGAATATTAAGCTGTGTTTTTCTTGTAAGTTAGTGGCATATCAATCAGAGGTGGTACTCAATTTGCTGTTGTTGGCAGTTCGATATTCAAGTTGAGGTCGGCCATGCCCCTTCTACACTTCTCCAGGACGATCGGAGGCTAAGGCTCTAGATATTTAGTGTATTTGCATGATTTTATTACTTTACCCTTCATTTCTTATATTGTGTGCATTCGGTTTTTCATACCCATATGTGCCTATTTGACTTATTATTCATCTTATGATTGTGGTTTTGGCTCTACTTGGAGGTATGTGTATCTGTTTTAGTTCTGTTGTTAATTTCTTTAAGCAATAGATTGACTAGATCGTGCTTCCATGTTTGGGAGTAGTGATTTGGTTTTTCTTTTCTGCTTCCCTTGCTTTATGCTTTATTATATGTTGATCCTTGGTTAGGGAGGTGACTAGGCTAGCTTTTCCCGTTGGGGTTGGGTTGTGTTGTTGGACCTAGTTGGCTTAGAAGGTTGCCTTAGTTGTATGTGGTTCCTTTTAGTTTGTGGTTTAGAGTTGGTGGCTGGGGGAGTCATGTGTTCTAATTGATCGCTTCCTCCCTTTTGCCATAGTCTTTTATTCGACGGAGTGTTGTGACTCCCTTGTTTTGTTTTTTGAATTTACTCTTTCAAGCATTTTGGTGGTTGGTTATGGATAGCTAGATTTTTTATGTATTATTCGCTGCGGTAGCTAGGTTTTTGTGGTTGTATTTCTAGCTCTCGGGGTTTGGTTGTATTGTGGAGTCGGTCTGGTTGTGCTCCTTGCCGAATTCAAACTTTTGTTTCAGTTTGGGGATGGACATTTGCTTAGAAGGTTCATCCATATGATAGGGTCAATGTAATTCATGGAATCTATGTTTTGGTTTTGGTTTAGGATGTGAGGTTTGTGTTTGTCTCATCTAATATCTTGCAGTGTTCGCTGATTGGAGTTGATACCCTTATGTTGTGATCAATTCGCACTCTCAGAGTAGTTCATGGGCTCATGATTTTGGTCTCTAGAATCGGGCTTAGTGCAGCTGTATTGTTCACGTGATGATCGTCTATTGGGATAGAGTGGTGGGCTCTAAAAAGCTGTGTTTTAGCTAGGCTTGTTAGTTTTAAGAGTTAGGGATGGATTCTGGCTTAGCCCTGGGTTGTGTTTTTTTTATGTGGGATGTTGTCGATTTCATCCGTTTAAAAAAGGTATGTTTGCTTTCAAAGTTGTGTTGTGAGGTCTTGCAGGTGGGACTCAAATGGTGTTACAGATGTTCAATAAGTCTAATAATAGGTGGGACACACCTAGTGGTTAGAAGATATTGGATTTCTAAGCTTCAGGTTGGTATGTAAATTGATAAGGTTGGTTTGCTTCTTCTATGTTCTTGTGAATGCTTAGTTCGGTGTTTTTGTTATGTTCGGTTGTTTTTTATCTAGTTAAGTGAGAGCTAGAGTTAAAGAACGAATTGGAGGAATTTTTGGCGTTCTAAAGTGAGCTTATGAATTTTCTTCTAATCTTGAATTTTATTTCTGCGTTGTTTGATTCTAAGGGTGCCTAAGGGTTTGGTAGAGCATACAAACCAAGTCCACGTCTATTTGTGGTTTAAGACGACGAGTGTCCTTGACTTTCTAGGATGATAGGCCTTTTTCTTAGTGGATATTATAATGACCCTCTAGTTCCTTTTCTCTACTTTCCAATCTTTTAAGCTTTTAGAGCTTTTCGGTAGTGATCCTAAGTCATTTATGACTTGTTGGCACTGACAGTTTAGTATCATGGATGTTTGTTCGGCTTTAATGCCCGTTTATGTGTTTTGCAGACTTTGGAGTTTAAAGAATTGACTTTGATCAAAACTCTAGGAAGATGGCCTCAAATGGAATTTTTATTGTTCCATCAGCTTTGGAAGGATCATTTTAGGCTAGGAACATGGTTGTCTTGATTCCCGAGGCTATCAATGCGAGGTTGTTTCATTAGGCGTTTATCCTTTAAGCTTTAACCTCGGTTTCACTTTAGTTAACGTTCTTAAAAATCATGCTCGGGTTAGAATTTTATCAACGTGATTAGCTCTGAAACATCGATTTTTGTTTAGAACGACCTTTCATACATGTCTCAAGGCTATTGGACTCATTTTGATCCCACTTGTGAATTTTTCTTAAGATGGTGCTTGAGCGTGGGACCCACTTTTTATTGAAAAACTTCTGTTGGAAATATTGACTGCATCGTTGAGTCCAAACTGCTAAATGTGGTGGAGTAGCATATCTTGTTAGCACACATGAGGTTCCAAACGAATAGCGAGCATCCTGTAAGAGAAGTTTCTTACTTTATGGACCAGCTGGTGCAGCCTTTGCAGGTGCGTCTTCTTTTTCCCTACATAATTGTAGACCTGGTCCTTCCACTCTCTGAGAAGAACCTTGGAAGTCCTCCGCATTCATAGACCTGGTCCCCATGTTCACAGAGAAGGATCTTAGGGAACCTCTGTGTTTGTGGGCCTGGTACCGGTCCCCACATTCGTGGAGAAGAACCTTTGGCTATTATATTTCATTTCTAAAATGAACTCAACTTATTTCTCGGACTTCAAATTGCAATATCTTCAGTTCTAGACCTCTTTTTGAGGCGATACAAAGTGTGTTGGGTTTGTATTGATTGTGGGTACATATGGTAGTGAAGGTAATCTTTGTCCCAAAGGGGCTGCCCTATCCTTGCTCTTTAGCTCTATTTAGGATTTTCTTGCATGAACTGATTTCCTTCATTTTCAAGCATTGAATTGTGTCCTAATTTGGGACACAAGCTCAATAATTCATTTAGAACTCTTTCTATGGAGTTAACTTCGGAATTTCCATTGCGATTCCCACATCCCCATTTTAGACCCGATTTGGGGTCTGTCTCCAAAATTGTAATTTAGGTGTCAAAACATCCATATTGACATGATGATCAATATTTTGATGGTGTAGAAATGATTGGAGGGAACTTAGAGGTGGATAAATTTGGTATGGTGGATTTGAAGTGCGCCTGATTGACTTCTTCATAGGCAGCGGTCTCCTTTCTAGAGTAAGCCCTACTTGGTAATGTGTAGTATAAATTTCATGTGATTTTAGATTGTAATCACCTAGTATTTCATTTCCCTTCATCTTGTCCCATTTTCGTGATTCCTAGTTGAGCCTTAGATTAGTGCAATTCTTTGGAGACCTTAACG
The DNA here is from genome assembly GCA_029948455.1 of Solanum rostratum. NCBI lineage: Eukaryota > Viridiplantae > Streptophyta > Magnoliopsida > Solanales > Solanaceae > Solanum > Solanum rostratum. Next base: position 56,346,457 of record CM057051.1, read on the forward strand.
TTGGCTTGGGTCTTTGATTCTAATACTTAGAAGAAATATCTTTTAAGAGTTATTCAGGTGACCTTAGACTACATTTGAGCCTTAGATGGTTTGGTATTTCATTGCCCTTGTAGCGAGGTGTGGCTTTTGGTAGAGCTTGTTCTTAATAGTGTACTTTGAGCCAGTGCCCGAGACATTATGGCTCGTCATAGCCATAGGTTTGACTTAGTCATGTTTTATCGTAGATCGGGACTTATGTTTATGGGGTAATGCAGCGATCCTAGAGATATTTCTCCTCTACTTGCGTTCGAGCCATCTTTTAATTCTTTTGTTTGTTATTGGACTAGTATGTAGGGGTAAGGTGGCATCCCTTGAGTTATTCCTCTCCATGTATTATTTTTGACTCCTTGGAATTTCTTAGCTTTATGTTTGGCAGTGAGCTAGTGATATATTGAGTTATTATTATATTGTTGGGCTTGAAGCCTTGTTCATGTAGCAGTAGGATCCCAGGTTATTTTTCTCTGCCTTCGTAAATATAGAGGTAGTGGTGTGATTTTCTAATCTTGTATACCTTTTTTGGTTTCTCGTGATGGCATCCATTGCATTGGTTGCTCATTCTAACTTGTGGTGTGGTACGATCACGATTGATTTATTGGCTCATCATTATCATGCACGAAAATGAAAGTTTCATACCATTGATATAAAAATTTGTTTAAAACTAGTTTTAATGAGGTTTATACCACCTGGATCACTTGATTGCATGATTTTGATACTTACGAGGTGTCGAGGACACGCAAAATATTATTTGTTACTACGGAGGTACCCAGGATCACCTCAGTTTCATGACTTGACTAGCTAGTGTTTTGATGCCCTTTTTGTAATTTTACGGATACTGTTATTGGGTATCGCATGGATCCTACCTTCCTAGTTGGGATTTCCTTAGTGGTATATCTATCTACTTGATTAGTGATATGCATTACAAATGATCCTGGTGCTCCATTGGGGGGCTTCATCTGTGGAGAGAGATCTGGGCTCTAGTTTCAGCACCCCCCCCCCCCCCCATAGAGCCTGGATCAATCGATATTAGTACCACTGGTGGATTTATCTGCAGTGTGAGGTCCGCGATCAAGTTGCCACCGATGGACATACATCATATCTTACATCACCGGTTAGGTACCTCTGATAGTAAAGGATGTTGGTTCGGTTATGTTTGCTGACTTTGCCATCTCGTGGTATGATCGTCTAGTTGGTTATTGTTTGATTTTATCTATACTTACTTGTGTTATACTGCTAGCTATTAACTTGTGGGACTTGCTTTGGTTTAATGTAATACTCCTCCTTAGGTTGAGTGGGATTAGTTCCTAGGATATTATGTTTTATGCATATAATTGGCTTTACCATTGCTTGTTGCTTGCTGAGTAGATTCTATAATATATCCTTCTTTCTAGCAGGTAGTAGATTTGCCTTTCCCAGGTATGCTTTTTGTCTTGCTTTCTTCGCTTGTGTATGCTATTCATCATTATTTTTCATTATCTATTCTATTGTGATTGTATCTATTGTCTAGTTACTTGTGTTGTACTTGCCTAGTTTATATACTATATGTACTTGCTTAATTTGTACAGCTCATTTGGCTTATGCCTACTGAGTACAATTCTTTTGACACTCATACCATACTTCTAGACCTTGCAGGTCGTATTGAGAGTCCTCTCTATTGATTGACCTTCGTACAGAGCTGCTATGGATCTCGAAGATTGGTGTGAGCTCTGGGCGACCAGAGCATTCAATTTCCATCTGCTTTTATCTAGGCTAATCTTTCTATTGTATTCAGAGATATCCTGTACTGATATTGTATTTCCAAAAGACTTATGCTCTTGTTTTGTGTATTAGATTGCTTATTACGCATGGATTGCAGGTCTTGGGTTAGGTTCTTATATATATTAATTCTATGGTCTGCTAGTTCTTCTCCTTATTTGCCAATTTTTTACTTCTTATGGTTGTCTTCCATGGATACTTTGTTACCTATAGTTTTGAGTTATGGGTTAGAATTACCTACTAACAGGTTGTAGTAGGTACTATCATGGTCTGATAGGTGGGGACGTGACACCTGATAATGTTAAAGATTATTGATTCTTACATATGTTTTTGCTGTGTAACAAAAACATCAGGAATCTTTTGAACATTGGCTTATTATATGTCCTATATATAAAGAGTGGTTGATCTTATTTCCTAGAGCTTCTGGTATACATAGTCCATTCATTCTTCTCAAACAAATTGTGGAAGAATGAGAGAGTTGCTAAGTTTAAACCTTTGTTTAGAGTTGTCCTTCTTTTTTTTAATTATTTGTCAATTACGAATAAGAAGGAATAACATTTATCAAGGGGGAAAGGTGTTAAAGTATGCTATGAAATAGAGATTAATAGAAATTTGTATCTATTTGCATCCTATAGATACCCCTGGATTTAGCAAGTACTAAACAATTGGCCTTTGTTAGGAAAAGCTTTGAAAAGTTACCATCCTCTGATTACTAGTCAAGTCGCTAAATGGGAATATCTTGATATAAGCAAGTTTAGATGTAATTCAAATGGCTCCTTTGATCATAATATGGAGAAAAGTTGTGTTGCTTTTTGTATAAGGATTCATCTTGGAGAGTTGATATTTGTAGAAGCTAAAAGAGTGGAGGCAAGCTCTCAAAGGCAAAAATGAGAGCTTTGATGCTTGGAATAGAATATTGTATTAACAACAATATCCTTCATCTTACAATAAAAAATGATTCTTTAATTATAAGAAGGTAATGGATGGACAACGGAAAATACTTTGGGTTATTGCAGTTGAAGTCAGAGAAATTAAGAGAATGATGATGGAGTTTAAAGTGGAGACTATGAACATTTTCAATATGGAGATTGTGCACATTTTCGGAGAAGTGAACAACTTTGTAGATTTTTTCAACTCACGTGTGTGTTTAGTGATGCAAGCACAAGCATCAAACAATATCATACAGTTCAAGAATTTTCCTAAAAGTCTAGAGCTATACTTATGTTAGAGAAAATCAAGTGCCCAATATTAGACTAAAAAAGTGCCAAACGGAGTCATACAACTTGAATATGCTCTAATCAACAAATAATAGGCAAGAATACAGGAAGATCACCTATAAAGGGCTATCGAGAAACATAGTTTGGATTTTTTTCAAAATTATTGCAACTAACTTGTTTTATTATCATATATATAGAGCTTAGAAAGGATTTTAATGGAAAAAGTGTTCAACGCCTTCTAAAACTGAGGGTTCTTGCAATGATATCAATTTCATTGGAGCTCAATCTATAGAATTCAAAGTGATATTAAGTTAGAATTTAACAATTTTTTATTTAAGGTTTTTCGATCTAGAACCCTACTTTGAATACGATGTTGAAAGCACGATTTGTAAGCTAAAGAAGTCTTCAAAGAGATGAAACTCATGAGGTTTGTGAGACTTGTAAACGCCTTTGTGGATGTCACTTAAGCTCGTTAGATTTGTTGTTGAGAAATGATGGTCGATGTGAGATTATCGGAACGGAATGGAGTGGGTCGGGCTGTTGTCTCTGGAACTTTCCTATGTCTTTTGATTTTTGTTCATTATTTTCTTTTTGTCTTTTCTCTTAATCTTTTTTTAAACTTTGTAGGATTGTATTTGGGCCATTTTTGGGCTCAAATTATTATTTTAATAATCTGAGCTTTGCTCGATTATCATAAATAAGAAAGACTATTCATAATGGAATAAAAAAAAGTTTCTAAAGAACTTTTTTGGAATTGAATATTGAACGTTACGATTAAACTAAAGGAAAAACAACTTAAATAATCATAAATGGAACAAACAACAAAAAACAACAACACACCCAGTGAAATCCCACAGTGGGGTCTAGGGAGGGTAGAATGTACGCAGATTTTACCATTACCTCATAGAGGTAGAGACGTTGTTTCCTGGGAACCCTCGTCTCAAAAATCCATAAGTAGAATAAACTATATATGGCAAAAAGGAAAGAAAAAGAAAAGGAAATAGAAAGAAAGACTAATAACGAAAAATACATGATAGTATGTAAATACGATAAAATTAACACATATAGGACAGAAAATGACAACACATGATATAAAGACATGACAAAACCTGCTACCCTACTATACCACACGGCAAGACATCAACTTAAATCTACTAACCTATTAGTCCGCTACTCTAATTCACGACCTCCACTCGTTCCTATCTAAGGTCATGTCCTCGGTGAGATCAAATTTCACCATATCTTGTCTGTCACCTCCCCCTAATACTTCTTTGGTATACCTCTACTCCTCCTTGTAACTCCTATATCCAACCTCTCGCACCTCCTAGAAGGAGTCATCGGTACTTCTTCTCTGCACGTGTCCAAACCATCACAGTCTCGCTTCCCTCATCTTGTCAGCCAAAGGGATCACCTCTAGCTTCTCCCGAATATTCTCATTCCTAATCTTATCTCTCCTGGTATGTCCACATATCCATCTAAACATCCTCACCTCCGCGATCTACATCTTCTGAACTTGTAAGTTTTTATTGGCCAACACTTCACCCCGTACAACAAAGAATGTCTAACCACCATCCTGTAAAACTCACCTTTGAGTTTAGGTGGTATCTTCTTATCACACAATACTCCAGAGACAAGCCTCCATTTCATCCATGTTGCCCCAATACAGTGTGTGACATCATCGTTGATATCGCCACTACTCTAGATGATGATGTGCCCAAGATATTTAATGTTCTCCCTCTTGGGAATAGGTTGGATGGAAAGCCTCGCATTAATCTACTTCATACATTGCAACACTGAATTCACACTCCAATAATTCTGTTTTAATTTAGTCCTACTCAGTTTGAACCCTTTAGATTCCAAAGCGTATCTCCAAAACCTCCAATCCCTCATTAAATTTAGCTCGAGTCTCATCAATCAATACGATGTCATCTACAAATAGCACACACTATAGAACCTTCTCTTGAATAGACCGTGTCATCTTATCCATCACCAAGGCAAACAGAAAAGGGCTCAACACCGATTTGATGAAGTCTAATCGCAACAGAAAAATACTCTAAGTCTCCTCCCACCATTCTTACCCGAGTTTTGGTTTTGTCATATGTGTCTTTTATAGCCCTAATATAGGCCATTGGAACACCTTTCACCTCTAGACACCTCTATAGGACATCCCTTGGAACCTTGTCATAGGCCTTTATCGAGATCAATGAACACCATATGAAGGTCTTTCTTTCTTTCCCTATATTTCTCCACTAATCTCCGAACAATATGGATTGCTTCAACAGTCAAACGCCTCGACATGAATGCAAACTGATTTTCTGAATAGCCACTCCTTTTCTTACCCTAATCTCCACCACTCTCTCCCATACCTTCATAGTGTGGCTTAACAACTTGATACCCCTGTAATTATTACAATTTTGAATATCACCCTTGTTCTTGTACAATGGAACCATTGTACTCCTCCTCCATTCATCGGGCATCTTGGCAGTCTTCATAATAACATGGAACAGTCTAGTCAACCACTCTATGTCATGCTTGACCATGTTCTTCTAAAAATCTACCGGAATCTCATCCGTTCCGATTGGCCTCCCTCTCTTCAACCTACTAATAGAACGTCTAACCTCCTTAACTATAAACTGCCTATAATAACCTCCCCGTCTAATCCTCGGTTGGGAATTAAAAGCCTTCTTCTTCTTTTCTCTCTTAATCTATAAATCCATCACTAGAAGCCTATGTTGAATGGAAATATTTTCACTTGGAATAACCTCGCAATAAGAACAAAAAAAGAAAAAGGAAGAAAAAAAAAACGACATCTCTCCTTTTTTTCTTTTGCAATTAGATTCTTTTCTTTCTATTTTGATTTATTTTATTTCATTCCTATTCTCCTTTCTCAGAAAAAGGGCCTTTTACCAAAGTAAAAGATTACTTCGTTCTTGATAGTTATATACTTACTCAGTGGATAGGAACATACTCTGGATCAGAATTGTGGGGAGTACTTCTTGAGTCTTAGCTACTGTACTATGAAAGATAACCAAGTGATTTTCCCTCTTCGAGATAACTAACTAAAAGGCTTTGGAAAAATCCAAGAGAGACATCCCACCTCCATTCCTTTCCCCAAAATGAAAGCCTCTATAAAGATCTTCAAACTTGCTAGTGGTTTCCTCGATATGTCCGTTAAAATCACCCCAATAAAGATTTTTTCTCTCTTTGGTATGCCTCACACAACCTCATCTAAATCTTCCCTAGAGAGCTTTTTGACTTCCTCATCCAGGCCTATTTAAGGCACATAGGCACTAACTATATTTACTCATGCCTACCAACCACAAGTTTGATTGACATCATCCTATTACTAAACCTCCTAACCTCAACCACATATTCCTTAAGGTCCTCGTCACTAGGATACCTAAACCATTTCTATCCCTAGAACCACCCGAGTTCCATAGCATAAACCCATCTACATCCCGAGGTTTGGTACCTACTCATCTAGTGTCCTGAACACACGCTATATTAATGTCTCCTCTTAAAACACTTCGTTAGCTCTATGGATTACCCTGTAAGTGATTCTATATTTCACGACGCTATCCTTAACGTAAATAAGCCCGTGCCTCTCTTACCACTCCTACCCCTTACCTCCGACCCCAACCGACAACATGACCCTAGTAGACCATTAGATCCTGACGCCACTAAACTAAGAATTAATAATTTGCTAAGCTACAGAGATCAAGAAGATACATTTTAGAGAAAACCCTATGAAACCCAATAAAAAAGAATAGGGAAATATAAGGTATACTACTTAAAAATCACAATAAGATAAACAAGAAAAGGCACCCAATATGATAAGTAAGATCTTCACCACAACACAAACAACAATATGTAACACTTTTGCCAGATGTAGAGAGATACAACAAGTCCTCCGTCCCAGATTCCATCGCTGCAGAAATATACAGTGAAGGAAACACAAACAACAAAGGTAAATAATGTAAAAGGCAAATATGTAACAGCAAGAAAGAAACCACAAATAAATATTTAACTGGCAAAAAATACAAGGCAGGTAAAAGGATAAAATAAGAAATAACAAGGGATTTGGAAGTTATCACCTGGATTCTAGTCCGAAAAAGTTTCTTGAACGTTTTTGGAATTTGTGTACGTTGCCGAAAAACTTATTTTCCCCGGAATATCTCGCTGGAAGCAGAGACTTCTGAGCGATGCTGACTGGAAGACTCTGATCGGGATTTGGAGTGCTCTACCGGGAAGGTCTTGAAAAAGATTCCAGAATCTTAAACTAGGAATCCCACAAAGAATGGAGAGCCATCAAAACCCTAGATCGAATAGGCTATAGAAATAAGCTTCAAATATCCACCGGAGATGAATCACAGTCATCGTCATTCTGAAGTTCGCAGTCATCGTTCTGAAGTTCGTGAGAAGCTGAAGCCGCTCGACTCGGTGTTGCTGGAAGAATTATGAATCCAGTGTATGTAAGGTGGTTTTAACGATGAATGAACACCAGAAATTGAAAGTTTTAGATGAGCGTGCCGGAACCTGAAGATAAGGAGATATGGATCCCACAAAAGTCGACAGATCTGATTTTGTCGGAGAAAGAGATCACAGATGAGTTCGCCTAAGAGATGCAAAAGTTCATGCCCTAGAGATGCAAAAGTTCACACCGAAGCCGATGTTTATCTTTTGTGAAAATAAAATTAAATAATCATAAATGAAAATATATTTAAATGCATGATTTTCATCTTTGCTTTGACAAAAGCACGTAACTTCCAAAAGAAAAAAAACAATGAAGCTTTGAAATTGGTTTATATTAATTAATCTTTTTTGGAATTTATTATTATTTTTATATATAATTAAGATAAAGTGAAGAAGATATAAATTTCTCAAAAGCTGTAAGTATTAAATTTAAATTTTAAAATTAAATTTTTAAATATTTTTATCCTAGTGTTTACATACATCAGTAAGTTCACTTTTTTAATTTTAATTTTAATTTATTCCTATTTTAGTGTTTGGTTAATATAGTAACATTTTTTAAAAACATATCTTTGAATTTTAAAACTACTATAATTTTTTAAGTTTTTTCTTGGGGGGGGAGGGGGGGCGCAGAATGGGGGGTCGGGTGGGGTAGTAGGAGGTCAAGAGGTAGGGGTAAAAATTACTATAATTACAAAAAAGTGAAAAACAATAGCAAATAAAAACTTGTAATGAAAACTCTTACTGATACAAAATTTGGGATATTATCTTCTTCTTTTGCGTTTTCCCCTAATTTAATTCTTTTTCTTTTGATTGTTCTTTATAAAATTAAGAGTGTGCTTTGTTATGACTTTTAATAATAAAAAATCAAAACAACTTAATTATCTAAAATTCTAAAAAGAATAAATAAAATGTATTCTATTATTGTTCTTATTTGTTGTTTTACTGTAATCTGCATTACTTAGTATTGTTATATCTATATTTTTTTAATCGCTTGTGACATGATTTTGTTTTATTTCTATTATTTTGAGCATTGTTTAATTTAAAAGATACATCATTTGATAAATAAATTCATTCTAAGAACAAATTGATAAACGATCGAAATACAAATGAAAAAAGTAAATGAATAAATGTGAAGAAAAACAGATATACATAATTAAACTATCAATTAAATATCATAATCATTTATAAAATCAAATACATCTAAAATTGATACTTATAGCTTCAATTCAAATTCTAATAAAGCCAAAACTACTTCATAAGAGTACAAACTTTTTAACTCAAACCCCAAACAACATTTTTCCTCAATGTAAAATTTATTAACACATACATATATATTAAAAGTCCAAGTGAGATCATATCAAATGTGTGTATCAATCTCTGTTTAATCTTTAGTTTTCTGAAGCAAATTTTTCAGTTACTTTAAACTTGCAAAATTGAATTCTGAAGCCAAAAGATTAAAACAGAACAATTAAAGAAAGTATGTTGTTACACCCAACAATTTAACAAATTACCCCTAGATTAGAGATTGCCCACATAACGCATCATCACTAACTTCTTTTGGCAAATCCAAGGTGAAATCATTATCAGCACAAAATATTGAGTGAAAAAGTGGTCTCGGTTGAATTTTGGGACAACCGGAGCAAAAGATAATTTTTTGGGGCATAATGTAATTTCCAATATAAAGTGTGTGACCCCTCGCATCGCAGAGATGCCCCAAAATGGGTTGTTTTCACTCTTTACACATAAAACTCATTCAATGGGTGCGATTTACGTATTTCATAAAAAAATGAACTAATGTGAAGCAAGTTTGTGAGTCGGACCTACTCCATCAAAGTTCAAAGTTTTCTTGTCAGCTAACATTTTAATAAGGAGCATCCTATACTTTTACCCACCCACTCCTACACTTAATCCAAGACTAATATAGGTCATTTTCAACCTTTGAGAGGAGGTGAGCTCCTTCCAGATGAGTCTGAGATCATTGATTTGTTTGAGTTATTGATGTGTCACTTGTCTACTCTTTGTTCTTGCATAGATAGACATTTGACTAATGATGTGAATTGATGTTTACTTTGAGTTGATGTTGTTTTCATAGTATTCTACCTGTGTCTGTTGCACTCAACTATTTTACATACCAGTACATTCCAAGTACTGATGTCCACTCTAGACTGCATTATTTTATGATGTAGGGGCAGGTACAAGAGATCATCAACAGACGCTCCGTTGAAGATCTCAGATTTGAAGTTAACTTGGTGAGCCTCCCCTACTCCGGAGGACCCACTACATTTATTCATCTTGCTTTAGAGTTAGAGATTGGACTATTTCTTTATTTTGGATTTGGGTAACTATGGGTTTGTCATTGGCACCACATGAGTAGTAATAGAGTTTTCATAGACGATGGTTGATGTTGTGAGCAAGTTATTTCTATTAATAGGCCTCAGAAAGAATCTTGGTGTGGAGCTTTCTGATGTTTGGCACATATAAATGGACCTAGTTTTAAGGACTCCACCTCCAATTAGCTGAAATAAAAGATGTTGTTGTTGCGGAATACTTTCCCCCAGAGACATAAGCTCAGAATCCTCGTGTTGTCGCTATTTTACTGCAGTAACAAAGGAAGATTCTGCTATATTCTGAACAATTACACCTCCACCCTCCGCATCTACTAGCCACACCTGCAAACTAGTGAGCTAACTTAGATCTTTTGTCATTTTAACTTATCAGATTCATCATGGCTTAGACTTCCTATGGACTTCCAGTAAAGAGTATCAGCAACAAAATTAGCTTTATCGGGATGGTATAAAATGTCACGTCATAGTCCTTTAGTATTCTAGCCATCTCCTTTGCCATAGGTTTAGCTCCTTTTGCTTAAATAAATATTGGAGGCTCTAATGGACGGTAAAAACATCAATATGAACCTCATATCGATAATGCCGCCAAATCTTTAGGGAAAAAACAACTAAGGCAAGCTCAAGATCATGAATAGGATATGCTTTGTTAATGTTTCCGCAACTTTCTGGAAGCGTATGCGATAACCCTATCATGCTGTATAAAAACACAACCTAGGCAAATTCTCAAGGCATCACACTATATAATATAACCTTTACTGCCATCTAGAAGAGCAAAAATAGGTACAGTGGTAAGCTTTTTTATTAGCTGCTGAAAACTCTATTTACATGTTTTAATCCACTGAAACTTAGCAGCATTATGTGTCAATTTTGTCAGTGGTGTAAAGATAGAGGAGAATTCATCAAAACACCTTCTATAATATCCTACCAAGTCTAAAAAGCTATGGACCTAGATCAGATTCAAGGGTCTCGACCAAGCCATCACTGCTTCAATCATTTGGCCATCGACCTTAATACCATAGCCAGTAATAACATGACCAAGAAAAGCTACAAAAGTTGACCAAAATTCACATTTGAAGAATTCAGCATAAATTCTCCTGGAGAGTCTGTAATATAGCTCGAAAGTGGTATGCATGCTCAGCTTCTGACTGTGAATATATCAAGATGTCGTCAAAAATCATAATCATAACTTTATAGTAGAATGGTTTAAAGACTTAATTTATTAGATCCATAAAAACTGTTGGGGCATCTGTAAGCTCGAATGACATGGAAAGGAACTCAAAATGGCCATACCTTGTCCGAAATGTTATCTTTGGACTATCAACATCCCTAACTCGCAACTGGGGTAATCAGATCACAAGTCGATCTTTGAAAAGCATTTGCACCATGCAACTGGTCGAACAAGTCATCAATCCACAAAAGAGGATACTTATTCTTGATAGTGACTTTATTTAGTTGTTTGTAATCAATTCACATCCATAAGGAGCCATCTTTCTTTAGAGCAAAGTGCATCGGAGCACCCCAAGGAGACGTACTTGGCTTAATAAAGACTTTATCTAGTAAGTCATGCAATTATTCCTTTAATTCTCTTAGTTCTGCTGGAGCCATTTTGTAGGGAGGAATGGATATAGGCTGCATATCGAGAAGCAGATCTATGCCCAAATCAATTTTCCTTTCCGGGGAATTTTTGGAAGCTCACCAGGGAGTGCCATCAGGAATTCATTCATAATAGGGACGGATTGAATGGTCATTGGCTCCTTGATCAATATGCCAGCATGAACTAGATGGTATATACAGCCTTGATCAGTTAGCTTCCAAGCCATAAAGTATGAAATAAATTTACCCTTTTGTGTGGCAGCATTACCCTTCTATTCGAGGATAGGCTCACCTGAAAAATGAAAGAGCACAAGCTTTGCACGATAATCAGTATTAGCATAACAAGATGCCAACCAATCCATACCCATAACGACATCAGAATCTAGAATAATCAATTCAATTAAATCAAATAGAGGTTGGATGTTCATTAATTAATGTTGTACAACCTCGATAGATGTGACCACCTATAATTCAGTCGCCAACTGGCATAGATACCTCAACTAAGCATGAAAAAACCTCAGATCTCATATCAAGCTTACTAGAAATAAATGGAGTAATATATGAAAATATAGAGCAAGGATCTATCAGTGCATAAACAACATGAGAATGTATTGTCAATACACCTATGACAACATCCAGTGATACCTTTAAATCCTATCTGCCTGTGAATGCATAAAAGCGATTCTAGCCACCAGTAGAACGTGAAATGTATCATTCACCTCTTCCCCCTAATGTGAAGAGGCCGGTCGGGAAGCATGTACAAATGATGAAGAGGCTGCTACGGATCCCGAAGGCTGAGTTGGTGTAACTCTGCCTAATTGCGGGCACTAGCTAATAAAATATCTTGTCTGCCCACAATGGTAACACACATCTAAGCCCTTTCTACATTTCTTGATGTGAAGCTTACCTTACTATGTACATGGAGGATTAAGTTGTCTCATTTGTGCAGAACGCTTTTGTCGATGGCTTTCAGGCTGGCGTAAACTCTGCCCTGGTCCTGACTGAATATAACGATCAAATTGTTGGCCTTGCATCTATAGTGGGAAAGTACCTATTGACTGTGGTGGATATCAATTAAGTGGGGGGCCAAAAATCACCTCGCAGTTCCCTATAATACCCTATAGTATGAGATCTCTTGGTCTGCTCCTTGTCTTTGTGGGTACCACAAATCCAACGACAAAAGACCTCTGTAGTCTTAGTGAAAGCCTGTACAAGGGAAATAGCTATACCATCCTATAAAGATGTTATCCTATAGTCTCTAATCAGATAATCCCCTAAACCATCCATATAATGATAAACTCAAGTGCTCATGGTATATACAATATCTGGTGCGTACCTAGATAAAGAAATGAACCTAAGGTTATATATACTCCCTTACAAGCAAATCCCCCTACCTCAAATTGATAAACTGGTCAAGATGGGCCTCTTGAACCTCCCATGGTAAGTAATGGGCTAGAAATACCTCAGAGAAGCCCTCCCACTTTGCTGGCAGAGCATCAAGCCCCTGGGATCTCTTCCATGCCTCATACCCTAAGATGGCTACATCACGTAGTCAAAAAGAACCCAACTCCACAACCTCGGTGATGGAGGCATGCATCACCCTCAATACTCTATACATATGGTCTATAAAGTCCTTGGGATCCTTAGTGGAATTGGATCTTGTAAATACTGGAGGGTCCATGTGAAGAAACTCTCGAACCTTTGAGCTTTCTGTCCGATCTCTTCTTGTGTTGGCTCTCGACTCTAGTTATTTATCATGAGTTAAAGCCATCTTAGTCAGCAGCTGAACTTCCTCCCTCATCCCCTGCTCCCCAATCTCTAATGAGGGAACAACTGGTGTTGGAGGGCCTGCGTCCCTATACCGTTGAAACTGATGGGGCTGGGGAACTACATCTCCTCGGCCTCAATAGTTGTTGGGGAAGCTAGTATTATGGGTACTAGAGAATCATTGTGTACCTTCATGGAAAATATATTCCTCTTACTCAGCGAGGAACGACTAGTACCTTCTCTTTGATCCATACCTAGTTCATGTTGTGCCATCTCATGAGCGTAGGCAGCCTATTAAATAAAAACCATAAAGCACAATCTAGATTTCATATGTTTCTATAGATTTTGCTCTATAGCACAATCTATTAAGTGAAAGAAATGTAACAATCCCTAAATACCTCATAGCCTCATGATTATAAAAGTGGTGCACAACATATCTAAAAGCAAGACTTTACTAGACACGACATTGGGGACTCTTTGGGATACGACTTGCTCTGACACCATATTTGTCATGCCACAAAAGAAGAGGAGGTGCAATTGGCTTTCGATACCATCATTGGTTGAGTAAGCTACTGAACAACCAGCTAACTAGACTAGGGTCTAAAAGATTGGACAACATAATGTTTGAAAAACTAATTCTGGACCATTTAGGTCATGGGCTAGTTAATAATAAGTCATATACGCCAAGGTAGATAAGCCAAAATTATAAAGTACTAGATAGCCAATGATGCTACAACCAGAGAGGTATATGCACATGCACATATATATACATGCCAAACCTATGGTTGGAGACTAAAAGTTGCCAAAAAAAAAATTAATCCAAAATAACATGTCCACAATAGCCTCTAAGAGTGTCACTAACACTGTCGGGATGGGGCCTTGACTATACTCAATTGTAAAAAACAAAAGTAGACATCTTGTGAAAGCTCCAGGAAGAGATGGAGCTTACCAACTCACAGATGAGTTAGAATCATTATGGAGGGGCCAATCAGAATCCCTATCTGAACCTGCATACTTAAAACAAAATGCAGCGCGCCCAGGCAATGAGATGTCAGTACTAATAAAAATATAGTAGTATGTAAGGCAAAAAGTAAAATTATAAATATCTCTAGTAAAAAGGATAATAGAGATACCACCTACAACCAAAACTCAACTAACCTTCATGGCCAACACTTGAGCTCTTAGTGATCAAATATGAATGGTATTCTCAAGTAATCACATGTCAAAAATACATATATATATAGATGCAAATTCATGGTATACCCAGCCAAATGCTAGCAAATGTTGTCCACTCCGATAGCTAACCGGCATCATATTCACCAACCAATGGCTATCCGTATATAACTTATGTGTATATATATATATATATATATATATATATATATATATATATATATATATATATATATATATATATATATATATATATATATATATATAGTAATTTGGAGAAATAGGTCCCTTATCTCCGATTATAGCTAGAAATCCATGCATAATATGCCATTTATGATATGAATATTGAATGCACATAGTACGTCATAGAAAGAACTTAGCGAATCTTCGCTTATTGGTACTCTTGCACTCATAATGTCATAATCACTATCATAACATATATACATGACTCATGGTATCTTATATGTCTTTCAAATAAATTCGGAAACTTAACTCAACTTTTACAATGATACCTTAACTCTTAAGATGTTCATAAGAAGCTTAAGGTGTTTCACCTAATGCTTATACTTGGTTCCTTGCTAATTAGTAAAAGAAAGTATTTAAGAAAAGTCAAGTGCCGTAGTAGTTTAAACAGGAGTATTATATTTGAGCTTATTGAAAATCAACATGTTACTTTTAAGTTCTTCAAATACAATTTTAGTGAGAAAGGAGGACTGATTATGACTACTAAATTCACCTCATAATCATCCTTTGTTTTTAGTGAAACCGCCCAATGAAGTGTAACACTTCAAACACACGGACAAGCAGTCAGGAAAGCCGATAAATTGATATATGGATACTGAAATCCCAATTTATCGACCGAATGGAATATTAACTCAATATCATCATGAAAATAATTTACCTGTGATCGGAATGCCTTTTACATAATCTCTTTCTAGAAATAGATGGTAAAATATTGCATTTGACATTTTGAGAATCTCCCAGATTTCGTGCCTAAAAGAGGGACTGAGCTTGACTTTAACATAACTTTCTAACGAATGTTTGAATGGGTGAAGTTTCTTCACGAAAATTGTTTCTTACACCCTAAGCTTCACAAACACTATATATAAGCAACTTATACACACCTATAATAGTTCATAATTGAGAACAAATTAGAAGATTTTCTATATAGCTTTAACATGATGTAACATACGTAGAACTTCGTAAAAACAATCATAAAAGAGCCCCAAGATTATTACCTGAACAAACCAGTTATATAGCTGGAAGAAACAGCAAGATTAAAAATTTTCTACCTTCCAAAACTAGCTCCAAATCCAGCTAATAGGAGGGGAAAATGATTGCAAGATGTAAAGAACACATTTCTAGGCATGGGGGCGAACTTCAACGAAAGATATCTCTAAATACATACCTAAATCGCTCAAGAACCTCATGGGAACTCTCTCTTCAGTTTCCTAATTATTTGGAACAAAAATGAAATGTTTAGGGTCTTAAAATGTCACATTTGTGACTTATAGGTTTCCATTACCCAACCCGGTCCGTGACCCGATTTACTGCTCAGAAAGTCCACAGTAAAATATTCATAACGTTTTACTCCAAATTCGGTTTGATGTGTAGTTTTGTGTGTTGCAAACTAGACTCATAGACCTTTTATTTGATAGGCCATGAATTAACTCTTTATATTTTTGGAGATATGGCTGGATATTTCATCTAAAGTTAAGAAAGATTTGTAAAGAGGCGTACAGTAACATTGGTCAACCTTTGTCTCGCAACTTTCTTGACTCCAAAACTTAACATATGACCATTGTCATATTAAAGTCACTCTTAACACTCTATTATTAGAAAATTATACACTCTTAGTACCATCCAAAAGGTATAGCTTAATTTAAACCTTCCGGAAGGGCGGGTGCTACTCGGGCCATTTCTTTAATCCCATATATGTGTTTAAGGGATTCCTTTGACCTAAAATTTAACTCCTTAATATGACCACTCATTTGTAGTCTTATTAGCCTTAGGTACTAACAAAATCACATACGGATTATATATCATGCCACACTATATATATTATGCAAGACAAGAAACATATGGTCTCACAATTACAATGGATTTAAAAGAAAAAAAGTAAGTCTCAAATGATGTTGTCTCTAAAGTGGAACATGATCATAAATAAGAGAAGGAGGGTTCACTGAGATAATAAATAGCTACCTTACTGATCTATAGAAATGCCTCGAATAAGAAGATAAAAAAGAGTATCATGAAGATACAATCTCATAACCTACACAAATGTAGAAGTAAGGGTGAGAACAAGCCACACGGTACCCAAATAATGAACTATTAAACACAAAGTCAAGTAGTATAGAATATAGGTACTCCTAAAACTCCAACCGAACATCCATAACAATAACCTGCATAAAACCAGCCTAAAATAGGACACTAACAATTATAGATTAACAACACAAGAGATCAAGTTCATCAATAACAAATTGCACAGAAAGGAACTGACAAGTTTATAAATTATAAAGATGTGCAATATAGTGTAATTAATGCAATCTAATGTTTGACCAAGTGATATACACCCTCTATCTCTCAGTTTAGGACCCACAACAAATTTATTAGTCCATTCATCTATTGCAGTGTGTAATACGATCCTCGAATAATAGCATTCGCCATAGTATGCGACACGATGCTCGAAGTGGTACGTTATCTTTAGTTCTTATTCCTCCTTAATTCACATAACTTTTAACTCAACCTTGTCTCATAACCAATGCAAATAAACATGATCACACAAATAATGAGGAGGTCCATTTTCATAACAAAGCACTATTCATAATAACACAATTGTGATACAACATCAATAATAAATCAATAAACCTTTCAAATCATTCTTGACACATAAAGCATCAATATGTAAGAAAGTAGCCTTTTATTTATCCCTTTTTCATCATTAGGATTATTCAATAAGAACAAGTCAACTCATTACCTATCACGGCCTAAGATAAACCGTATGTGTGACACGGCGATAGAGACCCCGAAGGAGGCCAACCAGTCCGTCTTATATATCATTCATGAGAACATACAAGACATATAAAGCATCATTTATTCAATAGACTAGAAACAAGCAGAAACAAGCCTCAAGCATTCAATCCATATAAGGGCTTAGTCAAGTCGCAAAGGAGTCAAATATCGACTTTTACACATGGTGTTCAACAATCCTCTGCATAGCATAGCCTAACAATGGAAAGGAGCTAAGACATGTCCTAGATCACACCCAATAAAAAGTAAAGTAAATGTCTCAACGTGAAATCAACTAAAAAGATATCATAGGCTCAATGGGCAAACCATTGAAGCATGAGGGCTTGCCAATCACATGATGTGGTATCAACCAAACTACCCACGAGGAGAGTGAGAAGCGTCCAACCATACATTTTTAATAATATAGGGAAAAATGCATTAGCACATTAGAATATACTAATTATGTGAGCAATGCATGATATACCTAGATATAGGTACATATAACATGCATAAAATGATGCATGTGTCATGTGATGCAATACTGTAATAACATAAGCATGAAGTAAAACATGATTATAAGTTGTATGATCAAAGTCACAAATTATAATCAAGCTTAAAGTAACATAATTATTTTTGGGAGATTATTATAACTGACAATAAGACTATATGAGCAATAACATGATATCCAATGTAACCCTACATTGAGAAAGGGGTAGCCCACATGCCAAGGTAGACTCTGTCGTGGTAAATTCATTAATTCAACATGAGGAACTAAATATGGATCCACTAGCCTAGCTTAGAAGCCAACCTATGGTGGCACATAATTCTAGATAAGAGGTTGCTACTAGGATTTCCTTGGACAGATAACCTAAATATCTATCAAAGCAAACCCTATCTCAAGTGTTCTCAGTGCTAAGTCAAATCCCACAAAATAGTATATCATAGTATTATAGTCATTCATAAGTCAATAATAACTTTGATTCATTGAAAATAATCATTCGTAAAGAGTAGCTTATAAAAACTTTGGGTGATTCATCAATGTGAGAATTGTCCTTATCATACATGAATCTATGATTAGGTGAGAATTGTCCTTTTACCAAATATTCATTCATTCATATAATTATAGAAGGGGCTTTATAAGACATAATTGAATAACTTTCATAAATCTTAGAAGAAATCTTTGTCATTTATAATCAGGATTTATTACAAAATAGGTTAAATGATATGGGTTCAATGTCTAAACAATTTTAAAACATGAAATCTAAAGATCATGCATAAATATGAAGAATTACATCAATTTGAATCATAAACATAAGAACCCATAATTTACATTCTTGAATCTGTCAAGACCTGATCCTTCAGGTCATGAAGGCGTATGTTAGGTCCCACCTATAGGCAAGACAACCTTGAACCCATGGTATCTATCCTGAATCACTAATCATAACACATACTAGCAACATAGCATGAAACTAATCACATCCTACCCAAAACCTGGAAGTCACCAGTACAAATTTACTATAGACACAAAACCAACACAAAAGTATATACATAGCCATATAGAATCCAGAATGAGCTCCTACATATATAAGCCAAAACTATAATGTACAAGGCTAGTGTTTGAATACAGAAGACAACCTAGGGAAATGGAGACTATAGAATATCTGAAGTTGTTGATGCTCACCAAGTCTCCAGAAGAGTCCACAATCCCCTAAATCAATGGCCACGGCTCGTACCCAGACCTAGACCGTTAGTAGATGCACAAAATTAGGGGTGAGAGGCGATAAAAGGCACCCAGTAGGCATCATCGACCAACATAATGAAATATAGTAGATATGGTATGAACAATGTAACGAAATACTGCAATGTTAGTTATCTAAACCCATGTCAAAAGATAAGCATATCAAGAAAACCATAGAACCCCAACTGAACGTACCCAAAACAATGTGCAACGATGTCAACTGACAAAATCCGAAGATCAAGTGTCAACTATGTTAGTAGCACCAAGAGAACCCACAAGTAATGACAATATATATTGATCATGCCGGTACGTGGCACTGAATCCTGTAGTATCATGTTAGAATAACTGAGTAAGACAAGGAGGACCCAAATGAGCAGAATAGAGCAGTGTACGAGTAACCAATTGACTATACCAAGCGGAACCATTTCCCACTATCATATGATCGCGGTATGGTGTTGTACGTGGGTGTAAGTCCCTAGTGTCTATGCCTACACACCAACTAAGCCCCCATAAGCCTAGAAGATATACCCACGCAGAACCAGGGGTTAATAGGTAAATGGACATAATGTAACGAATCGACCTAGGGCCTAGTCATCACATGGCGAATGAGATACCCAAAGGTACCTCACCCAAGTCATCTTTTGTATCTTAAGAATTCATAGACATACATTAAAGCATTTGCGGAATAAAAATATGGGAAGGGTCTATGGGACCATACAATGAAAATTAAAAAACATTAAAAAAGAAATATTAACATTTTTCCATAACGCATACTGACTAAAAGATAGATGGACGGAACCGATAACGGTCAGTTTTCATCAAATAGAACAAACTCCAATATTTAACAACATAATAAGAAAAATCCTCACAAGTCCAACATATACATCAATGTCTCAAAAATACAAGCTAGAATGGAAAATGGTAAAGTCCCAAACTAAGTGTTTACCATAACAAAAGCACTAGTCTTGAAAGCCGTACAACTAGACACGAGCTGGTGGAGGAGCATCTGTCCATACTTGGTTAAATTGTGCAGGAAAAATATACATTAGTATGTTGGAATGTACTAAGTATGTCAGATATATGAAATGAAGAACTTGAAACCCTAGCCTTCCCTTGACCCCTTTCTAGAGAGAATATTTGCCTTAGATGTTGAGAATGAGAGAATGGGAGTATCACTAAGGGTCCTAGGACTTTATGGTATGATTTAGGACCCTTTGAATTCCAAAAATGATGTGGTATAGGAATAGGATTTGCGAAAATGACAAAACTATCCTTCACTAAAACTGTCGGAATAAACTACGAAAGCTTGATTATTGGTCGTCGTTTAAACCATGGACTTTAGTCCTGTCCATCCCGTTCCCTTTTTTAAAACTTCAGAAACTATCTTGTTAACCCAAAACAACAAAACCTTTTCTATGGACCATCCTTTGACCGACATCCCATGGTTGGACCCATAGAGTCCCTCCACACTTGGTAAATTTGTTTACTGTTTTAGGATTCACCTACGAAAGGTATGCATGGGTCGTATAAAGGTCTACAAAATGTACTGTTAATCGTAGGTTGCTTTCTAGAAAACTCCAAATTTCCTTCATGTCTGATAATTTCATACGAGCCTACCTACGAGACGTCACTCTTCTTACGGGTCGTCATTAGGTACGTGGGTCACCCCACACATGGAAACTTTTTCCCTTTCCTAAATTTTATGTTCAAGGACCGACCTACGGGCTGTAACTCAATCTATGGGCCATATATGGGCCTCATATACTGACTCCAGGTCATTTTCTGCCCAACGTTTTTCTACACTCTTAGGCTTCTAAACTGCAGTTATTACAATATCTCCCCCTGGGAACATTCATCCTCGAATGTATTTAAAGGCTGGCTCTATGGAGTAAATCCTCAACTAATAACCCAGCATGCATGCAAAAATACAACTTAAACATCATTTTATGAAATTTTAAAAATCCACATTTAAATCATATCTCAAAACAGTACATAAACATAAGAATGAGTGTATGCATCATGCAAACTGAAATGCAAGGCACTAGAGGTTATAGGAAAATTTTCTTAATAGCTTAGGCTTGAGTAGAGTGGAAAAGATACAAGTAACGCTTCGTCATATTCTCTTCCACTTCCCATGTAGCATCCTCAACTTGTTGATTTCTCCAAAGCACTTTGACGAATGCAGCTTCTTTGTTCCTTAGCCTCTTCACTTGTCGGTATAGGATATCAACCAATATCTCTTCATAACTCAAATCCTCTTCAATGTTCAAATCATGCAAAGGAACAATGGATTTTGGATCACCTATGAATTTCCTCAACATCGACACATGAAAAATCGAATGGATTAAATGCATCTCATTAGGTAGATCCAACTCATATGTTACCTTTCCAACTCTTCCTACCACTTTATACGGCCTTACATACCTAGGTATCAATTTCCCTTTTTTACCAAGACGGATCATCACACCTTTCATAGGAGACACCTTCAAATAGACCTAATCACCAACTTGGAACGCAAGGTCCCTTCTCTTTACATCGGAGTAGGAATTTTTCCAGCTCTGGGATGTTTGTAACTTTTCTCTTATGCTTTTAATTCTGTGCATAGCATTTATAACTAGGTCTGGTCCTAGCAATGCCACCTCACCAACTTCAAACCACCCAATGCGCAATCTAAACCGTCTACCATATGACGACTCAAATGGTGTCATTCCAATGTTTGCATGATAACTATTGTTGTAGGAAAACTCAATAAGTGTCAAATACTCACCCAACTCCTCTTGAAATCCAAAACACATGGTCTGAATATATCTTCCAAAGTGAAAATATTCCTTTCGGCTTGTCCATCGATTTGGGGATGAAAAGTAGTACTCAACTTCACCTTAGTACCAAGTCCCTTTTGGAAAGATCTCCAAAAGTAAGAGGTAAATTGAACATCATGATCCGATATGATGGGCAATGGAATCCCATGCAGCCTCACCAACTCTCACATATACAAATAAGCATAATCTTCGGCAATAAATGTAGTCTTGATTGGTAAGAAGTGAGCTGACTTTGTCATGCGATCTACTATCACTCATATGGAGTCAAAATGCTTCTTATTCTTCGACAACACCACTCCCAAGTCCATATTAATTTCTTCCCACATCCAAGTAGGAATATCAATGCCTTGGGATAGGCCATCCAGCCTTTGATGCTCCACTTTGACTTGTTGGCAATTGGCACACTCGAATACAAATCGGGAAATGTCCTTCTTCATTCCATTTCACCAATAGATCTCCCTCAAATCTCTATACATTTTTGTAGTGCCAGGATGAATTGAATATGAAGAGTTATGAGCTATCTCGCAATATCATCTTCTTCAACTCACCATCATTGGGTATGCACAAACTCCGTTGATATCGAAGAATACCATCTCCCCCTTGTGATAAGAATTTTATATTTACATCTATAACGACTCAACCTATGGACCTAGTGGCCACACAATGAATAAGATACCCTAAGGCACCTCACCTTAGTCATCTTAAGCATTCATATCTATAAACATAAGAAAATTCGGAAGTAAAATGGGGAAGGGTCTATGGGCCTTTTTAGACGATGAAGTAACATTAAAAAACATGAATAACTAACATAGTTTTTTCCATAAAGCATATCAACTAACATATAAATAGATGGAACCAATAACAAACAGTTTCCATCAAATATAATAGACTTCAGTATTTAAAAACATAGAAAGTAAATGCCTCAAAAGGGGCATAAATACATCATCTCAAAATAAAATATATGATAGAAAGGAAAATGATAGAGTCCCAAACTAAGGTCTCACCAAAAATAGAAGTACTAGTCTAGATTGCCAACTACTAGCCACGAGCCGTTGAAGGAGTGACTGTCCCGACATGGCTAAATAATGCAGGCAAAATATGTGTTTATACATTGGAATTTACTAAGTTTATGAGATGCAATGCATGAATGAAATTGTAATGCGATCATTCATAAATATAACATATAAGTGCGTATGAGATGAAAAGTACATAAAGTGAGCTTAAGCATGCATAAGGAATAAAGCTCAATATGAATAAGAGTCAATGCATGAGAAAACACATGTGCGATAATCATAAACTTGTGGGAGAAGACCTTAACCGACATATAAGATTATGTAAGCTACTACATGGAATACAAACATAACACCCCATGTTGGTACGGGAAGACCACTTGCTGGGTGGAACTCTATCAACTTTAATTTGCATACATCTTAATAAACATAAATCGCCTATATGGATCCACTAGCCTAGCCTACAAGGATTCCTATGGTGGCACATAGTTAGGGATAATGAGATTTATCTTTGATGGGCCATGCCCCAACTAATGGGATGAATTCCAATATCAATTTCACTCGATACTAAGCCATTCCACGGAATCTTTAAAACATAACTTAGAATCATAAGTAGCAATCATAGGAGTAGCTCAAACTTTAGAAACCACCAACTGAATATTGTCCTTTCATCTTGGGGACCTTCTTAAAACATACTTAGGGCAATTGTCAACATGCTTATATTTTTGACAAATCTTAACTTCAAACTCATCTTTAATGCCCTAATAATAAAAACAAATTATGCAAGACTTTACCTGAAATATAGGTGGGCTAGATTTTTAAATGGAACAATTATAAATCACATAAATCATGGAAATATACTTCTTTAAAGATATTAAAATACACATCATATCAACAATGAAACTTATCATTGGGGTCATCATCAATAGCTTAAATACATGCATATACTTAGTAAAAATATCATAAGATATCATGAATATCATTTAATAACATAAAACCTCATGAAATAATCATAAGCATGCATAATATCTTAAAAGAACTTAAAGAAAAGGTAAAATACTTTAAAAACGACTTTATGGGTGGAAAGATACCCATAAATCAATCTCACATACCATAAAAGACTTGGGAAGAACAAACTTGGAACCTTGGTGAAGTTATTGAAACCCTAGCCTTGCCTTGCCCTTTTCCTTAAGAGAGTAATTTCCTTAGGAAAATTTGAGAATTGAAAGAATGATTAGAATAGATGTTTCTTAGGGTTCAGGATCTGATTTAAGGCCCCTTTGGATCCCAAAATGACTTAGTTTAGGAATGAAAATGGCAGAAATGGCTAAACTATCCTTCATTAAAGTTACCGAAAATCAACTTACGAAAGCCCCTTCACGGGCCGTGGAATGAACCACGAGCCATAGGTCCTACTCGTGTTGTTAACTTTTCCAAAATCCTTGAAACTGTTTTGTTGGACTCAAAGCTATAAAACCATTTTTTGGGTCATATAACTTCTTACAGGTCATGATTAAGTTAAAGTTGGCCTCGGAGAGTTTTTGGAATCAAATCCAGAGTTGTTATGTGGATTTTGGGTTTGGAGTTGGAAATTGAGTTAAAGTTTGACTTAGGTTTGGTTTTGGTTAACGTTTTGAGATCCGGTGCTTGGATTGGACTTTTTGATGGTTCCATGGGTTTTGGGAGGTAATTTTAGTGCTAGAATGATCTTTTTCTTGATTTTAAAGTATTCCGATAGCATTTTGGCATTTCAAGTGGCCTAAGTTAGTCTATTTGTGTCTTATAGGATTCTGGGTTAAGGAGATCTTGGATTTGATTTTCAATAATTTCATTGAGTTTGGAATATCAAATTTAGTAGGATTGCATATATGATTTGTGTGTATGGGGTTCCAAATGAATCTCGAGGGTTGATTTTGAGTTTTTAAAATTGTTTGAAATTTGTTGAGTTCTGGTGCTATAGCATGGCTCGCTTTAAGGAGGGTCTGGTTGCTAAATGGACCTTACTAAAGCTAAAGGGGTTCTATATAGCAAGACTTCACTAAAATGACCAGTGTAAAAGTGACGTCTGAAGTTTTGCAGGTGTCGGTTTAGCGACATTAGAGGCCTCGTTTTCAAGCCCTGGTCAAGCATTTTAGGCATTTTTTTAACATTGTTTGCACTTTTAGAGCTTAGCTTGGATAATTTTCAGTTTGATTTTTAAGAGATTTTCACTGCAAAAGATATTTTCAACTCTTATTCATTAACAAATAATTATTCCTTGATTTTAACATCAAATTTGGAGTTTTCAATTGATGAAATTAGGATTTTTTTTTGTGAACATGGATTTCTTAAGAAAAAGGGTGATTATGAGCTCATTTTAGCTCCATTTATTAATCGATTTTCAGTGATGGATTTCTGATTGTGAGAGAAACATTTTCATCGAAATAATTTGAAATTTTGGCCTTCATTTCTGGTATTGAATTATTTGGCAATTGTGCCCCTTTCCAGAGTTGTTTGTTTTCGATGTCATTAGCTTTGAATTGTGATTGTTGATTCACTTTAGTATAGATTGTGGTTCTTCAAATTCATTTCAAAAAGGGGAGGAACTCTTGTTGGATTGATTGTTTGGCTAATTTGAGGCAAGTGAATTCTAGACCTTATTGAGTTTAACTGAACTCCGTATCTTCCTTTTTTTTGCGGTAATTTGGGATTCTGAAATGATTTAGTGAAATGATTTAGTGAGTATGAGGGTAATGGGGATGTTGATTTGATAATATGTAGGAATTGACTCTTGAATTGATGTGTAATTGTTAATGATTATGGCCCTTGAGTTGATGAATTAGATTGAGCTTGTAATGCCGATTGTTGAAATGTGAATGATGTTCATATTAATATAATTATTGAGCTTTGATTCATATTATGTGGAAATCTCTATTGAAGTACTTTTGTGTGATGTTCAGCTAGTTGCATAATTTAGCATTTGTTGAAATCATTGAAACGAATACTTGTGAAATGTGAAATAAATGGAGATAGACCTAAACTATGATGATGTAGTCATTGATGAGAACTTGATTCATGATATGATGTAATTATCGTGTGATACTATTGATGATAAATAAAATATTGAAAGGACTATGAGTTTGAATATTTGATTGTTGAATAAATGAATTATGTGGACATCTTGCACATGCTCATACTTATGAAAGTAATTATTATGTTGTAATGACATATACTTGCTTGATATCCCAATGATGATGACAATCCAATGATTTCGCCTAGAAAAAGAAAAGAAAAGAAAAGAAAAACCAAGAAAATTGTTCCGTCTAGAAAAAGTAAAGAAAAGTTGAAGAGAAATAATTGTGGCTAGATATAAAAGTAAATACCAAAGGAAAAGAGTTCTGCTGGATACGTTGTCCCTGTGTGGCCTCCATGGATTTCTATCTAATTATATCAGCAGATGTGTATTGTAGAATAGACATTGCATCATTATGTTATTTGTATATCATGGCATTTTATCTCATTGCATTATATTTTTTAATTTAATTGTGGTAATTGATTTTAGCTAAGATATATTGATTGACTCAATTCTTTTAAGATATCGAGATTGATTGGTTGAAACACGGTGTATTGAGTCTATTGAGCCTGGAATGTAAGTTTTTTAGTTTCCATATTTAGTTTGTATTCACGGGGTTTAAAACGAATCTCGAGGGTCCTTTTTCGCGTTCACTATGTGTTGTGTGCTGGTGTTACCTGTTCTACTGCAAGCCCCCATTGTACTCAGCATTCGCGGGCTTGGGACCACGTTTACAGAGATTTGGGTCTTTAACCCTCCGTGTTCATGAACCCCTTTATTACGTTCATGGAGTGTACAGTTGAGACCCTTCGCATTCGCGCAACACTATTCCATCTATACCTCCGCCTTCATTATTATTTATCCGCGTTCGCGGAGTGTAAAAAGGTCCCTAAATAGTGACCAGTTTTAATGATGTCTTTTATTCAATTTCCACCATTTTTAATATTTCAAGCTTCGTTTTAGAGAGAAACTCCAATGTGTTTCAGAGCAAATCGATTGGGTAACTATTTTCCAACTTATTTCATTGATATCAATTGATTAATCTGTGTTTTTAACTTATAATTTGGGGATTTTTCATACTTCGATTTTCAAATTTTAATTGATGATTTCTCCCTCATCTTAACTCCATTTTTGAAAGGGTTTTCACCGTTGAACTCCTTGTTACCTAGGGAACATTTCCATGGATGAATTTTGATTCTGGCTATTGTAACACTCGATGAAATTATCAAAATATCCCTGGAGGAGAGATATGCCTGTAAAGCATCTTCCCATGCTCAAGATGGCAAATCCGAGACCGGATATGTGATTAGCATGAAAAATTGAGTGGGAAAATGGTCTTAGTCGATTTTTAGAGCAATCGGATCAAAAGATAATTTTCGACTCGAAAATCGAAAACAGTGTTGATGCACGACAAAGGCGCGTCACACTCCAGCCGCGGAGAGGGACTCATTTGTTTTCAATTTTTTTCGACGGGATTGGAAAAACTCATTTGGAAAATTTTTGAAAAGAAATATACATATGCGTGCCCAGACCACGTGTCGGACTAGGATATTCCAAATTGAATTTTTTTTCTTAAATTCGTTAGGGGCATTCTAGACATTTTCCAACCCCTCCTAAACACAAAACACGATCAACATAGGTCATTTTGAGCGTAAAAAATATTTTAAACCCCATTCTAAGTCATTGAAGAAGACTAGGGCTTGAGAGAAGAGAAGAGAAACGCAAGATTGGAGAATTCAAGGGAGAATTCTTGAAAGTTGATTGTTAAAACTTCACACCAGGTATGAAAGGCTAAACAAAAGCATGAGATTGTTCTCTCATGTGCCCTATAGATAGTTATAGAAAAGTTGAGAGTCTAATGAGTCTATATACCCTTTGGATTGACGAATGCACCTTCAACTTTCACGGACTTGATGAATACGATACTTAAACACTATCTTGATATGTTTGTGATTGTGTTCATCGACGAAATTTTAGTGTATTCGAGAGACAGGGAGGAGCATCTTAATCACCTCAGAGTTGTCCTCCAAACACTTAAGGACCATTAGTTGTATGCAAAATTCTCAAAATGTGAATTCTGGCTTAAGTCAATGGCTTTCCTAGGCCATGTTGTCTTCGGTGATGGTATTCGAATTGATGCGGAAAAGATTGAAGCGGTTAAGAACTGACCCAGACTGACCTCTCTGGCTGACATAAGAAGTTTCTTAGGGTTGGCACGCTACTACTACAGGTTTGTTGATGGACTTTCTTCCTTATCCGCACCATTGACTAAATTGACTTAGAATAAGGTCATGTTTTAGTGGTTCGACGAGTGTGAGAAGAGTTTCTAAGAGTTGAAGATGAGACTGACTACTGCACCAGTTGTAACCTTGCCCGATGGGACAGAGGACTTTGTGATCTATTGTGATGCTTCGAGAGTGGGATTGGGATGTGTATTGTTACAGAGAGGGAAACTGATAGCCTGTTCTTCCAGACAACTTAAGGTTCATCAGAAGAACTATTCGACGCATGACCTTAAGTTGGCAGTGGTGGTGTTTGTACTTAAAATATGGTGCCACTACTTGTATGGAGTGCGTGTGGATGTATTCACAGACCACAAGAGCTTGTAGTATGTCTTCCGTCAGAAGGAGCTCAACCTGCAACAGAGGAAATGGTTGGAGTTACTCAAGGATTATGACATGAGCATTCTCTACCATCCAAGTAAAGCTAAAATAGTTGTTGATGTTCTTAGCAGGTTGTCAATGGGTAACACAATCCATGTTGACGAAAGAAAGAAGGAGTTAGCTAAAGAAGTGCATCGATTGGCTCGATAGAGAGTTCAACTCGAAGAAAATGATGAGGGAGGAGTCAATGTTCAGAACGGGTCTTCTTCATCCTTAGTGGTAGAGGTGAAGGAAAAGCAAGACTGAGATCTTGTCATATTTCAATTAAAGGAGTCTGTCCACAAAAAAAAAGTGATGGTTTTCTCCACAAGGGGAGATGGAGTGTTGAGATACCAAAGTATATTGTGTGTCCAAGATGTTGATGGGGTTCAAGATAGGATTATGGAGAAAGCCCATAGTAGATGTTCCATTCATCCTGGCTCTACCAAGATGTACCACAACTTTGAGAGAAGTCTATTGGTGGAGTTGAATGAAAAGGGATATTGATAAGTTCGTTTCAAAGTGTCTGAATTAACAAGAAGTTAAGGTTGAGCACCAAAAACGATGTGGATTGGCTCAGAACTTTGAGATCCCTGAATGGAAGTTTGGAGATGATCAACATGGACTTGATTACTGTTCTACCAAGGTATCAAAAGTAGCATGATTCGATACAGGTGATTATGGATAGGACGACCGAATTAGCTCAGTTTTTAGCAGTTAAGACAACCCACCCTGTGAAGGAGTATGCCAAGTTCTATAACCAGGAGATTTTGAGGTTGCATGGAGTTCCCTTGTCCATCATCTCACACAGAGGAGCTCAATTCACCTCCCAATTTCGGAGATCCTTCCAAAAAGGATTGGGTACTAAAGTGAATCTGACTACAACCTCTCATCCCTATATAGATGGCAAGGCAGAGCGTACAATTCAGACGTTAAAAGATATGTTGATAGACTGTGTTCTTGATTTCAATGAAAATTAGGATGATCACCTACCAATGATTGAATACGCATAAAGATAATAATTATCATGGGAGCATTCAAATGGCTCCCTATGAAACTTTCTATGGGAGGAGATGTACATTACCAATTTGGTGGTTTGAGGTTGGAGAAGTAGTTGATTGGACCTAATCTGGTCCACCAATCAATACAGAATGTTAAGGTCATTAAAAAGAGATTGAGGACTGTACAGAGTCACCAGAAATCTTATACCAATGTGAGGAGAAGAGACTTAGAGTTCGAGGTAAATGATTGGGTGTAACTGAAAGTGTTACCTATGAAGGGTGTCATGAGATTCAGGAAGAAAGGGAAATTGAGTCCACGCTATATCGGTCACTACCAAATTGTGAAGAGGATTGGGAATATTGCTTACAATTGGAGTTGCCTTCCGAGTTAGATGCAATTCATCCTGTGTGCTATGTCTCGATGTTAAAGAAGTTCTTGGGAGATCCTACCTTAGTGATCCCTGTTAAGAGTATTAGAGTGAAGGATAGCTTGTCCTACGAAGAGATTCCGATCCAAATACTTGATCGTCAGGTTTGCAGGTTGAGAACCAAAGAGATCGCCTCAATCAAAGTCCTATGGAGTAATCAATTCGTTGAGGATGCCGCATTGGAAGCTGGGGAAGAGATGAGAGTCAAATATCCACGCCCATCCATTCCCAATGATGAGAATGTTGAAGGTAATTTCCTTACCCTTGACTAAAATTGATTGATCTATTCTTGAGTCGATATGTCTATTCTTGAGTCTGAGAAGAGTTGATTGTGATTGATGAGGAGTCGAGAGTTTGACTGATTAATGTGAGTGTTGAGATGAGTCTTGAATCTATTTGTGCCTTGATATCCACCTTTACTCATCATTCGAGGACGAATATAATGATCCCAAGGGGTAGATAATGTAACACACGGTAAAATTAACAAAATACCCCTAGAGGAGAGATATGTGTGTAACACGTCTTCCCATGCTCAGAAGGCAAATCTGAGACCAAATATGCAATCAGCATGAAGAATTGAGTGGAAAAATATTGTCAATTGATTTTTAGAGCAATCGAATCAAATGATAATGTTTTGACCCAAAAACCAAAATAGTGTTGATGCGCGACAGAGGCACGCCATGCCTTGTCGTGGAGAGGGACTCATTTTTTTCAATTGTTTTGACGAGATTGGAAAAACTCATTCGGTAAATTTTTGGAAAAAAAATATATATATGTGTGCCCAGTCCTCGTCGCGGACTGGCCTATTCCAAATAGAAATTGTTTTCTTAAATTTGTGAGGGGCATTCTAGACATTTCGTAACCCCTCCCAAACTTATAACATCTAGGTTGTTTTGAGCGTAAAACAGGGTATTAAACCCCATTCAAAGTCCTTTTTAAGTTATTGAAGAAGACTAGGGCTTTAGAGAAGAGAAGAGGAACTTGAGATTGGAGAGTTCAAGGGAGAATTCTTGAAGGTTGATTGTTAAAGCTTCACACCAGGTATGTAAGGCTAAATAAAAACATGAGATTGTTCTCTCAAGTGCCCCATAGATGGTCATAGAAAATTTGAGAGTCTAATGAGTCTACATGCATAATTCTTGATGGTTTTCTTGAAATTTATACTACATGTATTTTATTATGTTAATGATAAGCATAAACTTGTTTTCTTGAATGGAATACTTTACATGAAATAATGTAGGAACCCTATATGATATTTGTGAAAGCATGCATGAATGAACTTAGGGTTGGAGTCTAGAGCCTTGACTTGAGTATGTTGATGGAAATCTTGATGTGAGTATGAGGTTGAGTTAATTGAGCTTGAGGATCCCATGAGTCTTCATGATTGAGTTCTTGAGTTATGTCTGAACGACTTCTTCTAAATGATGATCTTAGTCCTTCACTTCTTAAATAGGAATTGAGTCAATTAAGATGAGTTACAGGCCCTGAAAACAATAGAGGGCTTTAGAGTTTGAGTTAATGAGTTGATAAGAGTCTTTATGAGGCTAATTGAGTTGATGAAAGTCTCTATAAGGCTAATTGAGATAAGGAGGAGTCTTATGAAAATTCATTCTTGGGAGGAGTATCAAGGACCGAAATGAGTAAGAGTGAGTTCTGCTCGCACTCATTAACTACAACACCAAGCCTAGGATAAGGATGGAACCATTACATCACATGGTCCCCTCTTGTAAAGGTAAGTTCCCTTAAACAATAGAGGACTTGTGGAGGCTAGATTCCTTGTGTATCATACTACGTTCCTTACCTGGCAAGTACGAGATGACTTTGGCAACATCAAGGTGATGTGTTGTAAAATCACTGGCTCATAAGTAATTGTTGTCGGATAAGAGAAACTCCTAAAAAGTTCCCACATTAAGTACTCTGAGTCAAGTTGAGTTGAGTTGAGTTCCATTTAGAATATTGTGATAGTATATTGTGAATACTTGTGCACTTGAGAATTATTCAGTTTCTGTTATTGGAATATATGATACATATGGACATCTTGCATATTTTATTTCCATGAACATGACTATTGTGCCATTATTATGTGCCTGCTTGATGATCCATTAATGATGAAAAGTCGAAGGGAAATGGTTTCAGCTAGAGAGAAAAAAGAAAGAAAAGAAATGAAAAGCCAAAGGGAAATGATTTCTGCTAGAGAAAAAGAAAATAAAGAAAAGAAATGAAAAGTCGAAGGGAAATGGTTCAGCAGATACATGGTCCATATGTGGTCTCCATAGGTTTCATTCTGACACTATCAGCGGGTGTGTACCATAGGACAGACATGCTTCATGATTATTTGACATTGCATCACATTATACACATCCCGTGGCATTCACTTCATCTCATATTACTCCTTACTTGTTATTTTTATATGTTTGGCTTTGAGACTGGATATCCCTTGTACCGTTTTAATTTATGTATTGATTGTACATTCTTAGAGGTGATGCTATGTGATGAGTTTTTATTGATACTTTGGGATTGCATATATTGTGTAAATTGTTTATATTTGTGTTGAGACTTTCCTGAGTGCAGGTTTGTAGTTCGGTGGTATGTGGATAGGAGTTAAGGAGTTACTTGTGTTCTTCGTTGCTTTACTTTAGGTTAGTTTGCATTTGTTGAGCACCCTGCTGTTTGGTGCTCACCTCTTGCTATATTTTTGTAGGTTGTGAGCCCGGTCCTCCTTGCTAGATTTTTTATATAGAAGATCGAGCTTTGGATCTATCGAGAGGTAGCTACTTGTCCTTTCGGCAGCCTTTCGGAGATTTTACCTTTATGTTTTGTTCTATTCGAGGACTAGAAATTGAGACTTGTATTCTATTTGAGCATTTTAAATTTAGAGGTTTGTACATATGACACCAATTCTGGGAATGTTGCAATTTTGATTTCTTATGCCTATCTATCCTATATAGACTATTTATCGTGCACTTTATCATTGTGTTGACTTGTTTAGGGTTTGGGCTGACTCGCCTTAGTGGGTTAGGTGAGTTACATCATACTCGAATTTTAGATCGTGACAATCTGGTGTCAAATGATTGGTTAGGTGATCAACAAGAAGACAAGGATAATTGATTAAAATAAATAAGGCAAAATGGACAAAAAGCCGCAAAAATGTGAGTTATGCCAAAGCACTTCAATGGATCGCCGAAGGAGCACACTATTGCCTAAATATCCAACACTTGAACCACAATAAAACATCTCCATATAATGTTATTTGTCCATTTTTTATTTTTTTTTATTTTAAAATACAAGAAAAATAGACTCTAAAGAAAATTTTGATTGCTATGGTAAACTATTGTATAGAACTTACAGTTATAAAGGGTTCTAAATGTAATAATTAGAAAAGAACTCTTTTTTTTTTGTCGAGTGATTAATTAAAAGAAAATGGCGCCATTGTCTAATGATGACATTCGATAAGAGACGTGAGATCTGCACAGAGCTGGAGAACTTGAGATACCATTTGATAGAAATAGATGCTTAGATACAAGGTAATAGGTTATGTCGCAATAATGTACTTGTATCTTTAATAGTAGATAGAGTTAATTTTTATTTAAGGAAAGAAACTGATCTTGAAAATGTACTTGAAACTTGATATAACTTCTTTTATCGTAGGTATCTTTGATTTTATTTTTGTCTATGTGGGAAGATTATAAGAATTGCTATGTTGATTGATTGTTGCTATTAAATTTAATTGCTATGTGAAGTTCACAAAATAAAGAAATTACAGGAATTAAACATACATATACTTTAACACTAAATTAAATTTTATTCTCGTGTATAGTTCTTGTTCTCCCAACAATCAATCAACATCGCAATTCTTATAATATTCCTACATGGAAAAAATAAAATCAAAGGTACCTACGATAAAAGAAGTTATATCTAGTTTCAAGTTCATTTTTAAGCTCAGATTCTTTTCTTAGATAAAAGGCAACTCTAACTATCATTAAAGACCAATATATTCTTGCCTCGTAATCTAGCATCTCATATTTGAGTGTTCATTTCTATAGTGGTGGGTAAAACTCTCTAGCTCTATGTATTTCTCACGCTTCCGATCAATGTCAACGTCAAACAACGGCACCATCTTCGTTGTATATAATCACAGGTTAAAAATTAAGAAGAATCTTTTAGGTATTTTAGTTAGAGCTCTTTTTAACTGTCATTTCTATAACAACAATTCACGATAACAATAAAATTTTCTTTAAAATCTATTTTTATATTTTAGAATAGCCAAAAAAAGAAGGCAGACAATGCAGTTGTAAATAAAATTTATTGAGCGAATAGAAACATTAATGTGAAGAAACATAATAAGCAAAAGGAAAGAAATAAACAAACCTTAGTAGGGTGATGCTACATTATGTAAAATATGATGAATATAAAATGCATGGCTTGGATATTTATAAAGGATTGTGATCTAAATTTCGTATGAATTATTAAAAAACTTACCATGATAAAACTTGAAATGTCAAGATATGGAAGGAACATAAATCATTATCTTTTCTCGCTTATACTTACCATGATAAAATTTGAAACGTCAAGATATGGAAGGAACATAAATCATTATCTTTTTCGCTTATAGAAATAAAATAAATGAGATAGCAAAGACAAATTATTTGAAAAATTGTATTTGGTATCAAGAAAAATAATTTTCTAGAAAATTTTTTTGAAAATAAATATTTTTCTTATTTATATTTTATTTTCGATTAGTAAAAGAGATAACATTATCCCAAAAATATTTACTTACAATCTATGCAAATAGTACGAATCCAGATGCATATCTATGTCACAGCCAAATGAAGGACCCAACTCCTACCCTTAGAACGACTGAGGAAGTGAATCTGGCGTTGAGACTCGACAATAACCCATCATTTAGTCGACTCTCTAAGTTGGGTTTGAATATCGGGTTGGGTCACGATTTAGGATTAAATTTTGGATCGAGGTTAGGTCCCAAATCAGGAAAGGTCTCTGATGATTTCGATTTAGGATCATGCTAGGAGCAAGTCTTGAATCGGGATTCAAGTTGTCAATGCAGGTCTCAAATTGGGCAATCTCGATTCGAGTGCCAAATTGATCAAGGACGGGGTGAGTTACATCATGAGGTGGTATGTTGAGGGGATAGAGATGAAGGTGTTTGGGTAGATTAGGTGCTGGCCGGGGTTGAAACGGAATTCATGAAGTCAATATTTTTCTTAAATTGGTGAAAAATAAATTAATTTTAAACATATTTTACGATATATTTAAATTAACAAAACATGAAAAAAATGAAAAAGAAAATTCTCTGTTCCTAACACACCCTTAATTAGGTAAAAAAATCAGCAGTAATACTGTTTATCATAAAATTTAAAATTATATTTATTTAGATATCATATAATTAAA
Source organism: Solanum rostratum (assembly GCA_029948455.1). Lineage (NCBI taxonomy): Eukaryota > Viridiplantae > Streptophyta > Magnoliopsida > Solanales > Solanaceae > Solanum > Solanum rostratum. The sequence goes on from CM057051.1 coordinate 56,381,924, forward strand.
AGGAAGAAAGTCTAACCTAGGATTATGTCACATGGCAGAATGAGATGAAGCCATGTGTTTATTTTAGGACAATAATTTGTTAGTTAGGTAATAGTTAGTTAGTATTTACTTTTAATTTTTACAGCTTTTTAAATATTCAAATTTTACAGTCACTTTTTGTTTTTACTACTTATTGTTTTTAATTATTTACAACTTTTAGAATATAAATTCAAATTTCAACCGTACACCACAACAACATCACCTTAGGACTTGCATGTTCTACCCTCAATTCCCATTTTCCTATTGATCACGCATATACTTCAGAAATACAAATTACATATTTTCTTGCTTTAAAAAGGAATGGTCTAATTTGATTTGGCACGACGTTTAAGAAAATATAAAAAAGTTCAATCAATATTTTTAGTTTTAATTATATTTATTTTATCTTGTTGTTTGATTAAAATTATAAATCGTTTTTTCAAAAAATATTTTTGAATTTTACAGCTTCTACAAATACGAAAAAGTAAAAAAAAATAGCAGATAAAAAATTGTTACGAAAGCTCCTACTATTACGAAATGAATCATTTGGGATATTATATTCGTCTTCTTTTTATTTTCCAGTTTCCCCTCATTTTATCCAATTTCCTTGCATTTTTCTTTATAAAAAATAAAAGTGTTCTTATACATATATGTGTGAGTGTGGGTGTCTGTGTGTGAGTGTGACAGATTGGGGGAGGGGGGGGGGGGGTAAATTCCCACTTAAAATATTATTTAAAATATTAGAACTGATATAAAAAAAGGTGTTGAGACTTATTTATGAACATGTGTTTTTAATTTATACAGATTATAAATAGCTAAATTTATTATAAAGAGAATACATAGAAACCAAAAATATACATAACTTTTACTCTTTATTTAAAATATTTGAATGAAAATAAAATACTATAAAAATAAGAATGAGAAACAAAAGGAATGAGTAGTGTTACATTTATAAAATAAAAAATTCTTGGAAGGAATATTTTTCAAGCTATAGTTAAACCATTCAAACTTTTGATATTTTCGACTGAAAGTGATGACTTTTTTGGAGTTGGTGAAAAATCGTTGATGTTTTGATGATGGGGTTGATTTTTTGTGCAGTTAAAGCATAAACAAAAGAAGACCAAACAAGCTCTTTGAGTGGAGTTAGGAGGAATTTGATGATATTATCAAGAAGTTAGTGATAATGAAAGAAATTGCCAGGCTTAAAGAAGGCATGTTTGAAGAAAAGCCAAGTTCTGATAATAGAACTATTCCGCAGAGAGCTCAAGTTGTGTTGAAACAATATTTGTATTATGAAGAGAAGTTCTGAGGATAAAAGACAAGTTTGCAATGATTTACAAGGGTGATAAAAACTCTAAATTGTTTCACTGATTAATTAAGAAGTGAAGAGAAGGGTTGCACATGAAAATTGATGTTCAAATCATCCTTAATCACTACTACAACTTCATGCATTATCGGCATGGGTAGTAGAAGCATCAGTATGCATTTCACCTACTCATAAACAAAACAAACACGACGTATGATCAATATAATGTCTAACTCAGATAATGATTCATCATAGAAAAGGACTTACCAATTACACTTGCTTTCAATGCAACAACAAACATGAGCCTGAACTCTACAAAGTTAAAAGTGAAAACGAAGAAAGCATTCTGAGTGTTTGAAAGCAGACATACATATGAACATAGGAAAACTCACGGTAGTATATTGAGCAGCTTCAGCTTTTCTCTTGCTACACGTGTTGTATTTTTTCACATATCTATCCAACTCCCACAGATTTTCTGTATCAATTCTCTCTATGCTCCTCTTCATAGCAATCCGAACAAATAGAGGAGGATTTTCTGAAGGTAAATTCTCAAGATCTTCACTAAGTTTTCTTATTTCTTCATTTGTCATCTCCCACTTATTTTTTAGAACCTCAGCCCTAGGTTTTTTTGGAACTAGTATACCACTAACCTTATGAGAAACTGAGGTCTTCTTCTCCTTTTTGTTGTTTTTGATTTTTTACTACTTCCATAAGATCTTTCATAAGGTAGTCTGTCCTTCGCAAGAAGGAACTCAGAGTCATGATAACACTTATTCTCCTTCCGGATCCTCTTCCCCCTCTCTACAACTCCACCAATTACTGTGGGGTTGTCATTAGCAACAGCTGCAACACTAGTCAGTCGAACTAAAGGACTACTAGAGATTTTCTTAGAAGCACGAACCAAAACAATACTACGAAGCTTCTCCTTAGCTTCAACCTTCTTCACAAAACTTTTAACATGATCTAGCTCACCCTTTAACCTACTTTTAAGATTTTTAATCGCAACAATGCGCACTGATCCAGTTAAGTTAATCCTAACCCTATCTTCAACCCTAGAAATCACAATAGCTACCTCATCATTCTCACTAGGCTGGCTACCCCCACCACCACCATCTCTTCCATCTACATCCCCAGCCCACCACAACTCCTTTAGGAGAATAAAAAGCTTTTTTTTTTTTTCAGGTTTTACGATTTTTGTCTCAGATGGATCTAGGAAAAAATTGTTTCTCTGGGAAGTTTATACCTAGAGAACCAAGAAGATGAACGTTACTCAAGCCACCACTAGTTGTATAACCTTAGTAGAGATATCTAAAGTTTCAAAATTGGAAAAGGTACCACCTCGAACTCAGGATTTTTGATCTCTAATTCTGCCTCCTCAGGAGTTTTCGCACGACGACTGTGGTATAAACTTTGCTAGAGAAACAATTTTTTCTCGGATCCATCCGAAATAAAATCATAAAACATGAAAAAAAACCTTTTCTTCTTCTAAGTAGGTTGTGGTGGGGCTGGGGTTGTTGATGGAGGAGACAGTGGTGGTGGGGGTAGCCCGCATAGTGGAAATGGTGAGGTAGCTACTGTGATTTCTAGTGTTGAATATAGGGTTAGGATTAAGTTGACTAAAATCAGTTCCAATGGTTGCGATTAAAAATCTTAAAAGTAGGTTAGAGAGTGAGCTAGATCATGTTAAAAGTTTTTTGAAGAATGTTGAAGTTGTGGAGAATCTTCGCAGTCTTCTTTTGGTTCGTGCTTGTGAGAAAATCTCTAGTAGTCCTTAAGTTTGGCCGCCCAGTGTTGAGGCTATTGCAAATGACAAACCTAGGTTATTGGTGGAGTTGTAGAGAGTAGGAAGAGGATCTGAAAGGAGAATAAGTGTTATAATAACTCCGAGTTCCTTCTTGCGAAGGACAGACTACCTTATGAATGACCTTATGGAAGTAGTAAAAAATCGAAGAACAACAAAAAGGAGAAGAAGACCTAAGTTTCTCATAAGGTCAATGGGATACTAGTTCCAAAAAAACCTAGAGCTAAGTATCTGAAAAATAAGAGGGAGATGACAAATGATGAAATAATAAAACTTACTGAAGATCTTGAGAATTTACCTTCAGAAAATCCTCCTCCATTTGTTTGGATCGCTATGAAGAGGGGCATAGAGAGAAATGATACAGAAACTCTATTTCAGCTGGATAGGTTGTGAAATAATACAACCAGAGTAGCAAGAGGAAAGCTGATGTTGCTCAGTATACTGCTACTACAGTGAGTTTTTTCTATGTTCATATTTTTGTCTGCTTTCAAATACTCAGAATGTATACTTAGTTTTCGCTTTTGATTTTGTAGAGTTCAGGCTTAATGTTTGTTGCTGCATTGAAAGAAAGTGTAACAGGTAAGTCATTTTCTATGATGAATCATTATCTGAGTTAGACATTATATTTATCATATGTCATGTCAGTTTTGTTTATGAGTTGGTAAAATGCATACCGATGCTTCTTCTACCCATGCGGATAATGCAAGAAGTTGTAGCAGTGATTAAGAATACAGAAATCTGATAGTGAATGGGCAGAAGGGAATGTTGAAATTGGTAGAGAGGCAGTAGTTTCTTTGATGATCAATTGATTAGTGGGGATGTTGATTAGGATATGTCTTTACTGGATCATATCAATTTAGAGATTATATAAATTCAGAGATCACTGTGTAGACATTGAAATTTTGTAGGGTTCTACAAAATTAGTCCATTTTCAATCAGGGTTTCTTGGAGGCTGCTCTACTCTAAACCCCTAATTCATGCCTATATAAAAGGTATTATATTCTCTTGAAAGGCATCTCAAATATCCCATAAATTCTGGGGATATGTATCAAGAGATCAAAATATGGGTCAACGAGGTCAAAATCATCCTACTAACGGCCCTCGAATCATGGAGAATCTAATGTGAAGAGAATCATGGGAGGAACAGATTTGATCCCACATCATTTATCAATAAAATTTCTGTTTTTTCATATTTTATTTGTGATTCCAATTTATCTTTCTATCACAAAAAAGACATGGTTGATTTAATTTGGAGGGCTACGGCTAAAATTGGTACTCTATTCTTATCAATGGGCAAGGTTATGGTTTCTTTCATTCTACAAGTAGTGGAAGAAGTTATTGATTTTGTAAGCGAGAAATTTCCTTTGATATATCTGGGACGTCCCATTTGGCATGCTAAAAAAAGAAAATTTCATTTTACAGAATTAATCAACAAAATTCAGAATAAGCTACATATATGAAAAGGAAAGTTGCTATCATTTAGAGGAAAAACAGTGTTGATTATTCATGTATTACAGGGCATGTCAATTTATATGTTTTCTGCTATTGTGCCTCCCAAGTCTGTTATTCATAATAGACATAAGATCTTTGCAAAGTTCCTATGAAATATCAAAGAAAATAGTAGGGCAATATATTAAATAGCATGGTCAGACATCAAATGGGTGAAAGGAATTCCTAGTAAGATTTCCTTTTTAATTTGAAGAATTTGGTTTTGAAGAATTTTCATTTGGTGAGTCTTGATAATGATCCTCTAGGTTATCTTCTCTGATTTCTGATCTTTTCATTATTTAGAGCTATTTTGTAATGACTCCAAGTTATTTATGACAAGCTAGCACTAATAGTTCGATTATCTGGCCATTATTTTAAATTTTATTCTAGTGTCTATGTTTTGGAGCACTTGGAGTTTAAACAATTAACTTCGATCAAAACTCCAGAGACAAGCCTCCATTTCATCCATGTTGCCCCAATACGATGTGTGACATCATCGTTGATATCACCACTACTCTAGATGATGTACCCAAGATATTTAAAGTTCTCCCTCTTGGGAATAGGCTGGATTGAAAGTCTCACATTAATGTCTACTTCATACCTTGCGACACTGAATCCACACTCCAAGAATTCTTTTTTAGTCCTACGCAGTTTAAACCCTTTAGATCCCAAAGCGTGTCTTGAAACCTCCAATCCCTCATTAACTTTAGCTCGAGTCTCATCAATCAATATGATGTCATCTGCAAATAGCATACACCATAGAACCTTCTCTTGACCGTGTCATCTTATCCATCACCAAGGCAAACAGAAAAGGGCTCAACACCAATCCTTGATGAAGTCCAATCTCAACAGTAAAATACTCTGAGTCTCTTCCACCATTCTAACCTGAGTTTTGGTTGTGTCATATGTGTCTTTTGTAGCCCTAATATAGGCCATTGGAACACCTTTCACCTCTAGACACCTCTATAGGACATCCCTTGGAACCTTGTCATAGGCCTTCTCGAGATCAATGAACACCATATGAAGGTCCTTCTTTCTTTCCCTATATTTCTCCACTAATCTCTGAACAATATGGATTGCTTCAACAGTCAACCGCCTCGACATGAATCCAAACTGATTTTCTGAATAGACACTCCTTTTCTCACCCTCATCTCCACCACTCTCTCCCATACCTTCATAGTGTGGCTTAACAACTTGATACCCCTGAAATTATTACAATTTTGAATATCACCCTTGTTATTGTACAATGGAACCATTGTACTCCTCCTCCTTTCATCGGGCATCTTGGCAGTCTTCATAATAACATCGAACAGTCTAGTCAACTCTATGTCATGCTTGACCATGTTCTTCTAAAAATCTACCGGAATATTCGATTCTGATCGGCCTCCATTTCTTAATCCTACTAATAGAACTTCTAACCTCCTTAACTCTGAATTGCCTACAATAACCAAAATCTCGCTACCTTTCGGAGTGTGCCAACTCACCCAGCTCAATATCTCCATTTCCTTTTTTGTGTAAGAGTTTATGAAAGTAAGCTTGCCACCTTAACTTAATGGAAGTCCCATCCACCAACACCTGACCCTCCTCACCCTTGATGCACTTCACTTGGTCCAACATGCGAGCTTTCCTTTCTCTCTCTTTGGTGATCCTATACAATCTCTTGTCCCAACCTTAATCACTTAGCTCTACATATAGGTGCTCAAACGCTAATGTCTTGGCACTCATCACCGCCATCTTCACTTCTATCTTCGCCATCTTATAGAACTCCTTAAACCTTCGCTTTTCATCCTTATCCCTATATTTCAACAACTTTATATAAGAAACCTTCTTAGCTTTCACTTTACCTTGGACTTCATCATTCCACCACCAATTGCCTTGATGTCCACCAAAGGTCCCTCTCGAAACCCCTAGTACCTCAGTAGTTGCTCTTCTAATGCAACAACTAGTAGTGTCCCACATATTGTTTGCATCTTCGCCACTACTCCAAGCCTCTAAACTACTCGGCTTTTCTTCCATCTCTCATTAAAGGGCAGGAGTCAGGCCTCCCCGTCTAATCCTCGATAGGGCATTAAAAGCCTTCTTCTTCATTTCTCTCTTAATCTCTATATCCATCACTATAAGCCTATGTTGAATGAAATATTTTCACTTGGAATAACCTTGCAAAAAGAACAAAAAAGGAAAAAGGAAGAAAAAAAACGACATCTCTTATTTTTTCTTTCGCAATTAGATTCTTTTCTTTCTATTTTGATTTATTTTATTTCATTCCTATTCTCATTTCTCAAAAAAAGAGCCTTTAACCAAAGTAAAAGATTACTTCGTTCTTGATAGTTATTTACTTACTCAGTGGATAGGAACATACTCTGGATCAGAATCATGGGGAGTACTTCTTGCGTCTTAGCTACCATACCATGGAAGATAACCAAGTGATTTTCCCTCTTTGAGAAACATGAGTTACCAATAACTAACTAAAAGGCTTTGGAAAAATCCAAGAGTGATGTCCCACCTCCATTCCTTTCCCCAAAATGAAAGCCTCTATAAAGATCTTCAAACTCACTAGAGGTTGCCTCGATATGTCCATTAAACTCACCCCAATAAAGATTTTTTCTGTCTCTGTTATGCCTCTCACAACCTCATCCAAATCTTCCCTAAAGAGATTTTTGACTTCCTCATCCAGGCCTATTTAAGGCACATATGCACTAACTACATTCACTCATGCCTGCCAACCATAAGTTTGATAGACATCATCCTATTATTAAACCTCCTAACCTCAACCACATATTCCTTAAGGTCCTCGTCACTAGGATACCCACACCATTTCAATCCCTAGAACCACCCGAGTACCATAGCATAAATCCATCTACATCTCGAGGTTTGGTACCTACTCATCTGGTCTCCTGAACACATACTATATTAATATGTCTCCTCTTAAAATACTTCGTTAGCTCTATGGATTTCCCTATAAGTGATTCTATATTTCACAATGCTATCCTTAACGAAAATAAGCCCGTGCCTCTCTTACCACTCCTACCCCTTACCTCCGACTCCAATCGACAACATAACCCTAGTCGACCATTAGATCCTGATGCCACTAAACTAAGAATTAATAATTTGCTAAGCTACAGAGATGAAGAAGATACAATTTAGAGAAAAACCTATGAAACCCAACAAAAAAGAATAACGAAATATAAGGTATACTACTTACACATCACAATAAGATAAACAAGAAAAGGCACCCAATATGATAAGTAAGATCTTCACCACAACACAAACAACAATATGTAACATTTTTTGCTAGATCTAGAGAGATACAACAAGTCCTCCGTCCCAAATTCCATCGCTGCGGAATAAAGTGAAGGAAACACAAACAAAAAAGGCAAACAATGTAAAAGGCAAATATCTAACAGCAAGAAAGAAACCACAAATAAATATGTAACTAGCAAAAAATACAACGCAGGTAAAAGGATAAAATAAGAAATAACAAGGGATTTAGAATTTATCACCTGGAATTCTATTCCGAAAAAGTTTCTTGAACGTTTTTGGAATTTGTGTACATTGCCGGAAAATTTATTTTCCCCGGAATATATCTCTGGAAGCACAGACTTCTGAGCGATGCTGACTGGAAGACTCTGATCGGGATTTGGAGTGCTCCACCGGAGAAGGTCTTAAAAGTTTCCAGAATCTTAAACTAGGAATCCCACATAGAATGGAGAGCCATCAAAACCCTAGATCGAATAGGCTTTAGAAATAGGCTTCAGATGTTCACCGGAGATGAATCACAGTCGTCATCATTCTGAAGTTCGCAGTCATCGTTCTGAAGTTCGTGAGAAGTTGAAGCCGCTCGACTCGCTGTCGCCATAAGAATTCTGAATGCAATGTATGTAAAGTGGTTTTAATGATGAATGAACACCAGAAATTGGATGTTTTAGATGAGCGTGCCGGAACCTGAAGATAAGGAGATATCGATCTCACAAAAGTCGGCATATTTGATTTTGCCGGAGAAAGAGATCGCAGATGAGTTGGCCTTGATTTACAAGGGTGATAAAAACTCTAAATTGTTTCGCTGATTAATTAAGAAGTGAAGAGAAGGGTTGCACATGAAAATTGATGTTCAAATCATCCTTAATCACTACTACAACTTCATGCATTATCGGCATGGGTAGTAGAAGCATCAGTATGCATTTCACCTACTCATAAACAAAACAAACACGACGTATGATCAATATAATGTCTAACTCAGATAATGATTCATCATAGAAAAGGACTTACCAATTACACTTGCTTTCAATGCAACAACAAACATGAGCCTGAACTCTACAAAGTTAAAAGTGAAAACGAAGAAAGCATTCTGAGTGTTTGAAAGCAGACATACATATGAACATAGGAAAACTCACGGTAGTATATTGAGCAGCTTCAGCTTTTCTCTTGCTACACGTGTTGTATTTTTTCACATATCTATCCAACTCCCACAGATTTTTTGTATCAATCCTCTCTATGCTCCTCTTCATAGCAATCCGAACAAATAGAGGAGGATTTTCTGAAGGTAAATTCTCAAGATCTTCACTAAGTTTTCTTATTTCTTCATTTGTCATCTCCCACTTATTTTTCAGAACCTCAGCCCTAGGTTTTTTTGGAACTAGTATACCACTAACCTTATGAGAAACTGAGGTCTTCTTCTCCTTTTTGTTGTTTTTGATTTTTTACTACTTCCATAAGATCTTTCATAAGGTAGTCTGTCCTTCGCAAGAAGGAACTCAGAGTCATGATAACACTTATTCTCCTTCCGGATCCTCTTCCCCCTCTCTACAACTCCACCAATTACTGTGGGGTTGTCATTAGCAACAGCTGCAACACTATTCAGTCGAACTAAAGGACTACTAGAGATTTTCTTAGAAGCACGAACCAAAACAATACTACGAAGCTTCTCCTTAGCTTCAACCTTCTTCACAAAACTTTTAACATGATCTAGCTCACCCTTTAACCTACTTTTAAGATTTTTAATCGCAACAATGCGCACTGATCCAGTTAAGTTAATCCTAACCCTATCTTCAACCCTAGAAATCACAATAGCTACCTCATCATTCTCACTAGGTTGGCTACCCCCACCACCACCATCTCTTCCATCTACATCCCCAGCCCACCACAACTCCTTTAGGAGAATAAAAAGCTTTTTTTTTTTTCAGGTTTTACGATTTTTGTCTCAGATGGATCTTGGAAAAAATTGTTTCTCTGGGAAGTTTATACCTAGAGAACCAAGAAGATGAACGTTACTCAAGCCACCACTAGTTGTATAACCTTAGTAGAGATATCTAAAGTTTCAAAATTGGAAAAGGTACCACCTCGAACTCAGGATTTTTGATCTCTAATTCTGCCTCCTCAGGAGTTTTCGCACGACGACTGTGGTATAAACTTTGCTAGAGAAACAATTTTTTCTCGGATCCATCCGAAATAAAATCATAAAACATGAAAAAAAACCTTTTCTTCTTCTAAGTAGGTTGTGGTGGGGCTGGGGTTGTTGATGGAGGAGACAGTGGTGGTGGGGGTAGCCCGCATAGTGGAAATGGTGAGGTAGCTACTGTGATTTCTAGTGTTGAATATAGAGTTAGGATTAAGTTGACTAAAATCAGTTCCAATGGTTGCGATTAAAAATCTTAAAAGTAGGTTAGAGGGTGAGCTAGATCATGTTAAAAGTTTTTTGAAGAATGTTGAAGTTGTGGAGAATCTTCGCAGTCTTCTTTTGGTTCGTGCTTGTGAGAAAATCTCTAGTAGTCCTTAAGTTTGGCCGCCCAGTGTTGAGGCTATTGCAAATGACAAACCTAGGTTATTGGTGGAGTTGTAGAGAGTAGGAAGAGGATCTGAAAGGAGAATAAGTGTTATAATAACTCCGAGTTCCTTCTTGCGAAGGACAGACTACCTTATGAATGACCTTATGGAAGTAGTAAAAAATCGAAGAACAACAAAAAGGAGAAGAAGACCTAAGTTTCTCATAAGGTCAATGGGATACTAGTTCCAAAAAAACCTAGAGCTAAGTATCTGAAAAAAAAGAGGGAGATGACAAATGATGAAATAATAAAACTTACTGAAGATCTTGAGAATTTACCTTCAGAAAATCCTCCTCCATTTGTTTGGATCGCTATGAAGAGGGGCATAGAGAGAAATGATACAGAAACTCTATTTCAGCTGGATAGGTTGTGAAATAATACAACCAGAGTAGCAAGAGGAAAGCTGATGTTGCTCAGTATACTGCTACTACAGTGAGTTTTTTCTATGTTCATATTTTTGTCTGCTTTCAAATACTCAGAATGTATACTTAGTTTTCGCTTTTGATTTTGTAGAGTTCAGGCTTAATGTTTGTTGCTGCATTGAAAGAAAGTGTAACAGGTAAGTCATTTTCTATGATGAATCATTATCTGAGTTAGACATTATATTTATCATATGTCATGTCAGTTTTGTTTATGAGTTGGTAAAATGCATACCGATGCTTCTTCTACCCATGCGGATAATGCAAGAAGTTGTAGCAGTGATTAAGAATACAGAAATCTGATAGTGAATGGGCAGAAGGGAATGTTGAAATTGGTAGAGAGGCAGTAGTTTCTTTGATGATCAATTGATTAGTGGGGATGTTGATTAGGATATGTCTTTACTGGATCATATCAATTTAGAGATTATATAAATTCAAAGATCACTGTGTAGACATTGAAATTTTGTAGGGTTCTACAAAATTAGTCCATTTTCAATCAGGGTTTCTTGGAGGCTGCTCTACTCTAAACCCTAATTCATGCCTATATAAAAGGTATTATATTCTCTTGAAAGGCATCTCAAATATCCCATAAATTCAGGGGATATGTATCAAGAGATCAAAATATGGGTCAACGAGGTCAAAATCATCCTACTAACGGCCCTCGAATCATGGAGAATCTAATGAGAAGAGAATCATGGGAGGAACAGATTTGATCCCACATCATTTATCAATAAAATTTCTGTTTTTTCATATTTTATTTGTGATTCCAATTTATCTTTCTATCACAAAAAAGACATGGTTGATTTAATTTGGAGGGCTACGGCTAAAATTGGTACTCTATTCTTATCAATGGGCAAGGTTATGGTTTCTTTCATTCTACAAGTAGTTGAAGAAGTTATTGATTTTGTAAGCGAGAAATTTCCTCTTATATATCTGGGACGTCCCATTTGGCATGCTAAAAAAAGAAAATTTCATTTTACAGAATTAATCAACAAAATTCAGAATAAGCTACATATATGAAAAGGAAAGTTGCTATCATTTAGAGGAAAAACAGTGTTGATTATTCATGTATTACAGGGCATGTCAATTTATATGTTTTCTGCTATTGTGCCTCCCAAGTCTGTTATTCATAATAGACATAAGATCTTTGCAAAGTTCCTATGAAATATCAAAGAAAATAGTAGGGCAATATATTAAATAGCATGGTCAGACATCAAATGGGTGAAAGGAATTCCTAGTAAGATTTCCTTTTTAATTTGAAGAATTTGGTTTTGAAGAATTTTCATTTGGTGAGTCTTGATAATGATCCTCTAGGTTATCTTCTCTGATTTCTGATCTTTTCATTATTTAGAGCTATTTTGTAATGACTCCAAGTTATTTATGACAAGCTAGCACTAATAGTTCGATTATCTGGCCATTATTTTAAATTTTATTCTAGTGTCTATGTTTTGGAGCACTTGGAGTTTAAACAATTAACTTCGATCAAAACTCCAGAGACAAGCCTCCATTTCATCCATGTTGCCCCAATACGATGTGTGACATCATCGTTGATATCACCACTACTCTAGATGATGTACCCAAGATATTTAAAGTTCTCCCTCTTGGGAATAGGCTGGATTGAAAGTCTCACATTAATGTCTACTTCATACCTTGCGACACTGAATCCACACTCCAAGAATTCTTTTTTAGTCCTACGCAGTTTAAACCCTTTAGATCCCAAAGCGTGTCTCGAAACCTCCAATCCCTCATTAACTTTAGCTCGAGTCTCATCAATCAATATGATGTCATCTGCAAATAGCATACACCATAGAACCTTCTCTTGACCGTGTCATCTTATCCATCACCAAGGCAAACAGAAAAGGGCTCAACACCAATCCTTGATGAAGTCCAATCTCAACAGTAAAATACTCTGAGTCTCTTCCACCATTCTAACCTGAGTTTTGGTTGTGTCATATGTGTCTTTTGTAGCCCTAATATAGGCCATTGGAACACCTTTCACCTCTAGACACCTCTATAGGACATCCCTTGGAACCTTGTCATAGGCCTTCTCGAGATCAATGAACACCATATGAAGGTCCTTCTTTCTTTCCCTATATTTCTCCACTAATCTCTGAACAATATGGATTGCTTCAACAGTCAACCGCCTCGACATGAATCCAAACTGATTTTCTGAATAGACACTCCTTTTCTCACCCTCATCTCCACCACTCTCTCCCATACCTTCATAGTGTGGCTTAACAACTTGATACCCCTGAAATTATTACAATTTTGAATATCACCCTTGTTATTGTACAATGGAACCATTGTACTCCTCCTCCTTTCATCGGGCATCTTGGCAGTCTTCATAATAACATCGAACAGTCTAGTCAACTCTATGTCATGCTTGACCATGTTCTTCTAAAAATCTACCGGAATATTCGATTCTGATCGGCCTCCATTTCTTAATCCTACTAATAGAACTTCTAACCTCCTTAACTCTGAATTGCCTACAATAACCAAAATCTCGCTACCTTTCGGAGTGTGCCAACTCACCCAGCTCAATATCTCCATTTCCTTTTTTGTGTAAGAGTTTATGAAAGTAAGCTTGCCACCTTAACTTAATGGAAGTCCCATCCACCAACACCTGACCCTCCTCACCCTTGATGCACTTCACTTGGTCCAACATGCGAGCTTTCCTTTCTCTCTCTTTGGTGATCCTATACAATCTCTTGTCCCAACCTTAATCACTTAGCTCTACATATAGGTGCTCAAACGCTAATGTCTTGGCACTCATCACCGCCATCTTCACTTCTATCTTCGCCATCTTATAGAACTCCTTAAACCTTCGCTTTTCATCCTTATCCCTATATTTCAACAACTTTATATAAGAAACCTTCTTAGCTTTCACTTTACCTTGGACTTCATCATTCCACCACCAATTGCCTTGATGTCCACCAAAGGTCCCTCTCGAAACCCCTAGTACCTCAGTAGTTGCTCTTCTAATGCAACAACTAGTAGTGTCCCACATATTGTTTGCATCTTCGCCACTACTCCAAGCCTCTAAACTACTCGGCTTTTCTTCCATCTCTCATTAAAGGGCAGGAGTCAGGCCTCCCCGTCTAATCCTCGATAGGGCATTAAAAGCCTTCTTCTTCATTTCTCTCTTAATCTCTATATCCATCACTATAAGCCTATGTTGAATGAAATATTTTCACTTGGAATAACCTTGCAAAAAGAACAAAAAAGGAAAAAGGAAGAAAAAAAACGACATCTCTTATTTTTTCTTTCGCAATTAGATTCTTTTCTTTCTATTTTGATTTATTTTATTTCATTCCTATTCTCATTTCTCAAAAAAAGAGCCTTTAACCAAAGTAAAAGATTACTTCGTTCTTGATAGTTATTTACTTACTCAGTGGATAGGAACATACTCTGGATCAGAATCATGGGGAGTACTTCTTGCGTCTTAGCTACCATACCATGGAAGATAACCAAGTGATTTTCCCTCTTTGAGAAACATGAGTTACCAATAACTAACTAAAAGGCTTTGGAAAAATCCAAGAGTGATGTCCCACCTCCATTCCTTTCCCCAAAATGAAAGCCTCTATAAAGATCTTCAAACTCACTAGAGGTTGCCTCGATATGTCCATTAAACTCACCCCAATAAAGATTTTTTCTGTCTCTGTTATGCCTCTCACAACCTCATCCAAATCTTCCCTAAAGAGATTTTTGACTTCCTCATCCAGGCCTATTTAAGGCACATATGCACTAACTACATTCACTCATGCCTGCCAACCATAAGTTTGATAGACATCATCCTATTATTAAACCTCCTAACCTCAACCACATATTCCTTAAGGTCCTCGTCACTAGGATACCCACACCATTTCAATCCCTAGAACCACCCGAGTACCATAGCATAAATCCATCTACATCTCGAGGTTTGGTACCTACTCATCTGGTCTCCTGAACACATACTATATTAATATGTCTCCTCTTAAAATACTTCGTTAGCTCTATGGATTTCCTTATAAGTGATTCTATATTTCACAATGCTATCCTTAACGAAAATAAGCCCGTGCCTCTCTTACCACTCCTACCCCTTACCTCCGACTCCAATCGACAACATAACCCTAGTCGACCATTAGATCCTGATGCCACTAAACTAAGAATTAATAATTTGCTAAGCTACAGAGATGAAGAAGATACAATTTAGAGAAAAACCTATGAAACCCAACAAAAAAGAATAACGAAATATAAGGTATACTACTTACACATCACAATAAGATAAACAAGAAAAGGCACCCAATATGATAAGTAAGATCTTCACCACAACACAAACAACAATATGTAACATTTTTTGCTAGATCTAGAGAGATACAACAAGTCCTCCGTCCCAAATTCCATCGCTGCGGAATAAAGTGAAGGAAACACAAACAAAAAAGGCAAACAATGTAAAAGGCAAATATCTAACAGCAAGAAAGAAACCACAAATAAATATGTAACTAGCAAAAAATACAACGCAGGTAAAAGGATAAAATAAGAAATAACAAGGGATTTAGAAGTTATCACCTGGAATTCTATTCCGAAAAAGTTTCTTGAACGTTTTTGGAATTTGTGTACATTGCCGGAAAATTTATTTTCACCGGAATATCTCTCTGGAAGCACAGACTTCTGAGCGATGCTGACTGGAAGACTCTGATCGGGATTTGGAGTGCTCCACCGGAGAAGGTCTTGAAAGTTTCCAGAATCTTAAACTAGGAATCCCACATAGAATGGAGAGCCATCAAAACCCTAGATCGAATAGGCTTTAGAAATAGGCTTCAGATGTTCACCGGAGATGAATCACAGTCGTCATCATTCTGAAGTTCGCAGTCGTCGTTCTGAAGTTCGTGAGAAGTTGAAGCCGCTCGACTCGCTGTCGCCATAAGAATTCTGAATGCAATGTATGTAAAGTGGTTTTAATGATGAATGAACACCAGAAATTGGAAGTTTTAGATTAGCGTGCCGGAACCTGAAGATAAGGAGATATCGATCTCACAAAAGTCGGCATATTTGATTTTGCTGGAGAAAGAGATCGCAGATGAGTTGGCCTAAGAGATGCAAAAGTTCATGCCACAGAGATGCAAAAGTTCACGCCGAAGCCGATGTTTATCTTTTGTGAATATAAAATTAAATAATCATAAATGAAAATAAATTTAAATGCTTGATTTTCATCTTTTCTTTGCCAAAAGCACATAACTTCCAAAAGAAAAAAAACAAAGAAGCTTTGAAATTGGTTTATATTAATTAATATTTTTTTGAAATTTATTATTATTTTTATATATAATTAAGATAAAGTGGAGAAGATATAACCTTCTCAAATGCTGTAAGTATTAAATTTAAATTTTAAACTTCAATTTTTTAATATTTTATCCTGGTGTTTACATATATCAGTAAATTCACTTTTTTAATTTTAATTTTAATTTTTTTCCTATTTTAGTGTTTGATTAAAATAGTAACATTTTTTAAAAACATATCTTTGAATTTTAAAACTCCTATAATTCTTTTAAATTTTTTTTGGGGGGGGGGGGGGGGGGGGCGGGGTGGGCAGAATGGGGGATGGGGTGGGTTAGTAGAAGGTCAACAGGTAGGGGCAAATAAAAACTTGTTATGAAACTCTTACTGATACAAGATTTGGGATATTATCTTCTTCTTTTGCGCTTTCCCCTAATTTAATTCTTTTTCTTTTGATTGTTCTTTATAAAATTAAGAGCGTGCTTTGTTATGACTTTTAATAATAAAAAATCAAAACAACTTATTATCTAAAATTCTAAAAGAATAAACAAAATGTATCCTATCATTGTCCCTATTTGTTGTTTTACTATAATCTGCATTACTTAGTATTGTTATATCTATAATTTTTTTAATCGCTTGTGACATGATTTTGTTTTATTTCTATTATTTTGAGCATTGTTTAATTTAAAAGATACATCATTTAATAAATAAATTCATTGTCACGCCCTAAGTCCCATTAAGACGGACTAGCACCCGTTGCCGACAAGGCTTGGGAGAACCAACATATAACTATGCACCTGCTATGAACATTTCAGAGGTTCCCATATTCAATATGTTGTCAAAAGAAAGTAAACTGTATTAACAAGCCTAAAGTAAATGCATAAGACTAGGCCGTTGGAGCCATGATGTCTATAGTATGCTACTTGACCACACTTTAATTTACATAGTCTACAAAGCCTCTAGGTAAGGAACACTATCTATATGGGTCGGGACAGGCCCCGCCTCATGAACAACTATACAATACAAAATACAAGTTCTAAACACACAAGCCCCGAAGCAACCTGGAGCTTAGTAATAGCAGCTGAAAGTCCTGTACTCTTACTGGGGAGATCTAGTAGCTCTTGTACCTGCAGCATGAAATGCAAGTCCCCCATAAGGGACGTCAGTACTAGATAATGTACTGAATATGTAAGGCAGGAAATGTTGTATGTAAAATAAGAACTCAAATAATATCACACACTGGTGTATAAGGATGAAAAGAACACCTTTAGTCATACTGTGGAATCATGCACTTTATGTGTTTTTATTACTTTACCATTTTTTACTGTATAATCTGTGCACAATATATCATATAAATGACCAGCTGATCAGTGGTAAATCAATAACGGGATCGACCCATGCTAGGCTTTCCTTTCACCCCTAGGATACCCCCCATAATATGTGATCGACCCATGCTAGGTGATTCTTCCACCCCTGGGATACCACCCATTAATAAGCAAATGTGAGTTATCTTTTATTTTCTTTCCAAATGATTCTTTGGGTGGTCATAACCTTTAGAACTGTAGGAATATAGACATGTGACATATAAACAACCATACAAGATAATACCACAATGAAAAGAGAGATACACAACTAATGAACTCGAATAGGAGATTAAACAACACATGGACTTTGTTTGGTAAAAAGGAACTCATGTATATTTGGTATCCAAGTACGTAGGCAGGTTTGACAATGGCTATGTATGAGAACATATGAATATGGTAAAGAGTGGAGACACAATTATTAGTTATGTCGTAGTTGGTAAGTGCCCTCTATGTACCAAGGACGGACGTAGATTTAATGCCAAGTAATAGGAAATCAAGTAGCCTTACATACCTCGTTGTACTATGTCGTAATTACCTCGGAGTAGTATCCTTTTCCTCCAAACACTCATCTACAATACAGTAGGTGATAAAACTAGTATTAGCAGCTAATAAACACATCTTGGTAATCCAATTTCACCCAAAAATATTATCCGGACAACAAGCTCGGAATTAGCAACCAAAGAGTATTCTTTCAACATTTCCACTCCTAATCGTATTTTCTAATACATGTTCTCATATACATGTCTTATCCAGCTTGTTTTAGTGCCATAATAGTGTTACAACAGCTCATAAAGTACAACATACAACAATTCTACACAACACGCAAGTAGGCAACGTAACATTACATCCTTTCGTTACATTTCGGCGCCAATAATTCCAAATCTGTTTCAACCTCAACCAAGACATCCTCAACGTATTTACACAAAAATACAGTCCTAAAACAGTACAAAAACAGTCCCCCAAGTGGATGGAAAACATGAGACAACCATTCTCAATATTCAATCCACAAATTCCTACGAAGAGCGCAATTTAGGTATCATATAAGAACTCATTTTTGCAGAAGATAAAAATGGTCCAGCAGCCTTCTTACATCATTACAGACCCTAGACTTGTTAAAAACATATATATTACTTCATAATACATCCAACCAACAAGAGAGAAGCCTCTTAATCAACAAGAAAAGTGGACCACATTCTTTGGAACACATGCTGTCCCAAATCCCTGCACAAGTACAACCAACATACTCTTCATGTTTTTCATGGAAAAATTACACCAAACCATAGGTATGTTTACTTACCTTAACCCTCAAGGATTAGGTTCTCTTCAAGAACCCTAGAGGTGTGCCTTTTCTGCTTTAGAAAATGAAGAGAGAGCAAGAAGAAACATGGAGAGAAATCTGATTTATTTTGGCTTGAGAAAATGACTAAAAGTTGTTGGTTTTTGCTCACTTTTATAGGGCCACTTTTGGCCGACTTTCTTTTGGATTTCCAGCACTACTTTATTAAGGTTATGATGCAGCAACTTGGCCTTTTTACATGGGCCTTATTGGGCTTCAATTGGATGGGCTTTGCTGCAAATTTTCCTCCTTTATACCCACTTAGTTTGGGCCCTAGTTGTGAATTGGGTTGTGAATGTAATTTGTCCCTTTTCCTATTCATCTTGGGCTGCAAATGTTGTCCTTTTATGATGCTAAACTATGGCCCAAATGATATCCTTAACTCGGGGTTCATTCGTTGTCGGACTTGAACAAATTTGGTGTTGGGCCTTGTCTCTGTTTACCTAGCCTATTTAAGCTAAGCACGTAGGTGACTCACCTGCTAGCTTCCTAAGTCCCACAAGCACCTCACTTATTTCACTTCATTTAAAGACACACTTTCCTTAACTTGACTTAAAAATTATATACACTCGGTCATCTTAAGCGTTAGACGTACATATAACCCTTTAATCTAAAATTCACGCACTTTTAAAATGTGTGCGGATTTGACCCCGCCATATCATGTTTCATCTGCATTCGACTAGTACATGTAAATGTGGGGTGTAACATCCTCCCCCCTTAGGAATATTCGTCCCCGAATGTAAGCATAATTGAATAGGTTAAACAAGTTTGACTTTCATGTAAACATACTTTTGAACACATAATAAGAATTCATATTCATGTACCTAGTAATCCCTCTATCTGTATGTTGGACTTCCTTTTTAGCGTCAAATAAATAAGGGTATTTAGACCTCATTACTTTCTCAGCCTCCCACGTTATCTCTTCTACCTGTTGGTTCCTCCAAAGCACTTTTACTGAAGGTATTTCTTTATTCCTTAACTTTCTAACTTGGCGATCTAGGATAACAATAGGTACCTCTTCATAGGTGAGATCTTCCATAACCTACATATCTTCAATAGGAGTAATATGAGATGGGTCACCTATGCATTTTCGAAGCATTGAGACATGAAAAACTGGATGAACCATTGAAAGCTCCTGGGGTAGCTCTAATTCATACACAATCTGTCTAAACCTTTTAATAATCTTATATGGCCCTATGTAATGTGGGCTTAGTTTCCCTTTCTTACCAAATCTCATAACACCTTTCATTGGGGACACCTTTAAGAATACCCAATCTCCTACTGAGAATTCCAGTCCTCTTCTTCTAGCATCCACATATGATTTGTGACGACTTTGGGCTGTTTCTAGCCGTTGACTTTTTGCATGGCTTGTTGGAGTAGATCTGGACCAAGCAAGGTGGTTTCACCTACTTCAAACCATCCTATTGGTGATCTACATTTCCTTCCATACAAAGTTTCATACGGTGCCATCTTGATGCTTGAATGGTAGCTATTATCATAGGCAAATTCAATAAGTGGCAAATGGTCCACCCAACTACCTTTGAAGTCCAATGCACAAGGCCGTAACATATCTTCAAGTGTTTGAATGGTGTGTTCTGCTTGACCAATCTGTCTTCAGGTGGAAAGTTGTGCTTAAATTCACTTGTGTCCCTAAGCTCCTTTGGAAGGATTTCCAAAACTTTGTGGTGAATTGAGCTCCCCGATCAGATATAATTAAGATTAGGACCCCATGTAGCCTAACTATCTCTTTGAGGTATAGCTTTGCATACTCTTCAGCTATATAATCACTCCGAACCGATAAGAAGTGTGCTGACTTTGTAAGTCTATCAACTATCACCCATATGGAGTCAAACTTTTGAAATGAGCGAGGCAACCCAGTAACAAAATCCATATTAATCATATCCCACTTCCACATTGGAAGCTCTATGCATTGCATATAACCTCCCGGCTTTTGGTGCTCTACCTTAACTTGTTGGTAATTCGGACATTGAACCACAAATTCTGCAAGGTCATTTTTCATCCTTCCCACCAAAACATTCCCTTCAGGTCATGATACATCTTAGTTGATCCTGGATGGATAGAATATCTTGAATGATGGGCTTTCTCCATTATCCTCCTTCTTTGTCCATTTATGTTAGGAACGCATAATCTATTTTGGCAATAAAGCACTCCATTTTGGGTAATTTCAAAGACCTTCGTCGTACCTTGACCCACCTTCTCCTTAAGTCGCCGTAGAATAGGATCTTTGAACTATTTTTCTCTTACCTCTATTACCAATGAAGATTCCGTAGCATTATGCACAACAACCCCTTCCTTTGGAGTTTCAATAAGGCGAATTCCCAAATTGGCTAGTTGACGTAGATCCTTAGCGACTCTTTGACTTACCACGGTCTGATCATCAATATTCACAATTGCCTTGCGGCTCAAAGCATCGGCTACCACATTTGCTTTCCCTGGATGGTATAGTATATCAACATCGTAATCCTTTATTAGCTCCAGCCACCTCCGCTACCTTAAATTTAGGTCTTTCTGTTTAAATATGTACTGTAGGCTCTTATGATCAGTATATATGTCAATGTGAACTCCATACAAATAATGGTGCCATATTTTCAAGGCAAACACAAAAGCTGCTAGCTCAAGGTCATGTGTTGGGTAGTTTTTCTCATGTGGCCGCAGTTGTCTCGAGGCATAAGCAATTACCCTACCATGTTGTGTCAGTACACACCCTAAGCCAACCCCCGAAGCATCACCATACACCGCATACCCCTCTGTGCCTTCTGGAAGCACTAACACAGGTGTAGAAGTTAGCCTGTTTTTCAACTCTTGAAAGCTCCTTTCACATGCATCATTCCATTGAATTTTGGTTGCCTTATGTGTCAACTTTGTTAAAGGTGCAGAAATAGAAGAAAAACCTTCAACAAATCTTCTGTAATATCCCGCCAACCCTAAGACGCTTCGAACTTCCGTGGGTGTTGTTGGCTTTGGCCAGTATTTCACCGCCTCTATCTTTTGTGAATCAACCCTTATTCCTTCATCAGATACAATATGACCCAAGAATGCCACGGATTTCAACCAAAATTCACATTTGGAAAACTTGGCATACAATTGCCGATCAAGAAGAACTTGTAATACCTGTCGTAAGTGATTTGCATGGTCCTCTTCTGATCTTGAATACACCAAAATTTCATCTATAAATACTATCACAAAGACATCCAAGAATGGCTTGAATACCCTGTTCATTAAGTCGATAAAACTTGCTGGTGCATTTGTCAGCCCAAATGACATAACAAGAAATTCAAAGTGACCATAGCGTGTCCTAAAGGCTGTCTTGGGTATATCTTTCTCCTTCACCCTAACTTGGTGATAACCTGACCTCAAATCAATTTTAGAAAAGCATTTGGCACCCTGTAACTAATCAAATAAATCAACAATCCTGGGGAGGGGGTATTTGTTTTTTATTGTCACCCTATTCAATTGTCGATAGTCAATACACATTCTCAAGGTGCCATCCTTTTTACGTACAAATAACACTGGTGCACCCCAAGGGGACATACTAGGTCTTATAAAACCCTTCTCTAGCAAATCTTTTAATTGCTCCTTTAATTCACGTAATTCTGCCGGGGCCATTCCATATGGAGGGATAGAAATAGGTTGAGCGCCTGGAAGTAAGTCAATGCCAAAATATATTTCTCGTTCTGGAGGTAAGCCTGGAAGCTCTTCGGGAAATACATCAACAAATTCATTTACTACGGGAACAGATTGAAGAGTTGGTGATTCTGCTTGCATATCCCTTACTCTAACTAGATGACATATATATCCCTGTGACATCATCTTCCATGCCTTAAAATAGGAAATAAACTTACCCTTTGGTGCCCCAACATTACCTTCCCATTCAAGGACCGCCTCATTTGGAAAGTGGAAATACACTCTCTTAGTTCAGCAATCCACAGTAGCATAGCAAGAAACTAACCAATCCATACCCATTATAACATCAAATTCCACCATATCTAACTCAACAAGGTCCGCCAATGTGTCACGGTCACAAACGGCTACTACACAGTTATAATAGACCCTTCTAGCTATAATAGATTCACCGGTTGGTGTAGACACCTTAAATGGCTCATTCAATAATTTAGGTGTTCTTTTAAGCTTCCCAGCCACTAGTGGAGTAATATATGATAATGTAGAACCAGGGTCAATTAATGCATACACATTATGTGAAAAGATGGACAATGTACCTATGACCACATCAGGTGAAGCTTCTAAATTTTGCCGACTCCCTAGAGCATAAGTGCGATTCTGAGCTCCGCTGGAGCTAGCTGCCCCTCTACTACCTCTACCACGGCCTATAGATGTTTGCTGACCCCTACCTAATGGAGGAATAGATGATGATGATGCAACAGCTGACCCAGTAGGTTGTGCTATATCACCCATACGTCTTCTTGGGCAATGTCTCATCATATGCCCTGGTACGCCACACCAATAACAAGCATCTGTCCCAACACGACATGTACCTAAATGACTCCTCCCACATTGTTTGCAAGGTAGCCTAGGAGGAATCTGCTGGCTGGCCGAATATCCTGTAGTCCGTGCACCTTGTCCCTCACTTTTTTGATTAAACTGATTACCTCCCAGCCCTTGAAGTTGCGGTGGAGCACTGACTGTAGAGTAGGAGGATGATGGTCTAGGTGGTTCATTCGGAAATCGGGGCCTAAACTCACCTTGGGATGGTACAAACTGCCCTGTAGATCTGGCCCTCTTGGACTGCCCCCTTTCTAACTCTTGTGTCCTTCTTCTTTGCCTCTGATCCTCTAATATTTGTGCAAATGCTTGCATCTTCGCTATATTCATGTCTTTATTCAAAGAAGCAATGGTGCAGTCTCTGACCAGATACGAATCCAACCTATCCACATATCGATGAACTCTATCTGCCATAGTAGCAACTACATTAGGAGCATACCTGGACAGGGAATTAAATTGAAGGCTTTACTCCCTCATGCTCATATTCCCTTGGTGGAGGTTCAGAAACTGATCTGCCTAGGCCTCTCGGATCTAGTATGGCAAGTAATGGTCAAGAAATGCCTCTTTGAACTACTTCCAGGTAGTTGGAGGTGCATTTATACCCTTAGATTGCTTCCAAGCTTCATACCACAATATAGCCACACCCTTCAATCTATATGCTGCTAGTTCCACAGCTTCTGTGCCACTTATGTGCATAACATCTAAAGTGCGTTGGATCTGATCGATGAAGTCTTGTGGATCTTTATTAGGATCTGACCCGGTAAAAGATGGAGGGTCCAAATTAAGGAAGTCACGTATCCTCGTGCTAGCTGCCCTATCCTCACCACCTACACCTATAACTGGGCCTTCTTGTCTTTGACTTTGGCCAGCAACTATACGAGTCAATAATTGGACGACATTTCTCATATCCTGCACGGTAGCATCGGCAGGTGGCTCTGGGGGAGTTTCACAACTTCTTGGTTCGTCAGAAGCTGGAGGAGTTGGAGATGTTTGTGATAGAGACTCATCTGGGGCCTCATTTTGTCATCTCACCCGATTGGGTATACCAACTACCAATTCCACTTCCTTCTCTTTGCCTTTGTTTTTCCTTGTTTCAGGCATACTTTCTGTACAAAATGATTTAGAGGTTAGAAATAATCAACCTACAACACTTGGCTCTATGGCACGATCTAATGAATGAAAAGAAAGTGCAAACTTCTAAATGCCACGTAGCCTCATGCTTATAAATGTGGTGCACAACACATCCATAAACAAGACTCTACATAGACACGACTTTGTAGACTCCCTAGGACGACCCGCTCTGATACCACTTCTATCACGCCCTAAGTCCCATTAAGACGGACTGGCACCCGTTGTCGACAAGACTCCGGAGAACCAACATATAACTATGCACCTGCTATGAATATTTCAGAGGTTCCCATATTCAATATGCTGTCAAAAGAAAGTAAACTGTATTAACAAGCCGAAAGCAAATGCATAAGACTAGGTCGTTGGAGCAACGATGTCTATAGTATGCTACTTGACCACACTTTAATTTACATAGTCTACAAATCCTCTAGGTAAGGAACACTATCTATATGGGTCGGGACAAGCTCCGCCTCATGATCAACTATACAATACAAAATACAAGTTCTAAACACACAAGCCCCGAAGCAACCTGGAGCTTAGTACACTACTAGAAATTCGGTATATTGCCACGGTTTTCTGGTGATGGTTATACAACCGTGGCAATATATAAATTACTGCCACGTTTACAACCGTGGCAATATATTTTTGACCGTAGCAATAGAATTATTAAAATAAACTGTGCTATTAGTATGTTAACCGTTGCTATAGATTTCTTTATGCCACGGTTTTTTGTAACTGTGGCAATAGATTAACTATGTCCACGGTCAATTTTAGCCAAAAAAATAAAAATTCCGGGAAATAAATATATTTCCCATTTCCCTCCACTAAAATTATTTCACAGTACTACTACGCGCCTCCTTCATTTCCCTACTCCTCCACACAACGAAATCGACGGTGAGGAATCAGCAGGAAGAAGAAATCGACACATGCAGTAGTTGAAGAAGAAGAATCAAGGTTTCTTCTTTGAGAAACAGAGTCGAACTTAGAGAAACATAGTCAAAGTCGTGTTCTTGTTCTCTTACAGGTAATTTTACGATTTTCCTTTTTGGGGGTTTTGCATTATTGTGTTATTTGAGCTTTTGATTAAAGTTTTGGGAGCAAAATTGATTGGTTTTAACTACTTTGAGGTAATGGGTGTCTCTGAATGTAGGTTAGTATGTTGTTCAGTCGTTTTGGGGGTATCCTTGTACTCTTACTATGTGAATATAGCTTGTTAGTATGCTGGTCAGTCGTTTCTGCTTTTCATTGTTTAGTATCTTCAATAATCCATGTTTCAAGCCATAAGATTACTCTGCAAGCTTTGAATATTAAAATCCAGGTTCGTTTTAGCTCTCACTTGTGTTTATTTGCTCAAGTATTACCCATTTTCTTCTTCTTTTAGTCGGCTGCAGTCATGTCCCTCCGATGTTATTATGTTTTGAATATTATTATGTTTGCTGGTTTTTGGTGCTAAGGAGTGCAAGATTTGCTAAAGCTGTTTGGACATGTTTAGGTAAAGCTGGTTTTCTCCCACATATACCACAAAATGTCCTTTTGGGACATCATTTGGTAGACCATTTTCAGTTTTCCCAAAACTAGAATATTTTTTCAGGATTTGTTTTAGAGTTGCTGTTTGAGTTGCTTTCTTTAGAGCCATTTTTTTTGTTTGGAGAGAATTGTAAATGGAGAATACAAGTAGAATAGTTTGGACATGTTTAGGTAAAGCTGTTTGGACATGTTTAGGTAAAGCTGTTTGGACATGTTTGCTAAAGCTGGTTTTCTCCCACATATACCACAAAATGTCCTTTTGGGACATCATTGGTAGACCATTTTCACTTTTCCCAAAACTAGAATATTTTTTCAGGATTTGTTTTAGAGTTGCTATTTGAGTTGCTTTCTTTAGAGCCATTTTTTTGTTTGGAGAAATTGTAAATGGAGAATACAAGTAGAATAGTTTGTTGGTTGAGAAAAGAAAGAGGTGTATTTATAGGAAAAAC
Source organism: Solanum rostratum (assembly GCA_029948455.1). NCBI lineage: Eukaryota > Viridiplantae > Streptophyta > Magnoliopsida > Solanales > Solanaceae > Solanum > Solanum rostratum. The sequence continues at coordinate 56,408,353 of CM057051.1, forward strand.
TAAGGCATGTGGAGTGAATGGGGATAATGGAACTATTATAGGGCTGTGGATGTTTTGTGTGGATGGTCACTTGAATAGACCACTCACCCCTATTCAACCCTTAAAAGTCCAACTTTTTTTTTTCCTTATAAGAGGTCTTCTACGCGTATAAAATTACTCTATTGAGTATTGAATCACATGATAACATCTCATCATATGGCCTGTTGTATAAAAACAGATATATGCTATTTAAAAGAAGAGCTTCATCAATCCAAATTCACAATGATTAGTTTAATTATTCTTTAGGAAGATGTTCATAAATAAGCTCTAATTTACTTTAGATTATGTGGTTTTGACTATATACTTTTACATAAAAAAATTTTAGGTTCAGAATACCTATGCTGAATTTTCTTGCATAAATTGAATGGGAAAATTTTTTTTAGGTTCAGAATACCTATGCTGAATTCAAACTTTCATAGCTATTCTTCGCAGTAATGACATAATAGATGAAAGTATAATACATAAAACTAAAATAGGATGATTGAGATAGAGTACCACGAGAATGCTATACAATACGAAGATACTAAAATAGAGAAAGTAAAGTTATGATATAGTTGTGAGACCAAAAATGTTACAGGGGAACGTGAATAGAGGCCTAACGTTAAATATAATGCTGACTAGCTTGAACCAATGCCTTTGGTGTTGTTTGTTGTTGTCATACATACATTAGTACTATAAAGAATAAGACTTGATGAAGTGAAATGGATACAAAGAATTTAAAGTTGACCTATACCTATAATAATTTCCATAGCTTTTCTACATCTTGTCTGCTTGAGTTCAGTATGTGATCTTATCTCTTTTCAAGTTAATTATATATCTGTCCATTTTCTGTTATATTTTAATTATCACTCTTAATTTTATGCAGGTGTTGATAGTCATGAGTCAACAAGAATCACCAAAAAGAAATAAAAAAGCAAAACATAAGGCATATGCTAAACCTGGATCTTTATCATTCTTGGCAAATAAAAAGTGACGGTTGTTGACAACAAATGAAGTAGTTGAAGCTATAGAGTCAGAGAAAGAACAACTGCTGAAATTAATTGAAAAACAACCGGTAGCTCCACAGTCTGAAGTTAATGGAAGATCTGATGAGGCACAAACTTTTGATGATCCTTTATTTGAGCAGCAACCTGTTGAGGATCAAGTGCAAAGGAGTTCTGTTAGTCCTCCAACAGATGAACAACCTGAAGAACAAGGTAACATATAAGCTTAGGAACTTACTTATTTCATTCATGATTTCTAAGTCATATTTTGTTGTAGTTGAAGGCATTCCCACTAAAAATACAAGAGGTAGAACGATGATGCCTAAAGTACATAGCCGGCAAGAGCGTAAATTGATCTTATCAAATGGTTTAAATCAACCGATTGGACCTACTGAAGACGACGTAACAGAGCTAAGTAGCTTCCTAGGCACATTGGCAAGAAATGCGACCCTTTGTCCATATGATGTATTTGATTGGAAGAACATGGACACTAAAAAGGATTTATGGGATTATACCAAGGTTTGGACTTTTCAATATTTAATTATAATTAAATCAATTTTACTTCTCTTTGATAACTTGTTGACACTAAATTGTAGGAGAAATACAATATTCCTGATGCAGCAAAAGCTTGGACTCTGGCAACAATTCGAGAAGCATGGAGAAGTCATAGAGCCGAGTTGAAGAGAACTTATGATGACCCATATGACAATGATACAGTTCGAATGTCCAAAAAGCCTGGCCATATTCCAGAATGTCATTTCAAAGAACTCCTCAAATATTGGAAGTCTGAGAAATTCCATGTAAATTGTAGTTCGGAATCTAAAACTTTCAACTCATTCTTTTCTTGATCTCTTCTATGATATTGTTGTTGTTGCAGCTTTATTTTACATTAAGTTGATTGTTGCCAAACTGTCGATCACCTAACTAACATTATTGATTCATTTATTTGCAGAAGATGTCAGAAACAAATAGTAAGAATCGGAAAAAGTTGTTAAATCCACACACTACCGGCAAAAAGAGTTTTTCTGTAATTCGTAATAGATTGGTGTGTTTTCTTATTTAGTATCTAGTATTAGTCTATCATTTAAGCAATTTCTTATATCAATTTTCTTGTGCCTAGGAAAAATAGAAGGAAATTGTATCATCTAAGGAGCTCTTTGTGGTCACAAGAACGAGAAATCCTAACCGTGTGTACAAGGCCTCCTATGAAAACACTGCTAGTAAAAATGTATGTATACTGTATATTAATGGATTTACAATGACATTAATTCTTTATTTAGAATTATATACAAGACTTTGATTGTTGGATATGCTTTGTTAGGCTGAAATGGAGGAACTTGAAGCACAATCGAGTGCAAATGGCCAGTCTGTTGATTCATTTTCCATAGTCATGGGTCCTGAACACCCTGGGTGTCTAAGACTATATGGAATGGGGGTTACAAAGACTACTTTGAAGAAAATAGTTGGCAATTTTGAACCAACTTTAAATGCGACAAATGGTGTAGTGAAACAAATGGAAGAAAGGATCCAAAAAATGGAGAAACAAATGGAGGAACAAAAGAGAACTATGAGACAAGAAGTTATTGCCGATGTAATTGCACAACTACAACATGCCGGATTAATTGACCCTAACATACTTGCAGCATTGACTGTTCCATCACAAAGAGACGCTGCTTCTGCACAAGCCGTCGGACAAGGTTAGTGTTGCTAATTTTCTTTTCCGACTATTTCTTCTTCTTCTTTTTCTTCTTCTTCTGCTGCTTTCTGGTTGTGATCTAGTATTTTGTCCTCTCTGATTATTTTTGTCCAGAAAATGTCCTCTCTGGTTGTTTTGAATCTGATTTTTTGAATCTGATTTTGATTTTCTATGGGCTGGTTTTGCTGAGTATATGTAACATATAGCTGGTTGTCTCATGGTAGTGTGAATGTGATGCATATAGGCTGGTTTTGCTGAGTATATGTAACATATCTAGCTGGTTGTCTCATGGTTGTGTGAATGTGATGCATATATGGGCTGGTTTTGCTGAGAAGTGTGTCACATATAGTTGGTTGTCTCATGGTTGTGTGAATGTGATGCATATATGGGCTGGTTTTGCTGAAAAGTGTGTCACATATAGCTAGTTGTCTCATGGTAGTGTGAATGTGATGCATATGGAAACTGTTTACAAATAAAGATTTAATAGGAACTCATACCTTGGAGGTACATTTATTAGAATTTCTGCTATTTTAGTCTACATTTGGTGTCTGGTGCATTTTGTTGAGGTGCTCTCTCTGGGATTTGATGGGACTTTTCCAGTGTTGCCATGTAATCTTTTTCCACACTTCCCCTTAAATCTATCCGTAGAGACCAAAAGATCCATTTTTGGCACAAGGATCAAATTACTCAGGAGTCAGGAGTACATTTAAGGGACTAATTTAAACCGACCCCAAAACATAACGACTGTTATATTGATTTTTGCATGCAACTGAGTAAAGAATCTCTGCATAATTAATTTCTCAAATGGTACTAATTTGATAGCAGGTGTATCTTCCATAGTAGTTTAAAGTGTTTTAGTGATGTCTGGTAATTCACTCTTATGCAGTAGACCAGAGTAAGCAATAACAACAGAAGTTATAAGAGTAAAATGGGTAAAGAAGAAGCTGAAGAAAATCTCTGTGATGGAAATGTTGTACTTCTGAATGGTATTACATTAAACCATAAAGCAACAAACAAATTTGAAATAGCACAGTACAGGCAAACAATCTGCAAATAGAATAGTGTAGAAAGTTGCATTTGAGAAAAAGGGGTTTACTGGTGTGTACCAATGATGTTAAAATCAAACAGTGACTTAGTTATTAAATATGCATCTAATAAATCAGTTGCAAAAAAGAGTTTGAATGTGAAGAAAATTAGAATAGATAGGTGAAATAAAAAGGTGAGTTATTTGCAAACTTACTTTTAGTTTCTTCTAGCTTGTTTAGAGCCAATATGACATTTTTGAAAATTTGCTCTATGCAGCTCATGACATGTATGCTTACAATTTGAAGAAATAACATTCCTATTCTCTAGTGAAAGATTCCAAGGAAGTTAGATAGCTTGGAAGCTAATTGGGGTGCCAAGATTTAAAAAATACTGATAAAAACACCAACTTAGGTCGTTAAGTGTTATGGATGATATCTTTTAACAAGTTCATTGAGAAGAAATGGAATAAGCTTAACTTGCACTTATATCATAGTCCAATCTATAGGTTGTTTTAGATAGTACTGCTGGATTAGGGATGCTTCCATATTTGGATAATATAAAGAAGTCTATACCAATTGGGGCCTAACTAACGATGGTGTTCAATAGTGTTTCCATTTTTTATTTCCTTGGTGAACCTCACCTTAATGAGTAGATCTCTATTATACTTTCTAATTATTCATCCAAAATTGACAATGTCTGCACTTCCTTTTCCTGTATCGCCTTATTAGTATATGTCATTTCATCACCTGCTTTGCAACTCTCAGTTTTCAATGAGATATTCTTCTCTGCATGAAGACCAATCAGTAGATGTCCATTATACTTTCCGATTATTCATTCCAAAATTGACAATGTCAACGACTTCCCGTTCCTTTTGGTCCAATCAGTAGATGGTATTTCATCATCTTCTTTGCAACTCTCAGTTTTCAATGAGCTATTCTTCTCTGTATGAAGACCAACAAGGATTCTTGCTCAATTATAGGTCAAATTCAAATAGAAGATTTTTGTTGCATTATAGTTCCTATTGTAATGCACTATTTAGGTGAGTTGGCTTCACTTATGCACATGTTCTCTCTTTACCCTTGATTCAATCTCCTAGTGAAGCTAAAACTAAGTTTTATCCTGGTTTTTGTCCATTCGAACTTAATTACAATGATAAAGATGAAATTTAGTTAACCACTTATTAGATCAGTGAAAGAATTACTTGGTTGTTCTTATAAAATGAAAGCACATTTTACCTATACTCTGTTGCCTGTTGTGCTTCTTTTGCATAGCAGAAGAAATGCCACAGGGCTATGTATATATGTCATGAGTGGGTGTTTGATTGTAGTTAAGCATTTTGGTTGAGCATTAGATGCTTGGTCCTTGGTGCGGTCCTTCCTATTGTTACATCTAGTACTTTGCAAAGTCATCATTGCTGCACTTGTTAGTATTCTCTCTTCACCTTTCTTGTTGTTTCAATATAACAAACAGACATTCTGTGGGATCTGGAGTCGATGGATGCATTGCCTATTGCCCAACAACTGTATCAACATTAGATTAAAAGTTCAGTCTTGGTACATTGAAGTGACAGGTTTTTCTTGTATAAGGCGTGCTTGAATTTGTGTAACTTAGTTCTTGAGATTATCTTCAGATGATTGTATTGCCAGAAATGCTATTACTGTATCTCATTCATGTAGTCGTCCGCCTGTTGTGAATTTTACAGGCTACAGGTGTCTTACTCCTAAAAAGAATTCATGTTCCAATTAAAAGACTTTCACTTATTTCATGTGTCCGCTGCTGACTGATGTGTCTCGTCAACCTCTCATTTATTTCATATTAGTGTAGCTGCTGCTTATAATTGATTAGTTTGTCTGTTTCATATTCCTTGTAGTTTTGACTATTCCTGCTGTCTCTGGAAATTTTCTTCTGTGTGTTTATGCTTTTCATGATTTGCATGCAGATTGATCACTTGATTCAATATCAACTGTTCCTTGAGTGTTGAATATGATTTTCAACACTCAAGTTCTTTTCGAGTGTGCTATTATCATAACTGGTTTCTCAATGCAAATTTTTGGTTTAGCTTCTCTATCTTTCTGTTGGGATTGAAATAAATTATCGATTTGCAACTATTTGTTTTTGTACATAGGTGATGGAACTGAAGGAGGGGATGAAAGTGCTGCATGATGAAATTGAAGAAGGGGAGGGATGAATTAAAGTGTTGTGTGCTGATGACTTCTCTGATGGACAATGTGCTTTGCTAGCTAGGAACTGCATGAAATGGCCGGGTTGTTCACTTTAGTTACCTATGTTCCAAATATCCTTTATTTTTGAAGATCGAAAATAATGTGATGAACGTATTTTCACCTTTTTGTAATAGTTAAAACATACATATATGTATGTATGTACATATGTTTTGCTTTTATCGCTATTAGCAACACTATGGATCGATCTTGTTGAATTAATATTTTAGTAATGTAAAGTTTCTTCTCAGGATCAATTTCTACATTTTCTATTGTAAAGTTATTGTGTAACTCAATATATTAACAACATTAGTCACAATAAGCTACAATTAGTCAAATTGATATTATATAGATCTGCCAGTCGTGGCAATAGAGGAAGCTATGGCGACGGTTACTGCCACGGTTAAAAATCGTAGCAATAGAAGAAGCCCTATTATGATGGTTGACAACCGTGGTAAAAACTATGGCAAAATACCTAAGGCAACAACCGTAGCAGTAAATATAAAGTCGTAGCAATAGGGATATCTATTGCTACAGTTAAAGAACCGTGGATATAACGTTTTTGAGACGGTTGTTAACCGTACTAATATAGTACAAACCGTAGCCAATTAATTCTAAAAGAAACCGTCCCCACAGATACCCTTTTGCGACGGTTATGGCAATCGTCGAGATAAACCGTGGCAATAGATCTATTGCCACGCAATCAGTTGTGGCGCCTCTTTAAACCATGGCTATAACTTATGCCCACGGTTTTTTTGCCTATACCGATGGTTTTTGAACCGTGGCAATAGATCAAATTTCTAGTAGTGGTAATAGCAGCTGAAAGTCTTGTACTCTTATTGGGGAAATCTAGTAGCTCATGTACCTGCAGCATGAAATGCAGGTCCCCCATAAGGGATGTCAGTACGAGATAATGTACTGAATATGTAAGGTAGGAAATACTGTATGTAAAATAAGAACTCAAATGATATCACACACTGGTGTATAAGGATGAAAAGACCACCTTTAGTCATACTGTGGAATCATGTACTTTATGTGTTTTTATTACTTTACCATTCTTTACTGTATAATCTGTGCACAATATATCATGTAAATGACCAGCTGATCAGTGGTAAATCAATAACGGGATCGACCCATGCTAGGCTTTCCTTTCACCCCTTGGATACCCCCATAATATGGGATCGACCCATGCTAGGTGATTCTTCCACCCCTGGGATACCACCCATTAATAAGCAACTGTGAGTTATCTTTTATTTACTTTCTAGATGATTCTTTTGGTGGTCATAACCTTTAGAACTTTAGGAATATAGATATGTGACATATAAACAACCATACAAGATAATACCACAATGAAAAGAGAGATACACAACTAATGAACCGTATAGGAGATTAAACAACACATGGACTTTGTTTGGTAAAAAGGAACTCATGTATATTTGGTATCAAAGTACGTATGCAGGTTTGACAATGGCTATGTATGGGAACATATGAATATGGTAAAGAGTGGAGACACAATTATTAGTTATGTCGTAGTTGGTAAGTGCCCTCTATGTACCAAGGACGGATGTAGATTTCATGCCAAGTAATAGGAAATCAAGTAGCCTTACATACCTCGTTGTACTATGTCGTTATTACCTCGGAGTAATATCCTTTTCCTCCAAACACTTATCTACAATATAGTAGGTGATAAAACTAGTATTAGCAGCTAATAAACACATCTTGGTAATCCAATTTCACCCAAAAATATTATCCGGACAACAAGCTCGGAATTAGCAACCAAAGAGTATTCTTTCAACATTTCCACTCCTAATCGTATTCTCTAATACATGTTCTCATATACATGTCTTATCCAGCTTGTTTTAGTGCTATAACAGTGTTACAACAGCTCATAAAGTACAACATACAACAATTCTACACAACACGCAAGTAGGCAATATAACATTACATCCTTTCGCTACATTTCGGCATCAACAATTCCAAATCTATTTCAACCTCAACCAAGCCATCCTCAACTTATTTACACACAAATACAGTACAAAAACAGTCCCCCAAGTGGATGGAAAACAAGAGACAACCATTCCCAATATTCAGTCCACAAATTCCTACTAAGAGCGCAATTTAGGTATCATATAAGAACTCATTTTTGCGGAAACTAAAAATGGTCCAGCAGCCTTCTTACATCATTACAGACCTAATTCTTGTTAAAAACATACATATTACTTCATAATACATCCAACCAACAAGATAGAAGCCTCTTAATTAACAAGAAAAGTGGACCACAATCTTTGGAACACATGCTGTCCCAAATCCCTGCACAAGTACAACCAGCATACTCTTCATCTTTTTCATGGAAAAATTACACCAAACCATCGGTATTTTTTTCTTACCTTAACCCTCAACGATTAGGTTCTCTTCAATAACTCTAGAGGTGTGCCTTGGCTGCTTTAGAAAATTAAGAGAGAGCAAGAAGAAACTTGGAGAGAAATCTGATTTTTTTGGGCTTGAGAAAATGACTAAAAGTTGCTGGTTTTTGCTCCCTTTTATAGGGCCACATTTGGCCGACTTTCTTTTGGATTTCCAGCATTACTTTATTAAGGTTATGATGCAGCAACTTGGCCTTTTCACTTGGGCCTTATTGGGCTTCAATTGGATGGGCTTTGCTGCAAATTTTCCTCCTTTATACCCACTTAGTTTGGGCCCTAGTTGTGAATTGGGTTGTGAATGTAATTTCGCCCTTTTCCTATTCATCTTGGGCTGCAAATGTTGTCCTTTTATGATGCTAAACTATGGGCCCAAATGACATCCTTAACTCGGGGTTCATTCGTAGTCGGACTTGAACAAATTCGGTGTTGGGCCTTGTCTCCGTTTACCTAGCCTATTTAAGCTAAGCACGTAGGTGACTCACCTGCTAGCTTCCTAAGTCCCACAAGCACCTCATTTATTTCACTTCATTTAAGGTCACACTGTCCTTAACTTGACTTAAAAATTGTATATACTCGGTCATCTTAAGTGTTAGACGTACATATACCCCCTTTAATCCAAAATTCACGCACTTTTAAAATGTGTGCGGATTTGACCCTGCCTTATCATGTTTCATCTGCGTTGGACTAGTACATGTATGATGTGGGGTGTCACATCATTCTAAGAACAAATTGATAAACGAGCGAAATATATATGAAAAAAGTAAATGTATAAATGTGAAAAAAAACAGATATAAATAATTAAACCATCAATTAAATATCATAATCATTTATAAAATCAAATACATCTAAAATTGATACTTATAGCTTCAATTCAAATCCTAATAAAGCCAAAACTACTTCATAAGAGTACAAACTTTTTAACTCAAGCCCCAAACAACATTTTTTTCTCAATGTAAAATTTATTAACGCATACATACATATTAAAAGTCCAAGTGAGATCATATCAAATGTGTGTATCAATCTCTGTTTAATCTTTAGTTATTCTGAAGCAAATTTTTCAGTTACTTTAAACTTGCAAAATTGAAATATGAAGCCAAAAGATTAAAACCGAACAATTAAGGAAAGTATGTTGTTACACCCAGCAATTTACAAAAATACCCCCAGATAAGAGATTGCCCACATACTGCATCATCACTAACTTCTTTTAGCAAATCCATGGTGAAATCATTATCAGCACAAAATATTGAGTGGAAAAGTGGTCTCGATAGAATTTCGGGCCAACCAGAGCAAAAGATAATTTTTCGGGGCATAATGTAATTTTCAATATAAAGTATGTGACACCTCCGCATCGTAGAGATGCCCTAAAAAGTGTTATTCTCACTCTTTACACATAAAACTCATTCAATGGGTGCGATTTACGTATTACATAAAAAAATGAACTAATGCGAAGCAAGTTTGTGAGTTGGACCTACTCCGTCATAGTTCAAATTTTTCTTGTCAGCTAACATTTTAATGAGGGGCATCCTAGACTTTTACCCACCCCTCCTACACTTAATCCAAGACTAATATAGGTTATTTTCAACCTTTGAGAGGAGGTGAGCTCCTTCGAGATGAGTCTGAGATCATTGATTTGTTTGAGTTATTGATGGGTCACTTGTCTACTCTTTATACTTGCATAGATAGACATTTGACTAATGATGTGAGTTGATGTTTACTTTGAGTTAATGTTGTTTCCATATTATTCTACCTGTGTCTATTGCACTCAACTATTTTACACACTAGTACATTTCGAGTACTGATGTCCACTTTAGACTGCATCATTTTATAATATAGGTGCAGGTACAAGAGATTGTCAACAGGTGGTCTGTTGAAGATCTCGGATTTGAAACTAACTTGGTGAGCCTCCCCTACTCCGGAGGACCCACTACATTTATTCATCTTGCTTTAGAGTTAGAGATTGGACTATTTCTTTATTTTGGATTTGGGTAGCCATGGGTTTGTCATTGGCACCACATGAGTAGTAATATAGGCTTCATAGATGATGGTTGAAGTTGAGACTTGTGAGCAAGTTCTTTCTACTAGACCCTATTTTTCTATATACTTATTTTGAGACTTAGAGGAGATAAGTCTATTTACTTTCTTATACTTTATGTTGTTCATTAGATGTATTGATTGAATGATGTGATGAGGCTAAGTGGTTCGCTTGAAGACTAGCAATAGTCTCTGAGTGCCGGCGACGCCAAGGGTGCCCTCCCGGGGCATGACAAAATTGGTATCAGAGCACCGAATTCAAGTATGCCAGGGAGTTCATGAAGCCGTGTCTAGTAGATTCTTGTTTATGGGTGTGTTGTCGGCCACATTTCATAAGAAGGAGGCCATAGGACATTAGGAATGGTTACACTTCTTTCTTATTCCAATTCGTGTGCTAGAGTTAAACTCTATGAAAAATCCTTTCTAATTCGTGCTCTACGCGTGCAGAATTGATAACATGCCTCCTAGAAGAGATGTCAGAGGAAGGGGACATCCTGTCAAGCAAGTTGTTAATCCATTTAAGCCTCAAGTACCTAGGAGCCTGTGGATCAAGTTGTCCTTGTTGAGGAACCCCCTCTACATAAGGTCTCCAACGCCGAGCTACGCCAAGCTATTCAAGCTTTATCCCAGGCTGTCACAGCACCTGTTGTGAGACAAGGCACAGTTAGACCGAATTCTCATGACACCTCTAGAGTCTGAGAGTTTTTTAGGATGAACCTTCCAGAGTTCACGGGGTCTGCGTCTACAGAAGATCCTGAGAACTATATGGAGGAACTTGAGAAGGTGTTCCAAGTGATGCACGTGGCTGATGCTGATAGGGTTGAATTGGCTACTTACCAACTCAAGGGTGTGGCTAGACTATGGTTCGTCTAGTGGAAGAAGGGTAGAAGGGATGATGCTTTGTGTTTGACTTTGGCAGTGTTTGAGGAGGCCTTCTAGGTACACTTCTTCCCAAGGGAGAAATGAAAAGCTAAGGTGAGGGAGTTCCTGAATCTAAAACAGGGCTCTATGACCATGCAAGAGTATGGCTTGAAGTTCACATAACTATCTCGCTATGCTTCGGACATAGTTGCTGACACGAGGGGAAGGATGGGGATGTATGTTGATGGGTTAGATAGAGGACCCTAGAGAGATGGGAGAGGATCCATTCTTGTGAGTGACAAGGACATCGGGCGACCGATGACATTTGTGCAACAAGGTGATGAGGACAGGGAAGAATTCAAGTGCAAGAAAGCGAAGACATCCAGCTATGAGGTTGGGAGGAAAGGAAATGGCAACAGGTTTCCAGCACTATCATCTACTAGTGCATCTGATCCTAGAGGCAAGCATGATCAAATATCTCAGAATATGGGGAGTCATAGACCTCATTTGCAAGCTAGTATGGCCTAAGGTCCGCAGGGTAAGCCACCATGTGGTAAGTGTGGCATATTGCACTTAGGAAGATGTCGTGACAGGAATGATGTGTGCTACAAGTGTGGCCAAGTGGGCCACTACCAGAAAGATTGTCCAAGGTGGGCTGACCAGGCTCAATCTTCCAGACTAGCCCCGCCAGTTAGAGAAAACCAGAGGGCCACTACGTCGGGCGCAAGCGGAGTAACAAACCGCTTGTATGCTATGGGTAGTCGCCAAGATCAGGAAAACTCTCCAGATATCGTGACGTGTATGATTTAAGTATATACTTTTGAATATTATGTTTTGATGGACCCAGGTGTCACGTTGTCGTTTGTATCTCCTTATGTGGCCAGTAGATTTGATGGAACCCCTAAGAGTCTTCTTGAACCTTTTAATGTTTCTATTCTAGTGGGTGAGTCTATTCGAGCTAAGAGGATCAATAGATCTTGTGTAGTGTCTATCCATCATAGGGATATTCTTGTTGATTTTGTTGAATTGGAAATGATTGATTTTGATGTGGTCCTTTGCATGGATTGGCTTCACGCCCGTTATGCCTCTGATGATTGTAGATACCGAACCGTTAAGTCCCAATTTCCTAATGAACTGGTTCTAGAGTGGAAAGGTGATTCTGTTACACCTAGAGGAAAATTTATCTCATATCTTAGAGCCCAAAAGTTGATTTCCAAAGGTTGTATCTATCACCTTGTGCGAGTGAAAGCTGATGATTTCGAGTCCCCAACTCCTGAGTCAGTTCCGATAGTTAATGAGTTTCCATAAGTATTTCCTGATGATCTGCCTGGTGTCCATCCTGATAGGGAGATTGACTTTGAGATTGCTATTCTTCCTAATACCCAGCCTATTTCGGTTCCACCTAATAGGATGGCCCCCGCGAAGTTGAAAGAGTTGAAAGAGCAACTGAAAGATTTGCTAGAAAAGGACTTCATTAGGCCGAGTGTTTCACCTTGGGGTGCTCCTGTTCTATTTGTGCGAAAGAAAGATGGGTCCCTCACAATGTGTATAGACTATAGGCAACTGAACAAGGTCACGATAAAGAATAAATATCCTCTCCCTAGGATAGATGATTTGTTTTACCAACTTCAGGGTGCCTCTTTTTTCTCCAAGATAGACCTTAGATCTGGCTACCACCATTTGAAGGCAAGGGAAATGTGACATTCCAAAAACAGCCTTTAGGACTAGGTATGGCCATTTTGAGTTCTTTGTCATGTCCTTTGGGTTGAAGAACGCACCTGCCGCCTTTATGGACTTGATGAATAGAGTATTTAGACCATATCTTGATATGTTTGTGATTGTGTTCATTGACGACATCTTGGTGTATTCGAGAAGTGAAGGGGAGCATACTGACCATCTCAGGGTTGTCCTCCAAACTCTTAAGGACCATGAGTTGTATGCGAAATTCTCCAAGTGTGAGTTCTGGCTTAAGTCAACGGCTTTCCTAGGCCATGTTGTTTCTGGTGATGGTATTCGAGTGGATGCCCAAAAGATTGAAGTGGTTAAGAACTAGCCAAGACCGACCACTCCGACTGACATTAGGAGTTTCTTGGGGTTGGAAGGTTACGACCGCAGATTTTTTGGAGGGATTTTCTTCCCTATCCGCAACATTGACTAAATTGACTCAGAAAAAGGTCAAGTTTTAGTGGTTAGGGGAATGTGAGAAGAATTTCCAAGAACAAAAAACGAGGTTGACTACTACACCAGTCCTTACCTTGCCTGAGGGGACAGAGGACTTCATGATTTACTATGATGCTTCGAGGGTTGGATTGGGATGTGTGCTAATGCAAAGAGGGAAGGTGATAGCCTATGCTTCCAGACAACTCAAGCTTCATGAAAGGATCTATCCAACCCATGATCTCGAGTTGGTAGCAGTGATGTTTGCACTTAAAATCTGGCGTCACTACTTGTATGAAGTGCATGTGGATGTGTTCACTGATCACAAAATCTTGCAGTAAATTTTCAGTTAGAAAGAACCCAACTTGTGACAAAAAAGATGGGTGGAGTTGCTCAAGGATTATGACATGAGCATTCACTACCTACCAGGTAAAGCTAACGTTGTTGATGACGCTCTTAACAGGTTGTCAATGGGTAGTACAACCCATATGGAGGAAGGAAGAAAGGAGCTAGCCAAGGAAGTGCATCGGTTGTCTTGATTGGGAGTTCAACTTGAGGAGAATAATGAAGGAGGAGTTAATGTTCAGGATAGGTCTGCTTCATCCTTGGTTGAAGAGGTAAAAGAAAAGCAAGGCCAAGATCCTGTCATACTCCAACTGCAGGAGGCTATCCACAAACAGAAAGTGATGGTCTTCTCCAAAGAGGGAGATGGAGTGTTGAGGTATCCAAGTAGGTTGTGTGTTCCAGACGTTGATGGAATTCGAGACAGAATCATGGTGGAAGCCCACAACACTAGGTATTCCACTCATCCAGGCTCCACCAAGATGTACCATGATTGAGGAAAGTATATTGGTGGAGCGGATGAAGAGGGATATTGTTGAGTTTGTATCGAAATGCCCAAATTGCCAACAAGTGAAGGTTGAGCATCAAAGGCCATGTAAATTGGCTCAGAACTTTAGGATCTCGGAATGGAAGTGGGAGATGATTAATATGGACTTTGTTACCGTTCTTTCGAGGTCTCGAAAGCAACATGATTCGATATGGGTGATCGTGGATAGAATGACTAAATCGGGTCACTTCTTGACAGTTAAGACAACAAACACTGTGGAGGAGTACGCCAAGTTGTACATCCAGGAAATTGTGAGGTTGCATGGAGTTCCCTTGTCCATCATCTCAAACAGAGGAGCTTAATTTACCTCCTAGTTTTGGAGATTGTTCTAGAAAGATTGAGTACTAAGTTGAACTTCCGTACAGTCTTTCATCCACAGACAGATGGTCAGGCAGAGCGTACAATTCAAAATTTAAGGACATGTTGAGAGCTTGTGTTCTTGACTTCAAGGGAAATTGGGATAATCACCTACCATTGATTGAATTTGCATATAACAATAGTTACCATGCAAGCATTCAAATGGATCCTTAAGAAGCTTTGTATGGGAGGAGATGTAGATAACCAATTGGGTGGTTTGAGGTTGGAGAGGCAGAGTTGTTTGGACCTGATCTCATCCATCAAGTGATGGAGAAGGTCAAGGTCATTAGAGAAAGGTTAAAGACTGCCAGAGTCGCCAAAAATCTTATACCGACGTGAGGAGAAGAGACTTAGAGTTCGAGGTAGGTGATTGGGTGTATTTGAAAGTGTCACATATGAAGGGCGTTCTAGGATTTTGGAAGAAGGGAAATTTGAGTCCACGCTATGTTGTACCATATCAGATTGTAAAAAGGATTGGGAAGGTTTCTTATGAATTGGAGTTGCCTTCGAATTAGATGGAGTGCATTCGGTATTCCATGTATCGATGTTGAAGAAATGCTTGGGAGGCCCTGCCTTGGTGATCCATGTTGATAGCATTGGAGTGAAAGATAGCCTATTTTACGAAGAGGTTCCGGTGCAAATCCTTGATCGTCAAATTCGTATGTTGAGGAACAAAGAGATAGCCTCAGTCAAAGTCCTGTGGAGGAATCAATTCGTTGAGGAAGCCACTTGGGAAGCTGAGGAAGATATGAAGGTCAAATTTCGCACCTATTTGTGCCAAATGATGAGAATGTTAAAGGTAAATTCCTTACCCTTCACTAAATTGATTGGTCTATGTTTAGGTGACTTTCCATTATTAAGTCGAGAATTTGATTGATTGAGTTGAGTGCGGAGATGAGTCTTGAGTCTATTCGTGCCCTAATATCCACCTTTACTCATAATTCGAGGACGAATGCTCCCAAGGGGGAGATGATGTAACACTCGGTATCATTACTAAAATACCTCTAGAGTTAGTGTATGCGCATAACACATCTTCTGATGCTCATATGGAAAATCCGAGGCCGGATGTGTGATCAGCACAAAAACAATGAGTGGGAAAATGGTCTCGGTCGAATTTTAGAGCGACCTGATCAAAAGATAATTTTCCGATACGAAGCGTAAAAAAGTGTTAGTACGCGACAGGAGCGCATCGCGCACCCATCGCGGACCAGCACTTATATTCTTTTGAAAATTTTCAATGGGATGGAGAAAACTCGTTCAAAAACTCTTTTCTAAAAATACATTGTTCGCAACTAGTCCGCATCGCCGATTGTGCATTTTTTGAGTTGAAGAAATTTCTAAATCATTCTGAGGGGTATTTCGATCAATTTTCCATCCCCTTCTAAACTCTATGCACGATCTAATAAGGTTGTTTCAAAGTGAAAAGGGTCTAAAACCTCCATTCTAAGTCCTATTCCAATACATTACTAAGGCTAGGGCTTGAGGAAAGAAGAGAAGAGCTTGAATTGAGAGATTCGAGAAGAGGTTATTGATGTGCTTGGTTGATAGTTGCATTCAAGGTATGTAAAGCTAAACTAAAACATGGGATTGTTCTCTTATGTGCCTCATAGAGGTCATAGATGAGTTCATGGTTCAAGATCCTACATGCATGAACACTTGATGGTTTTTCATAAAATTCTAGTTGAAATTATATGTTTTTCTATGTTGATGATCATCATACTATTTGTTTTCTTGAATGAATTTTTTTTGTAAAAGAATTGCATAACCCTACATGACTATCTTGAAAGCATACATGATGAACTTGAGAATTGAGTCTAGAGCCTTGAGTTGAGATTGCGGTTGTTGATTGTGATTGTGATTGTGATGAGAGAATGATGATGAGTTTCTAGACTTTGATTGTCTTGTGAGTCTCTACAAATGAACTCTACCGATGTGTCTATTTACTTGATTCCTAATGATTATTCTAAATCTTGAGTCTTCTATTCCCAATGAGATGTTGAGTGATGAGAAGGCTAAAGTCCCTATGAGATATTTATTGATAAGAGGCTAAAACCCCTATGAGACGTTGATTGATAATAGGGACAATGTCCCTATGAGTTGATTGGTTTGATTGGACTGATGGTTTTATGAACATTGAGTCACGGGAGGAGTATCGAACACCGAAATAGATAAGAGTGAATCCCCTCGAACTCATTAACTACGTCGCCAAATGTAGGTGAGGCTTAGAACCATCTATGTATTGTGGTTCCCTCTTGATTAGAAGTCCCTGAAATAATAGCGGACTTATTGACGACTGACTCCATATTGGGTGAGCTGATATGGTTTCGATTCGTTCCCTACCTGGAAAGTTTGGAATGGCTGTGGCAATATCAGCGTGATTGTTGTACATTCACTGGCTCATAAGTGATTGCTGTCGTGTAAGAGAAACTCTCATAAAAATTTCCTACCTTGAGTACTCCGAGTCTAGATGAGATGAGAGGGAGTGAGCTCCTCTGAGATGAGATGAGATGAGATTAGATGAAATGAGAGGAGAGGAGGTGAGCTCCTTTGAGATGAGTCTGAGATGATTGATTTGTTTGAGTTATTGATGGGTCACCTATCTACTCTTTGTTCTTGCATAGATAGACATTTGACTAATGATGTGATTTGATGTTTACTTTGAGTTGATGTTGTTTCTATATTATTCTACCTATTTCTGTTGCGCTCAGCTATTTTACATAGCAGTACATTCCAAGTATTGATGTCCTCTCTGGACTGCATCATTTTATGATGTAGGGGGAAGTACTAGAGACGTCAACAAGCTCTCCGTTGAAGATTTGGGATTCGAAGCTAACTTGGTGAGCCTTCCCTACTCTGGAGGACCCACTACATTTATTCATCTTGCTTTAGAGTTAGAGATTGGACTATTTCTTTATTTTGGATTTGGGTAGCCATGGATTTGTCATTGGCACCACATGAGTAGTAATAGAGGCTTCATAGACGATGGTTGAGCGTTGATGTTGAGACTTGTGAGCTAGTTCTTTCTAGTAGCCCCTATTTTTCTATATACTTATTTTGAGACTTTAGAGGAGATGAGTCCATTTACTTTCTTATACTTTCCGTTGTGACAGGTTATTACAGGTTGTTATCACTTTCGGTTTGGTTTATTTCGGTTATTCGGATATATATTAACCATACACAAAAATAAAAGCAATGATACTTTTAAAATGGAGCAAAAGTGACAATGATCTATTCAAAATGAAAAATAGTTAGAATGATTGATGTTATAGAAGTTTCAATCATTTAATTTACTGTGAGAAAAGTTTTAACATTCACTGTTTTGTCCTAGAACGAAGAGATAGTGACATTCTAGTCCCACCAAGAATTATCACAGACATTCATGTACATGAAATCTATAGGATAAATGTTCTCATCCTGAATATTTATACTTTCATGAGTAGATTAAATAATAAAAATTATTTTTACAAATAATGTATTGTGTATAAAATATATGAATATAATTTATTGGTGCGGTTTGGTTATTTCTTCAGTTTTTTCGAACAAACCCATACCCAAACCAAACACTATCAATTTTTGAAAAACTAAAACCAAACTAAACCAAATCCAAATAAAATTAGTTTATTTAATGGGTTTGGTTTGGTCCTTCGGTTTGGATCGGTTTTTATCCAAACCATGAACACGCCTAACTTTCGTAGCGTATACACATAACTCATGAAATCTTATATGTCTTGCGAATAAGTTTAAAAACTTATCTCAACCTTTAGAATAATACCTTAAATTTTTAAGATGTTCAGAAGAAGCTTAGGGTGTTTCTAAGCCTAGGAATGGTACCAGTAATGGGACTGTCGGACCGGCACTTTTCGGAACCAGGCCGGTACCGACATTAAAAGTAGAAAATTCAGCCGGAACTAGACTGGTATTGGGGACCGGCCTTACCGGTAATTTGTAGGGGTCTCGATTCGATCAGGTAAGAACCGGATCCGGACCGGCAGACTGTATTTTCCTTTTTTTAATTGAATAATTTGTTAAAGTTTGAAGTTGTAAAGTTTAAATTTTTAAAAAACTCAATTCTCAAATATACAAAAAAAATTATAAGTTTAAACTTTAAAATTTAAATTAAAGTTTTAATAATCAAAAAATAAGTTTAAACTTTAAGAAGTTTTTTAGAGTTAGTTTTAGAATTATTTTAAAAATTATCAACTAACTATATACTTTAGAGTTTAAGTTTTCAAGTTTTTAAAAGCTTAAAGTTATATATTGTCAAATATATAAGTTTAAACTTTAAATTTAAAATTTGAAGTTTTAAGTTTTCAAATCTCATAAGTCTAAACTTTAAAGTTTCTATATTAAAGTTCAAACTTTAGACTGTAGAGTTTAAAAGTTTAAATTTCAAAATTTTAAAATATAAAATTTAAATTTTAAAGTTTAAAGTTTTGAATGTTTCATTTTATATTTTAAAGTTTTAACTTTAAAGATTTGAGTAGGAAAATATATATTAAAAAAACTTCTAGACTTATAGTAAATAAGTAAATTCAAGATAATAATTAAAAAAAAAAGGAGAATAACCTATAATTTTATTATGTTACTTTAAATTGCACAAATATTAGAAAAGAACTCAATATACGCAGTCACCTTCTAGCAAGGATTTTGTTTCAATTAGGCCTTATTATAGTAAAATACTAATATCTTGTACCACAATAAAAATCTTGTCTAAGTGATTCTAACATTTCTAATGTTACATTTTTCGGAATTGGTTGTTGAGCTTAATCCTCCATAAAATCCATGTCGTCTTCACTTGATTCCGATAAAATATTATTTATAGTGGCTTCAAATTGAGCAATGAAAATTGGACGTCCTAAATTTCTCCTCTCCGCATTAATCCAATTTCTGAATAAAACCGAAATTTTTAAACTATCTGCTACTAGTTAATATCTTTGGTCTCCTATTTGAAATCTTGTTGCACTAAGAGCGTCTTCTGAAGCCACAGACGAAGCTTGAATAGCTATAACATCACGAACCACCCACTGAAGTTTTGAATTTTTTTACCGCGATTCTTTCACCATACCAAAAGTTGTGACTTCCTGTCTTCATCCTTTATGTTTTTTGTACTCTGCTTAATATATTCATCAAAATTATTATTCTCGTTAGAAATAAGTCCAAGATAATTTCTAACATATCAACAATGTTGTCCTCATATCTACATCTAGATGATTCAGGTTCTTGACATTGTATTTGTTCTTCCACACTCGAATCATATAAATCATATAATTTCCTAAATTCAGTTTTAATGCTACTTTTAACTATTATTGAATTATATAATTAATTATCTTCACCATCTTCAATATCTAAATTAAAATTGTTAGGTTTTGTACCCCCTACGGATTTGCTTAATCGTTGGAACAGGTTAACCGACGTGTTTCAATGATGCAGAAATAAACTGGAACGCAGCAATTTTACGTGGAAACACCCGGCTCACAAAAGGTGAAAAAAACCACGACCTGTACCTCTACAGGATTTACTCCAACTTCACTACTTCAATATGAGCCTTCAACAACCGATTACAATTCCTAGTAATCTAAACTTCAAAACAACTTCCTAACTTCACATAAACCTCCCTAGGCTTATGTTACCAATGTCTTCGAGTTGCCCCCAACTTGAAGACTAGAATCTAATCTCAGTTATAGACTCTGAGAGATTACACAATTGTTCGGAATTACAAAGAGAAAACAAAACTCCTAAACCCTACGTCAAGTTGCCGCGTTTCTCTTCTTCTGCGTCTCTCTCTTTTTTTGTGTCTGAATCTCTCTTTTTCTCTTTGCTTCTTTCTTTTTTCTGCGTTGTTTGTCTTCTGTGAATTCTTTTCTGGTTTTATAGTTGTTGATTGGAGATTTAATTGCTCTCCACCTCTTTAAGGATAACACCAATTATTGGTGGAATTCTTTTTCCTTTAGAACTCCTTCTTCTAATCAACCTTCTCCTTCTATTATGCATCTTGTTAGAGTTGGAGTTGTATTAGTATTCCTTTTTAAATCCTCCTTCTTTTTGATAGCTTGGAGTAGTATTCCTTTTTATACGCCTTATTTCCAGCACCCTTTATTCCATTTTTATTGTGTGCAGCGTGTGCAGTTTTGCCACAGAAACAGTACGCTGAAAGAACCGGGTAGACCAACCTGTTTCATTATCTTTTGTCAGTCATCAAAACTTTACTGCTCCAACAAATTCCCCCTTTTTGATGATGACAAACTTTCTGAGTGTCAGGTCTATTCATCTTTTCTGATTTATTTTCAGCTTTCCATAGTTCCCCCTGACTGTATGCCCTCTGCTTGTCCAGTGGATAGACCAGATAGCCTGACTTGTTCCTCTGATCCAACTTTCCATAGTTCCCCCTGACTGTGTGCCCTCTGCTTGTCCGGTGGATGGACCAGGTAACCTGACGTGTTCCTCTAGTCCAGCTCATAGTCATCCTGTCCTCCTCTTTTTTTTTAAAAGGTGCAAGTGAAAGAAACTTGTGCTTATAACCAGTCATGTGCCTTGAGCAAGCGCTATCCATGTACCAATGCTTGCTTTCTTTCACTGCAACCTGTAAGATAGATCAAGGGTTAGTTTTAGGAACCCAGACTAGCTTAGGTCCTTTCCAGTTGTAAAACGGATGAATGAGATCCCTTCTTGCCCAAGTAGGCAACATGTTCCTTGACCTGTTTCTTTTATCATTTTCATGCCTCCTTTTGTGCACATGATATGTGTTTCTACTTCTAACATTGTTTGCAATTGGACACTCAGTAGTTGGATGTCCAATTTTTCCACAGAGGTAGCACAAATCAGTAGTAGTAACATTCTCCTGAAAGAACCCTATTCCAGCTTTCTCATTGTGACTCCTGCTTCCTAGATGGTTCACTATTCTTGATGACTGAGTCCATCTATTTGCCTTTTCTAAATCCAATTTTAAAATGGAGTTTTCCTGGGTCAATTTCCTCACTTTTTCTTTCTCACAAAAAAACTCAATTTTGCATTTTTTCAACTTAGTTTCTACCTTCTGAAGCTCTTCACTAGTCGTACTTTCACCCTTATCAGCAACAGTTAACTTTTGGATTTCTGACTTTAGGTTCAACACAAGTGAATCAAGTTGTTTAACCTGTTTCTTCAACTTGTCATTTATTTCTTTTGCTTTACCCAGACAGTTTTTTATCTCAAGATTTTCAAATTTTTTATCTGAAAAATCTTTAATTAGTTGATCCTTTCCATTTGCTACTTCTTGAAAATCATCTATCAATTCATTCATCAGCAAGATTAGCTTCCTTTTTTAAAAGAGATGCAACTTTTCTTTCAATTCAGAAATACTTACCTCAGATTTGTCATCTTCTTCTATATCTGAATCTCCAGCAGCCATGAAAGCAGTTTCATCAATATTTTCAATATCAGAATCTTCCAGACCTGATCCCCAAGCGGCCATCATGGCATAGGTCTCCTTTTCCTTTTGCTTAGCAGCTTTTTCTTTGATTTCTTTTTCAGCCCTTTCTTTTCTCCACTCAATCTCCCATAGAGGACACTGTTTGATGTGATGATCAGTTTTTCCACATTTGTAACATCCAGAGTTGCTTTTTTCATTGGACCACTTCCTGTTACCAGTGTCATCGGACCACTTCCTGTTACCTGTTTCTTTCTTACCTGTTTCTTTCTTATCCTTCCCTTTCCTGTTCCTTAGAAACTTTTTGAATTTTTTAGCTAAAAATAACATCTGATCTTCATCAAGATCTGATCCCTCATCATCAGAAGCTGCTCTAAGAGCGAGTGATTTTTCATCCATTCCCACTTCTTCCTTTTGCTCTTCCATGTTCATCTCATATATTCTGAGATTTCCAACCAGCTCATTCAATGTCATGGTTTCAATATCCTTAGCTTCCCTAATGGCAGTAACATTTACATCTCATTTAGCTTTTGGTAAAATTCTCAGAACCTTGTCTACCTGTTCTTCAGAGGTAAGCACTTTTCCTAGAGAAGCTAGCTCATTAATAAGTAGTGTGAGCCTTGCCATCATCTCTTGCAATGTCTCATTCTCTTTCATCTTGTAGGTCTCATATTCAGTAAATAGCATGGCAACCCTGAACTTCCTAACCTGAGCAGTTCCCTCGTGAGCAATTGTAAGAGCATCCCAGATTTCTTTTGCAGTGGAGCAATTTGAAATTCTATTATACTCTTCTGGACCAAGACCACAAATCAAAATATTTTTAGCTCTGGCATTTTTCCTCATGGCCAACAAATCCTTAGCGTTGAACTCCCTTCTCTCTTTCGGCACTTGTTGGTCCTCCACTTTTTTCATAGGATTAGTAGGCCCTATACTAATTCTATCCCAGAGTTCGTAGTCTTCTCCTTGAATGAAGTCCTCCATCCTAGCCTTCCACCAACCGAAATGTATTCCATTGAAAAGAGGAGGTCTCACAGATGATTGTCCTTCTCCATGTCCAAAGGGCGGTGCAGTATTCATTTGGATCAATTCTTGGGTACTAGCCTTTAATAAGAAAACCTGCTCTGATACCACTTGTTAGGTTTTGCACCCCCTACGGATTTGCCTAATCGTTGGAACAGGTTAACCGACGTGTTTCAATGATGCAGAAATAAACTGGAACACAGCAATTTTACGTGGAAACACCAGGCTCATAAAAGGTGAAAAAAACCACGACCTGTACCTCTACAGGATTTACTCCAACTTCACTACTTCAATATGAGCCTTCAACAACCGATTATAATTCCTAGTAATCTAAACTTCAAAACAACTTCCTAACTTCACATAAACCTCCCTAGGCTTATGTTACCAATGTCTTCGAGTTGCCCCCAACTTGAAGACTTGAATCTAATCTCAGTTATAGACTTTGAGAGATTACACAATTGTTCAGAATTACAAAGAGAAAACAAAACTCCTAAACCCTACGTCAAGTTGCCGCGTTTCTCTTCTTCTTCGTCTCTCTCTTTTTTTGTGTCTGAATCTCTCTTTTTCTCTCTGCTTCTTTCTTTTTTCTGCGTTGTTTGTCTTCTGTGAATTCTTTTCTGGTTTTATAGTTGTTGATTGGAGATTTAATTGCTCTCCACCTCTTTAAGGATAACACCAATTATTGGTGGAATCCTTTTTCCTTTAGAACTCCTTCTAATCAACCTTCTCCTTCTATTATGCATCTTGTTAGAGTTGGAGCTATATTAGTATTCCTTTTTAAATCCTCCTTCTTTTTGACAGCTTGGAGTAGTATTCCTTTTTATACGCCTTATTTCCAACACCTTTTATCCCATTTTTATTGTGTGCAGCGTGTGCAGTTTTGCCACAGAAACAGTACGCTGAAAGAACCGGGTAGTCCAACATGTTTCATTATCTTTTGTCAGCCATCAAAACTTTACTGCTCCAACAAAAATATATTCTTTCTACTATTCGACATATGTTGGGTTAAATAAACAAGTAGCTAAATAAATTTGAGGAATTAAAAACATATATTTTTAAATTTTTCAATCATTTTTTAACAGACTCTTTAAATTTTGAATTATTTTTAAATTGAGCAAATTTATTAGAAATAACATGAATATTTGGTAAAATGGAACAAAATTTGGATAATAAAGACCAAAAAATTTGTTTTATAGATATATAAAAAACTTTTAAAAATGCAATAAGCTCTTTAACATCAGTCCAATCATTTTCATCAAGTCGATAATTATATCAGTGTTATGGGCATTCCAAATCATTGTAACATGTTTTTTATAATCATATGTTACTTTAAGCATTTCATATAAAGAATTTAACCTAGTAGCTATTGTTTTTTGGATTTTTCTAACAGGAAGATTATGTTCAATACACCAATTTTCAAATTTCTTGTGTCTAGCTTTTACTTGACATTTAAAAATAAAATAACATGCAGTTTTAACTTTTACACAATCATTTTCAAACAATAATGATACACCGTCTCTAACAATCAAATTTTAAATATGTGCACCACATTTAATATGAAAACCATCATCATAAATAGGACTAAGAACCGATTTTAAATAATTAACAGCACGTTTGTAGCTAGAAGCGTTATCTAAAGTTAAACTAATTATTTTTCTAGAAATTCGATAAAGTTCTAAAACATCAAGAATTGTTTACGCTATATAAGAACTGGTTTTACACAATTCACAGCTTTTATAACCTAAAATTAGTTTTTGCATTTCCCATTTTTCATCAATCCAGTGTCCGATAATTGTAAAATAATCATTATCAGTTATATTACGGCCCAAATCATAAGTAATTATTAATTTTCAAGTATTATATGCAAATAAACAACGAAGATATTGTACATGTTGACCTTGGTAATCAAAAAATACTTATTTAATTGTATTTCTAGAAAAAATAGTAAACAATGGATTATAAACAATTTGAATATAATGAATAAAACCCAGATTTTTAGTAAAACTAAATGGTAAACCAGTTCAATCATTTTGCAAGTTCTTCTAGGTGTCGTTGTCTATTATAAGGACAATGTGTACTAGGATCGAAAATATTGGAACGGTTTAATTGAAATTGAACCATGTTTGAACCCTCTACTCCTACGGATGGTTCGGAAAAGGGAGTTCCATATTTGTTAGCCTCAGCTATAGCTTGAACTTGCAAAAATTCTAGTTTACAGTACTGCATCAAATGATTTTTAAATGACCCGTCCCACCCCCCTTTCACGACGTTTTATGGTTTAAAACATATGTAAAATCTTCCATATTAATTCTCAGTGTCAGTTGTCTTGATTTAGATTTTAAAGAAGTACCAACTGATTTAATTTTACCAGTTAAATAGTTAGTGATTCCATAAAAAAAAAGTACTTTTTCCTTTTCTACTGGAATCTATATTGAACTATAATTTTACAAGTAATAAAATTAAAGATTATATGAAATTATGAATACAAAAAAATAAATAATTCAACTAATAAAGAATAAAAACTAATAAGATGATATATGTAAGTTGGAACAAATGTACAGAACGTCTGCGTGAAAGCAGTCGTAGAAGCCGAAGTTGATGAAGCTTGAATTGCTCCAAATTGATCCTCTAGAATTCGCTCCAAATTAGTCAACCAAAATTAGCAAACTAATTAACTAAATAAAATTAAAATTTTGATAATTTGGAGTAAATAATAAATAATTAGTTTGAAAGTAGAGAGAATTGAGAGAGTTGAGAATGTTGAGCTAGAATTTGTATGGAAAAATATGAAAAAGGGTGAGGGTATTTATAGATGGAATTTTGGGATGTAAATGTGAAAAATAAGATAATTTTGGGATTAAAAATTAATGGGTGGGATGAAACTAGCCGTTGGGAATGACTAGTTTGTGGACTGTGACAAAGTTTGGTGGCAACCTGTCCAATTGATGAGCCGTGGGGGTGAGCCCCGCCCCCAATGCCCTCCAACAGCCAATTGGCTAATTTATTAAAACAATTTTAAATAAAATTGGTAATATCGGTCCAGTACCAGATCGAAACCGGTAAATTGGAAATGGTAATAACATGTAAAAAATTGTGTCCCGTATCGATGCCCCTACCGGGGCCCCCATTTACCAGTTTGACCGGCACTGTACTGGTCTGGCATCGGTACCGGCACTGAACTGATATGAACCGGCACTGAACTGGTACAAACCGGCACTGGTACTGGTAAGTGTCGATTCCGCTGCCAACTTTAGGTGCTTCACATAATGCATATACTTGGTTCCTTGCTAATTAGTAAAAGAAAGTATTTATAAAAATCAAGTGCCTTAATAGTTTAAACAAGAGTATTATATTTAAGATTATTGAAAATCAATATGTTATTTTTTAAGTTCTTCAAATAAATTATAGAGAGGAAGGGGGACTGATTTTGACTACTAAATTCACCTTGTAATCTTTCTTTGTTTTTAGTGAAACCCCCCAAAGAAGAGTAACACCTCAAACACATTACTAGACAGTCATGAAAGTCGATAAATTGATATATAGATACTGAAATTCCAGTTTAATCGAACGAATAGAATATCAACCTAATACCATTATAAAAATAATTCAGCTACAGTCCTGATGCCTTTTATAGAAGCTCTTTCTAGCAATAGAATAGTAAAATACCGCATTTGATATTCTGTCAAACACTATATATACGCAACTTATATACACATATAAATAGTTCATAATTGAGAACAGATCGACAGATTTGTCATATCGCCTTAAAGTGACGAAACATCCGTAGAACTTCTTTAAAATGATCATAAAAGAGCCCAAATTTACTACCTGAACAAACCAGTTATAAAACTAGAAGAACTAGCAAAAACAACAATTTACAATCTTCCTAAAATAGCTCAAAACCCAGCTAGTAGGAGGGAAAAATGATTGTAAGGTGTAAAACACGTTTTTCTAGGCACGGAGGCAAACTTTAACAGTAGAAATCACTAAAAACACAACTAAATCGTTCAAGTACTTTATGGGGCACTCTCTTCAGCTTCCTCATTATTTTGGAACTGAAATGAAATGTTTGGGATCTTAAAATGTTGGATTTGCCGACTTAGAAGTTTTTGTGACCCGACCAGGTTCGTGACCCAGTTTTCTACATGGACAGTCCACGGTAAAATAGTCATAACATTTCGCTCCAATGTCAGTTAGATTTGCGTTATTATGCGTTGCAAGCTAGACTCATAGCCCTTCAAATTGACAGGTCATGACCTCTTTAACTCTTTATATTTTTTGGAGATATGGTCTGAAACATTTGACCTAAAGTTAACAAAGATTTCTTAGAGAGGCTTACGATAACTTTGGTCAACCTTTGTCTCGCAACTTTCTTGACTCCGAAACTTAACCTATGACCATTGTGATATTAAAATATCTCTTAACACTCTATTATTAGCATATTATACACTCTTAGTAGCATCTCGAAGGTGAAACTTAATTTAAACCTTCCAAAAGAGGGGGTTCTACTCGGGCCATTTCTTTAATATCAATTATGTTTTTTAGGGATTCCTTTGACACAAAACTTTAAATACTTTATATCACCACTCATTTTTAGTCTTATTAGCCTTATGTACTATGCAAAATCATGTACCCCTTATATAACATGCCACACTATGTATATTATGCAAGACGAGAAACATTGTGTCTCACAGTCTCCCCCTCCTTAAGAACATTCTTTCGCGAATGGGTCAAGACAGTCGCTTGGTTGCATTCCTATCTACCAAAATATTAATTTTGATGATATACTTGTTATCATTGCAAACCATAAATCAATTTCTAAAAATTGCAACTACTAAGCTTCGTAATAATGTCCCGCAACAAGATATGCAAATTACACTTCCAAATCATTTAAAATTTGATTAAATTATTTTTTAAAATATAACTGCCAATTTTTTGAAATGCGACTCACCTTAAGTTGTAAATAGCTCGGGTACTTCTTCATCATTTCCTATTTGGCTTCCCATGTTATTTCCTCAATATTGTTGTTTCGCCACAACACTTTCACGGAGGCCACTTTTTTATTTCAAAACTTTCTCACTTGTCGTTCTAAAATAGCCTCTAGTACCTCATCTTAATACAAGTATTCAGCAATATGAATATCTTTAATGTGAGAAATACGTGAAGGATCTCTAATGCACTTCCACAACATAGAAACATGAAACACCGAATGGACTGCTCCCAATTTTGAAGGCAAATCAAGCTCATATGCCACCTTGCCAATTTTTCAAATAATCTTATACTTTCCAACATACCTAGGACTGAGCTTCCCTTTCTTTTTAAATCACATGATACCCTTCATTGTGATACTTTCAAGAAAACCCAATCTTCTACATCAAACTCTAAGGGGTCGTTTGGTACAAAAATGAATAATGCAGGGATTAGTAATGCAGGGATTAGTTATGCAGGGATTAGTTGTGCAGGGATTAGTAATGTTGGGATTATTTTTTATCCCTTGTTTGGTGTATTGCTTTCCACTTAATTTTGTGTTTAATTTAAAATTCTAAAAAAAGCTCATTTCCATTTATACCCTTGAACCAAGTATTACTAGATACCCTTGAGGGATAGTTTAGTCATTTTGTTTCTTTATCCAAGTATTACTAACTAATATTAGTAATCCCTAGATATCCTAGGGATTAGATATGACCACATATGGTGGATTAAGTTATCCATGTATTAGATATATTTGAGCAACCAAACATTGTATTGTGTGGACTAACTTTTAATCCAAGGATTATTTTGATTAATACATCCAACCACCAAACATGCTCTAAGTATCATGAGCGAACATCTGCACAAGACTACTGCCGACTCTGGTATGTTTGCAGTTGGTCTCTAATAAGTTTCACCTTTTCCATCGTATACTAGACTAGATTAGGGCCTAGAAACTTTTCCTTCTCGACCTCAAACCAACAGAATGACAACCAACACCTTCACCCGTATAATAATTCGTAAGGAGCCATGTGAATGCTAGCTTAGAAGCTATTATTATAATGAACTCGATAAGAGGTAGATGATCATTCAAGCTTCCTTTAAAGTCCAGTGTCCAGGCACGTAACATATCATCAATGGTCTGAATGGTACGCTCTGCCTGTCCATCAGTTTGTGGATAAAAAGTGGTGCCAAGATTTACATGAGTGGCCAAACCCTTTTAAAAGGACTTCCAAAATGTGTTGTAAAATTGCACCCTACGATCCAAAATGATTGATAATGAAACTCCATAAAGGCAAATGGTCTCCTAAATGTAAGGAGTAGCATCATCCTCCACTGAATATGTCACTCTTACTAGGCCTTTAGGTCTCTAATGTTCTGATTTAACTTGCTGGTAGTTGGGACATTAGGCTCCTATCTCTGTAATATCATTTTCTCATGTCATTCCACCAATAGATCTATCAAAAGTCCCGATACATTTTTGTCGCTCTAGGATAAGCTGAATATTTAAAATAATAGGCCTCAGAAAGAATCTTTGTGTGGAGCTCTCTGATGTTTGGAACATATAAATGGACCTAGTTTTAAGGACTCCACCTCCAATTAGCTAAAATAAAGGATGTTTTTGTTGCAGAATACTTTCCCCCAGTGTCATAAGCTCAGAATCCTCATGTTGTCGCTATTTTACTGTAGTAACAAAGGATGATTCTGCTGTATTCTGAACAATTACACCTCTACTAGCCACACCTGCAAACTGGCGAGCTAACTTAGATCTTTTGTCATTTTAACTTATCAGATTCATCATGGCTTAGACTTCCTATGGACTTCCGGTGAAGAGTATCAGAAACAAAATTAGCTTTGTCGGGATGGTATAAAATGTCAACGTCATAGTCC
This sequence comes from Solanum rostratum, assembly GCA_029948455.1. NCBI lineage: Eukaryota > Viridiplantae > Streptophyta > Magnoliopsida > Solanales > Solanaceae > Solanum > Solanum rostratum. The sequence continues at coordinate 56,438,320 of CM057051.1, forward strand.
TTTGGTATTCTAGCCATCTCCTTTGCCATAGGTTTAGCTCCTTTTGCTTAAATAAATATTTGAGGCTCTAATGGACGGTAAAAACATCAATATGAACCTCATATAGATAATGCCGCCAAATCTGTAAAAACAACTACGGCAAGCTCAAGATCATGAATAGGATATGTTTTGTTCATGTTTCCACAACTTTCTGGAAGCGTATGCTATAACCCTATCATGCTGTATAAAAACACAACCTAGCAAATTCTCAAGGAATCACAATATATAATATAACCTTTAATGCCATCTAGAAGAGCAAAAATAGGTACAGTGGTAAGCTTTTTTTTTAGCTCCTAAAAACTCTATTTACATGTTTCAATCCACTGAAACTTAGCAGCATTATGTGTCAATTTTGTCAGTGGAGTAAAGATAGAGGAGAATTCATCAAAATACCTTCTATAATATCCTACCAAGCCTTAAAAGCTATGGACCTATCAGATTCAAGGGTCTCGACCAAGCCACCACTGCTTCAATCTTTTGGCCATCGACCTTAATACCATAGCCAGTAATAACATGACCAAGAAAAGTTACAAAAGTTGATCAAAATTCACATTTGAAGAATTTAGCATAAAACTTTGTTCTCCTGGAGAGTCTATAATATAGCTCGAAAATGGTATGCATGCTCAACTTCTGACTGTGAATATATCAAGATGTCGTCAAAAATCATAATCATAACTTTATCATAGAATGGTTTAAAGACTTAACTTATTAGATCTATAAAAATTATTGGGGCATCTGTAAGCTCGAATGACATGAAAAGGAACTCAAAATGGTTATACCTTGTCCTAAATGTTGTCTTTGGAATATCAACATCCCTAACTCGTAACTGGGGTAACAGGATCACAAGTCAATCTTTGAAAACCATTTGCACTATGCAACTGGTCGAACAACTCATCAATCCACAGAAGAGGATACTTATTCTTGATAGTGACTTTATTTAGTTGTTTGTAATCAATTCACATCCATAAGGAGCCATCTTTCTTTAGAGCAAAGAGCATCGAAGCACCCCAAGGAGATGTACTTGTCTTAATAAAGACTTTATCTAGTAAGTCATGCAATTATTCCTTTAATTCTCTTAGCTCTGCTGGAGCCATTTTGTCGGGAGGAATGGATATAGGCTGCATATCGAGAAGCAGATCTATGCCAAAATCAATTTCCCTTTTCGAGGAATTTTTGGAAGCTCACCAGGGAGTGCCATCAGGAATTCATTCATAATAGGAACGGATTGAATAGTCACTGGCTCCTTATCAATATCCCCAGCATGAACTAGATGGTATATACAGCCTTGATCAGTTAGCTTCCAAGCCATAAAGTATGAAATAAATTTACCCTTTGGTGTGGCAGCATTACCCTTCTATTCGAGGATAGGCTCACCTGAAAAATGAAAGAGCACAAGCTTTGCATGATAATCAGTATTAACATAACAAGATGCCAACCAATCCATACCCATAATGACATCAAAATCTAGAATAATCAATTCAACTAAATCGAATAGAGGTTGGACGTTCATTAATTGACGTTGTACAACCTCAATAGATGTGACCGCCTATAATTCAGTCGCCAACTGGCATAGATACCTCAACTAAGCATGGAAAAAACTCAGATCTCATATCAAGCTTACTAGAAATAAATGGAGTAATATATGAAAATCTAGAGCTAGGATCTATCAGTGCATAAACAACACGAGAATGTATTGTCAATACACCTATGACAACATCCAGTGATGCCTTTAAATCCTATCGGCCTGTGAATGGACAAAAGTGATTCTAGCCGCCAGTAGAACGTGAAATGTATAATTCACCTCTTCCCCCTAATGTGAAGAGGCTGGTCGGGGAGCATGTACAGATGATGAAGAGGCATCTACGGATTCCGAAGGTTGAGTTGGTGTAACTCTACCTAATTGCGGGCACTAGCTAATAAAATATCCTGTCTGCCCAGAATGGTAACACACATCTATGCCCTTTCTACATTTCTTGATGTGAAGCTTACCTTACTATGTACATGGAGGATTAAGTTGTCTCATTTGTGCAGAACACTTCTGTCGATGGCTTTCAGGCTGGCGTAAACTCTGCCCTGGTCCTGACTGAATATAACGATCAAATTTTTGGCCTTGCATCTATAGTGGGAAAGTACCTATTGACTGTGGTGGATATCAATTAAGTGGGGGGCCAAAAATCACCTCGCGGTTCCCTATAATACCCTATAGTATGAGATCTCTTGGTCTGCTCCTTGTCTTTGTGGGTATCACAAATCCAACGACAAAAGACCTCTGTAGTCTTAGTGAAAGCTTGTACATGGGAAATAGCTATACCATCCTATAAAGATGTTATCCTATAGTCTCTAATCAGATAATCCCCTAAACCATCCATATAATAATAAACTCAAGTGCTCATGGTATATACAATATCTGGTGCGTACCTAGATAAAGAAATGAACCTAAGGTTATATATACTCCGTCACACGCAAATCCCCTACCTCAAATTGATAAACTGGTTAAGACGGGCCTCTTGAACCTCCCATGGTAAGTAATGGGCCAGAAATACTTCAGAGAAGTCCTCCCACTTTGTTGGCGGAGCATCAAGCCCCTAGGATCTCTTCCATGCCTCATACCCTAAGATGGCTACATCACGTAGTCAAAAAGAAGCCAACTCCACAACCTCGGTGATGGAGGCATGCATCACCCTCAATACTCTATACATATGGTCTATAAAGTCCTGGGGATCCTTAGTGGAATTGGATCTTGTAAATACTGGAGGGTCCATGTGAAGAAACTCTCGTACCTTTGAGCTTTCTGTCCGATATCTTCTTGTGTTGGCTCTCGACTCTAGTTATTTATCATGAGTAGAAGCCATCTTAGTCAGCAACTGAACTTCCTCCCTCATCCCGTGCTCCCCAATCTCTAATGGGGAACAACTGGTGTTGGAGGGCCTGCGTCCCTATACCATTGAAACTGATGGGGCTAGGGAACTACATCTCCTCGGCCTCAACAGTTGTTGGGGAAGCTAGTATTATGGGTACTAGAGAATCATTGTGTACCTTCACAAAAAATATATTCCTCTTACTCGGCGAGGAACGACTAGTACCTTCTCTTTGAACCATACCCAGTTCACGTTGTGCCATCTCATGAGCGTAGGCAGGCTATTAAATAAAAACCATAAAGAACAATCTAGATTTCATATGTTCCTATAGCTTTTGCTCTATACCACAATCTATTAAGTGAAAGAAATGTAACAATCCCTAAATACCTCATAGCCTCATGATTATAAAAGTGGTGCACAATATACCTAAAAGCAAGACTTTACTAGACACGACATTGTGGACTCTTTGGGATATGACTTGCTCTGATATCATATTTGTCACGCCACGAAATAAGAGGAGGTGCAATTGGCATTCGATACCATCATTGGTTGGGTAAGCTACTTAACAGCCAGCTAACTAGACTAGGGTCCAAAAGATTGGACAGCATAATGTCTGAAAAACTAATTCTGGACCATTTAGGTCATGAGCTAGTTAACAATAAGTCATATACACCAAGGTAGATAAGCCAAAATGATAAAGTACTAGATAACCAAAGATGCTACAACCAGAGAGGTATATGCACACGCACATATATATACATGCCAAACCTATGGTTGGAGATTAAAAGTTGCAAAAAGAAAAAGAAATTAATCCAAAATACCATGTCCACAATAGCCTCCAAGAGTGTCACTAACACTGTCGGGATGAGGCCTTGACTATACCCAATTGTAAAAAACAAAAGTAGACATCTTGTGAAAGCTCCAAGAAGAGGTGGAGCTTACCAACTCACAAATGAGTTAGAATCATTTCGGAGGGGCCAATCAGAATCCCTAGAATACATACATACATACATACATACATATGTATGTATGTATGTATATATATACATATATATATATATATATATATATATGTATGTATGTATGTATGTATGTATGTATATATATATATATATATATATATATATATATATATGTATGTATGTATGTATGTATGTATGTATGTATGCAAATGCATGGTGTACCCATCCAAATGCTAGCAAAGGTGGTTCTCTCCGATAGCTAACCGACATCATATTCACCAACCTATGGCTATCTGTATATAACTTTTGTATATATATATATATATACACACATAGTAATTTGGGAAAATAGGTCCCTTATCTCCGATTATAGCTCGAAATCCATGCATAATATGCCATGTTTGATATGAATATTGAATGCACATAGTACGTCATAGAAAGAACTTAGTGAATCTTGGCTTATTGGTACTCTTGCACTCATAATGTCATAATCACTATCATAACATATATACATGACTCATGGTATCTTATATGTCTCTCAAATAAGTTCGGAAACTAACTCAACTTTTACAATGATACCTTAACTCTTAAGATGTTCATAAGAAGTTTAAGGTGCTTCACCTAATGCTTATACTTGGTTCCTTGCTAATTAGTAAAAGAAAGTATTTAAGAAAAGTCAAGTGCTGTAGTAGTTTAAACAGGAGTATTATATTTGAGCTTATTGGAAATCAACATGTTACTTTTTAAGTTCTTCAAATACAATTTTAGCGAGAAAGGAGGACTGATTATGACTACTAAATTCACCTAATAATCATCCTTTGTTTTTAGTGAAACCACCCAAAGAAGGGTAACACTTCAAACACACGGACAAGCAGTCTAGAAAGCTGATAAATTGATATATGGATACCGAAATCCCGATTTATCGAACGAATGGAATATCAACTTAATATCATCATGAAAATAATTTACCCGTGATCTGAATGCCTTTTACATAATCTCTTTCTAGAAATAGATAGTAAAATATCGCATTTGACATTTTGAGAATCTCCCAGATTTCTTGCTAATTAAAAAGAGGGACAGAGCTTGGCTTTAACATATCTTTCTAACCAATGTTTGAATGCCTGAAGTTTCTTCACGAAAGTTATTTCTTACATCCTAAGCTTCACAAACACTATATATAAGCAACTTATACAAACATATAATAGTTCATAATTGAGAACAAAAGCAGATTTTCTATATAGCTTTAACGTGATGAAACATACATAGAACTTCGAAAAGACAATCATAAAAGAGCCCCAAGATTATTACCTGAAAAAACCAGTTATAAAGCTGGAAGAACCAGCAAGAATAAAAATTTACTACTTTCCAAAAATAGCTCCAAATGCAGCTAATAGGAGGGGAAAATGATTGCAAGATGTAAAGAATGCATTTCTAGGAATGGGGGCGAACTTCAACGATAGATATCACTAAAAACATACCTAAATCGCTCAAGAACCTCATGGGAACTCTCTCTTCAGTTTCCTAATTATTTTGGAACAAAAATGAAACCTTTAGGGTCTTAAATTGTCACATTTGCGACTTATAGGTTTCCATTACCCAACCCAGTCCGTGACCCGTTTTATTCCAAAGTCGGTTTGATGTGTTGTTTCATGTGTTGCAAACTAGACTCATAGACCTTTGATTTGATAGGTCATGGACTATTTAACTCTTTATATTTTCGGAGATATGGCAGAGATATTTCATCTAAAGTTAAGAAAGATTTGTAAAGAGGCTTACAGTAACTTTGGTCAACCTTTGTCTCGCAATTTTCTTGACTCCAAAACTTAACAATTGATCATTGTCATATTAAAGTCACTCTTAACACTCTATTATTAGAAAATTATACTCTCTTAGTACCATCCAAAAGGTAAAACTTAATTTAAACCTTCCGGAAGGGCGGGTGCTACTCGGGCCATTTCTTTAATCCCATATATGTGTTTAAGGGATTCCTTTGAACTAAAATTTAACTCCTTGATATTACCACTCATTTGTAGTCTTATTAGCCTTAGGTACTAACAAAATCATATATGGATTATATATCATGCCACACTATGTATATTATGCAAGACAAGAAACATTCGGTCTCACAATTACAATGGATTTAAAGAAAAAAAAGCAAGTCTCAAATGGTGTTGTCTCTAAAGTAGAACATGATCATAAATATGAGAAGGAGGGTTCACTGAGATAATAAATATCTACCTTACTGATCTATTGAAATGCCTCGAATAAGAAGATAAAAAGGAGTATCATGAAGATACAATCTCATAACCTACACAAATGTAGAAGTAAGGGTGAGAACCAACCACACGGTACCCAAATAATGAACTATTAAACACAAAGTCAAGTAGTATAGAATATAGGTACTCCTAAAACTCCAACCGAACCTCCATAACAATGACCTGCATAAAACCAGCCTAAAATAGGACACTAACAATTATAGATTAACAACACAAGAGATCAAGTTCATCAATCACAAATTGCACAGAAAGGAGCTGACAAGTTTATAAATTATAAAGATGTGCAATGTAGTGTAATTTAATGCAATGTAATGTTTGACCAAGTACACCCTCTATCTCTCAGTTTGGGACCCACAACAAATTTATTAGTCCATGCATCTATTGCAGTGTGTAATACGATCCTCGAATTATAGCATTCGCCATAGTATGCGACACGATGCTCGAAGTGGTATGTTATCTTTAGTTCTTATTCCTCCTTAATTCACATCACTTTTAACTCAACCTTGTCTCATAACTAATGGGAATAAACATGTTCACACAAATAATGAGGAGATGTCCATTTTCATAACAACGCACTATTCATAACAACACAATTGAGATACAACGTCAATAATAAATCAATAAACCTTTCAAATCATTCTTGACACATAAAGCATCAATATGTAAGAAAGTAGCCTTTTATTTATCCCTTTTTCATCCTTAGGATTATTCAATAAGAACAAGTCAACTCATTACGTATCACGACCTAAGATAATCCTCATGTGTGACACGGCGATCGAGACCCCAAAGGAGACCAACCAGTCCATCTTACATATCATTCATGAGAACATACAAGACATATAAAGCATTCAAATCCATATAAGGGCTTAGTCAAGCCGCAAAGGAGTCAAATATCGACTTTTACACATGGTGTTCAACAATCCTCTACATAGCATAGTCTAACAATGGACAGGAGCTAAGACATGTCCCTAGATCACACCCAATAAAAAGTAAAGTAAATGTCTCAACGTGAAATCAACTAAAAAGACATCATAGGCTCAATGGGCAAACCACTTAAGCATGAGGGCTTGCCAATCACATGATGTGATATCAACGAAATGATGCATGTGTCATGTGATGCAATACTGTAATAACATAAGCATGAAGTAAAACATGATTATAAGTTGTATGATCAAAGTCTCAAATTATAATCAAGCTTAAAGTAACAAAATTATTTTTGGGAGTTCATTATAACTGACAATAAGACTATGTAAGCAATAACATGTAATCCAATGTAACCTTACATTCAGAAAGGGGGAGCCCACATGCCAAGGTAGACACTGCCGTGGTAAATTCATTCATACAACATGAGGAACTAAATATGGATCCACTAGCCTAGCTTACAAGCCAATCTATGGTGGCACATAGTTCTAGATAAGAGGTTGCTACTAGGATTTCCTTGGGCGGATAACCTAAATATCTACCAAAGCAAACCCTATCTCAAGCGTTCTCTGTGCTAAGTCAAATGCCACATAATACTATGTCATAGTATTATAGTCATTCATAAGTCAATGATAACTTTGATTAATTGAAAATAATCATTCATAAAGAGTAGCTTATAAAAACTTTGGGTGATTCATCAATATGAGAATTGTCCTTATCATACATGAATCTATGATTAGGTGAGAATTGTCCTTTTACCAAACATTCATTCATTCTTATAATTATAGAAGGGGCTTTATAAGACATAACTGAATAACTTTCATAAATCTTAGAGGAAATCTGCGTCATTTATTATCAGGATTTATTACAAAACAAATGATATGGGTTCAATGTCTAAAATAATTTAAAACATGAAAATCTAAAGATCGTGCATAACTATGAAGAATTACATCAATTTGAATCATAAACATAAGAACCCATAATTTACATTCTTGAATCTGTTAAGACCCGATCCTTCAGGTCATGAAGGCGCATGTTAGATCCCACCTACAGGCAAGCCAACCTTGAACCCATGGTATCTATCCTGTATCACTAATCATAACACGTACTAGCAACATAGCAGGAAACTAATCACATCCTACCTAGAACCTGGAAGTCACCGATACAGATCTACTATAGACACAAAACCAACACAAAAGTATATGCATAGCCATATAGAATCCAGAATGAGCTCCTACATATACAAGCCAAAACTATAATGTACAAGGCTAGTGTTTGAATACAAAAGACAACCTAAGGAAAAGAAGGAGACTATAGAATATCTGAAGCTGTTGATGCTCACCAAGTCTCTAGAAGAGTCCACAATCCCCTAAATCAATGGCCACAGCTCGTATCTAGACCTAGACTGTGAGTAGATGCACAAAGTAGGGGTGAGAAGCGATAAAAGGCACCCAGTAGGCATCATCGACCAACTGAATGAAATATAGTAAATATGGTAAGAATAATGTAACGAAATACTGCAATGTTAGTTATCTAAACCCAGGTCAAAAGATAAGCATATCAAGAAAACTATAGAACCCCAAGTGAACATACCCAAAGCAATGTGCAACGATGTCAACTGACATAACCTGAAGATCAAGTGTCAATTATGTTAGTGGCACCAGGAGAACCCACAGGTAATGACAATATATATTGATCATGCCGGTACGTGGCATTGAATCTTGTAGTATCATGTTAGAATAACTGAGTAAGACAAGGAGGACCCAGATCAGCAGAATAGAGCAGTGTATGAGTAACCAATTGACTATACCAAGCGGAACCATTTCACACTATCATATGATCGTGGTATGGTGTTGTACGTGGGTGTAAGGCCCTAGTGTATATGCCTACACACCAACTAAGCCCCCATAAGACTCGAAGATACACCCACGCAGAACCAGGGGTGAATAGGCATATGGACATAATGTAACGACTCGACCTAGGGCCTAGTCATCACACGGGGAATGAGATACCCGAAGGTACCTCACCCAAGTCATCTTTAATATCTTAAGTATTCATAGAAATACATTAAAGCATTTGCGAAATAAAATATGGGAAGGGTCTATGGGACCATACTATGAAAAAGAAAAAAAATTAAAAAGGAAATATTAACATTTGTCCATAATGCATACTGACTAAAAGACAGATGGACGGAACCGATAAAGGACAATTTTCATCAAATAGAACAAACTCCAATATTTAATAACATAATAAGAAAAATCCTCAAAAATCCAACATATACATCAATGTCTCAAAAAATACAAGCTAGAATAGAAAATGGTAAAGTCCCAAACTAAGGGCTCACCATAACAAAAGCACTAGTCTTGAAAGCCGTACAACTAGCCACGAGCCGGTGGAGGAGCACCTGTCCATACTTGGTTAAATTGTGCAGGAAAAATATACATTAGTACGTTGGAATGTACTAAGTATGTCAGATGTATGAAATGAAGAACTTGAAACCCTAGCCTTCGGAAGAACTTGAAACCCTAGCCTTAGGAAGAACTTGAAACCCTAGCCTTGCCTTGACCCCTTTCTAGAGAGAATATTTGCCTTAGATTTTGAGAATGAGAGGATGGGAGAATCACTAAGGGTCCTAGGAATTTATGGTATGATTTAGGACCCTTTGAATCCCAAAAATAATGTGGTATAGGAATAGGATTTGCGAAAATGACAAAACCGTCCTTCACTAAAACTATCGGAATAAAACTACGAAAGCTTGATTATTGGTCGTAGTTTAAACCATGGACTTTAGTCATGTCCGTTCTGTTCCCTTTTTTAAAACTTCAGAAACCATCTTGCTAACCCAAAACTACAAAACCTTTTCTATGGACCATCCTTTAATCGGCAACCCATGGTTGGACCCATAGAGTCCCTCCACACTTGGTCAATTTGTTTACTGTTCTAGGATTCACCTACGAAAGGTATGCATGGTTCGTATAAAGGTCTACAGAATGTCCTGTTAATCGTAGGTTGCTTTCCAGCAAACTCCAAATTTCCTTCATGTCTGATACTTTTATACGAGCCTATCTACGATATGTCACTCTTCTTACGGGTCGTCATTAGGTACGTGGGTCACCCCACAGATGGAAAATTTTTCCTTTCCTAAATTTTATGTTTAAGGACCGACCTACGGGTTGTAACTCAATCTATGGGCCATATATGGGCCTTATAGACTGACCCCAGGTCATTTTCTGCCCAACGTTTTTCTACACTCTTAGGCTTCTAAACTGCAGTTATTACAATATCTCCCCCTGGGAACATTCATCTTTGAATGTATTTAAAGGTTGGCTCTATGGAGTGAATCATCAGCTAATAACCCAGCATGCATGCAAAAATACAACTTAAAAATCATTTTATGAAATTTTAAACATCCATATTTAAATCATATCTCAAAATAGTACATAAACATAAGAATGAGTGTATGCATCATGCAAACTGAAATGCAAGGCATTAGAGGTTGTAAGAAGGATTTCTTAATAGCTTAGGCTTGAGTAGAGTGGAATAGATATAAGTAACGCTTCATCATATCTGCTTCCACTTCCCATGTAGCATCCTCAACTTGTTGATTTCTCCTAAGTACTTTGACGAATACAATTTCTTTGTTCCTTAGCCTTTTCAGTTGTCAGTCTAGGATATCAACCAATATCTCTTCATAACTCAAATCCTCTTCAATGTTCAAATCATGCAAAGGAACTATGGAGTTTGGATCACCTATGAATTTCCTCAACATCGACACATGAAAAATCGAATGGATTAAATGCATCTCATTAGGTAGATCCAACTCATATGTCACCCTTCCAACTCTTCCTACCACTTTATACGGCCTTACATACCTAGGTATCAATTTCCTTTTTTTACCAAATCGAATCATCACACCTTTCATAGGAGACACCTTCAAATAGACCTAATAACCAACTTGGAATGCAAGGTCCCTTCTCTTTACATCGGAGTAGGACTTTTTCCAACTCTGGGCTGTTTGTAACTTTTTCCTTATGCTTTTAATTTTGTCCATAGCATTCATGACTAGGTCTGGTCCTAGCAATGCCACCTCACCAACTTCAAACCACCCAATGCACAATTTACACCGTCTACCATATGACGCCTCAAATGGTGTCATTCCAATGCTTGCATGGTAACTATTGTTGTAGGAAAACTCAATAAGTGGCAAATGCTTACTGCAACTCCCCTTGAAATCCAAAACACATGCTCTGAATATATCTTCCAAAGTGAAAATAGTCCTTTCGGCTTGTCCACCGATTTGGGGATGAAAAGCGGTACTCAACTTCACCTTAGTACCAAGTCCCTTTTAGAAAGATCTCCAAAAGTAAGAGGTAAATTGAACATCATGATCTTATATAATGGACAATGGCATCCCATGCAGCCTCACCAACTCTCAAATATACAAATAAGCATAATCCTCAACAATAAATGTAGTCTTGATTGGTAAGAAGTGAGCTGACTTTGTCATGCGATCTACTATCACTCATATGGAGTCAAAATGCTTCTTATTCTTCGGAAACACCACTCCGAAGTACATATTAATTTCTTCCCACTTCCATGTAGGAATATCAATGCCTTGGGATAGGCCACCCAGCCTTTGATGCTCCACTTTGACTTGTTGGCAATTGGCACACTCGAATACAAATATGGAAATGTCCTTCTTCATTCCATTTCACCAATAGATCTCCCTCAAATCTCTATACATTTTTGTAGTGCCAGGATGAATTGAATATGAAGAGTCATGAGCTATCTTGCAATATTATCTTCATCAACTCACCATTATTGGGTATGCATAAAATCCATTGATATCGAAGAATCCCATCTCCCCCTTGTGAGAAGAATATTATGTTTACATCTATAATGACTCGACCTAGGGACCTAGTGGACACACAGCGAATAAGACACCCTAAGACACCTCACCTTAGTCATCTTAAGCATTCATATCTATAAACATAAGAAAATTCGGAAGTAAAATGGGGAAGGATCTATGGGCCTTTTAGACGATGAAGTAACACTAAAAAACATGAATAACTAATATAGTTTTGTCCATAAAGCATATCAACTAACATATAAATAGATGGAACCAATAACAGACAGTTTTCATCAAATACAATAAACTCCAGTATTTAAAAACATAGAATGTAAATGCCTCAAAAAGGGCATAAATACATCATCTCGAAATAAAATATATGATAGAAAGGAAAATGATAGAGTCCCGAACTAAGGTGCCAAAAATAAAAGTACTAGTCTATATCGCCAACTACTAGCCACGAGCCGTTAGAGGAGTGACTGTCCCGACATGGCTAAATAATGTAGGCAAAATATCTGTTTGTACATTGGAATTTACTAAGTATATAGGATGCAATGCATGAATGAAATCGCAATGTGATCATTCATAAATATAACATATAAGTACGTATGAGATGAAAAGTACATAAAGTGAGCTTAAACATGCATAAGAAATAAAGCTCAATATGTATAAGAGTCAATGCATGAGAAAACACATGTGCGAGAATCATATCATAGAATCATAAACTTGTGGGAGAAGACCTTAACCGACATATAAGACCATGTAAGCTACTACATGGAATACAAACATAACACCCCATGTTGGCACGGGGAGACCACTTGCTGGGTGGAACTCCATCAGCTTTGCATGCATTTTAATAACATAAATCGCCTACATGGATCTACTAGCCTAGCCTACAAGGATTCCTATGGTGGCACATAGTTAGGGATAATGAGATTTATCTTTGATGGGTCATGCCCCAACTAACGGGATGAATTCCAATATCAAGTCCACTCGGTACTAAGTCATCCCACGGAATCTTTAAAACATAACTTAGAATTATAAGTAGCAATCATAGGAGTAGCTCTAACTTTCCACCAAGTGAATATTGACAAATCATTCATATCAACAATGAAACTTATCATTGGGGTCATCATCAATAGCTTAAATACATGCATATACTTAGTAAAAATATCATAAGATATCATGAATATCATTTAATAACATAAAACATCATGAAATCATCATAAGCATGAATAATATCTTAAAAGAACTTAAAGAAAAGGTAAAATACTTTAAAGAAGACTTTCAGGGTTGAAAGATACCCATAAATCAATCTCACATACCGTAAAAGACTTGGGAAGAACAAACTTAACCTTGGTGAAGTTATTGAAACCCTAGCCTTGCCTTGCCTTGCCCTTTTCCTTAAGAGAGTAATTTCCTTGGGAAAATTTGAGAATTGAAAGAATGATTAGAATAGATGTTTCTTAGGGTTCAGGATCCGATTTAAGGCCCCTTTGGATCCCAAAATGAATTAGTTTAGGAATGAAAATGGCAGAAATGATCAAACTACCCTCCATTAAGATTGCCGAAAATCAACCTACGAAAGCCCCTTCACGGGTCGTGGAATGAACCACGGGCCATAGGTCTTGCTCGTGTTGTTAACTTTTCCAAAATCCTTGAAACTGTTTTGTTGGACTCAAAGCTATAAAACCATTTTTTGGGTCATATAACTTCTTACAGGTCATGATTAAGTTAAAGTTGGCCTAGGAGAATTTTTGGAATCAAATTCAGAGTTGTTATGTGAATTTTAGGTTTGGAGTTGGAAATTGAGTTAAGGTTTGACTTTGGTTTGGCTTTGGTTAACATTTTGAGATCCGGTGCTCGGATTGGACTTTTTTGATGGTTCCATGGGTTTTGGGAGGTAATTTTAGTGCTAGAATGATCTTTTTCTTGATTTTTAAGTATTCCGATAGCATTTTGGCATTTCAAGTGGCCTAAGTTAGTCTATTTGTGCCTTATCGGATTCTGGGTTAAGGAGATCTTGGATTTGATTTTCGATAATTTCATTAAGTTTCGAATATCAAATTTAGAAGGATTGCATATATGATTTGTCTGTATAGGGTTCCAAATGAATCTCGAGGGTTAATTTTGAGTTTTTAAAATTGTTTGAAATTTGTTTCTGGTGCTATAGCATGCCTCGCTTTAGGGAGGGTCTGGTTGCTAAATGGACCTCACTAAAGCTAAAGAGGTTCTATATAGCAAGACTTCACCAAAGTGACCGGAGTGAAAGTGACGTCCAAACTTTTGCAAGTGTCAGTTTAGCGACATCAGAGGCCTGGTTTTCAAGCCCCACAAGCATTTTAGGCACTTTTCGCCTAGAAAAAAGTAAACAAAGAATAAAACCGAAGAAAATTGTTCCGTCTAGAAAAAGTAAAGAAAAGTTGAAGAGAAATAATTGTGGCAAGATATAAAAGTAAATACCAAAAGAAAAGAGTTCTGGTGGATACGTTGTCCTTGTGGGGCCTCCATGGATTTCAATCTAATTATATCAGCAGACGTGTATTGTAGAACAGACATTGCATCATAATGTTGTTTGCATACCATAACATTTTATCTCATTGCATTATATTTTTTCATATAACTGTGGTAATTGATTTTAGCTAAGATATATTGATTGACTCTATTCTTGTAAGATATTGAGATTTTAGCTAAGATATATTGATTGACTCTATTCTTGTAAGATATTGAGATTGATTGGTTGAAACATGGTGTATTGAAGCTATGATAGAATAAATATTTATATTATGTACATGCTAGCCTTTTCTGCATATAGGTCTTGTAGTTTCAGAGGTATGTAGTTAGGATGGAAGGAGTGCATGTGTAATGACCTAGCCCAACACTGTGAAGTATTGTCCTCTCTTGGGCCTAGCCCATCACGGCATTGTCCTTTTGGGCTCACCCCAAAAGGCGCCTCACAGTATATAGACCATTCCTTTTACTTATATACCTAGCATCTCGCTTGTGTTTTGCCGATGGAGGACTTCTCATCTCAAGATGGGTTGTTACACACACCCCCTCTATGGACTCAACATCCTCGCTAAGGTTCTCCCCACCGCATGAGATTCGCCTAGACTTAGCACCGAGGTTTTCCCCCCTCATTGGGATTCACCTAAAATCAGTTGAACTCTAGCCCCACATTGACAATGCTGACACAGGAGTGGCTCTGATACCATCTGTAACGACCTGGCCCAACACTGTGAAGTATTGTCCGCTCTTGGGCCTAGCCCATCACGGATTTGTCTCTTTGGGCTCACCCCAAAAGGTGTCTCACAGTATATAGACCAGTTCGTTACTTATATACCCAACATCTCTCTTGTGTTTTGTTGATGTGGGACTTCTCATCTCAAGATGGGTTGTTACAACGTGAGTTCTTCATTCTCTACCTACATTTAGGTCCTCTTCTTGGGTACATTTGGTACTCACCCTTGTTTTTCTACACATGTATATATAGGTAGTGAGCCCAGATCCTGTTGACGTTCCTATTCTCTTACGGACGGAGCTTCGCCTTGTGATTGATTTAGAGGTAATTGATTATTGCTCTAGCCTACTCTCAAGACTGTTAGACATCTTTATTAGTTTTGTTCTACTTGAGAAACAAACACTATTAAGACTTGTTTTATTTCTTTCTGATTCTGATATATTAGAGGCTTGTACACACCAGTTTCGCGAGAGTTGTAGATTTGATTATGTTCCTTATACCCTAATCCTTCATTATTTAGATTATATTATTGCTTCAGCTTTTGCATTATCTTGTTATTATCTATTTAGGCTGACTTATCTCGATGGATTAAAGGCAAGTGTCATCACACCCGATTTTAGGTCGTGACAGGCTTCTAACACATCATACAAATTCTTGTATTACAATGCTACTGATTAAGTGGTAGAAAATCGCAACCTTAGATACCTGTGAGTCGTTATTACCATACTACATCTCTTTAATCCAAAATCCTAACCATATAGATACATCCTAATTCATAGTCCATCCCAAACTGTTATTATAATGCTTGACATTCCTTGCAATCTTCTTGAAATTAACCTTACTGTTGACTTGATACCTTAAATTCTATTATACAGCCTAATCATGTGAATTAACTAGCTTCCACACGTACCTTCTTGCTAGCACTCTAAATAGCCTTCACATAGGTATACATCTTAGAACTTCCTATACCCTTAAACCTATCATCTCAATATTACTCCACTCCTTTTGGATTATACTGAAGTGATTAGTCCACAATTAGATTCTTGAAATAAACTTCCCACTTAAATACATTAATGCCATATCAAGATCCATCACTATAATTTTCCTTAAAAACAATGCCTAAATCGAGCATCTGTAATAATAACCAGTTGTTTCTCAAATATGATTGCAATATCAACCTCATTAACCGAGTAAGTAGAACAACTGATAACTCTTTAATAGTTAGTAAATGCACTTACTAACCAATTTCTCTGGTTTGATATCATTAGTACTATATTGAGAAGGCCCACAAGATCTACCACTAAAAACCATTGTTGATATTAAAAAGCTCTTTAATCAATTTATATTAATTCATCGCGTGGTCAAATTAATCGCATTTTAATTGGTCACATTTGTAAGTGCCTAATTTTTAAATCTTTTTTCTTGACCCATTTTTTCTCAATTCTAACCCTAACCCAATTCTTATTCCTGAGCCCAATTCCCTACCCAAAGCCCAATCTCAATCCTAAAACCTACCCGACACAACCCATTTTAATACATTACTCCTTCCCTCACACGTTACTTCCCCTTTCTTTCTCTCTCCCCGCTTCTCTCTTCCTCTTCTTCCTCCCTGTACAGCCAGCAGAACCAGAAAAACCAGGTGAGGACGACCACCTTTTTCAGGCCAAACGACAAAAATTAGTACACATGTACTCCCCACTCCCCTTTCCCTTATCCTTTCGTACAGGAATCCGTTCAATGAGTCACTCAACGTGTCTCACATCTAAGCCAATCAACTGCAGGGTAACTAACCCTAAAAATAGTTAGAGTAAAGTGATTAAAGATAAAATCCATTTGAGAACATTTGAAAAATCAACGGAAATATAATACTTAACTATTAATACTTGAAATAGGTATATATAATATGCAATATAGAAATATAACTAAAATTAAAAGATTTGAACCTAAAAATCACTTAAAAATATTTTTTGCGTTTTTCACAGCTAGTTATTCCAAAATTTTAAAATTAAAAGCTTGATGATTAATTTATACTGCGGAGGGTAAAAATCGGATGTCAACACACATTATACCCACCAAGAAGATCATACTCAAATAGTCCACATAAAGAGTGATGTATGTCTATCCTAATGCTACACATCCATTGAATCTCAGTCTAACACCCATGGGGGACATATTTGTCCATATAACCTACCGTGGAACATGTGGTCTGATACATCATATAGTACTCACCACAAAGCATATGACCCCGTCTCTCATATAGAACTTACCATGGAACATGTGGCCCTACCCGTCATATGGTACCTTCCACACGGCTAGTGGCCCGATCATTATTTCTCATCATTTCTCATAAGGAGTTTCATCATATTAATGAAATGGAACTGATTTAAGTATAGCATGTTCATATGTATGAATGAGAAGATAAGAATGGTTAATACCAAATTATTATACATATCATTATACTCATGTTCATCATTAATAAGGAGTCAAACAAGTGCCTCAAATTATCCACAACACATAACCCATGTTTATATTATTACATTGCATTTTTAGTTCAATTTTTGTTCATATTTAGAGTCATTTAACATGGGTGTGTACATATAATATAAACCCATTACCAAGTCCCATTACTCCCCAACACACAATAAGAAAATACAAGTCCTATGCACTTATGAAACTGCATAAGTCTTGTGTGAGTAAAGAATAGTCTTGAAAGTGAGGGCACAAGGAACCATTTTAAGCATGCGCTTGCAACCATGTGAGCAATTGCAAGCATAGCATTATCTTGATACTCTTTAGTCATGTCTTGAGGCCTCAAAATTGTGTAACTGGTTTGTGGAAGCTTCGATGAGGGGCGAAAAGGCATCATCCGCATGTTACTCTCCTTTGGTCATGTTCGTAAGCGAAGTGTGTGGGTAATTGATTGGTTAATTTGCTTAAGGGCAAGCATAAGGTTAATTTGAGGGTGTTCATGAATCCACAGGTTGGACTCATATTCAGGCCTAAACAGAGCTTAATATTTTCCTCAATGCAAGATTTTATCTTGGAACAAATTTAATCTATGTAATGACCATGAAGGTCATTTTTGGCACTTTCGACCAAATTACAGTTTTGTCCTTCTCAAAAGTTGCTTTGAATCATTTTTGGTCAAGTCTAAAAGTCAAATTTTGTAACCTTGTAAGAAGTTGGAGTTTTGCAAAAAAAAGAGTTTTTAAAGGCTTAAAGTTGAAAATTTTTAGTTTTAGGGTTATTTCGAGTTTCGTGTGTGGGAATTCGATTTTGTCAATTCCATTAGTTTTAGGATGTCGAATTTGGTCTAGGAGAACTTGCAAAACTGAATTTGATGCTAAAATAGTGATTTTAGGACCAAAGTTCCATTTATAGTTCATTTTGGATCATAAGTTTGAATTTTGTCAACATTTGAAGTTTCGAGGCTCGAATCAAAATTTCGTCAGTTTCAGTGGCTCTGGGTGGTGAAACTAATGCTAGAAATGACTTCAGTGTCATTTTTAGAGCTTTTGAGAGTATTTTAAAATTTCGAGTCTGAAATTAGGTTAAACGACCTTTCTCGGGTTCTGGACTACGGAGGTCCAGAATTCGAATTCTGACGGTTCGATTGAGCCTGGAATGTAAGTTTTTTGGGTTTCCATGTTTGGTTTGTGTTCACAAGATTTCAAACGAATTTCGAAGGTCCTTTTTCGTGTTTACTCTGTGTTGTGTGCTAGTGTGACCTTTTCTAGTGCAAGCCCCCATTATACTCAGCATTCGCGGGCTTGGGACCACGTTCACAGAGGTTTGGGTCTTTAACCCTCCATGTTCGTGAACACCTTTACTGCGTTCTGGAGTGTATAGTTGAGACCCTTCATGTTCGCGAAACACTATTCCATCCATACCTCCGCCTTCATTGTTATTTATCCGCGTTTGCGGATTGTAAAAAGGTCCCTAAATAGTGTCCAGTTTTAATTAATGATGTCCTTTATTCAATTTCCACCATTTTTAATATTTCAAGCTTCGTTTTAGAGAGAAACTCCAACGTTTTTCAGAGCAAATCGATTGGGTAAGTATTTTCCAACTTATTTCATTGATTTCAATTGATTAATCTGTGTTTTTAACTTATAATTTGGGGATTTTTCAGACTTCGATTTCCAAAATTTAATTGATGATTTCTCACTAATCTTAACTCCATTTCTGAAAGGGGTTTCACTGTTGAACTCCTTATTACCTAGGGAACATTTCCATGGATGAATTTTGGATTCTGGCTACTGTAACACTCGATAAAATTACCAAAATATTCCTGGAGGAGAGATATGCCCATAAAGCATCTCCCCATGCTCAAGATGGCGAATCTGAGACTAGATATGTAATTAGCATAAAAATTGAGTGGGAACATGTTCTTAGTCGATTTTTTGAGCAATCGGATCAAAAGATAATTTACGACCCAAAAATCGAAAACAGTGTTGATGCGCGACAAAGGCGCGTCGAGCCCCAGTCGTGGAGAGGGACTCATTTGTTTCCAATTTTTTCCAACGGGATTGGAAAAACTCATTCGGAAAATTTTTGAAAAGCAATATACATGTGCGCGCCCAGACCGCGTGTCAGACTAGGATATTCCAAATTGAATATTTTTTCTTAAATTTGTTAGGGGCATTCTAGACATTTCCCAACCCTTCCGAAGCTCAAAACACGATCAAAATAGGTCGTTTTGAGCGTAAAAAGGGTTTTAAACCCCATTCTAATTCATTGAAGAAGGCTAGGGCTTGAGAGAAGAGAAGCGAAACGTGAGATTGGAGAATTCAAGGGAGAATTCTTGAAAGGTGATTGTTAAAACTTCACACCAGGTATGAAAGGCTAAACAAAAGCATGAGATTGTTCTCTCATGTGCCCTGTAGATGGTCATAGAAGAGTTGAGAGTCTAATGAGTCTATATACATAATTCTTTATGGTTTTCTTGAAAATTTTCATATATACTATATGTATTTTCTTAAGTTAATGATCAGCAGAAACTTGTTTTCTTGAATTGAATACTTTTCATGAGATAATCTATAAACTCTATATGATATTTTTGAAAACATGCATGAATGAACCTAGGGATGAAGTATAGAGCCTTGACTTGAGTATGTTGATGGAAATCTTGGCATGAGTATGAGGTTGAGTTAATTGCTCTTGAGTATCCTATGAGTCTTCATGATTAAGTTCTTCCTAAATGACTTCTTCTAAATGGTGAACTGAGTCCTTCAGTTATTAAATGGGAATTGAGTTAATTGAGATGCGTTAAAGTCCTAGAGAAAAAATAAAGGACTTTAGATTTTGAATTAATGAGTCTAATTGAGTTGATGAGATTCATTATGAGGCTAATTGAGATTAGGAGGAGTCTTATTAGCATTAAGTCTTGGAAAGAGTATTGAGCACCAAAATTGGTAAGAGTGAGTCCTGCTCACACTCATTTACTACGTCGCCAAGCATAGGATAAGGATTGAATAATAACATCACATGGTCCCCCCTCTTATGAAGGTAAGGTCCCTGAAACAACAGAGGACTTGTGGAGGCTAATTTCCTTATGGATCATACTGTGTTCCTTACCTGGCAAGTACGGGATGGTTGTGGCAACATCAGGGTGATTGTTGTACAACCACTAGCTCATATGTGATTGTTTCCGGAAAAGAGAAACTCCCAGAAAGTTCTCCCATTGAGAACTTTAAGTCGAGTTGAGTTGAGTTCCATTAAGTTGAGTCTGAGTTAATTGATGAGGATTGATTTGGCTGATGGGTCACTTGTATACTCTTTATTCTTGCTTTAGATAGACATTTGACATTCTGTTGAGTATTATTTTGAGTTGAGGTTATTTCTATATTATTCTACCTGTTTCTATTTCATTCAGCTATTTTACATACCATACATTCCATGTACTAACACCACTCAGCGCTGCATCGTTTCATGATGTAGATACAGGTGTTAGAGATCGTCAACAAGTGCATCGTTGAGGATTTGAAACGTTTAGCATATTGGTGAGCCTCCTTTACTTCAAATGATCCTTGCATTATTTCATTGTGCTATTAGAGTTAAACTATATTAGCTTTACTTTAGTTTGAGGTATCCATGGGTTTGTCATTGGCACCACATGATATTGATAGAGGCTTCGTAGACTAGAGTCGAATATTGATGTTGAGACTTGTCAAGCTAGTTTCTTTCCACTAGCCTATTTTCTTATAACCTTACTTTTAGATTAGATGAGATGTGCCCATTACTTCCTTTTTGTCTTCCGCTGATTGATAGAGTTTATTGAATGAATGTGATGAGGAAAAGTTGTTGGCTTAGGGACTAGCAATAGTCTCTAGGTGCCAGCCACATCTAGGGTACCTTCCCTGGGCATGGCAAACTTAGTATAAGAGCCCAAAGTTCAAGAGTCCTAGGGAGTCTAGGAAGTCGTGTCTAGTAGAGTTCTTATTATTGGTGTGAAGAGCTCCACATCGATAATATGGAGGCTATAGCATATTAGGAATTGTTTCACTTCTTTCATATTCTAAATCGTGCGATAGAGTTATGCTCTATGAAACGTTCTCTTCTAATTCGTACTTTGTGCGTTAGAGTTTTGATCATGCTTCAAAGAAGAGCTGTCAGAGGTAGAGGACATCTCACCTGGCAAAATGTTAACCCACCCGAGCCTCAAGGACATGTGGAGCTTGTGAACCCAGTTGTCCCTGTTGAGCATCCCCTACAAGATGAGGTCTCCCATGCTGAACTTTGCTAGGCTATTCGAACGCTAGCCCAGGCTGTCAAAGCACCTGCTGTGAGATAAGGAGAAGGCAGATAGGACGCATAGGACACATTTAGAGTCTGGGAATTCTTGAGGATGAATCTGCCTGAGTTCACAGGGTCTGCATCCAATGTGAATCCTAAGAACTATGTGGAGGATCTTTAAAAAGTGTTCCAAGTGATGCATGTGGTTGATGTGGACAGTTGAACTAGCTACTTACCAACTCAAGGGTGTCGCCAACTATGAAAGAAGGGTAGAGGAGAGGATGCCTCATTGTTGACTTGGGCAATGTTCGAAGAAGCTTTCGTGGGGCGCTTCTTCCCAAGGGAACGAAGAGAGGACAAGGTAAGAGAGTTCTTAAATCTAAAACAAGGCTCGATGCCTGTGCAAGAGTATGGAATTAAGTTCACTTAACTATCTCGATATGCTCCAAACATGGTTGCCGATATGAGAGGGAGAATGGGGATGTATGTGGATGAGGTGAATAGAGGGCCAAAGAGAGATGAGAGGGGAGCTATGCTTGTGAGTGATATGGACATTGGGAGATTGATGAGATTGTGCAACAAGATGATGAGGAGAGACGACATAATAGAGAGGAGATCGGAAGTAAGAAGGCTAAAACATCCAGCCATGAGGTTGGAAAGAAGGAAAATGCTAATAGATTCGAGTCGGGGCCAACACCATCATCTGCCAGTGCACCAGTGCCCAGTATCAAGAATGATCAGAGATCCCAGAATGTTAGAGCCCATGGATCTCAGTCACAAGCTAGTGTGTCTCAAGGTTCATGGGGTAAGCCACCATGTGATAACAGTGGAAGATTACATTTGGTTAAATGTCGTGAGGGGAGTGATGCATGTTTCTAGTGTGTCCAAGTGGGTCACTACCAAATAGAGTGTCCCAAGTGGGCTGACCGGTCTCAATCTTCTGCACCATTCCTGCCAGCTAGAGGAGCCTAGACAGGTACTACGTTAGGTGCAAGTGTAGCTACAAACCGGTTGTATGCCATTGGTTGTCGCCAGGACCAGGAGAACTCCCAGATGTTGTGACGGGTATGATTCATCTCTTTTTTTTTTTATTGTTATGTTTTGATGGATCATGGTGCCACATTGTCATTTGTAACACCTTATGTGGCCAGTAGATTTGATAGAACCCAAGAGAGTCTCCTTGAACCCTTTGATATTTCTACTCCAGTGGGTGAGTCTATTTGAGCTGAGAGAGTCTATAGAGCTTGTGGAGTGTCCATCCATCATAAGGATCCTATCATTGATTTGGTTGAGTTAGAGATGATTGATTTTATTGTTATCCTTGGCATTGATAGTCTTCACGCCTGTTATGCCTCCAATGATTGTAGAGCCTGAACCGTTAAGTTCCAATTCTCGAATGAACCAATTCTAGAGTGGAAGGGTTATGTTTTTGCACCTAAAGGAAAGTTTATCTCCTACCTTAGGGCCAGAAAACTGATTACCAAAGGTTCTATCTATCGCCTCGTGCAAGTTAATTCTGATGATGTTGAGTCTCCTACTCATAAGTCAGTCCCGATTATGAATAAGTTTCCTCATTTGTTTTCTGAGGATCTGCCTAGAGTCCCTCTTGATAGGTAGAGTGGCTTTTGAATTGATTTTCTTCCTGATACCCAGCCTATCTCAGTTCCACCTTATCGAATGGGCCCCATTGAGTTGAAAGAGCGACTGAAAGATCTATTAGGGCTTTATAAGGCCGAGTGTTTCTCCTTGGGGTGTCCCTGTCCTATTTGTGCAAAAGAAAGATGGGTCTCTCAGAATGTGTATTGACTACAACGAACTGAACAAGGTCACAATAAAGAACAAATATCCTCTCCTAAGGATAGATGATTTTTTTTACCAACTTTAGGGTGCCAATTGTTTCTCAAAGATAGACCTCAGATCTGGCTACCATCATTTGAAAGTGAGCGAATGTGATATTCCAAAGACAGTCTTTAGGACTAGATATGGCCATTTTGAGTTCTTGGTCATGTCCTTTGGATTGACGAATGCACCTTTAGCTTTCATGGACTTGATGAATAGGGTACTTAAACAATATCTTGATATGTTTGTGATTGTGTTCATCGACGACATTTTGGTGTATTCGAGAGATAGGGAGGAGCATGTTAATCACCTCAGAATTGTCCTCCAAACACTTAAGGACTATTAGTTGTATGCGAAATTCTCAAAATGTGAATTCTAGCTTAAGTCAGTGGCTTTCCTAGGCCATGTTGTCTTCGGTGATAGTATTCGAGTAGATGCCAAAAAGATTGAAGTGGTTAAGAACTGACCCAGACCAACCTCTCTGACTGACATAAGAAGTTTCTTAGGGTTGGCACGCTACTACTACCGCAGATTTGTTGATGGACTTTCTACCTTATCCGCACCATTGACTATATTGACTCAGAATAAAGTCAAGTTTTAGTGGTTCAACGAGTGTGAGAAGAGTTTCCAAGAGTTGAAGATGAGACTGACTACTGCACTAGTTTTAACCTAGCCCGATGGGACAGAGGACTTTGTGATCTATTGTGATGCTTCGAAAGTGGGATTGGGATGTGTACTGTTACAGAGAGGGAAACTGATAGCATGTGCTTCTTGACAACTTAAGGTTCATGAGAAGAACTATTCGACGCATGACCTTGAGTTGGCAGTGGTGGTGTTTATACTTAAAATATGGTGCCACTACTTGTATGGAGTGCATGTGGATGTATTCACAGACCACAAGAGCTTGTAGTATGTCTTCCGTTAGAAGGAGCTTAACCTGCGACAGAGGAGATGGTTAGAGTTGCTCAAGGATTATGACATGAGCATTCTATACCATCTAAGTAAAGCTAAAATAGTTGCTGATGCTCTTAGCAGGTTGTCAAAGGGTAGCACAATCCATGTTGACAAAGGAAAGAAGGAGTTAGCTAAAGAAGTGCATCGATTGGCTCGATAGAGAGTTCAACTCGAGGAAAATGATGAGGGAGGAGTCAATGTTCAGAATGGGTCTTCTTCATCCTTAGTGGTAGAGGTGAAGGAAAAGCAAGACCGAGATCCTGTCATATTTCAATTGAAGGAGTCTGTCCACAAACAAAAAGTGATGGCCTTCTCCACAAGGGGAGATGGAGTGTTGAGATACTAGAGTATATTGTGTGTCCCAGATGTTGATGGGGTTCAAGATAGGATTGTGGAGAAAGCCCATAGTTCTAGATATTCCATTCATCCTGGCTTTACAAAGATGTACCACAACTTTGAGAGAAGTTTACTGGTGGAGTTGAATGAAAAGGGATATTGATAAGTTCGTTTCAAAGAGCTTGAATTGCCAACAAGTTAAGGTTGAGAACCAAAGACATGTGGATTGGCTCAGAACTTTGAGATCCCTGAGTGGAAGTGGGAGATGATAAACATGGACTTGATTACTGTTCTACCAAGGTCTCAAAAACAACATGATTCGATATAGGTAATTATGGATAGGATGACCGAATCAGCTCACTTTTTAGCAGTTAAGACAACCAACACCGTGAAGGAGTATGCCAAGTTGTATAACCAGGAGATTCTGAGGTTGCATGGAGTTCCCTTGTCCATCATCTCACACAGAGAAGCTCAATTCACCTTCCAATTTCAGAGATCCTTCCAGAAAGGATTGGGTACTAAAGTGAATCTGACTATAGCCTTTTATCCCTAGATAGATGGCCAAGCAGAGCGTACAATTCAGATGTTAAAAGATATGTTGATAGCCTGTGTTGATTTCAATGAAAATTAGGATAATCACCTACCATTGATTGAATTAGCATATAAAAATAATTATCATGCGAGTATTCAAATGGCTCCCTGTGAAGCTTTATATGGGAGGAGATGTACATCACCAATTTGGTGGTTTGAGGTTGGAGAAGTAGAGTTGATTGGACCTAATCTGGCCCACCAATCAATGTAAAATGTTAAGGTCATTAAAAAGAGATTGAAGACTGCACAGAGTCGCCAGAAATCTTATACCAATGTGAGGAGAAGAGACTTAGAGTTCGAGGTAAATGATTGGGTGTAATTGAAAGTGTCACCTATGAAGGGTGTCATGAGATTCGAGAAGAAAGGGAAATTGAGTCCTCGCTATATCGGCCACTACCAAATTGTCAAGCGGATTGGGAAGGTTACTTACAGTTGGAGTTGCCTTCCGAGTTAGATGCATTCATCATGTGTGCTATGTCTCGATGTTGAAGAAGTGCTTAGGAGATCCTACCTTGGTGATCCCTATTAAGAGTATTGGAGTGAAGGATAGCTTGTCCTACGAAGAGATTCTGGTCCAAATACTTGATCGTGAGGTTCGCAGGTTGAGAACCAAAGAGATCGCCTCAGTCAAAGTCCTATGGAGTAATCAATTCGTTGAGGAAGCCGCATGGGAAGTTGAGGAAGAGATGAGAGTCAAATATCTGCACCTATCCATTCCCAATGATGAGAATGTTGAAGGTGATTTCCTTACCCTTGACTAACATTGATTGATCTATTCTTGAGTCGATATGTCTATTCTTGAGTCTGAGAAGAGTTGATTGAGATTGATGAGGAGTCGAGAGTTTGATTGATTAATGTAAATGTTGAGATGAGTCTTGAATCTATTTGTGTCTTGATATCCACCTTTACTCATAATTCGAGGACGAATATAATGATCCCAAGGGGTAGATGAAGTAACACCCGGTAAAATTAACAAAATACCCCTAGAGGAGAGATATGAGTGTAACACGTCTTCCCATGCTCTGAAGGCAAATCCGAGACCGAATATGCAGTCAACATGAAGAATTGAGTGGAAAAATATTCTTAATTGATTTTTAGAGCAATCGAATCAAAAGATAATTTTTTGACCCAAAAACCAAAATAGTGTTGATGCGCGATAGAGGCACGTCATGCCTTGTCATAGAGAGGGACTCATTTTTTTCAATTTTTTCGACGAGATTGGAAAAACTCATTCGGTAAATTTTGGAAAAACTATATAATATGCGCGCCCACTCCACGTCGCGGACTAGGCTATTCTGAATTGAAATTGTTTTCTTAAATTCATGAAGGGCATTATAGACATTTCCCAACCCCTCCTAAACTCATAACATGATCAAATTAGGTCGTTTTGAGCGTAAAAAGGGTTTTAAACCCCATTCTAAGTCCTTTTTAAGTCATTGAAGAAGACTAGGGCTTTAGAGAAGAGAAGAGGAACGTGAGTTTGGAGAGTTCAAGGGAGAATTCTTGAAGGTTGATTGTTAAAAGCTTCACACCAAGTGTGTAAGGCTAAATAAAAACATGAGATTATTCTCTCATGTGCCCCATAGATGGTCATAGAAGATTTGAGAGTCTAATGAGTCGACATGCATAATTCTTGCTTGGTTTTCTTGAAATTTATACTACATGTATTTTATTATGTTGATGATAAGCATAAACTTATTTTCTTGAATTGCATACTTTACATGAAATAATGTAGGAACCCTATATGATATTTGTGAAAGCATGCATGAATGAACTTAAGGTTGGAGTCTAGAGCCTTGACTTGAGTATGTTAATGGAAATCTTGATGTGAGTATGAGGTTAAGATAATTGAGCTTGAGGATCTCATGAGTCTTCATGATTGAGTTCTTGAGTTATGTCTAAAGGACTTCTTCTAAATGAGGATCTGAGTCCTTCACTTCTTAAATGGGAATTGAGTCAATTGAGATGAGTTAAAGGCCCTGAAATAGAGGGCTTTAGAGTTTGAGTTAATGAGTTGATGAGAGTCTCTATGAGTCTAATTGAGTTGATGAGAGTCTCCATGAGGCTAATTGAGATAAGGAGAAGTCTTATGAAAATTCAGTCTTGGGAGGAGTATCAAGGACCGAAATGGGTAAGAGTGAGTCCCTCTCGCACTCATTAACTACATCACCAAGCCTAGGATAAGGATGGGACCATTACATCACATGGTCCCCTCTTGTGGAGGTAAGTTCCCTTAAACAATAGATTCCTTGTGGAGGCTAGATTCCTTGTGGATCATACTACGTTCCTTACCTGGCAAGTACGGGATGTCTGTGGCAACATCAGGGTGATGTATTGTACAATCACTGGCTCATAAGTAATTGTTGTCGGATAAGAGAAACTCCTAAAAAAAGTTCCCAGATTGAGTACTCTGAGTCAAGTTGAGTTGAGTTCCACTGAGTTGAGTCTGAGTTGATTGATGAGGATTGACTTAGTTGATGGGTCACTTGTCTATTCTTTATTCTTGTTTAGATAGACATTTCACATTCTGTTGAGTATTATTTTGAGTTTAGGTTGTTTCTATATTATTCTACCTGGTTCTATGTCATTCAGATTTTTTACACACCTTACATTCCATGTTCGCCACTCAGTGCTGCATCATTTCATGATGTAGATATAGGTCTTAGAGATCGTCAACAGGTGAATCATTGAGGATTTGAGACGTTCAGCAGATTGGTGAGCCTCCCTTACTTTGGAGGATCCTACCATTTATTTCATCTTGCTATTAAAGTTAGACTTGATTAGCTTTACTTTATTTTGAGGTAGGCATGGGTCTGTCATCAGCAGATTGGTGAGCCTCCTTTACTTTGGAGGATCCTAGCATTTATTTCGTCTTGCTATTAAAGTTAGACTTTAGATTTACTTTATTTAAGGTAGCAATGGGTCTGTCATGGGCACCATATGATATTGATAGAGGCTTCATAGACTAGAGTCGAATATTGATGTTGAGACTTCTCGAGCTTGTTTCTTTCTACTAGTCTTTTTTACTTATAACCTTACTGTGAGATTAGATGAGATGAGCCCATTACCTTTTTTATCTTCCGCTAATTGATAGAGTTTATTGAATGAATGTGATGGGCCAAATGGTTCCATAGGGACTAGCAATAGTCTCTAGGTGTCGGCCATGTCTAGGGCACGCTCCCGTGGCATGACATGTACTTTTTGCAGCATGGCATTTTGACCATTTACCCTTTTACTCCAAATTAATTGTTTAGTGTCATTAGATTTGTTATGTGATTGTGATTCTATATTTGAATAGATTCTAGTGATTCGGAATATCGCAGGAAGGGAAAAGCTTTGGATTTGACGTGATTTGAGACTTTATCTAAGGCAAGTGGACTTCTAACATTTTGTTGAGTAGATTAAACCTTGTATGATTCTATATTTATGGAATTGAGTATTTGATGTCACAAATTGTGGATAGATTTGTACCATTGCAGGTTTTAATTGTTGAGATCGGGTTGAGCGTTTGTGGATGTTTTGAATTTAATACTTGTGCCTTTATTGTGGGGATTGTACACTATTTGTTCTTGATCTTAACGTTTTGACAAGGTTGATAGTATATTGTGAATACTTGTGCACTTGAGAATTATTAAGTTTCTATTGTTGGAATATATGATACATATGGACATCTTGCATATTTTATTTCCAAGAACATGGCTATTGTGCCATTATTATGTGCGTGCTTGATGATCTATTGATGATGAAAAGTCGAAGGGAAATGGTTTCAGCTAGAGAAAAAAAAGAAAGAAAAGAAATGAAAAGTCAAAGAAAAATGATTCCGGCTAGAGAAAAAGAAAATAAAGAAAAGAAATGAAAAGTCGAAGGGAAATGGGTCTGGTAAGATATGAAAGTAAAAGCCGATGGGAAATGGTTCCGGCTAGATATGAAAGTAAATGTCGAAGGGAAATGGTTCAGTGGATACATGGTCCATGTGTGGCCCCCATAGGTTCCATTCTGACACGATCAGTGGATGTGTATCGTAGGACAGACATGCTTCATGATTATTTGACATTGCATCACATTATACACATCCCATGGCATTCACTTCATCTCATATTACTCCTTACTTGATATTTTTAAACGTTTGGCTTTGAGACTGGATATCCCTTGTACCGTTTTAATTTATGTATCGATTGTACATTCTCAGAGGTAATGCTACGTGATGGGCTTTTATTGATACTTTGGGATTGCATATATTGTGTACATTGTTTATATTTGTGTTGAGACTTTTTTGAGTGCAGGTTCGTAGTTCGGTGGTATGTCACTGGGAGTTAAGGAGTTACTTGTGTTCTTATTGCTTTACTTTAGGTTAGTTTCCATTTGTTGAGCACTCTGTTGTTTGGTGCTCACCCCTTGCTATATTTTGTAGGTTGTGAGCCCGGTCCTCCTTGCTAGCTTTTTGATTCAGAAGATCGAGCTTTGGATCTATCAAGAGGTAGCTACTTGTCCTTTCGGCAGCCTTTCGGAGATTTTACCTTTATGTTTTGTTCTATTCGAGGACTAGAAATTGAGACTTGTATTCTATTTGAGCATTTTAAATTTAGAGGTTTGTACATGTGACACCAATTCTGGGAAGGTTGTAGTTTTGATTTCCAATGCCTATCTATCCTATATAGACTATTTATCGTGCGTTTTATCATTGTGTTGAGTTGTTTAGGGTTTGGGCTGACTCGCCTTGGTGGGTTAGGTGAGTGACATCATACTCAAATTTTGGATCGTGACAATCTGGTGTCAAATGATTGGTTAGGTGATCAACAAGAAGACAAGGATAATTGATTAAAATAAATAAGGCAAAATGGACAAAAAGCCACAAAAATGTGAATTATGCCAAAGCACTTCAACGGATCGCCAAAGGAGCACACCATTGCCTAAATATCTAGCACTTGCACCACAATAAAACATCTCCATATAATGTTATTTGTCCAATTTTTTTTGTTATTATAAATTACAAAAAAAATAGACTCTAAAGAAAATTTTGATTGCTATGGTAAACTATTGTATAGAACTTACAGTTATAAAGAGTTCTAAATGTAATAATTAAAAAAGAACTCTTTTTTTTGGTCCAGTGATTAATTAACAATGAAAATGGCGCCATTGTCTAATGATGACATCGATAGGAGACGTGAGATCTGCACAAAGCTGGAGAACTTGAGATACCGTTTGATAGAAATAGATGCTCAGATACAAGGTAATAGGTTATGTGGCAAGAATGTACTTGTATATTTAATAGTAGATAGAGTTAATTTTCATTTAAGGAATGAAACTGAGCTTTAAAATGTACTTGAAACTTGATATAACTTCTTTTATCGTAGGTACCTTTGATTTTAGTTTTGTCCATGTGGGAAGATTATAAGAATTGCTATGTTGATTGATTGTTGCTATTAAATTTAATTGCTATGTGAAGTTCACAAAATAAAGAAATTACAGAAATTAAACATACATATACTTTAACACTAAATTAAATTTTATTATCGCGTATAGTTCTTGTTCTCCCAATAATCAATCAAAATCGCAATTCTTATAATCTTCCTACATGGAAAAAATAAAATCAAAGGTACCTACGATAAAAGAAGTTATATCTAGTTTCAAGTTCATTTTTAAGCTCAGATTCTTTCCTTAGATAAAAGGCAACTCTAACTATCATTAAAGACCAATATATTCTGGCCTCGTAATCTAGCATCTCATATTTGAATATTCATTTCTATCAAGTGGTGGGTAAAACTCTCTAGCTCTATGTATATCTCACGCCTCCGATCAATGTCAGCATCAAACAACGGCATCATCTTTGTTGTATATAATCACAGGTTAAAAATAAACAAGAATCTTTTAGGTATTCTAGTTAGAGCTCTTTTTAACTGTCATTTCTATAACAACAATTTACGAGAACGATAAAATTTTCTTTAAAATCTATTTTTATATTTTATAATAGCCAAAAAAAGAAGGCAGACAATGCAGTTGTAAATAAAATTTATTGAGCGAAATAGAAACATTAATGTCAAGAGATATAATAAGCAAAAGGAAAGAAATAAACAAACCTTAGTAGGGTGATGCTACTTTATGTAAAATATGATGAAAATAAAATGCATGGTCTGGATATTTATAGAGGATTGTGATCTTAATTTCGTACGAGTTATTAAAAACCTTACCATAATAAAACTTGAAATGTCAAGATATGGAAGGAACATAAATCATTATCTTTTCTCGCTTATACTTACCATGATAAAACTTGAAATGTCAAGATATGGAAGGAACATAAATCATTATCTTTTTTCACTTATAGAAATAAAATAAATGAGATAGCAAAGACAAATTATTTGAAAAAGTGTATTTAGTAACAAGAAAAATAATTTTCTAGAAAATATTTTTTGAAAATAAATATTTTTCTTATTTATATTTTATTTTTGATTAGTAAAAGATAACATTATCCAAAAAATATTTACATACAATCTATGCAAATAGTACGAATCCAGATGCATATCTATGTCACAGCCAAATGAAGGACCCAACTCCTACCCGTAGAACGACTGAGGAAGTGAATCTGGCGTTGAGACTCGACAATAACCCATCATTTAGTCGAGTCTCTAAGTTGCATTTGAATATCGGGTTGGGTCACGATTTAGGATTAAATTTTGGATTGAGGTTAGGTCCCACGTCAAGAAAGGTCTCTGATGATTTCGATTTAGGATCATGCTAGGAGCAAGTCTTGAATCGGGACTCAAGTTGTCAATGCAGGTCTCAAATTGGGCAATCTCGAATCGAGTCCCAAATTGATCAAGGATGGGGTGAGTTACATCATGAGGTGGTATGTTGAGGGGATAGAGATGAAGGTGTTTGGGTAGATTAGGTGTTGACCGGGGTTGAAACGGAATTCAAGAAGTCAATATTTTTCTTAAATTGGTGAAAAATAAATTAATTTTAAAAATATTTTATGATATATTTAAGTTAACAAAACATGAGAAAAATGAAAAAGAAAATTCTCTGTACCTAACACACCCTTAATTATGAAGAAAAATCAACAGTACTAGTATTTATCATAAAATTTAAAATTATATTTATTTAGATATCATATAATTAAAAGGAAGAAAGTCTAGCCTAGGATTATGTCACATGGCAGGATGAGATAAAGCCATGTGTTAATTTTAGGACAATAATTTGTTAGTTAGGTAATAATTAGTTAGTATTTACTTTTAATTTTTACAGCTTTTTAAAGATTCAAATTTTACATTCACTTTTTGTTTTTACTACTTATTTATTTTAATTATTTAAACCTTTTAGAATATAAATTCAAATTTCAATCGTACACCACAACAACATCACCTTAAGACTTGCATGTTCTACCCTCAATTCCCATTTTCCTATTGATCACGCATATACTTTAAAAATACAAATTACATATTTTCTTGCTTTAAAAAGGTATGGTCTAATTTGATTTGGCACAAAGTTTAAGAAAATATAAAAAAGTTCAATCAATATTTTTAGTTTTAATTATATTTATTTTATCTTGGTGTTTGATTAAAATTATAAATCTTTTTTAAAAAAAATATTTTTGAATGTTAAAGCTTCTACAAATACGAAAAAGTAAAAAAAAATAGCAGATAAAAAATAGTTATGAAAGCTCCTACTATTACGAAATTAATCATTTGGGATATTATCTTCGTCTTCTTTTTCTTTTCCAGTTTCCCCTCATTTTATCCAATTTCCTTTCATTTTTTTTTATAAAAGATAAAAGTGTTCTTATACATATGTGTGAGAGAGAGAGTGTGTGTGTGTGACAGAGAGGGGGGGGGGGGGACAAATTCCCACTTAAAATATTATTTAAAATATTAGAATTGATATAAAAAAAAAGGTGTTGAGACTGATTTATGAACATGTGTTTTTGATTTATATAAATTATAAATAACTAAATTTTATAAAGAGAATACATAGAAACCAAAAATATACATAACTTTTACTCTTTATTTAGAATATTTGACTGAAAATAAAATACTATAAAAATAAGAATGAGAAACAAAAGGAATGAGTAGTGTTACATTTATAAAATTAAATAAATTCTTGGAAGGAATATTTTTCAAGCTATAGTCAAACCATTCAAACTTTTGATATTTTGGACTGAAAGCAATGACTTTTTGGAGTTGGTAAAAAATCATTGATGTTCTGATGGTGGGGTTGATTTTTTGTGCAGTTAAAGCATAAACAAAAGAAGACCAAACAAGCTATTTTAATGGAGTAGGGAGAAATTTGAATATATTATCAAGAAGTTAGTGATAATGAAAGAAATTGCCAAGCTTAAAGAAGGCATGTTTGAAGAAAAGCAAGTTTTGATAATAGAACTATTCCGCAGAGAGCTCAAGTTGTGTTGAAACAATATTTGTGTTATGAAAAGATGTTCTGAGGATAAAAGACAAGTTTGCAATGATTTAGAAGGGTGGTAAAAACACTAAATTATTTCATTGATTAATTAAGAAGAGAAGAGAAGGGTTGCACATGAAAATTGATGTTCAAATCATCCTTAATCACTACTACAACTTCATGCATTATCGGCATGGGTAGTATAAGCACCAGTATGCATTTCACCTACTAATAAACAAAACAAACACGACGTATGATCTATATAATGTCTAACTCAGATAATAATTCATCATAGAAAAGGACTTACCAATTACACTTGCTTTCGATGCAACAATAAGCATTGAGCCTCAACTCTACAAAGTTAAAAATGAAAACGAAGAAAGCATTCTGAGTGTTTGATAGCAGACATACATATGAACATAGGAAAACTCACGGTAGTGGAAGTATACTGAGCAGCTTCAGCTTTCCTCTTGCTACTCTTGTTATATTTTTTCACAAATCTATCTAGCTCCCACAGATTTTCTGTATCAATTCTCTCTATGCCCCTCTTCATAGCGATCCGAACAAATAGAGGAGGATTTTCTGAAGGTAAATTCTCAAGATCTTCAATAAGTTTTCTTATTTCTTCATTTGTCATCTCCCACTTATTTTTCTGAACCTCAACCCTAGGTTTTTTTGGAACTAGTATACCACTAACCTTATGAAAAACTGAGGTCTTCTTTTTGTTATTTTTTATTTTTTACTACTTCCATAAGATCTTTCATAAGGTAGTCTGTCCTTCGCAAGAAGGAACTCAAAGTCATGATAATACTTATTCTCCTTCCGGATCCTCTTCCCCCTCTCTACAAGTCCATCAATTGACGTGGCATTGTCATTTGCAATAGCTGCAACACTAGTCAGTCGAACTAAAGGACTACTAGAGATTTTCTCAGAAGCACGAACCAAAACAAGACTATGAAGCTTCTCCTTAGCTTCAACCTTCTTCACAAAACTTTTAACATGATCTAGCTCACCCTCTAACCTACTCTTAAGATATTTTATCGCAACAATGAGCACTGATCCAGTTAACTTAATCCTAACCCTATCTTCAACCCTGGAAATCACTGTAGCTACCTCATCATTCTCACTAGACTGGCTACCCCCACCACCACCATCTCCTCCATCTACATCCCCAGCCCACCACAGCTCCTTTAGGAGAATGAAAAGCTTTTTCTTTTCAGGTTTTACGATTTTTGTCTCAGATGGATCTAGGAAAAAATTGTTTCTCTAAAAAAGTTTATACCTAAAGAACCAAGAAGAAGAACGTTTCTCAAGCCACCACTAGTTGTATAACCTTAGTAGAGATATCTAAAGTTTCAAAATTGGAAAAGGTACCACCTCGAACTCAGGATTGTTTGATCTCTAATTCTGCCTCCTCGAGAGTTTTCGCCCGACGACTGTGGTATAAAATTTGCTAGAGAAACAATTTTTCTCTGATCCATCCAAAATAAAATCGTAAAACGTGAAAAAAAAAATCTTTCTTCTCCTAAGTAGGCTGTGGTAGGGCTGGGGTTGTTGATGGAGGAGACAGTGGTGGTGGGGGTAGCCAGCATAGCGGGAATGGTGAGGTAGCTACTGTGATTTCTAGGGTTGAATATAGAGTTAGGATTAAGATGACTGAATCTGTTCCAATTGTGGCGATTAAAAATCTTAAAAGTAGGTTAGAGGGTGAGCTAGATCATGTTAAAAGTTTTTTGAAGAAGGTTGAAGCTGTGGAGAATCTTTGCAGTCCTCTAGTAGTCCTTTTGTTCGGCCGCCTAGTGTTGAGGCTATTGCAAATGACAACCCCACGGTAATTGGTGGAGTTGTAGAGAGTAGGAAGAGGATCTGAAAGGAGAATAAGTGTTATAATAACTTTGAGTTCCTTCTTGCGAAGGACAGACTACCTTATGAAAGACCTTATGGAAGTAGTAAAAAATCGAAGAACAACAAAAAGGAGAAGAAGCCCTAAGTATCTCATAAGGTCAATGGGATAGTTCCGAAAAAACCTAGAGCTAAGTATCTGAAAATAAGAGGGAGATGACAAATGAAGAAATAATAAAACTTACTGAAGATCTTGAGAATTTACCTTCAGAAAATCCTCCTCCATTTGTTTGGAACGCTATGAAGAGGGGCATAGAGAGAAATGATACAGAAACTCTATTTCAGCTGGATAGGTTGTGAAATAATACAACCAGAGTAGCAAGAGGAAAGCTAATGTTGCTCAGTATATTGCCACTACAGTGAGTTTTTTCTATGTTCATATTTCTGTCTGCTTTCAAATACTCAGAATGTGTACTTAGTTTACGCTATTGATTTTGTAGAGTTCAGGCTTAATGTTTGTTGCTGCATTGAAAGCAAGTGTAACAGGTAAGTCATTTTCTATGATGAATCATTATCTGAGTTAGACATTATATTTATCATATGTCATGTCAGTTTTGTTTATGAGTAGGTAAAATGCATACCGATGCTTCTTCTACCCATGCAGATAATGCAAGAAGTTGTAGCAGTGATTAAGAATACAGAAATCTGATAGTGAATGGGCAGTGAATGGGCAGAAGGGAATGTTGAACTTGGTAGAGAGGCAGTAGTTTCTTTGATGATCAATTGATTAGTGGGGATGTTGATTAGGATATGTCTTTACTGGATCATATCAATTTAGAGATCACATCAATTCAGAGATCACTGTGTAGACATTGAAATTTTGTAGGGCTCTACAAAATTAGTCCTATTTCAGTCAGGGTTTCTTGGAAGATGCTCTACTCTAATACCTAATTCATGCTTATATAAAAGGTATTATATTCTCTTAAAAAGCATCTCAAATATCCCATAAATCCTGGGGATATGTATTAAGAGATCAAAATATGGATCAACGAGGTCAAAATCATCCTACTAACGGCCCTCGAATCATGGAGAATCTAATGAGAAAAGAACCAAGGGAGGAACATATTTGATCCCACATCATTTATCAATAAAATTTCTGTTTTTTCATATTTTATTTATGATTCCAATTTATCTTTCTATGACAAAAAAGACATGGTTGATTTAATTTGGAGGACTATGGCTAAAATTGGTACTCTATTCTTATCAATGGGCAAGGTTATGGTTTCTTTCATTCTACAAGTAGTTGAAGAAGTTATTGATTTTGTAAGCAAGAAATTTCCCTTGATATATCTGGGACGTCCTATTTGGCATGCTAAAAAAGGAAAATTTCATTTTACAAAATTAATCAAGAAAATTCAGAATAGACATAAGATCTTTGCAAAGTTCCTATGAAATTTCAAAGAAAATAGTAGGGAAATATATTAAATAGCATGGTCAGACATCTATTTACCAAAGGAGGAAGGAAAATTGAAACTTAGGTCTTTGTTTGATATCTCTAGGGCCAGTTTTGCTATATTATGGCGAAACTTCAGGACTACAAATTTTATGTGGTTTAGTTTCATGTGGAACAAATAATGTAAAGGCAAAGGCCATAATTAATGGAATGACAGAGTGACTCTCATGTGTGAAAATATATTTTACAAGCAAAAGATGATATTGATCGGGAAATATGGTGGAAACTAGAAATAAACGTGCTAACATTTGGCATGTTAATTGGACAAAATTTGCTGCTCTTAGTTTATTGTTACCTATTTCACTGGTCTCAATGAACATTTTGAAGATATGCTGCAGTTTAGAGAATGATGAGGATGGAATTTCAATTTGATTGAAGAGGTGTGCATTGTTCAGATGAGTAATCAAGTCCCTAAGGTGTTGGAAAGTATTCAATGGTCAAAAGAGAGGGAAAAACCTTGGTGGACGCCTAATCTTCAAGGTGTTTTTTTTAATGTGAGTAATTCCTAGAATCTGAAGGGGGTCAATCATGAGGATATTACGTTCAAATGGGTGAAAGGAATTCCTAGTAAGATTTCCTTTTTAATTTGAAGAATTTGGTTTCAAAGAATTTTCATTTGGTGAGTCTTGATAATGATCCTCTAGGTTATCTACTCTGATTTCTGATCTTTTCATTATTTAGAGCTTTTTTGTAATGACTCCAAGTTATTTATGACAAGCTAGCACTAATAGTTCGATTATCTGGCTGTTAGTTTAAATTTTATTCTAATGTCTATGTTTTGGAGCACTTGGAGTTTAAACTGTTAACTTCGATCAAAACTCTAGGAAGATTGTCTCATAATAGAATTTTGATGATTTTATTAGCTTCGAAATGGACATTTTAGGCTAGGAGCATGGTCATCTTGGTTTCCAATGCTACTGGAGTGAGTTTGTGTCATTAAGCATTTTAGCATTTAAGCTTTAGCTTACATTTGACTTCGGCAAATGTTCTTTAAAATCATTCTCATATAATAATTTTGTTAGCGTGGTTAGCTCTAAAATATCAACTTTGATCTAGAATGACCTTTCGTATGTGATGTGAGGTTTTAGGATCATTGTGATCCCTCTCGTAGATTTTATATTAAAGTGGTGCTTCGAAATGGAACCCACATTTTATCGAGATGACCTTTATTGGAAATGTTTACTACGCCATTGAGTCAGGAAAGCAAAATTTGATGGGATAGCATATTTTGTTTGTAAGCATAGGGCTTTGAATGAATCCAAGCAACCCATTGGAAACGTTTCTAATAATGTGGATTAGTTGGTGTGTCCTTTTTTCCCTCTGTGATCATAATCCTGGTCCTTGCGTTTACAGAGAGAAGCCTTGAAAGTCCTCTGCGTTTGCAAACCTTGTCCCTGCATTTGCAGAGAATGACGTTGGGGAACCTCCACTTTCGTGGACCTGCTCCCCATGTTCATGAAGAAGGGTGAGGGCTATCCTCAGCGTTCATGGACCTGGTCCCTGCATTCACAAAGAAGGACCTCTAGATATTATATTTCGTTTATGACGCGAACTTAGATCATTTCTTAGACTTCAAATTACAATATCTTGAGTTTTAGACCTCTCTTTGAGGTGATTTAATGTGTGTTAGGTTTGTATTATTGTGGTATGTGTGGGAGTGTTTGGGAAATAGTGTAAAGAATTCTATGGAGCAATATTTCTCCGAAAGGGATGCCCTATCCTTGCTCTTTAGGTCTATTGATGATTTTCCTTAATTAACCAATTTCCTTCATTTTTTAGCATCAAATTGTGTTCAAATCTGGGATACATGCTCAACAATTCATTTAGAACCTTTTTACGGGGTTGATTTCATAATTTTCATGATGGGTCCTACAATCTCACTTCAACCTGATTTTTGATCCATCTTAAAAAAATGCAATTTTGGTACCAAAATATTCGGATTAATATGGTGATCTATATTTTGATAGCGAGTAGTGATTCAGAGGTGGATAGCTCTTGTGTGTAGATTTATAGCGTGCATGATCGGCTTTGAGGTAGGCAGTGGTCTCTTTTCTTTACTAATCCCTACAACATAATTTGTAGTATTGGAATTTATTCACCTAGCATTTCATTTACTCCCATCCTTCCCTACTTTCATGATTTGTGGTTGAGCCTTAGATTTGTGTAGTTCTTTGGAGATCATAGCTTAGGATTGGACATTATTTCTTGTGTGATTTAGAATAAATATCTTTTAGAAGTTATGTGGGTGACCTTATTTAGGTTTGAGCCTTTGATGCTTTGGTAGGAAATTTCATTGCCCTTGTACCTAGGAGTGTTTTCCGGTGGGTTTTGTTCCTAATAGGGTACTTTGAGTCAAAGCTCGATAGTTCAGTGGCTTGTCGCAGCCATAGTTTGACTTAGTCGTTCTCTATCATAGACTAGGACTTATATTTATGGGGTAAAGCATTGATCCTAGAGATATTTCTCCCTACTTTCTTTTGAGCCATCTCTTGATTCTTTCGTTTATTATTGGACTCGTATTTGGGGGTAGGGCGATATCTCTTGAGTTGTTCCTCTCCCTATACTATTCCTGAGTCCTTTTGATGCCTTAGATTTATGTTTGGCAGAGATCTAGTGATATTTTACTGAATTACTATTATATTGTTAGACCCAAGGACTTGTTTGAGGAGTAGTTAGATTTCAGGTTAGTTCTCTCTCATTCTTCAAAATATAGAGGTAGTGGTATGCTTTTCTATTCTTGTGTGCCTTGTTTTCATACATGTGATGGCAATACATGTGAATTGATTATTCATTCTCACTTGTATTGTGGTACGATTTAGGTTCATGCATTGGCCCATCATTATTATGCACAGAAAGGGTAGTTTTAATGGGGCTCATACCGACTGGATCACATGATTATTTGATTTTGATACTTACGAGGTGTTGAGGACGTACTCTATTTTACTTGTGATTACAAAGGCATCTGGGATCACGTCAGTTTTATGTAGTTTCATGTAGTGCTTAACAGTGGTTCAACGCCCTTTCTACATTATTATGGCTACTACCTTTTGGTATCGGATGGGTTTTGCGTTGTTAGCTGGGATATTTCCAAGGGTAGATATATATATATATACACTTTATTATTGATATGCGCTACTGATAATCCTTATATCTCTAAGGGGGAGGACTCATCTATGGTGAGAGGTCAACATTCTAGTTGCTGACCCTCCTATAGAGCATGATTCATCGACGTTAGTACTACTGGTGGCCTTATTTATGATGTGAGTTCCGATATCTAGTTTCCATCGATGCTCCAATTGAATATGTTGCATTCACATACATTGCCTGTCACCAGTATATTGGTTGTGGCTTTGTACCTCCGATAGTATGGCATGCCGATTGGGTTGTGTTTACTAACTATAGCATATGGGGGTTTGGTCATACGGTTGGTTATTGTTTGATTTTGTCTGTACTTACTTGTGTTGTACTACTAGCTATTAAGTTGTGAGACTTGCATTTAGTTTAATGTAATACTACTCTTTAGGTCCTATGTTATTAGGCTTCAAAGCATATACTTGGTGATATACCTTGCCGAGTAGACTCTATAGCACATCCTTCTTGCTAACAGGTGGTAAATTTTCCTTACACTGGTACAATTCTTTTCTTGCTTTCTTTGTTTCATGTATCTTATTCGTCATTTTTTTCATTATCTATTCTATCATTATTTTATTTGTTACCCCAGTTGCTTATGTTGTACTTTCCTTGTTTATATGTTATTTATATTTAATTTATCTATGAAGCTCACTCAGCCTAAGCCTACTATGTACTATTTGTTAGGTAATAATACTACACTTTTTCCCCTACATATTGTAGTGCAAGTCCTTGATATTGATTGACCCTCGTGCAGAGCTGCTATGGATCTCGGAGATTGGGTGAGCTCCTAGTGCCTAGAGTTACTGATTCTCATCTACCTTTATTTAGTCTAGTCTTAAATGTTGCATTTATAAAAGCCCTTTACTCTTGTTTTGTGTATTAGATGCTTGATTACACATAAGGTCTTAAGGTGGGTTCTAGTATATTATTTCTTCATTCTTCTAGTTCTTCTCCATCTTTGGTAGCTTTTTACTTTTTATGGTTATGGCTCGCGAGATAGATTATGACCTATGATTTTGGTATTGTTAGGCTTACATACTGGTGGGTTATAGTAGGTGTCATCATGGCGTGAGGGTTGGGTTGTGACAAGTTGGTATCGACAATGCCCAGTAGAGTTCTGCAAAGTCAATACGAAGATGTCCGTATCCTATCTTCGGGAGGCTATAGGGCACTCTTGGAGAATTCTGTTCTTGGCTCCTTATCATGTGTTCTACTTTTGATAAGTCTAGAACTACTTCATTGGAATCTAATCTCTCTTAGACGAACAACATGAGGTTTTTGGTAGATATGATTAGAACATCAGCACGTCCGACTAGAATTGTGGTAGGTAGTTTCTAGGTTAGAGATGGATTAGTAATTCCTCAACAGGGTTCATCATATGCTTCAGACTATATGGTCAGATTTCGAGTGAATCGAGCATACCTCCGCTTTCTCCCCTATAGAGCAAGATTTGAGCGAGGGATTTGTTCGAGGGTTGAATTTACCACTGTTTGGACTCAAAGCACTTGGTAGCAACAAGACCTACTTTTCTTCAAGTTTTGAGTAATCTGAGAGACATGGAGCAAGCATGTCTTAAGACTTTCAAAGGTGGTTACTGGTTTGGTGAAGGTCCTCTACCTCCTGGGCCCATCAACCCTATAGCAGCAGTACCAGGAGATCCTAAGATAGGTTATAGTTCTTGAAATAGACTGAGTTTAGGTTTGAGTTCCCAAGGCATGAGCCATGCTCATTCAGGTCATGGGATCTCTTCTGCAGTAGCTTGGTCTTTTTAGTAGTCCATATTTTGTTTAATGTGTTAAGAATATGGCAAGCAAGGCGACTATGTTAGTGAGTAACCTATGACCTTATAGCATTAGTGATAGGCTAGGTAGGTTCAAGGTCACCAGGCTTTGATACAATCATCTAAGAGTAGTCCCCTGGGTGTTAGAGTTGGTCCAAGGTTACCATGGCAGATAAGGTTCATTGTGTTTTTCATGTCAGGCTTTAGACTACAAAGGTTGTTATAATTGTGGGAAAGTTGGACACTGATTCAGGGATTGCCCTAAACAGGAGTTGGTCGCTAGGGGTGTCATGTGTTCTAAGTAGTGTAGACTTTTTGTCAGTTTGTGGTAGTACTAGTTAATCACTTCCTCCCTTTTGCGATAGTCTTTTCTTCGATGGAGTGTTGTGACTCCC
This sequence comes from Solanum rostratum, assembly GCA_029948455.1. Taxonomy (NCBI): domain Eukaryota; kingdom Viridiplantae; phylum Streptophyta; class Magnoliopsida; order Solanales; family Solanaceae; genus Solanum; species Solanum rostratum. Next base: position 56,480,974 of record CM057051.1, read on the forward strand.
TTGTTTCATCTTTTGAATTTACTCTTTCAAGCATTTTGGTGGTCGGTTATGGATAGCTAGATTTTTTATGTATGATTTGTTGCGGTAGCTAGGTTTTTGTGGTTGTATTTCTAGCTCTTGGGGCTTGGTTGTATTGTGGAGTCGGTCTGGTTGTGCTCCTTGACGAATTCAAACTTTTGTTTCAGTTTGGGGATGGACATTTGCTTAGAAGGTTCATCCATATGATAGGGTCAATGTAATTCATGGAATCTATGTTTTGGTTTTGGTTTAGGATGTGAGGTTTGCCTTTGTCTCATCTAGTATCTTGTAGTGTTCGCTGATGGGAGTTGATACCCTTATATTGTGATCGATCAATTGATTGTGTTGATATACTACATACAAACTTGGTTTCCATCGGACTAGGTGGTTGGATCAGATTTGCACTCTCCGAGTAGTTCATGGGCTCATGATTTTGGTTTTGTCGGAAGTTCCTATGGTAAAACTAGGTCTCTAGAATCGGGCTCAGTGCAGCTGTATTGTTCACGTGATGATCGTCTATTGGGATAGAGTGCTGGGCTCTAAAAATTGTGTTTTAGCTAGGCTTGTTAGTTTTAAGAGTTAGGGATGGATTCTGGCTTAGCCCTGGGTTGTGTTTTTTTTATGTGGGATGTTGTCGATTTTATCGTTTAAAAAAGGTATGTTTGCTTTCAAAGTTGTGTTGTGAGGTCTTGCAGGTGGGACTCAAATGGTGTTACAGATGTTCAATAAGTCTAATAATAGGTGGGACACTCCTAGTGGTCAGAAGATATTAGATGTATGTAAATTGATAAGGTTGGTTTGCTTCTTCTATGTTCTTGCGAGTGCTTAGTTCGGCGGTTTTGGGTTGATCTTGGTTTTTTTCTGGTGTTTCTGGTATGTTCGGTTGTTTTTATTTAGTTAAGTGAGAGCTAGAGTAAAAGAACGAATTGGAGGAATTTTTGGCATTCTAAAGTGAGCTTATGAAAATTCTTCTAATCTTGAATTTTATTTCTGCGTTGTTCGATTCTAAGGGTGCCTAAGGGTTTGGTAGAGCATACAGGCCAAGTCCACATCTTTTTATGGTTTTAGATGACGAGTGTCCTTGACTTTCTAGGATGATAGGGCTTTTTCTTAATGGATATTATAATGACCCTCTAAGTCATTTTCTCTACTTTCCAATCTTTTTAGATTTTAGAGTTTTTCTGTAGTTATCCTAAGTCATTTATGACTTGTTGGCACTGATAGTTTGGTATCATGGACGTTTGTTCGGCTTTAATGCCCGTTTATGTGTTTTGCAGACTTTGGAGTTTAAAGAATTGGCTTTGATCAAAACTCTAGGAAGATGGCTTCAAATGGAATTTTTATTGTTTCATCAGCTTTGGAAGGATCATTTTAGGCTAGGAACTTGGTTGTCTTGGTTCCCGAGGCTATCAATGCGAGGTTGTTTCATTAGGCGTTTATCCTTTAAGATTGGTGTGAGCTCTTGGCCACCAGATCTTTCAATTTCCATCTGCTTTTATCTAGGCTAATCTTTATATTGTATTCAGAGATATCTTGTACTAATATTGTATTTCTAAAAGACTTATGCTCATGTTTTGTGTATTAGATGGTTTATTACGGACTGATTGCGGGTCTTAGGTTAGGTTCTTATATATTAATTCTATGGTCTGCTAGTTCTTCTCCTTATTTTCCAATTTTTTACTTCTTATGGTTGTCTTCCATGGGATACTTTGTTACCTATAGTTTTGAGTTATGGGTTAGAGTTACCTACTGACAGGTTGTAGTAGGTACTATCATGGGCTGAGGGGTCGGGTCGTGACACCTGATAATGTCAAAGATTATTGATTCTTACATATGTTTTTGTTGTGTAACAAAAACATCAGGAATCTTTTGAACATTAGCTTATTATGTGTCCTATATCTAAAGAATGGTTGATCTTATTTGCTAAAGCTTCTGGTATACATGGTCCATTCATTCGTCTAAAACAAATTGTGGAAGAATGAGAGAGTTGCTAAGTTTAAACCTTTGTTTAGAGTTGTCCCTTTTTTTATTATTTGACAATTATGAATAAGAAGGACTATCATCTATCAAGGGGGAAAGGTGTTAAAGTAGCTATGAAATGGATATTAATAGAAATCTGTATCTATTTGCATCCTATAGATACCCCTGGATTTAGCAAGTACTAAACAATTGGCCTTTGTTAGGAAAAGCTTTGGAAAGTTACCATCCTCTAATTACTAGTCAAGTCGCTAAATGGGAATATCCTGATATAAGCAAGTTTAGATGTGATTCAAATGACTCCTTTGATCATAATATGGAGAAATGTTGTGTTGCTTTTTGTATAGGATTCATCTTGGAGAGTTGATATTTGTAGAAGCAAAAAGAGTGGAGACAAGCTCTCAAAGGCAAACATGAGAGCTTTGATGCTTGGAATAGAATATTGTATTAACAACAATATCCTTGATCTTACAATAAAATTGATTCTTTAATTACAAGAAGGTAATGGATGGACAATGAAAAATATTTTGGGTTATTGCAGTTGGAAGGTAATGGATGGACAATGAAAAATATTTTGGGTTATTGCAGTTGAAGTCAGAGAAATGAAGAGAATGGTGATGGAGTTTAAAGTGGAGACTATGAACATTTTCAATGTGGAGATTGTGCACATTTTTGGAGAAATGAACAACTTTGTAGATTTTTTCAACTAACGTTTGTGTTTAGTGATGCAAGTACAAGCATCAAACAATATCATACAGTTCAAGAATTTTCCTAAAAGGCTAGAGCTATACTTATGTTAGAGAAAAATCAAGTGCCCAATGTCAGACTAAAAAAGTGCCAAACAGGGTCATACAACTTGAATATGATTTAATCAACAAATAATAGGCAAGAATACATGAAGATCACCTAGAAAGGGCTATCGAGAAACATAGTTTGGATTTTTTTCAAAATTAATGCACTAACTTGTTTTATTATCATATATATAGAGCTTAGAAAGGATTTTAATGGAAAAAGTGTTCAACACCTTCTAAAACTGAGGGTTCTTGCAATGATGTCAATTTCATTGGAGCTCAATCTATAGAATTCAAAGTGAAATTAAGTTAGACCTCATTTTAGCAATTTTTTATCTAAGTTTTTTCGATCTAAAACCTTACTTTGAATATGATGTTGAAAGCACGGTTTGTAAGCTAAAGAAGTCTTCAAAGAGATGAAACTCATGATGTTTGTGAGACTTGTAAACACCTTTTTGGATGTCACTTAAGCTCGTTAGATTTGTTGATGGTCGAGGTGAGATCATCAGAACGGAATAGAGTGGGTCGGGTTGTTGTCTCTGGAACTTTCCTATGTCTTTTGATTTTTGTTCATTATTTTCTTTTTGTCTTTTCTCTTTATCTTTTTTAAAACTATGTAGGATTGTATTTGGGTCATTTTTGGGCTCAAATTATTATTTTAATAATCTGAGCTTTGCTCGATTATCATAAATGGAATCGATTATCATAAAGAAAGACTATTCATAATGAAATAAAAGAAGTTTCTAAAGAACTTTTTTGGAATTGAATATTGAACGTTACAATTAAACTAAAGGAAAAACAACTTAAATAATCATAAATGGAACAAACAACAACAACACACCCAGTGAAATCCCACAATGGGGTCTAGGGACGGTAGAATGTACGCTGACCTTACCATTACCTCATAGAGGTAGAGACGTTGTTTCCTGGGAACCCTCATCTCAAAAACCCATAAGTAGAATAAACTATATATGGCAAAAAGGAAAGGAAAAGAAAAGGAAATAGAAAGAACGACTAATAGCAAAAAATACATGATAGTATATAAATACGATAAAATTAACACATATAAGACAGAAAATGACAACACATGATATAAAGACATGACAAAACCTACTACCCCACTATACCACACGGCCAGACATCAACCTAACTCTACAAACCTATTAGCCTGCTACTCCAATTCACGACCTCCACTCCTTCCTAATTAAGGCCATGTCCTCGGTGAGATCAAGTTTCACCATATCTTATCTGGTTACCTCCCCCCAATACTTCTTTGGTCTACCTCTACTCCTCCTTGTAAATCCTAAATCCAACCTCTCGCACCTCCTAACAGGACTCATCGGTACTTCTTCTCTGCTTGTGTCCAAACCATCACAATCTCGCTTCCCTCATCTTGTCAGCCACAGGGGTCACCTCTAGATTCTCCCGAATATTCTCATTCCTAATCTTATCTCTCCTGGTATGTCCATATATCTATCTCAACATCCTCACCTCCGCGACCTACATCTTCTGAACATGTGAGTTTTTTATCGGCCAACACTTCACCCCATACAACAAAGACGGTCTAACCACCATCTTTTAAAACTTACCTTTGAGTTTAGGTGGTATCTTCTTATCACACAATACTCCAGAGACAAGCCTCCATTTCATCCATGCTGCCCCAATACGGTGTGTGACATCATCATTGATATCACCACTACTCTAGATGATGTACCCAAGATATTTAAAGTTCTCCCTCTTGGGAATAGCTTGGATGGAAAGCCTCACATTAATGTCTACTTCATACCTTGCGACACTGAATTCACACTCCAGGAATTCTATTTTAGTCCTACTCAGTTTGAACCCTTTAGATTCTTAAGCGCGTCTCCAAACCTCCAATCCCTCATTAACTTTAGCTCGAGTCTCATCAATCAATACGATGTCATCTGCAAATAGAATACTTGGATAGACTGTGTCATCTTATCTATCACCAAGGCAAATAGAAAAGGGCTCAACACTGATCCTTGATGAAGTCCCATCTCAACCGAAAAATACTCTGAGTCTCCTCCCACCATTCTTACCCGAGTTTTGGTTATGTCATACGTGTCTTTTATAGCCCTAATATAGGCCATTGGAACACCTTTCACCTCTAGACACCTCCATAGGATATTCCTTGGAACCTTGTCCTAGACCTTCTCGAGATCAATGAACACCATATGAAGGTCCTACTTTCTTTCCCTATATTTCTAATCTCCGAACAATTTGGATTGCTTCAACAGTCAACCGCCTCGACATGAATCCAAACTGATTTTCTGAATAGACACTCCTTTTCTCACCCTCCTCATCTCCACCACTCTCTCCCATACCTTCATAGTGTGGCTTAAAAACTTGATACCCCTGTAATTATTATAGTTTTGAATATCACCCTTGTTCTTGTACAATGGAACCATTGTACTCCACCATTCATCGGGCATCCTGGCAGTCTTCATAATAACATTGAACAGTTTAGTCAACCACTCTATGTCAGGCTTGACCATGTTCTTCTAAAAATCTACTGGAATCTCATTGATTCCGATCGCCCTCCCTCTCTTCATCCTACTAATAGAACGTCTAACCTCCTTAACTCTGAACTGCCTACAATAACCAAAATCTTGTTGCCTTTCGGAGTGTGCCAACCAGCTCAATATCTCTATTTCCTTTTTGTTTAAGAGTTTATGAAAGTAAGTTTGCCACATTTGCTTAATGGAAGTCTCATCCACCACCACCTCACCCTCCTCACCCTTGATGCACTTCACTTAGTCCAACACGCGAGCTTTCCTTTCTCTCTCTTTGGTGATCTATACAATCTCTTGTACCAGCCTTTATCACTTAGCTCCACATATAGGTGCTCAAATGCTAATGTCTTAGCACTCGTCACTGCCATCTTCACTTCTATCTTTTCCATCTTATAGAACCCTTAAACCTTCGCTTTTCATCTTCATCCCTACACTTCAATCACTTTATATAAGAAACCTTCTTAGCTTTCACATTGCCTTGGACTTCGTCATTCCACCACCAATTGCCTTGGCGTCCACCAAAGGTCCTTCTCAAAACCCCTAGTACCTCAAAACCCCTAGTACCTAGTAGTGTCCCACATATTGTTTGCATCTCTGCCACTACTCCAAGCCTCTAAACTACTCAGCTTTTCTTCCATCTCTCGTTAAAGGGCAGGAGTCAGGCCTCCCCGTCTAATCCTCGGTAGGGCATTAAAAGCCTTCTTCTTCTTTTCTCTCTTAATCTCTAAATCCATCACTAGAACCCTATGTTGAATGGAAATATTTTTACTTGGAATTACCTTGCAATTCTTACAAAGTCTTCTATCGCCCTTTCAAAGAAGTAAGTAATCTATCTGAGTCTTAGCTACCGTACTATGATAGATAACCAAGTGATTTTCCCTCTTCGAGAAACATGAGTTAGCAATAACTAACAAAAAGGCTTTGGAAAAATCCAAGAGAGACGCCCCACCTCCATTCCTTTCCCCAAAATGAAAGCCTCTATGAAGATCTTCAAACTCGCTAGTGGTTGCCTCAATATGTCCATTAAAATCACCCCAATAAAGATTTTTTCTATCTCTGGTATGCCTCTCACAACCTCATCCAAATCTTTCCTAAAGAGCTTTTTGACTTCCTCATCCAGGCCTATTTAAGGCACATAGGCACTAATTACATTCACTACATGCCTACCAACCACAAGTTTGATAGACATCATCCTATTATTAAACCTCCTAACCTCAACCACATATTCCCTAAGGTCCTCGTCACTAGGATACCTACACCATTTCTATCCCTAGAATCACTCGAGTACCATAGCATAAACCCATCTACATCCCGACGTTTGGTACCTACTCATCTGGTCTCCTGAACACATGCTAGATTAATATGTCTCCTCTTAAGACACTTCGTTAGCTCTATGGATTTCCCTGTAAGTGATTCTACATTTCACGACGCTATCCTTAACGTAAATAAGCCTGTGCCCCTCTTACCACTCTTACCCCTTACCTCCGACCCCAACCGACAGCATGACCCTAGTCGACCATTAGATCCTGACGCCACTAAACTATGAATTAATAATTTGCTAAGCTACAGAGATCAAGAAGATATGATTTAGAGAAAAACCTATGAAACACAACCAAAAAGAATAGGGAAATATAAGGTATACTACTTACAAATCACAATAAGATAAACAAGTAAAAGGCACCCAATATGATAAGTAAGATCTCCACCACAACACAAACAACAATATGTAACACTTTTGCTAGATCTAGAGAGATACAACAAGTCCTCCATCACAGATTCCATCGCTGCGGAAATATACGGTGAAAGAAACACAAACAACAAAGGCAAATAATGTAAAAGGCAAATATGTAACACCAAAAAAGAAACAACCAATAAATATGTAATTGGCAAAAAATACAAGACAGGTAAAAGGATAAAATAAGAAATAACAAGAGATTTGGAAGTTATCACCTGGAATTCTAGTCCGAAAAAGTTTCTTGAACGTTTTTGGAATTTGTGTATGTCGCGGGAAACTTATTTTCCCCGAAATTTCTCGCTGGAATCAGAGACTTCTGAGCGATGCTGACTGGAAAACTCTTATCGGGATCTGGAGTGCTCTACCGGAGAAGGTCTTGAAAGTTTGCAGAATCTTGAACTAGGAATCCCACAAAGAATGGAGAGCCATCAAAACCCTAGATCGAATATGCTTTAGAAAAGGCTTTAGATGTTCACCGGAGATGAATCATAGTCGTCATCATTCTGCAGTTCGCACTCATCGTTCTGAAGTTCGTGAGAAGCTGAAATGTGTAAAGTGGTTTTAACGATGAATGAACACCAGAAATTGAAAGTTTTAGATGAGCGTGTCAGAACCTGAAGATAAGGAGATATCGATCCCACGAAAGTCGACGGATCTGATTTTGCCGGAGAAAGAGATCGCAGATGAGTTCGCCTAAGAGATGCAAAAGTTCATGCCGCAGAGATGTAAAAGTTCACGCTGAAGACGATGTTTACCTTTTGTGAAAATAAAATTAAATAATCATAAATGAAAATAAATTTAAATGCATGATTTTCATCTTTGCATTGCCAAAAGCACATAATTTCCAAAAGAAAAAAAACAAAGAAGCTTTGAAATTGGTTTATATTAATTAATCTTTTTTTGAATTTATTATTATTTTTATATATAATTAAGATAAAGTGGAGAAGATATAAATTTCTCAAAAGCTGTAACTATTAAATTTAAATTTTAAAATTCAATTTTTAAATATTTTTATCCTAGTATTTACATACATCAGTAAGTTCACTTTTTTAATTTTAATTTTAATTTTTTCCTATTTTATTGTTTGGCTAATATAGTAACATTTTTTAAAAACATATCTTTGAATTTTAAACTACTATAATTTTTTTAATTTTTTTCTTTTGGGGGGGGGGGGGGGGGGGGGGGGAAGAATGGGGGGTTGGGTGGGGTAGTAGGAGGTCAAGAGGTAGGGGTAAAAATTACTATAATTACAAAAAAGTGAAAAACAAATAGCAAATAAAAACTTGTTATGAAAACTCTTACCGATACAAAATTTGGGATATTATCTTCTTCTTTTGCGTTTTCCCCTAATTTAATTATTATTTTTTTTATTGTTCTTTATAAAATTAAGAGTGTGCTTTGTTATGACTTTTAATAATAAAAAATCAAAACAACTTAATTATCTAAAATTCTAAAAAGAATAAATAAAATGTATTCTATTATTGTCCTTATTTGTTGTTTTACTGTAATCTGATTACTTAGTATTGTTATATCTTTTTCTTTTAATCGCTTGTGACATGATTTTGTTTTATTTCTATTATTTTGAGCATTGTTTAATTTAAAAGATACATTATTTGATAAATAAATTCATTCTCTATTCAAATAATCGAATACAAATGAAAAAAGTAAATGTATAAATGTGAAAAATAAACAGATATACGTAATTAAACTATTAATTAAATATCATAATAATTTATAAAATCAAATACATCTAAAATTGATACTTATAGCTTCAATTCAAATTCTAATAAAGTAAAACTACTTCATAAGAGTACAAACTTTTTAACTCAAACCCCAAACAACATTTTTTTTTCAATGTAAAATTTATTAACGCATACATATATATTAAAAGTCCAAGTGAGATCATATCAAATGTGTGTATCAATCTCTGTTTAACTTTAGTTATTCTGAAGCAAATTTTTTAGTTACTTTAAACTTGCAAAATTGAAATTTGAAGCCAAAAGATTAAAACAGAACAATTAAGAAAAGTATTTTGTTACACCTAGCAATTTACCAAAATACCCCTAGATAAGAGATTGCCCACATAACGCATTATCACTAACTTCTTTTGGCAAATCCAAGGTGAAATCATTATCAGCAAAAACTATTGAGTGGAAAAGTGGTCTCGATTGAATTTTGGGCCAACCGGAGCAAAAGATAATTTTTCGGGGCATAATGTAATTTCCAATAAAGTGTGTGACCCCTCCGCGTCACAGAGATGCCCCAAAATGGGTTATTCTCACTCTTTACACATAAAACACATTCAATGAGTGTGATTTACGTATTACATTAAAAAAATGAACTAATGCGAAGCAAGTTTATGCGTCGGACCTACTCTATCATAGTTCAAATTTTTCTTGTCAGCTAACATTTTAATGAGGGGCATCCTAGACTTTTACCCACCCCCTCCTACACTTAATCCAAGACTAATATAGGTCATTTTCAACCTTTGAGAGGAGGTGAGCACCTTTGAGATGAGTCTGAGATCATTAATTTGTTAGAGTTATCGATGGGTCACTTGTCTGCTATTTATTCTTGCATAGATAGACATTTGACTAATGATGTGAATTGATGTTTATTTTGAGTTGATGTTGTTTCCATATTACTCCACCTGTTTCTGTTGCACTCAGCTATTTTACATACCAGTACATTCCAAGTACTGATGTCTACTCTGGACTGCATCATTTTATGATGTAGGGGCAGGTACAATAGATCATCAACAGGCACTCTGTTGAAGATCTCGGATTTGAAGCTAACTTGGTGAGCCTCCCCTACTCCAGAGGACTCACTACATTTATTCATCTTGCTTTAGAGTTATAGATTGGACTATTTCTTTAGTTTTGATTCGGGTAGCCATGGGTTTGTCATTGGCACCACATGAGTAGTAATAGAGCCTTCATCGACGATGGTTAATGTTGAGACTTGTGAGCTAGTTCCTTCTACTAGCCCCTATTTTTCTATATACTTATTTTGAGACTTTAGAGGAGATCGGTCCATTTACTTTCTTATACTTTCCGTTGTTCATTAGAGTGTATTGATTGAATGATGTGATCAGGCTAAGTGGTTCGCTCGGGGACTAGCAATAGTCTCTGAGTGCCGGCCACGTCAAGGGTACCCTCCCGGGGCATGACAAACTTAGTATAGAGCACAGAGTTCAAGTGTGCTTGGGAGTCTATGAAGCCGTGTCTAGCAGAGTCTTGTTTATGGGTGTGTTGTCGACCTAATTCCATAAGTAGGAGGCCATAGGACATTAGGAATGGTTACACTTCTTTCTTATTCCAATTCGTGCGATAGAGTTAAACTCTATGAAAACTCCTTTCTAATTCGTGCTCTACGCGTGCAGAATTGATAACATGCCTCCAAGAAGAGCAGTTAGAGGAAGGGGACGTCTTGCCAAGCAAGCTGTTTATCCACCTGAGCCTCAAGTACCTAAGGAGCCTGTGGATCAAGCTGTCCCTGTTGAGCAACCCCCTCAAGATGAGGTCTCCAATGTCGAGCTATGCCAGGCTATTCGAGCTTTAGCACAGGCTGTCACAACACCTGCTGTGAGACAAGGCACAGGTAGACCAGATTTTCATGACATCTCTAGAGTCCAAGAATTTTTGAGGATGAACCCACTTGAGTTCACGGGGTCTACATCTACAGAAGATCTTGAGAACTATGTGGAGGAACTTTAGAAGGTGTTCTAAGTGATGCACATGGCTGATGCTGATAGGGTTGAACTAGCTGCTTACCAACTCAAGGGTGTGGCCAGATTGTGGTTCGACCAATGAAAGAAGGGTAGAAGGGATGATGCTCCGTGTTTGACTTGGGCAGTGTTTGAGGAGGCCTTCTTGGGACATTTCTTCCCCGGGAGAAAAGAGAAGCTAAGGTGAGGGAGTTCTTGAATCTAAAACAAGGCTCTATGAACGTGCAAGAGTATGGCTTGAAGTTAACACAACTCTCTCGCTATGCTCTAGACATGGTTGCTGACATGAGGAGAAGGATGGGGATATATGTTGATGGGTTGAATAGAGGACCCAAGAAAGATGGGAGAAGCCATTCTTGTGAGTGACATGGACATCGGGCGACCGATGACACTTGTGCAACAAGCTGATGAGGAGAGACAGCATGACAGGGAAAAATTCAAGCGCAAGAAAGCGAAGACATCCAGCCATGAGGTTGGGAGGAAAGGAAATGACAACTGGTTTCCAGCACCATCATCTGCTAGTGCACTTGTGCCTAGAGGCAGGTATGATCAGAGATCTCAGAATATGAATATGGGGAGTCATAGACCTCATTCGTAAGCTAGTATGGCCCAAGGTCCATAGGGTAAGCCACCATATGGTAAGTGTGGCAAATTGCACTTGGGAAGATGTCGTGAAGGGAATGATATGTGCTACAAGTGTGGCCAAGTGGGTGCCATGTTGTTGTTTCTATCTCCTTATGTGGCCAGTAGATTTGATAGAACCCTTGAGAGTCTTCTTGAACCCTTTGATGTTTCTACTCCAGTGGTTGAGTCTATTCGAGCTAAGAGGATCTATAGATCTTGTGTAGTGTCCATCAATCATATGGATACTCTTGTTGACTTGGTTGAGTTGGAAATGATTGATTTTGATGTGATCCTTGGCATGGATTGGCTTCACGCCAGGTATGCCTCTGTTAATTGTAGATCCCGAACCGTTAAATTCCAATTTCCTAATGAACCGGTTCATGAGTGGAAAAGTGATACTGTTACCCCTAGAGGAAAATTTATCTCATATTTTAGAACCCGAAAGTTGATTTCCAAAGGTTGTATCTATCACCTTGTGCGATTGAAATTGATGATGTTGAGTCCCCAACTCCTGAGTCAGTTCCGATTGTTAATGAGTTTCCGAAAGTATTTCCTGATGATCTGCCTGGAGTCCCTCCTGATAGGGAGATTGACTTTAGGATTGATGTTCTTCTTGATACCCAGCCTATTTCAATTCCACCTTGTAGGATGGCCCACGTGGAGTTGAAAGAGTTGAAAGGGCATCTGAAAGATTTACTAGAGAAGGATTTCATTAGGCCGAGTGTTTCACCTTTGGGTGCTCCTGTTCTATTTATGTGAAAGAAAGATGGGTCCCTCAGTATGTGTATCAACTATAGGCAACTGAACAAGGTCATAATAAAGAATAAATATCTTCTCCCAAGGATAGATGATTTGTTTGACCAACTTTAGAGTGCCTCTTCTTTCTCCAAGATAGACCTTAGATCTGGCTACCACCAGTTGAAGGTAAGGGAATGTGACATTCCAAAGACAACCTTTAGGACTAGGTATGGCCATTTTGAGTTCTTGGTCATGTCCTTTGGGTTGACAAACGTACCTGCCGCCTTTATGGACTTGATGAATAGAGTATTTCGACCATATCTTGGTATGTTTGTGATTGTGTTCATTGACGACATCTTGGTGTATTCGAGGAGTGAGGGGGAGCATGCTGACCAACTCAAGGCTGTCCTCCAAACTCTTAAGGACCATGAGTTTTATGCAAAATTCTCCAAGTGTGAGTTCTGGCTTAAGTCAGCGGCTTTCCTAGGCCATGTTGTTTCCGGTGATTGTATTCGAGTGGATGCCCAAAAGATTGAAGTGGTTAAGAACTGGCCCAGACTGACCATTCCGACTGACATTAGGAGTTTCTTGGGGTTGGCAAGCTACTACCGCAGATTTGTGGAGGGATTTTCTTCCCTATCCGCGCCATTGACTAAATTGACTCAAAAAAGGTGAAGTTTCAGTGGTCGGGGGAAGGTGAGAAGATTTTCCAAGAATTGAAAATGAGGTTGACTATTGCACCAGTCCTTACCTTGCCAGAGGGGACATAGGACTTCATGATTTACTGTGACGCTTCGAGGGTTGGATTGGGATGTGTGCTAATGCAAAGAGGGAAGGTGATAGCCTATGCTTTTAGACAACTCAAGGTTCATGAAAGGAACTATCCATCCCATGATCTTGAGTTGGCAGCAGTGGTGCTTGCACTTAAAATCTGGCGTCACTACTTGTATAGATAGCATGTGGATAGCATGCGTTCACTGACCACAAGAGATTGCAGTATGTTTTCAGTCAGAAAGAGCTCAACCTGCGATAAAGAAAATGGTTGGAGTTGCTCAAAAATTATGACATGAGCATTCACCACCACCCAGGTAAACCTAACATTGTTGCTGACGCTCTTAGCAGGTTGTCAATGGGTAGTACAGCCCATGTGGAGGAAGGAAGAAAGGAGTTAGCCAAGGAAGTGCATCGGTTGTCTTGATTGGGAATCAACTTGAGGAGAATAATGAAGGAGGAGTTAATGTTCAGGATGGGTCTGCTTCATCCTTAGTTGCAGAGGTAAAATAAAAGCAAAACCAAGATCATGTCATACTCCAACTAAAGGAGGTTGTCCACAAACAGAAAGTGATGGTCTTCTCCAAAGGGGGAAATGGAGTGTTGAGGTGTCAAAGTAGGTTGTGTGTTCCGGACATTGATGGCATTCGAGACAGAATCGTGGCAGAAGCCCATAACACCAGGTATTTCATTCATCCAGGCTCTAGCAATATATACCATAACTTGAGGGAAGTCTATTGGTGGAGCAGAATGAAGAGGTATATTGTTGAGTTTGTATCGAAATGCCCAAATTGCCAACAAGTGAAGTATGAGCATCAAAGGCCATGTGGATTAGCTCAGAACTTTGAGATCCCGGAATGGAAGTGGGAGATAATTAATATGGACTTTGTTACGGTCTTCCAAGCTCTCGAAAGCAACATGATTCGATATGGGTGATCGTGGATAGAATGACTAAATCGGCTCACTTCTTGGCAGTTAAGACAACAAACACTGCGGAGGAGTACGCCAAGTTGTACATCCAGGGAATTATGAGGTTGCATGGGGTTCCCTTGTCCATCATCTCGGACAGAGGAGCTTAATTTACCTCCCAATTTTGGAGATCGTTCCAAAAAGGATTGGGTACTAAGGTGAACATGAGTACAATCTTTTATCCACAAATAGATGGTCAGGCAGAGCGTACAATTCAAACACTTGAGGAATTGTTGAGAGCTTGTGTTCTTGACTTCAAGAAATTGGGATGATCACCTACCATTGATTGAATTTTCATTTAACAATAGTTACCATGCAAGCATTCAAATGGCTCCTTACGAAGCCTTGTATGGGAGGAGATGTAGATCACAAATTAGGTGGTTTGAAATTGGAGAGGCAGAGTTGTTTGGACCAAATCTCATCCATCAAGCGATGGAGAAGGTCAAGGTCATTAGAGAAAGGTTAAAAACTGCCCAGAGTCACCAAAAATGTTATACCAACGTGAGGAGAAGAGACTTAGAGTTCAAGGTAGGTGATTGGGTGTATTTGAAAGTTTCATCTATGAAGGGCGTTCTAAGATTTGGGAAGAAGGGAAAGTTGAGTCCACGCTATGTTGGACCATATCAGACTGTAAAGAGGATTGGGAAGGTTGCTTATGAATTGGAGTTGCCTTCTGAATTAGATAGAGTGCATTCAGTATTCCATGTGTCGATGTTGAAGAAATGCTTGGGAGACCCTGCCTTGGTGATCCCTGTTGATAGCATTGGAGTGAAAGATAGCCTATCTTACGAAGAGGTTCCGATGCAAATCCTTGATCGTCATATTCGTAAGTTGAGGAACAAAGAGATAGCCTCAGTCAAAGTCTTATGGAGGAATCAATTCATTGAGGAAGCCACTTGGGAAGCTCAGGAAGATATGAAGGTCAAATATCCGCACCTATTTGTGCAAAATGATGAGAATGTTTATGGTAAATTCCTTACCCTTTACTAAATTGATTGGTCTATTTTTAGGTGACTTTCCATTATTAAGTCGAGAGTCTGATTGATTGAGTTAAGTGCGGAGATGAGTCTTGAGTCTATTCGTACCCTAATATCCACCTTTACTTATTATTCGAAGAGGAATGATCCCAAGGGGGAATGATGTAACGCTCGATAAAATTACTAAAATACCCCTAGAGTGAGGGTATGCGCGTAACACATCTTGCGATGCTCATATGGAAAATCCGAGGCTAGATTTCTGATCAGCACAAAATATTAAGTGGGAAAATGGTCTCGGTCGAATTTTAGGGTGACCCGATCAAAAGTTAACTTTGCGATACGAAGCATAAAACAGTGGTAGTACGTGACAGGGGCGCGTCGCGCACCCATCGCAGACCAGCACTTAATTCTTTTGAAAATTTTCGATGACATGGAGAAAACTCATTCAAAAACTCTTTTCTGAAAATACATTGTTCGCGACCAGTCTGCGTCGCGGGCTTTGTCTTTTGCGAGATGAAAATTTCTAAATCATTATGAGGGGCATTCCGGTTAATTCCCCACCTCTCTTAAACTTTATACACAATCTAATAAGGTTGTTTTGACATGAAAAGGGTCTAAAACCCCCCATTCTAAGTCCTATTCCAATACATTACTAAGGCTAAGGCTTGAGGAGAGAAGAGAAGAGCTTGAATTGAGATATTTGAGAAAAGTTCCTTGATGTGCTTGGTTGATAGCTGCATTCCAGGTATGTAAGGCTAAACTAAAACATGGGATTGTTCTCTCATGTGCCCCATAGAGGTCATAGATGAGTTGATGGTTTCAGAGTCTACATGCATGAACCCTTGATGGTTTTTCATAAAATTTTATTTGAAATTATATGTTTTTCTATGTTGATGATCATCATACTATTTTTTCTTAAATTGAACATTTTTATAAAAGAATTGCATAACCCTACATGACTATCTTGAAAGCATGGATGACGAACTTAAGAATTGAGTCTAGAGCCTTGAGTTGAGATTGTGATTGTTGATTGTGATTGTGATTGTGATGAGAGAATAATGATGAGTTGCTAGAGTTTGATTGTCTTGTGAGGCTCTATAAATGAACTCTACCGATGTGTCTATTTACTTGATTCCTAATTATTATTCTAAATCTTGAGTTTTCCATTGAGATTGATTGATGAGAGAACTAAAGTCCCTATGAGATCTTGATTGATGAGAGGGCTAAAACCCCTATGAGACGTTGATTGATGATAGGGCCGATGTCCCTATGAGTTAATTGGTTTGATTGGATTGAAGGTTTTATGAGTATTGAGTCAGCGGAGGAGTATCGAGCACCTAAATGGGTAAGAGTGTGTCCCACTGAAACTCATTAACTATGTCATAGGTGAGGCTTAGAACCATCACATGTATAATGGTTCCCTCTTGATTAGAAGCCCCTAAAACAATAGACGACTTATTGACGACTAACTCCATATTGGGTAAGCTGACATGGTTTCGATTCGTTCCCTACCTGGAAAGTTTGGAACGGCTGTGGCGATATCATAGTGATTGTTGTACATTCACTGGCTCATAAGTGATTGTTGTCGAATAAGAGAAACTCCATAAATTTCCTACCTTGAGTACTCCGAGTCTAGATGAGATGAGAGGGGGTGAGCTCCTCTCAGATGAGATGAGATAAAGTGAAATGAGATGAGAAGATGTGAGCTCCTTTGAGATGAGTCTGAGATGATTGATTTGTTTGAGTTATTGATGAGTCATTTGTCTACTCTTTATTCTTGCATAGATAGAAATTTAACTAACAATGTGATTTGATATTTACTTTGAGTTGATGTTGTTTCCATATTGTTCTACATGTTTCTGTTGCACTCAGCTATTTTACTTACCAGTACATTCCAAGTACTGATGTCCACTCTGGACTGCATCGTTTTATGATGTTGGAGCAGGTAGTAGAGATCGTCAACAGGCTCTCAGAGGCTTCATAGATGATGGTTAAGCGTTGATGTTGAGACTTGTGAGCTAGTTCTTTCTACTAGACCCTATTTTTCTATATAGTTATACTTTCCGTTGTTCATTAGAGTGTATTGATTGAATGATGTGATGAGGCTAAGTGGTTTGCTTGGTGACTAGAAATAGTCCTTGAGTGCCACCCATACCAAAGGTACCCTCCCGGGGCATGACAAACTTTGTATCAGAGCACAGAGTTCAAGTGTGCTAGGGAGTCTATGAAGTCGTATCTGGTAGATTCTTGTTTATTGGTGTGTTGTCGACCACATTTCATAAGAAGGAGGCCATATGACATTAGGAATGGTTACACTTCTTTCTTATTCCAATTCGTGCGATAGAGTTAAACTCTATGAAAACTCCTTTCTAATTCGTGCTCTACGCATGCAAAATTGATAACATGCCTCCCAGAAGAGCTGTCAGAGGAAGGGGACGTCCTACTAGGCAAGTTGTTAATCCACCTGAGCCTCAAGTACCCAAGGAGCCTGTGGATCAAGCTGTCCCTGTTGAGCAACCCCCTCAAGATGAGGTCTCCAACACGAGCTACGCCAGGCTATTTGACCTTTAGCTCAAGCTATCGCAGCACCTGCTGTGAGACAAGGCACATTTAGACCAAATTCTTATGACAACTCTAGAGTTCAAGAATGTTTTAGGATAAACCTGCTTGAGTTCACGGGGTCTGCATCTACTGAAGATCCTGAGAACTATATGGAGGAACTTGAGAAGGTGTCCTAAGTGATGCACATGGCTGATGTTGATAGGGTTGAACTGGCTGCTTACAAACTCAAACGTGTGGCCAGACTATGGTTCGACCAGTGGAAGAAGGGTAGAAGGGATGATGCTTTGTGTTTGACTTGGCAGTGTTTGAGGAGGCCTTCTTGGGACGCTTCTTCTCAAGGGAGAAAAGAGAAGCTAAGTTGAGGGAGTTCCTGAATCTAAAACAGGGCTCTATGACCGTGCAAAAGTATGGCTTGAAGTTCACGCAACTATCTCGCTATGCTCTGGATATGGTTGCTGAAATGAGAGGAAGGATGGGGATAGATGTTGATGGGTTGAATAGAGGACCCAAGAGAGATGGGAGAGGAGCCATTCTTATGAGTGACATAGAGATCGGGCGACCGATAACATTTGTGCAACAAGCTGATGAGGAGAAACAGCATGATAGGGAAGAATCAAGCGCAAGAAAGCGAAGACATCCAGCCATTAGGTTGGGAGGAAAGGAAATGGCAACCAGTTTCTAGCACTATCATCTGCTAGTGCACTTGTGCCTAAAGGCGGGTATGATCAGAGATCTCAGAATATGAATATGGGGAGTCATGTACCTCATTCGTAAACTAGTATGGCCCAAGGTCCGCAGGGTGAGCCACCATGTGATAAGTGTGGAAAATTGCACTGTGGAAGATGTCGTGACGGGAATGATGTGTGCTACAAGTGTGGCCAAGCGGGACACTACCAGAAAGATTGTCCAAGGTGGGCTGACCGGGCTCAATCTTTCACAGCAGCCCCGCCAGTTAGAGGAAACTAGAGGGTCACTATGTCGAACGCAAGCGGAGTAACATACCGCTTGTATGCCATGGGTAGTCGCCAAGGTCAGGAGAACTCTCCAGATGTTGTGACGGGTATGATTCAAGTGTTTACTTTTGACTATTATGTTTTGATGGACCCGGGTGCCATGTTGTTGTTTGTATCTCCTTATGTGGCAAGTAGATTTGATAGAACCCGAGAGAGTCATCTTCAACCCTTTGATGTTTCTACTTTAGTGGGTGAGTCTATTCAAGCTGAGAGGATCTATAGATCTTATGTAATGTCCATCCATTATAGGGATACTCTTGTTGATTTGGTTGAGTTGGAAATGATTGATTTTAATGTGTTCCTTGGCATGGATTGGCTTCATGCATATTATGCCTTTGTTGATTGTAGATCCCGAACCGTTAAGTTCCAATTTCTTAATGAACCGGTTCTAGAGTGGAAAGGTGATTTTGTTACACCTAGAGGAAAATTTTCACGACCCAAAAATGGACGTGATGGCACTCGTCTTATCCCACCAAGACAAGTCAGCCTAATACCTACTGATCCAACCACAACAATAATAGCGGAAGAGAAAGTAGTATAATATGACAAATAATCATAGGAAAGACCAAACTACAACCATCCCAGAACTGGTGTCACATGTACAAGCCTCTAAATATGTAATACTCGAATAAAATAAATGTCTCAAATGTCTAGTCCTCAAATAGAACGTAACATAATAATGGATTCCTTGAAGGTCCACCGATGAGATAAGTAGCTACCTTAAGGATAATCCGGAAGCTCGAAATGAGAAAAATTCTAACTAAAGGGACCGGGCTCGCAACCTACAAAAATGTAGTAGCAAGGGGTGAGTACCAAACACACGGTACCCAACAAGTGAACTACTAAACAAAAAATTAAGTAATATAGAATGCAAGTACTCCTAACACTCCAACAGAACCTCCACAACTACCACCTGCATAAAGTCAGCTCAACCTAACAGTTCACAATATACATAGCCTATAGCTCAATACCCACACCAATATTTATAGTTCAACAATATAATGATCAAGTGCATCCATCACAAGTTGCATAAAAGATACTCACAAGTTCATAGATAATGATAATGTGTGATGCAATGCAATGCAATGCAATGCCAAATATCATGATGCATGTCTGATCTAGTGATACACACCCGCTGCCTCGCAGTCCGGGACCCATGAGGGACTTTTAGTCCGTGCGTCCGTCGCGGCGTGCGACACGACCCTCGAATCATATATAGTATCCGTCGCAGCGTGCGACACGACCCTCGAATCATATATAGTATCTGTCGCGGCGTGCGACACGACCCTCGAATCATATGTAGTATCCGTCGCGGCGTGCGACACGTCCCTCGAATTATAATATCCGTCGCGGCGTGCGACACATCCCTCGAAATATAGTATCCTCTTTAATTCTTATTCTTTTCCAGTCCTCGTAACACTTGTCACGCTGATTAATGCAAATAGGCATGCTTACATGATAATGGGATAATGATTAATTTTAACACAATGCACAATTCACAACAACATGGGCTTAATACAACATCAACACTAACTCAATATGTCAAAATCATTCACAACCTTCACACAAGGAAGCACGAGATTCTATAGACTTAACAAAGGTTAAGAAATCCACTTGCCTCAATTAATAGAATAACACTCCAAATCTTGAGTCTTTCGTAACGCTTTCAGATGATCAAAATCTGTTCAAATACATAATCTACGTAAGAATACGAATCCAATGACACCCATATTGCTATATTTATTTTTGGCTCAAAAATCGAGTCGAAAAGTCACCCCGAGCCTTTAAATTCAAATCTGAAATTTTCTTTCGAATTATGTTTACCCATCATAAATTAAACTCATATGTTAAATTTCATCTAAAACGGATCGTTATTCTATCCCCAAATCAAAATTTTATTCTAAGAACCCTACGACTATATTTTCTTAATTTAACAAAAATTATACACGTTTCTACCCTAAAAATTTATTCATAATTTCATGAAAACTTAATAGAAAGGATAAGAATAATTACCTTGATGTTTCGGAATGAAAATCACAATTTTTTTCTATCTTTTTCCCTTTCTTTTTCTCTTCCGAAATTATTTTTGCTTCTGCGCTTCGTTTATTTTGCTTTCTGCGTTTTCCACTTTTTCTTTTCTGTTTTGAGTTTTCAACAACTGGGGCAGCAGCCCCTTTTCACCCTTTTTATTTTATTTTAATTTCTTTATTATTATTATTATTATTATTATTATCCTCCTTATTATTATTATTTTATACTAAAAGTGATAAATCCTATTAACCTATTTTTGATAAATATGGGATAAATAGTATAGGGTATTAATTAAAATATTATTTTAATCCACCAACTACATTAAATATCTAAAATTATCCGTCAACAAAATGACCGTAATTATCGAATAGTCCCAAAATATCAAATTTAAAATTATGGAGAGGGTCTTTTATGAAAAAGTGAAGATTCGTTCTCAAAATGACCTAACGGGTCATTACATTATCCACCACTAAAAATCATGTTCGTCCTCGAACATAAAGAAGGAGAAGGAAGTCTAATGGACATTACCGAAATCCAAAGTTATGATCTTCCAAAATCAATATTTATCTTTCCAAGTAAGTTCCTCCTTAAGACCATGCCACCAAAATTCACTATTAAGAACTGAATTTTTCGAATCCAACCTTCAAAGATTTTCAAATCGATATTGATTTTTAGACCACAAGCTAACCCAGGAACTCGATTTAGATAACAACCCACTAGTCCATAACTCAATAGTTAGGACGAATCTTTTCTCATATAACCACGATAAATTTTTTAAATCAATACCGATCATAGTCAAAAGCGAACCTAAAGAAATCATCCCGCACTCCTAATGCACAAACCATCATGGATCTTGTTAAGATTTCATCTTCATTATCAATCTTCCCACGATCTTGAGTTATAAAAATGCAATCTTTAGACATTGAACACTCATCATAGAGAATCAAATTCCTTTCTGACCCAATGAAGGAAAGGATCAAGTAACAACTTAGCGAATGATTCATTCAAACATATAGAATCTCTAACAACACTATCAGGAATACTATATCAATAGCAGTGATTATAAACAACCCTTAAGAGTGGTTGAGCTAGACCCAATATGCCTCACATTCATTCATACATAGCCAGAACATAACCTCAACGACAAAATGAGCCTTAAAACTGCTGGTCAACTATAAATATTTATGGTAGCTCTTTTATAAATTCACATAAACAAAGTTGTGTGTGTAGAACCACTTGTATACTTTAACTATCCCAAATAATACTAAATGTGTCAACATTGAAATAATCAAGTTTGCATAAGCATCCTATCTTACTAAGAGAAAATTGCAGGATGAGTTCACCCGATCCACCACTAAGGATCCGTCTATACAAGTGAAGACACGAGTGGGAATAGGAAAAGAGTAATACTCTAAAACAAGCTTATAATGAGGTAGGTAGTCACATAGGAATGCACGTAATTAAAGTCAAATAATACAAGATACTCCTTTCATAGTGCTCCTATCCAACGTTTTCATTCATCTCACCCCTCCTTTTTATTATTATTATTATTATTATTATTATTATTATTATTATTATTATTATTATTATTATTATTATTATTATTATTATTATTATTATTATTATTTTTGCTACTTACAATCAACCTGTCTGGTTCCCAATACAATTGTACACATACTTAATTATCAAACTCCACATATTCCTCACCACAACACTGTACCAAAGACAACACTCTTAATACTGATAGAATATCAAAGCCATACTTGTCATTTACCACTCTCTCAAATTGTTAGTAGTATCAAAGTTTTCTTAGCACCACAATATAACCTTAAAATATTTCAAACTGTGACTCTTTTTTTTTCCTTTAAGATTTCTTATAGATATAAATCATGCCCAAAGCTGATAGCATTGATTTTAAATTTGATAGTACTTTTCTCATCGAGGTAAGGTTATTTAATTATACCTAAAGTCAATTCATGCAACCTTTCACATACCGAATTTCAAGTACCATTTAAATCATCATATACCTCATGTCAAAACTTAGAGAGATCCTTCGTCACCTTAATAACTTTGCACACCATAAGCACATAATCTCTAGTCATCACAATAATCTATGTAATCCCATTAACAGAGTATTTCAACCCCCTCAATATCCTCAATAAGTGTGTAGAGCTATAGATCTATATCGCAGCACCCTCATAAGTCATCTATCATTATTGGACAATCTAGACCAATATAAAAATGTAGCATATTTCAAACATCACTATTTGTCACTCGAATCAAAACCCAGTCTTCATAAAAGTCACGAGTATATCCTAGAAAATCAGTGCTAAACAAGTATGCATTGTGTTATCATGCTTGAGCTCAAAAGGCAAAATAAGTAAAACTTTTAATTTCGAACCAAGGGTCCATACATGAGGTCTTATTCCTTCACTTCCTTAAATTCTTCCTATGACACAAATTTCAGATACCCTGAACTCTTCAATATATTAGATTCCTATTCCTTCGCTAACTCACTTGTCAACTTTATTCTTTGACCAACAACACATGACATTTTACCTCATGTTCTAAGCTAACACTTTAGGTGGAGCACTTATTTACGTCCTTCAACAATCAAAATAACTAAATCTTTGATCACAAGTATACACAAGTCCTTTCAAATGCTCAATACTCAATGCGATCAATTATTCCTATGCTTACCAATTCATATCTTGACAAAATATACTATCGAAATGTAGGCTCACACTAAAAAAACTTGAATCTGTATTTTTAACTTGTATCCCAATTCCTTTATCTATTGACATTAGCTCCTACTTGAGATCTTTATGAATTCATGTATCTTAACTTAATATTGATCACCTCTTTATCGACTTTACCATATTCTTTATAAAAATTTCAATGTACCAATTACCATACTCAAAATCACAAAAGCGATTATCACCATATTCAAACCTAACATTGTAGATTTTTTTTCCTCAAATATTATCCAACAGTTTTCTAGCCAAGATCAATGATACTTAATACTATCACCATAACCAAAGCAAAATAAAAAAAGCTGGGTGGCTTTAAATTTAATTCTCTACTCTCTCAAAAGATATATCTTTGATCTTTTACCATTAGAGTGAATGTCTTTGTTCTTGTCTCTTTCTAAAAGCAAACCTACACCTCATTAATTTTTTATTTATTTCTGACTCTAGCTCCTTTCAATTCTATTTGAGCAGTGTTTCAATACATTTTACATCTTTTCATATGATCTCGTTACTCATCAAATAGTCCTAAACATAACTTTTGATACTTACAAATTGTGTATAGCATACTGAATCCATTCAATCAAAACCCCTTATCATATGATTGCATCTTGATCATAATCCATTACGAACGCTTATTAATATTATGCTCTATAGTTGTTGCCTTCGTCTCAAGGTTAACCTCATCATCGACATGACACCTAAACGTATTATATCAATCAAATCTAAAGGACTAACTCAATTTTCTATACATCTTCTTAGTAAAATTCTTAATTGGCTTTGCCGGAGTATACTCACTGGGACTTCCTTAATATCATTATGATATTATCCACTTATTATTTCGATATTGATCCACTCTCTTGGTTCTTATTATGGATTAATAGTCCTCGTTTGGGATCCCCCCAATACACCTCTCAACCTAAATACATTAATTGTACCAAAGATCCACCACTAAAAATTTTCTTATAAATAATACTTAACCCAAGCATCCAGAGTAGCAAACTAGTTGATTTCTCGAATACGAATACAACATTAAGCCTTATTAAATGGGCCTATGATACACTAATAATTTCCAAAATAGTTTGTATTCACGCTTGACAATTGACATATCTGTTTTCATATACTACTAATACCGTATTGTGAAAGTCCATTGGATCCACCACTAGAACACATCATACCTATTAAAAAAATAGTATCAAACTCGCTCGCATACTTCTACCCATCAAGTAGCTGTAAAATATTATCCAATCCATCATGACTCTATCCAAAGTAACACACATCTTTTTTTCCATAAATTCAATCGCTAGCAAAAGTAGCACACTCTATAACTCTAACCAAGTAAGCATTGGTTCGTAGTGATAGTCATATCGTGACCCTCCTTAATATCCACTCGATCTACGAGATCATAATAGAGATTCTGACCTTAATTGGCACAACATTATTCTTATCATTATTTAAGCAATCCATACATATTATGAAAACTTTAGTAGTATTAGTTTACAGAACAAAATTCGTGATCTACCTATCCTTTTAAGATTCCACCTTAAATTGTTGAACCATTTTCGATTACCCCATTAACTACTCATTTAAAGAACCCAGCACGAATCATCTCTATAAATGAGAGAGAATGAATAAAATGATGAGAATCACACTGAATCAGGGACGCACGATGGAAAAAGAATAAACAAAAGGAAGTTTCCTAACAGTCTTCATAGCCTCTCGAAGATAAGTATAGACGTCTCCATACCGATCCTCGAGACTCTACTAGACTCGGCTTGTATACACGTGAGACCTATGAACCTGGGGCTCTGATACCATTTGTCACGACCCAAAAATGGACGTGATGGCACTCGTCTTATCCCACCAAGACAAGTCAGCCTAATACCTACTGATCCAACCACAACAATAATAGCGGAAGAGAAAGTAGTATAATATGACAAATAATCATAGGAAAGACCAAACTACAACCATCCCAGAACTGGTGTCACATGTACAAGCCTCTAAATATGTAATACTCGAATAAAATAAATGTCTCAAATGTCTAGTCCTCAAATAGAACGTAACATAATAATGGATTCCTTGAAGGTCCACCGATGAGATAAGCAGCTACCTTAAGGATAATCCGGAAGCTCGAAATGAGAAAAATTCTAACTAAAGGGACCGGGCTCGCAACCTACAAAAATGTAGTAGCAAGGGGTGAGTACAAAACACACGGTACCCAACAAGTGAACTACTAAACACAAAATTAAGTAATATAGAATGCAAGTACTCCTAACACTCCAATAGAACCTCCACAACTACCACCTGCATAAAGTCAGCTCAACCTAACAGTTCACAATATACATAGCCTATAGCTCAATACCCACACCAATATTTATAGTTCAACAATATAATGATCAAGTGCATCCATCACAAGTTGCATAAAAGATACTCACAAGTTCATAGATAATGATAATGTGTGATGCAATGCAATGCAATGCAATGTCAAATATCATGATGCATGTCTGATCTAGTGATACACACCCGTTGCCTCGTAGTCCGGGACCCATGGGGGACTTTTAGTCCGTGCATCCGTCGCGGCGTGCGACACGACCCTCGAACCATATATAGTATCCGTCGCGGCGTGCGACACGACCCTCGAATCATATATAGTATCCGTCGCGGCGTGCGACACGACCCTCGAATCATATATAGTATCCGTCGCGGCGTGCGACACGACCCTCGAATCATATGTAGTATCCGTCGCGGCGTGCGACACGTCCCTCGAATTATAATATCCGTCGCGGCGTGCAACACATCCCTCGAAATATAGTATCCTCTTTAATTCTTATTCTTTTCTAGTCCTCGTAACACTTGTCACGCTGATCAATGCAAATAGGCATGCTTACATGATAATGTGATAATGATTAATTTTAACACAATGCACAATTCACAACAACATGGGCTTAATACAACATCAACACTAACTCAATATGTCAAAATCATTCACAACCTTCACACAAGGAAGCACGAGATTCTATACACTTAACAAAGGTTAAGAAATCCACTTGCCTCAATTAATAGAATAACACTCCAAATCTTGAGTCTTTCGTAACGCTTTCAGATGATCAAAATCTGTTCAAATACATAATCTACATAAGAATAGGAATCCAATGACACCCATATTGCTATATTTATTTTTGGCTCAAAAATCGAGTCGAAAAGTCACCCCGAGCCTTTAAATTCAAATCTGAAATTTTCTTTCGAATTATGTTTACCCATCATAAATTAAACTCATATGTTAAATTTCATCTAAAACGGATCGTTATTCTATCCCCAAATCGAAATTTTATTCTAAGAACCCTACGACTATATTTTCTTAATTTAACAAAAATTATACACGTTTCTACCCTAAAAATTTATTCATAATCTCATGAAAACTTAATAGAAAGGATAAGAATAATTACCTTGATGTTTCGGAATGAAAATCACAATTTTTTTCTATCTTTTTCCCTTTCTTTTTCCCTTCCGAAATTATTTTTGCTTCTGCGCTTCGTTTATTTTGCTTTCTGCGTTTTCCACTTTTTCTTTTCTGTTTTGAGTTTTCAACAACTGGGGCAGCAGCCCCTTTTCACCCTTTTTATTTTATTTTAATTTCTTTATTATTATTATTATTATTATTATTATCCTCCTTATTATTATTATTTTGTACTAAAAGTGATAAATCCTATTAACCTATTTTTGATAAATATGGGATAAATAGTATAGGGTATTAATTAAAATATTATTTTAATCCACCAACTACATTAAATATCTAAAATTATCCGTCAACTAAATGACCGTAATTATCGAATAGTCCCAAAATATCAAATTTAAAATTATGGAGAGGGTCTTTTATGAAAAAGTGAAGATTCGTTCTCAAAATGACCTAACGGGTCATTACAAAAATGTATCTCATATCCAGGCGTGGCACCGGGACCGGTACCAGGACAACCGGACCAGCATTTACCGGTACCGGGACCGGAACCGGTAAAGTGGGGGTATTTTTTCCTGGAACCGGTACCGGCGGTACCGGAAAATTACCCCCTTACCTACCTGTCCGGTATCAACTGGTACCGGACTGGTAATCCGGTAATTAAAAAAAATTAATATATTAAAAATTTACAATTTGAAGTGTAATTTTTGTATGTTAAATTAATATTAATATTTAAAAATTTAAATTCAAATTTAAAATGTTAAAGGTTAAATTAAAATTTTAAAATAGTAGTATTATTATTCATTAATCATTATATAAATTTTTTAAAATTTAAAATGAAGTTTGAATTTAAAGTTGTTATAAAATATAAGTATTAAAGTTTTATATAATATAAGTATATAACTAAAACATTTAAAGTATAAAATCAAAATTTTCAATCTTTCTACTATAAAAGTTTAAATTTCTAATTTTTTAAATATAAAATTATAAAGTTTAATTTTTTACGATTAAATTTTGAATGTTTATTTTTATATTTTAAACTTTAAAGTCAATAAAGATTTGAGAAATAAGGGGGCAAATATATTAAAAAGAAGTCAAAACTTAAATTAAGATTAAGTGAAGAACTAAAGATAATAAAATTAAAAAAAAAGAAATAAGGCGAATAGCCTATAATTTTATTATGTAATTTTAAAATTTAAATTGTACAATATAGTGAGGTAAGATATTAGAAATCAACCTAATTTACGCAGCCACCTTCTAGGAAGGGTTCTGTTTCAACTAGGTCTTACTTATTGTAAATTTGTAATACAATAAAATTTAATCACTAATATCTTAAACTACTTTGAAATTCTTGTCTAAGAGTTTCTAACATTTCAAGTGTGACATTTTCTGGAATCGGCTCTTGACCTT
This sequence comes from Solanum rostratum, assembly GCA_029948455.1. Taxonomy (NCBI): domain Eukaryota; kingdom Viridiplantae; phylum Streptophyta; class Magnoliopsida; order Solanales; family Solanaceae; genus Solanum; species Solanum rostratum. Next base: position 56,509,052 of record CM057051.1, read on the forward strand.
GTTCTTCCAGAAAGTCCATGTCGTCTTCGCTTGATTCCGATATAACATTATCGATATCGGCTTCAAACTGAGAAGGCAATGTCGGCCGCCCTAATTTCCTGCGCTCCGCATTTATCCAGTCTCGAAATAAGACTGAAACTTCCAAACTATCAGCTGCTAGTGGATGCCTATGGTCTCCTAATTGGAACCTAGCAGCACTAAAAGCGCCTTCTGAAGCCACTGAAGAAGCTTGAATTGTCAAGACATCACGAACCACCCACTAAAGTCTTGGAAATGTTTTTCCACGATTATTCCACCACGCCAAAAGTTGTTGCTTTCCCTCTGCATCCTTGATGCTTTCTATTGCCTGGTTAAGATATTCATCAAAATAATTGTTTTCGTTAGCGGTTAATCCAAGCTGAAATTCTAACACTGTGTCAATATCATCATCGTATCTAGGCCTAGTAGGTTGAGGTTGGTATTGTACATTTTGAACTAAATTATATTGTTTCTAAATCATATAGTTTTCTAGCTTTTGACCTAATGTTACTTACAACTACATCTAAATTATGTGATTGATTTTGTTCATCGTATTTTATTTCTAAGTCTCTATATATACTAACTACCATTCTAGATACACCGAATTCTTTATAAGCAGGATTAAATAAACAAGTAGTTAAATAAATCTAAGGGATTGGGAAAAAGTATTTCCTAAATTTTTCTATCATTTTTTTAATAGGTTCACTAAATTTTGTATTATTTTTAAACAAAGCAAATTTATTACAAATAGCACAAATATTGGGCAACACATAACAAATAGTAAGATAGTAAAGACCTGATATTTGTTTAGTTGCTAAATAAAAAAAATTTTAAAAATTCAATGGAATCTTTAATATCAATCCAGTCATTTTCATCTTGCCGGTAGGTGGAATATGAATTATGTGCATTCCAGACCATTGTAAGTGGTCTCTTATATTCGTAAGCTACTTTTAACATTTCGTACGATGAATTCCACCTAGTTACTACGGTTTTAGAAATTTTTCGAACAGGCAAATTACATTCAATGCAACGACTTTCAGATTCCTTACGCCTAGCCTTTACTTGACATTTAAAAATAAAGTGGCATGCGGCTTCTACTTTATTAAATCCGTTTTCAAATAAGGAAACACCATCTCTAACAATTAAATTATAAATATGAGCAACACATTTAATATGGAAACCACCTTCATAAGTTGGACAAATAACAGGTTTTAAAAAATCTACAGCACGTTTATTACTACTAGCGTTATCTAAAGTTACACTAATTATTTTTCTAGTTATACCAAAAAATTGTAAAACCTCAAGAATAGTTTGCGAAATATAAGAACCTGTTTTGCGCATTTCACAACTTGTATATCCTAAAATTCTTTTTTGCATATTCCAGTTTTCATCTATTCAGTGGGCAGTAATTGTAAAGTAATCGTTACCGGTTATACTACGTCCCATATCAGAAGTTATTGCTATCCTACAATTATTATAAGCAAATAAACATCTAAGGTATTGTACATGTCGTGCTTGAAAATCAAAAAAGACTTTTTTAATTGTATTTCTAGAAAAACCATTAAAAGACGGGTTATAAACAATTTAAATATAATGGACAAAACCTGGATTTTCAGCAAAACTAAAAGGCAAACCAGTAACTACAATCATTTTAGAAAGCTCATCTAGGTCACGTTGTTTACTATAAGGTCTATGTGTACTAGGACCAAAAAAATTACTAGGGTTTAGTTGCGATTGCACCATATTTGAACCTCCCCCCGATTCATCAGGAATGGGAGTTTCAAATTTTTTGGCGTCCGCAACGGCTTGGGCATGTAAAAATTCTAATTTACAACAATACATTAGGTGATTTTTTTCAAATAACCCATCCCGCCCCCCCCCCCCTTTCCCGAAGTTTTATGGTTTAAAACGTGTTTACATTTGTTACAAATTGCTTTTGTTTTATCTTCATTTTGAGTTAAAAATTGCCAAACAACAGATTTTTTAGCGCGTTCCGTCTTAGGCCTATTAGATGACGAAGTTTTTACGGGGGGGGGGGGGGGAGCGGGAGGGGTGGGAGCGGGAGCGGGAGGGGGGGATTAGTAGCAGTATATGGGGGTTGAGTTTCATCATCATCAAAAATATCTTCGTTTTCATTAATTTCAAAATCATCTTCCGGTAAATCTTCGTTAAAACCAAATCTTTGTTTAAGAAATTTATGGTCTAATTCCGTGTTAAAGTCAATATTAAAACAGTGTTGTCTACGTGAGTAAAATCTTCTGTATTTAATCTAAGTGGTGGTTGTCTTGTAGATCTAGACGAACTACCACCGAATTTTTTACCGGTAAAATCTTTTTTTATTCCACCAAAAAAATATACTTTTTCCCTTTCCTTTTCCCCGGAATCCATGTTTAATTTAATTAAACAAATAACGATTATATGCAAAAATTCAAGTTTATGAATGTTAAAAAATTATTTCAAGGAGACAACAAGTAAAAGTAATCAAATAAGTAATTAGAAGAACAAATAAGTAGGATATAGGAATGAAGGTACCAAGCGTCTGTGTAAAAACAGACGTAGAAGCCGAAATTGATGAAAGTTGAAGCTTGAATATGCTTCATATTGATCCACCAAAATTTGCTCCAAATTGCAATTATGAATTGAATAACCAAACTAAATAATATTTTTAAATAACAATTGAGAGAGTAGATAATTAATATATAATATATAATATTTGAGAGTAGTATGTAATATGTATAATATAATTATATATTTGTAATAGTAAGTGGAGAGAATTGGATTGAGAGAATTAGATTGAATTGAGAGAATTGAAGTGAAAAATTATAAAAGATTTAGGGGTATTTATCGTTGAGAAATTATTGAATTTTGGAAAAAAAATTAAAAAATGAGTAATAATGGCTAGAAAATGGCTAGAAACGGCTGAAATAAATTGTTACCGTTGGTGGGCCCCACCCCAACGGTAACATAATTAAAAAATAAAAAAAATTTGGACCGGTATTACCGGTCTGGTACCGGTAATTATCGGTAAAATTGCCCGGTCCCTTCCCGGTACCCCTACCGCTACCCCCTTTACCGGTAGGAACCGGTATAGTACCGGGACCGGACCGGGCAGGCACTGTATCGGTAACGGAACCGGACGTACCGGTTCCGTTGCCAGCATTACTCATATCTTAGAGCACGAAAGTTGATTTCCAAAGGTTGTATCTATCACCTTGAGCGAGTGACATCTGATGATGTTGAGTTCCCAACTCCTGAGTCAGTTCCGATAGTTAATGGGTTTCCAGAAGTATATCCTGATGATCTGCCCGGAGTCCCTCCTGATAGGGAGATTGACTTTGAGATTGATATTCTTCCTGATACGCAGCCTATTTCGATTCCACCTTACAAGATGCCCCCCCCCCCCCCTCCCGAGTTGAAAGAGTTGAAAGAGCAACTGAAAGATTTTCTAGAGAAGGACTTCATTAGGCCGAGTGTTTCACCTTGGGATGCTTCTGTTCTATTCGTGCGAAAGAAAGATGGGTCCCTTAGAATGTGTATCGACTATAGGCAATTGAACAAGGTCACGATAAAGAATAAATATCCTCTCCCTAGGATAGATGATTTGTTTGACCAACTTCAGGGTGGCTCTCTTTTCTCAAAGATAGACCTTAGATCTGGCTACAACCAGTTAAAGGTAAGGGAATGTGACATTTTAAAAACAGCCTTTAGGACTAGGTATGGCTATTTTGAGTTCTTAGTCATGTCCTTTGGGTTGTCGAACGCACCTGTTGCCTTTATGGACTTGATGAATAGAGTATCCAGACCATATCTTGATATGTTTGTGATTGTGTTCATTGACGACATCTTAGTGTATTCGAGAAGTGAGGGGGAGCATACTGACCATCTCAGGGTTGTCCTCAAAACTCTTAAGGACCATGAGTTGTATGCAAAATTCTCCAAGTGTGAGTTCTGGCTTAAGTCAGCGGCTTTCCTAGGCCGTGTTGTTTCTGGTGATGGTATTCGAGTGGATGCCCAAAGGATTGAAGTGGTTAAGAACTGGCCCAGACCGACCACTCCGACTGACATTAGGAGTTTCTTAGGGTCGGCAAGCTACTACCACAGATTTGTGGAGGGATTTTCTTCCCTATCTTCGCCATTGACTAAATTGACTCAGAAAAAGGTCAAGTTTCAGTCGGGTGAATGTGAGAAGAATTTCCAAGAATTGAAAACGAGATTTACTACTGCACTAGACCTTACCTTGCCTGAGGGGACAGAGGACTTCATGATTTACCGTGACGCTTCGAAGGTTGGATTGGGATGTGTGCTAATGCAAAGAGGGAAGGTGATAGCCTATGCTTCCAGACAACTCAAGGTTCATGAAAGGAACTATCCAACCCTTGATCTCGAGTTGGCAGCATTGGTGTTTGCACTTAAAATATAGCGTCACTACTTGTATGGAGTGCATGTGGATGTGTTCACTGACCACAAGAGCTTTTAGAATACTTTCAGTTAGAAAGAGCTCAACCTGCGACACAGAAGATGGGTGGAGTTGCTCAAGGATTATGACATGAGCATTCACTACCAACAAGGTAAAGCTAACGTTGTTGTTGACGCTCTTAGTAGGTTGTCAATGGGTAGTACATCCCATGAGGAGGAAGGAAGGAAGGAGCTAGCCAAGGAAGTGCATCGGTTGTCTCGATTGGGAGTTCAACTTGAGGAGAATAATGAAGGAGGAGGTAATGTTCAGGATGGGTCTGCTTCATCCTTAGTTGAAGAGGTAAAAGAAAAGCAAGACCAAGATCTTGTCATACTCCAACTGAAGGAGGTTGTGCACAAACAGAAAGTGATGGTCTTCTCCAAAGAGGGAGATGGAGTGTTGAGGTATCCAAGTAGGTTGTGTGTTCCAGACATTGATGGCATTCGAGGCAGATTCATGGCAGAAGCCCACAACACTAGGTATTCCATTCATCCAGGCTCTACCAAGATGTGCCATGTGTCACGACCCAAAATGGGGTCATGACTAAAAGACCACTTAATTCCAATCCCAACAATAAATGTACCCTAGAAGGAGAAAAATTCAATAAATAAATAATCACCACATAAAAATAATATCCCAAAACCTGGTGTCACGAGTATAAAGAGTTATCTAATACCTAATTAATGGAATATGTGCATCTCAGTCTTCGAATAGAAATAAAGAGTAAACAACTACGGTAGGATTCAATGGAAACTCGAAGCCCTGAGTCTCACCACTAGATCTGGTATGAACCAAGTGCACGAGCAAATCAACTACCATGTGGATAATCCTAACGAGAATCTGCGGGGGAGAAAAGAGTAGGGGTGAGTACACATAATATGTACCCAATAGGTTTAACCGATTGGGAATTAGAAATTGAATAAATTATGAAATAATCTAGGAACGCTTCCACCTGAAATAGGAAAACCAGTCCGGCATCGGTGCCGCCAATTTATATAGAACGGCGCAAATAAAGTAAACATATAACCTCACAGAAGCCAACCCCAAAACAACCACCAGTAGTATAATGAAATAGTATGCAATGTCGTGCAAACACTAGTACTTATAATAAATTTCTACCTATTCACTTGAAAGAATATCAAAAATAGAAAGAAAATTACATTACTTTTCACCAGTTCACCACTAGGCAATGGTTTAGGAATACTGCAAAGTGACAACACAAACAGGAGCAACAAAAAAGTTAATATACCCTTACTTATATATATATATATATATATATATATATATATATATATATATATATATATATATTACTTCCTATCACTTGTTCCTAATCACTATAATAATATATAAACTTCACACTTTGAAAAGTAGTGCACTTACAATGGGAGCAATTCGACGTCCTCCTGAACAATACGCAGTCCGGTGTCTCTGTCTTTCCAAACCCTTTTTTCTCTATTCTTATTTTCTTTTAATTAGGTATTTAAAGTGATAATACTACTATTTATTTTAATAATCATAATACAAGTGGCATGGGATAAGTTTCCATTTATTCCATTAATTAAATTAAATGTCTAACTTTTCCTGTGAATTTAGTAGCTATAGTTGTCGAATAGTCCAAAATACCCATTTAAAATTTACGAGATGGATATTTTAAGAAAACAAGAAGACCAATTTTTAAAATAATCTAACGGGTCATTACATCATCCACCACTAAAATTCATGTTCGTCCCCGAACATAAGGTAGAAGAAAGTACCTGAAGCTTCAAAAAGCTGAGGATATTGCGCATGCATATCTGACTCTATCTCCCAAGTAGCCTTCTCAACAGGTCGGTGTTGCCACTGAACCTTAACTGAAGCGATCTCCTTAGTCCTGAGCCTACGAACCTGTCTATCTAGAATGGCTACTGGTTCCTCCTCATAAGACAAATCTGGACCCAACTCTACAGCAATGGGGAATAACATGGGACTCGTCCGGTATGTATTCTCGAAGCATGGAGACATGGAATACTGGATGGATAGCTGACAATCTAGGTGGCAAGGCCAACTCATAAGACACCTCACCTACTCTCCTCAGAATTTCAACGGGACAATAAACCTTGGGCTTAGCTTGCGCTTCTTCCAAAACCTCATCACACCCTTTATGGGTGATATCCTCAGCCACACATGATCGCCATCATAAACTCTAAGGGACGAACTCTCCTGTCAGCGTAGCTCTTCTACCGACTCTGGGCTGTCAATAGTCGACTCTGGATCAGTCGCACCCTCTCCATAGCATCTTTGAGAAAATCAGTGTCTAATGCCTTGATAGCAACTGAGTCGAACCATCCAATAGGTGACCAACACCTACGCCCATACAACGCCTCAAATGGTGTCATCTGAATACTGGAGTGATAACTGTTATTATAGGCAAACTCCGCTAAGGGCAAGTGTTGGTCCCATCGAGCACCAAAATCAATCACACAGGCCCTAATCATGTCCTCCAACACCTGAATGATCTGGACTGACCGTCTGTCTGTGGATGAAATGACGAACTCATGTCTAATTATGTACCCAACCCATGCTGCAATGCCTTCCAAAATTGGGAGGTGAACACCGAACCTCGATCTGACACAATAGAGATAGGCACCCCATGCAGCCTAACAATCTCATGTATATAGATCCTAGCTAGCTGCTCCGCACTGTGGCTAGTCCTCACCGGTATGAAGTGAGCTGATTTGGTCAACCTGTCTACAATCACCCAAATAGAGTCAAACTTACCCAACGTCACGGGTAATCCAGTCACAAAATCCATGGTAATATGCTCCCACTTCCACTCGGGAATGGGCATCCACTGCATCGGACCTCCTGGCTTTTGATGCTCATACTTAACTTATTGACAATTCAAACATTTAGCCACAAACTCCATAATGTTCCTCTTCATCCCACACCACCAATAATGTTGCTTAAAATCATGAAACATTTTTGCCACACCAAGGTGAATGGAATACTTAGCACAATGAGCCTCCTCCAAAATCAAACGAACCCAATCACCTACCTTAGGCACACAAATGCGTCCATTAATTCTCAAAACTCCCTCAAAATCAAGAAAAGTTGACTTAGCTTCGCCCCTCAACACTTTGTCCTGAATCACACATAATTTATCATCCTCAAACCGGTGAGCACGAATCTGATCCATCAATGTAGATCTAGCCTCGACGAAGGCCAACACACTATGAGATGGGGAGATGTCAAGTCTAATCAATTGTTTGGCCAAAGACTGAACCTCCAAAGCTAAAGGCCTCTCCTCCACTCTAAGATATGCCAAGCTACCCATACTAGAAGGATTCTGGCTCAAGGCATCCGCTACCACATTAGCCTCGCCAGGGTGATAAATAATAGAGATATCATAGTCTTTCAGCAACTCCAACCACCTGCGTTGCCTCATGTTCAAATTAGGCTTGAGAGAAAATATACTTGAGGCTATGATGGTCTGTGAAGATCTCGCAGTGCACCCCATAGAGATAATGCCTCCACAACTTCAAAACAAACACCACCGCGACTAACTCCAAATCATGAGTGGGGTAGTTTCGCTCATGGACCTTCAATTGTCGCGAAGCATAAGCTATAACTCTTCCTTTATGCATCCACCCAAACCGACACCAAAAGCATCACAATAAACAACAAAGGCTACACCTTTCTCGAGCAATACCAAAATAGGTGTTGAAGTGAATAACTCCTTGAGCCTTTGAAAGCTCACCTCACATTCATCAGTCTATAGAAATACAACTTCCTTCTGAGTTAGTCTAGTCAAAGGAATTGCGATAGAGGAGAACCCCTGAACAAATCGATGATAATAACCTGCCAGCCCAATAAAACTCCGAATCTCAGTCACTGAAGTGGGTCTCACCCAATCACGAACTGCTGCAACCTTGGCTGGATCAACCATAATACCATCCTTAGTCACCACATGACCCAAGAAAGTCATAGACTCGAGCCAAAACTCGCATTTGGAGAATTTAGCATACAGTTTCTCCTCACGCAATCTCTAGAGCACGGTCCTCAGGTGACGAACATGGTTCGCCTCACTCTTGGAATACACCAATATGTCATCAATAAATACAATCACAAAGGAATCAAGGTAAGGTCTGAACACTCGGTTCATCAACTCCATAAAAGCGAAAGGGGCATTAGTCAGCCCAAACGACATAATCACAAACTCATAGTGCCCATATCGAGTCTTGAAAGCAGTCTTCGGGATGTCTGACTCCCAAACCTTCAACTAGTGATACCCTGACCTCAAATCAATTTTAGAGAATACTGAGGCACCATGAAGTTGATCAAATAAATCATCAATACGAGGGAAGGGATACTTGTTCTTGATGGTCACTTTGTTCAACTGACGATAGTCAATGCACATTCTCATAGTACCATCCTTTTTATTTATGAACAACACTGGTGCACCCTAAGGTGACACACTAGGCCGAATAAACCCCTTCTTCAACAAATCTTCTAATTGCTCCTTCAATTTCTTTAACTATGCAGGAGCCATTCGATACGGAGAAATGGATATGGGCTTAGTGCCCGGCTCCAAATCAATGACAAAGTCAATATCACGATCTGGAGGAACACCTGGTAAATTTGTAGGAAACACATCCATGAACTCTCTCACCACCCTCATGGTCTCTAAAGAAGATGACTCCTTAGAAATATCATGTACATGAGCCAAATAAGATAAAAACCCATGCTCTATCATATGCCGAGCGCGAAATAAGAAATAACCCCCTTAGGGTAAGAGCTGGGAGCACCTGCCCATATTAACTGAGTAAACCTAGACACGCTAAGGTCACAGTCTTATCATAACAATCAAGGATCGCATGATAAGGGGACAACCAATCCATACCCAAGATAACATCAAAGTCAAGCATGTCTAGAAGGATCAAATCAGCCTGAGTCTCCCTACCTGAGAATACCACAATACAACCCCGATATAACTGATCCACCACTAAGGATTCACCCACTGGTGTAGAAACAGAATTAGGCATATCAAGAGGCTCACACACACCATCAATATCATTAGCAAAATAAGTGGATACATATGAATAGGTGGACCCAGGGTCAAATAATACTGAAGCTGAACGATGGCAAACTAGAATAATACCTGTAATCACAGCATCAGATGTCTCTGCCTCTATACGGCCTAGAATGGCATAACGCACCCGGCGCTCTCTACTAACCTACGATCCACCATGAGCACCACCCCGAGCTCCACCCTAGCACCTCTAGTGCTACCCCTCGCACTCTGTGAAGCACCTCTAACTGCTGGAGCTGGTGTAGACCAGGCCGTCTGTGTCCTCGATGGAAAAGAAGCAGGAGCACGCTTAGGACAATCCTTAGCATGGTGGCCGAACTCATCACACACATAACAACCTCTACTACCTGCACTAGGAATGGCAGCATGAACTGGTCTCCCCTGATAACCCTGAGCGCGCTGCCTCTAAGAATCTCTGTCTCCGGGTGTATAATTGCCAAACTGACCGTGATAGCGGGACCTCTTACCACCACCCTGACGGGCCTGTCTGATACCCTCTATCATTCTAGCATGGTCAACAATACTCTGAAAGGAACCACCAGATAACACAAGAGAGGTTGTGGCCTCCTGAAGATAACTTGTGAACCCCTTCACAAATTGACAAATTCGCTCAAACTCTATGGGAATACTAGACATGGCATAACGAGATAACTCATGGAATCGTGCCTCATACTCAGTCACAATGATAGAACCCTGCTCCAATCTATCGAACTCATCACGACGTCTATCACGCAGGCTGTAAGGTACAAACCTCTCAAGAAAGATCTCAGTAAACTGCCCCCAATCCATCGCTAGAGCATCAACTAGCCTCTGGGCCATAACCGACCTCCACCACTCTCTAGCCATGCCTGTGAATTGATAAGAGGTGTAAGATACTCCGTGGGCCTCCAGAGCACCCAAATTAAACAATCGATACTGACACTCTGTCAGGAAATCAAATGCCCCATCCCCGGCGGTACCATCAAATTTGGGAGGAGTCAATCTCTCAAAGCTTTTCTGCTCAGACAAGGACATAGCAGCACTGGCAGAAACTAGTGGGGCTAAAAACCTCGGAGGTAGAATAGAAGGCATGGAAAATGGACTAGGGGTCTGAAATCCCATATAAGGTCCCTAAGCTAGTTGTGAAGGACCAAGCAGTATAGCAGGAACTGAGGTACCTGGAACATCACTGGTAGCAGGGGTACCCTCCAACCTTGCCAACAGTTGAATCAATAGCTCATGTAATATTGGTGTACTCTCTAAGGATGTAGGAGACTGAACTGGGTCCTCAGTCTGCTCCTCGTGCTCATAAACTGGGTCAGCAATAGGCTTAGGTGAAGCCCCTTTGGTCTGACCTCGGACTGGTGCTGCTCCTCTAGCTCGACCTCGACCTCGACCTCTAGCTCTGCCACGAGCTCTGCCTCGCCCTCTAGCAGGGTCTTGGATAGCAAGTACTGACTCATCTTCGGTATTTCTAGCTCTAGTTCTCGCCATCTATGCAGGAAGAATAGATTAGAAGCGTATAAAACTAGAACATGAACCAATCACACGAAATGAATCAATAGAAAGAGGATTTCTCCTAACAAGCATCCTGTAGCTTCTTGATACGGACGTCTACGTACCGATCTGCAAAACTCTACGGACACCCTGCTCTTTAACTCATGAGACCGGCGAACCTAGAGCTCTGATACTAAACTTGTCATGACCCAAAATAGGGTCATGCCTAAAAGACCACTTAATTCCAATCCCAACAATAAATGTACCGTAGAAGGAGAAAAATCCAATAAATAAATAAGCACCACATAAAAATAATATCCCAAAACCTGGTGTCACAAATATAAAGAACATCTAATACCTAACTAATGGAATAAGTGCATCTCAGTCTTCTAATAGAAATAAAGAGTAAACAACTATGATAGGATCCAACGGAAATTCGAAGCCCTGAGTCTCACCACTAGATCTGGTATGAACCAAGTGCACGAGCAAATCAACTACCACATGGATAATCCTAACGAGAATTTGTGGGGGAGAAAGGAAATAGGGGTGAGTACACATAATATGTACCCAGTAGGTTTAACCGACTAGCAATAAGAAATTGAATAACTATGAAATAATCTAGGAACGCTTCCACCTGCAACAGGAAAACCAGTCTGGCATCGGTGCCACCAATTTATATAGAACGGCGTGAATAAAGTAAACATATAATCTCACATAAGCGAACCCCAAAACAATCACCAGTAGTATAATGAAATGGTATGCAATGTCATGCAATGCAATGTAATACAAGGTGGTATCAAGACCGCCGCACAACCTGTCGTATACACCCCCGTCAAGCTAAGGCTCCCATACTAAAGGGACCCATGGGGACCTCATAGGCCATATACCTCAATCCCAATATATCAACCACCTTGCCACCCAAGTGCCCATGGTCAAGGACTCATGATACGAATCACCATTCAAAACCTCCGAAAATGTCATGACATGTAGTATGAGGATGCATGCAATCAAGACACAATTATGGAAACAACATTCCTCTTAATAAGCACAAATCAATATCAAAGTTCTTGAGTTTAGTAATTATATTATTCACCCTCTTTTATACATATTTGGATACAATTCTCTCTTAAAATATGTCACCTCTTCTTAGTAACTTTACTTTCTCAAACAACCCATGATCCTTTATATATATATATCACAATTTTCTCCCTTTCTCAACATGTCATATTCACACTATTCTCAATTTAGGATTCACATGCTCCCGAAGCAACACAATAAGAATTATCAACCCAACACATGATATGATCTCATCCCATAGATTACAACATAAGGATATTCAATAACTCAATCCCAATCTCAAAGAAGGATAGCCAAACCTACCTCAATGTCGTAACCGCACGTGAGCACTTCTATCGAATGGATAAATCTTGAATTCAACTCCCAAAATGACAATTCTCTATCAAGAACGAAACATACACATCACAAAGAATTCAAGGACATCTGTATTACTATATATCTAGCCTAACCTCAAAATTTCATCTAATTTGATAATTTAGTTCCTAAATTTCAAGCCTAGGGTTAAGTCTTAATTTCTCCAAATAACATAACCTAAAATATATCATTCATAAATTTATCGTTAGAACCACTGTTCAACCTTCCATTCAAGTAAGTTGAATGAAAAAGGAACGAACGGATGTGTAAGGTATATTGTTTCGCCATCCCGTGAGAATTTCTCAGCAAACACTAGTACTTATAATATGTTTCCACCTATTCACTTGAAAGAATATCAAAAATAGAAAGAAAATACATTATTTTTCACCAGTTCACCACTAGGCAATGGTTTAGGAATACTGCAAAGTGACAACACGGACAGGAGCAACAGAAAAGTTAATATACCCTTACTTATATATATATATATATATATATATATATATATATATATATATTACTTCCTATCACTTGTTCCTAATCACTATACTAACATATAAACTTCACACTTTGAAAAGTAGTGCACTTACAATGGCAGCAATTCGACATCCTCCTGAACAATACGCAGTCCGGCGTCTCTGTCTTTCCAAACCCTTTTTCCTCTTCTCTTATTTTTTTTAATTAGGTATTAAAAGTGATAATACTGTTATTTATTTTAATAATCATAAGACAAGTAGCATGGGATAAGTTGCCACTTTAGTCCATTAATTAAATTAAATGTCTAACTTTCCCTGTGAATTTAGTAGCTATAGTTGTCGAATAGTCTAAAATACCCATTTAAAATTTATGAGAAGGATATTTTAAGAAAACAAGAAGACTAATTTTTAAAATAATCTAATGGGTCATTACACCATGACTTGAGGGAAGTCTATTGGTGGAGCGGAATGAAGAGGGATATTGTTGAGTTTGTATTGAAATGCCCAAATTGCCAACAAGGTGAAGGTTGAGCATCAAAGGCCATGTGGATTGGCTCAGAACTTTAGGATCTTGGAATGGAAGTGGGAGATGATTAATATGGACTTTGTTACCGGTCTTCCAAGGTCTCGAAAGCAATATGATTCGATATGGGTGATCTTGGATAGAATGACTAAATCGGCTCACTTCTTGGAAGTTAAGACAACATACACCGCAGAGGAGTACGCCAAGTTGTACATCCAGAAAATTGTGAGGTTGCATGGAATTCCCTTGTCCATCATCTCAGACAGAGGAGCTTAATTTACCTCCAAGTTTTTGAGATCGTTCCAGAAAGGATTAGGTACTAAGTTGAACTTCAGTACAGTCTTTCATCCACAGACAGATGGTCATACAGAGCATACAATTCAAACACTTGAGGACATGTTGAGTGCTTGTGTTCTTGACTTCAAGGGAAATTGGGATGATCGCCTACCGTTGATTAAATTTGCATATAACAATAGTTAACATGCAAGCTTTCAAATGGCTCCTTACGAAGCGTTGTATGGGAGGAGATATAGATCCCCAATAGGGTGGTTTGAGGTTGGAAAAGCAGAGTTGTTTGGACCTGATCTCATCCATCAAGAGATGGAGAAGGACAAGGTCATTAGAGAAAGGTTAAAGACTGCCCAGAGTCACCAAAAATCTTATACCAACATGAGAAGAAGAGACTTAGAGTTTGAGGTAGGTGATTGGGTGTATTTGAAAGTGTCACCTATGAAGGGCGTTCTATGATTTGGGAAGGTTGGAAAGTTGAGTCCATGCTATGTTGGACCATATCAGATTGTAAAGAGGATTCGGAAGGTTGCTTATGAATTAGAGTTGCCTTCCAAATTTGATGGAGTGCATCCGGTATTCCATGTGTCGATGTTGAAGAAATTCTTGGGAGACCCTGCCTTGATGATCCCTGTTGATAGCATTGGAGTGAAAGATAGCCTATCTTACGAAGAGGTTCTAGTGCAAATCCTTGATCGTCAAATTTGTAAGTTGAGGAACAAAGAGATAGCCTCAGTAAAACTCTTGTGGAGGAATCAATTCGTTGAGGAAGCCACTTGGGAAGCTCAGGAAGATATGAAGGTCAAATATCCGCACCTATTCGTGCCAAATGATGAGAATGTTGAAGGTAAATTCCTTACCCTTCACTAAGTTGATTGGTCTATTTTTAGTTGACTTTCCATTATTAAGTCGAGAGTTTGATTGATTGAGTTGAGTGCGGAGATGAGTCTTGAGTCTATTCGTGCCCTACTATCCACCTTTACTCATTATTCGAGGATGAATAATCCCAAGAGGGAGATGATGTAACGCCCAGTAAAATTACTAAAATACCCCTAGAGTGAGGTATGCACATAACACATCTTCCGATGCTCATATGGCAAATCCGAGGCCGGATTTGTGATCAGCGCAAAAAATTGAGTAGGAAAATGGTCTCGGTCAAATTTTAGAGCGACCCGATCAAAAGATAATTTTTCGATATGAAGCGTAAAACAGTGTCATTACGCGATAGGGTGCGTCGCGCACCCATCGTGGACCAGCACTTATATTCTTTTGAAACTTTTCGACGGGATAGAGAAAACTCGTCCAAAAACTCTTTTCTAAAAATACATTATTCGCAACTAGTCTGCATCACGGACTGTGCCTTTTTCGAGTTGAAAATTTTTAAATCATTCTGAGGGCATTCCGGTCAATTCCCCATCCCCTCCTAAACTCTATACACGATCTAATAAGGTCGGTTTGACGTGAAAAGGGTCTAAAACCTCCATTCGAAGTCCTACCCCAGTACATTACTAAGGCTAGGGCTTGAGGAGAGAAAAGAAGAGCGTGAATTGAGAGATTCGAGAAGAGGTCCTTGATGTGCTTGGTTGATAGCTGCATTCCAGGTATGTAAGGCTAAACTAAAACATGGTATTGTGCTCTCATGTGCCCCATAGAGGTCATAGATGAGTTGATGCTTCAAGAGTCTACATGCATGAACCCTTGATGGTTTTTCATAAAATTTTATTTGAAATGATATGTTTTTCTGTGTTGATGATCATCATACTATTTGTTTTCTTGAATTAAACATTTTTATAAAAGAATTGCATTAACCAACATGATTATCTTGAAAGCATGCATGATGAACTTGAGATTTAACTCTAGAGCCTTCAAGTGAGATTGTGATTGTTGATTGTCATTGTGATTGTGATGAGAGAATGATGATGAGTTACTAGAGTTTGATTGTCTTGTGAGTCTCTACAAATGAGCTCTACCGATGTGTCTATTTACTTGATTCCTAATAATTATTCTAAATCTTGAGACTTCTATTGAAATTGATTGATGAAAGGGCTAAAGTCCCATGAGATGTTGATTAATGATAGGGCTAAAGTCCCTATGAGATCTTGATTGATGAGAGGGCTAAAACCCCTATGAGATGTTGATTGATGATAGGGCCAATGTCCCAATGAGTTGATTGGTTTGATTGGATTGATGGTTTTCTGAGCATTGAGTCACAGGTTGAGTATCGAGTACCGAAAATGGGTAAGAGTGAATCCCACTTGAACTCATTAACTACGTCGCCAAATGTAGGTAAGGCTTAGAACCATCACATGTATTGTGGTTCCCTCTTGATTAGAAGTCCCTGAAAAAATAGCGGACTTATTGACGACTGACTCCATATTGGGTGAACTGATATGGTTTCGATTCGTTCCCTACCTGGGAAGTTTGGAATTGTTGTGGGAACATCAGCGTGATTGTTGTACATTCACTGGCTCATTTTTGTCGGATAAGAGAAACTCCCATGAATTTCCTAATTTGAGTACTCCGAGTCTAGATGAGATAAGAGGGGATGAGCTCCTCTAAAGCTGAGCTGAGCTGAGATGAGATGAGATGAGATGAGATGAAATGAAATGAGATGAGAGGAGGTGAGCTCCTTTGAGATGAGTCTGAGATGATTGATTTGTTTGAGTTATTGATGGGTCATTTGTCTACTCTTTATTCTTGCATTGATAGAAATTTGACTAATGATGTGATTTGATGTTGACTTTGAGTTGATGTTGTTTCTATATTATTCTACCTGTTTTTGTTGCACTCAGCTATTTTTCATACCAGTACATTCCAAGTACTGATGTCCACTCTGGACTACATCATTTTATGATATAGGGGCAGGTACAATAGATCGTCAACAGGCTCTCCGTTGAAGATCTCGGATTCGAAGTTAAATTGGTGAGCCTTCCTTACTCCGGAGGACCCACTACATTTATTCATCTTGCTTTAGAGTTAGAGATTGGACTATTTCTTTATTTTGAATTTGGGTAGTCATGGGTTTGTCATTGGCACCACATCAGTAGTAATAGAGGCTTCTTAGACGATGGTTGAGCGTTGATGTTGAGACTTGTGAGCTAGTTCTTTCTACTAGCCCCTATTTTTCTATATACTTATTTTGAGACTTTAGAGGAGATGAGTCCATTTACTTTCTTATACTTTTCGATGTTCATTAGAGTGTATTGATTAAATGATGTGATGAGGGTAAGTGGTTCGCTTGGAGACTAGCAATAGTCTCTGAGTGTCGGCCACGCCAAGGGTACCCTCTCGGGCCGTGACAGGTCATTACAGGTTGTTATCACTTTCGGTTTGGTTTGTTTCGATATTCGGTTATTAACCATACACAAAAATAAAAGCAATGATACTTTTAAAATGGAGCAAAAGTGACAATGATCTATTCAAAATAAAAAATAGTCGTTCAAAAATTGACAATGATCTATTCAAAATGAAAAATAGTTAGAACGATTGATATTATAGAACTTTCAATCATTTAATTTACTGTGAGAAAAGTTTTAACATTCATCATTTTGTCCTAGAAGGAAGAGATAGTGACATTCTAGTCCCACCAAGAATGGTCACAGACATTCATGTACATGAAATCAATAGGATAAATGTTCTCATCTTAAACATTTATACTTTCATAAGTAGATTAAATAATAAAAATTATTTTTATAAATAATGTATTGTGTATAAAATATATGAATATAATTTATTAGTTCGGCTTGGTTATTTCTTCGGTTTTTTCAAACAAACCCAAACCCAAACCAAACACTATCAATTTTTGAAAAACTAAAACCTAACTAAACCAAACCCAAATAAAATTAGTTTATTTAATCGGTTTGGTTTGGTTCTTCGGTTTTTATCTAAACCATGAACACGGCTAACCGTCGTAGCGTATACACATAACTCATGGAATCCTATATGTCTTGCGAATAAGTTTAAAACTTAACTCAACTTTAAGAATGACACCTTAAATTTTTAAGATGTTCAGAAGAAGCTTAAGGTGCTTCTAAGCCTAGAATGGTACCAGCAATGGGGATTGTCGGACCGGCACTTTCCGGAACCAGATCGGTACCGACATTAAAAGTAGAAAGTTCAGCCGGAACTAGACTGGTATTGGGACTAGCCTTACCGGTAATTTGTAGGGGTCCCATCTTGGTCCAGTAAGAACCGGATCCGGACCGGCAGATTGTATTTTCCTTTTTTTAATTAAATAATTTGTTAAAGTTTGAAGTTGTAAAGTTTAAATTTTTAAAAAACTCAATTCTCAAATATATAAAAATTTTATAAGTTTAAACTTTAAAATTTAAATTAAAGTTTTAAATAATCAAAAAATAAGTTTAAACTTTAAGAAGTTTTTTAAAGTTAGTTTTAGAATTATTTTTAAAATTATCAACTAACTATATACTTAAAAGTTTAAGTTTTCAAGTTTTTAAAATCTTAAAGTTATATATTGTCAAATATATAAGTTTAAACTTTAAATTTAAAATTTAAAGTTTTAAGTTTTCAAATCTCATAAGTTTAAACTTTAAAGTTTCTATAAGTTTAAAGTTCAAACTTTAGACTTTAGAGTTTAAAAGTTTAAATTTCAAAATTTTAAAATAGAAAATTTAAATTTTAAAGTTTAAAGTTTTGAATGTTTCATTTTATATTTTAAAGTTTTAACTTTAAAGATTTGAGTAGGAAAATATATATTAAAAATCTTCTAGACTTATAGTAAATAAGTAAATTCAAGATAATAATTAAAAAAAAAAAAGGAGAATAGCCTATAATTTTATTATGTTACTTTAAATTGCACAAATATTAGAAAAGAACCCAATTTACGCAGCCACCTTCTAGCAAGGATTTGTTTTCAATTGGGCCTTATTATAGTAAAATACTAATATCCTATACCACAATAAAAATCTTGTCTAAGTGATTCTAACATTTCTAATGTTACATTTTTTGGAATTGGTTGTTGAGCTTATTCCTCCAGAAAATCCATGTCGTCTTCACTTGAGTCCGATAAAAGATTATCTATGTTGGCTTCAAATTGAGCAAGGAAAATTGGACGTCCTAAATTCCTCCTCTCCGCATTAATCCAATCTCTAAATAAAATCGAAATTTCCAAACTATTTGCTACTAGTTAATATCTTTGGTCTCCTATTTGAAATCTTGTTGCACTAAGAGCGTCTTCCGAAGTCACTGACGAAGCTTGAATAGCTAGCACATCATGAACCGCCTCCTGAAGTTTTGGAAAAAATTTATCGCTATTCTTTCACCATTCCAAAAGTTGCGACTTCCTGTCTCCATCCTTTATGCTTTATTTACCCTGGTTAATATATTCATCAAAATCATTTATTTTGTTAGAAATAAGTCCAAGATAACTTTCTAACATATCAACAATGTTGTCCTCGTATCTACATCTAGATAATTCAAGTTCTTCATATTGTATTTGTTCTTCTACACTCGAATCATATAAATCATATATAATTTCCTAACTTTAGTTTTAATGTTACTTTTAACTATTACCGAATTATGTAATTGATTATCTTCACCATCTTCAATATCTAAATTGGAATATATTCTTTCTACCATTCGACATGCACCTACTTCTTTGTATGTTGGGTTGAATAAACAAGTAGTTAAATAAATTTGAGGAATTAAAAATATATATTTTTTAAATTTTTCAATCATTTTTTAACAGACTCTTTAAATTTTGAATTATTTTTAAACTGCGCAAATTTATTAGAAATAGCACAAATATTTGGTAAAATGGAACAAAATTTGGATAATAAAGACCAAAAATTTGTTTTATAGATAAATGAAAAACTTTTAAAAATGCAATAAGCTCTTTAACATCAGTCCAATCATTTTCATCAAGTCGATAATCCATATCAGTGTTATGGGCATTCCAAACCATTGTAATATGTTTTTTATAATCATGAGTTACTTTAAGCATTTCGTATAAAGAATTTCACCTAGTAGCTACTGTATTTGGAATTTTCTAACAGGAAGATTATGTTCAAAATACACCAATTTTCAAATTTCTTACGTCTAGCTTTTACTTGACATTTAAAAATAAAATGACATGCAGTTTAATTTTTACACAACCATTTTCAAACAATGATACACCGTCTCTAACAATCAAATTTTAAATATGTGCACCACATTTAATATGAAAACCATCATCATAAATAGGACTAAGAACTAGTTTTAAATAATCAACAGCACGTTTGTTCCTGGAAACGTTTTCTAAAGTTACACTAATTATTTTTCTAGAAATTCCATAAAGTTCTAAAACATCACGAATTGTTTATGCTATATAAGAACTGGTTTTACGCAATTCACAGCTTTTATAACCTAAAATTCTTTTTTGCATTTCCCATTTTTCATCAATCCAATGTCCGATGATTGTAAAATAATCATTATCAGTTAAACTACGACCCAAATCATAAGTAATTGCTAACTTTCAAGTATTATATGCAAATAAAAAACGAAGATATTGTACATGTTGACCTTGGTAATCAAAAAATACTTTTTTAATTGCATTTCTAGAAAAAATAGTAAACGATGGATTATAAACAATTTGAATATAATGAATAAAACCCATATTTTTAGCAAAACTAAATGGTAAACCAGTTCAATCATTTTGCAAGTTCTTCTAGGTTTCGTTGTCTATTATAAGGGCAATGTGTACAACGATCGGAAATATTAGAAGGGTTTAATTGAAATTGAACCATGTTTGAACCCTCTACTCCTACGGATGGTTCGGAAAAGGGAGTTCCATATTTTTTAGCATCAGCTATAGCTTGAACTTGCAAAAATTCTAGTTTACAGTAATGCATCCAATGATTTTTACATGACCCGTCTCACCCCTGAAGTTTTATGGTTAAAAACATATGTAAAATCTTCTGTATTAATTCTCAGTGTCCATTGTCTTGATTTAGATTCTAAAGAAGTACCAACTGATTTAATTTTACCAGCTAAAGAGTTAGCGATTCCATAAAAAAAATACTTTTTTCCTTTTCTACTGGAATCTATATTGAACTAAAATTATACAAGTAATAAAATTAAAGATTATATGAAATTATGAATACAAAAAAATAAATAATTCAACTAATAAAAAATAAAAACTAATAACATGAAATCTGTAAGTTGGGACAAATGTACAGAACGTCCGCGTGAAAGCAGTCATAGAAGCCGAAGTTGATGAACCTTGAAGCTTGAATTGCTCCAAATTGATCCTCCAGAATTCGCTCCAAGTTGGTCAACTAAAATTAGCAAACTGATTAACTAAATAAAATTAAAAATTTGATAATTGGGAGTAAATAATAAATAATTAGTTTGAAAGTAGAGAGAATTGAGAGAGTTGAGAAAGTTGAGCTAGAATTTGTATGAAAAAAATATGAAAAAGGGTGAGGGTATTTATAGATGGAATTTTGGGATTTAATGTGAAAAATAAAATAATTTTGGGATTAAAAATTAATGGGTGGGATGAAACTAGCCGTTGGGAATGACTAGTTTGTGGATTGTGACAAAGTTTGCTGGCAACCTATCCAATTGAGTCGTTGGGGTGAGCCCCGGCCCCAACGCCCTCCAACAGCCAATTGGCTAATTTATTAAAATAATTTTAAATAAAATCGGTAATACCGGTCCGGTACCAGAATGGAACCGGTAAATTGGAATTGATAACCGGTAAAAAATTGTGTCCCATCTCGATGCCTTACCGGAGCCCCCATTTACCGGTTTGACCAGCACTGGTCTAGCACTGGTACCAGCACTGAACTGATATGAACCGGCACTGAACTGGTACAAACTGGCCCTAGTACTGGTAAGTGTTGATTCCGCTGCCAACCTTAGGTGCTTCACATAATGCCTATACTTGGTTCCTTGCTAATTAGTAAAAGAAAGTATTTATAAAAATCAAGTGTGTTAATAGTATAAACAAGAGTATTATATTTAAGATTATTGAAAATCAATATGTTATTTTTTAAGTTCTTCAAATAAATTTTAGAGAGGAAGGGGGACTGATTTTGACTACTAAATTCACCTTGTAATCTTTCTTTGTTTTTAGTGAAACCCCCCAAAGAAGAGTAACACCTCAAACACATTAATAGACAGTCAGGAAAGTCGATAAATTGATATATAGATACTGAAATTCCAGTTTAATCGAACGAATAGAATATCAACCTGATATCATTATGAAAATAATTCAGCTACAATCCTGATGCCTTTTATAGAAGTTGTTTCCAGCAATAAAAAAGTAAAATACCGCATTTGACATTTTAGGATTCTCCCAAATTTCGTGCTACAAGGAGGGCCAGAGTTTAGCCTTAATATACCTCTCCAACTAATGTTCGAATGCTCGATATTTGTTCAAAAAAGTTGTTCCTTACATCCTAAGCTTCGCAAACACTATATATACGCTGCTTATATACACCTATAAATAGTTCATAATTGAGAATAGATCGACAGATTTGTCATATAGCCTTAAAATGACTAAACATCCGTAGAACTTCTTTAAAATGATCATAAAAGAGCCCCAAATTTACTACCTGAACAAACCAGTTATAAAACTAGAAGAACTAGCAAAAACAACAATTTACAATCTTCCTAAAATAGCTCAAAATCTAGCTAGTAGGAGGGAAAATGATTGTAAGGTGTAAAACACGTTTTTTTTCTCGGCACAGAGGTGAACTTTAACAGTAGAAATCACTAAAACCACAACTAAATCGTTCAAGAACTTTATGGGGCACTCTTTTTAGTTTCCTCATTATGTTGGAACTGAAATGAAATGTTTGGGATCTTAAAATGTTGGATTTGCCAACTTAGAAGTTTTCGTGACCCGACCAGGTTCGTGACCCAGTTTTCTACATGGACAGTCCACGGTAAAATAGTCATAACATTTAGCTCCAATGTCAATTTGATTCGCGGTATTATGTGCTGCAAACTAGACTCATAGACTTCAATTTGACAGGTCATGACCTCTTTAACTCTTTATATTTTTGGAGATATGATCTGAAACATTTGACCTAAAGTCAAGAAAGATTTCTTAGAGAGGCTTACGATAACTTTGGTCAACCTTTGTCTCGCAACTTTCTTGACTCCAAAACTTACCCTATGACCATTGTGATATTAAAATATCTCTTAACACTCTATTATTAGCAGATTATACACTCTTAGTACCATCCAAAAGGTGAAACTTAATTTAAACCTTCCAAAAGAGGGGGTTCTACCCAGGCCATTTCTTTAATACCAAATATGTGTTTAAGGGATTCCTTTGACACAAAACTTTAAATACTTTATATCACCACTCATTTTTAGTCTTATTAGCCTTATGTACTATGCAAAATCATGTACGCCTTATATAACATGCCACACTATGTATATTATGCAAGACGAGAAACATTGAGTCTCACAGTCTCCCCTCCTTAAGAACATTCTTCCACGAATGGGTCACGACAGTCTCTTGGTTGCATTCCTATCTACCTAAATATTAATTTTGATGATATACTTGTTATCCTTGCAAACCATAAATCAATTTCTAAAAATTGCAACTACTAAGCTTTGTATAGTTGTCCCACGACAAGATATACAAATTACACTTCCAAATCATTTAAAATTTGATTAAATTATTGTTAAAAATAACTGCCAATTTTTTGAAATGTGACTCACCTTAAGTTGTAAATAGCTCGGGTACTTCATCATCATTTCCTATTTGGCTTCCCAAGTTAATTCCTCAATATTGTTGTTTCGCCACAACACTTTAACGGAGGCCACTTTTTTATTTCAAAGCTTTCTCACTTGTCGTTCTAAAATAGCCGTTGGTACCTCATCTTAATACAAGTCTTCAGCAATATGAATATCCTTAATGTGAGAAATACGTGAAGAATATCTAATGCACTTCTACAACATAGAAACATGAAACACTGAATGGATTGCTCCCAATTTTGAAGGCAAATCAAGCTCATATGCCACCTTGCCAATTTCTCAAATAATCTTATACTTTCCAACATACCTAGGATTGAGCTTCTCTTTCTTTTTAAATCACATGATACCCTTCATAGGTAATACTTTTAAGAAAACCCAATCTTCTACATCAAATTTTAAGTATCATGATCGAACATCTGCATAAGATTTCTGCCGACTCTGGTTTGTTTGTCGTTGGTCTCTAATAAGTTTCACCCTTTCCATCATATACTAGACTAGATTAGGGCCTAGAAACTTTTCCTTCTCGAGCTCAAACCAACAGAACGACAACCAACACCTTCACCCTTATAATAATTCGTAAGGAGCCATGTGAATTCTAGCTTAGAAGCTATTATTATAATGAACTCGATAAGAGGTAGATGATTATTCCAGCTTCTTTTAAAGTCCAGTATGCGGGAACGTAACATATCACCAATGGTCTGAATGGTACGCTCTGCCTGTCCATCAGTTTGTGGATAAAAAGCGGTGCCAAGATTTACATGAGTGCCCAAACCCTTTTAAAAAGACTTCCAAAATTTGTTGTAAATTGCACCCTACGATCCGAAATAATAGATAATGAAACTCCATGAAGGCAAATGATCTCCTGAATGTAAAGTTTAGCATCATCCTCCACTGAATATGTCACTCTTACTAGCAAGAAATGAGAAGATTTTGTCAGCCTATTAATAATTACCCAAATAGGATCATACTTGCATGGAGTATGAGGCAACCCAGTTATGATGTCCATATTTATCATGTCCCATTCCCATAACGAAAGCACAATATACTAAGATAGGCCTTTAGGTCTCTAATGTTCTGATTTAACTTGCTGGTAGTTGGGACATTAGGCTCCTATCTCTCTAATATCTTTTTTTCATGTCATTCCACCAATAGATCTGTCAGAAGTCCTGATACATTTTTGTCGCTCTAGGATAAGCTGAATATTTAAAATAATAGGCCTCAAAAAGAATCACGGTGTGGAGATCTCTGATGTTTGGCACATATAAATGGACCTAGTTTTAAGGACTCCGCCTCCAATTAGCTGAAATAAAGGATGTTGTTGTTGCGGAATACTTTCCCCCAGTGTCATAAGCTCAGAATCGTCGTGTTGTTGCTATTTTACTGTAGTAACAAAGGAAGATTCTGCTGTATTCTTAACAATTACACCTCCACCCTCTGCATCTACTAGCCACACCTGCAAACTAGCGAGCTAACTTAGATCTTTTGTCATTTTAACTTGTCAGATTCATCATGGCTTAGACTTCCTATGGACTTCCGGTGAAGAGTATCAGCAACAAAATTAGCTTTGTCAGGATGGTATAAAATGTCAACGTCATAGTCCTTTAGTATTCTAGCCATCTCCTTTGCCATAGGTTTAGCTCCTTTTGCTTAAATAAATATTGGAGGCTCTAATGGACGGTAAAAAGCATCAATATGAACCTCACATAGATAATGCCTCCAAATCTTTAGGGCAAAAACAACTACGGCAAGCTCAAGATCATGAATAGGATATGTTTTGTTCATGTTTCCGCAACTTTCTGGAAGCGTATGCAATAACCCTATCATGTTGTATAAAAACACAACCTAGGCAAATTCTCAAGGCATGAAAATATATAATATAATCTTTACTGCCATCTAGAAGAGCAAAAATAGGTACAATGGTAAGCTTTTTTTAGCTCCTGAAAACTCTATTTACATGTTTCAATCCACTGAAACTTAGCAGCATTATGTGTCAATTTTGTCAGTGGTGTAAAGATAGAGGAGAATGCATCAAAATACCTTCTATAATATCCTACCAAGCCTAAAAAACTGTGGACCTAGATCGGATTCAAGGGTCTCAACCAAGCCATCACTGCTTCAATCTTTTGACCATCGACCTTAATACCATAGCCAGTAATAACATGACCAAGAAAAGCTACAAAAGTTGACCAAAATTCACATTTGAAGAATTTAGCATAAAACTTGTTCTCCTGGAGAGTCTGTAATATAGCTCGAAAGTGGTATGCATGCTCAGCTTCTGACTGTGAATATATCAAGATGTCGTCAAAAATCATAATCCTAACTTTATTGTAGAATGGTTTAAAGACTTAATTTATTACATCCATAAAAACTGTTGGGGCATCTGTAAGCTCGAATGACATGAAAAGGAACTCAAAATGGCCATACCTTGTCCTAAATGTTGTCTTTGGAATATCAACATCCCTAACTCGCAACTGGGGTAATCGGATCACAAGTTGATCTTGGAAAAGCATTTGCACCATGTAACTTGTCGAACAAGTCATCAATCCACAGAAGAGGATACTTATTATTGATAGTGACTTTATTTTGTTGTTTGTAATCAATTCACATCCATATGGAGCCATCTTTCTTTAGAGCAAACAGCATCGGAACACCCCAAGGAGATGTACTTGGCTTAGTAAAGACTTTATCTAGTAAGTCATGCAGTTATTCCTTTAATTCTCTTAGCTCTGCTGGAGCCATTTTGTGGGGAGGAATGGATATAGGTTGCATATCGAGAAGCAGATCTATGCCAAAATCAATTTACCTTTCCGGGGAATTTTTCGAAGCTCACCAGGGAGTGCCATCAGGAATTCATTCATAATAGGGACTGGTTGAATGGTCACTGGCTCCTTATCAATATGCCCAGCATGATCTAGATGGTATACACAGCCTTGATCAGTTAGCTTCCAAGCCATAACGTATGAAATAAATTTACCCTTTGGTGTGGCAGCATTACCCTTCTATCGAGGATAGGCTCACCTGAAAAATGAAAGAGGACAAGCTTTGCACAATAATCATTATTAGCATAAGAAGATGCCAACCAATCCATACCCATAACGACATCGAAATCTAGAATAATCAATTCAACTCAATCAAATAGAGATTGGACGTTCATTAATTAACGTTGTACAACCTCGATAGATGTGACCACCTATAATTCAGTCGCCAACTGGCATAGATACCTCAACTAAGCATGGAAAAACTCAGGTCTCATATCAAGCTTACTAGAAATAAATGAGAGTAATATATGAAAATGTAGAGCCAGGATCTATCTATGCATAAACAACATGAGAATGTATCATCAATACACCTATGACAACATCCAGTGATGCCTTCAAGTCCTATCGGCCTGTGAATGCATAAAAGCGATTCTAGCCACCAATAGAACGTGAAATGTATCATTCACCTCTTCCTCCTAATGTGAAGAGGGTGGTCGAGGAGCATGTACAGATGATGAAGAGGATGCGACGGATCCCGAAGGCTGAGTTGGTGTAACTCTGCCTAATTGCGGGCACTAGCTAATAAAATATCTTGTCTTCCCACAATGGTAATACACACCTAAGCCCTTTCTACATTTCCTGGTGTGAAGCTTACCTTACTATGTACATGGAGGATTAAGTTGTCTCATTTGTGCAGAACACTTCTGTCGATGGCTTTCAGGCTGGCCTAAACTCTGCCCTGATCCTGACTGAATATCACGATCAAATTGTTGGCCTTGCATCTATAGTGGGAAAGTACCTATTGACTGAGGTGGATATCAATTAAGTGGGGGCCTAAAATCACCTCGCGGTTCCCTATAATACTCTATAGAATGAGATCTCTTGCTCAGCTCCTTGTCTCTGCGGGTATCACAAATCCAACGAGAAATGACCTCTGTATTCTGAGCGAAAGCCTGTATATGGGAAATAGCTATACCATCCTATAAAGATGCTATAGGATCTGAAAATAATTTACCTGTGATCTGAATGCCTTTTACGTAATCTCTTTCTAGAAATAGATAGTAAAATATCGCGTTTGATAATTTGAGAATCTCCCAGATTTCGTGCTAAAAAGAGGGGCTTTAACATATCTTTCTAACGAATGTTTGAATGCCTGAAGTCTCTTCACGAAAGTTGTTTCTTACATCCTAAGCTTCACAAACACTATATATAAGCAACTTACACACACCTATAATAGTTCATAATTGAGAACAAATTAGCAGATTTTCTATATAGCTTTAACGTAATGAAACATACGTAGAACTTCGTAAAAAAAACCATAAAAGAGCCCTAAGATTATTACCTGAACAAACCAGTTATAAAGCTGGAAGAACCAGCAAGAATAAAAATTTACTACCTTCCAAAAATAGCTCTAAATCCAGCTAATAGGAGGGTAAAATGATTGCAAGACGTAAAGAACGCATTTCTAGGCATGGGGCGAACTTCAACGATAGATATCACTAAAAACATACCTAAATCGCTCAAGAACCTCATGGGAACTCTCTCTTAAGTTTCCTAATTATTTTGGAACAAAAATGAAATGTTTAAGGTCTTAAAATGTCACATTTGCGACTTATAGGCTTCCATTACCCAACCCGGTCTGTGACCCGATTTACTGCTCGGAAAGTCCATAGAAAATAAGTCATAACGTTTTACTCCAAAGTCGGTTTGATGCGTAGTTTTGTGTGTTGCAAACTAGACTCATAGACCTTTGATTTGATAGGTCATGGACTATTTAAATCTTTATATTTTCGGAGATATGGCTGAGATATTTCATCTAAAGTTAAGAAAGATTTGTAAAGAGGCTTACAGTAACTTTGGTCAACCTTTGTCTCGCAACTTTCTTGACTCCAAAACTTAACATATGACCATTGTCATATTAAAGTCACTCTTAACACTCTATTATTAGAAAATTATACACTCTTAGTACCATCCAAAAGGTAAAACTTAATTTAAACCTTCCGGAAGGGCGGGTTCTACTCGGTTCATTTCTTTAATCCCATATATATGTTTAAGGGATTCCTTTGACCTAAACTTTGACTCCTTGATATTATCACTCATTTATAGTCTTATTAGCCTTAGGTACTAACAAAATCATATACAGATTATATATCATGCCACACTATGTATATTATGCAAGACAAGAAACATAGGGTCTCACAATTACAATAAATTTAAAAGAAAAAATGCAAGTCTCAAATGATGTTGTCTCTAAAGTAGAACATGATCATAAATAAGAGAAGGAGGGTTCACTGAGATAATAAATAGCTACCTTACTAATCTATAGAAATGCCTCGAATAAGAAGATAAAAAAGAGTATCATGAAGATACAATCTCATAACCTACACAAATGTAGAAGTAAGGTGAGAACCAGCCACACGGTACCCAAATAATGAACTGTTAAACACAAAGTCAAGTAGTATAGAATATAGGTACTCCTAAAACTCCAACCGAACCTCCATAACAATAACCTGCATAAAACCAGCCTAAAATAGGACACTAACAATTATAGATTAACAACACAAGAGATCAAGTTCACCAATCACAAATTGCACAGAAAGGAGTTGACAAGTTTATAAATGATAAAGATTTGCAATGTAGTGTAATTTAATGCAATGTAATGTTTGACCAAGTGATATACACCCTCTATCTCTCAGTTTGGGACTCACAACAAATTTATTTGTCCATGCATCTATTGCAGTGTGTAATACGATCCTCGAATTATATCATTCGCCATAGTATGCGACACGATGCTCGAAGTGGTAGGTTATCTTTAGTTATTATTCCTCCTTAATTCACATAACTTTTAACTCAACCTTGTCTCATAACCAATGGAAATAAACATGTTCACACAAATAATGAGGAGATGTCCATTTTCATAACAACGCACTATTCATAACAACACAATTGTGATACAACATCAGTAATAAATCAATAAACCTTTCAACTCATTCTTGATACATAAAGCATCAATATGTAAGAAAGTAGCCTTTTATTTATCCCTTTTTCATCATTAGGATTATTCAATACGAACAAGTCAACTCATTACCTATCACGGCCTAAGATAAACCTTATGTGTGACACGGCGATCGAGGCCCCGAAGGAGACCAACTAGTCCGTCTTACATATCATTCATGAGAACATACAAGACATATAAAGCATCATTTGTTTAATAGACTAGAAACAAGCAGAAACAAGCCTCAAGCATTCAATCCATATAAGGGCTTAGTCAAGTCGCAAAGGAGTCAAATATCGACTTTTACACATGGTGTTCAACAATCCTCTACATAGCATAGTCTAACAATGGACAGGAGCTAAGACATGTCCCTAGATCACACCCAATAAAAAGTAAAGTAAATGTCTTAACGTTAAATCAACTAAAAAGATATCATAGGCTCAATGGGCAAACCACTGAAGCATGAGGGCTTGCCAATCACGTGATGTGGTATCAACCAAACTAGCCACGAGGAGAGTGAGGAGCGTCCAACCATACATTTTTAACAATGTAGGGAAAAATGCATTAGCGCATTAGAATATACTAATTATGTGAGCAATGTATGATATACATAGATATAGGTACATATAACATGCATAAAATGATGCATGTGTCATTTGATGCAATACTGTAATAACATAAGCATGAAGTAAAACATGATTATAAGTTGTATGATCAAAGTCTCAAATTATAATCAAGCTTAAAGTAACATAATTATTTTTGGGAGATTATTATAACTGACAATAAGACTATGTGAGAAATAACATGAAATCCAATGTAACCCTACATTGAGAAAGGGGGAGCCCACATGCCAAGGTAGACTCTGTCGTGGTAAATTCATTCATTCAACATGAGGAACTAAATATGGATCCATTAGCCTAGCTTACAAGCCAACCTATGGTGGAATATAGTTCTAGATAAGAGGTTGTTACTAGGATTTCCTTGGGCAGATAACCTAAATATATATCAAAGCAAACCCTATCTCAAGCGTTCTCAGTGCTAAGTCAAATCTCACAAAATAATATATCATAGTAATATAGTCATTCATAAGTCAAAGATAACTTTGATTCATTGAAAATAATCATTCGTAAAGAATAGCTTATAAAAACTTTGGGTGATTCATCAATGTGAGAATTGTCCTTATCATACATGAATCTATAATTAGGTGAGAATTGTCCTTTTACCAAACATTCATTCATTCATATAATTATAGAAGGGGCTTTATAAGACATAACTAAATAACTTTCATAAATCTTAGAAGAAATCTTCGACATTTATTATCAGGATTTATTACAAAATAGGTTAAATGATATGGGTCCAATGTCTAAATAATTTTAAAACATGAAAATCTTAAGATCATGCATAACTATGAAGAATTACATCAATTTGAATCATAAACATAAGAACCCATAATTTACATTCTTGAATCTGTCAAGAACCGATCCTTTAGGTCATGAAGGCGCATGTTAGATCCCACCTACAGGCAAGCCAACCTTGAACCCATGGTATCTATCTGAATCACTAATCATAACACATACTAGCAACATAGCAGGAAACTAATCACATCCTACCCAAAACCTGGAAGTCACCTTTACAGATCTACTATAGGCACAAAACCAACACAAAAGTATATACATAGCCATATAGAATCCAGAATGAGCTCCTACATATACAAGCCAAAACTATAATGTACAAGGCTAGTGTTTGAATACAAAAGACAGCCTAGGAAAAAGAAGGAGACTATAGAATACCTGAAGTTGTTGATGCTCACCAAGTCTCCCGAAGAGTCCACAATCCCCTAAATCAATGGCCACGGCTCGTACCTAGACCTAGACCGTGAGTAGATGCACAAAAGTAGGGTGAGAGGCAATAAAAGGCACCCAGTAGGCATCATCGACCAACTGAATGAATTATAGTAAATATGGTAAGAATAATGTAACGAAATACTGCATTGTGAGTTATCTAAACCCAGGTCAAAAGATAAGCATATTAAGAAAACCATAGAACCCCAATAAACGTACCCAAAGCAATGTGCAACGATTTTAACTGACAAAACCCGAAGATTAAGTGTCAACTATGTTAGTGGCGCCAGGAGAACCTACAGGTAATGACAATATATATTGATCATGCTGGTACGTGGCACTGAATCCTGTAGTATCATGTTAGAATAATTGAGTAAGATTAGGAGGACCCAAATGAGCAGAATAGAGCATTGTACGAGTAACCAATTGACTATACCAAGCGGAACCATTTCACACTATCATATGATCGCGGTATGGTGTTGTACGTGGGTATAAGGCCCTAGTGTCTATGCCTACACACCAACTAAGCCCCCATAAGCCTAGAAGATACACCCACACACAACCAGGGGTGTATAGGTATATGGACATAATGTAACGACTAGACCTAGGGCCTAGTCATCACACGGCAAATGAGATACCCCAAGGTACCTCACCCAAGTCATCTTTAATATCTTAAGCATTCATAGACATACATTAAAGCATTTGCGGAATAAAAATATGGGAAGGGTCTATGGGACCATACTATGATAATGAAAAAACATTAAAAAGGAAATATTAACATTTGTCCATAACGCATAATGACTAAAAGATAGATGGACGGAACCGGTAACAGTCAGTTTTCATCAAATAGAACAAACTCCAATATTTAATAACATAATAAGAAAAATCCTCTAAAGGCCAACATATACATCAATGCCTCAAAAGAAATATAAGCTAGAATAGAAAATGGTAAAGTCCCAAACTAAGGGCTCACCACAACAAAAGCACTAGTCTTGAAAGTCGTAAAACTAACCACGAGCTGGTGGAGGAGCACCTGTCCATACTTGGTTAAATTGTGCAAGAAAAATATACATTAGTACGTTGGAATGTACTAAGTATGTTAGATGTATGAAATGAAGAACTTGAAACCCAGGCCTTAGGAAGAACTTGAAACCCTAGCCTTAGGAAGAACTTGAAACCCTAGCCTTGCCTTGACCCCTTTCTAGAGAGAATATTTGCCTTAGATTTTGAGAATGAGAGAACGGGAGAATCACTAAGGGTCCTAGGACTTTATGGTCTGATTTAGGACCCTTTGAATCCCAAAAATGATGTGGTATAGGAATAGGATTGCAAAAAGGACAACATCGTCCTTCACTAAAACTGTCGGAATAAAACTACGAAAGCCTGATTATTGGTCGTGGTTTAAACCATGGACTTTAGTCCTGTCCATCCTGTTCCCTTTTTCAAAACTTCAGAAACCATCTTGCTAACCCAAAACTACAAAACCTTTTCTATGGACCATCCTTTGACCAACAACCCATAGTTGGACCCGTAGAGTCCCTCCACACTTGGTCAATTTGTTTACTGTTCTAGGATTCACCTACGAAAGGTATGCATGGGTCGTATAAAGGTCTACAAAATGCCCTTTTAATCGTAGGTTGCTTTCTAGCAAACTCTAAATTTCCTTCATGTTTGATACTTTCATACGAGCTATCTACGAGATGTCACTCTTCCTACGGGTCGTCATTAGGTACATGGGTCACCCCACATTTGGAAACTTTTTTCCTTTCCTAAATTTCATGTTTAAGGACCGACCTACGGGCTATAACTCAATCTACGGGCCATATATGGGCCTCATAGGCTGACCCTAGGTCATTTTCTGCCTAACTTTTTTCTACACTCTTAGGCTTCTAAACTGCAGTTATTACAATATCTCCCCCCGGGAACATTCATCCTCGAATGTATTTAAAGGATGGATCTATGGAGTAAATCATCAGCTAATAACCCAGTATGCATGCAAAAATACAACTTAAACATCATTTTATGAAATTTTAAAAATCCACATTTAAATCATATCTCAAAACAGTACATAAACATAAGAATGAGTGTATGCATCATGCAAATTGAAATGCAAGGTAGTAGAGGTTGTAGGAAAGATTTCATAATAGCTTAGGCTTGAGTAGAGTGGAATTGATACAAGTAACGCTTCATCATATCCGCTTCCACTTCCCATGTAGCATCCTCAACTTGTTGATTTCTCCAAAGCACTTTGACGAATGCAACTTCTTTGTTCCTTAGCCTTTTCACTTGTCAGTCTAGGATATCAACCAATATCTCTTCATAACTCAAATCCTCTTCAATGTTCAAATCATGCAAAGGAACTATGGAGTTTGGATCACCTATGAATTCCTCAACATCGACACATGAAAAATCGAATGGATTAAATGCACCTCATTAGGTAGATCCAACTCATATGTCACCTTTCCAACTCTTCCTACCACTTTATACGGCCTTACATACCTAGGTATCAATTTCCCTTTTTTACCAAATTGGATCATCACACCTTTCATAGGAGATGCCTTTAAATAGACCTAATCACCAACTTGGAACGCAAGGTCCCTTCTCTTTACATCGGAGTAGGACTTTTTCCAGCTCTGGGCTGTTTGTAACTTTTCCCTTATGCTTTTAATTTTGTCCATAGCATTCATGACTAGGTCTGTTCCTAGCAATGCCACCTCACCAACTTCAAACCACCCAATGTGCAATCTACACCGTCTACCATATGACGCCTCAAATGGTGTCATTCCAATGCTTGCATGATAACTATTGTTGTAGGAAAACTCAATAAGTGACAAATGCTCACCCGAACTCCCTTTGGAATCCAAAACACATGCTCTCAATATATCTTCCTAAGTGAAAATAGTCCTTTCGGCTTGTCCATCGATTTGGGGATGAAAAGCGGTACTCAACTTCACCTTAGTACCAAGTCCCTTTTGGAAAGATCTCAAAAATTAAGAGGTAAATTGAACACCATGATCCGATATGATGGACAATGGAATCCCATGCAGCCTCACCAACTCTCAAATATACAAATAAGCATAATCTTCGGCAATAAATGTATTCTTGATTGGTAAGAAGTGACCTGACTTTGTCATGCGATCTACTATCACTCATATGGAGTCAAAATGCTTCTTATCTTTTGGCAACACCACTCCCAAGTCCATATTTATTTCTTCCCACTTCCAAGTAGGAATATCAATGCCTTGGGATAGGCTACCCAGCCTTTGATGCTCCACTTTGACTTGTTGGAAATTGGCACACTCGAATACAAATCGGGAAATGTCCTTCTTCATTCTATTTCACCAATAGATCTCCCTCAAATCTCTATACATTTTTGTAGTGCCGGGATGAATTGAATATGAAGAGTTATGAGTTATCTTGCAATATCATCTTCTTCAACTCACCATCATTGGGTACGCACAAACTCCGTTGATATCAAAATATCCCATCTCCCCCTTGTGAGAAGACTTCTATGTTTACATCTATAACGACTCTACCTAGGGACCTAGTGGCCACACAACGAATAAGATACCCTAAGGCACCTCACCCTAGTCATCTTAAGCATTCATAGATATAAATATAAGAAAATTCGAAAGTAAAATGGGGAAGGGTCTATGGGCCTTTTTAGACAATGAAGTAACATTAAAAAACATGAATAACTAACATAGTTTTGTCCATAAAGCATATCAACTAAAATATAAATAGATGGAACCAATAACAGACAGTTTCCATCAAATACAATAGACTCCAGTATTTAAAAACATAGAAAGTAAATGCCTCAAAAGGGGCATAAACGCATCATCTTAAAATAAAATATATGATAGAAAGGAAAATGATAGAGTCCCGAACTAAGGGCTCGCCAAAAATAAAAGTACTAGTCTAGATCGCTAACAACTAGCCACGAGCCATTGGAGCAGTGACTATCCTGACATGGCTAAATAATGCAGGCAAAATATATGTTTGTACATTGGAATTTACTAAGTATATGAGATGCAATGCATGAATGAAATTGTAATGCGATCATTCATAAATATAACATATAAGTGCGTATGAGATGAAAAGTACATAAAGTGAGCTTAAACATGCATAAGAAATAAAGCTCAATATGAATAAGAGTCAATGCATGAGAAAACACATGTGCGAGAATCATATCATAGAATCATAAACTTGTGGGAGAAGACCTTAACCGACATATAAGACCATGTAAGCTACTACATGGAATACAAACATAACACCCCATGTTGGCACGGGGAGACCACTTGCTGGGTGGAACTCCATCAGCTTTGCATGCATTTTAATAACATAAATCGCCTACATGGATCTACTAGCCTAGCCTACAAGGATTCCTATGGTGGCACATAGTTAGGGATAATGAGATTTATCTTTGATGGGTCATGCCCCAACTAACGGGATGAATTCCAATATCAAGTCCACTCGGTACTAAGTCATCCCACGGAATCTTTAAAACATAACTTAGAATCATAAGTAGCAATCATAGGAGTAGCTCTAACTTTCCACCAAGTGAATATTGTCCTTTCATCTTGGGGACCTTCTTAAAACATACTTAGGGCAATTTTCAACATGCTTGTATTTTTGACAAATCATAACTTTAAACTCATCTTTAATGCCCTAATCATCATCAAAAATTATGCAAGACTTTTACCCGAAAACTAGGTGGGCTAGATTTTTAAATGGAACAATCATAAATCACATAAATCATGGATTAAAGACATTAAAATAGCTCACATCATATCAACAATGAAACTCATCATTGGGGTCATCATCAATAGCTTAAATACATGCGTATACTTAGTAAAAATATCATAAGATATCATGAATATCATTTAATAACATAAAACATCATAAAATCGTCATAAGCATGCATAATATCTTAAAAGAACTTAAAGAAAAGGTAAAATACTTTAAAGAAGACTTTATGGGTAGAAAGATACCCATAAATCAATCTCACATACCGTAAAAGACTTGGGAAGAACAAACTTGGAACCTTGGTGAAGTTATTGAAACCCTAGCCTTGCCTTGCCTTGCCTTTCCCTTTTCCATAAGAGAGTAATTTCCTTAGGAAATTTTGAGAATTGAAAGAATGATTAGAATAGATGTTTCTTAGGGTTCAGGATCTGATTTAAGGCCCCTTTGGATCCCAAAATGACTTAGTTTAGGAACAAAAATGGCAGAAATGATCAAACTACCCTTCATTAAAATTACCGAAAATCAACCTATGAAAGCCCCTTCACGGGCCGTGGAATGAACCACAGGCCATAGGTCTTGCTCGTGCTGTTAACTTTTTCAAAACCCTTGAAACTATTTTCTTGGACTCAAAGCTGTAAAACCATTTTTGGGGTCATATAACTTCTTACAGGTCATGATTGGACTTGTAGAGTCCCTCCACACTTAGCCATTTTTATTGTTTTCTTAGACCCTATCCACAAAAGGATTATACGGGCCATACATTGTTTTACCGGCCATTTTGGGGACTCGTAGATCACTTCTAGGGAACTCCAAATTTCCTTCATGTCTGATAGTTCCACTCACGACCCTATCTACAGACTGTTGTCCACTTTACGGGTTATCACTAGGTTCGTGGGTTATCCCACACTTGGAAAAATTTTCCCTTTCCTAAAGTTCATGTTTAAGGACCAAACATATGGGTTGTATCTCCACCTACAAACCGTAAGTCACCCTCATGAACTTGACTTCAAGTCATTTTCTGTCCAACTTTCTGCACTCTAGGTTCCTAAACTAGGGTCATTATAATATCTCCCTCTTGGAAACATTCGTCCCTGAATATACTTAAAAGTAGGCT
Source organism: Solanum rostratum (assembly GCA_029948455.1). Lineage (NCBI taxonomy): Eukaryota > Viridiplantae > Streptophyta > Magnoliopsida > Solanales > Solanaceae > Solanum > Solanum rostratum. Next base: position 56,546,176 of record CM057051.1, read on the forward strand.
CAAAGGATTAAATCATTAGCTAACAACCCAGTATGCATGCAAAAATGTAACTTAAAACATAATTTCATGAAATTTTCAAAATCCACACTCAAAACATGTTTCCAAAACAATCCATAGACATAGAAATAAATGCATGCATTATGTAAAACTAAAGTGAAAGGAATTAGAGGTTTTACAAAGAATTTCTTAATACCTTAGGCTTGAGTAGAGTGGAATAGATACGAGTAACGCTTCATCATATCTGCTTCCGCTTCCCATGTAGCACCCTCAACTTGTTGATTTTTCCAAAGCACTTTGACGGATCCAACTTCCTTATTCCTTAGCTTTTTCACTTGTTGGTCTAGGATTTAACCAATACCTATTCATAACTTAAATCCTCTTCAATGTTCACATCATGCAAAGGAACGATGAAGCGTGGATCACCTATGAAGTTTCTCAACATTGACACATGAAACACCGGTGAATCAAATACATCTCATTAGGTAGATCCAACTCATATGTCACCTTTCCCACTCTTGTCACCACCTTTAGGGCTATATATACCTAGGACTCAGTTTCCCTTTCTTACCGAACTGGATCACACCTTTTATCAGAAACACCTCCAAGTAAATCCAACCACCAACTTGGAACTCAAGTTCCTTTCTTCTCACATCGGAGTAGACTTTTGTTGGCTTTGGGCCATTTGCAATTTTTCTCTTGTGCTTTTAATTTTCTCCATAGAATATTCATTTTTAAGTCTGATCCTATTAATGCCACTTCACCGACTTCAAACCACTCGATGGGTGATCTACACCATCTATCATACAACACCTCAAATGGTGTCATCCCAATACTTGTATGGAAAGTATTGGTGTAGGGAAACTTGATAAGTGGAAAATGTTCATCCCAATTCCCCTTAAACTCCAACACACAAGATCTCAACATGTCTTCCAATGTTTGAATAGTCTTTTCAACTTGCCTTTCGTGCGGGTCGGAACTTACCCGACAAGGAATTTCGCTACCTTAGGACCATTATAGTTACGGCCGTCGTTCATTAGGGCTTCGATCGTCGGCTCCCCTGTCATCAGGTCACCAACTTCCTTGACCTTCCGACACTGGGCAGGCGTCAGCCCCCATACATGGTCTTACGACTTTGTGGAGATCTGTGTTTTTGGTAAACAGTCGTCCGGGCCAACCCGTAATTGCAACGACCCAATTGCAAGAGCGGAGCTCAGTTGCCCACTTGTTTCTCAAGAAGAGATGGGAAACATGCTCAATATCATTTGATTGAATAGTTGACCCAACCCCTTGTTGTTTGAAGTAACCTCCACTTCAATTGGTATTTTTTCACGAAAAGCAGACATGAGATAAGAAATCTAGTGTTTCACTAAGATCATCAGTTTGGGGATGAAAATTGGTACTCAATTACACCTTAGTACCAAGTCCTTTTTGAAAAGACTTCCAAAAGTGAGAGGTAAATTGGACTCTACAATCCGATATGATGGACAATGGAACCCCTTGAACCTTACCAACTCTCAAATATACAAGCGAGCATAGTCTTCGGCACTAAATGTATTCTTGACTGGTAAGAAGTGAGACGAGTATGTCATATGGTCTACGATCACCCGTATGGAGTCAAAATGTTTTTTAGTCTTTGGAAAAACTACTTTGAAGTACATGTTGATCTCTCCCCACTTCAAAAGTAGGAATATCAATGTCTTGTGCTAGGCCACTCGACCTTTGGCGTTCAACATTGACCTGTTGGCAATCAGCACACTTGGATGCAAATTAGGCAATGTTCTTCTTCATTCCATTCCACTAATAAATCTCCCTTAAGTCTTTATACATATTTGTAGTGTTGGTGTGAATGGAATAGGAAGAGTTATGAGCTTCTTGCATTATTAATTTCTTCAACTCACCATCATTGGGCGCGCACAACCTCCCTTGATATTGAAGTACCCCATCTCCCCCTTGTGAGAAAACTTCTACCTTTTCATCCTTCACTAAGGTTGTCAACTCAACCAAGGTGGGATCAAGGTCTTACTTAGCCTTAACCTCCTCAATCAAAGAAGATGCAGACCTATGAAGAACCATTGCATCACCATTTCCAGACTCATTCAATTTTACCCCATTCTAGCCAATCTATGAACGTCTTTAGCCAACTCCCTTTTTAAATCATCTTCAATGTGAGACACACTACTCATGAAAACTCTACTAAGGGCGTCAGCTACCACATTGGCCTTTCTTGGGTGATACTTCACGCTCATGTCATAGTCCTTAAGTAGCTCTAACCATCTACATTTCCTCAAATTGAGATCCTTTTGGGTGACTACATGTTGGAGGCTCTTGTGGTCAGTGAAGACATCCACATAAACCTTATACAAGTAATGTCGCCAAATTTTCAAGGCAAACACTACCGTTGAAAGCTCAAGATCATAAGTAATAATTCTCATGCACTTTCAATTTTCTTGAGCCATAAGCAATAACCTTACATTTTTGCATTAGCACACACCCCAACCCAATCCTTGATGCATCACAATAAATAACAAACCCGTCATTCCCTTCTGGCAATGTCAATATTGGGGCTGAAGTTAGTTGATCCTTTAAAGTTTGGAATCTTTTCTCACATAATTTTCCACAAAAACATTGCTTTCTTTTGAATCAACTTAGTGATTGAGGGCGAAATGGAAGAAAAATCTTACATAAACCTCCTATAGTAACCGGCTAGGCCCAAGAAACTCCTTATGTCGGTAGGAGTCAATATCGTTGGCCAATTTCTCACTGCTTCAGTCTTCTTAGGATCAACCTTGATACTGTCACATGATACAACATGTGTAATGACCCGTTAACTCATTTTAAAAATAAATACTCTCTCTTTCATAAAAGATTCTTTTCATAAATTTAAGTTGGAAATTTTGGACTATTAGATAATTAATTTAGTTGGTGGAACTAAAATAATATTTTAATTGATATCTTATACTATTTATCTCATATTTATCAAAAATAGATTAATAGAATTTATCACTTTAGTATATTAGAATAAGTAATTAAGAAAGAAAAAAAGAAAATAAAATAAAATAAAAACAAAAAAAGAAAAGGGATACAAGGGTTGAAAGGGGGCTGAAGCCCCCAAAATAGAAAACAACGCACAAGGAAACAGAACGACGAAACGAAGTAAAGAAAAAATGTGCGGGAAGAAAAAGAAAGAAAAAGAAGAGAAGAAAAATTATGATTTTCAACCCAAAATATTAAGGTAATTATTCTCATCCTTTCTATTAAGTTTTCATGATATTATGAATAAATTTTTAGGGTAGAAACGTGTATAATTTATGTTAAATTAAGAAAATATAGTCCTAGGGTTCTTAGAATAAAATTTTGATTTGGGGGTCGAATAACAATCCGTTTCAGCTGAAATTTGACGTATACGTTTAGTTTATTATGGATAAACATAATCTAAAAGAAATTTCCAGATTCGAATTAAGGGCTCGGGGTGACTTTTTGACCCGATTTTTGAGCCAAAAATAAATATAGCAATATGGGTGTCATTGGATTCGTATTCTTATGCAGATTATGTATTTGAACAGATTTTGATCATCTGAAAGCGTTACGAAAGACTCAAGATTCGGAGTATTATTATTAGTCAAGGCAAGTGAATTTCTTAACCTTTGTTAAGTATATAGAATCTCGTGCTTCCTTGTGTGAAGGTTGTGAATGATTTTGACATGTTGAGTTAGTGTTGATGTTGTATTAAGACCGTGTTGTTGTGAATTGTGCATTGTGTTAAAATTAGTCATTTTCCCATTATCATGTAAGCATGCCTATTTGCATTGACCTGTGTGACAAGTGTTATGTGAACTGAGAAAGAATAAGAATTAAAAAGGATGTACCATTTTGAGGGTCATATCGCATGCCGCGACGGATACTATATTATGATTCGAGGGTCGTGTCGCACGCCGCGACGGATACTATAATTCGAGGGACATGTCGCACGCCGCGACGGATACTACATATGATTCGAGGGTCGTGTCGCACGCCGCGATGGATGCACGGATTAAAAGTCCCCCATGGGTCCCGGACTGCGAGGCAGCGGATGTGTATCACTAGGTCAGACATGCATCATGATATTTGACATTGCATTGCATCACATATTATCATTATCTATGAACTTGCGAGTATCTTTTATGCAACTTGTGATGGATGCACTTGATCATTATGTTGTTGAACTATAAATATTGGTGTGGGTATTGAGCTACAGGCTATGTACATTGTAAACTGTTAGGTTGAGCTGACTTTATGCAGGTGGTAGTTGTGGAAGTTCTGTTGGAGTGTTAGGAGTACTTGCATTATATATTACTTAATTTTGTGTTTAGTAGTTCACTTGTTGGGTACCGTGTGTTTGGTACTCACCCCTTGCTACTACATTTTTGTAGGTTACGAGCCCAGATCTTCGTGATACCCTCTATTCTTCCTTGTTCGAGGCTTCCTGTGGAGATTGTGTGAGGTAGTTGTTTGCCATCCCAGTTGACTTCTCACTCCTATTTATGATTTTGTTCTACTTTAGAAACAATATCATTCGAGACTTATACATTTCTTTCAAATCTATTGTAATACATTAGAGGCTTGTGTGCGTGACAACCAGGTTTTGGGGAATTTTAAATAAGTTGACTTATCATCCGCAATTAATCTTTTATTTCTATTATCTTCCCGCACTTTATTATGTTAATAGGGTTTTAGGCTGACTTGTCTTGGTGGGTTAAGACGAATGCCATCACGTCCATTTTCGGGTCGTGACAACATGCCCAAGAAAGGCAACCTTAGCTAGCAAAAACTTGCACTTGTCAAACTTTGCATAAAGCTTTTGTTCCCTTAGAGTTTGCAATATCACCCTCAAGTGCTCCATATGCTCTTGCTCACCTCGGTAGTAGATAAAGATGTCATCAATAAACACCACGATGAACATGTCAAGGTAGGACTTGAACACTTTATTCATAAGGTCTATGAATATAGACAGAGCATTAGTGAGGCCAATGACATCACCGCAAATTCATAGTGACCATACCTAATCTAGAATTTTGTCTTAGGAATGTCACTCTCTCTCTCCCTCAATAGGTGATACCCAGATCTCAAGCCAACTTTGGAGAAGTGTGTAGCCCCTTGCAGTTGATCAAACAAATCATCTATTCTCAAAAGGGGATACTTGTTCTTGCTGGTGACCTTATTAAGTTGTCGGTAGTCGATGCACATACAGAGTGACCCATCTTTCTTCCTTACAAATAAAATCAGAGCACCCTATGGAGACCGATTAGGTCTAATAAAACCCTTCTCTAACAAATCTCTCAATTGCTCCTTTAGCTCCTTCAACTCCATGGGAGCCAGTCTATATCAAAGAATGGAGTTAGGTTGAGTGTCGGGTAAAAGGTCGATAGCAAAGTCGATTCCTCTTTCGAGAGGGACACCTGGTAACTCATCCGGAAAGACTTTAAGAAACTCAATAACAATGGAGACTGACTCAAGAGAAGGAACTTTAGACGTGACATCTTTGACTCTTACTAGATGGTAGATGCACCACTTGGAAATCATTTTTTGAGATTTTAAGAAGGAAATGAATGGACCCCTGCATGAAGAGTTACTGTCCTCCCACTCATGAATTGGCTCATTTGGGAATTGGAACTTGACTCTACGGGTTTGACAATCAATGGAAGTATAAGAGGCTTGCAGCCAATCTATCCAAAGAATCACATCAAAGGCTACCGTTGAATGCTCAACTAAGTCACAAGAGACCACTTTATGAAAAATAGAGATGGTACAATTTCTATACACTCTTTGAGAAACAATGGACTCTCCTTCAAGGTTACTTACTTCATAGTGTTCATGGAGGACTTCGGGACATGCATGGAATTTATTGGAAAGAAATAGGGTTACAAATGATAAATTTGCTCCCAGATATAAAAGTGCATACGCATCAAAATCAAAAACTCTCAACATACAGGTGACAACATTTGGAGCCTCTTCAACCTCTTGGCGTCACGGAGAGCATAGAACTGGTTGGTCCTTTGGGAACCTTGGACTTGCCCACCTTGGCCTTGGAGCTTTGAACCGTTGCTTCTACGATCTTTGGCATGGTGGCTGAGCTTCCCATATTTGAAGAAAGTATCCTACCCAGCTACGCATTATCCCTTGTGGATTCTTCCACACATGGGGTAACTTGGGTGGGGCTTAGGAGCAACCCCATTGTCCTTAGTGGTCCAGGGAGGAGGAGCGTTAGTAGACCCTTGGCACCTTCGAACTTGTGACCACCACCAAATCGGAGATGCCAGAGATGAATTTGCTCATGCGAGCCCTCAGATCCGCAACCATAAAGGGAGCATACTTGGAAATCTTGGTGAATTTGAGGACATACTCCCTCACAGTCCCTTGCTTGAGGTTGATAAACTCTTGGACCTTCTCCTCTCTATGCTCAATTGGGAAGAACCAATCCGAGAAAGCAAACTTGAACTCTTCCTATCCAATAGGACCCACATCTTGGCCCCTCTTATCTTCCCATTTGTCATACCAAATCTTGGCCATTCCTTTGAGTTGGTAGGCCACCAACTCGTCTTTCTCCCCTGAAGGGATACCATCACCGCAACTATCAAGTAGGCTTCTTCAATGAAATCAATAGGGTCCTCCTCCGACTTAGAGTCGTAGAGCTCTGGAGGGTTCATCCGTACAAAGTCGCGCACTCTCGCGATCAAAGTAGGCACTTTGGGAGGAACGGCTATCTCCCGATTGGCTTGGTTTTCCAATGCTTGGGCCAACAAAGTGAAGGAGGCTCGGAACTCCGCATGAGACACTCCATCATCTTGTTGGAGTGGAGGAACTTGTTCTTTGGGAGTGCCTCTTTGGTGTGAAGCTCTCCTTGGCAGCATGATCATGAAATAAGAAAAAAATCATCGTTAATTATGGGAATTCCTTAGTAAACTCTAAAGGTACGACATGAATAAGAAAAAAGGAAAGACTTTCCTGAACCGTCTCATCGCCTCTCACTCAAAATAGTGGTGCGCTTCACAACCTTGAATGAGACTCTACTTAACGGGGAATGCATGAACATCTGAAGAATATTTTGAAACCTCGCGCTCTGATACCAAGTTTGTAATGACCTCGACCTAGGGCCTACTCGTCACACGATGAATCACATAGCCACCTCACCTAAGCCATCTTAAGCATTCATAGGCAAAAACATAAGGAAATGCGGAAGTAGAATGGGGAAGGGTCTATGGACCTTTTTAAGACAATGAAGCAACATTAAAAAGCATGAATAACTAACATAGTTTTGTCCATAAAGCATACCAACTAACATATCATCGAACGGAATCAGTAACAGTCGGTTTCCATCAAATAGAAAAGACTCCAATGTTTAACAACATAGAAAGTAAATGCCTCAAAAGGGGCATAAATACATCATCTCAAAATAAAATACAAGGTAGAAAGGAAAATGATAGAGTCTCAAACTAAGGGCTCACCACAAATAAAAGTGCTATTCTTGAATGCCATCTACAAGCCATGAGCTGGTAGAGGAGTGTGTGTCCCTACATAGTTTGGTCATGCAAGCAAAATATATGTTAGTACATTGAAATGTACTAAATATGTGACATGCAATGCATACATGAAATTATAATGCCATTATTCATATATATACATATAAGTATGTATGAGATGTAAAGTACATTAAGTGAGCTTAAGCATACACAAGGAATAAAGCTCAATATGAATAAGAGTCAACGCATGAGAAAACACATATGCAAGAATCATATCATAGAATCATAAACTTGTGGGAGCAGACCTTAACCAACATATAAGACCATGTGAGCTACTGCATTGAATCCAACATAACCCCCTACATTGGCACAGGGAGACCACTTACCACGTGGAACTCCGCCAACTTCGCATGCATTTTAATAAAATAAATGGCCAATATGGATCCTCTAGCCTAGCCTACAAGGGCTCTTATGGTGGCACATAGTTAGGCACAATGAGATTTATCTTTAATGGGTCATGCCTCAACTAAAGGGATGAATCCAATCTCAAGTCCACTCGGTGCTAAGTCATCCCACAGAATCTTTAAAATATAACTTAGAATCATAAGTAGCAATCATAGGAGTAGCTTGAACTTTAGGAACCACCAAATGAGTATTGTCCTTTCATCATGGGGACCTTCTTATAACATATGTAGGGAAATTGTCAACATGTTTATATCTTTGACAAATCATAACTTTAAACTCATCTTTAATGCCCTAATAATCATTATAAATTATGTAAGACGTACTTGAAAACTTGGTGGGCTAGGCTTTTAAATGGAACAATCATAAATCACATAAATCATGGAAAAATACTTCTCTACAGATATGTAAAATAGCCCACATCATATCAACAACGGAACTCCTCATTAGAGTCATCATAAATAGCTTAAATACATGCATATACTTAGTAAAAATATCATAGGATATCATGAATATTATTTAATAACAAAAAACATCATGAAATTATCATAAGCATGCATAATATCTTAAAAAAATTAAGAAAAGGTGAAATACTTTAAACAGGACTTTATGGGTGGAAGGATAGTCATAAATCAAGCTCACATACCATGAAACACTTGGAAATAACAAACTTGGAACTTTGGTGAAGAACTTGAAACAGTAGCCTTGCGTTGCTCATTTTCTTGAGAGCTTTAGGAAAATTTGAGAATTGAAAGAATGAAGGAGTGCATTGGCCTTTTCCCAATGGAAGGAGTTCATTGGATTCCATTTAGTAGTTCACATGGTCTTATTGTCGGTTATTCTCTATTCCCATAAGTTTACATGACCTTATTATATGTCTTTTAATTCGTGTGTTTAACATGCATTTTTGCATATTGACTTGAGTCATCATCCTTGTGTATGTTTAATCTTATTTCATGAATCTTTAATCTTACGTATACCTATATGTTATGTTTCACTATGATGGCATACTGTTTCGTCCATGTAATGCATCTCACATGCTTAGTACATTCCAGCGTACTAATGCATATTTGCCTGCATAATTTAACCATGTAGGGACAGGTACTCCTCCACCGGCTCGTGACTAGTAATTAGCGTTCGAGACTAGCTTTTTGTTGTGGTGAGACCTTAGTTCGGGACTCCTTTATGTATTTTCATTTACGGACAATGTATTTACGACCCTTCTAAAGCTTTTACTTTCTATGTTGTCCCTTATGGATGTTCTTTCTATTTGATGGAAATCGACCTTACGGATTCCCTTCTTATGTATTAGTGGTATGCTTATGGACAAAATGATATTTTCTAGATTATTTGGTTTTAAGTTGCTTCATTTTAAAAGATGGCCCATAGCCCCTTTCCCTTATGTTTTTTCGTAATGTCTCTATTTAATTTCTATGAATGCTTGAGATGCTTAAATGGCTTCAGTGAGGTGTCTCTGGGTATCTCATTCCCCATGTGATGACTAGGCCCTAGGTCGGATCATTACACTTTCTCTTTCGATGACACCCCCATAATTGCAACCATCTTGTACACCTCATTAATGAAATCTTGTGAATCCTCGTCCTCCTCCAAAGGGTTCATTCTTGCATAATCTCTCACCCTAGAAACTGATGTAGCCATATTAGGAGGAGCAACAACACCTTGGTTCAATTAGTTAGTCATGGCTTGAGCAAACATAAAGATGGCGATCTGAAACTCCACATTAGTGACTTGCTCGGCTTGGTCCTCATGCATTGTTACCCCTTTGCAACGACACCCTTTGTGGAGATATTTTCTAAAAATAGCTTGTTGTTTGGATTGTTTTATCCTGAAAGGGACAAGTCAAGAGTTACCTAATTGGATCGGTAAAATTATACCATAGTAGGGAGATATCTACAGCTCAGCATTTGATGCGGCATTGCAAATGGCTTGACTTTCCATTTTGGAGAATCAACTTTGGATGGCCTTGGACATGAAAATATTTTCTTTATTTTTACCATTTTATTTTTCAACTATAATTTGTTATATTGTGGTATATGCATCAACAAGATTTGTATATTTGGTATTTGGACCCGTAAAGCCTCCTACATTTATCATTGCACAAATCTAATTTTGAATGTGCCATCGTCCATCCATAGAAAGGAGTTACAAAGGAAGCCAATGTTAAAAAGAGGTTTTTTCTTTTTTTGGTACTATATTGCTTCAGCCTTCAAATCGATCAAATGTATCTTCATTGATGACTAATTAATGTCAATTATCCTTGTGACAGAGCCTATTGTAACCAAAAAACTGAGGTTACAACGCTCCACTTGATTGAATCCACGCCACAGAAAGAGATCAGTTGGCAAAACCTACATGGCTTCCCTATCCTAAGTGCTCCATTTAGGTTAGGAAGACTCCAATTGCCATTCCAGTCGTCCACTTGGAACATCAATTTCAGGAAGACATTCTCTTAGTTCTCCATTATTCATCTGATGCACTACCTAGCAACATATGTGGGATTCTGAAACACATATGAAGATGCAGGGGCAGAGGGAGGACAAAAAGAGTCCTACACCACACAATGCTTTTTCATTTTATCTATGGCGGGGAGCTGTCAACTTGAGGAAGACAGCGCATCAAAACACATTAAAACACAAGTTTTAAATGTATAAAAATAAAATAACAGTGTTACGAAAACAAGATGACCAGACGATGGATGGACCAATAATTACAATGGGTTCACAGCCAACGACTAGAACCCAATCCTATGACTGGTTTAATAAGTAAGCCAACCTCCATGAAGACCAATCTGCATTTGGGTTCATAGGGTGACACAGAATAAAGCTGTTGTCATGCGTCTTCTTTACTCCTTTATTCCCATTAAGCTGGGAGTAGCAGCAGCAGCACCTTGCAGATCAGACAAGGAGAAAGACCTCCATGCATTGAATTTTTGTTCAGGAGGCGATAACGAGGACTCCTTGCTATACCTTCGTGTCTGCGGTGGAAGGGGAGGACGAGTGAGACACGGTGATGATGGGCTTGAGTTCAAAGACTCGGAACTATAGTTACTGTCGGAGCAGCTCATAGTTGCAGCTAGAGCTGATGAACTTCTAGAGTTGATCGGTCTCTTGTAAATCCCACTATTACCGGCACCTGGGATGGAACTCCGATTTTTTCCAAAGAAATTGTTCTGAGCCAGCAGGTTCTTGCGTTTCCTGGTGTATGCATCCTCTGGCTTGACAATTTCTTTGACAGAGGAAATTGAAGCCGCATCTGCTAGACTGGTAAAAGACTTCGATTTACCAGTATAAAACTTTGATATGCTCCTCCTGGAAATAGGCAGACGGGCACAATTAGTGCTTACAAATAGGACAAATAGATTGCTTATATAGCTTCTATGAGCAACAAAACTCTTTCCCATTTAAACTCCTGCACCCGCTGGTCCAGACAAATCATCTTCATAGAGAATACTCAAATACTAAAAAATAAATTAAGTTCCAAGGCTAAGATTTCATATTGATTCAGAGAACATGTGAACTTTTGCAACAACAATAAGAATAGTAGTTGAAACCAACAATCAATTCTCCAGTTAAATCAACGCACAACAATATAAACTAGGTGATGTTACAAGCATCAAGGAACATCTCAGGAGTCGGGAGAATGTAAGCCCCTTTATTTTCAGTAACAAAAATATTGGGGTCTAATCATCTATATGCACAAGGCGTTGTATCCATTATATGATGCATATGCACCAATTACGTAGCCATACTCCAAGGAACAAATCCAAACTAACAAAAGAATACTCAAAAACATTTCACGTGAGCCTGAACAGGAAAAAACCCAGAATAATCAAATACATTCTCAAAAACATTGTACACATGCTTTAAATACCTCGAAAAGAATAAAGTGCATTCATATCTCTCATGATTTCTTGGTTGTCGACGCATGAAAGATCTTCAACACGCAGATGAGTATAAGAGGTCAAATAGTTTAGCTCTAAACAGCCAGGCAATACATAGTGCAAAAGACTTGCTTATCCAACCCACGTACCCCCAAAGCCACATCCTAAAATGTCAACATCAGAATTGTATCACACTTTCATCAAGCTTCTGCTTACTATAACAAGTAACCATCCTACATAACATGAATTTACTAGAATCAACTTGTAACTTGAAGATCGTCAGACCAAAAATCCCAAGTAAGGTTTCCAGAGACCAAACTCTGAGATTTTCCGTCGAAAAGAATAAGCTATGAACTTTAAAAAATGAGTCAACTATCACCTTCTGTTTATAAAATGATTAAAACCCACACGAGATGTTAAAAAAGGTGGATGGCCAATCCCCAAGTCCTTAACCCACAAAATGAAGGGACTTGCAGCATACATAACCTCCAGAGACTGCACAAGCCACATCCACGGTTAATCCTTAATTCCTAATACAGAAACCATCTAACTGATACCTTCTCTTTTTCTTTTTCTGAAACAAACCATCTAACTGATCCATTCACAGATATCCCAACATGCCTACTGCAAATACATTCAGCACCAGTTTTTCGCTGACGCTGACCTTTTAACATTTTTGGCTCATTTTCCTCACAGTATCACCAACATAACCAAACTACAAACTAAAGCAACCTTGATAGTGATAAATCTTATTAGTATGTAAATTAGATAATCAAGAGATAGCAGATTAACCATAAACCCCCAAACTAACTACAGAAAAACGACCAAACATTTGCAGATCTGTGTATGGCGGAAGGATCTTGTTAAAATAATTTCTACAACAGAACTATTAAAAGAAAATTAGTTTCCACTACAACAACATATCCAGCGAGTGTAGGCAGACTTTAGCCCCTGTGAAAATGAGGAAAAACAACTTTCCACAATCATCAAAACGCTATCTCAAAAGGCACCTACTTTTATACCAAATAAACACTAAATTAATTTTTGCCCTCCTTCATATCAGACAAAAAAAAGGGACCTAACAAATAAAACAAAGACAACATCAACAGTTATAAGAAAAAAATAAATGAATAATCCACATACTTGATAGGCAAAACCTCCTCTAAGGTGTTCAAATTATCCAAACCTCCAGGCTTGAATGGACTCTGTACTTCCTCGCCATCCCCATCCGATGATGATCTACCGGCCGGCGAATCATCACTGTTTCTTCCGATCGATGAAGAAGAGGAAGAAGAGGAAGAAGATGAGAAGGAAGAGGTCCGATCGTCCTCTTGGTTCCTAGGATCTCCGATGCCGAACTCCGGCGACTTATAGATCGGAATAGACGTCATTCCGTGGGGGAATCCAGTGTTTTCGATCCGATGATCAGTTGAATTATTCCTTCCCAACACAATCGACATATCTTCAGTTAGAGAGAGAGAGAGAGAGAGAGAGAGAGAGAGAGCGCGCTGTGGAGACAAAAGGGAAAAATGGAATAAAATGGGGGAAGATGAGAGCCTTATCTTTATCCAGAGAGAGTAATAGAATAGTAGTAGTACAAGTTGGATAATAAACAAACTTATCTTTCCATTTCTATTAAAGGACAAAGAGACGAAACAAGCATGCATCACGCGCCAATACTAGTGCTTTTAACAACCAATCTGGACCGCTCCTTCCATGGATGTTCGCTTAACCTTTTCGCTATTTTTTAAATTTATAAAAGGCTATTTTGATTATTTTGATTTTGTTAAATAAAAGATTGAAAAAGTCTTATCTATTTTTAAAAATTCTTAAGTTAAATTAGATTATTTTTAAAAAAATTTAATATATCGTTCGTTTTTATTTTATGTGGCATTCTTTGATTTAGCATGATATTTAAAAAATAAAAAAATTGAAATTTGTAATCTAAAATAATTCTTAAATATTTGTAATTGAGAATCATTTCATCAAGGGTAAAGGGGGAATTTTCAAGTTAAATTATTTCTAACTAGAATAAGATGACATTCATTTTTAGACTGATCAAAATGAAAAAGGTGTCACATAAAATAAAACAAAAAAAATATTTATTTGTATTAGTTACACATCATATTTAATACAATATATATATATAGACACACACATAGGGGTGTTCAAAATCGAACCGCAATCAATAAACCAATTTAAAAATTGACTTATGGATATTGGATTATCTAATAAATGATTGGGGAACTGATTAAAAAATTATAATTAACGACTTATTAGTATGGGGACGGAGTATTCAATTTCCTTATCAGGTAAGCTGTTAACCCATTAAAAATTATCATATTTACATTTTTATTTTAGGTATATTAGCCTCATTTAATATTAAACCATAATATATAAGGTTGATGATATATTTTTTCTTTGTTAGTCCTAGCTCCTAATGGATAACTTATTTATTTTTCATAATTATATATATTTTTACATTATTAATTTTATATAAGACAAGTGTTAAAGTATGTTTAATTTTTTTTTTCTTTCAGTACTCATTGGCCCACTGCATTTAATATAATGAAAAAAAAGTCATCTTTTTTGTAAGGTGTGATTATTTATTCATAAAAAAGGTACCATAGAGATTAGAGGTTAACTGATGCACCGCCTGATACCCATCTGATAATTGCTAATCCATTATCGAACCAACCAGTATTTTATAGATTGGCTAATGGATTATTAAATTTAGAAATATTATCTGATAAGTCAAATCGTTGTGTGAAATTATTCACCCTACACTTAATTATAATGTCAGTATAACTAATATCGACATTAATAATTCCCATTATCCACCCCCGTTGAATAATTCATGTGTCTTTAATAGATCTATTATTCATTGTATTGTTGAATACATTTTATTTGGACATGTAAATTATGATTTGCTATAATTAAGCATTTAAATAATTAACAAAATATTTATATTAGATATGTTTTATTTAAATTTGAAATTATGTGTCTTTCCAAAGTTTCATTACATGAAATATGTTAATCACTTTTAAAATATCATTTTATTTACTTGTTGACTGCCTAATAAGCGTTGGAGAAGAAAATATTCCGCGGAAAGCATCTAATTGGATCATTGTATTATGTGTTTAAATATTTAATTGTGATAAATCATAATTCGATTATCTAATGAAATTTAATGATAAATTTGAAAGACTATTGATATAGTGAATCCAAAAAAAATTATGTCTTTATACTAAATCAATACATACGTAATAAGTGAATATAAATGATAATAACTAATAAAAAAAATATCGCAAAACATACTTAATAAAATAGTGTAATCATTTAAAGAAGCATAATTTAAATACAAACTAATTTTTTTTTTGCATAATTTGAAGATATTTTTAACCTTTAAAATATATATCATGTATTGATTTAATTTTCTCCGAGGAATATATAAAATTAAACGTCATAAAATATTCTAGAAAGTAAGAAGTTTATTAGGACATGGCAACAACGATTCAACTAGTCAAATGTGGGAATGAAAGATGAAGTCAACCAAATTGGAAGTTGGGAGGAAGTGGATATAACACAACGTTAGCATCAATTTAGGGTTTATGTTTTCCTAGTCAAAGATTAATTAGTCAAAGTAAGTTAGGATTCCAGCTGAGGTTAAGGGGAATAATTAATTTTGAAAGAGTAATGGAATAGTTTTTAAATAATTTATTGTATCTTTTTTTATGTAATTATCTATTCTGGTGTATCATTTAACACTTGACGGTTAATATGAATCCTTAGTATGTTGTTATTGAATATTAATTCTGAAGATTCTCAATAATCAAATCTCCTGTATAGCGCAAAAGTTGTTATTGTTTGTTTTTAAAATAAAAATTAAATTTGCTTTTTGGTGTCTTTTCCAATTTCAAGTATGAACGATTTATTCATGTTGTTATGAATGGGTCAATGGAGGAAAGAATTTGGGTTAGAAAACTTTCTAGTAGTAACTTGAAAATTTTGAGTCTAGGTTAAACTTGGATGAAATTTGAGTCTGATTAGGTCTAGGGCGATCTGACAATGGATTAGGGGTTGATTGTGAGTTTGATTTTTTGAATTGATAGTTGTCATGATTCAAACTAGGTCCTAGGCGTGACACGGTGATCAGAACCCCAAAGGACCCAATCAAGCCATCTTAGCATATTATACATGAGCATACATAAGATAATTAAAGTAATAGACTAAGACATACAAGAGGAAATAAGGTCTCAAGAAAATCTCAATAGAACAAAGTAAAGCTAAGCAATATGTGCAAATAAACTGGCTTATACTTTGATGTTTAAACATGTCTTTACTAACATAGGTGGGGGCAAAAAGGACAAGTTCCTAGATCACCCTCAATATAGGAAAAGAAAATGGTCTCAAAGTGACAACATAGTCTAAAGATAACAAGAAAAAAAAAACATGATAGGCTTGCTCTCAAAACATGAGGACTCATCAATCAATCTTCAAGTCAAAGTCCAAACTAACCACGAATGTAGTGAGAAGGAGCATCCACTCCTACATTATAACACAATGTAGGCAAAAGAAATATGTGTTAGTACTTTAAATATGCTAAGTAGGTAAGCAATATGCATAAACGAACATAACATGATATGGCATATGAATCATAAGACGTAAGACCATTGATTAAGTAAAACACGAGATGAATACAAAAACCAATCATGTGGTCAATGCATCAAAATCAAAATAAAAGCGTTGAAGGTAAACTTAAACATTTTGTAGGATACCAACCTTAACCAACAATAAGACCATGCGAGTTATAATATTGTTGACACCCAATTTTAACCGACCGACAACATATTTTACATGACCATTTGATTAAAATAGGTATTTTCGAAGCTTTTGAAATAAGTAAGTTTATTTTCAACTCTTATCAAAATGATTGCGGATTCTATAAGATTCTTGAGTTTTCAAAAAATAAATATAATATATTTGATAATTATTTTATCAATCGTAAAACTACCTTTATTATTATTATCATCTTTATCGTTATTAATTTGATTTAGCGAAATTGTCAAACCATGATAGTAATGTTCGTTATCTACTATATTAATTATTTTATCTCTTAAAAAACGCATAATATTACCAATTTTTTAGCAATCTCAATACGTTCAAATAAATTTTTTATATATATATTAAGTATTATCATTGAATAAAAATATTATTTCAAAATAATATACATTTTAATTATTAATTAGATGACAACTAATTCAATTCGTATCTCATTTTGTTCAAATTTATTTAAATTTTAGCCAAATTCTTTAAAATTATTTCAATTATAGCCATTCCTTTACCATTTTTTGCACTCAAGTCAACTTATGGCTAAATTTTAAATTTTTACAATTTTCTGGCTAGTTTTTAAATCCGGGTACCCATTTTTTTAATCCGGATCCGACCCGAACCCGTTTTTCATTTTTTTTTTTAACTCATAACCCCCCTAACCCTATCTTTCATTTTTTCCCCATCCTCACCCTAGCGCCGCCGCCGCTCCCCATCACCACCGGCAGCGGCGGCCCTCTCTCCCATCTCCTCCGTCTCTCCTCTTCCTTCTCGCACTCTCTCCCCTTTTCTCTCCCCGCCGGCGCCCCTCACACAACAAACCCTTCCGATCCACCACCGCCATGGCTGCCGCAATCCCTTCGTTGCCGGCGCCGCTGCCAGCAGCCATGGCTGCCATCGTTCTTCTCCAAGCTCCTTCCAACCACCACCAGCCGCCACGCGCAGCTCTCTCTCTCCGCCCCCCTCTCCTCTTCTCCTTCCTCACCATCTCACAACAACCACCGCAAAACCCCCGCGCGACCTCTCTCCCCGCTGCTAACCATGGCAGCCCCATCTCTCTCTCCTCTTCTTCTCCTCCAGCCGCGGAAACAACCACCCTCAACCCCAACGACCGCAACTCCTCCACCAGCCAGCTCCGCCAGTGAAGAGCCCAGAGCAATGACAACAAGTTCGAATTTTGACAACGGATAAAGTAGGTTCGATCTCACATTTTACTGTTTTTACTCTTTAATTTTAAGCAATGTGATTACATCTTTGTTGTATGACTTGTGTAGTAATTTTATTCTTATTTGAATACCGGCCCTAACTGTTCATTTAACTAGTGTTGATTTTGTCACAATTAATTCCTGACCGTTCAAAGCAACTAGTAATTTTTTTAGCATATCGAAATCTTGGTAGGGTAATATCCAATTGTTTGGGTGCAAAATCAATTTGAAACATGCTTGATGCCATGATTCAAGTTAAGGGTCATGTAATCTTATGTTCTGTCTGGTTGATTCTCTTGCTATGTTTAAATCCAGAGGATTTTTTTTTACTTGCCCTACTATGGTAATTTGATCAATTTCAGTTCCCAATTATGGTTAATTTAAAACTCCCGTAAGTTAATAATCTTTTTTTTGGACTGATTTATTCTTACTCAATCAATTGATTTATGGTAATAATCTTTCTTTTTAGGACTAATTTATTTATGGTAATAATCTTTCTTTTGGACAGATTTATTGATTTATGGTAATTGTAATAATATTTTTGGATTGATTTATTCTTACTCAATTAATTGATTTATGGTAATTTTGAATATTTGGTTACCTTTTATAATGCGTGTCCTCTCTACTATTTAAAGGAGAAGTCTTTCACAACTCAAGACTTACATATTCTTTTTGAAAATCAAGATAACAAAGAAAATCTCTTTAACTTTTCTCCCTCTCTTAGCCACTACTTTTCTACGATAAGTTTCTCTTTGCAACACCTTCTGTCAAGTTGAACTGTAAGGTTTCATTCCTATCTGTTTTATATGTGATTAAGCTCCTTATACTTTATTTTTTGGTACTGCTGGCTCTTTTAGTATCGCAGGTTATGATTTAAATTAAGGGTATGAAGAGTCGCCTAGGGAGGGGATGAACGTGGAAGGCCATGGAAGAATTTGAATTTCTTTTTTTCGTTGTTGTAATTATCATTATTGTTTTTTTGCTCTTCTCTTTCTTTTCTCAGCCTTGTAATGATGACATAGTGGAATCAGGGTTATTATCTGTTGGGGAGGGGGGGGGGGGGGGAGGGGAATTATGTATTATTTTTCGCGACTTCATGTAGGCAAACCAAACTTAGGATTAAAAGAAAAAGAGAATCATAAGAACAAAGTGATTAATAGTATTATTATTCGGTATGTTAAACATCACGCGTATATGATTCATTGTGTATCTTGTTGCTCCTAGAAATTATGTTTAGGTTTCATCTTTACATGCCTATGATAATTAAAAATCCATATTTAGATTTTAAATTTGATTTGTCGTACTTTGACTCGTGTTTAAGTTTTAATTTCTGGACCCATATTTAAGTTTTAAATCTAGCATGTCATATTCAGAACTCTTTTTAATCATCACAACTAGAAATCCATTTAAGGCCTTTCATACTTAGGATCATATTCAAGATTTAATGATCATGCTTAGAAATACTTGCTTAGGATTTAATTTGTCATCGCATCCTTGTTTTAATTTACCTTCTAATTTGTCGTACTTAGAAATCATGCCTATAGGACTCAAGCTAATTTTAGCGTATATATAACGTACTTGTCTTCAATGAATGACCATTAAATATTTTTCAAACCAATATTTGAAATATTTTGCTTAATGATGATTTAGGACTTACGTTTAATATCGGTCTATTTTTTTGTGTTTGGAGGCTTACTTGAAACCATATATGTTAAACATTTGTCTTGGTTGCTCTTTATATTGACGCGAGTCTAATAGGAAGCCTAGTCTAGAATCCTACCAAAATAGACATCCCATGCCTCTTGGACATTAGGAGGGACGCTAGGCATCTTTAGGACACGCTAGTATTTTATTTTTCTAGTCCGCTTTTAAGTTAACTAATAAAATCAACTTAGGAGGGGGGTAGGGGTAGTTAGGACCTCGGAAAGGATGATTAAACTCGGGCTAAATAGGACAAACTCCGGTTTTGTCCTTTGGCTTAATTAAGCCATATGAAGCCTTCTCCGAAAAAGCCGAGTAACTGATCCGAGAATTTAAATAACCCAACTTGTTTAATTCATTTATTATTTGTGTTTGTTCAAACCTTGGTCACTTAGAATCAATTTAGAAATATTAAAATATACGAGATCTTTACTTGTGTTTCCACCCCCACATAAAATGCGAGACACGGTCGGGACCCGCCTTTGTGGACCTCGAAGGGTGCTTAACACCTTCCCTTCGAGGTAACTTGAGCCCGAACCCTTATCTCTGGTTAACTTTTTCGACCCTTAGGTTAGAATGGTGTCCTAATGCACCCAAACATTAGGTGGCGACTCTCTTCAATTTGACGCCGTCCAGGATCCTATTTCTCCGCGAGGAAAAAATGGGGTGCGACAAATATGAAATCTAATGTAACTCTCACATAGAGATGAGAGAGGCTACTTTGCCAAGGTAGACTCCATGAGAACTTTTAACATCATGAGTTATATGCGGATTCAACTATCTAGGTTAATAATCCAAACCTACGGGGCATATAGTTTTGAATAAGTGGTTGTTACTAGAATTCTCTTGGGAAGCATCCTTTGTTTTTCAAACCGAATTCCACCTCAAGCCCCTCGATGCTAAGTCAAATTTCAATGGTATAGAAATCATATATCAATGAAACATATCATAAACTTGAAATCATTAAGTCATCGTCATAAATATGAGCTCTTTAAAACCTTGGTGATTCAACCAATGTGAGAATTGTCTTTATCATATCTCAAATTCATAAATAGGTGAGATAAATTATTTCACCATTTTTTATTCATACTTTAAGGACTTCTATAAATCATAACTAAACATCTTGATTGATGAAACTCAAGTGAAGTGCTTTTTTCATTCATTATCATAGCTCATAATAAACCTAGGGTAGCTTTCACGGTTCCATCTCAGGTAGCTTTCACGGTTCCATCTCAAATCAATATTAAAATATGTAATTCAATTAAATTATGCATAATCTTAAGGAATAATATCAATTGAAATCATAATTAGAGGAGGTTTCTCAAGGAAACTCATGAACCCGTAGATAGCATTGAAGATAATTCATTTGAAAATCATTGAAATGATGTAGTTAATTATAATTCATGCATAATCAAATTAATAATTATAAAATAAAAAACATAAGTCATGCAAGAGAATGAAAAATCATCAAAACTCATGAAATTCATAATTGAAATTGATAGAAAAAGTTGAGAATTCTTTTCTCTTGAAGGGTAAAGAGGAACCCACGGATGAATATTCATATACCTTGAATGAATTCCTCGAAGAAAATTAGAGAAGAAAATCTTGGAGATTGACGAACCCTAATTAGTCTTTATTAGAACCTTGGGAAGAGGAACTTGAAGAGAAGTTTGGTGAACTGATGGATTAAATGGGAATGGGGGTGTAATAAAAAGAGTAAAAACAATTATGTGTAGGTCTATAGGGCCAAAAGGGCGTAATTTAGAAGTTTGAAGGATAGAAAAGAATCAAAATTCCTTTAATTATAATTTACTGAATTGGGATTACGATTGAATCTACGGTCGCAGACCTATTTACGATCTGTATAATAAATTTGTGATTTTGATCGAATTTCATGTCTCAGGATCTCAAATTACAGGCCCATTTTATGACTCGCAGACTCATCTATGGACCCGTTCTATGAGTTTGTAAAAAAGTACTGCAATCATGAAAACTAGATCAAAAATTACAAATCAAAACCACAACCCATAATCCTCTGGACGACCCATGAAATCCTTTTTGAAAACCCTCCATACTTTGCTAAATTTCATCCTCCAGAACCTCATCTATGAACCTATCTATGAATTGTACAACTTTCTAAGAATTATAGGATCCTTCTCTTGTAGACTGTCTCATTCTTTACCAAAAGTTTTTCGAAGTGTTTGGGGTGTTCTACAAACCCAATTATAATCACGTAGTTCGTTTTATGGACCCGTCCTTCTTGTTCCATAATTCTGACTCGTAAAACCTGTGATTTTTCAGAAGAATTTTCTAAACTCAAGTGCCATCCATGAGACCCTATACAACTCAAAGTGATCTACGAGCTGTAGATAGTGTTTGTAAAACTTACACCAAAAATGTATTTTCTACAATACTTTTTTATCTTAACTTTTCAATTTTCAAGATATTATAATAGCCAAGACAATAAGAAGCCTGTATGATTTTATGAAATTGAATTTGAGTATGTAGAACGCCTAAAATTGATCTTGGCGCAGAGGATTAATTTTGATATGTCATGGTTTAAGAATGTGTTGCAAATTGGAAGTCCGTCACACAAATTCCCAGTTTTCGACTTTATTATGTAAATTTCCATGGTGAGATAGTCATGGCAGTGCCACCATGGTGAGATAAGTGATGTTATTGAATCGAATGTCACATTCTAATACATTATTGGATCAAGTATCACGTTCAGACACATTATTGGATCGGGTGTCATATTCACACACATAACTTGTTTAGTTGTGGGTCCTATGAGAGGGCTATTTGATGATTGTTGCTTTGGAAATGATAATATATTTGAATTGGTACGGTGAGCTTTGAATTGTGAACTTATTATTCTTTTTGTATATATGCAGTGTACAATGTCGTGATTATTTGCTCATGTCTCACTTATTAGAATAGTTATGTGATCATACTGATACACTGTTGTTATATGTACTGATACTATACTTGCTCTTTCTTTATTGAGTAGAGGGAATCTTCAGGCGATTGTTGACAAACTTGAACTAGGAGATTGTTGATTTTTCAAAATTCAACTGTGAGCTAGCTCTTTCATGCTACCATGAATTCGTTTGGATTCCTAGTTAACTTTCTTCGGACTTAGACATTTTAGATATTGTTTAATTATGTTTCTGGGGTTGCATCCCTTATTCGAGACTATTAGAAATATTTTGGTACAATGACTTTTAGGTTCAAGGGGGTTGCTTTCTATATTATGTTAGACTATTATTTTGAGTTTATGCAAAATCAACCTTTGCTCTATATAAATTTGCTTCCATAATCTTTAAATGCTTAGTTCTTAGTAGATCGCTTAGTTGGGTTGTAAAATTAGTTCTCCCACCGGAGGGTTGGTGTGGGTGCTACTCTGACCTGTTTTGGTTCTTGACAGAAAATAAGTCAATACTATTTCAATATCATTATATCAACTTATCAAATTTAATGCAACACTATTTCAATAACATTATATAAATTTCTCATATACTTGAATTACGTTTTATTATTCTAACTTTATATTATATTTTTTATTGAAAATTTACATTGTTTACATTCTTACTTCATAAGATTTTTATATAGCATACTCTCTTCGAATCTCACTTGTAGGATTATAGTGAATATGTTATTGTTTTTATTTTTTAATTTATATATATTAACTAAAAGTCTCTCTAAGAAACTTGACTTTAGACCTCCTAATTTTATTGAGACGGTCCTAATTACATATATACTAAAACATTTTAAATTGTTATAGAGATTCATAACACTAATAATATTTTGTATAATATGTGAAGCAATATTTAAATTATTAGTAATTTATTTCATATTAGTATATCACCTTCTCTAAATCCAACGATCCCATAATTCCTTTTATGTGACAATATTTTGCAAGAGTACTATATAAGTAGTGCAAAAATTATTGTTGATAAAAAAAATTAAAAATAAATTATTTGGTTGATTTTGGGGTATCGGAGGAGGAGATATTGGAGTGCCTCAGTGCCATAAGAAAAATATTTTAAGTTATATTTTTAAAATATATATTTTTTAAATGATAATATTTTAATATTTAATATTTAATTAATATTTATAATTTATTTAATTTTTATCAAAATGCAATAGCTTCTTTATGTAACGTATGCGTAAAAATTTTTAAATAAAAAATGAGAATTTATTATATCTATATTATATTAAAAGCATAGAGACCCTTAAAAATACTATTTGAACTTTTTATCCTTCATTAAATCGTTCCTCTTAAGAAAAAATTGTCTTTTCTCTTTTTCCTCCAATTATTTATTTTATTTTAATAATATTAAACATTACATCTAATATAAATCCTAAATTAATTGATCAACTTGACATGGAAAGGCTTTATAATGTAAAGTTTGCTAATGCAAGGGCAGAAGGATATTTGACCAACTTTTTGTTTTGTGTTCCTGAATAAAGAGGATACAAAGAGGTTTTGGGCAACTCCTTAAGATTTATTTTTTTTATATAACTATACAATTTTTGGTATAAATTACACTTTATTTTTTATTTATCAAAATAGCACTCAAATTATCAAAATAGCACCAACTATACTGACATAATATTTAATGAATGTCAGATGTCATCCCTTTTTTTAATTAAAATATGGAATCTAATTATACTGCATAATGGTATTCCTAATGGTATTACCCATGGTGACTATTATGCATCCTTTAAAAAGAATGCCAAAAAGGTTGCCACTATGCAGCCTGCCAAAAAGGTTGCCACTGTGCAATCAAATCAAATAAATTGATTTGATTGTTTTTGGTAAAAGAAAACTCTTCTCTTACCTTCTTTTATAAATAATGTTGACATTTTAATGATAACTATTAAAAAGTTGCTAGTGCCTTGTAAATACCATCCTTTTTTGGTATACTTGTGTGAAAGCCTTAAGGTATCTTGAAATAATTAAAATTACGTAATCCTAATTTCTCTTATATTACAAGTCGATAGGTTGAGGAGCTTAGGATCGTTGTGTCTGCTTCAGCTGCTTGCTTTAGCAGCTGAAACAGGTAGGTGACTATTGAGCTGTTTGGCTTGATGGTTCAAGCCTTACATCTTAAATCCAATGTTCCGAAATCGAACCTCAACAAGATTAATATTTTGACGTCATTTCTATTAATAATTATTTAATTATTTTTTCATCTACTTCAACATTAAAATTACAATAGTGTGTCTACTTAATTTTCTGGTGGCTATTAAAGTGTCTACTTAAATTTACTATTCATTTCTATTAATTATTATTTAAATTATTATTTAATTATTTCTTCATCTACTTCAACTATGGAATTATAATAACGTGTCTATTAATTTTCGGTGGCTATTTATGTGTCTACTTAAATTTACTATGTCATTTATATTAATTATTATTTAAATATTTTTTCATCTACTTCAGCTATGAATTACATATTACTCGTAATAAAATATTTTCCTGTGCGTGAGTACAATGTTTTACGGTGACTATTAATGTGTCTACCTAATTTTACTGTGTCACTTTTATTAATTATTGTTTAATTATTTCTTCATCTACTTCAATTATGAAATTACAATAACGTGTCCATTTAATTTTGTAATGACTATTGAAGTGTCTATTATTTATTAATTGTATTATTAAAAGACTACTTAAAAATATTAAAAATTCAAATAATTATAAAAAATTAAAAATATATAAAAATTATTGACTCTCTAAATTTTATCTAGTTCACAAAAATAAAAAAATAAAATAATATATGTTAGAACCTGTACAATGCACAATCGTCAGAAATTAATCTCTGAGAAGAGGTTTGCAAATTAAATATGGTAAAATATAATTAATGTCCTTTTTCAATTGTAACTCCTCAATTTTATTTAAAAAGAAAAAAGAAAAAAAGAAAGAGACTTCTAATTCAAAATCTCATTCATCATCATTCCTACAATTTGTCTCACCTTCACCATTTTTTCTTAAAAAATAATTGTGTTAGGATTATTTTTCTCAAATAATTATTATTTAATATTATTAATATAATATTTAGGTTGAAATTAATAAAATTTATTATTAACAAGTCTAAATAGTATCTTATATAATTATTAATTTATGTATAAGAGGTAAAAACTCTTAATATTTAGAACTTCTAAATTAATTAATTAAATATAATATTATATAATCTATTATAATACATTAAAAGTGTGAAGAACGTTAGAAATATTGTTTAAATTTTTTAACCTTCATTAAAAAATTTGTCTTTAGATAAAATTATTTTTTTACTTTTTTTTTCAATTATTACATCATTATTAATAATATTAGTGATTGATTATACTAAAAATGATAAAAATTAAATGTAAAAAATTTTCTTATTATAATTCAATTCATACACGGAGAATCTTTTTTTAACTAAAATATATTTAATTAAAAAAATAGTTAGAAACTTTTCAAATAATAGGAAAAAATGTCTCATAAAATAGGCAAAAAAAGAGAGTAAACAAACGTCTAAAAAAGGTTAAAAAAAAAGTCCAAAAAATTCCTCTAAAAAAATTGATTAGGGTAAAGTTAATTTAGTATTCATTTTAAGTTCATAATTATAGAATTTTAAAAGTAGAATTCGTGTGAAAAGATGATTTGATTTTTCTTTTTAAGTGCAGAATTATTAACTTAATTATTTTTTTAATACTTTAAAAGAATAATTATTTCTTGAAATTTGAGAGTTCTTCTTTTTACATGTATTGGAAATTTTTTCTTAATTCTCTACTTCTTTTGCAATTATAACCCCTGAGCTTTGACTCTTTCACCAAAATTACTTTAGCATAAAGAAATTGGAAAAAATTAAAATTTATGTAATTATTTATATTTGTATATTAAATGATATCAGGTACTGCATGTAATAATTTATTTATTTTTATTAATTAATATGACATACACATATAAATCACGTATGTTAAACGAGTATATATATAATATTAAGATGTATTTCTTAAAGTAATAAATAGTATTTTGATATGAAACAAATAAAACAGAGGTAATTTAATTGTATTGTCCACACTTCTCTATTTAAATAAATAATAATACTATAAAAGGACTTTTGATTTTGTAGAATTTTGCTTTAAGTTAAGTTGGAAAAATAAAAATAAAGAGGAAAAACAAATGAGTTGTAGGTGAAAATGACGTTCATATCGCATAGCGTGTCGGTTGTGGGGATTGGACACGTAGAGTGATTTTGTTGACTGCAAAGTCAATGTCATAAGGGTCGGTCACCCTTACTTTAAGGACCATTTATGTGTTGTGGATAAGATCAAATGTTTGGTCTCTCCAATTTCACATTCAAAATATTTATAGGAAAGCATCCCTCCAATTAATTATTTTGAGTAAGACACAACCAACTACTATATTGAAAGTATTTCCTTTATCGGACAAGTTTACGAGTTTAGCTACAAACAATTAACACAATTACCCTTTCATGAAATTTTTAATTGAATTTAGGTATGTTATTTTAATGTTTAATAGTGTTATTGTTTTTTTTTTAATTGCATGAAAATGTTATGTTTGAAAATTTGAATTTCATAAATGTTGTACCTAAAAAAGTTAATAAATTAAAATTTTAAGTATAAAAAATCACAGAGATCATATTTTGAACATATTATTTATGAGCAATTCGATAAGTAAATAAATTTAAACAGGCATTCATAAAAAAATATTAAAAAATAACAAATGTGTGGTTATAGTTGAAAAATCATATAACCATCGATAATGAACAAGAAAAAAAAATTAAAATAAAGTAAAAGTATCTAGATCAAGAAATGAGTTCATACATATAAATAAAGTTACATAAAAGAAGAAAGATATGACTGTAATATAAATTAATTATTGAGTTTTTTAAATTTTTTACAGATTTGAAATAAATTTTTTTTAAAATATGAAAAAATATTTTATAAGTAATTTTAGTGTTAATTCTTATAATTTTAATTATATGTATTATACAATTTTTATAACTTTTTAAAAGTTTTTCCAAAAGATTTTAATCATTTTTTAATTATGGATTATTTTTCAATTAATTGAGTTAATTATTTTATTTTATTAATTTTAACAAAACTCATTAATGGATTAATATCAAATTCGTCTAATTGATTAGTTAACTCAGCTCCCGTAACCTTTTCAACCTATTAATTAACTCATGCGCCCCTAATTTCCTTTTCCGTTCCTCTCCTTCTTTCTTTGCTCACGCGCACACCAAACCAGACGACCCTATACACCCCAACATTCAAACCCAACAATCCTAACGGAATTCCCGTCAACGTGTCCAACCCATACCTCTCGAACCTGCGTGAATCTTTCAGGTGTCGAAATCCCATGCCTGTCGTCTTCCTCACTCGAAATCGACGACCCTCATTCATTGCCCGTTGAGAATTCAGCCAATTTTTCTCAAAATTGGTTTTGAATCTAACGGATATATGTGATTCTTAGAGATTTCGTTTGAAATTCGAAATAAAAATTTCAAAATTCAACCCTAATTTTCCTCTATAAAGATCCCCTTTTCTTCACCATTTTAGGAGGGCCCTTTTTCATCTCCGAAAAAAAACCATTGGCTAAAGTTATTCACAGACACTTTAACTTGTACACATTTTTCACTTAGATATCTAAACTACGACAAATTTCTAATAGACATCTCAACTGGCTAAGATTTGAACCCCATAAATATTTTTATCCTAGTTGGCACTATGCGTGTGCCTCACGCAAAAGTGGAGCATGATAAGCTTTCTAATCTTTTTTTTCATGTTAATGTTACTGTTGAATCTCCATCTCCACCATTAAAATTGCAAACACAACTCTCCATTCCCTTTTTTTTAAGTGTTGCAAGTTTCGTGTTCGAATGATTAAGTAAAGTTTCCAAAAATTTACATGAACGCAAAGGTTCTCAATTATGAATTTAGATGCTCAGGTCTGCAAAAGAGATTGGGGTGACAGAGAGCCAACCACGCCATGGCTACAAAATCACCGTGATTTGCCAAGTCAAGATACGAGTAGGATAATCTTCATGCCCAACCCAGCTAGCCCAGAATTCAAAGAAATCATCATCACTGCCTCTAATATTTTTCATGTTCAATGATTTAGTAATTTCGAGGAAATTTGCAATAAATTCAAAAGTCATATGATTTTAAGAGGCTTAGATCTGCAAAGAAATCGAAGCAAAGAGAGAGGCGACCACGCCATGGCCGCAAATGAGGTGATTTGCCAAGCCAATATACGGGTCGGATAATCTCTATGCCCGGCCGATTAATCCAGAATCTGAAAAAAAAATCCATCATCATCATCACTGCCTCATTTGTCACAAAAAATGATCCAATAATTTTCAGGAAATTAACATGAATCCAAGGATGGTTGCTTCTTCTTTTTTGGTTGTAAAAACCATTGGCTAAACAAGAGAGGGGTAACCACCATGGTAAAGAAAATACCAAAACTCTGTTTTGCCTATTTTTTTTCCTGGGCTAACCTTTCTCTTTGCTGGAAAAAGTCCTTTGGTTTGTCAACCAAATAACTTTCCCTTACACAACTCTCCATCTCCAATTTCTGATTCTGGGTTTTCTTTTTCGTTCTCTTTTTCCCCTTCTCTAACTTTTCTTAATCCCAAATTTTGTTTATGTTATAGAAACTGTAAGCCAATAAATGAGGATTGGAGGATATGGAGTTGTAGAACTGCAGATTTTATAATGGTGTTAACATCATCAGTAGCATTAACTACGTGGAAACTCCTACCAAGTGATTATATATCTCATTAAGTACAAAATATGATATATCATAAAGATGAAGTAACATTAACATAAGTTCGTCAAAACAAATTACACAAGTTCAAAAGTAAAAAGAAATAACATTTTCAGTTAAAAAAAAGTATTAATATTACATTGTTCAAAATCCATAGCCTTAAACCCTATTTGCATTACAGATAAACTACTTCTGTGAGGTTTCACAAGTTGTTGCCACTTTGTTTTTCCTATTTGCTCTCATACGTTGCAACTCAGAGGTGTTGACTGCATCTTTTCCATTCCATCTTAGGTCACGAGGTTTAAAACCAACATCTATATTGATTGTTGAAGCACTCTTTAAATTTGTTGGCCTATGTAGAACCATCTCACTTGATGTACCAGGCTGTAATAAAAGAAATATTAGAATCGATAAAGAAGTAATTATGATCAGTAAATAAAACCAAAATAAGTGAACCTACATCAAACACTTGGATTACAGTTGTAGGATCAGAGTATAAACCAAAACCAAAACCACTTGTAGGCCTTTTGTTTGTTCCAGTAGCAGCAACAAATAAGGCATAATTGTGTGTTCTCATGTGGCTTGATTTAGGTGTCACTTGACTAGCAGAGTCATGTGTCTCACTAACAAATGGAGTTCCTCTTGCATTAGCGTTTTTCCTCCCCAATCCTCTTCCTAACCCACCATGCCCCTTTTTTTGAGGAGCACTTGATACAGAGCTAGTATCACTACAAACAAAATTGTAGTTTTCATACACCT
This sequence comes from Solanum rostratum, assembly GCA_029948455.1. Lineage (NCBI taxonomy): Eukaryota > Viridiplantae > Streptophyta > Magnoliopsida > Solanales > Solanaceae > Solanum > Solanum rostratum. The sequence goes on from CM057051.1 coordinate 56,576,314, forward strand.
TGTGCTGCTGCAATGTTAAAGAATACAACAAGAATAGTCAAAACTCAGACAAGAGAGAAGCCATCATAGAAGAAAATGTAGTAGCCATCGCATAAGAAAATGCAGCAGCCATCAAGCAAACTCCTAACATACACAACTGTACCTTTTTTAGCAGCAATGTACCACTACCTGTAACAGTTAACTAAGAAAATGCAGCCTCACAAAGTAACTCACAGCAGCCATCAAGCAAAACTCATAGTTACACATCAACTCAAGAAACTCAGCAGCAAGTAAAACCAGCAACTACACCAGCAACTCAAAATTTTCAGCAACTCAAAACACACAATAACTCAAAATTTACAAGCAACTCAAAATTTACCAGCATATCAAAATTTTGCAGCAACTCACATTTAACTAAGAAAATGCAGCCTCACAAAGTAACTCACAGCAACCATTAAGCAAAACTTATATGATACAAATGAAGAGATCTCAGCAGCAACTAAAACCAACTCCTCAAAATTTGCAGCAAACTAAAACTCAAGATCTTAAAAAAAATAAAGGTAAAAGGATAACTTACTCCTGTTTGAGTATCTTTTGGTGGAGCTATTGTGTCACCACAAACCTGAACTTGCTTGAGAAATGCTTCTTTGCCCAAACTATATAATACAAACTGTTATATGGTATATACTTTTTAAGCAATTTTCTATCTGTTAGAATAACTTACTCTTGTTGCACAGACAGATTTGTTATGGCCATATCTCTTGCATACGAAACAAGTCATCTTCACTCTTTTTTTTTTTTTTGAAAATTTACCAAATTTTTTGGGCTCATCCTTTCTCTTTCTCCTGTTCTTTATAGGCCCACCTAGCATTTTTCTTTCTTTTGAAGAATCTATTGATGGATTTGTAGTTTTAGGCCACATCCTCATATTGGGAATAGGTTTGATGAAATGACTATAAACCTTGAGAAATGTTTCTTTCCTATACCAGTGATCTACGTATTGATCAGGATCTTGATTCAAGTAATAATAAGCACAAATAACATGAGCGCAAGGAATACCTCTCAACATCCACAATCTACAATCACAATATTTCTTGTCCAAGTGAACGACAAATGAATATCCCCCTCACTAATTTCAAAACCATTCTCTCCATTCCATTGAACTTTCCATTTAGAAGAATACTCCTTGTTATCTTATAGTATTTTCCTTGTCGTAGGTGCAATGTCTGTTATCCATGTTTCAGCAAACTTGATCATGTCTATATGCTTATTCATTGTTTTATGCCTAATATCCTCTAACATGGAAATAATTGATTTATGTCTAGCAGCTAAGATCCAGGAATTGAAAGTTTCACACATGTTGTTTTCTATAACATCACATTTGGAATGAGTCTTGAAAAATGTCCTACACCAAGTAGTGGGATCATAATGTAACAAGTCCTCTGTTATTTCCTTCTTACCTAGTTTAGACATTTCTTCAACCTCCTCCTTAAACTTGACTTCAAAGCTAGACTTTGAGCATCTCAAGAATTGTTTCCTTCTTTCTTCTCATTTCCAAGTCTGATGCCAGTTACTCCATATATGTGTAGCACACATCCTCTTCTCAGCATTTGGTAATAACTCCATCAAGACAGGAACAAGTCCCTACAAAAATATGTAAAGTGTAAGATTATTAAAGTAGTAAAGCTGAAAATTAAACTAAAAATAAGAGAATATAAATAGTACCTTTTGCATGTCTGACATTACAGTCAAACCTTCATTAGTTCCCAAATTTAGATCTGCTATCAAATACCTTATGAACCACTCCAACTGTGAGTATCCATAACTACCCAAGCAATGAGATACATTTGATTGTTCCCGTTCTTTCCAACTGCAACTAATAGCTCACTTTTACAAGCACCTTTCAGAAAATAACCATCAAACCCAATTATCTTCCTACACCCCTCCAACCATCCTTGCTTAAATGCATGAAAGCACCATAAAAGTAAACAAAAAGGTTCTTTCCTGGTTTAGTTTCTTTATCAATTTTCACCCAACAAGAGCTTCCGAGATTGGTTTACTTGATCATGTCTGCATAATCACATAATCTAGAAAACTCCACGTTCCAATCACCCATGTTTTCTTTCATAACCTTTTGTTTAGCCCTGTAACACACAGTCTCACCAACATAAATACCTAGCTCTTTTCTTACCAAATATTGAATTTCCTAGATCCTTATGTATGGTTGAGATACAATCCTATCCTTAAAACTTTCTCGCTATCAACTTTGAATCGCACAACTTGTTCTTGTTTGATGGAACACACTTGTGAACAAGATGATAGTTCTTTACAATGAAATTACCCGAATCTCTATCAATGGAAGCATATAACAACCAGTTACAATTGGAATTTTTGCACTTCACTCTCACTCTATGTCTTTCATCGAGTTTTAACTTTAACTGCCTCCTGTACTTTACAGAATAATCAAACACTGCTTTCCTAAAATGATTCACACACTCAAAGACCATTCTAAGCTCAAATATTAAAACCTCACAATCTTCATTATATCTTACTTTTTTGCTTCTCCTTCTAGAAGGTAAATCTACTCCCCTAAGAGCATCCACATCAAGATGTTCCAGCACATCATCACTCTAACAGTCAGAACTGTTAAGATATTCCTCATCCCCACCTAATTTTCCTACATATTTGTTAGTTTTTATCTTTTCCCATATCCTCAAAACCTCTATCTACACCACCAACTTCTCCAAGTGGTGTTTCTTCAGGTTCAACAACCTTTTTCCTCTGTTCTATTTTTCTTCTTTCTTCTCTAAAAGCTCTCAACTCCTCATGAACATCTGAACCATCTTCTAAAGGTATATCTCCTAGATCTGACTTACTACTCAAAAAATATGATAACTCACCATCTACATCAACATCCACAAAGTTAAAGGAATCAACCTCATTCGCTTCTACAGTTTTATTAGGCTCATATTCTCCACCTAGATTGACAGCCTCATCAATACAAACACTATTACAAGATAACCAGCTGGTCCCTCATTATCAACTATTGCTTCATCCAAAACATGACCAACAAACACTTCAAATGTGTCCTCGTGTTTTAAGTCTTTAATGAGGTCTAGTAGATGTTAGTCAGATTCAATTAGGACAAATTCTTTACTTTGTAAATCTTGATAATAAAGATCAGCAACAGTTGAATACCCTAATTCTTTAGTATAATATAATAGTTCCATTTTGGAAAAGTGGTCCTTGTCTATATATCTAAGAGCTGGAATGCAGTTACCAACATATGTAGCAATAGGTAACTGAGAGAAAGTTCCACCATGGTAGATTTTCGTAATTATGACCTTCTCCATGGGCAATACTTAGTTAAGCCTGTGGAAAATCAAATGAAGAAGGTTAAATTGATGAAATATGCTAATGTATTTGTTGGGAAGTCCGTTAGAAAGGGACGGACTATTTTCTAACAAGAAGCCCAAAATTTAAAAAAATCCTAGAATTTTGAAGTCTTAATCTGCAACGATTATAGAAAATTAACTTAAAAAACCAAGAAGCCTAACTTACCTGAAGAAGATTCTTCCAATTGATACCACAAATAAAAAATCCTAGAATTTTAAAGTCTTAATTCACAACGATTACAAAAAATTAACTTAAAAAACTAAGAATCATAACTTACCTTAAGAAGATTCTTCCAATTGATACCACAAATTAAAAAACCCTAGAATTTTTTAGTCTTAATCCGCGACGATTACAAAAAAATAACTTAAAAAACTAAGAATCCTAACTAACCTGGAGAAGATTCTTCCAATTGATACCACAAATCAGCTGTTACCTCTTTGATTTTGGATAGCCAAACTTTTAGAAAATCTCAGTCAATCTAAAGGTCCCCGAGGCCGGAACTTTGGGGGTTTTGAAGTCGGAGGATCCAAAGACGAGTTTTGTGGTGTGAAGTGTCGTTGCCAAGATCGTCGTCACCAGTTCCTGCTTTGGGAAAGGTAATCTCTCTATTTGTTTCTCATTTTCTCCCTTAAATAACGTGTGTATACTCTGGGTTTTGTGTGAGTAATTGTGATTTAGAGTTCTCTTTGACTGTTGTGCTGTTATCTTCCGTGGTATAGTTTGAAAGAGGGTAGAATATTGAAATCATGATGAGAATATGCTTTCTTGGCCATGGCTGTGATTGTGGTGCTGCAATATGTTGTGTATTTGGTCCTTGTAAACCCCATTGTTTCATATATCATTGTCTTCTTAAAGAAATGTCGGATTGATCTTGAACTCTATCTTTGAGCGGCTGTGATTTTACTATAATGATGTGTGGAAATCTAAACTTGAAATCAAGTATTTTAGCAGGCTTGTCTTATATGTTCAAGTTGCTCTGATTTGGATTATCTTTAATGTTATTCTGATTTTTTAAGTTATACTTGTTCGACCATGTGGATTGTTGGATGGTATTATGGTGTGTGTTGTCTGTTTTCGTATCCCTTCGTCATTCTATGAAATAAATTAATATTTTAGTTCATATTCATGCATCTAATTGATAAACATAGATTAAAATTTCGAAAATAGTGTTATTTAGCTTAAATTTGTTGTTTGAGGTCTATTATTGTTGAAAATGAGAGTTACATTTTGTCCTTTGTTTTAAAGATAGCCACTTTGATTTATTTTCTAGGCATTTAGCCTAAATTCAGTTTTTGTTACAAGTAATATGTTTAAACCTTTTTTCATTCATTATTCGTTTCAACTTTTAGATGTTGGCTAGCCATAACCTTCTTCTTTAGCGGGTTATGTTTCAACAACTCATCATCATTTATCTCAGTCAAGTATGAGTAGGGGTGACAATTGGGTGAGTTGGGTCAAATTTGAGCGGGTTATAATGGGTCAAGACCGATTTCACTCCAAATGTGTTTGGGTCAAAATGGGTTGGATCAAAATGGGACAAGACCCAATCCGGCCCGGTCCAACTTTTACTAAGCTTTACTTACTTTTTTTTTTTGATTTTTTGTAATATTTTCGTACTTAATTAAATTATATTTTTCTTTATTTTGGCTATATAAAACGTATAATTTTTTAAAAAAAAGTGTTTTAAAAATATTTTGACAAGATCTCTCTCGAATCAATTAAGATTGAAGATCAACCAATTTTAAATGGATTGAGATGGGTTGGATTGAGATGGGTTGAGCTAATAAATGGGAAGATTATTAACCCGTTTAAATTTCAATGGATGGACGAGTTGAATGTGGTTGAGTTTAATTTTACCACCCTAAGTATGAGTTTCTGCCCAGTATTCTTGCTTGCTGCCTGTTTCAAACTTGGATTTTTTATCCTATGGCTTGGTTCTTTTCTTGTTTAACATCTATCCTTGTTTCAAAATATGGTCGCTGTTTAAATGTCGTGGTCTCTCTTTTCGATTTATTTTTCTTTTTACTGCTGCTGGTGCGTTTCTTCATGCTCTCGGAAAATAACGAAGGGTCCTAGTTTAAGTTTTCACATGTTGTTATATGTAGTTTCCATCACTGTCTGATTTTCGTCTTCTCTGATTTTTCTCCTTTTCTGTGCTTTCTATCCTGGCCACCAACACTGCAATTAGATTTACAAATGGTCGCAATCTGGAATGCTTCTCTTTCCTTATTCGAAAATGAGTGTACTTTGAAATGATTGAGTAGGTTAGTTTCCTGGTTACTTGATTAACTTGAAGTGTGATTTCAAAAATTATGTTCATCTTGGTCTAATTCTCATGTTTAGTATATTTTGGGATTCAACTGTGTCGATATGTTACTCACATATTAGTTTCATATCAAAATCTACTTATTGCTTTTGTCTAAATTTATTCCTTTTCCGTTTGAGCGAAGGTGGTTAAATCAGCCTAGTAGTTGCCCATGTTCTGTTAATTTTTCTTTTTCCATAAACCTTTCCTTTCAATTGTAGTTAATTTCTTAAAGTGAGTTTGAAAAATAGCTCCTTTTCCTTTCTCCCTTCTTGAGACTCTTATACAAAGTGGAATTAATCCTTTTTTTCTTTTATTTGGCTGAATGTATTTGTATAAGGATGTGTTGGTTTAGAGCATCAGATTGTGCTTTGTTTTTGTTGATATCTGTTTAAATTTTTTGTTCATCTAAACGTTGGTTTGGCTATTGGCAAGTTCTAGATTATATTGATTCGTTGATTTCCAGATTATTTATCCAAATTTAGAGCCCATTAGTTGTTGGAAGTGAGTTGATAGCTCTCATTTTGAGTTCTCTGTTTGAGTGTTGAAAGCACGCGCTTTTTCATTCTTGAGACACTCATTGATAGTTTGTTCTTCTTTATGTTTAAGATTTAATTTGTTTAAAATGTCATTTTGTGCCACTTTGATTGCTTTATTATGAGTATTAATTCTTTTTCTTCTTTCTTGCTTCATGGGAAATCATTTTGTGATTTGCATTCCGGATTTGGGCCATAGAGGCCCAATAATTGTGTATCCTCGAGCCAGCTTCTTCTTTTTTATATACAGAATTTTTACCAGAACAGAGGACATCATAACAGGATTGTTGGAGCTGATACAAGGGTGAAAAATGGGCCAAAGGCCCAAAGACAGCAAGCAGGAAATTTTAAAGGGCTAGACAGGCCCAAAGTTTTTATTTTGAAAAAGATATAGGGCAGGTGGAAAATTGGGTTTGCCAAGCCCAATAACTATAGTTTATTTACTTTATAAAGTATAAATTTGACAAATACCAAACTGAATGAATGAAATATCCGAAAATACCGACTTTTATCAAAATTACTAAATATACCATTTTTTTTGAAGTTTTTGATACATTAGCGTAGAACAAAGATACTTAGAAAATACTACTGATACGCAGTAATTAAGGAAACAGTTTCGCTAATTAAGGAATCAGTTATATCTTTTAATTTGATTCCTTATTTAATGCCGATTGGACTGTTACCAAACAGAATCTTGTTACCAAAAATGTTTAACGTTCTAAAAATAAAATCGAGCAAACAAAAAAAGAAAAACAGTTCACAGATTGTTCATTTGTTCTTCAGCAAACATGAATATTTTAAATGTATCAATGGATGCCTCGTCGAAGCAAGAGATCTACCAATTATTGACTTTCTTGAGGAAGCAAGAATCCTATTCGGTTCATGGAACTGCAAAAATAGGGAAAAGGCGTCGTATACAAAGGAAACTTTGGGTAGAAAATTTGAAGAAATGCTAATAGATAATACTGTAAAATCGTCAATGATGAAGATACGTGTCATGCATAATGTTTTACAAAGTAAAAATAATTTTTTTTAAATTGCAACTAACAAAATGATATTGAAATGTTATGACATAATTTTATGGATGCACCTTTTGAATGTGTTTCTGATTTAAGAAATTATAAGTAACAACATACTGTTTTCTTGTGTGAATACAGGTTGTTCCTTCATCTGAATTCATTTTTTCAGTATATGATACGTCGCGGAGATACGTTGTGTGTCTGGAAAGAAAGTGTTGTAGTTGCAGCAAATTTCAAATTGATGAATTGCCTTGCCCACATGCAGTTGCTGCGCTGAAGAGTAAGAATGTAGTTGATATGTACCCATACTGCTCTGATTATTATAAGCCAAAAGCATTAGCAAACACGTATGAAGTTCCAATGATACCCATGCCTGATCGAGCAGATTGGGATGCCCCACCGAAAATTCTTAAAGAAATTGTGTTGCCACCCAAGTACAAAAGGATGCCAGGAAGGGTAGAAAGAAAAGCGCAGGTGAAAATGTTAGCACAAGTACGAATTGTTGTAGTCGTTGTGGACTTGAAGGGCACAATAGACGAACATGTAGTTTCTTCCCCTCAAAAAAGGAAAAAAATCATCTTGTGTGATGTTGTAATGAATAATAATATGCATCTATATGTTTTTGAATGAAGTACTGATATTGTAATAATGATACCATTGATAGCATAATTCAAAAGAATAAATAGGTAATTTGAACATTTTGTTTTGTTACTTTGCATACTTGATTATTGCAATTAAGTACACATTAGTGGTACTCATTTCAGTGATACTTGTAATTATCAGTGACAAACTCATATGATGTGATACTTGCAATTTTTTTTGTCCCACATACATGTGTATCAGTCACATATGCCCCACACATTAATTTTATAGTGACATAGTCAGGTACATATTAGTGATACTTGTAAAGATATGGTGTCCAATTTCAGATGGAATAATCAAGTATCGCTATTGTGTTTACAATGGTGTGATACATTATACAGTGTGATAAATTTTTTTTGATACTTGGCATACATTAAACCTGGCATAAAAATTTTGTGATACCTTCCTTGCTTTTTACAACTTTATTACTTGTGTAGGGATGTATTCAGAAACACATCAGTGATACTTGCAAATTTGTGTATATGATACCTGCTGTATTCAGTGATACTATTATGTTTGCAGTGTCATGATACCTGTGCAAGTGTGATAAACATATTTGATACCAGGCACATATTTCATAAATGTTATTTGTTTATGTTCTTTCTCAGGAACTATGTGCATATATTGTTGACAACAATATTACACAATTATCTAGTAATAAGTATACTGTTGCAAATATATCATGCTGTTAATCAATGAAATAAACTAAGCCAGAGGTTGTTAATGAAATAATAAACTTGCGCAATTATCTAGTAACATTCTCTTGCATTGTAATATCGCAAAGTAAATTGAATAACAACAATTGGTTCAACTTTTTTCTTCTTCTTTTCATCCGACTTTTTGATCGAAGGCTTGGAAGTTGAACCCGTGGAACACTGGTCTCTCCTTCAATTTCTTGTTCGACCGCATCAACTTGTTCCATTGAAATCAGAGAAGAAGATGGAAGTTCTTGGTTATCACGAGGAGTTTGGGTTAAACCTATACTAAATGAAGGAGATTCCATTGGACAAAAATGGCAGAAAAACAAGGATGAGAAGGCTGCAATTGAAGCGAAGAAGAAGAAGAGAAAAAATAGAGAGAATACGGAAAATTGGAGAAAAAGTAAATAAGTTACATAAAAAGGGGGACCGGTTTTGTGGTTCCCAATAAAATTCAAAAAGGTAACTGAATATGAATATAACCGGGAAAGGAAAAAAAATAATTAACTGACTAACTGATTGATTTTAATGGGACTGTTACCAAAAAAAATGCATAAAAAAAGGAAGTGGACTTCTTATTTGATTAGGTATCAAAAAAAGATGGAAAATTTTAGAAAAAAAGGAATTTTAGTAATTAAATATAATGGTCGGTAAAATTAGAGATTATGATAAAATTAGTCGTGTATTTCTGTAAATTATCCTTACTTTTTCTCATTATTTTATTATATTTATTTGCCTGTGATACTTGTTAACTTCCATATTAATATTTCTATTGTTTTAATTTGATGTAGTTAAATTCCCCAATAAACAAACCATTTGTGTTATTCTTTATTTAAAATTGTTTTTTTTGTGATTTTTAATTTGAAGAATACATTTTTAGGTCTTTTTAATACAAGTTCTTACTTATTCAAATTATTTTCAAGTGCCTTTTCAAATGAAATATGAATTTTTTCCTACTTTCGCACTTAGTTTTGTTTCAAGTTTTAGAAACTCAATTTTCCTTCATTTTCAAAATTTGTCAAATTAGACAAAATATAGCTAGATTTTAAACTTCTTTAAAAAGGGGTCAACTAAATTAGATTTTAGTTTAGTTCTATTTCATTGAAGTTACTCAAATGTTATAATCATCGGTATCGCAAGTTAGTGACTATTCTTGAGTAATTAATTTTTTTTCAAAATGGAAATTGGACTCGTAGCAATTTCTCTAAGTTTTTAAGACTTTTCTGTGTTGAAGTCTTTTTAAAGCTTTCTTAATTTCTTCTTAAAAATTAAGTGGTGACTTTGTTTTTTTCGAAAAATCGTTTTACTTAGATTAGTTAAGTTTTAATCGATTTTTTTTGAAAATAAGTCTTTTTTCAAATTAACAACAAACATAGCAGACGTGCTTTTTGCCCTTTTTTCTCTCTCTCTCTAATTTCTTTTTTCTTCTCTCTGAAAACTGCCTTGCCATCCTCCAACTACACCGCCATCCTTTGGTGTCCACTAATGCCTCTCTCTCTTCTTATTTATAAGATTAGGGTTTATAAAGTTCTGTAAATGTTTTTTCAAATTTGAAAAATTTGTGATTTGTTAGTTTAATTCATTTAGTTTGTTGAATTTATGCTATTAAAATAGTTAATTTGTGTATTTGATTGTGAAGTATTGAATGAAGTTATAATTTTGATTTTAGGGCTTTACTTTGAATTGAGATTTTTTGAATTAGATTGTAAACTTGTTATTTATATGTTAGAAGTGTTTTTGAAGCTAGAATATGATTAATATAGTTAGTTTGTATATTTAAGTGTGAATTAGTGAATGAAGATTTTAAGGTTTTATTTTGAGTTATAATTTTTTGAAATAAATAGTGAATTGAATATTTTTGAGTTGGAATTAAAATGTCTTTGAAGTTGGAAATTTTATTGACATAGTTTGTATATTGAATTGAAAAATAGTTAATAGAGATTTCATGACTTTAATTTGAATTGAAGTCTTTCCGGATTAGATTCTAAATTAGATAATTTGGATTTGAAGTGTTTATGAAGTTAAAAGTTAGATTTTTTTTATTTTAACGACTCTTGTAGCGGGCTAGGGATTGAGCAACACCCCTAAGTCTTAGCATTAAAATATCAAAAAAATTGACAACAAGGAGGGGTCATAAACCTTACCTCCGATCCTATGGTGGTTCATAAATCGGGCAACCTACTAAGGTGGGCCAACTCATTCCCATTACCAGACAGGTGAAAAACCTAAAATAAAACCTAAAAGAGGACTCCTTCTAAAGTTGGCCATGCCATATTTGTACATAGCAAAATGAGCTTTGACTTCTTTTGGTAACTGTTGCATTGTAAAGAAGAGTTTTGGAGAGGTAATGTTGTGACTATACTTAGATAGGCTGTCAGTAGCAAAATTAGCCTTCCTGTAGGTATGAATGCTTCTGAATTACTAAAATTGGCTAGTAACATTATAGATCTTGTTAAGGAGCTGTACAGTGAGCTAAAGAGGATGAAGTTGCTGCCTTATCCATTTCACAAAAAGTTCAGAATCCATTTCCAACATCACTTTGTTGTATCCTAATTGAGAGCGCTGAGTTAGCCTAAAGATTGCAACTTCTAGTTCAGCCTAGTTATTGGTACCAACCCCAATAGAGGCAGAATATGCAAATAATAATTCACCCCTATGATTCCTACAGATTCCACCAACACCAATGTTGCCAGGATTGTCCATTGCACTACCACCAGTATTTAGCTTGACTATATCAGTTGAAGGTGTTTCCTAGTACATTTTGGAAATTTCATCTCATGTACACACCCTTCAACCACCCTGAACAACTCCGTCCAGTTGGATGACTAACTGATATATCTTTGAAAACAGATATTTAACCCTTATAATGTTGGAAGATTTCCCACCATATTTACTAGCACATATGTTTTTTCATAAGTTCCAACAAATAAAGGTACGAATAGCTTGGAGGGTGAGCTTATGCACATTATTGTTCCTTTTAGTGGACCACCATCTCATGACCAAATTTCTCAAGGGAGCATAACTCTTATTTATACCAAGATAATTAACAAATATGGGCCACACATTCCTTGCAAATTGCCTAGCTACAAAGATATGGTCAATAGTATTCTATCAAGGGACTTGACAACAAGAGCAACTGATAGGTTCTTGACCAAAGGTGATAATTTTTTCGTTTGTTGGTAGCTTACCCCTCAAGGTTCTCCATAAAAGAAAGGAACATTTGAAAGGGACAAAATCGCTCCATGTATGAGAGTTAATAAAAGCTTTATCCCTCCTCCTTCTAATGAGATTTCGGGTTGATGAACAAGAAAAAAAAACCATCACTGTTTGGATTCCAAACAGCCTTATAAGGAATGATTGCATTGTAATGAAAATGATGAGCAAGGATCTGAGGAACCACCTGAGCAGGGGAAAATTTGATTGATCTTATCAATACTCCATTGCCCCTGATTCAGCATAGCAGATACTCTGATATTATTAGGCCTTGTAGTATTTGTTTAGAAGTGTGCTAAGGGGCCAATCCCTAGCCAATTATCCCACCAAAAGTAAGTTGATCTTGAGAAAAGATTCCACTAAATGTGAGTTTCGGTCTTCAACTTATTCTTCATCATGTATTTTTCTAAACCAATGACTAACCATTGTTCCATTTTTTGGCAATTGGATTGGCTTTTTGACAATACTTAGCCATTAGAAAATCTCCCAAAGAGTCTTTTTGGACTTAAAAGTCCACCAGTGTTATATTGAATGAGGTTGCTATATTAACTATCTATCTGACTCCAATGCCACCTTCATCATAGGGATAACTTAAGTTCTTCCATGAGGACCAATGATACTTCTTTCTGTCATTCTTCTAACCAGAAGAAGTCAATTATGAGCCATTGAATATGTCTGAGGGTTGTTTTGGGAGGACAAACATCATAGAGGAGGTGGATTGGAAGTGACTTTAAGTCATGTTTCACCAACACTACCTTTCCTCCATTAGAAAGCATCCTAGTTTGCCACTCAGAGATCCTGTTGAGAACTTTAGACACCATTTCACAGTAATTAATAATTTTTTGTCTTCCTATATAGATTAAACAACCAAGGTAGGTCGTATGGCTATCTTTTTTGGGTGAAACCAATAACTTTTTTTATTCTTCTAACAATAGTAGCCAAAGCACATGAAGGAACCATAAAGTGACTTTTATTTTTATTGACTAACTGCTCAGAAACCTTTTCATAGGTGGTGAGAGTCTGCATAATAAGCCCGAAGGACCTTCTCTTACTAGATGTAAAAATATTTACATCATTAGTAAAGCTCAGATGGTTGATTTGGGGAGCTTTAGGATAACATGAAAAAGCCATGATAATAAGGGTTGGAGTTGAGCCTATTCAATAACTTGGACAACACCTCTGTCCCGAGGATAAAAAGAGCAGGTGGAATGAGGTCACCTTGCTTAAGACCCCTTGTAGAACGCAAAAAATCATGTCTGGAACCATTAATAATGACTGAGTACCAATTGTTGGACATTATTCTCCAGACCATGTCTATAAATATTTCACCAAATACAAATTTTCTGAGAACCAAACAAGTGTATGACCAGGAGACCCTATCATATGCCTTGGCCATATCAAGCTTGATGACAACATTACTACCATCATTAGGCATCTTGATGTGGTAGATGATTTCCTGAGCCGGCATAATATTTTCAAAAATGCTCCCGTTTTTGACAAAGCTAGATTGGTTGAGGGAAATAAGGTTGGGGAGAATAGGTGCTAGTCTAAGAAAAAGATTTTTGAAAATAATCTTATTGGTAAAATTACTAAGGCTTATGGGTCTAAAGTCAAATAATTTAGTAGGATAGTTTACTTTTCGGAATAAAACCAAACAAAAATAGGAGAAATATTTAGGAATAAGTTGGCCACTAAAAAAGGCTTGAATAACCTTGAGTAGGTCACATTTGATAATATCCCAACACACTTGGAAAAACTTTCTATTCATTCCATATGGACTAGCTGTAGAGTTTGGATTTATAGTAAAAACCACCCTCTTCATTTCATCCAAAGTAGGCATACTCTGAATACTAACATTCTGTTCATCGGTAACCATATTAGGAATACATTGGAGGGCCTGTTCTTGGATGTATTTATTTTCACTAGTAAAATGTGCTGAAAATTATTGCAAGCTGCTCTAGCAATATCATCATAACCTTGTATCCAGTTACCTTCCTCATCATGAATTTTAGGAATATGTAGCCTTCTACTTCTACCTCTGATAAGGAGAGGAAAGTAACTGGAGTTTGTATCACCCTTTTTGAATCAATGAAGATTAGTTTTCTGCCTAAGCATAGATTCCTCTAGCTTCATGTATGTGATGTATTCAGCATTGAGAGCATGAAAAGTAGTTCTGTCATTCTCTGATGCAGAGTTAATCAAATTTTCTTCAGCTTGTCTAGTCTTTTCTTCAAACCACTTTACTTTAGCATAAATGCCACCAAACTCAGCTTTTGACTAGTTACTAAGAGTGGCAAATAATCTCTTGATCTTTTGATGAAAAATCGATATGGGGTTTCCTTCAATATGTCTATTCCAACAGTTGCTTACTATCTCCAGGAAGGATTGTTGATCAGTCCAGCAATTAAGAAACTTAAAGTACCTGATAGGAATGACTTGCTTATCAACCGTTTCTAGGAGTAATGGGAAGTGATTGGAACCCACACTAGGAAGGTGAGACACCGTAGTATGAAGTATAAAGTCCATCCATCTGTCATTAATCATAGCCCTATTTAGCCTTTTACAAATTCTAAAACCAGTTCCCATCCGGTTGGACCATATAAATTTCTGAACAATGAATCTAAGGTCAAAAAGACTACATGCCTCAATGACACTGATGAACTCTAAACTTTTCTTCTGTCATAAGAAATTCCACCCAGATGTACACCAAGGTAAGTCAATGTTGGCTTGAAGTAATAATCTATCCCATAAGGGTCTTCTGAGATCATCCTTACATTTGGCATAAGAAAAGGTCATGAGGAAAAGGTAAGGACATAAAACATGCTTAAACTCACATGTAATATGCTTCTCCTCATTATATATAACTCTGCAGTCAACATCCTTATTCCAGAACAACTAAATTTTTCCATTAGGATTATGCACATTATAGTCCTTATTTAACTGGATTTTGAAACTATAGAGATGAGAATTGTCAGAGAAAGACTCTAGGATGGAAATAAAGGACATGTGGTGGATGGCTTTAAAGACTTTGATTCTTTCCACAACACCATGGGTATTAATACCCCTCACATTCCAAATAATGCTATTAATCACTAGTTCACTTAGATATGGTGATTGATCTGCCAATAAGGGCCGAGTAGGTAGGATTTCTCTTCTTGAAGCTGAGATTTGATTGTTGGAACCTTCTGGGAGACGAATCTTCTTAAAGCTAAGTCTAACATTAAGCTTAAGGGTAAAACCAGTAATGTTGAACTTGTTCTTGAAGAAAGCCTAAAAGTGTTTGAGTTGAAACTGATGATGTCCTTAGAAAGAAATGGTGAGTTAGAAAATGACCTGCTCAAGGTGAAGATGAATTAAATAAGTCGCTCAAGTGGGAAACCTCTTCAAAACTCCTGTCTGATATGACAAATCAAAGGAGCAATGAGAGAAAAGGTTTAGGCTATATAAACAAAATAGAACCACCTTATAATCCTCATAGCAAGTATGTGTCTATTTCTGACAATTTACTATGCCTGCATTGTGGTAGAAATAGGCATATTAAGGGAGATTGTGAGGTTCTAAAAAGGACTTTAAGAAGGCAACAATTTTCTTCCTCTGTTGAAAGTTCTACAAAGAAACATTCATACAAAGGACCAGCCCCAACTCTGGAAAAGGTCACAGAAAATTGTCTTCTTGGACTAAAAAGCATCTGTTAATACAACTAACTGCTTTTTGGGAACTCAGACTGAAATGGGTTCCCACATCTAATAAATAAGTCTTTTGTAGGTGTAAGGACCCGGAGTTTTTGAGTGGCGTTTCCCAAATCTCTTGGAATTGTCCCAAGCGAACTGCCAGGCATCACTATATGGAGGGCCCACACAGGCCGTGTGAAGCCACATGGACTGTGTGGCTTCCTGTGAAGGGGCACTTGGTCCAAATCATGGTTGGGATAGTTTTGGGACAGAAGGGAATTTTGGCCAAGTGAGGGCACACGACCGCTCACACGGTCTGTGTGAGGTGTCACGGACCGTGTCGCTCTCCGTGTAACACACTACATAAAATTATTCTAAGTATGAAAGTACCATCTCATAACTTTGTCGTGCAAAAATTATTTGAAGTACCATCACACGGTCGATGTCACGGCCCGTGTGGAGTCACACGGACCGTGTAGTCGTCCGTGTGGTACCCCTTAGCTCCGTGTGAATTCCCTCTGTGAAATTTTAAGTTGTCACGGCCCGTGTGGAGTCACACGGACCGTGTAGTCGTCCGTGTGGTACCCCTTAGCTCCGTGTGAATTCCCTCTATGAAATTTTAAGTACTGGATCATGGCCACTATTCACGGTCCGTGTGACGTTTCACTGACCGTGTTGACCCGACAATTCTAGTTTTGGTCCATTTCATTAATGGCGTTTATGTAATTCCAATTTATTTAAATTATGAATTATGACCTTTTACCTATTCTAAACTCTTAGTTCAGCTGATATCCCCTTCCCTCTTAATTCATTCTCCTAAAACCTTCCATCCCTCATAAGGTTGCCTCCCTATTTCTCTCCACTCTCCTCTCTCAAGGATCAAAGCTAGGGTTCTATTGGAGTCTAATTCAAGCTAAGTTCATCTTCAAATTCAGCTCCTTAATCAGGGTATGTGGGATTGATTCTTGGTCCCTTTCAACCAAGAAGACCCAAAATTTCTTTCAATTGATTTCATGAATTTTAGTCACTTTAAATATGAGATTTCATTATTTGATTTTATTAAATCTAATTAGTGTATGGGCTGTAATGTACCTATAATTTTAATTCACTTTGATCACTATTATGATGATTTGCATGGAGTTATGAACAAGTTTGTCCCCTTTTAAAGTTGATTTATGCATGGGTGAACTATATTACGATTTACATGTGGTTTTAAATTATGGATTTCCTCAATTTCATTTTTATGGATGATTTTAACTTGAATCTAGGTTACCCATGCTATCCTCACATCATGCATTGCACTGCATTCATGAACATTGATATATGAAATTTATGAAGTTGGTTAAGCCTAACTATGTTTTCTGAAATGATTATGATATGATTTTGACAAGATATTGGCTATGACAAAAAGGTATCACAAACATGTCTATGATTCTGGCTCATTGAGCATTCTGGGTGATTGCACTATTCTGTATATGTGAATGAGCTATTCCTTGCATGAGCACTACAATCATGAACTATGATTTGGCATTTGAGCCTAAATGCGTATTGAACGGTTTGAAATGAACATTGCATTTTCGGAAAGCACGTATATGTATAAGTATTCAAGTGGGATGTTATTGACTTATCACTGATGGATTGGGGGTCATAAGGATATCCCCAAGGGCCCTCTCCCTTTTCTTGAACTATGTGCCATCATAGGAATATTATCCATTATTGAAATGACTAGGTCGTAAGGAACGGTTATATGTATATGATTCTGATATGTTCTGTATGATTCTGAAAAACCCTTCCGAAATTGTGAGTTCCATAAGAAATGTGACCATTCACCGAAATGTTGAGTTCCGTAAGGTGTGATGTAGATTACCTTTGGAAAGTAGTTTGTTCCTACCGATAGGAGGTCTTTATCGGATTAATTCATGTAATAGCTCACATGGATTTGAATTGTCGGTTATAGTCCATCCCCTATATATATGAGCATTGTTGCATTTCATGCATCATAAATTTAATGGCATCTTGTATATATATTTCCATTAAATATACGATTCTTTCTATATTATGTGCCCTTGTCATCTAACATTAAAATGCAGGTTTTGTAAGTCATATGCATCGGATGCCCGCATACTTAGTACATTCAAATATACTAACGCATACTCTATGCCTATGTGATTTTACCATGTAGAGGCCGAGCATTTTGAGTACCAACAACTTGATGAATAGTCCAGTCCCGGAGTATACTGTGGTGATCCCATCTTCCAAGGACGAGCCAACTACCTCTCTTTTATGCTATTTCAAAACGTTCTTTCGTATTGAGGGTGAGCCCGGAACTTATCCTGACCCCGCTCCTTCTGACTAGAGGCAGTTATTGGACATTATGTAAACTCTTCTAAATCCGTTTGTTATGAGTAGTATTTTGCTTACGTATTGATGGAATGATTTATGAGAAACCCCTATTTGGCTATGTGTATGTTTGTTGTGGAAATGTGGGAAGTCCCTAGCCCCGTATTGTCCCCATAGCGTGAGTCCTATTTTTCGGTCTCTTAGAACTATGTGTTATTAATTGAATGCTACTCTTGAATCGATGATGTGGATATAGATACTTAAGGCTTGTTTGGGGACTCTCGGGTTCCCATTCGCCATGTCACATGTAGGCCCTAACCCCAAGTCGTGACAAAAGATGGTATCAGAGTCTAGGCTTATAAATGATCCTCGGAGTCCAACATGCTGCGTTGAGTAGAGTCTTATTCATGGGTGTGAAATGAACCATACCTATGAGTGGGAGGCTACGAAGATATTTTAGGAATTGCCTCACTTTTTCATGTCTTATATCGTGCCGTGGCTAGTATATTTGGTTCCCTTATCTTGCGGTGTCGTTGATCCATTTCAGAAGATGCCTCGAGGAAGACCTCTTCCACCAAGGCCGACTTCGGTTGATGAGGATCAGCTCCCCACGAGCCTATGGAGGAACCCATTTCAAATGGTGTATTCAGCACGACCTTCGCCATGCTCGCTCAGGTGGTAACTTCTCAAACAAGGCAAGCTAACTTGCCACGGGATCCTATGCCTTCTTCTAGGGTGAGGGATTTCACCCGGATGAATCCTTTTGAGTTTCACGGGTCAAAGGCCAATGAGGATGCCTAGGAGTTCGTTGATGAG
Organism: Solanum rostratum; assembly: GCA_029948455.1. Taxonomy (NCBI): domain Eukaryota; kingdom Viridiplantae; phylum Streptophyta; class Magnoliopsida; order Solanales; family Solanaceae; genus Solanum; species Solanum rostratum. Next base: position 56,594,929 of record CM057051.1, read on the forward strand.
CTTACCAAAATACTGAACATCATGGGTGTCACTTCTGAAGAGAAGGGTGAACTGGCTGCCTATCAACTGAAAGATGTGGCTCAGGTGTGGTATACTCAATGGGCTTTGGAGAGAGTTTGTGGTGTTGATGTCAATTGGGAAGAGTTCAAATTTGCTTTCCTTGACCACTTCTTTCCACTTGAGCTTAGAGAGGCTAGAATGACTGAGTTTATCAACCTCAAGGAGGGAAGTATGAGTGTGAGGGACTATGCCCTCAATTTCACAAAGCTTTCTAAGTATGCTGCATCACTAGTGGTTGACCCCCGTGCAAGGATGCATAAGTTTGTTTTGGGCATCTCTGATTTACTTGTGAAGGAATGCTGTACTGCTATGCTTATATGGGACATAGATATTTCCAGACTCATGGTATATGTTGAACAAATCAAAGGGGAGAAACTCAAGGAGAGAAGGGTTCACGATTCCAAGAGGACCCATTTTGATGGTGGATTTTCTGGTTCTCGAAGTGGTGATTTTGGTCGCTTTCAACAAGGAAAAGGTTCCAGTACTCGGGTTGCTAATGAATAGGTGCCTCCTCCTAGGGCACCGATTGGTGGCAGTCAGGGATATCTTGCATGAGACAAGTGTGGGAAGCCCCACACGGGAGTCTGCTGGAGATATTTGGGTGTTTGCTTTAGATGTGGTGATAAAGATCATAAGATTGCTGATTGAACTACGAATGCCCGTAGAGGCCAAGGTCAGGTGGCCCAAGGCGGGCAAGGCCAACAAAGAGCTCCCCAAGGTGTTTCCCTAAGGAACAATTGATTCTATGCACTCCACGCCCGCTAGGATGTTGAGGAAGCTCCGGATGTTGTGACCGGTATGTTAAAAGTCTTTGATTTTGATGCTTATATTTTGCTTGATCCGGGTACAAATTATTCTTTTGTGACTCCTCTGTTGGCTGTTAAATTTGGTTTGAGTCCCAAGGTTTGAGGGACCTTTTCTCAGTTTATAATCCCATGGGTGAATCTGTTGTTGCAGATAGAGTCTATCATGATTGCCTATTTCTGTGTTGCACAAAATTTTTCCGTGTGATCTTATTGAACTTGAGATGTTTGACTTTGACGTGATTCTTGGGATGGATTGGTTGCATGCATCATATGCCCCTATAGATTGTAGAACCCAAAAGGTCAAGTTCCAACCTCCCGGTGAGCCCGTTCTTGAATGGAAGGGTGGTGACTCCTCTATTAAAGGTCGGTTTATTTCCTACCTCAAGGCGCGGAGAATAATCTCTAAAGGGTGCATTCATCATATTATGAGGGTCAAGGACATGGAGTCCGAAGTGCCTACTCTTGAGTCAGTCCTTGTGGTGAATGAGTTTTCGGATGTGTTCCCCGAAGACTTACCGGGCATCCCTCCTAAAAGAGATTAGACTTCGGCATAGATCTCCTTCCAGATACTCAGCCTATTTCCATTCCTCCCTATCGTATGGCGCCGATAGAGTTGAAGGAATTAAAAGAGAAGTTAAAGGATTTGTTGGAGAAGGGTTTCATTCGCCCATTATATCGACGTGGGGTGCTCCAGTGTTGTTTATAAGAAAGAAGGACATAACTCTTCGGATGTGTATTGATTACAAGCAACTGAATAAGGTGACTATTAAAAATAAGTACCTGTTGCCCATGATTGATGACTTGTTTGACCAGCTTCAAGGGGCTACTCATTTCTCAAAGATTGATCTTCGTTTCGAGTATCATCAGTTGAAGGTTAGGGAGTATGACATCCCCAAAACAGCTTTTCGGATGAGGTATGGGCACTTTGAGTTGGTGGTGATGTCATTTGGCCTAACCAATGCTTCAGCCGTGTTTATGGATCTAATGAGTCGGGTGTTTAATCCATTCCTTGACAGTTTTATGGTGGTCTTTATTGACAACATTCTCATTTACTCCTGAAGTGAGTAGGAGCATGGGGATCATTTGAGGATGGTTCTCCAAACTTTGAGAGAGAAGAAGTTGTATGCCAAGTTTAGTAAATGTGAATTTTGGTTGGACGAAGTGGCTATCCTTTGTCATGTAGTGTCCGGTGATGGTATCAAGGTGGATCCGAAGAAGACCGAGACCATAAAGAATTGGCCCAGACCGTTGACTCCTTCAGATATTCACAATTTCCTTGGGTTGGCCTGGCATTACAGAAGGTTTGTTGAAGGGTTCTCAACTATTGCCTCTCTATCTACTAAGTTGACCCAGAAGAAGGCTAAGTTTGTGTGGTCGAACGAATGCGAGCAAAGTTTTCAGACTTTAAAGGACCGACTTACATTAGCTCCCGTCTTAACTTTACCAAATGGTTTGGAGGGATTCGTGGTGTATTGTGATGCCTCACATATTGGATTAGGTTGTGTGCTTATGCAACATGGTAAGGTAATAGCGTATGCATCAAGGCAGTTGAAGGTACATGAACGTAATTACCCAACGCACGACCTTGAATTGGCAGCTGGTTTTTTGCCTTTAAAGATTTGGAGACATTATTTGTATGGGGTTCATGTTGATGTGTTCGCCGATCACAAGAGTTTGCAATATGTATTCACTCAGAGGGATCTCAATTTAAGGCAAAGGAGGTGGTTGGAGCTCTTAAAGGATTACGACATGAGTATTCTGTATTATCCCGGCAAGGCCAATGTTGTGGTCGATGCTCTCAGCAGGTTGTCTATGGGGAGTGTGGCGCATGTTGGGGAAGAGAAGAAATAGTTGGCAAGAGATGTTCACCGGTTAGCTAGGTTGGGTGTCAGGTTGGCTGATTCGAGTGATGGTGGTATTCGTGTTCAAGGCGGGGCAGAATCTTCCGTGGTAAGTGATGTAAAAGCTAAACAAGATTTAGACCCATCGTTACTTGAATTGAAAAAGTTGGTTGCTGAAAAGGAGATTGAGGTGTTCTCCCAAGGGGGAGATGGTGTACTCCAGTACCAAAATCGGCTTTGTGTTCCGAATGTGAACTCCACGACCAAAGATGAGAAATATTTGTCCTATATTGGCCATGAGAGTTCACCTAAACTACCTCGCAGGTCTCCAGGTTTCTTAGATAAAGTGCTTGAAATTCCCAAACTTGAAGGTTCTCTTACTGAAGACCAGCTAACCTCTTCCCAACCAGGTCCCACATCTTTTACAATGTCAGAAAGGTGTTTCGATGGAGATTTACCAATTGAAAAGGGGAATAAGTCCAACATTCTTGCTGCTAGAGAAGAATGGGTGGTGCAACGTCTGGCAGAACTGAAGGGTGAAAACCTTTTTGCCAAAGAAGAGGCTAAGTCGCCTGATCCACAATTAGTGTTAGTCTCCTATCAATTTGACCCGACACCTTTGAGTTCTGTACAACATGTAAATGTGGCAGAAGGTGATCAAGATGTTGATGATGAAGACAATGTTCCATTGGTTTGGAAAATCAAGAAGAGAATGGATGAAATCCACCAAAGCAAGACCCAAAGAGGGGCAAAGTCTCTGGGTCAGTTGCAACAAAAAAGAAGGTGATAGACAAAGGAAGAAAAGGTCCTCGACACCACGCAAGAAGCCAAAGTTTATCCAACTAGGGGTACTAAAAAAAACTCCTCAATGATGCTAAGGTTGCAAGTAAGTCCAAAACAATCTGAAAGAGGAAACTAAGGTCAGTTTTAGTGCTTGAGGAGGAAGATGTACCAAGTGATAAGATCATTGATGATACCAAGAATGAAGGTGAGAGTGCTACTGAATCTGATGAAGTCATTGCTAATTTAAAACGAAGGACTGAGGATACCAAAGTTTTTAGTAAACAGACAGTAAAAGGGTCTAAGGGAAGGAAAAAGAGGCAGAAAGAAGAAGACAAAACAAAAGGGGAAGAATCTATTTTCACTAGGGGACCAAGTTCGCTGAGCAAGAAGGCTTGGATAGAAATAACTCTCAGCAAGCAGGAAAGAATTCCAATTCTTGAAAAATAGAAAGTTTTGAGTGGGAGAGTGTCTAAGCCTGAGGCAAAAAAAAAAAGCAAAGGATGCGTGATCTAGTGGATGTTGTAGTTATTCAAGGATGGTTTCATCTTTTTGAGTGGCATGTTCCCACTTTGCATGAATGAGAGGTGAATCAGTTTTATTACAACATGGAATTCACCGAGGATGGGGGATTCCGTACCTTCATAGGTAATGTAACTTTTCACATAATTGAGGAAGTGCTCTGGGAAATTTTAAAGGTAGAGAGAGAACAGATTAGAAGTGTGCATGATAAAGCTCCTGCTAGAAAGTTCATTCTGGAGGTAGGCAAACTGCCAAACTTAAGTATGGCCGGTGTGCCCGAAAAATTCCTGAAGGGACAGTACTAGCTATATTTTGAGTTTGTCAACAAGGTCCTACTTCCAACGACTGAGAAGAGTACTATTACCATCACTGCTGATGTTTTCCTTCTGGAATCATTAAGCAAATTGGAGGTAATAAATCTTTCGGGGCTGATGATGGAACACATGCACAAGATTATGATAGTAAAGGACATGAAGCATGGGTTAGCATATGGATATTTGGTGAGTCACGTGTTTGAGCATTTTGGAGTTCGATTGATAAAAGGGGTGCCAGGTACTATCAAGCAATCCTTCTAAAAAACCACCATGGCAGAATGTTTGTGCATTGAAAAAAGGGAAGGGAATAAGTCCAAGTCACAAGTCTCAGATCTTATAGCTCAACTGGAAGTGTGCAAGTTGCAAGTTGAAGAATTAGCTATTGCATTCACTACTAGGGATGCTAAAATTATGGCATTAAAAGCTTAGATTGCACGAGGAATGAAAGAGGGTCCTAAATTTTGAGAGATCAATAGGTTAAGAAATAAAAATGTCGGATTGACCTTGAAAGTCAAGGCCCTCACTGAAAAACTCCTCCAAGCCCATCAGGACTCCAATGCTAGAATGACCCTCCTTCTCCCATCCTTTGCCCCCAAACCATCTGGCCTCTAAGTCCATTTTCTTCTTATTTTGTTCTTTTCTTTGGTGTTGGTTGAATTCTTATATGTTTTGTTGGTTCTATGTTGCTGTATTTTGAATGCTATTCTTTGTAATCTTTATTTGACTGGACTTGTTTCACCACTTGAATCTTATGCTTCTAGGGTTTTGATTATGTTTTTGTTGCCCCAATGGCTCTGAATTCAATAATTGTGTTCTCTATTTAGTAGTTTATTTCTATTTTAAATGATACCAAAAGGAGGAAAACCGAGATTGGATTTTGGGAAACTAGGTTTAGGGGGGATAGGACAGAGATAGGACATAGATACTAAGGGGAATCAGTTAAGGGGAAACATGACAGGATTGACATGGGATTTGGGGATACTAGGTTCGGGGGTACAAATACTTTTTCTGGCTGCATGATGTCCAGAGGCTCAAGGGAAATCATCTCAGGGGGAACCAATAGTTTGTCATCATAAAAAAGGGGGAAAATGTTGTTATGTAACTGTTTTGATGATCAACAAACATCTGGTACAAACTGGCACCAGGTCAACATCAGGCTAAAAAGGTAAAAGTAACTGTGTTGGACTACAGCTGGAAAAGCTACATGGTTGGTGGAAAGTTATCCTTTGTCGTACTGAAGGACCAATGAAATTTCTAAGGTTCCCTCCTGTGCATATAAAAGAAACTTTGTAAGGGACAAAAAGTAACTTTTTAGAGAATCAAAGATTGTAAACTTTCAAGATTAAAAGTCCTCTTTATCTCACTGTGAGGTTTACAACATCAACACTCAAGGGACCCAATAGAAAAAGTCTATAATCTTTCTTTAAGTCTTTGTTGCATTCTGTGCTAAGAGTCTTGTAAAATCAGCTTCCTAATCTACAAAGGAACATTGATCATTGGATATTTAGTTGTTTTTGTGATTAGGATTTGGGTAAACTGTAACCTTCGAATCCTTGGGTAAGAAGTATATATTAATATAGAATGATTGTTGTATAGGCTGTTGATTAGTTTTCGTTGGGGGCTCTAAGTCTTAGAATAGTGTGACTGTAAGCCAAAATGGAGAGGGGTAGTGCAAATAAATAGCTGATTGTATTTGGCTATATTGTTTTTGTATTTAGTGGATTTTGGCGCTTTTGTAAATCTTGTGAAACAAATCCTGATTATTTCTCTCATAAACAGGAATTTTTCCATGTAAAGTTTTGTGTCTTGGGCTTTTTAATTAAGGGTGACAAGAATGTTTTAAAATTAAAAAAAAGTGACTCAAGTCTTAAGAATTAGGTGTAGGTGACAAAAAATTAATTAAGGATTAATGGTTTAAGTTGACTTTGCAAAAAGGTCCCCAACTTCAATTTGTTACACTTTAACCCATCAATACAAAATATCCAAAATACCCCCAAACCCTCCCTTCTTTTTCACCTCCATTACCGCGACGCCCCACCCTCCCCCGCGACGCGGAAGCCCCTCCCCAGCGACATTTTTCTCCCATTTGCATCGTTTCATTTGCTTTTGTTGTTGTTGTAGTTGTTGTTGTTCTTCTTCTTCTTCTTGTTCTTGTTCTCCTTCTTGGTATTGTTGTTGTGTTGTTGTTGTTAGTATTTTTCCCAACACAATATTTGTGCTTCAAATTAGGTAGAAAAGAAATCAATTTATTTGGGGCATTTGTTCGGATAGCCGTAGAAATTACTTGAAAGGTAAGTTTCCATCCTCATTATGCTTGATAAAAGTGTATTTGGTGCTATTTATTTGTGTTTTGTGGTTTTGTTGAATATTTGGCCATTGTTGCCATTTGTGCACATTGGGGGCGATTTGGAGAAGACGCAGCAGCTGCTGGACTGTGCAGCAGCTGCTGGACTGTTCAGCAGCTGCTGGATTGTGTGCAGCAGCTGCTGTACTGAGTTCAGCAGCTGCTGGACTAAATTCAGCAGCTGCTAGAGTTTTTGACTGAATTAGTTGGTTTCATATGATGAAGTAGCTGCAATTGTTGTATTTCTGTACATGTTTTCTGATGTTGCGCTTTTAACTGTTATTCATATAGGTACCTTGAAGATCAACCATGGCAGACAGAATAGTATTAGGAGTTGATTGTCATGGTGAATGGGTTGAGTCTAATAATCGATTTATTTGGCGTTGGAAAGGGAAAGAAATGGCCGAGACGATAGCGATGATTGTGAATCGAGATATCTCGTACGCTGATTTTGTAAATCAAATTATTTGCAGTTGTGAATTAAATTGTGAGCCGGATGATATCGTCATCACTTACATGCATTCTTGTGGTGAAAAACAGAGAGTGGCTCCTTTTCGAATAAAAAATGAAGTGAGTTTACGGATTTATCTGGAAGATGAAGGAAGACCCGTTCTACGGGTATACATGGTTGAAAGGGCGTTGGAGAAACAAAATTGTCAACAAGATCTGGAAATTGTGAATGATGAACCTCCTTTGATGGCTATGGACATTCCAGATGGAGCAAGTATAGGTGAGTTGACGCCGACCCCAGAAGTTGGGAGCAACACACTAGCGAATACACAATCGACACAGTCGAATCACCTCCAAGATGATGAAACAGGTTTTCACAATGGTATGACCTTTAAGAATAAGGAAGATTTAGATATTTCATTGAAAATGGCCTGTTTGAAGAAAGATTTTAGAATAAAAAAAGTGATTAACTCGCGAAATGTGTATTGCGTGAAGTGTGTGCATCCCGAGTGCAAGTGGTGGTTGAGAGCGGTGAAGCTTGAAAGTTCTGATAGGTTTTACATCAGAAAGTATGAAAAGTTTCACACTTGTGGTTCTCAGCATCTGACTAGCCACAATCCCCATGCTACGGCCAAGGTAATTGGCGCATACTTCAAAGATAAGTTCCCCGAGGGTAAAGGGCCATCTACCAGAGATATGCGAACCTCACTGCGGGTTGAATTGGGATGCAAGGTTAGTTACTGGAAACTCTGGAAGGGCAGTGAAATTGCAAAATCTTTGATAAGGGGAACACACGAGCATGGATATGCGGTGCTTGACGCATATCGCCATATGCTTAGCACTGTGAATCCGGGCACCAAAACGGCGTTGGAGGTAGATGAAAATGGTCAATTTAAATACTTTTTTGTGGCCTTAGGAGCCTGGATTCATGGTTTTAGGCATATGAGAAAAGTCATAGCCGTAGATGGAACATTTTTGAAAGGGAAGTATGGTGGCGTCTTGTTGTCTGCTGTTGCACAGGATGCTGAGAAACATATTTTTCCTGTCGCATTCTGTGTTGTTGACTCTGAATGTGATGCGGCTTATCGTTATTTTTTTGACCAAATGAGAAGTTTTGTAGACGATACTCCGGAATTGTGCGTAATCTCGGATAGACATCCCAGCATTAAAAAAATGGTGTCAATTGTCTACCCTTCAGCTCATTATGGTTGTTGCATGTGGCACCTTGGTGAAAATATTCGAACCCAATTTCACAATGGAAGAATCATATATCATTTTTACCAGGCTGCACAAGCATACAATGTAAGTGAGTTTCATGATCACTTCAATCAAATAAGAGATATGGTTCCACAGGCTGCCGCACATCTGGAACAAATTGGATTTCATAGATGGAGCAGGGCTTTTTTCCCTGGAAATAGGTATGTGTAATTACTGTTTTAGAATTCTCTATTCTTAATAATGGTAGTTATTAAATTCTATAATATCGGTTGCAACATTTACAGGTTCGGTATTATGACATCAAATATAGCTGAGTCGGTTAATTCTCTTTTTGTTGTTGAAAGAGAATTTCCAATTCCTGCTCTATTTGATGCGATAATCAGGAAGTTCGGGGAAAAATTTCACCAAAGAAGAATGGAGTTCATCAATGCATCAACCCTCTTGGTCCCTTCGATAGAGGAGGTCATCTCCAAAAATACTATTATAGGGAACAAGCTATTGGTGCATCCAATTGCCAACTATAGATATGCTGTCTCCGGACATGATGCAGTGGCAACTGTTGATCTTCATTGCAAATCTTGCAGTTGTAGAGTGTTCGATCTGGATAAAATTCCTTGTCCTCATGCGATGGCCGCGCTTAGGAGTCAATATGGCGAAGATTTATGGAAGGTGTATTTATGAGTATTCTTCTGAATACTATAAGGTAGAGACATACATCCTTGCATACGCGGAGGAAATCAATCCCGTGCCGTCCGAAGAATTTTGGGAGGTTCCTAGGGAGATTTTAGAAAGTGAAATACTTCCTCCACATGTTGCGACGGGAAAGGTGGGAAGAAGGGCAAATAAGCGGCGTCCAAGTATCGGACAATCTCTGCCAAGCAAGAAGAATAGATGTTCCATCTGCAAAAGGGTTGGGCACAAGAGAACGACTTGCTCTGAGCGGAATGTTTCATAAGGACACTCTATTTTATTTGGTGTTTGTAAACGTCTTTTCATTATGCATGTTAAGTATAGATGAAACAATTAACATTTATTATTATTTAATACATTGTACATTGTATATTACTTGTATTATTGTTCAATACATTTTTACACAATTTATTTATTGCTCAATACATTGTATATTACTTGTGCACTTGGGTAGCGAAAAATCCCAAAAATGTGGGTCAGCATAACAGTGTGCATCCGCGACCTGTCCGCGTCGCGGATGCATCGCGCACATGCACTTATATGGTGCTGAAAATGTTGCGTGGTTTTGCGATCGACCTGGGAGTTTTTTTGGGACTTTTTTTGGGTGAACCCACTTGTCTTAACATATTGTAGGTGGTGTAGGTGTTGGTTGAATTTTTCGGGGCCCGGAACGAAAAATCCCAAAATTTTGGAAAGCAAAAACAGTGTGCATCCGCGACGTGTCCGCGTCGCGGATGCATCGCACACATGCACATTTCCTGTGCTTAAAATGTTGCGTGGTTTTGCGATCGATTCGGGAGTTTTTTTGGGACTTTTTTTGGGTGAACCCACTTGTCTTAACATATTGAAGGTTGTGTAGGTGTTGGTTGAATTTTTCGGGGCTGGGAACGAAAAATCCCAAAAATGTGGGTCACCAAAACAGTGTGCATCCGCGACCTGTTCGCGTCGCGGATGCATCGCACATATGCACATTTCCTGTGCTTAAAATGTTGCGTGGTTTTGCGATCGATTCGGGAGTTTTTTTGGGAGTTTTTTTGGGTGAACCCACTTGTCTTAACATATTGAAGGTTGTGTAGGTGTTGGTTGAATTTTTCGGGGCCCGGAACGAAAAATCCCAAAATTTTGGGTCACCAAAACAGTGTGCATCCGCGACCTGTCCGCGTCGCAGATGCATCGCGGACATGCACTTATATGGTGCTGAAAATGTTGCGTGGTTTTGCGATCGATTCGGGAGTTTTTTTGGGACTTTTTTTGGGTGAACCCACTTGTCTTAACATATTGAAGGTTGTGTAGGTGTTGGTTGAATTTTTCGGGGCCCGGAACGAAAAATCCCAAAATTTTCGAAAGCAAAAACAGTGTGCATCCGCGACCATTCCGCGTCGCGGTTGCATCGCGTACATGCACTTAAATTCCCAGCAACTGCTGAGAATTTCCCAGCAGCTGCTGAGAATAATCCAGCAAGTTGCCAAGTTGCTACAACAACTTGTAAAAAAATGTTTTCGATCGAGTTATTTCTAGTGTTGAATTGGACGAAATTCCTTATATTCATGTACAACGATGACCACGTCGACCAATTAATCGAAACAACCACCGATTGATTGATTGTGCAATTGATCAATTGATTGTTTATTACTTCTGAGTTAGTGAAGGCAATGTATAAGATCATTGGTGAATTTACCATTTCAGTTGTAGTCGGAGTAACAAAACTCAACTTACCACTACACATGGATGATAGCATCCCCTTAGAGGCACCTTCCCATACGCATTAACGAAAAAACGAAGGTCGGGTCCAGCAGCTGCTGGGACATGTACAGCAGCTGCTGTGTTTTTCCCAGCAGCTGCTGTACATTTCCCAGCAGCTGCTGAGAATTTGTAAAAAATTGTTTTCGATCGAGTTATTTCTAGTGTTGAATTGGACCAAATTCCTCATATTCATGTATAACGATGACCACGTCGACCAATTAATCGAAACATCCCCCGAAATAAGTGTGATTTACTTAGTCAGCATCACTTACATGTGCAATTGATCAATTGATTGTTTATTACTTCTGAGATAGTGAAGGCAATGTATAAGATCATTGGTGAATTTACCATTTTAGTTGTAGTATGAGTAACAAAACTCAAGTTATCACTACACATGGACGACAGCATCCCCTTAGAGGCACCTTCCCATACGCATTAACGAAAAAACGAAGGTCGGGTCCAGCAGCTGCTGGGACATGTACAGCAGCTGCTGTGTCTTTCCCAGCAGCTGCTGGGAAATTCCCAGCAGCTGCTGTACATTTCCCAGCAGCTGCTGAGAATTTGTAAAAAATTGTTTTCGATCGAGTTATTTCTAGTGTTGAATTGGACCAAATTCCTCATATTCATGTATAACGATGACCACGTCGACCAATTAATCGAAACATCCCCCGAAATAAGTGTGATTTACTTAGTCAGCATCACTTACATGTGCAATTGATCAATTGATTGTTTATTACTTCTGAGATAGTGAAGGCAATGTATAAGATCATTGGTGAATTTACCATTTTAGTTGTAGTATGAGTAACAAAACTCAAGTTATCACTACACATGGACGATAGCATCCCCTTATAGGCATCTTCCCATACGCATTAACGAAAAATCGAAGGTCGGGTCCAGCAGCTGCTGGGCAATATGCAGCAGCTGCTGAGAAATTGGACATGGAAAATACTCCGCGACGCATGCGCGTCGCGGACGTGTCGCGCACAATGGTTATTTTTGACGTGCAATTATTTGCACAAGTGTGTGTGCGCGACAGGTCCGCGTCGCGGACGCGTCGCGCTTCTGTGTATTTCTGGCCTCGATTTTCGCGTGGACCCACCACTATATAAAGGCCCCATCGTTTTTTAGGGCTTTTTTTATCAATTTCCCACCCGATTTTCGGCCCTCAACCCCTCCAAAGTCAAATTTTTTCCACCATTCTTCAAGATTTCAAACTCCTACGCGACGCATACTCATTTCACAATCAACTCAAGTAAGTATTTTCCCTCTACTCTTCAAATTTCCAATCATCTGACTCATCTCACCATCAATTTTTCTTTGGTTTTTGGTAAGTGTGAGTGCTTTGTTGGTTGGTTTAGTACTTATCATTGCACTTTGATTTATGGGTGTTATTGTTTTTGTAGTAATTTTGTTGAATATGTTGTATTGATTTGTTGATTTTTGTTGGGTCTTATTGTTCTTTGATTAATTGTTTTTTGGGGTACATTTGCAACAATTAATTAAAAAATATGGCTTCTTTTTCCCACTCTTGTTGAATGTTGGTATTTATTTTTGGTAGGGCTATACTAAATGGCAAGAGCAAAGCGAAAAAATGTTGGGCCACACGATGCTCCTTCTAGACATACTAGAAGACTGATTATTTTGGAAGACGAAGATGACGATGATCAAACACAACAACAACAACTTGATCGTCTCGTCGACGCAGTGTGTGCTGACGCTGGTGTTGGTCCCAGTCAAGCAGATGCTCCACAGAGCCCAGCAGCTGCTGCAAGCTCTTCCTCAAATGCTCCACAGAGCCCAGCTGCTGCTGCAGGCTCTGCCTTAGATGCTCCACAGAGCCCAGCAGCTGCAGCCAGTTCTTCCTCACCTACTGATTGGACATCCTCAACTGCTGTCGGGAGTCCATCACCCGCTTCAGACGCTGCCACAGTTGTGGCTTTCAGGTATGACGATTATGGATTTGATATGCCAGGGTTTCTCAATCGTCATGAGGGAGGGGATATAGGTATTAAATCTGAACTTGGGAAACCATATTCGGATTTTAAAAGTATTCTAGTAAAGCAAGACTTAGATGGATACTTTAGGTCTACGGTATTTGGGAAATTATACCTAGACATAGGTGAGGGAAACATCCCCCGATTTCAAATGAAGCTAATGTATCAACTTATTCGTCGGTGGATTAGTAGCCAGAATGACTTCTGGGTAAATTATTGCGGAATGCCAGTTTGTTTTGGGCTGAGAGAGTTTGGCATTGTTACTGGCTTGAACTGTCATGTCCCACCTCCTCCTCCCTTCTTCTCCAAAAAAACAAAAAAGACCTATAGAAGAATTTGTGAAGCAATGGGAAAGACGCATTGCAAAACAAAGGAGATACTTGACCTTTTGCAGTCAAGTGAGGTGACGAGGAGTGTGAAGAAGTCCCTCTGTCTAGTTTACTTTGTCCATGTGGTTCTTATGGGTAGAGATGGAGGGACTAATGCAAAGGATTCTTGGTTCAAGCTATCGGCCGACAGAGATGCATTCTGTGCATATCCTTGGGGTCGGGATAGCTATGAACTAACAGTACAATATTTGAAGAAGGCGGCGACATCAACGAAACAGTCGTCCAATCTATATGGTTTTCCATGGGCTTTTATGGTAAGTTGTATGTGTTGTATTTTCGTTGTTTTATTTATATTGATTTATTATGTTAATTAACAACATTTCGGGCCATTGACTTATTTAGGCTTGGGCTTTTGAGGCAATTCCTTATATTCGGAAAACATTCAAAGAGTTCGACGAGGAAGTGTCTTATCCGAGACTTCTTCGATGGTTGGCAGCGCCAAATAACGCTAGAGTGGAGGCGCATGATCTCTTTGATCCACCCGAGGACGAGGTAAGTCATACTATTGTTGTACTTCTTAAAAACTGCTTTCATTCTTGTACTTTACTATTTTGTTGCTTATGTAATTTTATTAAATTTCTAGGTCGTTTATCCGTGGCTAATCCCGACTGAAAGTGAGAAGGATATGGACTTCTACAAGGGATTTATGCCACTCAGGCAAAAAGAAGAGGATCCTAGGATTGTGAGGATGGTGACTGATTTGCGCGGGGTAACGGCCATCAAAAGATTTGTGGGTGTTGGTGTTGGGGTTGGGGTTGCTGGTGCTGGTGCTGGTGCTGATGCTGATGCTGATGCTGCTGGGGTAGGGGTAGGTGATGCTACTGGGGTAGGGGTAGGGGATGAACATATTGGTGGATTCTCTCCTGTTGGTGGTGAATGTGGTTTTGGAACTCCATTCACCCTTGGTAGATCCCACGATTTCGGTGCCGGGACTTCTAAGGCAGCAACTTGTCAAACTTGTGGTTGCGAAAGTTGCAACGAGAGGATGACCAGGATGATGGAAATGATAGTGTCACATAATGAGAAGATAGATAAAATGATGGAAATGATGCTATCATTCAAGGAATCATTGAACACCATCCAATCCAAAAGAGGTGTCATCCCGTCGTCTAGGTTGGTGTCACCTTATACTCCAATTCGACATCAAAGGAGGCGAAAGCAACTTTCAAAGGCCATCATGACTGCAAGGAAAAAAGCCAAAAGTGCCGTGATGAAGGACAAGCAGCCGGCAGCATCTGAGATGGAGGAGCAGCAAGCAACGTCTACGGAGGAGCAGTAGTTGATCTTAAAAACATATATTTTTGGATGTTTGTAATTATATACTCGTTTTGATGTTAAACGTATGAATTATGTTAATTTCCAGAATTTTATGAAATGTCGATGATGAATACTTTTAGTACACGTAATATCTCTAATTATTATCTCGTTTTATTCACAGCAATTAAAACTCCCAAACAAATGCCTAAAATAACTCCCACAAAAAAGTGCAAGTGCATGTATGCGATGCATCCGCGACGCGGACAGGTCGCGGATGCACACTGTTTTGGTGACCCAAAATTTTGGGATTTTTCGTTCCCGGCCCCGAAAAATTCAACCAACACCTACACAACCTTCAATATGTTAAGACATGTGGGTTCACCCAAAAAAATTCCCAAAAAAACTCCCGAATCGATCGCAAAACCACGCAACATTTTAAGCACAGGAAATGTGCATGTGTGCGATGCATCCGCGACGCGAACAGGTCGCGGATGCACACTGTTTTGGTGACCCACATTTTTGGGATTTTTCGTTCCCGGCCCCGAAAAATTCAACCAACACCTACACAACCTTCAATATGTTAAGACAAGTGGGTTCACCCAAAAAAAGTCCCAAAAAAACTCCCGAATCAATCGCAAAACCACGCAACATTTTAAGCACAGGAAATGTGCATGTGTGCGATGCATCCGCGACGCGGACAGGTCGCGGATGCACACTGTTTTGGTGACCCAAAATTTTGGGATTTTTCGTTCCGGACCCCGAAAAATTCAACCAACACCTACACAACCTTCAATATGTTAAGACATGTGGGTTCACCCAAAAAAACTCCCAAAAAAACTCCCGAATCGATCGCAAAACCACGCAACATTTTAAGCACAGGAAATGTGCATGTGTGCGATGCATCCGCGACGCGGACAGGTCGCGGATGCACACTGTTTTGCTGACCCAAAATTTTGGGATTTTTCGTTCCCGGCCCCGAAAAATTCAACCAACACCTACACAACCTTCAATATGTTAAGACAAGTGGGTTCACCCAAAAAAAGTCCCAAAAAAACTCCCGAATCAATCGCAAAACCACGCAACATTTTAAGCACAGGAAATGTGCATGTGTGCGATGCATCCGCGACGCGGACAGGTCGCGGATGCACACTGTTTTGGTGACCCAAAATTTTGGGATTTTTCGTTCCGGACCCCGAAAAATTCAACCAACACCTACACAACCTTCAATATGTTAAGACATGTGGGTTCACCCAAAAAAACTCCCAAAAAAACTCCCGAATCGATCGCAAAACCACGCAACATTTTAAGCACAGGAAATGTGCATGTGTGCGATGCATCCGCGACGCGGACAGGTCGCGGATGCACACTGTTTTGCTGACCCAAAATTTTGGGATTTTTCGTTCCCGGCCCCGAAAAATTCAACCAACACCTACACAACCTTCAATATGTTAAGACAAGTGGGTTCACCCAAAAAAAGTCCCAAAAAAACTCCCGAATCAATCGCAAAACCACGCAACATTTTAAGCACAGGAAATGTGCATGTGTGCGATGCATCCGCGACGCGAACAGGTCGCGGATGCACACTGTTTTGGTGACCCAAAATTTTGGGATTTTTCGTTCCGGACCCCGAAAAATTCAACCAACACCTACACAACCTTCAATATGTTAAGACATGTGGGTTCACCCAAAAAAACTCCCAAAAAAACTCCCGATTCGATCGCAAAACCACGCAACATTTTAAGCACAGGAAATGTGCATGTGTGCGATGCATCCGCGACGCGGACAGGTCGCGGATGCACACTGTTTTG
This sequence comes from Solanum rostratum, assembly GCA_029948455.1. Taxonomy (NCBI): domain Eukaryota; kingdom Viridiplantae; phylum Streptophyta; class Magnoliopsida; order Solanales; family Solanaceae; genus Solanum; species Solanum rostratum. The sequence continues at coordinate 56,611,145 of CM057051.1, forward strand.
CTGACCCAAAATTTTGGGATTTTTCGTTCCGGACCCCGAAAAATTCAACCAACACCTACACAACATTCAATATGTTAAGACATGTGGGTTCACCCAAAAAAAGTCCCAAAAAAACTCCCGGGTCAATCGGAAATGTTAAGACGTTCTTGTTCGCAAAAAAAAAAGGCTCAAATTTGCATGACATTTCTCAGTATTTATATTATATGTTACATCCTAATACGCATACTATCGTTCGCGACACCTACTATTGCAACGTACCAATGATATATGTCTAAAAAAAAATTGGTATACAAGATTAGTTGATGACAATGAAATTAATAAAAACAACGATATATCTATTAAAAGTACGATTTAAATAACATAAACATTGTCTGAAATATACACAACCAATGTCTGAAATATATACACAAGCAACTAAACTACTAAACTACTCATCATCATCGGGCAACATTGGGTCCTCTGCTGTGGCTAATGGCGGCTCGTCCTCAACGTCAAATTCATCATTGTCGGAGCCCATTGGTCCTGCCTCGGGGTCCGTGGGGATATCATCATCAAGGGGCTCCACAAAGGTAGGCCCGATGCCCAGCACAGCATTTGCCAGGTCGTTGAGAGGGTAGCGGGCGGCAACTTCAGTCAACTCCTTCTCCGTAGATGCGCGACCGCCCGTCCTATGCCTCAGCATCTCAAGCCCGTACATGCGAGCCATAATGAGCTCATCCCGATGGTTCCGCTCAGCAGTGGTGAGGATTGGCCCAGTAGACTCCTCTGCCCCCTTAATGTTGGTCACATTGTACAGTGGGGCCTGGATCACGGGCCAATAGTCCGCCGCTTCGCTCGGGACACCTGCACGAGTGCACAATTCAGTAATGAGGCCCCCGAAAGCATACCTACGACCCCGATGGACTCTAGCCTTCCTCATGGAGGACTTGAGAATTGACCCAAAGTTAAGCTCCATGCCCGTCATGAGGGCATACACCAAGCAAGTTCGGTCTCGGGTCACCGCAGTAAAGTGTTGCCCCGGAAAGAAGGAATGCATAACAATTTTGAGCCACACCCGAGCTTCCCGATTCATGTGGGCAAAGGGGAAGCTTTGGTGGTGTCCTCGCCCAGCGTGCCTAATCCATCTTGCCGTGGAGTTAACTCCCGCAAGTGTGTGCCGGATGAGACGGTACGGGGGCTGCGCTTGCATATCAGTGAAAGGCCCAGAATCGCAATTTGCAGTGCCCAAAATGGCATTTATGGCAACGGGGCCTATGTTGACTTCAACTCCCCGCACAATAATCACCTGTGAGCGAGGTTCCTTCTTCATATTGGCATAGAATTCCCTAACCATGCTGAGGTTGCATGGTAAGGGATCGTTGAACAGGAACAACAATTGATAATCCATGCACCGTTGATAGATGCGCGGGAACTCGCGTGCCAGGGAGTTCCCATCAATAGGCACATCGGGGAAGTACTTCGTCTCATCATGAGACCGGTACCACCTATGTCCCTCGCGGTCGACTGCACGGATCCCAAATATAGGGCGCTGGCCAGTGCGCGACGGGGCTGGGGGGACCTCTGGGACTTCCCTGTTACGGCGCCTGCGGCTAGAGGACCCAACTGCAGCGGGTTGCCCTGTACGTCTTGCCCTAGAAGCCATTGATAACTGCAACAAAACAATTTCACCACAATAAATATCTTCTTCATTGCATCGCAAATTCTTTTAAACATAAAGCATCAACACAATTTGTTCAAATACACTAAATCAACCAACACATCTAATATCTAAAACAACAACAACCATACTTCAAATGTCACCATAACCACATATATGTCAACCTTCACACAATCTTGAAATAATATAACCCAAACAACAAATCTAACATATCTCTCCAAGTTAATAACAAAAACAACAACACCTATACTTCAAATGATGCAATAACCAAATCCAAGAACCAAAACTAACACAAATTTGAAATATCACAACAACAACCATACTTGAAATATCACAATAACCATAATTTACAATTTTCTTTGTCACCTTCCTGTCAATTTTCACTACAAAAGCAAAGACTAAAAACAAAGCCCTAACTAAATCTTTTATATGAAAACCATCACAAATTCTTTAAATAATATAACTCAAACAACAAATCTAACATATTTCTCCAACTTAATAACAAAAACAACAACACTTATACTTCAAATTATGCAATAACCAAATCCAACAACAAAAACTAACAAAAATTGGACATTTACAAGAAAATACTTACTTTAATTCGAGATTAGATGAGTGTGCGTCGCGTAGGAGTTTGAAAACTTGAACAATAGGGCAAACAAATTGAGAGAGATGAGAGAAAATGCGAAAACGGCTAAGGAAACAAAGAAAAAACCCTAAAAACGGCTAAGGGACTTTATATAGTCCTAGGGTCACGCGAAAAACGAGGAAATAAATACACTACTGCGCGACCGATCCGCGACGCAGTGCGATCGCGGATCCAGACTTAGCAATAAAAATCCTGCAATCACACTTATACGCTACTACGCGACCAGTGCGCGACGCGGACTGGTCGTGGAACATGCCAAATCAACCGCTGGTAATTTTGTTTTTTTAAAAAAAAATTTTAAATTTTTTTTTTTAAAAAAATAATTTTTATTTATTTTTTAATAAAAAAATTTTTTTTTTTTTACATATGGGTTCCAAAAGTTTTAAAACTTTACACTTACACCCATCATTAACTTAATCAAATAATTAATTTAACTAATGACAAGTTTGACACCAAAATTAATTTCAACACTTATTTGTCACTCCTCTCTCAATTTTCACTTGTGTCTTTACCATTTATTGTATTATTCGAGTTCTTTGTTATTTCAATCGTGTGTCTAGGGACCAGGAGCTGCCATCTCAATGGAGTAGGATATTCTAGCAGATCAGTGAATTCTTTAAGTATCCTTATGCCTATAATACTTTTCTTCATTACTGGAGCTAAGGAGAAACAATGGTAGTCGAAATCAAAATCGACCAAAATCATCCCCTGTTCGTGGGACCATCGGACGGCCCAGGATCCATATTAGTCCCGATTCAGCTGAAGGGATCTGAAAACTATGGATTATGGCAGATCCATGTGTATCACATTGCAGGCGAAGAGAAAGTTAGAATTCGTACTAGCAACTTGCAAAAAGAGCTCGTTTGAGAAAGAACTACTGGAGCAATGGGAAACTTGTAACGCCATTGTTCTATCTTAGATCATTAATACTGTGGTTCCATCTCTTGTCAGTAGAGTTGTATATGCTACTGATGCCGACCCAGTATGGGATGAGTTGCAGGAGGGATTTGATAAAGTAATCGAGTAAGGATTTTTCAACTACACGGGGAAATTGCTACAATTTCACAGGGCACCAATACCATTTCTATGTATTTCACCAAGTTGAAGGATCTTTGGGCTGAATATGATGCCACTGGCCCTTTCCTAATTGTGGATGTGCTAAATCCAAAGAGTATGCTTATCACTTACAACAACAAAAAGTATTGCAATTTCTGAGTGGGTTAAATGATACCTATGCATAATTGAAGAGACAAATTCTTATGAAGTCGACTAATCCATGTTTGGATTAGTGTTATGCCATGGCTGTGGAAGAAGAAATCCATAGATCCATTAATGATATAGGAAACCATATACTAGGAGAAGGTAATGGCATTACTGCATTTCGGAGTGCGCGAGGAGCAGCTACAAGAGTGGGATTTTCTGGCAATATAAACGGTGCATATCGAGGAGCAACACGCAATCATACTTATAAGAAGCCCAAAAAAATAGGAATGCCTAATGTGATCACTGCAATATGCATGGTCACACGGTGGATGATTGTTACCAACTCATAGGCTATCCAGACAATTTTAAGGGGAAAAGGAAGACTCTGGTAAATCATGCCTTAGATACAACAGGAAGAGGATCACATGAGTTTTTCTCTCAGCTAATACTGGCGCCCGTACTCATACAATGGTGAATACCAACCTTATTATGGATATCCAAGAGTTAGAAGTAGCTCACCAATACATGGAATTGGACCTGCTGGAAGTCAATCTCCTAGACATCTTTATAGTACTAGACCTAATAATGGTGGAGATTTTTTCGGAGCTGGTAAAGGGAAGAATCATACACCACAACCTGAGCTTGGAACTGATGAGAGCATCACTGTATCCTTGACTCCTGATCAATATGCACAAGTTCAGAACATGTTTCACAAGAGTACCACACTTGTACCATCAGCTAATATGGTAGGTAATCTTTGTACTCTAGTAAGTGACAATGATATGTACGATTGGATAATAGACTTTGGAACTACTAATCACATGGTTTGTCATCCCACTTTGCTGTCTGATATCACTGGTTGTAAAGAGATTGGAGATGTGTATTTACCTGATGGAAGCAAACTTCCTATAGAAAGATAACGTACTATGTGTTCGAAGTTTTAAACTGAATTTACTTTCTGTGGCCAAGTTAACTAGAGAACTGAATTGTGTTATGAAGTTCTATCATGATTTTTGCTTGTTGCAGGACCTTCACACCGGTTAGGTGAAAGGGATTAGTAAGATGGTAGACAATTTGTATCACTTAAGATCCGAAATAAGGATTAAACAATCAGTGGCAGCTTGCATCACATCTTTGGATAACAACATATGGCATAAGAGGTTGGGACATGTTCCACATATAGTCTTGGCACAAATGAAGTTGATTAAGCAATCTAAATATGTTTTTTTGTCATATTTATCCTCTAGCAAAGTAGACTAGACTGCCTTTTTTTCATACAATGGGAACACTAACCTTATTATGGATATCCAAGAGTTAAGAGGTAGCTCACCAATACATGGAATTGGACCTTCTTGAAGTCAATTTCCTAGACATCTTTATAAACAAGACCTAATTTGGTGGAGTTTTTTTGGGAGCTGGTAAAGGGAAGAATCACACACCATAACCTGAGCTTGGAACTGATGAGAGCCTCACTGTATCCTTGACTCCTGATCAATATGCACAAGTGAAACATCTTGTTTCAAAAGAGCACCACACTTGAATCATTAGCTAATATGGCAGGTAATCTTTGTACTTTAGAGGGTGACAAAGATATGCATGATTGGATAATAGACTCTGGAGCTACTACTTGCATGGTTTGTCATCCCACTTTGCTATCTGATATCAGTAGTTATAAAGAGATTGGAGATGCGTATTTACTGATGGAAGCAAACTTCCTATATACTACATATTGGTAATTATAGGCTAGGTCAGGGAAAGATCAGAAACGTACTATGTGTTTCAATTTTTAAACTGAATTTACTTTCTATAACCAAGTTAACTAGAGAACTAAATTGTGTTATGAAGTTCTATCCTGATTTCTGCTTGTTGCAGGACCTTCACATTGGTCAGGTGAAGGGGATTAGTAAGATGGAAGACAATTTGTCTCACTTGAGATCTGAAAGAAGGATTAAACAATCAGTGAAAGCTTGTATCACATCTTTGGATAATGACATATGGCATAAGAGGTCGGGACATGTTCCACATAAATTCTTGGCACAAATGAAGTTGACTAAGTGATCTAAATATGTTTTTTGTTATATTTTTCCTCTAGCAAAGTAGACTAGACTGCTTTTTTTCATAATACTAGTAGAGCGAACAAAATGTTTGATTTAATTCATGGAGATATCTGGAGTCCTTAAATGGTTCCTACATATGATGGTCATAGATTTTTTCTCACTTTAGTGGATGATCATATTAGAATCGTTTGGATTTACTTACTGAAGCTTAACAGTGATTTATCTATTGCCCTGAAAAGTTTCTTTGAGCTTGTTAAGAATCAATTTGATACTAATGTCAAAATTTTTAGAAGTAATAATGGGATGGAATTCTTCAGTTCTACTTGCAAAGCTTTATTCAGTAATGTAGGGATTGTTCATCAAAGCTCCTGCGCCTACACTCCTCAACAAAATAGGGTGGTTGAAAGAAAACACAACCAAATTTTGGAGGTAGCTAGATCAATCAAGTTTTAAGGTTCTTTTCCCATTAGAATTTGGGGAAATTGTGTCCAAAATGTTGTTTACCTAATCAACAGAAGTCCAACAAGTGCATTAGGAGGTAAATCTCCACTAGAGGTCTTCCTTGGGAGAAAATCGAATCTGCAACACCTCAGGGTGTTGGGGTGTTTATGCATGCTACCAACACCTCTCCCGCAAGAAATAAATTTAGTGCTAGGGCTGTGAAATCAGTCTACATGGGATATTCCACCACTCAAAAGGGTTATATACTTTTTGATCTTGCTAACAAATCATTTTTTATCAGTGGGGATGTGTATTTTGAGGAACATATTTTTCCTTTCTAATCCAGGTCTTCCCAGGAGGTAGATCATTATCAGTTGCAACATATTGGTGAATATGTTGTGGATGTAGATCCTTTTGTGGTGACCAGTGATGAATCAGAAGAGGTGATCATAGATGATCCTATTATAACTTGCTTGGACACAGTGGAGAAACCCCCACATCATTCTTCTATTGAAGAAGGAGCCTGGACCACCACATAGACCAAGTGGTGGAACCTCCTCCTGCACCAGTAAGAAGATCCAACAGATTGGCAAAGCCTCCTGCGTGGTTACATGACTTTGTCCTTAAGCCTGTCTCTCAACCAACTTCTTACCTGTACCCTCTGTCCAAGTTCATGTCATATAATGGTTTGTCTAACTCCTATCCACAAGTACTCTGAAATAACTCTACAGTTAGAGAACTTGAGTCCAATAAGGAGGTTATGCAAGATCTTAAGTGAATACAAGCCATGGACCAAGAACTGCAGGCATTAGCTGACAACAAGACCTGGTCTTTAGCACCTTTGCCTGCTGATAAGAGGGCAATAAGATGTAAATGGGTTTTTAAATTCAAAGACAATGCTCAATTTATGTTGATTTGTACAAGGCTAGGTTAGTGGCCAAGGGGTTACACTCAACAAGAGGGATTAAACTATCAAGATTTTTTCCCTTGTAGTAAAGATGGTCACAGTGAGGGTTGTTCTTACTTTGGCTGCTACAAAAAGTTGGAAGTTACATTAGATGGATGTCTTTAATTCATTCTTGTAAAGAGATCCACTGGAAGAGGTGTCTATGATCCCCCTCTCCTGGTCTTTTGAAGTAGGGGAAGTCCTGTCTTGTATGCAAACTAGAAAAATCTTAATATAGTCTTAAACAAGCTTCTAGGCAGTGGGAACTTGAAGCTTGCTGAAGCTTTTGTTACTTTTGGTTTTCATTGAAGTCATCATGATTATTCTCTCTTTACCAAGACTGTTGGAACTAATACAGTTTTAATCTTAGTTTATGTTGATGACCTGATTATCACTGGGTCTTGTTCATCACTTATTGAGGAAGCCAAACTGTTTTTGCATCATCATTTCAAATCAAGGACTTAGGGGAGCTGAGATATTTCCTTGGTCTTGAAATTTCAAGAAGTCATCAAAGGATTCTTGTGTGTCAAAGAAAGTTTACTTTGGACCTTATCACCTACATGGGATTGGCTGGCTCTAGGCCTACTAGCACACTTTTAGAACCAAATTAGAAACTTACTAGTGTGGAGTTTGATCAAGGTCATAAAGGACACATAGATGATGCATTGCTCATAAGTCCAAGAAGTTATCAAAAGCTGGTAGGAAAGTTGTTATATTTAACAATGACTAGACCAGACAGAAGCTTTACTGTCCAAAACCTAAGCCAATTAATGCATAATCCCAAGAAGTCCCACATGGAAGCAGGCCTTGAGGGTTGTAAGTTACTTGAAGATTGCTCTAGGACTTGTAATTCTATTATCATCAGAAAGTTCAACACAACTTTCAGTGTACTGTGATGCTGACTGGGGGACTTATCCTATGAGTAGGAGATCAGTTGGTGGATTTATAGTGAAGTTGGGGAAGTCATTGATATTTTGGCAATCTAAGAAACATAACACAGTCTCCAGAAGCTCAATAGAGACCAAGTACAGGAGTATGGCTAATGCAGTTGCAAAGCTAATATGGACTATTTGAAAAATTGGGGTTGAAATTGCAACTTCCTTGTGAAATTGTATTGTGACAGCAAGGCTATGATAAAAATTGCAGCGAATCCAAAATATCAAGAGAGAACTAAACACAAAGAGATTGATTGCCATTATACTAGAGAGAAAATACAAGAAGGTTGGTGAATACTAAACACATCAACACTACATTACAACTTGCAGATATCCTGACAAAGAGCTTGGGAATAACACAACATGATTTTCTGTTGAGCAAACTGGGAATGTTCAATCTATTCTCCTTACACAGTTTGAGGGGGAGTATTGAAGGAGTCACATGAGTTGCACATGTGGAGGACATCTGTCAATTTGTTATAGCTAGTTATTTACTAATTAAAGATTACCAGTGATAGTTAGAGTTTGTTACAAGTTGATCAGCTGATGTATATATACACTTGTACATAGACTGTTATGACCCTCTCTTTCAATAAGAAGATATTTTCCCTGATTCTCTCCATCACAGCATATAGTCGAACATATGTCCCATGTAATTCGCTATATTCAGGGACACACTACTATTTTGTTGGAACTAATTCCTTCTTTAGCAGATGATCCTGCCATAGTACCACCCCTATAGCGGAGTTAGTCGCAGGTAATGTAAATTTTCCAAAACTGATTATTATTTGGCCAATACATTTTGGGATAAAGAAAGAGTGACCTAGAGCAAATTTTAGCCATTTTTCATCTAGAACCCTCATAAAGTTAAGTAATTTGTTGTCCAACTTGATACTTTGATTTCCTAGGCCTTAGAGTTGGTAGTTGTGATCCTGGGAAAGTTTTGATTTATCATACAGTGGAAAAAATTTGGGTTAGTGAGAATTTTGGGTTTTAAGACTTTGGGTTGCTTATCAAAGCATGAATTCTTGATTTATTTATCTTAATTTACTAATGCAATCATAAACTTGATAGTTTTGAGTGAATTAATGGTGGAAAAGCCCATAATTTGGGGGGGTGGGGGGCTAGACCATGAACAAGCGAGGATTCATAATAAAAAAGGCTCACGTTTTATAGTATTGCTCGTATAATACATGGTTAGAAAAATTAAAGGAATAAAACTAAAATGATAATATGTTGACTATCTCATGTATTGAAGGAGTATTATTTACTTATATTTAATTTACAAGTGTGATTATGTTTGTGATTATCTGATGTATGACTATCGGTTGGCTCGGGTATTATGCATGGTACAGGGTAGCCCTTGGTTAATTGACTTGTGTACTATGCCTGGTATGGAATACTATTGGTTGGCTCAATAATCACTTCTTGTACAGATTACTACAAAGTTGGCTCAGGTAATACACCTAATACATGTTTGATTATTCATTTGGGCGTCATTTCTTAAGCGAACCAACCTTGATTATAATTATGTGGGTCATGCTTCATGTAATTATTAGGTCAGGAATATTGGTGATTGAAAGTCTTGTTGTATTGTTAACCTAGTTGATGTATGTGTTGTCTTGTCTTTACTATATTTTAGTTATGTGTTTACAGTCGTACCATTGGAGCTGATTGATAGATTCTACATGTATACTGTGATTTTTGTGTACTGATACAACACTTGTGCTTTCTTTGTTGAGTAGAGGGCATATATAGGTGGCTGCTACACAACCTCAACTATGACTCCAGCATAATTCGAATCCAAGGGTGAGCTTCTACCCCGGGCCACCGCAGATTCCTCTTTGATGCTTAGTCCATTTATCGGAATTAGACTCTATATTAAAAAAAATAGTAAAGGGCATGTTCATAATCTAACTTTGAATTCAAAACTTTTTCACTTTTTATAATATGTGATGATTAAGTATAGAATAACCAACAGTGAAAATAAGATGATGGAAGAGTAATTAAACAATCATTTCAGACGCAACATATTAGATATCAAGATCACATAGTCACATATTTCAACAAATCAAAAAGAAAGTCTCAAATTATTCATAGCATGACATCGATATCCGTATAAATGTTTATCATCTCAATTATACGAGATTTTTGTTATCCATTAACTCTCCATTCTATTAATTATCACACTAACACTTCATAAGAGTCAAAATTATGACTCAACTTGACTTAATCAAAGTTTGAAAAGTGAAGTTATGATTTTGACCTTCCTTAAAGCCTTTGAACAGTCCTAATTTTGTCAAATACCTAATAAAGAATCTGGGCCAATCATAAATATGATCCAAGTCCCATGACTGCGAAGATCAAAGTTGACCCATCCCCCAATTATCCCTTACAAACGGGATATCAGACTTGCGATTGCTACGCACACTAGCCATCCTTCTATGTGGATGTGGTCTCACCTTCACAAATGTGTAGAACTAAATATCTGCATCATAAAATAGAAAACCAACTACCTTCAAATTCTTAAAGTTTTTCTAACGGACTCTTGCGATTCATTTAAAACGCCGTAAAACAAATCAAATATATAACTCAATTTAAAATCATATTTGTCTTGATGGAATGTAATCAAATTGTTGATCCGGGTCGTTGTGACTAAATGATTATCGAAGCTAACTCTTAGCTTCTAAATTATTAAAATTCAAATAAAAAATTACCAAAATTCCATCTGAATGCCTTGAAACCCAAACTAACTTTTCAACTCATTCAAAAATCACCTTTTAAACATAATAGAACTGTTAAAATTCTGTTCTGAGCTCATCTTCCTCAAATGTTAACTTTGGTCAAAACTTTTCAAACTAAAACTCTTTTTTCAAAATACGTATAATCATATTGGTAACCACATCATCCATTTCCACAGACCACAAGTACCATAAAAATCTACTGAAACAATAAAATGGAAAAAAGAGCATAGAAATCATCGAAGTTCACGAGTATCATTTCACTTATATACCAAAGTATATAAAAGATATTATCCATATTTTAAAGTGAGTACAACGTATTACATATAGGCAGAGAGGAGATCATCTGACCATAAATTCTAATATTAAAAATATAGTAACTACATAATGATATTCAAATGGGTGATAACTACATTTTGATTTATAACTTTTTAGTTACTACTGGACTATCCTGAAGAAGAGTAATGTGATGACACTCCCTCATTATGGGGGAGCTATTTGTGAAAAGAAGTGAGTGAGAAAACTTTTGATTCAAAGAGTTGAAAATTTTAGGCTAGACTAGTCTCAAATAAAATTTGAGTAAGGTAAAGTCAAGGGCTATTAGGGGAAAGGATTGGGTGAAATATCTAACTAGAGTTTCTTTTTATTGTTGCGAAGACATTACAAAGTCCATAGGATTTCTTGAAAGTGAATTTTGGTCAATATAACTCCTGATATCACACTTGGTGGAAGGGGTTAGGTTGAAGCGTCCAGATTTGAAGGTGAGTTATGAAATTGAGACTTTTGGGACTATTTTTGAGTTTTTTGTCCCGTGTATTGTTATGTAGCTGTTTTGATGATCAACGAACTTCTGGTACAAAGTGGGACTGGGTCAGAATCAGGCTAAAAAAGTAAAAGTAACTGTGTTGGACTAGAGTTGGAAAAGCTACGTAGTTGGTGGAAAGTTATCCGTTATAGTATTGAAGAACCAACGGATTTTTAGAGGTTCCCTCGTGTGCATATAAAAAAAACTTTGTAAGGTATAAAAAGTGTCTTTTCTGAGAATCAAAGATTGTAAGCTTTCAAGATTAAAAGCCCTCTTTGTCTCACTGTGAGGAATGCAACATCAACTCTCAAGGGGCCTGTTAGACATAGTCTGTAGTTTTCCTTTAAGTCTTCATTGTATTTTGTGCTAAAAATCTTGTATGATCAATTTCCTAATCTATAAAGGACTTTGATCATTGGATGTTTACATGTTTTTGTAGTTAGGATTCAGGGTTAGGTGTGACCTTCAAATTCTTGGGTAGAAGTCTATATTAATCTAGTATGATTGTTGTATAGGCCGTTGGTAAGTTTTTGTTGGGGCTCTAAGTCTTGTAATAGTGTGATTGCAGGCTGAAATGAAGAGGGGTAGTGCAAATAGACAACTAGTTATATTTGAGTACATTACTCTTGCATTTAGTGGGTTTTGTTACTTTTAAAAATCCTGTGGAACAGGTCGTGGTTGTTTCTCCCTTGAGAAAAGAGTTTTTTCATGTAAAATTTTGTGTCTTTACCATCTATTATATTACTCTAGTATTCTGTTATTTTGATTGTGTGCCAGGGATCTGGTCCCTAACCATAGTGAGAGATTCCATCTCAACAATTGGTATTGGTTGAAACCTAGAGATATTCCTATTAAAAATGGTTGCTCCACCCAACTTGGAAAAAGGACTATCATCTACCAGACCACCTAGGTCCGATGGCCAGTTCTATAGTTGATGGAAAAATTGGATGTATGACTTTCTTATGGCTGAAGATAGAGAATTGTGGGACGTTGTCTTAGATGATCCATACACTTCTAATTTTGAAGTCAAGGAAGGTGAAGTCACCAATGTTGTTCCTAAAAATCAACAACAGTACACATAAGCTGACAGGAAGAAGATTGAGAAAAACTATAAGGCTAAGAAGCTGATTGTTTGTGGGATAGGCGCTGAAGAATACAATCAAATTTCTACATGTGAGTAAGCCAAGGAGATATGTGACCGCTTGAGAAATGCGCATGAGGGGACAGAACAAGTTAAGGAACCTAAGGTAGATATGCTAACTTCTTAATATGAGGATTTCACCATGAAAGAAGGCGAAACCATTCATGATATGCATACTAGGTCCACTGACATTACAAATGAACTAAAATGTTTAGGAGAACTTATCATTAAAGTAAACAAGTCATTAAGATTCTCAGAATTCTACTCAAATCTTGGGAAAGCCAAGTAGATGCCATCACTGAAGCAAAAAACTTGAAGACTCTCACCATGGATGTCCTTATTAGAAATCTTCAAACTCATGAGTTAAATAGGCAACATGATTCTGCAAAGAGGGGAAGCAAAAAAGACAAATCCCTAGCTCTAAAGTCTCCTCAGAGCGATGATGATATGGGATAGATATGGCTTATTTGACTATGAGATTTCGAAAAATTGTAAGAAGAAACAATGGATTTATAAAAAAGGGTAACACTAATAGATTCTCAAACAATGTAGAGTTGTGTCAGGGATGTGGAAAACTAGGTCATTACATCAGAGATTTTCCTGAAGGCAATGCTGAGCACAAAGATATCACTAAGTCAGGTAATGACAGACGCAAGGACTAGGTCGTAGAAATATTTAAAAGAAAAGCTGTTGTTGACAGAGTTGTGGAGAAAGCCCTGGGTGTTTGGGGAAATAGATCTACTGAGTCTGATGAGTCAGAACAACATGAGGATTCCTTATGCTAGCTCTGAAGGATGATGATGAGGTTTTTGACAATATTTTTGCCTTCATGGCAAAGTCTGCTGATGAAGTTGAAGATAAGGTAACTTTGCTTGACTTAAATAAAAGTTGGATCTTTATTCAGTTAAGAAGCTACAAAATCTTGCTTGTGTATTGATTGATTCATTGTGTGAGTTGACTGCTAAAAAGTATGTCTTAAGCAATAGCATTGATATATTTCAAGATGAAAAAATTGCCTTAGCTCTTCAAATGTCCGACCTTGAAGAAAAAATCTGGCTTTAGAAACTGAAAAGACTAAGCTTTTAAATATGTTGGAAAGTGAATCAAAGTCTAACATTAAGCTTAAGGGTAAAGCCAGTAATGTTGAACTTTTTCTTGAAGAAAGACTAAAAGAGTCTACGTTAAAACTGATGATGTCCATAGAAAGAAATGGTGAATTAGAAAATGAGTTGGTCAAGGTGAAAGATGTATTAAATAATTCTCTCAAGTGGGCAACCTCTTCAAAACTCTTGTCTAATATGACAAATCAAAGGAGTAATAAGAGAAAGGGTTTAGGATTTGTGAACAAAATAAACCCACCTTATAATCCTCACAACAAGTATCTGCCTGTTGCTGACAATTTACTATGCCTATATCATGGTAGAAATGGGCATATTAAGGGATATTTTGAGGTTCTAAAGAGGACTTTAAGAAGGCAATAATTTGTTTTCTCTGTTAAAAGTTTAGTGAAGAAAAATTCACACAAAGAATCAGGTCCTAACTCTGGACAACGTCACAGAAATTTGCCTTCTTGGACTAAAAAGCATTTGATTATGCCACTATCTGCTTTTTGGGAACTCAGATTAAAATGGGTTCTTAAATCTAATAAATAAGTCTTTTGGAAGGATAGTCTGGAAGAAACAATCAATGCTGGTTCATGGATAATAGATGCTCCAAGCATATGACTGGAAAGACTTAAAACTTTCTCTCTTTGAAAGGGCAGCAAGGCGGTAGTGTATCCTTTAGAAATGGGACGAAAGGGTATATTCTAGGGATCGGAAGAATAGGAAAGTCACTTGAGAATAACATTGAAGCTGTGTACTATGTTAGTGGGTTGAAGTAAAATCCTCTAAGTATGTCTCAGATCTGTGATAGCGATGAAGTGAGGTTCTTATTTGATAAGTGCATTGTCACTAGTTTGTCAACTAAGGAAGTGATACTCACTGCCAAAAGATGCAAGAATATGTATGTGGCTGACCTAAGTACTACTCGTGGTGGTAATTTAACCTGTCTCAGGGCTCAGTTTGAGACAAGCGTGATCCGTGGAACATAAGACTTGGTCATCTTATCACTTCCCTACTGAGCAAAGTGGTCACAGGAGACCTAGCTCGTGGACTTCCAAAGATCAAATTTGGCGACAGAAAGGTTTGTGATGCTTGTAATAAAGGAAATCAAATTAGAAATTCTTTCAAATCTATGAAGGAAATAAGTACCTTATGACCACTAGAGCTTATTCATATTGACCTTTATGGTCCTATGAAGGTTAAAAGTAGGGGTGGTAAAAAGTACATTATGGTTATTGTTGATGATTACTCCAGATTTACCTGGACTAGATTTTTTAGAATAAAAGATGAAGTAATTGATGTGCTGATATCTCTTATCAGGATGATTCAAAATCAAATTAGCAGTAAGGTTGCAGGGATCAGGTCGAACTATGGTATAAAATTTGAAAATTCCAAGATTGGTGGGTTTTGCACTAAAGAACGGATTCATCATAACTTCTCAGAACCAAGAACTTCACAACAAAATAGGGTGGTAAAAAGGAAAAATTGAACACTTATAGATATTGGTAGAACAATGTTGATGGAATCTGGGCTAGCTAAAAACTTTTGGGCTAAAGTTGTTAACTCAGCCTGCTATGTCATGAATTACTGTTTGATCAGGGCCATAGTAAAATTACTATAAAACTCCCTATGAACTCTTGTTTGGTACGAAGCCCAACATAAGTCACTTGAGGGTCTTTGGATACAAGTGCCATGTGTTGATAACTTGGTGAGGAACTGTTGGTGTCTTAGTTTGATACTCTTTGAACAACAAGTCCTATAGAGTTTTTAACAAAAGAACATTTTGTGTTTAGGAAAGTGTGCATTTCATTTTTGATGAATCAGGAAAGCTTGAAAATAAGTGAAAAGGAAGACTCTGAATTGCAAGAATTGCTTCAAATACAAAGAGACAGTTGATGAATGATCCCAAAAAGTCTTTACAGCTCAAAATGAAAATGTGGAAAGAGAAGATGACACAAGCCAAAACCTGCCTGAGGGACCTGGTTACTCCTTTAGGTCATCCGCAGATGCTGAAGAACAGATACCAAACCAACAAAGTCATAAAGGACTTGCTGATAGAGGAAGTCCAGATGCAGTTATAGATCAAGGTGAGCAGATAGGAATGGTATCTGGGTGGAAGCATAAATCATCACATCCTTTGGATAAACCGATCTCTCCCTTGGACTCTGGAATACAAACCAGATCCAAGATAAGGAATCTTATGTCCTTCTCTATTTTTCTCTCCTCTATAGAGCCCAAAAATGTCAAGGAAGTGCTTTTTGATGTTGATTTTGTTAACTTTATGCAAGAAGAGCTGCTTCAGTTTGAATGAAGTCAAGTGTGGCACCTGGTTCCAAAGCCCCCTTGATAGATCAATCATAAGGACCAGATGGGTGTTCAGAAACAAATTAGATAAAAATAGAGTAACAACCAGAAACAAATCTAGACTTGTTGTTCAAGGATTTAATTAAGAAGAAGGTACAAATTATTATAAAGCATTTTCTCTAGTTGCTAAAATAGAGGCAATTAGAATTCTTATTGCCTTTGCTGCATATATGGAATACAAGTTGTTCCAAATGGATGTCAGAAGTGTATTTTTGAATGAGTATCTCAAAGAAGTAGAATATGTGAGGCAAGCCCCTGGCTTTGAAAGCCTTGAATTTCCTGATCATATGATAAAATTGGATAAGGCTCTTTATGGATTGAAGCAGGTTCCATGGGCATGGTATGAAATATTTGCTGATTTCTTACTTGCTCATGGATACAAGAGAGGAAAATTGGTAATACTCTCTTCCTAAAAGTAAAAGGGCAAAAATCTAGTGATTGTCCAAGTCTATGTTGATGATGTAATATTTAGTGCCATATTAGACTCACTCTGCAAGGAATTTTGGGGACCTAATGAGAAGTGAATTTAAGATGAGTAATATGGGAGATCTCAATTTCTTCTTAGGATTGTTGATCAAGCAAACACCTAGAGAAACTTTTATCAGCCAAGAGAAGTATATCCAAAACCTAATAAAGAAGTATCATATGATAGAAACCAAGCCAATTGATACTCCCATGAGAAATAGGTCAAAGCTGGATGTTGATGAACCTGGTACCAAGGTGAATGAAACTATGTATCATGGCATCATAGGTTCTCTATTGTACCTAACTGCCAGCAAGCCTGACATTGTCTTCAGTATGGTATGTGTGGTGATTCATTTGATCTAGTAGGATATGCAAATGCTGATTTTGCTGGTACCTGGACGACAGAAAGAGTACATCAGGTATGGCTCACTTTCTTGGGTCCTTACTTATCTCATAGGGAACTAAGAGGCAAAATTCCATGGCATTGTCTACTGCTAAGGCTGAGTATGTAGTTGTTGCTACTTGTTTCTCTCAACTGCTGTGGATGAAACAATAACTGGAGGATTTTGGAGTCCTAACTGATACAATTCCTCTATTGTGTGATAACACTAGTGCTCTAAACATGGAAAAAATCCAGTTCACCATAAAAGGGCAAAACATATAGATGTGAGGCATCATTTTCTCAGGGACCAGGTTTGAAAAGGGAAACATCTGCGTGAAGTTCCGTAAGACAGAAGATTAGATTGTTGACATATTTAAAAAGCCTTTAAGCAAAGAACAATTTGAGAGAAACAGGATGAGGCTTGGGTTGATAAAATTGAGTAAGTTTGAGTATCTCCAATGATCCACTCATCCCAATTTTGGCTAAAACTCATGGGCATGTATCTAAATCTTGTTACACAACTATTTCTGAATTCATCTTTGTACCCTACAGGTATATATGTATAACTCTACCATAGATGCTTAAGTAAAGTTTTGAAAAAGGTTCAACAAAATTTTGTAATTTGAAAGGAACTTGGTTCCTTTTCTAAGGTTAGTACTCTATTTACAACATCATTTGGAATCATTAATTCTATCAAAACAGCCACACATGTCTTCCCCTTTCACTGAACTATTGTCTTACTAGACTTATCCTAAAAAGACAACTCTTCAGGGACCAGATACACCACTTCACCTCCATAAATTCATTACCTTTCCTTCCTTTTGAACATCTTTCCAGTCACTTTCTTCTTCCTCTCTTACTTTGTTCTTGTCTCCCAAAATTTAAAAAAATGTCTCACGCATCTCCTTATTCCAAGAAACCTACATCCTTAGACACAAAAACTCCCTCTTCTCACAAAAATTACACTCCACCCTCCACTCCCATCCACATGCCTCGAAAATTAGAAGAGTTAGATTTATCAGTCAACCCTAGTTCACTCACCCCTGTTGATCCTTCCGACATCATCGGTTCTAGTTTTCCACCATCCTCCTCAACCAAAGATGAGAAAGAATTGTCCTAAACTGACTATGAGAGTTCACCTGAACTCCCTCATGGAGATCTAAGCTTCTCAAAGGAAGTGCCTAAAATTCCCAACCTTGAAGTTGCTCTTATTGAAGACCAGCAAACTGCTTCTCAACTAGGTCCCATATCTTCTACAATGTCACAAAGGTGTTTCTATGGAGATTTTCCAGTTGAACAGAGAAATGAGTCCAACATTCTTGCTGTTGGAGAAGGATGAGTGGTGCAAAGTTTAACGAAAATGAAGGGTGAAAATCTTTTTTCCAAAGAAGAGGCTAAGTCGTCTGATCTCCAATTAGTGTTAGCTGCCCATCAATTTGACCTGACACCTCTGAATTCTGTGTAACCTTTAAATTTTGGTAGAAGGTATCAGGAAGATAATGATGAAGATAATGTTCCATTAGTTTGGAAAATCAGGAAGAGAACAGATGAAAAATCTACCAAAGAAAGACCCAAGAGGTACCAGGTCTCTTGGTCAGTTGCAACATAAACGAAGGTGATAGACAAAGGAAAAGAAAAGGTTCTTGAAACCGAAGGTAGCCAAAGTTTATTCAACCAAGGGTACTCAAAAGAAACTCCCCAGTGACGATATGGTTGCGAGTAAATCCAAAACTATCCAGAAGAGGAAAGTAAGGGCAGATTCAGTGCTTGAAGAGGAAGATGTACCAAGTGATAAGATCATTGATGTTACCAAGGATGAAGGTGACAACGCTTCTGAATTTGATAAAGTCATTGCTGATTTAAAATGAAGGACTAAGGATACCAAAGTTTCTAGTAAATAATCCGTAAAAGGGTCTAAGGTAAGGAAAAAGAGACAGAAAGAAGAAAACAAAACAAAAAGGGAAAGAATCTATTTCCATTGAGGGACCAGGTTCGCAGAGTATGAAGGCTAGGATAGAAAAGACTCCCAGCAAGCAGGAAAGAAATCAAATCCTTGAAAAACATAAAGTTCTAAGTGGGAGAGTGTTTGAGCCTGAGGTAAAAGGAAAGCAAAGGATGCATGATCTAGTGGATGTTGTGGTTATTCAAGGTTTGGATCATCTTTTTGAGTGTTTTGTTCTCACTTTGCATGAATGGGAGGTGAGGCAATTTTATTACAACATAGAATTCATTGAGGGTGGGAGATTTGATACCTCTATAGGTAATGTGACTTTTCACATAACTGAGGAAGTGCTAGGGAAAATTTTAAAGGTAGAAAGAGAAGGGATTAGGAGTGTGCATGATAGAACTCGCTAGAAAGATCATTCTGGAGGCAGGAAAATTGTCCAAAAAATTTCTGAAGGGATAGTATCAGTTATACTTTGAGTTTGTCAACAAAGTCCCACTTCTAAGGATTGAGAAACGTACTATATCCACCATTGCTGATCTCTTCCTTATAGAAGCATTAAGAAAATTAGAGGTAATAAATCTTCCAGGGCTGATGATGGAACACATGCACAAGATTATGATAGTTAGGATGGGAAGCATGGGTTAACATATTGATATGTGCTAAATCATGTGTTTGAGCATTTTGGAGTTTGATTGAAGAGAGGGGCACCAGGTACCATCAAGCAATCTTTCTCACAAACCACCTTGCTAAAATGTGAATGCATTGAAGGATGGGCAGGGAATAAGCCCAAGTTACAGGTCTAAGATCTTATAGCTCAGCAGGAAGCACTCAAGTTGCAAGTTGAAAAATTAACCATTGCACTCACTGCTAGGGATGCTGAGATTGTGGCATTAAAGGCTCAGATTGCACAGGGGATGAAAGAGGGATCGGGTTTGTAACACCCCCTAATTCTTTCCACCTAGCCTGAGTAGATACACTAGAAAATGAAGAGAATGACTAAGACAAATTGTTAAAGGAGAATCCACGAGGGCCATCTACGGCCCGTAGAGAGATCTACGGTCCATAGAAAGATCTACGTCCGTAGAACGGCCTCGTAAACCCCCTAGATGACTGGGTAAGTTTTGTTTTTAAGTTTGAGGCCTATATATGAAACAACATATGGCCTATAAAGTATTCCACAACCCATAGATCGATTTCGTGAATTGGTGGTCCAAATACCAACTTTTCAGTGTCTTGAGTTACGAGTTATCAGACAGCCCGTAGAAGCTTTACAACTCGTAGAAGAGGTCTCGTGCCAAATTGCAGTAACACAAATTTCCAGACCCCTCATTTATGAGAGGTCATCTACGGCTTGTTGAATGGTCTACGACCCGTAGATGGGGTCTTATAGACTCTATCGGTAGTTTTTAGAGGGGAATTTTTGTCTATTTTTATCCCTTTTAAATTAAACCCTTGGAACTTTTTGACTTAATTAAAGTCCTAAAATAGAACCCTAAGTGAATTTTCATCATTCTTCACGCTTAGGGATTTCTTAAGAACACAAGAGGAGGGAGAAGAGCGAGGGTTTTCAATTCAAATGTGAGGATCGATTAGAGTTTGTTGTTTCTTCTATTTCCAGGTATGTAAGGCTTATCAAAGTGTGGAACTACGTTCGTTCACATGACCTTTTCACCTGTTTGAGTCAAAATTTAGAACAAGAGTTGAGTTTTGAAATCTTTATCATCTAATTATCGAGTTTCAACTTTTATTATGAGTTCTTATGATAACATATGAAGTAATTATCATGTTGCATGACTACTGATGTGAGATTAACATGAATGTTTTACACTTGGTATTACGAACCTTAAATTGAATGATCTTTGTAAAATCTATGCATGGATTGAGCGGGATTTGAGTTGATTGTATGAGTTAAATAACTTGAACATTGTCGAGGATAAGAAGCATGTTACATTTAGTCATATATACTACTATATATCTTGCTTGAATTACATGATGAGTCTCATTGAGTGAGTCGTAATGAACGTTTGAGTCTAAGTTGAGTTTGATTGTCTTTATGGATTGACTGAGTTGATGAGAAACTGAGATGAGTTAAGATGAGATAACCTAATAAGGTTCGGATTTGATGTGATTGATTGAGCATTGAGTTGATTGATGAGTTGAGCATGTTTTATTCTTGAGAGTTGTATCGAGCACTGAGTTGGGAGCGAGTAAATATCTACTCTAACCCATAGAACTACATTGTTAGCATAGGATAGTCGTACAACACATTCAGATGACTCATGTACCAAAAGATGGACATTTATTATGGATCTATGAAAGAGTTGATCGTCCTTTACCATGGCAAGTTTAGGACGGGCGTGCTGAGTTGTGCATCACCAAACTAAAGGTGAGGGGATTGGATGTTGGTTAAGAGAAACTCCTAAGAAAACACTGATTAAGCATAATATTTCTGCACTAAGTTTTCTACTGAGTGTATTTTTAGAGCATGATTTATTTTAAACTTGTATATCTATTGAGTTGAGTTTGAGTTGTGGAGTTGAGGTGAGTGAGTCGAGCTTTACTTTCTTGAGCTATTTTTACACACCAGTATATTCTATGTACTGACGTCCATTTAGACCTGCATCGTTTCATGATATAGATACAGGTGATAGAAGACTTCAACCCGCGTATATTCCATTTAGATTGTTGAGCAGAGGCTTCATAGATATTGAGTAGATAATTCGTTGAGCATTTGGTATTTCCAAAACTTATTCATTGGAAACCATGTTTTGATATAGTTATAATTATCCATATGATGTCTTTCTATTAGAATGTTTTCTTCCGCTGTTACATTGATGTGACGATGAAGCCAGGTGTTTCTCTTGGGAAATTAGCAATGGTTCTTCAAGTACCAGCCACGCAAGGTTACCCTCCCGGGGCATGACAAACTTCATATCAGAGCACAAAGTTAAAGAGTCATAGGGAGTCTTTCAAGCCGCGTCTAGTAAAGTCTTGCTTATGGGTGTGTTGTGCACCACACTTTATAAGTAGGAGGCTATAGGATATTAGGAATTGTTACACTTTCTTGTATTCTGAGTATGTGCGATAGAGTTAAAACTCTTTTCTAACTCGTGCATTACACACTTGCAGATCATGCCTCCTAAACATACCGTGACCTAAAGGAATGCTTCGACCGACAATGCTGAGAGTCCCACTTTAGAGGTGCCTAATCAGATGGAAACGTGGGGTCGAGGTCAACCGGCTAGAGCCATTGGTGTTCATGAGACATCTATTGCTTCACCTGCTCGTACCACAAAGGTGGACTTCAGAGGAGCTATTACTATGCTCACATAGTTGGTAGCTGCCCGGAGCGGGTGATGTCACCCAAGTTACAGCTCCTTTTTAAAGGATAAAGCGGCTGCTATCAAGAAATAGAACCTAACAAAGGTTAGGATCGAACCCACAGGGAATACATAGACCCAAGAAAAATTCACCAACAAGCAATCCGAGTAGTTAATCAACCCAATTTCCCAAAAAGTGGGTGGGTGGATCAATGAGAAAAATAAACTAACTAACTAGTATGAGAGAAAGATCTATAAAGGAGAGCAACTAAGGTTTTTTGTTCCCCATGATTCATCAACTCAGTATCACCGGATAATCTAATTCTTGTCTAGTGTGTAGTATGCAGGACAGTAATTTAAGTTCACCACGCCTTTTGGTCAAAAGTAAGAGGCGAATTTCACTATGCAATTTGGCCCATCTCCATAGTGTGCATTACTAACCATAACCTATAAGTTCCAGTACAACCTCCCCTTTGCCTAGTTTGGTTGATTAAACGAGAAAACATCAAACGAATCCTGTTAATTAATCTTTTTTCCTATTCATTTCGAATCCTGTTAATTGATCTCTTTTCCTATTCATTACTCCCTTGGTCCAGTCAGTAACACTAGGCTAGTTCTAATGTTAGTCA
The DNA here is from genome assembly GCA_029948455.1 of Solanum rostratum. Taxonomy (NCBI): domain Eukaryota; kingdom Viridiplantae; phylum Streptophyta; class Magnoliopsida; order Solanales; family Solanaceae; genus Solanum; species Solanum rostratum. Next base: position 56,633,931 of record CM057051.1, read on the forward strand.
CCATCAGAAAACATGCAAAACGAAGAGAGCTAATGAATACATGCATATACACCTTCTAAGAATCGTGAATTATCCAGTTTTCTTTGTTAGTTCTTCATACTTCTCATAACCCTAGTTGTGGATTTAACTACTCATGCTTTGTGTAGATAAAAAGATTATGAATTTAAAAGACATAATTAAACACTAACACAACTGAATTAAGAAGAAGAAAATCCAACGTCAATGAAATTCCCAAGCTTGAAAATTGAATTAAACCACAAGTGTTTTCAAAGACCCTCTCACAATTTTCTCTCCAAGAATATTGAGTTCTGTGAGCACTAACCTAAAACTAAGCTAATTTTTCGTAAAATGGCCGTCTCTTCTTGAAAAATAACCTAAAAGACCTATTTATAATAATTAAAAGTAAGTTCTAAACAAATTATAAAAACTGGTCGGCAATCTCCGCCAAAGCACTTTACGGCTTGTAGTGAAGTTCATGGCCTGTAATTGGGGTCTTGTACATTGTTGCTGGAAAACTAGAACTCTCCTTGACGATACCCCTTTACTACCCATGGAATGGTTTACAACCCGTAAAGGGGGTTTCGTCTGATGAACTTCAGAAAGTCTTCATTTTCTGATCCTCAAGGCACGAAACCTCTTCTATGATTCATACATTAATTTACAGCTTGTCTGCATGTTCATAGAAGTAACTTCAGAAACTTGCCCCCTCACTGGAATTCCTCACAAAACCACCTTACGACTTGTAGAATGGTCTACGGCCTGTAAGGTGTCTCGTATAATAGCAAATCTGCAGCAACTTTATAACTTTCCCCAAACATAGACACAAAAACACATAAAAAGAACTAAAGTCGCATTAAGAACACACAAAATCCTAAGTTTTAAGCATCAAAAGGGCTGTATTTTGGTAACACATCAACACCATCAACTTAAAATTGTTGCTTGTCCTCAAGCGTCGGACTCAATCTATATAGACAATACAGTCACACACAGACTTCAACTCAATGGTATACATCACATACATCTCAAACTCAGATACTCACACCAACTCTTCAAAATGGGATAAGATAGCTATTTAGCAAACCAATGAAAACTATTGCATGTGACAACATAACTATAATACACAAGATATTATCAACAATCCATAATCATAAACAAGTCTAGTGCTAATAATGCAATCCAAGTGCCCTCACAGAAAGAAGTCCCATATCTGACACTCAATGATATTTCCATGTTTTAGCATTGGGACTTGTGCAACCTCACTCACTCTCACAACAGATATTCATGCGTAATGACTAATACCATAAGCTTGCCCCTATACTCATGACTCAGACCTTCAACTAATTAGACTAGGATCACTCTAGGACTTTCTAGGCTTGTAACGTAGGCTTAGGGGGCTTTGGTATGATGTTTTGAAAAAATACTGACTAAAGGCCCTCCTTGAAACTTCGTTTTTTCTACACTTTCACCCTACCAACTTTGTTATTTTCACCTTATTCTCTCTTTTTCCTCTTTCAAGCTTTTCTAGGCACTTTTTTTTCTAGCTTTTTCCTTTAATTTTACACTTCATTTTGCTTTTTTAGATCTCAATTAAGGTGTCTTTCATTTTTCTTGCACCAGTACGTGTTTTTTCTCCTTTACCTTTGTATTCCTAACTTACCTCCCTTATTTTTGTGTTTTACCCTTACACTAGCCACCCTCAACTTAGGCTTTTGGCCTATGTTGAGGTGCACACTATCTGTGCTCAGAACCAGGGCCACTTTTGGTAGCCATCCTCAACTTAGGCTTTTTGCCTCAGTCAATGTATACAATGTTCAAGGAAGGACCAGGGACAAATTCATGATTTTCACTAGATAAGGCTGGGTTAATTAGGTATTTTGAAAGAATAGGTACATTTTTGGCTCAACATCAGGAACAAGGGATATATCATCGATTTAGTTGGTCATTTTTAGGCTAAAGTGGACTATTTAAGAACAATGGCCTAAGATCTTTTCCGAATCCAACTAATCTACAATCTAACTTAGAGTAACCGGGCAAGTTCTGAATTAGCACAAAACACATGAATTTATCAAATAAACCTCACTTATATGGCACTGCGTACATTATCAATAAAAGACTCTCCGATCATGCTTCTCATCTCAATTTACCCTTACTTATCAGATTATATATTGTCAATCACCTAAACATGCATAGTTACTGTCTAGCTACTAATCAAAATTTTTGGTGGGTACCACTTTTTCAAACAAAATACAAAAACATGCTATATGCAACAAGTTTTGGTACTATATGTCACACATATTATCTGAACATCCTAAACATGTCAGTTCAACAGAAATTAAATATCCATAGAGAAAACGAACACAGAAAAGAAAATCTCGAGATAAAAAATTGGGGTAGTTATGGATCATAAACTACTCAGACTTCACTGAGGCCCATAAGTTCCCACACCCATTGAAAAAGATGTGCATTGTCCCTAATGCACAAAATTAAAACAAAATAGAACATAAAGGGTAAAAAATACATACCTGGGCGCCTAAACACCCGTGTGTGGCTGAGTCTGGCCACCTTTCTCCTGCGGGGTAGTTTGCTCAGCAGTGTTACTCTGTCCGGAGGGGGCAACACCCCTCAACTGCTCTCCTCTCGAGCTCTTCAAATCTCCTCTTCACTTCTCAATCTCTTCAAGACAAGCTCGAGCTCCTCTGTGAGCTTCGTGCGTACGCGTCTCTCATATGACTCATCACCCTCTATGAAGGGTCTCTTCCCATGGGAAGGCTATATAGGCTTATCAAAGGCAAATAAATCCACCATCGGCACTTGAGGTGTAGTGGCTGGAAGTGCAACAAGTGTTGCGAGTATTGTTGTCATATAAGCCTGGAGCTTTTGGATCTCCGTCTGCAAGGCTGATAAATCTGAAGGTTGGGCCTTGCTCAATCTCCTTTGTACCCTCTCCTCGAAGGCGTCAATGTGGGTATCCCCTATACAAATATGATTCTAGATGGTAGCGATAGTGAATGCCTGACTCTGATCCTCCGAGTCTGCAATAGCCTGACGGGCCCATAGCCCGATCTGCTGAATGAGTTAAGTTAAGTGTGACTCGGCATGTGCTAACCTCTGCGCCATGGCCAGTACAGGTGTGGCGTACACGTAGATCATGCCCGCAGGAGCAACTTGTGAAGTAGTGATCTGTGGTGAAGGAGTATCAATAATGGGCCCCCTCTCCTCATCTACCTCGTGCTGTGGGGGCCTTTCCTCAGTAGAAGTAGCAGTGGTGGTGTCAATTGCAGAATCCTCATGCAGTGGCTCTAGGGCGAACATCTCTAGCATAGGTGGGGGCGGTGCTCACTGGAGTACCACTGGGTTTTCGTTAGCCTTGATCAGGCTGGGATCTAATGTGTGCTGGGCCTCAATTATCTGGTCCAGCTGATATAGTATCTCCAACCTCGACTCTAGATAGAGACTATAAATCAAGTGCAGGAACGGGATGGAGGTGGACCTCTTCAGTGCAGCCTCATGAATCTGCTCAGCAATGAGGTAGGCCGAATCAATCTCATAGCTAGCTAAGATGCTGGCGACCAAAATCACACACTTTGGTGCCAGAGTATTATCAGAAAATGTCAGCTAGATGCATGAATAAAAAACCGCTCACCAAAATTTAGCAAGGAAACTGAGCGAAGCCTTGACTATAGGCTCCAAGCGACTGGCGACCCAAGCAGGTTTTGACCCTACTTTGCAATATATTTGGCCACCCATCTCATCAATGTGGCTCATCGCTCAGGATCCTTCATCACTAGTGGGTCCTTTGTCTGCCCCACCCTATAGTCGAACTCTGTGGTGGATGTGAGGACACAAGACTAGGGACCAAATAACATACAACGAATGGTCTCCTCTGATATATCCACCTGCCGGCCCCTCACCCTCATCTCTTTTAGTTTGGGTTGAGTGAGGGGCTTCTTCCCCTTGGGAAGAGTAAGCTGGATGGTGGCTACGTATGATGCATAGAACTCCCTCACCATAGTCGGGGAGTATCGTCCAAGAGAATCGGACAATCACTGGAGCCCATGTCAAATCGTTGTGTCCTGGAGGCCACCTGTCAGTAATAACTCTAGGCTCCTCATAAATGGAGCGGGATGGCTTGCCCCACTCATCCGGTTGTATTCCCTTTGTGTAGATCTCCCGCATGCCCTCGATGCACCACCGGCTAGTAAGGGAATCGGGTGCAGATGATGATGATGATGGTAAGACGGAGGACTCAGCCTCTGATCTGTTCTCAGATACTCCTCAGAGCGAGACTTCTCTCCAAATAGAATCATCTGTGGTAGGCCACTTCCATCGCTGTCTCCCTCTTCAGACTAGGGAGCGTGAGCAACAGGAGCCTGAGTATGCCAACTCTGGTAGCGGCTCTAGTCTGTGGTATAGCAGCCTCTGGGTCTGGTTGGACATCTAAGATCTCAAGTGAACCACCCAGTTGAGTGGTTTGATCATCATTCGAAGGCTCGTCCCTGAGCCTCCTCCTCACAGCCTCGATCTCTGCGTGTTTGGATTTAAGGGCCATAGTACCTGAAACATCAGCATATACGCACCATGGTTAGCATACAAATCAAGAATTAAAATGCAAAATCACCTGAGTACTGTTGCAAAAGGGTTTTACGAAAGCACCTTTACGAGTCTTAGTGCATACTACGAGCTGTAAAGAGCCTTTGTAAACCAATGAATCGAAACAAATTTGTCACTAGAAAGGTCTACGAGACCAGGTAAGATTCGTAAAGTGGTTTACGAGTCATAGACTGGGGTCATAGAAAATTCCAGTGAGTAATTAAATTTAGGAAGGGATCTACGAGACCTATCTATGAGTCGTAAAGTGATCTACGACTCATAGAAGGTCTCATCTGATGGATACTCAGAAACATCAAGTTTCTCATGAGGGGCAGTTGCGGCTCATGGATTACTCCAGGGGTCGTAAAACCAACTCGTGGGCCATAAAACTCAGTCACCTGAGTTTCTAAGTCCATCACACGAACCCTACAAGACATTTTCTACAACTAGTATATCAACATCAAAGCAAGAACACACACACCCACATGATTTCAATGCTACAACCTTACCGCCAACATGTTCTTCAATAGATGGACGCCCCACTGAAAGTGATTTAGCATGGATAACCCTATGATACCGACCACCTCTAATTTATTCACACAAAATTATATACCTATGTCATCACCCACCAATTCACAATCATAATCATTAAATGACATAGGGTGAGTGAAAAAATAGGCATAAACAATGAATATTAACACAAGGCCAAAGTACCCAATTTCGTAGTCAGTCAATTCAATTTGGGCAACCCAATTTCAACCGATACATTCAAATTCAAGTAATGATTTCATTGCTAAAACCATACCCAACATAATATTCACATCATTCAAAACAAGGCAAATTAAGGGTTGTAATTAAACTGAAAATTTACCAAGAGTTGAGATTAACTTGAAGAAGAGGAAGGAGGTGAGTAAAAAGAAAACCCTAGGTTAGCCGAAATTCTTATCGGAATTTGGGTCGACAGTGGCCGGAGGTGGTCAGGAACTTGAGGGTGTGGGATATGTTGTGTAAATTTCATAAATTAGGGCAATTGTGGGGTCAATTGAAAATTTTACTGGGCCTAACCCTACGAAACCCTGTTTACGGGCATAGATTGTTCTACGGCTCGTAAATCATGGTTTCGTAGAACCCTCAATACTTAGCAAAATTTCAGAAACTTACCTGGAGTCCATGAGCCCCATCCACGACTGTAGTCTAATCTACAAATCGTAAAGTTGACTCGTGGACTGGAGTGCATATTTTTCTGCTTATTGGAAATCTCTATAAGATGGGGTATGAGTCGTAAACTATTTTACGCCTCGTAAACCCAGTCGTAGAGACTTAACTTGATGCTCTTTCTCAACCAAACTGACTGACTTAGTCCTGTATCTGCATACTCTTCATAAAATACACTGTTACCCTATATGCAACCAACCCATTGTCCAAAATTATAGTCAAAACACAAGGAATAAACTACCTATGCGTCCAAAAACTGAAAGTAACCTATAACTATGCTATTATATCAAAATCCTTGGGTTGCCTCCCAAGTGGCGCCTAATTTATTGTCGTGGCACGACTTGGACACATTGGTTACTCAAACTTCGTTAATTGCCCAAACTTCACTCTTCAACTCATCTGGATGCTTCATGGACTGACGGATATTGAAGACCCACTTCTTCGTCATTTAATATAAACTTGAGTTGACCAGCTTCCATATCCACTAACGCTCGTCCAGTGGCTAGGAATTGTCTCCCCGAGATGATTGGGACATCGAAGTCGACTTCGCAATCTAAGATCACAAAGTCTACGGGGAATATGAATTCCTTAACTTTTACCAACACATCATATAAAATCCCCAAAGGCTTCTTCACAGTGCAATCCGCTATCCCCAACCGCATATTAGTAGGAGTAAGGGGCCCCAATACAAGCTTGTTGAAGACCTCAAGGGGCATCAAATTGATACTGGCACCTAAATCACATAGTACCCTTGTGAACTCCACATCTCCAATGGTGTAGGGTATGGTGAAAGCACCTAGATATTCTCTTTTCTGATCCAAGGACTTCGTAGTGAAAACACTACAATGTTAAAACTCTTGAGAAAGCTCCTTACTCATAGTGCACTTTTTGGTGAACAATTCCTTCATGTACTTCATATACCCAGCATCTTCTCCGAAGCCTCGATGAGAGGGATGTTGATAGAGAGTTGCTTTAGCATAGAGAGGAAGTGCTTGAATTTGCCTTCCTCCTCCCTCTTTTTGAGTCTTTGAGGAAAGGGAAGAGGAGTCTTAGGGATGAGCTTAAACCTCTGTGGCACTTTAGCTGCTTCACTCACCCCATCCTTGCAACGACCATCTCCTTCATCTGCATCCTTAGCTGTAACCATCTCCTTACGAACATCTTCCTTTTCGACCGGCATGGGAGGATCAATGGTGCTCTTGCCACTCTGAGTAGTAACCGCCATACACTGCCCATCATTCTTAGGATTTTGCATTGTATTACTAGGAAATGTACCCCTTTGACGCCAATTCAATTGTGTTGACACTTGACAAAATCGTTGTTCCAGTTGTTTGATAGCCATAAAGTGAGACCCTATCTTTTGATTGATGCTAGAGATCTCTGTTTTCATGCCCCTTAGGGTCTCATCCTGTGTATCATCCTTCTTCAATAGGAAATCCAACATCTCCTTAGTGCTGGAATTGTCTGCACCTGTATCACGGTTGTGTGGTGGAATATAAGGACCATTCCTGAAGCCTTCGCTATGACCCTAATCTGCATCTAGACCCTATTTCTATCATAGTAACCATTGCGGTTGTCTCTATAAGCTCCTTCTCAACCAAAGTTTCGACCTTGGTTTCCTTGACCTTAGTGCCAATAGTCCTGATTGGACCCTTGGGCATCGGTCTAGAAACCCCCCGTCTAATCACTAACAAAGAATGCATTCTCTTCATAGTATGGCTCCTCGTACATGGGTGCACATAGAGGTTGATGAACCACTGCATTTACTCTCTCTTGGTTCTGCTTCATCATCACCTCCATGCCTGTGCAAATTTGAGCAAGCCGTTACATGATCTCCTCATTGATTTTGGCTTGCTTTTGACCCACACTGACTTCATATAAACTCTTCATGGAAGCTCTATCCCTCTGCCCCCATGCACGATTCATCTTGACCACTCTTTCCATGCATTCAACGATCCTTGCAAATGGTTGATCTAGAAATACGCCCCCGTGATAGTGTCAGCACAGGCTTGTTGTTCTCATCAAGAGCACGATAGAAGATTTCCACCAAGGTGTCATCAACTATCTTGTGGTTAGGGACGCTCGTTTGACATTTTGTAAACCACTCCCAAGTAGTGCTTATGGAATCACGAGGAAGTTGCTCGAAGTTGTTGATCTGGTCCTTTAACTTGAGTTTCTTTGATCTAGGGAAATACCTCTCCAAAAAGGCCTTCTGCAAGTCTGCCCAGCTGGCGATTGAATTCTGTGGGAGCTCAGATAGCCATAATGCAACATTTCCCGTTAGAGACATTGGGAAGACACGAAGTCCCACGACATCCATAGATAGATTCTGTGTTCCCATCACACTCTTACAAAAAAATTCTACATTGTGTAGGTGGCTATATGGATCCTCTGATGGTAAGCCCGCAAATAGCCCACAGTTTTGCAGCATCTGAAGTAACCCACTCGAGACTGTGAACTTTGTGTCTGCCGGTAGTGGTGGCAACACAATAGCTCCAGTCACCTCCATAGTCATGGGAATTAATTGGTACTGATTCCACTGGTAAGCAATGGCGTTGAAGTCCTGAGGTTGTGGAATATCCTCCAAAGGAGATGGGTTCTCATTCCCATCACCATCATTATTGTTCCAATTCAGAGCTGCATTTGCCGCGTTTTTGGCATTATCTTGGGACATCTTTCTTATCGTTCTATGGATCTCTAGATCAAATGGAGTTAAGGGATTTCCTTGACTTCGAGTGTTGGGAATACACTACTCGTACAACCTGCAAATAAACAAAAAGAACAAACAAAAGTAAAATCAAGGGAACTAAGGATTAACACTCGAAATACTAATGAATTTACTAAACCTAGCCGTATTCCCTAATAACGACACCAAAATCTTGATGTGTCCCAAGCTACACCTCCTTTGTAGAGAATAAAGCGATCGTTGTCAAGAAATAGAACCTAACGAAGGTTAGGGTCGAATCCACAGGAAATACGTACACTCAAGGCAAATTCACCAACAAGCAATCTGAGTAGTTAACCAACTCATTTCTCCCAAAAGGGGGGGGGGTTTGCAAAAATCAATGAGAAAAATAAACTAACCAACTAGCACGAGAGAAAGACAAAAAAAATAGGGTATTGTGTTCCCCGTGATCCCCCAACTCAGTTTCACTGGATAACCTAATTCTTGTATAGTGTATAACATGCAGATGTTAATTTAAGTTCACCAAGCCCTTTGGTCAAAGGTGCGAGACGAATTTTACTATGCGACTTGACCCATCTCCATAGTGTGCATTACTAACCATTACCTATAAGTCCCAGTACAACCTCCCCTTAGCCTAGTTTGGTTGATTAGATGAGAACAAATCAATCGAATCTTGTTAATTAATCTATTTTCCTATTCATTACTACCTTGGTCCAGTTAGTAACACTAGACGGGTTCTAATATTGACCATCATCGGAAAACATGCAAAACGAAGAGACTTAATTAATACATGCATATACACCTTCTAAGAATAGTGAATTATCCGCTTTTACTTTGTTAATTCTTCATGGTTCCCACAACCCTAGTTGTGGATTTAGCTACTCTTGCTTTGTGTAGATGAAGAGATTATGAATTTAGAAGACATAACTAAACACTTACACAACTGAATTAAGAACAAACAAATCTAATGTCAATGAAAATCACAAGCTTGAAGATTAAATTAAACCACAAGTGTTTTTAAAGACTCTCTTACAATTTTCTCTTCAAGAATATTGAGTCCTCTGAGCACTAACCTAAAACTAAGCTAATCTGTCGTAAACTAGATGTCCCTTCTAGAAAAATAACCTAAAAGACCTATTTATTATAATTAAAAAGAAGTTCTAAACAAATTAGAAAAACTGGTCAGCAACCTCCATGACACCTCTTTTTACAACTTGTAGAATGGTTTACGACCCGTAAATGGGGTTTCGTCTGATGAATTTAAGGAAGTCTTTATTCTTTGATCCTCAGGGCACGAAACCTCTTCTACGATTCATACATTAACTTATGGCTCGTCTGCATGTTCGTAAAAGTAATTTCATAAACTTGGCCCCTCACTGGAATTCCTTACAAAACCACCTTATGGCTCGTGGAATGGTCTATAACCCGTAAAGTGTTTCATATAACAACAAATCTGCAGCAACTTTGTAACTTTCCCTAAAATCATTGGCCAACCTGTAATCCTGCAAACACAGACACAAAAACACATGAAAATAACTAAAGTCGCATTGAGAACACACAAAATCCTAAGTTTTAAGCATCAAAAGTGCTGTATTTTTGCAGCACATCAGCGGGAACCAGAGTTTACAAACTCTTAGTTCTAGCTCTCAAGAGCAAACGATCTCCAACAAAACTGAGAGACTTTCTGAGGATAAACCTACCAGTATTCACCGGGTCAAAGATTGAGGCGGACCTTCAGAACTCATTGATAAGATGTGGAAGGTGCTAAAAATTATGCATGTGACCGAGACTGAGGGCGTTGATCTTACTGCCTACTATCTTAAGGATGTGACTACTATTTGGTATAATCCGTGGGAAGAAAGTCTAGGTAAGGACATCGAGCCCACTGCTTGGGATGAGTTCGAGAGTGCCTTCCTCGATCACTTCTTTCTTCAAGCGTTGAGAGGGCCAAAGGTTGATGAGTTCGTGAATCTGAAACATGAGGGGCTGACGGTGAAAGAGTATAACCTGAAATTTATCCAGTTAATAGGTATGCCCAGAGATGGTCCAGGATAGAGCGAGGATGGGGAAATTCTTATCTGGGTTGGGTAGACATGTGAAGAGGGAGTGCAAGGTGGCATTGCTGATCCCAAGTATGGATATCTTTAGAATTATAGTCTATGCCTAGCAAATTGAGGAGGATAAGAAGAAATACAGGGCAGAGCATCTGATCAAGGAGGCCAAGTCAACAGGGCCTGAGCTCAATCAAACTAAGTAGGGTAAGGGAGATAAATCCTACTTCCAGAAGAAGTCCTCTAGCTATGCACCATCTTTAGCCAGTGCACCAGCCCCGAGCCACAGTTTTGATCAAAAGTCCCAAGGTTAGCCACACTTTAAGACACAGGGTGCACAGTCTCAAGTAAGTGTGACCCTTGGCTATAAAGGGAAGCTACCTTGTGGGAAATGTGGGAGGATGCATCTGGGAGAATGTAAAGATGGAGGGAATGGATGCTACAAGTGTGTCCAACTGATCTATTTCCAGAGGGAGTGTTCGATGTGGGGCAATAAGGCCCAGTCTTCAACCAAAACACCACCAGCGAGGGGTAACCAAAGAGGTGCTACACCAGGGGTAGGTGGTGGGGAAAATTGTCTATATGTGATGGGGAACCGACAGGACCAAGAGGTTGCACCAAATGTTGTAACGGGTATGCTTTAAGTCTTTACTTTTCATTCTTATGCTTTACTTGATCCGGGTGCGACTTGCTTCTTTGTGATGCCATATATGGCTGGTAGATTTGAGATTGTTCCTGAGTGGTTGCTTGAACCATTTTCTGTTTCTACTGTTGTTGGTGAGTCCATTCAAGCCGAGAGAATCTATAGATATTGTGTGGTGTCCATTTATCATAGGGATACTCTTGTTGATTTGATTGAGTTAAAGATGGTTGATTTTGACGTGATCCTTGCCATGCACTAGCTTCACACCTTCTATGCCTCCATTGATTGCGAAAGCCAAACTGTCGAATTCCAATTTCTGAATGAGCCTGTTATTGAGTGGAAGGGAGATTCTATTATGCCGAAGGGTAGGTTTATTTCTTACCTCAAGGCCCCAATACTGATCTCTAAAGGATATATTTATCACCTCGTGCGAGTCAAGTCTGATGATGTTAAGCTTTCTACTCTTGAGTCTGTCCTGATTGTGAGTGATTTCCCTGATGTATTTCTTGAGCATCTGCCCAGAATCCCTCCTGATAGGGCAATTGACTTCGGAATTGATGTTCTTCCTCACACCCAACCTGTTTCTATTCTACCATATAGAATGGCCCATATGGAGTTGAAAGAGTTGAAGGAGCAGTTGAGAGATTTTCTAGAAAAGGGATTCATAAGACCGAGTGTCTCTCCATGGGGCGCTCCTATTTTGTTTGTGCGAAAGAAGGATGGTTCCCTTAGGATGTGTATTGACCACCGTGAATAAGGTGACATTCAAGAATAAGTATCCCCTACCGCCAGTTAAAGAGATCATTAAGTTGAAGGATGAAAATGGCAAGCTGAACAAGGAAGTCAAGACCCTCACTCAACAACTCCTTCAAGCGCACCAAGACTCCAATTCTTGAATGACGCTCCTTCTCCAATCCTTTTCCTGCAAACCATCTGGTCTCTAAGTCTTTTTACTTTTGTTCCTATCTTTGGTGTTGGCCGATCTGATATGTTTTGTTGGTTCTATGTTGCTGTATTTGAAAAGCTATTCTCTGTAATCTTTATTTGACTTTACTTGTTTCACTACTTGAATCTTATGCTTCTATGGTTTTGGTTGTGTTTCTGTTTCCCTAGTTGCTCTGAATTCTATACCTGTGTTCTCTATTTAGTTTACCGTTTGTGCTTTTAATGATGCCAAAAAAGGGAAAACTGAGATGGGATTTGGGGATACAAGGTTCGGGGGGAACGAGACTAAGATGGGATTTGGGGATGAATACTAGGTTCAGGTTTGGGGGGAACAATATACTTTGTCTAGCTGTATATTGTCCAGAGGCTCAGAGGGAATCGTTCAGGGGGAATCAATAGTTTGTCATCATCAAAAAAGGGGGAAAATGTTGTTATGTAACTATTTGGATGATTAAGAAACTTCAAGTACAAACTAGGACTAGGTCAGCATCAGGCTAAAAAGGTAAAAGTAACTGTGTTGGATTACAGTTGGAAATGCTACATTGTTGGTGGAAAGTTGTCCTTTATTGTACTGAAGGACCAGTGGATTTTTAGAGGTTCCCTCGTGTGCATATAAAAGGAATATTGTAAGGGACAAAAAGTGACTTTTTAGATAATCAAAGATTGTAAGCTTTCAAGATTAAAAGTCCTCTTTGTCTCACTGTGAGGAATACAACATCAACACTCAAGAAGGACCTGTAAGATGGAGTCTATAGTTTTTCTTCAAGTCTTTGTTCTACTCTGTTCGAAGAATCTTGTAAGATTAACTTCCTATTCAATAAAGGAACATTGATCATTAGATGATTAGTTGTTTTTGTTGTTAGGATTTTGGATTAGCTGTGACCTTCGAATTCTTGGGTAGAAGACTATATTAATCTAATATGATTGTTGTATAGGCTATTGGTAAGTTTTTTTTGGGGGGTTCTAAGTCTTGTAATAGTGTGATTACAAGACGAAATGGAGAAGGGCAGTGCAAATAGACAACTGGTTGTATTTGACTATATTGCTCTTGCATTTAGTGGATTTTGGTGCTTTTGAAAATCCTATAGAACAGGTCGTGGTTGTTTCTCCCTTGAGCAAGGAATTTTTCACGTTAAATCTTGTGTCTTTACCATCTATTATATTATTCCAGTTCTATATTATTCTTATCGTGTGTTAGGGATCAGGTCCCTAACTGAAGTGGGAGCTTTCATCTCAACACCGTGAAATCTACTATAGCCGGGGACACTGATTAATTATTTCAGCTATAGCAGAAGATCCCTCCATAATGCCACCGCTATATTGAATATTGATTCAAAACGTTATTAGAGGTTCCTATTTTGTTGGAAGAGTTCCCGCACTAGTTAGGAGTACTCTTAGTTGAGTCAAAGTTTATCTTTGTTTGTTGCTATTATTTAGGTTGGTGGGCAATTGGTTACTGAAGTTATTGTGTTATGTTTTCCTGTAACTTCTCCTTATTGGTTGAATTTATTTTGCTTTTTAAAGAGTTCTATGTAACTCGACTTATATGTAGGAACTAGAAACGCGAAAGACTCTCCACAACCCTCATCTTTTCTTCTACTTACAGTCTCCACAATTGTCTTCTTCCTTTCTATATATTACTGCTTCATTCTTTAGCATCCCCAACAAAATTTAATTTTAGAGCGGAGAGAGAGAGTGGAATCCAGTATTCTTTTCCTTCTCTCTGTCCAGGTTATGTCAAACCAGGAGATAAGGAAAAAGAAAGGTAAAAAAAATCAAAATTGAGGGCAAAGAATGGCTGCCAATGGAATATTTACCACATCTTAACAACTAATTGCCATCTTTAATCGGAGATAAATATGAATTTTGAAGCTAAAAAGTTAAAACTTTGTTCGAATCCCGAGAATTGTGGATTTGGTGGAGAATGGCTATGCTGAGGAAGATGAAGTGCAAAAGTTGCGGAAGAACAAAAATGAGGACCTCAAGGCTTTGTTTTATGTCCAGTAAGCAATACACGATTATGTTTTCTTCAGAATTGTTCCTGCAAAGACCTAAAAGAATGCATGGGAGATCGTAAAAAAAAAAGAATTTCATGGCTCAACGAAGATAATGACCGTCAAACTCCAGTCACTCCGACATGCTTTCAAAAATTCATCCATGAAAAGTAGTGAATCCATACAAGACTACTTATCTAAGGTGAGTGCAATTGTTAATCATATGAGGGCATATGGTGACAAAATTACTGATGAAGCTGTGGTTTATAAAGTTTTGAGAAGTCTCAGCCAAAGATTTGATCATGTTGTCGCTGCTATTGAGGAGTCCCATGATTTATCTACTTATAATTTTGGCAAGCTGATGAGTTCATTGCAAGCTCATGAGAATAGACTGAATGTCTCTCATGATGAGGGTGAAGAGACGACATTTTAAGTGAAGGGGTGGTCTTCTTTTAAAAGAAAATAAAAAATTGTTAGAAGACATATTGGTACATGTGGTTTCCATGGTCAAGGTCGTGGCAGAAGACGAGATCAATTTGGTGGTGAGAATCGACAGTTAAGAGCAATATTCAGTATCATTATTGTAGAAAAATAGGTCATAAGAAAGTTGAGTGTTGGACTAAACAAAAGGATGAACAAAATCAGACCAACGTCACGGAGAAATAACAAGAGGAGAGTAGTATGTTCATGGCTTGCTCCTCAATAGCTGCTGGGTCGAAAGGTGTTGGGTTGGAGCGTCAAGGTTTTAAAGTGTATTGTGAAATTAAGACTTTTGGAAGGATTTTGAAGTTTTTGTCTTGTGCTATCCACTATAGCCGGGGACGCACTACTATTGCGGTGGAATTAATTCCGCTATAGCATAAGATCCTGCCATAGTGGCATCGCTATAGTGGAGTTAGTCATAGTTAATGCAAAGTTTTTTTCCAAAATTGATTATTATTTGGCGAATACATTTTGGGAGAAGGAAAGAGTGACCTATAGTAAATTTCAGCCATTTTTCATCTAGAACCTTCATCAAGTTAAGTAATCTGTTCTCTAATTTGGGATCTTGATTTTCTAGGCTGTAGAGTTGGTAGTTGTGATCCTAGGAAAGTTTTGATTTATCCTAAGGTGAAAAAAATTGGATTGATATTTGGATTTTAAGACTTTGGGTTGCTTATAAAAGTGTTTATTCTTGATTTATTTACCGTAATTCACTAGTACAACCACAAAATTGAAAGTTTTGAATGAATTAACAGTGGGAAAGCCCTCAATTGGGTGAGAAGATCATGAGTTTGGCCCATCTTGGGATTAAGTTATAATCCAGGAATATTTAGGGCATTTGTGATTGATTATTTTGTACTCGTGTTATTATTTCTAGACTAAGAACAAGCAACGATTCATATAATAAAGAAAAGCCTCAGGTTTCATAGTATTGCTCGTACAATGTATGTTAAAAAATTAAAAGAATAAAACTTATAAAATGATAACTAGTTGACAATCTCATGCAATAAAGGTGTTTTATTTATTTTTATTGACAAGTGTGATTCTGATTATGTGATGTGTGACTATCGGTTGGCTCGGATACCATGCATACAAGATCTCTCTTGGTTGTCTTGTGTATCATGCCTAGTACGAAATATTTTTGGTTGGCTCATGTATCACTCCTGGTACAAATTACTACAAGGTTGGCTCAGGTACCACACTTCGTACATGTTTGATTATTCTCTTGTATGTGGTTCCTTAAGTGAAATGGGCTTGTTTATAATCATGTGTGACATGCTTCATGTAATTATTAGGTCAGGAATATTGGTATTAGTTTATGTATATGTTGTCTTGTTTTACTATATTTTAGTTATGTGTTTATATTTGTATCGATGGAGCTAATCAATGATCCTACCAGTATACTGTGGTTTTGTGTACTGATAATTCACTTGTGCTTTCTTTGTTGAGTAGAGGGCATATTCAGGCGGCTGCCACACAACCTCAACTTTGATTCCAACATAATTTAAATCCAAGGGTGAGCTTCTACCTCTCGGTCACCGCAAATTCCTCTTTGATTCTCAGTCCATCTGTTAGACTTAGACTCTATATTTAGTTCTTTTATTTTGAGGTCGCATCCTCAGATTCTAGGCTATGTAGAATTTTGATACATGACTTTCAGGTTTTAGGGGGAGTAACTTTCGAAAGGGTGCTTGACAACAATTTTTTCAGTTTATGAAGTTTGATTTGTATTTCCTAAATTGTTACTTTAACTGTTTGGTTAATTATGGGGTGGTCGATAGTTGGTTCTCTCACCAAAGTTTTAATATGGGACACTTACGGCGGTTTAGATCGTGATAAGTATATTCACATTATGTATCAATAGTAACAAGAAGGAAAAAACTACAACAATATAATTCGGTTATGAATTTTGTTGCAGGCATGTAGTAGCACTATAACATATGATAAAATATACTAGTATGTTGCGAAACTTGAAAAAATGAGAGTGTATATATATATGTGACATGATACAAGATGACCTAGGAAATCTCATTTGCTTATAACTTTATAGTATGTTGATTTGTACCACAAAATGAACCCATGGAGCCTACAATACAAAATTCTTGATGGCCACACAGAACTAAAAAGGGAATAAAAGAATATTCCTAATTTTATACGGGACAAAAGAGGCAGCATTTCTAGAGCCAAAAAAAATTCTAGAATTGTGACACCTTCGCCAAAAGAATCTTGAAAAAATTTCAGAAGTTCCAAAGAAATGAACCTTGTGAGGAGAAGCCATTATAGTTGTCTTCGTGAGGGTCGATATTGGGCAACACCGGTATAGAAAAGTCACTAGTAATATCATCAAATCCCGAAAAGACCCCAAAATCGTACTCATTATTCATAGATTCCAACGACAAACACACGTCTACGAATCGAGAATCAAAGGTCATTTCAGCATCTACTTGGAGTGCCGAACTAGATATCGACTCCAAGGAGGATGACAATAAAGATGAAAGATCTGAATTATCTATAGGACCCGAAATGCTATCCCGGGGCTCCGGATCCGAGTTGGCAAACCGGGCAGCGGCCACCTGTATTTCGGAGGCACTCATAGACCTTGCATTAATAATTTGGGGCGGATTATCCGGGAAATTCATGAATTTGGATGGATTGCGACGCAAGCAGAATTGGGCTGCGTCGAATGCCCTGGCAGCTTTCTCGGCTGTATCATAAGAACCCAACCAAATCCTTTGTCTACTGTTGGGTAATCTAACTTCAGAAACCCATTTTCCCCATTTTCTCTTACGCACTCCTTTGTACTTTGGTGACGATGAATTAGAGGAAGATAATAAATCAGATGATTTTGTGGGTTTCACCATTCAGTTATCAATTTGATGATTAGTTAAATGTTGCTTTGGGAGAAGAAGGATTATGATAATAGAATTAGCATTTGCGGCTGTTATATATGATTTGTGGAGTGTACTCTGAAGAAGGTGTAGAAAATTGTGGGTCAAAAGAACGTGTTCAGATTACGCGGTAGTGAGAGAATTGAAGCATGTGGATGGACACAAATTCCTCGTGGGTGAATTCAGATGTGTCGTGGAAGATGACAAAGTTACTTTTGTGCAGACACGTAGGTCCAAGAATTTGACATGGCAGAATCTTCCTTACCTTTTGGGTCCTACTTGGGAACGTCCACATCAGCTTTGTTGGGTGATGAATTTATAGGACCATTTTTTATGTAGTGATAAATGATAATTGACCATTTTATAGCTTTTAGAGGACTAACAACTTATTAAACTGAACAAATATGCTTGTATCGCCATATCGGCAAATAATTTTTTTTTTTCGTCTCAATCTATATGAGTTAGTTTGTAACCTTAATTCATAAGTGACACATGGAGAAATTATAAAACCCATGATTTAATCAACATTTAAGCAATTGGCAAACACCCATAAAAGATATCTACAAATTCAAATACTACATTCCCCCTAGAAAGTTGGGATTTGTCACAACCCAAGCCTAAGATCTGATCCTAACATGGCGAATGAGGGACCCGAAGGCACCTCACCCAACCTCTTAGCATTCGTTAAGCATTCATAGGTATTGAACATAATAGAAGCGGAATTTTTAAAAAATGGTGTATGGGATGTAACACCCCTCATGTTTATAGGCTTGGGAAAACTGGGAGTTAAGATTTTTGGTGACAGGTTGATCTTACAAGCCACTCTACGACCTGTAGGTACACTCGTGGAAAGTGTCCAGTGAAATTGGAAAACTGAAGAAATTCTGAAAGTTAACTTACGATTTAGTAGAAGGAATGTATAAATTACCCCCATACTTAGACAATTTTTTTAGCCTAACTAATCTCTTCCACGAGCCTTTTTTATGACGCATGGTTTGAAGTACAAGCCATAAATGAGGCCCTTATCGGGCTAGAATTTCTAGTTTAAGTTTTTTTGTACATTTTCGAAGTAACTTGTGGGGCCTTAAAATATCTACCCCTTGAGAACATTCATCCTTAAATCTGCTAAACGTAGGCTCTAAGGAAATAGGGAAGCAGCTAACAACTCATGCAAAAATGCAATTTAAACATCTTTTCATAAAATTTTCAAATTTATACTTTAA
Organism: Solanum rostratum; assembly: GCA_029948455.1. Taxonomy (NCBI): domain Eukaryota; kingdom Viridiplantae; phylum Streptophyta; class Magnoliopsida; order Solanales; family Solanaceae; genus Solanum; species Solanum rostratum. Next base: position 56,652,649 of record CM057051.1, read on the forward strand.
ATATCATTCAAATGCAATCTCATAAGCATGTAAACATGCATAGATGTCATGAAAACTTAAAATGCAAGTAATTTGAGGTCTTTGGGAAAGAAGAAGTTAGTATCTTAGGCTTGAGTAGAGTGAGAGTGATAAGGGAATCATTTCTTCATGTCTGCTTCCATTTCCCATATTGCACTTTCAATTTGTTGATACCTCCAAGGACCTTGACGACTGTAACTTCCTTGTTTCTTAACCTCTTAACTTGTCAATCTAGGTTTTTAATCAAGACCTTTTTATAGGTTAAATTTTCTTTCACACTCACATCCTCCAAAGGCACTATGAAACTTAGATCATCTACAAACTTTCTCAACATCGACATATAGAACACTAGGTCGATCATATTCATCTCCAATGGAAACTCCAATTCATAAACCACCTTGCCAACTCTCCTATCAATTTTATAGAGCCCTACATACCTAGGAATCAATTTCCATTTCTTTCCAAACCGGACCACACCCTTCATGGGTGAAATCATCAAATAAACTCAATCATTGAATTTGAACTCAAGGTCCCTTCTCCTAAAATCAAAATATAACTTTTCGCGACTTTGAGCTGTCTTCAACTTCTCCCTTATAATTTTTACTTTCTCCACAACATCCATAACCAAGTCAGGTTCTATCAAGACCATTTTAGCATCTTCAAATCAACCCACTAGAGATCTACATCACCTTTCATACAATGCCATAAACTGTACCATCTCGATGCTATAATGATAGCTATTCTTGTAAGTGAACTCGATAAGGGGTAAGTGGTCATCCCAACTTTCTTTAAGCTCCAACACACAATCCCTTAACATATTTATGAGAGTTTGAATTGTCCACTCATCTTGCTCATCTGATTGAGGATGGAAAGTGGTACACCTTAGTGTCAATACCCTTTCGAAATGACCTCCAAAAGTGAGAGGTGAATTGAGCACTACCAACAACAACATACCCAGTGGAATCTCACAAATAAGGTCTGGGGAGGGTAAAGATAGATGCATACCTTACTACTACCTCATAGAGATAGAGAGACTATTTTTAGAAAACTCTCGCCTAAAAAGTCAAGCCCTATAAACAGAAGATACTAGATATGAAAAAAGAGAAAAAAATGACTAATAATGAAAAGCAAATAATAGTATGTAAATACGATAAAAGTAATAGATATAAGATGAATAATGTTAACACAGGATATAAAGACACGATTACTCCTACTAACCTGCTATATCACAAGGCCATACATCAACCTACCTTTACTAGCCTGTTAGCCTTCTACCCTAATACACGACCTCCACTCCATTCTATCTAAGGTCATGTCCTCGATAAGATAAACGTTTCCCATATCTTATCTGATCATCTCCCTCCAATACTTCTTTGGTCTATATCTACCTATCCGTGTAATCCCTAAATCTAACCTCTCGCACCTCCTAGCAGGAGTATCAATACTTTTTCTCTACACATGTCCAAACCATCACAGTCTCACTTCCCTCATCTTGTCAGCCATAGGGGTAACCTGTAACTTCTCCCGAATAGTCTCATTCCTAATCTTATCACTCCTTGTATGTCCACTTATCCATCTCAGTATTCTCATCTCTTCGACTTACATCTTCTGCATATGTGAGTTTTTAATTGGCTAGCTCTCCACCCCATATAGCAGAGACGGTCTAACCACCATTTTGTAGAACTTGTGTTTAAGTTTAGGAGGTATCGTTTATCACACAATACTCTAGGGGCGAGCCTCCATTTCATCCATGTGGTCCCAATATGATGTGTGACATCATCATCAATATCTCCATTACTCTGGATGATGGACCCTAGATACTTAAAGTTTTCTCTCTTTGGAATAGGTTGAGTGGCAAGCATTATTTCATTGTCTACTTCATCTCTTGCAGCACTGAATTTACACTCGAAGTATTCTATATTGGTTCTGATCAGTTTGAACCCTTTGGATCCCAAAGTATATCTCCACACCTCCAATTTATTATTAACTTTAGCCCAAGTCTCATCAATCAATACTATGTTCTTTGCAAATAGCATACACCATGGCATCGCCTGCTAGATAGACCGTGTCAGCTCATCCATTACTAAGGCAAAAAGAAAAGGACTCAATATAGATCCTTGATGAAGTCCCATCTCCACAAGAAAATACTCTGAGTCTCCTCCCACCATTCTTACACGACTTTTGGCTTCGTCATACATGTCCATTTTCACCTTAATATACAACATTGGAACACCTTTCACCTCTAGACATCTCCATAGCATATCCCTCGAAACTTTATTATAGGCCTTCTCAAGGTCAATGAATACCATATGAAGGTCCCTCTTTTCACCTCGATATGATATAATAGACAATGCAACCTAATTCGACCTTACTAACTCCTGGATATACAACTTGGCATAGTCTTCGGCATCATAGATTGTCTTGAACGGTAGGAACTAAGCCAACTTCGTCATTTTATCAACTATCACCTAAATGGAGATAAAATGCCTCTTTGTCCAAGGTAAACCAACCATAAAATCCATGTTGATCTCTTCTTACTTTCAAGTTGGAATTTCAATGTCTTGGGCTATGCCACCCAACCTTTTATGTTCAACCTCAACTTGTTGACAACTAGGACACTTGACTACAAACTTTGCAATATCGTTTTTCATTTCGTTCCACCAATACACCTCCCTTAGGTCTCTATACATCTTAGTGGAATCCGGAAGAATAAAATAGGATGAATTAGGAGCCTCTTTCAAAATCAAACTCCTCAACCTAGTGATGTTTGGCATACATAATCTACCTTGATACGTAAGCACATCATCTTCCCCTTGAGAGAAAACCTCTCTTTCACCAACGTCTTCAATTCAACCAAAGTGGGATCAAGTATTGCTTGGCTTTGACATCCACCACTAATGAAGATTCAGAACCATTCGAAACCATCGTACCACCATCATTTGAACCTCCTTATCTCACCATAACTAAGCCAAATGGTGTACTTCTTTGACTAACTCCTTTTTTTCTATCTTCAATGTGAGCTACACTACCCATTGACACTCTACTAAGTGCAATGACTACAATATTAACCTTACCCGGATGATAAGCACACTCATACTGCCTTCGTTGCCTTAGGTTGAGATCCCTTTGAGTTAATACACATTGGAGACTTTTATGATCAGTGAAGACATTAGCATGAACCCTATACAAGTAATAGCGCCAAATCTTCAATGCAAATACCACAGTCATTAATTCAAGTTCATGTGTTGGGTAGTTCTTTTCATACACCTTCTATTGCCTTGAAGTATAACCAATCACCTTTCATGTTGTATCAATGCACAAGTCAAACCAACTTGTGAGGCATCATAAGATACAACAAACCCTTCGATACCCTTTGGCAAGGTAAAAATTGTAGCCGAAGTTAACCGATCCTTCAAAGTTTGGAAGCTTTTCTCACACTTATTCATCCACAAAAACTTTACTTTCCTTTGAATCAACCTTGTCAATGGTGGCAAAATGGAGGAGAACCCTTCAACAAACCTTCTATAATACCTGACTATACCCAAAAAGCTCCTAATGTCCAAAGGAGTCAATGGTTTAGACCAATTCTTCACTGCCTCTGTAATACCCCATAAGTTTGAAATTGAGACGAAGGCAAAAATCTAGAAATTGGGCTACTAGATTGAAACAACGAGACCAATGTATGGGTCGTGACTTAGTTTATGGATTGTACAAAGGCCTCGTGGATTAGGGATTTGGTCTTGGGAATAAAATTGAAGTCTAGAAAGGGAAATACGTATAGGATTATGGGTCTATGTTATTGTCTATGGATTGGAATACGTGATCGTAATTGGGATCCTAGATATTGAAATTTTGGTTAAGTATGGAAGGGAACTCCGATGGGTTTTTATGGCTCGTGATCCATTCTACGAATCGTAAGAAAGTTCATTATTTTGGAGCCTGAGATAATGGTTTTTAGATCTTGGTCTATGAACAACATTACAGGTCGTGCTTCTTTTTACGGCCCGTGAATGGGCATTTGTAGTTTATTCTGGCCAATATAATGAAGGGGTTTTTGGTAAATTTTTGTTCATCTTATTTCTAATCTATGTTGTTTTAAGCCTTTATGATCCAAAAAATGTGCTTATACTACCCCTTTATCCTTCAAGTCATTCGTCTCAAAATATTTTAACCCTCTCATGTTCTCTCTCCCTCCAGTTCAAGAGAAGACCAACCTAGGATTTCAAGTTACTCTTCTCAAATCAAGGTTCTTTCATAGAATTTCCACCATGGAATGTGGGTTTCATCCATGGCTTCCTTTAACCATGTAGACCCAAAGTATTTTCTACTCCACTTCTTAATTCCAAGTATGCAATTCTTCATAGATTTTCATATTATGATTCCAAATACTTATGTTATGAATCCATTGACATTAGTCTGTCAATATTATTATGAAATAATGTATAACTTTATGGGGAAGATGTTATTTCCTGAAGTCTTATATCATGAAAGTTAGTATTTTAGAGATATTTGATGAGTTTTCTAAATTTGGTTCTAAATTGGTGGATTCTACTATCTATATGCATGAAAAAATATACACTAAGTTCTTTTACTTGAAATTCATGAATTTATTTGAGGTTTCCTTACAAGCCAATTTGGGAGTCATGAAGATTATGATATGAGTTCCTTAAATTGTCTTTTAAATTGACGAATCCTACTACTTTGATACATGAATAGCTAGTAATTTTCATGATTTCATGACTAATTATGATTTTTCCTTACATATGGGATCTTGGGTTATGAAGTTGATGGATGGTTTCTTGATTTTACTTAAATTCATCTTTTTTTTTTATTAATATTGTATATGAATCAAGTCTAAATCACATGAATGTTATCGATTGGTATATTGGCTCATGTGTCTTATTGATTTCAAGTAATGGGTTTATGAATTGGTTTATGGGTTACCTCAAGTATGTGTTGTTTGTCATAGATACATATGAGTATACATATTTTTTTCAAGTTTCAAGATCTTAAAGTAAAATTTACATGTATTATTGGATTACATCATGAAATATCCCATGACATGACTTTATTCTAGAATGGTATTGAAGTCAAGAATGAATGAATGATTGAAATGTGAGTTCTCTCACCTAACTATGATTATGAGATGATGATATCCCGTTAATAGAGACATAGAAAAGACTAAAGAGCTATCCTTATGATGATGATTAATTTTCTAAAAGCTTATGGGATGGGTTAGTAGAATACCTTTTCATATTAAATGACTCTTTCATGTTTATTATTATTTTGTGAGAGCCATGCTTAGCACCGAGTGGACTTTGGGATAGATGCGGAAGCTCTTCATTATGTAGGGCATGAGAGCGTTGCTAGAATCCCATTATCCTATAACTAAGTTCCACCATAGGTAATGGAGTCACACACTAATAGAGATTGATTTCTAGGCTATCCATTAGTAGAGGCTTGCTCAATAATTAGCTCTAGTAGATCCACTTAGGCTTCTTAGGAGGTCACATTTGCAAGTGATCTTTCCCTTTCTTCTAGTGTTAGGGAAACATTGGGACTCCATGGTTTAGATCACCTGGTTTATGCCGGTTAAAAGTTGCTCTCACATAAGTTATGGTCCCTAGTTACTCTCAAATGGTATTTCTCCTAAAGGTATATGACTATGTCTCAAGTATGTAAAGTGGTCACCATTATGATTACTAATGTTTCTTTCATAATAAATTGGTCCTTCATCTAAAGTGATATATTATTCACCCAAGGATATTACTATTTTAATTGTACATAACAACATATGTTTCATCACTAACCTAAGTTTATGTGCCTTATCACACATTTAAGTAAGGGTACATTCTTTATTTATCATATGTGTTATCTCATATTCTATGGATAAGTAATATGTCAAATGATCGCATGTATGTATGTCCTCCTCATGCTTCAAAGATGTTTCTTCTATGATATATGATTTAAATCCCTACGATTTATTTAGGTCCCAAGTTTATATGATTTATTTATTCATGACTATGTTCATTCATGCACCCTACTAAGTTCTTTCCAAACTTGCCTTTTGATGTTTAAATGATATTGGCTTGATTATGACTTACTAATGCGCTTGTAAATGTATGATTTTAACATGAGACTTAGCATGAATCATTTCATCATTGTTTCCACGCCATGTATTTCATACCTACATACCAGTACATTCAAAGTACTAGTGCATACTCTATACCTACTTAATTTAACCATGTAGGTTCCAGCACTCCTTGATATCTCTATGTAGATAGCTTTGGATCATTGAAAATTAAAGTTGCTGACTTCTCTAGTTCGGGGATGACATCCTAGTTTTCTTTCTAGATTGATGTATTAAGATATTTTAGTTTTTAATTTTATAATTTCTTTTGCTACGACTGTATTTAAGGGTGAGCTTGAACATTTTAGCCCCTACCAAGTCTATGTTAGAGGTATTGTTGGACACATGCTATGGTTTTATCTAGTTCTTTCATCTCATTATGGTTTTATGTATGAGGCTTAGCCCTATTTCCCTGAGTTTCCATATTATCTGTATGTGATTATCAATGATATGCGTTACGAATGCTAAGATGCTTATTTGAAGTACCTTCGGGTCCTCATTTACCATGCTACGACTAGGCCCTAGCTCCAGGTAGTGACAAACTTGGTATCAGGGCATCAGATTTTGAAATAATCCTACATACAACATTGAATAGAGCCTTACTCAAGGGTGTGAAATGCACCACATCTATGAGTAGAAGGCTATAAGCATTTAGGAATTGTCTCACTTCTTTCATGATCTGTGTCATGCTTTAGAGTTGTCCTAAGGCTTCGTATATCTAATGGATTTTTCTTGAACTTTTTCTAGATAGTGCCTCCTAGAAGAATACCCCAAGCCCCTCAAGATGAGAAAATGACTAATGCAGAATTCCAAGACGCTTTGACTATGTTGGCGTAGGTTGTGGCTAATCAAGACAACCAATTATCTTATGTTCCAAATTATCCCACTCTAGCTTTGAGAGTAAGGGACTTTCCTAGGATGACTCCTCCCGAGTTCCATGGATCAAAAGTGGAGGAGGATTTTTTAAGAGTTTGTAGATGAAGTGCACAAGGCGTTAGCTACTATGAGAGTGACTTTACTGGAGAAGGCAGTGTTGGCAGCCTTCCAATTAAAAGGGGTGGCTCAACTATGGCACACTCAATGGAAAAGTGAGAGGAATGAAGATTGGGGTCTAATTTCTTAGGGAGAGTTCAAAGATGTATTCCTAGATCATTTCTTTCCCTTGGAGTTGAGGGAAGCCAAGATGCAAGAAATCATCAACCTTAAACAAGGGAATATGAGTGTGAGCGAGTATTTTCTCAAGTTCACCCAACTCTCCAAATATGCCCCATCACTAGTTGCCGACCCCATAATAGAATGAGTAAATTCATGTCATCGTTGTCTAATTCACTTATTTAAGAGTGCCAGACTGCCATGCCATTACGGGAAATGAATTTCTAGATTCTTATGACTTATATAGAACAAATTGAGGATGAAAAGATGAGAAAGTATGCAAGAGAGTCAAAGAGGGTCTGCTTTATAAGGGTGGATCATCATCTACTAGGACTATGGAGACTAGGAGCAAGAGAGAAAGAAACCCCTATCCTACTTGTGACAAGTGTGGTAGAATGCATTTAGGGGGCTGTTTGAGGGTACAAGAAGGTGGTTTTAAGTGTGGGAGTTGGGACATGAGAGGAAGGATTTCTTAGTGACTGCTAGTAAGGGAAGAGAAAGAGCTCGAAATACTTTGCCCGGTATGTATATGTTTCTTTGAAAATGATAATGGTGGTGTTATAGTTGATGTTTGTGTACAAGTGGATGTGTTGAGGCATTCATAAAATGATAATCTTAATGTTCATCCCCATGTATCATTTGTTTTAGCCTTGACTTGTTGTTCATTGTACATGCATATTCATGAAGTTGGTTTTGATTAAAATCTTATATGCAACCATGAAAATATATTATGTATGCATTTAAAATAATGTTGATGTAAATGATTCAAGATTTTGCACGAAAATAATCATGCGTATTGCATTCTGATGGGTTATTATATATTCATCTTCCTCTTATCTAGTTAGCTTGATTCACATTTGGGGATGAATGTTCTCAAGTCGGGATATTGTAACACCCTGTGAGTTTGAAGTTAAAACTATGGAAAAAATTTGGAAATCTGGCTACTAGATTGAAACCACGAGACTAATGGTTTAGTTGATAGACCATACAAAGGTCTCGTGAATTAGGGATTTGGTCTTGGAAAAAATATTAAAGTGTGGAAAGGAAAATACTGAAAGGATTATGGGTCGTGTTATTATCTACAAGTCATAATGTGTCATCGTAATTCAGGTCCTAGAGATTGTGATTTTGGTTAAGTATGGAATGGAACTATGATGGGTTTTTATGGCTCGTAATCCATTCTATGGATCATAAGATGGTTCATGGTTTTGGGGTCGAAGATAATGGTTTCTGGATCTTAGTCTATGTACAATAATATGGGTCGTGCTTCTTTTTACGGCCTATAAATGCGCATTTGTAGTTTGGTCCAACCAATTTAATGAAGGGATTTTTGGTAAATTTTCATTCATTGTATGCCGTTGTGATCCCAAAACTATGCCTACACTACCACTTTACCCTTCATTCCAAAATCATTCACCCCAAGATATTTTAACTTTCTCAAGTTCCTTCTTCCTCAAGTCCAAGAGAAGACCAACCTAGGGTTTCAAGTTCCTCTTCTCAAATCAAGGTTCTCTTATAGAATTTCTACCATGGTATGTGGATTTCATCCATGGGTTCCTTTCACCCATGGAGACTTAAAGTATTTTCTACTCCACCTTAATTCTAAGTATGCAATTCTTCATGGGTTTTCATATTATGGTTCCAACTGCTTATGTTATAAATCCATTGATGTTAATTAGTTTATTTTATTATTAAATAATGTATAATTTCATGGAAAGGATGCTATTTCTTGAATTACTATATCATGGAAGTTAGGGTTTTTAGAGATATTTGATGGGTTTCCTAAATTTGGTTCTAAATTGGTGGATTCTACTACCTATATGCATGAAAAACTATACACTAAGTTGTTTTACTTGAAATTCATGAATTTATTTAAGGTTTCCTCACAAGACAGTTTGAGGGTCATGAAGATTATGATATGTGTTTCTTAAGTAATATTTTGAATTGATGAATCCTACTATTCTTATACATGAATAGCTAGTAATTTTCATGATTTCATGACTAATTATGATTTTTCCTTATAGAATTTTGGGTTATGAAGTTGATGGAGGGTTGCTTGATTTTATTTAAATTAATACTTCCGTTATTATTATTGTATATGAATCAAGTCAAAATCACATGAATTTCATGGATTGTTATATTGGCTCATGCATCTTATTGATTTCAAGTAATGATTTGTGAATTGGTTTACAGTTAATCTCAAGTATGGGTTGTTTGTCATGGGTACACATGAGTATGCATAATTCCTTCAAGTTTCAAAATCTTAAAACTAAATTCACATGTATCATTGCATTGCATCATGAAATATCCCATGACATGACATGCTTTTAGAATGGTATTGAAGTCAAGAATAAATGAATGATTGAAATGTGAGTTCTCTCACCTAAACTACGATTATGAGATGATGATAACCCATTAGTAGAGGCATAGAAAAGACTTAGGAGCTATGCTTATGATGATGATTGTTGTTCTAAATGCTTATGGGTTAGACTAGTAGAATACCTCTCCATATGAAAGGACTCTATGATTCATGTTTATGATTATTCCATGAGATTGATGCTTAGCACAAGGTGTATTTGGGATAGATGCAGAAGCTCCCCATTATCTAGGGAATGAGATCGTTAGTTGAATCCTATTGTCCCATAACTACGTGCCACTATAGGCAATAGGAGTCACTCGCTAGTAGAGGTTGATTTCTTGACCACCCATTAGTAGAGCTTGTTCAGTAGTTAGCTTTAGTGGATCCACTTAGGCATCTTAGGAGGTGACCTTGGCAGGTGATCTCCCCCTTTCTTCTGGTGTAGGGGAAATATCGGGATTCTATGGTTTAGCTCACATAGTTTATGTCAGTTGAAGGTTGATCTCACATAAGTTATGGTCCTTTTTTACTCCCAAATGGTATTTCTCCTAAAGGTATATGACTATGTCTTAAAGTATGTAAAGTAGTCTTAATTATGATTACTAATGTTTGTTTCATAATAAATTGGTCATTCATCTAAAGTGATGTATTGTTCACCCAAGGATATTACTATTTTAATTGTAAATAAAAATACATGGTTCGTCACTACCTAAGTTTATGTGACTTATCACGCATTCAAGTAAGGGTACATTCTTTATTTCTCATATGCATTCTCGCATGTTCTATGGCTAAAGTAATGTGTCAAATGATCACACGTATGTATGTCCTCCTCATGCTTCAAAGATGTTTCTTCTATGGTTTTTATGATTCATGTATGTCTGAAGTTTATGTGATTTCCTTATTCATGACTATATTCATCCATGCACCCTACTAAGTTCTTTAAATGTTGTCTTTTGATGTTTAATTGATATTGGCTTAATTGTGACTTACTGATGCCCTTGTAAGTGTATACTTTTAACATGATACTTAGCACGAATCATTTTATCATTGTTTCTATGTCATTTATTGCACACCAATATACCAGTACATTTAAAGAACTAATGTATACTCTATGCTGACATGATTTAGCCTTGTAGGGACCAACGCTCCTCAATATCCTCCACGTAGCTAGCTTTGGTGTAACAACCCGACCTAGGAGCCTAGTTGTCACATGTAGAATCTTTGATAATGAATGAGATTCCCGAAGGTACCTCACTCAATCCATCTTAAATATCTTAAGCATTCATATGTAATTGACATCAAGATAAAATACAAAACTAAGGGAAACGGGGCTAAGGGCCACAAGTTTAAAACCATAATGAATTAAAAGGACTGGATACAACCATAGCATATGTGTCCAATAATACCTTTAACATGAACTTGGCGGGGGCTAAGACATGTTCAAGTTCACCCTCAAAATACAACCATAGCAAAAAGAATTATACAACTGAAAACTAAATTATCTTACTATACTAGAAATAAAACTAGGATGTCGTCTGTGAACTAGAGGACTCACCAACTTCCACTGCGACACTCTGATGCTAGCCATGTGGAGGGTATCAAGAAACACCGATTCCTATATGGTTAAATTATGTAGGCACAGAAGTATGCGTTAGTACTTTGAATATATTGGTATATAGGTATGTAATGCATGACATGGAAACAATAATAAAATGATTCATGTTAAGTCTCGTACAAAATCATACATTTATAAAGGCATTAGTGGTTACAATCAAGCCAATACCATTTTAAACCTAAGAGGCAACTTTACAAAGAACTTAGTAGAGTGCATAAATGAACCTAGTCATGAATAAAAAAATCATATGTGGTTAGGTACAATTTTAATAGTAGTATCCTCAGGTGAACAATGCATCATATTCCATAAAAGACCATTTTATTTTTTAAAAAATATTAGTCGTCAAAATGGTGATCACTTTACATGCTTGAATATGCAATCAAATAACTTTAGGAGAAGTACCATTTGAACTTGTAAAACCATGAGTTGCAGGAACTTTAATACACATTTCATACTTAATAAACATTTTTGGATATAATAAGAGGGAACCATCATAAATCATCACAAAAGCACATCTTTGGGACATGAGGGGAACATGAACATATCTGAGATACAATGCAACAATACATCATAAACTTCATAAAAAAGATGCATAATATATACAATAGAATATAAGCTCAATATGACATGCATAGTATGCTTTAATTAAGACTTGCATGACACATAACTTCTTTATATAATATGTATGTGGGAGAAGATCATAACTGACGTAGACCATGTGAGCTACTACATGGAATCCAATGAATTCCTTCCATTGGGAAAAGGCCAATGCACTCCTTCTACTGAGAAAAGACCAATGAACTCTTTCCATTGGGATAAGGGGAATCTACTTGCCAAGGTAACTATTCAAAACTTTGGTAAATTCGCAATTGCATCATTGAGGAATATCATCGATTATGTGGATCTACTAGCCTAAGTATATTCTACAAGGGATCCTATGGTGGCACATATTTAAGGAGATAAAGGGTTGCTACTATGATTCATTTACCAACTCCCAACACAATGCCTTGCTCAATGCTAAGTCATTCCCACAGAATACATTTGAAAACACGTGCATAATCATAATCATAGCTTTAACAGCATATATATATATAGGAGTAGCTCATCTTAAATTAAGATCCACATGTAGGGCTTGCCTTCTTTTAAAAAGGGATCTATCTTTAACATAACTTTGAGGAATTCAAAATATCATAACTTTAGCTTACATAAACTTCATAATTAAATCCTCATCTTTGGATATTATGTCTCCCTTCTATAAATTTTTACATGAAGATTGGGGGGATTTTATGTACATGAAATTTAAATCATGAAACTCAAGAGGACAATGCATCAATGTATTGAATATCATCAATTTAAATTATTCTTAGACAACCCACCACAATCATGCATATCATCTTTCATACTTGGACAGAGAATTATGAAATTCATCTCATGAAATCGTCAATTAAATCATGACTCGTAACACATAACTTTCATAGATTGATAAACATAAAGCAGTTTCATAATTGAAAACCCTTATCACAAAAACATTCATCTTTTTACATATCATAGAATGAGATTTCCTTTCTTCGTAAAATATTTCATCTAGCTTGGGCCCCAAACTTAGGGGTTCATGCTCAAGGACTTGAAATCATGAAATTCATATATACTTCATGCATACATAAATTAGAATATAATCATTTAGAAACATTCAAATCAACCCATCATAATCCTTGTGAAATCCTAACTAGGATGAACACGAATGTCAACTCAGTATTCATTATAGGCCACAACATGTTACTCATATATTTTATATAATAAGAATGCAACATAAACTTCATGGATATATCAGTTTTCCAACACTTCACATCATACATAAACATTGAACCCAAAAATAGAATAAGGAACTAAGCTTTGTGAAGGGAAAAACTCCACAAATCAAACCCACATACCTTCGTAGAAAATCTATGGAGAAATTATAAACTTTGGAGAAGAAGACTCGAAACCTTAGCCTTGTATTCATTGGAGGACCTTGGGAGATTTAGGAGGATTTAGAGCTTGGGTTGAAGGAGATTATTTTTAGAATAGGGTTATTAGGGTTGTAATAAACTGATATAGGGTGTGTAAGAGGCCAAAACAACGTAGCATTAGGCTAAGGATATGAGGATATGATAGAAATGCCTTTCACAAAAACTTGCAGGATCGATTTATAAAGGCCCATTTATGGGTCGTATGTCAACTCATTGGTCATAGTTCACGTTCAACTGGTTACGCATCTAAAACCCCCTTGAACTGATCATGTAAGACCCAAATACACGAGACCACCTTACTGGTTGTCCTCTCATCTGCATCTCATGGTTGGACTCGTAGGGTCCTTCCATAATTACCCAAAGTTTTCATTTTTCTTGAACCTCAACTATAAAGGGATTTTACGGGTCGTATCTCGACCTACGGACCATGCTGTCAATCGCAGGCCATCTTCCGAAAACTCCAAATTTCATTCATTTGGAATGCCTTTTTACAATCTTATCTACAAGCCATAGAACACTTAACGACTCATAAAACCTTCTCATACTCCACTTCCAAGCTTTCAACATTTCTCCCCAACAAAACACTCAATCTACGAGACCTTTATATGATCCATGATCCATACAATGACCCGTACTTAGATCTCGTGGTTTCATTGCAATTTCTAAATTTTTAGCTTTTGGCTTGTCTCAATTAAAAACCTGCGGGGCATTACATTTGGATTGTTGAAGATGGAAGTTGGTGAGTCCTCTAGTTTGGGGACAACATCCTAGTTTTCTATATTGATTGATGTATTAAGAGATTTAAGTTTTTTGTTTTATAATTTCTTTTGCTATGGTTGTATTTGAAGGTGAGCTTGAACATGTCTTAGCCCCCGCCATGTCTATGTTAGAGGTGTTGTTGGACATATATTGTGGTTCTATCTAGTTCTTTTATCTCATTATGGTTTTATGTTGTGGCCTTAGCCCTGTTTCCCTTAGTTACCATTTTATCTTTATGTCATTACCTATGTATGCTTTACGAATGCTAAGAGGCTTGTTTCAGGTACCTTTGGGTCCTCATTCCCCGTGTTAGGACTAGGCCCTAGGCTTATAACATGATTATATACATAGATATTCATAAATGTTGGAACATAGCTTTAAACATCACAGGAATAGCTCACTAATTTAGGATCCCATAAAATGAGAATTGTCCTTTCACTAACCTTACCCAAGCCTCTTAGGATTTCTAGACATGCCTATGCCTTGATCTGAATTTGTTTTTCTACATTACTGCAGTTCTCTATATATTTGGGGTTAATTTATGTTCACTATTTCACTATTCCAATACTCACTCCTACCTTTGCATATTTATATGGTGCAAGTATAGGTTCTCATTGGGGGCACTGATTTAGGTGATTCAGGAGCCCTCAGGAGACATTTGGGTGAGCACCAGCAACTTTATCTTTGTCATAGTCTCCTTCCTTTGATGGTCGTCTTTTGCTTTCAGATATTGGCCTGGTACAGACTGATTATGATTTGGAGGTGCACTTCTTGTTTTGTATATTTTATGGTTATTGATATATGTATATGATTTGTCCTTGTGTCTATTGTAACTCTGTACAATTAACTTCCAGGTTCTTGGTAGGTTTTGGTTATTTATATTGTTGTATAGGCTATCATTATGACAAAAAATCTAGGACAGGTACCCTAGGGTTAGGTAATCAGTATGCCAATAGATGGGACCTAATAGTCGCTATCATGATTGGGACTGGTTCAACCTCTCCTCTCTCTCGGATCCAAAGAGAATGTCCATCTATTGGGATGTGAGCTGCCAGAGTTAACTGCACGACTATCCTACGCTGACAACGTAGTTCTGGGTGTTTCCTCTTACCCAACTCGGTGCTCAATGCTCTTTCCAAGACTAAAAAGATGCCCAAAAGATTAACTCAAACTCATCTCGTTGACTCATCTCAATATAGTCAACTCAGTTCTCAATAGCTTAACTCAATTACTCAACAACTCAATGATTCAGGACCATCATTCATGCAATGTAACTCAAGAGTTAAACTAACTCCATGCAAGACTCCAACTCATACGGTCAGTTAAATCACATAGAAATCACACTTAGCACATATGACATTGTAAATTCTCATCTCATGAAAATACAAGAACATATACTCCTCATTCTTAACTCACTTAAGCTCATCAAAACACGCATCATCTCATCAAAATATTTTCCTCAAAATATAAGTCTTTGGACTCAATAAAATATATATATAACATTAGTTCAAATTGTTTTTTCATCAACTCATAGAAAAGTCATCATCTTTATTCTCGATTATGCAAAACTTTGATTTTCTTTTTAAAAATAGTATTTTTCTTTAATACTTAAAAACCCATCAATCTCAACATCAAACAATGCAAAAGAATAGCCGTGATCATCAACTTCATTAGGGTCATAGGAAATTATCCACAAATGACGACTCCAATAATATAAGAATTAGAATTAACAATAATCTTAATTTCATAAATATTTCTAACTCAATAGAAGAGGAATTTACTCATTTAGAATTCAAGAATTTGGGTAAAACTCTACTCGAACACAACTATGGAGAATTATCATGTGGTGCACTTGGATGGACTCAATCCAACACTTTAGGTATCCTTACATACCTAGGTGTAAAGCCTTTGACAATCAATCCTCAAGAATCCTCCTCGAACTCCTCAATTTTATGCTTCTCTTCTCTTCTCTTTAGCCATAGTCTGTTTCAAGGACTTAGAAAGTCTTAAGAATAGGTTAAAGCCCCCTTTTATACTTAAAATGACCTATTTTGATCATGATTTGGGTCTAGGAGGGGTTTGGAAAGGTATGGAATACCTCTCATGAAATTCAAAAAAAGTCCATCACGAGACATGGGGTCCGCAATGCTGACAGTGTCAAATTTTGGAGTTTTTCTGTTAAAAATTCTCTGAACAAGTTTTCTAATCCTGTAGAAAATTTTTAGAACAAAATTAAGTATTGGTCCGCGGCAGGTGCACGTCACACACCTGTTGGCACCCTCACTAGAAGTTGTTTTTGCATCAAAAAATTATCTTTTGATCTGATTTCTCTAAAAATCAATCAAAACCACTTTCCCACTCGATCTTTCATGCTGATCGCATATCCGGCCTTGGATTTTCCATCAGATCATGGGAATACACGTTATGCGCACATCCCTCCTCTAGGGGTATTTTGGGTAATTTTGTCGGGTGTTACAATTATTATTTTATAGTGTTAGCTGGCATTGCTTAGTTTCTCGCTTTTTGAGTATGTGTTCCGAGCATCTTTTATCTTGGTTCAGGTATCAAGGCATTGGAAGGTCCCTTTTATTAGAGGCGGATTAGGTATGGTGACTCTTCAAGACTGTGATACGCGGGTCGAGCGATATTCTCGAATAACCTAGATTTTAATATTGCCCTGGATGCAGATTGACTTGTTTCTATGATGTAGTTGTAGGTGTTGTACTTCAGTTAGGGGGTTTGAGTCTACAACACCGAGCATGTGCAGTGTAGATCTACTTTAGGACGCCTTTGCTAGGGTCCAAGGTATTTAGGAGAGATTGAGGAAAACTCAGAGTCGGCACTTGGGGTTATGCCGACCATGGACGTCAGTTTGTATAGTTTGATATTTGAGACAAAGTGTTCCTAAAGGTGTGGTCCCTTGAGAAAAGTCATGTGGTTTGGATGGCAGAGTAAGCTTAGCTTCAGTATATTAGCCATTTTACGATGCTGGGACGACTAGGACCAGTTGCATTTGAGTTGCCCTACCCTTATATTCGGCTATACATCCTGTTTTCTGTGTGTCGATGTTGCGCCCATGTATTACCGATAAGTTATATGTACCTTATTATGAACTCGTTGAGTTAGATAATGTTTAGATGTTGTTAAGGGAGGTTTTAGTGGTAGACATTCTAGAGGTTGTACTTGGATCTATTGTGGCCATTGTGAGTGGCCAATTATGGTTTATTGAGCTGAATACTATGTCGTGTAGAATGAATTTGGTTACTTATAAGCACTGTTCACTACTGTTGCGGTTATTGCCAAGGGTTGATTGTTAAATGCAGTAGAAAGCTGGTTGAATGGTAATAGCTATTGAGGACCATGTTGAGAAGCAATGTCTGGATATCTGGGTACGAAGGGAGGTACTGAGAATCATTTGAGTGGGTGGGCTGTTGGGTATTTGCTGCATTGGTGAGTGTTTTGTGGCGATGCCCGGTGGATTGGACAACAAGGAAAAGGGGTTTTGGCCTTGTGTGTAAATGTGAGCATGTTAGTCATAGTCCGCGGTTATTTAGGCAGCTTGTGGGCCTTTTGTGGTTGATCGTGGGAAGGATACTAGAATTATGGTGGGATACAGAATGTGTTCATGGATGATATACTCGTAGTGTGGACTGGAGCTTGCAGGTATGCCTGGATTCGTACTTTCGCAGACGAAAGTCTTTTTAGTGGGGGATGTTGTAATGAAACTCCAGGTCATTTATTTGGTTTTGTAGTCATCTTGCTGATTGAGCATGTGTATGGCGACCTCGGGTTGTTATTGATCCGTTGAGACTGTTGGCATGGTGGTTAGATGGTATTACTTGGGAGTTTTGTGGATTTTTGAGTTAACCGGGAAGTTATACATGTAAAATGAGTTTTCAGGTCATAGTGAATGGTCTTCGAGTAGAATTCTAATAATTCCAATAGCTCCAAAACAGTTGAATTAGGATAGGGGTATGTCCGGTGCAATTATATCATGGATTGTAAATTTGTCCGCTGGAAGCAGTTAGTAGTTGACCTAGTCAATGCCCTCGGGAACCGTGCCCTAGATGAGAATTTTGGTAGGGAGGTTAGCTCCAGAATGTCAATTTTAATCTATGATGATCCTTCATTTGATACTAGGGAGGTTCGGATGTGATTTGACCTCTCGAGGGCTTTTTGTTATAAGTTGCAGATAAAGAAATGAGACCATCACTTTCTCCTACGAAGCTCCGTTGAAAATTTCAACCACACCTTTGGATTTAGAGCGTCAAAATTCATAGGGTTACATAGTTCGTTTGCGAAAATCAAAGTCCGGACGAGCCCAAAACTACGAAAAAAGAATTGAAGGATTAATAGAAAGAGAGGAGGCGACATGGCATATTCTGCTACTGCCACATGGTGTGATCTGGTGCTGCCATATGGCATAGAGGTGGCAGCAACATTATAGTTATATATATATATGGTTTCCAGGGAAGTTAGCTTATATATGTATAAATATTTTCTCTCAACTTCGCACTGCGATTCTGAGCTCATTTTTCATCTGATTTGAGTGATTCAAAAGCCTACATGAAACGGATTGTTGCGAGAAACGCCATGGTGGTGTCAGAATTTGACTTTGGCACATATTTTGAGGTACAATCTCTATTTGTTTGCTGATACATATTTGAAATTAGTGAAAAGTTTACATTGCGTTATCTAAGTCATTTCTCAATAGAATTAAGTGAAATTTGTGTCTAAATTATTCTATTTTTGAGAGGAACGTTGTGATATGCTTGGATCATGTTAATTCAGCTGTGTTTTTACAGAATTTGACCAAGAAATTATGTAAAAAATATTTTTTAATAGGAAATGTTGCTTCATTTTTTTGCTATTTCTCTGTCTTCTGAGATCTTTTTTGGGCTCAAATTTCTGGATATGAATTCAGGGTGATATATGGATCAATTTATCGGTATTGGTTTTGCATTTCAAGCATGGGCTCAGCTTTTTCCATTTTAGTCATAATTGACATAATTTCACCCGTTTTTTAAGATTTTATAGCCAAATTAGACCTAATGATCTTGTGATTTATGTTTTGACAGTTGAGCTCTGTTGGAGATAACAAGAAAGGAAAAAATCTTAGGTTAATTGATTAAGGATGCTAGGAATCGTCTGCCAGGTAGGCTAGGCTTTCTCCAAATTTTATACCGAGTCAAAATGCATGCGTATCTGAACTGGAATGTGTAGAAATGTACTATTTATAGATTGAATTGTAGAGTATACATTTTATATGGTTGTATGTGATCTATGTGTTGTATATATATGATGTTATGGGACGATAGTTGTTGTACTAAGGGTTCTATTGGTTGTAGCTGTTATCTATCAGATTTCTAACATTGTTTGGATACGAGAAGGGCCTGAAAAGAGGCTGGATGGGCTGAGAACATATGACAGGTATGTACACTGAGACTGACTCTTTCTTGTATGTATCTGTTGTTTGAGATTACTAAAATATACTGGCTTATTATATGCTACCTTGTCCACTGATTCTAGCATCTATATCTGTTTTGACTACTTGTGGTTGCCTCAATTATGGTAGATTTGCCTAATTAAACATATTTCTATGCCGCCTTGTGACTTATATTATCTTGTATACTGCTGTTACTTGTTATGTACTTGTGCTACCAATTAGTGACTTGAGAAACACACCATGTTCTGGGAACGGTTATAATGGTGCTCCTAAAGGAGCCTTATGACCTATGATGAAAGATACATTGCTATTAAGCCATTGGCAGGTTAGGGATAGGAGTGTGACCCTATTGGCGAGGCGTAGGTTATGTCTTATAGGCTTCCTAGGCTATCTGTGATGAGACACTAGCTATGAGGGTTAGTCTTGGGGGCTGATACTCGACTTTGAGAAGGGAACATTATTAGTAGGCCGCCACATCGTTGCCCTAGGAGATATCCTTTGTGGCCACTTGGCTATGATATGATTCTAGTGGGTCTCATCCTTCTTATTGTCTAGCCTCTGAGGCCATAGCTTAGGTTATACCAACATTGGCCTATAAGTTGCTTTAGTCAGAGCAAGGGCCTGGTAAGGGCCGAATATGGGCTAGTGCCCTAGGACAGGCATGCGTTCTAACTTGACTTGTACTCTTTTTATGAGTGTGCATAGCCTGTGGCTACTGAGGTACGATGACTAGGAGTCTGTGTATTGATTATGTGCAGTCTTGTGCCCTGGTTCTAGTATAGATATGACTTTGCTGGGTTTGGTTGTCCTGGATACTTATGATATACTGTGATTGTCTATGTTTACTCTGGGCACTTATCATTTATGAGGTTTTGGTACACTTGGCCTTTGTTAGGCATGACTCCATGGTGATTTGTGATACATATACACTCAGATATACTACTCATAGTTGTTATGCGTTGGTTCTTTCTATCAGATGCTAGGTTATCTGTCTTTACCTGAGTGAGGTGGTGGATTATTTTGTTCAATGGGGATGATTCTGTCGAGAGAGATAGTATGTTTGGGGTATCCAAATACGGATAGGCTAGAGAGAGACTAACTGGTTCTACGTTTTGCGACCTAGATGACACACCCTATAGTTTAAGTCCCAAGTGGCCACGTCTGAGTATTTGAGATCTCGAGTGACATGCCCCATGGTCCCATTTTCTGGTGGTCACGTTCGAGTGTCTGAGATCAGGGTCTCGATTCTAAAGGGGTCCGAGAATTTGTCATTAATTTGGGCCTGAGGCCCTCTTCACTACACTTTAGGGGCTAGGCCCTGTTGATTAATATTTTTGGGTCGAGGACCCTACTGATTCCACTTCGGGGAGAGATCGCGTGATTGATATTTTGAGTTGTGACACATTTGTTATTCGAGGAAGATTCTTTCTCTCACTGGGGATACATCCCACCATTATACATGTATATTTTAGATCAGGTGCCACGTGTCAACATAGGGTCGAGGACCCGATTGACATGTTATTGTTGGGGTGAGGCCCCGTGATTAATTACTCATGGATTCACACACCTATTCACATCGTGATTGTGCATGGGTGTACATTCTAGGCTTATAGGGGTTCACGAGGCAATCAGGCTTAGATACTAGGGCCTTACACCCACGTACAATCGACCTTTGATCATGTGATATTAGGAGTTGGTTTCTGTTGTGATTCGATCGATTAGATTGTGTGTGGGTGTACCTTCTGGGCTTATGGGAGCCCAGTTGGCATACATACATACATACCAGGACCTTTAACCCACGTACAATAATATGCCTCAATCGGGCGCAGTTGTGGTATGAGCCTACACAGTTTTTGTCAGCCGATATCAATGTTCATCACTTGGGTTGGTTCGATTTAGCATTGTCCTTCACTTTTGTTGGTTCAGTTGTGGTTTGAGGATTTCCAAACATGCCTCTGCCTTGATTCGAGTTTTTTCTGCTACATTTCTATAGTTCTCTATATATTCGGGGTTTATTTATGTTCACTATTTCACTCGGTCAGCCGATGATGCCTACTGGGTTCGTTATTTTGGTACTCACCCCTACCTCTGCATCTTCTCATGGTGAAGGTCCTGGTTCTAGTTAGGGCCACTGATTTGGGTGATTTGGGAGCACTTAGGAGACATTCGGGTGAGCACTAGCAGCTTTGGCTTCATCGCAGTCTCATTCCTTTGATGGATGTCTTTTTCTTTTAGACATTGGCCTTGTACAGTAGGTTTATGTATTTGTGCGTACACTCCTTGTTTTGTATATTTTATGGTTATTAATGTATGTATATGCTATGTCCTTATTTCTATTGTAGCTCTGTACAGTTGACTTCCATATTCTGGGTAGGTTATGGTTGTTTATATTGTTGTATAGGCTATGGTTGTGACCAGAGAGCTAGAACAAGTACCCTAAGGTTGGGTAATTGGCTTCCCTTTAGGTAGGACATAACAAGCACTATCATGACCGAGACTGAGTCATGACAATTAGGCTCATGTCCTGTCAACTTTGCTTTCTTACAAAAATTCTCTTCTCAGTCGTTTTTCTTATCACCCTCAACTTATTGGTCATACATCATTAACCTCAAGATGCCAATGTCAGAAAACAAGAGTGACATATTGCATTCTCTCTTCACATTCTTCCTTAAATCAAAGACAAACTTTCTCATCTTGGCCCTCTTGTCTCGGACCATCTATGGTGCATATCTGAACAACTTGATAAACTTGAGGTTGTACTCTTTTGTGGTCATCCCTTCTGCCTTCAAATTTATAAACTCTTTTACCTTTGCCTCTCTCAACTTCTTGGGAAAGAAGTGGCCAAGGAATGCACTCTTCTAGACTACACGCTCTGTATCATTTCCATGACTTGTTTCCCATTGGTTATACTAGACATTAGCCACATCTTTTAGTTAATGTGAAGAAAGCTCAAACCCCTTGATCTTTATTTTATGCATAGCATTTAGAATCTTCCACATCTTATCTATAAAATTTTGGGGATCCTCCTCCACCCTTTACCTTATGAAGATCGTGGACTCAATCTGAGAAAATCTCGAATCCTTGTAGAAGCAGATGACTCTTGAGAGATAGAGTTAGGAGCAAGAGAACCCTGCTACCATTTTTTAGCAACTACCAATTGTGTCAATATCATAATAGCTCTTATAAATTTAACCTCAAAAATAGGAATAACAATAGGAGTTTGGGGAACTCAAATAAGTTGAGGAGTTGACATTTATGGGACTTAGTAGACCAGGCAGGACGACCTTTGGTTCTCAATCTAGACTGTGAAGGCATCTATGATTATGGAACCTTGATGTTAGCGGTATTTCTCTGACTGGCGATAAACTGGGGAGGCATAATCTACAAATGCATAATGCACGAATTAGAAAGAAACCTTTTTAGAGTTAAACTTTATTGCATGGACTCAGAATGTAGAAGAAGTGAAACAATTTTAATGTTCCATAACCTCCTAATTATAAGTGTGGTGTATGACAGACCCATAAGCTAAACTCTATTTGATATAACTTCATAGACACCCTAAGACTCTTGAACTTGATGCTCTAATACCAACTTGTCACATCCTAAGAGGGTTTCATAGGCATAGTTGGCACTCAAAAACTATTGTTTGTTCCTAAGTGAACCACTTGGCTCAATACACTTATTTAATCAGCAGAAAACTCAAGAAAAAAATCAAGTGGGCTTTTAAACATCACCATCAACAGATACAATCACTCAGAATATAAACTCAAATACACACTCTATATCAACAAGAATAGTTTTCAAAATAGACTCAATTAACATCATTTGACTCATTCTTTGAAGCCTCTATAACGCATAAGAAGATGCTACGACAATCCTAAAATTATCTTAAGACAATGTATATAAATAAACTAAAATAAAATAGGTTTCCTCAAATTCAAAGAGATCTCTCCAAAGATATGAAACTCTTAGATCTTCAACGAAGCATCTATTGAGGATTCCTAGAACCCATATATGCATAATGAAATGATGCAGCACAGAGTAGGGGTAGTACATGGAATGTGTAATGATATGGTTGGTCATTTTTGGTATTATTTATGAAAATTTCTATTTTACCCCTTTGTAAGTTTCTTTGGGCCTATTTTGAACTCTTTGAATGGTTGGAATTGGAATCCTGAGTTTAAAAGTTAAAAATATGAATTTTGGCATTTATGGAGAATCAAGTTATTGAAAAAGTTAGTTTTTGTGTCATTCTAAGTTTCGAAGGTTGGATCAGGGATCTATCAACTCCACTAAGCTCTGGAATGTAAAAGTTGAACTATGAGAATTTACAGACTGAATTTGGAGTTAAAGTGAGGTTTTTAGACCCAAAGTTGTGATTTTAGTCGTTTCTAGAATCAAAGTTTGATTTTGGTCAACTTTCAGAGTTTGAAAGCACGGATTGATCTTTCGATAGTTCTACTAGTTTTGGATGGTGAAACTAACGCTAGAAATGGTCTCAAAATGATTTTTGGAGTTGCCAAGGCAGTTTTGGTATTTTGAGTTTTAAACTAGTTTTATTGACTTGCATTGATTAATGTGGTGAGGAGGCCATGAAAACAATTTTGGAAGATTCTGTTGAGTCCAGATCATTGTTTCTGGTATGGATGCATATTTGATTTGTGAAATTCTGAGTTCGGATGAGTTTCAGGGGTCCATTCCGAATATGGAAATTGGATTTGGCATTGTTGGTTTGCCGATATCTGTGGACTTCTTCTCCGCCTTCATGGAGAAACCTCCATGTTCGTGGAGGTGTGGATCTACTGAGCTCTACCTTCGTGGAACGTGTCCCATATTTGTTGAGTTATAGCCGGTTGGTCTCCGCGTTCGCAGGATGGGCTCCGCGATCGCGAAGTATTTTATATACCCCGATAGTTTTAAACTCATAAAATATCATTTTTAATTCATTTTTAATCTTCCATGCTTTTTGGGGCGATTTTGAAAAGAGGTTTTCGAAGATTTTTGTTGGGTAAGTGTTTCTGATACCAAACTTATCATTTTCTATGAGTTTTATCTTGATTTAGCTTTTATTTCATGAAATTATAAACCCAAAATTGAGGATTTGTAGACTATGTTTTTCTAAACCTTGAATATTGATTTTTCATTCAAGTTAAGATCGATTTTGATGGGATTTTCACCCATGAACTCCATTTTGTATAGAACTTGATTTTAAAGTTATTTTTAGATTCGAGAATTTCAAATATCAAAATGCTTCTCTTGATGAGTAGTATGTATTGTAGATAGTGGTTGATCAAAGTGGGGAATCAATTTGAGGACTTGAGTTGATTGAAAGCTTGTCCGAGTGCATTTTTGACATCAAGGAAGGTTCAACTAACCTTTTGGTATTGAATTTGAGTCATTGATCTTGTTCATATGATAATTGTAAATATTAGATGGATAATTATTCAGTTAAGTTGATGTGTTGAAATGATGATGGAAAAGTGATTTTGGTTGAGCCAAACTGTGGTATAATTTTGATCATATTGATTATTTGAGATGAATTATGATGAAATGATGAGGACTTGAGATGGAATGCAACGAAATGAGACTTGTGCGACCAATTATGACAAGTAAAGTCTGCTATTATTGATATACTTATATTGTTGGGACCAGTTATGTCTAGTGTCATTGCTATATTTTCACATTTAGGACGAGTTAGCTCCGATATCATTATCATACTTCCATATTTGGGGACGAGTTAGGTCCGGTAATATTGATATTCTTGCATACTTGGGACGAGTAAGGTCGTATATTATTGACACTCGTGATTATTGATATAATTATGATGATCTAAAGAATGATGATGGTTCGGGAATTAGCTATGACACTTGATATTACTCTTTAAATACATATGATTATTATAAGTTTCATGCATTGGTATTCTTGTTGTAATGTTGTTCCATGTTTACATGCATATTTGGATTGCACTATTGATTTACATCTATTATATGTTGCTTGTAACATCCCTTGACCCAGGTAGGAGGCAACGACATTATGACTTACATTGGTACCACCCCCTTGACCCGAGCTGGAGGCAAGAGTGAGATTCATATACCTTGACCGCAGTAAGGTGGCAAGGACTTGGCATCATAATATTCCTTAACCACAGGTAGGTAACAAGGACTTCGCATCATAATATTCCTTAACCACGAGTAGGTGCCAAAGTTGTGGCATTTTGATATTAATTGACCACAAGCAGGTGGCTAGGCTGTGACACCTTGGGTATTTGTATTGGATAAGTTGTGCATTATATTTCACATTATGGTTATATGGCATCATGGATTCTTGAGGATATCTTAGCTTATTATTATTGTATGTATTTTATCCTGTGCTAACTTTTTGGATATAGGGATAGGGTTCTTTATTATTACATGCTTGATTTGATTTCTCTTACCCAGTTTGTTGAACCTATTGAGTACATTTTTTTATACTCACCCCTACTCTGTTTCATCCTGCAGATCGAGCACAGGGTGGTTGATTCACTCTTTTGGACCTTTCTTTCTACATCCATCTCGATCACATTGATGACACTCAAACTTCGAGTCGCCGTGGATCTTTGGGATTTCCTTTATTTTCCTTTTAGACTTGCATTGAATCCTCGAGATAGATTTGTATTTCATTTGAGAATTGTGTATTTATACTTCGGTATTACTCAGATGCTCTTGTACTTTTCATTCCAGATTTTGGGTGATTTGTTACGTTATGTTTGAGATGGTTTTCGCCTTATTTACTTTTCTTGTGGTCACGATCCATTTTTGGTCGTGATAAGTTTGGTATCAGAGCTATAGATTCGTTAGGCTTGTGAGATAAGAGTAGCGTGTCTAGTAGAGTCTCGCGGATTGGTGTGTAGACACCCAAACCCATATTTGGGAGGCTAAGGGATACTTAATAGGAATTTTTTTCACATCTTGCTTCACTTCATGTGTCTCTTCATATCACTTATTTGAAAGTATCTAATCTACTCCTTTTGCACAGATGTCGATTACTCGATCCCGTCGCTCAATGGGAGAGACCGAGTCAACTGATGTGACTCCCATTCATAGTCAAGGAAAAGTTCATGATAGGGCCAGGGGTTGAAGGATTTATAGAGGGGCAGCTCTGTCCAGGGGATAGACTCAATTAGCTTCACAATACTCTACGATGGTGACAAAGGGGCCTATTGATTATATTCCACCACCTTCAACTCCATCCCCTACACCGTTAGTTCAGGAGCTATTTATGCAGTTATGGGCTAGATTGGAGGAAGCTCCTCCAATCCCATCTATCATTGAGATACTAGTTTTTATCACATCGGTTGAACCTTCGAGTGCTCCACCCGAGCTAGCTATGATCCATGTGGGTCTTTCTTCCGCTCTAATAGACCCTTTTTTGACTGTTATTACTCTATTTCAATCATCAAGATCGAGTTCGGCACTCAATATCAGAGTTTTGTTATTGCTCCATCGATTGCACCTCCTTTCTTTATGGTGCGACCATCTTCTGCCAGCCCAGCCATGTCTACAGTGGAGCAAAAGAGCTTTAAGAGGTTTGTTCAGTTGACTCTGCCGCATTTCAATAGCACTCCTGGCGATAGTGGTGGAGGTCCATTCTAGCTCATCAACTTGTTGGATCTCTTGCTATGACTTAGGGGAAATTCGCAAGAATGTTTTAGGAGTAGTTCATACCATATAGTCACCGGGATGGTCGTAAAGATGAGTTTAATCAATTCCAGAAGGGCTCCATGTTGCCTTCAAATTATGAGGCCAGATTCCATGCATCATCTAGATATGCTCTATCTAGTATTCCTAATGAGTTCGAGAGGATTCAACAGTTTGCCAAGGGCTTGCCAGGGTATCTTCAGAAGGCTACAACTTCTTTAGTGTTGGCTGGAGGCACTTTTTAGAGTGTTGTGGATCACGCTTATAGGATAGAGCGCATCAACATAGGAGGCATAGTGGAGAGAAGAGATTCCATCAGCTTGGTCAGTTTAGTGGACACCCACCATGTGACAGAGGGTTTTAAAGTGAGGGCTATCAAGGCCGAGCAGTTCAGGCAACACTTCCAACATCTGATAGTGTTGACAGATCTAGGCCTACACAAACATGTTAATAGTTCCCTTGGTTCAGCTAGACGTGGTGGTTCTTCATCGCAGATATCTAAGGGGCGAGATCCCAAGTCTTGTTATATTTGTGATGAGGTTGGGCACTTTCCTAATTGTTGTCCACATCGGGTGCTTCCTACTTAGGCTTCTGGACCTCAGTCAGCGGCTAGAGACACCTCTCAGGGCATGAGGGGAGGTGTTAGAGGAGGTCGTGGTACAAGGAGAGGTGGAGCCCGTGGAGACCCATAGGCTATGGTGGTCATAGAGTTTGCTATGTTATTTCTGATAGAGCCGAGGCAGAGGCTTCTGATGCAGTTATAATTGGTACGGTTATAGTGTGCCACCATTCATCTTCAATTTTATTTGATCCAAGATCTACTTATTCAAATGTGCCGGCCTATTTTGCTTTTGATATTGATATTATATAGGAGTTGCTTGTCGAGTCTATATGTGTATCCACCCCATTGGGTGACTCTTTAGTGGTGAATCAGGTTTATTGGGGTTGTGTTATGACTTTTTTAGGGAGAGATACTCTAGTTGATATGATATTGTTGGATATGGTAGATTTTGACGTGATATTAGGTATGGACTGGTTGTCACCTTATCATGCAATTCTTGACTGTCATGCGAAGAGCGTGACCTTATCTTGCCCCAATTTGCCTTAGTTGATATGGACTGGAGCACCTAGTTCCTACCCTAAGTGTGTTATTGCTTATATGCATGCTTGTCGATTGATGGGGAAGGGAGTGTTTGGCATATTTAGCATATGTTCGGGTTGTTTCTCAGGAGTCCCTATCGTTGGAGACTACCAAGGTTGCTAGAGAGTTTATGGGTGCATGTCCGACTGATTTGCCTGGTGTTCTTCCGAGTTGTGATATTGAATTTACTATTGATATGGAGAGGGGTACTAAGCCCATATCTATTGCTCCTTATCAGATGGCTCCAGCTGAATTGAAGGAGTTGAAGTCACAATTAGAAGACTTGTTGAAGAAAAGCTTTATTCAGTCGAGTGTATCTCCTTGGGATGCTCCTGTTTTATTCGTGAAGAAGAAAGATTGCTCAACGCATATGTGTAATGACTATTGTCAGCTTAACAAAGTGACCATCAAGAAAAAATATCTCTTGCCTCGCATTGATGATCTTTTTGACCAGTTGCAGGGTGCCTCAGTATCCTCCAAGATTGACTTGAGGTCCGGTTATCATCAATTGAGAGTTTAGGATCTGACATCCCTAAGACAGTTTTTAAGACCCGTTATGGTATTTTGATTTGTGGTTACATCATTTGGGTTGACTATTGCCCCATCTACTTTTACGGAGTTGATGAACCGAGTGTTCAAGCCCTATTTATACATTTTTGTGATTGTGTTAATAGATGACATCGTGGTTTATTCCAAGAGTGAGCTAGATCATGTTCAGCACTTGAGAATTGTACTCCAGAGATTAAGGGAAAAGAAATTGTATGCCGAGTTCTCAAAGTGCAAGGTGTGGCTTGAATCCGTTGCATTTTTTGGCCATGTTGTGTCAAAAGAGGGCATTATGGTTGATCTGACCAAGGTAGTAGCTGTTCGTGAGTAGGCTAGGCCTACTTCTATGACTGAGCTTCGAAGTTTCCTTGGTTTAGCGCGGTATTATTAGCGTTTTGTCCAGGGTTTCTCATCTATAGCAGCCCTATTGACTAGATTGATTCAAAAGGCTGTAGAATTTCAGTGGCAAGACGATTATGAGACGAGCTTCCAAAACCTCAAAGATTTGTTGAATTCAGCACCTATTCTAGCTTTACCTGAGGAGGGAGTTCCATTTGTGGTATACTGTGATGCTTCAGGTGTGGGCTTGGGTGGTGTATTGATGTAAAAGGGGGAAGGTGATAGCCTATGCTTCGAGACAGCTGAAGGTGCATGAGAAG
Organism: Solanum rostratum; assembly: GCA_029948455.1. NCBI lineage: Eukaryota > Viridiplantae > Streptophyta > Magnoliopsida > Solanales > Solanaceae > Solanum > Solanum rostratum. The sequence goes on from CM057051.1 coordinate 56,682,159, forward strand.
AACTACCCTACCCATGATTTGGGATTGGCTGCGGTTGTGTTTGTGTTTAAATTCTGGTGATATTATCTCAATGGGGTACATTGTGAGATCTTACTAATCAACGGAGTCTCAAATATATCTTATCCCAGCCTAATCTGAATATGAGACAACATAAGTGGTTGGAGTTACTTAAAAACTATGATATCTTTATTCTATATCATCCCGGGAAGGCCAATGTGGTCGCAGATGCTTTGAGCTGGAAGGCTACTAGTATGGAGAGTTTTGCATTCTTAAGGGATAAGGAGAGACCCTTAGCTCTAGAGGTTCAGTCTTTTGCGAAGCAGATAGTCCATTTGGACAGTTTTCCTCCTTGGAGTATTTTGGCCTTTGCTAAGGCTAGCTCTTCTTTGCTTGATCAGATATGCGCTCACCAATTTAAGGACCCTAGATTATGTATGATTCATGAGAAAGTGTTGAGAGGTAAAGCCAAGGTGGCTATTATTGATTCTAATGGTGTATGGAGGTTTAATAGTAGTGTTTGTGTGCCTAAAGTTGGGAATTGGGTGAGAATAATATTAGAGGAGGCACATTGTTCTAGATATTCAATTCATCTGGGTGTGGCAAAGATATATCATGATTTTAAATAACATTATTGGTGGTTTGGAATGAAGAGAGACATGGCCGAGTTCGTGGCCAAGTGATTGAGTTGTCAATAGGTGAAGTATGAGCATCAAAAGTCCAAAGGATCAATGCAAAGGATGCCTATTCTCGAGTGGAAATGGGAAAGAATGGCTATGGACTTTGTCACAAGTGTGCCCATGGCCTTGGGCAAGTTTTATTTAGTGTGGATAGTTTTTGATCTATTGACAAAGTCGGCGCACATCCTGCTGGTGAAAACTAGATATAGTGTGGAGCAGCAGGCGAGGTTGTATATCCGAGATATTGTCAGATTGCATGGTGTGCCAGAGTCTATAGTATTAGATAGAGGGTCTGTGTTTACTTCTTTCTTTTGGCGGGCTTTACATCATGGTTTGGGTACTAGAGTGGATTTGAGTTCAACTCTTCACCCTCAGATTGATGGTCAGTCGGAGAGCACCATTCAGGTGTTGGAAGACATGCTTAGGGCTTGTGCTATTGATTTTGGGGCCTTTTGGGACCAATACTTACCATTGGTAGAGTTCGCATATAACAACAGTTACCGTTCCAGCCTCCAGATGGCAACGTTTGGGGCCTTGTATGGTCGGAGGTGTAGATCACATATTGGAAAGTTTGACTAAGGTTCGGCTGAGGTGTGGGGTGTTGATTTGTTTCAGGATGCCAATGACTGGGTCCGACTGATTCAGAGTAGACTTTTGACTGCCCAGAGTCGCCAGAAGAGTTATGCTTATAAGAGGGTTAGTCCTCTTGAGTTCTTTGTTGGTGACAATGTTTGGATGAAAGTTTCACTTATGAAGGGTGTGATGAGATTCGGGAAGAGGGGCAAGCTTAGTCCCAGATTCATTGGCTCATTTAAGAATTCGAGAAGAGTTGGTGAGGTAGTCTTTAGTTGGCTTTAACACCGAGATTATATTTTGTTCATCCTATTTTCAATGTTTCTATGCTCTGCTGGTACATTTTAGATGAGTCCCATGTAATTTCTTATGACTCTGTTGAGTTTGGTCCAGATTTGTCCTTTAAAGAGGAACCTATAGCTATATTGGAAAGGCAGGTCCAAAGATTGAGATCCAAAGACATACCTTCAGTGAAGGTTTAGTGGCGGCACCATTCTATTGATAGGCTACTTGGGATTTGGAGTCTCACATGCGAGCCAAATATCCCAGCCTTTTTGAGGCTTCAGGGTACTCCTCTTTTCCTTATGTTTGATGACAAACATTCTTTTTAGCGGTGAATAATGTAAAGAGCTAGTTGGTTATTTTTGGCATTATCTATGAAAATTACATTTTACCCTTTCATAAGTTGCTTTGGGCCTATATTGAACTATTTAAATGGTTAGAATTGAATCATGAATTTTAAAAGTTAAAAATATGAATTATGACATTTTTGGGGACTTAAGTTATTGAAAAAGTGAGTTTTTGGATCATTTTGAGTTTTGGAGGTCGGATCAGGGATCTGTCATTCCATTAGTTCTGGAATGTCGAAACTGAACTATGAGAAGTTACAGAACTGAATTTGGAGTTAAAATGAGGTTTTTAGGCCAAGGTTGTGATTTTAGTCGTTATCGGAATTAAAGTTTGACTTTGGTCAAGATTCGTAGTTTGAAAGCTCGGATCAGAATTCTAACAATTCCACTAGTTTCGGATAATGAAAGGAATGCCGAAATGGTCTCAGAATAATTTTTGGAATTGCCAAGGGCGGTTTTGGTATTTTGAGTTTTAAAATAGTTTTACCGACTTGCATTGGTAAATGTAGCGAGGAGGCCATAAAACTAATTTGTGATGATTCCTTGAGTCCAGATTGCTGATTTTGTGATAAACACATATTTGTTTATAAAATTATGAGTTCGGATGAGCTTCGGGAGTCCATTCCAAGTAGGGAAATTGGAATTGACATTGCTTGTTTGTTGATATTTGGTGCAGGTAAACTTCTTCTCCACCATCGCAAAGACGCCTCCGCGTTCATAGAGGTGTGGGTCAGTTGAGCTCCGCATTCGCATACTGTGTCCCACGTTCGTGGAGTTGTGGCCAGTTGTCTCCGCATTCGTGAGATAGGCTCAGGGATCATGGAGTAGTTTTTATACTTGGACAGTTTTAAACTCGTAAAACACCATTTCAATCCATTTTTGAACTTCCAAGCTTTTTGGGGCAATTTTGAAGAAACATTTTCGATGATTTTTGTTGGGTAAGTGTTTCTAATACTAAATTAGTCATTTTCTGAGTTTTATCTTAATTTTATCTTTGATTTCATGAAATTAAATACCCAAAATTGGGGATTTGTAGATTATATTTTTTTCAAACTTTGACTATTGATTTCTCATTCAATATAAACTTGATTTTAATGGGATTTTCACCTATGAAATCCATTTTTCATATGAAATTTGATTTTAAATTTATTTTTCAGATTCCAGAATTTCAGATAGCCCGAAATTTGACCATTTTACCCCTAAACCTAAATTATGCTAATATAGGTATCAAAATGCTTCTTTTGATGAGTAGTATCTATTGTTGATAGTGGTTGATCGAATTGGGGGATCGATTTGAGGAATTGAGTTGATGGAAAGCTTGTCTCAGTGTGGTTTCGACATCAAGGTAGGTTCAGCTAACCTTTTGAGATTAGATTTTAGTCATTGATCTTGTTCATGTGATAATTATGAGATTCGGATGGATAATTGTGTCATTAGTCAATGTGCTGAAATGATGGTGGAAAAGTGATTTTGGTTGTGCCAAACTATGGTATAATTTTTATCCTATTGATGATCTGAGATGAATTATGATGAAATGATCAGGACTTGAGATAGAATGTGACTAAATGAGACTTGTGAGACCAATTGTGACGAGTAAGGTCCAGTATTATTAATATACTTGTATTTTTGGGATGAGTTATGTTTGATTTCATTATTATATTTGTATATTTGAGATGAGTTAAGTCCATTTTCATTGCTATATTTGTATATTTGAGACGAGTTAGGTCTGGTACATTGTCATACTTGTATATTTGGAGAGGAGTTAGGTCCGGTAATATTACTATTCTCTCATACTTCGAACGAGAAAGGTATGATAATATTGACACTCTTGATAGTTGACATAATTATGATGATCTAAAATATGATGATGGTTTGGGCATTAGCTGTGGCACTTGATGCTACTCCTTGAATACATATGATTATTATGAGTTTCATGCATTGATATTACTCCTCAAAATATCATCTTTCATCAATAATATTACTTTGAAAATCATTTACATCATCATCAAAACTCTTTCGCAAAATATCATTTAACTAAATACTCAATTTCATCAAAAGATCATTTAAACATGTATTGTCTTAAGTTGAAAATAATACTTTGTTTAATACATAAAAATCATCAAACTCACCATCAAATAATGCAAGGAGAAAATCACGATCATTAACTAAATTAGGCCTTATGAGATAGTAACAACAAATAACAACTTCAATAATAAAACAAAAATACTTTAACACATAATTATTTAGAAATCAATAAAGGAAGAATGTACTTTTAACACATAATTATTTAGAAATCAATAGAGGAAGAATGAACACAAACTGAATTCAAAACTAGGTATGGACTGAACTCCATACTCAAAATATAGACGATAAGCGAGTGGATGAACTCAATCTAATGCTATGAATAGCCTTACATACTTGGAAGATTTAGACTTCACTTGAAACATGATGACTTTGGCAGAATTACTTGAATCTAACTCTTTCTCTTTTTAAACTAGATCTCAGAGTATTCTAAGTGACTATGAGATTAAAGGTACCATTAGGTACTGATAAGGGGTTTATTTTAATCCTAAAATTTCAAAAGTTTGATTGGAAAAGGATGAAATTTGCCTTCATTAAAGTTGTCAGACCCAATTATGAAGCCCTATCTATGAGATGTGGTTCAGTCTACTGCTCGTAAATTAATGGATCATGGAAACTAGAGGTTTAACACATGGAATCTACAACCAACTTCTATGGATTGTAAATCCTTTCACGGGTTCACCCTGCATGTTTATGGAAAAAGTACTGCAATTATGATTTTAAGTCCTAAAATATTGAAACCTAAATAACATATCATGGTTCGAACTATAAGTCATAGACCTTTTCCATATAACCCATAGATCTAAACAAAGTAATAGCCTAGAAAACCTAGTCTACATTTCATAGAATTTTCAATGGATCGTGGACTTGTCCGGGCTCAACATCGAAACGTAGGGTATATGAGACCCCTTTCTATGGATCGTAGAATGATCTACTAACCATAGATTAGGTTAGTGAATCCTAAATTTCAGTAGAACCAGATTTGTTTTCTGGCTTTTGGACTTTCTAAGTTAGGATATTTTAGGGAGTCATACATTGTAATGACCCTTCGAGTTATTTCTATATTCTGTAATTATTTTGTTAATTTGATCATGTGTATGACAACCTTGGGCCATTGTTGACTTTTTGGGACCGTTGGGATAGTTATTGATTGAGTTAGTAGTGAATTATGTGAAGTTTTTAGTAAACGAGAAGTAATAACTATAAAAAATAGTTTTCTAATAAAGTCCTAGCAAAATGCCTCGGAAGGAAATTCTGAATATTCCACTAGTTTTGAAATGGCTTAATTAGGCTTGGAGTGTGATTGATCCAAGGTCCCAGTGTAGATTTAAGTCAAAAATTGCAAAACCAGTTCAATCGGAAGCTAAAAGGAGATTTTCTGTGAAAACCTAGTTAAACGGAGTTGTAATGGGAATTTGATCGTGTGGTCAGCTCCAGAACGTCAAAAATAGCATAAAATGGCCTTTCATCGAATGGAGGGGGTTTCGGGTGCATTTTGACCCCCTTAGCTCTTTTAGCTAAAATTAGTCGGAAAAAAGTGGGACCCTCATTTTTTCATAGGATGCTTCGTTGGAAATTATGATTGAACTGTTGGATTTGGAACATCGAGAACCATGTGATTGCACTATTTATTTGTTTAAAATGGACATCGGGCGGGCGAGGAAAGCCCCAGGCAAATTTTTGAAATTGTTGGTGCAAACAGTAGAAAGCCAACCCTTTGCATTCATGGAAGGCATTGCCCATCCGCACAAGGCCAGCATGCCCTAGGCATGCGTTCACAATGTCGTGGCCATATTCATAGAGGCCTGGCACATGCCAGCCCCACATTCACGCCTGGCGTGCCATGTTTGTGGTGGCTAATGGGCATGTGGTGGCCAGCCTATATAAGGCTGATTGTGAGCAGCCAAGGCCCCCATTTCCATCCAAGTATAATTTTCACTCCATAACTCCAATTTTAGTAATTCAAAAGGCTACACTGTACAGATTTTCACAAGAAACATGGTGTAAGCATCAGATTCAAATTTTGGCATGCATTTCGAGGTAAAATTCCTGTTTTTGACTTGTTATGCGTAGAAAATATGTGAAAACTTTATAATCCTATATTTTGGTCAATTCTCAATGAAATTAAGTAAAATTGGGTATAAGTTGTTTTATTTTCTTAGAGGAATGTTGTGGTGTATTTGCATTTTGATAGTTTGGTTGTATTTTTGTAAAATTTGACCAAGAAATCTGACCTTATTTTTGAGCCATTTCTCTATCTTCTGACATTTGTTTTGGGCTCAATTTCTGGTATGGACTCGGGTGATATGGGGATCACTTTACGGGGATTTGTTTAGGATTTCAGGTATGGGCCCTATTTTTTTCCCCATTTAGGCACAATTAATGTAATTTCACCCATTTTTTGAGATTTTATAGCCAAATCAAATGTATTGACCATATGATTCATATTTTGACAGCTGAGCAGTGTCTAGAGGTGATCAAAAAGGGAAGGCTCAAGCATATTGACCAGGAGTGCAAGGAACCTTCGTCCAGGTAGGTTAGGCTTCTTTTAATGTTAGACTGAGTTGAAATATATGCATGATTGAGTCAAAATATGTGTAAGTGTGTTGTTTATGGTTGGGTTATTAGGTATGTGTTGTGTATGGCTGGTTGTGCTCCGTATGTGTGGTATATGATTGTATTAGCTGCACATATGGCATTAGCTGAGTCATGACACTGTTGAACTACGAAAAGGCCTGGAAAAGGCTGGATATAGGCTAATGCCCTGTGAGAAATATGTATTCTGGCTTAACTCTTATCTGTATAAATGTGTAGCCTGATGCTATTAAGATATGCTGGTTGTGAGATTGTTTGTGGATTATATGTTGTATTGTGGAGTAATTCTAGTATAGATATGATTCTTCTAGGCTTGGTTGTTCAGGACACTTGTGATACAACTGTGACTATCCATGTTTGTGCTGAGTACTAGTGGTTGACTGAATTGTGATATACTTAGCTTTGGTTGGGCATAACTCTACATTGGTCTGTGACATATATACTTTTGTATACATCTGTTACTTATTCTACACTTGTTATCCTCACCTGACACTGGACTTACCTACTATAGTCTATGGGAGGTGATATTTATGCTTTTTTTGGCTTTGTCATTCTTTCCTTGAGATACGATGTTGCTGGATGTCCAGTTAGACTAGTGAGTCAATGACTATTCCTATGCTTTGAGTCCTGGATGATGCTCTGTCATGACCCGGACCTAGGGCCTAGAAGTGACGCGGCAAATTTGAACCCGAGAGTCCCCAAACAAGCCTCAAAGTATCCCAATCCACATCATCGGTTCAGAAGCGCATTCAAATAATAAACACATAGTTCTGAGGGATGGGAAAGTAGGGCTCAGGCTATGGGGATATCAAAGGGAAAGGAATTTACATGGATTCATATAGCACATAACACATAAGAACTAAGGGGAAGGTAAGTATGACTCACTCTATGGGGGCAATATGGGGCTAAGGATTTTCCATATTTCCACATCAAACATACATACGTATCATAATTCCCATAATCAATCCATGCTAGCCATATCCAATAGATAACCAAAATCATAAGCTCCAAATACAACACATAACATATAGAATCTACAAAAGTCTACAAGATGTCCAACAACGTCTCTAGTCATAAGATGGGATGGAGGCCAAGACATGTCCCGGGATCACCCTCAATTAAGAAGATAAACGGAAAATAACATAGGTAGAAGGAAGGTGGTTTGTCCTTGGAAAATAGGACTCACCAAAATATCAACTCTCCGAATTCGAGCTACCCGTCAAGCGGTGGATGATCGTAACACATAGTCCCGACATGGTAAAATCATGTAGGCATACAGTATGCGTTAGTACATTTGAATGTATTAAGTATGTGAGCATGCAATGCATATGACTTATCAACCTGCATTTCAATGTTAGATGAGATGGGCACATAAATAGAAAATCATATATCCAAGGAAGAGCAGTATACAATATGCCATTAATTCATGGTGCATTAAATGTAATAATGCTCACATATAGTGGGGATGGACTATAACCGACAAACCAAATCCATGCGAGCTATTACATTAAGTTCGATAGAGACCTCCCACTGGTAGGGAGAAGATTACTTGCCAAAGATAATCTACATCACACCTTATGGGACCCCATTTTAGTGGCTGGTCACTTTCCTTATGGAACACACCATTTAGAAAGGATTTTCCAAAATCATATCATATCAAAACAAAACGAATAACCATTCCTTACAACTTGGTCATTTCGATAATGGCTTTCATTCCTATGTTGGCACATAATTCGATGAAAGGGAGAGGACCCTTGGGGATAGCCTTGACGTCCCCAAACCATCGGTGCTAAGTTAAAACATCCCACGAGAATACGTATACATATACGTATTTTTAAGAGATACGATATTCATATCAAATCCATTTAATGCACAATTAGTCTCAAAAGTCAAACCATAAATCATAATCATGATACTCATACAAGGAGTAACTTATCCACATATACGAAATGGTGCAAGCACCCAAAATGCTCAAAGAGCCATAATCATTGACATATATATGATCACATTCTTGTCATAACCATAATCTTATGAAAATCATTTCATTAAACATAATTGGGCTTAACCCATTTCATAATTTCCATAAAGACCAACGTTCATGAATGCAAATGCAATGGATGATATGAGAATAGCATGGGTAATATAGATTCAAGGTAAAATCAATATTATAATATGAAATTGAAGTAAATCCATAATCAAATCCACATTTAAATCATAATATAAATCACACATGCATAAATCAAGCTTTAAAGGGGACATGCATCTTCATAACTTCATAACCTCATTGTAAATTTGTCACGCCCCAAAGAGAGGGGAGGCGCAACTGGCACCTAATACCACTATTGGCCGGGTAAGCCACTTAAACATGCTAGTGAACTCACTAGGGACCAGAAGAAAATTGGGTAGCATAATGTTTGAAAGACTAAGCCTGGACATTTTAGGTTATGACCTGGTCAACAACAAATTACGTACATCAAGATAAGTAAACCAAAATGATAAAGTACTACTAGCCAACAAGGCTGTCACAACAGGGGTACAGACACACATTATATATATATGCCAATCTTATGCCCGGAGACCGAAAGGCACAAAAGGACCAACCCACAATAACATGTCCACAATAGCCTCTAAGAGAGTCACTAACACTGCCGGGACAGGGCCCCAACTATACAACAAAAAGTAAACATCTGTGAAAGCTCCAGGATAAGATGGAGCTTACCAACTCATAGCTGAATGGGGCTCCTAGTGGAGGGGTAAATCATAACCCCTACCTGAACCTGCACGCACGAAATAAAATGCAGCGTCCCCAAGCAAGGGGACGTTAGTACGAATAAACATGTGCTGGCATGTAAGGCAGGTTGTAAAATCATAGATAATCGTAGTAAAAAGGTTAATAGAAATACCACCTGTAACCAAAACTAAAGTAGCCTTAATGGGCAATAAGCCACCTCCTAGTGATAAAAAATGCATGGTATGCTCGAGTATCACATGTCATGAATACATATATATAGATGCAAATGCATGACATACCCAACCAAATGCTAAAACTGGTGGTCCTTTCCGGTAGCTAACCAGCATCATATTTGCCAACCTGTGGCCATCTGTACCATATACATATATAAATTTGGGCAAATAAGATCCATACCTTCGATTATAGCTCGAAGTCCATGCATAACATGCAATGTATGATATGAATGTTGAATGCACATAGTAGACCATAGCAAGAACTTAGCCAATCTTGGCTTATCGGTACACTTATTCTCATAGCATCATAATCATTGTCATTTAGCCAATCTTTGCTCATTGGTACACTTATTCTCATAACATCATAATCATTGTCATAGCATATACACATAGCTCGTGGGATCATACATCTCCTTTTTAACCAGTTTGGGAACTTAACCCAACATTTAGAGTGAAGTCTTAACTTTGAAAATGTTCATAAAGGTGCTTTACATAATGATTATATTTGGTCCCATGTCAATTAGTAAAAGAATGTATTTGAACATGATCAAGTGCCTTAGTAGTTTAAATAGGAGCATTTCACCAGAGATTATTGGAAACCAACGTGTTACTTGTTAAATGCTTCAATTATATTTTTGTATGGAAGAAGGACTGATTATGAATACTACATTCCCTTCACATTCTACATTAATTTTAATGACACTACACCAAGAAGAGAAATGCCTTGAACATATATATAGGTAGCCAGGAGATCGAAATGATATATAGAAATTGAATGTCCAGTTTAAGTGACTGAATAGAATTTCAACCTAATACTATCATAAAAATCACTTAGCTGCAATCCTAGTGCCTTTCACAGAAGGTCTTTCTAGCAATAGAATAGTAAGATATCGCATTTGACGTTTTGGGAAACTTCTCGAATTTTGTGCTAAAAGGAGGGATGGAGTTTAGCCTTAACATACCTCTCCAACGAACGTCCAATTGCAAAACGTTTCTTCACAAAATTTGTTCCGTACGTCCTAAGCTTCGCAACAACTATATATACGCAGCTTAAAAACACCAATAAACAGTCAAAAATTCAGCATTAATGACGAGATTCGGCAAGGAGCATTTACGCGAGGAAATGTCCCATCGGCGGCCTATATCTTCACCCGTATAGTGCTCCCTAAGGATCCATTTGAATACTAGCATTGAAGCTATTATTATAAGCAAATTCAATAAGAAGTAGGTGATTATCCCAATTTCCTTTAAAGTCCAGCATATAGGCACGTAACATATCCTCAATGGTCTGGACGGTACGCTCTGCTTGCCCCAACAGTTTATAGGCGAAAAGCGGTGCTGAGATTTACCTGAGTGCCCAGACCCTTCTGAAAAGACTTCCAAAAATGTACGGTTAATTGAGCCCTTCGATATCATAAGCTTATGATCCTCATATTGTTCCTCTTTTACTTCAGTAACAATGGAAGATTCAATTGTATTTTGAACAATCACACCTTAACCTTTTGCATCTGCTAATAGCACTTGCAAACTAGTTACCTGACGTAAATCTTTTGTCATTTCAATCTTATTAGCTTCAGCATGACTTAGACTTCCTATGGACTTTTAGCTAAGTGTATCAGCAACAAGATTCGCTTTACCGAGGTGGTACAAAATGTCAACATCATGATCTTTTAGTATTTCTAGCCACCTTCTTTGTCATAGGTTCAACTCCTTCTGCTTGAATAAATATTGGAGGCTCTGGTGGTCGGTAAAATTATCAACATGAACTCCGTATAAATAATGCTACCAAATCTTTAGGGCAAAAACAACTGCGGCAAACTCAGAATCATGGGTAGGATAGTTTTGTTCATGCTTTCACAACTGTTTGGAAGCATATGTAATACCTCTACCATGCTGTATAAGAACACAACCCAGGCCAATTCTCGAGGCATCACAATATACAACGTAGCCTTCAGTTCCATCCGAAAGAGCCAGACTAGGTGCGGTGGTAAGCCTTTTCTTTAGCTCTTGAAAACTCTGTTCACATGATTCAGTCTACTGAAACTTAGTTGGTTTATACAACAACCTCGTTAGTGGTGTATAGCTTTTGGAGAATGCCTCAACAAACCTCCTATAATATCCTGCCAAGCCCAAATAACTATGGACCTCTGTCGGATTCAATGGTCTCGGCCAGGCCATTACTGCCTCAATTTTCTAGCCATTGGCCTTGATACTATCGCTAGTAATAACATATTCACGAAAAGCTATAGAAGTTAATCAAAATTCACATTTAGAGAATTCAGCTTATAACTTGTTGTCCTGGAGAATCTATAATATAACTCGCTAGTGGTTTTCCATGCTCAACTCCTGACTCATCCTAAATATTACCTTTGGAATATCAACATCCCTGACTTATAGCTGGTAGTACTTGGGTCACAAGTCAATCTTTGAAAAACCACCAATCCATATAAAAGGATACTTATTCTTGATAGTGACTTTATTTAGCTATCTATAACCGATACACATCCGTAAAGAGCCATCTTTCTTTCAAGCAAAGAGCACTGGAGCACCCCATGGAGATGTGCTTGGCCTAATAAGGTCTCTATCAAGCAAACTCTTCAGTTGTTCCTTCAAGTCTCTTAGCTCTACAGGAGCCATTTTTCTTAGAGAGGAATGGGTATAGGTTGCATATCAGAGAGAAAATCTAAAGAAAAATTGATATCCCTTTCGGGGGATCCCAGGAAGGTTATTGGGGAATATTATCATAAATTCATTCACAGTAGGGACTAACTAAAGGGCAAGTTGCTAATAAAATATCTTGTCTTCCCGTAATGGTAACATGCACTTGAACCCTTTCTACACTGTCTAGTATGAAGCTTACCGTATTGTGTACATGGGGGAGTGAGTTGTCTCATTTGTGCATAATGCTCCTATTGACAGCTATCAGGCTGATCTAAATTCTGCCTTGGCCTTGACTTAACATAATAATCAAATCACTGGCCCTATATCTATAGCAGGGAACTACCCACTGACAGAGGTGGATATCGGTGGAAAGGAGGCCTAAAATCACCCTGTGGCTCCCTATAAGACCTCATAGTACGAGCCCTCTTATTCTTCTCCCTATCTCTAAGGGTATCTCGAATTCGACGAGAAAGATCCTCTGTAGTCTGAGTTAAAGCCTGAATACGAGAAATATCTACACCATCTTGTAAAGAGGCTATCTTACAGTCTCTGATCAAATGATCCCCCAAACCATCCATATAACGATGAACTCTAGCACTCATGGTACGTACAATATCTAGTGCATACCTAGCCAAAGAATTAAATCTAAGGCTACACTCCCTTACACTCATATCCCCTTGCCTCAAATTGATAAACTGGTCAAGACAGGCCTTCCGCACCTCCCGTGGTAAGTAATGGGCTAAAAATGCCTCAGAGAAGTCCTACCACTCTGCTGGCGGAGCATCAGGCCCTTTTGATCTCTCCTACGCCTCGTACCACAAGATGGCAACATCAAGTAATCGAAAAGAAGCCAAATCCACTGCCTCGGTGATAGAGGCATGCATCATTCTCAATACTCTATACCTATGGTCTATAAAGTCCTATAAATCCTCAGTGGGACTGGACCCTATAAATACTAGAGAGGCCAATTGAAGAAACTCTCGTACCTTTGAGCTTTCTGTTTTATCCCTTCTGGCATCTGCTCTCACCTTTAGTTGTCTCTCATGAATAGAAACCATCATAGTTAGTAGCTGAATAGCCTCCTTCATCCTCTGATCCCCAGTATCTAATGGGGATTGGGGTACTAGATCTCCTTGGCCCCCAACAGGTGCTAATGAATCTGGTACTGTAGGCATTGAAGGCTCCCTATGTGCCTCAATAGGGAATATATCTTCCTCACCAAGCAAGACATAATTGGTCCCTTCTCTCGGATCCATACTTATCTCATGTTGTGCCATCTACTGAGCATAGGTAACCCATTAAATAAGAAAGACATAACATGATATAGATTTCATATGTTCCTATAGCTTTGCTCTATAACACGATCTATTAAGTGAAAGACATGTAACCATCCCTAAATGCCTCGTAGCCTCTTGATTATAAGTGTGGTGCACAACACACCCATAAGCAAGACTCTATTAGACACGACATTATGGACTCCCTAGGACACGACCTGCTCTGATACCATGTTTGTCACGCCCCAAAGAGAGGGGAGGCACGACTGGCACCCGATACCGTTATTGGCCGGGTAAGCCACTAAACATGCTAGTAAAATAACTAGGGACCAGAAGAAAATCGGGCAGCATAACGTCTGAAAGACTAAGCCTAGACATTTTAAGTCATGACCTGGTCAACTGTAAATCACGTACATCACGATAAGTAAACCCAAACGATAAAGTACTAGCTAGCCGACAAGGCAGCCACCACAGAGGTACAGAAACATACCAGATCTACATGCCAATCTTATGACTCAAGACTGAAAGACATAAAAGGACCAACCCACAATAACATGTCCACAATAGCCTCTATGAGAATCACTAACACTGTCGAGACAGGGCCCCGACATACCCAACTGTACAACAAAAAATAAACATCCTGTGAAAGCTCCAGGAAGAGGTGGAGCTTACCAACTCATAGCTGAATGGGCTCCTAGTGGAGGGGTAAATCAGAATCCCTACCTGAACCTGCACGCACGAAATAAAATGTAGCGTCCCCAGGCAAAGGGACGTCAATACGAATAAACATGTACTTGTATGTAAGGCAGGAAGTAGAATCATAATAACCGTAGTAAAAAGGTTAATAGAAATACCACCTGTAACCAAAACTCAAGTATCCTTAATGGCCAATAAGCCATCTCTAGTGATAAAAAAATGCATGGTATGCTCGAGCGTCGCATGTCGTGAATACATATATATAGATGCAAATGCATGACATACCCAACCAAATGCTAGCACTGGTGGTCCTTTCCGGTAGCTAACCGGCATCATATCTGCCAACCTGTGGCCATCTGTACCATATACATATATAGTTGGGCAAATAGGACCCATACCTTCAATTATAGCTCGAAATCCATGCATAACATGCAATGTATGATATGAATATTGAATACACATAGTAAGCCATAGCAAGAACTTAGCCAATCTTGGCTCATCGGTACACTTATTCTCATAGAATCATAATCATTGTCATTCAACCAATCTTGGCTCGTTGGTACACTTATTCTCATAGCATCATAATCATTGTCATTGCATATACATATGGCTCGTGGGATCATACATGTGTTTTAAACAAGTTTGGGAATTTAAGCCAACATTTAGAGTGAAGCCTTAACTTTGAAAATGTTCATAAAAGTGCTTTACATAATGATTATATTTGGTCCCATGTTAATTAGTAAAAGAATGTATTTAAACAGGATCAAGTGCCTTAGTAGTTTAGACAGGAGCATTTCACTTGAGAATATTCGAAACCAACGCGTTACTTGTTAAATTCTTCAATTATATTTTTGTATGGAAGAAGGACTGACTCTGAATACTAAATTTCCTTTGCATTGTACATTTATTTTTATGGCACTACACCAAGAAGAGAAACTCCTCGAACATATGAATAGGTGGCCGGGAACTGACAAAATGATATATAGAAATTGAATGTCCAGTTTAAGAGAATGAATGGAATTTCAACCTAATACCATCGTGAATATAACTTAGCTGCAATCCCAATGCCTTTCACATAAGGTCTTTCTAGCAATAGAATAGTAAGATATCACATTTGACGTTTTGGGACACTTCCCAGATTTCGTGCTAAAAGGAGGAACGGAGCTTAGCCTTAACATACCTCTCCAACAAACGCCCAATTGCCAAAAGTTCCTTCACGAAAGTTGTTCCTTAAGTACTAAGCTTCGCAATGACTATATATATGCATCTTAAAGACACCTATAAACAGTCAAAAATTCAGCATTAATGACCAGATTCGGCAAGGAGCATTTACACGAGGAAATGTTCGTAAAACTTCGTAAAAATGACCGTGAAGGAGCCATACAATTATTGCCTGAACACGCCAGCTGCAAACCAACAATAACCAGCAAGAACGACCTTTTTTTACACTCCAAAAACAGCCCCAAACTCAGCTAATAAGAGAGGATAACAAATGCAAAGCGTAAGGCACACATTTCTAGGCATGACGATGAATTTTAACGGTAAAAACGCAAAAACAACTTACTCAAATCCCTTTGGCACCTTGAGGGGAGTTTTCCTTCAGTTTCTAAGCTGTTCGGGACGAAATGGGAGTGATTTGAGCTTTAAAAAGCTCAAATTAGCCGACATTAAGTTGGGTCAACCCGACGCGATCCATGACCCGATTTTCAGCTCAGGCAGTCCTGGTAAAACGGTCATAACTCTTTATTCTGAGGTTGGTTTGATGTACGGTTTTGCGCGTTGCAAACTAGACTCATAGATCTTCAATTTGATAGGTCATGAACTTTCTAAATTCTTATAGTTTGGGAGATATGACCTTAAACATTTGACTAAAATTTAAGAAGTATTTCATAAAGAAACTTATGGTAACGCTTGGCCAACCTTTATCTTGCAACTTTCTTGATTTCAAAACTTAATGTATGACCTTTGTGCTATTAAAATAGCTTTTAAAAATCCATTATTAGCAAAGTATACACTTTTAGTTCCATCCGAAAAGTTAAACCTAGTTTAAACCTTCCAAAAAGGGCGAGGTGCCACTCGGGTCATTTCTTTAATCCCGAACGTGTATTTAGGGTATTTCCTTTGGCTTAAAACCTTAGGTCCTTGATATTAAAACTTATTTGCAGCCTTATTATCCTTAGGTGGTAGCAAAAATCACATGTGCCTTATATAACACCACACTATTTACATAATGGAAGACGAGAAACACGGGGTCTCACAGTACCTTCTATGCAGGGAAAAACCAACCACAAAATCCATATTTACATCCTCCCACTTCCAAGTAAGGATCTCAATGTCTTGAGCCACACCACCGGGCCTTTGGTACTCTACCTTCACCTTTTGACAATTCGGGTATGAACTCGGCTATGTCCTTCTTCATACCATGCCACTAACATATCTCCTTCAAATCTCGACATATCTTAGTAGATCCTGAGTGGATCAAATAATGAGAGTTATAGACCCCACTCATGACCATTTTCCTGAGATCACCCACATCTGGAACACATAACTGACCTTGATACCAAAGCGCACCATCTCCCCCTTGGGAGGAACCTCTATCTTATCGACAACCAACCTCTTCAACACAACCAATGATGGGTCTAAGTCTTGCTTAGCCTTAACATCAACAACCATAAAGGATTCAGCCCCATTCTAAACATGAACACCAACATTATTAGAGTCAGTCAACCTAACACCCAATATTGCCTAACGGTAAGCATCCTTTGCCAACTCTTTCTTCCCTTCAGCAACAGGAGCCACATTTCCCATAGATAGCCTACTAAGAGCATCAGCTACAACACTGTCCATGTTGGGGTGATATTGAACACTCATGTCGTAGTCTTTTAGGAGCTCCAACCATCTTCCTTGACTCAAGTTGAGATCCCTTTGGGTGAACACATATTGCAAACTATTGTGGTCGGTGAGAACATTGACATGCACCCCATACAAATAGTATATCCTAATCTTCAAGGCGAACACCGTCGCCACGAACTCAAGATCATGAGTTGCGCAATTACGCTTATACACCTTCAATTTCCTTGACACATAAGCTATGACCTCACCATGTTGCATAAGTACACAAACTACCCTAATCCAAGAAGCATCACAACACACCACCAACGCATCCAAGCTATTCGGCAAAGTCAAAATAGGTGTCGATGTAGCCACTCCTTCAAGGTTTGAAAACTCCTTTCGCATTCATTTGACACACAAACTTAACCTTTTTTGGGTCAATTTAGTCAACAGAGACGCGATAGATGAGAACCCTTCAATGAACCTCCTAGAATAGCCGACCAACCATAGAAAATTTCAAAAATCCGAAGGAGTCAATGGTCTAGGCCAATTCTCCATGGCTTCGATCTTCTTCGGACCGACCTTAATACCATCACCGGATACCACATGACCAAGAAAGGCTACTTCATCCAACCGAAATTCACATTTTCTAAACTTGGCATACAACTTCTTCTCCCTCAAGGTTTGTAGAACCAACCTCAAATGATCCTAATGCTCCTGCTCACTTCGAGAATAAATGAGAATGTCATCAATGAAGACAACCAAAAAACTGTCAAGAAGTGGCTTGAACACCCGATTTAAAAGATCCATGAACATGGCCGGAGCATTAGCTAAGCCAAATGACATCACCACAAACTCAAAGTGCCCATACCTTGTTCGAAAAGCCCTCGAGGGAATATTACACTCTCTAATCTTCAACCGATGATACCCGGAATGAAGGTCAATCTTTGAGAAGTGGGTAACCCCTTGAAGTTGGTTGAACAAGTCATCGATCCTAGGCAACAGATACTTATTTTAATGGTCACCTTATTCAGTAGCCTATAATCGATACACCTCCGAAGAGATCCATCTTTCTTCCTTAAAAATAACACCAGAGCACCCCATGGGGATATAATTGGCCTAATGAAGCCCTTCTCCAACAAGTCTTTCAACCGATCCTTCAACTTTTTCAACTCAGCCGGTGCCATATGATAGGAAGGAATAGAAATAGGAAATCTCAAGACACGTTCTGTGGCACGATATAAATCATGAAAAAATGAAAGAATTCCTAAAACGCCTTGTAGCCTCCAACCCATAGATGTGGTGCGTTTCACCCATGAATAAGACTCTACTTGATGCAGCATGTTGGACTCCGAGGACCATTCATAAACCTAGTGCTCTGATATCATCTTGTCACGACCCGAACCTAAGGCCTAGAAGTGAAATGGCGAATGGGAACCCGATAGTCCCTAAACAAGCCTTAAAGTATCCAAATCCACATCATCCGTTCGGAAGTGTATTCAAATAGTAAACACATAATTTTAAGGGATGAGAAAGTAGGACTCACGCTATAGGGATATCAAAGGGAAAGGGATTTACATGGATTCACATAGCACATAGCACAGAAGAACTACAGGGTGGGTAAGTGTGACTCACTCTATAGGAGCAATACGAGGCTAAGGATCTTCCACATTTCCATATCAAACATACATAGATATCATAATTCCCATAATCATTCCATGATAGCCATGTCCAATAGATAATCAAAATCATAAGCTCCAAATACAACACATAACATATAGAATCTACGAGAATCTACAAGATGTCCAACAATGCCTCTAGTCAAAAGATGGGATGGGGGCCAAGACATGTCCCAAGCTCATCCTTAATTAAGATGATAAACAGAAAACAATATAGGTTGAAGGAAGATGGTTTGTCCTTGGAAGATAGGACTCACCACAATATCAATCCTTCGAATTTGAGCTACCGGTCAAGCGGTGGATGATCGTAACTTACAGTCTCTACACGGTAAAATCATGTAGGCATAGAGTATGTGTTAGTATGTTTGAATGTACTAAGTATGCGGGCATGCAATGCATATGACTTATCAACCTGCATTTCAATGTTAGATGACAAGGGCTCATAATATAGAAGAATCATATATCCAAGGAAGAGTAGTATACAATATGCCATGAAATTCATGATGCATGAAATGCAATAATGCTCATATATAGTGGGGATGGACCATAACCGAAAAATAAAACTCATGCGAGCTATTACATGAGTTAGTCTGATAGAGACCTCCCATCAGTAGGGAGAAGATTACTTGCCAAAAGTAATCTACATCACACCTTACGGGACCCTCATTTCGGTGGATGGTCACCTTTCTTACGGAACACACCATTTTGGAAGGATTTACCAAAATCATATCATATCAAAACAAAATGAACAACCATTCCTTATGACCCGGTCATTTCGGTAATGGCTTTCATTCCTGTGTTGGCACATAGTTTGAGGAAAGGGAGAGGACCCATGGGGATAGCACTGATGCCCCCAATCTATCGGTGCTAAGTTAAAACATCCCACGAAAATACTTATACATATACGTATTTTCAAGAGATATGATATTCATTTTCAAATCCATTCAATGCACAATTAGACTCAAAAGCCAAACCATAAATCATAATCATGATACTCATGCAAGTAATAGCTTATTTACATATACGGAAAGCACTCAAAATGCTCAAAGAGCCATAATCATTGACATATATATGATCACATTCTTGTCATAACCGTAATTTTATGAAAATCATTTCATAAAACATAAATGGGCTTAACCCATTTCATAATTTCCATAAAGACCAATGTTCATGAATGCAAATGCAATGCATGATGTGAGAATAGCATGGGTAATGTAGATTCAATGTAAATCCAACATTATAATGTGAAATTGAAGCAAATCCATAATCAAATACACATTTAAATCATAATATAAATCACTCATGCATAAATCAAGCTTTAAAGGGGACATGCATCTTCATAACTTCATAACCTCAATGTAAATCATCATAATAGGGCTTAAAATTACTTAAAATCATAAATAAAGTACAATCCCTACTTTAATTGAATTTATTAAACAACAATTCTCAAAACCCATATTTAAAGTAAGCATAATTTCATGAAAATCAATTGAAAAGAGTTTGGATCTTCTTGGTTGAAAGGGACCAAGAATCAATCCCACATACCTTGATTGGGAAGATGAATTTGAGTAAAATTCAGCTTGAAGTTGAAACCCCAACTGAATCCTTAGCTTGAGTCTTGAGAGAAGAACTTAGAGAGGATTTTTAGGAATTTATTTTAGAGTGAGAATGTTTCTAATGAGAATGAATTAAAATGAAAGGATATCAGCTCATTTAAGGGTCTATGATAGGAGAAAAGGTCATAAAACACCCTTAGAATAACCCAAAATTACGTAAGAGCCATTAATGACACGGAATTAAAAATTCGCATAGATTCCTTGCACAGATGAGTTTTACGAAATAGATTCCCTGCACAGATGGAATGAGATTAAACCAGATGTGTTGGAAAGATAATTCAAAGAGATTCAATTTGATATGTCGTGGGCCATCCAGTTCCTTTTGTTTTAAGAGATATGCCCATTTAAAGTTGACGCTTCAATCGGTACTTGCGAAAAACTTAGCCAATGGAATTCCTTTGAACTTGACTTGATGTAGGAGACCCATATTGGCCTTAAACAACAATAACTAAGCTTGAAATGAAGGCTGAAAGTAACTTGAGCTTGAAGATCACATACTTAGAATTTTTCAACGAAGTCACTTTCACTGGAGGTTACACGAGTTGTGACACTGCCCATACATCTCTTCTTAGAAAACTTCCACGCTCAAGTTATGAGACGATGATTCCATACTTAGAAATATTTCACTCTAGAAGCCTTACGGATTGCGGCAGAGGCCGTGAACTTGGCTGTGTAACCATACTTGGTCCTAAAACTATGGGATTTCAAGCCAAGGCCACTACATGGCCCACCACACAGTCCATGAAGTGTCACACGGACCGTGAGAGGCCTATGTGTGGTGTGCCTTAGTTTAAAACACCACGTTTAAGGGAGAAACATCCTCCAAAGGCTAAGGGCCACTCTATGGAGGCTCCACACAGGCCGTGTGATCTCACACGGAACATGAGGGCTCCCATAAAGTGTCACCTTGGTCCAAAACATTTTCGAAACCAATCTTCTATGCTTCATTGAGGTCGTATAAAAATTCGAGTCCTTACATGCTCTTTGAGCTCTAAATCTGGAGGCCACATCTGAGAGTCCGAGTCCTAGGTGACGCTCTCCACGTTATGAGTCCTGGTGGCCACATCTTTGAGTTCGAGTCTCATATGCTAATTCTAATGTTCGAGCACCTATAGATTACTTTTAGGTTTGGGTCTCTGTTGATACTTTGGGTCTGGGGACCTGTCGATTACTTTAGGGTTCAGGACCCTAATAATTACTTACTTTGGGTATGGGACCCTGTTGATTACTTTTGGGTTTAGGGCCCTCTTGATTACGTTCGAGTCTTGGACCTTATTGATTATTCTTGGGTCTCGAACCCTGTCAATTGCTCTGAGGTTAGGTACCTAGTTGATTAACCTTGGATACATGCACCTATACACACCTTAATCATGTGTGGGTGCACCTTTTGGGCTTATGGGGGCTCAGAGGGCGTACAGGTATAGGCATTAGGGACTTACACCCATGTGTGGTACTAGATCATAGTCCAATGACTGTTGTCTATGGGCCTACTCAAGTTTCGCCAGTCTGTATCGTTGTACATGACATGGGATGTTCAACTAGGGTTGGATGGTTTTCCAGACATGTTTATTCCTTGATCTAAGTTATAATATTCTAGTCATACTACAATTCTCTATATTTGAGCATTTTCTTTTTATAGTATTTCACTCAATCAATCGATGATTACTATTGGGTGACTTTTACTGGTATTCACCCCTATATTTCTGCATCTTCCCATTGTGTAGTTCCAGGTACTAGCAATAGTCGCTAAGTTAGGGTTCGTGAGTATTTCGGGAGACATTAGTGAGCATCAATAGCTCTAGACACTTTGCAATCTCTTTCCTTTTGATGGTTGTCTTTTGTATCCAGACATTGGCCTTGTGCAGTGTAGTTGCTTGTATTTGTAAGAGTATTCATGACTATGTACATCATCATCATCATCATGATTATTATTATTATTGTTGTTGTTGTTGTTGATGTTGTTATTGTTGTTGTTATTAGTTTTGTTGTTGTTGCTGCTATTGTTGTTGTTGTTGTTGTTGTTGTTGTTGTTGTTGCTGTTGTGGTTGTTGTTGTTGTTGTTGCTGCCGCTGTTGTTGTTGTTGTTGTTGTTGTTGCTGTTGTTGCTGTTGTTGTTGTTGTTGTTGTTGTTGTTGTTGTTGTTATTGTTCTTATTATTGTTGATGATGATGATGATGGTGATGGGTATGTGCTTATGTCTGTAGTAGCTATGTCCAGATGACTTCTAGGACCTGGGTAGGTTGTGTTGGGTTATTTGTCAATGTTCCTATAGGCGTCATCATGATCGGAATCAGATTGTGACAAGTTGGTATCAGAGCTTAAGGTTTACTGGTCTCGTCTATTTAGAGCGACCATTTGGTAGATACTTGCGGATGGGTGCGAAGACGTCCATGAAACTTTTCTCCGGGAGGCTATGGGATGTTTAGGAAGCTCCTTGCGTTATAGATTCCTGTTGTGTGATATTGTTAATGGTCATTCGGTTTCTAAGAATTTGACTTTGTTCATTTATTTAAGATATGGCACGTAGAGAATGAACTCTAGGTCGGGGTAGGACAACACCATCAGTCCCACATAGGGAGCAACCTCTAGAGCTCGTCGAGTAGAGACCGGATGCCCCATCTTCCCCATAGCTGGAGGCACCAGTTCCCTTAGCCGCCTTTGTGGTTACACCTAAGGTATAGGTAGTTACTGGATAGTTCATAGCGGTGTTTAGAGCCTTACAACAGGGTGTTGCGCCAGGCCCGGCTCCTCCAGTTCAGGCACTAGTGGAGCCTGTTGCTCTAGAGGCTCAAGCACAACTAGAGGGAGTCGTATCATTCCGGGACCAAAGATTACTTAGGTATTTTCTGAGGTTGACTGCGCGGAGAGGGGGGGGTGTTCACAATAATCAGTAGTAAAGTAGACCTAACTAGCACAAGAGTTTAACCAATATGGAGAGAAACTAGGGTATTGTGTTCCCCATGATTACCTGACTTAGTATCACCAGATAACCTAATTCTTTTCTAGTGTGTGGCATGCAGGACGGTAAGTTAAATTCGCCAAACCCTTTGGTCCAGGCGAGAGGCGAATATTACTAAGTGACTTGGCCCATCTGCGCGGTGTGCATTACTACACTCTTACCTATTAGTCCCAGTACAAAATCCCCTTGGCCCAGTTCAGTTGATTAGATGAGAACACATCAATCGAATTTTGTTAATAAATCTCTTTTCCTATTCATTATTACCTTGATCTAGTCAGTAACACTAGGAAAGGGTTTGGCCAAAAAACCTATTTATAATATTTAAAATATAAGTTCTAAACAAAATAGGATAGTTGGGTCGGCCATGCCTTACAAACAGCTTTACGGGCCGTATTGCATTCCACAGCCCGTAATTGGGATCTCGTACAATATTGCTGCAAAACTGGAGTAGAGGTTTATGACACCCCTCAATGGTTCACAAAGTTTTCTACAACCCATAAGGGGGTTTCGTCTGATGACATTTCAGAAAGTCCTTCTTCTCTGATCCTTAGGGCATGAAACGTGGTCTATGACTCATACACTAATCCACGACTCATTTGCTTGTTCATGGAACAAACTTCAGAAAATCAACCCCTCACTGGAATTGTTCACAAAACCTTCTTTACGGCCCGTGGAGTGCACTTTGACCTGTAAAGGATATCGTACTTCATCAAGAATAGCAACTTCTGTATTTTCTTCCCAAAAATCAAGGCCAACCTTTGAATCTTGCAAATAAAACACAAAAACACATAAAATCAACTAACATTGCATTGAGAACACACAAAATTCCAAGTTTTAATCATCAAAAGTGTTGTATTCTGAAAGTGCATCAACACCCTCAACTTAAAATTGTTGCTTGTCCTCAAGCGACGGACTCAATCTAAATAAGTAAAACAGTAACACATAGACCTCCACCTAGTAGGATCTATCGCTTCAAACTTAAGCATAGATACCCACACTACTTTTCAAAACAGAATCAGATAGTCATCTAGCAAACCAATACAAACTTATGCATGTGACAGCACAACTATGACAAGTGAGATACTATCAACAAGCTACAATTACTGACTTAGTCTATTGCTAGTGATGCATGCAAATTCCATCACAAAAAGAAGTCCTATATTTCACTCTCAATGATGTTTTCATGTATAATCTCAGGACTATACAAAATCACTCTCTCACAAAAGATATTCATGCATCACGTCCAATACCATATGCTTGCCCCTATGCTCATGACTAAGACCTTTGACTACCTGGACTAGGATCATTTTAGGACTTTATTGGCCTGTAACGTAGGCTCAAGGGGCTTTGGTATGATATTTTGGGAACATAGTGACTAAAGGCCCTTCTCGACACTGCATTTTCTTACACATTTTTCCGACTTTACATTTCACTCCATTCTCCCCTTTTCTCTTATATCAAGATTTTCTAGGTGTTTTCTTTTTATTTTCATCTTTTTGTGTTGCTTTTAGGACTTCATTTTGTCTTTTTAACTTAAAACTAACGCATTACTTATTATTTTTGCACCCAGTACATAAGTTTTATCCTTTTTTCTGTATTACTAACTTTCCCCTTCATTTTTGTTTCACCCTTACACCAGCCACCCTTACCTTAGGCTTTTCGCCTGAGTTGAGGTGCGCATTATCCATCCGCAGAACCAGGGCAACTTTTAGTAGCCACCCTTAACTTAGAATTTTTGCCTCAATCAAGGTGCACAATGTTCAAGGATGGACCAGGGCCAATTTCAGGATTTTTTAGGTCAATTAGGTGTTTGCAAAGAATAGGTACATGACAGGCTCAAACATTAGGATCAAGGGAATTTCTACAAGGTGTTTGCAAAGAATAGGTACATGTTAGGCTCAAACATTAGGATCAAGGGATATTCTACAAATTTGGTTGGTCATTTAGGATAAGTGAACTTTTAAGAACAATGGCCTAAGATCCTTTTCCTAATCCAACTAATCTATAGTCTAACTTAGAGTAACAGGGCAAGTTCTGTATTAGTACACAACACATGCATTTAGCAAATTAGGCTTACACTCACATGGCACTGACTACATTATCAACAAAAGACTCTCAAATCATGCTTTTTATCTCAGATTAACCTCACTTATCGGGGCAAGCATTGTCAACATACTCAAATATGCATCGTTGCTATCTAAGGTAACTAATCAAAACTTTGTGGGTATCATTTTTCATAGAAAACACAAAAACATACTATATGCTACAGCTATTAGTACTATATGCTACAATTACTACCTAAGACATCCTACACATGGCGATTAAAGATAAAATAACTATCCATGGGGAAAAAGAACACAAGCAAGGGAACCCCAAGATCAAAATTTGTGGTAGTTATGGACCCAAGCTATTCAGACTTCACTAAGGCCCATGACTAGTCACAACCCATCAAAAAAGAGGTATATTGTCCCCAATGCAAACAATCAAAGCAGAATAAAGTATAAGGGGTCAAAAAAATATACTTGGGCGGCTAAGCGCCGGTCTCCTCCTTGGGTTGCCTCTCAAGCAGTGCCTGATTTATTGTCGCAGCAGCACATAGACAACTTGCTTACTCAGACTTCACAAGTGTGTATTCTTTCACTTTTTCTTCTACCTTGAACTTTTGAATTATACCCCTAATTTCTTTTCTAATTTTTTATTATGCTCACAGGATGAGGGTATAAAAATAAGAAGAACAAACAATAGAGATCGATGTTGTACTTTGGGTTGTTAAATAAGAAATGTAATTTTTTTTCTTTTGAGCCCAACAAATTCAAGAATATAAATATATTTTTTGTCCTCTGTACATTTTTCCATATGATCAGATGATTTGATTAATATCTCATCATCTAAACATAATGTAGAAAAATGATTGGAATGAGGTCCAATGCGCCCTAATTCATGAATTATATTATTATTTACATCCTCTTGTTTAGAGTTTTTAAAAATGATATTGTTTTCACATAACTCTCTTGTACTTTTCTCAACAATGACAACATCAATAATAGTCTGGTCAAGTAGTTGACCCTCCAATTTTAGCTCTTCAAGTTGGCCTATAAGCATTTTTTCTTCTTTACACAATTCATAACTAGCTTGTTGAGCGTCAGACGTATCAACCTTTACACTTAACTCAACACTTAATTGTGGACTTCGAAGCCAAACTGATGAACATCTGATAAAAGCACATAGTTGTCTAAGTCGAGATTTTATAATATTTTTATGAAGTACACATTGCGATTCAAAAACTTAACTGCAAACCCCTCGTATATCAATAATCCAATCATTTAATATTTCTTCAATAGAGGATGCCATATATAAAAGAGAACAAGAAAAAGAAAAACTATGAGGCAACTAAGGATTAATACCCAAATCACTTGAATTAACTGAGTCTAGTTGTATTACCTGGCAACAGCATCAAAAACATGATGTCACCCAAGTTACACCTCTTTTTTGTGGATAAAACAATTATTGTCAAGAAATGGAACCTAACCAAGGTTAAGATCAAACCCACAGGGAATATGTAGACTTAAGAGAATTCAAGTAATGTAATTCAAGTGATTAACCAACTTACTTCCCTAAAGGGGGTGGGGGGGGGGGGGGGGGGGGTTCGCAATAATTAGTATTAAAGTAGACGTAACTAGCATAAGAGCTTAAACAATATGGAGAGAAACTAGGGTATTGTGTTTCCCATGATTCCCTAACTTAGTATCATCGCATAACCTAATTATTTTCTAGTGTGTGGCATGTAAGAAGGTAAGTTAAGTTCGCCAAACCCTCTAGTCCAGGCGAGAGGCGAATTTCACTTCGTGACTTGGCCCATCTCCGTAGTATGCATTACTAATGCTTACCTATTAGTCCCAGTACAATGTCCTCTTGTCCAGTTCGGTTGATTAGATGAGAACACGTCAATCGAATTCTGTTAATTAATCTCTTTTCCTATTCTTTACAACCTTGATCCAGTCAGTAACACTAGGCATGTTCTAATGTTGTCCACCATCAGAAAATATGCAAAACGAAGAGAGTTAATTAATACATGTATACAAACTTAACAAGAATTATGATTTATCTGGTTTAAGCTTTTTAAATATTCATGGTTCCCGCAACAAGTTGTGGATTTAGATACTCATGATTTGTGTAGATACAAGACTTATGAATTGGAATAATATAATAGAGCACTTACAAAATTTAATTAAGAACAAGCGATTCCAAACTTCAATCAGAATCACAAAATTATAAGATCAAATCAAAGTAAAAGTGTTTCTCAATACTCTCCAATATTTTATCTAATCTATCTCACTATTTTCCTCTCTACTGGTCGAACTCTCTCCTCTCTTCTTTGAAAAATACCCTAAAAATCTGTTTATAATATTTAAAATATAAGTTCTAAACAAAATAGAATACCTGGGTCAGCATGCCTTATAAATAGCTTTACGGGTCGTATTGCATTCCACGACCTATAATCAGGCTCTCATACAATATAGCTGCGAAATTGGACTAAAGGTTTATGACACCCCTCTATGGTTTGTAAAGTGTTAACGACCCGTAAAGGAATTTTGGTCTGTTGACACTTTAGAAAGTCCTTCTTCTCTGATTCTCAGGGAACGAAACATGCTCTACGACTAGTAAACTAATCCATGACCCATCTGCATATTCGTAGAATAACATTCAAAATATTAGCCCCTCATTGGAATTATTCACGAAACCTCCTTCACGCCCCATAGAGTGTACTACCGCGCGTAAAGGGTCTCGTACTTCATCAAAAAGAGCAACTTCTGCATTTTCTTCCCAAAATCAAGGCCAACCATAGAATTTTGCAAATAAAACATAAAAACACATAAAACCGACTAACATCGCACTGAGAACACATAAAATTCAGACTTTTGAGCAACAAAAGTGCTATATTTTGAAAGCACGTCATAGAGAAGTTATATGCATTAGGAATATTGGAGCCTCAAGGTGCGGAGTTCACTACATATCAGTTAGATGAGATTGTCAGATAGTGGTGGCGGACTTACGAAGACACTAGACTAGTAGATGTTGTGTTGCTGACTGGGGTGCAGTTTATAGAGGCCTTTATGACTAGAGTTTTGCCTAGGGATTTTAGGGATAGACATCGGATCGGTTTGTAGTTAGTGATGGCGGACTTACGAAGACACTAGACTAGTAGATGTTGTGTTGCTGACTGGGGCGCAGTTTATAGAGGCCTTTATGACTAGAGTTTTGCCTAGGGATTTTAGGGATAGACATCGGATCGGTTTGTACGATTGGAGTAAAGGCCGATGACAATGACACAATACCAGGCTAGATTCCAGGAGTGGATTCATTACTTCGTAGGAGAATTGAGGCCACAGTTGAGGATGGGTGCGGATGCGCTGGTGACATAAGGCAAGTCTTATCTTGATATAGTTGATCATGCTTATTATCTGGAGTAGTTTAGTTGCAAGGCCCAAGAGGGCAGCAACAACATGCTAGGCGCAAGGGAGAGTTCAGTGGATCCCAGTCAGGTTTTAGGATACCAGGTGATAGGCCTTCGAGGAGGTTACCTGAGAGTTGGAGGCAGAGATATGAGAGCAGTACCTCGGCTTATTTGAGCCACTAGGTATGCTTTTATTTTTTACTTTTGCGGATAAAAATCCTGTTAGTGAGGGATATTGTATTGACCCTTTGGGTCATATCTATGTTCTGCAATTATTCAGTTGATTTGAGCATGTGTATGGCAACCTCGACCCATTTGTGACTGTTGAGACTATCGGTATGGTTATTGGTTGAGTTGATGGTGAATTATGTGGATTTCTGAGTAAACGAAAAGTTATAACTATAAAAATGAGTTTTCTAGTAAAGTCCTAACAAACGGCCTAAGAAGGGAATTCTGATTGTTCATTAGTTTCGGAATAGCCGAATTAGGCTAGGAGCGTGGTTGATCCAAGGTTTGCAGGTCCCGCTGTGGGTTTAAGTTAAAAATTGCAAATCTATTCAAGTGAAAGCAAAATAGTGATTTTCTATAAAAAAAAAAAGAAACTAGCTAAATGTGCTCGAAATGGGAATCTAATAGCGTGGTTAGCTTTGGAATGTCGAAAATAGCCGAAGATGGTCTTTCTTCAGATGGGGGGGCTTCCGGGTGCATTTTGACCCCCTCAGTTCTTTTAACTAAAATTGGCTGAAAAGTAGGACCCTCATTTTTCGTAGGATGCTCCATTGTAAAATTTCAACCACACTGTTGGATCCGAAATGTTGAAATCCATATGGTTGCACTATTTATTTGTGTATAATGGACATCGGGCGGGCCGAGAATGCCCTTGATAAATTTTGGAAATTGTTGGTGAAAACAGCATAAAGCCAACCCTCTGCATTCATGGAGGACATGGCTCTTTCATGTAAGGCCAGTGTGCCATAGGCACACATTCACAACTCCTTGGCCATATTTGTGGAGGCCGAACACATACTTGCCTCGTGTTTGCACCTAGCATGTCGCATTCATGGAGGCCAATGGTCACGCGGTGGCCTACCTATATAAGGCTGGTCACGAGCAGCCAAGGCCCCCATTTTAATCCAAGCATAACTTTCACTCCTTAACTCTGATTTTAGTGATTCAAAAGGCTATATTCTATTGAATTTTGCAAGATACTTCATGGAAATGTCAGATTCTAGTTTCAGCATGCATTTTGAGGTAAAATCCTTATTTTTCACTTGTTATGCATCATAAATGTGTGAAAACATTATATTACGATATCTCGGTCAATTCTCAATGAAATTAAGTAAAAGTTGGATCTAAGTTGTTCTATTCCTTGAGAACAATGTTGTGGTATGTTTGGATTTTGATAATTTGATGTATTTTTGTGAAATTTGACCAAGAACGTTTTGTAAGAAATGTTTTCCAGTAAGAAATGTAATCTCATTTTTTTGGCTATCTTTTGAGATCTGTTTTGGGCTTAACTTTTGGCTATGGACTCGGGGTGATGTGGAATAATTTTTTACAGAGAGTTTTTGGGAATTTCGGGTGTGGGCCCTATATTTCCCCATTTTAGGCGCATTTAATGTAATTTCACCCATTTTTTTAGACCTTACAGTCAAATCAACCGTATTGACCATATGATTCATATTTTAATGGTTGAGCAGCATCTGGAGGCGATAAAGAAGAGGAAGCTCGAGCAGACTGACCCGGAGTACGAGAAAATACCATCCAAGTAGGTTGGGCTTCTTTAAACCTTAGATTGAGTCGAAATGTATCCATGATTGAGCTAGAATATGTGAAAGTGTGTTGTTTATGTGCTGGGTTGCTGGGTATGTGTTGTGTATGGCAGGTTGTGCTCCATATGTGTAGTATATGACTATATTAGTTGCACCTATGGCATGAGCTAAGTTCTGACATTGTTGAACTATGGAAAGGCTTGGTAAAGGCTGAATATGGGATAATGCCCTGTGTACGTAGTCTCGCTTTACTCTTATCTGTATAAATGTGTAGCCTGATGCTACTGAGGTATGTTGGTTATGAGGCTATTTATGGATTATATATTGTAGGGTGGACTGATTCTAGTATAGATATGACTCAGCTTGGCTAGGTTGTTCCGGATACTTGTGATACAACTCTGACTATCTATGTTTGTACTGAGTACTTGTGGTTGAATAAATTGTGGAACACTTAGCTTTTGTTGGGAATGACTCTATATTGGTCTGTGACATATATACTTTAGTTTATAGTTGTTAATCATTGTGCACTTATTACCCTTACCTAACACTTAAGTTACCTACTATGTCTGCGAGAGGTGACTGCTATGCCTTGTTTGGACTTTGTGACTCTTCCTTGAGATACAATGTTGCTGGATCTCTAGTTAGACTAGTGAGTAGATGACTATTCGTATGCTTCGTAACTCGGATGACACACCCCGGGCTCCGAGATCCAACGACAATGTCTGAGAGTCAAAGTCCTGGGTGACGCTCCCCGCAGTTTGAGTCCCAGTGTCCACGTCTATGAATGTGAGTCCTACATGCCAATTCCGAGGTCTAAGGTCCGAGGTCTGAGCACCGGTCGATGACTTTTGGGTCGAGGAATCTATTGATTATTTGGGTCTGGGACCCTGTTGATTACTTTTGGGTACGGGACATTGTTGTTTACTCACTTTGGGTTAGGAACCAGTCGATTACTTTTGGGTCCAAGAGACTTGATGAGTGTAAAATTTACACTCAATTTCTTACTCTTTTCTTATGATTTTATGTGTTAATTTCATAAATTGAGGCTAATTATGCTTTGAATGGTGTATGTTTATAGTTCATATGTTGTAAATAGAGATTTGCTGGAAAGAATTGAAATTAGAGCTAAATTGGAGTAAAAATGAGCTAAATTGGAGAACTAGTGTACTTAGCATCATGTTACTCTCTGTGACCGTGGCCTTTCGGCCAACGAATGTGGAGCAGTGGAATATAATGAAGCGCAAACATGTTGAGTCAGATGAGTAGGCAATGCAGAAGGCAAATATTCTCCACGAATGAGAATGCTTGTCCACGAATGCAGAAGTTTAATGTAAGTTGACCTCCACGAATGCAGTCAAAGCTCCATGAACATAGAGTATTAAGGTGACTGGCATCAGGGAAGTTTTAGAATTTTACCATTTTAATCCCAATTCATAATATACACGCACCAGCCTCAACTCTTCATAATATTTAGACTTTTGATTCCTTCATCAGTGTTCATACGAATTGAGAGAGAAGAAACACACCTTAGATTAGATTTGGAGTTTTTGGTGATAATTTAGAGCAAGTTCTCTATAATTTCTTGAGTGGATTGAAGAGTGTGAGCTTTATTTATATTTATCTTTCACTCTTTCTTTCCTTGTTCTTCAATTTATAAATTGTAGATTTAATGAGTATTGGATGTTAATCTGTTTATGGGTATTGATTGATTATCCTTTTTTCATGCTTAGTTGATTATTTAATTACAAATCAAGTGGGTTTCTCCCTAAATTGCTTTGATTAGA
Organism: Solanum rostratum; assembly: GCA_029948455.1. Taxonomy (NCBI): domain Eukaryota; kingdom Viridiplantae; phylum Streptophyta; class Magnoliopsida; order Solanales; family Solanaceae; genus Solanum; species Solanum rostratum. The sequence goes on from CM057051.1 coordinate 56,714,407, forward strand.
TTCAATTAATTTATGGGATCATGCTTACCTTCTAGTTTAACTTATGATTTGAGGTCGCGAACTTAAATCTAGCTTAGATCTTAAATTATTATATGAAAATGTATAGTTGAAGTGGAGGGATTGTATGATGGTCATGGGTTTATGTGTTGAGTCCCTTAAACGGACTCAATGATCAAGGTTTTAGGAGTTTTGCTCATGAGTTGCTCAAGCCAGGCATGTCTTTGAGTGATTCGTGTATAGAAGTTGCAATGAGCTTTTGTGAAACATCATTACCGTCATAATTGAGATAGTGATTACAAGCAACCTAGCCTACCTATACAGTTTATTTGATGCTAAGTGTGATAGATCAATTCAGCTTTGATCAATTCCCATTTTTCATATCCTTGTTTCCTTTCTTGATTAATCCTTACCTCGTTTCCCTTAGGAGTAGTTGTTTGCTTAGTCCCCCCCCCCCCAATTTGTTAGTACTTGGTATTGGATTGAAATTAGTAGCTCATAGTTGTTAGTTGATTCAATCACCCCCATATTGTTCTCTGTGGTATTCAACCCTGACTCTTTTGTTGGGTTAATATGCTGATAATGATCATCCCTACTTCCATTAGTGATATAGGTTTGAACATCATCAAAAATGGCACCATTGCTGGGGAACAATTGGCATATTTAACTAATTTAGGACTTGTAGTTTATTAGTTTTTAGTTCAATTTGTGAATACTTGTTTTTGTTCTTTTTTGTTTTTGTTATATGGCTAATTGTGATGAATTCTCGCTTGATGTATAGGAGCCCTTTCTCTATCTCCTTCAGTGTGGAGGATTCGTGGTGAGCAAATTGGTGTTGAGGATATGAATGGAGAAATAAGTTTCATGAGTCAGGAATGGTGTGCGAGCTTATATATAAAAGTTTTCACTAAAGAGGCACAAAGAACCCAATTGCTATATATGGATGATGACTTTCGACAATTGTTTGCTATTAGAAGTTATGATTTATCCTACTATGAATGGAAAATAGGTAAATTGAAGGCTTCCTTGAGAAAGAGCAATCTAATAAGTGAGTCTCCTTGACCAATGGTCAACAAATATGAGGTGGACACTCAAGAGAAAGGAAAGTTCCTTAATGTTGAAGAAACGTTGGGTGAGTAAACGCCATCAAAGCCAATAATCATCTGACAGACCGATATTGAGGAAATGATACTAAAGTTGCAAGAAAAACCATGGAAATCATCAGTAGAAACTTTAGTTTATTTGAAGTTGAGAGTGTCACTTGCTTGAAGGCTGATAAGGATAAAGTCCAAGTGAACAAGGCCTCTTGATGCTCTCATTTCTACCCAACGAGCCTAAAAAAAGTTGATGTCAAGTTGGGTAGTAAATCCAAGTCCTCAAAGTGGAGAAACCGAAGAAAAATATTGGTGGTCTCTAATTATCCCCATGAACTCAACTGGAAGATTATCTTGAAATTGGGGAGAAGGTTTATCGCCTCAAAATGGATATACAAAAAGGGTGGTGAATCAATTTTTTTTAAACTTTGACTTCTCAATTTAAATTTTGTAATTTTTAATTTTTAGAATATTGTATATTCTGTTGATCTACTGATTGTGTGGATTCTCCATTTCTTGTTTTTTGGCTACTGACTGTCTGTGGATTTGTTGATTTTGTTTGTGGATTGTATTCTGTTGGATTTTGTTTATTTTTTTCGGCTGATTATTTGTGAGCGCTTAGTGAGTTATTAGTTGGTGGCATCCGAGTCTGATGGTGGAGTAAGGTCATGTCATCGGCTGGGGTCGGGAGTAAGAGGTAGGGGTGATAAGAAGAGCACAGGTTTATCTAAATTGAGGATAGGATCGTGGAATATAGGATCACTTACAAGGAAATCCATAGAGCTAGTAAAGTGTCTTAAGAGGAGACAAATTAATATAGTGTGTGTTTAGGAGACTAGATGGGTAGGGACCAAAGCTCGGGACAACGGTTCAAGTTATGGTACTCGGGTGGCTTTAGGGATAGAAATGGTGTAGGTATACTAGTAGACGAAGACCTTAGGTAATATGTGGTGGAAGTTAGGAGGTTTGATGATAGGATGATGTCTATTAAACTTGTGGTGGGTAAGCACGTAGTGACTGTAGTTAGTGTATATGCGCCTCAAGTGGGCCTAGATGAGGAAGTCAAGAGGCTCTTTTGGGAAGATTTGGATGAGGTGGTGAGAAGCATACCAGTGACAGAAAAACTTTTCATTGGGGGAGACTTTAATGGGCATATTGGGGCTACCACTAGCGGGTTTGAAAATGTCCATGGAGGTTTTGGTTTCGGGGAAAGAAATTGGGGTGGGACGTCTCTCTTAGATTTTGTCAAAGCCTTTGATTTAGTTATTGCTAACTCATGTTTCCAGAAGAGGGAAAATCACTTGATAACCTTTCAGAGTGTGGTAGCTAAAATTCAAATTTATTACCTGCTTCTCTGAAAGGGTCATAGAAGCCTTTGTAAGAATTGCAAATTTATTCTGAGTGAAAATATTTCCACTCAACATAGGCTTCTAGTGATGGATTTAGAGATTAAGAGAGAAAAGAAGAGGAAGGGTGTCTATGCCCAACCGAGGATTAGATGGGGAGGCTTGACTCCTGCCCTGTCTCGTGAGATGAAAGAAAAGTTGAGAAACTTAGAGGCTTGGAGTAGTGGTGCAAATGTGAATAATATGTGGGACACAACTGCTAGTTGCATTAGAAAGGTAGCTACCGAGATTCTAGGGGTTTCGAGAGGGACCTTCAATGGACGTCAGGGCAATTGGTGGTGAAATGAAAAAGTTCAAGGCAAAGTGAAAGCTAAGAAGGTGGCCTAACGAAGTGGTTGGAGTGTAGGGATGAGGATGAAAAGCAAATGCTTAAGGAGATCTATAAGGCGGCTAAGTCAGAAGCAAAAATGGTGGTGATGAGTGCTAAGACAACAGCGTTTGAGCGCCTATATGAGGAGCTAAGGGATAAAGGCGCGGACAAGAGAATCTATAGGCTTCCTCAAGAGAGAGAAAGGAAAGCTCGCGACTTAGACAAAATGAAGTGCATCAAGGATGAGGAGGGTGAGGTGTTGGTGGAGGAGACATCCATTAAACTAAGGTGGCAATCTTGCTTTCATAAACTCTTAAACAAAAAAGGAGATAGATATATTGAGTGGGGTAAGTTGGCAAACTCTGAAAGTCATCGAGATTTTGGTTACTGTAGGCGGTTCAGAGTTGAGGAGGTTGGAAGGGCTATTAGTAGGATGAAGAGAGGGAGGGAAATCGGACCTGATGAGATTTCGGTGGATTTTTGGAAGAACATGGTCAATGATGGCATAGAGTGGCTGACTAGACTGTTCAATGCTATATGAAGATTGTTAAGATGTCGGATGAATAGAGGAGGAGTACAATGGTTCCACTGTACAAGAACAAGGGTAATATTCAAAACTGTAATAATTACAGGGGTATCAAGTTGTTAAGTCACAGTATGAAGGTATGGGAGAGAGTAGTGGAGATGAAGGCGAGAAAAGTAGTGTCTATCTCAGAGAATCAGTTTGGATTCATGCCAGGGTGGTCAACTACTGAAGAATTCACCTTGTTCTAAGATTAGTGAAGAAATATAGGGAAAGAAAGAAGGACCTTCCTTCATATGGTGTTCATCGATCTCGAGAAGGCCTATGACAAAGTCCCGAGGGATGTCCTGTGGAGGTGTTTAGAGGTGAAAAGTGTCCCAATGGTGTATATTAGGGTGATAAAGGACAGGTACGGCGGAGCCAAAACTCGGGTGAGAACGGCGGGAGAAGACACAAAATATTTTCCTATTGAGATGGGACTTCATCAAGGATCTATGTTAAGCTCTTTTCTGTTTGCTTTGGTGATGGATGAGCTGATACGATCTATCCAGGAGGAAGTTCCATGGTGTATGCTATTTGCAGATGACATAGTACTAATTGATGAGACCCGAACCAAAGTTAATGATAGGTTGGAGGTTTGGAGACATGCCTTGGAGTCCAAAGGATTCAAACTAAGCAGGACAAAAATAGAATACTTGGAGTGCAAATTTAGTATTGAGAGGGATGAAGCAAACATTGATGTGAGGATTGCCACTCACCCTATCCCCAAGAGGGAAAGCTTTAAGTATCTGGGGTCCATTATCCAGAGTAATGGGGATATCGACGATGATGTCACACATCGTATTAGGGCAACATGGACAAAATGGAGGCGTGCCTTTGGAGTATTGTGTGATAAGAAGATACCACCTAAAATCAAAGGTAAGTTTTACGAAATGGCGGTTAGACCATCTTTGTTGTATGGGGTAAAGTGTTGGCCGATAAAGAATGCACATGTTCAGAAGATGCAGGTCACAGAGATGAGGATGCTGAGATCGATGTGTGGCCACGCCAGGAGTAATAAGATAAGGAATGAGACCATTCGGGAAAAGCTAGAGGTGGCCCCTATAGCTGACAAGATGAGGGAAGTGAGACTGCAATGGTTCGGACATGTGCTGAAAAGGAGTATCGATGCTCCTGTTAGGAGGTGCGAGAGGCTGGATTTGGGAGTTACACAGAGGGGTAGAGGTAGACTGAAGAAGTATTGGGGGGAGGTGATCAGACAAGACATGGTGAAACTTGATCTCACCGAGGACATGACCTTAGATAGGAAGGAGTGGAGGTCACGAATTAGAGTAGCAGGCTAATAGGTAGATAGGTAGGAGTTGTCTGGTGTGTCTCTGCCTATATATGTTAATTATTTCATATTTACTTGTTATCGTGCTTTTTGTTATTAATCGCTATTTTTGTTTACTTTCTCTCTCTCTCTCCTTTTCTGTTTTCCATATCTAGCTTTTTCTGCTTATGGGATTTGTGACGAGGTCCCCAGGAAACAGCCTCTCTACCTCTATGAGGTAGTGGCAAGGTCTGCATACATTCTACCCTCCCCGAACCCTACTTGTGAGATTCCACTGGATATGTTGTTGTTAATTTTTAGAATATCTACTAAATTTATAATTTTTTGTTTTGGCTAACCCTCACAATTTTTCAAGTCTTTAGTAGTGGTTTGTGTAGGTGTGAGAGTATAATGTTGATTGGAATTGAAGGTTTAGGTTGAAACACCATCAAAAATTGTAAGAGGATGAATCTGGACCCTTTTGACCGCACTTTTGGGCCCAAGCATCGCCCATTGCTAAAGGGAGGGCTGAATAATAGGGCCTGAGACCACCCAAAGTTCCATAAACTGGCCCAAGTCTGGCACCCTACTTGAACTCCGCGAGTGGAAGTCAACTTTGTTGACTCTCCATAGACGCGCCCTATTGTCCACAAAAGCGGAGCATGAGAAGGACTTAATGAGGTGCAGATACACCTACTTGTCTCACATTTTTAGAAGAAAAAAAAGCACGAGTGAAAGATAAAATTATTGCTCATCAATTTCTTTCAACTCGGGATTTCAAGGAAAATAATCAAGTGTTTTCCTTCATCCTTTTTGTTCTTAATCTTGAGGTATGTCCACCCTAATCCTTCTCCATTCTTGTTCATCAATGTGAACCTGTGGTACCATGGAAATGCCTTGATGAAATGGTGATGTTAATTGCTATATCTTTTCTACCATGATGCTTAAATTGTGAAGTTGTGCTAGCCTTCTCCATTGATGTGTTCTTAGGTTAAAGTTATGATGTTGTGGTGCCTCACCTCTAGGCGTGTTTAGGAATCAATTCTTGTGCTTAATTTGTGTAACAATTGATTAAATTGTGGTGTTAATTTTTGTGTGTTGTTTGGGGAACAATGGTATGGTTTTGGGGCGATCTTTCTTCTATAATGGAGATTCCTATCATAGTTGGCTTACTTGAAATTAGAACATTGGATATCTGAATATGAAGACTTTCCAGGGTTAAGACACCTTCAAAATCCCAAGGTTATATATCAATTATTATTAAAATAGTTGTCTTCCTGAGTTTCAGTTGGTGTAATAGCCCAACGTGCAGTTTCACTCTTTTGCTCAATTATAATCGCAAATATTGTGGAAAAAACTATCGCAGAAAATTCCAGTAAAAAGGCAACGGGTTTTGATAACGTCGACAGCTGAATGTTTCGATCTGGTTCGATTCATGATCGCATCTGCAAACCTTATCCCGTGGGCTTTAGCGGACATTTTTCATTCTTCACCCGGTCCTTAAACGGTCAGATGAATGAACCACCGGGAGCTCGTATGAGAGTTGGTTTGACTATATCACTGGCAGTTCCCGGGAAGGTTCTCTCGATCCGGCCAAAAAATAGAGTTCCTTAGAAAAAAGAGATAGAAAGAGATACTAAATAAAATCAGAATCCAAATAAATAGATTAATAAACCGGTATTTTCTCTTTGAACGCGTATGACCGCCCTCGAGGAGGACCCCTTCTGTGCGACCAGATATCCATACAATATGCATAGGATTCGACGGGTGATCGGGTCTTAGAATCCTCAGGAAAGTGTAAGCACCTATATTTGAAAATGAATTGGTTATCCATAAAGAGAAAGAAAGTTTTCTTCTATTTCCGCTTCTTGCTCTTCCAATTCAGAAAGACTTGTCGGAAATCGCCGGTTGGGTTGGTCCGACCAAGAAAGGCATGGGACTTTTGGGCATTGCTTGGGTCGAGCTAGGCTACCTAGTGATTTACAAGCACCCTCACTGCACACTTTCAGCTTATCGAGTTATCAAGATGAACTGCCTTCTGTAAGGAGCTTGAATCGTTCATTTACTCTAAGTCTTATTACCGACGCGATGGATTGTCACTTCTACTTGAACCGTTCAACGAGCGTTGGAGCAGTAGGCTTGAGTTATAGTCCGTATCCCGTACTACTTGTCTGGAGTAGGAAAGAGTGTGATCTCAGTTTCCTAGCAAGTCAAAGGGAGACCACGAGGGTCTTCCTTATGGGTCAACTGGAAATTGTAGAACTGTAGCTGCTCTCGAAATCGGTCGGTAGGTCCTTCCTCTATTTCAAGAGTTCTAGTACTTGCATTGTGGTCCGTCTTTGTGAAATTGTTGCTGTAAAAGTGTGCATATTACATGTTTGATGAAATGACCCTTAGAACATCGAAAAACTTATGATGGATACCAATTGTTCTCCAGGAACGTGGTCATTATTCAGCGAATGCGAAATTCTGGAAACTCTTTGCTCTTTGTGAATACAAATAACCTCCTGCGAATGCAGAGCTTAGAGTGTCTTGAACTCTGCAGATGCGCCTGTGTGGCTGCGAACATGGAGTACAAGTTGTTCACTGTTCAAAAACAGCATTTCTTCACTATCAACCCAGACCTTTTTCCATTGATTTGTTTTGCTTAAATGCTTCCTAACGTATGGTTTAAAATGTCTATAAGAGGTGTTTATCATGTTGGCTTTGATTATAGGTCCAATTGGTGATAATTTGGAACATAAAAACACACTCCATGACGCTGAAATCCTCCTAGAGTTGGGTGAAGATGAATGTGTTGATCAAAGCAGATTCATATCAACCCAATGTGACTAAAACTATGATGAGTTCTTGGGCTAGATAGTTATTCGAGAAAAGGGGATTTGCTTGGACAAAGTAGAGGAGAAGATGCTGGACTTTTTTGGTCGGCTTCAAACTTTAGGTTGGCAGTGCTTTGCTGACGAATCTATCAAGGCCAACCATACCATAGTACCTGAGTTATATGTTAATGCTTCGGAGACTAACTTTGGAGAGCTAGTGGCTACCATGGTCCGTAGAGTGAGAGTTGATTCAAGTCCTGCCACAATCAATGTTAATTATGGGTTGTCAGATATGGATAACTGAGTGTATAGAGAGAGATTTCGCACTTAGTGGTTGGTAGAAAAGTCGCACGATAGAGTTCCTTAGGATTAATTCACTAGCATAAAGGAGTTGATTCATATTGAGTTCATGATGGAAGCCAAATGTTGTTTTTCCATCATTTGTGCCAGAGTCATCCCCTCCATATATAATAAAGAGGTGACTTTTGACTATGCACTTGTCATAGTCGCTCTCTTTGACGGTCTTCAGGTTAATGTTGGACAGTTGATAGTGGATCTGATAGCTGAGGTGGCCCAAGGGAGGGCCAAGAGCTTAGTATACCCCTCATTAATCACCATATTATGCTATGAGGCAGGGGACTCTACCTAGCTGATGGATGAGGAAATTAGGCAACTTGTTGCCAGACTTCCCCCAGGCCCACCAGGAGCTACATCAGATGATCAACCTTCACTTGCTTCCATTACAGCCACCTAGAGAGTGATAAGTGACCGGCTTGAACAAATGATCAAAGACAGGAGCACATGGGTCGAAGGTAGAGGAAGATAGAGCAGCAACAGAGGAAGTTTAGGGAGCATGAAAAGAAGAAGAGTAGATTCCTGAACAAGATGATGAGCAAGCTAAGGTAGCTATGTGAGTCCAGTTCTTTAGATCTTGATGATGTGTAGAGCATCTCTGTGAGTTCGAGTGCCAAGGTTCAAGGAGTCCCACATATTCTTTTCTATTTTGTGGAATACTGTGAGGACACATTACCATTTTTAGTTGGGGGTGCTCCTATGATTGATTTTATTTTATTGTATATTTCTGACTCTTAGATTTTTGTCTTGTATATTCTTGATTTATCCTTATCTTTAGATTCTTGATTTTTGGTATTGATGTGCCCTTGCTGGGCTTGATTTATTTTGATTATAGTATGCCCTTGTCAGGATTGTTTATAATGTGTTCAGGATTAGTTGTTTTAGTTAGATTTGGTAGCTTCATGATTTTTATTTTTGTTTTAGTTGGTGTGCATAATCGACAATTCCTGATGATGGATTGAGTGATGACATTCTTAAGGGTAAATCGTCGATTGAGTATGTGAGTTCATGAGTTGATTGTTATCTCCGATGAATTCTGAGTAGCCATTGACTCTTGTCGGAGCTAATTGAGAGATTGTGACTAGTTTGGTATCAATAGATTTAGTCAAGTGTTGTGGATTATGAAAAAGGCACACCCCTCCTATTTTTGGTTTTGAATAGTTTTGGAATGATTTTGAGACTATACTTTTACTCTTTTTATGAATCTCACTTGTTAGATGGATATATTTTGAAAAATAAGTCCCTCATGCTTGACTTGAGAGTGACATTGAATCTTTCGAGATTGATTTCAATGTCATTGTGTGGTGAGTTTTTGTTTTGTTCCTTGTGTTCACTTGTGTCAACAAGAACTTGCCCATGTAGTCTTGAAATGTTTGTTTCATGGATTTTGGTTGGAAAAATGAACTAAGGCATTTTTTGCATTTATTTTATCCCTAGTGTCCCTTTATGAGCCTAATACTTTCTTATTGGCAACCCAAATTACAAGCCTTGGCCTTTTTTGAAAAGATAATATTCTTTTGAACCTATGTCCCTCCTTAAGCTTGAGTATTAGTGACAATTGAGTATTTAAGCCTAAGTTGAGGGTAATGTAGAAAGATGAGGAAGGATGAGTACCACTTGGAGGCTTGTTAAGAAAAAGAGCAAAAGAAAGAAAAAGGAAAGAATGACGAACGGAGGAAAGAAAAGAAAAGAGTGCTTTCAAAAATGAAAAGAACAAAAAGTTCTTGAACAAAGAATCCTCCACAAAGTTGAATATGGTTGCAAATGGGACATCAAAGTTAAAAAGGAAAAACTGAAAGGTGCATTGGTGTGAATTGTGAAGAAAAGAGTGGAAAGTTGAAAATAAATGGATGTCATGTGTAGGGTTTGAAGAGGGTTAGTCACTATTTTCCAAATTGTATCCTACCCTACTCCTAAGCCTACATTATAAGCCAAAAAATCCCTTTGGGATTTCTAAATAAATGAAATTGAGCCAATATTGAGTGAAAATATAGGCAAGCCTATGGCGTGACATTTGTGTGTATGAGATGTTCTTTCGTTGAGTGTAAGTGTTCGAGTCCTCATCCCTTGTTCATTGTATATATTTATGTGTTTTGAGGACTTTCTTTCATTTTATGAGGACATGAAAATTGAAATGGATTGGTGATATTGATGCTTTTCAAGGTTTAGTCAAGTAGACTTGTTTAGTTGACTAGGAGTTTAAGTTATTTCTTAAGAACTTGTGTTGTTGCTTGATCATTCTTGGAAGTTGAATTTGAATTTAAAAATGAGCTTTTGAAAGTGAGAGAGTTATTTGACAGACATTCACATACTTGTGCTAATTGTTGGTACAAACCATTGTCATGGTCATGGTTTTAATTGTTGGAAGTGAATTGGGATTGTGTGTTTTAAGTTGATAGCCTCTTGAAGTGAATTGGGATTGTGTGCTTAAGTTGATAGCCTCTTGAGTTTGGTTTTGTTTTGCTTGAGGACAAGTGATAAGTGTACAATTTACACTCATTTCTTACTCTTTTTCTTATGATTTTGTGTTGTTAATCCTATAACTTGGGGCTAATTATGTTATGACTGGCGTATGTTTCAGGTACATATGGTTTAGAATTAGCTTTGTTAGAATGAATTGAAATTGAAGCTGAAGTGGAGCCAATAAAAGTTGAAACTGTGCAAAATAGTACCTGGCAACATTGCTCTTCGCAATGCGGTCTTCAGGGCGCGAACGCGGAGCAGTGGATCTAGAAAGGGCATGAACGCGCTCAACACTAGCGCATAGGCAGAGCAAAACGTGATCATTGTCTGTGATCACGGAACACTTAAGCGCGAATGCAGAAGGGTTAGAGACAAGTGACCTCCGTGAACGCCGAGCAATTCGGCAACCAGCGTGAGGGCAGATTTGTAAATGCACCATTTCAATCCTAATTCTCACATACACGCACTCCCAGCTCTTGATCTTCATACTGTTGATTTCTGAAAATAGAATACACACATTCTTAAAGAAGAACACACCTTAGTGTGCATTTTAGTTTAGGGTGAGGATTTAGAGCAAGTTTTCTACAAATTCTTGAGTGGATTGAAGAGTGGGTTTCACTTGTATTTATCTTCCGCTCACTCTTTCTTTCGTTGTTCTTGAGTGCTTAATTTGTATATTTAATTGAGCTTAGATTACAATTTGTATATGGGTCTTGATGATTACTATTGCTTCCATGCTTAGTTGAAGATTTACTTGCAAAATCAAGTGGGTTCCTCCCAAATTGCTTTGATTGTTTGATTTAATTTGTGGGTTTATGCATATCTTCATGTATACTTTTAGATTTGAGGTCACGAACTTGAATTTAGCTTAGATTTTCAATTATTGCTTTAGCGAGTGTAATTGAAGTGCAGGGTTGCATGATAGTCATGGTTTATGTGTTGAGAGCCTAAAGGACTCAACAGCTAAGGACTTGGGAGTTTTTCTTTGAAGTGCTCAAGTCAAGCGTGTCTTTGAGTGGCTCGCGTAAGAGGTCGTAATTGCCTCTTGTGAAACATCACCTTCATCCTACACGAGGGGTTATAACAAGCAATGAGGGGTTATTACGAGCAACCTAACCTACCTATAGAGTTAATTTGATACTAAGTATGATGGATCTATTGAGTTTTGATCGATTCCCATATCCCTTATCCTCGCTTCCTTGCTTGATTAATCCTTGCTTAATTGTCCCTTAGGAATATTTTTAGCTTAGTTTTCCTCCCCATTTAGTTAGAATTCTTGCTTGGTATTCGCTTGTCAAGTTAAAAACCAGTAGCCATAGGTCCTTGATCTACTCAATCACCGCCACAATATTACCTGTAGGATTTGACCCCGACCTCTAAAGTTGGGTTATTATGTTGATGTTGATCACCCCTACTTTCTTCAAGTAACTGGGTTGAGCAACATTAAAATGGCATCGTTGTCGGGGAAGAATAGGCGTATTGAGTTGATTTAGGACTTGTAGTTTACTCTTTTTTTCATTTGATTAGTGAGTAATTCTTTTTGTTTTTCTTGTTGTTATATTATAGATAATTGTGATGAAAGCTTGCTTGATGAATGTCAGCCCTTTTTCTATCTCCTTCAGAGTATTGCACTTCGTGGTGAGCAAAATGGTGTTGAGGATATGAACAGGGACAAGAGTGTCGTGAGTCAAGATTGGCTCACGGACTTGAGTCTTAGACTTGCCAAAGAAATGGCCCAAAGGCACCAATTTCTCAACATGAGGAATGATCTTAAGAGCTTGCTTGTTACTAGAGGTTATGAGCTGGACCGTTTGGAATGGGAAGTTGATGTTTTAGAGGTTGACTTAAAGCTAAGAAACAGAGTAAGTGAGGTTTTTAGTTCATTGGTGATCAACCATGAATTGGAATCTCAAGAAAAAAGAGTGGTGCTTGATGTGGAAGAAATATGGGGCCAATGAATGTCATCAAGGCCAATAATCATCTAAGAGGCCAAGGTTGAGGCGATGACACTAAAGTTGCAAAAAAAGGCCATGGAAATCTTAAATGGCAACTTTAGTTCATCTGATGTTGGGGGTGTTTCCTACTTGGAGGTCATAAAATGTGAAGTTCAATTTGAAGAAGGCCTCTTGACACTCCCATCTACCCATCTAGCCAAAAAGGAAAGTTGATGTTAGGTTGGATAGACAATTCAAGTCCTCAAAGTGGAGAGACCAGTGCAAGATGTTGGTGGTCTCTCACCACCAACCCCATGAGCTCAAATAGAAAATCATCTTGGAATTGGGGAAAAGATTCACCGCCTCAAAATGGAAACATAAATGAGTGGTGAATCAAATTTTGTTCATATTTTAATAAATTCTTGTATTTTAAAATTTTTAGAGTAGCTTCTTAATTTTGGTTTTTTATTTTTAGCTAACCTTCACAATCTTCAAGATGATTGGAGTTGAGAAAATTGGTGGAAACACCAACAAAAATGGCAAACGGATGAACCAGGTTCTCTTTAACCGCACTTTGAGGCCAAGGCATCGCCCATTAGTGAAGGGCGGATCACTGAACTTGTAGAAACTTGGCCCAGGTCTAGTAGCACTCAGCAAAGCTCCATGAAGGAGGTCTAGTTCCACGAACGCAAAGTGTGAACTCGGCAAAGTGGCGCGAAAAGTCTGCGAAGGTGGAGATCTGAGGGGTGCAGTTAAATGAAAAGACAATCGCTTGTGACTTTCTCTCTTAACCTCAAAAAAAAGAGAGCACCGTGAAAGGTAATCACTGTCAACAATTCCTTTCAACTCAAAATTCAAAGTTCTTAAGTTCTCTTCTCCTTCCTCGTTTTTGGGTTCTCCACTTTAAGGTATATTCCTCTAAACCCTCCTCCATTCTTCTTCATTGACAAGTTGGGAATTGCCATGAAAATGGCTTGGCAGTGGTAAAAGATAAGTGTAATTTTTTCTATCATGTTGCTACCCTGCCATTGTTATGACCTCTTTCCTCATTCTTTATGTTCTTAACTTAAATATGTGTTTCTGTGGCGTCCCACGTGAGGGTGTTGTAGGAGCCAAATCTTGTGCTTAATTTGTTGAAAATTACATGAATCATATTCCAAACTTTTGAGTGTCGTTTGGGGAGTGATTATTTACTATTGGGGATAGAAAGGGGGATAATATTTTGTTTAAATTTTTATGCAAGCGTGTGTTTCCCACCTGTTTGTGAAAATGTCCCTGCAAAATTTGAAGATGGTGACAGCTATTATCCGCGAATGCAGACATTATGTCGTGATCGCGATGATTCTAGAAATTTTCGGCTCTTCGCGAATGTGGATAACTTCCAGCGAACACAGAAGCCTAGAGTTAATGAAACTACGCAATCGCGCTAGTGTGGTCGCGAATGTAGAAAGTAGTTAGCCACTGCTCAAAAAAAGCGTGTTTCACCGCCTGATCAAAACTTTTTCTAATTAATTCTCCGTGCTTAAATGCTTTCTAAATGAATGATTTAAATATCTATAAGATTTTTCATCATGTTGGTTTTGAATTGTAGGTTTGATTGGGTAAACACGAATCCCGACAACACATTTCATGAGGCTAAAATCACCCCAGAAGGAGAAGAAGAAGTCTCCTTTTATCAAGCCCGATTTCTCTCAGCCAAATGTGCTCAAAAATATGATAAGTATTTGGGCCAACCCGTGATAAGAGAGAGAGGGATTTTTTGGACAAGGTGGAGGAAAAGATGCTGAATTTCTTTGGTCGGCTTCTGACTTCAGGTTGGCTAGCTTTGCTGATGAACCTATAAAAGCCAAGCACACCATAGTAGCCAAGTTCTATGTTAATGCCTTGGAAACAAACTTTGGAGAGGAGATAGTACCATGATCAGGGGAGTGAGAGTTGATTTCAGCTTCGCGATTATCAATGCTATCTATGGACTCTGGATGCTGACAACAGAGGGTACAAGAAGAGATATCAAGAGTTGGGCACTTAGTGGTTGGTAGACAAGTTGCATGATGGAGTTCCTCTGGAGTGGTTCACTTCACATAAAGTTATTGACTCACATGAGTTAACGGTGGAAGCTAGATTTTATCTTTCCATCATTTCTGCTCGAGTCATTCTCTTTACACATGATACGAAGGTGACTCTCGACCATGCACTTATTATAGCTGCCATCTTGGATGGTTTTGAGTTAATGTCGGACAGATCATAGTTGACCAGATTGCAGAAGTGGCCCATGGGAGGGCGAAGAGCTTAGTATACCCCACTTTGATTTCCAGACTATGTTGTGAGGCAGGGGTGTCTGTCCTACCACTGATAAGGAGAAAAAGCCAACCAAGGACATGTGGCCAAGGGGACAGAAAAATAGACGGAATGATATTTTAGATCCCTCTTTTGGGAAGTTTGAAGAGCAAGGATCAGAGGCTGGGGGGGTCTTCTTTAGAAGCTGCAAGTCCTTCAGTTTCTTTAGGACCACTTCAGTTTGGCCCTCCTACTATAAGATACTTGTCCTCCTGAATTCATTGGTTGAATGAGCAGATCAGGTAGCTTGTTGCAGGCCTTCCTATAAGATTTCCAGGAGCTACAGCAGATGATCAGCCTACACTTGCAACAGTTGCAGCCGCTCAGAGAGCTATAAGTGACCGGCTTGAGCACATGAGCTGGAGGTAGGGAAAGATAGAGCGAAGGCAGAAGAAGCTCAAGGAGCATGAATAGAAGAAGAGCAGATTCATGAACAAGATGATGGGAAAGCTGAGGCAGCTCTGTGGGTCTAAATCTTTAGATATTGATAATGAGTTGACCATCTCTTCGGACTCGAGTGCTGAGTGATTATTTTAGGGAGTCCCTTGTATTCTCTTCTATTTTGTGATTATGTTGTGAGGACACAGCACCATATTTGGTTGGGGGTGCTCCTATGACTTGATTTTGATTATGACTCTTGGTTTCTATTTTGTATACTCTGGATTTGTTAGTACTTGTAGACTCTTGCTTTCTTTGTATTGGTGATGTGCCCTTGTCGGGCTTGATTTTAATTGATTATGATATGTCCTTGATAGGCTTGTATATATTGTGCTTGGATTTATCTGGTTTAGTAGATTTGGCAGCTTCTTATTTTTCTTTTTAATGGTGTGTATAATCGACAGTTGCCGATGATGGATTGAGTGACGACATTCTTAAGGGAAATTTGTCGATTGGGTATGTGAGTGCATGAGTAGAATATGGTATTTGGTGAAGTATGAGTAGCCATTGACTCTTGTTGGAGCTATACATTGGGATTGTGACTTGTTTAATACTAAAAAAGTTAGTTAAGTGATGTAGATTGCAATAAAGACATACCCCTCCAATTTTTGAAAGTTAAATGGTTTGGGATGATATTAAGATGTCACTTTGACTCTTTTGGTGACTCTTACTTTCTAGATGGATATATGTGAAAAAAATGAGTCCTTGGTGCTTAACTTGTGAGTTATATTAATCTATTCCTATTTAATTTGCATGTCATGTGTGTTGTGAGTTTTTGTTTTGTCTTTTGTGTGCACTTGTGTCACCTAGAACTTGTCTTGTTGATCTTGAAATGTTGGACTTCATAAACTTTGGTTGAAAAAATGATCTTAGGCAGTCTTTGGTTTGAATTGAGTCCACCTAGCCTAAATGGCCACCAAAGGTCTTGATTTTATCCCTAGTGTCCCTTTGAGTCTAATCCTTTCTATTGGCAACCTAAATTACAAGCCTTGAACCTTTTTGAAAAAGATATCCCTCTTTTGAATCCTTGAGTTCTTCATGTTTGTGACAATTGAGATTTTAAGCCTAAGTTAGGGGTGATGTAGGAGAAAAAGGAAGGGTGTCTACCACTTGGAGGCTTGTTAAGAGAAAAAAGAAAAGAAAAATAAATGGAGAAAAGAAAGGAAAAGAAAAGGAGTGCTTTCAAAATTAAAGAAATGAAGAAAAAGCGCTTGAATAAAAAGAATCCTCCAAAATGTTGAAAATGGCTGCAAGTGCACCTAAATGAAAAAGAAGGGTTAAATGCATATTGGTGTGAAATGTGAAAAGGAAAAGTGGAAAAGATGGAAAAGATGAATGTTGTCTGTGGGACGTAAGGAGGGTTAGTCAATATTGTCCAAGTTGTATCCTACTCTAATGCTGAGCCTACACTACAAGCCTAGAAAGCCCTTTGAGATATCCAACCATATGAAGTTGAGCCAATGTTGATTGAAAATAGAGGCAAGCCTATGGTGTGATATTTGTGTGCACAAGATGTTCTTTTATGAGTGTGAGTGTTTGAGTCTTTGTCCCTTGTTCATTGTATATACTTGTGAGTGTTTTGGGGTCTTTCTTCCTTTTTTGTGAGGATACTCAGGTTGACATGGATTGGTAATAATGATGTTTTTCTAAGTTTGAGTCAAGTGGAACTTATTAGTTGACTAGGAGTTTGAGTCACTCCATTAGAATTTGTGTTGTCACTTGGTCATCCTTGGAAGTTGTTTTGAATTGAAAAATATGCTTTTGAAAAGTGGGGGAGTTACTTGATAGGCATCCACATACTTGTGCTAATTGTTGGTACCAATCATTATCATGATCATGATTTAGTTATTTAAAGTTAGTTTGGATTGTGTGCTTAAATTGCTAGCCTCTTGAGTTTGGTTTTGTTTTGCTTGATCACAAGCAAAGTCTTAAGTTGGAGGTGTTGATGAGTGTACAATTCACACTCATTTCTTACTTTTTTTCTTATGATTTTGTGTTGTTAATCATATAACTTGGAGCTAATTATGCTTTGAATGGTGTATGTTTCAAGTACACATGGTTTAGAATTGGCTTTATTGGAAAGAATTGAAGTTAAAACTGAATTGGAGCCAATAGGAGCTGAAACTGTGCAATATAGTACCTGGCAATATTGCTCACTGCCAACGTAGTCTTCAGGCGCGAAGCAGAGCAGTTGATCTGAAAAGGGCATGAACTCATTTAGCACTGATGCATAGGTAGAGCAAAAGGAGAACATTGTCTGCAATTGCGGAACACTTAAGCGCGAACATGGAAGGGTTAGAGAAAGTTGACCTCCACGAACACGGTCAAAGATCCACAAACATGGAGCAATTAGGTGACCAGCATCAGGGCAAATTTGTAAATGCACCATTTCAACCCCAATTATCATATACACGCACTCCCAGCCCTTGTTCTTCATACTATTGATTTCTTAAAATAGAATACACACATTCTTGAAGAAGAACACACCTTAGTGTAGAATTTATTTTAGGGTGAGGATTTTAAGCAAGTTTTCTATAGATTCTTGAGTGGATTGAAGAGTGTGAGCTTCACTTGTATTTTATCTTTCACTCACTCTTTCTTTCCTTATCCTTGAATGCTTGGTTTGTAGATTTAGTTGAGCTTGGATCATAATTTGTGTATGGGTCTTGATTATAACTCTTGCTTTCATGCTTAGAAGAAGATTTACTTGCAAAATCAAGTGGATTCCTCCCAAATTTCCTTGATTATTTGAATTAATTTATGGATTCATGCATATCTTCATGTATAACTTTAGATTTAAGGTCGCAAACTTGAATCTAGCTTAGATCTTCAATTATTGCTTTAGCGAGTGTAGTTGAATTGGAGGGTTGCATGATAGTCATAGGTTTATGTGTTGAGATACTTAAAAGGGACTTAATGGCTAAGGTCTTGGGAGTTTTGCTTTGAGGTGCTCAAGTCAAGCGTGTCTTTGAGTGCCTCACGTAAGAGGTCATAGTTGGCTCTTTCGAAACATCAGCTTCATCATAGCTGAGGGGTGATTACAAGCAACCTAGCCTACCCATAGAGTTAATTTGATGCTAAGTATGATGGCTTGATTGTGTTTTGATTGATTCCCATATCCCCTATCCTCGCTTCCTTTCTTGATTAATCCTTGCCCAATTGTCCCTTAGAAGTAGTTGTTAGCTTAGTTTTCTCCCCATTTAGTTAAAATTCTTTCTTGGTATTCGCTTGTTGAGTCAAAATCTAGTAGTCATAGGTCCTTGATCTACTCAATCGCTGCCACACTGTTCCTTGTGGGATTCGATCCCCACCTCTAAAGTTGGGTTATTATGCTGATGACGACCGCCTCTATTTCCCTTGAGTAGCCGGTTGAGCGACATCAACAAGCAAAGTCTTATGTTAGGAGTGTTGATGAGTGTATAATTTACACTTTTTTCTTATGATTTTTTGTTCTTAATTTCATAAACTGAGACTAATTATGCTTTGAATGGTGTATGTTTCAAGTACATATGTTGTAAATAGAGAATTGCTAGTAAGAATTGAAATTGGAGCTTAATTGGAGTAAAAAGGAGTTGAATTGGAGAACTAGTGTACCTGACATTATATTACTCTCCACAAATGCGGAGCAGTGGAATACAATAAAGCGTGAACACGCTAATCAGGCGTGTAAGCAGAGCAGAAGGCAAATATTCTCCGTAAATATGAACTGCTTGTTCGTGAATGTGGAGATTTAATGTAAGTTGACCTCTGCGAATGCAGTCAAAGCTCCACAAACACGGAGTATTAAGGAGACTCTGGGGCAGTTTCAGAATTTCACCATTTTAATCCCAATTAGAATATACACGCACTCCCAGCCCCAGTTCTTCATACTTTTTAGACTTTTGATTCTTTCACCAGTGTTTATACGAATTGAGAGAGAAGATACACACCTTATTAGATTTTGAGTTTTGGGTGAGGATTTAGAGAAAGTTCTCTACAATTTCTTTAGTGGATTGAAAAGTGTGATTTTATTTGTATTTATCTTTCACTCACTCTTTCTTTCCTTGTTCTTTAATTCATAAATTGTAGATTTCATAGTATTGGATCTTAATTTGTTTATGAGTATTGATTGATTCTCTCGCTTTTATGCTTAGTTGATTATTTACTTGCAAATCAAGTGGGTTTCTCCCGAAATTTCTTTGATTGGATTCAAATGATTTATGGGCTCATGCTTACCTTCATGTTTAGCTTATGATTTGAGGTCGTGAACTTGAGTCTATCTTAGATCTTCAACTATTACATGAAAATATGTAGTTGAAGTGCAGAGTTTATATGATGGTCATGGGTTCATTTGTTGAGTGCCTTAAACGGACTCAACTACTAAGGTTTTAGGAGTTTTTCTCATGAGTTGCTCAAGTAGGACGTATATTTAAGTGATTCACGTATAGAGGTTGTAATAAGCTCTTGTGAAAGATTATTACCATTGTAATTGAAGTAGTTATTACAAGCAACCTAGCCTACCCATAGAGTTTATTTGATGCTAAGTGTGATGGAGTGATTGAGCTTTGATTGATTCCCATATTCCCTATCCTTGCTCCCTTGCTTGATTAATCCTTAGCCCGTTTCCCGTAGGAGTAATTGTTATCTTAGTTTCCCCCTCCCAATTTGTTAGTACTTGTTGTTATTCGCTTGTTGGATTGAAATTAGTAGCTCTAGTCCTTTGTTGATTCAATCGTCCTCATATTGTTCCTTGTGGGATTTGACCCCTACTATTTTGTTGAGTTAATATGATGATAACGATTGTGCCTACTTCCATTAGTATTGTAGATTTGAACGTCATCAACCCCGTCGATTACTTACTTTGGGTCTGGGGCCCTTTCGATTACTTTTGGGTCCGGGACCCTGTCGATTACTTTTGGGTCTAGGACCCTGTTGGTACTTGGTTCTGGGACCATGTTAATTATTCTTAGGTCTGAGACCCTTTTGATTGCTCTGAGGTCAGGGACCCGGTTGATTATCCTTGGTTTCATACACCTATACACACTCTGATTGTGTGTGAGTGTACCCTCTAGGCTTATGGGAGCTTAGGGGGAGTACATGTATAGACATTAGAACAACACTATACCGTAGTCCAGTGATAGTTGTGTTGTGGGCCTACTCAGGTTTCGTCACATCATCTGGGTTGTTCAGTTGGGAGTTTGATGGTTCTCATAACATTTTTATTCCTTTATCTGAGTTTCGATTTGCTAGTCATACTATAATTCTCTATATTTGAGCATTTTCTACTTACAGTATTTCACTCAGTCAGTTGATAATGCCTACTGTGTGCCTTTTATCGGTACTCACCCCTACATTTTTGCATCTTCTAATGGTGCATGTCTAGGTACTAGTCGTGGTTGCTGAGTTAGGCGTCTGTGAGCGTTTCAAGAGACCTTGGTGAGCATCAGCAACTTTAGATACTCTACTGTAACACCCCAACTTTTTTTTACTAAGGTTGAGTCATCCTTCATATTATAGGATCAATTCATAAGTATTTAAAGTATATTAGATGTGATTTAGAGTTATAATTGATCTTTTACATCAAGCCAAGTCCAAAGAATTTCTAGTGACTAAGTTTTCATATGAGTTGATGGAAGGGTCAACTTCAAATGACCATATCTCCTAAATTATAATGAGTTAGGTGACCCATAATATATCACATTAAAGATCTTTGAATTATCTTTCCAACGCATCTTATTTCGCGTTAAACGGAGTTCGGAGTAGAGAGTTATGACCATTTTACTGGAGAACTGCAGAGCTGTCTAAAGGTCCGCGACGCGGACCTATCGCGAACCCTTTCTGGATAAGCTAACCGACATTCTTTTATTTTATTTTGAGGGTACTTTTACCCTAAAGCCTTTGGGGGTCTATTTAAGGTCCCAAAACGCATAATACGTCAGTTTCATAAGTCAAAACCCTCTCTTTCATTCCTAAACATAAAACGCTCAAGAATCATCAAGAAAGTCATCAAGTTAGGATTAACTTTCAAGATTCTTCATCAAGGTGAGTTATTCTTCATAAGATTTAAGCTAATTTCTCTATCTATTCATGAAATCCCTAATAGAATATTAAATCCTAACCTAGGGTTTCAAGAAAGCAAATTCAAGAATCCCAAGAAAGGATTCCTTGATTCTTCTCTCCATGGATTAGGGTTCTTTATCAAGAAACTCTAAAGATTTTGAGTCAAGAAGTCAAGAATCAAAAAAGAAGTTCTTCAACAATGTCTTTCCAAGTTCTTCCATTCTAAAAGAACTATCGAGGTTGAGGATTTTCTCCAAGAAACGATTATTCATCAAATTTTGATTGTAATATCAAATTTCCAGGTATGTAAGGCTATACTTAAAGCATGGGAATGTCCTCCCATGTGCCCCATGAGTAATGTATTAAAGTTTAATGGTGAATGATGTTAGGGTAATGAAGTGAAACATGTTAATTCATGTAATGTAATGAATAAATGCCATTATTTTATACGTAAACCTACATATTTTCCTGCATTGATGATGACCCTCATAAAAACCCTCATGCATCCTTTTTAAACTATTTTCTTGAAAAGCATTTAGTTAAAAACCCTATATCTATTGTATATGTATCCTAGAAAAGCATGCATGATGAACATGGGTGTGTGTGTAGAGTCTAGAGTAATGATAAAATAATGAATGATGAGCGTTGAGCATGTGAATGTGGGATTGTCTCTAAGTTGAGAGTCAAAGTTCCTAAACTAGTGTCCCTAAGGTCCATGATGTTAATGTTAATGGAATGGAATGACAATGATGTTAATGTTAATGTAAAGGAGATGTCAATGATAAAGTGTTATGCCCCTATGGGGACTAATGATAATGTAATGTGTCCCTATGGGACAAATGAATGTTAATGTTTTATGAGCAATGTCGAGTCCTGGGAGGAGTATTGAGCACCGAAATGGAAAGTGAGTCCCACTTGAGTCCATTAACTACGTGGCCCGCGTAGGAAGAGAGGATTGAACCGCAATGCGGATGGCTCCTATCTTGTCCTAAATGAGGACTAATGTTATGTTTTATGGATCCACTAATGTAATGTCCTTTACCCTGGGCAGGGTAATGGATGGATGTGGCAACGGCATCGCTTCGTTGTATCATCACTGGCTCGTAAGTGATGGTTGTCGGTTAAAGAAACTCCCAGTTAGGCCTCTCAGAAAAGGTTTCCCTAATAGTACTCTAATGTAAAGGTCAATGTTAATGTAAAGGCCAACGTTAATGCAAAGGCCAATGTTAATGTAAAGGTCAATGTTAATGCAAAGGTCAATGTTAATGTAAAGGCCAATGTTAATGCAAAGGTCAATGTTAATGTAAAGGTCAATGTTAATGTAAAAGGTCAATGTTAATGTTTCCCTGATATAAATGTTAAAGTCTCATGATGATGTACGTTATGTTCGGATGATTCTAATGATGTGATTCAGCTATTTTACATGCCAGTACATTCCACGTACTGACGCCATTTGGCGCTGCATCGTTTTATGATGCAGATACAGGAGTTAGAGGACTTCAGTAGCCGCCCCGTTGAAGCCAAGTGTTTGCAAGTTTTGACTGTGGTGAGCCTCCCTATTTTCGGAGGAAACCTTTATTTGATGCTATCCTATTATTTCATTGAGTCGGGTAGCCATGGCATGTCATGGTCCCCTTCTTAGACGGTTTAGATAATGTTAGAGGCTTCGTAGACATAATGATGTAGTCAAGGTGAATGTTTTGATAACTGGGCAATATTTCTTTGCTTGGGTTTTTATGATCAGATTAATGTTTGGCCATTGGCCCACTACTTTGAAGTATTATTTACTGTTTCCTTCCGCAATGTCTGAAATGAATGATGTGATGAAGCTAAGTGGTTCGCTTGGGGGCTAGAAATAGTCTCTGAGTGCCGGCCACACCTAGGGTA
Source organism: Solanum rostratum (assembly GCA_029948455.1). NCBI lineage: Eukaryota > Viridiplantae > Streptophyta > Magnoliopsida > Solanales > Solanaceae > Solanum > Solanum rostratum. The sequence continues at coordinate 56,737,320 of CM057051.1, forward strand.
CCCTCCCGGGGCGTGACAAACTTGGTATCAGAGCACAGAGTTCAAGTGTCCTAGGGAGTCTATGAAGCCGTGTCTAGTAGAGTCCTTATTATTGGTGTGAAGCGCGCCACATCCATAATGGGGAGGCTATAGGACATTTAGGATAAGTTTCCCTTCTTTCTGATTCTGATCGTGCGATAGAGCTATTTCCTAAGAAATCTGCAATGATTCGTGCGTTGCTCTAAATCTTTCGACGATGCCTCGTCCATGAGGTGATAACGATAGTAATTTTCTAACTCTTGCGGATGAGATTTTCTAAGATAAAGTAACCAGAATGGTAGAGAGACTATCTAGGCTTGTGAAAAGCCGACTGAGATGCGAAGTTGATTGACGAGGAAGAGTGCACTATTATTCATATGAATCGTGTATTTGAGTTATCTCTATATGTACCTAGACCCATTTGTTTTTATAAACTATCTTCCGAGGTGACCCATGAGGGAGAAACTTATGTCTCTAAAGAGTTTGATGTTACCACTTAAGAGTGAGATGTGAGGTCTTATAAATCCTGAGTAGAATCAAATCATCACAGAGTTAGAAGGGATGATGGAAAGAAAGGGACGAGATGACAAGAGTGATGGCTGATTGAGGCTCGTAGTTCGAGTTACATATTTATTAGGTAAGTAATGATGTGCTGAGTTGATTGCCATAAGTTTGATGAAAGAGTCATAAGTACTCTAGTGATTTTCATGATGAGGTATAGAGGAAGAGTTATTGTCAGAATGTGAAAGAGCGTGTTCAAACTAGAAGGAAGTTATGTTGATGTGTTGTAGTATTCATACTATTGAGGGTGAAGTGTAGATGTTAAATAGAGGAAAAGAGTGCTTTCAATGTAATAGATCTAAATTAGGCTTATGATTTTTTTTTTAATTGTGAGTTCATGAGACTCATCGAGTTATGAGGTTAGACAGATAAGAAGAGGCTTGAGATATGTATCCATAATTGTGTAAAGATGTGTGAAGTTCTAAGTTATGACTGCTATAAGAATCTAGATAGTATGTTTGAGTTATCGATGTGGAGTAGGCTGATGTAAGTAATCTTTGTTATCACGAGTAGCTAAGCTGATTTGGGGCTTATCGATAGATGATGATGAGTTTTCTATGATAGATAAATTCTTATGTAATTAAATTTATGAGAGCACAGAAGTTGAGCGCCAGCAGGCAAAAGAAGAGGTTAGATTGTGAGAGTTGTGGGAAGTGGTTATGTACACCATAAGAACAGCAAACATAGAGAGATTTCCATAGAGACTGGAAGGAGCTAAGAGTAATAGCGTTGAAAAGAGTCTGAGTGGCTAGCTATATGTATGCGACTATAGCATAACAGAAGAGTTTAAGATATTCTTGTGGATAGTGATTCCTTGACCATGTGGAGGTATATGCTTATAGCCTAGTAGAGGAAATCGATTTATAAACTTAGAGTAATGACCTTGAGAGCTAAGGAAGAGTTGAGGTAAGGCCCGGTAAAATTACCAAAGTACCCCTAGAGGAGAGATGTGCGCATAACACGTCTTTCGACGCTCGGATGGCGAATCCGAGGCCGAATTTGTGATCAGCACAAAAATTTGAGTGGGAGAAAGGCCTTGGTCGATTTTTAAAGTGATCGAGTGAAAAGATAATTTTTCGATCCGAACACCGAAACAGTGTCGGTGCGCGACAGAGGCGCGTCGCGCACCTGTAGCGGAGTGACACTTGCATTTTTCCAAAACTTTTCGACGGGATCGAGAAAACTCGTTCAGAAAATTTTTGCAGAAAATGTACTGTTCGCGACCAGTCCGCGTCGCGGACTGAGTCACTTTGAGGTTGGAAATTTCAAAAAAAGAAATTTATTGAGGGGTATTCTGGTCTATTCCTAACACCTTATAAACTCCCTATACGGCTAATATAAGTCGTTTTAACATGAAAAGGGTCTCAAACCCCATTCTAAGTCCTTTTCTAACAATTGAATAGGACTAGAGCTTGAGAGAAGAAGAGAAGAGCTTGAGATGGAGGAATTCAAGAGATAATGAGAGTTCTTAATTCTGATGATGATGTGATGTCATTTCCTTTTAAGGTTATAGATGACGAGGAGTAGTTAGAGAAATCGTGAGGAGTCTGATAGATAGGTATTAATATTAGTATCTCCCGAGGTAAGAGTTCATCCGATCGAGGGTGTGAGCTGCTATGATATGCTCAAATATGTGGATGTTATTATGCAAATGTATTAGAGTGATGAGGATGAGCAGTATTCTCTAAGTACAGGTTACTATGGAGTAAGAGTTCTTGATTCTGATGTCATCTTACGCGTGTACTGATCTTCGGCTTATTATGCCATTATTGATGATGTGATGTAGAGCATCAAGTTTTTGAGGTATAATCATGCTTATTCTGCATGGAGAGGTAGTAATTTGGGGGTTTGGTCAAAGGGGGAGATAATGAGCTCCTCCACGTCCAAATAGTGATGTTGATGATATTAGACTGAGAGTGGGGGTAAATGAGAAGGAGTGGATGTATCCTTATTGTGATACCGGTATTAAACTTGTGTCGTGAAGGGATAGAGATAGGGATGAGGAAAGAGATGAGATCATATGATGCGCAAATGATAGTTAAGAGTATGTTGATGTGACATTGAATGAGAGTTCATTGAATGATGGAGGTAGAGGTGATAAGTAGCCTTGAAAAATTCTAAGACATAATCAATGTGGTTGTTATTGTGCGAGTATGCATAATAGACTATTGAAGACCTCATAATAAGTGTTTCGAGTATAGAGTTGAGTATTGAGGATTAGCTTTGTATGAATATGATCACCTTAAGAATAACACCTTAAGGCTTAGAACTAGGCCCGAATGAAAGAAGAAGAGGTGGTTAGGTAGAGGTTTGAATAAGAGCTATAAGTTTGCATTGATGGGGTAAAGTTCCATGAAAAGGAGCAAAAAAAAAAATTATGGTAGGGACTTGAGCATGAGAGTATCCTCAGAGTCTTGTTTATATGATGTTCCTATTCTCAATTTGAGTTGATGGCTTCCTTCCTGAGTTCGAAGGACTGATTTATGAGGTGTCTAAATGATTCAAATTGATTGAGTTTCGACGTTCCATTCGTGCCTGATGAAGAGAATGTAAGATGTAATTCCCTTACTCTTGATTTAAATTGAGTTGTCTATTTGAGTTAATGTGTCCATTCCTGAGTCTGAATGGAGATGATTTGAGATTGATGACGAGTTAGAGTTTGGTTGATTGAGTGAGTTTTGAGAAGAGTTATGATTCTTATTCGTGCCTTGATGTCTACCTTACTCATCATTCGAGGACGAATGATCCCAAGGGGGAGATAATGTAACACCCCAACTTTTTTTTACTAAGGTTGAGTCATCCTTCATATTATAGGATCAATTCATAAGTATTTAAAGTATATTAGATGTGATTTAGAGTTATAATTGATCTTTTACATCAAGCCAAGTCCAAAGAATTTCTAGTGACTAAGTTTTCATATGAGTTGATGGAAGGGTCAACTTCAAATGACCATATCTCCTAAAGTATAATGGGTTAGGTGACCCATAATATATCAAATTAAATATCTTTGAATTATCTTTCCGACGCATCTTATTTCGCGTTAAACGGAGTTCGGAGTAGAGAGTTATGACCATTTTACTGGAGAACTGCAGAGCTGTCTAAAGGTCCGCGACGGCTCCGCGACGCGGACCTATCGCGAACCCTTTCTGGATAAGCTAACCGACATTCCTTTATTTTATTTTGAGGGTACTTTTACCCTAAAGCCTTTGGGGGTCTATTTAAGGTCCCAAAACGCATAATACGTCAGTTTCATAAGTCAAAACCCTCTCTTTCATTCCTAAACATAAAACGCTCAAGAATCATCAAGAAAGTCATCAAGTTAGGATTAACTTTCAAGATTCTTCATCAAGGTGAGTTATTCTTCATAAGATTTAAGCTAATTTCTCTATCTATTCATGAAATCCCTAATAGAATATTAAATCCTAACCTAGGGTTTCAAGAAAGCAAATTCAAGAATCCCAAGAAAGGATTCCTTGATTCTTCTCTCCATGGATTAGGGTTCTTTATCAAGAAACTCTAAAGATTTTGAGTCAAGAAGTCAAGAATCAAAAAAGAAGTTCTTCAACAATGTCTTTCCAAGTTCTTCCATTCTAAAAGAACTATCGAGGTTGAGGATTTTCTCCAAGAAACGATTATTCATCAAATTTTGATTGTAATATCAAATTTCCAGGTATGTAAGGCTATACTTAAAGCATGGGAATGTCCTCCCATGTGCCCCATGAGTAATGTATTAAAGTTTAATGGTGAATGATGTTAGGATAATGAAGTGAAACATGTTAATTCATGTAATGTAATGAATAAATGCCATTATTTTATGCGTAAACCTACATATTTTCCTGCATTGATGATGACCCTCATAAAAACCCTCATGCATCCTTTTTAAACTATTTTCTTGAAAAGCATTTAGTTAAAAACCCTATATCTATTGTATATGTATCCTAGAAAAGCATGCATGATGAACATGGGTGTGTGTGTAGAGTCTAGAGTAATGATAAAATAATGAATGATGAGCGTTGAGCATGTGAATGTGGGATTGTCTCTAAGTTGAGAGTCAAAGTTCCTAAACTAGTGTCCCTAAGGTCCATGATGTTAATGTTAATGGAATGGAATGACAATGATGTTAATGTTAATGTAAAGGAGATGTCAATGATAAAGTGTTATGCCCCTATGGGGACTAATGATAATGTAATGTGTCCCTATGGGACAAATGAATGTTAATGTTTTATGAGCAATGTCGAGTCCTGGGAGGAGTATTGAGCACCGAAATGGATAAAAGTGAGTCCCACTTGAGTCCATTAACTACGTGGCCCGCGTAGGAAGAGAGGATTGAACCGCAATGCGGATGGCTCCTATCTTGTCCTAAATGAGGACTAATGTTATGTTTTATGGATCCACTAATGTAATGTCCTTTACCCTGGGCAGGGTAATGGATGGATGTGGCAACGGCATCGCTTCGTTGTATCATCACTGGCTCATAAGTGATGGTTGTCGGTTAAAGAAACTCCCAGTTAGGCTTCTCAGAAAAGGTTTCCCTAATAGTACTCTAATGTAAAGGTCAATGTTAATGCAAAGGTCAATGTTAATGTAAAGGCCAACGTTAATGCAAAGGTCAATGTTAATGTAAAGGTCAATGTTAATGCAAAGGTCAATGTTAATGTAAAGGCCAATGTTAATGCAAAGGTCAATGTTAATGTAAAGGTCAATGTTAATGTAAAAGGTCAATGTTAATGTTTCCCTGATATAAATGTTAAAATCTCATGATGATGTACGTTATGTTCGGATGATTCTAATGATGTGATTCAGCTATTTTACATGCCAGTACATTCCACGTACTGCCGCCATTTGGCGCTGCATCGTTTTATGATGCAGATACAGGAGTTAGAGGACTTCAGCAGCCGCCCCGTTGAAGCCAAGTGTTTGCAAGTTCTGACTGTGGTGAGTCTCCCTGTTTTCGAAGGAAACCTTTATTTGATGCTATCCTATTATTTCATTGAGTCGGGTAGCCATGGCATGTCATGGTCCCCCTCTTAGACGGTTTAGATAATGTTAGAGGCTTCGTAGACATAATGATGTAGTCAAGGTGAATGTTTTGATAACTGAGCAATATTTCTTTGCTTGGGTTTTTATGATCAGATTAATGTTTGGCCATTGGCCCACTACTTTGAAGTATTATTTACTGTTTCCTTCCGCAATGTCTGAAATGAATGATGTGATGAAGCTAAGTGGTTCGCTTGGGGGCTAGAAATAGTCTCTGAGTGCCGGCCACGCCTAGGGTACCCTTCCGGGGCGTGACATCTACAGTCTCCTTCTTTTTGTGTCATCTTTTGTATCCAGAAATTGTCCTTCTACAACATAGTGACTTGTATTTGTAGGAGTATTCCTGACTATGTACATCATCATCATCATCATTATTATTGGTGTGTGCTTGTGTCTATAGTAGATCTATGCGGGTGATTTCCAGGTCTTGGGTAGATTGTGCTGGGTTATTTGTCTACGTATCTAGTACTGTTATGTTAATGGTTCAGGATAGGTTTGTGGATTGGGTTGGCTGGCCTGTAGATTGGATCTAGCAGGCACCATCATGATCGGAATTGGATTGTGACATACATAAAATCTTTATATATAAACAATATAAGAAGAAGAATTATTAAACACAACTATTTTCACTCCATACATATTATATTTATTAGAGGTAGGGGTAGGGAAGGGCGAAGGTCGAGGTGGGGGGAGATATTAACAATCTAATAATATCTTTAGATCATAAATAATATTATAAAAAAATAAAAAATAAAAGTCTTTTTGTTTTATAATTATATGAATATTTTGTTTCATATAAATTGGATTAGAGGTCGAGGTATTAGGATCATGGGGTTATAGGGTGGAGGTCTGGGGGAGGGTAGAATACTTTTTGAAACAAAATAAAAACTGTGCGTTGGGGTGGGGGGTGAGGGGAAGGGAGGGTTTATAGGGGTGGAGCGTAGTGATTTATTTTCAATATTTTGTTGCAAAATAATATGATACTTGAACTTTTTTGTATAGGTTATATGATTTTAACATATTCAAATGAGAATTCCAATATCAAACAATAAAAAATATTAGTTTCATACCATCCGCGCATCACGCGGGTACGCATATTAGTAGTGATAATAATATAATAGTTATTGAATTTTCGAACTACCAATGACAAAAAACTAAAGTCATAATTAAATATAAAACTTTGAATTTTAGGTTTCAATTATTCGCTTTTGTGAATGAAAATCACTTGTTTGATTAAACACACTGCCAATCATGGCTAAAATTTGCAATGACTAACTACAAATTATAATATATCGTTAATCGTAATTTTGCAATAACATTTTTTCATACCAAAATTTAACAAATTTTAGGACAAAATTAATTTGCCACCAATTGGGTATATCATCAATGACAAAATAAAATGTGGGAAAATTATGTTGATTGGCAAACATCTACTAGTAATTATATAAAAAAGATATAGTTTCAATTAATTATAAATAATGGGTATATTTTATATTTTTTGCCATAAATTATGGGATTCACTAATTTAATCCGTATAAAATTTTAAAATATTTATGATATCAATGAAACTCATTTTTTTAGAGTTTATACAAATCTCAATTATATATTTTTTCCTCATTAAATACTTTCTTTCCTTATTCATTTCAACAATATCATTTATTATTTTTTTTAAATCTTCTCTTTTTATTCCAAAATCGTGCATATCCCCGCCCCCGCCCCCCCAAATCCCTCAAAATCATTCCCTTTTCTCCACCATATCCGTTCAACTCATTATGAGGTTAGCACCAATTTTAGGTTTGTATATTTTACTTCCTCTTAATGGTTTCATAAGATTTCTTCAATATTTTTCCATTTTTCAACGATTATCATCAAACAATGGAGGAAAAAGCTAAAGAGGTGAGTGCATGTGTAGTTTGTTTTGGGTAGAATTCCAAGTTGGCGAAAAAGCCAAAGAGATGTCACATAAATATTGTTATCATTCCAATTATATCAACCAATGGTTGAATATACATGCATCCTGTCCAGTTTGCATAAATCAACTGATGATTGTATAAATCCATTTTTTTAATCACTTTATTCATCAACAAATCTTTATTAATAGTATTTGAATCAGTTTTTCTTTTTTAATTATATCAAAATTTTATACATGATTATTTATATACAATTTCAGTTTTAGTAGGTTGAGTTTTTTTTTTTTTTTTTTGTGTGAAGTTGGGATTTTTATCATGTTTATTTATATACAATTTCAGTTTTAGTTGGTCAAGTTTTGATTGTCATGTTAAGTTTTATACATTTTTTTTTAATATAAGTTCCTTGTTTGGAATTACTTTATTCAAATAAATTATATAAAGTGACAGACCTTCAATAGCATATTTTTTAAAACACTTTCTAGAAATGAATGGTATAAAGTGACAACCTTCATTAGCATATTTTTTGGAAACACTTACACAAATAAATTTTATATACAAGTATATGTTAAATAGCATGTTTGTCGTTCTTATCATTCTAGTTCTAATTGTCTAATTATACAAATAAACATGTACATAAAAATGATATCTTTATTAGCATAATTTGTTATATACAATTCCATTTTTAGTGACCTAATTATAAAAATAAATATGCACACAAGTTTGTATATTTAAAATAAATGGAGATATATAAATTCACTTCAATAGATGTACATAAACTTTTTACTATATTAACTTTTGTATAATATTTATACAAAAACTCTGAAAACTTATAGCATATATACCTAAAAGCACTCGCTTATACAAAATACTATTTATACAAACATTATTTTTTAATACACTATTTATCCTATATGTTGTATAACCCAAAAATAAGAATTTATACAAAACACACACAAATATTGTTCATCAGATGCACTACACAACTAAACATATGCGTATAAAAAATTTACAAACCACTCATACACAGATCAAGGGATTACCATAACTGTCACATGAATCAAGGGATTTGTTGCCATTTACGCTCCTATTTTAGCGCTATTGTAATCAATTTATGGAATATTTAGATTTGTATATTTTTCAAAATAAATGTCTTATGTACAAAGCTAGAAGACTATAGAAAATCTTCAGTTATCTATAAAATGTAATTAGGCAGACTATAGTAACAGAATATTATTAGACTTTTTATATTTGTCATTTATGAAATTTCCTCAATAATGTGTCCCTAATAGCTTAAAATTTGGGTCAATAATAGTCAATAAATGATAGCAACTCGTTTTTTGAAAGAAAATTTTGATGGACAAAATTTTGCTATAAGATATTGTGTTTATTCAAAAAAAAAAAAAAATACATGCATTGTGTATATAGACATGAAATGTCATTTTTGTCACAAAAAATAAACAATTAATGAAAAATTTCGTGCCATAGCTAAATATCATTTGTTGTAGTGTGCTTTTCTTTTTTTATGTCCTTCAAAAGAGAATATTTTTTTCACTTTTTTGACAACTTTTAAATTTGAAAATTTTCAAATGACATGTTTAAGGTCATGATTGATTTTAATACAATAATATTTAAAAGTCTGTTCTATTTTCTTAACCTTCATATCAACTCAAAATATGATAAACAAAATGAAATAGACGAAGTATATTATATTTATGTATTTTAGGTATTTATCATCATCTCAATTGAAAAAGTGTACACTGCTTATATTTTAAGATAAATTCACAATGCTTGAATATGAAAAAAAAAATCTAATGTTATTTAATTTAATGAATTAATTAAAAAAGAAAACGTAGAGTTTTTCATTAATTAGAAGCAATGATATATGAGAACAACACTAGCAGTTTTTCATCATTAAAGTATTTTTCGTCCTCACCTTCCATGCTTTCAACGGAATTTGTTTGCATCCACAAAGGATCACAGCACTTGTAATTAATGTTTCAAAAGCAAAATACATAATTGGATATTTAGATTCAACAAGCTACATCTGCCAACCATATATCATGAACCAAATTTGCAATTTGATAGTGTTCGGATACATAAATTAACCCCTTAACTTATAGTCAAATCGTAAGTTGGAACTTCAACTTTTAAAATGCACAAACAGGCATACTCCAACTTGTCTGTTTTTTAATATTTAAACACAACGATCTGAATTAACAAATTGTGTGATACACACAAAAATGGGGCGCGTTATTGCCTTGTTTCTGAAGTTTTCAACGGTTAAAAAGGGTTGATTTGTCATTTTTACCCCTAATAACATCTTTTTATATATAAACCATTACTTTTCAAATTAAAATACAATTTTTTTCTTCTTTCTAGTACTAATTTTCAAGAATTCTCTTCTAGTTTTTCACATTAAAAAAATAGTTCATAATTTGAAATATTTTTTAAAAATAAATATTTAAATTCTTTTTTGGGAGGTGAGAGAGTAAAGGTAGGGAGTTAGGGGTGGGGTAGAGTAAAAAATTAAAATTTTCAAAATTTGAAATTTTTGTAAAAAAAAAATTTTAAATTTTTTTTATATGGGAATGGGAGGTGAGGCGGGGGGGGGGGGGGGGGGGGGGCCTAAGGTGGAGTAAAAAATAAATTTTTAAAATTTACATTTTTTGTAAAATTAAAAATTTTTACTATTTGATTTTTTTTGTAAATATATATTTTTAATCTTTTTTGTATGGGGTGGGGGGTAGGGGACTGTGTCGGGGGCTGGGTGGGGGGATGGAGGACCTGAGGTGGAGTAAAAATTAAAGTTTTCAAAATTTGAAATTTTTGTAAAAAATAAATTTTAAAATTTTTTTGTGTGGAGATGGGGGCGGGATGGAGTGGGATAAGGCCCAAGGTGGAGTGAAAAACTAAAATTTTTAAAATTTGAATTTTTTGTAAAATTAAAATTTTTAATATTTGAATTTTTTGTAAATATACATATTTAATTTATTTATTTTTGTATAGGGGTGGGGCATGTGAGACCCCATGTTTCTCGTCTTCCATAATATAAATAGTGTGGCGTTATATGAGGAATATGTGATTTTTACTAGCACCTAGGGATAATATGGCTGACAATAAGAGGTAATATCAAGGACTTAATGTTTCAAGTCAAAGCAATCCCCTACACATTCGGGGTTAAAGAAATGGCCTGAGTGGCACCTCACCCTTTTTGAAAGATTTAAATTAGGTTTCACATTTCATATAGGAATAAAAGTGTATAATTTGCTAATAATGGATTTGTAAAATTTATTTTAATAGCACAAAAGTCATACATTAAGTTTTGGAATCAAGAAAGTTGCAAGATAATGGTGGGACAACGTTACCGTAAGTTTCTTTAAGAAATCCTTCTTAAATTTGGGTCAAATGTAACAGGCCATATCTCCCAAAATATAAGGAATTAGAAGGTCCGTGACCTATCAAATTGAAGATCTACGAGTCTAGTTTGCAACGCACAAAATCGTGCATCAAACAGAACTCATAATTAAAGGTTATTACAGTTTTACTGAGACTGTCCGAGCAGGAAACTGGGTTATGGGCCGGGTCGGGTTGACCCACCTTAATGTCGGCTAATATGAGCTTTTTAAAGCTCAAATCAGTGTCATTTCGTCCCCAAACAGTATCTAAACTGAAGAAAAAGTTCCCTCAAGGCACCAAAGGGATTTGAGTAAGTTTTTCGCATTTTTACCGTTAAAATTTGTCTGTGTGCCTAGAAATATGTGTCTTACGCTTTACAATTGTTTTCCCTCTTGTTAGCTGAGTTTGGGGCCGTTTTTGGACTGTAGAAAAATCGTGTTCTTGTTGGTTATTCTAGGTTTGCAGCTGGTGTGTTTAGGTAATAATTTTAGGGCTCTTTTACGGTCATTTTTATGAAGTTTTATAAACATATCCTCGCATAAATACTCTTTGCTGAATCTGGTCATTAATGCTAAATTTTGGACTGTTTATAGGTGTCTTTAAGCTGCATATATATAGTTGTTGCGAAGCTTAGATGTAAGGAACAACTCTCATGAAGAAACTTTGAGAAATAGGACGTCCGTTGGGAAGGTATGCTAAGGATATGCTCTGTCCCTGCTGTTAGCACGAAATCCGGGAAGTTTCTAAAATATCAAATGCGATATCTTACTATTCTGTTGCTAGAAAGACCTTCTGTGAAAGGCATTGGAATTGCAGCTGAGTTATTTTCATGATGTTATTAGGTTGAAATTCCATTCGTTCGCTTAAACTAGACATTCAATATCTATATATCATTTTGTCAGCTTTCCTAGCTACCTATTCATATGTTCGAGGTGTTTCTCTTCTTAGTGTAGTGCTATTAAAATAAATGTAGAATGCGAAGGGAATGTAATATTCATAATCAGTCCTTCTTCCATACAAAAATATATTGAAGCATTTAACAAGTAACGTGTTGGTTTCCAACATTCTCCAGTGAAATGCTCCTATTTAGCTACTAAAGCACTTGATCCTGTTTAAATACTTTCTTTTACTAATTGACATGGGACCAAGTATAAGCATTATGTAAAGTACCTTTATGAGCACTTTCAAAGTTAAGGCTTCATTCTAAATGTTGAGTTAAGTTGTCAAACTTATTCAAAAGACATGTAAGATTCCACAAATTCGGTGTATATGCTACGACAATGATTATGATGCTATGAGAATAAGTGTACCAATGAGCCAAGATTGGCTAAATTTATGCTATGGCCTACTATGTGCATTTAATATTCATATCATACATTGCATGCTATGTATGGACTTCGAGCTATAATCAGAGGTATGGGGTCTATTTGCCCAAATGATTATATATATATGTATATGGTACAGATGGCCATAGGTTGCCAGATATGATGTTGGTTAGCTACCGGTAAGACCACTATTGCTAGCATTTGGTTGGGTATGTCATGCATTTGCATCTATATATATATATATATATATATTCACGACATGCGATACTCGAGCATACCATGCATATTTGATCACTAGGAGGTTGCTTATTGGCCATTAAAGCTATTTGAGTTTTGGTTATAAATGGTATTTTTATTACCCTTTTTACTATAGTTATCTATGATTGTACTTGCTGCTTACATACCAGTACATATTTATTCGCACTGACGTCCCTTTGCCTGAGGACGCTGCATTTTATTTCGTGGGTGCAGGTTCAGTAGGGATTCTGATTTACCGCTCCATTAAGAGCCCCGTTCAGCTGTGAGTTGGTAAGATCCACCTCTTCCTGGAGCTTTCACAAGATGCTTACTTTTTGTTGTACAGTTGGGTATAGTCGGGGCCCTGTCTTGCCAGTGTTAGTGAGTCTCATAGAGGCTATTGTGGACATGTTATTATGGGTTGGTTCTTTTGTGTCTTTCAATCTCCAATCATCAGATTGACATGTGTATATATAGTGTGTGCCTGTACCTCTATTGCTGCAACCTTGTCGGCTAACTAGTACTCTATCGTTTTGGTTTACCTATTTTGATATACGTGATTTACTGTTTACCAGGTCATGAACTAAAATATCCAGGCTTAGTCTTTCAGACGTTATGCTGCCCGATTTTCTTCTGGTCCCTAGTTTAGTTAACTAGCATGTTTAGTGGCTTACCCGCCAATAACGATATCGGGTGCCAGTCGCGCCTCCCCTCTCTTTGGGGCGTGGCAGGGCAGGGGATGGGGGTTGGGGTGTTGCGGCTGGGGGTTGGGGGGCTGCCGCAGGGACTTGGTGGCGGATGGGGGGCTTAAGGTGGAGTAAAAAATTAAAATTTATAAGATTTTAATTTTTTGTAAATTAAATTTTTAATTTTTTTGTATGGAGTGGGGGTGGATGGGGCCCGAGGCGGAATAAAAAAAATTAAAATTTACAAAATTAAATTTTTTCGTAAAAAAAATTAGTTTTTTTTTGTATGGGGCAGGGGTGGGGGTGGTAGTGAGGGGAGGGAGGCTGGGGGGTTGGGGGATGAGGGTCCGAGGTGGAGTAAAAAGTTTAAATTTACAAAATTTGGATTTTCCGTAAAATAAATTTATTTTGTCCAATCACAAATGTTTCTTTTACTTTTCTTTTTTTTAACTATAAATAGGTGGAATAATGACGTGGCATTTTCTTTTTAAAAAAATATAAATAGGTGAAATAATGTAAATGATGTGGCATTGTGAGATTGGACATAAAATCCACATCATAGCAGGTGTATCTCACGCACTTGGGTTGCTAGATAGCTTTGCCTAATTGACAAAAAACCAGACAAGTTAGAGTACTTGTTTATGCATTTTAAAAGTTGAAATTCCAACTTATGATTTTAACTCTAAGTTAAGGGGATAATTTATGTATTTGTGCTAAATAATATCCTTTTCACAAAAAAATTGTGGAGTGTGATTTTTTAATTTTTTTAATATAAAATTTTGGAGGAAGTAATATGTCAATCGCTTTTCCTTAGGTGAAAATTTACTTTTGAGTTGTCATTAATTTTCATTTTTCAAGGGTTGTCCGATCCTCTATTAATTTTACTTTGTTTGTGTATGTATATTTTGGCAAGAATGTATGCTGCAACAAGGCTTTACCTAAACATAAACAAATAAATAAAAAATACGAAAAGACAATTGAAGGAGAAGGGAAGCTAGTGAAAATGAATGCAAATTCAGATATTACGGAGACCGAGTATTTACAATTTCTTAATTTGTTGGGAAAATGAATAGTCATAATTATTGCAGTTCCCTATTTTACTAATAGGTTCAAGGATGAACATGTCACATAAAAAATACCAACTAGAAAATATACATCAAATTAAAATCACCATACGCCACCCTCCGCCGTCTAGCTACAACCTTCCCACAGTCTAATTATGTTACCATCAATCAACATCAAATCTTGGTAATTGTACCACCCCATTTCACCTCTTTTCGTTCTAATCACTTTTTCCCAATTCTCGTACCACTCTAATTCACACAACTCCTCCTCCTCTATACCATTCTCTATCCACTCACTTACAATTTTAAATTTGTCTATATGATCTCCACAATTGTATGGTCCAACCATATCATCCTGCTCAAAATATGCCGTGAATCTCCCTTTAGTTAGCCCAAAGGAGGTTCTTGTTGTAGAAGTTGAAGATGGCTCATTATTAACTGGCACACTCTCAACCTGTTCAGACGATGGTGTCTGCGGCGGAAACAACGATGCATCGTCACCAGAATGTACTGTGTCCGGTTTCAACAATGTTGAGGATGTTTTTATGCTCCAGAACCTAAACACCCACGTCCATATATTGCTGATAACCGTAAATACTCCGAAACTCAAGTAGTTGAATGCTAGAGATTCTAAGGGTGCGCTCATGATTTTTACGATTGAATAAATCGATTTTTTAACAACACTTGGTGTTTAATATTTTTGTTAGCTGTAGATAGCAGAGTGTGAGGAATTTATGATAGTTGGTGGAAGCATCTAAATTTGATGCTAAAGGTAGATCCTGTTACTAGTACCACAATTTGTCTTTTGGCAACTAGCAAGTGGGATATTAGTAGACACGTGTACGGCCACGAGCGTTTGTCTCAACTGGAAATTGCCTCACTCGCTAACCACAAAAACTCCTTTTCTAAGTATTTATTCCGTGATACTGTGCTAAGTAACTCAACACTTCACGTTTTATCCTCCAAGTAGTTTTTAACTTTTGTGTCTAAGTCATAATATCAATTTTTTTTTATTTATTCTAAATAGATCATATTTACTTTTCCTTTGTTTTTGGTATCAAATATATGTGTTTTCATCTAAACTTTAGATTACAAGTATCTTCCAAACTAATGGAGCTACATTATAGTTCAATTTGATTTTTTAAAAAAAAATTGCTCTCGAACTATTAGAAATAGCTCAATGTTACCCTTTGTTTGCTTTTGAAATAAAAATACCATTGCATTCATATTTTTGGTGCATTTAGTGGGATTAGTTTCATTTGGTGGGTTTGATAAAAATTACTATGCCAATGTTAAAATCTTTAAAAAAAATTCACTCATTTAACTAATTAGCTTTTGAGTTCAAATGAGTCTAAGTATAAAGAAAAGAAAGAATTATTTAAAATTAAGATAAATTTTTAAGCCATCTCAAATTAAGTTAAAATTTAAAATTATCTCAAAATTTGTGAAGCGGACTTTTAACATGCAAATACTAAAAGATAATTTGCAACTTGTTAAACAACTAACTCCTAAGTTAAGTTGCATAGTAGAAGATGACACTTAGGCCTCGTTTGCTTTTGTTAAAATCAAGATATTTGAACATGAATGAACATTTGAATGATTAAGATGCACTCTCTAATGAGAGTTCATCTTGATTTTTTTACTATTATTATTTTTCTTTTCCTAAAAGGAAAATACATAGTTATCATATTTGGAGATCTTTTTTCTCGTAAGAAAATGTTTATGATTCTATAAATAGAGTCTCATTCCTTCTAACTTGGTAGCATTCACTATATAGCTATAAGGATTTTGAGTGTTTTGTGTACGGAGAGAATTTGTAAAATGTTTTATTAATACTTGTGTGAACCTCTTTTTTTCTAAGTGAATTGGTGAGGTTATATCTCTTCATATTGCATACTGTTTTTTATACAGTGGATTACTCGTCTCCTCTTGTGATGAAGGTCGGTTGACTGAATCACGTTAAATATTTGTGTCTCTTTTAATATATTTCTCATTTGTCGTCTTATCATGATCTTTCGAGGTTTGCATTGCTAGCTTTCGCATGACACCTAATTATTTCTATTAGCATGATGACAACTCACAAATTATCAATTAAAAGCGAACGATTGTGTATATTAATGTAATTATATACTGTTGTAAATAAGTATAATTATAGGGATTTTTTGTAGAATGAAAGAAAATAAACATAGTGATAGAATAATAGATTCAGAGGGATCATATAGCAGATTTAGTGGGACTAAATAGCAGATTTAGAGTGATAGAATAGCATATATGAATGACATATCTTTAAGGATATGTAATCTTTATTCTCTATTTAATGAAAAGACTCTCACTTAGAGACGCATTCAACAAAAATTGTCATGGTACAGAGCCTTCTCTTGGTTGTCTTCTTTCATGGAATTCATCTATGGTTCCTTTCATTTTTTTGAAAGTCTTCATTTTTTTTGTTGATGTTCATCGACAATCAGTCCTAACACCTAGGACCTTTGTTTTTGGTCACTCTAGTTATTTTCTTGAGTCTTTCTAGTTTTCATAGCTATTCAAAAGCATGAATCCACATCACTTTGAATCCTTCAGTGTTTGTTTCACTGGAAAATATTATTCTTCCTGGAAATTTCAATTCAGTTATTTGTCACTGAAAAAGAACTATAGGACCATATAGATGGAAGCAATCTTGCTCCTATTGATCCTACAAAGTAAGGCAAATAAAAGATTAAATGTGCTTTTGTGGATTATAGTACTTCAAAGAAAGGTTTCATTTGCTATGATCCATGTTCTGACAAATTTCGTATTTCTAAAAATGTTGTTTTCTTTGAGATTCAGTATAGATTTCCCACTCATGTTGAATTATCTTCTATTTCTCCTCTTCTGTCTACTTTTGAGGATTTATCATCTTTTTTAAAGTGGTTTAAACTTGAAGTTATGTATGAACAACGTCGGCCACTTGAACTTGCACCACACTAGAATCTGAGAATTCTTCGAGATCTGACCCTTTTGAGCCTATTCGGTGATCTACTCAAGTATCTCGTACTCCCAATTGATATGGTTTTTCCTCTACTTTATCCAACATTTTTTTCCAACTTGTTACTCACAAGCTTCCAAGCATGAATGTTGGCAAAAAGCAATGGAGGAAGAACTTCTGACTCTTAAAGAAAATAACATATGAGACATTATTTCATGTCCTTCAAGTGTCCACCCAATTAGATGTGAATGGTCTATTTAATTAAGCTTCATTTTGATGGAACTCTTGATAGGTACAAAGCTCATTAGTTGTTCTTGATACAGACAAGAGTATGGTGTGAACTATGAGGAGACTTTTGCACCTATAGAAAAAATGACTACGGTGCGAATTATTATTGCCATTACTGCTTCACAAAATTGGCATCTTTTTTAAGTCGATGTCAAAAATACTTTTCTTCATGGTGATCTTAAAGAAGATATTTATATAAAATCTCCACCTAGTTTATTCTCATCTAACTACATCAGATGTATGCAAGTAGAAACGGTCTTTGTATGGATTAAAACAAGTTCTTAGAGCTTGATTTGACAAGTTGAAGTCTAGTTGCTATAATTTTCTTTTGAGCAGAGTAAATATGACTCATCTTTGTTACTTCGAAAAATATTTGCGGGTTGTGTTCTTCTTTTGATGTATGTAGATGGCATTATGATTACAGAAATTGACTCTTAATTAATCAACACTCTCTAATAACAGCTTAAGGATTCTTTTCATATGAAAGATGCTGGTACTCTTACATATTTCTTAGATTTGAAAGTTCATAATGATCCTTCAGGTATGTTTCTAAACCAACACAAATATACTTAGAATTTGATTTTTTTGGCTGGTCTTCAGGATTCTTCCTATGTAGATACTCCATTAGAATTGAATATGATGTATCGCCGTGAGGAAGGTGATCTTCTTCGTGACCCAACTATATTTCAATAATTTGTTGGGAGCCTATATTACCTTACGATTACTTGGCCTGATATCTCTTTTATAGTTCAACAAGTTAGTCAATTTATGCAAGCTCCTCGACATCTCCACTTAGTGGTTGTTTGTCGCATCGTTTAGTATTTTCTAGGAGCATCTACTCGTGGATTGTTCTTTCCAAGTGATTTTTCTATTTGTCTTACTACTTTTAGTGATTCTGATTGGGCAAGATACCCTAATGCCCATCGTTCAGTCATTGGTTAATGCATGTTTCTTAGAGATTCATTAATATCATGGAAGAGTAAGAAGTAAGATTGTGTGTCAAAATCTTCAATAGAGGCTGAATATCGATCCATGTCTACTGTTTGCTCGAAGGTTGTATGGCTTTGTGGATCACTTGGTGAGATTGAATTTCCTCAAACGAATTGTACTCCTCTCTAGTTAATAATACTAGTGTAATTGAGATTGTTATTAATCTAATTTATCATGAAAGGACTAAACACAGCGAAGTAGAATGTCATTATATATGAGAAGCTATAGATAAAGAAATCATTACTCTTCCACATGTATTAAGTGATCTTCAAATTGCTAATGTATTTACAAAATCCATGGCATCGCATGGGAATGTACTTTCTAGTAGACAAAGTAATGTTTCTTGATCTACCAACCTTAATTTAAGAGGGGTGTTAGCATGATGACAACCCACAAGTCATCAATTAAAAATAAATAATTGTGTATATTAATGTAATTATATAGTGTTGTAAACAAGCACAATTATAAAAATTTATTATAGAATCAAAGAAAATAAATATAGTGATAAAATAACAAATTTAGAGAGATAGAATAGTAGATAGAAATGACAGATCTTTAGGGATATGTAATCTTTATACTCTCTATTTAATTGGAAAGACTCACTTAGAGAGGCACTCAAGAAAAATTGTCTATTTGGTCCTAATAAGTGTTATCATGTGAAATACAATGGCTTTGGCTTTTTAATACTCTACCATATTCTTGAATACCTCTTCGTGTTTCTTTAACAAATTCAGCTCTGGATGCAAAGGTAACTATGAAATATGAAAAAAAGAAAAATAGTATCAGAACTTGAGATTGTTGATAACACTTTTTAGTCATAACAATTGGTATCAACGCCGGGTTAAAATAGGTGTCATCCTAGCAGGATCAGTTCTAGCCGCAACCTATTTGACAGTATTAAAAATTTTTGTTTGAAAAATATTTTAAGGAGGTTATTTTGTCGAGATAGAGATTTGATGTATGAGATTTTGTAGAGGATATTCACCTATTGAAGCTTCTATGGATGAGTTGGAGAAAAGTCATTTTGTAAGAAATTCATATCAAGGGAGAATTGAGGGGTTTGCCCTAATTTTTTTAATCATAATTGGGGTTTTCTTTTTCTTAAAAGGGAACCACGAAATTACCTTATTTGGCTAGATTTTTTAGTAAAAAATATTTATGACTTTATAAATAAAGGCTCATTACTTCTAACTTGATAGCATTCACAATGCAGTCCTAGGGGCTTTGATTGTTTTATTATCACGATCCAAAATCAGATCGCAACTAAGGAAATATAAAGTAAAGTGGAAACAACTCATATAATATAAGAATCTCCCAAAAACTAGAGTCATGAAGAGCATCTAAAGTAATATGGAAGGGTAAATATAACTGCCTCAAAATAAAATACGAAGTTATCTCATAATATCTAATACAAATTTCGAGAGAAAACAATAAAGAGAATTCCAATGATCCATGATGACTCGAAGTCTGAGCCTCACCAATAAGATCTGGATGGAAGCAGAATAACTCAATTGGAGTGATCAACTACGTGGTGTAGGTCCTTATGCTCGATCTGCAAGGAGGAACAAATAGGGGTGAGTACATTGAAATGTATCTAGTAGGTTCAACTGACCGGGTAAGAGAAATCGAAGCAAGTATATAATAACGAAAAATACTATCCCTATATCAAAAGGGTTAGTACACAATACAATATAATCATGAATAATAATAAGTACAGATGGTGAACCAATTCAATAATGCAATGCTACGTTATGCATAATTGCAATGCCATCACAGGCCATGTATGAGGTAGAATCACGATCATCGCGGGGCCGATGTACACATCTATTGAGCTGAAGCTACAAGATAGAATCCGGGACCATCGCAGGTCATGTACTCAAATATCCCAGGGCGTCGCAGGCCATAATCAGAAGTATCTCAAGGGATCGCAGGCCTCATAATGAAGTGTCTCAAGGTGTCGCAGGCCATAACCAACTGTCTCAATATATGTAATAATATCTCAAATGGTGCAAATGTAATGAGATACATGCATAATAATGTAACCAGTCATATATAAGATGTGTGCATACCAATGTAACTAGTCATGTATAAAATGTATGCATATCAATGCAACCCACTCAAGAATAAGATTTGTGCATACCAATGCACCCAAGCCAGTATAAGATCTGTTCATAACTCTCAAATTTATCGCATTCATCATCAATTAGTCTCAACATTATCCAAGAGCTATCTCAAGTCTCATATTATCATAATGATATCCAAGTTATTTCAAATCACATAATTTCATCTCAATTAATCAATAGGATCGTCATTATTTCAATATTCGACATCACTAATATCATATTCCCATCAAATTCAATCATATCATGTCATAGGCTTATAATTCAATCTACATCTCACAATTATCACATGAACATGCTCAATAACTCAAATCTAGTCCCAAAAAGGTTAGCCGAACCTACCTCGTTGTTGAACCCGCACTCGGACAAGCTTTCAATAAACTCAAGCCTCCAATCGATCCTTGGATCGATCGATCTCTATCAAAAATAGGTACTACGCATCAAGAGGCGTATTTTGAAACTCATATTGGCATGACTTAGGCTTAAGGGCAAAATGGTCAAGATTATGGCTAAAATTCAAAGTTCTCGAATTTGAAAATTAACTTCAAAATCATTTTCTATACGAAAAATAGAGTTCATTGGTGACAATCTCGTTAAAATCAAGTTTAAATTGAAGGAGAAATCACACTTTAAAATTTCAAAATCAAACACCAAAAATTTCCAATTTTGGACATTAAAAGTTATGAAATTTAAGTCAAAATCAAGATAAAACTCATAAAAATTGATTAGTATTATGTTAGAAACACTTACGCAATGAAAACCTTCGAAAATCTTCTTTCAAAATCGCTCCAAAAGCTTGACAAGTTTGACAATGGAGTAAAAATAGTGATTTTTGAATTTTAAAACTTTTGAGGTAAAATGTACTCCGTGAATGCAGGTGGGGTCTCGCGAACGTGAAGGGTAAATGACTCAGGTGATTCCTCTTCTACTACTGGTTACATTTTTACTTTGGGTGATTTGTTGAAAATTTAAAAAGAAAACTATTATTCTAACTCTATCATGGAGGCTGAGCTAACTGCTTTGGCTTCAGCTAGTGAGAAAGTGAATTGATTGAGAGATTTATTATTTGAAATATCATATTTTTGAAAAACTAATTCTCCTATTTTAATTTATCGTGATAGTATCGTTGTATGTGGTAGTGGTAAGGTTTGTGTACATTTTATGTGATGTTCTAGATCTTAAGCTAAAATTCGAGTCGTTTATCGTACGTGTATAGGCTCAACTTGATGACTTCTAACATGATGGGATCAATTATTGGGTATTAAAAGTGGATTATATGTGATTTGGGATCATAAGGCATCTCTTACATCAAGCCAAGACCAAAGGATTCCAATCGACTAAGTTTTGTTATGAATTTTGTATAGGGGTCAATTTCTAATGACCATATCTCTTAGCACATGATAAATTCGGTGACCCAAAACCTATCATATTTTAGGTTTTTGAATTAGCTTTTCAACACATTCGATTTCGCCTTATTCTGAGTTTGGAGGAAAACATTATGGTCATTTTACTGAAACCTGTTGAAGCTATCAATTTCGGTGATCCACCGAATAATTCGATGGCTGGCAGATTTTGACCGCCGCATTGTCCCATAAAATTTTAGAATCTGCCAAAACGACCCATGGACCGTCGATCTTGACGCCAGAAAACATTGAAATGTCATTTTTTGACTTTTGATGATATTTTTACTTTCCTAAAAGGGGTTTTCAACCCATTTAACCTAAATATACCCTCCTAAACCTATTTTCATGCTCTAACAACTTCATTGAAATTTCACTCTCAAGGAAGACCCAAATCCTTCATTGAAGAACAAGCTTCAATTTCTTCCAAGATTTTCATCAAATTCAAGATTCTCTTCAACTTTCTTCTCTATTTTGCTCTAAGGTATATGGGTTTCTTCATCCATGGTCATTCCACCCATGGAGTCCAAAACTCTTTCAACCGAATCTTTAATTTCTAGGTTTATTTTATTATGAGTATTCCCTATTCCTAATTATATACATGATTCATGTTAGAAATTGTTATTGATTGATTTATAATGCATGAAATGAGTGGGTATTTATTAACCCTTTACATTACCACATTGGGTTTATGATTTCTTAAATGGATCTTGATAAATCTTTACCCAAATGCTATATTTTGATTTAAATCATGAATATTATGTTATAATAAGTATGTATTGTTATCCTTTTACATGAGTTGATGGATTTAAGAAAATGCCTTATCTTAAACTATTATAGGTCTTTGAATCTCATTATGGGTTGTTAGGATTATGATTTATGAGATGATTTTCATGATGTTCTAAATAGGGTTTCTCAATGATTATGGTGACTTATTTTGAAATGATTTCAAGTGATTATGTTTTATCCTAATCATGCATGTTACTCTTGAATTTCATGATTTATGTCTTTATGCATGAACTCACTATGTTTTGGAAACTAAGCTCATATGATTAAGTATTTCATGTATGATTAAAAGGTTTTACTATATATATGCAAGTTCATGAATATTATGAATGAAGAGGTCTATCAAGTATGTTATGAAACTCATTGAAATCCTACAAAAGCTATGCATTATTGTAAATCCTTCTTTATGATGTTATGGTATACAAGTTTATGCATGTCATGATTATACTCGTGTTTCTATGTTCCATGATACTAGACTTATTGAAGTCAAGAATGAATGAATGAGTGAAATGTGAGTCCCCACCTAGCAATGATTATGAGATGATGATAACCCAATAGTAGAGGCATAGACAAGAATTAGGAGCTATCTTTATGATGATGATTAATGTCCTAGATGTTTGTGGAATGGGTTAGTATAATACCTCTCCACACTATATGACTCTATGATTCATGCTTATGATTAATCCCTGAGAGCCATACTTAACCCCGAGTGAACTTTGAGATATATGCGGGTACTTCTCATAGCTAGGGCAAGAGACCATTAGTAGAATTCTATCATCCCATAATTACGTGCCACCACAGGAAATAGGGTATCACCGCTAGTAGACGTTGACTTTTAGACCACCCGTTAGTAGAGGTTTGCTTACTAACTAGCTTTAGTGGATCCACTTAGGCATCTTAGGAGGTCATCTTGGCAAGTGACTTTCCCCTTCATTCGATGTAGGGAAAACATCGGGACTCCATGGTTTAGCTCACATGGTTTATGTCAGTTACAGGTTGCTCTCACATATGTTCACGTTCTCCTCATGTCCCCAAAGTGTCCTTTCATGATGATTTATGATGGTTCCTTTTTATTATATCCAAAGATGTTTACTACTACTCCAGGTGTTTTTAAGATGCATATAAATCATTGTTCTATATTTTTAAATGATTTCCTCACACATGCTTATAGTCCCTTGATATAGCTAAAGGTATTTCACATAAAGGTATATGACATTCTCTTCTAATATGTATGATGTTCTTCACTATGATCATTAGTGTCTCATTCGTAGTAAGATGGTTCTTCCTTTTAAGAAATGCATTATTTTCTGAAAGGTTACAATCATACTTATGCTTAATGACCTACGTTTCTTATTATTCTAAGTTTATGTGTTTTATCATAAAATAAATTAAGTGTACATTCCTTACTTTCCACATGTCTTATATTATGCTTCATGGCTTGAGAAATGTTTTACATAATCATACTGTTCACTAGCTGACTTATACTTTATTGCATTGCATGTCCATATACTAGTACATTCAAAGTACTAATGGATACTCTATGCCTATATGATTTAACCATGTCGGGACCGGTGCTCCTCGATATCCCCCACGTGGCTAGAATTGGACCATAGAAGATTTTTCTTGTGGTGAGTCCTCTAGTTCGAGGCCAATTTCCATCTTCTATCTAGATTTCTTATGTTATGACGTTGATACTCTTATTACTTTACTTTTGATCAGGGTGAACCCAGGACATGTCTTGGCCCCTATCCCATCTATGACTTAGAGGTATGTTGGATAAAATGTTATGTATAACTCATGCAACACTTATGTATCTACAAAGACTTTCCCTTAATCCCTATCCCTTATGTGTTGGTTCTTGTGATGATATTATTAAGATGGTGAAATTCCTACGTCCCTACTTCCCATAAAGTGTGTCCCGTATCCCCTTTTCCCTTAAATTTACTTGATGTGATTAAATGGTGGAAATTCCTTATCCCTTGTCCCCATAAAGTACGTCCGAAGTCCCAAATTCCATTAGTACTAATTGTTGATGATTGATCCATGCTTCTTAACCAAGGATGTGCTTATGTATGGTATAGGGCTTATTTGGTTACCCTCGGATTTGTATTCGCCATGCCGCACCTCGGCCTTAGACTTGGGTCGTGACATTTTGTCCTCTTCAGATCCCACTTGTGCGATTCCATTGGTATGTTGTTGTGGTGGTGATGATAGTATCACTGTAATTGGTAAAGTTCAAAATAGTTATTACAATGGAAAATTCAGACCTATAAGGAGAAAACATAATATGTAATATCATATTTGACAAGTGGTACCACTAATGTTGATTATGTCAAATTTTGTGATAATCTTACAAATCTTACCAAGATCTTAACAAGAGAAAAGGACTGAAGCACAGTAAGGGAGATGGGATTGAAGCCAACAAATCCATGAGTCATATATGAGAAAATCCAACCTGGGACTAATGATCCTATAACCAGATTCAATGGAATAAAGAATTATATGATAACTTGTTATGAAAAATGCACTAACTTTTTATTCCCTACATATGATGTGAGTGCATTATTTCCTGTAGTGATTTGTGGAAATGAGTTTAAAAGCCCTTAATGAAAATTTGTAGCCCGTATGGGCAGGGTGTTAAACTTATAGGAGCACTATTGACAGATATCACCTATGTGAGTGTGGAAGTAGGTTGCTCCCTAATTAGGCTTATCTCAAAAGCACTCATGAAAATGGGATTGCACAACGCTATAAGGCTGGCTTATAAAGTTCATATCAACACCTTGATTTTTATGTGTGAGCAGTGAGATTTTATTTTTCTTAAACAGTCACAGTTCAAGTCTGAGACTACTGTCTCTGGAGTAAAAATTATTGTTTCACTAAGTGAAGGTTCAATGCAAAGAACATCTTCATTATGCATAGTAGTCTTCCTTTAGCTGATAGACTCTCTTATATAATATTAAAATGAGTGGAGAATTGTTAGTAATTAAGCATTTTAATATTATAAATTGCACCAATTCCTTTGTCTTTGTGTCCTTTAGTAGGCATACTCTTTACATATTATATTAAGGGGCTCAACTGTCATTTTGGCTTTTTCTATCATTTTGCATGTTGGTGTGCATTACTTCAACAAATCAGTATAGAGAAGTGTCGTTGGAAGCATCTTCATCTGCATGTTTGGTGTGCATTTGTTTCCCTCACTTATTTCATTCTTTGTTGCTCCATTATATCTTATAACTTAGGTAACTTATAGGCGATTGATCTATCCTATTTACTTCTCCATTATATTCCTATTCATTGCAAAGAAGACTTTCTCACCTATAAATAGTGGTGATCTTTCTTTGTTTTGAGTGCAAGAAAATATAGAGTGTATAAAAGCTAGTCAAATAGAGAGTTCATGATAGTTGAAGGGAAATGTTCTTTTTGTCGAGTTTTGAACTCAACTCTTTTCTAGAGTTGTTGAGTTATACTTTGTGATTAGGTCGTTGTATCCTAGAGGAGATAAACCAAGAAGATTACCATTGGACCGATTAAAATATTTGTTGTTGTGCGCTTAAATCTCCTTAAAGATAGCGAGATACCCGTGCCTCAGCCTAAAGAAATTTCATTTTCTTCATTTTACTTTTCAATTTTTACTTGTAATTTTCACCAACCGAAATGCAAAATCGAAACCCATTCTATTGCTGCTCAGAGAGCTTGATACGACTAATGCCTTGTAACTTGGTACCCTGGAAGCAGCAGATCTTCCCTTTTTCCTTTCCGTGTTGCTTCTTTCTCTATCCCCTCTTTCTGCCCAATGTTATCAAAAGCAAAAAGCACAAAAATTCTCCAACTTCACTGAGGCTTTAGACTCACAAAGCAAATAAAATGTTGACTTAATGAAAAAAGGCACAAGGGAGAGGAAAAAAATACAATTATATATGTTTAAAGTTTAATTGAAGACTAATAATCATAAGCATGAATGTCAAATATAGAAACAAAAAAATTGAATTTATTTGCTATAAAGTGAATATCAATTGTTTAGTGTCGTCTCTTTAGAAGAAGCTCATTGGTGAGGAAAAATATGTCTTAGGGCCTTGACGATGATACAGAACTGCACATTAAGTGATGCTAAACACTCAACACATTTTGAGAGGGCTTAAGTGCGCCTTTGACAACACTGTTTCCGCCTGTCCAACGTTGGCATCTTTGATCTTTGCTAATGCTCTAAGAATTTGATTGACCTTTCTTGACATCCCATGTGTTTTTTGCTCAGAAAATGTGCATTATGGTAAAATATATGGTTCTTCTGTACTTCTGTAAAATGATTGCTTTAATGATCATGTACAATTTTCTAGAGAGAAAAAATCTCTTTCAGCATAGTATCTTATATGATACATGCATTTTACATTTTTGAATTGAAATACACATGTAAATGCTTCACATAAATAATTACAAAATGTAAAGGAAAAAATATACTTGGATTATTAGTGAAAATTTCTAATATCAGAAGTACTCCTTGTGGAACTCGAAACGCGTGGATGTCTTGTAAGTTAATTCTTGTGATAGCTTCTTCAACTCCTTTGCCAAGACAGGCATCCCACAGTAGAAGACTCCTGCATATCATTTTGTTAGTGAATCTACCTTGGTTATTTTTAATCTCCAGTTTCATTTTGCACTTTTTAATTTTAACTTTAGGTTTGTTTCGTTCTATTTAATTTCTCTTTTTTTTTCCAATGACATAATACATAAATATGACCTTAACTTGGCTCAAGCTGGCAACTATAACCTCTAACTTTACCAGTACACTTTAGCTATCCAAAACTTGAACGAATAGACACAATCGTCATACATGACATCCTACATGGCAATTTTGTGTCTCACGTGGCGTCCTACATGTATTATGCCATGTAAGAAACATGTGTCTACTTCTTCAATTTTATACAAGTTTAAGTGCCTACTTATGCACACTGAGAGTTGGAGGGCATATATGCCAACTGAAGTCAAGTTAAAGGGCATATTTATGTATTATGTTTTTTTAATATTCAATGTTAACTGGAATGTGTCTGGTTGGATGTCTACCTTGTAAATGCTTCAATAAGCTAAATACTTTCTGGTATTAGTTGATCTAATTGTTTGAATACTTCATGAAGTGCATAGAAGCTACTGGTCATGACTTCTCTAACAACTGATCTATGCCTTTAGGTCCTTTCTACAGGAACTTAAGATTGAATCAGCCCCATTGAGAATAATATGGTCTCAAACCACTTGGTGATGTGTTACGAGTCATTTGGTAGAGTATATTAGCAAAAATAATGCATACATTAATTTGATGTATTAGTAGTACCATGTTTGGTATACTTTTTTGTGGTATGTATAACTAATTGTATTGTGTATTAAGAGTGTTGAGCGAGGAAGCACCACAACTAAAATTTGATATGATAATAAATAAAAATGAAAATAAATTGGACACGATATTTTACGTGGAAAACCCTCAAATAAATAGAGGGGAAAAACCACGGGGCAGAAGGATTTCACTATAACAATAGAAAGTACACTGCTCTCAAATACAAGGAGAAAACAATAATAAACACTTCTCTCTCGTAAAAGGAACAACTCACTAAAGAGGACACTCAAGACTATATTTATCTTGGTATATAACTCTCTTTGTGTTTTTACTCTCTTTGAATTTCTCTTGTGGGATGTTGTTATGGATGTTTGAAATGAGGAGCCAAAGTGCTCCTTTTATAGGCAAAAGTTAGCCTACCATTGTTGACAATTCAACAAGAATGGTGGCCAAGCAAGTTGCCAAAACAATTGGCAACTTGCCAACCAAGTTGCCAAAAACAATTTGGCAACTTGCCAACCAAGTTGCCAAAAACAATTTGGCAACTATTGTTGACTCTTTTTGCCTCCTTTTTTGACTACTCATTTGCCTCCATTTTTTACTACTTTTTGCCTCCATTTTTTTGACATTTCTCCCACTTGAAGATTTAATTGAGAATCAATTAAGTCTTCACACCATCCTTTCTACCCAATTATTGCAATGCTACGTTTCTGCTAGGCCAATAGAAGATCGACACCATATAAACTTGTTACTGTTGATCGATTTCGTAAACATATCTGCTAGGTTGTCATTGGTGTGAATTTTCTGAATATCCACACTGCCTTCTTCCACCTTCTCACGAACAAAGTGATACTGGACTCGTATGTGCTTTGTCCTTGAATGAAATGTCGGATTATTTGCAAGATGCAATGCGCTCTGACTGTCACAAAACAAAACGACCTTCTCTTGTTTGTGCCCGAGCTCCTCCAGTAACATCTGCATCCATATTGCCTCTTTGCTAGCTTGTGTAGCTGCTACATATTCTGCTTCTGTCGTGGATGTAGCCACGATAGATTGCAGTTTTGAAACCCAGCTTACAGCTCCTCTAGCAAGAGTAAACACATAACCTGTGGTGGACTTGCTTTTATCAAGATCACCTGCATAATCTGAATCAACATAACCTTTAACAGTAAAGTCTGATCTTCCATAACACATTGCAACATTTGAGGTACCCTTGATGTATCTCAAGATCCTCTTAACAGTATTCCAATGCTCTCTACCAGAATTAGCCATGTATCGACTGACCACTCCCACTGCTTGTGCAATATCAGGTCTTATACATACCATGGCGAACATTAAACTTCCCACTGTTGATGCATACAGTACTCGAGACATCTCCATCCTCTCTGCTTCATTGCTAGGACTCATACTTGAGGATAACTTGAAATTAATAGGAAGTGGGGTAGATATTGACTTACAATCTTGCATCTTGAAGCGTCGCAAGATTTTCTTCAAGTAGTTCTCTTGAGAAAGCCAAATCTTCCTATTATTTCTGTCTCGGTGAATTTGCATCCCTAGAATCTTGTTTGCCGGTCCCAAGTCCTTCATTTCAAATTCCCTAGCCAACTGTGCCTTTAAATTTGTGAGATGATCTTTGTTGGGGCCTGCTACCAACATGTCATCAACATACAACAGCAAAATAACAAAATCACCATCACCAAATCTCTTGTAATAAACACAAGGATCTGAACTATGTCTGTTATATCCAAGACTTATAATGAAGGAATCAAATCTCTTATACCAACATCTCGGCGCCTGTTTGAGACCATATAGAGATTTGTTCAACCTGCAAACCAAGTTCTCTTTTCCCTGTTCTTCAAAACCTTCTGGTTGGAGCATGTAAATTTCTTCTTCAAGCTCTCCATGAAGAAATGCAGTTTTGACATCTAACTGCTCTAAGTACAAGTCAAATGTAGCACACATCGCCAGGACCACTCGAATGGTTGTAAGTCGAACCACCGGAGAAAATATTTCATTGAAGTCTATACCTTCTTTCTGAGCGAATCCTTTCACCACCAATCTTGCACGATACCTTTCCACTTGATCATTACCATTGCGTTTGATTTTGTAGACCCATTTGTTTCCAATGGCCTTCATTCTTGGTGGTAATTGAACAAGATCCCATGTTTTATTTTTATGAAGAGCTTCGATTTCTTCTTGCATTGCTGCCATCCAAAGAGATGATTCTTGGCCTTTCATAGCCTCCTGAAAAGTTGAAGGCTCTCCATCTTCTGTTAATAGACAGTATGCAACATTGCCCTCCATTGAATAATCTGAGTGCCAAGCTGGTTCTCTTCTCTCCCTAGTTGACCGTTGAACTTGTGGAGTTTCGATCTCAGCTTGCTCTTGGTCGTCGTGCTCTGGTGCTGCTTCAGAAAAAACTAACACTTCTTTTATTTCTTCAACTGTAGTAGTCTCTGGTTTTTCTTTTGAAGTGCTACCTTCTTTTGCTTGTATCATGTTTTCAACAAATACAACATCCTTGCTGATTACCACCTTGCGGGAAGTGGGATCCCACAAGCGATACCCCTTGACTCCATCAGCATACCCTAAGAAAATGCATTCCCTAGATTTTGGATCCAACTTTGATTTTTCTTGGGTGTTGTACATCACATAAGCAGGACTTCTGAATATATGTAAATGAGATTAATCGGCTGGTTTTCCTGTCCACATCTCCATTGGTGTTTTAAGATCAATTGCGGTCGATGGTGACCGATTGATCACATAACAGGTGGTTTTGACTGCTTCTGCCCAAAAATGTTCTTCCAGGCCTGTAGTTGCCAATATAGCTCTTGTCCGTTCCAACAAGGTTCTGTTCATCCGCTCTGCTACTCCATTTTTTTGTGGAGTATATGCCACCGTGAACTGCCTTTTGATACCTTCTTGTTTGCAGAAGTTATCAAATTCATCACCAGTATATTCTCCTCCTTTATCTGTTCTTAAACACTTAATCTTCTTTTCAGATTCAAGTTCCACCCGCGCTTTGAATTCTTTGAAAGCTGGAAAAACATCTGTCTTTCTCTTGATTGGATACACCCAACTTCTCCTGGAGTAATTGTCGATGAATGACAAGAAATATTTCGCTCCTCCTAGGGACTCCACCGGTGCTTGCCAGACATCAGAATGGACCAGATCTAGTATTTCCTTGCTTTTAGCAGAGGAACTGCTGAACTTATGTCTATGTTGCTTGCTAGTAACACAATGCTCACAAAAGGGTAATGAAACCTTTTTGAGTCCTGGAAGAAGCTTTTGCTCAGCAAGAATCTTCAAACCTCGTTCCGACATATGGCCTAGTTTACGATGCCACATCATCGTTGATTCTTCAAATGAACTTGCTGAAGCAATTGATGCTTCTCCTTCCTGGTGTGTTTCACCTTTAAGCACATATAAATTTGCAGCAACTTTCTCAGCTTTCATTACTAAAGCGCTCCTTTGGATATCTTCATGACTCCACCATGAGTCTTGTATGAGCATCCATTTTCATCTAATTGTCCCAAAGACAATAGATTCTTTTTCAATTCTTTTACATGTCGTACCTCCTAGATCGTGCGTATCGTGCCATCATACATTTTTATTTTGATGGACCCAATACCAATAACATCCAAAGCATGGTTATTTCCCATGAACACAGACCCTCCAGAGATAGGTTCATATTGATGGAACCATTCTCTCCGGGAAGTCATGTGCCATGTCGCTCCTGTGTCCATGATCCAGACATTGGAGAAATGCTTTCTGCCTTCATTATTTGATATTGCCTCACTACACAACACATCACCATTATCCGAGGTACTTGCAACATTCCCTTGAGCATTTGATGACTCGGGGTTTTCACTCTTCTTTCTGAACCAACAATCTTTCTTGAAGTGCCCTTTCTTGCCACAGTGATGGCACTTGACATGCTTCTTACTTTTGGATTTAGATCTGCCATGATTGTGACTCCCACTGGTGCCACGTTCCGTTGGTCTTCCTCTCACCATCGTCAAGGCTTCAGCTTGCTGCGAACTTGCTTGTCTGTCTTCCTTGTTTTTGCGCCGATTTTCTTCTTCTAAGACAGCGGCTGCAATTTCATCGAAAACTAGACTGTCAGTATTGTTCGTCAGGTTGATGATGAGTTGATCATACGAGTCAGGCAGACTTTGAAGTAGAAGCTCCGCACGTTCAGTCCCCTCTATTTTGCAACCCATTGTTGTAAGTTGCGAAAATAGAGTATTCAAAGTATTGATGTGTTCAGCAACCGACATGGACTCTGCCATTCGAAGAGTATACAATCTTCTTTTTAAGAAGATTTTATTATGCAAAGACTTGACCTCATACAACCCCGTAAGAGTATCCCATATTTCCTTCGCCGTTCGTTTTTCAGCTACACTAGACAATACTTGATCAGCCAGTGCCAAGTGTAGATCTGCAACTGAGTTGCTGTCTATGTCGTTCCACTTGCTGTCATCAGTAAGGTCTGTGGGCCTGCCTTCAATTGCAGCTAAGTAATTGTCTTTTCTCAATATCGCTCTTATTTTCATTTTCAACAATGAGAAATTAGTCCCATTGAATTTTTCAACGTCAAACTTTGTTGTACTTGACATTGTTTTTGCTTCTCACCCTTTCAGATCGTTTCTGAATATTTTTGCAAACTTTTCGTGACAAACTGTACCGTCTCCGAAATTTACTATTCACAGATAGTACCTTCGCATAAAATAGACAGAACAACCGAGGGCTCTGATACCACTGTTGAGCAAGGAAGCACCACAACTAAAGTTTGATATGATAATAAATAAAAATGAAAATAAATTGGACACGATATTTTACGTGGAAAACCTTCAAATAAATAGAGGGGAAAAACCACGGGGCAGAAGGATTTCACTATAATAATAGAAAGTACACTGCTCTCAAATACAAGGAGAAAACAATAATAAACACTTCTCTCTCGTAAAAGGAACAACTCACTAAAGAGGACACTCAAGACTATATTTATCTTGGTATATAACTCTCTTTGGATTTCTCTTGTGGGATGTTGTTATGGATGTTTGAAATGAGGAGCCAAAGTGCTCCTTTTATAGGCAAAAGTTAGCCTACCATTATTGACAATTCAACAAGAATGGTGGCCAAGCAAGTTGCCAAAACAATTGGCAACTTGCCAACCAAGTTGCCAAAGACAATTTGGCAACTTGCCAACCAAGTTGCCAAAAACAATTTGGCAACTATTGTTGACTCTTTTTGCCTCCTTTTTTGACTACTCATTTGCCTCCATTTTTGACTACTTTTTGCCTCCATTTTTTTGACAAAGAGGTGTATTGTTATTACCATGGATTTCTAGGTATTAGTAATGCAAGGGGATTTAATGCATGTGTTAGTATGATTAAAGACCCAATTGCTCCTCAAAATCTTTTTTACATCTTTTCCACCATAAATGTAGAGGGTATTTTTATAAATAAGTTTTTTAACGCAATGCATGCTATTTTAATGCATTAAAATATTCTATATATAATTAATGCAAGCATTATTAATACACTTCATTTAGCATTACTCTTATACACCATACCAAATGACCCTTATAGTTGTAGAGTTATGTCCACTATCTTCATCTAGTCAACGACCATGTTGTTCTTTGGATATAGCAAGATTGCTGCATTTTAAGATTCTTCTTCAGGCTTATATAAAACCTTTGATACTAATTATTTTATTAGAGCCTCTACTATGTGATTATGATCAGTAAAATGAGGATGTCTCATTTTTTCTGAATTGGCCATCAGGCATTGGTCAAAGTGAACTAGCACAATCATGTAGGAAGGGGCACTTGTCAGAACTGCTGGTGCTTAATAAATTATCATGATTGAGATTGTAGAAATTCTTTACCTACTGTTGAATACGGATGTTTCAGAGCTATGGTCTTGAAAACTTCAATCCATTTGGGCCTTGCAAAATGTGTCCTCACCTGCAGTAGAATTAGTTTCAATGTCAGCACTGTTTAAGTGAAATACCTTATATTTTCTTTTTCATTTAGTCGTCAAAAGATTTTAGAAAAAAAAAAGATCTTTTTAAAACATTTCATTTTGAGAAGCTCTATGTGAGGTAAGTAATGGATCATACTCTAGTGCCAGACAGGATGTCAACACCATGTTTTGCATGATTAAGTGCCTGAAGCATGGTGATGAGAGCTGATCTGGCGTCAGCCTCTTCATAAACACTCGTCAGATAATTATGCATCTCTATCTGACCCTGTTCCATGACCAGAATACAGGAACATAACTGAGTTGATTGGCAACTAATTGGTAATATTAAAACAGAATGATCAACTAAGAATTCCAATAAGGAGGAGGGAAAAATGTGGGCAGTTTAAGGACATATAGCAAGAAGTATGTGTGTACTACTTTGCGATCTATCTCTGCAACTTCATTCATCACTCCTTTGAACCACTCTAAGGATCCAGGTTCTCTGGTAACCCAGTAAAAATGTGCAGTTCTTGTCCTTTGTGATTTCTTTTTTAGACTTGATGCTGTGCTTGCAGAAACAAAGCTTGTCCAGCTATCATCTGATGCGGTGGTCTCAGTATTCAAGTCCTGAAAGAGCATCATGGACCAAAAATTTTTACTTGGAGCATTACAACGTTATAGCTTTGAAGTTGTGATGAAGTAAGATTCTACCACATTATCATGTGTTCTTGTATTGTTCAGCAGATCCTTTAGGATACTTATAAAAGGTGTAGCTCCAATACCAAGTCCTACAAGAAGTAAGACATCATAATTTTGATAGTCCTGTGCTGGAGCGCCATATGGTCCATCAACTAGCAATCGAGGTAAACTGCATGGTTGATAGCATTTTTAGACCTTGAAAAGGAAATCATGATGTAGGTTTGACTGGTCAGAAGTAGTAAAGTTACCCTCTTTGATCAACACTTTCATGTTCTTCAAACTTGGCTCGACCAACAACACATGCTGGAATCTCTGTAAATACCCTCTTAAGTTCTTTTGTCCAGTCACCTACAATCCGGATATAAACACTGAGGTAGTCATCTCCTGGTGCTGATGTTATAGAAAATGGATGCCTGGAAAAATATTGAGACACATGTTCAATGCCTGTTGGGAACATAGTAGCTTGCATGTGAAACAGCGATACCTACCATTCAAATGAGGATATTGTTGGACACTGCAGGAATATATACTGCCCACTCTTGTATTTGAAGCCAGCTGGTTTTGACATGGTCAAGCTTAAGACATCTCCTGGAAGTTCAGAAACCTGTAAGGTCCGAAAATCAATTCTTTATTTGTTTCATCCTATTTTCTTGTGGATCTTCCTCTCCCTATATTCTTAGGTGGTTTTACATTTCACATTAGGAGCTAGTTTCTTGTACTGTCCCAAGAATACAAGTGTAATTGATGAAAATGCCATCTATGTAACCAAATGTATCAGTTTCTTGCCCTTAGTTTGCTAGAGATGAAGGCCTCACTGGCAACTTACCTTCAAGATCTTTACTACATAATCTTCTGATCGCCATGTTCTCAAAGTCCTCTCTGCAATGTACAGGATTGATGGAATGGAAATATACATCCACGTCTGCAATTGTTATTGGTGATACATTATCAGCATATAATCTTGGATGAATGTTTTGCAATTTAATGCAACCTTCGTATTAATTATCTTCGTAATCCTTACCGTTTTCTGATACCATTTGTGGACAAGGTACAGGAATGTTCCGTGTAGTAGTAACAATATATAGACCAATGCCAGAAGGTGATGAGAATACCAAAATGCATTAAAGCCCGTTAATCGGTTCAGAGGGGGTGGCAACTTCAGTATGCTCCTCCTGAAGCATCGTGTTGCCAGTGTGAAGGCTATAGTCATCAAAATTACCATAGAAATACCGGTGATGCCCTCAACACCAGTCAAAAGACTTTTGTAACTTGGCTTCAAATTGTCAAAATCAGAAGCTATGAGTGCAAATTTTTCTGGTGATGAGTTGACCAGACGGGGAAAATCACATGCTAAATGGTTGGCTGCATGAAGTATTACGCCAACAGCTATGGCATGTGCAACAATCTGCTAAGTCAATTCCCTAGTTAAGGAATATGATACTACTGAAAAAATCAAAAGAAATTTCAGGTATGCAGTGTTCACCTTGTGAAAATTGATATTGTCATCAAATGGAATAAGTATCCTGGCTCTTGTTGAACGCAACCTAGTTAACATGTTTCGACAAACTGGTAAAAGGATTAGTGCCATGTTAAACTTGAGCGTCTCCGCAGCCCCTTTAGCTGTTGCCAAACAGTAACCCATTACTCGAAATGCTTCCATTTGCCTATACTGCATGAATTTCCAAGTGAAAAGTCCAATCATAGCCAGCAACCATAGTAAAAAAATCCAGCCTCTATGCCAGTTCTCTAAGACAAGGCATTTAAGGGAAGAACTTGCTTTCTTTACTATGTTGTTGGCCTTGCTTGTTCCTGAGTTTGGACTCCCCTCGACACTGGTTGTGCTTAAAGGCCTACTGTAGCTCATGTAATTGTCCCTTCTTAGAAGAAGGGTTTCCAACTGCCATAACTGAAGCACAAGGCACATATAAAGGCATCATATCACTAGCAGTTCTAACCAAACAAGAGTTGCTCCATGAAACTATTTTAACACACTTTTCTGTGGTGGCGATGCTTGATTATATCTTCCTTCTCATGCCTAGATCATATGATCATTAAACTATATTTCAAGAAAAACCATTATATTCTGATGTTATTTAAGCTTAAAATGCATTATACTTTGATTGTTTCTGATGTGAAACGTTTAAGCAATGACTAGACAGGAGAAGGAGAAAGTGTTGTTATGTTTTATATAGCCAAAATAAAAAAAGATACGATTTAATTAAGTACTAAAATATTGAAAAAGAACAAATAATATGTAAAACTTAGTAAAAGTTGGGTTGGGTTGGGTTTTGACCCGCACTATAACCCATTACTCAACTCGTTTTGACCCAACGCATTTTAACCCAAGCACATTTGGGTTGATTTGGGTCTTGACCTGTTTGTTGTTTTGACCCATTATAACCCCCTCAAATTTGACCCAACCCGTCCAATTGTCACCCCTAGTTATTGGTAGTAAGTTCTCAATTAACTTTAGATGGGAGCATTGGAGTACTGGTAAAGTTGTTGTCATATGACTAAGAGATCACGAATTTAAGAGCCTTGGAAACAGACTCCGATAGAAATGCAAAGTAATATTGCATAGACTCTTGTGGTCAGCGGAATCTTTGGTGCATCGGACTGCACTTGTATTTTTAAGTTCTCAACTAACTTTGTTTCAAGCTATATATTGTTCAACGACTTAGAATTCTGGGTATGTCTACGCTTAAATTCTCTTTGGAAATGAGGATTGTCTTTTTCCCAAATGACCACATAAGTTGCCTATATTGATAATTTTTTAGTCTCTTCCTTTAATTGCAATTTGCAAGGCAGAGGAACAAGAATTAGATACCTCGATGTAACCAAGACCTTCTTGGTCTAATTCCTCCATTATCAAAGAAGCATATTCTGCTGCGTTTTCCTTCAATTTTGAGAGCTTATTTGCTGAAGCACTCACCATTATCAGCTGATGAAGGAACAAATATATATAAAATCAGCAACTATTTGACAATGTAAGGATTTTTAACATGCTCAACTGTATAAAGTTACCTACCATCTTTATCACGTTCTAGACTAATGCTTACTGAATACAATTATAGCAGTAACTTGATTTTAGATTATTTTTTTTACTATATTACCGAATACAAATTAAATTGCTTCTGAAATACTAGTAACTGCTCAGAGTCTTGAAACTGTCGCAATTTTGGAAGATTGTAGAACAATTTTCTTTTTACGAGAAAGTACTGAAAACACCCTCGAAGTTGGGCACGAATTATTAGTTTCGTCCTTAAATTATTGATAGACTTAAAAATACCCTTCAACTTGGCAAATGAAGCTTAAATATACCCCTCCTATTTCATACACAAAAATATATCATTCACGCACTAAACATGGCTTAAAAAACCCCTCAACTTGGAGAACTAAGCTTAAATACACCCCTCCTATTATATATATATAATAAAAAGATTTGCTATTTCTTTAATAAAAAAAATAGAGAAGTAAAATATAGTTCTAGACACAACGGTCTAAAGTGTAACTTTCACACTTCCAACACTTTTTCTCCCCTATGAATATATATATATAGTCGTATATTTAAGCTTAGTTCGCTAAGTTAAGAGATGTTTTTAAGCCACGTGTAACGTGTGAATGACATATTTTTGTGTATGAAATAGGATAGATGTATTTAAGCTCAGTTCGTCAAGTTGAGAGTTGTTTTTAAGCTTATAAATAGTTTAGAAACGAAACTAATAATTCATACCAAATTCGAAAATATTTTTATCTGCTTCTCTTTCAATCATTTAAGTTGCCCCCGTTCTTGACGGAAATTGGTCAAATTATATGATTTCACCCAAACTGAACCACTCTTTTTGTTTTTCCTTTTCTTAGTTCAACCTATTTGTTTTGATTGAGAAAGTTCAACCAATAATAATCTTACCTCTTGAACTTCTTCTCTCGTGATTCTTCCATCTCCATTGCTATCAGCCCTGTAATAAAAATATCCCTATTTACATAGTTGTCAATTGAAAAGTTTAAGACAATTGAATATTAAGTACTCCAACCACCATCCAGTTTTATCTACTATTTTTATTTTATGAGATTTAAAATTAATTTTTTAAGTTAAATTGAATTAGATCAACTTAAAATTTTAGATTAATATATATTAAAATTATAGAAAATAGTAAGAATTTTAATTGTTTTATATGAATATGATTAAAAGAATATACTTTAAAATGTTAAAATAAAATTGATATAGTTTGAGTTTCAAAAATTAAAGAGTGTCACCTAAATTAGAGAATACGTAGAGGTAGTTGTCATGATAAGATTTACTCCCTCGAATCTATTTTATAATCGTCCTTACTATAAATAGATGATTCTTGATATATGTCATTTCATAAAAGTAGTGCATAAATGATACTGATCTTCCTATTTTATCCTTGATAATTACTGAGTTTTGAAAAGATATATATGACCAACTAAAAGACCTAAAAAACAATTAATGAACATTAAGTAAGGGCAAAATAATAAAGTCATTTTTTTCCTTAATACAAGTGTAATTATAAGAGTTGACATTTAAAAAGGATTAGAGGGAGTAATACAATTCTTAAGAAAGATTAATTAAAAATAATGTTTGACTAATATATGCTTTATAAATAATTACCTTTTTATTTATATATGTGTCTTTTAATTTTATAATAATTAATGCTAATAATAAAATTAAAAAAAATTATTAAATTAATAATTACTTTTAATATATATTAAAACTAAAA
This sequence comes from Solanum rostratum, assembly GCA_029948455.1. Taxonomy (NCBI): domain Eukaryota; kingdom Viridiplantae; phylum Streptophyta; class Magnoliopsida; order Solanales; family Solanaceae; genus Solanum; species Solanum rostratum. The sequence goes on from CM057051.1 coordinate 56,776,833, forward strand.
TGGGAAGAAGATAACAATCAATACTCACTCAGCTAAGTGTCTAGAGCAGAAGAGTGAGTTGTTCACTTGGAAAAATAGGCAAGTCGTTGAAATTGCACCAAATAGATTATCTCCATGTTGATCTATAACAATAGGTAAAAGTGTCCACGAAAAGATACAACAATAATTTTTTTGTCTTTTTCCTATTTTTTTAATTTATTATTTTATTTTTATTTATTTAATTTCACTTTTTAAATTAGAATTTCTTTATATTTAAAATTCATTTTTTTACTTATAATTATTCTATATAAATAATTGTCTAATATTTAAGAATTTAAAATTAATTAAAATTTTGACTATCAAATATTTTGTTAAGAGAATTATGTAATATAACAAAATTAAGAAGAAAAAAAAACATTTATTACATTGTAGACATTAAACTATTTTTTTATATTTAGAAATCAATTTTGCATTAAATTTTAATCAATTAATTATTTAACTTCTGACTATTTAACTCTAAGTTATTACTTTATATATTCATAAACTATTAACATATCTTTATTATAAATAATTGAATTAATTTTTCTCATCATTATCAGTCTATAATAGATTAAACTATTGCATCAAGCTAATTATATTAGTTTAATTTTATTTACATGAATATTGTATTTATCTAATAATATATAGTATTTATATATAATATTTAAATCAAATCACACCTAGCAAAACACGTATATTGAACTAATATATTAAAATATCCATTAATATATTGGTCTTAACCCCCCCAAAAAATATTTTTTTTAAAAGAAAAAGTCACTCTTTATTAAACAAATTGAGTAATATAATTGGGAGGTACTAGAGAACAAGAGTTAAGCGTGTGTTTCAAGTCAAATTTGTGAGATGAAAGATGCAATAATTACCCAATGGTGTAAATTTCTTAGTCTAGCATTGTCTGACGAGTTGAGACTTATGAAGTCTTCGTACAGAAATTAAGCAGTATTTTTGTTTTTACCTATCTACTATGTTGTTCAATTTCAAATGTGTATAAATTAAATACTTATATTTATATAAAATTAAATAAGCAAATTATGTGATAATTTATTTCTTATATGATATCCTAGATATTATCATACGTAGAACATATATGTCTATTTATTCAATTTTATATATAGAACATATATGTACTTTGGGTATATTCTAATTTTAAAAAATCAATGAGATCGAGTTAAAAAATATGCTTATCTATTATATCTTTTTGGTAAATCTCTTTTTTCATATTTATATTTCTACTATATTAGGCAAAATGTCTAACAGACCCGTTGTACTTATATGCATTTATATTATAGAACTTTCTACTTAATCTTTTACCAACTAGATGTTTAAACTCGGTTAAATACAATAATCAAAAAAATTTGACCATTGATCATACTTACGTGGCATTAAGATGATTGAGTTGGCGAGAAAGTGTGACGCATGTTAAATCAAGTGAACATCATATTTAAAATTGGCCCCCTTTTTCTTTCTTCTCCGCACTCTATTGTCATTTTCTTTAGCAGATCTTAGCATTGGCACTTCCTTGACGTCGGGTTTAATGACGATTATCAGTGGAGGGAGAGAGCGGCTTTGATTTCATGGTGATGCTCACCGGTTCGCAGTGGAGTGAGAGGGAGAGAGGCGCGCTGGTCCCTTTTTCGCTAGAATCGGAAGACGGGAGGCGGCGACGAAATTTACTGTTAGGCCGGAGAGGAGATGCCATCTTTAATGGTTTGCGGGCGATCGTCGGTGGTGTGGAGAAGGGAAAACAATAAGAGGAGAACGACGCAGGAAAGGATACAAGGTGCTGGTCACGGCGACGAAGAGATTTTCCGGCCGGAGCTGGTGGTGCGGCTGCTTATCATGGCTTATCTTGTTGGTTTCGCCAAGGTTGAAGAAGAGGAGGAAAATGGGTGTTCCAGATTTTATTTTCAGAAATAAATTAAAATTTTATTATTTTATCTTTTATTTTAATAAATTTAGTTAATAGTTGTTTGTAATAATAATTAGCAAAGATAATAATTATATATTATTAATTTAAAGCTTAACTTATAAACAGACACCTAAATTTCTCCTCATTTTTCACTTAGACAACTAAACTAAAACAAGTTGCTAATAGACACCTAAGATTTGATCTCGTTAAACACTTTTATTCTACTTATCTACTATTTTTTTAATTTTTTAGTCAAAATAAATAGCTACGGTGCAAAAAAAAAATTTCTTCATAAAAGTAGATTTTAAAAATTCTAAGTTATCCAAAATAATTTTTTTTTCATAAAAAGTAATATCTAAAAATTCTCGGTTAACCGCGAAAAAAAATTATTACAATTTTATATAAATTTTTTTTGCACATCATTAACTTAAAATTTTTATTGCAATATAAATAGCACTATAAAACACAATAGTTAATAACTTATAATATTTAAAAATCATATAAAAATTTAATTTACTCTCCAAATTTGATATGTGATATATGAATTGAGAAAAATAAAGTTTGTACGTAGTCACATTAATAAATACTCCTGGTGGGGGTTAAGAATCAGATTATAATAGAATTGGATTTACGTAGGTCAAAAGAAGTGGGAATCCAATTTATTTCACAGAGGAGGCCACGATAAAGCTTTCGTGTTAGCAGCGGAATGCAATGTATGTATACTTTGACTATGGGGAAGAAGAAGACGACAATGGAAAACCAAAAAAGCATAGCATAAAGAGAGAGAGAGAGAGAGAGAAACACACACATGTCAAAGAAGATTTGAAGTCTGGCGTGAAAGCTTTGGTCAGAAATCTGCAACCAGAATTCGTGAAGCTCTGCTTTGCTTATCTTTGTCGTCTTTCGTAGCCTTCTTCGCATCAATGCATCAAATACTCCCACCGCAAACTCCTTTGAATCTCCCATTCCTACACGTATGTCAATATATTATAGCGAGTACCGACTTATATAATTATATTAATAAATATATACGTGTAACAAAAGTAGTTTTCAATATATAAAATGTAGAGATTAAAGTTGAATATTTTTAACAGAGTGGTTGAAATGAAGGGACGCATCCACACGATTAGCGTTGTGAATTGGGAAAACTGAGTGTACCAATGCATTCACCGAAATCTTCTCTACTGAGAAAACCATCGTTGGCCAAAGCATTGAAGCGGGTCTCAACTTTTTCCCAAAGATGATTATTAGTATCAGATTGTGTTATGAATCTCAACCCTCCAAGGGCTCGCTGAGTGCTCGATTCATTCCTCGAAAGCTTCAATTTTGATGACTCCATCTCCGTCATCTGATTCTGATGAAAATGATCCCTTTCCGGTGATCTTAACCACACAAGTCCCCTTGGAGAATTTTCTTCTTCTCCAGCAGAAATGTCATCTGGACTTGGTTTTACGCTACACAAAACAAAGGAATTGTCATCCAGCTCTAGCGTCACCTCAACCAAGTCTCTCTCATTGTTTCTCTGTAAACTCTTGAGGAAAATGGGCAACATTGCACCGCCAACATGTTCCTCCTGTATGTCACTGTAATTGGAGCTGCTAGGAGATGACACCACCTGCATTTTTCTATTCTTTCTGATCTCTCTGTTCCTATGCTTCTGAAATGACCTTCTTGACACCTCTTAACATGTTTTGCTCTTTCATCATTTTCAGTCAGAGAGAAAAAGACAAGTAGAAAGAGTCGATGGGGTTGGTTTGTACAGTTCAATTGGAAGAATGTATATTAGCAGCCTTCAGATTTCGTAACACCTGCCTCTTTTCGTATACCATAAACCATAATCAAAGCTAGTGGGAAAGCTATACTACTTTTAGTAAAGACTTCAAAATATATATATAAAAAATTCTTATTGAATAAGTAATATTTTTTAAAGAAAAATTAAATCAAAATCATTTTAATTTTATCGAACTGGTAAACAATACTCCGGCAAATGTAATAACTTGGAGGCGGATCCTAAACCATGGGTGTTATTCATAAGTATAGTACTTTAAAAACGTGTAAACCTATTGTTTCATTTTCTACAGTTTTATAATTTTTACATTTAATTGTAAACCTCATAAAGACTTCTTGTATATTAGGATACCAAGGTGAACTTTCCTGCCTCTCCCTCTGTTTGACTTCTTTACATTTAATAATAATAATAATTAATGAATTATTATTATTATTACACAATTAGGTCAGTTAAAAATCAAGGTTGGTTACAGCGACACTAAAGCGTAAGTCGAGTCACTTGATTAGATGTAAATTACATTGAATCATATCAAATGACATTTGTATAAAATAATGAAATATCACTTCTTCTCTCTATATAAGATTTAGAAGATTATTTTATACCAACTTCAAGAATTGAAATTCATCAATCATTTATATTTTAAAATTTTAATGTGTTTTTTTTTATTAAAATGTATGGAACTCACAAATTTTAGTAAATACAACTTTTTTATTATCATTTCTTCATATCTTAGCAACAGCATCCAAATAATGCCCTCTGATCTTTGCTTTATAGACAACTACTTTTCATCCATTTGTACTTTATTTAATTGCTAATATAGGAATAATTGTTGACGCACTCCACCAATCATACATATATTGTTGTGGAAATGAAATAATATGACAAAATCAGATTAAAATGGTAATTAAAGTGAAGATGCTACTCTTCAAGAAATCGAGAAAATAATCAACATTTATTGTGCCTATACCTTCTACTAGTAGTATATATCTTCATTTTTTATTTGTGCCTTTATTTAATTTCTTTTTTTAGTCATGTTTTCACTTAATGATACAAAATATGTTAGATTTCAATAGTCAAAGCTCATTAACTATCAAGGCTAAAATCAGAAGAACAATGTCATTTATCCCTTGATTTTATGAAATGACATTTATTAATGACCATATATTTATAGTAAAGATGACATAAAAGTAACCGAAAAAAGTAGTTAATAGTTAGATTAAATGTCCCAATTAAACTCCTAGCAATAAGTATTCAATAAATTATTGTTCGTTTAAGTATATCTATAGAATAATCTTGATATGGTGAAAGTTATTTTCTGTTATTTTTTTAAACTAAAAAATATAGAATTATTTTGAAGATGTTATCCGACATTTGGCCAGTGAATGGAAAGCAAGAAATATATATTAATGATCAATAATAATGTTAGCAAATTGGAGAGTGCGTTATGAATTTTCGAATTGTAAGAATATAGTAATAAAAATGTTATAAGTATTTATTAGAGCATATAATATGAAGTCATTACAATTTAAAATAATTGCAAGAAAAATAAATAGCTTCTGCACATAAATCAGTAAAGTAATTTCTCCGTTTGATGAAAAATGATTCTCAAGATTTTATTCTTTTTATTAAGAGAAAAAAAATTTCTCATAAAATTTATTTTCATGTAAAATATCTTCCAGTCATACTAAAACACACCTTTTAAGTTCTTGACAATATCTCCTAAAGACAGGGTTCTTGTTTTGTTTGCTTTTTTCAGACTTCCATAAGTTTGTTTATACGCTTTCGTTCCATATTATATAGACACTTTATATTTTACAGGAAGAACTTATTAATACATTAGTGAATTTTACTAGGACATTAAATTAAATTAGAAAAATTATTAATAAGCTAATTAATGGTGGAGATAAAATGAAAAAAAATAAGAATTAATTATATTCTAATTCAGTAAATGCTCATATAATATGAGACAAATATTTATAGAAAGATCCCAATATAATATGGGACAGAGGGAGTAGCTTTCTATTTCCAAAAAATTTATTTTTTAATCTTTTGGATTGTTGGAGCAATAGCTGTTTGATTGATTGCATAAGAGATAGCAATGCCATGAGTTTCAGACGGTTGTCCTCCGACATACTGCAAGTCGGTGTTACTTTGATCCACATTTGTTATTTGTTCACATCAACCGTTTGGAATTGATTGATATTTCCCCTTTCAATTTGTTTATCTGATTTAATTAATATGTGATTAGTACAAAAATTAAAAACATAAAGAGTGAAGATTAAAAAAAATTAAAATATCATGATTTTTCGAATTTTATAATAGAATCATTAGGTGTGTGTATATTTCCTACCTGTACTATTATACTGAGAAGAAAAATAGCTTGTATACATAACAGATTGTGGGAAGAATACATGGCACATGTAATGAGTAAGGGATATTCATGAAGGCTTTTTGATGGAATCATCGATTCAAAGATGTGTTTGGTAAAAATAGATCTGATTTATAACTGAAATTACATACATGCTTGCTAAAAATAGATTTTAACTTATAATTGAGATCACATAATAATTATCAAAAAAATAAGAACTGATAAAGGATACATATGCATCAAAAGTTTAGTGAGAGAGATATATTTAAATAAAAAATATATATAAAAAAAAAAGTCTATTTAAACTATCTTTAATAGCATAAAAATATATTTGACCCCTTTCTATATTTGAAATTGAGGTATACAAACTTCTTGGAGGGATGTCCAAGCTAGCGAATTGATAATAATAGAATCTTTACGGTGTGCTTTTTAGGAAAGGAAAATATTTTTTGAAAAAGTTTTTTAATTATATATTTTCTTATGTTTGATTGGTTTAATTGTTTTAGAAATTATTTTTTTTTAAAATTTTTTTTTTAAATTTAAAGAAAATAACTTTCCTCCAAAAACTAACAAAATTTTTTCCAAAATCTTTGTCCAAACTCAAATAATTACAATTTTTTTTTCACGCCACCCTAATCCCGAGCTCTCTCCTTCCCCAACTCCCAGAAAAAATTTAAAAATTATTTCTAAAAAATATTTCAAATTTTAAATTTTTATTTTTATCTCGCCCCCTACCTGACCCCCGCCCCCACTCCCCCTAAAAAAATTAAATACTTTTTTTGAATGAGTTTTTTAAATTTTGAAATTCTCATTTTTAACCCCCTTCCCCCCCCCCCCCTCCCCCAACCCAAACCCAACCCAAAAAACTTTAAAAATTTTGAAAATTATTTTAAAATTTATTTTATCCCTCTCCTTCCCGTCCCTTCAAAAAATTATTTGTAAAAATATTTAAAATTTTAATTTTTTTTTACCTCAGTGTCACCGCCCCCCTCCCCCTCCAAAAATTATCAAAAACTATTTTTATAAATATTTTAAATTTTAAATTTTAAATTTTTTAGCCCCTACCCCTCATCAGTCCCCCCACCCCACCCCACCACTCCAACCACTGATGAAAAGTATTTAAAGAAAAAATTCCAACCCCCCTATACCAACCCTTTTCTCCCCGCTCCACTCCGCCCCCTCCCCCCAAATAATTTAATTTTTTTTTATAGAAGTCAAATTTTGAGTTGTTAGTTCAATTTGAAGTAGGACATGGTTAGATTTCAGTTCATGATAACTTCTAGATAGGAAGCTTAGCAGTGGCAACAATGGCAGTTAGCCATTTAGAAGAGAGAAAAGAGTAGAGAGAAAAGAATAGAGAAGGAAGCTTTTCTTATTGATCAAACAATGTCAATGTACAAGTATTTATACTAATTAGTTAACTAACTTGTTAACTAACTTTTAACCAATCACTAACTGCCAACTAACTCTAATAGTGTTAACTAACTATATTAGTTTTAATCAGCTTGATTAGTGCTCAACACTCCCCCTCAAGCTGATGGCTTGAACAGGTCTTTTAATCCCAGCATGCTTAGAAGATGATCATGCACTCCTCTTCCTAATCCTTTGGTCAAGATATCTGCCAGTTGATCCTTTGTTGACACATAGTTTGTTTTGATCAGCCCTTTGTTGATCTTTTCTCTCACAAAGTGGCAGTCTATGTCAATATGCTTAGTTCTTTCATGAAAAATAGGATTTGCAGCTATTTGCATAGCTGCTTTGCTGTCACACATCAAGTTTACAGGTTGATGCACTTGAACACCTAGCTCTTTGAACAGTCCTAGTAACCAAATAACCTCAGCAGTACAAGCAGCCATACTCCTGAACTCAGCTTCTGCTGAATTTCTGGAAATGGTTTCTTGTTTCTTTGATTTCCAGGATATTAAAGCTCCCCCAAATTTCACAACATAACCAGTAACAGATCTTCTGGTCTCCAAACAAGCACCCCAGTCTGAGTCACAGTAAGCCTGTAGTTCATTGGTACTAGTTGCAGGCATAAAAAGACCTATACCTGGTGAACCTTTGATATATCTCACAACTCTTAAAGCAGCATCCATATGTGACTTCTTTGGACCATGCATAAACTGGCTGAGAACTTGGACTACAAAAGCTATGTCAGGTCTAGTCATGGTGAGGTATAGTAGTCTTCCCACTAATCTCTGATAGACAGTAGGATCCTTCATAAGCTCATCTTCATTTTCTTCTTTGTCAGGTCTGTACTTGTCATATTTTACTGAAGTCAGCTTCTGATTAATCTCAAGTGGAGTTGTTGCTAGTTTTGCTCCACTTAAACCAGCTTCTGATATCAATTCAAGGGCATATTTTCTTTGGTTCATCACTATACCTTCCTTTGATCTTGCTACTTCAATACCTAGGAAGAACTTTAAGTCTCCAAGGTCCTTCATCTTGAATTGTTGTTGTAGATCATTCCTGGCAATGTTTATCAGATCTTGACTGCTTCCAGTGATTAACAAATCATTTACATACACTAAAATTACCACCATCTTCTTGTTAACTGTCTTTGTGAACAATGAGTAGTCATAGTGACTCTGAGTGAAGCCCATTTGCAAAAGAGCATCTGTTAGTTTTCTGTTCCATTGTCTTGGAGCCTGTTTGAGACCATACAATGACTTGTGTAGTTTGCAGACTTGCTTATTCCCCCCCTGTCTAGCAAACCCTTCAGGAATGACCATATAAACTTCTTCTAGGAGATCTCCATTTAGAAAAGCATTATGTACATCCATTTGATATATAGGCCAGTGACAAGAGGCAGCTATAGCAATCAATGACTTGACTGTAACCATCTTAGCAACTGGAGAAAAAGTTTCTGAATAATCTAGGCCAGCCTGCTGACTGTAAACTTTGGCAACTAGTCTGGCCTTGTACCTCTCAATTTCACCTGAAGATTTGTACTTGATTTTGTACACCCATTTGCAACCAATAGGTGTCTTACCAGCTGGAAGATCAACAATAGACCATGTGTGGTTGTCCTCTAAAGCAGCAATTTCCAGTTTTATAGCCTGAACCCAGGCAGGATCTTGAGATGCTTGATGAAATGAGGATGGTTCAGAATTAGAGGAGTAGGCAGTTAAGGCCAAGTGATAAGGTTTAGTAATATGAGAGTAAGTGATATATGAGGATAGGAGATAAGGTGCAGGTATGAGATGCATAATCATTCATCTATTTAGGAGGATGTTTGGTTCTAATGGACCTTCTAAGGTTATCAGATCCAGACACAGGAAGAGAATTAGAACTGGAAGATATTAGAGGTTTAGATGTGGAAGCTGGGAAGTCTGGACTAGAAGGAGTGGATGTTTCACACAAAGGAATCTCAGAATTCTCCCCCTGGATTGAATTGGGATGACAGGTAGGTTCTGATAATTGGAGAACAAGAAAGATAGGTGTTCCTATGGATGTAATCTGTAGGAAAGGGAACACTGACTCTAAGAAAATAACATTTCTACTTACAAACAGTGAATGAGAGTGAAGGTTATAAAGGATATAGCCCTTTTGAACATTTGAGTAACCCATAAGAACACTAGGAATAGCCCTGGTAGAGAACTTATCTGAAGGTTTTGGATTGGATGCATAAGTTAGACATCCAAAGACTCTAAGATGAGTGAGATTTGGTGAATGTTGATGTAGGAGTTCAAAGGGAGACTTGAAGTTAAGAATTTTTGAAGGAGTTCTATTGATAATGTAGACAGCTGTAGTGACACATTCACCCCAGAACCTTAAAGGTACACCAGACTGGAATCTAAGTGCCCTTGCTACTTGAAGTATTGTTCTATGTTTCCTTTCTACTACTCCATTCTGTTGTGGAGTGTACACACAAGATGTCTGATGCACAATACCATATAGAGACAAAGTAGATTGAAGTTCATTGCTAAAAAACTCACATTCATTATCTGTCCTGAGAACCTTAACATAAACAGAAAAGAAATTTTGGACTTTAGCAAGAAAGTGCTTTAGGACTACAATGACTTCAGATTTGAACTGTATGAGGAACAACCAAGTGAACCTAGTACAATCATCTACTAGTGTGACAAAAAATCTTTTTTTGTTGTGAGTAGGGACCTTGTAAGGACCCCAGATATCACAATGAAGCAAATCAAAAGGAGTTTTAGACTTAGAACTACTAATAGGAAATGGAAGTCTAGTATGCTTTGCCAAGGGGCAAACAGTACACTTAGTATCTCTGATTTGCAAATCCTTGAGAGGACCATGTTTTCTGAGTATGTCAATAGGAGCATGACCTAGTCTTCTATGCCACAACATGTTGTTGTCACATCTTTGTTCCACTGAGTTAACAGATTTGTGAACATCATTTGAGAATAATTTGCTTTCCCTTAGAATATAGAGACCTTCTTCTTCTTTACCAATCCCCTTCACCTTCCCAGTGTAGAGGTCCTGGAATATACAGAAGTCAGGAAAAAAATTCACTGAGCACTGCAGTTCCTTGGTTAACTTTGATATAGACAACAGATTACACTTAAACTCTGGAAGGAATAAGACATCAGAGATCAAGTGATTTGTCAATATATATGAACTTCCACTGTGAGTGACCTGTGCTTCTTCACCTGTAGGCAGATGTACTCTATTCTTCTCACAATTTGAAACTCTTTTAAATCTATGTAACAAATCAGGTCTATATGTCATATGATTTGTTGCCCCTGAGTCTACTATCCACTTAGAGTGAATATCATTAGAGTTTAACTGAGATGAAGTACCTGTATTTGCTGAATTAGCTGAGACAAGATTGTTTCCTTCACTACCTTTGTTAAGCATATGAAGAATCTGTTGATACTGTTCCTGAGTAAAGAAAGGGATTGCTTGAGATTTAGAGGACTGATTCTCATGACTATTTACACAACTATCTTCTTGAACATTTTCAGCATAACTTGTAGCTTGATTTGCATACTGATTCAAATCTTTCCTCTTAGATTTAGGCCAATCTGGGGGATAACCAATCAGTTTATAACATTTCTCCTTTGTATGACCATTATATCCACAATATTCACACACCATTGCACCTTTTCTCTGAATTTTGTAATGATTTGATGAGGCTGACTTTCCATGATAATGACCACTGGAGTTTGAACTTCCTCCTAAAACACTACCTTTGCTATAATGTGTCTGAGCTTCTACATTCACTCCTTTGCCTTTGTGTTTAGGACTCAATACTCCTTTCTGACTAAAGAATGTTGCTGCTTCTAGTGATTCATTTATGTCTGCTGAGTTAGTTGTTAAAGACCTCTGACTCTCATGATTTATTACCATCGAATATGCCTTATTCAAAGTAGGAATAGGGGTCATCATAAGAATTTGACTTCTACACTGAGAATAGGTTTCATTCAATCCCATAAGAAACTGCAAAAGTCTCTGATAACCATGATGCTGAGCATAATTCCTTGACTCAGGACAATTACAACCTGGACACGGCATTATTGCATCAAACTCATCCCATAAATTTCTCAATTTTGAGAAATAATCTGACACAGATAAGGTTCCTTGAGTTAATGTCACAATTTCTCTATGTAGATAGAACACTCTAGATCCATTCACTACATCAAATCTCTCCTTCAGATCTAACCAAACTTTGTGCACATCTGAAGCATAGATTATACTACTCAAGAGTTCTTCTCTTACTGAATTCATAATCCAAGACAGAACAACAACATTTACTTTCTCCCACTGTTCATGCAATGATGTATCGAACATGTCCTTAATGTGCCTTCCATCAACAAATCCCAATTTACTCTTACCTAGCAGACCCAGTGACATGGATCGACTCCACAAGGCATAGTTTTCTGATCCAATTAGTTGAATTGATACCAGAGAACTTCCTGGTGTGTCGTTAGGATGAAGATAGAGTGAATGATTATAATCCACCTCATTTCTACTTGAATTTCTAGTTGTAAACTGACCTGATATTGCAGGAACATCTTCTCTGGCCATATTCAAACTCTGGATCGATCTATTTTACCTCGATCTAGCTCGTCTTAGCTCGATTCATCTTGTTCTGATTCGATCTGTCAGATGAGCAACTTCTCGACCTAGCTCGACTCAATTTCGTTGATTCCGCTACTGCATGTCTCGAATTCCCAGTTGATCAGGGCTCTGATACCATGATAACTTCCAGATAGGAAGCTTAGCAGTGGCAACAATGGCAGTTAGCCATTTAGAAGAGAGAAAAGAGTAGAGAGAAAAGAATAGAGAAGGAAGCTTTTCTTATTGATCAAACAATGTCAATATACAAGTATTTATACTAATTAGTTAACTAACTTGTTAACTAACTTTTAACCAATCACTAACTGCCAACTAACTCTAATAGTGTTAACTAACTATATTAGTTCTAATCAGCTTGATTAGTGCTCAACAGTTCAAAAATCGTCGTCGAGTCTAGATTTAAAAGTTGGATCTTAGATCGAAAGTTGAGTTAGGTTTCGAATTTGAAAATTGAATCCTTCAAAGAGTTTTGGTGTTGAATCTTGATTTGAATGTTGGGTACCGATTCAAGTGTAAAGGTCAGATTCCAAATTGATTAACCATGTCCAAGTTTGGATGTTGGGATCAAATCTGGGGTCGGGGCTCGGAGTTGAAATTATAATCGATTATGCGGGTCGATTCCCAGATTGATTAATGGGGTTGATTTACATTTAGAAACTATTTTGAATATTTTTTACTCTCTAGCCAAAAATAAAAGATATTTTCTCAAAAATATTTTCATTCACTAACTAAATAATAAAAAAATATTTTTCGCTCACCAATTAAATATAAAAAAAAAACTCATTTTTCAAGAAAACATTTTTAAAAAAAGATTTTCCATAGAAAACATTTTTCTTTCAATCAAACACACCCTTAATATAAAATGTTTTAGGCTTAAGAGTGGCGTTTGTTGTTTTCTGATTCGTAGTAAGATTTGACTAACAATGGTTATTTTTTCAATCATGTGAGTCTTTGATGCTAGTTTTTCTTGGAATACATATCATCTATGATTTTGACGCACAAACACATTGTTAGTATATACTTAGAGAAGTTGGTGGAATTTGAGAGATAACATTTACATTTTCAATTTGTGATTCATACATGTGACAAAGTTCTAAGGTAGTAATTCAGGGACAAAGTTACATTTACTCAAGGGTAGTCAGATAAACATCCTTCATCTTAATTTTTTTTTTTTGAATATATAGGTCAAATATAGATATTTTGATATATATCAAATGTTAAACAATCGTGATACAAAAATCACCCACCCATATTCTACAAATATAAACATTCTTGACAAAAATAATGACTCCGCCATTGTAATAACACCAAATATTGATTAATGATCATTAGAAAGAAATTTGGCCTTTGAACTGTAAGTGAGCTGTCTTTTATGACCTTTCTTTTGTCCTTCTAGAATCTCAACTCCTCTCACTAAAAAAATAGAAGGAAAGACGAGGATAATAACATCAAAGAATATTTTAATTAAATTACGACCAACGACTTCCCAACTTCTTTGTCAAAAACATGTATATCAATGTAAGGTTTACAAATATTTGCTCGTGACCTTACTTTTGGGAAAAGGCATTAATGTTCTCCTGAATTTGTTTTGAAAAGTCAATTACACATCTTAATTATCATAATGATCTATTACACACTTAATTTTATTCAAAAAAAAATTAATATCGCTTAAAATATGACATGATAGAGAAAGTGTCTTCACATTCCTTAAAATGCATGTGAAGAAGAAAAAAATGTTCAAATTACATTTTTGAACACGTGGATCTCTTTTATTAATCCTTACATTGGTGGCTCCCATTCTTTTTTAAATCTTTTATATTTTCCTTTATTTTGAGTTCTTCTTCTTCAACAATTCATTGTAATTTTTCACTATTAATTATTTCGTATCACTTTATCCCCATGAAAGCATATCCAACACTTTATAATTAAGAGGAACTCTAAAAAAAAGAGTTGAGAATATGATAACTTCCAGGGAAAAGTTAATAATTTTTCAACTTACAATACATGATTTTTTTTGTTCAAGCTCACTCGAGGTTCAACTGGAGAAGGTCGTCCAAAAAATCACGATAAGAATAATGGCTTCTATTGAAAATTCTATGATTTTTGTGCATAAAATTCATGATATTATTACCTAAATTTATCAAAAATCGATAAAAAAAAATTAAGTACCCTATTTTTGTCTTTTTTATTCTCGCTGGAGCACTTGTACAACCACCACAATGTTATTTTTGTCAAACCACTATCAACAACATATTTTATTATTCATTATACACAAACAATACAAATAAAATGCTAGATTTTCATTCATAATTATTGTCACACCCTTATTTTTTTCCTGCGCGTGGTGTTTTGAAAAATAGAATTTTCCAATTAAAGTGACATTTTGAAAAAGAGATTGTTTTATTTATTCAGAGTCGCCACTTGGAATTGAGTTTTAGTGTTCCGAATCACCTAATTTAAATCCCTAATCAAAAGGAAATGACTCCTTATTTTTTGGTTTGCGAAAACAAAGATCGGTAAGGAATTCTCTTGACCGAGGGAAAGGTGTTAGGCACTCCTCGAGTTCCGTTGTTCTAGCACGGTCGCTTTATTGACTAGTTTATGACTTAACTTAATTTTGAACATATTGTGTTTTTAAGTTGTCAAAAATGTTATCTACCGGACTTCTTTAATTTATTTTGAACTCGTTTAAGACTGTCTTATTTCATTAGTATGTGGTATATTGGTAGGAACGCTTTCCAACCTTGCTACGAATTATTATTTTATATGTCACACCTAAAATTTATGTAATATTGTTTAAATCATAAAATTTGTCTATCTTTATTGTCGGCCTAATAATGCTCTTAACGATTCCATTTAAAAAAAAAATTCAACTATGAATTTTAATCACTAATCTTCTTATAAAAATTGGAAGTTACTAAATTATTTTACCAAATTTAATTGTTGCAAGTCAAAGTTAATTATATACATCAACATAAGCCCATTAATTTAATATTCAGAATAAAATTCATTATTCAAAAAAAGCGTAAATATAAAATAAAAATATACAAAATTTATTTTTTGCTTTATTTTATATTTCTGAAAAAATCAATATTATTAAACATACAAATCTCATTCAAGTATTCACTAATTAAACAGCGTAGAAGCAACAATTTTTTGCATTTTATTCAGTAACAAGTTAAATTGGGTGTTTAAGTATGCAAGAAATAACCACATGCTATACCAAATGTTACTTTTAATTTAACAATATAAAACGTTCAAATATACTTCAACATGATAACATCAAAGTTAAACATACATAGAATTTGAACAACTTTGTAACATTAAAACATGTCTTGCATAATTATGACTTTAAATCATATAATAAAAATTGTTACCTTTTGTGAAAATTAATTCATAAGAAGAGAAGATCACAATGCAAAATCACGCACCCAAAATTTCGAAAGCAAACCTCAAAACTCAACTTTTGTTTTCTCTAATTGTGTTTCTTTTGAGATTTTTTCTTGTGTGTTTTTGTAGAAATTTTTCTAAGTGTGCATGTTTTTGGATAGACTTTTTTTTTTGAGTGTATGAGATGTGTGTGAAGGATAAAGTGTAGTACTTTTTTCTAGGTGTGTTTTTGAGGATTTTTCTCTAGTTTTGTGCAAGTTTTTTTTCTTGTGTGTGAGAAAAAGAAATGTAGTATTTTTTTTAGGTGTATCTGTGTATGTGGGAAAAAAAGAATGTGATGTCGGATTTTTTTTAACCGTGTGTGTAGAATATCTTGTTTTTTGTGCTATTGTAAAATGAGAAAAAAGAAAAAAAATGTCAATGAAATGTATTATGTGCGCCTTGTTTTTTGCGCTTTTGTAGAATGTGAAAGAAAGAAAAAAAAATGGATGAAATTTTCTTGTGTGTGGCGTGTATGTTGATTAAAATGTGAGGGAGTAGTGAATTTTTGTGTGGGGGCATTATGAGGTAGTTTAGGTGTGTGGGGAGGAGTTGGAATTAATGGGTAGTTTTTTTTTTTTTAAGTTTATTTATTTTATTTTGTCTTGTTTTTATTTTGAAAGAAGAGAATGAAAAAAAAAGGAGAAAGAATATATATATATATATTACAAAACTATTTTAAATTAATAACATATAGAAAGTTAACTAGTTAAAACTAAAATATAATTAAGAAAGTAATAATAATACTAGATTGTTTATTAAATATAAAATTAAAAGAAAAAACATATATTTTATAAATTTTCTCTAGAACAAAACTTACATTAAAATGTAACTCTATTTTTGTTGTTTTCAAATTATTCTGAATAAGATAAAAATATATAATTTAAATTCAAAAAAAAATATTTAAATACTAAAAAGTAAATAACTTAAGTTTGGTAAAAAATTAGATGCTAACTATTATCAAGATTTTAACAGACTTTAATGGATCTGAAAGTGTTTTTTAAAATTTTATTAGCAAAAATAATATTGTCCACCGCCTATTGCTGCCGCCAACATCTCTATACTTCATAATTTTCTGACAATTACCAATTTTCTCTTCAAACTTCTCTTTTATTTCCTTCAATTTATGAATAATGAAAAAGGTGAAATAGATTTTAAAAAAGAAAGATATCTATGGTGAGAGGGGAAGAACATACAAAGAGTTCAAATTACTACTTTTGCAATAGTGTAAGAAAATATTAAGATAAAAAGGTTAAAAAAAATTAATATTATCATGATCTATATTATTTTTACGGTAATTTTAAACAGTATATATTATTTATCTATCCCTATTCATGTGACACTAATGTGAAGGTCAATTGAACTTTTATACTTCCTCAATTTCAAAACGAATGATATTCTTTTCTTTTTAGTATGTTTCAAAAAGAATTATACAACACTAATTTTTTCTGAAAAGGAGGAAGTATGCCTTTAAAATATTGTAAAGTGTTACTTCTTGTGATTCATAACATTTTTTGTTTAATTTTCAAATACATACATATATATATATATATATATATATATAACACTTGTTATATTTAACACTTTTTATTGTTCTTGTTAATTATTTAAATTTATAACACTTTTTATGTGGTTTCTAAATCAAACAATACATGCTACTTCTTTTGTCCCATTTTATATGATGCCGATAGATTATTTTATTCTTTTTAAAAAATATTTTAATTTGTCAATTATCATGATTTATAGTATTTTTTTATGCTTTTATGTAATATATTTTTAAAATTATTTGAAGTTGTCAATGGTCACAATTTATAGTAGTATTTTGGCGCAGTTTTTGATAACTATAAAATTAAAAAAATAAGACAAATAAATTAAAGCAAAAGACTAACAAAAATTAATAATATACCTTGTTGCTCAAGCAGACATGCCGACCTGCTACCTGCTTGAGCAGCTTAACTCTCTCTTATTGTATAAGGTAAAATCATAATTAACTCTATTCTCACATACACCTATGTTTCAAGACTCATTCTTACACATGGAAAGTGGATTAGGGTCATGAGAGACCTATAGTACTTAGACGAGTTCAACACTTTCCTATAAATTGAGTTTCTAGTATTAGAGTATGCAAGGGTCAACTTTAAGTGATCATAACTCTTAGTATACAAAGAATTAGGTGACTCATGTGACCTACCAAATGAAAGGTCTTTGAATTAGCTTTCCAACGCAACTGGTTTCACCTCATTTAAAGTTTGGAGTCAAAAGTTATGGCCGTTTTACTGGAGACTGCTAGGTGCAGAGTTGTAAAAAACCTAATATGGGTCGTGGAAAGAAATACGACCCATCTGCTAACTCGTGGAAAAAGTTCTGAAAATTCACATTTTCGGTCCTAGACTTTACGGACCAATCTACAGGTCATAGAAACTTGTACAGGCCATAGATTGAGCTCGTGGAATTGATCCAGAGACCCCAAAATTCGCTCAAAAGTTTACAAAAGGGTCCCTATGAGCCATGGAAGTTCTACGGGCCATAGATGGGCCCATAGACGACTTTTGATAACTTTTTAAGAAAGGTAATTTCGGTCTCTTTCCACCCTTTCTAAGCCTAAGATTGATGTTTTTACACCTAGATAAAGCCCTAAGCATATCAGTTTAACACTTTTACGCTAAAACACCCTCTCTCAAACCTAGGGCAAGATTCCAATGGAGAAAAAGGCTAGGGCTTGAAGGTAAACTTGAGAATTTTTCCAAGTTGTTCCAAGACTCAAAATTACCAAGTATATAAGGCTACCCAAAACATGAATTATGTTCTTTCATGTGCCCCATACCCTGAATTGATGGAGTTGTGAGTGAGTTTTGTTTTCAATGAATGTTTCTTCAAGGTTTTTCTTAAATTCTAATGTACTTCTACTTAATCTTGCACGAATTACTATTTTTTATGAATTAAATACTTGAAATAGATGATTTTGCCATACTACATGAACTCTAGCACAAATTCTTATTATTTTTTTTTTACAAATTTCATTTAATTGAGCATGCATGAGTATAATTTCAGCTTAAAGAGCCTATGGAATCCCTAAATGCTTTAACCCTACTTTTATTTTCCTGAATGTTATGAGTTAAAATGATGCCTGATAGAGTCTCTATGAACCTAAACAGAATGCAACCAAAAAGTCGATAGTTGATGTGATGATTTGAGTTGACAAATATCCAATGAGACTAGTTGATTGAGAATGATTGTCTTATGAGCATTGAGTCTTGGGAGGAGTATTGAGCACCGAAATGAGTAAGAGTAAGCCTAACTCAAACTCATTAACTATGTTATCAAATGTAGGAGAGGATTGAAACCATTAAGTCGGATGTTCCTCCTGATAGGTCCCTAAAATAATAGAGGACTTGGTTGATTAGGATCCGTTATGGATCTATTCATTCTTTACCCTGGAAAGTACTAGACGGTTATGGCAACCTCCACAAGATTGTTGTACAATCACTGGATGATAAGTGATTGTTGTTGGATAAGAGAAACTCCTAGATAGGTTCCATACTGATAGTACTCTGACTTGATTGGATCAAATTGATTTGGATTTTGCTAATTGGTCTTTCTCTACTCTGAAATCTTGCTTTAGATTGACATTTGACATCTTGATTAAGAATTTTGAGTTATTGTTATTCTATCTATATCTGTTTCATTCAACTATTTTACATACTCGTATGTACCATGTACTGACGTTTATTTGGGCCTGCATCTTTTCATGATGCAAAGACAGGGGTTAGAGATCATCAGCAGGCGTATTATTAAGGATCTAGTCACATCCGCAGTCCTCCCCTTCTTCCAGAGGATGCTCATTTAAATTTTATTTAGCTTGAGTTAGTACTTTATTTCCTTTGATTTGGGTAGCCATGGTGTCACTCTCCGGGCGGGTACCCTTGGCGTGGTCGGCACTTGAAGAACCATTGTTAATTCCCTAAGAGAACCACCTGGCCTTATTATCATATCTTACTCAACAACGGAAGAATACTCAATAAAAGTATCAAAAGTACTAAAGATATTATAAAATAATCTCCGAATAAGCCAAGTTTGGAAGATAAAATACTCAGTGATACTCTACTCAAGGTCTATGAAGCCTCTACCTCTAAACATCTAGACTGTACCAAGACAAGTCATGGCTACCCAACTTAGAGAAAATAAAAATAATAGCGAAATAAAAGAAAGGCTCATCCGGATGACAAAGAGGGCTTACTACTTTGGAAATCAAGAACTCTGAACCTCAACGATGCGTCTGCTGAAGCCCTCTATCACCTGTGTCTGCATCATTAAGGATGCAGTTCCAAATGGGCGTCAATACATGGAATATACTAGTATGTAAAATAGCTCAAGAAAACAGATAAGGCTCAGACTCAAATCAACTAACTCGACTCAAGACTCAACTCATCCACCTCACGACCCAACTCAGATAATGATGCAAGTTTAAAGTTTTGAAAACCATGCTTTAGGATTAGACTCAATGTTAAATGAAACTCGGTTTGAAAATCATACAATGTTAACTCAAGTATTGCTTGGAAGTTTCTCTAACCGACATAACTCTCCATAACCATAAGTTTTGGTGATGCACAACAAAAAAAACGTCGTTCCCACACCCACCCTAAACTTGCCACAGTAAAGGGCATCAATCTCTCCTTCTCTCCCGGATCCTAAGAGAATGTCCATCTATTGGGACATGGGCCACTAGAGTTAACTGCACAACCATCCTACGCTGGCAACATAGTTCTGGGATGTTTCCTCTTACCTAACTTGGTGCTCAATACTCCTTCCAAGACTAAAATACGCTCA
Source organism: Solanum rostratum (assembly GCA_029948455.1). NCBI lineage: Eukaryota > Viridiplantae > Streptophyta > Magnoliopsida > Solanales > Solanaceae > Solanum > Solanum rostratum. Next base: position 56,797,239 of record CM057051.1, read on the forward strand.
CGAACATCAACTCAAACTCATCTAAAAATCAGCTCAATTCCACTTGCTCAAATAACTCCATAACTCAGAATTAGAACTCAATGCAATGTAACTCAAGACTCTAACTCAAATCATGCAAGACTCTCACTAAGTACGATCAAGTAACATAATATCATCCATGCTCAACACATATGACATAATAGGTATTCATCACATGCATATATGAAACAAGAAAATGTAATCCTCGTGCTCAACTTACTCAGTTTAGAAAATTAGATTCACAATCTTAACTCAGTTAGCATGCAAGGAAAGTAATAAGTTTTAGGGCTAGGATATTAAGTATTCGATTAGTATTCCTATTTTGTGGTGATGACAATACCACTCATCACAATTACTCAAATATATTCATGAAGACTCAAGAAAGTGCAAGAACTTAGAATTTAGAATCACAGGATTTGCATTATTTGATTACCAATCAAAAACTCAACTCAAGTAGATGAAGGGGTGCGTGGATGAACTCAATCCAACACTTTAGATAGCCTTACATACCTGGAATTAAAGGGTGACACAATTCTCCACAAAGATTTGACCCCAACCTTAAGAACGCTAGCTTCTTCTCTTCTTCTCTCAATCAAGTTATGCGTAAGAGGATTTAGAATGATTTTAGAAAACCCTTTTCGGCTAAAAACAACCTATTTGATCATGTTTTACATTTAGGAGGGGTTGGGAAAGGTCCAGAATGCCCCTCAAAAAATTAAGAAAAAATGTTCGCTTCAAAACAATGGTCATTTTTGGGTGTTTTTCGCCAAAATTTTTTCGAACGAGTTTTCTAATCCCATAGAAAATTTTTGGAATAAATTAAGTGTTGGTCTGCGGCAGGTGCGTGTTGCACACCTATCATGCACCCTCACTAGTTTTCGTCTTTGTATTGAAAATTTATCTTTTGATACGATTACTCTAAAAATCAACCGAGACTATTTTTCCACTCAATTTTTTATGCTGATCGCATATCAAGCATTGGATTTGCCATCAGAGCATAAAAAGATGTGTTATGTGCACATATCTCCTCTAGGAGTATTTTGGTAATTTTACTGGGCGTTACATTATCTCCCCCTTGGAATCATTCATCCTCGAATAAAGAGTGGAAATGGACCTCAAGGTACGAATAGACTCAAGACTCATCTCAATACTAACTCAATAACTTAAACTTTCAACTCCTCCTCAACCTCAACAAACTCTACTCAGACTCAAGAACAGACACATCAACGCAGGAATATCAATTAAGTCAAGGGTAAGAACATTACCTTCTATATTCTCATCACCAAGCATGAATAGATGCGGGTATTTGCTTTCATATCTTCCTCAGTCTCCCACGTGGCTTCCTCAATGAATTGATTTCTCCACAGGACTTTGACTGATCTCTTTGGTTCTCAACTTGTGAGCCTGACGATCAAGGATTTGGACTAGAATCTACTCATAGGAAAAACTATATTTTAATCCAATACTCTCAATAGGGATCACCAAGGTAGGATCTCCCAAGCATTTCTTCAACATCGAGACATGGAATACAGGATGATCACATCTAGCTCAGAAGGCAACTCTAACTCATAAGCAACCTTCCCAATTCTCTTCACAATTTGATAGGGACCAATATAACGAGGATGCAATTCCTTCTTTCCAAATCTCGTAACACCCTTCATGGGTGACACTTTCAAGTACACCCGATCATTTACCTTGAACTCTAAGTCCCTTCTCCTTATGTCAGTGTAAGATTTTTGGTGACTCTGTGCAGTTTCCAACCTCTGTTTAATGACCTTCACCTTCTCCATTGACTGATGGAAAAGATCAAGTCCAATCAATTTGGCTTCTCCAACCTCAAACCACCCAAGTAGTGATCTACATCTCCTCCCATACAATGCTTCATAGAGATCCATCTGAATGCTTGCATGATAACTTTTGTTATATGCAAATTCAATCAATGATAAGTGATCATCCCAATTTCCTTTGAAGTCAAGGACACAAGATCTCAATATATCCTCTAATGTTTGAATTGTATGCTCCGCCTGACCATCTATTTGTGGATGAAAAGCTGTACTCAGATTCACTTTAGTACCCAATCCCTTCTGGCAGGATCTCCAAAATTGGGAGGCGAGAGCTATGCTATCCGATATAAAGGACAAGGAACTCCATACAACCTCACAATATCACGGATGTACAACTTGGCATACTCCTCTGCGGTGTTAGTTGTCTTAACTGCTTAGAAGTGAGCCGATTCTGTCATCCTATCCACAATCACCCATATCAAATCATGTTGCTTTCGAGACCTTGGTAGACTACTAATGAAGTCCATGTTGATCATCTCCCACTTCCATTCAGGAATCTTAAAGTTCTGAGCCAAGCTGCATGGCCTTTGATGCTCAACTTTGACCTGTTGACAATTTGGACAATTACAACAAACTCAAAAATATCCCTTTTCATTCCACTCTACCAATAGACTTCCCTCAAGTTGTGGTACATCTTGGTAGAGCCAGGATGAATAGAATATCTAGAGCTATGGGCTTCAGCCATGATTCTATCTTGAACACCATCAACATCGAGAACGCATAACCTACTCTAGTATCATAACACTCGATCTCCCCTTTTGGAGAAGACCATCACTTTCTGTTTGTGGACGACCACCTTTAATTTAAGTAAGACAGGATCTTGATCTTGCTTCTTTTTCACCTCTGCCACTAGAGATGATATAGACCCACTCTGAACATTGACTCCTCCCTCAACATTCTCCTTGAGTTGAACTCCTAATCGAGGGCCAATCTATGCGCTTCTTTGACTAACTCCTTCTTTCCTTCCTCAACGTATGTCGTAATACCCATTGGCAACCTTCCAAGAGCGTCAACAACAATGTTAGCTTTACCTGGGTGGTAGAGAATGCTCATGTTATAATCCTTGAGCAACTCCAACCATCTCCTATGTCGCAAGTTGAGCTCTTTCTAACTAAAGACATACTGCAAGCTCTTGTGGTCAGTGAACACATCCACATGCACTCCATACAAGTAGTGGCGCCAGATTTTAAGCACAAACACCACCGCTGCCAACTCAAGATCGTGAGTCAGATAGTTTCTCTCATGAATCTTTAGTTGTCTGGAAGCATATGCTATCACTTTCCCTCTCTACATTATCATACATCCCAATTTAACTCTTGACACATTACAATATATTACAAAGTCCTTCGTCCCATCGAGCAAAGTTAAAATCGGTGTAGTAGTCAATCTAGTTTACAAATCTTAGAAGCTCTTCTCATATTCATCAGACTACTGAAACTTGACCTTCTTCTGAGTCAATTTGGTCAATGGTCTGGATAGGGAAGAAAATCCATCAACAAATCTGCGGTAGTAGCTTGCCAACCTAAAAAACTTCTTATGTTAGTTGGAGAGGTCGGTTTGGGCCAGTTTGTAACCACTTCAATCTTTTGGGTATCTACTCGAATACCATAACCTGAAACAACATGTCTTAGAAAAGCCACAAATTTGAGCCAGAACTCACATTTCAAAAGCTTCCCATATAACTCGTGGTCCTTAAGAGTTTGGAGGACAACTCTAACGTGATTGGCATGCTCCTCCTCATCTTTCAAATACACCAAAATGTCATCGATGAACACAATCACAAACATATCAAGATATGGTCTGAATACCCTGTTCATCAATTCCATGAAAGTTGCAGGTGCATTCGTCAACCTAAAGGACATGACCAAGAATTTAAAATGGCCATATTTGATCCTAAAGGCTGTCTTTGGAATATCACACTCCCTCAGTTTCAACTGTGGTAACCTCCTGATCTGAGGTCTATCTTTGAAAAACAAGAGGTACCTTGAAGTTGGTCAAACTGATCATTTGTCCTGGGGAGAAGATATTTATTTTTTACAGTGACCTTGTTTAGTTGCCTATAGTCGATATACATTTTGGGCGACCCATTTTTCTTTTGTACGAATAGGATGGGGACACCCCAAGAAGAAAAACTAGGCCTGATAAAGCCCTTCTCTAACAAATCCCTCAATTGTTCTTTCAACTCCTTCAACTCAGCAGGAGCCATCCTATAAGGTGGAATTGAGATAGGCTGGGTGTTAGGAAGATTGTCAATTCTAAAGTCAATCTCCCTTTCAGGAGGGACTCTAGGTAATTCCTCAGGAAACACTTTCGAAAACTTACTCACAATCGAGATCGACTCAAGAGTAGCTCTGGAGATTAACCATCTGGCCTTGAGGTAGGAAATAAACTTACCCTTAGGCACGATTAAATCTCGCGTCCACTCTATGACAGGCTCATTTGGAAACTGAAATTTGATGGTTCAAGTCCTACAGTCAACAGAGGCATAGCAGGTGTGAAGACAATCCATACCAAGGATTACATCAAAGTCAATCATCTCTAACTCAATCAAATCAGCAAGAGTATCCCTATGGTATATGGACACTACACAATCTCTACAGACTCTCTCGGCCATAATAGACTCACCAACAGGAGTAGAAATAGGGAAGCTAAAGTAAACATTTAGGAGAAATCTCAAACTTTCTAGCCACATATGGCATCACAAAGTACACAACTGCATCAAGATCAAGCAAAACATAACAATCAAAGGTAACGACTCGAACCATACCCATCACAATATCTGGTGCAACCTCTTGGTCTTGTCGGTTTCCCATAGCATATGGACGGTTCGTTCCTCTTCCGGTCCATGGTATAGCACCTTTGTGATTACCTTCGTTGGTGGCACTGTAGTAGAAGACTGTGCCTTATTGCCCCAAAGTGGGCATTCTCTCTGAAAGTGACCTGTCTGGCTATACTTGCTGTCACGCCTTGGGAGGGTACCATAGGCGTGGACGACATCCAGAGACTATTGCTAGTCCCCTAGCAAACCACTCCATCTCAGGACAATTACTCAACATCAAGCATAGCAGAATAAAGATAAAAGAAGGGAGCTACCTCAATCAATCTACATCAATAAGAAGGTCCAAGGGCCAACACTCAGGCTCAACATCAATAGTAAGCACATGTAAATGCTAACTCATCTCAAAAGGGGTAAAGACCTCAACATCAAACCTCAACTCATTTTTATGAAGCCTCTAACTCAATAAGACAGTCTAAGAGGGTATATGACAGGCCATGGCTACCTAACTCAATAAATAAAATAATAGGTAAAGGAAAAAAGGCTCCTCTGGATAGCAAGGAGGGCTCACTAACAACTGAAATCAGAATCTTGGAGCATCAACAATGCGCCTGCTGAAGTCCTCTACCTTCTGTATCATGATGCAGCACCAAGTGGCGTTAGTACGTGAAATGTACGGTAAGTAAGATGGCTGAGTATAATAGTATAGATAGAATAGTATAGGGATAACATCAACTCAACATCATACTCTGCCAAAATGTCAAATGTCTATGTAAAGCAAGAATAAAGAGTAGACAAATGACTCATCAACATCTCATAAATACATCATCAATACATTAAAGGAAACTCGACTCAACTCAACTCAACTCAACTCGAAGGACTCATGCCTATCTAGGACAAGGATAAAGGGTAGATAAATAAAACATCAACATATATCAAGACCATACCATCATATTAACATCAGAGTTCTATCAGTATGGAACATAACTGAGAGTTTCTCTAGACGGCAGCCATCACCTATGAGCCGGTGATGATACAACAAAGCGATGCTGTTGCCACATCCATCCAGTACCCTGCCGGGGTAAAGGACATCACCATCAGTGAATCAATACGAAATAACATCAATCCTCTTTTCGGACAAAGAAAACATCTGCATTACGGTTCGATCCTCTCCTACGTTGGGCCACGTAGTTAATAAGTTCGAATGGGACTCACTCTCACCCATTTCGGCGCTCAATACTCCTCTCAAAACTTGACATGCTCATAAAACATCATCATCAAGATTTCTCATCATCGGTCCCATAGGGACATAATACATCAACATCAACTCGTGTCATCAACATCAACTCATCTCATCAACATCAACATCATGCACTCGAAATATTCTTTTAGAATTTAGTTTCAAGTTTTAAGACTCATGAACATCATTTCTCATCAACATCACTATCAAGAGTCTCAACAATTCGGACCACAATCACAACATCACAAACATCATCATCATCAAGACTCTAAACTCATCCCCTAAGTTCATTCTTGTATTCTTTAGTAAAATAAACATAGAATTTTTTATAAGTCATTCATGAAAACAACTTATGTAGTAAATCAAATTTATGATGATCATCCATTTAAGAAAAATACATGAATAAAGAAGAATCTCAGTAGAATACTCAAGGACTTTCACCTATAACTCATCATCTTCAATCATAGATTTAATTTACTCAAAGGGGGCACATGGAAGAACCATTCCATGATTTAGGATAGCTTTACATACCTAGGACGGTTGCTAACAACAGAAATCCCTTGGAACTTCCTCTTGACTCTTCAATCTAAACTCTTCTCAAGCCCCAACTTGATGATTTGCTTGGAAGGGGATTTTAAGATGGGTTTTGGAACCCTTTCTTCGTGAAAACGACATATATTAGTCGTATATGTGTTTTAGGTGTTAGGAATGGACCAGAATGCCCCTCGAATTTTTAGAAATTTTTCAGCCATGAAATAACCTAGTCCGCGACACAGACTGGTTGCGAACAGTTTATTTTTGGCAAAATTTTTCCTGAATGAGTTTTCTCAATCCTGTCGAAAAATTATGGAAAAACATAAGTTACCCTCTGCGATGGGTCTATGATGCGGCTCTGTCACGGATCCTCATTGTTTTGTGACTCGGAACGAAGAATTATCTTTTGACTCGGTCGCTCTAAAAATTAACCAAGAACTTTTCTCCACTCAATTTTTTGTGCTGATCACAAATCCGGTCTCGGATTTGCCATCTGAGCATTGATAGATGCGTTATACGCACCTCTCCCCTCTAAGGGTATTTTAGTAATTTTACCAGTCATTACATCATCTCCCCTTGGGATCATTCGTCCTCGAATGATGAGTAGGAGCGATATTATGGAATGAATATACTCAAGACTCATCTTGATAATTACTCAATAACTCAACTTCTCAACTCTTCATCGACCTCATTAACTCTACTTAGAACATCAAGAATAGACACATCAACTCAGAATAGAAACATCAATTTAAGAATTGGAATATTACCTTCAATATTCTCGTCATCAGGCACGAATAGGTGCGGGTATTTGGCTCTCATCTCTTCCTCAGCTTTCCACGTGTCTTCCTCAACAAATTGATTCCTCCACAAAACTTTTATGGATGCTATCTCTTTGTTTTGCAGTCTGCTAACCTGTCGATCAACGATTTGGACTGAAATTTCCTCATAGGACAAGCTATCTTTGACTTTAATGCTCTCAACAGGAATCACCAAGGCAGAATCTCCCAAGCACCGCTTCAACATAGAAATGTGGAACATCGGATGGATTCCATCTGACTCAGAAGGTAACTCTAGCTCATAAGCAACCTTCCCAATTCTCCTCACAATCTGATAAGGGTCGATATAGCGAGGACTTAAGTTCCCCTTCTTGCCAAACCTCATGACACCCTTCATGGGTGGTACCTTCAAGTATACCTAATCGGTCACATCAAACTCTAAATCCCTTTTCCTCACATCGGTGTAAGACTTCTGACGGCTTTGTGCACTCTTTAACCTCTCTCTAATAATCTTCACCTTCTCCATGGATTGGTGGACAAGGTCAGACCCAATCAACTCGGCTTCTCCAACCTCAAACCACCTAATGGGTGATCTACACCTCCTCCCATACAAGGCCTCATAGGGGGCCATTTGAATGCTCGCATGATAAATATTGTTATATGCCAATTCAATCAGTGGTAGATGGTCATCCCAATTACCTTTGAAGTCAAGGATGCTGGCTCTCAACATATTTTCTACCGTCTGAATAGTGCGCTCTGCTTGACCATCCGTCTCTGGATGAAAGGCTGTACTCGGATTTACCTTTGTACCCAATCCTTTCTGGAAAGACCTCCAGAAGTGAAAAGTAAACTGGACTCCTCTCTCCGAAATGATAGACAAGGGAACTTCATGCAACCTCACAATCTCTTGGATGCAAATCTTGGCATACTCCTATGCAGTATTAGTTGTCTTGACTGCCAAGAAGTGTGCTGATTTAGTCATCCTGTCTACAATTACCCATATGGAATCATGCTGTCTCCGGGATCTCAGTAGGCTGGTGATGAAGTCCATGTTACCATCTCCCACTTCCACTCAAGAATCTCAAAGTTTTGAGCTAAGCCACTTGGCCTTTGATGCTTAACCTTCACTTGCTGGCAATTCAGACACTTTGACACAAACTCAACAATGTCCCTCTTTATTCCACTCCATCAATAGACTTCTCTTAAGTCACGATACATCTTGGTGGATCCCAGATTAATGAAGTATCTAGTGTTGTGGGCTTCAGCCATGATCCTCTCTCAGACACCATCAACATCAGGAACACATACCCTACTCTGGTATCTCAATACCCCATATCTCCCTTTGGAGAAGACCATCACTTTTTGTTTATGGACAACCTCCTTCAATTGGATTATTATAGAATCTCGATCTTGCTTCTCTTTTACTTCTGCTACTAGGGATGATGAAGATATACTCTAAACATTGACTCCTCCCTCGTCATTCTCCTCGAGTTGGACTCCCAATCGAGCCAACCTATGAACTTCCTTCACTAGCTCTTTCTTCTCTTCCTCAACATAGGCTGTGCTACCCATTGACAACCTGCTAAGAGCATCGGTAACAATGTTAGCTTTACCTAGGTGGTATAGGATGCTCATGTCATAATCCTTGAGAAACTCAAACCATCTCCTTTGTCACAGGTTGAGCTCTCTCTGACTGAAGACATACTGCAGGATCTTATGGTCAGTGAACACGTCCATATGCACTCCATACAAGTAGTGACACAAGATTTTAAGTGCAAACATTACGCCACCAAATCAAGATCATAGGTCAGATAGTTCCTCTCATAAACTTTAAGCAGCCTGGAAGCATAGGCTATCACTTTCCCTCTTTGCATCAATACACAACCCAACCCACCTCTTGATGCGTCACAATATATCACAAAATCTTCCGTCCCATCGGGCAACGTCAAAACAGGTGTAGTGGTCAATCTAGTCTTCAACTCTTGAAAGCTCTTCTCACATTCCTTAGACTACTGAAACTTGACCTTTTTCTAAGTCAGCTTGGTCAATGGTGCGGATAGGGAAGAAAATCCATTAATGAATCTACGGTAGTAGCCTGCCAACCTCGAGAAACTTCTTATGTTAGTTGGAAAGGTCGGTCTTGGCTAGTACTTAACCGCTTCAATCTTCAGGGAATCTACTCAAACTCCGTCACTTGAAACAACATGGCCTAGGAAAGCTACGGACTTGAGCCAAAACCACACTTTGAGAACTTCGCATATAATTCATGGTCCTTAAGAGTCTGAAGGATTCTAAGGTGTTTGGCATGCTCCTCCTCATCCTTCGAATACACCAAAATATCATCAATGAACATGATTACAAACATGTCAAGCTAGGGCCTGAACACCCTATTCATCAAGTCCATGAAAGCTGCAGGTGCATTCATCAACCCAAAGTACATGACCAAGAACTCAAAGTGGCCATATCTAGTCTTGAAGGCTGTCTTTGGAACATCACATTCACTTATTTTCAACTGGTGGTAACCCGATATGAGTCTATCTTTGAAAAGTATGAGGCACCTTGGAGTTGGTCAAATAGATCATCTATCCTGGGGAGAGGATATTTACTCTTGATCATGACCTTGTTCAGGTTCCTATAGTCTATGCACATCCTGAGAGACCCATCCTTCTTTCGTACAAACAGAACGGGAGCATCCCAAGGAGAAACATTTGGCCTAATAAAGCCCTTCTCTAACGAATCCTTCAACTACTCTTTCAACTCCTTTAACTCAGTGAGGGACATCCTATATGGGGGAATTGAAATAGGCTACGTATCGGGAAGAACATCAATCCTGAAGTCGATCTCCCTATCGGGGGTATTCCAGGTAAATCCTTAGTGAACACCTCAAGGAACTCATTCACAATTGGAACTAACTCAAGAGTAGGGGACTTGATATCCTCAGATCTAACTCGCACAAGGTGGTAAATACAGCCTTTAGAAATTAGCTTTCTAGCCCTCGGGTAGGAAATAAACTTACCCTTGGGCGCAACAAAATTTCCCTTCCACTCTAGGACCAGTTCATTTGGAAATTGGAATTTGACAACTTGGGTCCTACAATCTATTGAAGCATAACAAGCATGGAGCCAATCCATACCAAGGATTACATCAAAGTCAACCATCTCCAACTCTACCAAGTCAGCCAAAGTATCCCTATGATAGACGGATACTACACAATCTCTATAGACCCTCTCAGCTAGGATAGACTCACCTGTAGGAGTAGAAACAGTATAAGGATCAATCAAACACTCTAGAAAAATCTCAAATTTATTGGCCACATAGGGAGTCACAAAAGATAAAGTGGCACCCGGGTAAAGTAGTGCATAACAATTATAAGAAAAGACTCGGAGCATACCCGTAACAACATTTGGTGAAACTTCTTGGTCTTGTCGATTACCTATCACATACAAACATTTTGTCCCGCCTCCTACACCCGCAGTAGTAGCCTTCTGATGACTGCCCATAGGGGGCATTGTAGAAGAATGAGCTCTGTTACTCCCATCACCCTATCACCACGTAGGACACTTACCTTGAAATTGGCCAGGCTGTTCGCACGAATGACAAGAATTTGTGCTCTTATGGTACGCACCAAGGTGAAGTTTTCCACATCTACCACAAGGTGGCTTTCCTCTTGGACCTTGGGTCACGCTAGCTTGGGACTGAGGACCCTGAGCTCTGAAATTCTGGTGACCATAATATTTTTGATCATACCTGTTTTGCTGAATAGGCGCACTTGCCACCGAGGGTACATAACTAGAAGACCCCTTCTGAAAGTAAGTTCTATCACCCTTATTTTGCTTCTGTTGGCTAGGTGCATGCCCTGCCGATTTGGCCTTCTTACTCTGTTGCTCTTCCCTGTCCTTCTTCTTATCCTCCTCAATTTGCTGGACATATCGGGACAACTAAATGAACTTGAGGCTGTACTCTTTGACAGTCAACCCCTCTTGTTTCAGGTTCAAGAACTCCTCAACCTTCGCCTCCCTCAACTCTTGGGGAAAGAAGTGGACGAGGAAAAAGCACTCTCAAACTCTTCCCATTTAGCAAGTTTAGCATCCTCACCTCTACCATCTTCCTATTGGTTATACTAGATATTAGAAACATCTTTAAGTTGATATGAGACAAGCTCGACTCCCTCAACATCATTCGCATGCGAAGCCCTCAAAATTTTGCACATCTCATCAATAAAGTTTTGCGGGTCCTCCTCAACCTTAGACCTCGTATAGATTGGCGGGCTCATCTTTAAGAAATCTTTGAGCCTGGTTGCAACTGTAGGCTCTTGGGAGCTAGAGCGAGGGGCCTGGGGACCTTGGCTATTACTCTGTGAGGCCCCCAACTTAGTGAGCATAGCAATGGCTCCCCTGAAGTACGCTTTTAAAGTGGAGGCTGCTGAGCAGGTGGTGCCTATGGAACCTCAATAGCTATAGTAAGTCGACCCCGTTGCCTCGTCTCAGTCTGGGTAGGGGACTCTAGTGGGGGATTCTCAACATTTAGGGCTGAGGCATCTCTTTGGGAAGTAGTACATTTAGGAGGCATGATCTGCAAACGCGTAACACACGAATTAGAAGAGAGTTTCATAGAGTCAAACTCTATCACACAAACTCAGAATATCAAAGAAGGGTAACTATTCCTAATGTCCTATAGCCTTCTGTTTATGAAGTTTGGTGCACAACACACACATTAACAAGACTCTACTAGATACGGCTTCATAGACTCCCTAGGACCCTTGAACTGTGAACTTTAATACTAAGTTTGTCACGTCCCAGGAGGGTACCCTAGGCGTGGCCGGCACCCAAAGACTATTGCTAGTCCCTAATTGAACCACTCGATCTCAGGATAGTCACTCAGCATCAAACATAGCGGAATAAAAAGATAAAGGAAGGGAGCTACCTCAATCAGTCTACATCAATAAGGAGGGCTAAGGGCCAACATTCAGTCTCAACATCAATAGTAAGCAAATGTAAATGCTAACTCATCTCAAAAGGGGAAAAGACCTCAACATCAAACCTCATCTCATGTCTACAAAGCCTCTAACTCAACTAGACAGTCCAAAAGGGTACCATGACATGCCATGGCTACCCTACTCAATAAATAAAATAACAAGTAAAGGACAAAGGGCTCCTCTGGATAGTAAGGAGGGCTCACCAATGACTGAAATTAGGATCTCTGAACCTCAACAATGCGTCTGCTGAAGTCCTCTCCGAGTGGTGTCAGTATGTGGAATGTATGGTATGTAAGATGGCTGAGTATAACAGTACAAATAGAATAGTATCGGGATAACATGAACTCAACATCATACTCCGCCAGAATGTCAAATGTCTATCTAAAGCAAGAATAAAGAGTATACAAATAACCCATCAACATCTCATCAATACATCATCGATACATCAGACTCATCTCTAGGAAACTTGACTCATCGATGATGTATTGATGAGATGTTGATGTTTCATTTTTCTACTCTTCATTCTTGCTTTAGATAGACATTTGACATTCTGGCGGAGTATGATGTTAAATTGATGTTATCCCTATACTATTCTATCTATACTATTATACTCAGCCATCTTACATACTGTACATTCCATGTACTAATGCCACTCGGTGCTACATCATTTCATAATGCAGATACAGAAGGTAGAGGACTTTTGCAGACGCATCATTAAGGTTCGAAGATTCTGATTACAGTCATTGGTGAGCCCCCCTTGCTATCCGGAGGAGCCGTTTTTCCTTTACTTGTTATTTTATTTATTGAGTTGGGTAGCCATAGCCTATCATGGTACCCTCTAAGACTGTATAGTTGAGTTAGAGACTTTATAGACATGAGATGAGGTTTGGTGTTGAGGTCTTTTCCCCTTTTGAGATGAGTTAGCATTTACATTTTCTTACTATTGATGTTGAGACTGAGTGTTGGCCCTTGGCCCTCCTTATGATGTAGATTGATTGAGGTAGCTCCCTTCTTTTATCTTTTTATTCTGCTATGCTTGATGTTGAGTAACTATCTTGAGAATAGGTGGTTCGTTTGGGGACTAGCAATAGTCTCTGGGTGTCGGCCCGTCTTGGGTACCCTTCCGGGGCGTGACACAATACTTCTTCCAAGACTAGAATATGCTCATGAACATCAACTCAAACTCATCTACAAATTAGCTCAACTCCACTTGTTTAAATAACTCCGTAACTCAGAATTAGAACTCAATGCAATGTAACTCGAGACTCTAACTCACATCATGCCCCCCTCTCACTAATTACAATCAAGTAACATCATCTCATCCATGCTTAACGCATAAGACATAATAGGTATTCATCACATGCATATATGAAACAAGAAAATATAATCCTCGTACTCAACTTACTCAGCTCAGAAAATTAGATTCACAATCTTAACTCAGTTAGCATGCAAGGAAAGCAATAAGTTTTAGGGCTAGGATAACATTCTATTGATATTCCTATTTCGTGGTGATGACAATGCAACTCATCACAATTACTCAAATATATTCATGAAGACTCAAACAAGTGCAAGAACTTAGAATCACAGGATTTGCATTATTTGATTACCAATCACATACTTGACTCAAGTAGATGAAGGAGCGCACGGATGAACTCAATCCAACGCTTTAGATAGCCTAACATACCTGAAATTAAAGGGTGCGCCATTCTCCACAAAGATTTGACCCCAACATCAAGAATGCTAGCTTCTTCTCTTCTTCTCTCAAGAAGTCTAATCTCAAGTTGTGCGTAAGAGGCGTTAGAAAGATTTTAGAAAATCCTTTTCGACTAAAAATGACCTATTTGATCATGATTATGTTTAGGAGGGGTTGGAAAATGTCTAGAATGCCCCTCACGAAATTAAGAAAAAACGTTCGCCTCAGAACGTCGCGGACCCTGTCATTTTTGGGTGTTTTTCATTGAAAATTCTTCGATTGAGTTTTCTAATCCCATAGAAAATTTTTGGAAGAAAATTAAGTATTGGTCCGCGGCAGGTGCGCGTCGCATACCTGTCGCGCACCCGCATTGGTTTTCGTCTTGCATTGAAAAAATTTCTTTTGATATGGTTGCTCTAAAAATCAACCAAGACCATTTTCCAACTAATTTTTCATGCTGATCGCATATAAGGCCTCGAATTTGCCATCAGAGCATGGAAAAATGCGTTATGTTTACATCTCTCCTCTAGAGATATTTTGGTAATTTTACAGGGCGTTATACATGGCCTGTCATTGTACAATCTAGACAGCTTAGTTAGAGGTTTCATAGACTAGATTTTGGATTGAGGACTTACATATTGTCTGACTAGTTTCTTTCATACTAGTCATGTTGATTTGTTTTGGTTACCTTTAATTCAGATTGTCCACCTTAATCTATCTTTAGTATTCAGCTGATGTTAGCACCTAAATTTTGACCAAACCTAAGTTATGTAACTTATAATATTTGAATATTTTTAAATTAGATATTTTTATTTTATTTATAATAACTTTATTTGAAAACTACAAAAATATAGTCACATTTTAGTATAATTTTGGTTTTAAAGACGAGAAAATTTCTAAAAATATATGTTTTCTTTTAATTTCGATTCTAATAAATAATCTAGTATTGTTAGTATTTTCTTAATTATATCTTAATTTAATCTAGTTTAACTTTTCTATTTTTTTTAAGTTTATAATAGTTTTCTAACATTTTTATTTTCTCTTTTCAAAACAAAAATGAAAAACTAAAATAAACCTAAACTACCAAAAAACCCACTATACACTAAATAACCCTACTACATGCCCCACATCTACAACAATGCAACTCCCTCTCAATTTATTTTGGAAAAAACACATCTACACAAAAAACATAGAACGCACACACACGGCTAAGAGAAAACAAGAAAAAAATCCTACATCATATTTTTTCCCACATACATAAATACACCTAGAAGAAAATACTACGTTTCATCCTTCAAATACACTTCCTACACTCCGAAAAATATCTGCACAAAAACACACAAAAACTCTCAAAAAACACAATCAGGAAAAAAGCAAAAGTTGAGTTTGTGGTTTGCTTTCGGGATTTCGGATTTGTGGTTTCTATTATGGCCTATCCTTTGTAAGTTAATCTTCACAAGAGGTAACACTTAATATTTCTTATGTAGTTTAATGTAATTACAATAGATAGGAGTTATGAGATTTTATCTGTTTTTGACCCGTTAATATCCTTTGATGTTGTAATATGAAGTATATATGTTCAAACCTTTTATCTCAACTTGATGTCCATAACTTTTATATTGTTAAATGTAGTGTAAAATTACTATAACAATATGTAGTTTATTTTATGTCAAAATAATCCGCAATTTATTTCATGTTTAAGTAAATCTATTGTCCAAGTCTATTCTTATATTTTAATTAATTTCTTTTTTTGATGATATGTTGTAATGCTCCGTTAGGTCATTTTGAGAATGAATCCTCACTTTTTTATAAAAGACCCTTTCCGTAAATTTAAATTGGAAATTTTGGACTATTCAATAATTATGGTTATTTAGTTAAGAGATAATTTTAGATAATTAATTTAATTTGTAGACTAAATTATTTATCACTTAGCCCATAATTATTAAAATAAAATTAGTAGAATTTATTAATTTTTGTACTTAATCAGTATTTAAAAAAAAGAAAAAGATAAATAAAGAAGGAAATAAAAAGGAAAGAAAAAGAAAAAAAATAAATAAAAGAAGCTGATGCCCCAATCACTTAAAGGAATTTTTTTTTAAAGAAAGCTGCACAGAAACGCAGCGGCAGAGGGGGAAAAAATGGAAGAAAAAAGAAAGGGAAAAAGATAGAGAAAAATTGTGATTTTCATCTCGAAACATCAAGGTAATTATTCTCATCCTTTCTATTAAGTTTTCATGAGATTATGAATAAAATTTTAGGGTAGAAACATGTATAATTTATATTAAATTAAGAAAACATAGCCCTAGGGTTCTTAGAATAAAAATTTGATTTGGGGTCGAATAACGATCCGTTTTAGCTGAAATTTAACATATGAGTTTATTTTATGATGGGTAAACATAATTTGAAAGAAAATTTCAGATTTGTATTAAGGGCTCGGGTGACTTTTTGACCCGATTTAAAAAAAAAAAGTATAGCAATATGGGTGTCATTGGATTCGTATTCTTATGTAGATTATGTATTTGAACAGATTTTGGTCATTTGAAAATGTTACAAAAGACTCAGAATTCAGAGTGTTATTCTATTAATCGAGGCAAGTGGACTTTCAAAACTTTGTAATTCTCGTAGAAATCTCAAATTTTCCTTTCTCCTATGTGTGATTCATGAAATATTTTTAATGTTATAAATATGGGGTGATTAAATGTAAATGTGAATTGGTGGGATGTTATAACACTTGAATTAAAAATGTGGTTAAGTGGTGCGCATTCTATTATTGAGATATATTGGTGTGGTTGGTGATGTGTGGTGTTGTAACACTTGAATTGAAAATGTGGTTAAGTGGGGTGAATTCTATATTGAGATATGTGGTTGTGGTTGGTGATTATGAGTGGATTTGTTTGTGGACTACATCTTATGTTCATTCATTCTATGTCACACATTTTTGCATTGGTTCTGGATATTGATATGAGTGAGATGGTAAAAGTTGGGGCCGAGGTCTTTACCGGTCGAGATGTGATGCCGAGGTCTTTGCGGTGAAATTGTGATGTTGAGATCTTTACTAGTGATGTTGTGATGCCGAGGTCTTTGCCGGCAATGATAATATGTCGAGGTCTTTACCGACGATGTTGTGATATTGAGGTATTTTTTTAGTGATATTGTGATGCCGAGGTCTTTGCCGGCGATGATAATATGTCGAGGTCTTTACCGGCGATGTTGTGATGTTGAGGTATTTTTTTAGTGATATTGTGATGCCGAGGTCTTTGCCTGCGATGATAATATGCCGAGGTCTTTACCGGCGATGTTGTTATGTTGAAGTATTTTCAGTGATATTATGATGCCGAGGTCATTACCAGCGATTATTGCATAAGCATTGCATCTCATCCATGCATATTCTTGTGTTGCATGATGTTATTCCTGTGTTTGACTGTGTTATCACTTGTGAGTTGTGGCTGGCGATGTTGATTTGTGACATTGTGAAAACTGTCTTTATTATGTATTATGTGTTGCTAGGCTGGACTGATTTTCTGTGCAGGTTATAGTTGTGGAGGTCGGTTGGGATGAAAGGAGTTTGTGTATTCTGTTGGACTTGCTTTGTTTTGTTAGTTGACTTGCTGGGTACCGTGTGGTTGGTACTCACCCCTTGCTTCTACATTTTTGTAGGTTATACGGTCGGATCTTTGTAATAATCTCTCTTCTTTTTTATCCTAGGCTTTCTTTGGAGATTAGTGAGGTAGCTATTTTGATAGGAACACGCACCCTACAAATATTGCCTAGTCGTTGGAACAGGTAAATAAGACGTGTTTCAAAGATACAGCAATACTAAGACACAACAGTTTTACGTGGAAAACCCTCGGCTCAAAAGGGTGAAAAACCACGACCTGTGCTCCACAGGATTTAACTTCAACTTCACTAAATCACCAGAGCCTTCAACAACGATTACAAACTTAGTTAGATCTTTAGCCCAATAGCCCTAAGATCCAACGAATTAAAGAACAAGAAAAAACAACTTTGTTTGCTGTAACCTTCTCTGTAACCTAAGCTGTTTTTACTCTTAATGCTCACTTTTTTCTCTTAAAAAAATCCACCCATCTACCCGCTGCTGCTTCCCCCTTTATAGTTGTTTTTTGCGTAGTCCTAGTCGAACTCCTCTTCCTTTTAGGATAAGTCTTCTTAGCACAATCCTTTTCTTATTAGTAGACTAATTCTTCTCCTCTTCAACCTTTATCCTATCTATTTGATGAAGTCTTCTTGTAGTAGGTAACCTGCTTCCGCTTCTCCTGATCTCACGCCTTATCTTCAGCACCTTCAGTGTAGGTAGGTGTTATGTTCAGGGAACTGTCAGATGAAACTGGTTCAAGCTATTTGTCACTCATCAAAACTTTAATGCGCTGCGCCCCAACAGATTCCCCCTTTTTGATGATGACAAACCACTGGATAATGGACCTATTTCTAAAGCTTGAACACACATTAGTTAAAACAAGGGTTATAAATATTGCATGACTCATCTTTTACTTATGAATTTTTAAAAGAGTCTTCCCCCTTTTGACATCATCGAAAATCAATGAATACGCATATGTAAGGCAAAGTTATTACGAACTTAATAACATCATGTTGAAAAAACGAGGAGTGTATTAACAAGAACATAGGATATGGAGCCCTTCGTACACAAAGACATAGATGGAGAAGGCTTAACACAAGCAACCAGCAATGTAGCACACCACTAACTAACACAGACCAAGACTAGCACCCTAACCATAACAAGGGTGAACAGCTGACACAGACCAGACACACAAGAAACGGGTTTAAGGGATCAACATGGTGAGTTTTCGAACAACCTCCGCATGCTCTGCTCTTTCTTTCTGAAGGGTTTCCTCAAGAACGTTGATTCTGGAAGAAAGGACTTCTCGTTCCATGGTGAAGCGCTGTTGGGCCAGGGATAGTTCAGCAGTTTTGGCATCCAGTTCAAGTTGGAGACGATGCAGAGGAGTGCCAGTACGCTGCATTGAACCAGGTAAATGCGCATGGTTCACCTGCCCAATGACATCCTTGGTAGTCTGCAGGGTCCAGACATGGACCGGGACTGAGTAAGCCTCGAAAATTTGCCCCAGCCATAACCCGTAGGGAAGAGCATGACCATTTCTATCCTGGATGAGGACCCGTTGAATATGTTTCAGGAGAAGACACGGCAGGTTTATGGGAACATTTGAGTCCAGGAGTTCCATCAATGTGAGATCCAGGAAACTTGCTTCAGACAGACGCTCCTGTCGAGGAAGGAGAACCTTGTGGACGACATCGAAGTAAAGACGATGAAGGGACGACATCTCCCTACGTTGAACTCGCCTGTGGTGAGTCAAGTTGGGCTTCCCGGAGAACTTTCTGGTTATTTCTAGAGCAGAGGGGAAATTGTCCAACGGAGGCCATTCATGGCGCACATAGTGATCCCACCCAGCATTTGGGATCCCCAGAATTCTTGAGAAATCAGAGGCTGCCAGAGTCAAGGGCACACCTCGAACAGAAGAAGAGAGAACCAGATCGCGAACACGACCATTGGCATAGAACTCATACATCTCAGGTCTCGCCATTTTTCTCTGAGAGTGTTGTTGAAGGAACAGGTCAGACCAACCCTGATGAGCAAGTTTGGACAGTAAGGTGTCCATGTCAGGGCCCCCAAAGCCAGTGATTACTCGTCCCCGAATGAGGGAACGTTTCGAAAAATGATCAAGAGATACGGAGGACGTTTCTGGAGTAAGGGGAGTAGGAGTAGCAGGCTTATCTCCCGAAGTATTTTGTGGAGGTGGAGCAGGTTGAGGGACCTGTTTCTTCTTGGTCGGCTTTTTGGGCGCGGAAAAACTTGGGGTGGCAGAGGTCTTGGTGGGTCTTTCTGGAGAGGAGGCGAACATGGATGAGGAGGAGGAGGATGTGGTGAACCCAGACATATAGGAGCTCTCAGAAGATGAAGATGAAGGAAGAGTGCGGGGAGCTTTTGGAAAGATGTGTTTTCTTCTGGTCCCACGAACCAGGTGAGGCAAAGGGTTTCTTGAGGGAGCAGGAACAGACCCAGATTTTGGTTTCTTACTTTGTTGCATGGCTCGTTGAAGAGCAATATCAGCTTGGCGTTTGCGACTCCGTTTGTGTGGGGTTTTGATTGAACTAGATGGAGGGACCTGTTCAGGAGAGGAAAATTCGTCTGAAATTTCAACGGGTGCCACTGCAATGTTTTGGGGTTGAAGACGAACGGAAGAAGGGTTTGGACGGTTGTCAGGGTCGTCCGTCGTCGGAGAATTGCCGGTTGCCCTTGAGACGGGGAATGTGGTGAATGGCGAAGGGGCACCGGGAAAGCTAGGAAAACGGTTGGAGAACCCTCCCCAAGAAGCAAGGTCAGAGAGATTAATGCGAAGAGGTGAAGGGATGTTTGCAGTAGGATGAACAATTATGGCTTGAGTGGTCGAAGCAGGAGCATTTTGGACGGAGGTATTCTGTGAGTCGCTTGGGGATCCCATGGAAGCAGAAGGGAGTGGGTGTGAGAGGTTGTTTCAGAAATGATGAAGGAGGGAAGGATGAAAACCGTCCTTTTAAAAGGGGTTGGGAATTCGAAGAGTTCCTGGTTTCATTTAAGGCGGAAGACGTATGATGAGTGGTTCTCTGAACCTGTCAGGGTGAGTGACACTTGAAAAGACTATT
Organism: Solanum rostratum; assembly: GCA_029948455.1. Classification (NCBI taxonomy): domain Eukaryota; kingdom Viridiplantae; phylum Streptophyta; class Magnoliopsida; order Solanales; family Solanaceae; genus Solanum; species Solanum rostratum. The sequence continues at coordinate 56,817,773 of CM057051.1, forward strand.
GGCGGCAAGGAAGGGAAGTGGGGAGTGTCAGCGTAGCCCAGTGAGGGAACAGGTTAAGGTACCTGGTCTATAGATCAGTATTGAAAGTGAAATACATAATTACTGATACCTGGTTAAGGAGACCTGTTCCAAATGTCTTTGCATGTAAGGGAACCAATCCTGCACATAGAGTCACACACCATGTCGATCCAAATGATAATTATTAGGTCATTTTAACAGAGGACCTCAACATCCGTTATTGCATTGAAGTCCAGTCAATTATCAGAGGGAGTTCGTGCAATCTTAATCATCCCCAAGTCTAACCTAAGTTTTTCAAACCTTTCTCTACTTAAGGCTTTGGTGAAAATATCAGCTATCTGATCCTCCGTGGAACAGAACATTATAGATACAAGACCCCTTTCCACAGAATCGCGAAGAAAATGGTGCCTTATGTCAATATGCTTTGTTCTTTTATGTTGTACAGGATTCTTTGCTATGTTAATAGCACTAGTGTTATCACATAGAATAGGAACACAGCCAATATCTACCCCAAAGTCCTGAAGTTGCTGTTTTATCCAAAGCAGTTGAGCACAACATGAACCAGCTGCGACGTACTCAGCTTCTGCTGTTGATAGAGCCACAATGTTCTGTTTCTTTGTGGACCATGAGATCAGACTTGTTCCAAGAAAGTGAGCCATACCTGAAGTGCTTTTTCTGTCCACCAAGTAACCTGCATAGTCAGCATCTGTGTAGCCAACAAGATTGAAGTTGCTGCCTTTGGAGTACCATAGTCCCAAGTCCTGGGTCCCTTTGAGATATCTGAGTATTCTCTTTACTGCCTTGAGGTGTGATTCCTTGGGATTTGCTTGAAATCTAGCGCAGAGTCCCACACTGAACACTATATCTGGTCTACTGGCCATGAGATACAGGAGAGAACCAATCATACCTCGATAGAGTTTTTGTTCCACGGCTACCCCTCTTTCATCCAGGTCCAATTTTGTTGCAGTGGCAATTGGAGTGTCAATTTCTTTGGAGTCTTCCATGTTGTACCGCTTGAGGAGTTCCTTAACATACTTGCTTTGATGAATTAGAGTTCCTGAGGGTGTTTGTTTAAATTGTAGCCCCAGGAAGAAGGTTAGTTCTCCCATCATACTCATCTCGAATTCTCCATTCATCAAGTTTGCAAACTCCTGGGTCATGAGAGCCTTTGTAGATCCAAAGATGATGTCGTCTACATATACTTGAACAATCAACAGGTCCTTTCCTTGAGATTTAAGGAACAAGGTGTTGTCGATTTTTCCCCTTGTATGCCCATGGTCCAGAAGAAATTTCGACAGCCTCTCGTACCATGCCCTGGGGGCTTGTTTCAACCCATACAAGGCCTTGTCGAGCTTGAACACATGATTTGGAAAATCTAGATTTTCGAAACCAGGTGGCTGTCTTACGTAGACATCTTCTTTTAAGTACCCATTAAGAAATGCACTCTTCACATCCATCTGATATAGGGTGAACTCCTTGAATGCAGCGAATGCAACGAGCAATCTGATAGCCTCAAGTCGTGCAACTGGTGCAAATGTTTCATCGTAGTCTATCCCTTCCTCCTGATTGTATCCTTGAACCACTAGTCTCTCCTTGTTCCTCGTAACAGTTCCATGTTCATCAAGTTTATTGCGGAACACCCATTTTGTGCCAATGATGGTCCTCGCTTCTGGCTTAGGAACCAAGTGCCAGACTTTGCATCTTTCAAACTGGTTCAGTTCTTCCTGCATAGCTAGAATTTATTCTTCATCTTGCAGTGCTTCACCTATCTTCTTTGGTTCCATCATGGATACAAACGCATGGAATGCACACAGGTTCTTCATCCCTGATCTGGTGGTGATCCCAGATGACAGATCTGTAAGAACATTATCAAGCGGATGCAAGTCCTGGTATTTGTATTTCTTGATCACCAGTTCATGCTGTTGAGCTTCTTGTGCTGAAGCAGTGTAATTAGGCGTAGGGACTGAATATTGCACCTCAGCATCACTGGTTCCCCCTGACTGTGTGCCTTCTTCCTGAACAGTGTGTGTATCAGGTGAACAGATCTGTTCCTCTGGTCTGTGCTCCTTGTCATATGCATCCTGCAGATCATTCTCAAAGACACCACTGGTTTCATCAAAAATAACATGAATGCTTTCTTCAACACAGTTTGTTCGTTTATTCAGTACTCTATATGCCTTACTATGTGAAGAATAACCTAAGAAGATTCCCTCATCACTCCTAGCATCAAATTTTCCCAAATTATCTTTCCCATTATTATGAACATAGCATTTGCATCCAAATGTTCGGAAATGAGAGATATTTGGTTTTCTGCCTTTGAGTAATTCATAGGGGGTCCTATTGAGTATTGGTCTAAGCATGCATCTGTTAAGAGTGTAAGCTGCAGTGTTAATTGCTTCAGCCCAAAGATTTCTTGCCAAGTTATTGGCAATCATCATTGTTCTGGCCATGTCTTCTAAGGTCCTGTTTTTTCTTTCTACTACTCCATTTTGTTGAGGTGTTCTTGGAGCTGAGAAATTGTGATCTATTCCATTTGTTGAACAGAATTCGAGAAAGTTTGCATTTTCAAATTCTGTCCCATGGTCAGATTTTATGGAAACTAGAGAAGTCTTCAACTTCTTCTCAATTTTCTTGATGAAGATAGAGAAGGCGTTGTAAGATTCATCCTTAGAGGTCAAAAACAGGGTCCATGTGAATCTAGAGTAATCATCAACTATGACAAACACGTACCTTTTTCCTCCTCTGCTTTTTACTCTCATTGGTCCACACAGATCCAGATAGACCAGTTCTAGGCACCTAGAGGTACTTACCTGGTTCTTTGATTTAAATGCAGTTCTGACTTGTTTCCCCCTGACACATGCACTACATACCTTGTCATCTTTGAACTTGGTTTTGGGTAGACCTATGACCATGTCCTTTGATGACAAAATGTTCAGTTTTTTGGAGCTTGCATGTCCAAGTTTTTTGTGCCAAAGCAATGAGTCATTTGTCATGGCACTTAAGCACTTCAGCTGAGATCCTGCCATGCCCACAATATCAGCTTTATAAACATTTTTGTGTCTGTTTGCTGTTAGCACTACTTCCTTTGTGTCTAGTCTTTCGACCTTACAACCATCAGAGGTAAAAGTCACTTTGTTGCCCTTGTCACAAAGTTGAGATATACTTAGAAGGTTGTGCTTCAATCCATCCACATGGTAAACTTCATCTATGGCATTTGAGTCTTTTCGTCCAATCTTTCCAATTCCCACAACAGTGCCCTTCTTTCCGTCTCCGAAGGAAGCTTTTCCTCCTTTGAAAGGTGCTAGTGAAAGGAACCTAGTTCCATCTCCTGTCATATGCCTTGAGCAAGCACTATCCATGTACCAGTGCTTACTCCCTTTCACTGCAACCTGCAAAACAGATTAGAGGTTAGTTTTAGGAACCCAGACTAGCTTGGGTCCTTTTTTGTTGTAAAATGGATGAATGAGATCTCTTCTTGCTCAGTAAGGCAGCATATTCTTTGATCTGTTTCTCTTAATCTGTTCCTGTTTTAGTTTGTGCATGTGGACACCATTTCTGTTTTTAGCAGCTGAGGCAATTGGACATTCAGTGGTTGGATGCCCCATCTTGCCGCACAGATAGCACAAATCATTGGAAGAGCCATTTTTATAAAAAAAACCTATTCCAGCCTTTTCATTATGGCTCCTGTCACCTAGGTGGTTTACAATTCTAGATGACTTGGTCCACCTGGTGGCTTTCTCTAGATCAAGTCTCAAGGTTGAGATTTCTTGATTGAGATTTCTTACCTTCTCCTTCTCGCACAGGAAGTTAATGTTACATTTTTTCAGTTCGGATTCTATCTTCAGATATTTTTCCCTAGATTCACTTTTCTCTTTATCATCAAGGGTTAGTTTTAGCACTTCTGATTTCAGATTCAAAATAAGAGACTCAAGCTGTTCAATCTGTTTCTTTAACTTACTGTTTCTCTCATTAGCCTCATCTAAGCAATTTTGTATTTCAAGATTTTCAAATTTCTGGTCAGAAAAGTCTTTTATTAATTGAGTCTTTTCATTTTCTATTTCTTGAAAATCATTTATCAAGCCAGTGATGAGAGAAATCAATTTTTTATTTGAGAAGAGATGCAGTTTTTCTTTGAATTCTGAGCTACTTACCTCAGATTTGGATTCTTCTTCATTATCTGATTCTCCAACAGCCATAAATGCAGTTTCATCAAATTCCTCTGTATCAGAGTCCTCTAATCCTGATCCCCATGCTGCCACCATGGCACAGTTTCCTCTTTCCTTTTGCTTGGATCCCTTTTCTTTAATTTCTTTCTCAGCCCTTTCCTTTCTCCACTCGATTTCCCACTGGGGACATTGCTTGATATGGTGATCAGTCTTTCCGCACTTGTAACAACCAGAGGTGTTTCTGTCATCCGACCACCTTTTGTTACCTGTTTCATCAGTCCCCCTCCTGTTGCCTGTTTCTCTTTTGTCCTTGCTCTTCTTTTTCAGGAATTTTTTAAAATGTTTGGCTAGAAAGGCCATCTGATCATCATCCAAGTCTGATCCTTCATCATCTGAGGCTGCCTTGAGGGCAAGTGACCTTTCCTCCAGGCCGGCTCCCTTTTTCTGACCTTCCATGTTCATCTCATAAGTTCTGAGGTTTCCTACCAGTTCATCCAGAGTCATTGTCTCAATGTCCTTGGCTTCCCTGATAGCCGTAACCTTTACATCCCACTTTGATTTAGGAAGAATCCTCAAGACCTTGTCAACTTGTTCCTCAGATGTGAGTACTTTTCCTAAGGAGGCTAGCTCATTGATGAGCAAGGTGAGTCTAGCTATCATTTCGTGCAAAGTCTCATTCTCCTTCATCTTGAAGGTCTCATATTTTGTGAAGAGCATAGCTACCCTGAATTTCTTAACTTGAGCTGTTCCTTCATGGGCAACAGTGAGAGCATCCCAGATCTGCTTAGCCGTAGTGCAGCTTGATATTCTATTGTACTCCTCAGGACCTAGACCACATACCAGTATATTTTTTGCCTTTGCATTTTTCTTCATGGCAAGCAGGTCGTCAGCATTGAAATCCCTTCTTTCCTTGGGGACCTGGTTGCCATCCACCGTTTGCATAGGAATAGTGGGTCCTACAATGATTCTCTCCCATAGCTCGTAGTCCTCTCCTTGAATAAAATCTTCCATCCTGGCCTTCCACCATCCGAAGTGTGTTCCATTAAACAGGGGGAGTCGAACCGATGACTGTCCTTCTCCATGACCTAGCGGTGGTGCAGTGTTCATGATGATAGGTTCTTAGGTATTAGCCTTTAATAAGAACACCTGGCTCTGATACCAATTGATAGGAACACGCACCCTACAAATATTGCCTAGTCGTTGGAACAGGTAAATAAGACGTGTTTCAAAGATACAGCAATACTAAGACACAGCAGTTTTACGTGGAAAACCCTCGGCTCAAAAGGGTGAAAAACCACGACCTGTGCTCCACAGGATTTAACTTCAACTTCACTAAATCACCAGAGCCTTCAACAACGATTACAAACTTAGTTAGATCTTTATCCCAATAGCCCTAAGATCCAACGAATTAAAGAACAAGAAAAAACAACTTTGTTTGCTGTAACCTTCTCTGTAACCTAAGCTGTTTTTACTCTTAATGCTCACTTTTTTCTCTCAAAAAAATCCACCCATCTACCCGCTGCTGCTTCCCCCTTTATAGTTGTTTTTTGCGTAGTCCTAGTCGAACTCCTCTTCCTTTTAGGATAAGTCTTCTTAGCACAATCCTTTTCTTATTAGTAGACTACTTCTTCTCCTCTTCAACCTTTATCCTATCTATTTGATGAAGTCTTCTTGTAGTAGGTAACCTGTTTCCGCTTCTCCTGATCTCACGCCTTATCTTCAGCACCTTTAGTGTAGGTAGGTGTTATGTTCAGGGAACTGTCAGATGAAACTGGTTCAAGCTATTTGTCACTCATCAAAACTTTAATGCGCTGCGCCCCAACATATTTGTCATCTCAGCGAGCCTCATCCTCTTATTTATGATCAAATAAATGGTATACTTATTTTGGTATACTTATTTTGTTATATGATCAAATAAATGGTATACTTATTTTGTTATAAGTGGTATACTTATAAGAATTAAATGTTTAACGATTAGAAAATATTAAGTAAGGTGATGACTCGACGATGCAGTTTGAGGATATTTGAGTGGTAAGGTCAAACAATGGATTGAGGAATTTTATGAATGTGTTATCCTTTTCGGGGTTAGTTATCCAACAACACAAACAATATTAATATGGTGTATATGATATCGAAAATGGTTCAACTATTTAAGGTGGAATGTTAAAAGGATAGGTAGATTACAAATTTTGTTCGGTAAACTAGTATTACTAAAAATTGTCATAATATTGTATGGATTGTTTAGATAATGATAAGAATGATGTTGTTCCAATTAAGGTCAGAGTCTCTATTATGATTTCATAGATCGAGTAGATATTAAGGAAGCTCATGATACGACTATCACCACGACACCAATGCTTACTTGATTAGAGTTATGGAGTATGTTATTTTTGCTAGCGACTGAATTTATGAAAAGAATGTCTATTACTTAGGATAGAGTCATGATGGATTGGATAACGTTTTGCAACTATTGATAGGTAGAAGCATGTGAGCTAGTTTGGTGCAACTTTCCTGATAGGTATGATGTGTTCTAGTGGTGGATCTAATGGACTTTCACAATATGATATTAGTGGTATATGAAAATGGATATGTCAATTGTCAAGCATGAATACAAACTATTTTAGAAAGTATTAGTGTGTCATGAGCTTATTTAATAAGTTTTAATGTCGTATTCATATTCGAGAAATCAACTAATTTGCTACTCTGGATGCTTGGGTTAAGTATTATATATAAGAAAAATTTTTAGTGGTGGATCTTTGGTACAATTAATGTATTTAAGTTGTGAGGTGTATATATTCGGGGGATTCTAAATGAGGACTGTTACTCCATAATAAGATCCAAGGGAGTTAGTTTTTTATATTTGACCGATATAGTTTTGGGTAACCTTGAGATGATGGCAATGGCTATAGAGCATAATGGTATAAAAGTTTGTGATGGATTATGATCAAGATGCAATCATATGATGAGAATTTTTTTATTAGGTGAATTCAGTAGGGTAAACACAATCTGCAGGTATCAAAAGTTATGTTGCTACTATTTAATGAGTAACGTGATCATAAGAAAAACGTAAAATGTGTTGAGATACTGCTTCAATAGAATTGAAATGAGCTAGAGCCATAAATGAATAAATTAGTGAGATGTAAGGATATTCACTTTGATGGTAAAGGTCAAAAATGTATCTTTCGAGAGAGTAGGAAATTGAATTTAAAGTCGTGTGATTTCATTTGTTTTGCTTGATTATGATGATAGTATTAAGTATCATTGGTCTTGGCTAGAAAACTGTTGGATAATATTTGAGGAAAAAAAATCTACAATGTTGGGCTTGAATATGGAGATAATCTCTTTTAAGATTTCGAGTATGGTAATTAGTATATTAAATTTTTAATCTCTTTTAAGATTTCGAGTATGGTAATTAGTACATTAAATTTTTTTTATAAAGAATATAGTAAAGTCGATAAAGAGGTGATCAATATTAAGTTAAGGTACGTGAATTCATAAAGATCTCAAGTTATGAGCTAATACCAATAGATAAAGGAATTGGGGTACAAGTTAAAATAAAGATTCAAGTTTTTCATCGTTAGTTTATATTTTTGGTAGTATATTTTTTTTTTCAAGATATGAATTGGTAAGATAAGAAATAACTGATCGTATCGAGTATTTAGCCTTTGAAAAGACTCTCATGTGGGTTGGGCCATAAATTTAGTTCTTTTTGATTGTCGAATGACCTAAAGAAGTGCTCTATTTAAAGTTTTGTCTTAGAGTAGGAGGTAAAATATAATGTATTATTGGTCAGAGAATAAAATTTATAAATGAGTTAGTGAAATAACAAGAGTTTGATATATTGAAAAGTTCATGGTATCCAAAACGGTGTCATAGGAAGAATCTACAAAAAAAGTGAAGGAATCAGGCCCCAATATAGATCCTTGGTTAAGAATTAAAGGTTTTACTTATTTTACCTTTGAGCTCAAACATGACAATGCAATGCGTACTTTTTTAGTACAAATTTTCTAGGATTTACTCGTGACTTTTATGAGGACTGAGTTTTGATTCGAGTGACAAATAATGATGTTTGAAATATGCTACAATTTTATATTGGTCTAGATTGTCCAATCATGATAGATGACTTATGAGGGCACTGCGATATAGACTTATAGCTCTACACGCTTATTGAGGATATTGAGGGGGTTGAAATTACTTTGTTAATGGGACAATATAGATTATTGTGATGCGTTACATAGACACTGGATGATGACTAGAGGTTATATGCTTATGGTATGAAGAATTATTAAGGTGATTGAATCGTTCTAATGTTTTGGCATGAGGTATATGATGATTTGAATGGTAGTTGAAATTCGGTATGTGAAAGATTGCATGAAATTGAATTTAGGTAAAATTAAATAACTTTACCTCGATGAGAAAAGTACTATCAAATTTAAAATTAACGCTATCAGCTTTGTGTGTGATTTTTGTCTAGAAAAAAATTACTTAAATAAAAAGAGAGGAAACCATAGTTTGAAATATTTGGAGGTGATAATGTGTAGCTAAGAAGACTTTAGTGCTAGTAACAATTTGAGAGAATGGTAAATGAAGAGTATGGCTATGATATTCTGTTAGTATTAAGAGCATTGTTTTTGAGGCAATATTGTGAGGAATATGTGGAAGTTTAATAATTAAGTATGTGTACGATTGTATTGAGGACCAGACAGGTTGATTGTGAGCAGGAAAAAAATAATTTAAAAACATGGGGTGAGATGAATGAAAACATTTGAGAGGAGCACTATGAAAGGAGTATCTTGTATCATTCGACTTTGATTTTGTGCATTCTTATGTGACTACCTACCTCATTATGGGCGTGTTTTAGAGTCTTACTCCTTTCCTATTCCCGCTCGTGTTTTCACTTGTGTAGACGGGTCATTAGTAGTGGATCGGGTGAACCGAACTGCAATTTTCTCTTAGTAAGATAGGATGCTTATGCAGACTTGATTGTTTCAATGTTGACACATTTAGTATTATTTGGGACAGTTGAAATATACAAGTGGTTCTACACACAACTTTGTTTATGTGAAATTATGAAAGAGCTACCATAAATATTTATAGTTGTCCAATAGTTTTAAGGCTCATCTTGTCGTGAAGGTTATGTTTTGGCTATGTATGAATGAATGTGAGGCATATTGGGTCTAGCTCTACCACTCTTAAGGGTTGTTTATAATCACTGCTATTGATATAGTATTCCTAATAGGGTTGTTAGGGATTCTGTATGTTTGAATGAATCATTCGCTAATTTGTTACTTGATCTTTTCCTTGATTGGATCAAAAAAGAATTTGATTCTCTATGATGAGTGTTCAATGTCTAAAGATCACATTTTATAACTTCAGCTCGTGGGAAGAGTTGATAATTAGAATGAAATCTTAACAAAATCTATGAGGGTTTGTGCATTAGAAGTGTGAGATGGTTGATTTAGGTTTGCTTTTGATTATGGCTGAAATCAATTTAGAATTTTAACATGATTACGTGAGAAAAGATTTATTGAGTTGTGGACTAGTGAGTTTTTATTCGTATCAAATTCATGAGTTAGCCTGTGGCTTGAAAATCACCACTGAATTGTAAATCTATCAAGGTTGGATTCGAAAAATTCAGTTCTTGATAGTAAATTTTTGTGGCATGGTCTTAAGGAGGAACTTACTTGGAGAGATAAATACTGATTTTGGATGATCATAACTTTGGATTTTGGTAATGTCCATTATTCTTTCTTCTCCTTCTTTATGTTCGAGGACAGACATGATTTTTAGTGGTGGATAATGTAATGACCCGTTAGGTCATTTGAAGAATGAATCCTCACTTTTTCATAAAAGAGCTTTTTCGTAAATTTAAATTGAAAATTTTGGACTATTCGATAATTATGGTTATTTAGTTAAGGGATAATTTTATATAATTAATTTAGTTGGTAGACTAAATTATTGATTTATTTAATATCTTGTATCACTTAGCCCATAATTATTAAAATAGAATTAGTAGAATTTATTAATTTTTGTACTTAATCAGTATTTAAAAAAAAAAAGAAAAAGATAAATAAAGAAGGAAAAGAAAGGAAAGAAAAATAAGAAAAATTAAATAAAAGGGGCTGATGCCCCAATCAGTTAAAGGAATCTTTTTTAAAGAAAGCTGCACAGAAAAGCAGTGACAGAGGAAAAAAAATACGGAAGGAAAAAGAAAGAGAAAAAGATAGAGAAAAATTGTGGTTTTCATCTTGAAACATCAAGGTAATTATTCTCATCCTTTCTATTAAGTTTTCATGAGATTATGAATAAATATTTAGGGTAGAACGTGTATAATTTATATTAAATTAAGAAAACATAGCCCTAGGGTTCTTAGAATAAAATTTTGATTTGGAGGTCAAATAACGATCCGTTTTAGCTGATATTTAATATATGAGTTTATTATATGATGGGTAAACATAATTTGAAAGAAAATTTCAGATTTGAATTCAAGGGCTCGGGGTGACTTTTTGACCCGATTTTTGAAAAAAAATAAGTATAACAATATGGGTGTCATTGGATTCGTATTCTTATGTAGATTATGTATTTGAACAGATTTTGGTCATCTGAAAATGTTACAAAAGACTCAGAATTCGGAGTGTTATTCTATTAATCGAGGCAAGTGGACTTTCAAAACTTTGTAATTCTCGTAGAATTCTCAAATTTTCCATTCTCCTATATGTGATTCATGAAATATTTTTTATGTTATAAATATGGGGTGATTTAATGTAAATGTGAATTGGTGGGATGTTGTAACACTTGAATTGAAAATATGGCTAAGTGGTGTACATTTTAATATTGAGATATATTGTTGTGGTTGGTGATGTGTGGTCTTGTAACAATTGAATTGAAAATGTGGTTAAGTGGGGTGAATTTTATATTGAGATATGTGGTTGTGGTTGGTGATTATGAGTGGATTTGTTTGTGGACTTCATCTTATGTTCATTCATTCTATGTCACACATTTTTGCATTGGTTCTGGATATTGATATGAGTGAGATGGTAAAAGTTGGGGCCGAGGTCTTTACCGGTGGAGATGTGATGCCGAGGTCTTTGCACGCGAGATTGTGATGTTGAGATCTTTACTAGTGATATTGTGATGCCGAGGTCTTTGCCGGCAATGATAATATGCCGAGGTCTTTACCGACGATGTTGTGATGTTGAGGCATTTTTCAGTGATATTGTAATGCCGAGGTCTTCGCCGTCGATGATAATATGCCGAGGTCTTTACCGGCGATGTTGTGATGTTGAGGTATTTTTTAGTGATATTATGTGCCAAGGTCATTACCGGCAATTATTGCACAAGCATCGCATCTCATCCTTGCATATTCTTATGTTGCATGATGTTATTCCTGTGTTTGACTGTGTTATCACTTGTGAGTTATGGTAGGCGATGTGGATTTGTGACATTGTGAAAACTATCTTTATTATGTATTATGTGTTACTGAGCTGGACTGATTTTCTGTGCAGGTTATAGTTGTGGAGGTCGGTTGGGATGAAAGGAGTTTGTGTATTCTGTTGGACTTGCTTTGTTTTGTTAGTTGACTTGCTGGGTACCGTGTGGTTGGTACTCACCCCTTGCTTCTACATTTTTGTAGGTTATGCGGTCGGATCTTTGTGATACTCTCTCTTTTTTTTTTGTCCGAGGCTTTCTTTGGAGATTAGTGAGGTAGCTATTTGTCATCTCAGTGAGCCTCATCCTCCTATTTATGATCTTGTTCTACTTTAGAGACAACATCATTTGTGACTTGTATTTTTTTAAAATCCATTATAACACATTAGAGGCTTGTGCACGTGACAACCAAGTCTTAGGGGATTTTAATTATGTTGACTTATTATCGGTAGTTAAAATTTTCGCTTTGAATTATCCTTCCATATTTTATAGTTATAATTGGGTTGTAGTCTGACTTGTCTTGGTGGGATAAGGCGAGTGCTATCACGTCTATTTTTGGATCGTTACTTATGTATATTTATGGCTTAATAAATTGAAATGATAAAAATTAATTCATGAATTCATTGTGTAAAACATTGTTCTCAGTTTGTAGATTTTTCTTTTTCATGACTAAAATAATGAAAAGAAAAATTTTTGGTGTATAAAATTCCTAACATACAAAATGTGTAAATCTTATATTAAAATGTATTGGGGGTGTTCTTACTAATATCGTACTCACTTTTTCCTAGAAAAACATAAATTAAAAAAATAAAAATGAAAAGTTTTTAACCTTTTTGCATCTCATTTTAATAATGATTTTTTATAATGCTAATTTAACAATTTTATATTGATCCATGTAATTAATACTGAATTATTGAATTATATTTTTCGTGAGTCACAATGACTAACACTTAACCAAAAAAAATAAAAAACTAAAGTCTTTCGACTTTGAGCAAAAAATTTCAAATGTCAAATAATTTTTGTAATTGAATAATTAGGAGCATGATTAGGCCAACAATAAATATAGGCAAATTTTAAAATTTAAACAATATTACATAAATTTTAGGTGTGACATACCAAATGAACAATTTTAGGTGTAATATTTTTTATTAGACTCATAAATATAATGTCACGCCCGGGGAGGGTACCCTTGGCGTGGCCGGCACTCAGAAACTATGGCTAGTCCCTAAGTAAACCACTTAGCCTCATCACATCATTCATTCAATACACTCTAATGAACAGCGGAAAGTATAAGAAAGTAAATATGCTCATCTCCTCTAAAGTCTCAAAATAAGTATATAGAAAAATAGGAGCTAGTAGAAAGAACTAGCTCACAAGTCTCAACATCAACGCTCAACCATCGTCTATGAAGCCTCTATCACTAATCATATGGTGCCAATGACAAATCCATGGCTACCTAAATCAAAATAAAAGAAATAGTCTAATCTAACTCTAAAGCATGATGAAATAAAAAGTAGTGGATCCTCCGGAGTAAGGGAGGCTCACCAATTAGCTGCGAATCTCGGATCTTCAACGGAGCGCCTGTTGACGATCTCTAGTACTTGCCTCTGCATCATAAAACGATGCAGTCCAGAATGGACATCGGTACTTTGAATGTATAGGTATGTAAAATAGTTGAGTGAAACAGAAACCGATAGAAAAATATGGAAATAACATCAACTCAAAAGAAACATCAAACCACATCAAATAGTCAAATGTCCATCTATGAAAGAATAAAGAGTAGACAAATGACACATCAATAACTCAAACTCATCAATAGTCTCAAACTCATCTCAAAGCTCATCTCAGAGGAGCTCACCTCCTCTCATCTCATCTAGACTCAGAGTAAGGTAGGAAATTTACGGGAGTTTCTCTTATCCGACAACAATCACTTATGAGCCAGTGAATGTACAACAATCACGCTGATGTTGCCACAGCCGTTCCAAGCTTTCCAGGTAGGGAACGAATCGAAACCATATCAGCTAATCCAATATGGAGTCAGTCGTCAATAAGTCCGCTATTGTTTCAGGGACATCTAATCAAGAGGGAACCACAATATATGTGATGGTTCTAAGCCTCACCTACATTTGGCGACATAGTTAATAAGTTTGAGTAGGACTCACTCTTACCCATTTCGGTGCTCGATACTCCTTCCGTGACTCAATGCTCATAAAACCATCAATCCAATCAAACGAATCAACTCATGGGGACATTGGCCTTATCATCAATCAACATCTCATAGGGGTTTTAGCCCTCTCATCAATCAACATCTCATAGGGACTTTAGCCCTCTCATCAATCAATCTCAATGGGACTTTATTCCCCTTATCAATCATTCTCAATCGAAGACTCGAGATTTAGAATAATCATTAGGAATCAAGTGAATAGACACATCAGTAGAGTTCACTTATAGAGACTCATAAGACGATCTAACTCTATCAACTCATTATCATTCTCTTATCACAATCACAATCACAATCACAATCTCAACTCAAGGCTCTAGACTCAATTCTCAAGTTCATTATGCATGCTTTTCAAAATAGTCATGTAGGGTTATGAAAATTCTCATGAAAATATTCAATTTAGGAAAACAAATAGTATGATGATCATCAACATATAAAATATGTAATTTCAAATCAATTTTCAAGAAAAACCATCAAATATTCATGCATGTAGACTCCTCAACCATCAAATCATCTATGACCTCTATGGGGCACATGAGAGAATAATCCCACGTTTTTAGTTTAGCCTTACATACCTAGAATGCAACTATCAACCAAGCACGTCAAGGACCTCTTCTCGAATCTCTCAATCCAAGCTCTTCTCTTTTGTCCTCAAGCCCTAGCCTAGTAATGTATTGGAATAGGACTTAGAATGGGGGTGGGGGGTTTAGACCCTTTTCACATCGAAACGACCTTATTAGATCGTGTATAGAGTTTAGGAGGGGTGAAAAATTGACCAGAATGCCCCTCGTAATAATTTAGAAATTTTCAACTCGGAGAAGACCCAGTCCGCGACGCGAACTGGTCGCATACTGTGTATTTTTAGAAAAAGTTTTTAAATGAGTTTTCTGAATCCCGTTGAAAATTTTCAAAAGAATATAAGTGCTGGTCCGCGATGGGTGTGTGATGCGCCCTTGTCGCGTACTAACATTGTTTTACGCTTCATATCAAAAATTATCTTTTGATTGGGTCGCTCTAAAAATCGACTGAGACCATTTTCCCACTAAATTTTTTATGCTGATCACAAATCCGGTCTCGGATTATCCATACGAGCATTAGAAGATGCGTTGCACGGATACTCTCACTCTAGGGGTATTTTGGTAATTTTGCCGGGCATTACATATAATATATTCAAAATTATGTTAAGTCATAAACTTGTTATAAAGCGACTGTGCTAAAACCACAGGACTCGAGGGGTGCCTAACACCTTCCCCTCGATCAACAGAATTCCTTACCATCTTTATTTTCGCAGATTAAGAAATAAATAATCATTTCATTTTGATTAGGGATTTGAATTAGGTGACTTGGAACACCAAATCTCAATTCCAAGTGGCGACTCAAAACAAAAAAATCCTTTTTTTCAAAATGTCACTTTATTTGAAAAAACTCTATTTTTCAAAACCTGCATGGGAAAAAATAGGGATGTGACAGATGATGACTCTACTGGGGATAACCAGAATTCGAGCTTGCCAGTATTGACTTGTATATGGCTTTGTTATTTTGAATATTGTACTTATTGATTTAATGTGATGTTTGCCCGCTTATTTAGTAAATTGATATTATTTAAACTATAATGTAATTCTCTTCTCTCGCTCACCCATGTGAGTCTTCTGAAAGACACATTTTTTTGGAGATGCGGTCTATGCTCCCAAACCTTTCTTTGAGTAGTTACACATGTTTTAGGATGGGAAGGTCTAAACAGTAAGGCTGAAAAGTCCTGCTACCGGTAAGTTGTTCCCTCCCAACTTGAGTTGTCCACTCGTTTTATCGTCGGTCTAGACACCAACTCTACAAGGACTTCAAATTTAGTAGAACAAGCCTTATACAACAAGTATTCCTCTTAGGATAAACTTTATTTGCATAATATGTGTTTGACTTTATATGACTAAACACAGGTGTTAGGATCATATAGAACATGAACCGTCTTTTAGACCAACATGTTTGTGACTATGTATTACTTGTCACATTTTGAATGTTCTCGTTGAATATTTTCTTTTTGGGTCAAATCTCAAATAATCCATTCCTAGCATATTTACAATAAGATATCATAAAAATGGAAGTTCTTCAAAAAGTCAATCATTTTTATGAAAAGTTGATCGAACTACGCACACCTGATTCTCACCTCGATGAGATACGTAGGCAACCCTTCTTGGGTTCGGTGGTCTTTATTGACAAAATTATAAAGAAATATATTTTTTATTAAATGTAAAAAAAATGCAAACTTTTTTCCTATTCATTAAAGCAAAAGAAAATATTTATTTCTTATAACAAAAAATAAACACGAACATTTGTTTGAATTGAGAACCATGCACACCTGATTTTCATCTTAATGAGATACGTAGGCAATCCTCCTGGGGTTCGGTGATTCTTCTTAAAAAAAATAAAATAAAAGAAAACAAAAGAAATTCTTTTTAAAATTATTTTATCTTTATTCAAAAAATCAAATTCAAAAAGAAAGATTTTTTTCTTTATTCATAAAAGTAGAACAAAAGAAAAGAAGTTTTTTTTATTCAAAAGGAAAAAAGATTTATATATATTTTCACCAGAACTACGCACACCTGATTCTCACCTTGATGAGATACGTAGGCAAACCTCCACAGATTCGTTGATTCTTATTTTTAAAAATAATAGTAATAATGTTTTATGCAAAAAAATTAAAAAAAATTACTCTTTATTAAAAAAAATATCCTTATTCAAGAAGCTCAAAAACGAAGATCTTATTTCTTTGTTTAAAAAAGACAAATGATTTTCTTTTCCTTCCTTAAAAAAAGGTTTTTTTTTAAATTCAGAACAAAAATAAAAAGAAGTTTTTTTTTTGGTCTTGATTGGTACCAACATACTTAGAAGTGTGTATGAAGAAAATGCTAAGCTATTTGGTATAATAGAGTAAACCAATTTTATTGTGACTTATATAGATTTTTTTTTTACCTCTTGATTGTACTTATGCCACACTTGAAAAATTCTCTTGCTCAAAGTTAAGGGTAAAGAAGTTCAACCTCACTGCTTCATATGCATTGTGTGGTGAGCTTTAGATATAAAGTTTAATGACATGACTTGTTGATCTAGAACTCGACCAAATGTTTGTCGAGGTAAAATTTTGAGCAACATTTAATTTGAAAAAGTATTGTAGGCTTTCTTTGATCCAATTGTGCCTGTAAGCCTCCCAAATGACACGTGATCCCTAGTATTTTCCATTTTGAGCCTAAAATATTTTTTTCGATAACCATATCTTAGTCCATATCTGTAAAGACCCGAAATTTTGTACGACCTCAATGAAGCATCACATTTGGTTTTGAAAAAGTTTTGGACCAAGGAGACACTTCATGGGAGCTATCACGGTCCGTGTGAGGTCACACAGCTCGTGTGGAGCCTCCACAAAGTGGTCCTTGGCCCATGGAGGATGTTTGGCCCTTAAACGTGGTGTTTTAAACTAAGGCACACCATACTTGGCCCCTCACGGTCCGTGTGACACTTCACGGACCGTGTGGTGGGCCTTGTGATGGCCTTGGCTTGAAATCCCAAAGTTTTGGGACCAAGTATGGTTACACGGCCAAGTTAACGGCCCGTGTGGGGTGTCATGGCCCGTGTGGCCACCCATAAAGCTTCTGGAGTGAAATTTTTCTAAGTATGGAATCATCTTCTCGTAACGTGATCGTGAAATTTTTCTAAGGAGAGGGGTATAGGCAGTGTCACGACCCGTGCGACACTATACGACCCGTGTAACCTCCTGTGAAGGTGGCTTCGTTGAAAAATTCTAAGTATGGGGTCTTCAAGTTCAAGCTAAGTTCACTTTCAAGCCTTATATTCAAGCTTATTAATGTTGTTTAAGGCCATCATGGGTCTCCTACATGAAGTCATGTTCAAAGAAATTCCATTGGCTAAGTTTTTCACAAGTACCGACAGAAGAGTCAACTTTAAATGGGCATATCTCTTAGAGAAAAAGGAACTGGTGGACCACGACATATCAAATTGAATCTCTTTGAGTTATCTTTCTGACGCATCTAGTCTCACCTCATTCCGAGTTCGGAGTATGAAGTTATGCCATTTTTCGTAGAATCTGGGCTAGATGGGAGGCTCTCACGGACCGCGAAGCCAACCATGTCAACTTCAGTTAAAAATTTAAGAGAACGTTTTACTGAGGTATTTTTGATATTTTGACTCATCCCCATGGCTTTTAAGACCTTTTTAACCCCCCTTTGTATTCCTAAACTTCTCCGACACTAATTCTAAACCCTCATTCAAGACAAACATTTAGTTTCTAGAATTAGACTCTCAAAATTCTCTCCAAGTCTCATTTTCAAGATTCAATTGGGGTATCAAATTCAAGCTAAATTCTTCTCAAATTCATCTTCCTAATCAAGCTATGTGGGATTGATTCTTGGTCCCTTTCAACCAAGAAGACCCAAAATTCCTTTCAATTATCTTCATGAATTTTAGTCAATTTAAATATGGGTTTTCATTATTTGATTTTATTAAACCCAATTGATGTATGGACTGCACTCTACCTATGATTTTAAATTACTTTGAACATTATTATGATGATTTACATTGAGTTATGAAGTTTATGAACATGCATGTCCCGTTTAAAGTTGATTTATGCATGAGTGATCTATATTACGATTTACATGTAGATTTAATTGTGGATTTCCTTAATTTCATTTTTTATAGGGATGATTTTAACTTAAATTTATGTTACTCATGCCATCCTCACATCATGCATTGCATTGCATTCATGAACAATTGATACGTGGAAATTACGAAGTGGGTTAAGTCCAACTATGTTTTCTGAAATTATTATGATATGATTCTGATAAGATATTGGCTATGACAAAAAGGTAATCATCGGTATATCTATGATTCTAGCTCATTGAGCATTCTGGGTGCTTGCATCATTCTGTATATGTGAATGAGCTATTCCCTGCATGAGCATTACAAGTATGAACTATGATTTGACATTTATGCCTAAATGTATATTGAATAGTTTGAAATGAGCATTGTATTTCCTGAAAGCATGTATATGTATAAGTATTCAAGTGTGATGTTATTGACTTAGCACCGATGGATCAGGGGTGTTAGGGCTATCCCCAAGGGCCCTCTCCCTTTCCTTGAACTATATGCCAACATAGGAATGTAAGTCATTACCGAAATGACTGGGTCGTAAGGAATTGTTATACATATATGATTCTGAGATGTTCTTTATGATTCTGAAAATTCTTATGAAATGGTGAGTTTCGTAAGGAAGGTGACCATCTACCGAAATGGTGAGTTTCGTAAGGTGTGATATAGATTACCTTTGGCAAGTAGTCTTCTCCTACCGATGGGAGGTCTTTATCGGACTGATTTATGTAATAGCTCGCACAAATTTGATTTATCGGTTATAGTCCATCCCCAATATATATGAGCATTGTTGCATTTCATGCATTATGAATTTCATGGCATCTTGTATATATTTCCATTGAATATATGATTCCTTCTATGCTATGTGCCCTTGTCATCTACCATTGAAATGCATGTTTGGTAGGTCATACGTATTTCATGCCCGCATACTTAGTACATTCAAACGTACTAACGCATACTCTATGCCTATATGATTTTACCATGTAGGGGCCGTGGGTTACAATCATCCACCGCTTGACGAGTAGTTCGAATTCGGAGAGTTGATATTATGGTGAGTCCTATCTTCCAAGGACAAACCACCTTCCTTCTACCTATGTTGTTTTCTATTTATCTTCTTAATTGAGGGTGAGCCCGGGACATGTCTTGGCCCCCCTCCCATCTTATGACTAGAGGCATTGTTGGACATCTTGGAGACTTTCGTAGATTCTATATGTTATGTGTTGTATTTGAAGCTTATGATTTAGTTATCTATTGGATATGGATATCATGGATTGATTATTAGAATTATGAAATGTATGTACGTTTGATTGGAAATATGAAAGATCCTAAGCCCCGCATTGCCCCCATAGAGTGAGTTATACTTATCCTCCCCTTAGTTCTTAAGTGTTATGTGCTATACGAATCCTTTCCTTCGATATCCCCATAGCGTGAGTACTATTTTTTCCATCCCTTAGAATTATGTGCTTACTATTTGAATGCGCTTCCGAACCGATGATGTGGATCTGGATACTTTGAGGCTTATTTGGGGATACTCGGGTTCCCATTCGCTTCGTCACTTCTAGGCCTTGGTTCCGGATCATGAAAAAAGATGATATCAGAGCACTAGGTTTATAAATGGTCCTAGGAGTCCAACATGCCGCATCAAGTAGAGTCTTATTCATGGGTGTGAAGCGTGCCACATCTATGGGTAAGAGGCTACAAGGCGTTTTAGGAAATGTTTCACTTTTCATAATTCTAATCATGCCGTGGTGCGTGTCTTAAGATTCCTTATCTCCATCCCTCCCTATCGAATAGGGAGAGTTACCTTGAGCTCGTAATGGAGTCCAGGGGAGGAAGGTGTTGTAGCGATCTTATGGATGAGGTCCAAAAGGGCGTTAGTGAAGGACGTGTATTGTTTGACATGCTTTCTTCTTTGGATATTCAAAGTTTTCTTGGGTTGACTGGCTATGATGGAAGGTTTGTTGAAGGCTTCTCATCTATTGCATCTCCGATGATCAAGTTGACTAGAAAGAAGGCCAATTTGTATGGTCAGATGAGTGAGGTAAATTCTCATGCCTTGAAGGGTCGGCTTACATCAACTTCGGCTTGGCTTTACCGGATGGCTTAGATAGGTTGGTGGTGTATTGTGATGCTTCTCAGTATAGGTTGTGGTTGTTGATGTTAAGGCTAAGCAAGATCTAGATCAGTCATTAGTTGGATTGAAGAGGTTGGTTGCAAAAATAATGAGATAGAGGCTTCCTCCCAAGGGGGAGATGATGCGTTTCAGCATCAAAGTCAGTTATGTGCTCCGGATGTGGGTGATCTTAGGGAGAAATGATCATGAATGGAGCCCATAACTCTCATTATTTGATTCACCCGGAATCTACTAAGATGTGTTGGGATTTGAAGGAGGTGTATTGGTGGCATAATATGAAAAAGGACATAGCTGAGTTCGTACCCGAGTGCTTGAGTTGTCAACAAGTGAAGGTAGAGCACCAAAGGCCCGATGGTGTGGCTCAAGACATTGAGATCTTTTCTTGGAAGTGGTTTGAGTTAATATGAAATGACTTCTATAGGCGTGGATTTATTGTTGGAGGCTACAAAAGAGTGAAATTAATTAAGGAAAGGTTGATGATGGTTCAAAGTCATCAAGAGTCTTATTTGGATGTTAGAAAGAGGGACCTTGAGCTTCGTATTAGTAATTGGGTATATGTGAAGGTCTCACTTATGAAGGGTGTGGTGCATTTTGGGAAGGAGGAAAAACTAAAACCCGGTATTTAAGTCCTTATGAAATTGTTGAAGCGGATTGGGAATATAACTTATAGGTTGGATTTGCCTCCGAAATTGAGCTCTAGTCACTCGACTTTGCATATATCTATGTTGAGGAAGTTGTTAGTGATACTAGTGCTATTTTGCCTTAGGAAGGTGTTGAGGTTGAGGAGAACTTGTCTTATGGAGGAAGCTTCGATTGAGATTTTTGATAAGACAAGTGAAGAAGCTTCATAACAAGGATGTGGCTTCGGTTAACGTACTTTGGAAAAATCAACACGTGGAAATTTCTACGTTGAGAGTGGAATCAAGTATGATGCAACAATATCTTTATCCTTTTCAATCTACTCAAGCCTATGATATTAGGTTCTTCCTATTCTCAGTGGTCCTTATTCTTTCACTCTTGAGTTTCATGACACGACATGCATACATGTGCACGAAAATGATTTTTTATGATGTTCTGAATGATTTGAATACATGTTCATATGGGTTTTAAAGGGTTTATAATTTTCAAATGATGAGTTGTGCATGGTACCTTGTGTTTGGATGTTTCATGTTCTAAGTCAAGCCTTCAAGCCTCGTTCCACCACATTCGAGGATGAATGTTCCCAAGGGGGAGATGATGTAAGCACCCATAATTTTGTACGACCTCAATGAAGCACAAAATTTTGTTTCGGAAAAGTTTTGGACCAAGGTGACACTTCACGGGAGCCATCACGGTCCATGTGAGGTCACACGTAGCGTGTGGAGCCTCCATAAACTGGGCTTTGGCCCATGGAGGATGTTTATCCCTTAAACGTGGTGTTTTAGATTAAGGCACACCACACTTGACCCTCACCTCCGTGTGACACTTCACGGACCGTGTGGTGGGCCTTGGCTTGAAATCCGACAGTTTTTGGACCAGGTATGGTTACACGGCCAAGTTAATGGCCCGTGTGGGGTGTCACGACCCATGTGGCCATCCGTAAAGCTTCCAGAGTGAAATTTTTCTAAGTATGGAATCACCGTCTCGTAACGTGATCATGGAATTTTTCTAAGGAGAGGTACGGGCAGTGTCACAACCCGTGTGACACTACATGACCCGTGTAACCTCTTGTGAAGGTGGCTTCGTTGAAAAATTCTAAGTATAGGATCTTCAAGTTCAAGTTAAGTTCACTTTCAAGCCTTCAATTCAAGCTTATTAATGTTGTTTAAGGTCATCATGGGTCTCCAACACAAAGTCAAGTTTAAAAGGAATTCCATTGGCTAAGTTTTTCACAAGTACCAATAGAAGGGTCAACTTTAAATGGGCATATCTCTTAGCACAAACGGAACTGGTGGCCCATGATCTATCAAATTGAATCTCTTTGAGTTATCTTTCCGACGCATCTAGTCTCACCTCATTTCAAGTTCGGAGCATGAAGTTATGCCCTTTTACGTAGAATCTGGGCTAGACGGGAGGCCTTCACGGACCACGAAGCCAATTTATGTTCCTAAACTCCTCCTACACTAATTCTAAACCCTCATTCAAGACAAACACTTAGTTTCCAGAATTAGACTCTCAAAATTCTCTCCAAGCCTCATTTTCAAGATTCAAACAAGGATTCAATTGGAGTTTCAAATTCAATCTAAATTCTTCTCAAATTCATTTTCCTAATCAAGCTATGTCGGATTGTATCTTGGTCCCTTTCAACCAAGAAGACCCAAAATTCTTTTCAATTGACTTCATGAATTTTAGTCACTTTAAATATGGGTTTTCACCCAATTGATGTATTGGCTGCATTCTACCTATGATTTTAAATTACTTTGAACATTATTATGATGATTTACATTGAGTTATGAAGTCATGAACATGCATGTATTCTTTAAAGTTGATTTATGCATGGGTGATCTATATTACGATTTACATGTAGATTTAATTGTGGATTTCCTTAATTCATTTTTTTCCTATGGATGATTTTAATTTGAATCTATGTTACCCATGTCATCCTCACATCATACATTGCATTGTATTCATGAACATTGATACATGGAAATTATGAAGTGGGTTAAACCCAACTATGTTTTATGAAATGATTATGATATGATTCTGATAAGATATTGGCTATGACAAAAAGGTGATCACCGGTATATCTATGATTCTGGCTCATTGAGCATTCTGGGTGCTTGCACCATTTTGTATATGTGAATGAGCTATTCCCTGCATGAGCATTACAAGTATAAACTATGATTGGCATTTGAGCCTAAATGTATATTGAATGGTTTGAAATGAGCATTGCATTTCCTGAAAGCACGTATATGTATAAGTATTCAACTGGGATGTTATTGAATTAGCACCGATAGATTGGGGGTGTTAGGGCTATCCCAAAGGGCCCTCTCCCTTTCCTTGAACTATGTGCTAACATAAGAATGTAATCCATTACCGAAATGACTGGGTCGTAAGGAATGGTTGTACGTATATGATTCTAATATATTCTGTATGATTATAAAAATCCTTCCAAAATGGTGAGTTCCGTAAGAAAGCTGACCATCCACCGAAATGGTGAGTTCTGTAAGGTGTGATATAGATTACCTTTGGCACTTAGTCTTCTCCTACCGATAGGAGGTCTTTATCAGACTAATTCATGTAATAGCTCGCATGGGTTTGATTTGTCGGTTATACTCCATCCCCAATATATATGAGCATTGTTGCACTTCATGCATCATGAATTTCATGGCATTTTGTATATATTTCCATTGAATATATGATTCCTTCTATACTATGTGCCCTTGTCATCTAACATTGAAATGCATGTTTGGTAAGTCATATGCATTGCATGCCCGCATACTTAGTACATTCAAACGTACTAATGCATACTCTATACCTACATGATTTTACCATGCAGGTACCGTGGGTTACAATCATCTACTGCTTGACGAGTAGTTCAAATTCAGAAAGTTGATATTGTGGTGAGTCCTATCTTCCAAGGACAAACTACCTTCCTTCTACCTATGTTGTTTTCTATTTATCTTCTTAATGGAGGGTGAGCCCAGGACATGTCTTGGCATTCATCCCCTCTTATGACTAAAGGCATTGTTGGACATCTTGTAGACTTTCGTAGATTCTATATGTTATGTGTTGTATTTGAAGCTTATGATTTATTTATCTATTAGATGTGGCTATCATGGATTGATTATGGGAATTATGATATGTATGTACATTTGATGTGGAAATGTGAAAGATTCTAAGCCCCGTATTGCCCCCATAGAGTGAGTCATACTTACCTGCCCCTTAGTTCTTATGTGCTATATCTTTCAAGGAAAGGGAGAGGGCCTTTGGGGATAGCCCCGACACCCCCAATCCATCGGTGCTAAGTCAACAACATCCCACATGAATACTTATACATATACGTGCTTTCAAGAGATTCAATATTCATTTCAAAACGTTCAATGCATATATAGGCTCAAATGCCAAACTATAAAATCATAATCATAATGCTCATGCAAGGAATAGCTCATCTACACATATACAAGATGGTGTAAGCACCCTTAATGCTCATAGAACAAAAATCATAGACATGTACGTGATCACATTCTTGTCATAATCAATGCCTTATCAAAATCATATCACAATTGTTTCATAAAACTTAATTGGGCTTAACCCACTTCATAATTTTCATGTATCAATGTGCATGAATGCAATGCAATACATGATGTGAGGATGGCATGGGTAATATAGATTCAAGTCAACATCAGCCATATAAAAATGAAATTAAGAAAATCCATAATTAAATCCACATGTAAATCGTAATATAGATCACCCATGCATAAATCAACTTTAAAGGGGACATGCATGTTCATAACTTCATAATTCAATGTAAATCATCATAATAATGTCCAAAGGAATTTAAAATCATAGGTAGAGTGCAGCCCATACATCAACTGGATTAAATAAAATCACATAATGAAAACCCATATTTAAAGTGACTAAAATTCATGAAATCAATTGAAAGAAATTTTGGGTCTTCTTGGTTGAAGGGACCAAGAATCAATCCGACATACCTTGATTAGGAAGATGAATTTGAGGAGAATTTAGCTTGAATTTGAAACCCGAGTTAAATCCTAGCTTGAATCTTGAACATGAGACTTGGAGAGAATTTGGAGAGTCTAATTTTAGGAACTAAATGTTAGTCTTGAATGAGGGTTTAAAATTAGTGTAGGAGAAGTTTAGGAATATTAAAAGAGGGGTTAAAAAGGTCTTAAAAGCCTTAGGGATGGGTCAAGATATCAAAAAATAACTCAATGAAATGCCCCTTTAAATTTTAAACCAAAGTTCGCACGGTTGGCTTCACGGCCTATGAAGCTCTTCACGGTCCGTGAAGGCCTCCTTTCTAGCCCAGACAGATTTTATGAAAAAGGGCATAACTTTTTGCTCTGAACTCAGAATAAGGTGAGACTAGATGCATTGGAAAGATAATTCAAAGAGCTTCAATTGGATAGGTGATGGGACACCCAGTTCCGTTTGTGCTAAGAGATAAGACCATTTAAAGTTGATCCTTCTATCGGTACTTGTGAAAAAGTTAGCCAATGGGATTCCTTTGAACTTGACTTGATGTAGGAGGCCCATGATGGCCTTAAACAACATTAATAAGCTTGAATTAAAGGCTTGAAATTGAATGTAGCTTGAGCATGAAGATCCCATACGTGAATTTTTCAACAAAGTCATCTTCAAGGGAGGTTACACGGACCGTGTAGTGTCACACGGTCTGTGACGCTGCCCGTACCTATCTCTGTAGAAAAATCCACGATCAAGTTACAAGACGGTGATTCCACACTTAGAGAAATTTCACTTCGAAAGTTTTACGGATGGCCTCATGGGCCGTGCCACCCCACACGAGCCGTGAACTTGGTCGTGTAACCATACTTGGTCCTAAAACTATGGGATTTCAAGCCAATGCCATCACATGGCCCACCACACGGTCCGTGAAGTGTCACATGGACCATGAGGAGTCCAAGTGTGGCGTGCCTTAGTTTAAAATACCACGCTTAAGCGCTAAACATCCTTCATGGGCCAAGGGCCACTTTGTGGGGGCCGTGTGACCTCACACGGACCCTGATGACTCCCATGAAGTGTCACCTTGGTCCAAAACTTTTTTGAAACCAAATTTATGCTTCATTAAGGTCATACAAAATTCTGGGTCCTTACATAACTCAAGTAAAATAAAACACCCAACAACCAATTACTACATAATAATCTACATTAGAAGTATTAGGGGTTTTAACTAATCATCAAATAGAATATAGGTAGTTACCAAACAAATTTCCTTCCATTGTGATTGTCTTTAAGCTCAAGAAATTAGAAGATATCTATACAAGTTCTTTGAAAAACCCTTAATCTCTATCTCTAAGAAAAGCAAAGTATCTCTTTCTCTAAGAAAAACATTGTACTCCTCCATTCTAAAAAAATTTACTATCCTCTAAAGTAATGCTAGAATTCTTGGATTGATGTATGTCACTCTTGCCATCTACTGAGTGATTTATACTCCATGTAAGAAGTACAAAGTATCTTCCTCTTATTTCCAATCTGTGACATTAGTTGACCTTGCTGACGAAATCGGCGACTCGCATAGTATGCCTTCAACTCGTAGACTGCTCCTCTTAACTGATGTTGAAGTGAAATTATGGCGAGCTCAACCTAGTTGACAATGCCCCATTTTGAGCCTGAGTTCGCCTTTTAACCAATGACTCCATGCCAAATTAATGACCTGTTATGCGAGCTAAATTGGTGTCGCCAACTAAGTTGGCAATTCTCCAATTCACTTCTGTAGCTCACACTTTTCCAATTGGCTTGCTTCTTGTTAGATGATCATTTGGCAATGTCTGGGGTATGTTGGCGACTCGCCAAGTACCCTTTTGCTATATTCAAAATTTTATACTTCCTTGTTAGCTCATTTCCAGCCTCTTTTGTATGTTTGTGTACTAAGTGCTCCTAAATTTCCACCTTGCTGCAAAAAACAACAATTTATGTCAATTTATAGCCAAAAATAGGGCATCAAGGACAATGTTTTTGCACAATTCAAGCCTTAGATAAGTGCAAAAGTACCACTCATTAGTCACCCACCTTAAGCACACAAATTTGGCTCCCAATCCTCTGAACCTCATCGGCATCAAGTATGGCCTTCTTGGACTCACCCCTAGTCACTTTTTCCCGAATAAGACACAACCTTTTATCCTCAAACTGGTGCTCATAGATATGATCCTTCAAAGATGTTCGGGCCTCTAAGAAAGCTAGCACACCAACCTCATCAAAAAGTTGAAGCCTCACTAACCCGTTGGTCAACCTCTGAACATCTCTATCCTTGGGTCACTCCTCTACCCATATGGCTGCAACGCTGCCTATGCTGGAAGTCATCCTACTCCAAGCATTGACAACTACATTAGCCTTTCTTGGATTGTATAGAATGGTAAATTTTTAATCATTCAGAAGCTCAATCCATCTCCTCTATCTCAGATTCAAGTCCTTTGGACTAAAGATATACTGTAGGTCTTAATGATCAGTAAAGATCTCACAATGAACCCCATATAGATAGTGTCGCCACAGCTTCAAGATAAATATTACCATCGCTAACTGCAAATTATTGGTAGGATAATTCTTCTTATGGGTCTTCAATTTCTTTAAGACATCGGCAATCACTTTCTCCTTCTGCATCAGCATGCCTCCAAAACCAAAACCCAATGCATCACAATATAAAGTAAAGTCAACACCCTCCTCTGGCAAGGTCAAGATAAGCGTGGTAGTCAACAAGTCCTTGAGCTTTTAGAAACTCTCCTCGCACTCCTATGGCCAAACAACAGCTACGTTCTTCTAAGTGATCCTAGTCAATGGTGTTGATATGATAGAAAAGCCCTGCACAAAACTCTGATTATAACCAATCAAACTTACAAAGCTACGTATTTCAGTGGTTAAAGTAGGTCTAATCCACCCTCTCATAACCTCAATCTTCGCCAGATCAACTTTGATGCCCTCCTTGGATACTAATTCCGTAGAAATGCTATTGACCAAGCCAAAACTTACACTTGGAGAACTTAGCGTACAACCTCTCCTCCCTGAGCCTCTAAAGCACAATGCTCAAATGTCTAACATAGTCAACCTCAATCTTGGAATAGACGAAGATATCATCGACGAATACAATCACAAAGAAATAGAAATATAGCCGAAATATATCGTTCATCAACTCCATAAATGCAGCAGGTGCATTAGTCAACCCAAATGACCATACCTTATCTGAAAAGCAGTCTTAGGAATGTTGGATGGCTTAATCCTCTACTGATGATACCTGAACCTCAAATCAATCTTAGAGAACACTACTTCACCTTGAAGTTGATCAAACAAATTATCAATCCTGGGAATGGGATATTTGTTCTTGATAGTTACCTTGTTCAATTGTTTGTAGTAAATACACATCCACATCGATTGATCCTTCTTCTTTACAAACAAAACTAGAGCACCCCATAGTGAAGCACTAGGCCAAATGAACCCCTTACTCAACAAATCCTAAAGCTGATCTTTTAGCATTAATTTAGCAAGAGCTATACAATAGGGAGGAATGGAACGTGACTTAACATCAATGGCAAAGTCGATGTCCTTGTCAGTAGGGACACTGTAAGATCAGTACGGAACACATCCATAGACTCACAGACAATAAGAATTGACTCCATAGGAGGCGAATCAGTTTTGATAAAATGAATAAAGGCCAAGTAAGACAAACGACCCTTGTCAATCAACCTTTGAGCGCTAATATAGGGGATAACTTTTCTAGGATAAGACCCATAAAAACTCTTCCTCTTAACTCTCAGTCAACTAGGCACAACCAAAGTAACCGTCTTGGCAACACAATCAAGTATAGTATGATACAGAGACAACCAATTCATACCCAAAATAACATCAAAATCAACTATGTCAAGAATAATCATATCCACCCATATATCATAACCCTCCAAAGAAATAAGGTAGGATCTATACATTCGATCCACCACTAAAGGCTTACCTACTAAGGTAGAAACATGCATAGGCACAAGAATATGATTACATAATAAGTCAAACCCAGCGAAGAAGTATATGGACACATATGAATAAGTAGAATTAGGATCAAATAACACTGAGGCAAGCTAATGGCAGACTAGAATAATACTTGTAATAACTGCATCTGAGGCCTCTACCTCGGATCTATCCAAAAAGGCATAATGTGAGCACCACAACCTCCACCTAAACCTTCCCTCTACTACTTGTGTGAACCTCTGCATCACCAGCACCCTTAACAGGAGCACAACACCCTCTACCTAATGAGTTCTATCACGTCCTCTGATTGGTAGTGCTAGACCTCTAGTTGGAGGTGCCGAATCCCTAACAGGTGATGTTGAATAGGTACGATATAGCCCAGAATAAGTTTGAAAAGGGCACTACTTGATCATGTGTCTAGGATGTCCTTAACCATAACAACACCTCAGGGTAGGCTGATGATGTGAAGAACTAGGAGGAATACCATAGCCACCCTAATCTGAAGATCTCTGACCACTAGATGAACCAAAACTTCCATCTTTATCTGGCAAAGAAGCATGCACTGGACCCAGTGTTGTGATATACTACCACCCTGATGAAATCCTCTACCTCTAAAAGAAGTACCAGAATAATGTCAAAAAACTCAGGCCTTTTTGGGACCCCCAAATATCTCTCAAACCATCAATTCCACCTTCTTAGCGGTACTCACAGTAGTCTAGAAAAAGGCTCCCTTATGGGTTGACATGAATACATAAGCTTTGATGGAGAAAATCAAATCTCTCATAAATCTGCAGACTCTCTTTGCCTCAATAGGAATCAAAGATGTAGCGTGACATGATAACTAGAAAAATCGGGCCTCGTACTCTGCAACCACCATATTTTCCTAAGTCAAGCTCTTAAATATCGTCCGTCTCTCCTCTTGAATACTCCGTGAAATGAATCAATCCTAAAATGCCTTTGAGAAAACACTTCACTCAACTAGAGGGTATCCAACGAATCTAGACTTCATATATATCCTCCACCACTGTCTAGTGGTGCCTTTTAGCTGAAGAGCAACAAATCTAACACCCCAAGGATCAACTAGGCCAATGACTTAGAACATCTTGTAGCACAAAGTCAAGAACTCATAAGTATCCTCACCCTTACCACCCTGAAACTAGGGCAGTTCATCTTCTGAAACAACTCATAGCTTTGTCGATCATCAACTGCAAATACTATCTCAAGTGCAATCTGTAATAGTGCAGGAACTAGTGGTGGATAGCCACCTGAGCATGAATAGTGGGACCTTAAATGGGATCCTGTCCATCTTTCTAGGTGGGTAAACGTCCTGTGGTACTATCTATCTAGGCCATGCCTTGGAGTACATCCAACACTCTCAACAAAGTATCATGTAATAATTGTGTTCGGTGCATACTCCAGAGAGACCTCATCTCCTCAAATCATAGGCTCGGGCTCTGGGAGATACCACTTTCATAGTCTCTGCCCAGTGTTTATCCTCGACTTCCGCCCCTTTCTCAGCCTTTGACTCTATCGATAGCCCTAACCCTAACTAGGGCCTCAATAATAGTCCCAAGGGCTGCCTCTTTCCTAGAAAAAGTTAATGCTCTAATTCTGGCCATCAGTAAAAAGAACACGCTAAACTCAACACTAACTAAAGACTTTACGCACGACCAAATTGAAAGAAGTAAAAGAGAATTTTCCTAATAGTCTACATGGCCTTTCAAAGATGAGCAATAGATGTCTTCGTGCTGATCCTTGAGACTCTATTCGACTGGGCATGTATACCTTTGAGACCTTGAACGTAGGTTTCCGATACTAAATTGTCACGATTGGGTTCCGGGGGCTGATGGCACTTATATGTATCCCATCGAGACAAGTCAGCCTGAACATATCACAACGTAATACACAATAATACTAAAGATAAAATAGGATAACATCAACAATGACAACGATATAAAGGATAAGTCTAACTAAACTACCCTAGAACTAGTTATCATAAGGTACAATCCTCTATTACATCAAAATAAGAAAGGAAAGAACAAGCCTCAATAGTATTTATTTCTCAAATAATACAAAACTATTAATAACATCTGACCATCTCAAAAGTAGGCCAGAGCAATACGAAACTATCTCTCAATTGTCAATAACTCGATCCTCAAGAAGGAGATGAAGAAGAACATCAATTGGATTCAGTCTCTCTATCTACACATATATGTAGAAAAAACTGGGTGAGTGCCAAAGTACCCAACAAGCATAGCTAATCACAAGTAGAGAATAAAGAACTAAGCACTCCTTCCATCCAACCACATAATTGTCACGACTCGATTTTTTAGGGGGTAATGGTACTTGCCTTAATACCATCAGGACAAGTCAGCCTTTAAAGGTCACAACAACACAATACAAAATAATGTGGATGCTAAAATAGGATAATATCAATAATAACAAGGCTCTAAAGCATAAGTCCAACTAACCATCCTAGAACTGGTTGTCATAAGGTACAAGCTTCTATTACATCATAATAAAAAAGAAAAGATACAAGTCTCAATAGTATTTGTCTCTCAAATAGAACAAAACTACTAATAATATCCGATAGTCTTGAGAGTAGGCTGGAGCAACAAGCAAATACCCCTCAACAGTCAATAGCTCGGTCTGTAAGTAGGAGATTGAGAAGAGCGTCAACTGGATCTAGGCTCTCTACTTACACACATATGTAGAAATCCAATGGTGAGTACCAAGGTACCCAACAAGCAGACCTAATCACAAGTAGAGGACACAGAACTAAGCACTCTGTCTATACCAACCACATACCTCTAGACAACAAAAATTGCACGTAGGGAAGACCAGCATATGCAATATAGGCAATATAATAGTTACAATCTTATACCACAGTGTCTCAGTAGTCCAACTTCACAATATACAAGACTCAAGTCATTCCACATATATCACAACTTTTTAATAGTTTAATCTCAATAATATACAAGATTCAAATCATCCAATATATCACACTTTGTTCATACATAAACTTCAAGAAAAGAAAGATATGAAATGGAAAAAATGATATGAAATGTAAGAAATTCAATGCAATGTCAAGTAAGTCAAGATGTATGTTTATCCTACGATATACAACCACTGATATAATCAAGTTGGATCCCATGGAGGCCATACATTGACCATGTCTCCGCTAGAACGATTTCTCTTTGGCATTTAACTTTTAAATCTAGCCGAAACTATTTTCCTTTGGATTTTTTTCTTTTTCTTTCTTCTTTTCTAGCCGAAACCATTTCCCTTCAGCTTTTGACCCCTAGCTGGAACCATTTTCCTTCAACTTTTCATCACAAATGGGATATCAAGCGTGCGCGCGCGCACACACACATATATGTTTATGTGTGTATAATCGTATTACAAATATCATTGTCATAATCATGAGTATATACAAGATGTCCACATAGATTATTTACTCATAATCACGTACTCAATCTCATTATCAAATAATCGGAACCACTTTTCTTCAACTTTTTATTATCAATGGAACATCAAGCAATTCATGGCATCATGACACAATAATCACTTTCATAAGTATAAAAATTAGGAAATATTGTCCATATTATATCATTTATGCAAAATCATCAATCACTTTCATTGTTCTATAACCACCTGAGTTATCTTTGACATTTTACATAATAATCAGAATTTAACATAGTTCAAGTCTTTCACATACCTTTAATTATCAAAGCTTAGGACAATTCATCATTTGAAACCTTATTTCACGAGTATTTAGTCTCACAAATTCCAAAAATATTTTAACATAAGTATTTAGCTCAGTATTTCACATAAGGTAATTACATAGTCAATTCAATACAACATGATTCAAGGTTAAACGATTATGATATCATGAACACTTTCACATTTCAACAATGACATCACAAGTCCATTTTCTAGTATCAACTCACAAGTCTAAGTCAACAACAATAGACATCATTTCATGATTCACATCATACATATCATCATTTCCACCTTCCCATTACCCAAATCATATCCACTAGAATAGATCACTTACTTCAATAAACTCAACAAGAGTTAGAGTTCGCTTACCTCAATTTAGACAATAATCATTCCAATTACAATGTCTTTTTCTTCCGAATTAAATTTGAATCACCATAATCTACTTGAAAATAAATTCACAATCACAATATGAAACTAACAACACCAAAATCAAGGAATTCGAGAAAAAAGGGCAAATTCATCTAAAAATTCAATACTGGAAATCAATGACGAAATCTGAAAATTTTTAGATGAAATATTCCTCACATGATTAGAAAATCACCAGTGAAAATCGATTTGAAAACGGAGTTAAACCAGTTCATAATCATCGATTTTATACAAATCTCAAAGTTCACTTCCCAAATTACTCAAAAATCTCAAGCAACTTCATCATCTTTCTATGATTTCCATTCTGGAACCTTTCTCAGATAATTCTCAGATTGATCATTTCAGAATTCAGCTTGGTATGGACAAGGCTTCCTACAATAATAATGGCAAGATTTGGTTATTCTGGAATGAGGATGTTGATTGCCTCATTTTGGATTCTGATGAGCAGCAGATTACCTGTGAAGTGAAGCACATACAGGATCAACACTCTTTCAATGCCACTTTTGTTTATGCTAAGTGTAGGGACCACCTCAGACACCCTCTATGGAAGATGTTGCACCATGCCAATACTAAAGCAAACATGCCTTGGTGTGCTATTGGAGATTTTAATGTTATTACCTCTACAAAGGAAAAGATAGGGGGTGTTCCTTATAATATCAAGAAGAGCTTTGAATTTATTGTTGTCATTGAAGCCTGTGGTCTCATGGATCTAGGCTTCACTGGTCAAGATTCCACCTAGTGCAATAATAGGGGGGTGAACTCCACCATTTGGAAGAGACTTGACAGAGCTATGGTTAATGATAAGTGGTTGGAAGTCATGCCCCTCACTACCATTACACATCTTCCACCTGTGGGATCTGATCGTTGCCCCCTGTTGATGGAGATGTCTACTGGAACCGATAGATGTATCAAGTATTTCAAGTTTTTGAATTGGTGGACAGACCAACCCACATTCCTGGATACAATTAAGGACAGTTGGTCTAAGAAGGTATCTAGGGATCCCATGTGGGCATTCCATCAAAAATTGAAGTGTCTTTCCTCCACTCTCAGCAAATGGTCAAGGAGTAATTTTGGTGATGTTTATGCCAAGGTCAAGGATTATGAGGAAAGTGTTGAACAGGCTGAGGAGGACCTTATCAATGACAACACTGAGGATAGAAGGAGTTACCTTCATAGCTTGAATGCTGAGTATATAAGTTTTCTAAAATTGGAGGAGTCCATGCTCAGACAGAAAACTCAGCTACATTGGTTTAAAGATGGTGATGCCAACACATGTTATTTTCATGCTCTTATTAGAGGTAGAAGAAGAAGGCTTCACATTCATAGAGTGCAATAGGATAGGGGTGACTGGATTCAAGGTGATGAAAATATAGCTGGGGCTGCTTGTGAGCATTTCCAGAATATTTTTACAGGAGAGGATAAATATATTGATGAAGAGGTGACCAATATTATCCCCCCCCCCTATGCTCAATCAGGATCAAAATGACAAGCTTCAGGCAATGCCAACCATGGAGGAACTTCACCAGGTTGTGATGGCACTGAGTCCTCACTCAGCTGCTGGTCCATATGGGTATAATGGCAAATTTTATCAAGTGTGTTGGGATACCATCAAGAAGGATCTTCTGAGGACTGTTCAGGCCTTCTTCTGTGGACAAAGCATCCCTAAATATTTTACACACACTTGTCTTGTGTTGCTCCCTAAGTCCAATAATCCTAACACTTTTGCAGATTTCAGACCAGTTAGTCTCAGCAATTGCATAACCAAGATTTTTTCTAAGTTGTTGAGTATAAGATTGGCTCCTATCCTACCTTTGCTGGTTTCTCCTAATCAGCCTTGTTTTGTCAAAGGTAGGAATATTTCAGAGAATATCATGCTTGCTCAAGAAATTATCCATCAAATTAAGAAGCCAGTGGAGGGTGATAATATTGTCATCAAACTTGATATGGCTAAGGCCTATGATAGGGTGTATTGGTCATTTGTTTGTATTGTTATGATAAGGATGGGTTCTGGTGAACATTTCATTGACATGGTATGGAGAATTATGGCTAATAATTGGTATTCTATCATTGTTAATGGCTCCAAATATGGCTTCTTTCACTCTACTAGAGGGCTTAAGCAGGGTGACCCCCTCTCTCCTACTTTGTTTATATTGGGGGCTGAAGTGTTATCTAGTTTTTTGAATAGATTGCACCAGGTGTCTGAATTTCAAGGCTTTTATATGAAGAAGAGAGGTCCTCAGATTAATCATCTCAGCTTTGCAGATGATGTGATAATTTTCACTTCTGGTACTAGCAGATCCTTAAAGTTGATCATGAAGGCTTTGTCTACTTATGAGGGAGTCTCTGGGCAACTGGTCAACAAAAACAAATGTCACTTGGTCTCCCCCACAACACTTCAGGATACTTGTGATAGGGTGCATAACATTACTGGTTTTTCTCAGAAATCAAACCCTATCACCTACTTGGGTTGTCCTCTTTAAATTGGAGGCACAAAGTGATCTACTTCTCAGATATGGTGTCCAAAATTGTGGCAAGGATCACTGGGTGGCAATCCAAGATGCCAAGTTTTGGAGGTAAAGCTACCCTCATTAAGCATGTTTTACAATCCATGCTTATTCACCTACTTTCTGTTGTGTCCCCCCCTTCCATTACTCTTAATCAGATCCAATGCCTCTCTGGTGATTTCTTTTGGGGCTGGTGGGAAGGTAAAAAGAAATACCACTGGTCTTCCTGGAAGAACCTGAGCTACCCTTATGAGGAAGGATGTATTGGAGTTAGAATGGTCAAAGATGTGTGCAAAGCCTTCCAATACAAGCACCGGTGGACTTTCAGAACAAAGAGCACTCTTTGGGGGGATTTCCTTAAAGCTAAGTATTGCCAGAGATCAAACCCTGTGAGTAAAAAAAAGGGCACTAGAGAGTCAAGGGTCTGGAAACACATGATGCAAAACAAGCATAAGCTTGAACCCCACATACAATGGAAGATTAATTCGGGAAATTGTTACTTTTGGTGGGATGATTGGTTAGGGGTTGGACCTTTGGCTCACATCAGGGATGTTAGCAGTATGTTCAACAACACTAAAGTTTTCCAGTTTATTCAAGATGGCCAGTGGAATCAGGAGCTGATTTCCAACATTGTACCCCCTCAAGTTATTGACAATATTCTAAGTATTAAGCTTCAGATTTTTACTGGAGTTCCTGACAGAGCTATTTGGAGTCTCAATCGTACTGGAGAATTCACTATTTCCTCAGCCTGGAACCTGATTAGAGACAAGGAAATGAGAACCAAGACAAACACCTATACCTGGAACAAGAATATTCCTTTTAAGTGCTCCTTTCTTGTATGGAGGGCCTTAAAGGGTAAGCTACCTACAAATGAAAAACTGATCAGTTTTGGTTATGAACCC
The DNA here is from genome assembly GCA_029948455.1 of Solanum rostratum. Taxonomy (NCBI): domain Eukaryota; kingdom Viridiplantae; phylum Streptophyta; class Magnoliopsida; order Solanales; family Solanaceae; genus Solanum; species Solanum rostratum. The sequence continues at coordinate 56,854,582 of CM057051.1, forward strand.
AGCAATTGTTACTGCTGCTACTAACCTGGTTTGGATACTATAGATCACTTTTTCATCACAGGTCACTTTGCTCACAATGTGTGGAAGTTTTTTTATGCTTCTTGTGGGATGGCTACTGTTTGTCTTCCTCTGAGGAGTGTCCTCATGAAATGGTGGGATATGAGGTATCACAATGATGTTCAGAAGCTCATTTACCAGGCTATACCCACTTTTATATGCTGGAACATCTGAAAAAACAGGTGTGCTTGTAAATATGGAGGCAAAAAGATCTAATCTGGCAAGAGTGAAGTACCTGGTGATTAAGGATGTCTATTACATGTTAAAGACAACATATCCTTACATAGAGTGACCTTCTAACTGAAAAGATATTATAATGGCTGCTAATATTTGTGTGCATGATATTAAAATTACCCCAGTCAGGTAGGTTAGACCACCTAATCAGTGGGTGAAGCTCAACTCTGATGGCAGTGCTCTCTCAAATCCAGGCAGACTGAGGAGTGGTGGTATTATCAGGAATAATGCTAGACTCTTTTTATTTGCTATGCTGACCCCATTGGGGAAGGGACCAACAACAGGGCTGAATTGGAGGCTGCCCTTTTTGGGATTGAATGATGCATTCAGTTAAGCTTCAGAAAAGTCATATTAGAGGTGGATTCTAAACTGCTGCAGAGATGGATCACTGATCAACAGTCCAACCATCCTAACATTGATATTATTCAAGGCCTGGCCAGGTTTCATCATTTCAGTTCTCAGCTGGAAGATTTTAGATGCATTCATACACTCCGAGAAGGCAAATTCTGTGGCTGATACGCTTGCTAAACATAGTCATAATCTCAATAGCCCTCAGTTATACTTCAATATTCAGCATATGCCAAAGGAAGCCAAAGCCTACTTCTACTTAGACAAAGAAGAGATGGTCACATTCAAAAGAAGAAAGTTGAAGAGGATCAAGAAACCACCTTGAGTTGCTATTTAAGGGTCCACCAGGAAGTCTCCTGGTCCTTCTACTAATCACTGGTTGAGTTGGTTTTGTTTAGGATTAGTCGTAGGTTTTATTTTCCTTTTACTTATGTAAGGGGAGAGTCTCCCTCTTTTATTTCTTTCACAGATTATATATATTGAGAGTAGTACTCTCGTAGGTATAGTCTAGGTTTGCTTTCTATTTTTAGAAATCAGAACTAGTCGACTGACCTTAGCAGGTTGGAAGACTAGTGTACTACCATAGGTCGGAGGTAAGGTTTATGTCCCCCTCCTTTGTATTTTGTTGCTCTTGTTATTTATAATAAGGCTTGGGTGTGTGTGACTCAACCCCTGACCGCCACGAGGGGTGAGATCCTTGGGTAAGGTCTGTTAAATTAAAAAATATTTTGATGTTAAAATCAATGCGTGATTAATGGGTAATGATAAGGAAAGTGAAAAATACTTGTTTCAATCAACAACCTTCAAAAAGTTAATGAAAAATTGTCCTAGTTGAGCTCTCAAAGGTTAGAAACTGGAGGAAAATATTCAAAATGGGAGTGCAGGGGTCTGAACCCCCCCCCCTCCCCGCTCCTCTAATGTCGCTATTGCGACACCCGATAAAACCTTGGCCTTCGCTGTAGAGACCTATCAGTCGCTATAGTAGCTTCACCATTGGATAGGCTCACACTATAGCAAAGGGCACCTCGCTATAGCGGCCAGGCCCTTCGCTATAGCGAGGCCTGCACTAGAACACAACAAAAACACACTTCTTCAACAATTCAAGACTGGATTCAACTGTTGAGATTCATTTAGAACCCCATACATACAAAACATATATGTAAACTCACTAAATTTGGCGTTCCGAACTCTATGGAATCGTCGAAAATTGAATCTGAGGCCTCCTTGACCCAAATCCAACTAAGCGCCTTAGTTCTAACTTAGACCATTTGAAATATCAAAAAAATAGTGGCGCACTCTAAAATTACAAAAAAAAAATATTTTTAGAACTAAAATCACCTCCCCAGACTAGGGGTGGGTCCGTAAAACCAAAAACCGAAAACCGAACCGAAACCGATCGAAAAATACCAAAAAAAAAACTGCACCGTAAAAAACCGAAACCGAACACAAAAAACCGAACCGAACCGATTTTGTGCGGTTTCGGTTTCGGTTTTGGTCTTCTAAAACCAAACCGAACCGTCAAAACCGATTTGTTTTGCTTTACTTAAATTCTACTACATCATATCATTTAAAGTTATCATTAAGTAAGCCGAAAAGATATATTTTGTTCAACAATCTATTTGGTGTGATTGCATCGTTGCTTTAATATTTTTTCTTATTTTGTCTTTACTTATTACTATTTAATAATTTTGTGTTATTATTTATCCTACCTTTTCATAATAGCTCCATCCCATATCCAACAATTTCTTATATATTTATCATTCAAATTATGAACATGCCCACATTATATAACAACAACGAATGATATAATCCATCAAAATATTATATTCATTGAAATAATACAAAATAACACATAATAATCATCCAAACAAAGAATAAGTTGCAATATCAAAATGAAAAATAGAGACAAACTTTGATGTCTATGGAATTCTACCAAAGGAAAATGCATAAAATCGCCTTTAAATTTCTCGATATAACTTAAATTAGCACTGTAATTTTATGATATTTATTTACCTCGTCATTCTAGTAAAATTAATATATGAATGTGATTTATAGGTAAATGAATATATCAACATTCTGTAAAATTTGCAAGAATATTTTATTTAGATAATGGTTGAATCATAATTTGCTCCAATAGACCATCCAAACAAATGATAAAATATTATTTTAATCTTTTTATATATTTTGACTGATATTTAAAAAATATATTATGTGTGTATGCTCATAAATATTTATTAGGTAGATAAGTTAATTATATAAATTATGTCTTTTCTTTTAACTATACACTTCAACATCAATTGACTTGAACCTTCCAAGGAGTATTTGATACTTGTTTTTCAGAACATATGTTTGCAATTTTCTTGGTGATAATTGTAGTTCTTATATTGTGATACTTGTACTAATCCAAACTTTACTCTTCACCAATTGTTTAGCATATCTATACGATGATACGTCTCTACCCAACATATTATTTTACTTTAAAAAATTATTTTTAAAAACCGAAAAACCGAAAAAAATCGAAAACCGAACCGAAAAAAACCGAACCGAAAAACCAATGGTTTACTTTTTTGGGGGGCAAAATCGAACCGAACCGAACCGCCAAATCACCTTCCGTTCGGTCTTTGATTTTAGGGAAAAACCGAACCGCAAAAACCGAACCCACCCCTACCCCAGACCATTGGAATAGTAAAAAAATCAATACGAGGATCGAAACTTAATATATTGACCAAAGTCAACCCAAATTCAAACTTTAACTCAATTTCCAACTTCAAACCTAAAATCCATATATCAACACCAATTTGATTTTGGCAACCCTCCTTGACCAATCTCTATATTTTGGAACTAATAAAATCGATGAAATTTCGTTTGACATTCGAATCTCCGAATAACTCAAAATTTCAAAATTAAGCAATTCAAACCTCACAAATCCAATCTTTTCAAAATCTCAACTTTACACAAAATTTTTAAAAGCCAACTCTTAGAACCAATCCAATGTGACTCAAGACCGCTAACTGAAGGGGCCAAATAGTGATTTTGTTGAAAAGCAAAAAATAACCTTTAGGGTCATTACATGTTGATACTTCAATAGCATATAGTAAATATAGATACAAATAACATGAAAAATTTAAGGCACGATCAAGTGTTAAACTTTGAGAGTGCTTGTGGAATCTTAGTAGCTCAGTTGGTTGACTACCTGAACTCCCACCTTATTGATGAGGGCTCGATTCCTATATTGTAATCCCTCTCCCTATTTTCCCTTCCCCTACCCCAAATTTTTTTTAAAAAATACTTTGCGAGTGCTTCAAGTAAAGACTTTGGGTAATGGCTAATGCTTTGATCATGTTATTGAATTGCGAAAGTTTTCAAAACTAAATAACTAATAAGAATAGATGAATTGTTTTTAAAACTAATAATAGATACACAATAAGAGACAGTCTACATGATTATAAATACCAATTATAATCTTCACATTTTCTGAAAGTTTCGTGGATTTTCAATAGTTATTCTAAATTTATGTATGTTGGATTTTTCTTACAGAAAGAATACACCGTTAATTAGAAAATTGGAAAAAAAAAATACATAAATTAAAAAAAATGAATTAACTAATATACAAATATAATATTCCCATGAGAAAACTAAAATACTACACATTGGACTAATGAAATATGTGTAATTTTTATTGGCAGTATTTTGTGTAGACTTTTTCCCTAAAAAATTAATGCTTTACTTGCCTTCTTAAACTTAAGTTAAAATAATATTAAAAAAAACCGGCAATATGCGTCACCTTAGTTACACATCCTTTGAGAATATTTGGCAACTTGAAGGAAGCTTAGTAGAAACCAAAAAGGCGAGAGAGCAAGACTTGAGAAAAATGAACCCTTTTGTCTATGTAGTTTTTTTCCTTTGTTGGTGTCTCTTTAACTTCTTTTGATATATTTATTATTTGGAATAATATATATTTAGGGATCGGAGGGTACAAAGATGAATAATGCAGGGATTAGTAACACAGGGATTAGTAATGTAGAAATTATTTTTTTATCAAGTGTTTGATTCATTGCTTCCCATATAATCTTGTATTTGGTTTAAAACTCTACAAAAAATTTCATTCCAATTATATCCTTTGGATTATTATAAATTTTTTGTTTCATATAATTAGGTCAAAACAAATTATTTTGTTGTGGCTTGTAACTAGCTAGGGGAAAAATTATCGTCATATTGGTTATTTTCTCGCTTAAATAATTTGAGGATAAATAATTGTGATCTTAATAAATTGATCATTCAAAAAAGGTCACTTATTGATTTGATAAAGAAAAATCATCTACTTTTAAAATCGAAAAGATGGTAAGAAATGTGAAAATGAATAAACTATCTATATTTACACATAAAAAATTTACAAGTTGTAGTTTTAATATCAGTTTATATCTTAAAGGTACTCAATTTTGAGAATCTAACATTATCATTGAACTTTGTTTTACATCAACAAAATCACTCAATAGGACCTTTGTATCAACAAAATTAATTATAAAAAAAAATTGACATAACAATTTTTTTTTTGCATATCATGTATGAATCCACAAATAAATAAAATTTAAAAATTTGAATGATAAATTTTTATTATTTTTTATATTGTAAATATGAACCGGCCAATTACATTTGTAAGATAATGTATTTAAATAAATTTACTAGTACAAAACTATAGATATAAACCATAAAATCAAGAAAATACAAAGAAAGTGTAAAAGAATTTAAGGGATATTTTTGTCTTTATATATTTAATCTCATGGTATTAAATTATATGTATTATTAATATACTAAATGGAAGGTATTAGTTAATAGGCCAAATACATAAACAGACACCTAAAGTTGTCCTTATTTTTCACTTAGACACCTAAACTAAGACAAGTTTCTAATAGACACCTCAACTGCTCAGATTTGATCTCATTAAACACTTTTATCCTACTTGGCACTCTCCGGTACTTTTTTTTAATTTTTCAGCCAAAAATAAATAGATGCGGTCCAAAAAAATTTTTTTTTTCCATAAAAGTAGATTCTCAAAATTCTCAGTTAACCATGTGCAAAAAAAAAATAACTGAGAATTTTGAGAACCTACTTTTATGAAAAAAAATTTTTGGGGGCCGCAACTATTTATTTTTGGCTGAAAAATTAAAAAAACAGTATCGGAGAGTGCCAAGTAGGATAAAAGTATTTAATGGGATCAAATCTGAGCAGTTGAAGTGTCTATTAGGAACTTGTCTTAGTTTAGGTGTCTAAGTGAAAAATGAGAACAAGTTTAGGTGTCTCTTTATGTATTTGGCCTAGTTAATACCATGTAGGGTGCATTAACTAATCCATGGATTAGTTATACATAGACCGAAAACTCATATCAAACATAGTATTAAATAATACCATACATAATTTATGGATTAAATCTCCTAATACCTCCTACAAAACAGCCCCTTAACAGTACAATATAATGCCTTAAATTCTACCAATACAAAGATGTTGGCAAATGGCTAGTTAAAGTATGCTTAATACATTGAATTATAAATTAAAAAAATAGTATATAATATATTTTTGAAGGAAAATATAATTTCTTAACTTTTATAAGGTTATTTTTATTTTTTGATTAGGAACTACCCATTTATATAATGATATATAGGGCATTGAAGTGTATTAACGGATGAAAAAATGGTCTATAAAATAGATAATGACTATCCAAAAACATTTGAAAAGATAAATTTAATAGTTCAAGTGAATTCGATATCCACAAATTTATTGTCTTTTATTGTTAAAATTTGATAAAGGGTGCCCATGTTTATTTTTATGGCCCACATATATTAATTTTATGGCGCACGTTAATATTAATCTTGCTATAATATTTAATTACTAACTAAATTCAAATTGGATATTATTGGTGGAAGTTATTGAAACCACTCACTACCCATGTTAGTGGATGTTACTGTAACTTCCCACTACTACCCATTATGATTGGTGGAAGTTATTATAACTTTCCACCACTTACCTGTATTGGTAGTTATCACAACTTCCCACTACCCACTACCTATGTTAGTGGGAATTTACGGGTTTGATAGTGGAGAGTTATGATATAATAGTGGAAAATTATGGAGGTTTCTCTTACGGTTATAACTTCTTTTACCCATGATAATGGAAAGTGGGACTGAAAGTAACTGGTCCTCTCTCTGCTTATAAATACTGCAGAATACTGCACTTTCCATCAACAGTTATTCTGAAAGAAATCTGTGAAAGATAAAGAGAGAAAAATTAACATCTTTTTAAGAATAAGAAAAAGGCTTCCGCTCAAGTGATCAAATCAAGATATCATGGATGATTTTGCTATGTTTTCTTAACTAAACTAATGTGTTAAAATAATTTATGTGAAAATCATATAGTTCTACGATCTTGAATTCATGATAGGACTTACATGTTAGATTATTTATATTTGACAATCTGAATCACGGTAAATTTTTATAGCCCATGCCTTCAAATCAACACTCTTATAAATAAGACATGCAAATATGCGACATGGTTAAAATAAATATGGACATAATACATTACACATTATGTTACATCCATTTTGCGAGAAATTATACATGGATGATGGAGCTTTCTAAGGAAGGCCAAAACAAAGACATTGTAGGTTATTTTACATATGTTGCATTGTCCAGGAAGTGGAATCCTCGACCTTCTGAACTCAGATACAATAAAATGGTGCGGCAGAAAGGCATAATCGTACATTAATGGATATGGTTAGTAGTATATTGAGTGGTTCATCTCTAGCTCTTTCTTTGTAGATGTACGCTTTAAGGACTGTCATTTACTTACTAAATAGGGTTCCTAGTAAAGCAGTTCCAAAGACACATTTTGAATTGTGGACTGGTAGGAAACCTTGTTTGAGGCACATGTATGTCTGGGGTTGCCCGCCAGAAATTAGTGTTTATAATCCACAAGGAAAGAAACTGGATTTAAGAACAATTAGTGGGTTTTTTCAATGGTTATCCAAAAGAATTAAAGAGGTATAAATTTTACTCTCCTAATTATAGTACGAGAAATTGTTGAAACTGGAAATGTTAGGGTCATTGAGAATTGTAAGTTAGTGGGAGTGAGGAACCACGTAATGTGGAAATTAAAGAAGTTGAGGTTCAAATTTCTCTACCCAACATACACTTCTTCTAAAGTTGTTATTCCAGAAGTTGTTGTACAATCTAATAGCCAACAAGAATAACAAACTGGTGATCCTATTAATCATAATCAAGCCATAATTAATGAACATGATGTAGATAGACCACAAGAAGTAGAATTAAGGAGGTCTCAAAGACAAAAAAAGATCTGTTATTTCTAATGATTATTTGGTATATCTACACGAGTCAGAAATTGACTTGGGAATTGATAATGATCCAGTCTCATTTTCACAAGCCATTGAAAGTAAAAATTCTGATAAATAGCTAGGAGCTATGAAAGATGAGTTGAAGTTTATGGAACATAGTGATATTTGGAATCTTGTTGAATTACATGAAGGTTGCAAAAGAGTTGGATGTAAATGGGTCTTAAGACCAAACGAGACTCAACTAGCATCATTGAACGTCATAAGGGTAGACTTTTTGCCAAAGGTTTCACTCAAAGATGACATTAATTATAGGCAGACTTTTTCACCTTTCTCTAGAAAAGATTCACTCAGAAATATAATGATTTTAGTAGCTCATTATGACTTAGAGCTACATCAAATGGGTGTGAAAATAACCTTTCTGAACGAGAATTTGGAGAAAGAAGTTTATATGAATCAACCCAAGGGATTTTTTGTCAAAGGAAAGGAACACATGGTGTGTAAACTCAATATACGGACTTAAAAAGCTTCCCAACAATGGTATCTTAAGTTTAATGAAACTATTGTCACCTTTGGATTTAACTAAAACACTGTTGATCAGTGTATATATTTAAAGGTCAGTGGGAGTAAGTTTATCATGTTAGTTCTGTATGTTGATGACATCTTGCTTGCTACTGATGATCTTAGTTTGTTACAAAGTACCAAGAAATATCTCCCTGACAACTTGGAAATGAACGATATGGGAGAGGAATCCTATGTGATTGGGATAGAAACTTTTTGGAATAGATCACAAGGATTGTTGAGATTGTCACAAAAAGCTATATTAATTAAGTGTTAGAGAGATTTAGAATGGAAAAATGCTCATCCAGTACTGTTCCAATTCAGAAAGGAGATAAATTTAGTCTCAATCAATGTCCAAAGAATGAATTAGAATGTGATCAAATGAAAGATATTCCTTATGCATCAATCATTGAGAGCCTAATGTATGCTAGACATGTACCAGACCAGACATAAGTTTTGCTATTGGAATGTTGGGGCATTATCAAAGTAATCCAGGAATGGATCACTAGAAGGCTGCAAAGAAAGTATTACAATACTTGCAAGGAGCAAAAGATCATATTCTCACCTACAGAAGATTTAATCATCTTAACGTGGTTGGATATTCAGATTCCGATATGTTGGTTGTGTGGATACAAGAAAATCCACATTTAGATATTTGTTCCTATTAGTTGGAGGAGCAATTTCATGAAAGAGTGTGAAGAAGTCTGTAATAGCTGCATCCACTATGGAAACTAAGTATGTGGCATGTTTTGAGGCCACCATTAAGGCTAATTGGCTGCATAACTTTATTTTAGGATTTGGGTTAGTTGACGGTATTTTCAAGCCACTGAAACTTTACTGTGATAATACTGCAACAGTCTTCTTCTCTAAAAATGATAAGTATTCAAAGGGTGCAAACATATGGAATTAAAATACTTTTTAGTTAAAGAAAAAGATTAGAAACATAAAGTGACAAATCGAATATATAAGCACTAAACATATGATTACTGATCCTTTTGCGAAAGGATTATCACCCAAAATATTTGTTGAACATGTTGAAAGAATGCGTCTTATGGATAGCGATGAATGAATTTTTTTTGGTAAAGATCTTATTATGTTTATACAATTGACACTTTGAGCTCAACTATATATGTTTCTGCTATTATTACCTATTTTTTCTTGTATACATTATGTTTTGAGAATATGTTGACTAGTTTTAGTTTAGATAAAGATATTCTAAACATTATCGCTAGACCATTATGGATTTAAAGGTTGTGCTAAATGATATACTAATATTATGGTACATGGAAGGAATTATGACAAAGAAGGAATATATAACTTGTATTAGTTGACTTATTCAAAACTACAAATGATGTTAAATTTAGTAATGTGCACATAGTAATTGAAATATTTATTAAACCATTAAGTTATTGATGTTACGTGTTCCAAGTGGGAGAATGTTAGTTTTTATGACCCACGTATGTTAATTTTATGGCTCACGTTAATATTAATCTTGGTTTGATATTTATTACTAACTAAATTCAAATTAGATAATGTTGGTGAAAGTTATCAAAACCACCCACTACCCATGTTAGTGGAAGTTACTGTAACATCCTATGATATTGGAGGTTTCGCCCATTCATCAAGATGGAGTACCAATTATTAAAAATCAACCTCCATATTTTGTCAGTAAAACTATTATCAAAGCCCATTTTACTTAAAACAACTATCAAAAGGTCGCATTCAACCGTATCATAAGCCTTTTCCATATCTAGCCTTATAGCCACATTAGCAACCTTGCTTCTCCGCCTTATATCTACAATAATCTCTTGAGCAAGGAGGACATTTTCAGTAATACTTCTCCCTTTAACAAACCCATGTTGATTTGCTTAAATAAGCTTATGAAAGTATCTTTTTAATCTGTCGTGTACAACTCCAGGTGTCACCTTGTTAATAAAGTTGGTAAGATTTATGGGTCTGAGCTCTTCAAAAGATGTCACTTTTTCTTTCTTTGGAATCAAAACCAAATTAGTATGGTGATGGATTTAGGAAGAGTCATACCTTGAAAAAAAATGTTGAAACCACCCTCACAACATCAGCCCCTATAATGTCCAACATACCTGATAAAAGGTCTATTAGTGCTACTACCATTGAGAGGAAAAACCACCTTTCTAACTTCCTCTGCAGTAGGCTCTCTATTTAACAGGATATTGTCCTCATCCCTAATCAACTTAGGGATTAATATACCAAGGAGAAAGAACTATTCTAATCCCCCCCTCCCCAGTGAATTGATCTTTATAAAAAAGAACAACCTCTCTCATCTTATCAGAATCCTCTACTCGGGAACTATCTTCTCTCTGTATCTTGTTAATATCTATTCTCTTCCTTCTTCCTTTAACCACATTATGGATAAATCTAGTGTTCGTATCCCCTTCAGAGAACCACTACATCTCAGCCTTTTGTCTCCAAAAATTCTCTTCATATTTCAAGTATTTTACAAATTCAGCATGAGCCTTATTTAATACACTCCTGTTTTCAACAGAAGGATTCTCTTCAAAGTGTTTCTCCTTCAACTTAAAATACTTCCTCCCATATTGTTAACTATTTGAAGATGTCACCAAAACTTTCCTTGCTTTATTTAGCTAAAGCCATCTTTGTCTTCTTCAATTTAAGCTTGAAGTTGACAAAGATATCTTCACTTTGCACTGATCCCCAGTTTAGTCTAATCACTTCCTTGAAATCCTCTTTTTCAGTCCAAAAGTTCAAAAACCTAAAAGGTTTATGAACCTGACCCGCAAATCCACTAAAAAATAACAAAGGAGCATAATCAGTTGCAACTCTAGAAAGATATTCCAAATTCACCTGACCTAAATTCTCTAGCAGCAACTGATTAATAACAACCCTATCAAGCCTTTTAAAAATGCACTCCTCATCGACCTTTCCATTCCACCAAGTAAAAGGATTACCTCTAAAATTAATATTCGTTAACTTACAAAAGTTAATACAGAAAGCAAAATCCTCCACCTCATTAGGATACACTGGTACCCCTCTAATTTTCTCTTTAGCATCTAATATAACGTCAAAATCTCCCCAAACAAACCAAGGTAGCATAATGTTTTGACAAACGACATAGATATCCTCATATAGACTCAATCTTTCAATAGCACTACATTTAGCATAAGACAAGTACTGACCATTTGATGCCCATTTTCAAACAACATTTTAATAGTTGTTGTTCTGCATCTACAATGATATCCACCTAAATCCCATGATTAATAAACAACCAGATCTTCCCACTTATATTATAATTGGCATAACTCTTACCTAGTCTCCTTTTGAATTGTTGAATATACCTAACCCCTTGGGAAGGCCCCATCAAAGAAATCAGATCAAAATGATGATGTTTGTGTAACATCTGGACTCTATGGAAAGAATGATTTGTCCTTACATACCTTATATTCCAAATTAGAGCTTTAAATGCCATTTCAACAATTGTCTGGTGGCCCTTATTGGATAAGCCCTGATTGGCTTCCCTCCAGTATCTTTTAATTTCTTCTTCTTTGATTTAACATATGTGAAATCTCCTGCTTCCTTCAATGCTTGTTCCATGTTGATCTCATTATCTATCTCCTCCCTGTTCTCACATAGCACAATTTGCTGCTAGTTTAATTTAATGTCACTACATTCAGTTGTGTACTCAGTCTGATGTGACATCAACCTATCCAAATCTCTAATTGGATTACTTTACTTGATAGGACCTTCAAATACCAATATTGTTTTCTGTTTCCTATCATCAACAGTGAAATTTGTTACCATATTTTCCCTCTTGAGTGAAATATCTGATATTTGTACCTCTTCATTGTTTTCCTATTGGTACATCTCAATAACCTTGGCAATTAAAACCTATGGTTCTGACACTATTACTAGATCAGATTCCTTTCGACCTTTATACACCACAATTGCTTTATTCCAATTTTCCGCTCTTTCTTCCTCTTCTCTAACTTCAGTTACTACTTGCTCCATTTCAATAACACTCGATTCTTCATGTTTTTGCAGGCTTTGATGATTAACCACGGCTGCTGATAGCCTAGCAACCATGTCATGGACTTTGACATTCTTTTGCACCTCACTATCCTTTGTTTTGTCATTTATAATTGTTTGATCACATTGTTTCATTCATTTATGGCTACATTGTAAAATTGACTCATAATCCACTGTTTAGTTGATATCTTTTCCCCTATCTCTTCGGAATAGTTAGCTTCAGCACTATCAATTACACTGAAAGGATTTTCAACTAAAACTGGATCTTTTGCAACTCTCATGGCCTCTGTGGTAACTTCCTCATTAGCAACTCTTTTGAATCTTCTATTTGTAGGATGCCATTTAGTAGCTTTATTTCTTGGCATATTATTTGCATCTCCACCAACAACTCCTTCCTCTCCTTTATGTGCCTGCCTCCTTAATTCTGGATGAATTATTCTGCAATCAACTTCATTTTACACCTCTTGCAATATTTTGGAAGAATGTCACAATCCGCTCTAATGTTTAACACTCTTGAAGAATTGTCCCCTTTGCCTTTGATTTCAATTTCTACAAAATCCGGTAACTCCTCCAATAAATTCACCTGGACTTTAACCCTAGCACAACTAGGCCTCGTCTTGTTTATTGTCACAGCATCCGAATGAGTAGACTTGCCAATATCTGCGGTCAGAGAAAAGATAGCTTCTTTCCCATAAAATGTAGGAGAAGATCGAGGAAAGAAATCCAAGCCATAGCGTGAGATGTTTCTGTCTCAGCTGAAAATTTTTCATCATAAAGTAATATCCTCATTGGATAATATATGCCATTATTATTAACGATCTGATATGAAAGTTCTGACATCATGATCACAAAATCTTCAAATAGGTCAAACCTTTATCAATAGTATTTTCCTCAATTCTACTAAATCTGGCCAACCATATAAAAATTTGCCAATCACCGCATGTTGAAGATTCTCTACAATATTCATGCTCCAATTCTCATCATCAGTCCAAGATACCCTTGGAATTCCATTGTTGAAAATTGGTTGCTTAATAGGAATCAATATTTTATTGTGACTACATCCATCACTACTAGGCCGTAAAGAATCCGCATATGATTTGTTTCTAACTTTCTCATCATCTTTAGACAAATTATGTACTGGTGATACATCTTCATTACGCAATGCAGGGAATTGATCCGGATCATAAGTGAAATGCTAACCAACCCCTGTGGGAGGTCGGCTAGTGACCATCGTCGTTATGCACAACAAAATCGATCTAGGTTTTTAGGAGAGAGGAGAGTTTTCTTTGGCTAGTTTAGAATTCATGGTGTATTTTTCCAATTGCCTTTGCAAGAGGGTTCGTTTTGCCAATGCACCATGTTACATAAGGCCAAGACAAATATACTCGAAATTGATTTTTTATTTAATTAGAACTCTTTGTAACTATATTTTAGTAAAACTCTTTATGCATGTTAGTGAGATTCTGTTTGAAACAAATGTCTTGGAGTCAAATGTAAAGGTTTATCGCAAAATTGTCCGGCAGCATTAGTGCAACAATATGATTCTTTTATGATTTCAGAATATCACCATATCTTTCTTTCTTTCTTTTATTTGGAATGGTGGAAGAGGGGAGGGACGAAAGATGCTCAACCACCTGAGTAATCCTTGCACTCCAATGTCATCATTTTAATTACTAAATACTAATGGTAGTAAAAGGACAAGCCTTACAACGCAATATATATTTGACAAAACATTAATACTGTACAATTAAAAGATCAAGTACTTTACAATATACATGGACAGGATTATTCCAATACAAGTGATAAATACCTAAAAAAGCAATAACCTTTGTGAAGCTTGATCTTCACAATTTCTTATAGGTAATACCTAGAAAAGATCAAAGGTTTCTGCTTTTTCTCTTTTGCCAATGAACCTTCTGAATATAACTACCTAGGCCCTTTATTTTATTTTTTCCTTTACTCTTTCAATTTCTTCTTTTTTTCTGAATCAGCTATAAACACAAGACAAACCGAGAACAAGTGTACAAATAGCAGGGTACACGATTACAATGGACCTTCTAAGCTCTTAATCAGAATAAAAAAAAAAGAAAAGAAAAGTAATTCAGCCCTAAACATTCAATCATCACCAAGACCATGATAGTTACTCACTCCACAACTGACGAAGATCCACCTGCATCAAAACCATCAAGGTTTCTTGTTAGAATTTGATGAAGACTACTAGAGGCATTTAGTAAAATAATTATACATATCTAAATCACGATCACCCAATGATCCATCCATCATAAATGATTATTGACATGTATATAATTAAAGAAGATTAATTCACAAAAACGTCATCTGCGTAAATCTTGGTTGACAGAGTTACCCACTTCCACTAGGAGGTAGGAGTATCAAACCCAAATAGTCGATGTGGACGTTAATAGCAGTAGAGGCATTTTAGTCATATAATTATAGATACTTTTCTAAATCACAACTAGCCAATAATCCATCTATCATACAAGAATATTGACAAGTGTATAACTAAAGAAGATAATTTCATAAAGTGATTCTATTGTCATCTACCTAAATCGTGATTGATAGAGTTACCAAGTGCCATGTGGAGGTAGGGTTACCGACCCAAATAGCACTTGTGGTGAAAAAGAAAAGAAATGATGAGAGCTAGTTACCAGAATGATGAGCAAGAGAAGGTTGATCTTTCTGATGATTTTCCATGCACTGCATGAGAAACTTAAAGGTCTCAATCTCACAAGGTATAGTGAGTCCACCAGTATGATTAAATCCAAACTCTTCCTCAACTTTTTCCAACAACAATTTGAACAATGGATCACTAAGATAGCTTGTCGGAATTATAAACCTCCGAAGCTCTGGTCCAACGTAAACAGCCAAATAGCCTCTAGGGACACCATGGGGTGGCTCTGGACTTTGACAACTCTCTTCATCTGAATCACAATATATGTTATAGTTCCTCAACCTCATGCTAATCGAAGGTGATATTCCTCCAGGGGAATTGCTACCAAGATTCGACGATGATCCAAAATTATTATTATTATTACTATTTTCGTCGTCGTTGCAATTGTTTCCATTTCCCTTGGGGCCAAGTGTGACATTTTGCCATTTACTTAGAAATTCTTTCAGCCTTACAATCTGCTTAATGCCTGTCACTTTGCTTCCTCCATGTTCATCCATTTTCCTTTGCTTTCCGCGACAAGATTGATGATGAGACGAATATCCAGCTGACATTGATTTTAAGCCCTTAGGCTCTTGGAATATTTCACTCATCGGATCTTGTTTATCAACTGCAGATACAGCATGACTTAAACTTTGAAATGGTTTGAACAATGTTACTAATTACGTCTCAATTTTAAATAATTTAAATTTGTGTAAACACATTTTACTACCTAAATTCGATAGAAGAGACCAATTTTTTTTGTTTTCTTAAACATTGTTCTTCGACTATGATTTTCTTAATATTACTCATCGTTTTTTTAAACCCTTCTTTTTTAAACATTATAAATCATAATTCCTTAAATTAAAATTTTGGTAGATTTTTCTTTTTTTTAGAAAAACAGTTGAATGTATCCCATGAAATACTAATAATAATACCAAATCAAATAGAGACATGCAACTAGAGAAGTATTATTTAATGCTTCAATCCATGTGAGTTGCAAATAGCTAGCACACATTTGTGATGATAGGGCAAGGGTTATTTATATTAATAAGACAAGCCATTCAAGAATAAACCTAATCCAAAATAAGAAATTTCAAATTTCCAAAAAAACTTATTTTCATTGTTTTGAATTAGCAAAACAGGGTGAATATATGGAATCATTTACCGTTTGGGATGGATAATATGAATGGAAGAAGATGAGACACAGTTTTCAGTAGCTGGTGGCGGGAATAGAAAACGTCATTGTATGACTCAAAAAGAAAATATCAACCAGCCCCAGAGGAGGAGGATGGAAGAGTTGGGTATAAGTTGAAAATTTTTCAGAAATAATTCTCTAAAGGGAGTAATGATTTTGAATACAAATGATATTACTAATTAACAACTACTATAACTGTTTGTTACCCTTCTTTGTCGCAGCAATTTTCTCTTTAACCTGTTGTTTGAAGATTAGGTGATGGTAAAATTTTCCCCTCCCTCCACACTACTCTTTTCTTATTTAATATATAATTTTTAAGTGGAAATAGCAATTCATTAAAATAATACTTGAAAAATACATATATATCTTTTAGATATATAATAATTAGTCGATTTGTTTTGACACATGGATAGTATCACACAATATAACAACAACAACATACTCAGTGGAATCCCATAAGTGGGGTCTGAGGAGGAAAAATTTTACGCAGATCTTACGACTATCTCATAGAGGCAGAGAGGTTGTTTCCTGGATCCTTCATCTCAATAAACTAGATATGGAAAAAGAAAGGAAAAAGAAAGGAGCGACTAATAAAAATACATGGTAGTATGCAAATACGATAAAATTAAGAATAATAATAACACCAGAGATTAAGACACGACTGAACCTACTATCCTACTATACCCCGCGGCCAGACATCAACCTAACTCTACTGACCTATTAGCCTACTACCTTAATACGTGACCTCCACTCTTTTCTATCTAAGGTCATGTCCTTGGTGAGATGAAGTTTCACCATGTCTTGTCTAATCACCTCCCCCCAATACTTCTTCGGTCTACCTCTACCCCTCCGTATAGCCCCTAAATCCAACCTCTCGTACCTCCTAACGGGAGCATCGATACTCCTTCTCTGCACATGTCCAAACTACCACAGGCTCGTTTTCCTCATCTTGTCAGCCACCAGGGCCATCTCGAACTTCTCCCGGATGATCTCATTACTAATCCTATCACTCCTGGTATGACCACACATCCATCTCAACATCCTCATCTCCGCAACCTATATCCCTGAACATGTGAATTTTTAATTAGCCAACACTCCACCCCATATAGCAAAGTTTTTGTGAAATAATATCAATAGCAATAAATTAAAATTTTGAGAAATAATTATACGTGAAAGAATAAACATAAATTTCCGAATTGTTGTACGGGAACTTATTTATCAAATGATAAAGCAATTGAATAACAGATGAACCTATTAATGTGAACAATAATTATAGATTATATATATATATATATATATATATATATATATATATTTTCAGGAATGTAATGTAGTATACTTTCTTCTAAATGATATTTCTATTTCTAGTGTATGTACGTCTTTCTGTCGCTTCGAATGAACACGAACATAAAATCATAAAAACTTTGAACCTTTAAAATGATATGAATATAAATATAAAATCATACTCATAATATGCATTACTGTTTCTTATTTTGCATGGTGACACCGTTTAATATGAGGTCTTACGCTAAATTTTTGTCACGATCCGAAATTGTGTGGCACCAGTAATATTTTTACGAAGCGACACAAAAACAACCAAACAAAACAACTATATTTCAACAGAAGCAAAAGAGAGAAAGCAAGTACTATACAGACGAGATAGGGACACGGGGCTAGAGGATAGAGGGGGACAGAGGGGAGGCAATAAGCTTCCACAGTATATCCATGGATGATGCATTTGAACCTTATGCTTGGTGACCTCGCCTTGGGACTCCACCAAAGCCTTCTTCAAGGAATCAACCTCAACTTAAAGAATAGCCTACCATCTGCAAGCAACTATATGACAGGACAAACAACTCGTGGAGCAGGTTCAGGGTTAGGAGTGACATTCAACAAGTAATCATACTGGTTCAGAGTGGTGCAGTCGATCATACCTTTCTTCGTGAGTTGATGCCTCTCCCTCAATGGCACACCAAAAGAGCTGAAGATAAAAGTGAGCAGATTTTCATCAGACAACTAATGAGGGCTAGGATTTGGGTCAGTACATTCCAAGTACTAACACATACTCTATGCCTACATTATCGAACAATGTAGGGACAAGTGACGCTCTCCTCCTCGCACTCTTTGTTGATTGATGTCACTATGGAAGACCTATTGGTGAATCCTCATGCTTTGGGGACAAACCTTTCTTCTCTCTAGCTTGTTATATCTATGACTTTGAGATTTTTATTTTGTATTTCATCTAAAGGTGAGATTTGGACATCTCTTAGCCCCCATCTATTCTAAGATTAGAGGTATTGTTAGACATATCTATAAACGTATGATGCTACTCTATTACTTTTGCTGGTTGTTCATGTTAAATTCCTTAGTCCAGTTTTCCCTTAGCCTAGGTCGTGATAAGTGGAAGGAGGCTAGGGACACTTCCTATCGAAATGGGGTCGCACTAAGGATCAAAATTTACTCTATTTTTATTTGCCTTGATGATTGATGTATTGACGCAACTAATTTAGGGTAAGGTTCCATATTGTATCTAATTTTCAGAGGACATTGTTTTGATAAAAGAGAATCGTGGACGAGTTAACAATAAGGTTGAGGTATGTACACAAACTCTAGAAGTCTAAAGTTTTCAGCTTGAGTAGGATCAAGAAAGAGCCTTTGGAGGGTAAATTTATTAATGTGACGCATGAGGCAAGCATAGAAGTGAGGTTTGATACACCAGCTGCCCCAAAAGAGAAAGATTTAAGTATTGGTGTCTCTAATCCATAGAAATAGGGACATCATTGATGATGCCACATATCACAGTGCTGTGTCATTAATAAAGTGAAGGCTTACATCTGGCTTTTTATGTGACTAGAATATACCATCAAAACTGAAACATACGTTTTACCAAACAATAATTAAACAAACATTGTTGTATAGGCTGGAGTATTAGGTTGTCAAGAACTCTATGGCCTAGAAGATGCAATTGTGAAAGAAATAAGAAGGTTCAGATAAATGTGTGGGAATACTAGATGTGATTGGATTAGGATGAGGACATCCGGGCCGAGACAAAGTAGGAGTGTATTTTGTGGTAGACAAGATGAGAAAAGGGAGACTGAGATAGTTTGTACATGTGAAGTGGAGATGTGTGGATGCTCCAGTGAGATGGTGTGAGAAGTTGCATATAAGAAGGTTGAGGAGAGAAAGAGGTAGGAAAAAATTACTGGAAAGAAGTGATCAGATAAGATATAGCGCATCTTGAACTTACCAAGGACATGACCTTAGATAGAAAAATCTGGAGGTCATGGATAAGAATAGAAGGTTAGTAGGTAGTTAAGAGTTGTCTTATTTCTAAAACATTCATGTAGTCTAAGGCTTTTGTTACCTCATATCACTTATTCATGTGTTTAAGTTATCGTACCTTGCATATATGTTTTGTAAATATCTCAATTTTTTATGCGACAATTGATGATGACCCCAATTGCAGAATTGAATTGATATCAGTAAATGTTTGGCTGTTACAATCATATAAAAAAGTAATACTAACAAAAATACTATGGTATACCAACTTTCCTAGAATGACTTCGTCACGTGTAATCATCCTCTTAAACTGTCACAGATTTTATAGATCGATTATTGGGGCATGGTGTATGTCTGTTATCTCCAATAGTTCTTGAGTCACTACCCACAGAGTGTTGTTAACTTTGAAAGCTTCTTTTTCAGATATTGATAAACGAAATTGTAAAAGAATGTCGTCTTCATGTTAATCAAAATTGTAAAAGGAACAGTCTGAAGGGTACAATTCTCCCTGAATACTAATATTTCGAAATAGATAGTAACACGTCTAATTATAACCATGTAAAACTTCTTTCAAAATCTTAAACATACTATTAGATTTTATTTTCTTTTCCAACTTTGTGCGGTGAATGGGGAAACTATTACTTATTTCATTAAAATTGATTTTTGAATAATTAATACAAATGTGTTCAGTAGTTTTATTAGTCTAGATAACATTTGATTTTTTTTAAAAAAAAATTATTTCTCTATTTTAATTTACTTATCTAATATTAATTTGACACAGAGTTTCATAAAAATAAAAGAAAATTTTTGAATCTTGTAATCTTAACTAGCATTTATATCACAACCCGGTCCCAATCATGATGGCGCCTATTTGATCCCACCCACAGGAAGCCAACTATCCAAACCTAGGGTACTTGTCTTAGCTTCTAGTCAAGACTATTACCAACACAACAATATAAGAAACCGCACACTACCCAAAATCTGGATGTCAACTGTACGAAGCTACAATAGACAAAAGTACATACTGATACACATATATGTTAAAACTATAATATAACACAACCAAGGAGTGTTCCTATAAATACATAACACTACCGTACAAGGTCAAAGTCGAAAAGAAAAAGATGGCCATCAAAAGAAGGAGATTGTGACGAAGCCAAGTTGTCGGAGCTCACCCAAAAGAAGTCTCCTGTGTGCTCCCGAATCTCCCCAAAATCAGTGCCACGGCTATGCCCAGATACTGCACCATGGGAAAATGTCAAAAGTAAGGGGTGAGTACCAGAATAAGACACCCAATAGGCATCGTGGGCCGACTGAGTGAAATAATATACATAATGAAGCTTAAATGTAGATAAAAGTAGCAATCCTATAAGTTGACCCTATGTCCTCAAACCAAACTGAAACATTGTACAGTATGCGGGTTTAGGCCCTAGTTTCTATGCTTGTATGCCACGCAGGCCTCCATAATCCCGGAAGGTACACCATCACATAATCTAATAGACAAATCATCACTGAACCCAACTGAATCATCAAAGAGCCCAACTCTTCACATCATCAGGTCAAGGATCGGCTATACATGAGTGTAAGACCCTAGTGTCTATGCCTGAACGAACCCTAAGCCCCCATAAGCTTAGAAGGTACAGTCATACAAATTAGGGTGTAATTGATGTGTGGATCCACGGGTAATCAATCACGTCTCAGTCGGGTCTCTGACCCTATGTTGAAACATGGCATCCAATCCAAAAAATATACACGTATAACGATGGGACTTAACCCCCATGGGAGAAAGAATCCCCCTAGCATAATCAATAGTATCTTAACTTAGAATGTCAATCATGGGGCCTCGCCCCTAAAATTAAATCAATGGGGTCCTCGGCCCAAATCTCAACCAGCGTCGGACCTTAAAATTGGAATCCATCACCTGGCATCTCAATCACGGCCACCAGGACTCGGATCGCAGGGAGAGTCACCAAGGACTCTGACTCTCAAACGTAGCCACCAGAGCTCAACAATGATGGGGAGCATCATCTAGGACTTGAGATATCAAACAGTTACTCATTCAACCAATATATCCGGATCCAGAACTCCAAAGTCATATCGTGCCCAAATTTAATGTATGCAATGACCCTCATAACATAGGTGTCCCACAAAATCCAACACATACTATCGCAAGTACTATCATCTCTTCGATCAACAACTCTTTCAGGTTCGAAAGCAGCCCTTATTCCATCAACAACTCAATCAATGGGACTTGCTTTCCTTCCTAAAGGTGCGTAGCACAGGAGCCAGTAGAAATGACTAAATATAGAGAGAGATCACCTCCATTCTCCGAATAGTAACACGGTATAGCCAAAGATCTGATTCACTAGCATAGGAAACCTACTAAAGCCCAGGGTAAGGGAGGAACATCATGGCTAGAGGTCGAAGAAGCTCCAACCCTAGCTATCTAAGTGAGGCGATGCCTTTGAAGTAGCAGACTTATAGGTGTGACTGAACTCGCCGATCAGGCGTAATAACAACTAAACCCAACCTCAGATAAATAGAACTAGAACCCAGTAGCTAACGGTAGTACACAGGAGAGCATATCTCAATAATCAACGCAAAATAAGGTCTAACAGGTCAAACTTGTTATAATCGAGTTTACCATAGGTAACAATAGTGATATCATAAGTATCCATTGTAGCAAGACCCAACGGGATCACAATTAGGTCAGAATCAAGTCACAGTATGACAAATATTCAATAAGTACTCTCACAATCATCATATCTCAATAACATCAAGCAACATACTCCCGCAGAAAACAATTTAGGTCAGAATACATACTTGTCCCATGATTATCATGACAACATTACTAATCTTTGGCGCTTATGGGGGTCCCTATCATACACATAATCAGGCCATATACGACCCTTATTAGGCCTCTCTATAGTCAATAGTACCAGAATATAATGAAATTACCATATTCACAGTCAACAATATAGAGTAACATCTCACACCAACATATACTATGCATACTGGTCACAACTAGCATCTCATATACATCTCAGTTCATCACGCATATAATTTCACCCAATCTAAGGTTTAGGTAAAGCCTAGCCTACCTAGCAACCGACACATCATGTCTCGAATTAGTCTTGCTAGGCTTTTCCCATCCTAATGTCTTCCCAACGCTGCTCAACTGTCTGAAAACAATCCATAATGGTTAACACGGTCATATTGGTCATAAAACTTGAAGAACGGGTAAAATTGGGCCAACTAGGCATAAATAGAAAAAACAGGGTCCACACCTAAAAGCCCGAACTAAAACCCCGAAAAAATGACCTAACAACAACCCAGGTCTACAACAAAAATTTTGGCAAAAAAAGGACCCAAGAAGACCAAGGAAAGGCCCAAAATGGAAATAAAAACTTTACCAGGAGAACATTCTTTTTCAAAACTTCTTCGGTCAAAATTTGCAAAAACCAAAAAATTTCAGCGAACACCCAGCACAACATAGTGTTCCTCTTGGAACATTGAATAATTTAGACTCAAGTTTACCTAAATCCGTCAAGAATGGATTAAAATATCAATACATAAAGTTTTTATAAATTCCAAAAAGGTAATCAAATAAAATAGAGAAGTTACCATGAAATACGCGCAGAATTCTAAATCCAACTTCATCACAATGTTCCTTGTTAAAATCCAAGTCATTTGGACCTTTGAATCACCGAAAATGGACTTATAAATCAAATTTTATGATCTTGGGAAGGTTAGACTTATAGATAGTTGCAAAGTGCAGAAGCACTTATATAGACCACATGCCCATTCTCCACGAACACGGATTGGGCTCCGCAAATGCGGAGGTGTAAGGGAAGAGCCCTTCTCAAATGTACCCCCTGCTCCACGAATATGGAATTTTAGGACTTGCCTCTCCGTAAACATGTCAGGACCTCTGCGAACAAGGAGGGTTAGCGCACCTAGTGCTGCACCAACAATCCTAATCACTTCTCTGGGGCATTCCCAAGGAGTCTGATATCCATTATAAACAAAAAAATTGTGTAACCACAAGGGTTCGACATTCCAGATCCAAAGGTGTAGTCAGAATTCTTTACGGAGCATCCTACGGAAAAATGATGGTCCTATTTCTTCCCAACTAATTTTAGCTAAAAGAACTGAGGGATCAAAATGCAACCGAATGTCCTCGTCAACTGACGAAGGGTCATTCTAGATCATTTTTGATGTTTCAGAGCTGACTGTGCCATCGGTTTTCCATTCCGAGCTCATTTACTTGGGTTTTTATAGAAACACACTTTTTAGCTTTCACTTGAACTCGTTTTGGAATGTTTAGCTCAAAATCATACCGGGACCCTCCATTCTCAGACCAACTACCCTTCTAGCCTAAATTGGCCACTTGAAAACTGATGGAACCGTCATAATCCCATTTCGAGCCAGTTTGCTAGGATTTTGTCATGAATCTTATTTTCACAACCTTAGCTTCTTACTAACTTGCATACTTGCACAATTCGTAACCAAAACACCCTATAATCATCCTGACAACCCTGATAGGTCATAAAAGGTCTGAGGTTATCATACAGAAGCTCAAACAACAAAAAATAACAAAGAAACACAGAATTGACCTAGAGGGTCATTACAACATCCCCCATTTATAAGACTTCCACCCGTGAAAGTAATGTAAAGGCATACCTAATGGCTCAAATAGGCTGCTTTTATTGCTCCTGTGTCTGTGCCTCTATCTCCTAGGTACCCTCCTCGACCGGATTGTGATGCCACTGCAGCTTAACCATCAATATGACCGGATTGTGATGCCACTGCAGCTTAACCATCAATATGACCCTGGAGCACAATTGTAATATCCCTAGCAAAAATGGTCACCGGCTCCTCAACAAACCATCTGTAATACCCAGCCAGCTCGATAAAACTCTGAATCTCTGTCACTAAGGTAGGCCTAGACAAACCACGAATCACTTCGACCTTAGCTGAATCCAATCTAATACCCTTGTTCGATACTATGTGACCTAAGAAAGTCACAGACTCAAGCCAGGATGCATACTTAGAGAATTTAGCGTACAACCTGTTGTCCCCGGGTGTCTGTAGCACAATACGAAAGTGTTGGGCATGCTGCTCTCATCTCAATGAATATACTAGAATTTCATCAATGAAAACCACTACAAAAGAGTCCAAATACGACCGAAACACCTGAGTCATCAAGTCAATAAATGCTACAGGGGCATTAGTCAGTCTAAAGGGCATGACTAGGAACTTGTAATGGCCATAACGGGTCCAAAAAGCATCTTCTGGATATCCTTTGCCCAGATCCTCAAGTGGTGATACCCCAATCACAAATCAACCTTAGAAAACACTATGCCCTGCAACTGATCAAATAAATCATCAATACGCAACAGAGGATAATGGTTCTTCATCGTCACCTTATTCAACTGCTGATAGTTAATACACATCCGAAGAGTCCCATCTTTCTTTGTCACAAACAATACAAGAGCTCCCCATAAAGAAAGACTCGGCCAAATAAATCCCAGATCTAGCAAACACTGAAGTTGTATATTGAGCTCCTTAAGCTCTATAGGTGCCATTCGATACTTGGGAATGGTTATGGGCTTAGTGCCCGACTCAACCTCTATCGCAAAATCCACCTTCCTATCAGGTGGCAACTCAGGCAAATTTGCTAGAAACACATCAAGGAACTCACATACAACTAGTATGAACTCCACAGTAGGAACCTCAGTTATCATGTCACGCACATGGGCTAAATAAGCTTAACACCCTGTAGATATCAATTTTTAAGCCTGAATATATGATACAATACCTATTGGACCCCACTTGTGGACCCCTGCTAAACAACTGGAGATATCCCTAGTATTGCCGAAGTAACAATTTTAGCATAACAATCTAATACCGCATGACGTGGTGCCAACTAATTCATACCCAAAATAAGGTCAATCTAGCATATCAAGGAGTATCAAATCAACCCAGGTATCAAAACGTTGAAGAGTAACTATACAACCTCTGCAAACTTGATCTACTACAAGTGAATCCCCCACTAAGGTCAATACCGGAACTTGGGAGAAAAGAGGCTTGACATCACACTTGGAGGGAGGGGGGAGAGACATAATACACAAACACATAGAAGAATGTGGAACCTGGATCAAATAAGGTTGAAGCTGCTGCTGGCATACAATAGTCATACCTATGATGGCCTCATTAGAAGCCTCGACCTCGGCCCGTGCTGATGTGGCATAAAAGTGGCCCTGACGGCCTCCCCCTTGGACATCACAATCGCCCCTAGCTCTACCACCCTTGCGGGCCTTCTGGAACATTGCTAATAGCCCTACTAGTCCCTATGATCTCTATACTAATCATCCCGATGACCCTACCACAGAGTAAAGGAGTTGACCTGGTGTGTTGTGGTGCGGGATGTGCTACCTTATGCTCTAGACAGTCTGTGAGCCAATGATCTGGTATCCCACACCTAAAATAACTTGAAAAAGCCCTGTCTATGTGGTCACAATTGCATTGTCCCGATCCAGGTGTCCGAGAAGCTTGACTACCCATAAAAGATGACATAGTTGGTCTTGAAGAAGTGGAGCCACTCTCCGTCTATATGTTTCGATGGGGTAAGAAAAACCACTCCTGCTGGAAGTATTTGGGCCCTGATGGCCACTCTCATAAACCTGTAATAATGCCTGGATGGCCCACTAGTTTGACCCTACTGACCTCTCCGCGGAGGATTGTCCCGCGACATTCGTAACCCTTTTTGGGAGCCACTAAATATCCCTCACATCTGGACTGCTTATCACTGCCCTCTTGGGCCTCGCAACTAATCTGCTTACGAGAGAGAGCATAATCAACAGTGTCCAGAAATGACTGGCTTGAAGTCACCAGTGCATGTGTTCCCATCCTCAGCAGAGGCCTCAATCCTCGCACAAAGTAGTGAATTTCCTTCTCCTCGGAAGGCAAAATATTTATAACATACCGAGAGAGCTCCTAAAATCTGACTTCGTACTGGGACATAGTCATCTACCTCTGTTCGCGTCGCACAAACTGATCCTAGTAATGGTCCCTGAAGCTCCTGGGCACAAATCTAGTCATAAATGCCTCTGTAAACTCTACCCAAGTCAAGGGTGCGAAATCTACTAGCCTAATATCTCAACAAGTCAGCCATAATTGTTTGGTAGTACCATCTAGCTGATAAGTAATAAACTCAACAACCTCAAACTCCAAAAATCCAAAAGCCTTCAATCACTTCTGTGCATCCTCCCCTGTAGCTCCCGAAAACCTCGACAGAGCCGATCTAAAAAAAAAACCCAAGTAGCTGTTAATTCTAAAATGGTACGGCTCCCTCTGGTAGGGCTGAAACCTCTTGAATAGAAAGCTTTGCTGGTGCCTTAACTGAGAGAGCTAGAGCTGGCGCCGCACCCTGCTGTAGGACTCCAAACGCTACCAGGAACTATTCAAGAATCATCTGCACCTCTGATGTAACTGCAAAAGCAGTTGGGGGAGTTGGTGCCTCTGGTTGTAGTGGAGAGGGAGCCTCCGGTCTCTGCTCCACGGTCTCGGGGGTTTGCTCTTACCGAGATTGATGGTGCATCTTTACCCCAACCCCAACCCCAACCCTAAGCAAGCCTTCTACGCACTATATCTGCGAAAAACGAACGAAGTTAGATTCTTGGACCTCGAAGAATTATTGATGAAATGCACAACAAGAATCAATAACGTAGGAAGTTTTCTAAACATCCCATATCCTCCTGGAGATAAGTCACGAACATCTCTGAACCCATCCATAGGACTCTACTAGACGGTAGCTCTATACAGATAAGATCTGTGAACCTTAAACTCTGATACCAAATTGTCATGACCCAATCCCGATTAAGATGGCACCTGTTAGGTCCTACCTACATGCAAGCCAACTACCCAACCCCAGGGTATTGTCATAGCTTCTAATAAAGACTATATCCAACACAACAATATAAATTACCGCACACTACCCAAAACTTGGAAGTCAATTATAAAGAACTGTAATAGACAAAAGTACATACTGATATACATATATGATAAAACCATAGTATAATACAACCCAGGAGTGCTCCTATAAATACATAACACTATTATAAAAGGCTAAATTCTAAAAGCAAAAGACGAACATCAAAAGAAGGAGACTGCGATAAAGCCAGAACTGCCAGTGGTCACCCTGTCTCTGGTGCACTCCGGAATCTCCCTAAAATAAGTGCCCATGGCTATGCCTAGAACCTGCACCATAGAAAAATGGAGAAAGTAGGGGTAAGTAACAGAATAAGGCACCTAATAGATATCATCGACCGATTGAGTGAAATAATATACATAATGAAGCTCAAATGTAGATAATAACAACAATCCAGTAAGTCGACCATATGTCCTCAAACCAAACCAAAACATCGTACTATACGTGGGTGTAGGCCCTAGTTTCTACACTTATACGCAACACAAGCCCCCATAATACTAGAAGGTCCACCCCAACACAATCTAATTGACAAATCATCACTGAACCCAATAGAAACATCACAGAGCCCAACTCTCCATATCATCAGGTCAAGGGTCGATCGTACGTGGGTGTGAGGCCCTAGTGTCTATGCCTGAACGCCTCATGAGCCCTCATTTGGTTAGAAGATACACCCACACACAATTAAGCTTTGAATAGATATTGGATCTATAGGTCATCAATCATGGGGCCTCGCCCTAACAATCACGTGTCAACTGGGTCTTTGACCTTGTGCCGAAATGTGGCACTCGATCTAAAAAATATACATGCATAAGGGTAGGACATATCCCTCGCCGTAGAAAGAATCCCTGTAGTGTAATCAATAGTTTCTTAACATGGAATGTCTATCACGGGGTCTCTCCCCTAAATAGAATCAGTGGTGTCCTCAACCCAAGTCTCAATCGGCATTCGGACCTCAAAATTGGTATTCGTCACCTGGCATCTCAGTCGCAACCATTGGAACTCAGACTAGGTGGAGCGTCATCTATGACTCGAACTCTCGGATATGGCCACCGAAGCTAAACAACAATGGGTAGCGTCATTTGGGTCTCGAGATATCAAATAGTAACTCACTCAACCAGTATATCTGGATTCAAAACTCTAAAGTCATATCATGCCCAAAGTAAATGTAGGCAATAACCTATACAACATAGGTATCCCACACTATCGAAAGTACCATCATCTCTCCGATAACAATAACTAAACGCAGC
Source organism: Solanum rostratum (assembly GCA_029948455.1). Taxonomy (NCBI): domain Eukaryota; kingdom Viridiplantae; phylum Streptophyta; class Magnoliopsida; order Solanales; family Solanaceae; genus Solanum; species Solanum rostratum. Next base: position 56,883,526 of record CM057051.1, read on the forward strand.
TTCAGATAAATAGAACCAAAACCCAATAGCTAACAGTAGTACACAGGAGCACATATCTCAATAATCAATGCAAAATAGGGTCTAATAGGTCAAACATGCAATAATCAAGTCGACAACAAGTAACAATAGTGTTATCATAAATATCCATCGTAGCTAGGCCCAACAAAATCACAATTAGGTAAGAATCAAGTCACAGTATGACAAATATTCAACAAGTAGCCTCACAATAATAATATCTCAATAACATCAAGCAACATACTACCGTAGATAATTTTAGGTCATAATACATACCTTTCCCACGACATTAGGCCATATATGACCCTTATTATACCTCTCTATAGTCAATAGTACCAGAATATAGCAAAATTACATTATTCACAGCCAACAATAAAGAGTAACATCTCATAACAACATATAATATGCATACGAAGCACAACTGTCATCTCATATACATCTCAGTTCATCACACATATAATTTCACCCAATCTAAGGTTTAGGGAAAGCCTACTAGTTGGGTTTTTCCCCTCCTGATAGCTTCCTAATGCTACTCAACTGTTAGAACATAATCTACAATGATTAAATGGTCATATTGGCTATAAAAACTTGACGAACAGGCAAAAATTAGGCCAAATGGGCCTAATATGGGAAAAATAGGGCACATGCCCACAAAACCTTGAAAAAACAACCCGCACAACCACCCAAATCTAGAGCCAAAAATTCGGCCCAAAATGGACCCCAAAAGACAGAGGAAAGGCCAAAAAATGGAAATTAACACTTTACCGAGAGAACATTCTTTTCAAAACTTCTTGAGTCAAAATTTGCAAAAAACGGACAATTTCAGCCAATACCTAGCACACCCTAGTGTTCCTCTCGAAATGTAGAATAATTTAAACTCAAGTTTCACCTAACTCCGTTAAGAATCGATTAAAATGTCAATGCATAAAGTTTTCACCAATTTCGAGAAGGTTAGATGCTAAAACAATGAATTTACCTCAAAATACATTGGAATCCTGAATCTGACTTCACCACGACATTCCTTGCAAAATTAAGAGTCATGTGGACCTTTGAATCATAGAAAATGAACTTAAAAATTAAATTTTACGAGCTTGGGAAGGTTGGACTTATGGCTGGTCGCAAAGTGCTAAAGCACTTATATTGGCCACATGCCCCTTCTCTGTGAACGGGGATTGGGCTCCACAAACTCAGAGGTGTAGGGGACCAATCCTTTTCTGCGAATGTGCCATCTGCTCCCGAATGCATAGCTTTAGGGCTTGCCTCTCCGAGAATGCGGCAGGACCTTCGCGAATGCGGAGGGTTAGCCTAACTGGTGCTGCACCAACAATCCTAATCTCTTCTCCATGGCATTCTTGGGGCGTCCAACGAGAAAGAATCGCCCAAGCATAAACAATTTGTCTCAGCTCAAAATATCCAGCACGGGGCCCCACCCCCAAAATGGAATTAGCAGGGTCCTGGACCCATATCATCGAAAGGTGCTCGGTCCTAGACCCGGTGCTCAGGCGTGACCAATGAAACTCGAAACATAGGGCACATAACCGATGAACTCGGATACTCAGGCATAGTTTTCGGTGCTCAAATAGCTATGGGGAGCTTCATCTTAGGATTGAGGTATCAATCAATCACTCACCCAGCCAGTGTATCCGAATCCGGGATTCCAAAGTCATTTTATGCCCAGAGTCAATGTAGGAAACAACATTCTCAAACTAGGTATCTCAAACAATCCATACGACTACCATCCCGTGGATAATGACAACTCACCCCCAATCTCACGTAAACAGAAACCAAACCCAACCGCTAACAACAACGCACAAGAGCATAAACCTCAATAATTAGGATATAATCAAGCCCAATAGGAAAACATGCTATACTCTAGCCAACCAAAGATAATGGAAGCAAACATGCTTTAATCAGATAGGCCCAACAGAAACACAATATGTCAGTAATCAAGTCATAATGTGGTAAGAATCAGTAAGTGGTCCTATAGTCATCAGATCATATCTATACTAGAATTAGGCCACAACATGGCATAAAATCAATACACAGTCTCCTGATCATTATGTCTTAGTAGCAACAAACTATACACATTCATACAGGTATGAGTCAACTAAGAACACATGCCTATCTCAGGGCACTAGCCCATATTTGGCCCTTTCCAAGCCCCTTCTCTGTGTAAAGTAACTCATAAGGCAACATTTGTATAACCTAAGCTAAGGACCAAGAGTTTAGATAAACGGAAGGATGTCACCTACTAAAAATCATATCAAGGTCCAACTGCTATCAAGGACTTCGCCCAAGGTACCCATGTGCCTGCCTACTGATAATGTGCCCTTCCTTAAACAAGATGCTATTTCCCAGGATTAACCCACATAGTGTTTCATCACATATAACCCCGGATAGCGCATGGGATATAGCCTGCACCTAGCTACTAGGGTCACACCCATTTCTCAACCTGCGAATGGCTCAGTAGCAACACCTCTTGTATCACAAAAGGCAAAGCTCCCTTAGGGGTGCACTATACCCGTCCCTAGAACATGGTGTAACTCTCCAGTCACTAAACAGTGGCACGAGTACGTAATAGATAACAATAGTATACAAGATCATATAAACCACAGGGCAACACAGAATCATGTTTAATTAAGAAATTCTACCGCAAGTACTCAACTCAGATATAGATACTAGATTCAGTGCGTAGGGTAGCATGTAATCACATGTTAGCCTCATGGACTAGTATATATCGGTAGCCTCAGGACACACACACATACAGTGTACATACTTATCATATGCTTGCAGTCCCAGCCACCCTCTCTCAGGCCCTCTCGTAGTCATACCATGTAAGAACTTAGATAGTATAGCAGCTATAGCCAACACAACCCTCAATATAATAGCTAGCATCACATGACATCATATATATACAACATATAAATCACATCTAGACATATACATCGTATACTTCGCAACTCAATCCGTAAACAATATATTTCTACACATTCCAGTTCAAATACACATGCATTTCAACTCAGTCTGAGGTGTAGAAAAAGCCTAACCTACCTGGTAACCAGCATCTTATGCTCTGATTCAATCCAGTTGATCCTTTTCCTCTGAATTGCTTCTCGGTGCTGCTCAGCTGTCAAAACATAAGTCATAAGATCATTACGACTGATTTGGTTGTAAAATCTCAGGAAAGGAGTGAAATTACATCAATTACGACTAAAATAGGGGGAAAATAGGGCCCACACCGAAATGCCAAACCAACCCCATAAAAGGATCCCTACATCACGCTGAATCCATAGCCATAAATTGAGCCCAAAATAGATCTCAAAAGACAAAAACGGTTCAAAAATGAAGTTGCATTTCTTATCGGAAACATTTCTTACATAATTTCTCAGACGGCTTTCGCGAAAATACAGTCAAATTAATAAGATCCAAGCATACGACAGTGTTCCTCTCAGATAATAGAATAACTTTGACATAAATTGCACTTAATTTCGTAGTGAAATGGATGAGATATCATAATGTAAAATTTTCACCAATTCCAATATATAATCAGTGAAAGAAACATGAATTTTACCTTAAAATTCATGTCAAATTCCGAATTTGACTTCATCACGATGTTCCTTGCGAAAATCCGAGTCATGTAAAATTTTGAATCACTCCAATCAGATAAAAAATGAGCTCGGAATCGCAATGCGAAGTTGAGAGGAAATATATATATATATATATATATATATATATATATATATATATATATATATATATATATATATATATGTGTGTGTGTGTGTGTGTGTGTGTGTGTGTGTGTGTGTGTGTGTGTATGTGTATGTGCATATATATATCTGTATGTATATATGCCGAGCTCCTGGAAACCATATATACACACACACACTATATTAGATGTTGCTACCTCTTTGCCATGTGGCAGCATCGGGTCATGCCACGTGGCAGTAAAAGAATCTGCTACAACACTAGACATCAATTATAGCAAACAAACTTTTTAACCCTATGAATTTTGACGTTTCGGATCTAGCGGCACGGTCAAAATTTCCAATAGAGCTTCTTAAGATAAAGTGATGGTTCTACCTCTTTATACGCAACTTATAACGGAAAGCCCCCGAGGGTCAAATCACATATGGATGTCTCTGGTATCAAACGAAGGGTTATCCTAGATCAGAATTGAGGTTTCGTAGCTAACCGTGCTACCAAAATTCTCATTCGAGGTGCAGTTCCCGAGGGTGTTGACTGGGTCAACTATTAACTTGTTCCAACTGTCAAATTTGAAATTCATAATATAATTGCAGCAGACATGCTTCTATCCTAATTCAATCATCCCAGAATGAATGGATTCATCAGAATTCTATTTCGAGGCCGTTTACTAGGACTTTACCCAAAAGCTTATTTTACAAGTATAACTTTCCGTTAACTCAAAAATACATATAACTCCCAAATAACCCAACCAAAAGCCATCCCAACAGTCCCAACAAATCACCAAGAGTCCGAGGTCATTATACACATGCTCAGTCCAACCAATTGACTGCGAAATTATAGAAATGATCTAGAGGTTTATTACACATATCATTGAAAAGAATGAATGTTAGATTTATTCGATAAAAATAAATCCTTTTAGCAAATGTCCTTAAACACCTTTGTGTATGTGGAGTTCATCTATTTCTAATTAAATGGTACCATTTGAAGGTATATTATTAAGGATAAGTTTATCTATGATTGTGAACTTTATATAAAATGGTAAGTCACAAAATTATTTTTTATTATATTACGTTACTGAACTATTTGCATATTCCCCAAATACAAATGATCCAAAAGACAATTTTTTTGTGCCGATTTATTAAATGTTAATCACAAAGGCAATGTTTTTTATACTTGAAATTTTCCAGTAAAATGGTGACAATATAAAATCCTGACTACCGATGTAAAAGATAAATAAAATAAAATTTAGATTCCATTTAAGAGTTTAAAAGTTTTAGGGCTAAATTTTTAACAACTTTTAATTTTTTTTTTTCATATTTTAACACATGTAGTTCTTGACGTATAACACTACACTTTTTCATTAAATTTTTTACATGTGTACTTAATCTATTTCGAATTGGATATCCATTAAATGGTAAATTATTTCAACATTGAAAGGTAATTGGTAATGATAATTTTATATGTTCTTACTGATATATGTAACTAAGTAGGTCCCAAAATTGTTTTACCTTAATTGAACTATGTGTTAATTTTTCAATAAATACAAATGATCAAACGGTCAATTTTTGGCGCCGGTTTATAATATTGTTGACATCCCGAAGGCGCAACGTTGTGGCAACTCATGAAAACATAATAGAATTTAAAAAGAATATTTTAGAAAAAAATAATTTAATTTTGGATTTTTGGAGTTGCCACCTAATTTTAAGGATAATTTAGGAAACCAATTGATTATTTACAAAATAGTTTGCGAACCAAAAAATTCTAGCTAAGGGGTTCAAGTTATTCCGAAGGGAAGGTAATAGCACCCTTTATAATCCACAACTGTGGGTCCCGGCTGAACTCATTTCTTAAAATCGAGGAGATACACAATATAACATAAGTATAATAATCACAAAATATACACAAACAATGAAATAAGTAGCGATAGGAGGAACATCCTAATATTTGCCTAATGTCAATAATATACACAATAATGAATGCATAAAGAATAAACTAAAATGGTTCCGTCTTTTTTAATGGGGAGTCCTCGAAATCCGACGGATAGATTCGTCATTGGCCAAGTTTGAAAAACAATATATTTTCTGAATCTCAAAATGTAATAACTATCAAACTAAACTAAAAATTTTCTATTTTTTTTTTAATGGGAAAACCTTGAAATCTGACGGATAGATTCGTCATTTGCCACTTTAACAAAAAATATGTGCATGAACCTAAACTAAATTTTTTTTCTAAATTTTAAAATGCAGTATATTCATGTGTAGAAAATATGGATGAAACTAATGCAAAACAAACAATGTAAAATAACATAGTAGTCTGCCAACTAAATGATAATAACAAACATGAGACAGTAGATAAATAATAATGAAATACCAATAAAACTTGCAGAAAATCTTTTGGAAAGCGGAAATTAATTCCTATGAATCAACAGGAGCTAAATGAGAACAAAAGTAAAACACCACTAAGTACTAAAACAAACACAATTAAATATCCCACACCCACAATAAGAAAGATGAATTCTATAAACAAAAAGAAATACCAAATGAAAAGCTAAGTATAACTTAAAGGAATATAAAACAGATTCAAAACAAATTAAAAGCATAAAACAACAATAATAGTTAGAAATAAAAGCATAGCAAAATTAACAACTTCAATATAAACAAAAATAAACAATGAACCCATATGTCTAAATAAATAATTAATAGTGAACTAACAAAAAGTAATTGACAGAAAAGCAAAAATAAAAGAAAAAAAATTAAAGAGCAGAGGTTACCGGAGCCGCTGAATCTTTGTCGGAGATGACATTACTGCTGTTGGTTGTTCGATGGAGCTTCGAGCTCGTTGATATTGTTCGCTGGTGGAGCATCGCGGCGGTGTGGTGGCGTTTTGGGTGTTGTTTGGCATCGGAAGAAATGGGATTTTGGTGGTAGAATCTGGTGGTTTGTGGGGTTTTCCGGTGGCGTGAATGTGGTTTTGCGGACGGATTTTGTGATTGATTTGGCGTAGCATTCTGGCAAGGTTAAGGGGCTGGTTTTTGGTGTTATTGTGGTGAGGTTTTGTTGGTGCGTTTGGGGCTCTTCAGGTGTGTTTTGGGTGTTGATACGGGTGGTGTTGTGGTTGCGGAAATGGTGGTGTTTCGAGGTCGGAAAAGAGCTGTGGTTGGAGCTGATTTGAGTGTCATTTTCCGGCGGGGTTTTGAGGTGTTCTGGGGCTGCGTTTTCGGGAGGTTTTATGTGGGATTTGATCGCTGCTTGTGGCTGGTCAGAGATGGAGGTTTGGTTGCTGATTTGTGGTTGTTTTGAGGGTGTTAATGGTAGTTTTCAGGCAAGATTTTGGGTCCATTTGAGGGCTGTTTCACGACGGGTTTCAGGTGGGGTTTTAGGCGCTGTTTAGGGGTCGTTTGATGCTGTTGTTGCGGCTGTGTTTGAGGATTTTGGGGCTGGTTCGTGGTGGTTTTCCGGTGGATTTTTGGGTTGTTTTGGGGAGCTACTGGTGGATGTTTGTTAGACAGAGATGGGTGCCTATTGTTTGGTGGTTTTCCAACGAGGTCTGCAGGATTTCGGTGGCGAATTGATCGGAGAGGGAGAAGATAATGAATAGTAAAAACCTAAAAAAGTCTAAAAATTATTAAATCTTAATCTCAAAATTATTCAACCCCAATGGCTAGGAAGATATGGGCCCAAATCGTGGGTCAATTATAGCGTATAATTATATCTGGATAAGAAACAAATTAAATTATTACACTGCATTAAAATTTAGAATTAAATAATAAAAATCCTAATTAATATTTTAAAAATAAGAGTAATTATCAAAAGTTAATCTAAAATTGCCCAAATTAAATTTTAAACTATTTAAAAATATCAACATAAAAAAGTATGAAATTTTTAACATATTGGACCAAAATTGGATGTCAATAGTTGTCCCTTTCTTTGGATATGATCGATGCAAAAGATCGTGGACAAAGAAACTTGACAAGCTCAATTTTTGCCAAACATATGACCTTCAATAGGAGTGCCTTGACTGCGATGGAAGTTGCTCCTCAATTTCAAGGATTCCACATTATTGCTTCTTTGTTGACTTGTGGTTTAATTGTTTATGCGTCCTTTTGGGTGCACTCGAAAAAAGACTAAGATAAAACTTTATTAATAGACAAACTTAAAGGAAAAGGTGGCATCGCTTCCAATACTTTAGTCATCCTCTTTCAATGTATGTTGACAACTTTCATCTGATTTCTAAAGCAAGGTGTGAGTCCTTTGAAAAGACAAATAAGATCCATTGGTAGGATATGAATGCATGTTTATTGGCAGGACGAATGAAGAATGATCCATCAGTAGGATATGAATGCATGTCCATCAGTAGGATGAATGGAAAATGATTCATATAGGATAAAAATGCATGTCCATCAGTAGGACGAATGGAAAATGATTCATATAGGATAAAAATGCATGTCCATTGATAGGACGAATGAAGATGATTCCTTGAATGCAATATGAATGCATGTCCATCGGTAGGACGAATGAAGAATGATTCGTATAGGATAAAAATGCATGCCATTTGTAGGACAAATGAAGGTGATTCATTGAATGCAATATGAATAGACCTCTCGGAAATGCAAAATAAATGAATGACCCTCTTGGCAATGCAGAATGAATGAATGACCCTCTCGTCAATGCAAAAATGAATGAATATGTAAAATGAATGAGTAGCCCTCTCGACAATGCAAAATGGATGAATATTCAAAATGAATGAACGACCCTCTAGGCAATGCAATATGAATGAATGGAGCTCTCGAAAATGTAATATGAATAAATATACAAAATGAATGAATGACCCTCTCGACAATGCAATATGTATGAATGGCCCTCTCGGCAATGCAAAATGAATGAATAGAAAAAAAATGAATGAATAACCCTCTCGGCAATGCAAAATGAATGGAATATGAATGAATGGGTCCTCTCGGCAATGCAAAATGAACGAAATATGAATGAATGTGACACTATCATCTCTGATAGTTCAATGTGAATGCAATGAAAATGAAGAAACACTACCACCTCTAATAGTGCAATGTGAAATGAATGTAAATGACACTACCGCCTCTGGTAGTGTAAAGTAAAATAAATGCAAATGACACTACCACCTCCGACATTGCAATGTGAATGCATAAAAATGACTCTATAATATAATAAAAGGTACCAAAAGAATCTATGGTTTACCACAAAAATTAATTTTTTTCATCCTGTTAAATATTTACATGCTCCTAACTGTAATGGAGATAATTGTGTCAAAGATTGACACTTAAAATGTGTATACAAAATTAGTTTTTGACATTTTGAAAAAGATGAAAACCGAACCCAAGAAGGGTTGCCTACGTATCTCAAATAGATGAGAATCAAGTATGCATAGTTCATGAAGATATAGTATAACATATGTACACAATTTGAATCTTTTCTTTTCAGAATTGAAAAATGAAAAGGAGAACCGAACACAAGAAAGGTTCCCTACGTATCTCATCGAGGTGAGAATCAAGTACGCATTGTTCGAGAAGGTATGGTGTAAAATATATACACGATTTGAAATATATATTTTTTGAAAATTAAAATGAGAAAAGAGCAGCGAACCCAAAAAGGGTTGTCTACGTATCTCAAAGAGATGAGAATCTGGTATGAGTAGTTCATAGAGATATAGTATAAAACAAATGCACAAGTTATTATTATTATTATTATTATTATTATTATTATTATTGCTTTCCTTTTTGATTTTTTGAAAATTAAAAAAGGGGCATCAAACCCAAAAGGGGCTGCCTACATATCTCACAAAAATGAGAAACAGGTACGCATAGTTCGTGAGGATATAGTATAAAATATGTTACAGTTTTCATATAGAAAAATTAAACTATACACAAAATCTGCGAAAATCTCTTTTTTTGAGCCATTCTAAGAAAATGACCCCTTTTGTATTGTGATAATAGGAAAACTTACCGGGAATATTACCGAGCCATTTTAGCGCCTACGTATCCCGTTGAAGTGGGAATCAGGTGATCGATCGTAGTTCAAATAGATATAACTGGAAAAAATACGTTTTAAACAAAATATGTATGTATTTACACAATCAAATAAACATGAATGGAACAAATTTTGTAATATTTACACAAATAAATAATGTATAATACATCCTAATAAACCTAAATATTGAAGAATATGTAAGTCGTTTGTACGTCCTATCCCGCTCCCCCCGAATACATTATACAAATTATATGAATAAAATAAATGGGGATACAAAATGAGGGAAAAAAATTTACAAACAAGAATAGTTTCCACGCAGGGGTACAACTCTAAACAATTTATTTACAATAAAATGAACTAAACTACAAAAAATAAAAACCTCAAATTCGAAGGGCAATGATACATACAAGCCGACATACATATTTTTTCAATTATGTGTAAGGCGGTGTTCTAATGGACGCACATCATAAATATTGGGCCAACCTAGATAAATGCACCTAAGTGAGAAAACCTCTCACGGGTTCTGGTCTAATCTATGTTTATTAAGAGTGAGCTTTATTTAAAGTGGATTGATGACCCAAGCGTACTAGTCGAGCTGCGGAAGATAATGACCGTTGGCCACTCGAGATCAATTCACTTCGTCAGGGTTCCCCAATAAATAATTTGGATTCAACGGCTGTGACCCGCTTAACCATCATTTAAGTAAGAAATAAAAAATAACCAATCGGCGGAAGGTATGCTATGCATGAAATGACAAAAATGTAATAAAAATTAAATAAATAACAAATACAATATAGAAATAAACAACAAATATACAAGGAAAAATATATCACATGATAAAATAAAATCTCCTCAAATTTGAGAAAACAAATCCATTATGGTTAGAACCTAAAAAACAATCCTCAGCAGAGTCGCCATTCTGTTAACATCCGAAGGCGCAATGTCGAATATGCAAAAATGAATGAATATTCAATATGAATGAATGACCTTCTCGGCAATGCAATATGAATGAATGGACCTCTTAGCAATGTAGTATGAATGAATATGCAAAATGAATGATTGACCCTCTCGGCAATGCAAAATGACCCTCATAGCGATGCAAAATGAATGAATATACAAAATGAATGAATGACCATCTCGGAAATACAATATGTATGAGTGGCCCTCTCGGCAATGCAAAATGAATGGAATATGAATGAATGGGCTCTCTTGGCAATGCAAAATGAAGGAAATACGAATGAATGTCATTACCACCTTTGATAGTGCAATGTGAATGCAATAAAAATGAAGAGAGACTACCACCTCCGATAGTGCAACATGAAATGAATGCAAATAACACTACCTCCTCTGGTTGTACAATGTATAATGACTGCAAATGACACTACCACCTCCGATAGTGCAATGTGAATATAATGAAAATCACACTATCATCTTCGATACTTCAATGTAAAATGGATGCAAATGACACCTCCTGCGATAGTACAATGTAAAATGAATGCAAAAGAAACTACCACATCCGACAGTGCAGTGTGAATGTAATGAAAATGACACTATCGTTTCCGATAGTGCAATATAAAGTGAATGCAAATGACACTATCACCTCCGATAGTGCAATGTAAACTGAATACAAAAGACACTTGTCACGCCCCGAGAGGGTACCCTTGGCGTAGCCGGCACCTAGAGACTATTTCTAGTCCCCAAGCAAACCACTTAGACTCATCACATCATTCAATCAAATAAACTCTACTGAACAACGGAAAATGTAAGTAAGTAATGGATACATCTAATCTAAAGCCTCAAAAGAATATATAAAATAATGAAGGCTAGTAGAAAGAACTAGCTCACAATCTCAACATCAACATTCACCATCGTCTATGAAGCCTCTATCACTGATCATGTGGTACCAATGACAGACCCATGGCTACCCAAATCAAAATAAAAGAATAGTCCAAAGTCTAACTTTAAAGCAAGATGAAATAATCATGGTGGGTCCTCCGGAGTAGGGGAAGCTCACCAAATCAGCTGCGAATCTCATATCTTCAACGGAGCGCCTGTTGATGATCTCTAGTACCTGCATCTGCATCATAAAATGATGCAGTCCAAAAGGGACATCAATACTTGGAATGTACTCGTACGTAAAATAGCCGAGTGAAACAAAAATAGGTAGAATAATATGGAAAAAACGTCAACTCAAAGTAATTATCAAATAACATCAAAATCGTCAAATGTCTATCTATGTAAGAATAAGGAGTAGACAAGTGACTCGTCAACATCTCAAACTCATCAATCATCTTAAACTCATCTCAAAGGAGCTCACCTCCTCTCATCTCATCTCATCTCATCTCATTTCAACTCAGAATACTCAAGGTAGGAAATTTATGGGAGTTTCTCTTATCCAACAACAGTCACTTATGAGCTAGTGAATGTACAACAATCTCGCTAATGTTGCCACAACCATTCTAAACTTTCCAAGTAGGGAATGCTCCAAAACCATATCAGCTTACCCAATATGGAGTCAATCATCAGTAAGTCCGCTATTGTTTCAGGGGCTGTTACTCACGAGAGAACTATAATATATGTGATGGTGCTAAGCCTAACCTATATTTGGCGACGTAGTTTAACGAGTTCGAGTCGGACTAACTCTCCCTCTTTCGGTATGCAATAATCCTCCCCTGACACAATGCTCATAAAGCCTCCATCTCAACCAAATAGATAGGGACTCAAACCCCGTCATCGATCAGTATCTAATAGGGAATCTAACCCTGTCATCATTTAACTCATAGTGACTCTAACCTTTTCATCAATCAATCTCATAGGGACTCTAACCCTTTCATCAATCAATCTCATATGGACTTTAACCCTTTCATCAATCAATTTTATCAATGACTCAAGATTTAGAATAATCATTAGGAAGCAATCGAATAGAAACATCGGTAGAGTTCATTTATAGGGACTCATAAGACAATCAAATTTTATCAACTCATCATCATTGTCTCATCACAATCAACAATCTCAACTCAAGGCTCTAGACTCAATTCTTAAGTTCATTATGCATGCTTTTCTAATTTATCATGTAAGGTTATGCAAATTCTAATGAAAATGTTCAATTTAAGAAAACAAATAGTACGATGATCATCAACGTAGAAACATGTAATTTCAAATAAAAATTTTAAGAAAAAACATCAAGGATTATGCATATAGATTCTCCAAATCATCAACTCATCTTTGACCATCTATGGGGCATATGAGAGAACAATCTCATGCTTTTACTTTAGCTTTACATACTTGGGATGCAACTATCAATCCGTCACGTCAAAGATTTCTCCTCAAATCTCTCAACTCAAGCTCTTCTCCTCTTTCCTCAAGCCCTAGCCTTGTTAGATTATGGAATAAGACTTAGAATGGGGGGTTTATAGACCCTTTTTACATCAACATGACTTTATTAGATCGTGTATAGAGTTTAGGAGGGGTGGGGAATTGACCAAAAACCTCCTCTTAAAAATTTAAAAATTTTCAACTCGAAAAAGACCTAGTCCGTGACGCGGACTGGTCGTGCACAAGGTATTTATAAAAAATATTTTTGAACGAGTTTGTTCAATCCCGTAAAAATTTTCAGAAAAATATAAGTGATGGTCCGCGATGGAGGCGCGATGCGCTCCTGTCGCGCTCCAACACTATTTTGCGATTCGAATCGAAAAAGTATATTTTGATCGGGTTGCTCTAAAAATCGACCGAGACTATTTTTCCACTCAATTTTTCATGGTGATCACAATTCCGGCCTCAAATTTTCCATACAAGCATTGGAAGATTCATTACGTGCATACCCCTCTCTCTAGGGGTATTTTGGTTATTTTATCGAGCGTTACATCATCTCCCCCTTAGGATCATTCGTCCTCGAATGATGAGAATAGGTAGATATCAAGGCACGAATAGAGTTAAAAATAATATCAACGCTCAACTCAATCAATTAAACTCTTGACCTTTCCTCGACCTTAATCTATACTACTCATACTTACGAATAGAAACTCATATCACAAATAGATACATCAATTTAGTGAAGGGTAAGAAATTTACCTTTAACACTCTCATCATTTGGCATAAATAGGTGTGGATATTTGGCCTTCATCTCTTCCTCAGCTTCCCACGTGGCTTCTTTAACGGATTGATTTATTCACAGGACTTTGACTGAGGCTATCTCTTTGTTCTTCAACTTACGAATCTGACGATCAAGGATTTGAAACGAAACCTATTCATAAGATAGATTATCTTTCACTCAAATGCTATCGACCGGGGTCACCAAGGTAGGGTCTTCCAAGCACTTCTTCAACATCGACACATGGAATACTAGATGGACTCTATCTAACTTGGAAGGTAACTCTAACTTATAAGCAACCTTCCCAATCCTCTTTACAATCCGATACAGTCCAACAAAGCATGGACTCAACTTCCCTTTCTTCCCAAATCTTAGGATACCTTTCATAGGTGACACTTTCAAATACACCCAATCATCTACCTCGAACTCTAAGTCTCTTCTCCTCTCATCAGTATAAGATTTTTGGTGACTCTAGGCAGTCTTTAACCTCTCTCTAATGACCTTGACATTCTCCATCGATTTGTGGACATGCTCAGGCCCAATCAACTCCGCTTCTCCAACCTCAAACCATCCAATTGGTGATCTACATCTCCTCCCATACAAGGCTTCGTAGGGAGCCATTTGAATGCTTGCATGATAACTATTTTTATATGTGAATTCAATCAATGGTAGGTGATCATCCCAATTCCCCTAGAAATCAAGAACACAAGCTCTCAAAATATCCTCTAATATTTGAACTGTATGCTCTCCGTATGACCATCTGTCTGTGGATGAAAGGTTGTCCTCAGGTTCACCTTAGTGCGCAATCCTTTTTGGAATGATCTCAAAAATTGGGAGGTAAATTGAGCTCCTCTATCCGTGATGATTGACAAGGGAACCCCATGCAACCTCACAATTTCAAGGATGTACAACTTGGTGTACTCCTCTGCAGTGTTTGTTGTCTTAACTGCCAAGAAGTGAGCCGATATAGTCATCCTATCCACAATAACCATATCGAATCATGTTGCTTTCGAGACCTCGGTAGACCAGTAATAAAGTCCATATTAATCATCTCCCACTTCCATTCCGAATCTCAAATTTTTGAGCCAATCCACATGGCCATTGATGCTCAACCTTCACTTGTTGGCAATTTGGTCATTTAGAAATGAACTCAGCAATATCCCTCTTCATTCCACTCCACCAATAGACCTCTTTCAACTCATGGTACATCTTGGTAGAGCCAGGATGAATGGAACATCTAGTGCTATGGGCTTCTTCCATGATTCTAACTCGAATGCCATCAACATATGGAACGGACAATCTACTTTTTAACCTCAACACTCCATCTCCCCCTTTGGAGAAGACCATCACTTTTTGTTTGTTGACAGCCTCCTTCAATTGGAGTATGATAGGATCTTAGTCTTGCTTTTTCTTTCACCTCTGCCACTAAGGATGAAGCAGGCCCATTTTGAACATTAACTCCTCCTTCATCATTCTTCTCAAGTTGATATCCCAATCAAGCTAATCGATGGACTTCCTTGGGTAACTCCTTCTTTCCTTCCTCCACATGGGCTCTGCTACCCATTGACAATCTGTTAAGAGCGTCAGCAACAACGTTATCTTTACCTAGGTGGTAGTGAATGCTCATGTGATAATCCTCGAGCAACTCCAACTATCTCCTCTGTCGCAGGTTGATCTTTTTCTGACTGAAAACATACTGCAGACTCTTGTGGTCAGTGAACATATCCACATGCATTCCATACAAGTAGTGGCGCCAGATTTTAAGTGCAAATACCACTGCTGCCAACTTGATAGTTCCTCTCATGAACCTTGAGTTTCCTGGAAGCATAGGCTATCACTTACCCTCTCTGTAGCAGTACACATCCCAATCCAACCCTCGAAGCATCACAATAAATTACAAAGTCCTCCATCCCATTGGGTAAGGTTAGGACTGGTGCAGCAGTTAACCTCATTTTCAACTCTTGGAAATTCTTCTCACATTCATCGGACCATTGAAACTTGACCTTTTTCTGAGTCAATTTAGTCAATGGCATGGATAGGGAAGAAACTCCCTCCACAAATCTGCAGTAGTAGCCTGCCAACCCCAAGAAACTTCTAATGTCAGTTGGAGTGGTTGGTCGGGGCCAGTTCTTAACTGCTTCAATCTTTTGGGAATCCACTCGAATACTACCACCAAAAACAACATGGCCTAGGAAAGCCGCTGACTTAAGCTAGAACTCACACGTTGAGAATTTCGCATACAACTGATGGTCCTTAAGAGTTTGGAGGACCACTATGAGGTGGTTAGCATGCTCCTCCTCACTTCTCGAATAAACCAAAATGTCATCGATGAAAATAATCACAAACATATCAAGATATTGTCTGAGTACTCTATTCATCAAGGGCATAAAGGCTGCAGGTGCATTCGTCAATCCAAAGGACATGACCATCAAGATTTCTTCTCATTAGTCCCATGGGGACAGAGTACATCAACATCGACATCATCATCAACATCAACTCATCTCATGAACATCAACATCATGGACTTGAAACATTCTTTTAGAATTTAGTTTAATGTTTTAAGACTCATGAACATCATTCTCATTAACATCATCATCAAGACTCTCATCAATTTGGACCATAATCACAACATCACAAATATCATCATCGTTAAGGCTTTAGACTCTTTCCCCTTAAGTTTATTCTTGCATTCTTTAGTAAAATAGACATAGAATTTTGTAAAAATCTCTCATGAAAACTACTTATGAAGTAAATCAAGTTCATGATGATCATCAATTTAAGAAAAATACATGAATTAAGAAAAATCTCAGTAGAATACTCAAGGAGTTTTACATATAACTCATCATCTTTATCCATAAACTCAATTTACTCAAAGGGGACACATGAGAGAACATTCTCATGCTTTAGGTTAGCCTTATATACCTGAGATGATTGTTAACAACAATTCCTCGTAGAATCTTCTCTTAACTCTTCAACCTCAAATCTCCTCAAGCCCAATTTGGTGAATTTTGCTAGGAAGAGGATTTTAAAATGAGTTTTGAACCCTTTCTTCATGAATACGACCTATATTAATCGTATATGGGTTTTTGAAGATATTAGGAATGGACTAGAATGCCCCTCGAAATTTTAGAAATTTTCCAACCGTAAAATAACAAAGTCCGCGACGCGGACTGGTCGCAGACAATTCATTTTTGGCAAAATTCTTCCTAAATGAGTTTTCTTATCCCCGTTGAAAAATAAAGAAAAAACGTAAGTGCGCCTCTACGATGGTTCTGCGACGCGACTCTCTCGTAGACTCTCATCGTTTCTCGTTTTGGAACAAAAAAATTATCTTTTGACTCGGTTGCTCTAAAACTCGATCGAGACCTTTTCCCCACTCAATATTTTGTGTTGATCACAAATTCAGCCTCGAAATTTCCATTCGAGCATCAGAAGATGCGTTATGCACACATCTCTCCTTTAGGGGTATTTTTGTAATTTTATCAGGTGTTACATTTTCTTTAATGACCTGGCCCAACACTGTGAAGTATTATCCGCTCTTGGGCCTAGCACATCACGGATTTGTCCCTTTGGACTCACCCCAAAAGGTGTCTCACATATGTAGACCAGTACTTTACTTATATACCCATCATCTCTCTTGTGTTTTGCGGATGTGGGACATCTTATCTCAAGATGGGTTATTACATACACCCCTCTGTGGACTCAGCGTCCTCGCTGAGGTTTTCCACACGACATGGGATTCTCCTAAACTTAGCACTAAGGTTTTCCCCGTCTCATCGGGATTTACCTAAACTCAGTTGAACTCTAGCCCCACATCGACAAGGCTAACACAAGAGTGCCTCTTATACCACCTGTAATGACTTGGCCCAACACTACTAAAGTATTGTCCGCTCTTGGGCCTAGGCCATCACGGATTTGTCTCTTTGGGCTCACTCCAAAAGGCGTCTCACAATATGTAGACCAATCCTTTACTTATATACCGAGCATCTCTCCTGTGTTTTGTCGATGTGGGAAATCTCACCTCAAGATGGATTGTCACATAAATATTGAAGAATATGTGTATTGTTGGTACATACTATCCCCCCCCCCCCCCCCCCCCCCCCCCGCGAAATACATTATACAAATTATATGAATAAAATAAATGGGGATACAAAATGAGGGAAAAAGGTTTACAAAGAAGAATAATTCCCATGCAGGGGTATAACTCTAAACAATTTATTCACAATAAAATGAACTAAACTACAAATAATAAAAATCTCAAACTCGAAGGGCAATGGCACATACGATCCAATATATATATTTTTTCAATTAGATGCAAGGCGGTGTTCTAATGGACGCACATCATAAATATCGGGCCAACCTAGGTAAATGCACCTAAGTAAGAAATCTGGTTCCACTCTAATCTATGTTTATTAAGAGTGAGCTTTATTTAAAGTGAACTGGTGACCCAAGCGGACTACTCGAGCTGGGGAAGATAACGACCGTTGACCGCTCGAGGTCAACTCACCTCGTCAAGGTACCCCAATAAATAATTTGGATTCAACGGCTGCAACCCGCATGACCGTCATTTACGTAAAACATAAAAAATGGCCAATTGACGGAAGGTATGTTATGCATGAAATGATAAAAATGTAATAAAAATAAAAAAACAACAAATACAATATAAAAAATAAACAACAAATATACAAGGAAAACTACATCACATGATAAAGTAAAATCTCCTCAAATTTGAAAAACTGAATTCATAATGGTTAGAACCTAAAAAAGGCCCTAATAGAGTTGCCATTCTGTTGACATCCCAAATGTGCAATGTCGTGGCAACTCATAAAAAATAATAGAATTTTAAAAAAAATTTAGAATAAATAATTTAATTTAGGGTTTTGGAGTCGCCACCTAATTTTAAGGATAATTAGGAAACCAATTAATTATTTGCAAAATAGTACGAGCCAAATAATTCTAGGTAAGGGTTTAAGTTATTCCAAAGGAATGGTATTAGCACCCTTCAGAATCCACAACTGTGGGCCCCAATTGAACTCATTTTTTTCAAATCGAGGAGGAGTTACAGAATATAACACATGTATAATAATCACAAAATATACACAAATAATGAAATAACTAACGAGGAACGTCCTAATATTTGTTTAACGTCAATAATATACACATAATGAATGTATAAAGAATAAACTAAAATTGTTCCGTGTTTTTTAATGGGGAGGCCTCAAAATCCGACGGATAGATTCGTCATTGGCAAAGTTTGACAAACAATGTGTTTTCTGAATCTCAAAATGTAACAACGATCAAACTAAACTAAACTTTTTCCGTCATTTTTAATGGGGAAGCCTCGAAATCCAACGGATAGATTCTTCATTGGCCACTTTAACAAATAATATGCGCATGAACCTAAACTAATTTTTTTTCTAAATTTTAAAATGCAGTATATTCGTGTCCTGAAAAATTGGATGAAACTAACACAAACACAAACAATGTAAAATAACGTAGTAGTGTGCCAACTAAATGATAATAGCAAATTTTGACACAATAGATAAGTTATAACGAAATACCAATAAAACTTACAGAAAATCTTTTGGAAAGCATGAAATTAGTTCCTATGAACCAACAATAGATAAATGTGAACAAAAGTAAAACACCACTACGTCATGACCCGGACCTAGAGTCTAGGAGTGACATGGCAAATGGGAACCCGAGAGTTCCCAAACAAGCCTCAAAGTATCCAAATTCATGTCATCAGTTCGGAAGTGTAATCGAATAATAATAACGTCGTTTTAGGGGACAGGAATGTAGGACTCCTGCCATGGGGATATCATAAAAAAAGGGAATCGACATGGATTCATGTAGCATGTAGCATATAAGGACTAAGGGGCGGTTAAGCATGACTCACGCTATGGGGGAGATTCGGGACTTAGGATCTTTCGCATCATCATATACCATCAAGTCATAAGACTCATAGCCAAAGCACATAACAGTATTCAATCGTAACCAACCCATAACATAATCTCCAAAGTATCACTTAGCATATAAACGTAAAGGAGTTTACAAGATGTACAACAATGCCTCTAAACATAAAATAGGACGAAAGCCACAACATACCCCGGGCGCACCCTCAAATATAAATATCCTAAGCAAAAAAGCACCATAGGTAGAGGATAGGTGGCTTGCCCTTGGAAGATAGGACTCATCATAACAAGTAAACCTTGAGATCCAAACTAACTGTCGTGTGGTGGATAGATGTACTCTTCGGTCCCTACATGGTGAGATCATGTAGGCAAAAGTATGCTTTAGTATGTTTGAATGTACTAAGTATGCGTGCATGCAATACATATGAATTATCAACCTACATTTCAGTGTTAGATGACAAGGGCACATAAAATAGAAAGAATCATATATCCAAAGAAAAGTAGTATACAATATGCCATGAAGTTCATGATACATGAAATGCAATAATGCTCATATATAGTGGGGATGTGACCTCAACTGACAATAGTAGACCAAGCGAGTTATTACTTGGAATCCCCTTCACCGGCAAAGAGGCGGTCTACTTGCCAAAGATATACCATACTTCACCTTACGGGCATCCCCATTTCATATAAAGTATCCTTCCTTACGGGCATCCCCATTTCAGATAAGATTTTCACATATAGCATATATGCTTCAACTTACAGGCATCTCCATTTCGTATGAAGCAACCTTCTTTACGGGTATTGACATTTAGGATAGGATTTTAACATAACCAATACTAGGCACATATTTCAAGGAAAGAGAGAACCCTCAATCCATCAGTGCTAAGTCGGCATTCCATAAGAATACATATACGTATATCTATAAATATATGCTTTCAAGAGGCAATAGTCATTTCAAATCAGTTCCATGCATATTTAGGATCAAATGCCAAACCGTAATCATAATCATATACTCATGCTTGGGAATAGTTCATTTACATATACAACATGGTGCAAGTACCCAAAATGCTCAAAAAGCCATAATCATTGATATATATATGTAACTAAATTCTTGTCATAACCATAATCGTATCAAAATAATTTCATAAAACATATTTGGGCTTAACCCACTTCATAATTTTCATAAAATCAATGTTCATGAAATGCATATGCCATGAATGATATGAGAATGACATGGATAATTGAGATTCAATCTAAAATCAATAGTACAATATGAAATTGAACTAAATTCATAATTAAATCCACATTTAAATCATAATAATTCAACCATGCATAAATCAAGATTTAAAGGGGACATGCATCTTCATAACTTCACAACCTCAATGGAAATCATCATGTTAGGGCCTAAAATAACTTAAAATCATAATTAAAGTACATCCCATATATCAATTGAATTTAATAAAATTAAATAACGAAAATCCACATTTAAAGTTAGCTTAATTTCATGAAAATCAATTGAATAGAGTTTGGGTCTTCTTGGTTGAAAGGGAACAAGAATCAATCCCACATACCTTGATTAGGAAGATGAATTTGAGAAGAATTTAGCTTGAAGTTAGAGCCCCAATTGAATCCTAGCTTGAGTCTTGAGAAAAGAGTTTTGAGAGGATTTTTAGGAATTGATTTTAGAGTATGACTGTTTCTAATGAGAATGAATTGAAATGAAGTAGTATCAGCTGATTTAGATGCTTAGGATAGGTGAAAAAGTAATAAAACACTATTAAAATAAATCATAATTATGTAAAAGCCATTAATGAAATGGATGAAAATTGAGTCATGATGACATCACTGGTACTGACACGGTACATAAAGCACTTCACTAGCCGTGATAAGTGCCCATGAGATGACACTTAGACAAATTTTTGCAATGCTCAACACTTAAAATTTTCTGTAAGGAACCATATTTTTTCTAGTGGCATTGCCCAAATGTCCTGAAATTTTCCCCAGTGAACTGCCAGGCATCACTCCACTGGGGAACCTGAACAGGCCGTGTGAATCCACACAGACAATGTGGACTCCCATAAAAGTGACACTTAGGCCAGTTCATGATTGGGAAAACCTTTGGGACAAAGAGAAAATTGGCAAAGTGAAGGCACACAGGCGTTCACACGGTCCGTGTGGCCTTTC
Organism: Solanum rostratum; assembly: GCA_029948455.1. Taxonomy (NCBI): domain Eukaryota; kingdom Viridiplantae; phylum Streptophyta; class Magnoliopsida; order Solanales; family Solanaceae; genus Solanum; species Solanum rostratum. Next base: position 56,905,443 of record CM057051.1, read on the forward strand.
GTGTGGCTTACTATGTAGAAATCTTTCTAAGTACAAAATTACTGTCTCGTAACATTATTGTGCGAAAATTATTTCAAGTACCATTACATGGTCGATGTCACAGCCTGTGTGGTGTCACACGGGCCGTGTAGTTGTCCGTGTGGTATCACATAGCTTTGAGAACTTTTCCTTCGTGAGAGTCTAAGTAGGGGATCACGACCACTGTTCACAGTCCATGTGACGTTTCATGGACCGTGTAGTGAGCCATGTGAGTTTGACGGGACTATAGTAGATCCATTTCATTACTAGCATTTATGTGATTTCAGTTTATGTTAAACATGAAATATGACCTTTCACCTATTCTAAACCCTTAATTCAGCTGAAAACCCCTCCCCTTTTCACTCATTCACCTAAATCACTCTACCCCTCTCAAGATCACTTTCCTATTCCTCCCAATTCTCCTCTCTCAAGGATCAAGCTAGGGCCTCAATTGGAGTTAATTCAAGCCAAATTCCTGCTCCTCGAATCAAGGTATGTGGGATTGATTCTTGGTCCCTTTCAACCAAGAAGACCCAAAATTCCTTTCAAACTAGTTCATGAACTTTAGTCACTTTATATAGAAATTCCATTATTTGATTTTATTAAATCCAATTAGTGCATGGGCTGTATTTTACATATTATTTCAATTCATTTTGAACACTATTATGATGATTTATATTAAGTTATGAAATTATGAACATGCATGTCCCCTTTCAATTGATTTATGCATGGGTGACTTATATTATGATTTAGATATTGATTTAAATATGGATTTATCCAATTTCATATTATGATGTTGATTTTAACTTGAATCTATGTTACCTATGCTATCCTCACATCATGCATTGCAACGCATTCATGAACATTGATACATGAAAATTATGAAGCGGGCTAAACCCAGTTATGTTTTATATAATGATTATGGTATAATTTTGGTAAGACATTGGCTATGACAAAAAGGTGATCACCGGTATGTCTATAATTCAAACTCATTGAGAAAAATGAGTGCTTGCACCCTCACATACATATGAATGAGCTATGCCCTGCATGAGCATCTACAAGCATGAAATAAGATTTGGCATTTGAGCCCAAAAGTGTACTGAATGGTTTGATATAAACATGGAAATTCCGAAAAGCACGTACATGCATGAATATTAAAGTGGGTTGTTAATGGCTTAGTACCGATGGACTGGGAGTGCGAGGGCTATCCCCAAGGGCCCTCCCCTTTCCTTGAATTATGTGCCAACATAGGAACGTTCACCATTACCGAAATGATCGAGTCATAAGGAATGGTTATACGTATATAATAACCTGATACATATGATACAGGCAGCAAATCCTTACGAAATGGTGAGTCCGTAAAGAAGGTGACCATCCTCAAAATGGTGAGTCTATAAGGTGTGATGTAGATTACCTTTGGCAAGTAATCTTCTCCCTACCGGTGGGAGGTCCTAATCAGTCTGATTCATGTAATAGCTCGCATGAGTTTGATATGTTAGTTATAGTTCATCCCCATTATATATTTGAGCATTACTATATTCCATGCATCACGACTTTCATGGCATCTTGTATGCATATCTATCTATTGAATATATAATTCTTCTATATTATGTGCGTTGTCACTTAACATTGAAATGCAGGTTTTGTAAGTCACATGCATTGCATGCCCGCATACTTAGTACATTCAAACGTACTAACAGATACTCTATGCCTACACGATTTTACCATGTAGGGGCTGAGTACTTTTATTACCAACAGGAGAACGAATAGTCAAAATTCAAGGTTGCGTTGGTGAGTCCCATCTTCCGAGAATGAGCCAATAACTTTTCTTTTTGTCCTTCTTATCGTTCTTACCTATTGAGGGTAAGCCAGGTTTTGTCCTGGTCCCTGTTCATGACTAAAGGCATTCTTGAATACTGTATAACTCTTTAGAGATCCTTTTCTCTTGACTAATATTTTGTCTCTGTATTGTGTAAATGATTTATCAGAAATCACCTTTGACTACTATATATATATATATATATATATATATATATATATATGTATGTATGTATGTTTAGATGCTATCCTTAAACAATGATGTGGATGTTGATCTCTGAGGCTTGTTTGGGGGCTCTTGGGTCCCCATTCGCCGTGTCACATCTAGACCCTAACCTCGGGTCATGACAAAAGATGGTATCAGAGCCCTAGGTTCATAAATGTTCCTCGGAGTCCAACATGCCGCATTGAGTAGAGTCCTCGTCATGGGTATGAAGTGGACCATACCTATCAGTTGGAGGCTACAAACACGTTTTAGGAATTACCCCACTTCATCACTCCTTATGTCGTGCTATGACTAGTATATTTAGTTTCCTTGTATGACGGTGTCGTTGATCCATTTTAGAAGATGCCTCATGGAAGACCCCATCTACCAAGACCGGCTCAGGGTGACGAGGATCAAACTCCCCGTGAACCTATGGAGGAGCCTATCTCAAATGGTGAATTCCGCACCACTTTCGCCATGCTTGCACAAGTGGTGACTTCTCAGGTAAGGCAGGACAACCTGCCATGGGATCTTATGCCTGCCTCTAGGGTGAGGGATTTTATCCGGATGAATCCTCCGGAGTTCTATGGGACAAAGGTTGATGAGGATGCTCAGGAGTTCATTGATGAGCTTACCAAGATATTGAACATCATAGGTGTCACTTTTGAAGAGAAGGCTGAGTTGGCTACTTATCAACTAAAAGACGTAGCCCAGATATGGTATCCTCAATGGTCCATGGAGAGAGTATGCGACGATGATGTCAACTAAGAGGAGTTTATATTTGCCTTTCTTGAATACTTCTTTCTGCTGGAGCTTAGGGAGGACAGAATGACTGAGTTTATCAACTTTAAGCAGGGGAGTAAGAGATTGAGGGATTATGCCCTCAAGTTCACAAAGCTTTCAAAATATGTTCCGTCCTTGGTGGCGGACCCTCGTGCAGGGATGCACATATTTTTGTCGGGTGTCTTGGACTTAGTAGTGAAGGAATGCTGAAGTGTTATGCTTATGCGGGATATGGATATCGCCAGACGCATGGTGTATGCTGAACAGATCAATTGGGAGAAACTCAAAGAGAAAGGAGTTCACGATCCCAAGAGAGCCCGTTTTGATAATAGATTCTCTAGTTCACAAATAGTTTGTTTTGGTTGTATCCAGCAGGGCCAAGATTTCGGTGCTTGAGTTACTAATGATCGGGTGCCTCCTACTAGAGAACCAGGTGGTGGCGGTTAGGGGTATCATCTGTATGACAGGTGTGGGAAGCCCCACACGGGAGTTTTCTGGAGGGATTTGGACGTGTGCTTCAAATCTGGTGATAAAAATCATAAGGCTCCTGATTATCCCAGAAATGCCCGTAGAGGCCAAGATTAGGTGGCCCAAGGCGGGCAAGACCAGCAAAGGGCTCCCCAAGGTGTTTCTTGGAAGAAAATCGAGTCTATGCACTCCACGCCTTCCAGGATATTGAGGAAGCTCCGGATGTTGTGACTGGTACGTTAAGAGTCTTTGATTTTGATGCTTATGTCTTGCTTGATCTTGACGAAAATTTTTCTTTTGTTACTCCTCGTTTGGCTGTTAAATCTGGTTTGCGTTCCTAAGGTTTGAGGGATCCTTTCCCAGTTTATACTCGTGTGGATGAATCCGTCGTTGCATATAGAATCTACCATTGTTGCCCTATTCCAGTGTTACAAAAAATCTTTCTGTGTGATCTTGTTGAACTGTAGATGTTTGATTTTAATGTGATTCTTGGGATGGATTGGTTGCATGCATCATATGCTTCCATAGATTGTAGAACCTGGAAAGTCAAGTTCCAACTTCCCGGTAAGCCCATTCTTGAATGGAAGGGTGGTGACTCCTCGATTAAAGGTTGGTTTATTTCCTACCTTAAGGCGCGAAGAGTTATTTCTAAGGGATGCATTTATCATATTGGAGGGTCAAGGATATGGAGTTTGAAGTGCCTACTCTTGAGTCGGTCCCTGTGGTGAATGAGTTTAAGTAGGGGATCACGACCACTGTTCATGGTCAGTGTGACGTTTCATGGACCGTGTAGTTAGCCATGTGAGTCTGACGGGAGTATAGTAGATCCATTTCATTACTAGCATTTATGTGATTTCAGTTTATGTTAAACATGAAATATGACCTTTCACCTATTCTAAACCCTTAATTTAGCTGAAAACCCCTCCCCTCTTCACTCATTCACCTAAATCACTCTACCCCTCTCAAGATCACTAACCTATTCCTCCCAATTCTCCTCTCTCAAGGATCAAGCTAGGGCCTCAATTGGAGTTAATTCAAGCCAAATTCCTGCTCCTCGAATCAAGGTATGTGGGATTGATACTTGGTCCCTTTCAACCAAGAAGACCCAAAATTCCTTACAAACTAGTTCATGAACTTTAGTCACTTTAAATAGAAATTCCATTATTTGATTTTATTAAATCCAATTAGTGCATTGGCTGTATTTTACCTATTATTTCAATTCATTTTGAACACTATTATGATGATTTATATTAAGTTATGAAATTATGAACACGCATGTCCCCTTTCAATTGATTTATGCATGGGTGACTTATATTATGATTTAGATATTGATTTAAATATGGATTTATCCAATTTCATATTATGATGTTGATTTTAACTTGAATCTATGTTACCCATGCTATCCTCACATCATGCATTGCAACGCATTCATGAACATTGATATATGAAAATTATGAAGCGGGCTAAACCCAATTATGTTTTATATAATGATTATGGTATGATTTTGGTAAGACATTGGCTATGACAAAAAGGTGATCACCGGTATGTCTATAATTCAGACTCATTGAGAAAAAGGAGTGCTTGCACCCTCACATACATATGAATGAGCTATGCCCTGCATGAGAATCTACAAGCATGAAATAAGATTTGGCATTTGAGCCCAAAAGTGCACTAAATGGTTTGATATAAACATGGAAATTCCGAAAAGCACGTACATGCATGAATATTAAAGTGGGTTGTTAATGTCTTAGTACCGATGGACTGGGAGTGCGAGGGCTATACCCAAGGGCCCTCCCCTTTCCTTGAATTATGTGCCAACATAGGAACGTTCACCATTACCGAAATGATCGAGTCGTAAGGAATGGTTATACGTATATAATAACCTGATACATATGATACAGGCAGCAAATCCTTACGAAAGGGTGAGTCCGTAAGGAAGGTGACCATCCTCAAAATGGTGAGTCTATAAGGTGTGATGTAAATTACCTTTGGCAAGTAATCTTCTCACTACCAGTGGGAGGTCCTAATTAGTCTAATTCATGTAATAGCTCGCATGAGTTTGATATGTCAGTTATAGTTCATCCCCATTATATATTTGAGCATTACTATATTCCATGCATCACGACTTTCATGGCATTTTGTATACATATCTATCTATTGAATATATAATTCTTCTATATTATGAGCGTTGTCACTTAACATTGAAATGCAGGTTTGGTAAGTCACATGCATTGCATGCTCGCATACTTAGTATATTCAAACGTACTAACACATACTCTATGCCTACACGATTTTACCATGTAGGGGCTGAGCACTTTGATTACCAACAGGAGAACGAATAGTCAAAATTCAAGGTTGCGTTGGTGAGTCCCGTCTTCCGAGAATGAGCCAATAACTTTTCTTTTTGTCCTTCTTATCGTTCTTACCTATTGAGGGTAAGCCCGGGTTTTGTCCTGGCCCCTGTTCATGACTAAAGGCATTCTTGAATACTGTATAACTCTTTAGAGATCCTTTTGTCTTGACTAATATTTTGTCTACGTATTGTGTGAATGATTTATCTGAAATCACCTTTGACTACTGTTTATATATATATATATATATATATATATATATATATATATATGTATGTATGTATGTTTAGATGCTATCCTTAAACAATGATGTGGATATTGATATCTGAGGCTTGTTTGGGGGCTCTCGGGTCCCCATTCGCCGTGTCACATCTAGACCCTAACCTCGGGTCGTGACAAAAGATGGTATCAGAGCCCCAGGTTTATAAATGTTCCTCGGAGTCCAACATGCCGCATTGAGTAGAGTCCTAGTCATGGGTGTGAAGTAGACCATACCTATCAGTTGGAGGCTACAAAGACGTTTCAGGAATTACCCCACTTCATCATTCCTTATGTCGTGCTATGACTAGTATATTTAGTTTCCTTGTATGACGGTGTCGTTGATCCATTTTAGAAGATGCCTCATGGAAGACCCCATCTACCAAGACCGACTCCAGGTGACGAGGATCAAACTCTCCGTGAACCTATGGAGGAGCCTATCCCGAACGGTGAATTCCGCACCACTTTTGCCATGCTTGCTCAAGTTTTGACTTCTCAGGTAAGGCAGGACAACCTGCCATAGGATCTTACGCCTGCCTCTAGGGTGAGGGATTTTATCCGGATGAATCCTCCGGAGTTCTATGGGACAAAGGTTGATAAGGATGCTCAGGAGTTCATTGATGAGCTTACCAAGATATTGATCATCATAGGTGTCACTTTTGAAGAGAAGGCTGAGTTGGCTGCTTATCAACTAAAAGATGTGGCCCAGGTATGGTATCCTCAATGGTCCATGGAGAGAGTATGCGACGATGATGTCAACTAAGAGGAGTTTATATTTGCCTTTCTTGATTACTTCTTTCTGCTGGAGCTTAGGGAGGACAGAATGACTGAGTTTATCAACTTTAAGCAGGGGAGTAAGAGTGTGAGGGATTATGCCCTCAAGTTCACAAAGCTTTCAAAATATGTTCCGTCCCTGGTGGCTGACCCTCGTGCAGGGATGCACATATTTGTGTCAGGTGTCTTGGACTTAGTAGTGAAGGAATGCTGAACTATTATGCTTATGCCGGACATGGATATTGCCAGACTCATGGTGTATGCTGAACAGATCGATTGGGAGAAACTCAAAGAGAAAGGAGTTCACGATCCCAAGAGAGCCCGTTTTGATAGTAGATTCTCTGGTTCACAAAGAGTTGGTTTTGGTCGTATCCAGCAGGGCCAAGATTTCGGTGCTTGAGTTACTAATGATCGGATGCCTCCTGCTAGAGCATCAGGTGGTGGCGGTTAGGGGTATCATTTGTATGACAGGTGTGGGAAGCCCCACACAGGAGTATTCTGGAGGGATTTGGTCGTGTGGTTTAGATCTGGTGATAAAAATCATAAGGCTCCTGATTGTCCCAAAAATGCTCGTAGAGGCCAAGATCAGGTGGCCCAAGGTGGGCAAGGCCAGCAAAGGGCTCCCCAAGGTGTTTCTCGGAAGAAAATTGGGTCTATGCACTCTACGCCTGCCAGGATATTGAGGAAGCTCCGGATGCTGTGACTGGTACGTTAAAAGTCTTTGATTTTGATGCTTATGTCTTGCTTGATCTGGATGAAAATTTGTCTGTTGTTACTCCTCTTTTGGCTGTTAAATTTGGTTTGAGTTCCTAAGGTTTGAGGGATCCTTTCTCAGTTTATACTCATGTAGATGAATCCATCGTTGCACATAGAATCTATCATTGTTGCCATGTTCCTGTGTTACACAAAATCTTTCTGTGTGATCTTGTTGAACTTGAGATGTTTGATTTTAATGTGATTCTTAGGATGGATTGATTGCATGCATCATATGCTTCCATAGATTGTAGAACCTGGAAAGTCAAGTTCCAACTTCCCGGTGAGCCCATTCTGGAATGGAAGGGTGGTGACTCCTCTATTAAAGGTTGGTTTATTTCCTACCATAAGGCGCGGAGAGTGATTTCTAAGGGGTGCATTTATCATATTGGAGGGTCAAGGATATGGAGTCTGAAGTGCCTACTCTTGAGTCGGTCCCTGTGGTGAATGAGTTTTTGGATGTGTTTCCCGAAGACTTACTGGGCATCCCCATGGAAAGAGAAGTGGACTCCAACGTAGATCTTCTTCCATAAACTCAGCCTATTTCTATTCCTCCTTATCGTATGCCACCAACAAAGTTGAAATAATTAAAAGAGAAGTTAAAGGATCTTTTTGAGAAGGGTTTCATTCGGCCTAGTATATCCCGTGGGGTGCTCCTGTGTTGTTTGTAAGAAAGAAGGATGGGTCTCTTCGGATGTGTATTGACTACGGGCAGCTGAATAAGGTGACTGTTAAGGATAAGTACCCGTAACCAAAGATTGATGATTTGTTTGATCAGCTTCAAGGGGCCACCCATTTCTCGAAGATTGATCTCCATTCTGGGTATCATCAGTTGAAGGTTAGGGAGTGTGACATTCCTAGTACAGCTACGCGGTATGGGCATTTTGAATTTGTGGTGATGTCGTTTGGCCTAATCAATGCTCCAACTGTATTTATGGATCTAATGAACTGAGTGTTCAAGCCATTCCTCGACAGTTTTGTGGAGGTCTTTATTGATGATATTCTCATTTACTCCCGAAGTGAGAAGGAGCACATGAATAACTTGAGAATGGTTCTCCAAATTCTGAGGGAAAATAATTTGTACACCAAGTTTAGCAAGTGTGAATTTTGGTTGGGCGAAGTGGCTTTCCTTGGTCATGTGGTGTCCGGTGATGGTATCAAGGTGGACCCGATGAAAATTGAGGCCGTGAAGAATTGGCCCAGACCATTGACACCTTCAGATATTCGTAGTTTCCTTAGGTTGGCCGGGTATTACAAAAGGTTTGTGGAAGGGTTCTCATTTATTGCATCTCTATTGACCAAGTTGACCCAAAAGCAGGCTAAGTTTGTATGGTCAGATGAGTGCGAGAAGAGTTTTCAGACTTTGAAGGATCGGCTTACATCGACTCCCGTCTTGACTTTACCAAATAGTTTGGAGGGATTTGTGGTGTATTGCGATGCCTCACAGATTGGATTGGGTTGTGTGCTTATGCAGAATGGTAAGGTGATAGTGTATGCATATAGGTAGTTAAAGATGCATCAACGTAATTTCCCAACACACGATCTTTAGTTGACAGTGGTGGTTTTTGCTTTGAAGATTTGGAGGCATTATTTATATGGGGTTCATGTTGATGTATTCACCAATCACAAGAGTTTGCAATATATTTTCACCCAGAAAGATCACAATTTGAGGCAAAAGAAGTGGTTGGCACTTCTAAAGGATTACGACATAAGTGTTCTATACCACCCCGGGAAGGCTAATGTTGTGGGTGATGCTCTTAGCTGGTTGTCAATGGGGAGTGTGGCACATGTTTAGGAAGAAAATAAAGAGTTGGCAAGAGATGTTCACCGGTTAGCTAGGTCGGGTTTCAGGTTGGCGGATTCGAGTGATGGTAGTATTCATATTCAAAATGGGGCAGAATTCTTCGTAGTGGGTGATGTATAGGATAAGCAAGATTTGGACCCCTCGTTGCTTGAATTGAAGAAGTTGGTTGCTAAAAGAAGATTGAGGTGTTCTCCCAAAGGGGAGATGGCATAGTTTGGTACCAAGATTGGCTTTGTGTCCCGGATGTGGATGCCCTCAGAAGGGTGATTATGAGTGAGGCTCCCAACAATGCGTTATCGACACATTCAAACACCAGCACAAGCCAACTTTTTCCTAACAATCACAACATGAACCTAAATTCAACCAAACAAATGACTTTACCCTTAAGAAAGACGTCACCCATTCTATTACTGGGCAAGTACAAGTCACGTGGCCAAATACGTGGGTTACTCAGACTTCACCCACAACACATGGTGCAAATAAGGTCATAGAACATGCAATCACATAAATTTTCAATAAATCAAGTTCACAATCCCAAACAAAGATGACATACAAATAAATTGGGATACAAGATGAACTACCACAACAATAAGGAAAAAAACCTTCCTTTATACGCTTGACCAATCACACATGTAAAATTAATTTCATGAAAATAGTGAAATCAAGTACCCATATAACCAAGTGAAAAATTGAATAATAGGGTTCCATGTATATCAATCCAACAACACACACCATGATTTCCGATGATTTCCCACGTCACACAATGACCCACATGGTTCTACAACCAAACTCAAGCAATACCAAGCCCAATAATAGCATAAAATGCGGAACAAAGGTCGTAGACATGCCGTGTAGATGATGCAAAGACAATGATGACGACAATGACGATTTGTTGATGATAATAAAGCTCAAACCCAATGATAGTGATGGAAAATAGATATTAGAGGAGTGATGAGTGCCTAGGAGTGTGGAGAATGAAAAGTAAAGAGTGAAAAATTGAAAGGGTACTTCATAAGGAAGTAAGTCAGTTATGCGGTTCAATTTAGTGACGTTGATTTACACCACCGAACACATTTGACGATCCATCGAATGTGTCCCTGACCGTTTTTCTTACAGTAACTTAAGCACTCCATGCTGCACCAAAAGGCGGTGACTTAATGCGTTACCTAATCAATTCGGCGATCCGCCGCATTGCTTTCTTGACCACCGAATTTGATATAATCTCAAGGGCCATCTGCTGACCAAAAAGGTTGTCAAATTCGGGGTTGTCGTTTCAACTTGGTGATCCATCGAATGGTGACTCCCATCGCCTTTTGACTGCACTTCAAAAATTCCACTTTCTCACACATACACATATAACACATGTTATGCAGAACGACTAAAATCTTGGGTTGCCACCCAAGAAGAGCCCTATTTAGCCTTGTGACGCGATGGAGTCCATTCCGAATCATGGCTCGTCCACATAAATGACATCAACCACCCGAACACTAGGTGGTTTGCCATAATACTTCTTCAACTAGTGCCCATCCACTCTAAGTTTCTCTCCCTTTATGTTCTCAACCTCAACAACACCATTTTAAAGTACTTCACAAACTTTGAATGGACCTGACCATTTAGATTTCAACTTTCCCGGGACCAACATCAACCTTGAATTGTATAAAAATAGTTGGTCTCCAACATTCAACTCCCTTTGTAAGATCTTCAAATCATGTCATTTTTTAATTTTATCTTTGTACAGGGTTGAGCTTTCGTAAGTCCTCAATCTATATTTATCTAAAAAAATGAAGTTGCATGAGCGAAGAGTCTATAGCTTTATCATGATCAAAGTTTAATCTCTTCAAGGCCCACAAGGCACGATGCTCAAGCTTTATCGGAAGATGGCAAGCTTTGTCAAACACAAGTTGGTATGGTGGCATTCCAAATGGTGCTTTGTATGTTGTGCGGTATGACCACAACATGTTATCAAGTTTTCTGTCTCAGTCACTTCGATTCCCATTTATCATTTTAGCGAAAATTGCCTTTATCTCCCAATTTGACACTTCAACTTGGCCATTTTCTTTAGGATGGTATGGAGTTGTCACATGTTGTTTTACCCCATATTTACCCAATGAAACACCAAACAACTGGTTGCAAAAGTGTGAGCCTCCATCGGAGATAATAGCATGAGGGGTACAAAAATATGTAAGGATGTTCTTCAAAACGTGTAACCACACCTTTACCATTGTTAGATGGAAAAGCTATTGCCTCTACCCATTTCGATACATAATGAACTGTCAACAAGACGTACCGATTATCATAACAAGCCACAAAATGCCCCATGAAATCAATTCCCCAAACATCCACTTTGAAGAGTGGGCGAATAATATCCAGTTTAAAGAACCTTTGAGGTTGTTCAGATCCCTCCATGATGAACTCCAGTTGGAGATCAAGGAAATTCTTCAAAAATTGCACCCATGGATGATTTTGGAACACCGTCCAGATCATGTTCTTGGCACACTCAAGGCTCATCAAAAAAATATCATTTCACATCAAACAAGAACTTTCTTCGTTGATGATGGTTGAGGGACTCCTGAATCCCACACACTAAATAATTGGAAAAATCAACATACCATGGGCTGGAGTCAAGAGAAATGGCCATAAGATTTTTATCCAGAAATGCATCAGCAATATCAACATCTTCAGCACTTTCTCCAATACATTCAAGCCAAGACAAGTGATCCGCTATTTGATTTTCACAATCTTTCCGGTCGTTGACCTCAAAATCACTCTTGCAACAATAAAACCCATCTAATCAACTTTGGCTTGCATACTTCTGGGCTATAAAGTACCGAAGTTCAGCATGATCTGTATGAACTACCACTTTGGTTCCCAACAAATAAGCCCAAAATTTCTCAAAAGATAGGCAACAACCAACAATTCTTGCTCCGTTATGGTGTAGTTCTTTTGGCTACGATAAGGGACTTACTAAAATAATAAAGAGGATGGAATAACGTGTCCCATTGTTGACTCAATACAGCCCCCAAAGCTACTCTACTAGCATTACACATTACTTTAAAAGGCAATAACGAATCGAGAGACATAATTATAGGAACCACAATCAATTTGTCTTTAAGGTATTCAACTGCTTTCATGCAAGCATCATCAAATATAAATGTTGACTCTTTCTCAAGAAATTTTCACAATGAATTGGCTATCTTTGCAAAGTCTTTGATAAAACGCAGATAGAAATTGGCATGCCCTCAAAGCTCCTCACCCCCTCCACCGAGATAGGGGGAGGAAGACTAGCGATAACTTCCACCTTAGGTTGATCCACTTGCATCCCATCAACGGGAATATTATGCCCAAAGATGATTCCTTCTTTAACCATAAAATGATATTTCTCCTAGTTGAGTTCCAAATTAGTTTCAACTCACCTTTGAAGTGCCTTTTCTGGGTAAGCAGGAAATTGCTCAAAAGTGTCACCAATGACTAAAAAGTCGTCCATGAATACCTCCATTGAGTTGTCTACCATTTCCACATAGATAGAAAACATACAATGTTGGAAAGTAGCCGGAGCATTGTAAAGTAAAAACTACATTATTCTAAAGGCAAATGTCCTATATGGGCATGTGAAGTAGTCTTCTCTTTGTGTTTTAGGGTTATAATGATTTTATTGTACCTAGAGGATCCAATGAGAAACAAATATCACCCCCTTCTTGCTAGACGGTTGGACATTTCATCCATGAATGACAAAGGTAAATGATCTTTCTCTGTCCTTGAGTTAAGATGCCTATAATCCATACAAACACGCCACCTCATCACCAGTCGAGTGGACACAAGTTGATCTTTCACATTCTTCATAATGGTGAAGCCACCCTTCTTTGGCACATATTAGACGGGACTAACCCAACCACTATCCGAAATTGGGTAAATAACCCCGACATCCTACCACTTAATGAGTTCCTTCTTTACCACATCCTGCATAGGTGGGTTGAATCTCCTTTGATTCTCAATACTCGGCTTGAAATCCCTTATCAATTTAATTTTATTGGTACAAATACCCAAGGATATTCCAGTAGTGTCCGTTATACTCCATCCAATTACTTTAATCAATAAATTTCATCAACACTCTAGTAAACACTTGCACTTGATGATCAAGCAAATCAGATGCCACAATTATCGAGAGTGTCTCACCACTACCCAAGAAGGCATACTTAAAATTTTATAGAAGAGCTTTCTGTTCAAGCTTAGGGGGCTCTTCAATGAAAGGCTTAGCAAGGGTTTTCCTGATTTTTCAAATTAATATCAAGCTTAATTTCGTTCTTGATATGAGAACCCTCTCCCTTTAATGCTGCACACACCTCGAAATAATCTTCAATCACTTCACAATCATTATTGAGCAACACTGCTACCAAATATTCGCCCAAACTAAACACCTCGTCAATATCCACAACTGTTTTTTCTACCGCATCAACGTAAGACACTGCTCGATATTTTCTTGGTTGTTTTATTTACTTGCACACATTAAAGGTCACTTCCTCACCATTAACCTTAACTTTGAGTTTCCTGCATTCCACGTAAACCGAGGCACTACTGATAGCCAAGAATGGTGTGCCAAAAATAATTGGTATCTCAACATCAATCTCACAATCAAGGACAACAATATTGGCAGGAAATATGAATTTGTCCACTTTCACCAACAGATCATATAAAATGCCAACCGGCCTTTTGATGGATTGGTCCACTATAAGAAGCCTCATTGTTGTTGTAGAAGGGGAACACAAACCAAGTTTTTTGAAAATAGCCAACGACATTAAATTGATACTAGCTCCAAGGTCATATAAAGCCTTCGTGAATCGACAAACTCCAATTGTGCATGGAATCGTGAAGGCACCTGGATCTTGTTTCCTCACTGCATAATTATTTGACACTATCGCACTACGATGGTGAGACATTTTAATGGTTTCACACTCAAGATTTCACTTCTTTGTCACAAGCTCCTTCATAAATTTGGCATATCCGAGAATTTTCACAAGAGCTTCAAATAACAGAATATTGATTGAAAGAGAATTAAACATTGACAAGAACTTTTGAAACTTGGTTTCATCATTATTTTTCTTCAACCATTTAGGGAAAGATAAATCAATTTTAACTTGAGGCGCTTTCATTCTGGTCGATGAGGAAAAGAATTTTAACGATGCATTTTTTGCTTTTCTCGGCTCTCCCCCAACTTTAATGTTGCAACCACTTCCGGGATAGCGAAGAAAATGGTTTTCTCTATTAATTATCACACCATCACCAACTTTCTACTCATCATTCCCCTCAAATGAAGAGGTTTTGTTTCCTTTGCTAGTCTCAGCATCCGGAGAGATTACGCTCCCCTTAATCACCTTGCCACTTCTTATAGTGATGACCATATGTTGTTGATTGTCGTTCTTTGGGTTTACCATGGTATCACTTGACCAACCGCCCTTTGGCCTTTCATTCAAATGAGCAAAGATGGTCCCCAATTGTGTCTCCTATTGTTTAATCAAATCCCAATGAGATGTAACCATTTGGTTCAATGAAGAGAAATCTGACTCTATTTCCTTAAGAGCCTTGTCCGAGCTTTCCATCTTGTCGAGGAACCTAGCAAGCATATTCTCAGCAAAAGAATTATTTAGTTTTCCAAAGGGTTATTTTGTCTTCACTCTATCATGATGAATATAGCGTTCCCTATCTCTTTCACGTTTTCTCCACCCCCAACTCTATCTCTCCAAACTCGATTGTGCCATCACCCATAATTTTTCCAACCTTGATTCTCACGTGGCGTTGGAAAGGCCGACTAAGAACCCACTGATTGGTTCCCCAAATAATGCACTTTCTTCATAGTATGCACCATCAAAAGGAACATCATCAAATATCCATCACTACTACAACCAATATCATTCACATTCTTGTTGTTTTCACCCATAACATACTTCGTGAGCAATTCCAATTGTATCATAATTTTTGCCATGTTCTCACCCCTCTCTTGATATTTTGCAAGTTTCTCCTTAGACACTCCTCGAGGTAAGGAAGAGATAAGATCGTCTCTATTGTACCAAGTCAGGTTAATCTTCCTCATATCATAAAGAAAGGATGAAGCTATGGCAAATGTTTGTTTCATAATACCACCTCACACAAGTTGATCAACTATCCCCTTGTTCACAGCATCAAGGCTGCAATAGAAGGATTGGAGGAAGAGATGATCCAGCACTCCATGGTTGGGACATTGTACAAATATCTTTTGGAATCATAACCATGTTTCATGAAGTTGCTCCCTATCTATACGTTTGAAATTATAAATGCTCTTTCTTAACTTCACCATCTTGGAAAGAGAGAATAATCACACATGGAACACCTCTGTCAAATGCTCCCAAGAAGTAATGGAGTCCCTTGGTAACTCAGCTATCCATCTAGTTGCTTCCCACAATAATGAAAAGGGAAACAACCTCAGTTGGATTGCTTGTTGATTTACACCTTTGAAAGTGAATAGAGAAAACACATCCACAAAATTACGAATATGTTCGTAAGGGTCAGCATGTGCCAAACCCCCAAAATAAATCTTTCAACTATAACAACTGGAGCTTGCTGCTAGTCATATGAAATACCGTATTGCCCACAAGAGGGGGCAACCTAATTGCAGCGACACTCCCAAGTTGATCCTAATTGACATTGTTAAGGTTTTTGATGTCATAATCATTAATACTTTCATGAGTGCTCATTTCTTCCACTGAAAAATAGAAACAACACAAGTGAAAAAAGAAAAACATATAAGTATGCTGAACTACAAAGCATTAGCTGAATAAAACATTTCTACTCCAGAAATGTAACACCGTTCCCCGGCAATGATGCCATTTTGATGTCGCTCAAACATACCCTAAAACTATTAAGAGATATGACGGTCTCCATCAGTATACCTAATATGAGTTGGGGTCAAAACCCACATAAAATGGTTTATGACTCACAATCTGAAGTATTGAATTGTTCTAATGGTTTGTAGCAACCACAACAACATATCCAGTGGAATCGCACAAGTGAGTTCTAGGGAAGGTAGAATGTATGCAAACCTTACCACTACCTCACAAAGGTAGAGAGGTTGTTTCCTGAGAACCCTCGTCTCACAAACCCATAAGCAGAATAAACTAGATATGGAGAAAAGGAAAAGGAAAACAAAAGGAAACGGAAAGAATGACTAATAACGAAAAACACATGATAGTGTGTAAATATGATAAAATTAAAATATATAAGACAGATAATAACAACACAGGATATAAAGACATGACTAATCCCTACTACCCTACTATACCCCCAAGGTCAGACATCATCCTATTCCTATTAACCTATTAGTATGCTTGTCTAATTCGCAACCTCCTCTTCCTTCTATCTAAGGTTATGTCCTCAGTGAGATCAAGTTTCACCATATCTAGTCTGATCACCTCTTCTCAATACTTCTTAGGCCTACCTCTACTCCTCCAAATAACTCCTAAATCCAACCTCTCAAACCTCCTAACATGAGCATCGATACTTTTTCTCTGTACATGTCCAAACCATCATAGTCTTGCTTCCATCATCTTGTCAGCCACAGTGGCCACCTCTAGCTTATCACGAATGGACTAATTCCTAATCTTATTACTCTTGGTATATTCACACATCCATCTCAACATCTTCATTTCTAATAGTTTGTAGAGTAAAAATGTGTAGTAAAAACATGATTACTTGAATTGATTTTAACACAATAAGAGAAGAGACATGCCAGGGGTGTACGCACTTGGGTCAAGAAGAAAATATTATGGTATCATACATTGAATGAATACATTAATTGGACATAGGTAGGCTACATTATTAGTAACTATCTAATCAGACAAAAGTAGCATTCCATAGGAACCAGGTAAGGTTATATGACAAATCACACTAGGAACTCATTGGGACCTATGAAATTAAGTAGCAAACTTTCAAAACCTTAGTCGATTGAACCCTAACTAGGCATTAAACCAAACCCACAACATTCAGACCATCATATTCATTACCCACTTCAATTATTCAAGGATACTTGCAATAATCAAAGATGTAAATATAAACCCTGAGTTTGAAACCTCAAAGCCTCAATTAAACGTGGTAATAAATATGAACCCACATCAATTAATAGAAATGCATTCAAATTAATAACGACCCATACATAAACTCAAGGATCCAAGTAATTATACACCCTCAAC
Organism: Solanum rostratum; assembly: GCA_029948455.1. NCBI lineage: Eukaryota > Viridiplantae > Streptophyta > Magnoliopsida > Solanales > Solanaceae > Solanum > Solanum rostratum. The sequence goes on from CM057051.1 coordinate 56,922,891, forward strand.
ATGAGGGTTTTTATCCTTGCATGTCTAAAATATAAATTGAGTCACCAAATGCATTATCCATGACAATGAGTGCTAGAATTGACAAGAAAATTAAACTGAGTTTCTCATCTCTAGCTTAAATCTTCATTGCCCAAGCAAAGTGCAAAACTCTTTCTTCAAGCAACAACTAATTTCCTGATGAATGTACTTCTCTCTCTAGTATTGAGTCGAGTGTAGTACTAAGGATCTCCATATGTGTACCAGAAAGTCCTTCCATTTTGCTTTTATACTCCAGACAAAAAATACATTCAATTTGTTCACGAGTCACTATTCGGAGGTCAAGATTGGTCGTCGCTGAACACATTTGGCGATGTGCCAAATGTGCACTTGATTGCCTTTTGAATTTCTCCTGGAAGTCTTGACCCTGTAACTTTCGACGACAGAACTGTGCATCGCTGAATTTGTTCAGAGATCCACCGAAATTGCAACATCATTGCCATTATTCACCGAATACTTGATGTTAAACACTATAACAAAAGGCGGTCAATGTCTTCATTCGACGATCTGTCGAATTTTCTGGCGACGACGGACTTCCACTGCCTTTTAGGCAATTTTACTCCTTTTGTCCTATTCTGCTAAGAGTTGTCCTTCCATGCATTTCCATCCTCATTTCTAGCATCAAACATACAAATTGGTTAACATAAGAGGCAAAAAATTGCATTAAGGATAGCAATTTATGCAATTTAAGTTGTGTATTAGTCCAACGTGTGGACTCATTGTTGGAGCAGTAAAGTTTTGATGGTTGACAAAAGATAATGAAACAGGTTGGTCTACCAGGTTCTTTCAGCGTACTGTATCCATGGCAAACTGCACACGCTGCACACAATAAAAATGGAATAAAGGGTGCTGGAAATAAGGTGTATAAAAACAACAGCTGTCAAGAAGAAGGATTTAAAGAGGAATACTACTCCAACTCAAACAGGATGCGTAAAAGAAGGAGAAAAGAGAAGTTCGATTAGAAGAAGGAGTTCTAAAGGAAAAAGAATTCCACTAATAACTGGAGTTATCCTTAAAGAGATGGAGAGCAATTAAATCTCTAATCAGCAACTATAAAACTAGAGAGAGTTCACAGAAGAAAAGTGGCGCAGAAAAAAGAAAGAAGCAGAGAGAAAAAGAGAGATCCAGACACAGAAAAAGAGAGAGACGAAGAAGAAGAGAAACGCGGCGACATAGCATAGGGTTTAGGCAGTTTTGTTTTCTCTTTGTAATCTTGAACAATTGTATAATCTCTCAGAGTCTATAACTGAGATTAGATTCTAGTCTTCAAGTTGGGGGCAACTCGAAGATGTTGGGAACATAAGCCTAGGGAGGTTTATGTGAAGTTAGGAAGTTGTTGAAGTAGTTTTGAAGGTTAGATTACTAGGAATTGTAATCGTTTGTTGAAGGCTCTTTTGAAGTAGTGAAGTTGAAGTTAAATCCTGTAGAGTACAGGTCGTGGTTTTTCACCCTTTTTGAGCCGGGGGTTTTCCACGTAAAACTGCTGCGTCCTGTTTATTTCTGCGTCATTGAAACACGTTCGATTAACCTGTTCCAACGATTAGGCAAATCCGTAGGGGGTGCAAAACCTAACAAGTGGTATCAGAGCAAGGTGTTCTTATTAAAGGCTAATACCTAAGAACCGATCATTATGAACACTGCACCACCGCTAGGACACGGAGAAGGATAGTCATCTGTTCGACCCCCCCTGTTCAATGGAACACACTTTGCATGGTGGAAGGCCAGGATGGAGGATTTCATCCAAGGAGAAGACTACGAGCTTTGGGATAGAATCATTGTAGGACCCACTATCCCAATGCAGACAGTGGATGGCAGACAGGTCCCAAAAGAAAGAAGGGAGTTCAATGCCGTCGATCTGATCGCCATGAAGAAAAATGCAAAGGCAAAAAATATACTGGTACGTGGCCTAGGCCCTGAGGAGTACAATAGAATATCAAACTCCATTACGGCCAAGCAAATCTGGGATGCTCTCACCATTGCTCATGAAGGAACAGCCCAGGTTAGGAAATTCAGGGTGGCAATGCTTTTCACAGAATATGAAACCTTCAAAATGAAGGAGAATGAGACCCTGCAAGAAATGATGGAAAGACTCACCTTGCTCATCAACGAACTAGCCTCCTTGGGAAAAGTACTCATCTCTGAGGAACAGGTTGACAAGGTCTTGAGGATCCTCCCCAAAGCTAAGTGGGATGTAAAGGTTACTGCTATCAGGGAAGCCAAGGACATTGAGACAATGACACTGAATGAACTAGTAGGAAATCTCAGAACTTATGAGATGAACAAGGAGGATCAAAAAAAGGAAGCCAGCCTGGAGGAAAGGTCACTCGCTCTCAAAGCAGCCTCAGATGATGAAGGGTCAGACTTGGATGAAGATCAGATAGCTTTTCTAGCAAAACATTTTAAAAAATTCATGAAAAAGAAAGGCAAGGACAAGAGAGAAACAGGTAACAGGAGGGGGGTTGATGAAACAGGTAACAAAAGGTGGTCCGATGACAGAAACTACTCTGGATGCTACAAGTGTAGAAAGACTGATCACCACATCAAACAATGTCCCCAGTGGGAAATTGAGTGGAGAAAAGAAAGGGCTGAGAAAGAACTTAAAGAGAAGGCAGCCAAGCAAAAGGAAAGAGAAACCTATGCCATGATGGCCGCTTGGGGATCAGGTCTGGAAGATTCTGATACTGAAAATATTGATGAAACTACTTTCATGGCTGCTGGAGATTCATATATAGAAGAAGATGACAGATCTGAGGTAAGTATTTCTGAATTGAAAGAAAAGTTGCATCTCTTTTCAAAAAGGAAGCTAATCTGGTTGATGAATGGATTGATAGACAATTTTCAAGAAGTAGCAAATGGAAAGGATCAACTAATTAAAGATTTTTCAGATCAAAAATTTGAAAATCTTGAGATAAAAAACTGTCTAGATAAAGTAAAAGAAATAAATGACAAGTTGAAAAAACAAGTTAAACAACTTGATTCACTTGTGTTGAACCTAAAGTCAGAAATCCAAAAGTTAACTGCTGCAGATAAGGGTGAAAGTACGATGAGTGAAGAGCATCAGAAGGTAGAAGCTGAGTTGAAAGAATGCAAAATTGAGTTTTTGTATGAGAAAGAAAAAGTGAAAAAATTGACCCAGGAAAACTCCATTTTAAAACTGGATTTAGAAAAGGCAAACAGATGGACTCAGTCATCAAGAATAGTGAACTATCTAGGAAGCAGGAGTCACAATGAGAAAGCTGGAATAGGGTTCTTTCAGGAGAATATTACTACTACTGATTTGTGCTACCTCTGTGGAAGAATTGGACATCCAGCTACTGAGTGTCCAATTGCAAACAATGTTAGGAGTAGAAACACATATCATGTGCACAAAAGGAGGCATGAAAATAATAAAAGAAACAGGTCAAGGAACATGTTGCCTACTTGGGCAAGAAGGGATCTCATTCATCCGTTTTACAACTGGAAAGGACCCAAGCTAGTCTGGGTTCCTAAAACTAACCCTTGATCTGTCTTACAGGTTGCAGTGAAAGAAAGCAAGCATTGGTAAATGGATAGCGCTTGCTCAAGGCACATAACTGGTTATAAGCACAAGTTTCTTTTACTTGCACCTTTTAAAAAGGGGAGGACAGGATGACTATGAGCTGGATTAGAGGAACAAGTCAGACTACCTGGTCCATCCACTGGACAAGAACAGGGCACACAGTCAGGGGGAACTATGGAAAGCTGAAAATAAATCAGAAAAAATGGATAGGCCTGACACTCAGATAGTTTGTCATTATCAAAAAGGGGGAATTTGTTGGAGCAGTAAAGTTTTGATGGCTGACAAAAGATAATGAAACAGGTTGGTCTACCAGTTTGCAGCATACCCTTTAAACCTTGATGTTTTAAAATCAAATTTTCACATCAAGATCGATTCGAGAATTCTACCACCCAAATTTGATCCTAGAAACCTGTATAGGTTCCTTATTGGACTCGCCCTTCGCCCGCCCGCCACCATTGGAGGCAAGCTAGCTCCCTATGTGGGAAAATTGGGGTTGTTTTGTATATCAACTCAAATAGTCAAACTCATAGTTCAGATCCTAATTCATTGCCTGGATTACCCCAGACCTCACTTGACTCAAAATTCATTCGAGTTTGGCTTAGGATCAAAATTTTCATGTTACTGCTCAGGAGTTTCTTGGCCCAAATTCTTAACTTACTGTAGTCATTTATGCTAAATGCAGGTGTTTGTCTAGAGGATTTTGCAGCTGTCACTATAGTACATATCCCAACAGTTGCATCCCACAACTCATTTTGCTTTTCTTCTGCTATCTTTCTTCTACTCTAGTTATTACCTAGGTTTTTTATTGCCCGCTAAAGTGGATTTAGGATTTTATGTTTGTTGGTTCCTATTATAATCTCAAATTAATATATACAGATCGTTTAGTTCACAGTCAATTATTAATGAGTTTTATGATACTGATTGAATGTAATTATATGGATAAACCATCTCGTCTGAATTTCAAACTCGAATATTATTGCATTCAGACGCACATGCGAGGGTACATAGTTGTGCAATTAATAAAGTGTCTCTTTTTCAGAGTCAGATGTTGAACCCACAGAAACTTGTTGATTAACTATTTTACTAAACTATACAAAGTCCAACTGATTTATTTATGTGTGCTAGAGTGTGATTGATGTTTGTATACTAAAAGTTGTAAAAATTAAATAACAAGATTAACTTATAATGATTGGGAAGATTTTAGGGCTGCAATTTAACTAAGAATTGATGCGTTCTATAAATTACAGATGTCTATCAAATTACTGATTTACAAGATTGATATTATGATTCTGATTTTTCGACTTCTCACTGTGTACCCCAATTTTCCATCTAACTACATTATAGAGAGAGAATAGATAAAATCAAATGTGAATTTAGTTTTCATGCTATTTTGTAATAAAGCACGGTTATAGGTGTATCTCCATCCCAGTGAGAAATTAATTCACATGATATAAAAAAACCAATCATGCTCCTTTTAGGGATCAAGCATCAATATACTAATTCAAGAATACAAGAGTAATTTTGACAGTAGGCAACCTCCTCCATAAAATCGATATTTAACAATCATTCATTGTTGCAAATCCAACAAGAATTCGTAGCTACTCTTAATAATTACAGAGTCCAAGAAAATTGTTTTTCATGATATAATGTCTACAAAAAAGAAGAAGAAATGAAACCAAAAGGTGAATTCTATTCTCTTACTTGTGCGCTAAAAAATAAGATAGTTCCCCTATAAAAGATACATAATGTTCTATTTATAAGATACGGAAAATAACCCCTTTTTCCTAGATCGACTAGAAATTGCAAAATCTTACATTTTTTTCATCAGGGATTTTTAGGGCAGTCGCCCAACTTTGTGCCACAAATGGGCCTTTGATGTTTGGGCCTTGGGGATGCAGGCAAATCCTGCTTTTGTCCTGCTTAATTATTTTCTTCGGTAATATTCTATCTTTAATTCATTTTAACTTCAAATTTCTTCATCATCACGTCAATTTGATCATATTAATAAAGTACACTATTAAGAACAATTGAGAAAATTCATGCTCAAAATAGACAAATGAAAGTACTAAATGTGAGGCAAATAATGACTAAAGATATATATTTTTGGCCTGACATCACCACCCCACACTTAAACTTCTGCTTTTCCCCAAGAAAGCATTCAAGTTCATCTAAAAATATCAAGTTAGGAATGCCACTTCTTTGGTTGATTCAAACAATTAGACATACAAAACTTTTAAAACATCAAGTACACTTCCCGATAATTATGGAAGACATACAATAAAACAACGAAATTCTAAACTTCTAACCTCAAAGAGGAAATCCAACTTATTAAATTTGGTTTGCTCAACTATGCCATCAAAGGAAGCTAATAAAATCACCTATCTATCATGAAACAAGTGCCCTTACAAGAAGAAAATCTATCATGAAACAAGTGCCCTTACAAGAAGAAAATGTTCACCTATAACACCTCCAATGTTTATAAGCTTGGGAAACATAAGCTTTTTGCTAACCGGATGATGTACAAGCTACTCTACGACCCGTAGATGCATCCACAAGTCGTAGGTGCTCTCGTGGAAAGAGTCCAATGAAAATGGAAAATTGAACGATTTTTGGAAGTTGACTTATGAGTTAGTAGATGAGCCTTGAGTTATTGTACATCCCATAAGTAGGTCTCGTAGGTTCCGGCCCTAAGGAACAAAAATTTGTCTATGTTTGGGTCTTCCTATGAAGGGTTCTACAGTCCATATGTTTATCTATGAGCGGTATTGCATGTTCGTGGATCGGAAGCTATAATTTCAGTAACTCAACTTTTGTAACACCCTGACCTATGAGTCAAGATATGACCCATAAGTCGTTCCATGGCCCGTAGAAAAGGAGTTTTGTGGACGACTCTGGCAGTTTTTAAAAAAAGGTCTTTTTGACTATTCCAATCCATCTAAATCCTAAACTACAGCATTTTGGCTACCCTAACTATACTGACTGACCTAACCTCTATAAGGTATTATTCCTAACTCATTCAAAGTCTTTTATTCCAAAAATTTCTCCCAAGGGTTCTCAATAATTCTCTCACTAAGTCAAGGGTTCTCAATAATTCTCTCACTAAGTCAAGGGTTCCATTGAAGCCACTTCTTTAATTGTAATGCTTTTCTTGATTAGGATGCAACTGTGTCCTTTGTGATTCCATATGTGGCTAGTAAATTTGAGATTTCTCCTGAGTGTTTACTTGAGCCTTTCTCTATGTCTGCTCCTGGTGGTGAGTCTTTTATACCCGAGAGAGTCTATAAAGATTACATAGTGTCCATATACCATAGAGATACTCTTGCTGATTTGATGTGAGTTACAGATGGTTGACTTAGAAGTAATTCTTAGTATGGACTGGCTTCATGCCTTCTATGCCTCTGTTGATTGTAGAAATCAGACTGTCAAATTTCAGTTTCCAAATGAGCCTATTATAGTGTGGAAGGGAGATTCGGTTATGCCTAAGGGTAAGTTTATTTTCTACTTTAAGTCCAGAAAATGAATCTCTAGAGGATGTATCTATCACCTCATGCAAGTAAGTCTGATGATGTCGAGCCTCCTACCCTTGAGTCCGTCCCAATTGTGAGTGATTTTCTAGAAGTATTTCCTAAGGATCTACCTAGAGTCACTCCTGATAGGGAGAGTGACTTTGGGATTGATGTTCTTCCCGACACCCAATCTATCTTTATTCCACCTTATAGGATGACCCTCGCTGAGTTGAAAGAGTTAAAAGAGCAGTTTAGAGATTTGCTAGAGAAGGGCTTTATTAGGCCAAGTGTCTCTCCTTGCGGTGCCCCTGTCCTATTTGTGCAAAAAAATGATGGATCCCTTAGAATGCGTATTGACTATCAACAATTGAATAAGGTAACAGTCAAGAATAAGTATTACCTCCCACGGATAGATGACTTTTTTTACCAACTTCAGGGTGCCACTATTTTCTCCAAGATAGATCTGAGAACAAGCTATCACCAGATGAAAGTGAGACAAAGTGACATCCTAAAGATGACTTTTCGAACCCGATATGGTCACTTCAACTTTTTTGTGATATCCTTTAGGTTGACTAATGCACCCACAACCTTTGTGGACTTGATGAACAGAGCATTTATACAGTACCTTGACATGTTTGTGATTGTGTTTATCAACTATTTTGGTGTATTCTAGAGATGAGGAGGAGCATGCAAATCACCTCAAAATCACTTTAATGACCTTAAAGGATAATGAGTTATATGCAAAACTTTCTATGTGCAAATTTTGGCTCAAGTCTATGGCTTTTCTAGGCCATGTTGTCTCGAGCGATAGTAATAGAGTGGACACTCAAAAGATCAAAGCAGTTAAGAACTTGCCTAGACCAACCTCTCCAACTGTCATAAGAAGCTTTTTGGGTTTGACTGGCTACTACCGCAGATTTGTTAATGGGTTCTCTACCATATCTGCACCATTGACTCGATTGACTCAGAAAAAGGTCAAGTTTCAATTGTTTGATGAATGTGAGAAGAGTTTCCAAGAGTTAGAAAACAGGTTGACTGTCGCACTAGTTTTGACCTTGCCTGACGAAACAGAGAATTTTATAATATATTGTGATGTGTCTAGAGTCAGATTAGGCTTTTTGTTGATGTAGAGGGGAAAAGTGATAGATTACTCTTCAAAACAGCTTAAGATTCATGAGAGGAATTATCCGGCTCATGATTTTGAATTTGCAGTAGTGGTGTTTGCTCTAAAGATTTGGTGCCACTATTTATATAGAACACATGTCGATGTCTTCATAGACCATAAAAACCTGCAATATGTCTTCACCCAGAAGTAGCTTAATCTGAGGTAGAGGGGATGGCTTGAGTTACAAAAAGACTATGACATGAGCATCCTCTACCCTCCAGGGAAAGCTAATGTAGGTGTTGATGCTATTACCAGGTTGTCTATGGGAAGCATCACTCATGTGGAGGAGGAGAAGAAAGAGCTAGCTAAAGAGATTCACATACTGGCATGATTGGGTGTTTAACTAGAAGAATCTAGTGACTGTGGCATTTATGTGCAAAATGGGTCTGTATCATCTCTAGCAGTAGAGGTGAAGGGGAAGCAAGACCAAGACCCTATCTTACTACAATTGAAGGCAAATATGCATAAGAAAAAGGTGATGACTTTCACCAAAAGGGGAGATGGAGTGCTGAGGTACCAAGGAAGGTTGTATGTTCCTAACATTGATCGTATACAAGAGAGAATCGTGGCAGAAGCATACACGCTAAGTATTTGATCCATCTGGATCAATTAAGATGTACCACGACTTGAGGAAAGTCTGTTAGTAGAGTGGAATGAAGAGAGATATTGCCGAGTTTGTTTCTAAGTGCCTAAATTCCTAATAAGTTAAGGTTGAGCATCAAAGGCTATGTGGAGTAGCCCAAAACTTTGAGATTCAAGAATGGACTTCGTCATAGGCTTACCGAGGTCTCGTAGATAGCATGACTCAATTTGTGTGATAGTTGATAGGATTACAAAATCTGCGCACTTTTTTGTAGTAAAGATGACTGACACTACAGAGGATTACACTCAGTTATATATAAGAGAGATTATCAAATTGCATGGAGTTCTTTTAACCATCATCTTAGATAGAGAGGCTCAATTCACTACTCAATTTTGGATATCCTCTCAAAAAGGCTTGGGTTTGATGGTGAACCTTAGCACTACTTTCCACCCACAAACTGATGGCTAGGCAGAACGCACAATTCAAACATTAAAGGATATGTTGAGGGCCTACGTCATTGATTTCAAAGGGAATTAGGATGACCATTTGCCTCATTGAGTTCACCTATAATTACATATTCCATTCAAGTATTTAGATGGCTCCATATAAAGCAATTTACGGGAGGAGGTGTAGATCACCAATAAGTTGGTTTGAGGTGGGTGAGGGAGAATTGGTTGGGTATGACTTGGTTTACCAAGCTATGAAAAAGGTGAAAATAATATGACAAAGATTGAAGACTATACAAAGTCGACAAAAGTCCTACACAGATGTTAGGAGAATAGACAAAGTTTAAGGTTGATGATTGAGTGTATTTGAAAGTGTCACTTATGAAGGGTGAGACCAACTTGGGAAAAAGGGAAAGTTGACTCCAAGGTACATTGGACATTGTCAGATTTTTAAGAGAGTGTTCAATGTAGCTTATGAATTAGAGCTACCACAGGAACTAATGGCCATCCATCCAGTCACTCATATTTCTATGCTTAAGAAGTGTTTGGGAGACCAGAACTAGTTATTCTTGTTGAAAGCATTGCAGTGAGGGAAAACTTGAGCCATGAAGAGATTCCCATTCAAATCATTGATCATCAAATTCGCAAGTTAAGAACCAAATAAATTGCATCTGTCAAGGTGTTTTGGAGAAATCAATTTGTAGAAGAAACGACCCGGGAAGCTAAGGAGGATACGAAGGCTAAGTACCTGCATTTGTTCATAGCTGATAATGGTGAGGGAGTTGATGGTAATGGTTCACTTTTACTCTTAGAGTGCCCTTCTATTCTGAGTTTGAAATAGTGAGAGAGTCCTAGAGTCTGATTGATGATGTGTTCAATTTGTTGATTGTTTATTTGCTTAATTGCTTTGTTTCTAAATTGCATGAGTGAGTTGAGGATCTCTTGATTGTTAGTGTCCATGAGTGTTATTCATGCGTTGAGTTCAATTATGGTCACTCTTCATTCGAGGATGAATGGTCCCAAGGGAGCGATAATGTTACACCTGGTAAAACTACCAAAATACCACTAGACGAGAGGGACACTTACATAATGAATCTTCTTAAGATCCTTTGGAAAATTCAAGGCCGAAATCGCAATCAGAACGAAAAATTGTGTGAGAAAATGGTCTTGGGTGATTTTTAGAGCAACCAGATCAAAAAATAATTTTTCGATGCAAAAAAGCATTTCAAGAGAAGTGCGTGACATGTCCGCGTCACGGACTTTTCATAGACCTGATTCACCCAACTGTACCAATGAAGTTTAAAATATTAAAACTTTTTCGGACATTTCCCCACTCCTTTTAGACTTAACCATGACCAATATAGGTGTTTTTCGCTAAACATAGGTGTCAAAACCCATTCCTAAGATTTATACGCTATTCTAACAAACGTTAGGGCTAAGGAGAGAAGAAGAAGAGCGAGGTTTTCGAGTTTAAATGCAAAGATTGATTGTTCTTCCGAATTCCAGGTATGTAAGGCTACCTAAAGCGTTGGATGGAGTTCATCCACACTTCTCTTCGTCTACTTGAGTCGAGTTGAGCATGAGGAATACATGTTCTTGTTTTACATATGCACGTGATGAACATCTAATATGTCTTATGTGTTGAGCATAATTGGTATGATATTAAATGACCGTAAAAGTGAGAGTCTTGCATGATGTGAGTTGGAGTCTTTAGTTGCATTATATTGAATATTAATCCAGAGTTATTAAGCTATGGAGTAATTGAGCTGAGTTGTTTGAAATGAGTCAATGAGATGATCTTGAGTTGATTTTCATGAGCATATTGTAGTTTTGGAAGGAGTATTAAGCACCGAGTTGGGTAAGAGGAATGTAACGCCTGGTAAAATTACCCAAATAATCCTAGAGGAGAGAGATGCACATAACACGTCTTTTGGTGCTCGGATGGCAAATCCGAGGCCAGATTGTGATCAGCGCAAAAAATTGAGTGAGGGAAAGGTCTTAGTTGATTTTTAGAACAACCAAGTCAAAATATAATTTTTCATTTCGAGACGCCAAATAGTGAGGATCCACGACAGAGCCACGTCGTGGACCATCGCGGAGGTTAACTTATGTTTTTCCATAATTTTTCGACGGGATTGACAAAACTGGTTCAGGAAATTTTTCGTCAAAAATAAATTGTACGCAACCAGTTCGCATCGCGGACTCGGTTATTTCACGACTGCAAATTTTCTAAAAATTTAAGGGACATTCTTGTCCATTCCTAACACCTTCTAAAACCCATATACGACTAATATATGTCGATTTCACGAAGAAATCGTTTTAAAAAACCCATCTTACAATCTTCTTCCTAGCAAATCATCAAGTTAGGACTTGAGAAGAGTTGAGATTGAAAAGTCAAGAGGAAGTTCCAAGGGATTTGTGTTGTGCAATCATCCCAGGTATGTAAGGCTATCCTAAAGCATGGGATTGTTCTTCCATATGCCCTCTTTTAGTAAACTGAGTCTATGATTGAAGATGATGAGTTATTTGTGAAAATCCTTGAGTATTCTACTGAGATTCTTCTTAATTCATGTATTTTTCTTAAATTGATGATCATCATAAACTTGATTTACTGCATAAAGTGTTTTCATGAATGATTTTACAAAATTCTATGCATATTTTACTCAAGAATGCAAGAACAAACTTAGGGGATGAGTCTAGAGCGTTGACGATGATGATGCTTGTGATGTTGTGATTATGGTCCAAATTGTTGAGTCTTGATGATAATGTTGATGAGAATGATGTTCATGAGTCTTAAAAGCTTGAAACTAAATTCTAAAAGAATGTTGATGAGAATGACGTTCATGAGTTGATATTGATGATACTAGTTGATGTTGATGTATTATGTCCCTATGGGACCGATGATGAGAAATTTCGATGATGATGTTTTATGAGCATGTCGAGTTCTTAGAGGAGTATTGAGCACCGAAATAGGTGAGAGTGAGTCCCATTTGAACTCATTAACTACGTCGCCCGCATAGGAGAATATCGAACTGTAATATGGATGTTTCATTTTTCCCAAAAGAGGATTGATGTTATTTCTTGTGGATCCACTGATGGTTTTATCCTTTACCCCGGGAAGGGTACTGGATGGATGTGGGAACAATATTGCTTCGTTGTATCATCACCGGCTCATAGGTGATGGTTGTTTAGACATTTGACATTCTGAAGGAGTATGAGTCTGAGTTGATGTTATCCTTATATTGTTCTAGCTGTACTATTATACTTAGCCATCATACATACCGTACATTCGATGTACTAACGCCACTCGGCACTGCATCGTTTCATGATGCTGATACAAGAGATAGAGGACTTCAGCAAACCCATCATTGAGGTTTGGAGATTTTGATTTCAGTCATTGGTGAGCCCTCCTTATATCGGGAGGAGCCCTTTTTCCTTTACCTATTATTTTATTTATTGAACTAGGTAACCATGACCTGTCATGGTACCCTCTTAGACTGTCTAGTTGATTTAGAAGCTTTATGGACATGAGTTGAGGTTTGATGTTGAGGTTTTTTCCCCTTTTGAGTTGAGTTAGCACTTTTATTTTCTTACCATTGATGTTGAGATTGAGTGTTGGCCACTGGCCCTCCTCATTGATATAGACTGATTGATGTAGCTCACTTTTTTTACCTTGTTATTCCGCTATGCTTGATGTTGAGTGACTGTCCTAAGATCGAGTAGTTCGCTTGGGGACTAGCAATAGTCTTTGGGTGCCAGCCACGCCTAGGGTACCCTCCTCTCGGGGCGTGACAAAATTGGTATCAGAGCAAAGAGTTTAAGAGTCCTAGGGAGTCAATGAAGTCGTGTCTAGTAAAGTCTTGTTTATGTGTGTGTTGTGCACCACATTTCATAAATAGGAGGCTATAAGACATTAGGAATGTTTACACTTCTTTTATATTCTGAGTTCATGCGATAGAGATTGACTTTATGAAACTCTCTTCTAATTCGTGTGTTACGCGATTTTAGATCATACCTCTTAAACATACTACTGCCCAAAGAGATGCCTCAGCCCTAAACGTTAAGAATTCTCCACCAGAGGTCCCTACCCAGACTGCGGCGAGGAAATGGGGTCAACCTGCTAGAACTACTGAGGTTTCACAGGCACCACCTTCTCAGTCATCCTCCACTTCAGAAGTAGACTTCAGGGAAGCCAATGCTATGCTCACTCAGTTGGTGGCCTCCCAGACTAATAGCTGAGGTCCCCAGGCCTCTAGCTCCAGCTCCCTAGACCCTGAGCTGCAACCAGGCCAAGAGATTTCTTGAGGATTAACCCGTCAATCTATATGGGGTCTAAGGTTGACGAGGACCCACAAAACTTTATTGATTAGATGTGCAAGATTTTGAGGTCTAAGGTTGACGAAGACCCACAAAACTTTATTGATAAGATGTGCAAGATTTTGAGGGCTATGCATGCGAATGATGTTGAGGGAGTGGAGCTTGTCTCATATGTTGCTAATGTTTGGTATAACCAACGGGAAAATGGTAGAGGTGAGGATGCTGAACCTACTGAGTGGGAAGAGTTTGAGAGTTCTTTCCTCGACCACTTCTTTCCCCAAGAGTTGAGGGAGGCGAAGGTTGAGGAGTTCGTGAACTTGAAGCAACAACAGTTGACTATCAAAGAGTATAGCCTCAAGTTCACTTAACTGTCCCAATATGCCCCAGAGATGGTTTGGGATATGAGGGCGAGGATGAGAAACTTCGTGTCTGGATTAGGCAGGCATGTAAAGAGGAAGTGTACGGCATCATTTCTGATTCCAGGTATAGACATCTCTAGACTTATGGTCCATGCCCAACAAACTGAGGAGGACAAGAAGAAGGACAGGGAAGATCAACAGAGTAAGAAAGCCAAATCGGCGGGGCATGATCCTAACCAACAGAAGCACAATAAGGGTGATAGAACTTACTTTCAGAATAGGTCTTCTAGCTATGCTGATAGAACTTACTTTCAGAAGAGGTCTTCTAGCTATGCACCCTCGGTGGCAAGTGCACCTGTTCAGCAAAACAGGTATGGTCAGAAATCTTATGGTCACTAGAATTTCAGAGCTCAGAGTCCTCGATCCCAAGCTAGCGTGACCCAAGGCCTGAAAGGAAAGCCACATTGTGGCAGATGTGGCAAACTTCACCTTGGTGCGAGCTGTGAGGGCACATATGTTTGTTATTCAAGTGGAAAGCATGGCCATTTTTAGGGTGAGTGTCCTACGAGGAGATGGGGTGATGGGAGTAACAAAGCTCAATCTTCTATAGCACCCTCTGCGGGCAGTCATCAGAAGGCTACTACTACGGGTGCTAAAAGGGGACGAACCGTCTGTATGTGATGGGTAATCGACAGGACCAAGAGGTTGCACCAGATGTTGTTACGGGTATGCTCCAAGTCTTTTTTTATAATTGTTATGCACTTTTTAACCCGAGTGCCACTTTATTTTTTGTGACTCCCTATGTGGCCAATAAATTTAAGATTTTTCTAGAGTGTTTGCTTGAGCCTTATACATAGAGATTGTGTAGTATCCATCTATCATAGGGATACTTTGGCTGACTTGGTAGAGTTGGAGATGGTTGACTTTGATGTAATCCTTGGTATGGATTGGCTCCATGCCTATTATGCCTCGCTAGATTGTAGGATCCGAGTTGTCAAATTCCAGTTTCCGAATGAACCGGTCCTAGAGTGCAGGGGAAATTTCTGTTGCACCCAAGGGTAAGTTTTTTTCCTAACTGAGGGCTAGAAAGCTAATTTCTAAAGGTTGTATTTATCACCTCATGCGAGTTAATTCTGAGGATATTGAGTCGTCTACTCTTGAGTTAGTTCCAATTTTGAATGAGTTCCTTGAGGTGTTCCTTGAGAATTTACCTAGAGTCCCTCTTGATAGGGAGATTGACTTCAGGATTAATGTTCTTCCAGATAGGTAGCCTATTTCATTTCCCCCATATAGGATGGCCCTCGCAGAGTTGAAGGAGTTGAAGGATTTGTTAGAGAAGGGTTTTATTAGACCAAGTGTTTCTCCTTGGGGTGCTCCCGTTCTGTTTGTATGAAAGATGGATGAGTCTCTCATGATGTGCATAGATTATAGGCAACTGAACTAGGTCACGATCAAGAATAAATATCCTCTCCCCAATATAGATAATATATTTGACCAACTTTAGGGCGCCTCATGCTTTTCAAAGATAGAATTCAGATCAGGTTAGCACCAGTTGAAAGTGAGAGAATGTGACATTCCAAAGACACTCTTCAGGACTAGATATGGCCACTTTGAGTTCTTAGTCATGTCCTTTGGGTTGACGAACGCACCTGCGGCTTTCATGGATTTGATTAATAGGGTGTTCAGACCCTACATTGACATGTTTGTAATCGTGTTCATTGATGATATTTTTATGTATTCAAAGGATGAGGAGGAGAATTCCAAACACCTTAGAATTGTCCTTCAGACTCTTAAGGACCATGAGGTTCGGAGATTCTGATTTCAGTCATTGGTGAGCCCTCATTACTATCTAGAAGAGCACTTTTTCCTTTACTTGTTATTTTATTTATTGAGCTGGGTAGTCATGGCTTATCAAGGTACCCTCTTAGACTGTCTAGTTGGGTTAGAGGCTTCATAGACATGAGTTGAGGTTTGATGTTGAGGTCTTTTCCCCTTTTGAGTTGAGGTAGCACTTATATTTGCTTACTATTGATGTTGAGACTGAGTGTTGGCCATTGGCCTTCCGCATTGATGTAGACTAATTGATGTAGCTCACTTCTTTTATCTTGTTATTTAGCTATGCTTGATGTTGAGTGATTGTCTTGAGATCGAGTGGTTCGCTTGGAGACTAGCAATAGTCTCTGGGTGTTAATCACGCCTAGAGTACCATCCCGGGGCGTGAAATAGAAACAGCCCAGAACTACATTGCCAGCGTAGGATAGTCATGTAGTTAACTCTGGCGGCTCATGTCCCAATAGATTGACATTCTCTTTGGATCCGATAGAGAGGGAGAGGTTGATGTCCTTTACCTTGGCAAGTTTAGGACGGGCCTGGCAACAATGTTTGCTTCGTTGTGCAACACTGAATTCATGGTGATGGAGAGCTATGTTGGTTAGAGATACTTCCAAGCAACATGTGATTGAGCATATCATGATTTTCAAATTGAGTTGCATAAAACATTAAGTCTAATTTTAAAGCATGATTCAAAAATCTTAAACTTGCATCATTTATTTGAGTTGAGTTATAAGCCCGTGATTTGAGTCTTGAGTAGAGTTTGTTGATTTGAGTCTGAGACTTATCTATTTTCTTTAGCTATTTTATATACGTGTATATTTCATGTACTGGCGTCCATTTGGGCCTACATCGTTAATGATGTAGACACAGGTGATTAAGGACTTCAGCAGACGCACCACTGAAGTTCATTTTCCTTGTTTCCAGGTTGGTGAGCCCTCCTTTCTTTTCGGAGGAGCCTTTCTTTTATTTTATTAGTTATTTCTATTTTCTCTTAGTTGGATAGACATGGCTTATCATAGTACCATCTAGATGTTTAGATATAGAGGCTTCATGGACTACGAGTAGAGAACTGTTGAATATTGTTCATTTATTTATTTTTTTCAAACTTGGTCAATTGAGGGTGTTAATAAGAGCTTTATTTCTTCATTGATGACTTGTACTTGAGAAATGTTTCTGTTATTGAGTAAGATGTAACGATTACGCTAGGTGATTCTTCAAGTGCCGGTTACATCGAGGGTGCCCGTTCGGGACATGAAAAACTACCCATGTAAAAGATACGTAAAACAATATTTAGATTCCATTTAAGCATTTAAAAATTTCAGGGCTAAACTTTCAACACCTTTTAATTTATATTGTCATATTTTAACGCGTGTAGTTCTTGACGTTTAACACTACACTTTTTCATTTAAAATTTTACATGTGGATTTTATCTATTTCTAATTGGATATCCATTAAATTGTAAATTATTCCAATGTTGAAAGGTAATTTGTTAATGATAATATTACATGTGGTTACTGATATATGTAACTAACTATAAGTCCCAAAATTATTTTTCGTTAACTGAACTATGCGCTAATTTTCCAATAAATACAAATGATCAGAAGGTCAATTATTTGGTGCCGGTTTATAATAACACTCTACATTAATGTTTTACTATTAGGTAATATCCACGTAAAAAATGCACTTTAAACCTTTTTCTTATTACCTATATAAAAAACTAATTAAAATAAAATCTAAATTCCAATATAAGCATTTAACAAACTTGAGGGATAAACATAAATTCCATTTTAAGCATTTTACATACTTGGGGGTTACACATAAATTTCATTTTAAGTATTTAACAAACTTGAGGGTTAAATATTTTCATTTTCAATTTTGAATAAACTTATACACATATTCCAAATCTAACAAGTTGTTATCTGAATTTCCATATAAAACAACTAAAAATTTTAGTATAAGTTTCATAAATACCATACTGTTTATTTATAATTTTTAGTTTTCCTGACTCTTTTAAAAATTATCAAAAATCCCAATTTTTTCTGTGTCATTGATACCTTAATATGAATTTAAATTTGTTACGTTAAATAAGGAAAAAAATCTGACAATTAAAAGGTGATTCCTTAATTTTAACACAATTACTTCTTTCCTTTTCAAATTTTTGTTCCTTTTCAAAATTATTTTCACATAATTATTTCTTTCCTTTTCAAAATTTCCTTTTCATTCTTTGTTCCAAAGTTTTCCCTAAACTGATTGTGTCCATTTGATCAGCGAAAATTTCCAATGGATTCTCAAACAATAAGCAACAATGCCAACACCATCAAGATGGGTCCATTGAAGAGGATTCCCAAGAAGAGATGGAGGTCATCATGAAAATAACTTCAACTTCAAAACCCTAAATCCCAAAATGACATGTAAAAAAGTGGGAAAAGGAAAAGCTCATTACCACTTGCCTTTTGTTGCCGAAAGTTTGATTTTTCAACATAGTTTTTATAATTTCTGCATTGTTGAAATAATATAGAATACCGTTTTCTTTACTTGTTTGTGGGGGGTTCTTTTACATTTTTTTCAGGTATCAAATTTATACTATTTGTTGTTGTGTGTGTCTTTCTATATGAATTTTGTGAATTGATACACAAATTTCATGTTGTTTACATATTGATACATGAAAGCACACCAGGTAAGGGTGGCACCGGGTCCGGTACCTGCACCACCGGACCGGTAATTACTGGGACCGGTAAATCGGGGGCAGTTTTTTTCTGTAACCGGTACCGGCGGTTCCAGAAAAATACCCCGTTACCTTACCGGTCCGATACCAACCGGTACGGGACCGGGCCGGACTTGTAATCTGGAAATTAAAAAAAATTAATTATTAGTATATTACAAATTTACAATTTGAAGTGTCATTTTTATTATATGTTAAATTAATATTAATATTTAAAAATTTAAATTGAAGTTTAAAATGTTAAAGGTTAAATTAAAATTTAAAAATAGTATTATTATTCATTATATAAATTTTTTAAAATTTAAAATGAAGTTTGAATTTAAAGTTGTCAATTGTCATAAATTTAAGTATAAAAATTTAAATCTATATTCTATAAGCAGTTCTACTTATATATAAAACATTTAAAGTGTAAAATCAAACTTTTTTAACTTTCTAGTTTCTACTATAAAAGTTTAAATTTCTAATTTTCTAAATATAAAATTATAAAGTTTAATTTTTAAGGATTAAATTTTGAATGTTTCTTTTTATATTTTAAACTTTAAAGTTAATAAAGATTTGAGAAATAAGGGAACAAATATATTTAAAAAAAAGTCAAAACTTAAATTAAAATTAAGCTAAGATAATAACATTAAAAAAATGAAATAAGGCGAATAGCCTATAATTTTATTATGTTATTTTAAAATTTAAGTTGTACAATGTAGTGATGTAAGATATTAGAGATCAACCTAATTTACGCAGCCACCTTCTAGGAAGGGTTCTGTTTCAATTAGGTCTTATTTATTGTAAATTTCTAATACAATAAAATTTAATCACTAATATCTTAAACTACTTTGAAATTCTTGCCTAAGAGTTTCTAACATTTCAAGTGTGGCATTTTCTGGAATCGGCTCTTGAGCTTGTTCCTCCAGAAAATCCATGCCGTCTTCGCTTGATTCCGATAAAATATTATTAATATCGGCTTCAAACTGGGAAGGCAATGTCGGACACCCTAATTCCTGCGCTCTGCATTTATCCAATATCGAAATAAGACTGAAGCTTCCAAGTTATCGGCTGCTAGTGAATGCCTATGGTCTCCAAATTGGAATCTAGCAGCACTAAAAACCCCTTCCGAAGCCACTGACGAAGCTTGAATTGCGAGGACATCACGAACCACCCGCTAAAATCTTGGAAACGTTTTTCCACAATTATTCCACCACGCCAAAAGCTATTGCTTCCCCTCTGTATCCTTGATGCTTTCTAGTGCCTGGTTAAGATATTCATCAAAATCATTGTTTTCGTTAGCGGTTAATCCAAGCTGAAATTCTAACATGGAGTTGATATCATCATCGTATTTAGGCCTAATAGGTTGTGGTTGGTATTGTACATTTTCTACTAAATAATACTGTTCTAAATCATACAGTTTTCTAACTTCTGATCTAATGTTACTTTTAACTACGTCTAAATTATGTGATTGATTTTCTTCATCGTATTCGATTTCTAAGTTTGTATATCTACTATCTACCATTCTAGATACACTAAATTCTTTATAAGCAGGATTAAATAAATAAGTAGTTAAATAAATCTGAGGGATTGGGAAAAAGTATTTCCTAAATTTTTCTATCATTTTTTTAACAGGTTCTCTAAATTTTGGATTATTTTTAAGCAAAGAAAATTTAGTACAAATAGCACAAATATTGGGCAACACAGAACAAATCGTAGGATAATAAAGACTAGATATTTGTTTAATTGCTAAATAAAAAACTTTTAAAAATTCAATTAAATCCTTGATATCAATCTAGTCATTTTCATCTAGTCGGTAGGTCATATCTGCATTATGTGCATTCCAAACCATTATAACCTGTCTCCTATATTCGTAAGCAACTTTTAACATTTCGTACAATGAATTCCACCTAGTAGCTACGGTTCTAGGAATTTTTCGAACAGGCAAACTACATCCAATGCAATGACTTTCAAATTCTTTATGCCTAGCCTTTACTTGACATTTAAAAATAAAGTGGCATGCTAGTTCTACTTTATTACAACCGTTTTCAAATAATGAAACACCATCTCTAACAATTAAATTGTAAATATGAGCAGCACATTTAATATGGAAACCATCTTCATAAATCAGGCTAAGAACAGGTCTTAAAAAATTTATAGCACGTTTATTACTAGAAGCGTTATCTAAAGTTACACTAATTGTTTTTCTAGTTGTACCAAAAAATTGTAAAACATCAAGAATAGTTTGCGCAATATAAGAACCTGTTTTGCGCATTTCACAACTTTTATATCCTAAAATTCTTTTCTGCATATTCCAGTTTACATCTATCCAGTGGGTGGTAATTGTAAAGTAATCATTACCGGTTATACTACGTCCCATATCAGAAGTAATTGCTATCCTACAATTATTATAAGCAAATAAATAACTAAGATACTGTACATGTCGTGCCTTAAAATTAACAAGAACTTTTTTTATTGTATTTTTAGAAAAACCATTAAAAGACGGGTTATGAACAATTTGAATATAATGGACAAAATTTAGCAAAACTAAAAGGCAAACCAGTAACAACAATCATTTTAGCAACGTCGTCTAAGTCACATTCTCTATTATAAGGCCTATGTGTACTAGGATAAGAAATATTACTAGGGTTTAATTACGATTGCACCATATTTGAACCTCCCACCGATTCATCGGGAATGGGAGTTCCATATTTTTTGGTGTCCGCAACGGCTTGGGCATGCAAAAATTTCAATTTACAGCAATGTATTAAGTGATTTTTCAAATTACCCGTCCTGCCCCCCTTTCCCGAAGTTTTATGGTTTAAAACATGCTTACATTTGATACAAATCGCTTTTGTTTTATCTTCATTTTGAGTTAAAAATTGCCAAACAACAGATTTTTTAGCGTGTTCCGTCTTAGGCCTATTAGATGACAAAGGTTGTATGGGGGGGGGGGGGGGACGGGAGCGGGAGGGGGGGAGTAGTAGCAGTATATGGGGGTTGAGTTTCATCGCCATCAAAAATATTTTCGTCTTCATTAATTTCAAAATCATCTTCCGGTAAATCTTCGTTAAAGCCAAATTTATGTTCAAGAAATTCGTAGTCTAATTCCGTATTAGAGTCAATATTAAAACATGCGTCGTCTACGTGAGTAAAATCTTTGGTATTAAATCTAAGTGGTGGTTGTCTTGTAGATTTAGACGAACTACCACTGAATCTTTTACCGGTTATAGCTTTCTTTATTCTACCAAAAAAAGTATTTTTTCCCTTTCCTTTTCCACCAGAATCCATGTTAAATTTAATTAAACAAATAACGATTATATTAAAAAATGTAAGTTATGAAATATGAACTTATAATTTATGAATATAAAAAGATTAATTCAAGTAGACAAGTAATCAAATAACTAATTAGAAGAACAAATAAGTAGGAACGAAGGTACCAAAGTCTGTGTAAAAACAGACGTAGAAGCCGAAATTAATGAAAGCTGAAGCTTGAATATGCTCCAAATTGATCCACCAAAATTTGCTACAAATTGCAATTATGAATTAACACACCAAACTAAATAATATTTTTAAATAATAATTGAGAGAGTAAATAATTAATATATAATATATTTGAGAGTAGTATGTAATATAATTATAAATTTGTAATAGTAAGTGGAGAGAATTTGATTGAGAGAATTGGATTGAGAGAATTGAAGTGAAAAATTATGAAAGATTTAGGGGTATTTATAGTTGAGAAATTATTGAATTTTGGAAGAAAATAAGAAAAATTAAAACGGTAAAAAACGGCTACAAAACGGTCCAAAAGAAATTGTTACCGTTGGTGGGCCCCACCCCAACGGTAACAAAATAAAAAAAATTTAAACCAGTATTACCGGTCTGGTACTGGACTGGAACTGGTAAAAAACCCCGGTCCCTTCCCGGTACCCCTAACGGTACCCCCCTAACCGGTACGAACCGGTAGAGTACCGGGACCGAATTGGACCGGCACTTAACCGGTACAGGAATCGGATCGGAACCGGTAGGTACCGGTTCCGTGCCAGTTTTAACACCAGGTATTTGTGAAAATGCAGTTGGAGGATTCCAAATCTGAAAAATCATAATTCAAGTATCAAATATACTTTTCACGTACATTAAGTCAAGTATCAAGTATCTAAAACATAAATTATCTAAAATGTTGTCCTAGAATCAAATAGACGATTTCAAGTATCAAAACCTTAAATTAAGTGCATAAATTCAAGTATCCAAAATAAAAAAAACGACTAGGTCAAAAAAACGACTGCATAATCCTAATATTGTGTATCAATACCAAAAAAGGCCTAGAAAAAACATACCAATCATTGTTTAGTTTGAATTTGCAAAATATTTTGACTTGATTTTGAATTTCTTCAACATTAACATTTGATGCGTGAATTTATTCTTCCAAAAACAACTACCTATTTTTATTTAATGAATTAGATACTTGTTAATTATGACGTTTATACTTAATTTAGATACCTGAATAGTTATTTTATTTGATATATCAAAGTAACGATTAGGTGAAAAAACTACTGCATAATCCTAGTGTTGTGTATCACTACCAAAAATGCCCAAAAAACACGTGTCAATCAAATTTTATTTGGTTTAGCAAAAGAGATAATCATGAAAAGACTTCTTCCTTTTTCAATTTCTTCCTTTTGTTTAGTTTGAAAATAATGATAAAAAATTTGAAATTTGAAATTTGAAATTAATCATGAAAAGATTGATTACACAACTAAAAAATAGGAAGATTATGTAGATATTGATTAGAATACTTAAAATTAGAAGATAATTTAGGATAAATTAAGGAGAGAAAAATAATAGTTTAGGTATCTACAAGTTAAAGAGAGAGAGTAAACATACGGCATTTTTTTAATTTTTTATGATGGTAGGTATTATTAGAAAATATGGTAAAATATATTGTGTAGTTCTGTAATTTTCCCAAAACTATATAGGGCTTTGTCTGTATATTTATTTCACATCATTCCATTTTCTCGTGCCTTCCGTCATACTCTCCACAAAGCTTCAATTTTCTATCCTTTCCGTTCTTCGTCAGGTTCTTCTTCTTCTTATTGTTCTTCTCTTTTTTTTCCATATAATTTCTCTAGTTGTTTTTCTTATCATTTACTCTAAAGCTAAACACATCCAGTTCAACTATACTTTTAGTTTTGTTTTTTGTAGTTTGTATGTCCTTCGATAATCTCAAATCCCTTGTGTTTGTTGTTTATGTTTTTATGGTTTTGTGAACAGTGATAACAATGGCAAAAGAAGGAGAAAATTTTGACCTCAAATTTCTTGGTAAATAATTAGCTTTTCTCTACTTTTTTTTTTTTAAATTTGGTTTTGGTTTGTTCGTAGTTTTTGGGATTATACAGCAGGGGCAGAGTCAGATAGCGACAAGGGTTTTATATGAACCTTATTTGATGAAAAATTGTGTTAAAATTATTTTTTTATGTATATGAAAGATGATAAAATATTTATATTGTTTATATATGATTAAATTATTTTATGTATATAGATTAAATATTTTACTTCTTTGCTGGAAAATTACAATGTTTATCTATATGGTTGACAAAGAAATTATATTTTTTATATATAAATAAAATTATTTTATGTATATATAACAGATGTTGAACCCTCTTCATAATATGCATATTTTCATTACCTAGGTGATTTGGGCAAACTCTGTGAAGAAAAAACACCTGATCTTTTGGAACTGAGAGTTGAGCAAGGTTACCTTTCACTCCTGATCCTCTTTTACAATTTACAGCTTGTACAAAAAAGATAATTTACTTCTCACATACTTTCTAATGGAAAATTTTGAGGCCAATTGTTATGATTTTCTTCCATTTCTAACTTTTTAAGCTATACACATTCATTTTCGTCGTGTTCCTTTAATTTGCCTTTAGAATTGTTAAATACTTCTCTATCAAATCCCAATCACAAATTGAGCTGCCTTTTTTTGGGGGGGGTGCTATTATCATGACTTGCCGCTTGATCATCTTAAAAGGGAGAAGAATCTAGAGTTATGGAGAGTATTATAGAAGACTCTATAACATTGTAGAGAAATCTTGAGAGCCTTAGAATACTCTAAATATGTAGAGAATAATAGAAGCGGGACTAACTTATAAATATAGAAGGACTTGTAAGTAAATATTTTTTTGACTTTATTCCCTTGCGAGTAGTATACATAGGAAGAGACAGTTATTTTTACAACCATCAAGAAAAGTTCGAGTAATCTTCCAAGTAATATACAAGTCTTCATAAAAGCTCTCTTGTGTCTTTCTTTAATGTAGCATTCCTTTAACGATCTAATTTTAAAAGGCTTACTTGAGTTTATAAGATCGTGAAAGACTCACGAATAAGTTGTCGAGTGCTGCACAAAAATCATAGTTGAAGTCTATGTCCGTGACTTAATGGTATCAAAGCAAGGTTGGTACTAAGGGAAATGGCAAGCATGGGAGACATCAACTCTACCAACGCCAGGTTGGATGTGGGAAAGAAGCACCGTAGGGGAAAGAGAACTCTAAGAAGAATGAGGAGATGTTATTAGAACCTACACCTCGCAACTCCCTAACATCTTACTGACCTTCGACCACTGAGATGAGTGATAATGAACAAGATGAGTAGCCTATGGACGTCACACCTAGTATAGAGTGGATCGCGAGGATGGATACCACTAGGCTGGCTATGGAGATAGTAAGCTAGCACTTGAACAAGTTAGACGGCAAGTTCAAGACTTTGGAGGACTTCACCCTCAGGGAAAACGGCAACATCTGTAAGGAATTAGATGGGCGTAAAGCTGCAGAATACAAGACAAACGAGACTATCACTTCCTTGAAGTGTTGGCTCATGGATGCACTAAGCACGATTGAGACCATGACTGCTGAAATTAAAGAACATAAAAAAGATAATTAGGATGGAAGATGTGCGGCGTCCAGTGGGGATAGTGCGGGTGGGATTAAGGCTCCTAAGCTACCTATGTTCAAAGGCACTCATGATGTGCATGACGGAAAAACTTCCTTTGATACATAGAGAACTGCTTCAAGTATAACAAAGTGAAGAAAGATGACACAAGAATCAATACGACTTTGCTATTCCTCATAGAGATGTCTATGCCATGGTGGAAGTGAAGAAATCGTAGATAGGGAAGAAACTATGCAGAATCAATTCATGGGAACAGTTTTGAGCCGAGTTCAAGAAGGCCTTCTTTCTTCATAATGTCATCTAGAGGCAAAGTACAAGTGAAAGTGAGTTGAAGTAGACGGGAAGCATAAGAGAATACGTAAAGGAGTTTACTACCCTCACGCTTCAGATTCGTAATCTCACGAATGAAGACATGTTATTCCACTTCATTGATGGGCTATGACATTGAACCAAGATGGAACTAGAACATCGCCAAGATAGCACCATCAATGAACCCATCACATAAGCTGAATCCATAACGGACTTTAGGTATGACAAGCATGGCAAAAATAAAGGAAAAGAAACAAGGAGTAGTCATGCTAAAGATGGAGGAGACTGTGGTAGGCATAAGGAACAACTTCCACTCCCTAAGAGTTATGATAAGTCCGATGGCAAGAAGTTTGAATGTCAGGGCTGCACCTAGAAGAAGAAGCAGCCCATGATGGAAAGAAACCACTACATATGTGGGGGTCCTCACAGCTATGCAAGGTATCCTGAAAGTATAATTTTACTTCTCAGATACATTCTAGTGGAAAATTTGAAGCCGATATTGTTAAGATTTTCTTCCATTTCTAACTTGTGTTGTGTTTTTGTTTTTTGAAATGGAAAAAAGTTGGATATTCCTTATTTTATTTGGGGGGGGGGGGGGAGGGGGGGGGAGGGAGGGAGGGGGTGTGAGGGCGGACAGGGGATGGGGGGGGTGGGTGGATTATTTACCAGTAGATATAGTGTCTAGTGGTCTTTTATTTAAAAAACAAAAAACTCAACACAGATAAGAACAAAAAAGGGGAGCTAGACCTTGCCTTACCAATTAATGAGGTAACGAACCTTTTCTAACTAACAAGCATGAAGAAAATAAGAGCTTAGACAAACTAGGTATTTTTATGATCACCAAAGAGTTTGTAATATACTCTATGATGATATTATAAATGAGGATACTTAAATAATACAAAAATTAACAACCAAAAAGAAAGTAGAGTTACTGACCTCAAACTTTCTTTTACAAATGCATGAATTAAAAAAGATAGATTGCGCATCTAAAGTAACATGAAGTTTTTGCCACTTGTCTGCTACTTTAAATTTGTCCAACAATACTTGATATTTCATAACTTCTTCATGGATTTATTGAATTTTATTGAAGCTAACTGTTATATGATTTTATTTTGCCAGTTACATTGATAGGTACCTTGAACAAACTCATTTGTCCTTTAACTATCCCAACTATATTTCCTGGTAGTTTCTGAGTAATTAGGGTGTTATGCAGAAGCATATAATTAAAAAGTTTTCAATGATAAGTTATATGACAAAGAAAACTGTATTAAAAGGCATGATATGATTATATAATTTCGTAAATTGGCCTAATATGATAAATTAATATATAAAAATAAAATATAAAACTATGGAGAGGATAAATCTTTACTTAAACAAACTCTTTAACATTTACATTGTCAATGCTATTGTGTTATGATATGAGAAGAGGGATCTCCAATTAATAGAATTTAATACTTTTCCTCTAAAGAAAGGATCACCAAATATGGAAGAGGGTTATATTTTTCTTTCAAAAAAAGTAAAAACAATTATTTTAATGCTTCAACTTTCCTTTGAGTTAAAAGTAAAGCTAAAATGGTAAGAAATCCAGGACAAAATCCTAACAAATCTCTCTTTTTTGCTGAATTTTCTTGACAAAATTTGACCAGTCTTCTTCACATATGGTATAATCTCCGTTCACATAATATTCATTATTGTTGCTTACCATGGTTAAAATTAATATTTATATGAATTAAAAATAATTTTGAAATATTTTATTTTGTTTTAAAAATGCAGCAACATAATATTGAAAATTTTGATTTAAACTTCTTCTCCACGTGTATTTGGAGAAAAATCATCATAATCATCAAATCACTGCAAGTTGATTTGATATAACCTTGATTTTTCCTTCACCCTTGATGAATCATTGGACCATGTGCTTTGATACAACTTCTAGGATTTGAAATAATCATGGCATCATGAGGAAGATAATAATTGCAAATCATAGAGGTAAGAAAAACATCCTAAAAAATATATTATTAATATAGTTTGGTCAGGTGACCTACATACTAAAAAAATATATATTTAAAAGACATTAAAACTATTGGGAGAATAATTCATCCTAAATAGAGCTCTTTAGATGACTAAATTGTGAATTGCAATCTTTTTATGATAAGAGAAAAGACATTTTTAATTTATAGAGTTCCAAACATTTTTCTCTAAGGAAAGAATAGCCACATTTAAAGCGAATTGCATTTTTCTTTCGGGAAAAGTAAAAGAAATAAAGGTAATTCTTTGATTTTTCATAAGAAAAAAGTAAAACTCAAATATGATAAGAAAATCAGGCCAAAACCCTAACATTGCCTTCCATGTGATTTCTTTTTTCTTTTGTTGCTTCTGCTCCTTTGTTGCCTAGATGAGATATACCCTTCACTAGCTACTTTATAAAGCACATGACCCTTCACTATTATCTTCCTCATCTTGGTCAAAAATACACTTCGATGCACTTAGGGGTAGCTAAGTCAACCTTGCCGACCTCAGTTGGTGATGCGCCGGGCGGTCTTCTTGGTCGCGTATTGCCTCTTCGAAATTGAATTTTCTTGGTGCTTGATTGTAACTTTCAACGAGGTCCTTTTAGCTCATCAAACTGAATCAGCGATGCGCCGATTGTTGTCGCTCCTTGCTGAGTTGACACTTCATCTTTTATAGTTGGTTGCCAGGCATCTGTAACTTTCATCGAGCTCGATAGAGCTTGCATAGCGTGTTTGGTGATACATCGAATTGATTTTTCATCGCCCACCTGACCTTGTTGTAGGGCTGGAGTTTCGGATCATTTAGGCGAGCTGAGGTCTCACTTGGTGAATCGACGAGTGAGTAGGCGTGTTCCTCAACTTTGCCTTTTTATCCTTTTTTGGAGCATTTTGACTCCTTCTTCCCTCATTTGTCCATGATCCATCCTTTATTGTTATGAACTGCATTGGGTCGTTCGTGCATCTTCTCTTTCGCATGCCCAAACTATCTTGGACTCCTTTTTCTCATCTCGTCCTCCACCGTGGTAACCTCTACCTTATTTCGAAGATCTTCATTTTTAATCTTATCTTTCTTAGTATGCCTACACGTCCACCACATTATTCTTGGAGGTGTAAAATATATTTGAAGGTTTTATTGAGCTGTAGTTATCAATTTTTTTCCCGACTCATATACCTTCTATAACATACCTTATTCATCCAAAACATATTCTTATTTTCTTCCTTAATTATCTGCTTTGGTAATGGAAAAGAGGACTAGTTAGCATGGGTAAGAAAGAAATTGAAATGGAGTTCATTGAATCAAAGGAAGAGGATGCTGCTTCTTTCTTTCAAAGGAAAATAAAACCTTGTTGAAGAAAGCGACTGAGCTTTCAATTCTGACCAGAGAAGTTGTTTGTATTCTACTCTTTTCAATAAGAGGAAAGAATGTTCATACGGCTTTATAATAAATAGAAAACAGTTGATAGATATCTTGAATTGAAATCAGACTATTGTCAA
Organism: Solanum rostratum; assembly: GCA_029948455.1. Classification (NCBI taxonomy): domain Eukaryota; kingdom Viridiplantae; phylum Streptophyta; class Magnoliopsida; order Solanales; family Solanaceae; genus Solanum; species Solanum rostratum. The sequence continues at coordinate 56,952,135 of CM057051.1, forward strand.
CGTGTTCATGCTAATGTGAACAAATCAAATGTCTCTGACCCATCTGATGGTCATTTATCTCTTGCTGTTTGTACATAAATCACTATCTGACTCACAATTCAATTCTAATTTTCGTTCTAAGAATATTTTGATTTATATTCAGAACTTCCGGAAAATGCAACATGTCTGATGGATTGTGAAGCTGCTATTATTTTGAAAGGAATCCAAGAGAAAATGGTGGTACTTTCTGATTATCCAGCTGTAAAACTACCTGTGTAAGGGATTGCTTTTTTGACTTTCTAGATTTTCTTGTCACAAATATATCTATTTTTCTTGTCCCTGTTGCTACCGTTTTGTGATGTGAGTTAAGCAGTCTAGGGTTTGACTTTGTTTAGTACCAGTTCATTTGACAGGGGATTGGCATATGCTCAAAGGAATAAGCTTTATGATAATCCCAAGGCTGTTAAACAAATACTCGAGTATCCTTGAGATATTTTGTATTAAAAGCAAAAAAAGATCTCCTTTTATTCCTTGTTAAAATTGTCTCTTGAAAATTTTCTAGTGCTTGTTTTCAAATAACTCTAATCAGGCCTCTAAAACAGCATGGCGTTTCAGATGGAGAGGTATTGAACATTCTGATCCGTTAATAATTTGATTTTTTATATGTGATGAGAGGCAATGTTTTCATATTTCATTGTCGTGTGGATGCAGCTCTGCATGATTGCCAATTTTCGTTGGGAATCTGTTGATGAAGTGTTTTCTCTTGTTCCCTCATTTAAGGTAAGGACTCAACTGTTATGGACATTGATTTTGTTCTAATGACATTTCAGGAGTCTATCCTCCCAACTTGATAGATACATTTGGGTTTTGGGGCTGCTATTAGTTGAATTTTACATTTGATTAGACAGGACAATAAAAGCTATAATTAATTTCTTAAAGAACCTTCTATATATGTTTGTACTAACAAAAGCTGGGTGGAAACTAGGTTTATTTCTTAAATTGTTTCCTTCGACAATGTAGATGGTGTATGCTCATTGTAAGCTCAAAGAAATTGTGTGGAAAGCAACCCCCCTAGAACTTAGAGTCATTGTACCAAAACATTATCAACAGTCTAGAGAAAGCGGATGAAATCCCCAAAACACTAAAATAAAACATTGTTTTAAAATGTCTTATTCTGGAAGAAGTGGACTAAAAATCTAGATGAATCTATGATAACCTGAAAGAGATGGCTCAAACTTTAATTCCTCAATCAACAATATCCAAGTTGAGATCTATCAATAGCCACCTGGAGATACCCTATACTCAATAAAGAAAAAGCAAGTGCAATATCGGTATGAATAACAATAGTATACTTGTAATATCACACGACTATTCCAATAAGTGTAAATACATATAAGTAACCACAACATAGTAAAATCCATGCATACATGGGAATGCATTATCAAACTACAATTATCCATCTCCAGCATGTAGTTTAACCATATCTATCTCAATGCAACAGTCTAGATGGTTGATGCCATTCAAACATACCCCAAAACCATTAAGGGGTATAGAGGTCAGCATAAGTACACCCAACAAAAGTTGGGGTCGGATCCCGCAGAGAACGATTTATGACTCACAAATGGGTGAAAAAGTAAATATTTGGGTCTCATACGTTGAATGAATACATTAATTAGACATGGGTATGCTACATTCTACTAACTACAATCTCTAATCAAATGAAAGTGGTGTTTCATATGAACCCCGTGAGGTCTCATATGCCAAATCACACCAGGAACTCATTGGGACCTATGCAATTAAGTAGGCAACCTTCCAAACCTTAGTCGATTGAACCCTAGCTAGACATTAAACCATACCCACATCATTCATACTATCATGTTCATTACCCACTTCAAATATTCAAGGATACCTGCTATAATTAAAGATCTAAATATAAACCCTAAGTTTGCAGCCTCAAAACTTCAATTGAACATGACAATAACACATGAAACCACATCAATTAATAAAAATACATTCAAATTAATAAAGACCCATACATAAATTCAAGGACCCAAGTAATTACACCCCCTCCCCCCCCCCCCCCCCCTCAACATGAGCATTTTTCTCCTTGCATGTCTAAAAAAAAAATTGAATTTCCAAATGCATTATCCATGACAATAGGTCTGGAATTGACAAAACAATCTTCTCCTGCTCAAATCTTTACTTCCCAAGACAAATGCAAAACCCTTTCTTCAAGCAACAACTAATTTCCTGACAAATGTATTTCTCTCTCTAGAAATGTGTCCAGTGTAGTACTTAGGATCTCAATGTGTATTCCAAAAGGCCCTTGCATTTTCCTTTTATACTCAAAACAAAAATAACCTCAATTTGTGCACGAGCAACCATTTATCAATCAAGATCAGCCGTCACCGAACACATTCTGTGATCCGCCGAATGTGCACTTGATCGCCTTTTAAAATCGCTCCTAGAAGTCTTGACTCTATAACTTTCGGCAACAGAACTATGCGTCACTGAATGTTTTTGGTGATCCATGGAAGTTGCATCTTCATTGCCTTCTTTTGCTGAATACTTGGAGTTGGACACTGCAACAAAAGGCTGTCAATCTCTTCATTCGGCTATCAGCCAAATTGTTCGGTGACGACCGACTTCTATCGCCATTTTGGCAATTTTTCTCCTTTTGCCCTGTTTTGCTATGATTTTTCCTTCCTTGCATTTTCTTCCTCATTTTTAGCATCAAACACACAAATCATTAATATAATTAAGGAAAAAGAATACATTGAGGGCAACATCTTATGCAATTTCATCCCTACATGAGTCTAACATGCAGACTCATCAACACCCCCAAGTTGAACTTTGCTTACCCTCAAGCAAGTCAAATATCAATCAATCCAAAGTACAATGCTTGCAAATAAGGCCATAAAGAGTAGCATATGCATTCCTCCCTTTGTTGTCAATTCTCAAAACTTCTATAACCCACTTACGTGACTTTGAAGCGTCACGAGATGACTAAGGAGTTCTCAAGATAAAGCTATGCTTTCAATTTTCAATGTAGTTGCTAACCAATGCCCAAAAACATCACCACCTACCCTCACATCAAAGAAGACCTTATTCACAAAAAATCATGATATTAACTTCAAGGATCTAGCAACACTCACACTCCCAAAAGAGAAAGGATATGCAAGATTTTACCCATAGGCTTGCCCTTATTCTCAATCAATGTTCACTCAATTTCATCGGGACTAGAGTCACAAACGACTTTCTAGGGTTGTAATGTAGGCTATTGGACGGGTAGGATAGCATTTAGGCACAAGTGACTAATCCCTCCTTGGACTCTACACTCAACTTGCATGATTATGTCCTCCTTGAATTCTACACACAACTTGCATGATTATTTTATTCCTTGTTCACTCTCTTTTTTTCTATGACACCATTTTGCATTGAATCTCAACCGTTGGTGTCCCACGTGTGAAGTTTTCTCGAAAACTTTTGGAGGGTACTATTTTGAGCCAAATTCTTCTATTCTTTCTTTTTTCCAGCACATTTCTTCTTTTCTTTTTCATCATGCATGAACTCCTCCATTTCATTCTTATTTCTTTCCTCAAACTTTTGAATGGGAGATACCCCTCTCTTACCACACCCCAACTTTGGCCTTTGGCCAAAACTTTCCTAAATTCAAGCTCAAGGAGGGAATGGTATTCAACAAAAAGGGATGCATTTTCAATCGAAGGTCAAGGATAACAAGGCTTCCAACAAAAAGGATTAAAAGTAAATGAGGCTCAACTCCCAAGGACACCTCATCTGTCTCCGGGGAAGATGGAATAAAATCTCCTTCAATCCCCACACCTGAAAGGACAACCATAGCAGCCACTAGGAGCATATCTATTGAACCCCAAAGTGATGTGATATCAATGGACTTTAATGCCACCACCTACTTCTTCAACTCAGTAACAACAGCCTTCACGGTGATCAAGTCCACCACTCACACCACCCTTATCCTCTAAAGTAGTCACCCTATCTGACAGGAAACAATCCTTGCCCCGTGGTCCTCCACACTCACAACTAACAAATTTAGCCTCAAGCTCTACTCCTTTATCATCACTCTCTTCTTCATTCCCTCATCAAATAACAAGACCAACATTGCTGCGATGGCTCTCTCATCAATGTAGACAGGGAGGATTTGACCCGCGTGGCCCTAGTATCAACCAATTTGGCTAAAATTCTAAGGCCTAGGAATCAAATTATAATTTAGGAAAATAAATAACTTACCTTTGATGAAGAAATAGGTAAAAAAAAAATGGAAAAGAGTAAGCCCAGCACATATCTAGTTGCTCAAAAATGACGTAGCTGAAAAAATGGTTCTAGGGCTTTTTTTTACTTAAATCTGTGTTTGCCCCGCCATAGAGACCCTCAAACCACCATGTTGGCCACACCATAACGTGAATGATCCTGCAATAATGGGTTGAACAGATACAGAAACTCGCAACTCATGTCCTACACCCCCCAGTTTGCAACATACCCTCAAACCTTGACGTTGTAAAATCAACTCTTCATACCAAGATCGGCTAGAGAGTTTTACCACCAAAATTTGATCCTAGAAACCTGTACAGGTTCTTTATTTGACGCGCCCCCAACTATGTCCTATTAACCCTTCGCCCGCTCGCCACCAGTGGAGGCAAGCTAGCCCCCTATGTTGGAAAATTGGGGTTGTATTGGGTATCAACTCAAATAATCAAACTCATAATTCAGATCCAAATCCATTACTGGATTACCCCAGACCTCACTTGACTCAAAATTCATTCGAGTTTGGCTTAGGATCAAAATTTCCATGTTACTGCTCAGGAGTTTCCTAGCCCAAATTCTTAAGTTACTAGGAATTTTTGGCAAAATTCCTAGGTTACTTCTCAGGAATATTTGGCCAAATTCCTTTTTCATTGGTCTATCCATGATGACGGGCATAGATCATTACATAAGATAACATAAAGAGGAAAAGGAATCATTGCTTTTGGTTTCAAGTATGTTTCTGCTGTCAAGCTTTTGTAGAATGATCGTGTCATTTGTTTCACATCCAATTCTTAGGTGTCCAACAAAATTAACTTCTATCTCTTTCGAGGTTCTTGAAAAGTACTGTATGAATGTAGTGCTCTGTGCATACCATTTTATTTAATTTGTGCACTTAGCAGTGTGTTAAAATTGTCTGACATTGACATCGTTTTAAAAATTTGCAGACTAAACAGATCGAGCTGAGAGTTCCCCTCGAGAATGTCTTGGCTGAGCTGGCCAAACACAGAAGGGAAACATAAATGGCTCAAGAAAAGCATTCTATGGTAATGTCATCATTCTAGTTTTGATCTTATGTTGCGCAAATAAGAATTTCAATTGCCAGAAGATAATTTTCTTCCCAAGGCAGTTGACTTACTGCAGTCATTTATGCTAAATGCAGGTGTTTGTCTAGAGGGTTTTGCATCTGTTACTAAAGGACATATCCCAATAGTTGCATCCAGCAACTCATTTTACTTTTCTTCTGCTATCTTTCTTCTACTTTAGTTATTACCTAGGTTTTTCATTGCCCGCTAAAGTGGATTTAGGATTTGATGTTTGTTGGTTCCTATTATGATCTCAAATTAACATATACTGGTTGTTGAGTTCACAGTCAATTATTAAAGAGTTTTATGATACTGATTGAATATAATTTTGATGAATAAACTCTCATCTGAATTTCAAAGTCGAATATTATTGCATTCAAACACACATGCAAGGGTACATAGTTGTGCAAGTAATAAAGTGTCTCTTTTCCGGAGTCGGATGTTGAACCCACAGAAACTTGATGATTAACTATTTTATTAAACTATACAAAGTCCAACTTTTTTATTTAAGTGTGCTAGAGTGTAATTGATGTTTGTATACTAAAAGTTCTAAGAATTAAATAATAAGATTAACTTATAATGATTGGGAAGATTTTAGGGCTGCAACGTAACTAAGAATTCAAGCGTTCTATGGATTACAGATGTCTTTCAAATTACTGATTTACAAGATTGATATTATGATTCTGATTTCTCGACTTCTCACTGTGTACCCGAATTTACCATCTAACTACATTCTAGAGCGAGAATAGATAGAATCAAATTCAGTTTTCATCCTATTTTGTAATAAAACACGGTTATAGGTGTATCTCCATCCCAGTGAGAAATTAATTCACATGATATACAATAACAGACCATGCTCCTTGTATTCCACATTCTATCCTTTTATTCCTTTCTCGAGTTCAAGAAAAAAATAATAAATTTATTCTAATGGGGATCAAGCATCAAAATACTAATTCAAGAATACAAGAGTAATTTTGACAATAGGCAACCTCCTCCGTAAAATCAATATTTAACAATCATTCATTGTTGCAAATCCAACAAGAATTCGTAGCTACTCTTAATAATCCCAAAGTCCAAGAACATTGTTTTTCATGATGTAATGTCTACGAAAAGAAGAAGAAAAGAAACCTAAAGGTGAATTCTATTCTCTTACTTATGCGCTAAAAAATAAGATAGTTCCCTAATAAAAGATGCACAATATTCTATTTATAAGATTTGGAAAATAACCCCTTTTTCCTACATCGACTAGAAATTGCAAAATCTTACATTTTTTTCTATAGGGATTTTTAGGGCAGTCCCCCACTTCGTGCCACAAATGGGCCTTTGATGTATGGTCCTCGGGGATGTAGGCAAACCCTGCTTTTGTCTTGCTTAATTATTTTCTTCGGTAATCTTCTATCTTTAATTCATTTTAACTTCAAATTTGTTCATCATCACGTCAATTTGATCCTATCAATAAATTGCACTACTAATAACAATTGATAAAATTCATGCTCAAAATAGACAAATGAAACTACTAAATGTGAGGCAAATAATGACTAAGGATATATATTTTATAGCTGATATCACCACCCCACACTTACACTTCTGCATTTCCTCAAGAAAGCATTCAAGTTCATCTAAAAATATCAAGTTAGGAATGTCACTTTCTTTGGTTGATTCAAACAATTAGACCATACAAAACTTTTAAAACATCAAGTAAACTTCCCGATAATTATGGAAGACATACAATAAAACAAAAAACTTCTAAACTCCTAACCTCCAAGAGGAACTCCAACTTATTAAATTTGGTTTGTTCAACTATATATGCCATCAAAGGAAGCTAATAAAATCACCTATCTATCATGAAACAAGTGCCCTTAATAGAAAAAATTGTTCACCTATAACACCTCCCATGTTTATCGGCTTGGGAAACTAAGAGTTAAGCTTTTTGCTGACAGGATGATGTACAAGCTATTCTACGGTCCGTAGATGCATCCACGAATCGTAGGTGTTCTCGTGGAAAGGGTCCAATGAAAATGGAAAATTGAACGATTTTTGGAAGTTGACTTACAAGTTAGTAGATTAGCATTGAGTTATTGTACAACCCATAAGCAGGTCTCGTAGGTTGAAGCCCTAAGGAACCGAAATTTGTCTATGTCTTGGTCTTCCTACAAAGGGTTCTACGGTCCATATGTTTATCTGTGTGCTGTACTGTATGTTCGTGGATCAGAAGCTTCAATTTCAGTAACTCAACCTTTGTAGCAACCTGACCTATGAGACAAGATACGACCCATAAGTCGTTCCACGGCCCGTAGAAAAGGAGTTTTGTGGACGACTCTGATAGTTTTTAAAGAAGGGTCTTTTTGACTTTTCCGATCCATCTAAGCCCTAAACTACAACATCTTGGCTACCCTAACTATACTAACCGACCTAACCTCTATAAGGTATTATTCCTAAATCATTAAAAGTTTTTTTATTGCAAAAATTTCTCTAAAAGGTTCTCAATAATTCTCTCACTAAGTCAAGGGTTCTATTGAAGCCACTTCTCTGATTGTAATGCTTTGCTTGATTCGGGTCTAACTATGTCCTTTGTGATTCCATATGTAGCTAGTAAATTTGAGATTTCTCCTTAGTATTTACTTGAGCCTTTCTCTATTTCTACTCCTGGTGGTGAGTCTATTATAGCCGAGAGAGTCTATAAAGATTATGTAGTGTCCATATACCATAGAGATACGCTTGACTTTGATGTAATTCTTAGTATGGACTAGCTTCATGCCTGCTATGCCTCTATTGATTGTAGAAATCGGACTGTAAAATTTAAGTTTCCAAATGAGCATATTATAGAGTGGAAGGGAGATTTGGTTGTGCCTAAGGGTAAGTTTATTTCCTACCTTAAGTCCAGAAAGTGAATCTCTAAAGGATGTATCTGTCACCTCGTGTGAGTAAAGTCTGATAATGTCGAACCTCCTACCCTTGAGTCCGTCCCGATTGTGAGTGAGTTTCCAAAAGTATTTCCTAAGGATCTACCTAGAGTCCCTCCTGATAGCGAGAGTGACTTAGGGATTGATGTTCTTCCTGATACCCAATCTATCTTTATTCCACCTTATAGAATGACCCTCTCTGAGTTGAAAGAGTTAAAAGTGCAGTTTAGAGATTTTCTAGAGAAGGGCTTTGTTATGCCAAGTGTCTCTCCTTGGGGTGCCCCTTTCCTATTTGTGAAAAACAAATATGGATCCCTCAGTATGTGTATTGACTATCAACAATTGAACAAGGTAATAGTCAAGAATAAGTATTCCCTCCAAGGGATAGATGACTTTCTTTTACCAACTTCAGGGTGCCACTGTTTTCTCTAAGATAGATTTGAAAACAGGCTATCACCAATTGAAAGTGAGAGGAAGTGACATCCTAAAGACGGCTTTCCGAACCCGATATGGTCACTTCGTTTTTGGTGATATCCTTTAGGTTGACTAATGCACCCACAACCTTTGTGGACTTGATGAACAGAGTATTCATACCGCCCTTGACATGTTTGTGATTGTGTTTAGCAATGATATTATGGAGTATTCTAGAGATGAGGAGGAGCATGCAAATCACCTCAGAATCACTTTACAGGCCTTACAGGATAATGAGTTATATGCAAGATTTTATTTGTGCGAATGTTGGCTCAAGTCTACGGCTTTTCTAGGCCATGTTGTCTCGAGCGATAGTATTAGAGTGGACACTTAAAAGATCAAAGCAGTTAAGAACTTGCCTAGACCAACCTCTCCAACTAACCTAAGATGCTTTTTGGGTTTGGTAGGCTACTACCGCAGATTTGTTAATGGGTTCTCTACCATATCTTCAGCATTGACTCGATTATCTTTGAAGAAGGTCAAGTTTCAATTGTTTGATGAATGTGAGGAGAGTTTCCAAAAGTTGGAAAACAAGGTTGACTACTGCACAAGTTTTGACCTTGCTTGATGAAACAGAGGATTTTGTAATATATTGTGATGCGTCTAGATTCAGATTAGGCTGTATGTTGATGCAGAGGAGAAAAGTGATAGCTTACTCTTCAAAGCTGCTTAAGATTCGTGAGAGGAATTATCTGACTCATGATCTTGTTTAACATATGCACATGATGAACATCTAATATGTCTTATATGTTAAGCATGATTGATTTGATATTTAATGACCTTAAAAGTGAAAGTCTTGCATGATATGAGTTGGAGTCTTTAGTTGCATTGTATTGAGTATTAATCATGAGTTATTGAGCTATAGAGAAATTGAGCTGAGTTGTTTGAGATGAGTCAAAGAGATTAGTTTGAGTTGATTTTCATGAGCACATTGTGGTCTTGGAAGGAGTATTAAGCATCGAGTTGGGTATGAGGAATGTAACACCCAGTAAAATTACCCAAATACCCCTAGAGGAGGGAGATGTGCATAACGTATCTTTTGGTGCTCGTATGGCAAATCCGAGGCCAGATTGTGATCAGTGCAAAAAAATTGAGTGGGGGAAAGGTCTCGGTTGATTTTTAGAATGACTGAGGCAAAAGATAATGTTTCATTCCGAGACGCAAAATGTTGAGGATCCACGACAAAGCCGCACCGCGGAGGGTAACTTATGTTTTTCCATAATTTTTCAATGGGATTGAGAAAAACTCGTTCAAGAAAGTTTTATCAAAAAAATGAATTGTACGCGACTAGTCCGCGTCATGGACTGGGTTAGTTTGTGGCTGGAAAATTTCTAAAAATTCGAGGGGCATTCTGGTCCATTCCTAACACCTTCTAAAAATCATATATGACTAATATATGTTGTTTTCACAAACAAAGCGTTCAAAAAAACCCATCTTACAATCCCCTTCCTAGCAAATAATTGAGATTGAAGAGTCAAGAGGAAGTTCCAAGGGATTTGTGTTGTTAGCAATCATCCCAAGTATGTAAGGCTATCCTAAAGCATGCAATTGTTCTTCCATGTGCCCCCTTTTAGTAAACTAAGTCTATGATTGAAGATGATGAGTTATATGAGAAACTCCTTGAGTATTCTACTGAGATTCTTCTTAATTCATGTATTTTTCTTAAATTGATGATTATCATAAACTTGATTTACTGCATAAGGTGTTTTCATGAATGATTTTACAAAATTCTATGCCTATTTTACTCAAGGATGCAAGAATGAACGTAGGGGATGAGTCTAGAGCCTTGACGATGATGATGCTTGCGATGTTGTGATTGTGGTCCAAATTATTGAGAGTCTTGAGGATGATGTTGATGAGAATAATGTTGATGAGAATGATGTTCATGAGTCTTAAAAGCTTGAAACTAAATTCTAAAAGAATGTTTCAAGCCTATGATGTTGATGAGATGAGTTGATATTGATGATACGAGTTGATGTTGATGAGATGAGTTGATATTGATGATATGATTTGATGTTGATGTATTATGTCCTAATGGATGATGAGAAATCTTAATGATGATGTTTTATGAGCATGTAGAGTTCTTGGAGGAGTATTGAGCACCGAAATGGGTGAGAGTGAGTCTCATTCGAACTCATTAACTACGTTACCCGCGTAGGAGAATATCGAACCGTAATACGGATGTTTCCTTTGTCCTAAAAGAGGATTGATGTTATTTCTTCTGGATCCACTGATGGTGATGTCCTTCACCCCAAGCAGGGTACTAGATGGATGTGGGAACGACATCACTTCGTTGTATCATCACCGGCTCATAGATGATGGTTGTCAGTTAGAGAAACTCCAAGCTAGGTTCCATACCGATAGAACTCTAATGTTGATGTGATGGTATGAGTCTTGATGGATGTTGATGTTCTATTTATCTACCCTTCATCCTTGTCCTAGATGGGCAAGAGTCCTTCGAGTTGAGTCGAGTTCCCCTGAGATGAGTCTGATGTATTAATGATGTATAGATGAGATGTTTATGGGTTATTTGTCTACACCTTATTCTTTCTTTAGATAGACATTTGATATTCTGACAGAGTATGATGTTGAGTTGATGTTATCCGTATATTGTTCTATCTATACTGTTATACTTAGCCATCATAGATATCGTACATTCTACGTACTGACGCCACTCGACGCTGCATCATTTCATAATGTAGATAGAAGAGATAGAGGACTTCAGTAGACGCATCGTTGAGGTTCGGAGATTTAGATTTCAGTCATTGGTTAGTCCTCCTTGCATTCGGAGGAGCCCTTTTTCCTTTCCCTATTATTTTATTTATTGAGCTTGGTAGCCATGGCCAGTTATGGTACCCTCTTAGACTGTCTAGTTTAGTTAGAGGCTTCATAGACATGAGTTGAGGTTTTATGTTGAGGTTTTTTCCCCTTTTGAGTTGAGTTAGCACTTACATTTGCTTACCATAGATGTTGAAACTGAGTGTTGGCCATTGGCCCTCCTCATTAATATAGACCGATAATGTAGCTCACTTCTTTTATCTTGTTATTCTGCTATGCTTGATGTTGACTGACTTTTCTTAGATCGAGTGGTTCTCTTGGGGACTAGCAATAGTCTCTGGGTGTCTGCCACACCCAGGGTACCCTCCTTCCAGGGCATGACAAACTTGATATCAGAGCATAGAGTTTAAGAGTCCTAGGGAGTTAATGAAGCCGTGTCTAGTAGAGTCTTGTTTATATGTGTGTTGTGCACCACACTTCATAAACAACAGGCTATAAGACATTAGGAATGGTTACACCTTTTTTTATATTCTGAGTTCGTGCGATAGAGATTGACTCTATCAAACTCTCTTCTAATTCTTGCGTTACGCGATTGCAGATCATACCTCCTTAAACGTACTGCTGCCCAAACAGATACCTCAGCCCCAAACGTTGAGAATTCTCCACCAGAAGTCCCTATGTAGACTAAGACGATGAGACGGGGTCGACCTGCTAGAGCTATTGAGGTTTCACAGGCACCACCTGCTCAATCAGCCTCTACTTTGGAAGCAGACTTCAGGGGAGCTAATGTTATGTTCACTCAGTTGGTGGCCTCCCAGAGTAATAGCTGAGGTCCCCAGGCCCCTAGCTCCAGCTCCCAAGAGCCTAGAGCTGCAACTAAGCTAAGAGATTTCTTGAGCATGAACTCACTAGTCTATGCGGGGTCTAAGGTTGAGGAGGACCCGTTAAACTTTATTGATGAGTTGTACAAGATTTTGAGGGCTATGCATTCGAATGATGTTGAGGTAGTCGAGCTTGTCTTATATCAGCTTAAGGATATTGCTAATGTTTGGTATAACCAATGGGAAGATGGTAGAGGTGAGGATGCTGAACTGCTGAGTGGAAAGAGTTTAAGAGTACTTTCCTCGACCACTTCTTTCCCCAAAAGTTGAGGGAGGCGAAGGTTGAGGAGTTCATGAACCTGAAGCAACAGAGGTTGATTGTCAAAGAGTACAACCTCAAGTTCACTCAACTGTCCCAATATGCCCCAGAGATGGTTCTGGATATGAGGGCAAGGATGAGAAGGTTTGTGTCTGGATTAGGCAAACATGTAAAGAGGGAGTGTAAGGCAGCATTGCTGATTCCAGGGATAGACATCTCTGGACTTATGGTCTATGCCCAACAAAATGAGCAGGACAAGAAGAAGGACAGGGAAGAGCAACAAAGTAAGAAGGCCAAATCAACAGGGCATGATCCTAGCCAACAGAAGCAGAATAAGGGTGATAGAACTTACTTTTAGAAGAGGTCTTCTAGCTATGCACCCTCGGTGGCAACTGCACCTATTCAACAAAACAAGTATGGTCAGAAATCTTATGGTTACCAGAATTTCATAGCTCAGGGTCCTTAGTCCCAAGCTAACGTGACCCAAGGCCCGAGAGGAAAGACACCTTGTGGCAGATGTGGCAAACTTCACCTTGGTACGTGCCGTGAGGGCACAAATGTTGTTATTCATGTGGAAATCTTGGCCATTTAGGGTGATTGTCCTACGAGGAGATGGGGTGATGGGAGTAACAAAGGTCAATCTTCGATAGTGCCCCTTCTGGGCAGTTATATGAAGGCTTCTACTACAGGTACATAATGGGGGGACGAACCGTCTGTATGCGATGGGTAATCGACAGGACCAAGAGGTTGCACTAGTTCTTGTTGCGGGTATGCTTCGAGTCTTTTCTTATTATTGTTATGCACTGCTTAACCCGGGTGCCACTTTATCTTTTGTGACTCCCTATGTAATAAATTTGAGATTTTCTAAAGTGTTTGCTTGAGCCTTATACTTAGAGATTGTGTAGTATCCATCTATCATAGGGATACTTTGGCTGACTTTGTAGAGTTGGAGATGGTTGACTTTGATGTAATCCTTGGTATGGATTGGCTCCATGCCTATTATGCCTCGATAGATTGTAGGACCGAGTTGTCAAATTCCAGTTTCCGAATGAACCGGTCCTAGAGTGGAGGGGAAATTCTGTTGCACCCAAGGGTAAGTTTATTTCCTACCTGAGATCTATAAAGATAATTTATAAAGGCTGTATTTACCACCTCATGCGTGTTAAATATGAGGATATCGAGTCCCCTACTCTTGAGTTAGTTCTGATACTGAATGAGTTCCTTGAGGTTTTCCCTGAGAATTTACCAGGTGTCCCTCTTGATAGGGAGATCGACTTTGTGATTGATGTTCTTCTCGATATGCAACTTATTTCAATTCCCCCATATAGGATGTCCCCTGCTGAGTTGAAGGAGTTGAAGGATTTGATAGAGAAGGGTTTTATTAGGCCAAGTGTTTCTCCTTGGGGTGCCCCCATTCTGTTTGTACAAAAGAAGGATGGGTCTCTCACGATGTGCATAAATTATAGGCAACTTAACTAGGTCACAGTCAAGAATAAATATCCTCTCCCCAAGATAGATGATCTATTTGACCAGCTTCAGGGTGCCTTATGCTTTTCAAAGATAGACCTCAGATCGGGTAAGCACCAGTTCAAAGTGAGAGAATGTGACATTCCAAAGACACCCTTTAGGACTAGATATGGCCACTTTGAGTTCTGAGTCATGTCCTTTGGGTTGAAGAGCGCACCTGCGTCTTTCATGGGTTTGATGAATAAGGTGTTCAGACCCTACCTTGACATATTTGTAATCGTGTTCATTGATGATATTTTGATGCAGATACAGGAGGTAGAGGACTTCAACAGATGCATTGTTGAGGTTTGGAGGATTCTGATCTCAGTCATTGGTGACCCCTCATTGCTATCTAGAGGAGCCCTTTTTCCTTTACTTGTTATTTTATTTATTGAGTTGGGTAGTCATGGCTTGTCATGGTACCCTCTTAGACTGTCTAGTTGGGTTAGAGGCTTCATCGATATGAGTTGAGGTTTGATGTTGAAGTCTTTTCCCCTTTGAGTTTAGTTAGCACTTACATTTGCTTACTGTTGATGTTGAGACTGAGTGTTGGCCATTGGCCCTCCTCATTGATGTAGCTCTTGTTTTATCTTGTTATTCCGCTATGCTTGATGTTGAGTGACTGTCCTGAGATCGGGTAGTTCACTTGGAGACTAGAAATAGTCTCTGGGTGCCAATCACGCCTAGGGTACCATCCCGGGGCATGACAGAAACACTCCAGAATTACATTGCCAGCGTGGGATTGTCATGCAGTAAACTCTGGTGGCTCATGTCCCAATAGATTGACATTCTCTTTGGATCCGAGAGAGAGGGAGAGGTTGATGTCCTTTACCTTGGCAAGTTTATGACGGGTCTGGCAATAATGTCTGCTTCATTGTGCAACACTGAATTCATGGTGGTGGAGAGTTATGTTGGTTAGAGATACTTAAAAGCAACACGTGATTAAGCATATCATGATTTTCAAATTGAGTTGCATAAAACGTTGAGTCTAATTTTAAAGCAAGATTTAAAAATCTTAAACTTGCATCATTTATTCGAGTTGAGTTATGAGCCCGTGGTTTGAGTCTTGAGTAGAGTCGGTTGATTTGAGTTAGAGACTAATCTATTTTCTTAAGTTATTTTACATACGAGAATATTCCATGTACTGGCGTCCATTTGGGCCTACATCGTTAATGATGTAGACACAGGTAATTAAGAACTTCAGCAAATGCACCAGTGAGGTTTAGTTTCCTTGTTTCTAGGGTTGCTGATCTTCCTTTTTTTCTGGAGGAGCCTTTCTTTTATTTTATTGGTTATTCCTATTTTCTCTTAGTTGGGTAGTCATGGCTTGTCGTGGTATCATCTAGATATTTAGAGATAGAGGCTTCATAGACTACGAGTAGAGAACTTTTGAGTATTGTTCATTTATTTCTTTTTTTCAAACTTGGTCAATTGAGGGTGTTAATAAGAGCTTTATTTCATCATTGTTGACTTGTACTTGAGAAGTTTTTTGCTGTTGAATAAGATGTAACGATGACGCCAAGTAGTTCTCTTGGGGAATCACCAATGGTTCTTCAAGTGCCGGCCATGCCGAGGGTACCCGTCTGGGACGTGAAAAACTACCCATGTAAAGATAAGTAAAATAATATTTAAATTTCTATTTAAGCATTTAAATGTTTTAGGGCTAAACTTTTAACACCTTTTAATTTATATTTTCATATTTTAACGCGTGTAGTTCTTGACATTTAACACTACACTTTATCATTAAAAATTTTACATGTGGAGTTTATTTATTTCTAATTGGTATCCATTAAATTGTAAATTATTTCAATATTGAAAGGTAATTGTTAATAATAATATTACATGTGGTTACTGATATATGCAATTAACTGTAAGTCCCAAAATTATTTTTCGTTAACTGAACTATGTGTTAATTTTCCAATAAATACAAATGATCAGAAGGTCAATTATTTGGTGTCAGTTTATAATACCACTCTACATCAATGTTCTGCTATTAGGTAATATCCACGTAAAAAATGCACTACAAACCTTTTTCTTATTACCTATATGAAAAACTAATTAAAATAACATCCAAATTCCATTATAAGCATTTAACAAACT
Source organism: Solanum rostratum (assembly GCA_029948455.1). Taxonomy (NCBI): domain Eukaryota; kingdom Viridiplantae; phylum Streptophyta; class Magnoliopsida; order Solanales; family Solanaceae; genus Solanum; species Solanum rostratum. The sequence goes on from CM057051.1 coordinate 56,968,375, forward strand.
TGAGGGTTAATCATAAATTCCATTTTAAGCATTTTACATACTTGGGGGTTACACATAAATTTCATTTTAAATATTTAACAAACTTGAGGGTTAAACATTTTCATTTTCAATTTTTAATAAACTTACACACGTATTCCAAATCTAACAAGTTGTTATCTGAATGTTCATATAAAACAACTAAAAATTTTATAGGACTGTGTCTGTATATTTATTTTACATCATTCCATTTTCTCGTGCCTTCCTTCCTACTCTCCACAAAGCTTCAATTTTCTATCTTTTCCGCTTTTCGTCAGGTTCTTCTTCATCTTATTGTTCTTCTTCTTTTTTTCAATATAATTTCTCTAGTTTTTTTTCTTTTCATTCACTCTAGAGCTAAACACATCCAGTTCAACCATACTTTTAGTTTTGTTTTTTGTAGTTTGCATGTCTTTTGATAATCTCAAAACCCTTGTGTTTGTTATTTACATTTTTATGGTTTTGTGAACAGTGATAACAATGGCAGAAGGAGGAGGAAACTCCGACCTCAAATTTCTTGGTAAAATAATTAGTTTTTCTCTACTTTTTTTAAATTTGGTTTTGGCTTGTTCGTAGTTTTGGGGATTATACAACAGGGGCAGAGTCAGATAGCGCCAAGGGTTTTATCTGAACCTTATTTGGTGAAAAATTGTGTTAAAATTATTTTTTATGTAGATAAAAAATGCTAAAAAGTTTATATTGTTTATATATGAATAAATTATTTTATTTATATAGATTAAATATTGTACTTCTTTGCTGGAAAATTACAATGTTTATTTATATGGTTGGCAAAGAAATTATATTTTTTTATATATAAATAAAATTATTTTATGTATATATAGCAGATGTTGAACCCTCTTCGTGATATGCATATTGTCATTACCTAGGTGATCTGGGCAAACTTTGTCAAGAAAAAACACCTGATCTTTTGGAGCTGAGAGTTGAGCAAGGTTACCTTTCACTCCTGATCCTCTTTTACAAATTACAGCTTCTACATGAAAGATAATTTACTTCTCACATACTTTCTAATGGAGAATTTTGATGCCAATTGTTATGATTTTCTTCCATTTCAACTTATTTAAGTTATACACATTCTCTTTCATTGTGTTCCTTTAATTTGCCTTTTGAATTATTAAATACTTCTCTATCAAATCCCAATCACAAATTGAGCTGCCTTTTTTTTTTTGGGGGGGGGGGGGGGTGCTATTATCTTGACTTGCCGCTTGATCATCTTAAAGGGAGAAGAATCTAGAGTCATGGAGAGTATTATAGAAGACTTTGTAACATTGTAGAGAAATCTTGAGAGCCCTTAGAATACTCTAGAAGCGGGACAAACTTATAAATATAGAAGGACTTGTAAGTAAATACTTTTTGAACTTTATTCCCTTGCGAGTAGTATACATAGGAAGAGACAGTTATTTTTATAACCATCAAGAAACGTTCGAGCAATTTTCCAAGTAATATACAAGTCTTCTTAAAAGCTCTCTTGTGTCTTTCTTTAATGAGGCGTTCCTTTAGCGATCTAATTTGAAAAGGCCTACTTGAGCTTACAAGATCATGAAAGACTCACGAGTAAGTTGTCGAGTGCTGCACAAAAATCTTAGTTGAAGTCTATGTCCGTGACTTAATAGTATTAAAGCAAGGTTAATACTAAGGGAAATGGCAAGCATGAGAGATATCAACTCTACCAACGCCAGGTCGAATGTGGAAAAGAAGCATCGTACGGGAAAGAGAACTTTAAGAAGAATGAGGAGATATCATTCGAACCTACACCTTGCAAATCCCAAACATCTTACTGACCTTCGACCACTGAGATGAGTGACAACGAACAAGGTGAGTAACCAATGAACGTCACACCTAGTATAGAGTGGATCGCGAGGATGGATACCAATAGGATGACTATGGACATAGTAAGCTAGCACTTGAAAAGTTAGAGTGGTCTTTTATTTAAAAAAAAAAACTCAACACAGATAAGTACAAACAAGGGGAGCTAGGCCTTGCTTTACCAATTAATGAGGTAACGAACTTTTTCTAACTAGCAAGCATGAAGAAAAAAAAGTGCTAGGACAAACTAGGAATTTTTATGATCACCAAAGAGTTTGTAATATACTCTATGATGATAATACAAATGAAGATACTTAAATAGAACAAAAATATAACAACCAAAAAGAAAGTAGAGTTACTAACCTCAAACTTCCTTTTACAAATGCATGAATTAAAAATGATAGATTTCCCATCTAAAGTAACACGAAGTTTTTTCCACTTGTCTGCTACTTTAAATTGGTCCAACAATACTTGATATTTCATTACTTCTTCATGGATTTATTGAATTTTATTGAAGCTAATTGTTCTATGATTTTATTTTGCCAGTTACATTGATGGGTATCTTAAACAAACTCATTTGTCTTTTTACTATCCCAACTATATTTCCCAGTAGTTTCTGAGTAATTAGGGCGATATGCAGAAGCATATAATTGAAAACTATTTCAATGATAAGTTATATGACAAAGAAAAATATATTAAAAGGCATAATATGATTATATAATTTTGTAAATTGGCCTAATATGATAAATTAATATATATAAAATAAAATATTAAAACTATAGAGAGGATAAATCTTTTCTTAAAACAAACTCTTTAACATTTACATTGTAAATGCTATTGTGTTATGATATGAGAAGAGGGATCTTCAATTAATAGAAATTTAAAACTTTTCCTCTAAAGAAAGAAACACCAAATATGGAAGAGGATTATATTTTTATTTCAAAAAAAGTAAAAACAATTATTTTAATGCTTCAACTTTCCTTCAAGTGAAAAGTAAAGCTAAAATGGTAAGAAATCCAGGATAAAATCCTAACAAATCTCTCTTTTTTGCTGGATTTTCTTGACAAAACTTGACCAGTCTTCTTCACATATGGTATAATCTGTGTTCACATAATATTCATTATTGTTGCTTTCCATGGTTAAAATTAACATTTATATGAATTAAAAATGATTTTGAAATATTTTATTTTGTTTTAAAAAATACAGCAACAAAATATTGAAAAATTTGATTTAAACTTCTTCTCCACATGTATTTGGAGAAAAAACATTATAATCATCAAATCATTGCAAGTTGATTTGAAATAACTTTAGTTTTTTCTTCACCCTTGATAAACAATTGGACCACTGGATCATTGAACCCTGTGCTTTGATACAACTTGTTGGATTTGAAATAATTAAGGCGTCATGCAGAAGCTAATAATTGCAAATCGTAGAGGTGGTATGACAAAGAAATACATACTACAAAATATATTATTAATGTAGTTTGGTCACACGACCTATATATTATAAAAAAAAATTAAGATTTAAAAGACATTAAAACTATTGGGAGAATAATTCATCCTAAATAGCTAGAGCTCTTTAGATGACTAAATTGTGAATTGCAATCATGTTATGATAAGAGAAAAGACATCTTTAATTTATAGAGTTCCAAACATATTTGTCTAAGGAAAGAACAGCCACATTTTAAAGCGAATTGCATTTTCTTTCGGGAAAAGTAAAAAGCAATAAAGGTAATTCTTTGATTTTTCATAAGAGAAAAACTCAAATACAATAAGAAAATTAGGCCAAAACCCTAACATTGCCTTCCATGTGATTTCTTTTTTCTTTTGTTGCTTCTGCTTCTTTGTTGCCTAGATGAGATATACCCTTCACCAACTACTTTATAAAGTACATGTCCAGCATATTATCTTCCTCATCTTGATCAAAATAATCCTCTCCCAAATTAATTTATAAGCAGTAGTTGGACTAATGAAACGACCCAAAAGTATTTCGGAAGTCACCGGAAACTTGTTTTAGCTATATCTAAAAAACTCCATTTGTTATTTTGGAAATATGACTGCATATTCTTGTTTAGGGGGTCAAATGGAGTGGGAAATAGGTCTAACCCGAATTTTAGAGCAACCATATCAAAATTTGAATTTTCCAAGAGAAGCCTTTTTGGAGGGTCTACTTTGGAGGGTCATATCTTTTAGCACACAAGGAATTGGGTTGCCCATAATATATCCATGGAAAGCCCTGTGAGTTAGCTATCCAACGCACTTCGTTTCACCTCGTTTGGAGTTCGGACGAAGAGGTTATGCCCATTTTCGTAATCTCCGCTCGGTCAGAGAATGCAAATTCCAGTGATCAAATTTACTGTTCACCCGTCCCATTATTTTTTCTAAGTGTTGGAACCGTTTTTCCAAAGACGAATTTTATTTCCTATATAGCACTAAATTAGTTCCCATTCCTTAAAACATTTCCTAAAAGGCATTTCCCACACTTAGAAATATTTCTCTCAAGAACTCAAGCGAAAACCCTCCAAAACCTTCATCAAGATTGAAGAGGTCCTTGCTCCAAGTTTCAAGCCTCCATTGAAGACATTTCCAAGGCCTTCATAAGAACTCAAGGTATGTGGTGTTGGACTCATGGGTCCTTCCACCCATAGTGCCTAAACTCTAACTTACTCATTATTTCATGATTTTAAGTAAAGATCTACACATTGGTCTTGTTCATTGTATAAATTTCTGCACGGTGAAATTCTAGCATGGGAAAGTGAATGTCTTGAACATGTTGTCACTCTAGAACTTGAATCTAAACTTGGCATTGATGTCGGGCTTTACATGTTGTCTTGGGAGTATGTCAAAGTGTTCATTGATGGTTGGTTCACTGATTTACTGCATGAGTCCTACTCCATTTTACACATTCTTTGATCCCCACTGCATGCCCCCAAGATATTTGACAAAATGTCCAATTATGGAATTATGAGGAATTGATGTTTTAAAGCTTGAGATAAGATATGAATGAGGTTACAATGACATTTTGATGATAAACTAAACTCGTGTATATATTCATTTCTACATGAGAATTGCATTAGAGACTATTGTAAATTCCTATATAAAGTGTTGCACAACCATGCCCGGTCCGCGGGGAAAAGAGCCGGATATCCATGATATGGGGATAAGTACTCATATTCACCTAGGGTGGCAAGGTGGGATTTTCACTATCCATGATATGGGGGATAAGTACTCATATTCACCAAGGGTGGCAAGGTGGGATTGTTACTATCCATGATATGGGGGATAAGTACTCATAACCAACTAGTGTGGCAAGGTGAGATTGCCACTATCCAGAAATAAGGGATAATACTTATTTCACCCAGATGAGGGGGTTTATGCGTCATCAATTTGCTGGGCTCAACTTCAGATATGGTACCTATTATGAAGATGGATTTACTTAAACATATTTGACTATACATTAATCATGCAAATGCATCTTGATTATATACTATGTCTAATGACCCGTCTCTTGCATTTCAATTATGTATCTTATCTATTCTTGTATTGCACCCCACATACTTAGTACATTCCAAAGTACTAACGCATATTTTGCCTACATGATGTTACCATGTAGGGACCGGAGCTACTCTTGATCCTTCTCTCCATCCACGTGGCTAGTGCGGTGCTTATCCGGGATTGTTGGAGAGTCCTTAATGATTCGAGGACTATGTTATATTTCCTACTCCTATGTTTTGAGATCTTAGCTTGTATTTGTATTTGACTATGAGGGGAGCCGGTAGTATGTCATGGCCCCCGTTCTATCGATATATGTAGAGGTGTATGTTGGACAAGTATTTTGCAAATGAGCTTGACTTTTAATCTATGATATTATTTTGAAATGGGTTGCCCTTAGTCCCTAATTCCCTTTATTTAATGTTGATTGTACTTGCGACCGATGAATTGTGACGACAAGTTCGAGAGGCTTGTTTGGGGTTCCTTCGGGTTCCTCATTCGCCATGTCACGTTTAGGCCCTAGGCTTGGGTCGTGACAAGCTTGGTATCAAAGCACTAGGTTGTTTGATCCTCGGAGTCCAACACACCGCGTTAAGTAGAGTCCTATTCATGGTTATGAAGCGCGCCACGACTATGGATGGGAGGCTATGAAACATTTGTAGGAAAAGTTTCCCTTCTTCCCGTTCTATGTCGTGCTTAGAGTGTAATAAGTGATTCCTCCCTAATGCTTGTTCTTTGAAATGCTAGATTTTCATGCCAAATAGGAGAGGAAGACGAGCCCGATCACCGGAGGAACCACCCATCAATAGTGAGCTCCGCGATTCACTCACCATGCTTGCACAAGTGGTAGCCAACCAAGTGCAACAAGGAGCCCAAGCTCCCCAAGCTACCACCCCAAGGGCAAGGGTGAGAGGTTTTATTAGGATAAACCCTCTGGTTTTTCATGGTTCAAAGGTGGATGAGGATCCACAAGAATTCATTGACGAGGTATGCAAAATCTTGACCATTATGGGTGTTGGGGGCTATTGAGAAGGCGGAGTTGGCGGCTTACCAACTCAAGGGTGTTGCTCAAATTTGGTTTGATCAATAGAAGGGTGAAAAGGGAAGTGGCTATGTGGTGTTGCGGGAGGAATTTAAGCTTGCTTTTCTTAAATAGGTTCTTCCCTCTGGAGCTTAGGGAGGCAAAATTGGTGGAATTTATGAACTTGAAACAAGGGGCTATGAGTGTAAGGGAGTATGCCCTCAAATTTACCCAACTCTCTAAGTATGCATCTCACTTGGTGGCCGACTCTAGGTCGAGGATGAATAAATTTGTGATGGGTGTCTCCGATTTGGTTAGTGAGGAGTGCCATTCCGCGATGCTCATTGGTGATATGGATTTGTCCTGGTTGATGACTTATGCCGAGCAAATGGAGGAGGAGAAATTGAGGAAGAGGAGGGGACATGAGGCTAAGAGGGCTCGATTTGGTGGTGGGCCTTCTAGAGGAGGTCGGCCTTTCCAAGGCCAAGGGTCCTCTCATGTTACTAGTAGGGGGTTTGTGAACAACTTTCCTAGGCCCCAAGGAGTGGGTATGGGTGCTCCAAATGCACCATGTTCTAATTGCGGGAGGAAGCATTGGGGTTCTTGTATGAGGCGTGTGGGTGCATAGTACGAATGTGGGGAAATTGGTCACAAGTAGATGGATTGTCTCAAGATTCGTGGCAAGGTTCGGAATGCTAATACTACTCCTTTGGGTAGAGGTGCTTCTCAAAGTGGTGCCCCAAGGCACAATCGATTTTATGCTTTGCACGGTAGACAAGGTGTTGAGGAGACCCCGGATGTGATGACCGGTATGTTGCAAATCTTTGATCTTGATGTTTATACTTTGATTGATCCGGGTGCCATCCTTTCCTTTGTTACCCCCTTTATTGCTAGAAAATTTCATGTTGAGTCGGAGTTGTTGCATGAGACATATGAAGTGTCTACTCCTATTGGTGTCTCTATTATTGCTAGAAAAGTGTATAGAAATTGTTCGGTTTGCATATTCAATAAAGTGTTGCCTTGTGATCTTGTTGAGTTGGACATGGTGGATTTTGATGTTATTCTTCAGATGGATTGGTTGCATGCATATTATGCTTCTATTGATTGTAGAACTCGTAGAGTCAAGTTTCAATTTCCTTGAGCCCGTCCTTGAGTGGGAGAGTCGGGATGTTGTGGTGAAGGGGAAATTCATTTCTTGCATTAAAGCCCATAGGTTGGTTTTTAAAGGGTGTTTGTACCATCTTGTGCGGGTCAATGATGTGGAGTCCAAAGTCCCTCCTATTGAGTCAATTTCGGTTGTTAGTGAGTTTCTAGATGTCTTTCCAAAAGACCTTCCCGATGTCCCTCCCGAAAGGGAGATAGATTTTGGTATAGACCTCCTTCCCGATACTCAACCTGTTTCTATTTCCCCTTACTGTATGGCCCCGGCGGAGTTAAAATAGTTAAAAGAGCAACTGAAAGACTTGTTAGATAAGGGGTTCATTAGACCTAGTCATTCTCCATGGGGTGCGGTTTTGTTTGTGAAAAAGAAAGATGGGTCTCTAAGAATGTGTATTGATTACCGACAACTCAATAAGGTCACCGTCAAGAGTAGGTATCCTCTTCCAAAGATTGATGATTTATTTGACCAATTGCATGGGGCTAGTCACTTCTCTAAGATTGATCTTCGGTCCAGGTATCATCAAGTGAAGGTGAGGGAGTGTGATATTCCCAAGATGGCTTTTCGGACTAGGTATGGGCACTATGAGTTTGTGGTGATGTCTTTTGGATTAACTAATGCTCCGCCTATCGTTATGGATTTGATGAATAGGGTCTTCAAACCGTACCTTGATTCTTTTGTGGTGGTGTTTGTAGATGACATCTTGATCTATTCCCGGGGTGAGGAAGAGCATATGGGCCACTTAAGGGTTCTACTCCAAAGATTGAGGGAAGAGAAGTTGTATGCTAAATATGAAAAGTGTGAGTTTTGGTTGAAGGAAGTTGCCTTCTTAGGCCATGTGGTGTCGGAGGATGGTATTAAGGTAGATCCTAAGAAGACCGACGTTATTAGGAATTGGCCTAGACCTTTGACCCCATCGGACATAAGGAGTTTCTTGGGTTTAGCGGGTTATTATAGAAGATTTATGGAAGGGTTTTCCTCTCTTGCCTCCCCTATGACTAAGTTAACTCAAAAGAAGGCTAAATTTGTGTGGTCGGATGATTGTGAGAAAAGTTTCCAAACTTTGAAAGAAAGACTTGTGTCTGCTCCTATTTTGTCTCTTCTGGATGGGTTAGAAGGTTTTGTGGTTTATTGTGATGCTTCCCGTATTGGTTTGGGTTGTGTGTTGATGCAAAGTGGTAAAGTTATAGCCTATGCTTCTAGGCAACTTAAGGTTCATGGAAAGAATTACCTCACCCATGATCATGAGTTAGCCGCCGTGGTTTTTGCTTTAAAGATTTGGCGTCACTATTTGTATGGGGTGCATGTTGATATCTTCACCGATCATAAGAGTCTCCAATATGTGTTCACACAAAAAGATCTTAATTTGAGGCAAAGGAGGTGGTTAGAGTTCCTTAAGGATTATGATATGAGTATGCACTACCATCCGGGAAAAGCTAATGTGGTGGCGGATGCATTGAGTAGGGTGTCCATGGGTAGTTTTTCTCATGTGAAGGAAGGTAGTAAGGAGTTAGCTAGGGAGGTTCATCGGTTGGCTAGGTTGGGAGTTAGGTTGGATGAGGTGGATGGTGGAGGAGTGGTTATTGTTGATGGTTCAAGGTCTTCCTTGGTTGATGAGGTGATGGCCAAGCAAGATCTTGATCCTTCTTTGGTGGAATTGAAGGCTTTGGTGAGTAGTGGTAAGATGGAGGTTTTCTCCTAAGGGGGAGATGGTGACCTTAGGTACCAAGGTAGATTATGTGTTCCTTGTATTGATGATGTGAGGGAAAGAATCCTTGATGAGGCTCACAATTCTTCTTATTCTATTCATCCGGGGTCAACAAAGATGTATAGAGACTTGAGGAATGTGTATTTGTGGGGTGGCATGAAGAAGGATATTGCAAAGTTCGTTTCGGGTTGCCATAGTTGCCAACAAGCAAGGCTGAACATCAAAGGCTGGGTGGCCTTTCTAAAGACATTGAGATACCTACTTGGAAATGGGAGGAAATCAACATGGATTTTGTAGTGGGTTTGCCCAAGACTAGAAAAGGTTTTGATTCAGTTTGGGTAGTGGTTGATCGGATGGCAAAGGCGGCTCATTTCTTACCGGTTAAAGCTACTTATGGAGCTGAGAAGTATGCCAAGTTGTACATTCATGAATTGGTAAGGTTACATGGAATTCCTTTGTCTATCATCTCGGATCATGGTACTCAATTTACTTCTCACTTTTGGAAATCTTTTCAAAGGGGTCTTGGTACAAAGATAAAGCTTAGCACGGCCGTCCACCCTCAAACGGATGGCCAAGCCGAAAGAACAATTCAAATCTTGGAGGATATGCTTAGAGCTTGTGTCTTGGAGTTGAAGGGTAATTGGGATGATCATCTTCCTTTGATTGAATCTGCATACAACAATAGTTATCATTCTAGTATCGGTATGGCTCCTTTCGAAGCTCTTTATGGTAGACGGTGTAGGTCACCGGTTGGGTGGTTCGAAGTTGGAGAGGTGGCCTTGTTGGGTCCGAATCTGGTCATGGATGCTCTTGAGAAGGTAAGGATGATTAGGGAAAGGTTGAAAACAGCCCAAAGTCGTCAAAAGTCTTATGCCGATGTGAGGAGAAGAGATCTTGAATTCAAAGTGGGTGATTGGGTTTATTTGAAAGTTTCTCCAATGAAAGGTGTGGTTTATTTTGGCAAGAAGGGAAAGTTGAGCCCTAGGTATGTTGGTCCTTATGAAGTAATAAGGAGGGTTGGTAAAGTAGCCTATGAATTGGGGTTGCCAAAGGAAATGGAATTAGTTCATCCGGTGTTCCATCTCTCGATGTTGAGGAAATGTGTTGGTGATTCTAATGCTATTGTATCTCTTAAAGTTGTGGGTGTCGTGGAAGATAATTTAACATATGAAGAGGTCCCGGTTCAAATCTTGGATAGACAAGTAAAGAAGTTGAGGAGCAAAGAAGTGGCGTCCGTGAAGGTGCTTTGGAGGAATCAACAAGTGGAGAGTGCAACTTGGGAGGCCGAAGTGGACATGCAAAGACGTTATCCTTATCTATTCAACTCCACTCAAGCATAAGGTATTAAATCAAGTCCTTTGTACTCCATTGAGTCTTACGTTTCAGCCCCTAAATCATTCATATGCATATATGTTTAAAATGATGAGTTATGGGTGTTTCACACTAAGTTTTGAAATTTTGAAGTGATGTTCTAAATGAAATCTCGCATTCATGTTGGGGCTGATATGTTCTTGATAAGTCTTGTCTTGTATGCTTCTTCCACATTCGGGGACGAATGTTCCCAAGGGGGAGATATTGAAACGACCCAAAAGTGTTTCGGAAGTCACCGAAAACTTGTTTTAGCTATATCTTAAAAAATCCATTTGTTATTTTGAAAATACGACTTCATATTCTTGTTTAGGGGGTCAAATGGAGTGGGAAATAGGTCTAACCCGAATTTTAGAGCAACCATATCAAAATTAGAAATTTCCAAGTGAAGCCTTTTTGGAGGGTCTACTTTGGAGGGTCATATCTTTTAGCACACAAATAATTGGGTGGCCCATAATATATCCATGGAAAGCCCTGTGAGTTAACTATCCAACGCACTTCGTTTCACCTCGTTTGGAGTTCGGACGAAGAAGTTATGCTCATTTTCGTAATCTCCGCCCGGGCAAAGAAAGCAAATTCCAGTGAGCAAATTTACTGTTCACCCGCCCCGTTATTTTTTCTAAGTGTTGGAACCATTTTTCCAAAGACGAATTTTATTTCCTATATAGCACTAAATCAGTTCCCATTCCTTAAAACATTTCCTAAAAGACATTTCACACACTTAGAAATATTTCTCTCAAGAACTCAAGCCAAAACCCTCCAAAACCTTCATGAAGATTGAAGAGGTCCTTGCTCCAAGTTTCAAGCCTCCTTTGAAGACACTTCCAAGGCCTTCATAAGAACTCAAGGTATGTGGTGTTGAACTCATGGGTCCTTCCACCCATAGTGCCTAAACTCTAACTTACTCATTATTTCATTATTTTGAAGTGAAGATTTACACATTGGTCTTGTTAATTGTATAAATTTTCTGCACAGTGAAATTCTAGCATGGGAAAGTGAATGTCTTGAACATTTTGTCACTCTAGAACTTGAATCTAAACTTGGAATTGATGTGGAGCTTTGCATGTTGTCTTGGGAGTATGCCAAAGTGTTCATTGATGGTTGGTTAACTGATTTACTGCATGAGTCCTACTCCATTTTACACATTCTTTGATCCCCACTGCATGCCCCCAAGGTATTTGACAAAATGTCCAATTATGGAATTATGAGGAATTGATGTTTTGAAGCTTGAGATAAGATATGAACGAGGTTACAATGACATTTTGATGATAAACTAAACTCATGTATATATTCATTTTTACATGAGAATTGCATTAGAGACTATTGTAAATTCCTATATAAAGTGTTGCACAACCATGCCCGATCCGGAGGGGAAAGAGCCGGATATCCATGATATGGGGGATAAGTACTCATATTCACCTAGGGTGGCAAGGTGGGATTGCCACTATCCATGATATGGGGGATAAGTACTCATATTCACCTAGGGTGGCAAGGTGGGATTGTTACTATCCATGATATGGGGGATAAGTACTCATATCCACCTAGTGTGGTAAGGTGGGATTGCCACTATCCAAAAATAAGAAATAATACTTATTTCACCCAGATGAGGGGGTTTATGCGTCATCAATTTGCTTGGCTCAGCTTCAGATATGGTACCTATTATGAAGATGGATTTACTTAAACATATTTGACTATACATTCATCATGCAAATGCATCTTTATTATATACTATGTCTAATGATCCATCTCTTGCATTTCGATTATGTATCTTATCTATTCTTGTATTGCACCACACATACTTAGTACATTCCAAAGTACTAACACATATTTTGCCTACATGATGTTGCCATGTAGGGACCGGAGCTACTCTTGATCCTTCTCTCCATCCACATGGCTAGTGCGGTGCTTATCCGGGATTGTTGGTGAGTCCTCAATGATTCGAGGACTATGTTATGTTTCCTAATCCTATGTTTTGAGATTTTAGCTTGTATTTGTATTTGACTATGAGGGGAGCCGGTAGTATGTCATGGCCCCCGTTCTATCGATATATGTAGAGGTGTACGTTGGACAAGTATTTTGCAAATGAGCTTGACTCTTAATCTATGATATTATTTTGAAATGGGTTGCCCTTAGTCCCTAATTCCCTTTATTTAATGTTGATTGTACTTCCGCGATCGATGAAGTGTGACGACAAGTTCGAGAGGCTTGTTTGGGGTTCCTTCGGGTTCCTCATTTGCCATGTCACGTTTAGGCCCTAGGCTTGGGTCGTGACAACTAAATCATGACCTTATGGCCTTTAGCTCATTCTTATTTACTGTTGCACTTATAGACAAAAATACAGAAGCTTTTGGACTTAATTTTCTATTGAAAGCAAGCCATGAAACCTTCTTTTCTTTATCAACTAAAGTCCACTTAGGATCACTCATCTCCCCTTGTTTTTTCTTTGAAATGATTAGATCATTTTGTGATTGAAATCTTTTTGAGAAAGTGATGGCATACCTTTCACCAAATCTTTTTCATTCCTTACAGTGAAATAGATTCACCTTGATATTCATCCAGTGATAATGCTCGCCTATACTTCTTAAAATACAAAGTATAGACAATCGCTAGCAGCATAAACCCAACTTAAAAAGTTCGGGATCGAACTCACACAGAATGATAAGCATGTAGTCAAGTAATGCAGTATTTTTATGTTCTAATAATTTGTGAGTTGATTATAAAAAAAAGGGATTGTGAAATAAAATGTAAACAACTCAAGAACAACAGAAGATTTACGGATTTAAATATAACAATAGGTAAAAGGAGAGCTCGGGGATGTGCATAAATGATATTTAATATACATTATGTGTTAGATCTAATGCTAAATTCGATTAATCTCTTATGAGTGGGCTAGATACCCAAAGAACGATAGCTATACCTCGATCAACTATCGAGTTCAATTTGATTTCTTTTGATTCTCAAATCTAAATCATAATTTAACACATTCTAATCTTAATCCAGTCAAACTCTCTCGAGCTTCAACTATTGTAATTAAATATTACAACTATTACGTCTAATTCTTCAACTTTAGTTCCCTCTCTTGAGCAACACTAAAAGATCTACAGTAAATTCAAGTTTGAAACCTCAGATTATAATTAATTGTTACAAAAAGATGAACACATACTTGAATAATCAATAATTAAGCATTCAATACAGACTCATAATAAAATTCAACACCATCTACATTGTACACCCCCATGTTCAATGTTTTAGTTACACATACTTAAAATAAAAGGGAAAATACCAAGGTTTTTATCCATAATAGCTACATATTGAAGAAGAAATGAGAAAATTAATTTCCAAATCACCTTCAGCCTTAACTATTAACCACCAATTCTGAAAAGCTGACAAGAGTAAGAATAGAAAGTACAATAAATAGTACTTCATTCTCTGTCCTAAAAATTATTTGTAGTTCTTCAAAATTCTTCTCAAAAACACACTTCGATGCACTTAGGGGTAGCTAAGTCAACCTTGCCGACCTCAGTTGGTGATGTGCCGGGTGGTCTTCTTGGTCGTGTATTGCCTCTTCGAAATTGAATTTTCTTGGTGCTTGACTGTAACTTTCAACGAGGTCCTTTTAGCTCATCAAACTGAATCAGCGATGCGCCGATTGTCGTCGCTCCTTGCCCAGTTGGCACTTCATCTTTTATTGTTGGTTGCCAGGCATATGTAACTTTCATCGAGCTCGATAGAGCTTGCATAGCGTGTTTGGCGATACATCGAATTGCTTTTTCATCGCCCACCTGACCTTGTTGTAGGGCTGGAGTTTCGGACCATTTAGGCGAGCTGAGGTCTCACTTGGTGAATCGACGAGTGAGTAGGGGTGTTCCTCAACTTTGCGTTTTTATCCTTTTTAGGAGCATTTTTTGACTCCTTCTTCCCTCATTTGTCCATGATCCATCCTTTATTGTTATGAACTGCATTTTAAACACATTTGATTAGATTTTGAATACAAACGAGCATTAAGGACTTATTTTAAGGCATTAAAAGCTCATAATGAGTCAAAAATCCCCGACTCCTCACTCGACGACTCCAAAGATTGGGAAAGGACCTCATGAGCGGAGGTGTTCAATGCGACCGTGAGCGTTTTGATCGCTGGATTGAATTTGAATAGCATGGCAACCTGATTTTCTTGAATTATCTTAGCTACTTTAGGATTAGAAAGATATAACGTGTTGGAGAATATTATCATCTTTTTCGGTAGCGTTCAAGAAAGCAAGCTATTCAAAGAAATAGATCTCTTGAGGCATTGCTAATATTGTGCCTCTTTTCACGACCTGGAGAAGCATTAGATGTAACCTTCTTGCGAATTACCATGTTCCAAACCTCTTTGCAGCCAAATTCTCTCCGTTTTGTCAAATCCTTAATGTGCGTTACTGCTAATACTCAACATTCCCAGTCTCACAATTTTCAGAACCTGGAGAATTATTTTGACAAGTCGAGAAAAGCATTCACGTGCTAAATGAATTTTTTTGTGCAACCAAAGTCCAATATTTAGTCGCATTCCCAGAATTTTCAGCATTCAACATCAGATGTATCAATAGGATTTTTTCCTGAATTAACTCGTCATGCATCAACCTCAAGTCTTTGTGTTTCCCCTGCATTTTCAGTTGCATTAGACATCAAATGTACCCCAAATTTTCTTGATTGCTCTGCATTATTAGCAGCTTGTTGATTATCAAACCTCTGAAGTCTTCACAATTTTTGGTTAACTTATAGTTAACTCTTGACCATATGAATTTCTAAAATACCTCTGTTTCCAGAAGCTGTTTGATGATGAATATTACCTGTATCAAAATCCAATGTGGCAGCACAATTTCGTTTAGAAGAGGAAGCAACCAATTGTCGATCTAATGCAGTAGCATTAATTAAACAGCCATCCTTTTTCCATTTAATATTTCCTTCGCATCACCTTGACAATTTTGACGTTGCTAGTACCTCTCAAAGCCGTTCAATGTTATCATCGGTTTGTTTATTAGTTTGATTTCTTTACCAGATTAGAGGATACCTTCAATATGACCTTGGTGCTTGTCATTAGTGCAATACTAAGGAAAATTATCATATACGATCATCTGAAAAACCTTGATCACTTACCAGATTTTAATTCCGTATACTGCAACCTAATATGATTTGGAAGCTTATCTATTAGATTAAGTATAATCTTGATCCTAGCTGTTCTAGGTCTTAACTTTATTTGAATAAAATAAAGCAATTAAATAATTGCCCTTGGTACCATGGGATAATTTTAAGGCTATTGCTTGATGCAATCCATCTTCAATCTTAAAGTCTTGTCTTTCCTCCATTGAAAATGTGATAGTAGGTTCTCCTTGATTCTCCATGAACAATTTTGACTGATGGTATGATAATTTTTTATGTTAATTATGGCAAATTGTTTGGGGTTTAGGGTGTTGGAATAGGCAAGGGTGGCGTATGAGCTGGTTTGGAATGGTGGGGTGGGCTGGCGGGAAAACCTAAAGATGCTTCATTCCATTGGCTATTGCAACCATGGAGGGTTGTGCAGTTCCATGGTTGCTCAGTTTCTGCCAAGGAAATCACCAAGAGCCGCCAAATAGAGGGATCCCTAACTTTTTTCATGGTTTTATCTTTTCTAACTGTTTGAGCTGTAGGCACATTCTTTTTCCACTTACTCCTTTCCCTTCAAAAGTTTTAGAACTAAGATTGGTTGAAGCATGAAGTGTTGCCAATCCGAGGGTTAGTACTGTTGGAATGGACTTGGTGTAATATCATATCTTGTGTACTTCAGATGAAATATATGAAGGGCATATGTATTTTTATGGAATAATGTAATTATAGCTCTAAAGTGTACTAGTTAGCACAATATCATGCATGAGTTGTATGTATGCACTATATCAATTTAGTGTTTGTGCACATACGATATCCGATATTACATTGGAGAATCTTCAAATAACATGACAACAACTCGCCCAATGTAATTCCACAACATATGATCTATGGAAGGTATATTATGCATTGAACTTACCCTTACCAGGAAAATTTAGAGAATAATTCCAATATTAGAACCTCGGCTTCATGAAAATCCTATCGAAAAAGAAATAACAAAGTGAAGAAATAATGTTGAAATACTAGAAAAATCATGACAAAATATTCTAAAAAAAATAGTAACAACAACAAAGTTGTGTCGCAATTGAAGTACAACAAAATGATAGATAGTAATAGAAATGAAAGGACAAGAATCCGTAGTGGAAGTACTATGGCTACCAGTATGGAAGGATAAGTAAGATAACGCTCCACTAACTACTAAATATCAATATTAATCTGTGTTTTGCACAACCTCCTATCTAAGGTCATATCATTGATAAGTTGCAACTCATCATATCTTTTATAATAACTTCTCCCCAATACTTCTTCAGCCTAATATTCCTAAAACCAGCAATAATAAACGTCACACCTCCACATTGGGTCTTTCGTGCATCTTCTCTTTCGCATGCCCAAACTATTCCTACACATCCTCATCTCGTCCTCCACCGTGGTAACCTCTACCTTGGTTCGAAGATCTTCATTTTTAATCTTATCTTTCTTAGTATGCCTACACGTCCACCACAACATTTTTGGAGGTGTAAATATATTTGAAGGTTTTATTGAGCTGTAGTTATCAATTATTTTTCCTAAATCATATTAGGAGAAAATGTAGAGGTAAATTAAAAATCAAACTATTTATCTAGGGTATTTCATTTTTATTCATAGCATAGGATTAACATTACATAAAAAACAATGATAGTTTGATGCACAAAGCATTCTTGTCAACAGGGTCCCAAGAAGGGCCACACCCCAAGAGATGTGATGTAATTGGCCTATCCAAATGCTAGCATTAATGATTGTTTGCATGGCTCAAATTTATGTCCTATAGTACACACATAGATAACTTTATGTTGGCTTTTCTTCCGAAATAACATTGTGTATGTTAATCTTGTACCACATATCATGAAAATACTAAATAAATGTGACAATACTCACGACTATTGACCTATAATATTAAAACATTAAACAATGTGACAATGCACGCGACAAGTTGACTCATATACCTTCTATAACATACCTTAACATTCCTCTCAAATTTTCTCAGGCTTATTCATCCAAAACATATTCTTATGTTCTTCCTTAATTATCTGCTTTTGCAATGGAAAAGAGGACTAGTTAGCATGGGTAAGAAAGAAATGGAAATGGAGTTCATTGAATCAAAGGAAGCGGATGCTGCTTCTTTCTTTCAAAGGAAAATAAAACCTTGTTGAAGAAAGCGAATGAGATTTCAACTTTGACCAGAGAAGTTGTTTGTATTCTACTCTTTTCAATAAGAGGAAAGAATGTTCATACAGCTTCATAATAAATAGAAAATAGTTGATAGATATCTTAAATTGAAATCAGACTATTGTCAACGTGTTCATGTAATATGAGCAAATTAAATGTCTCAGAGCCATCTGATGGTCATTTATCTCTTGCTGTTTGTACATAAATCTCTATCTGACTCACAATTCAATTCTAATTTTCATTCTAAGAATATTTTGATTTATATGCAGAACTTCCGGAAAATACAACATGTCTGATGGATTGTGAAGCTGCTATTATTTTGAAAGGAATCCAAGAGAAAATGGTGGTACTTTCTGATTATCCAGCTGTAAAACTACCTGTGTCGGGGATTGGTTTTTTGACTTTCTAGATTTTCTTGTCACGAATATATCTATTTTTCTTGTCCCTGTTGCTACCTTTTTGTGATGTGAGTTAAGCAGTCTAGAGTTTGACTTTGTTTAGTACAAGTTCATTTGACAGGGGATCGACATATGCTCAAAGGAATAAGCTTTATGATAATCCCCAGGCTGTTAAACAAATACTCGAGTATCCTTGAGATAGTTTATATTAAAAGCAAAAAAAGATCTCATTTTATTCCTTGTTAAAATTGTCTCTTGAAAATTTTCTAGTGCTTGTTTTCATATAACTCTAATCAGGCCTCTAAAACAGCATGACATTTCAGATGGAGAGGTATTGAAGATTCTGATCCGTTAATAATTTGATTTTTTATATTTGATGTGAGGCAATGTTTTCATATTTCATTGTCGTATGGATGCAGCTTTGCATGATTGCCAATTTTCGTTGGGAATCTGTTGATGAAGTGTTTTCTCTTGTTCCCTCATTTAAGGTAAGCACTCAACTGTTATGGACGTTGATTTTGCCCTAATGATATTTCAGGAGTCTATCCTCCCAACTTGATAGATACATTTGGGTGTTGGGGCTGCTATTAGTTGAATTTTACATTTGATTAGTGTAATCATATAAAATCTATTAAATATAAATTTTATAAATGATTCAAATTAGATTAAATCCAAATATATTAATCCAAACAAATATTATGGATTAATATAATTGGGTCGATTAATTAAGTCCAATGAAGTATGGATTTAATTAAAAGCCCAAAATTCAATTATTTGGGCTACAAAAGGCAACCCACTTCATTAGGCTCAATATCCTCTCATCCAAGAGGCTCATCTTGGTGCCACGTGTCAAATGACGTGGCACGCCAAGTCAAACAAAGAAGCCAATGGGATCATGCCATGTGTCAAAATGACAGGCCCATTTCATTAAAGCCCAATACGCCACGTCACTCAAATCTGATTGGTCGGGAGAAAGCCTGATTCCATCATGACTCCTCTATTCTACAAGTATATATAGGGGTCCTCATAATTCAAAAGGGAAAAATAAAGAATTCTAAACAAGAAAGCTAGAGAGAGCTCGTGGATCAAACGCCACAAATTTCTCTGCAAAGTCAAGATTCAAGATCATGATCAAGAACATTCAAGTTTAAGAACAAGCTTAAAAGCTTTTAAACTCAAGAACAAGCTCAAGATCAAGATTAAGAACAAGAACAAAGTCAAGATTCAAGATCAAGATCAAGAACACATCCAAATTTCAAGATCAAGGTCAAGAATAAATTCAAAGTCCAAGAACAAGATTTCAAATTCAAGAACAAGCTCAAGAGCCCTTGAATTATACTTGAAAAGGCGAATCAGAGGATTCATAGAGATTGTAACACACAAATATTGAAATAAAATACAACGATTGTTGCGATATTTTCGTTCTTGATTATTATTTTCGTGATACGAATTTTATCGTCTACAAATTCTGGCACGCCCAGTGGGACAATCTCTACCTCTCATCCCAACTTTTCAAGAATCAAAGAACATTCAAATGGCTTCCAAGAAGATCAACTCCCAATCAACTTCCTCCAAGGCTGCTGACTCTAAGTTCTCTGCTGAGGTGGAGGAAATTCTAGGTGTTACTTTTGGAAGCATTGGAGCTGTTACCAGAAGCAAAGCTACTTTGCTGGGACAACAAACACCGCAAGTGTCGTCCGTACCAACCCCTGGTTTTGGATCTTCAACCCCAAAGGGAGCGAAGTCCCCTACAAACGCTTCGGAAGGAGGAAGCAGTATTGCTGAAAAGATCAAGCAGACTTTGGCTCTGCTTGAGGTCTCTGGTTCCAGGAACTCCACTGCAAAGAAAGACCAGGACTCGTCCAATGAATCTTCTCCATACGCATCGCGTAATGTGAGCCCTCTGAAGATCAACTTCCACAATAATCCATGCTACTCTTCAATGCCTCCAACAGTCATGCAAGCAATGACAACTAATGCTTCATCTACGGAGGAACAACTTGCGAATCTGGTAAAGATGGTTGAAGGATTGACCAAGCATATGCAGTACCAAGAGACTCGCATCGATAAGTTGATGGACAGGGTAGACGGTTTACTAGAAGGGGAATCTAGCCATGCACCTGGGAAGGGTATCGAGATTCAGGAGACTGAAAACCCTGTGAAGCAAGCACCGACTGTCAAGGAGCTGCCAGTTTCTGCCGAAGGGATGATTCCACTTGATCAATTAAAGGAGTTCATTGAAGGAACCATTAAAGACAAGTATGAAGTCTCCACAAGGTCTTCCCATATGTATGCTAAGCCTTACACTGCAAGGATTGATAGCCTCAAGATGCCTGCCGGTTATCAACCCCCTAAGTTTCAGCAATTCGAAGGCAAAGGAAATCCAAAGCAGCACGTTGCACACTTTGTGGAGACATGTAATAATGCAGGAACCTATGGAGACCATCTCGTCAAACAGTTCGTTCGCTCTTTAAAAGGAAATGCCTTTGACTGCTACACAGACCTTGAGTCTCATTCCATTGACAGTTGGGAGCAACTGGAACATGAGTTCCTTAATCGCTTCTATAGCACGAGGCGCACAGTGAGCATGGTGGAACTCACAAATACTCGCCAAAGAAAGGATGAACCTGTCATCGACTTCATAAACCGATAGAGGAATGCGAGCCTTAATTGTAAAGACAGACTTAGTGAAGCTTCTGCTATAGAAATATGTATCCAAGGGATGCACTGGGGGCTTTTGTACATTCTGCAAGGGATCAAACCTAAGTCTTTTGAAGATCTAGAGACTCGTGCTCATGATATGGAGTTGAGCATGTCTTCTGCTGGGAAAGATGGAATGCTCGTTCATGATCCTCGCAAAGGAAAGGACAAACAGGAACCTAAGAAATGGAGCAAATTTGTGCCCAGGAATGACAATAAAGAATCCATGAATGTTAATACGACGCCTGTGAAGTTTACTACGAAGGAGAGTAGGAAACAAAGCGTAAAGATGACTTTTCAAGGGCGTTCAGATCGAAAGCTAACCTTGAGAGAGATGCATGAAAAGGAATACCCTTTTTTGGATTCTGATGTTCCTGAAATTTTTGATGAATTGGTTGAGCTTAAGCTCATTGAGTTGCCAGAGATGAAACTACCCGACGAAGCTGGGAAGACCGATGACCCAAATTATTGCAAGTATCACAGATTCGTGAGTCACCCTCTCGAAAAGTGTTTTGTCTTCAAAGACAAGGTTATGCAATTGGTTAAAGAAAAGAAGATTGTCCTTGATGACGGAAAGGCGAGCTCTAATCAAATCTCTATCATATTCGGCTCGCTTGACCCAGTTCAAGTATATACCCCTGAAGAAGGAGGATCATTAGAGGAAGAAAAGTCCCAAATCAGTATAGATGATGATGAAGGTTGGATTCTTGTGACTAGGCGGAGACGCAACAAGACAAGTCCACGGAGAGAACCACTTGAAGAACCGATCAGACAAAGGATAGTAAAGAGGGCAAAGAAGCAGGAGTTTGTCAAGTGTCCAAGGGGGCCAAAGGTGGACATGCATTACCACCAGAAACCGCGACACCCTGTGACCTTGGGGGAATTCTTACCAAGTTGGTTCTGTGTGAAAAGCGCTCCAGACAATGTTGAGGCATCATGCTTCAGTGCTGACCAGGGAGAGACAATAAATGGAACCTCATTGAAGGTGTCCCCTACTAACAAAGATGAAGGGGTGGGAGAAATTCCATCAAAGGCATCTTCCTTACCTCATGAAAAGCCTGTGGAACCCTCTTTTCAAGAAGTACATGCATGCGACACAAAGATCACTTTTACAGACGATGATCTTCTATTTGGCGAAACTCTACACAATCGTCCCTTGTATATGGTGGGCCACATGCTAGAGAAGAGGATAAATAGAATTTTGATAGACGAAGGGTCTGGGGTCAACATTCTACCCATCCACACATTGAAAGATCTTGGCATCGCAACTGAAGAGCTTAGTGAAAGCCGTTTGTTGATACAAGGATTCAATCAAGGGGGGCAGAGGTCTATAGGCTCGATTAAGCTAGAAATTCACATGGATGATTTGCGATCAAGTGCATGGATGCACGTGATTGATGCAAAGACTTCGTATAATATATTATTGGGAAGGCCTTGGGTGCACGAGAACAAAATTGTCTCATCTTCTTACTATCAATGTCTGAAGTACCTTGAGGATGGAATTGAAAGGAAAATAGTTGCTGACAACAATCCTTTCACTGAAGTCGAGTCACATTTTGCCGATGCAAAGTTCTATTTGAAGAGTTATGTTGTGAAAGGGGAAAAGCTTGAGGGTGTCAAACCAACCAAGTCTGATAAGCTTAAAAGCAAAGCAACTAATGCGACCACTGAAAGGGCCAAAGTTGATACTGGGGAGCCTAGTACCTGTCCAAATAAAGGAAAGGCCAAGCCCTCGAAAAGAAAGCTATCCCCTACGCTCTGTTATGTCCCGAAGGTGAAGAAAGATGAGGGTCAATCATCCGGTGTATACGGGAATGTACTAGGAGGGTTGACTCTTCCTATCAAACGGATCGATGCAATAAACTTGTCTTCGAAGCTACTGAGAAATTTTGTGGCTCAAAATCCACCACAAGATACTTCACTCCCCACAAAACGTACAGAAGGCTTTGATCCAAATGCTTACAAGTTACTCGCAAAGGCCGGGTACAGCCCTGATGAGCCGTCTAGGCTAGGGAAACTCCCATCGGAGGGCACAACTAAGCAAGCACGTGAAGGATTAGGCTATAACCGACCACCCCCAGTACGCATCTCCATAAGAAGGGCAAGCAATAATTATATCACTGTAGAAGATGAGTGTGATTCTTCTAATAAACGACCTTCTGTCTTTGACCGACTTGGAAAACCTGTTGCAAGAACTTCTGTGTTCGACAGGTTAGGTCCATTGAGGGAGAAAAATAATAAGCGTCGAAGAAGTCACCTAAGAGTAACGACGCTTGCTTCACCTATGATCCAAAAGGATTTCAGAAGCATAATTCCTTCCAGGATGAAGCGATGAGTGGAACTCGTAGTTTCATGTGAAGAGGTACTAAAGGCGAAGGCTCACACTGTGGTGTATACCAAAGAGTGCGAGGAAGATGAAGAAAGCGTAGGCTCCTCATGTCATGTTACAACTCAGATTGAGAATGATGCCTTGTGTCAACTGAGAATTGATGAAGAATTTGGAGGTGTCGCCTCGTGCCATCATATATCTATTAATGATAATGATCCGCAGGAAGAGGAGGACGCTGGAGATGCTCCGCCAGAATTCGAAGAGGGAGTAAAGACCACGATCGATCCTTTAAAAGAAGTTAACCTTGGCACTGATGAAGACCCAAGACCAACTTACTTAAGTGTTTTCCTAGATACTGATAAAGAAATAGCTTATATGGATATACTCAAAGAATACAGGGATGTATTCGCTTGGAGCTATAAAGAAATGCCTGGTTTGAACCCCAAGATTGCGGTCCATCAATTGGCAGTCAGGCACGGTGCACGTCCTGTCAAGCAAGCTCAAAGACGCTTCAGGCCGGACTTGGTTCCGTTGATTGAGAAAGAAGTTAACAAACTCATTGAGGCGGGCTTTATTCGTGAAGTTAAATACCCCACGTGGATTTCAAGCATTGTTCCCGTGAGGAAGAAGAATGGCCAAATTCGAGTTTGTGTTGACTTCAGAGATCTCAACAATGCATGCCCTAAAGATGAATTTCCACTACCCATTCCAGAGCTGATGATTGATGCTACAACTGGCTATGAGGCAATGTCATTCATGGATGGTTCTTCTGGCTATAACCAAATTCGCATGTCACCAAAGGATGAAGAACTCACAGCGTTTCGTACGCCTAAAGGTATTTATTGCTACAAGGTGATGCCTTTTGGTTTGAAGAATGCTGGTGCCACGTACCAAAGGGCCATGCAAAATATATTTGATGATTTACTCCACAAAAATGTTGAGTGTTATGTTGACGACTTGGTGATGAAGTCAAAAGAAAGGAGCGACCATTTGAAAGACTTGAGAATGGTGTTTGAGTTGCTCCGAAGATATCAGCTGAGGATGAATCCACTAAAGTGTGCCTTTGGGGTTGCTTCTGGAAAGTTTCTTGGCTTCATCGTGCGACATCCAGGGATTGAGATCGATCAAGCAAAAGTTGATGCAATTCTGAAAATGCCTGAGCCTCGAAATATTCATGAGTTGAAAAGTCTCCAGGGGAAACTAGCCTACTTAAGGAGGTTCATCTCAAACCTAGCTGGAAGATGTCAACCATTCAGTCATCTTATGAAGAAAGATGTCCCTTTCAAGTGGGATCAAACATGTAGCAAAGCCTTTGAAAGTATCAAAGCATATTTGGCGAAACCTCCGGTCTTAGCAACCCCTATACCTGGAAAGCCACTGATACTTTATATTGCGGCGCAAGAAAGGTCCGTGGGAGCCTTACTGGCCCAAGAGAATAATGAAGGCAAGGAAAATGCCCTTTATTACTTGAGCAGAATGATGATACCAAATGAGCTGAAGTATTCACCAATCGAGAAGTTGTGTTTGGCGCTGGTCTTCTCGATTCAAAAGATGAAGCACTATTTTCAAGCTCAGACAATCCATCTGGTTTCTAAAGCAAATCCCATCAAATTTGTTATGTCGAAACCAGTCCTTAGTGACCGACTAGCAAGATGGTACCTTCAGTTCCAACAATTCGAGATTGTGTACATTCCTCAAAAGGCTATCAAGGAACAAGCATTAGCAGACTTTCTGGCGGACCATCCTATACCAGATGATTGGGAATTAACTGATGAGCTACCTGACGAAGATGCAATGGTCATCGAGATCCAACCCCCTTGGAAAATGTATTTTGATGGGGCTGCGCACCGTGGTGGAGCTGGTGCGAGCGTTGTGTTTATCACTTCAGAAGGAGAGGTCTTACCATTCTCCTTCACATTAGAACAACGTTGCTCCAATAATGTTGCAGAATATCAAGCACTAATACTTGGGCTCGAAATGGCCGTTGACATGAAACAATTGCAGTTGCAAGTTTTTGGTGATTCTCAATTGGTGATTAAGCAGCTCTTGGGAGCCTATGAGGTCAGGAAGCCTGAGCTGCGCTCATATCACTGTTATGCCCAAAAGTTGATAGGACGACTTGGAGATGTGACCCTCCAACATGTACCAAGAAAGGAAAACAAAACGGCTGACGCCTTGGCTGCTCTAGCTTCGACCCTGACTCTTCCTGATCAAGCTCAAGTTACTATCTGCCAAAAATGGGTAGTACCACCGTTGGATGAAGGCGAGCATATAGAGAATAAACTTGAGCAGGTCGTCACAATCTTTGAAGCCAATAAAGAGGACTGGTGACAAGCTATCATCGACTACTTATGTTATGCGATACTTCCAGAAGATTCTAAAAGAAGAACTGACATTCGTCGTCGAGCACCACGTTTTCTCTACTACAAGGACACATTGTATAGGAGATCATTTGAGGGAATGCTCCTGCGGTGTTTGGGGGAGGAAGAAGCAACTCAAGCCTTGCAAGAGGCACATTCAGGAGTGTGCGGATCACATCAGTCTGGGCCAAAGCTTCACTTTCACATAAAAAGAATGGGGTATTACTGGCCAACCATGGTAAAAGATTGCTTGGATTATGCTCGAAGATGCAAAGCTTGTCAATTTCATGCAAACTTCATACATCAACCGCCGGAAGTTTTACACCCAATTATTGCATCTTGGCCATTCGATGCTTGGGGACTGGATATTGTTGGACCACTGCCAAAATCTTCTGGTGGATGACTTGTACATCTTAGCTGCGACGGATTACTTCTCTAAATGGGCCGAAGCTGTAGCTCTTAAAGAAGTCAAGAAAGAGAATGTTGCAAACTTTATTCGAGTAAACATTGTCTACCGATTTGGCATTCCACAATACATAATAACGGATAATGGTAAGCCATTTGATAATAAGTTGATGAATAAAATATGTGATCTTTTTGGCTTCAAGCAACGAAAATCTTCTGCGTATCATGCTGCCGCCAATGGTCTGGCCGAAGCATTCAATAAGACTCTATGCAATCTTCTGAAGAAAGTAGTCTCTAAGTCCAAACGAGACTGGCATGAAAGAATGGAAGAAGCCTTGTGGGCATATAGGACGACATATCGCACACCAACTCAAGCAACCCCGTATTCTCTTGCTTTTGGAGTTGAAGCGGTCCTACCACTTGAGCGTCAAATACCGTCCTTGAGACTGGTTATCCAAGAAGGGCTCACTGAGGAGGAAAATGCCCGACTACGTCTGGCCGAGTTAGAAGCGCTAGATGAAAAGAGGTTAGAAGCCCAACAAAATCTCGAGTGTTATCAAGCTCGTTTGTCTCGTGCTTTCAATAAAAAGGTTCGCTCGAGGTGTTTTCAAGTTGGAGACCAAGTTCTCGCAGTAAGAAGACCCATTATCACTTCACATAAGTCTGGGGGCAAATTCACCTCAAAGTGGGATGGACCATATGTGGTGCAAGAAGTATACTCAAATGGTGCTTACAAGCTTGTCGATGCAGATGGCATAAGGATCGGTCCAATAAATGCGAAATTCCTTAAGAGATACTATCCTTGAGGAAAGTTATGCTTCCTGAAATTTGGGTATAAAAAATGCATAATACTCCTGGCCCGCAAGAGTATAAACTGTGTACGGCACCCACCTTAAAAAAAAAAAAAAAAAAAAAAAACTCCCCCAGAACTACGTTGTGACTTGATCCTCTTTATTGAGGTACGTAGGCGCTTGGAATTATATTCTGAGTTCAGTTGCATGAGTAAAAAAAAAATCATATGTCCTCACTGGATCCCTTAAGGGTACAAAACCCTATGGAACGTGAGTCCCTTCTATGGCACCCCTGAAGTTTTCAAATCTGATCAAGTTTGCAGGTTGAAGCGTTATGTTCCCCAAGTCTCCAAACTAAAGTCTCCAAAGTCTACATGTTGGTTCTCATATTAAGTGAATATGCAAGTGATGGTCCTCAAGTTCTCAAGTTTTGTGTGGATATTCTTGGAATTTATTCATTCAGTGAGTTACAACATTAAGTTCCATAAAATTTGCAAAGGCGAATGCACAAACTTCATAGAGAAAGGACTATTATCATTTTCATTCTTATTAGCGTGCCAAACGTGAATTAAGTTTGAATCACTAAAGCTCGTGGCAAAAGATGACATGTGAAGAACTTCAAGTTAAAAAACATAAATGCAAGATGTGAGAAAAAAATTAGAGAAAATCTATTACTATAAAATTGTCTAACATATCAATCTAAATCTTGAGAAAAAAAAAGGGGAATATAAAGGAGCCTAATCTAAGCATAACTTATAGTTGATCAAATCCTGACGACTAGCCTCTAAGCACTCTTTCTCATGCTCCAAGCGAGTCGAATCTTCAATCGTCAAAAGGGCCATGTTGTCATAAGAAGACATCTCGTTCTCAGAAACTATGATCTTGGCTCGAACCTCCTCGATTTCCTTCTTGGCAGCATCTACGGCAGCCTCAAGTTCCTCTCGCTCTGCCTCTAGAGTTGCTAACTTCTTCTTGACCTTCTTCAGTGACTTCCTCTTAGAAGAAACATATTTAGTCTTCTCGCCCTCCTCTGCTCTGAGTGACTCAAGACCTTCCTTGGCCTTAGAAAGCAATTCCAGCTTCTTGTCCTCATGCACCTTATCTGCAAAATTGGAGCGTTCTTGATCATATGAGGCAGCAAGCTCAAAGAGAGAGTCTACCAAACGCTTCAAGGGTGAAAGGTCTATGAGACGCGCCTCACTCATCTCTTGGAGAATCTCATAAATATCTTCTTTATAGGATGAGATAAAGTCTAGAGAAGTTCTTGAGAGTTTGCTACAAATCTCTTCCCAAAGGCCCAAGATATACTTCTTTTTATGAGTAGAAACAACTTTTTTTCCTTCAAAAATAGACTTGGCCTCACCTTGCTTTGAAAGGAGTGGGGGAGTGCTTTCATGAGAAGTGATTGCAACAACCAAAGGTGACTCTGCCTCGAGTTTTGATGTCGCGACAGACTCAGCACTAATTTGCGGCCCTTCTTGTAGTGGTCCCTTGGGATTCTCAACAACATTCACCTACACAAAAGGGGAGGAAAGAAAGTTAAGCAAATTACTTAACCATGAATTTTTCTAAAAGAAAAAGAAAAATTGAGGTCAAAAAGGAAAACCTCTTTGCTCTGAATAGCTAACGTTTTCGGAAGACCATCAATGTCTCATTCTTCCACAATCTCCAACTCAACAACCTCGAACGCAATTGGTTCATGTCTTTTTCTCTTCCAACATTGATCCCCATTGCTGCTTTTGCTTGTCTCTTGGGAGGCTTGCTTTGTAGATGGAAGAACTAAGGGGCATCTCTTCACAGGCTTAGGAGCACGGAGTACTTCTTTAGATCTCTTGGAAGACTTGAGCCTCTTACCTTGAGGTCGTGGGGCAACTGGGGCATCAATTTGTAGGAGCTCCTCTCCGGTGTCTGGACCTCTCTCCTCCAAAGGAGTGGTGAAGTTTGGCCCAGCCTTTTCCACCAAAGTTCCCAAATGATCCTCAAGAAACTTCCCATAGGATTTTTCCCACCAAGACAAATATCGAGTAGAGTAAAGTTTCTTTGCAGAAGTAACCGCAGGTGGAAATGTCGCTCTTGACATAGTAGTATGCGAGACACAGATTCTCCAATACCTGAGCCCCTCATCAAGAGATTCAGCACGGATATCTGGTTTGAGGTAGCCAGGGGTATCTTGATGGAACCCAAACTGACGACTAAATCGGTGGGGACTATATGGCTCGATAAAGAAGAAGTCTCCTTTCCTCAAGGCAAGATAATTAAAGCGAAGGCTCATAAAATAAGATGAATCCAACTCTGAAGCTCTGTTATCATCAACATAATAAGTTGGGAGAGGCCTATTAAGCATGGTTGCGTTCCACACAAGGCTTTCGCCTCGATGGACACGCTTTCGTGCCTCATCCTTGTCAAAATATTTTGCAGCACCCTCGCCAGAATATGTCACCATCCGTGGGAAAGAAGGTCCACCAATAAGAGGATAATGTGTCTTAAGATAATAGGCAAGCCAACCATAAACATAATGAATGGGGAAAGAAACTTTAATATGATCAAATTGTGAAGAATTATAAATCTTGTTTAAGCCACGATAGATGCTTGCTAAGACTGGGACCGCAAGGCTAACCCTTCGACCGTTCGCCATCAAGCTTGCCATCTTAAAAGTTTCAGGCCGAATAAGGTTTCCCTCTTCAGAAGGAAATACAAAGGCACATAACCAACATGACAGGAATGCTGCCAAATAGGTCCCGTGTTTTTGGTGTTCTGCCCCAAGCATAGAAAATGTCATCTCTTGAGAGCTTAACCATGTGTTCACCTCCATTGATATCTCACCTGTGGGGTTATGCGTAGATGCTAGACGTCGAACCTTCTTCTCTTTTCTTGGGGGAGCTAGCTCATACTTGATGTCTCGTTTACACCAAAATTGTATCCAGTCACTGAGAGAGACCCCTGCGCCACCACCCGCCTTCACTTTAAGGTGGTGAAATGCGGCAAATAAATACTCACAAGTTTGAGGAAGAAACCTATCCTTCTTGGCATCATGACCTGTAAGCTCTTTGACATTAGGTATCACTTCTTCGTAAAGACTTCCACTAATCGATAAGCCGCCAAGGACATATAAATCCCAAAGGGATATGGACGCTTCTCCAAGAGACGTAAGTAGTGTATTTGTTTGGGGACACCAAGCCTCGCAAAAAGCCTGCACAATATTGGAGTTTTGATCATAAGTGAAGAGAGAAGCAATGACAGCATCTCGGAGGTTAGCATCATTCAAACGCGACCCATTTTTGCTAAGGATATCTTCTGTCCATTCCCAATATCCCGGGATGCAATGATATTCACCTTCAAACAGAATCTTATCTCCCCAACGTAGCCCTTCTTGAATCATGCGGCGCCCTAAATTCGGGAGAGTGCTTGCAAGATTGGTACCCTGAAGATTGGGTTTCTCAAGGTACCATACTTTGGAAGCTTTGTTAGATTTATGGTCGCGTTCAAAAGTCCAATCGCCCCGGTTAAGTGTGTTCCTCAACTGTGGCCACGCATCAGCATAACGACCAACTAAGGGATCTTGGACTACAAGTTTGGTTTCTGCCTTGCTTTCTTCCGTCCCAATTATGAGGTAGCTAAGTCCAGAAGATGAACAAGTGTAGTCCTTGAAGAAGACCATGGTTCAGGCTGCATAAAGGGAAAAGTGTTACCCTTCTTCGATGAGAACACGCAAAAATAATAATAATAATAATAAAAAGGGAACGAGAATCGAGATAAAAGAAAGCATCGTATTGTTGGTCCCCTATGTTTAAACATTGGAACAACGTGAAAGCGTCGTATTGTTGGTCCCCTATGTTTAAACATTGGAACAGCGTAAAAGCGTCGTATTATTGGTCCCCTATGTTTAAACATTGGAACAGCGTGTAAGCGTCGTATTGTTGGTCCCCTATGTTTAAACATTGGAACAGCGTGAAAGCGTCGTATTGTTGGTCCCCTATGTTTAAACATTGGAACAGCGTGAAAGCGTCATATTGTTGGTCCCCTATGTTTAAACATTGGAACAGCGTGAAAGCGTCGTATTGTTGGTCCCCTATGTTTAAACATTGGAACAGCGTAAAAGCGTCGTATTGTTGGTCCCCTATGTTTAAACATTGGAACAGCGTAAAAGCGTCGTATTATTGGTCCCCTATGTTTAAACATTGGAACAGCGTAAAAGCGTCGTATTGTTGGTCCCCTATGTTTAAACATTGGAACAACGTAAAAGCGTCGTATTATTGGTCCCTATGTTTAAACATTGGAACAGCGTAAAGCCTCGTGTTGATGGCCTCAAGGCGTGAGTATGGATTTTATCCCTCCGCGCCCCAAGACCAAATTCTTGTGATACAATGGAGATTAAATCCACAATCCTGCAAAAGAAAAAAAAAGGGACAAGAAAGAACAAAAAAAAAAGAAAAAGAAAAAATATTTGTACCTCGCACTTTGAAGCTCCGCGTGTAATTCCAAAGATTCTTTGAAGAGAGGAACTCCAAATCCTTGAATCTTGATGCTAAAAGAATAAGGAGCAAGGTCTATTTATAGAGAAGAGATAGGGAATATTTGAATCCTAAAAGGATTAGAATATTAAAAGGATATTTGAATCCCAAAAGGATTAGAATATTAAAAGAATATTTGAATCCTAAAAGGATTAGAATATTAGAAGGATATTTGAATCCTAAAAGAATTAGGATGTTAATCCTTAAAATCCTAAAAGGATTGAGAAAGAGGGATGTGGCTAAGTTTGCAAACAAGAAACAGATTTGCTTCTTGGTCAAAATGTGCCAAGAAAGGAAAGTATGGTCAAAACCCACCAAAAAAAAAGGGTGAAAATAAGAATTTAAACAAGACAAAAAAAAAATAATAATAATAATTAAAATTAAATTAAAGTTGTTGGATGCCGTGTCATCCAAGAAATAAGCAACTATATAATGCTTATATGCTAACAAATGATATGGCAATTATAATATTAAAATAATACTTCAAGTCTAGTCTAAAAAATAAAATGATCCGACAAGACTTGAAGTAGGGGGCATTTGTAATCATATAAAATTTATTAAATATAAATTTTATAAATGATTCAAATTAGATTAAATCCAAATATATTAATACAAACAAATATTATGGATTAATATAATTGGGTCGATTAATTAAGTCCAATGAAGTATGGATTTAATTAAAAGCCCAAAATTCAATTATTTGGGCTACAAAAGGCAACCCACTTCATTAGGCTCAATACCCTCTCATCCAAGAGGCTCATCTTGGTGCCATGTGTCAAATGACGTGGCACGCCAAGTCAAACAAAGAAGCCAATGGGATCATGCCATGTGTCAAAATGACAGACCCATTTCATTAAAGCCCAATACGCCACGTCACTCAAATCTGATTGGTCGGGAGAAAGCCTGATTCCATCATGACTCCTCTATTCTACAAGTATATATAGGGGTCCTCATAATTCAAAAGGGAAAAATCAAGAATTCTAAACAAGAAAGCTAGAGAGAGCTCGTGGATCAAACGCCATAAATTTCTCTGCAAAGTCAAGATTCAAGATCAAGATCAAGAACATTCAAGTTCAAGAACAAGCTTAAAAGCTTTTAAACTCAAGAACAAGCTCAAGATCAAGATTCAGAACAAGAACAAAGTCAAGATTCAAGATCAAGATCAAGAACACATCCAAATTTCAAGATCAAGGTCAAGAATAAATTCAAAGTCCAAGAACAAGATTTCAAATTCAAGAACAAGCTCAAGAGCCCTTGAATTTATACTTGAAAAGGCGAATCAGAGGATTCATAGAGATTGTAACACACAAATATTGAAATAAAATACAACGATTGTTGCGATATTTTCGTTCTTGATTATTATTTTCGTGATACGAATTTTATCGTCTACAATTAGATAGGACAATAAAAGCTATAATTAATTTCTTAAAGAACCTTCTATATATGTTCGTACTAACAAAAGCTGGGTGGAAACCAGATTTATTTCTTAAATTGTTTCCTTCGACAATGTAGATGGGGTATGCTCATTGTAAACTCAAAGAAATTGTGTGGAAAGCAACCCCCTTAGAACTTAGAGTCATTGTACAAAAACTTTATCAACATTCTAGAGAAAGCGGATGCAATCCCCAAAACACTAAAATAAAACACTGTTTTAAAATGTCTTATTCGGGAAGAAGTGGACTAAAAATCTAGACGAATCCATGATAACCTGAAAGAGATGGCTCAACCTTTAATTCCGCAATCAACAAAATCAAAGTTGAGATCTGCCAGTAGCCACCTAGAGATACCCTACACTTAATAAAGAAAAAGCAAGTGCAATATCGGCATAAATAACAACAGTATACTTGTATGATCACACGACTATTCCAATAAGTGCAATACATATAAGTAACCACAACATAGTAAAATCCATGCATACGTGGGAATGCATTATCAAATTATTATCATCCATGTCCAACATGTAGTTTCACCATATCAATCTCATTGCAACAGTCTAGATGGTTGATGCAGTTCAAACATACCCCAAAACCATTAATGGATATGGAGGTCAGCATCAGTACACCCAACAAAAGTTGGGGTCGAATCCCGCAGAGAACGGTTTATGACTCACAAATGGGTGAAAAAGTAAATATTTGGGTCTCATACATTGAATAAATACATTAATTGGACATGGGTAGGCTACATTCTACTAATTGCAATCTCTAATAAAATGAAAGTGGCGTTCCATATGAACCCGGTAAGGTCTCATATGCCGAATCACACTCGGAACTCATTGGGACCTATGCAATTAAGTAGCCAACCTTCCAAACCATAGTCGATTGAACCCTAACGAGGCATTCAATCATACCCACCTCATTCATACTATCGTGTTCATTACCCACTTCAAATATTCAAGGATACTAGCGATAATCAAAATCTAAATTTAAACCCTAAGTTTGCAACCTCAAAACATCAATTAAACATGACAATAACACATAAACCCACATCAATTAATAAAAATACATTCAATTTAATAAAGACCCATACATAAATTCAAGGACCCAAGTAATTACACCCCCTCCCCCTCAACATGAGGGTTTTTATCCTTGCATGTCTAAAATAAAAATTGAGTTACCAAATGCATTATCCATGACAATAGGTGCTGGAATTGAGAAAAACAATGAAGTAAATTTCTCTTCTCCTGCTCAAATATTTACTTCCCAAGCCAAATGTAAACCCTTTCTTCAAGCATCAGCTAATTTCCTGAGAAATGTATTTGTCTCTTTAGAAATGTGTCCAGTGTAGTACTGAGGATCTCAATGTGTATACCAAGAGGCCCTTGCATTTTCCTTTTATACTCCAAACAAAAATAACCTCAATTTGTGCACGAGCCACCATTCAGCGATCAAGATCAGCCATCACCGAACACATTCTGTGATCCGCCGAATGTGCACTTGATCGCCTTTTTAAATCCCTCCTAGAAGTCGTGACTCTATAACTTTCGGCAACAGAACTGTGCGTCACCGAATTTGTTTGGTGATTCGCAGAAGTTGCATCTTCATTGCCCTTTTTTTGCCGAATACTTGGAGTTGGACACTACAAAAAAAGGCGGTCAATGTCTTCATTCGGTTATCGGCCAAATTCTTCGGCAACGACCGACTTCTATCACCTTTTTGGCAATTTTTCTCCTTTTGTCCTGTTTTGCTTTGATTTTTCCTTCCATGCATTTCTTCTTCATTTTTAGCATCAAACACAAAAATCATTAATATATATATAAGGAAAAAGAATACATTGAGGACAACATCTTATGCAATTTCATCCCTACATGAGTCTAACATGCGGGCTCATCAACACCCCCAAATTGAACTCTTGCTTACCCTCAAGCAAGTCAAATATCAATCAATCCTAGCACATGCTTGCAAATAGGACCATAAAGAGTAGTATATACATTCATCTCTTTGTTGTCAAACCTAAAAACTTCTATAAACCACTTACGTGATTTTGAAGCCTCATGAGATGATTAAGGAGTTCTCAAGACAAAGCTATGCTCACAATTTTCAATGTGGTTGCTAACCAATGCCAAAAAAATCACCACCTACCCTCACATTAAAGAAGACCTTATTCAGAAAAACTCATGACATTAACTTCAAGAATCAAACAACACTCACACCCCAAAAGAGAAAGGATATGCCAGAGTTTATCCATAGGCTTGCCCTTATTCTCAATCAATGTTCACTCAATCTCATCGGGACTAGAGTCACAAACGACTTTGCTAGGGTTGTAATGTAGGCTATTGGACGGGTAGGATAGAATTTAGGCACAAGTGACTAATCCCTTCTTGAACTCTACACACAACTTGCATGATTATGTCCTCCTTGAATTCTACACACAACTTGCATGATTATTTTATTCCTTGTTCACTCTCTTTTTTTCTATGACACCATTTTGCATTAAATCTCAACCGTTGGTGTCCCACGTGTGACTTTTTCTCAAAAACTTTTGGAGGGTCTTATTTTGAGCCAAATTCTTCTCTTCTTTCTTTTTTCAGGCACATTTCTTCTTTTCTTTTTGATCATGCATGAACTTCTCCATTTCTTTCTTTCCCCAAACTTTCGAATGGGAGATACCGCTCTCTTACCACACCGCCAACTTTGGCCTTTTGCCAGAACTTTCCATAGTTCAAGCTCAAAGAGGGAATGGTGTTCAACAAAAAGGGATGTATTTTCAATCGAAGGTCAAGGATAATAAGGGTTCCAACAAAAAGGATTAAAACCCAACAAGGCTCACTAAGGATACAATAAAAGTTAAGGGAGGATATTTGGTCAAAGTGGACTTAAAAGAAACAAAAGAAGGCCTAAGGTCATCTTCCAAATCTGGATTTAACCAAAATAGTACTTCACGACAAATGGGAAAGTTCTAACTATCAACAAGCATGTGTTTCAACGGATACCTCACCGCACATGGCAAAATTAGTTCCGAATTCAAACAATGGATAGACAACACACATTCATGGTACTACCCGAGATAAACACTCACTTAGT
This sequence comes from Solanum rostratum, assembly GCA_029948455.1. Lineage (NCBI taxonomy): Eukaryota > Viridiplantae > Streptophyta > Magnoliopsida > Solanales > Solanaceae > Solanum > Solanum rostratum. Next base: position 57,004,301 of record CM057051.1, read on the forward strand.
CAACTCAAGATGCTTCCGATCCATGCATGGATCACTTTCACATGAGATAGACGAATAGGTAAGTCAATACTTGCTCCTAATCTACGATATTACCCGAGTCAAAGCTATAGGTGATCAATACTCGGACTGCTAAGGACATTGAGACATGACACATATTTTTGAAATCGCTTTTCCTATAGCATGGTATTGTTTTGCCAAAAATTTAAAGGATAAGACATATTTGGTGCACATCATCCAAAAGACATCTATCAAAATGAAACAACAAGAATTTACTAACTGTTATAATCCAAAATAATATTTACAAATCACAACCAAAAGAACATTTACAACACAAAGTAAAAGATTGTCTTAATTACACATCAAGGAAACACAAAAATAAATATAACCCATTGTCTCAACCAACCATAACAGAACCATATAAAAACAACATCATTATCAAATACTGCGATTCTAAATGCTCACCCCTTCCACGAAAGGCATTGTCTTCAATGTATAAGAACAATATCAATAAAGCTCAAAAGGAAGGAGTAAGATAAAGAATCCCCTGATCACTCAACATGTGGTGATGATGGAGCTAAAGAAGAGGTGGTGGGGGCATTCGTGCCTAGGTACTATTGTGCAGGATCTAAAGTGGGTGCCAGAGTAGTGGACTCTGCACCAATCTATAGAATAACGTGCTCTAGGTCAGCTGCACCGAACAATCCACTCGTCCCGCTAATGGACCTATCCCGAAGTGACTCTCTATTGACGGCAATGATGATAGCCTCCTTCGTCGCTCTCAACTTTGTATGCTTCTCCGTGATGATATCAACTTCCAAGGACACCTCGTCTGTCTCCGGGGAAGATGGAATAAAATCTCCTTCAATCCTCACACCTGAAATGACACCCATAGCAGCAGCCTTTAGGAGCATATCTACTGAACCCCAAAGTGATGTGATATCGATGGACTTTATTGCCACCACCTCCTTCTTCAACTCAGTAACAACAGCCTTCATGGCAATCAAGTACTCCACCATTCACACCTCCCTTATCCTCTAAAGTAGTCACCTTATCTGACAAGCAACAATCCTTGCCCCCGTGGTCCTCCACACTCACAACCAACAAATTTAGCCTCAAGCTCTGCTCCTCTATCATCGCTCTCTTCTTTATTCCCTCATCAAATAACAAGACCAGCCTTGCTGCGATGGCTCTCTCATCAATGTAAACCGGGAGGATTTGACCCGCGTGGCCCTAGTATCAACCGATTTGGCTTATTGAGATAAACTGTATATAGTCTCTTGCTCAAAAGTGCAGATCTCAAACATCTCAACATCCACAACTGGCATAGTGTCTGCCAACTTCTTCCTGGCCCTATCCTCCTTGCCCCGCTGGAAAGCAACCTCAATATATAAGATATCTGTAGAAACTGATGGAGTAATCTCTACATCGGTTTTGTTGAGAAAAGGCACACTAATTTTCTTGCGTAATGTTGTAATGAGGCTCGAGAAGGGGAGAGATTTTCTGGAGCTATAATTGAACCAAGGTTTAATTTCCTGCCATCTATGATGCAGCCTACCAATGCCGCCTTAGGATACCGAAGTATACTTTTGTTCTAGGATTGCATAAGGTTGTTGCTGATGAAACCAAACCAAATTCTAGAAAGTATATTAAGCTCTTTCTTCTCAATAACTATCCCTTGTTCCAACCACGAGGGGGATGCAATGCCAAGTATCAGGGCAAGCCACCCTTTGAGTTCGTCGAGGATCTTTTACTCAATCATAGCAGCGAGATCATGTCGAAGCTAGAATATGAACCCCAACAAGTCATTAATCTTTGTCTTACTGCAAGGGATGCGCACACCCCGCACTTCAACCACATCCACTGGCTTTGGAGCAATTTTAACTCGATCTTTGCTCTTTGGAATCTCTCTAGCATAGGTCTCGTAAATTTCGCGGACCTAACTTTGCACATATGGTTCCCCATGGGTGGTGAATTGTTTGACACCATGGAATGTTAGGGTGTCCCATACCTTGGGATACCTTTCAACCACCCCATTAGTGGATGACCTCCTTTCTTCCAATATCGTCCTCAACCCTATAACTTTTAATTGATTGAGATATTGAGGAGCAATCGTTTCAATGATGGTCTGGGAGGTCTGGATGAGTGGGTCATGTGCCACCTTAGTTCTTGCCTCTATCTAGAGACATTTTTGAATTGGCTCCGAAGCCATGGGTTCATGTACTAGGGATTTGGACCCCGTTCATTCTTCTTCCGAGGATGTCCACTCCAGCTCAATAGACCCTTTCTTATCGTTGTTGGAGTCTCCAGTTCCACCACTTTCCTCTTTCCCTTTCCTTGTTCATCTCTACGAAGCCTTTGAGCTCTTTGTTCCCTTGCCCCAAAAACTATAAGGCTTCCCGGCCTACATGGGATCCACCACAGGAATCAATTTCCTTTTGAAGAGGAATATTTGCAAAACAAAGCCAACATGTATGTAAGAATCAATGGTGTGAAAGGAAAATACAAAATGAAACCTCAGAAAAACTAGTTCAAAAAGGCAGGTCATTTGGATTGCCGAACATGTTCGGCAGATCGCTAAATTGATTTGCTAGTCAAAATGATCGTTGCCTTTCTTTACATAACTCAAGGTCAACACACTGTCACATTCTGCTACCGATGTGGGTATTCGGTGATCATCCAAATTGATTCGATGGTCATCAATACCATCGTCGAATATGACCAAATTAAAGGCTTATAAGTTGTCATAAGAGGCGACGTGCGTGGACATTCGATGGATCGTTGAATCAACTTCAGCGGTTAAATTGACTGTTACCGAAGTTGACAAGCAATGCAAATTTCCCCTGAATTTAAATTTTTACACACCAACAATAAAATGAGGGAAATTTCACAACAATGCATTATCGACACATTCAAACACAAGCACAAGCCAACTTTTTCCTAACAATCACAACAACACTAATTCAACCAAACAAACAACTTTACCCTTAAGAAAGACGTCGCCCATTCTATCACTAGGCAAGTACAAGTCGCGTGGTAAAATTCATGGGTTACTCAGACTTCACCCACAACACATGTTGCAAATAAGGCCATAGAACATGCAATCACATCAATTTTCAATAAATAAAGTTCACAATCCCAAACAATGACGACATATGAATAAATTGGGATACAAGATGAACTACCACAACAATAAGGAAAAAGACCTTCATTTATACGGTTGACCAATCACACATGTAAAATCAATTTCATGAAAATAGTGAAAACAAGAACCCATAATGAAAAATTGAATACTAGGGTTCCATGCATATCAATCCAACAACACACACCATGATTTCCAATGATTTCCCACATCACACAATGACCCACATGGTTCTACAACAAAACTCAAGCAATACCAAGCCAAGAATAGCATAAAAATGAGGAAAAAAGGTCAAAGACATACCGTATAGATGATACAAAGACAATGAGGATGACAATGACGATTTGTTGATGATAATAAAGCTCAAACCCAATGAAAGTGATGAAACAATAGATATTAAGAAGTGATGAGTGCCTAGGAGTGTGGAGAATGAAAAGTAAAGAGTGAAAAAGTTAAAGGGTACTTCATAAGGAAGTAAGTCGGTTATGTGGTGCAATTTAGCGACTCTGATTTACACCAGCCAACACATTCGACGATCCGCCGCATGTGTCCCTGATCGCTTTTTCTTACAATAACTTAAGCACTCCATGCTGCACCAAAAGGGGGTGACACAGTGCGTTACCTAATAAATTCGGCGATCCGCCGCATTGTTATCTTGACCACCGAATTTGATATAATCTTAAGGGCTATCTGCTGACCCAAAAGGTGGTCAAATTCAGGGTTGCCATTTCAACTTGGTGATCCATTGAATGGTGACTCCCATCGCCTTTCGACTGCACTTCAAAAATTTCACTTCCGCACACATACACATATAACACATGTTATTCAGAATGACTAAAACCTTGGGTTGCCTCCCAAGAAGAGCCTTATTTAACCTTGTGGCACGATGGAGTTCATTCCGAATCATGGCTGGTCCACATAAATGACATCAACCACCTGAACACTAGGTGGTTTGCCATAATACTTCTTCAACTACTGCCCATCCGCTCTAAATTTCTCTCCCTTTATGTTCTTAACATCAACAACACCATTTTAAAGTACTTCACTAACTTAGAATGGACCTGACCATTTAGATTTCAACTTTCCCGGGACCATCATCAACCTTGAATTGTATAACAACAGTTAGTCTCCAGCATTCAACTCCCTTTGATAGATTTTCAAATCATGCCATTTTTTCATTTTATCTTTGTACAGGGTTGAGCTTTCGTAAGTCCTCAATCTAAATTCATCAAAAAAATGAAGTTGCATGAGTCGAGAGTCTATAGCTTTATCACGATCAAAGTTTAATCTCTTCAAGGCCCACAAGGCACATTGCTCCATCTTTATCGGAAGATGACAAGCTTTGTCAAACAAAAGTTGGTATGGTGCCATTCCAAATGTTGCTTTGTATGCTGTGCGGAAAGACCACAACTTGTTATCAAGTTTACTATCCCAGTCACTCCGATTCCCATTTATCGTTTTAGCAAGAATGGCCTTTATCTCCCAATTTGACACTTCAACTTGGCCATTTTCTTTAGGATGGTATGGAATTTTCACTCGCTGCTTCACCCCATATTTACCCGATGAAACACCAAACAACTGGTTGCAAAAGTGTGAGCATCGAAACATGATAGAATGTTCTTCAAAAAGTGTACCACACCTTTACCATTGTTAGATGGAAAAGCTATTGCCTCTACCCATTTCGATACATAATCAACTGTCAACAAGATGTACCAATTTCCAAAACAAGCCACAAAAGGCCCCATGAAATCAATTGCCCAAACATCCACTTTGAAGAGTGGCCAATAATATCCCGTTTGAAGAACCTTTGAGGTTGTTCAGATTCCTCCATGATAAACTCTAGTTGGAGATCAATGACATTCTTCAAAAATTGCACCCATGGATGATTTTGGAACACGCATCCAGATCATGTTCTTGGCACACTCTTTGAATAGGAAAGGCTCATAAAAAAATATAATTTCACATCAAACAAGAACTTTCTTCTTTGATGATGGATGAGGGACTCCTAAATAATCCCACACACTGAATAATTGGAAAAATCAACATACCATGGGCTGGAGTCAAGAGAATTGGCCTTAAGATTTTTATCCAGAAATGCATCAGCAATATCAACATCTTCAGCACTTTCGCCATTACATTCAAGCCAAGACAAGTGATCCGCTATGTGATTTTCACAACCTTTCCGGTCGTTGACCTCAAAATCATTCTTGCAACAATAAAACCCATCTAATCAACCTCGGCATGCATCCTTCTTAGCTATAAAGTACCGAGTGCAGCATGATCTGTATGAACTACCACTTTGGTTCCCAACAAATAAGCCCAAAATTTCTCAAACGATAGGCAACAACCAACAATTCTTGCTCCATTATGGTGTAGTTCTTTTTGGTACATTAAGGGACTTACTAGAATAATAAATAGGATACAATAACTTGTCCCATTGTTGACCCAATACAGCCCCCAAAGCTACTCTACTAGCATTGCACATTACTTTAAAAGGCAATAACGAATCAGGAGACACAATTATAAGAGCCACAATCAATTTGTCTTTAAGGAATTCAACTGCTTTCATGCAAGCATCATCAAATATAAATGTTGACTCTTTCTCAAGAAATTTTCACAATGCATTGGCTATCTTGGAAAATGTTAGAAAACTAACTACTCTTAAAATTGAACCAAGTATGAAAACTCAAAGAAGAGGTTAAAATTCCAGCATAACATTAACATGAAGAACATCTGAATTTATACAACAAAAAGATAACTAATTCCAATCTATTAGCCACTTACAAAGTGGATGAAACTGAATAGGGAAGTGTCCCACTAATCAGCCATAAAGGGCCACTAATATGCAACTAACTTTGACTAAGTCTTTTGCTAGAAAATAGGAAAGTTGTAAACTAAAAAACTGAGTAAAGAAATAGTAAAACTGAGTAAAAAATAGTAAAAACACTAAGCTGGAAGTTAAGAAATGTCAACTGACTAACACTCCTCCTTGGCATTTTCTTGACGAACACCAATTCTTTGCTGCAGATCTTCAAACCTTTCCTTTGGCAGAGACTTAGTGAAAATGTCAGCTAGCTGGTTTTCGGATGAGCAATGAACAAGCAACACTTCATTGGACTGTTGGACTTCTCTAATAAAATGATACTTGATCTTGATGTGCTTAGTTCGACCATGAAACACAGGGTTTTTTGAGATAGAAATCGCTGAACTGTTGTCACACATTGTTCATGGCCCAAATCCTTCAACATCTTCCTTAGCCAGATAGCTTGATTTACAGCATATGCAGCAGCTATGTACTCAGCTTCTGCTGTTGATTGAGTTGTAGTTTCTTGTTTCCTAGAGATCCAACTAAAACAACTTGACCCCAAACAAAAACGATATCCAGAAGTGCTTCTGGAATCATCAATGCCGCCACCCCAATCACTGTCAGAGTAGCCGATCAGATTCATAGTCACTCCAGTAGATGTTGGGAAAAAAATCCCAAACTTACTGGTTCCTTTAATATACCTTAACACTCTTTTAGCCGTTGCGAAGTGTGTATCTCTAGGAGAATGCATGAACCTAGAGAGAAAACTTACAACAAACAGAATGTCAGGTCTGCTAGCGGTTAGATATAGAAGGCTGCCAATTAAGCTTCTATACATACTATCATCCACTTTTTCAGAATCCTCACCCTTGCCAAGCTTTACCCCAGTAGATATTGGAGTACTCGCAGGTTTGCAGTCTTGCATTTTGAACCTGTTCAGAATATCTAAGATGTATTTCTGCTGGAATATAAATATTCCATCGCTGGACTGCAAGACCTCCAAGCCAAGGAAGTACTTCATGACCCCAAGATCAGTCATTTCAAAGACTTTCTCCATTTCATCCTTGAACCTTTGGATTAGTTCTATTTTGCTTCCTGTAACAAACATGTCATCCATATAAATTGAGACAATTAAAGACTCACCATCCGTGACTTTCACATACAGGGTAGCTTCACTTTGACTTCTTCTAAAGCCCAGTTGGATGAGATGACCGTCTATCCTTTCGTACCATGCCCTAGGGGCTTGTTTTAGGCCATACAAAGCCTTCGTTAAGAGATAAACTTGATCCTCCTTTCCAGGAATTGAGAAACCATCAGGTTGCTCTACATAAATCTCTTCAGCAAGCAAAACATTCAAAAAAGCCGATTTGACATCAAGGTGATGAATCTGCCAGGAACTACAGGATGCAAATGCAAGAATAAGCTTGATTGGGTGTCATACCTTGCTACTGGAGCAAACCTTTCCTGGTAATCCACACCATGTTGTTGTGCGAATCCCTTCACCACCAATCTAGCCTTATACTTGCAAACAGAGCCATCAGGATTGAGTTTTGTTTTGAAAATCCATTTTACACCAATCACCTTGCGATTTCTAGGCCTATCAACAAGCTGCCAGGTTCCATTCTTCTCGATCATGTCTATTTCTGCTTGCATAGCTCTCCTCCATGCCTGAGAATCTTGTGCTTTAGCATAGCTTGTGTTGACACCCAATTTTGACCCTCCACGGTATAAATTAATCATCGAGCTTTTAATTTTCACAATTTTGAAATAATTAGCTTTCAAAATGCAAAAATATTTTTAAATGAATTTTGGGTTCAAATCTTTTAATTTTAATTATGTTTATTGTTGCATGTTATATATGTTTATTTCTTTCAAGTATCAATAGTTAAGAGTTATATTTTCATTAATCATTTCAAAAATTCTCAAGTAGATTTTATCTTTAATCACCTTTACTTTAATTATTTTAGAATTAATTACGTCTTAGTTAATTTATTTATTTTAAAGTTGTTAATATTAAAAGGCTCTTTGATCAATTTGTATTAATTCATTTCGTGATCGAATTAATCAATTAATTTCAAATTGGTTAAGTTTGTAATTTAAATAGCTAATTCTTAAATCCTCTTCTTAATTCTTTAATTCTCCTAATACCCAAAACCCAATTCACAAAAGCCCAATTCCCATTTAATTTTTTTCACCCCTGGCCCAATTCCTTCCCAGACCCAATTTCGCCCCAGCCCATTTTTTAAATTACCCAATATTTTCCCCATAAACCCGGCCCAATCCCCCCTCTAATTAATCCCCTTGTCTTCTTCCCATGTCTTGTTCCCCAAAAAGAAAAAGAACAAAGCCATAACCAGACAAAAAGAGGAACCCCAAACGTTCCATTCCAACAATCATCCCCAACGATCACTTTTTTAAATTCAAAATTGAAATCCGATCCAAAATCCCGAAAATACCCATCCTTTTCCCCCTATTTTCTTTCTCTAATATTGCCTATAAATACTCCCCTTTTCTCCATTGTTGAGGAGGAGGAATCCAAAAAAAAAAAAATCTCCATTTCTAATCATGGTTTGGAGGCGGAAAGAAGCCGAAAAAGAACCCCAAAAAGCTTCAAATTCTTTACCAAGGAGGCAGCAACCATCCTTAATTTCAAAGAAAACTTAGTAAAACTTTTTTTTTACGCCATTGTCCAAAAGCTCGTCGACCCAGTTGGTCTGCGAAAACCAGAAACCTGGGTTCGGAACCAAAGAATTCGCGTATCAGCTTCCTTGTGGTGTCGAGATTCACTGTTCGGCTCGTCTCGTTCCAGTTTCGCTGCTCCAAAAGAGGTAATACTCCCTCTTATCTTAATTTTATTAAACTTTAATTTTTTAGGTGATGAAGTTGCTGGGCAGCCTTATTTTTAATTAATTAGACGGTTCATAAGATTAGCTATAAAATTAATACAAAGTAGCAATGGTGTCTGTCATGGCCTGTTTTTTTTTTCTCTTAGACAGAATGTCTAGATTTCTTAAGGTTGCTAGTAGCTTTAGTCACTCAAGTAAGCCACTGTTCGATTCCGTTCGATTGAGAAGTGAGTATGAAATAATTTCGTTGGGTTAATCTGAAAGCCAGTAAAGAATGAGGATGTTATTTTGTTAAAATCACGATTAAACGGCATGCCTTCCATGTGTTCGGTAAAATGCCCCTCTTTTGTTTAGCCAATATTTTTTCCAGAAAAGAAGCAACAGCCCTTAGATTCATGTTAATTTCCATAAATCTATTGGATTATTGGATATGGAAAACACGCATATGCATATGCATATTCATGATATATTCTACATCTATATGTTTTCTACTTCTGTTTTACATATACATGTATATGTTTTTGCTTTTAAAATTTGCATATACATATATCTATTCCCAGGAAACCTCTTTTTTCCATTTCTATATGTTTTCTGCTTTTGTTAACTAATTAATTAATGTGTATGTATGTATGTATGTTGGTTGATTTTTACCTTTTTCCATGTTGGTTGATTTTTACCTTTTTCCAATTCTAAACCTACTATACGGCCTCTGCTTCTGTTAATCAATTAATGTGTATGTATGTATATGTTGGTTGATTTTTACTTTCCTCCATTTCTACATCTATATGCTTTCTAGTTCTGTTAATTAATTAACGTGAATGTACGTATATATGTATATATGTTGTTGATTTTTTAAAGTTTTGTGACAAGGGAGGTGGTGATAATGATATTCCTACATCCGAGCTAACTAATTTAGGCATGGAGATGACCCAAATCAAAGATAATGAATTCATGTGTTTGTCTTAATTTCAAAAGACTTGGGTTTATGCTTTGTTTATTAATTTCAAAGATATGGGATTATGTGTTGGATTTTTAAGCTTCAAGTTAATGAGTTTTTTTTATATGTTGAATCTTAGATTCAATGTCGTAGGTTTCCATATTGATTCTAGCTTTTAAGTTTTATGTGTTGGTTGTAGTTTCAAAATATGGGTTATGTGTGGATTCTTAGTTAACGGAGTTTATCTGTTTGTTTTAATTTCAAGTTTAATGAATTTCATGAAACTCTCTTTTTGTTTCAAAGAATATGGGTGGAATATCTTGATGTTTGGTTTCAAAATTATTGAGTTTGTGGGTTTAAATAATTTTTAGATTCCTAATCCTTTTTATTTTATTTTTTACGCATTTGTCCGAGTCTTCGGGGACACCCACCTTGCATTTCTCGGGATCGTGAGGGCTTAAGCAGGTCTGGAGAGCTGACCTCAATTTTTTCGGAAGTCGGAGAAAGCTGATATACACTGATATACCTTCGTATACACTGGTATACGACCAGTGTATACTATATGTTAATACAAAGGAAAAAGAGGCCAAAAGCCCTATTGTCTTGCAGCAGGGGAATGGGCCAAAGGCCCAATTGGCAGCAGCATCCTTTTTAAGGGCTTGGTAGGCCCAACAATTTAAATTGTTGCAGGCTTTGAGAATTGGGCCTGCCAAAGCCCAATTCCTTTTTAATTTATCTTGACTACTTATTGCCTATATTATTTGCTTGTGATAATTATTTGAATATCTTTACCATTAATCTTAATCCATGTTTTCTTTTGTCACGTTTTAACCTAATTAAATTCCCCGAGTTAGCCATCTACGTTATCTTATGATTTTAAATCTTGACTATAAGAACCACTTTTAGGAAATTAAGTTTTTAAAATACTTCTTAAAACATTTCAAGTACCTTTTTCCTTAAAATATTTTGAAAAGTATATATACACCTCTTTCTTTTAAATACTTAGAGTGTAGTAGATTTCAAAATTCTAATTAGTTGATTAAATTCATCAACTCTTTTAATTAAATAAAAATTAGTTAGATCTTAATATTAGATTTTCTTTAACTAGTTCACCTAATTAAATTCTAATTGACTGAAATATAAGTAAAAAATGTAAATATTTCATTTCCTACTCTTAAAATATTCTATTTCAACTTTTCAAAATTAATAATATAAAATTATATTATTTCAAAGTTAGTCAAAATATTTAATCGTCGGGTAACCGCACGTTAGCGGATATTTCGGGTGTGTAAAACCTTCCCGAAATAGAAATATGAACCCGAACCTGTTTCTTTGAATTTTTAAAAGATTTCCTCTGTTAGGTCTTTTAAAATAATCGGTTCTCTTAATTTCCTAAAAATTAAGTGGCGACTCTAATTTTTTAAAGATTCGGTTCTACTTAAATCAATTAAGTCATAAATCGAATTTTAAACTCGAAGTCATTTTTCGACATTACAGCTTGTTTGTTCAGAGACAACCAAATTGCGCCGTTGATAGACATCTTTTAAGGATCGAATGCCCTGAACTGGTACGTCATCTACTAGTTCATCTTCCGCAAGTTGAGGCTTCTATTTTAAATCAGAAAAAATGGTCTTCTGATTTTTCCAATCCCAAGCAGCTGATTCATCAAACTTCACTTCTCAGCTTAGAATTAGTTTTTCTGTTTTTAAACAGAAAATCCTGTATCCTTTGGATGAACTATATCCCATAAATATACCCTTCTGAGCCTTGTTGTCCAGCTTACTCCTTTTTTATTTTGGAACTTGATAATAACATATACACCCAAAGATTTTGAGACGGTATACTGATGGTTTGTTCCCATACCAAGCTTCATATGGAGTCATGTCCTGCAAGGCTTTAGTAGGTAATCTGTTCAGCAGATATACTGAGGTGTTGACTGCCTCTGCCCAAAACTGATTTGGAATCTTTTTTTCAAGTAAAAGACACCTCGCCATCTCCATTATTGTCCTGTTCTTCCTTTCAGACACGCCATTTTTTTGTGGAGTGTACGGTAATGTCCATTGACGTGTCAATACCTGTGCTATTACAAAACTCCACAAATTGAGAAGAAGTATATTCTCCTCCATTGTCAGACCTCAAAGCTTTAATACTGAGATTACATTGACTCTCTACTAAAGCTTTAAATTGTTTAAAAACGTTAAAGACTTCACTCTTCAGCCTAATGAAATAAACCCAACACATTCTGGTGTAGTCATCAATAAAGAGGAGAAAATATTTGTTACCACTCAAAGAATCTGTTTTCATTGGGCCGCAAACATCTATATGAATGAGCTGAAGTTTCTGGTTAGCTCTCCATACTTGATTTGATTGAAATGGCAATTTTGTTTTCTTGCCTTGTTGGCAGGTTTCACAAACTTGATCAATAAAAATAATTTCAGGCATAGATTCCACTAGATCCTTCTTTTTCATCTCGGCGATGCTTCTCAGATTAAAGTGACCAAACCTTTTATGCCATAGGTTTGTACATGTTTGTGAAGTAGTGGTGTAAGCCTGCTCAGTTATTCTCTCCCAATCAACTAAAAACATCCTGTTGCTCATCTTGACACAAAACAGTTCTACTCCAGAAGGGTCAGAAACAACACATCCGCGATTCTTAAAATGCAGAGAATAATTATTTTCAAGCATTTGTCCAACACTCAACAAATTTTGACTCATATCAGGTGTGTATAAAACATCAGGAATAGTTTTGGTACCTGATATTGTTGAGATAGACACAGTACCTCTGCCTTTGACATCTACAGCCTCACCATTTCCCACTTTTACCTTGGATTTGTAAGTATCATCAAGGAATTTGAACATTTCAGCATTATTGCACAAGTGATATGTGCAACCACTATCGAGAAGCCACGAATCGGAGGATCCATTGGCTGAAAAGTGTGGAACTGCAAACAGTTGCTCTTCATGTGCATCTGAAGCTTCTGCGATTTGTGCTTGCATAGCTCCAGAGGCCTTTGTTCTGGATTTGCAAACCTTAGATACGTGCCCCGTCTTCTTACAGTTTCCGCATATAGCATCGATTCTCCACCAGCAATATTTCTCCAGATGTGTAGTCTTCTTGCAATGTTTGCAGGGAGGAAACTTTTGCTTCAAATCTCCACTATTGTTTCCTCCATCATGCTTGCCCCTATTCTTATGGTTGAATTGTTGCTTTCCTTTACCCAAACTTTGCTTTTGTACAGAGAAAGCGCCTTTAGTATACTTGTCCTGTCTCATAGTCCTTCTTTGCTCTTGAGCTTGAAGAGCACTCATTAATTCACCTAATGAGAGTTTGCTCAAGTCCTTGGATTCTTCAAGAGAGGAAATCTTAGATTCAAACCTCTCCGGAAGAGTCACAAGAACTTTCTCCACAATCCGGTTGTCTGTAAATTCTTCACCAAGAAGTCTAATATTATTAACAATTAAGGAGATTCGATCAGCATACTTACTGATTGTTTCATCCTCCAGCATATTCAGGGACTCAAACTGTCTTTTCAGGTTCAACACTTGCATTTGACGTGTTCTATCGCTGCCTTGGTATTCTTCTTTCAATCTGTCCCAAGCCTCTTTTGCCGTTTTACAAGCCATGATTCTATAGAACACAAAATCTGCCACAGAGTTTTGTATAAGCGACTTGGCTTTAGATTTCTTTGCCTTCTCTTCACTGTTGGATCTGATCTGAGCCAAAGTAGGATTTTCTGGTAGGGCAGCAATAGGTTTATCTTCCGTCACAGTTTCCCAAAGATCATAGGCTTCTAGAAAAGCTTGCATTTTCACAGACCAAATTCGGTAATTTTCACCGGTGAAAGTGAATGGTGGATTTAAAGGTAGGCTGCTGGATGCCATTGGAGTTGTAGGTTGAAACTTTTTGGTCCCTTAAGATCAACTAGAAGCTCTGATGCCACTGTTAGAAAACTAACTACTCTTAAAATTGAACCAAGTATGAAAACTCAAAGAAGAGGTTAAAATTCCAGCATAACATTAACATGAAGAACATCTGAATTTATACAACAAAAAGATAACTAATTCCTATCTATTAGCCACTTACAAAGTGGATGAAACTGAATAGGGAAGTGCCCACTAATCAGCCATAAAGGGCCACTAATATGCAACTAACTTTGACTAAGTCTTTTGATAGAAAATAGGAAAGTTGTAAACTAAAAAACTGAGTAAAAAATATAGTAAAACTGAGTAAAGAAATAGTAAAAACACTAAGCTGGAAGTTAAGAAATGTCAACTGACTAACAGAAAAGTCTTTGAGAAAACGCTTATAGAAATTGGCATGCCCTCAATGCTCCTCACCCTCTTCATGGATATAGGGGGAGGAAGCCTAGCGATAACATCCACCTTACCTTGATCCTCTTGCACCCCGTCAACAGGAATATTATGCCCAAAGATGATTCCTTCTTTAACCATAAAATGATATTTCTCCCAGTTGAATTCCAAATTAGTTTCAACTCGCCTTTGAAGTGCCTTTTCTGGGTAAGCAGGAAATTGCTCAAAAGTGTCACCAATGAATAAAAAGTCGTCCATGAATACCTCCATTGAGTTGTCTACCATTTCCACATAGATAGCAAACATACAATGTTGGGATGCAGCGGGAGCATTGTAAAGTCCGAACTACATTATTCTAAAGGAAAATGTCCTATATGGGCATATGAAGGTAGTCTTCTCTTTGTGTTTTAGGGCTATACTGATTTTATTGTACCCAGAGGATCCAACGAGAAACAAATACCACCCCCTTCCCGCTAGATGGTCCGACATTTCATCCATGAATGACAAAGGGAAATGATCTTTCTCTGTCCTTGAGTTAAGACACCTATAATCCATACAAACACGCCACCCCATCACCAGTTGAGTGGACACAAGTTGATCTTTCACATTCTTCATAATGGTGAAGCCACCTTTCTTTGGCACATATTAGACGGGACTAACCCAACTACTATCCAAAATTGGGTAAATAACCCCGGCATCGTACCACCTAATTATTTCCTTCTTTACCGCCTCCTGCATAGGTAGGTTGAATCTCCTTTGATTCTTAATAATCGGCTTGAAATCCCGTATCAATTTAATTTTTTAGTACAAATACCTGAGGGTATTCCAGAAATGTCCATTATACTCCATCCAATTGCTTTAATTAATAAATTACATCAACACTCCTGTCAACACTTACACTTGATGATCAAGTAAATCAGATGCCACAATTACCGAGAGTGTCTCACCACTCCCCAAGAAGACATACTTCAAATTTGATGGAAGATCTGTCTGTTCAAGCTAAGGGGGCTCTTCAATGGAAGGCTTGGCAGGGGTTTTCCTGATTTTTCAAATTAATATCAAGCTTAATTGGGTTCTTGATATGAGAACCCTCTCCCTCTAATGCTCCACACACCTTAAAATAATCTTCAATCACTTCATAATCATTATTGAGCAACACCGCTACTAAATATCCGCCCAAACTAAACACCTCCCCAATAATCACAACTGCTTTTTCTACCACATCAACGTAAGACACTGCTCGATATTTTCTTGGTTGTTTCATTTACTTGCACACATGAAAGGTGACTTCCTCACCATTCACCTTAACTTTGAGTTTTCTGCATAGCCAAGAATGGCATACAAAAAATAATTGGTATCTCAACATAAATCTCACAATCAAGGACCACAATATTGGCAGAAAATATGAATTTGACCACTTTCACCAACAGATCATATAAAATGCCAATGGACCTTTTGATGGATTGGTCCACTATAAGAAGCCTCATTGTTCTTGTAGAAGGGGAACCCAAACCAAGTTTTTTTAAAATAGCCAACAACATTAAGTTGATACTTTTGCTTATGGGTTGTTGAGATGAGGGTTTCTAGGAGACAACCTCTCTACTTCTATGAGGTAGTGGTAAGGTCAGCCTACATTCTACCCTCCCCAGACCCCACTTGTGGGACTTCACTGGGTATGTTGTTGTTGTTGTTGTATTAAGTTGATACTAGCTCCAAGGTCATATAAAGCCTTGGTGAATGGACAAACTCCAATTGTGCATGGAATCGTGAAGACACCTGGATCTTGTTTCCTCACTGCATAATTATTTGACACTATCGCACTACAATGGTGAGACATTTTAATGGTTTCATACTCAAGATTTCACTTCTTTGTCACAAGCTCCTTCACAAAATTTGGTATATCCGGGCATTTTCACAAGATCTTCAAATAACAGAATATTGATTAAAAGAGAATTAAACATTGACAAGAACTTTTGAAACTTGGTTTCATCATTATTTTTCTTCAACCATTTAGGGAAAGGTAAATCAATTTTCCCTTGAGGCGCTTTCATTCTGGTCGATGAGGAAAAAAATTTTAACGATGCATTTTTGGCTTTTCTCAGCTCTCCCCCAACGTTAATGTTGCAATCACTTCCGGGATAGTGAAGAAAATGGTTTTCTCCATCAATTATCACACCATCACCAACTTTCTACTCATTATTCCCCTCAAATGAAGAGATTTTGTTTCCTTTGCTTGTCCCAACATCCGGAGAGATTACGCTCCCCTTAATCACCTTGCCATTTTTTATAGTGATGGCCCTATGTTGTTGATTGTCGTTTTTTGGGTTTACCATGGTATCACTTGACCAACCGCCCTTTGGCCTTTCACTCAAATGATCAGAGATGGACCCCAATTGTGTCTCCAAATGTTTAATCAAATCTGAATGAGGTGTAACTATTTGGTTCAATGAAGAGAAATCTGACTTCATTTCCTTAAGAGCCTTGTCCGAGATTTCCACCTTGCTGAGGAACCTGGCAAGCATATCCTCGGCAAAAGAATTATTTTAGATTTACAAAGGGTTCTTTTGGCTTCACTCTATCATGAGGAGGAATATAGCGTTCCCTATCTCTTTCACGTTCTCTCCACCCCCAACTCTGTCTCTCCAAACTCGATCGTGCCATCACCCATCATTTTTCCAATCTTTATTCTCAGATGGCCTTGGAAAGGCCAGCTGAGAACCCACTGATTGGTTCCCCAAATAATACACTTCTTCATTATATGCACCATCAAAAGGAACATCATCAAAGGATACATCACTACTACAACCAATATCATTCACATTCTTGCAGTTTTCGCCCATAACATGCTTCGTGAGCGATTCCAATTGTATCATAATTTTTGCCATGTTCTCACCCCTATCTTGATATTTTGCAAGTTTGTCCTTAAACAATCCTCGAGGTAAGGAAGAGATAAGATCATCTCTATTGTACTATGTCCGGTTAATCTTCCTCATATCATAAAGGGGTGAAGCTGTGGCAAATGTTTGTTTCATAATACCACCTCGCACAAGTTGATCTGTTATCCCCTTATTCACCACATCAAGGCTGCAATAGAAGGATTGGAGAAAGAGATGATCCAGCATTCCATGGTAGGGACATTGTACAAATATCTGTTGGAATCGTAACCACGTTTCATGAAGTTGCTCCCTATCTATCTGTTTGAAATTCTCAATGCTCTTTCTCAACTTTACCATCTTGGAAAGAGAGAATAATCACTCATGGAAGGCCTCAGTCAAATCCTCCCAAGAAGTAATGGAGTCCCTTGCTAACTCAGCTAGCCATCTAGTTACTTCCCCAGATAATGAAAAGGGAAACAACCTCAGTTGGATTACTTGTTGATTGACACCTTTGAAACTGAATGGAGAACAAACATCGACAAAATTATGAATATGTTCATTAGGGTCCTCATGTGCCAAACCCCCAAATAAATCTTTCAACTATAACAACTGGAGCTTGATGCTAGTCATATGAAATACCGTATTGCCCACAAGAGGCGGCAACCTAATTGCAGTGACACTCCCAAGTTGATCCTAATTGACATCATTAAGATTTTCGATGTCATTACAATTAGTACTTTCATAAGTGCTCATTTCATCCACTGAAAAATAGAAACAACACAAGAGAAAAAAGAAAAGCATATAAGTACGCTCAACTACAAAGAATTAGCTCAATAAAACACTTCAAATCCAGAAATGTAACACCGTTCTGACAATGATGCCATTTTGATGTCGCTCAAGCATACCCCAAAACCATTAAGAGATATGACGGTCTCTCTCAGTATACCTAACATGAGTTGGGGTCGAAACCCACATAAAACGGTTTATGACTCACAGTTTGAAGTATTGAATTGTTCTAATGGTTTATAGCAACAACAACCACAATAACAACACCATATTCAGTGGAATCCCACAAGTGAGTTCTAGGAAAGGTAGAATGTATGTAGACCTTACTACTACCTCGCAAAGGTAGAAAGGTTGTTTCCTGAGAACCCTCGTCTCACAAACCCATAAGCAGAATAAACTAGATATGAAGAAAAGGAAAAGGAAAAGAAAAGGAAACAAAAAGAATGACTACTAACGAAAAACACATGATAGCGCGTAAATTACGATAAAATTAAAATATATAAGACGGATAATGACAACACATGATATAAAGATATGACAAATTCCTACTACCCTACTGTACCCAAAGGCCAAACATCAACCTATTCCTATTAACCTATTAGCATGCTTGTCTAATTCGCGACCTCTTCTTCCTCCTATCTAAGGCCATGTCCTCAGTGAGATCAAGTTTCGCCATATCTTGTCTGATCACCTGCTTTCAATACTTCTTAGGCCTACCTCTACTCCTCCGAATAATTCCTAAATCCAACCTCTCGAACCTCCTAACATGAGCATCGACATTGTTTCTCTGTACATGTCTAAACCATCGTAGTCTCACTTCCCTCACCTTGTCAGCCATTGTGGCCAACTCTAGCTTCTCTCGAATGGTCTCATTCTTGATCTTATCACTCTTGGTATGTCCACACATCCATCTCAAAATCTTCATTTCTAATGGTTTGTAGAGTAAAAATCTGTATTAAAATAATGATTACTTGAATTGATTTTAACACAATAAGAGAAGAGACATGCCAGGGGTGTGTGCACTTGGGTCATAAAGAAAATATTATGGTCTCAGACATTGAATGAATACATTAATTGGACATGGATAGGTTAGATTGTTGGTAACTACAATCTCTAATCAGACGAAAGTAGCGTTCCATGTGAACCTGGTAAGGTCATATGCAAAATCACACTTGGAACTCATTGGGACCTATGTAATTTAGTAGCAAACCTTCAAAACCTTAGTTGATTGAACCCTAACTAGGCATTAAACCAAACCCACAAGATTCAGACCATCATATTCATTACCCACTTCAATTATTCAAGGATACTTGCAATAATCAAAGATCTAAATATAAACCCTGAGTTTGCAACCTCAAACCCTCAATTAAACATGGTAATAAATATGAACTCGCATCAATTAATAGAAATGCATTCAATTTAATAATGACCCATACAATAAACTCAAGGATCCAAGTAATTATACACCCTCAACATGACAGTTTTTAGCCTTGCATTGTCGAAAATATAAATTAAGTCACCAAATGCATTATCCATGATAATGAGTGCTAAAATTGACAAGAACATTAAAGTGAATTTCTCATCTCTTGCTTAAATCTTCATTTCCCAAGCCAAGTGCAAAACCTTTTCTTCAAGCAATAACTAATTTCCTGATGAATGTACTTCTCTCTCTAGTATTCTATCGAGTGTAGTACCAAGGATCTCCATATGTGTACCAAAAAGTCCTTCCATTTTGCTTTTATACTCCAGACAAAAAATACATTCAATTTGTTCACGAATGACTATTCGAAGGTCATGATTGGTCGTCACCGAACACATTTGGTGCGATGTGCCAAATGTGCACTTGATTGCCTTTTTGAATTGCTCTTGGAAGTCTTGACACTGTAACTTTCGACGACAGAACTGTGCATCGCCGAATTTGTTCTGTGATCCACCGAAATTGCACCATCATTGCCTTTTATTCACGAAATACTTGATGTTGAACACTGCAAAAAAAGGCAGTCAATGTCTTCATTCGATGATCCGCCAAAAAGAATAACTTACCTTTGATGAAGATATAGGTAAAAAAAATGGAAAAGAATAAGCCGCAAGTCATATCTAGTTGTTCAAAAATGACGTAGCTGAAAAAATGGTTCTAGGGCTTTATTTTACTAACATATGTGTTTGCCCCGCCATAGAGACCCTCAAACCCCATGTTGCCCACACCATAACAAGAATGATCCTGCAATGATGGGTTGAACAGGTACAGAAACTCGCAACTCATGTCCTACACCCCCCAGTTTGCAACATAGCCTCAACCTTGACGTTGTAAAATCAAATCTTCACACCAAGATCAGTTCGAGAGTTTTACCACCCAAATTTGATCCTAGAAACCTGTACAGGTTCCTTATTTGACTCGCCCCCAACTATGTCCCTTTAACCCTTCGCCCGCCGACCACCAGTGGAGGCAAGTTAGCCCCCTATGTTAGAAAATTGGGGTTGTCTTGGATATCAACTAAAATAATCAAACTCATAATTCAGACCCTAATCCATTACCTAGATTACCCCATACTTCACTTAACTCCAAATTCATTCGAGTTTGGCTTAGGATCAAAAATTTCGTGTTACTGCTCAGGAGTTTCCTAGCCCAAATTCTTAAGTTACTAGGAATTTTTGGCAAAATTCCTAAGTTACTTCTGAGGAATATTTGTCAAAATTCCTTCTCCATTGGTCTATCCATAATGATGGGCATAGATCATTACATAAGATAACATAAAGAGGAAAAGGAATCATTGCTTTTGGTTTCAAGTATGTTTCTGCTGTCAAGCTTTTGTAGAATGATCGTGTCATTTGTTTCACATCCAATTCTTAGGTGTCGAACAAAATTAACTTCTATCTATTTTGAGGTTCTTGAAAAGCACTGTATGAATGTAGTGCTCTGCGCATACCATTTTATTCAATTTGTGTACTTAGCAGTGTGTTAAAATTGTCTGACATTGACATTGTTGTAAAAATTTGCAGACTAAACAGATCGAGCTGAGAGTTCCCCTCAAGAATGTCTTGGCTGAGCTGGCCAAACACAGAAGGGAAACATAAATGGCTCAAGAAGAGCATTCTATGGTAATGTCATCATTCTAGTTTTGATCTTATGTTGCGCAAATAAGAATTTCAATTGCCAGAAGATAATATTCTTCCCAAGGCAGTTAACTTACTGCAGTCATTTATGCTAAATGCAGGTGTTTGTCTAGAGGTTTTTGCATCTGTCACAAAAGGACATATCCCAACAGTTGCATCCAGCAACTCATTTTGCTTTTCTTCTGCTATCTTTCTTCTACTTTAGTTATTACCTAGGTTTTTCATTGCCCGCTAAAGTGGATTTAGGATTTGATGTTTGTTGGTTCCTATTATGATCTCAAATTAACATATACTGGTTGTTGAGTTCACAGTCAATTATTAATGAGTTTTATGATACTGATTGAATATAATTTTGATGAATAAACTCTCATCTGAATTTCAAAGTCAAATATTATTGCATTCAAACACACATGCAAGGGTACATAGTTGTGCAAGTAATGAAGTATCTCTTTTTCGGAGTTGGATGTTTAACCCACAGAAACTTGATGATTAACTATTTTATTAAACTATACAAAGTCCAACTTTTTTATTTAAGTGTGCTAGAGTGTAATTGATGTTTGTATAGTAAAAGTTGTAAGAATTATATAATAAGATTAACTTATAATGATTGGGATGATTTTAGGGCTGCAACTTAACTAAGAATTCAAGCGTTCTATGGATTACATATGTCTATCAAATTACTGGTTTACAAGATTGATATTATGATTCTGATTTCTCGACTTCTCACCGTCTACCCGAATTTCCTATCTAACTACATTATGGAGCGAGAATAGATAGAATCAAATGTGAATTTAGTTTTCATCCTATTTTGTAATAAAGCACGGTTATAGGTATATCTCCATCTCAGTGAGAAATTAATTCACAGGATATACAATAACAGATCATGATCCTTGTATTCCACATTCTATCCTTTTATTCCTTTCTCGAGTTCAAGAAAGAAATAATAAATTTATTCTAATGGTGATCAAGCATCAAAATACAAACTCAAGAATACAAGAGTAATTTTGACAGTAGGCAACCTCCTCCGTAAAATCAATATTTAACAATCATTCATTGTTGCAAATCCAACAAGAATTTGTAGCTACTCTTAATAATCACAGAGTCCAAGAACGTTGTTTTTCATGATGTCATGTCTACGAAAAATAAGAAGAAAAGAAACCTAAAGGTGAATTCTATTCTCTTACTTGTGCGCTAAAAAATAAGATAGTTCCCAATAAAAGATCCACAATGTTCTATTTATAAGATTTGGAAAATAACCTCTTTTTCCTACATCGACTAGAAACTGCAAAATCTTACATTTTTTTTATTGGGGATTTTTAGGGCAGTCCCCCAACTTTGTGCCACAAATGGGCCTTTGATGTATCGGCCTTAGGGATGTAGGCAAACCCTGCTTTTGTCTTGCTTAGTTATTTTCTTCGGTAATCTCCACTCTTTAATTCATTTTGACTTCAAATTTGTTCATCATCATGTCAATTTGATCCTATGATAAAGTGCACTACTAAGAACAACTGATAAAATTCATGTTCAAAATAGACAAATGAAAGTACTAAATGTGAGGCAAATAATGACTAAAGATATTTATTTTTGGCCTGACATCACTACCCCACACTTACACTTCTGCAGTTGCTCAAGAAAGCATTCAAGTTCATCTAAAAATATCAAGTTAGGAATGCAACTTCTTTGGTTGATTAAACAATTAGACCATACAAAACTTTTAAAACATCAAGTAAACTTCCCGATAATTATGGAAGACATACAATAAAACAACAAACTTCAAAACTCCTAACCTCAAAGAGGAACTCCAACTTATTAAATTTGGTTTGCTCAAATATGCCATCAAAGGAAGATAATAAAATCACCTGTCTATCATGAAACAAGTACCCTTACAAGAAGAAATTGTGCACCTATAACACCTCCCATTGTTTATAGGCTTGGGAAACTAAGAGTTAAGCTTTTTGCTGATAGGATGATGTACAAGCTACTCTACGGCCCGTAGATGCATCCACGAATTGTAGGTGCTCTCGTTGAAAGGGTCCAATGAAAATGGAAAATCGAACGATTTTTGAAAGTTGACTTACGAGTTAGTAGATGAGCCTTGAGTTATTGTATAGACCATAAGCAGGTCTCGTAGGTTGAAGCCTTAAGGAACTGAAATTTGTCTATGTCTGGGTCTTCCTACAAAGGGTTCTACGGTCCATATATTTATCTATGAGCTATACTATATGTTCGTGGATCAGAAGCTGCAATTTCAGTGACTCAACTTTTGTAACACCCTGACCTATGAGACAAGATACGAACCTATAAGTCATTCCATGGCTCGTGGAAAAGGAGTTTTGTGGACGACTCCGACAGTTTTTAAAGAAGGGTCCTTTTGACATTTCCAATCCATCTAAGTCCTAAACTACAACATTTTGGCTTTCCTAACTATACTAACCAACCTAACCTCTATAAGGTATTATTCCTAACTCATTCAAACTTTTTTTATTCCAAAAATTCTCTCATGGGTTCTCAATAAATCTCTCACTAAGTCAAGGGTTCCATTGAAGCCACTTCTTTGGTTGTAATGTTTTGCTTGATCTGGGTCCAACTGTGTCCTTTGTGATTCCATATGTGGCTAGTAAATATGCGATTTCTCCTGAGTGTTTACTTGAGCCTTTCTCTGTTTCTACTCTTGGTGGTGAGTCTATTATATCCGACAGAGTCTATAAAGATTACGTAGTGTCCATATACCATAGAGATACTCTTTCTGATTTGATGTGAGTTAGAGATGGTTGACTTTGATGTAATTCTAAGTATGGACTGGCTTCATGCTTGCTATGCCTCTATTAATTGTAGAAATCAGACTGTCAAATTTCATATTCCAAATGAGCATATTATAGAGTGGAAGGGAGATTCGGTTGTGCCTAAGGGTAAGTTTATTTCCTACCTTAAGTCTAGAAAATGAATCTCCAGAGGATGTATCTATCACCTCGTGTGAGTTAAGTCTGATGTTGTTGAGCCTTCTACCCTTGAGTCCGTCCCGATTGTGAGTGAGTTTCCAGAATTATTTCCTAAGGATCTACCTAGATTCCCTCCTGATAGGGAGAGTGACTTTTGGATTGATGTTCTTCCTGACACCCAATATATCTTTATTCCACCTTATAGGATGGCCCTCGCTGAGTTGAAAGAGTTAAAAGAGCAGTTGAGAGATTTTCTAGAGAAGGGCTTTATTAGTCCAAGTGTCTCTCCTTGGGGTGCCCCTATCCGATTTGTGCAAAAAATAGATGGATCCCTCAGAATGTATTGACTATCAACAATTGAACAAGGTAATAGTCAAAAATAAGTATTCCCTCCCAGGGATAGATGACATTTTTTACCAACTTCAGGGTGCCACTATTTTCTCTAAGATAGATTTGAGAATAGGCTATCACCAGTTGAAAGTGAGAGGAAGTGACATCCTAAAGACGGCTTTCCGAACCCGATATGGTCACTTCTAGTTTTTGATGATATCCTTTAGGTTGATTAATGCACCTGCAACCTTTATGGACTTGATATACAAAGTATTCATACAATACCTTAACATGTTTGTGATTGTGTTTATCAATGATATTTATGGTGTATTCTAGAGATGAGGAGGAGCATGCAAATCACCTCAGAAATCACTTTGCAGACCTTAAAGGATAATGAGTTGTATGCAAAATTTTCAATGTGCGAATTTTGGCTCAAGTCTACCGCTTTTCTAAGCCATGTTGTCTCCAGCAATAGTATTAGAGTGGACACTCAAACGAACAAAGCAGTTATGAACTTTCCTAGACCAACCTTTCCAACTGACATAAGAAGCTTTTTGGGTTTGATTGGCTACTACCATAGACTTGTTAATGCGTTCTCTACCATATCTGCACCATTGACTCGATTGACTCAGAAGAAGGTCAAGTTTCAATTATTTAATGAATGTAAGGAGAGTTTCCATGTGTTGAAAAACAAGGTTGACTACTGCACCAGTTTTGACCTTGCCTGAGGAAACAGAGGTTTTCGTAATATATTGTGATGCGTCTAGAGTTAGATTAGGTTGTGTGTTGATTCAGAGGGGAAAAGTGATAGCTTACTCTTCAAATCAGCTTAAGATTCGTGAGACGAATTATCCGACTCATGATCTTGAGTTTGCAGTACTGGTGTTTGCTCTAAAGATTTGGTGCCACTATTTATATGGAACACATGTTGATATCTTCAAACACCATAAAAGCCTGCAATATGTCTTCACCCAGAAGTAGCTTAATCTGAGGTAGAGGAGATGACTTGAGTTACCAAAAAACTATGACTTGAGCATCCTCTACCATCCAGGTAAAGCTAATGTAGTTGTTGATGCTCTTAGCATGTTGTCTATGGGAAGCACCGCTCATGTGGAGGAGAAGAACGAGCTAGCTAAAGAGGTTCACAGACTGGCATGATTGGGAGTTCAACTAGATGAATCTAGTGACTATGGCATTCATGTGCAAAATGGGTCTGTATCATTTGTAGTAGTAGAGGTGAAGGAGAAGCAAGACCAAGACCCTATCTTACTACATTTGAAGGCGGATGTGCATAAGCAAAAGGTGATGACTTTCACCAAAGAGGGAGATGGAGTGTTAAGGTACCATGGAAGGTTGTGTGTTCCTAACATTGATGGTATACAAGAGAGAATCATGGCAGAAGCACACATTGCTAAGTATTTAATGCGTTCGGGATCAACTAAGATGTACCATGACTTGAGGGAAGTCTGTTAGTAGAGTGGAATTAAGAGAGATATTGCCGAGTTTGTTTCTAAGTGCCAATAAGTTAAGGTAGAGCATCAAAGGCCATGTGGAGTAGCCCAAAACATTAAGATTCCAGAATGGACTTCGTCATAGGCCTATCGAGGTCTCGCAGACAGCATGACTTAATTGGTGTGATAGTTGATACAACAACAAAATATGCGCACTTTTTTGCAGTATAGATGACTGACACTGCAGAGGATTACACTCGGTTATACATAAGAGAGATTATCAAATTGCATGGAGTTCCTTTATCTATCATCTTAGACAGAGAGGCTCAATTCACTGCTCAATTTATGATATCCTCTCAAAAAGGCTTGGGTTCGACGGTGAACCTTATCACTACTTTCCACCCACAGACTGATGGCCAGGCAGAACGCATAATTCAAACATTGAAGGATATGTTAAGGGCCTGCATCATTGATTTCAAAGGTAATTAGGATGACCATTTTCCTCATTGAGTTCGCCTATAATAACATATTCCATTCAAGTATTTAGATGTCTCCAATTAAAGTATTTTATGGGAGGAGGTGTAGATCACCAATAAGTTTGTTTGAGGTGGGTGAGGCACAATTGATTGGGCCTGACTTGGTTTACCAAGCTATGGAAAAGGTGAAAACCATACAACAGTGATTAAAGACTATACAAAGTCGACAAAAGTCCTACACAGATGTTAGGAGAATAGACAAAGTTTAAGGTTGATGATTTAGTGTATTTTAAAGTGTCACTTATGAAGGGTGTGACCAATTTGGGATAAAGGGAAAGTTGAAGTCTGAGGTACATAGGTAATTATCAAATTTTTAATAGAGTGTTCA
This sequence comes from Solanum rostratum, assembly GCA_029948455.1. Classification (NCBI taxonomy): domain Eukaryota; kingdom Viridiplantae; phylum Streptophyta; class Magnoliopsida; order Solanales; family Solanaceae; genus Solanum; species Solanum rostratum. The sequence continues at coordinate 57,030,700 of CM057051.1, forward strand.
ATGTAGCTTATGAATTAGAGCTACCATAAGAACTAGTGGCTATCCATCTAGTCTCTCATATTTCTATGCTTAAGAAGTGTTTGGGAGACCACAACTGGTTGTGCCTATTGAAAGCATTGTGGTGAGGGAAATTTTGAGCTATGAAGATATTCCCATTCAAATCCTTGATCGTCAAATTCACAAGTAAAGAGTCAAATAAATTGCATTTGTCAAGGTGTTTTGGAATAATCAATTATAGAAGAAATGACTCGGGAAGCAAAGGAGGATACGAAGGCTAAGTACCTGCATTTTTTCATAACTGATAATGGCTAGGGATTTGATGGTATTCATTCGCTTTTACTCTTTGACTGCCCTTCTATTCTAGGTTTGAAATAGTGATAGAGTTCTAGAGTCCGATTGATGATGTGTTCAATTTGTTGATTGTTTGTTTGCTTAATTGCTTTGTTTCTAAATTGCATGAGTGAGTTGAGGATTTCTTGATTGTTAGTGTCCATGAGTGTTTTTCGTGCGTTGAGTTCAACTATGGTCACTCTTCATTCGAGGACGAATGATCCCAAGGGAGAGATAATGTTACACCCGGTAAAATTACCAAAATGCCCCTAGACGAGGGACACTTACATAATGCATCTTCCTAAGCTCTTTTGGAAAATGCAAGTCCGAAATCGCAATCAGAATGAAAAATTGTGTGAGAAAATGGTCTTGGTTGATTTTAGAGCTACCAGATCGAAAAATAATTTTTCGATTCAAAAACACATTTCTAGAGAAGTGCATGGCATGTCCGCGTCACGGACTTGTCATGGATTTGCACTTAACTGGGGTTCTAATATTTTCTATGGGATTAGAAAATCAATTGGAAAATTTTTGAAAAACAATTATACAGGTGCGCGATAGGACCGCGTCCCAGACCTGATTCACCTAACTGTACCAATGAAGTTTAAAATATTAAAACTTTCTAGCGGCTTTTCGGACTTTTCCCCACTTCTGCTAGACTTAATTCACGACCAATATAGGTGTTTTATGCTAAAAATAGGTGTCAAAACCCATTCCTAAGATTTCTTCACTATTCTAAGAAACGCTAGGGCTGAGGAGAGAAGGAGAAGAGCGAGGGTTTCGAGTTTAACTGCGAGGATTGATTGTTCTTCTGAATTCTAGGTATGTAAGGCTACCTAAAGCGTTGGATGTAGTTCAGCAACGCTTCTCTTCGTCTACTTGAGTCCAGTTGAGCATGAGGAATACATGTTCTTGTTTAACATATGCACATGAGGAACATCTAATATGTCTTATGTGTTAAGCATGATTGATATGATATTAAATGTCTGTAAAAGTGAAAGTCTTGCATGATATGAGTTGGAGTCTTTAGTTGCATTATATTGAGTATTAATCCTGAGTTATTGATTTATGGAGAAATTGAGCTGAGTTGTTTGAGATAAGTCAAAGAGATGAGCTTGAGTTGATTTTCATGAGCACATTGTATTCTTGGAAGGAGTATTAAGCACCGAGTTGGGTAAGAGGAATGTAACGCCCGGTAAAATAATCCAAATACCCCTAGAGGAGGGAGATGCGCATAACGCATATTTTGGTGCTCAGATGGTAAATCTGAGGCCAGATTGTGATCAGCGCGAAAAATTGAGCGGGGGAAAGGTCTCAGTCGATTTTTAGAATGACCATGTCAAAAGATAATTTTTCAATCTGAGACGCAAAATAGTGAGGATCCACGATAAAGTCGCATCGCGGGGGGTAACTTATGTTTTTCCATAATTTTTCGACGGGATTAAGAAAACTCATTCAGGAAAGTTTTTGTCAGAAATGAATCGCACCCGATCGGTCCGCATCGCGGATTGGGTTATTTCGCGGCCGGAAACTTTCTAAAAATTCAAGGGGCATTTTGGTCCATTCCTAACACCTTTTAAAAATCATATACTACTAATATATGCCGTTTGCGCAAAAAAAGCGTTAAAAATACCATATTACAATCCCTTTCCTAGCAAATCATCAAGCTAGGGCTTGAGAAGAGTTGAGATTGAAGAGTCAAGAGGAAGTTCCAAGGGATTTGTGTTGTTAGCAATAATTCCAGGTATGTGAGGCTATCCTAAAGCGTGAAATTGTTCTTCCATGTGCCCCTTTTTAGTAAACTGAGTCTATGATTGAAAATGATGAGTTATATGAGAAAATCCTTGAGTATTCTACTGAGATTCTTCTTAATTCATATCTTTTTCTTAAATTGATGATCATCATAAACTTGATTTACTGCATCAGGTATTTTCATGAATGATGTTACAAAATTTTATGCCTATTTACTCAAGAATGCAAGAATGAACGTTGGAGATGAGTCTAGAGCCTTGACGATGATGATGCTTGTGATGTTGTGATTATTGTCCAAATTGTTGAGAGTCTTGATGATGATGTTGATGAGAATGATGTTGATGAGAATGATGTTCATGAGTCTTAAAAGCTTGAAACTAAATTCTAAAAGAATGTTTCGAGTCTATAATGTTGATGTTGATAAGATGAGTTGATATTGATGATACGAGTTGATGTTGATGTATTATGTCCCCATGGGACCGATGATGAGAAATCTTAATGATGATGTTTTATGAGCATGTAGAGTTCTTGGAGGAGTATTGAGCACTGAAATGAGTAAGAGTGAGTCCCATTTGAACTCATTAACTACATTGCCTGCTTAGGAGAATATCGAACCATAATACGGATGTTTCCTTTGTCCCAAAAGAGGATTGATGTTATTTCTAACGAATCCACTGATTGATGTCCTTTATCCCGGGTAGGGTACTAGATGGATGTGGGAACGATATCGCTTCGTTGTATCATCATTGGCTCACAGGTGATGGTTGTCAGTTAGAGAAACTCCCAGCTAGGTTCCATACTGATAGAACTTTGATGTAGATGTGATGGTATGAGTCTTGATGGATGTTGATGTTCTATTATCTATCCTTTATCCTTGTCCTAGATGGGCAAGAGTCCTTCGAGTTGAGTCGAGTTCCTTGAGATGAGTCTGATGTATTGATGATGTATTGATGAGATGTTGATGGGTTATTTGCCTACTCCTTATTCTTGCTTTAGATAGACATTTGATATTCTGACAGAGTATGATGTGTTGAGTTAATGTTATCCCTATACTGTTCTATCTATACTGTTATATTTAGTCATCGTACATATCGTACATTCCACGTAATGATGCCACTCGGCGTTGCAACATTTCATTATACAGATACCAGAGATAGAGGACTTCAGTAGACGCATCGTTGAGGTTCAGGGATTCAGATTTCAATCATTGGTGAGCCCTCCTTGCATCTGGAGGAGCCCTTTTTCCTTTACCTATTATTTATTTATTGCGCTAGGTAGCCATGGCCTATCATGGTACCCTCTTAGACTGTCTAGTGAAGTTAGAGGCTTCATAGACATGAGTTGAGGTTTGATGTTGAGGCTTTTTCCCCTTTTGAGTTGAGTTAGCACTTGCATTTGCTTACCATTGATGTTGAGATTAGGTGTTGGCCATTGGTCCTCCTCATTAATGTAGAGTGATTGATGTAGCTCCTTTCTTTTATCTTGTTATTCCGCTATGCTAGATGTTGAGTGACTGTCCTTAGATCGAGTGGTCCACATGGGGACTAGCGATAGTCTCTGGGTGCCTGCCACGCCCAGGGTACCCTCCTCCCGGGGCGTGACAAACTTGGTATCAGAGCATAGAGTTTAAGAGTCCTAGGGCGTCAATGAAGCTGTGTCTAGTAGACTCTTGTTTATATGTGTGTTGTGCACCACACTTCATAAACAACAGGCTATAAGACATTAGGAATGGTTACACTTTTTTTATATTCTGAGTTCGTGCAACTGAGATTGACTCTATGAAACTCTCTCTAATTCTTGCGTTATGCTATTGCAGATCATACCTCCTAAATGTACTGCCGCGCAGAGAGATGCCTCAGCTGCAAACGTTGAGAATTCTCCACCAGAGGTCCCTACGCAGACTGAGACGAGGAGACGGGGTCGACCTGCTCGAGCTACTGAGGTTTCACAGGCACCACCTGCTCTATTAGCCTCCACTTCAGATGCAGACTTCAAGGGAGCCAATGTTATGCTCACTCAGTTAGTGGCCTCCCAGAGTAATAGCTGAGGTCCCCAGGCCCCTAGCTCTAGCTCCTAAGAGCCTAGAGCTGCAACCAGGCTAAGAGATGTCTTGAGGATAAACCTGCCAATCTATGCAGGGTCTAAGGTTGAGGAGGACCCGCAAAACTTTATTGATGAGGTGTACAAGATTTTGAGGGCTATGCATGCGAATGATGTTAAGGGAGTCGAGCTTGTCTCATATCAGCTTAAGGATGTTGCTAATGTTTGGTATAACCAATGGGAAGATGGTAGAGGTGAGGATGTTGAACCTGCTGAGTGGGAAGAGTTTGAGAGTGCTTTCCTCGACCATTTCTTTCCCCAAGAGTTGAGAGAGGCGAAGGTTGAGTAGTTCGTGAACCTGAAGCAATAATGGTTGACTGTCAAAGAGTACAACCTCAAGTTCACTCAACTATCCCAATATGCCCCAGAGATGAATCTGGATATGAGGGCGAGGATGAGAAAGTTCGTGTCTGGATTAGGCAGGCATGTAAAGAGGGAGTGTAAGGCAGCATTGTTGTCCAGGTATAAACATCTCTAGACTTATGCTCTATGCCACAAAAACTGAGGAGGACAAGAAGAAGGACAAGGAAGAGCAACAGAGTAAGAAGGCCAAATCGGCAGGGCATGATCCTAGCCAACAAAAGTAGAATAAGGGTGATAGAACTTTCTTTCAAAAGTGGTCTTCTAGCTATGCACCCGTGGTGGAAAGTGCACCTATTCAACAAAATAGGTATGGTAAAAACTCTTATGGTCACCATAATTTCAGAGCGCAGGGTCCTCATTCCCAAGCTAGCGTGACCCAAGGCCCGAGAGGAAATCCACCTTGTGGAAGATGTGGCAAACTTAACCTTGGTACGTGCCGTGAGGGCACAAATGTTTGTTATTCAAGCGGAAAGCCTAGGCATTTGCAGGGTGAGTATCATAAGAGAAGATGGGGTGATAGGAGTAACAAAGCTCAGTCTTCTATAGCGCCCCCTGCAGGCAGTCAAATGAAAGCTACTACTACGGGTGTAGGAGGGGGCGGATGAACCGTTTGCATGTGATGGGTAATCGACAGGACCAAGAGGTTGCACCAAATGTTGTTACGGGTATGCTCCGAGTCTTTTCTTATTATTGTTATGCTGCTTGACCCGGGTGACACTTTATCTTTTGTGACTCCCTATTTAGCTAATAAATTTGAGATTTTTTCAGAGTGTTTGCTTGAGCCTTATACTTAGAGATTGTGTAGTATCCATCTATCATAGGGATACTTTGGCTGACTTGGTAGAGTTGGTGATGGTGGACTTTGATGTGATCTTTGGTATGGATTGGCTCCATGCCTATTATGCCTCGATATATTGTAGGACCCGAGTTATCAAATTCCAATTTCCGAATGAACCGGTCCTAGAGTGGAGGGAAATTCTGTTGCACCCAAGGGTAAGTTTATTTCCTACATGAGGGCCAGAAAGCTAATTTCAAAAGGTTGTATTTACCACCTCATGCATGTTAAATCTGAGGATATCGAGTCCCCTACTCTTGAGTTAGTTCCGATTCTGAATGAGTTCCTTGAGGTGTTCCCCGAGAATTTACTAGGAGTCCCTCTTGATAGGGAGATCGACTTTGGGATTGATGTTCGTCCCGATACGCAACCTATTTCAATTCCTCTATAAAGAATGGCCCCTCGCTGAGTTGAAGGAGTTGAAGGATTTATTAGAGAAAGGCTTTATTAGGCCAAGTGTTTCTCCATAGGGTGCTTCCATTCTTTTTGTATGAAAGAAGGATGGGTCTCTCACGATGTGCATAGATTATAGGTGACTGAACTAGGTCACGGTCAAGAATAAATATCCTCTCCCCAAGATAGATGATCTATTTGACCAACTTCAGGGCGCCTCATGCTTTTCAAAGATAGACCTCAACTCGGGTTAGAACCAGTTGAAAGTGAGAGAATGTGACATTCCAAAGACACCCTTCAGGACTAGATATGGCCACTTTGAGTTCTCAGTCATGTCCTTGGGGTTGACGAGCGCACCTGCGGCTTTCATGGGTTTGATGAATAGGGTGTCAGACCCTACCTTGACATGTTTGTAATCATGTTCATTGATGACATTTTGATGTATTCGAAGGATGAGGAGGACCACGCCAAACACCTTAGAATTGTCCTTTGAACTCTCAAGGACCATAAATTGTATGCAAAGTTCTCAAAGTGTGAAAGCCGTTTTGTGATGCAGATACAGGAGGTAGAGGACTTCAACAGATGCATCATTGATGTTTGAAGATTCTGATCTTAGTCATTGGTGAGCCCTCATTGCTATCTGGAGGAGTCTTTTTTCCTTTGCTTGTTATTTTATTTATTGAGCTGGGTAGCCATGGCTTGTCATGGTACCCTCTTAGACTGTCTAGTTGAGTTAGAGGCTTCATAGACATGAGTTGAGGTTCGATGTTGAGGTCTTTTCCCCTTTTGAGTTGAGTTAGCACTTACATTAGCTTACTATTGATGTTGAGACAGAGTGTTGGCCATTAGCCCTCCTCATTGATGTAGTTCACTTCTTTTATCTTGTTATTCCACTATGCTGGATGTTGAGTGACTGTCCTGAGATCGAGTGGTTCGCTTGAAGACTAGCAAGTCTTCGGGTGCCAATCACGGTTAGGGTACCATCCCCGGATGTGACAAGGAAACACCCCAGTGACACCCCAGAACTACATTGCCAGTGTAGGATAGTCGTGAGTAAAGTCTAGTGGCTCATGTTCCAATAGATTGAAATTCTCTTTGCATCCGAGAGAGAGGGAGAGGTTGATGTCCTTTACCTTTGCAAGTTTAGGACGGGCCTGGCAACAATGTCTGCTTCATTGTGTAACACTGAATTCATGGTGGTGGAGAGTTATGTTGGTTAGAGATACTTCAAAACAACACGTGATTGAGCATATCATGATTTTCAAATTGAGTTGCATAAAACATTGAGTCAAATTTTAAAGCATGATTTAAAAATCTTAAACTTGCATCATTTATTCGACTTGAGTTATGAGCATGTGATTTGAGTCTTGAGTAGAGTCGGTTGATTTGAGTCAGAGACTTATCTATTTTCTTAAGATATTTTACATATGAGTATATTCCATGTACTGACGTCCATTTCGGCCTATATCGTTAATGATGCAGACACAGGTAATTAAGGACTTCAGCAAACGCACCACTGAGGTTCAGTTTCCTTGTTTCTAGGGTTGGTGAGCCCTCCTTTCTTTCTGGAGGTGCCTTTCTTTTATTCTAATGGTTATTTCTATTTTCTCTTAGTTGGATATTCATGGCTTGTCGTGGTACCATCTAGATGTTTAGAGATAGAGGCTTCATGGACTACGAGTAGAGAACTTTTGAGTATTGTTCATTTATTTCTTTTTTTCAAACTTGGTCAATTGAGGGTGTTAATAAGAGCTTTATTTCTTCATTGTTGACTTGTACTTGAGAAGTTTTTCTGGTATTGAGTAAGATGTGATGATGACGCCAGGTGGTTCTCTTGGGAAATTAGTAATGATTCTTCAATTGTCAGCCATGCTGAGGGTACCCATCTGGGACGTGAAAAACTACCCATGTAAAAGATAAGTAAAATAATATTTAAATTTCTATTTAAGCATTTAAAACTTTTGGGGCAAAACTTTTAACACCTTTAAATTTATATTTTCATATTGTAACGCGTGTAGTTCTTGATGTTTAACAATACACTTTTTCATTAAAACTTTCACATGTGGAGTCTATCTATTTCTAATTGGATATCCATTAAATTGTAAATTATTTCAATATTGAAAGGTAATTGTTAATGATAATATTACATGTGGTTACTGATATATGTAACTAATTGTAAGTCCCAAAATTATTTTTCGTTAACTGAACTATGTGTTAATTTTTCAATAAATACAAATGATCAGAAGGTCAATTATTTGGTGCCGGTTTATAAGATCACTCTACATCAATGTTCTGTTATTAGGTAATATCCACGTACAAAAGGCACTATAAACCTATTTCTTATTACCTATATAAAAAACTAACTAAAATAACATCTAAATTCCATTATAAGCATTTAACAAACTTGAGGGTTAAACATAAATCCTATTTTAAGCATTTCACATACATGGGGGTTACACATAAATTTCATTTTAAGCATTTAACAAACTTGAGGGTTAAACATTTTCATTTTCAATTTTGAATAAACTTACACACATATTCCAAATCTAACAAGTTGTTATCTGAATCTCCATATAAAACAACTAAAAATTTTATAGGGCTTTGTCTGTATATTTATTTCACATCATTCCATTTTCTCGTGCCTTCCGTCATACTCTCCACAAAGCTTCAATTTTCTATCCTTTCTGTTTTTCGTCAGGTTCTTCTTCTTCTTATTGTTCTTCTTTTTTTCCATATAATTTCTCTAGTTTTTTTCTTATCATTCACTCTAGAGCTAAACACATCTAGTTCAACTATACTTTTAGTTTTATTTTTTGTAGTTTTCATGTCCTTGATAATCTCAAATCCCTTGTGTTTGTTGTTTATATTTCTATGGTTTTGTGAACAGTGATAACAACGGCTGAAGAAGGAGAAAATTCTGACCTCGAATTTCTTGGTAAATAATTAGCTTTTCTCTACTTCATTTTAATTTGGTTTTGGGTTGTTCGTAGTTTTGGGGATTATACAACAGGGGCAGATTCAGATAGTGCCAAGGGTTTTATATGAACCTTATTTGGTGAAAAATTGTGTTAAAATTATTTTTTATGTATATAAAAGATGATAAAAAATTTATATTGTTTATGTATGAATAAATTATTTTATGTATATAGATTAAATATTGTACTTCTTTGCTGCAAAAGTACAATGTTTATCTATATGGTTGACAAAGAAATTATATTTCTTATATATAAATAAAATTATTTTATGTATATATAGCAGATGTTGAAACCTCTTCATGATATGCATATTGTCATTGCCTAGGTGATTTGGGCAAACTCTGTGAAGAAAAAAGACCTGAAGTTTTGGAGCTAAGAGTTGAGCAAGGTTACCTTTCACTCCTGATCCTCTTTTGCAAATTATAGCTTGTACATGAAAGATAATTTACTTCTCACATACATTCTTATGGATAATTTTGATGCCAATTGTTATGATTTTCTTCCATTTCAACTTTTTTAAGCTATACACATTCTCTTTCGTCGCGTTCCTTTAATTTTCCTTTTGAATTGTTAAATACTTCTCCATCAAATCCCAGTCCCAAATTGAGCTGCATTTTTTTTTGGGGGGGGGGGGGGGTGCTATTATCATGACTTGCCGCTTGATCATCTTAAAGGGAGAAGAATCTAGAGTCATGGAGAGTATTATAAAAGACTCTGTAACATTGTAGAGAAATCTTGAAAACCCTTAGAATAATCTAGATATGTAGAGAATAATAGAAGCGGGACTAACTTATAAATATAGAAGGACTTGTAAGTAAATATTTTTTGGACTTTATTCCCTTGCAAGTAGTATACATATGAAGAGACAGTTATTTTTACAACCATCAAGAAAAGTTCGAGCAATCTTCCAAGTAATATACAAGTCTTCTTAAAAGCTCTCTTGTGTCTTTCTTTAATGTAGCGTTCCTTTAGCGATCTAATTTTAAAAGGCCTACTTGAGCTTACAAGATCGTGAAAGACTCATGAGTATGTTGTCGAGTGATGCACAAAAATCTTAGTTGAAGTCTATGTCCATTACTTAATGGTATGAAAGCAAGGTAGCTGCTAAGGGAAATGGCAAGCATAGGAGATATCAACTCTACCAACGCCAGGTCGAATGTGGAAATGAAGCACCGTAGGAGAAAGAGAACTTTAATAAGAATGAGGAGATGTCATTCGAACCTACACCTTGCAAATCCCTAACACCTTACTGACCTTCGACCACTGAGATGAGTGATAACGAACAAGGTGAGGAACCTATGGACGTCACGCCTAGTATAGAGTGGATCGCGAGGATGGATACCAGTAGGCTGGCTATTGAGATAGTAAGCTAGCACTTGAACGAGTTAGAGTGGTCTTTTATTTAAAAAAAAAAAAAACTTAACACAGATAAGTACAAACAAGTGGAGCTAAGCTTTTCTTTACCAATTAATGAGGTAACGAACCTTTTCTAACTAGCAAGCATGAAGGAAAAAAAGTGTTAGGACAAACTAGGTATTTTTATGATTACCAAAGAGTTTGTAATATACTCTATGATGATATTACAAATGAGGATACTTAAATAATACAAAAATATAACAACCAAAAAGAAAGTAGAGTTACTAACCTCAAACTTCCTTTTACCAATGCATGAATTAAAAATGATAGATTGCCCATCTAAAGTAACATGAAGTATTTTCCACTTGTCTGCTACTTTAAATTAGTCCAACAATAATTGATATTTCATAACTTCTTCATGGATTTATTGAATTTTATTGAAGCTAATCGTTCTATGATTTTATTTTGCCAGTTACTTTGATAGGTACCTCGAACAAACTCATTTGTCCTTTTACTATCCCAACTATATCACCTTGTAGTTTCTGAGTAATTAGGGCGTTATGCAGAAGCATATAATTGAAAACGTTTTCGATGATAAGTTATATGACAAAGAAAATTGTATTAGAAGGCATAATATGATTATATAATTTTGTAAATTGGCCTAATTTGATAAATTAATATATATAAAATAAAATATTAAAACTATAGAGAGGATAATTTTTTTCCTAAACAAACTCTTTAACATTTACATTGTAAATGCTATTGTGTTATGATATGAGAAGAGGGATCTTCAATTAATAGAATTTAAAACTTTTCCTCTAAAGAAAGAATCACCAAATATGGAAGAGGATTATATTTTTCTTTCAAAAAGAGTAAAAACAATTATTTTAATGCTTTAACTTTCCTTCAAGTGAAAATTAAAGCTAAAATGGTAAGAAATCTTGGACAAAATCCTAACAAATCTCTCTTTTTTGCTGGATTTTCTTGACAAAATTTGACCAGTCTTCTTCACATATGGTGTAATCTTTGTTCACACAATTCATTATTGTTGCTTTCCATGGTTAAAATTAACATTTATATGAATTAAAAATGATTTTGAAATATTTTATTTTTTTAAAAAAAATACAGCAACAAAATATTGAAAAAATTGATTTAAACTTCTTCTCCACATGTATTTGGAGAAAAATCATCATAATCATCAAATCATTGCAAGTTGATATGAAATAACTTTAATTTTTTCTTCACCCTAGATGAACCATTGGACCACTGGATCATTGAACAATTTGCTTTGATATAACTTGTTGGATTTGAAATAATCAAGGCATCATGCGGAAGCTAATAATTGCAAATCGTAGAGGTGGTATGACAAAGAAACACATACTAAAAAATATATTATTCATATAGTTTGGTCAGGCGACCTATATATTATTAAAAATATAATATTTAAAAGACATTGAAACTATTGGGAGAATAATTCATCCTAAATAGAGCTCTTTAGATGACTAAATTGTGAATTGCACTCATGTTATGATAAGAGAAAAGAAATCTTTAATTTATAGAGTTCCAAACATTTTTCTCTAAGGAAAGAACAGACACATTTTAAAGCAAATTGCATTTTTCTTTCTGGAAAAGTAAAAACAATAAAGGTAATTCTTTGATGTTTCATAAGAGAAAAGTATAGCTCAAATAGGATAAGAAAATTAGGCCAAAACCCTAACATTACCTTCCATGTGATTTCTTTTTTCTTTTGTTGCTTTTGCTTCTTTGTTGCCTAGATGAGATATCCCTTTCACCAACTACTATATAAAGCACATGTCCAGCATATTATCTTCCTCATCTTGATCAAAATAATCCTCTCCCAAATAAATGTATAAGTAGTAGTTGGACTAAATCATGACTTTATAGCCTTTAGCTCATTCTTATTTACTGTTGCACTTATAGGCAAAAATACAGTAGCTTTTGGACTTAATTTTCTTTTGAAAGCAAGGCGTGAAACCTTCTTTTCTTTATCAACTAAAGCCCACTTAGGATCACTCATCCCCCCTTGTTTTTCCTTTGAAATGATTAGATCATTTTGTGATTGAAATCTGTTTGAGAAAGTGAATACCTTTCACCAAATCTTTTTCATTCCTTACGGTTAGAGTTGTCTAGATTCACCTTGATATTCATCCAGTGATAATGCTCACCTATACTTCTTATAATACAAAGTATAGACAATCGCTAGCAGTATAAACCCAACATAAAAGTTCGGGAATGATAGCTACATATTGAAGAAGAAATGAGAAAATTAATTTCCAAATCACCTTCAGCCTTAACTATTAACCACTAATTCAAAGAGTAGGGAATAAAATGTTCTATTGTACTTTCTGAAAAGCTGACAAAAGTAAGAATAGAAAGTAAACTACAAAGTACTTCATTCTCTGTCCTAAAATTTATTTGTAGTTCTTCAAAATTCTTCTCAAAAATACACTTCGATGCACTTAGTGGTAGTCAAGTCAACCTTGCCGACCTCAGTTGGTGACGCGCCGGGTGGTCTTCTTGGTCGCGTATTGCCTCTTCGAAATTGAATTTTTTCGGTGCTTGACTGTAACTTACAACGAGGTCCTTTTAGCTCATCAAACTGAATCAGCGATGCGCTGATTGTTGTCGCTCCTTGCCGAGTTGGCACTTCATCTTTTATAGTTGGTTGCCAGGCATCTGTAACTTTCATCGAGCTCGATAGAGCTTGCATAGAGTGTTTGGTGATACATCGAATTGCGTTTTCATCGCCCACCTGACCTTGTTTCAGGGCTGGAGTTTCGGATCATTTAGGCGAGCTGAGGTCTCACTTGGTGAATCGATGAGTGAGTAGGCGTGTTCCTCAACTTTGCCTTTTTGTCCTTTTTTGGAGCATTTTGATTCCTTCCTCCCTCATTTGTCCATGATCCATCCTTTACTGTTATGTGCTGCATTTTAAACACATTTGATTAGATTTTGAATACAAACGAGCATTAAGGACTTATTTTAAGACATTAAAAGATCATAATGAGTCAAAAATCCCCGACTCCTCACGCGACGACTCCAATGATTGGGAAAGGACCTCATCAGCGGAGGTGTTCAATGTGACCGTGAGCAGTTTGATCGCTGGATTGAATTTGAATAGCATGGCAACCTGATTTTCTTGAATTATCTGAGCTACTTTAGGATTAGAAAGATATAATGTGTTGGAGAACATTATCATCTTTTTCGGTAGCCTTCAAGAAAGCAAGCTATTCAAAGGAATAGATCTCTTGAGGCATTACTAATATTGTGCCTCTTTTCACGACCTGGAGTAGCATTAGATGTAACCTTCTTGCGCATTACCAAGTTCCAAACCTCTCTGCAGCCAAATTCTCTCCATTTTGTCAAATCCTTAATGTGCTTACTGCTAATACTCAACATTCCCAGTCTCACCCTTTTCAGAACCTGGAGAACTATTTTGACTAGTTGAGAAAAGCATTCGCGTGCTAATTGAATTTTTTTGTGCAACCAGAGTCCAATTTTTAGTCGCATTCCCATTTTCAGCATCCAACATCAGATATATCAATAGGATTTTTTCCTGAATTAACTCGTCATGCATCAACCTCAAGTCCTTGTGTTTCCCCTGCATTTTCAGTTGCATTAGACATCAAATGTACCCCAAATTTTCTTGATTGCTCTGCATTATTAGCAGCTTGTTGATTATCAAACCTCTGAAGTCTTCACTATTTTTGGTTAATTTATAGTTAACTCTTGACCATATGAATTTCTAAAATACCTCTGTTTCCAGAAACTGTTTGATGATGAATATTACCTGTATCAACATCCAATGTGGCAGCACAATTTCGTTTAGAAGAGGAAGCAACCAATTGTCGATCTAATGCAGTAGCATTAATTAAACAACCATCCTTTTTCCATTTAATATTTCCTTCGCATCACCTTGATATTTTTTGACGTTGCTAGTACCTCTCAAAGCCGTTCAATGGTATCATCGGTTTGTTTATTAGTTTGATTTCTTTACCAGATTAGAGGATACCTTCAATATGACCTTGGTGCTTGTCATAAGTGCAATACTAAGGAAAATTATCATATACGATCACCTGAAAAACCTTGATCACTTACAAGATTTTAATTCCGCATACTGCAACCTAATATGATTTGGAAGCTTATCTATTAGATTAAGTATAATCTTGACCCTAGCTGTTCTAGGTCTTGACTTTATTTGAATAAAATAAAGCAATTAAATAATTGCCCTTGGTACCATGGGATAATTTTAAGGCTATTGCTTGATGCAATCCATCTTCAATCTTAAAGTCTTGTCTTTCCTCCATTGAAAATGTGATAGTAGGTTCTCCTTGATTCTCCATGAACAATTTTGACTGATGGTATGATAATTTTTTATGTTATTATGGCAAATTGTTTGGGGTTTAGGGTGTTGGAATAGGCAAGGGTGGCGTATGAGCTGGTTTGGAATGGTGGGGTGGGCTGGCGGGAAAACCTAAAGATGCTTCATTCCATTGGCTATAGCAACCATGGAGGGTTGTGCAGTTCCATGGTTTCTCAGTTTCTGCCAAGGAAATCACCAAGAGCCGCCAAATAGAGGGATCCCTAACTTTTTTCATGGTTTTATCTTTTCTAACTGTTTGAGTTGTATGCACGTTCTTTTTCCACTTACTCCTTTCCCTTCAAAAGTTTTAGAACTAAGATCGGTTGAAGCATGAAGTGTTGCCAATCCGAGGGTTAGTACTGTTGGAATGGACTTGGTGTAATATCATATCTTGTGTACTTCAGATGGAATATATGAAGGGCATATGTATTTTTATGGAATAATGTAATTATAGCTCTAAAGTGTACTAGTTAGCACAATATAATGCATGAGTTGTGTGTATGCACTATATCAATTTAGTGTTAGTGCACATACGATATCCGATATTACATTGGAAAATCTTCAAATAACGTGACAACAACTCGCCCAATGTAATTCCACAACGTATAATCTATGGAAGGTATATTATGCATTGAACTTCCTTACCAGGAAAATATAGAGAATAATTCCAATATTAGAACCTCGGCTTCATGAAAATCCTATCGAAAAAGAAATAACAGAGTGAAGAAATAATGTTGAAATACTAGAAAATGCATCACAAAATATTCTAAAAAAGATAGTAACAACAACAAAATTGTGTCGCAATTGAAGTACAACAAAATGATAGATAGTAATAGAAATGAAAGGACAAGAATCCGTAGTGGAAGTACTATGGCTACCAGTATGGAAGGATAAGCAAGATAACGCTCCACTAACTACTAAATATCAATATTAATCTGTGTTTTGCACAACCTCCTATCTAAGGTCATATCCTTGATAAGTTGCAACTCATCATATCTTTTATAATAACTTCTCCCCAATACTTCTTCAGCCTAACATTCCTAAAACAAGCAATAATAAACGTCACACCTCCACATTGGGTATTGTGTATCCTCTCTTTCGCATGCCCAAACTATTCCTACACGTCCTCATCTCGTCCTCCACCATGGTAACCTCTACCTTGGTTCGAAGATCTTCATTTTTAATCTTATCTTTCTTAGTATGTCTACACGTCCACCACAACATTCTTGGAGGTGTAAAATATATTTGAAGGTTTTATTGAGCTGTAGTTATCAATTTTTTTTCCTAAATCATATTAGGAGAAAATGTAGGATATTTCATTTTTATTCATAGCATAGGATTAACACTATATAAAAAACAATGATAGTTTGATGCACAAAGCATCTTGTCAACGGGGTCCCAAGAAGGGCCACACCCGAAGAGATGTGATGTAATTGGCCTATCCAAATGCAAGCATTAATGATTGTTTGCATGGCTCAAATTTATGTCCTATATTACACACATAGATAACTTTATGTTGGCTTTTCTTCTAAAATAACATTGTGTATGTGAATCTTGTACCACATATCATGAAAATACTAAATAAATGTGACAATACTCACGACAATTGACCTATAATATTAAAACATTAAACCATGTGACAATGCACGCGACAAGTTGACTCTTATACCTTCTATAACATACCTTAACATTCCTCTCAAATTTTCTCAGGCTTATTCATCCAAAACATATTCTTATTTCCTTCCTTAATTATCTGCTTTTGCAATGGAAAAGAGGACTAGTTAGCATGGGTAAGAAAGAAATTGAAATGGAGTTCATTGAATCGAAGGAAGCGGATGCTGCTTCTTTCTTTCAAAGGAAAATAAAACCTTGTTGAAGAAAGCGAATGAGATTTCAACTTTGACCAGAGAAGTTGTTTGTATTCTACTCTTTTCAATAAGAGGAAAGAATGTTCATACGGCTCCATAATAAATAGAAAATAGTTGATAGATATCTTGAATTGATATCAGACTATTGTCAACGTGTTCATGCTAATGTGAGCAAATCAAATGTCTCAGAGCCATCTGATGGTCATTTATCTCTTGCTGTTTGTACATAAATCACTATCTGACTCACAATTCAATTCTAATTTTCGTTCTAAAAATATTTTGATTTATATGCAGAACTTCCGGAAAATACAACATGTCTGATGGATTGTGAAGCTGCTATTATTTTGAAAGGAATCCAAGAGAAAATGGTGGTACTTTCTGATTATCCAGCTGTAAAACTACCTGTGTAAGGGATTGCTTTTTTGTCTTCCTAGATTTTCTTGTCACAATTATATCTATTTTTCTTGTGATATGAGTTAAGCAGTCTAGGGTTTGACTTTGTTTAGTACCAGTCATTTGACAGGGGATTGGCATATGCTCAAAGGAATAAGCTTTATGATAATCCCCAGGCTGTTAGACAAATAATCGAGTATCCTTGAGATAGTTTATATTAAAAGAAAAAAAATCTCCTTTTATTCCTTGTTAAAATTGTCTCTTGAAAATTTTCTAGTGCTTGTTTTCATATAACTCTCATCAGGCCTCTAAAAAAGCATGGTGTTTCAGATGGAGAGGTATTGAACATTTGATCCGTTAATAATTTGATTTTTACATGTGATGTGAGGCAATGTTTTCATATTTTATTGTCGTATGGATGCAGCTCTACATGATTGCCAATTTTCATTGGGAATCTGTTGATGAAGTGTTTTCTCTTGTTCCCTCATTTAAGGTAAGCACTCAACTGTTATGGACATTGATTTTGCTCTAATGACATTTCAGGAGTCTATCCTCCCAACTTGTTTCTACATTGTTTCTTTCGACAATGTAGATGGTGTATGCTCATTGTAATCTCAAAGAAATTTGTGTGGAAAGCAACCCCCCTAGAACTTTATCAACAGTTTAGAGAAAGCGGATGCAATCCCCAAAAACACTAAAATAAAACATTGTTTTAAAATGTCTTATACGGGAAGAAGTGGACTAAAAATCTAGACGAATCCACGATAACCTGAAAGAGATGGCTCAACCTTTAATTCCGCAATCAACAATATCCAAGTTGAGATCTGTCGATAGCCACCTGGAGATACCCTATGCTCAATAAAGAAAAAGAAAGTGCAATATCGATATGAATAACAATAGTATACTTGTAGTGTCACACGACTATTACAATAAGTGCAATACATATAAGTAACCACAACACAGTAAAATCCATGCATACATGGGAATGTATTATCAAATTACAATTATCCATCTCCAGCAAATAGTTTAATCATATCAATATCAATGAAACAGTCTAGATGGTTGATGCCGTTCAAACATACCCCAAAACCATTATGGGATATAGAGGTCAACATCAGTACACCCAACAAAAGTTGGGGTCGAATCCTGCAGAGAATGGTTTATGACTCACAAATGGGTGAAAAAGTAAATATTTGGGTCTCATACACTGAATGAGTACATTAATTGGACATGGGTAGGCTACATTCTACTAATTGCAGTCTCTAATAAAATGAAAGTGGCGTTCCATATGAACCCGGTAAGGTCTTATATGCTGAATAACACTAGGAACTCAATGGGACCTATGCATTTAAGTAGCCAACCTTCCAAACCTTAGTCGATTGAACCCTAACTAGGCATTCAACGATACCCTCCTCATCCATACTATCATGTTCATTACCCACTTCAAATATTCAAGGATACTTGCTATAATCAAAAATCTAAATTTAAACCCTAAGTTTGCAACCTCAAAACTTCAATTAAACATGACCATAACACATGAACCCACATCATTTAATAAAAATACATTCAAATTAATAAAGACCCATACATAAATTCAAGGACCCAGGTAATTACACCCCCTCCCCCCAACATGAGGGTTTTTATCCTTGCATGTCTAAAATAAAAAATGAGTTACCAAGTGCATTATCCATGACAATAGGTGCTGGAATTGACCAAAAAAATGAAGTAAATTTCTCTTCTCCTGCTCAAATCTTTACTTTCCAAGCCAAATGCAAAACCCTTTCTTCAAGCAACAACTAATTTCTTGAGAAATGTATTTCTCTCTCAAGAAATGTGTCCAGTGTAGTACTGAGGATCTCAATGTGTATGCCAAAAGGCCCTTGCATTTTCCTTTTATACTCCAAACAAAAATAACCTCAATTTGTGCACGAGCCACCATTCAGAGATCAAGATCGGCCATCACCGAACACATTCTGTGATCCACCGAATGTGCACTTGATCGCCTTTTTAAATCCCTCCTAGAAGTCGTGACTCTATAACTTTCGGCAACAGAACTGAGCGTCACCGAATTTGTTTGGCGATCCGCAGAAGTTGCATCTTCATTGCCTTTTTTGCCGAATACTTGGAGTTGGACACTAGAACAAAAGGCAGTCAATGTCTTCATTCGGCTATTGGCCAAATTGTTCGGCGAAGACCGACTTCTATCGCCTTTTTGGCAATTTTTCTCCTTTTGACCTGTTTTGCTTTGATTTTTCCTTCCATGCATTTCTTCCTCATTTTTAGCATCAAACACAAAAATCATTAATATATATAAGGAAGAAGAATACATTGAGGACAACATCTTATGCAATTTCATCCCTACATGAGTCTAACATGCGAACTCATCAACACCCCCAAATCGAACTATTGCTTACCCTCAAGCAAGTCAAATATCAATCAATCCTAGCACAATGCTTGCAAATAGGGCCATAAAGAGTAGTATATGCATTCCTCCCTTTGTTGTCAAACCTAAAAACTTCTATAAACCACTTACGTGATTTTGAAGCCTCATGAGATGATGAAGGAGTTCTCAAGACAAAGCTATGCTCACAATTTTCAATGTGGTTGCTAACCAATGCCCAAAAACATCACCACCTACCCTCACATCAAAGAAGACCTTATTCAGAAAAAATCATGACATTAACTTCAAGAATCTAGCAACACTCACACTCCCAAAAGAGAAAGGATATGCAAGATTCTACCCATAGGCTTGCTCTTATTCTCAATCAATGTTCACTCAATCTCATCGGGACAAGAGTCACAAAGGACTTTGCTAGGGTTGTAATGTAGGCTATTGGACAGGTAGGATAGAATTTAGGCACAAGTGACTAATCCCTCGTTAAACTCTACACACAACTTGCATGACTACGTCCTCCTTGAATTCTACACACAACTTGCATGATTATTTTATTCCTTGTTCACTCTCTTTTTTTCTATGACACCATTTTGCATTGAATCTCAAGCGTTGATGTCCCATGTGTGACTTTTTCTCATAAACTTTTGGAGGGTCTTATTTTGAGCCAAATTCTTCTCTTCTTTCTTTTTTCAGGCACATTTCTTCTTTTCTTTTTCATCATGCATGAATTTCTCCATTTCTTTCTTTCCCCAAGCTTTTGAATGGGAGATATCCCTCTCTTACCACACCGCCAACTTTGGCCTTTTGCCAAAACTTTCCTTAATTCAAGCTCAAGGAGGGAATGGTGTTCAACAAAAAGGGATGTATTTTCAATCAAAGGTCAAGGATATAAGGCTTCCAACAAAAAGGATTAAAACTCAACGAAGCTCACTAAGGATACAATAAATGTGAAGGGAGGCTATTTAATCAAAGTGGACTTAAAAGAAACAAAAGAAGGCCTAAGGTCATCTTCCAAATCTGGATTTAACCCAAATAACACTTCACGAAAAACGGGGAAAGTTCTAGCTATCAACAAGCATGTGTTTCAACGGATACCTCACCGCACATGGCAAAATTAGTTCTGAATTCAAACAATGGCTAGACAACACACATTCATGATACAACCCGAGATAAACACTCACTTAGTCAACTTAAGATGCTTCCAATCCATGCATGGATCATTTTCACATGGGACAAACTAATAGGTAAGTCAATACTTTCTCCTCATCTACGATATTACCCGAGTCAAAGATATAGGTGATCAATACTCAGATTGCTAAGGACATTGAGACATGACACATATTTTTTAAATGGCTTTTCCTATAGCATGGTATTGTTTTACCAAAAATTTAAAGGATAAGACATATTTGGTGCACATCATCCAAAAGACATCTATCAAAATAAAACAACAAGAATTTACTAACTATTATAATTCAAAATAATATTGAAAATCACAACCAAAAGAATATTTACAACACAAAGTAAAAGATTGTCTTAATTACACCTCAAGGAAACACAAAAATAAATATACCCCATTGTCTCAACCAACCATAACAGAACCATATAAAAACAACATCATTTTCAAATACTGCGATTCTAAATGCTCACCCCTTCCACAAATGGCATTGTCTTTGATGTATAAGAACAATATCAATAAAGCTCAAAAGGAAGGAGTAAGATAAAGAATCCCCTGATCACTCAGCATGTGGTGATGATGGAGCTAAAGAAGAGGTTGGGGGGGCATTCGTGCCCAGGTACTGTGGTGCAGGATCTAAAGTGGGTGCCAGAGTAGTGGACTCTACACCAATCTATAGAATAACGTGCTCTAGCTCAGCTGCACCGAACAATCCACTCGTCCCGCTAATGGACCTATCCCCAAATGACTCTCTTGTGACGACAATGATGATAGCCTCCTTCGTCGCTCTCAACTTTGTATGCTCCTCCGTGATGATATCAACTCCCAAGGACACCTCGTCTGTCTCTGGGGAAGATGGAATAAAATCTCCTTCATCCCCATACCTGAAATGACACCCATAGCAGCCTCAAGGAGCGTAACTACTGAACCCCAAAGTGATGTGATATCGGTGGACTTTAATGCAACCACCTCCTTCTTCAACTCAGTAACAACAGCCTTCACGGCGATCAAGTCCACCACTCACACCTCCCTTATCCTCTAAAGTAATCACCTTATCTGACAAGCAACAATCCTTGCCCTGTGGTCCTCCACACTCACAACAAAAAAATATACCCTCAAGCTCTGCTCCTCGATCATCGCTCTCTTCTTCATTCCCTCATCAAATAACAAGACCAGCATTGCTGCGATGGCTCTCTCATCAATGTAAACCGGGAGGATTTGACTCGTGTGGCCCTAGTATCAACCGATTTTGCTAATTGGGATAAACTGTATATAGTCTCTTGCTCAAAAGTGCAGATCTTAAGCATCTCAACATCCACAACTGGCATAGTGTCTACCAACTTCTTCCTGGCCCGATCCTCCTTGCCCCGCTGGAGATCAACCTCAATATATAAGATGTCTGTAGAAAGTGATGGAGTAATCTCTACATCAGTTTTGTTGAGAAAAGGCACACTAAGCTTTCTGCATAATGTTGTAATGAGGCTCGAGAAGGGGAGAGATTTTCTGGAGCTATAATTTAACATAGGTTTAATTTTCTGCCATCTATGATGCAGCCTACCAATGCCGCCTTAGGATACCGAAGTATACTTTTGTTCTAGGATTGCATAAGGTTGTTGCTGATGAAACCAAACCAAATTGTAGAAAGTATATTAAGCTCCTCCTTCTCAATAACTATCCCTTGTTCCAACCTCGAGGGGGATGCAATGCCAAGTATCAGGGCAAGCCATCCTTTGAGTTCGTCGAGGGTCTTTACTCAATCATAGCAGCGGGATCATGTCGAAGCTAGAATATGAACCCCAACAAGTCATTAATCTTTGTCTTACTGCAAGGGATGCGCACACCCCGCACTTCAACCACATCCACTGGCTTTGGAGCAATTTTAACTCGACCTTTGCTCTTTGGAATCACTCTAGAATAGGTCTGGTAAATTTTGCGGACCTAACTTTGCACATATGGTTCCCCATGGGTGGTGAATGGTTTGACACCATGGAATCTTAGGGTGTCCCATACCTTGGGATACCTTTCAACCACCTGATTAGTGGATAACCTCCTTTCTTCTAATATCGTCCTCAACCCTATAACTTTTAATTGATTGAGATATTGAGGAGCAATCGTTTCCATGATGGTCTGGGAGGTCTGGATGAGTGGGTCATGTGCCACCTTAGTTCTTGCCTCTATCTGGAGATGTTTTTGAATTGGCTCGAAGCCGGGGGCTCATGTACTAGGGATTTGGACCCCGTTCATTCTTCTTCGGAGGATGTCCACTCCAGCTCAAGAGACCCTTCCTTCTCACTGTTGGAGTCTCCAGTTGCACCACTTTCCTCTTTCCCTTTCCTCGTTCATCTCTACGAAGCCTTTGAGCTCTTTGTTCCCTTGCCCCAACAGCTATAAGGCTGCCCGGGCTACATGGGATCCACCACAGGAATCAAGTTCCTTTTGAAGAGGAATATTTGCAAAACAAAGCCAACATGTATGTAAGAATCAATGGTGTGAAAGGAAAATACAAAAAGAAACCTCAGAAAAACTGGTTCAAAAGGGCAGATCATTCAAATTTTGACAAGCAACGCAAATTTCCCCTAAATTCAAATTTTTACACACCAACAATAAAATGAGGGAAATTTCACAACAATGCATTATCGGCACATTCAAACACAAGCACAATCCAATTTTTTCCTAACAATCACAACATTAACACAAATTCAACCAAACAAATGACTTTACCCTTAAGAAAGACGTCACCCATTTTATCACTAGGCAAGTACAAGTCGCGTGGCCAAATTCATGGGTTACTCGGACTTCACCCACAACACATGTTGCAAATAAGGTCATAGAACATGCAATCACATCAATTTTCAATAAATCAAGTTCACAATCCCAAACAATGACGACATATGAATAAATTGGGATACAAGATGAACTACCACAACAATAAGGAAAAAACCCTTCCTTTATACGCTTGACCAATCACACATGTAAAATCAATTTCATGAAAATAGCAAAACCAAGAACCCATATAACCAAGTGAAAAATTGAATACTAGGGTTCCATGCATATCAATCCAACAACACACACCATGATTTCCAATGATTTCCCACGTCACACAATGACCCACATGGTTCTACAACCAAACTCAAGCAATACCAAGCCAAGAATAGCATAAAAATGAGGAAAAAAGGTCGAAGACATACCGTATAGATGATACAAAGACAATGAGGATGACAATGACGATTTTTCATCACTCACTGCTTCACCCCATATTTACCCGATGAAACACCAAACAACTGGTTGCAAAACTGTGAGCACCAAAACATGTTAGAATGTTCTTCAAAAAGTGTACCACACCTTTACCATTGTTAGATGGAAAAGCTATTGCCTCTACCCATTTCGATACATAATCAACTGTCAACAAGATGTACCGATTACCAAAACAAGCCACAAAAGGCCCCATGAAATCAATTGCCCAAACATCCACTTTGAAGAGTGGGCCAATAATATCCCGTTTGAAGAACCTTTGAGGTTGTTCAGATCGCTCCATGATAAACTACAGTTGGAGATCAATGACATTCTTCAAAAATTGCACCCATGGATGATTTTGGAACACACATCCAGATCATGTTCTTGGCACACTCTCTGAATAGGAAAGGCTCATAAAAAAATATAATTTCACATCAAACAAGAACTTTCTTCGTTGGTGATGGTTGAGGGACTCCTGAATAATCCCACACACTAAATAATTGGAAAAATCGACATACCATGGGCTGGAGTCAAGAGAAATGGCATTAAGATTTTTATCCAGAAATGCATCAGAGATATCAACATCTTCAGCACTTTCGCCATTACATTCAAGCCAAGACAAGTGATCCGCTATGTGATTTTCACAACCTTTCTGGTCGTTGACCTCAAAATCACTCTTGCAACAATAAAACCAATCTAATCAACCTCGGCATGCATCTTTCTTAGCTATAAAGTACCGAAGTGCAGCATGATCTGTATGAACTACCACTTTGGTTCCCAATAAATAAGCCCAAAATTTCACAAAAGATAGGCAACAACCAACAATTCTTGCTCCATTATGGTGTAGTTCTTTTGGCTACATTAAGGGACTTACTAGAATAATAAATAGGATGGAATAACTTTCCCATTGTTGACCCAATACAGCCCCCAAAGCTACTCTACTAGCATTGCACATTACTTTAAAAGGCAATAACGAATCAGGAGACACAATTATAAGAGCCACAATCAATTTGTCTTTAAGGCATTCAACTGCTTTCATGCAAGCATCATCAAATATAAATGTTGACTCTTTCTCAAGCAATTTTCACAATGAATTGGCTATCTTGGAAAAGTCTTTGATAAAACACTTATAGAAATTGGCATGCCCTCAAAGCTCCTCACCCTTTTCACGGAGATAGGGGGGGGAAGGCTAGCGATAACTTTCACCTTAGCTTGATCCTCTTGCACCCCGTCAACAGGAATATTATGCCCAAAGATGATTCCTTCTTTAACCATTAAATGATATTTCTCCCAGTTGAGTTCCAAATTAGTTTCAACTCCCCTTTGAAGTGACTTTTCTGGGTAAGCGGGAAATTGCTGAAAAGTGTCACCAATGACTAAAAAGTCGTGCATGAATACCTCCATTGATTTGT
Organism: Solanum rostratum; assembly: GCA_029948455.1. Classification (NCBI taxonomy): domain Eukaryota; kingdom Viridiplantae; phylum Streptophyta; class Magnoliopsida; order Solanales; family Solanaceae; genus Solanum; species Solanum rostratum. The sequence continues at coordinate 57,055,664 of CM057051.1, forward strand.
CTACCATTTCCACATAGATAGCAAACATACAATGTTGGAAAGTAGTCGGAGCATTGTAAAGTCCGAACTACATTATTCTAAAGAAAAATGTCCTATATGGGCATATGAAGTTAGTCTTCTCTTTGTGTTTTAGGGCTATAATAATTTTCTTATACCCAGAGGATCCAATGAGAAACAAATACCACCCCCTTCCCGCTAGATGGTCCGACATTTCATCCATGAATGACAAAGGGAAATGATCTTTCTCGGTCCTTGAGTTAAGACACCTATAATCCATACAAATACGCCACCCCATCACAAGTCAAGTTGACACAAGTTGATCTTTACATTCTTCATAATGGTGAAGCCACCTTTCTTTGGCACATATTAGACGGGACTAACCCAACTACTATCCGAAATTGGGTAAATAACCCCGGCATCGTACCATCTAATGATTTCCTTCTTTACTGCCTCCTTCATAGGTAGGTTGAATCTCCTTTGATTCTTAATAATCGGCTTGAAATCCCTTATCAATTTAATTTTATTAGTACAAATACCCGAGGGTATTCCAGAAATGTCCATTATACTCCATCCAATTGCTTTAATTAATAAATTACATCAACACTCCGGTCAACACTTACATTTGATGATCAAGCAAATCAGATGCCACAATTACCGAGAATGTCTCACCACTCCTCAAGAAGACATACTTCAAATTTGATGGAAGAGCTTTCTGTTCAAGCTTGGGGGCTCTTAAACGGAAGGCTTGGCAGGGGTTTTCCTGATTTTTCAAATTAATATCAAGCTTAATTGGGTTCTTGATATGAGAACCCTCTCCCTCTAATGCTGCGCATACCTCAACATAATCTTCAATCACTTCACAATCATTATTGAGAAACACCGCTACCAAATATCCGCCCAAACTAAACACCTCCCCAATAACCATAACTGATTTTTCTACCACATCAACGTAAGACACTGCTCGATATTTTCTTGGTTGTTTCATTTACTTGCACACATTAAAGGTGACTTCCTCACCATTCACCTTAACTTTGAGTTTCCTGCATAGCCAAGAATGGCGTACAAAAAATAATTGGTATCTCAACATCAATCTCACAATCAAGGACCACAATATTGGCAGGAAATATGAATTTGTCCACTTTCACCAAAAGATCATATAAAATTTGAACCGACCTTTTGATGGATTTGTCCACTATAAGAAGCCTCATTGTTCTTATAGAAGGGGAACCCAAACCAAGTTTTTTAAAATAGTCAACGACATTAAGTTGATACTTTTGCTAATGGGTTGTTGAGATGAGGGTTTCTAGGAAACAATCTCTCCACTTCTATGAGGTAGCGGTAAGGTCAGCGTACATTCTACCCTCCCCAGACCCCAATTGTGGGATTTCACTGGCTATGTTGTTGTTGTTGTTCTATTAAGTGGATACTAGCTCCAAGGCTATATAAAACCTTGGTGAATGGAAAAACTCCAATTCTACATGGAATTGTGAAGACACCTGGATCTTGTTTCCTCACTGCATAATTATTTGGCACTATCGCACTACAATGGTGAGACATTTTAATGGTTTTACACTCAAGATTTCACTTCTTTGTCACAAGCTCCTTCATAAATTTGGTATATCCGGGCATTTTCACAAAAGCTTCAAATAACAGAATATTGATTGAAAGAGTATTAAACATTGACAAGAACTTTTGAAACTTGGTTTCATCATTATTTTTCTTCAACCATTTAGGGAAAGGTAAATCAATTTTCACTTGAGGCACTTTCATTCTAGTCGATGAGGAAAAAAAATTTTAACGATGCATTTTTGGCTTTTCTCAGCTCTCCTCCAACGTTAATATTGCAATCACTTCCAGGATAGGGAAGAAAATGGTTTTCTCCATCAATTATCACACCATCACCAACTTTCTACTCATCATTCCCCTCAAATGAAGAGGTTTTGTTTCCTTTGCTTGTCCCAGCATCCGGAGAGATTACGCTCCCCTTGATCACCTTGCCACTTCTTATAGTGATGGCCATACGTTGTTGATTGTCGCTCTTTGGGGTAACCATGGTATCACTTGACCAACCGCCCTTTGGCCTTTCATTCAAATGAGCAGAGATGGTCCCCAATTGTGTCTCCAAATTTTTAATCAAATCCGAATGAGATGTAACTATTTGGTTCAATGAAGAGAAATCTGACTTCATTTCCTTAAGAGCCTTGTCCGATCTTTCCACCTTGCTGAGGAACCTAGCAAGCATATCCTCGGCACAAGAATTATTTAGATTTACAAAGAAGGAGGAATATAGCATTCCCTATCTCTTTCACGTTCTCTCCACCCCCAACTCTATCTCTCCAAACTCGATCGTGCCATCACCCATCATTTTTCCAACCTTTATTCTCAGGACGCCTTGGAAAGGCAAGATGAGAACCCACCGATTGGTTCCCCAAATAATACACTTCTTCATTATATGCACCATCAAAAGGAACATCATCAAAGGATACATCACTACTACAACCAATATCATTCACATTCTTGCAGTTTTCGCCCATAACCTGCTTCGTGAGCGATTCCAATTGTATCATAATTTTTGCCATGTTCTCACCCCTATCTTGATATTTTGCAAGTTTCTCCTTAAACACTCCTCGAGGTAAGGAAGAGATAAGATCATCTCTATTGTACTAAGTTCGGTTAATCTTCCTCATATCGTAAAGAAGGGATGAAGCTGTGGCAAATGTTTGTTTCATAATACCACCTCGCACAAGTTGATTTGCTATCCCCTTGTTCACCACATCAAGGCTGCAATAGAAGGATTGGAGAAAGAGATGATCCAGCATTCCATGGTAGGGACATTGTACAAATATCTGTTGGAATTGTAACCATGTTTCATGAAGTTGCTCCCTATCTATCCGTTTGAAACTCTCAATGCTCTTTCTCAACTTTACCATCTTGGAAAGAGAGAATAATCACTCATGGAAGGCCTCAGTCAAATCCTCCCAAGAAGTAATGAAGTCCCTTGGTAACTCAGCTAGCCATCTAATTGCTTCCCCAGATAATGAAAAGGGAAACAACCTCAGTTGGATCGCTTGTTGATTGACACCTTTGAAACAGAATGGAGAACAAACATCCACAAAATTATGAATATGTTCATAAGGGTCCTCATGTGCCAAACCCCCAAATAAATCTTTCAACTATAAAAACTGGAGCTTGCTGCTAGACCTCACATGACTCAAAATTCATTCGAGTTTGGCTTAGGATCAAAATTTCCCTGTTACTGCTCAGGAGTTTCCTAGCCCAAATTCTTAAGTTACTAGGAATTATCGGCAAACTCCCTAACTTCTCAGGAATATTTGGCCAAATTCCTTCTCCATTGGTCTATCCATAATGATGGGCATAGATCATTACATAAAGTGGAAAAGGAATCATTGCTTTTGGTTTCAAGTATGTTTCTCCTGTCAAGCTTTTGTAGAATGATCGTGTCATTTGTTTCACATCCAATTCTTAGGTGTCCAACAAAATTAACTTCTATCTCTTTCGAGGTTCTTGAAAAGTACTGTATGAATGTAGTGCTCTGTGCATACCATTTTATTTAATTTGTGTACTTAGCAGTGTGTTAAAATTGTCTGACATTGACATTGTTGTAAAATTTGCAGATGAAACAGATCGAGCTGAGAGTTCCCCTCGAGAATCTCTTGGCTGAGCTGGCCAAACACAGAAGGGAAACATAAATGGATCAGGAAGAGCATTCTATGATAATGTCATCATTTTAGTTTTGATGTTATGTTGTGCAAATAAGAATTTCAACTGCCAGAAGATAATTTTCTTTTCAAGGCAGTTAACTTACTGCAATCATTTATGATATATGCAGGTGTTTGTCTAGAGGGTTTTGCATCTGTCACTAAAGGACATGTCCCAACAGTTGCATCCAGCAACTCATTTTGCTTTTCTTCTGCTATCTTTCTTCTACTTTAGTTATTACCCGCTAAAGTGGATTTAGGATTTGAAGTTTGTTGGTTCCTATTATGATCTCCAATTAATATATACTGTTGTTGTTGAAGTTGTTGAGTTCACAGTCAATTATTAATGAGTTTTATGATACTAATTGAATATAATTTGATGAATAAACTCTCATCTGAATTTCAAAGTCGAATATTATTGCATTCAAACACACAATCAAGGGTACATAGTTGTGCAAGTAATAAAGTGTCTCTTTTTCGGAGTCGGATGCTGGACCCACAGAAACTTATTGATTAACTATTTTACTAATCTATACAAAGTCCAACTTTTTTATTTAAGTGTGCTAGAGTGTGATTGATGTTTGTATACTAAAAGTTGTAAGACTTGAATAATAAGATTAACTTATAAGGATTGGGAAGATTTTAGGGCTGCAACTTAACTAAGAATTGAAGCGTTCTATGGATTACAGATGTCTATCAAATTACTGATTTACAAATTTGATATTATGATTTTGATTTCTCGACTTCTCGCCATGTACCCGAATTTACCATCTAACTATATTATGGAGCGAGAATAGATAGAATCAAATGTGAATTTAGTTTTCATCCTATGTTGTAACAAAGCACGGTTATAGGTATATCTCCATCCCAGTGAGAAATTAATTCACATGATATACAACAACAGATCAGGCTCCTTGTATTCCACATTTTATTCTTTTATTCCTTTCTCGAGTTCAAGAAAAAAATAATAAATTTATTCTAATGGGGATCAAGCATCAAAATACTAATTCATGATGTAATGTCTACGAAAAAGAAGAAGAAAAGAAACCTAAAGGTGAGTTCTATTCTCTTACTTGTGAGCTAAAAAATAAGATAGTTCCCCAATAAAAGATGCACAATGTTCTATTTATAAGATTTGGAAAATAACCCCTTTTTCCTACATCGACTATAAATTGCAAAATCGTACATTTTTTTCATTGGGGATTTTTAGGGCAGTCCCCCGACTTTGTGCCACAAATGGGCCTTTGATGTATGGGCCTTGGGGATGTAGTCAAACCCTGCTTTTGTCTTGCTTAATTATTTTCTTCGGTAATCTTCTATCTTTAATTCATTTTGACTTCAAATTTGTTCATCATCATGTCAATTTGATTCTATGAATGAAGTGCACTGCTAAGAACAACTGATAAAATTCATGCTCAAAATAAACAAATGAAAGTACTAAATGTGAGGCAAATAATGACTAAAGATATATATTTTTGGCCTGACATCACCACCCCACACTTACACTTCTGCATTTCCTCAAGAAAGCATTCAAGTTCATCTAAAAATATCAAGTTAGGAATGCCATTTCTTTGGTTGATTCAAACAATTAGACCATACAAAACTTTTAAAACATCAAGTAAACTTCCTGATAATTATGGAAGACATACAATAAAACAACAAACTTCTAAACTCCTAACCTCAAAGGGGAACTCCAACTTATTAAATTTAATTTGCTCAACTATGCCATCAAAGGAAGATAATAAAATCACCTATCTATCATGAAACAAGTTCCCTTATAAGAAGAAATTGTTCACCTATAGCACCTCTCATGTTTATAGGCTTGGGAAACTAAGAGTTAAGCTTTTTGCTGATAGGGTGATTTACAAGCTACTCTACGGGCCGTAGATGCATCCATGAATCGTAGGTGCTCTCGTGGAAAGGGTCCAATGAAAATGGAAATTGAACGATTTTTGAAAGTTGACTTACTAGTTAGTAGATGAGCCTTGAGTTATTGTATAGCCCATAAGCAGGTCTCGTAGGTTGAAGCCTTAAGGAACAGAAATTTGTCTATGTCTTGGTCTTCCTACAAAGGGTTCTACGGTCCATATGTTTATCTATGAGTTGTACTGTATGTTCGTGGATCAGAAGCTGCAATTTCAGTGACTCAACTTTTGTAACACCCTGACCTATGAGACAAGATACGACCCATAAGTCGTTCCACGACCCGTGGAAAAGGAGTTTTGTGGACGACTCCGACAGTATTTGAAGAAGGGTCTTTTTGACTTTTTCAATCTATCTAAGTCCTAAAGTACAACATTTTGGCTATCCTAACTATACTAACCAACCTAACCTCTATAAGGTATTATTCCTAACTCAATCAAAGTTTTTTTATTCCAAACATTTCTCTCATGGGCTCTCAATAAATCTCTCACTAAGTCAAGGGTTCCATTGAAGCCACTTCTTTGATTGTAATGTTTTGCTTGATCCGGGTCCAACTGTGTCCTTTGTGATTCCATATGTGGCTAGTAAGTATGAGATTTCTCCTGAGTGTCTACTTGAGCCTTTCTCTGTTTCTACTCCTAGTGGTGAGTCTATTATAGCCGAGAGAGTCTATAAAGATTACGTAGTGTCCATATACCATAGAGATACTCTTGCTGATTTGATGTGAGTTTGAGATGGTTGACTTTGATGTAATTCTAAGTATGGACTGGCTTCGTGCCTGCTATGCCTCTGTTGATCGTAGAAATTAGATTGTCAAATTTTAATTTCCAAATAAGCATATTATAGTGTGGAAGAGTGATTCGGTTGTTCCTAAGGGTAAGTTTATTTCCAACCTTAAGTCTAGAAAGTGAATCTCTAGAGGATGTATCTATCACCTCGTGTGAGTTAAGTCTTATGATGTTGAGCCTCCTACCCTTGAGTCCGTCCCGATTGTGAGTGAGTTTAAAGAAGTATATCCTAAGGATCTACCTAGAGTCTCTCCTGAAAGGGAGAGTGACTTTGGGATTGATGTTCTTCCTGACACCCAATCTATCTTTATTCCACTTTATAAGATAGCCCTCGCTGAGTTTGATAGAACATGCACCCTAAGAATATGCCTAGTCGATGGAACAGGTTATTAGAACGTGTTTCAAAGACGCAGAAATAAACAGGACACAGCAGTTTTACGTGGAAAACCCCCGGCTCAAAAGGGTGAAAAACCACGACCTGTACTCTACAGGCTTTAACTTCAACTTCACTACTTCAACCGAGCCTTCAACAACAATTACAACCTCTGTTAGTTCTTTAGCTAGATAGCCCTAAGATCCAACAACTCAAACAACAAGAATTGAAAAAACAATTTGTTTACAGAAGGATTCTTCCTAAAACCTAATTGTTTTGACTTTGTGCTTTCTAGATTAAGCTCTTACGTTGTTGGTTTTTTCTTCAAAAACTCTGTCTTCTTTGCACGCTGCTTTTCCCTTTTTATACTTGCTTCTCCAAGTCCTAGTCGGACTTGTCTTCTCCTGATGATAATAATATAATCCCTAGTAGAATTCTTTTCTTATTAGTAGACACCTTTTTGCTTTCTACCTCCTTTTTCTTTGCTTCTATCATTATCCAATTCTTTTATGCTGACAAGGTCTCCTTGTGATGAATGACCAGCTTAGCTTCCCTATTTGTACGCCTTAATTCCAGCGAATTCAGTGCAGTTGAGTTGATGTGCTCTGGGACCTGATAGATGAAACCTGTTCCATGCATTTTGTCAATCATCAAAACTTTAGTGCACCCAACAGATTCCCCCTTTTTGATGATGACAAACTCCGTTAAGATTGATGGACCTGTTGCTACAGCTTCGTTGAACACACATCAAGTTAAAACATGGGTTATAAATATTGCATGACTCATTACACAATTTCGAATCATCTTCCCCCTTTTGACATCATCGAAAATCAATGAATACGCGAAGTTAGAGAATAGTTATAATGAACGTAAATGAAATGAACAATAACACTTGAAAGGAACCTGGTGCATTAATATGTTCACAAAATAAGCAGCCCTCCACACACAAAGACATAAACTAAGGAAGGGCTTTAACACAGCACACAGACACATATCATAACACTATCAATATTGACAAAGACCAAGACCCTAAGCCTAAGGATAAACAACTGACAAGAAAAACAGACGAATCAGATAATGGGTTTAAGGGATCAGCATGGTGAGTTTCCGAACAACCTCTGCATGCTCTACTCTCTCCTTTTGAAGGGTTTCCTCAAGGATGGTAATTTTGGAGGAAAGGGCTTCTCGTTCCTGGTTAAAGCGTTGGTGAGCAAGGGATAGTTCAGCAGTCTTGGCCTCCAATTCAAGTTGAAGACGATGCAGGGGAGTGCCAGTGCGCTGCATTGAACCAGGTAAACGTGCATGGTTCACCTGACCAAGGACATCCTTGGTGGTCTGCAGGATCCAGACATGTACGGGAACAGAGAAAGCTTCAGAAACTTGACCCAGCCAAAACCCATATGGAAGGACATGCCCATTTCTATCCTGGATGAGGACCCATTGGATATGATGGAGGATAAGGCAAGGTAAATTGATGGGAACATTTGAGTCAAGCAGTTCCATCAATGTGAGATCCAAGAAGCTTGCCTCAGACCTACGCTCTTGACGAGGAATGAGAATTTTATGGACTACATCGAAATAAAGGCGGTGGAGGGAAGACATCTCCCTGCGTTGTACTCGCCGATGGTGCATCAAGGTGGGCTTCCCTGAGAATTTCCTAGTAATCTCGAGAGCAGAGGGAAGATTGTCCAAAGGAGGCCATTCATGGCGAACATAGTGACCCCACCCAGCACTGGGAATTCTCAGAATTCGTGAAAAATCATAGGCTGCCAGAGTCAAGGGCACACCTCGAACAGTAGAAGTGAAAACAAGATCCCGAACCCGACCATTGGCGTAGAATTCATACATCTCAGGTCTGGCCATTTTTCTCTGAGTATTTCGTTGAAGAAACAGACCATCCCTGATGAGCCAGCTTGGTCAGTAAGGTGTCCATATCAGGGCCCCCAAAGCCTATGATCACACGGCCTCGAATGACGGAGCGCCGCTGAAAATGAGCAAGTGATGGGGAGGGTGTATCTGGAGTAGAGGAGGGAGGAGTGTCCAAGTTATCTCCTGAGACGGCTTCTGGAGGTGGAACAGGTGGAGGAACCTGTTTCTTTATGGGTGGCTGTTTGTTCTTGGAGGAACTGGGTGTGGCAGATGGCATGGTTGGTCTTTCTGGAGAAGATGAAGACATGGATGAGAAGGAGTAAGAGGAAGAGGACTCAGAGATTGAGGGACTCTCAGACGACGAAGGTAAAGGGCGAGTGCGAGGAGCCTTTGGAAAGATGTGCTTGCGTCTGGTCCCACGAACCAGGTGTGGCAAGGGGTTTCTAGAAGGAGGAGGACCAGAGCCAGATTTTGGTTTTTTACTTTGTTGCATGGTTTGTTGAAGAGCAATATCTGCGTGACGTTTACGACTCCTCGTGTGGGGAGTCCTGATAGAACCAGATGGAGGGATCCGTTCAGGGGAGGAGACCTCTTCTGAAATTTCTATAGTTTCCTCTGAAATGTTGCTTGGTGGACGGCGAGCGGGATTAGGGTTTGGACGGGTGTCTGGATCATCCGTCGCCGAAGGAGTACCGGGTGTCCTTGTGGTGAAGAATGCAGAGAATGGCGAGGTGACACCGGGAAAGCCAGGGAAGCGATTGGAAAATCCACCCCAGGAAGCAAGCTCTAAGAGATTGATGCGGAGAGGTGGAGGGATGTTTGCAGTGGGATGAACAATACTGGCTTGAGAGTTGGAGGATGAAGTAGTTGGGACAGAGGTATCCTGAGAGTTGCTTGGGGAAGCCATGGGAACAAAGGAAAGAAGAATGTGAGTGCAAGAGGGGGTTCAGAGAAGGTGAAAGAGGGAAGGATCAAAAACCGTCTTTTAAAAGGAGTGGGGAAATCGAAGAGTTCCCTTTTACATTTAAGAGAGGAGACATTTGATAAGTGGTTCTCTGAACCTGTCAGTAGGAGTGACACTCGAAAAGACTGGAGGCGGCAAGGAAGGTAAGTGGGTAATGTCAGCGTAACCCAGAGAGGGAACAGGTTAGGGTACCTGGTCTTATTATCAATATTGCAAGTGAAATACATAATGACTGTTACCTGGTTAAGGAGACCTGTTCCAATTGTCCTTGCATGTAGGGGAACCAATCCTGCACGTAGAGTCACACACCAAGTCAATCAATTGGTAATGTATCACATCATTATGACGTTTTGACTAAGGACCCTAATATCCGGTATTGCATTGAAGTCTAGTCAATCATTGGAGGGAGTTCAAGCAATCTTAATCATCCCCAAGTCTAACCTAAGTTTTTCACACCTTTCTCTGCTTAAGGCTTTGGTGAAATTATCAGCAATCTGTTCGTTAGTGGGACAAAACATTATAGATACAAGACCCTTTTCCACAATATCGCGAAGAAAATGGTGCCTTATGTCAATATGTTTTGTTCTTTTGTGTTGGACCGGATTTTTTGCTATGTTAATAGCACTAGTGTTGTCACACAAAATAGGGACACATCCAATGTTCACCCCAAAGTCCTGAAGTTGTTGTTTAATCCATAGCAGTTGAGCACAACATGAACCAGCTGCTACGTACTCAGCTTCTGTTGTTGATAGAGCCACAGTATTTTGCTTCTTTGTGGACCAGGAAATCAGACAAGTTCCAATAAAGTGAGCCATACCTGAAGTACTTTTTCTGTCCACAAGGTATCCTGCATAATCAGCATATGTGTAGCCAACAAGATTGACGTTGCTCCCTTTAGAGTACCATAGTCCCAGGTCCTGGGTCCCCTTGAGATATCTAAGTATTCTCTTCACCGCCTTGAGATGAGATTCCTTGGGATTTGCTTGAGATCTAGCGCAGAGTCCCACACTAAACACTATGTCGGGTCTACTAGCAGTGAGATACAGGAGAGAGCCAATCATACCTCGATATAGTTTCTGTTCCATGGACACCCCTCTCTCATCCAGGTCCAATTTTGTGGCAGTGGCAATTGGAGTGTCGATTTCTCTGGCATCTTCCATGTTGAACCGCTTGAGGAGCTCCTTTGCATACTTGCTTTGATGAATCAAGGTTCCTGAGGAGGTTTGTTTAAACTGTAACCCCAAGAAGAAATTGAGTTCTCCCATCATGCTCATCTCGAATTCTCCATTCATCAAGTTTGCAAACTCCTGTGTCATGAGTGCACTTGTGGATCCAAAGATGATGTCATCTACATATACTTGTATAATCAACAGGTCCTTTCCTTGAGATTTAAGGAACAAGGTGTTGTCGAGTTTTCCCCTTTTATGCCCATGGTCCAGAAGGAACTTCGACAGCCTCTCATACCATGCCCTAGGAGCTTGTTTCAACCCATACAGGGCCTGGTCGAGCTTGAAAACATGATCTGGAAATTTAGGATTTTCAAATCCAGGAGGTTGCTTCACGTAGACTTCTTCTTTTAAATACCCATTCAGGAATGCACTCTTCACGTCCATCTGATATAGAGTGAATTCTTTGAATGCCGCAAATGCAACCAGCAGTCTAATAGCCTCAAGTCGTGCAACTAGAGCAAATGTCTCATCGTAGTCTATTCCTTCTTCCTGATTGTATCCTTGAACCACCAGTCTTGCCTTGTTCCTTGTAACTGTTCCATACTCATCAAGTTTATTACGGAACACCCATTTTGTGCCAATTATGGTCCTTCCTTCTGGCTTAGGCACCAGGTGCCAGACTTTGCATCTTTCAAACTGGTTCAGTTCTTCCTGCATGGCTAGGATCCACTCCTCATCTTGCAGTGCTTCACCTATCTTCTTTGGTTCCATCATGGATACAAAAGCCTGGAATGCACACAGGTTCTTCATCCCTGGTCTGGTAGTGATCCCAGATGTCAGGTCTGTAAGGACATTGTCGAGTGGGTGCGAGTCCTGGTATTTGTATTTCTTAATCACGAGTTCCTGAGGTTGATCGTCTTGTGCTGAAGAACTGTGATTAGTCCCAGGATCTGAATATTGCACCTCAGCTTCAGTGATTCCCCCTGACTGTGTGCCTCCCTCTTGATCAGTGTGTGAACCAGGTGACCTGATCTGTTCCTCTGGTCTATGCTCCTTGTCACATGTATCCTGCAAATCATTCTCAAAGACACCACTGGTTTCATCAAAAATAACATGAATACTTTCTTCAACACAGTTTGTTCGTTTATTCAGTACTCTATATGCCTTACTGTGAGAAGAATAACCTAAGAAGATTCCCTCATCACTTCTAGCATCAAATTTTTCCAAATTATTTTTGCCATTATTATGAACATAGCATTTGCATCCAAATGTTCTAAAATGGGAAATATTTGGTTTTCTGCCTTTGAGTAATTCATAGGGAGTCTTGTTAAGTATTGGTCTTAACATACATCTATTGAGAGTGTAAGCGGCAGTGTATATGGCTTCAGCCCAAAGATTTCTTGCTAAGTTATTAGCAATCATCATCGTTCTGGCCATATCTTCTAAGGTCCTATTTTTCCTTTGTACTACTTCGTTTTGTTGAGGTGTTCTTGGAGCAGAGAAATTGTGATCTATCCCATTTGTAGAACAAAATTCGAGGAAGTTTGCATTTTCGAATTCTGTTCCATGATCAGATCTTATGGAAACCAGGGAGGTCTTCAACTTCTTCTCAATTTTCTTGATGAACGTAGAGAAGACGTTGTAAGATTCATCCTTAGAAGTTAAAAACATGGTCCATGTGAATCTAGAGTAATCATCAACTATGACAAACATGTACCTTTTTCCTCCTCTGCTTTTCACTCTCATTGGTCCATATAGGTCCATGTGAACCAGTTCTAAGCACCTGGTAGTACTTACCTGGTTCTTTGGTTTGAAGGATGCTCTGACTTGTTCCCCCCCGACACATGCGCTGCATACCTTGTCGTCTTTGAACTTGGTTTTGGGTAGTCCTATGACCATGTCCTTTGATGAAAGAGTGTCCAGCTGTTTAAAGCTCGCATGTCCAAGTCTTTTGTGCCACAGCAATGGATCATTTGTCATGGCACTTAAGCACTTCAACTGTGTTCCTGGCATCCCCACAATATCAGCCTTATAAACATTTTTATGTCTATGTGCTGCTAGCACTACTTCCTTTGTGTCTAGCCTTTTGACCTTACAACCTTCAGAGGTAAAAGTCACTTTGTTGCCCTTATCACAAAGTTGAGATATACTCAGAAGGTTGTGCTTCAATCCATCCACATGGTAAACCTCATCTAAGACATTTGAATTTTTTCGACCAATTTTTCCAACACCCACAACAGTGCCCTTTTTTCCATCTCCGAAGGAAACTTTTCCTCCTTTGAAAGGTGCCAGTGAAAGGAACGCGTTTCCATCTCCTGTCATGTGCCTAGAGCAAGCGTTGTCCATGTACCAATGCTTACTCCCTTTCACTGCAACCTGCAAGATAGATCAGGGGTTAGTTTTAGGAACCCAGACTAGCTTGGGTCCTTTCTTATTATAAAAGGGATGAATGAGATCTCTTCTTGCCCAGTAAGGCAGCACATTTTTTGACCTGTTTCTTCTAATCTGTTCCTGTTTTAGTTTGTGCATGTGAACATAGTTTCTGTTTTTTGTAGTTGAGGCAATTGGACATTCAGTAGTAGGATGTCCTACTTTGCCGCACAGATAGCACAGATCAGTGGAAGAACCATTTTCTTGAAAAAAACCAATTCCTGCTTTCTCATTATAGTTCTTGTTACCTAGGTGATTTACAATTCTAGATGACTTAGTCCACCTGGTGGCTCTATCAAGATCAAGTCTCAGGGTTGAGATTTCTTGATTTAGCTTCCTTACTTTTTCTTTTTCACATAGGAAGTCAATGTTATATTTTTTCAGTTCAGATTCCACCTTTTGAAATTCTTCCCTAGATTTGTTTTTTCCCTTATCATCAAGAGTTAATTTTAGCACTTCTGATTTCAGGTTTAAAACAAGAGAATCGAGTTGTTCGACCTGTTTCTTTAACCTGCTATTTCTCTCATTTGCCTCATCCAGACAATTCTGTATTTCAAGATTTTCAAATTTCTGGTTGGAAAAGTCTTTCATAAGTTAAGCCTTTTCAGTTTCTATTTCTTGAAAATCGTTTATCAGACCGGTGATGAGAGAAATTAGTTTTTATTTGTGAAAAGATGCAGTTTTTCTTTGAGTTCTAAGCTACTTACCTCAGATTGAGATTCTTCTTCAATATCTGATTCTCCAGCAGCCATGAATGCAGTTTCATCAATCTCCTCTGTGTCAGAGTCTTCCAATCCCGATCCCCACGCAGCCACCATGGCACAGTTTCCTCTTTCCTTTTGCTTGGCTGCCTTCTCTTTAAGTTCTTTCTCAGCCCTTTCTTTTCTCCACTCAATTTCCCACTGGGGACATTGTTTGATGTGGTGATCAGTCTTCCCACACTTGTAGCATCCAGAGGTATTTCGGTCATCGGACCACTTTTTGTTACCTGTTTCATCAACTCCCCTCCTGTTACCTGTTTCTCTCTTGTCCTTGCCTTTCTTTTTCATGAATTTTTAAAATGTTTTGCTAGAAAAGCCATCTGATCTTCATCCAAGTCTGACCCTTCATCATCTGAGGCTGCTTTGAGAGCGAGTGACCTTTCTTCCAAGCTGGCTCCCTTCTTCTGATCCTCCATGTTCATCTCATAAGTTCTGAGATTTCCTACCAGTTCATTCAGTGTCATTGTCTCAATGTCCTTGGCTTCCCTGATAGCAGTAACCTTGACATCCCACTTAGGTTTAGGGAGGATCCTCAAGACCTTGTCAACCTGTTCCTCAGAGGTGAGTACTTTTCCCAAGGAGGCTAGTTCGTTGATGAGCAAAGTGAGTCTTGCCATCATTTCTTCCAGGGTCTCATTCTCCTTCATTTTAAAGGTTTCATATTCTGTGAAAAGCATTGCCACCCTGAATTTCCTAACCTGGGTTGTTCCTTCATGAGCAATAGTGAGAGCATCCCAGATTTGCTTGGCCGTAGTGCAGTTTGATATTCTATTGTACTCCTCAGGGCCTAGTCCACATACCAGTATATTTTTTGCCTTTGCATTTTTCTTCATGGCGATCAGATCGTCGGCATTGAAATCCCTTCTTTCTTTTGGGACCTGTCTGCCATCCACTGTCTGCATTGGGATAGTGGGTCCTACAATGATTCTATCCGAAAGCTCGTAGTCTTCTCCTTGGATGAAATCCTCCATCCTGGCCTTCCACCATGCAAAGTGTGTTCCATTGAACAGGGGGGGTCGAACAGATGACTACCCTTCTCCGTGTCCTAGCGGTGGTGCAGTATTCATGATGATTGGTTCTTAGGTATTAGCCTTTAATAAGAACACCTTGCTCTGATACCAATTGATAGAACACGCACCCTAAGAATATGCCTAGTCGATTGAACAGGTTATTAGAACGTGTTTCAAAGACGCAGAAATAAACAGGACGCAGCAGTTTTACGTGAAAAACCCCCGGCTCAAAAGGGTGAAAAACCACGACCTGTACTCTACAGGCTTTAACTTCAACTTCACTACTTCAACCGAGCCTTCAACAACAATTATAACCTCTGTTAGATATTTAGCTAGATAGCCCTAAGATCCAACAACTCAAACAGCAAGAATTGAAAAAATAATTTGTTTACAGAAGGATTTTTCCTAAAACCTAATTGTTTTGACTTTGTGCTTTCTAGATTAAGCTCTTACGTTGTTGGTTTTTTCTTTAAAAACTCTGTCTTCTTTGCATGCTGCTTTTCCCTTTTTATACTTGCTTCTCCAAGTCCTAGTCGGACTTGTCTTCTCCTGATGATAATAATATAATCCCGAGTAGAATCCTTTTCTTATTAGTAGACACCTTTTTGCTTTCTACCTCCTTTTTCTTTGCTTCTATCATTATCCAATTCTTTTATGCTGACAAGGTCTCCATGTGATGAATGACCAGCTTAGCTTCCCTATTTGTACGCCTTAATTCCAGCGAATTCAGTGCAGTTGAGATGATGTGCTCTGGGACCTGATAGATGAAACCTGTTCCATGCATTTTGTCAATCATCAAAACTTTAGTGCACCCAACAGAGTTGAAAGAGTTAAAAGAGCAGTTGAGAGATTTGCCAGAGAAGGTCTTTATTAGGCCATGTGTCTCTCCGTGGTGTGCCCCTGTCCTATTTGTTCAAAAAGAAAAGATGGATCCATCAGAATGTGTATAGACTATCAACAATTGAACAAGGTAGTAGTCAACAATAAGTATTCCCTCCCAGGGATAGATGACCTATTTTACCAACTTCAGGGTGCCACTATTTTCTCTAAGATAGATTTGAGGATAGGCTATCACCAGTTGAAATTGAGAGGAAGTGACATCCCAAAGACGGCTTTCCGAAATTGATATGGTCATTTGGTGTTTTCCATGATATCCTTTAGGTTGATTAATGCACCCACAACCTTCGTGGACTTGATGAACAAAGTATTCATACAGTACCTTGACATGTTTGTGATTGAGTTTATCAATGATATTATGGAGTATTCTAGAGATGAGGAGGAGCATGCAAATCACCTCAGAATCACTTTACAGACCTAAAAGGATAATGAGTTATATGCAAAATTTTATAGGCCATGTTGTCTCCAGCGATAGTATTAGAGTGGACACTCAAATGATCAAAGCAGTTAAGAACTTTCCTAGACCAACCTCTCCAACTGACATATGAAGCTTTTTGGGTTTGGTTGGCTACTACTGCAGACTTCTTAATGGGTTCTCTACCATATCTGCACCCTTGACTCAATTGACTCTGAAGAAGGTCAAGTTTCAATTATTTGATGAATGTGAGGAGAGTTTCCAAGAGTTGGAAAACAAGGTTGACCATTGCATTAATTTTGACCTTGCCCGTTGAAACATAGGATTTTTTAATATATTGTGATGCATCTAGAGTTAGATTAGGTTGTGTGTTGATGCAGAGGGGAAAAGTGATAGCTTACACTTCAAAAAAGCTTAAGATTCGTTAGAGGAAATATCCGACTCATGATCTTGAGTTTGCAGTACTGGTGTTTGCTCTAAAGATTTGGTGCCACTATTTATATGGAACACATGTTGATGTCTTCAAAGACCATAAAAGCCTGGAATATGTCTTCACCCAGAAGTAGCTTAATCTGAGGTAGAGGAGATGGCTTGATTTACAAAAAGACTATGACATGAGCATCCTATACCATCATGGTAAAGCTAATGTAGTCGTTGATGCTCTTAGCAGGTTGTCTATGGAAAGCACCACTGCTCATGTGGAAGAGAAGAAAGAGCTAGCTAAAGAGGTTCACAGACTGGCATGATTGGGAGTTCAACTAGATGAATCTAGTGACTGTGATATTCATGTGCAAAATGGGTTTGTATCATGTGTAGTAGTAGGTGAAGGAGAAGCAAGACCAAGACCCTATCTAACTACAATTGAAGGCAGATGTGCATAAGCAAAAGGTGATAACTTTCACCAAAGGGGGAGATGGAGTGTTGAGGTACCATTGAAGGTTGTGTGTTCCTAACATTGATGGTATACAAGAGAGAATCATGGAAGAAGCACACAATGATAAGTATTTGATCCATTCAGGATCAAATAAGATGTAGCATGACTTGAGGGAAGTCTGTTAGTAGAGTGGAATTAAGAGAGATATTGCTGAGTTTGTTTCTAAGTGCCTAAATTGTCAATAAGTTAAAGGTTGAGCATCAAAGGACATGTGGAGTAGCCCAAAATATTATGATTCAAGAATGGACTTCGTCGTAGGCTTATCGAGGTCTCGCAGACAGCATGACTCAATTGGTGTGATAGTTGATAACATAACAAAATCTGCGCCCTTTTTTGTAGTAAAGATGACTGACACTGCAGAGGATTACACTCGGTTATACATAAGAGAGATTATAAAATTGCATGGAGTTCCTTTATCTATCATCTTAGACAGAGAAGCTCAATTCACTGCTAAATTTTGGATATCCTCTCAAAAAGGCTTGGGTTCGACGGTGAACCTTATCACTACTTTCCACCCACAGACGGATGGCCAGGCAGAGCGCATAATTCAAGCATTGAAGGATATGTTAAGGGCCTGCGTCATTGATTTCAAAGGTAATTAGGATGACCATTTTCCTCATTGAGTTCGCCTATAATAACATATTCCATTCAAGCATTTAGATGGTTCCATATAAAGAACTTTATGGGAGGAGGTGTAGATCACCAATAGGTTGGTTTGAGGTGGGTGAGGCACAATTGATTAGGCCTGACTTGGTTTACCAAGCTATGGAAAAGGTGAAAACCATACGAGAGTGATTAAAGACTATACAAAGTCGACAAAAGTCCTACACAGATGTTAAGAGAATAGACAAAGTTTAAGGTTGATCATTGAGTGTATTTGAAAGTGTCACTTATGAAGGGTGTGACCAATTTGGGATAAAGGGAAAGTTGTGTATGAGGTGCATAGGTAATTATTGGATTTTTAATAGAGTGTTCAATGTAGCTTATGAATTAGAGCTACCACAGGAACTAGTGGCCATCCATCCAGTCTCTCATATTTCGATGCTTAAGAAGTATTTGGGAGACCGCAATTGGTTGTGCCTATTAAAAGCATTGCGGTGAGGGAAAGCTTGAGCTATGAAGAGATCTCCATTCAAATCCTTGATCGTCAAATTCACAAGTTAAGAACCAAATAAATTGCATCTGTCAAGGTGTTTTGGAGCAATCAATCGTAGAAGAAATGACCCGGGAAGCTATGGAGGATACGAAGGCTAAGTAACCGCATTTTTTCATAACTGATAATGGCTAGGGATTTGATGGTATTCATTCGCTTTTACTCTTTGACTACCCTTCTATTCTAGGTTAAAAATAGTGATAGATTTCTAGAGTCCGACTGATGATGTGTTCAATTTGTTGATTGTTTGTTTGCTTAATTGCTTTGTTTCTAAATTGCATGAATGAGTTGAGGATTGCTTGATTTTTAGTGTCCATGAGTGTTAGGACGAATGATCCCAAGGGAAAGATAATGTTACACCCGGTAAGATTACCAAAATACCCCTAGACAAGGGACACTTACATAATGCATCTTCCTAAGCTCTTTTGGAAAATTCAAGGCCGAAATTGCAATCAGAACGAAAAATTGTGTGAGAAAATGGTCTTCGTTGATTTTTAGAGCAACCAGATAAAAAAATAATTTTTTCGATGCAAAAACAAATTTCCAAGAGAAGTGTGTGGCATGTCCGCGTCACGGACTTGTCGTGGATTTGCACTTAACTGGGGTTCTAATAATTTCTATGGGATTAGAAAATCAATTGGAAAATTTTTGAAAAACAATTATACAGGTGTGCTATAGGACCGTGTCCCAGACCTGATTCACCTAACTGTACCAATGAAATTCAAAATATTAAAACTTTCTAGGGGATTTTCGGACTTTTCCCCACTTCTTCTAGACTTAACCCACGACCAATATAGGTGTTTTATGCTAAAAGTAGGTGTCAAAACCCATTCCTAAGATTCTACCCTATTCTAAGAAACGTTAGGGCTGAGGAGAGAAGGAGAAGAGCGAGGGTTTCGAGTTTAACTACGAAGATTGATTGTTCTTCCAAATTCCAGGTATGTAATCAATTCTAAATGAGTTCCCTAAAAATTTACCAGGAATCCCTCTTGATAGGGTGATCGAATTTTGAATTGATGTTCTTCTTGATACGCAGCCTATTTCAATTCCCCCCGTATAGAATGGCCCCTGCTGAGTTGTAGGAGTTGAAGGATTTATTAGAGAAGGGCTTTATTAGGCCAAGTGTTTCTCCTTGGGGTGCTCCCGTTCTGTTTGTATGAAAGAAGGATAGGTCTCTCACGATGTGCATAGATTATAGGTGACTGAACTAGGTCACGGTCAAGAATAAATATCCTCTCCCCAAGATAGGTGATCTATTTGACCAACTTCAGGGCGCCTCATGCTTTTCAAAGATAGACCTCAAATCGGGTTAGCACCAGTTGAAAGTGAGAGAATGTGACATTCCAAAGACACCCTTCAGGACTAGATATTGTCACTTTGAGTTCTCAGTCATGTCTTTTGGGTTGACGAACGCATCTGCGGCTTACATGGGTTTGATGAATAGGGTGTTCAGACCCTACCTTGACATGTTTGTAATCGTGTTTATTGATGACATTTTGATGTATTCAAAGGATGAGGAGGACCATGCCAAACACCTTAGAATTGTCCTTCAAACTCTTAAGGACCATGAATTGTATGCAAAGTTCTCAAAGTGTGAAAACCGTTTTGTGATGCAGATACAAGATGTAGAGGACTTTAACAGATGCATCATTGAGGTTTGAAGATTCTGATCTTAGTCATTGGTTAGCCCTCATTGCTATTTGGAGGAGTCCTTTTTCCTTTGCTTGTTATTTTATTTATTGAGCTGGGTAGCCATAGCTTGTCATGGTACCATCTTAGACTTTCTGGTTGGGTTAGAGGCTTCATAGACATGAGTTGAGGTTCGATGTTGAGGTCTTTTCCCCTTTTGAGTTGAGTTAGCACTTACATTTGCTTACTATTGATGTTGAGACTGAGTGTTGGCCATTGGCTCTCTTCATTGATGTAGCTCACTTCTTTTATCTTGTTATTCCACTATGTTGGATGTTGAGTGACTGTCCTGAGATCGAGTGGTTCGCTTGGAGACTAGCAAATCTCTGGGTGCCAATCACGCTTGGGGTACCATCCCGGGATGTGATAAGGAAACACCCCAGAACTACATTGCTAGTGTAGGATAGTCGTGCAGTAAAGTCTGGTGGCTCATGTCCCAATAGATTGACATTCTCTTTGGATCCGAGAGAGAGGGAGAGGTTGATATCCTTTACCTTAACAAGTTTAGGACGGGTCTGGCAAAAATGTCTGCTTCGTTGTGCAACACTGAATTCATGGTGGTGGAGAGTTATGTTGGTTAGAGATACTTCAAAGAAACACGTGATTGAGCATATCATGATTTTCAAATTGAGTTGCATAAAACATTGAGTCTAATTTTAAAGCATAATTTAAAAATCTTAAACTTGCATCATTTATTCGGCTTGAGTTGTGAGCCTCTGATTTGAGTCTTG
Source organism: Solanum rostratum (assembly GCA_029948455.1). NCBI lineage: Eukaryota > Viridiplantae > Streptophyta > Magnoliopsida > Solanales > Solanaceae > Solanum > Solanum rostratum. Next base: position 57,076,489 of record CM057051.1, read on the forward strand.
AGTAGAGTCGGTTGATTTGAGTCAGAGACTTATCTATTTTCTTAAGCTATTTTACATACAAGTATATTCCATGTACTGACGTCCATTTCGGGCTAAATCGTTAATGATGCAGACACAGGTAATTAAGGACTTCAGCAAACGCACCACTGAGGTTCAGTTTCCTTGTTTCTAGGGTTGGTGAGCCCTCCTTTCTTTCTGGAGGAGCCTTTCTTTTATTTTATTGGTTATTTCTATTTTCTCTTAGTTGGATAGTCATGGCTTTTCGTGGTACCATCTAGATGTTTAGAGATAGAGGCTTCATGGACTACGAGTAGAGAACTTTTGAGTATTGTTCATTTATTTCTTTTGTTCAAACTTGGTCAATTGAGGGTGTTAATAAGAGCTTTATTACTTCATTGTTGACTTGTACTTGAGAAGTTTTTCTGCTGTTGAGTAAGATGTGACGATGATGCCCGGTGGTTCTCTTGGAAAATCAGTAATAGTTCTTCAAGTGTCGGCCATGCTGAGGGTACCCGTCTGGAACGTGAAAAACTACCCATGTAAAAGATAAGTAAAATAATATTTAAATTTCTATTTAAGCATTTAAAACTTTTAGGGCTAAACTTTTAACACCTTTAAATTTATATTTTCATATTGTAACACGTGTAGTTCTTGATGTTTAACACTACACTTTTTCATTAAAACTTTTACATGTGGAGTTTATCTATTTCAAATTGGATATCCATTAAATTGTAAATTATTTCAATATTGAAAAGTAATTGTTAATGATAATATTACATGTGGTTACTGATATATATAATTAATTCAAATCCCAAAATTATTTTTCGTTAATTGAACTATGTGTTAATTTTTCAATAAATACAAATGATCAGAAGGTCAATTATTTGGTGCCGGTTTATAATATCACTCTACATCAGTGTTTTGTTATTAGGTAATATCCACGTAAAAATTGCACTATAAACCTTTTTCTTATTACCTATATAAAATACTAATTAAAATAACATCTAAATTCCATTATAAGCATTTAAAAAACTTGAAGGTTAAACATAAATTCCATTTTAAGCATTTCACATACATGGGGGTTACTATAACATTGAATCTAGAGTCATGGAGAGTATTATAGAAGACTCTATAACATTGTAGAGAAATCTTGAGAGCCCTTAGAATAATCTAGATATATAGAGAATAATAGAAGCAGGACTAACTTATAAATATAGGACTTGTAAGTAAATATTTTTTGGACTTTATTCCCTTGCGAGTAGTATACATAGGAAGAGACAGTTATTTTTACAACCATCAAGAAACGTTCAAGCAATCTTTGAAGTAATATACAAGTCTTCTTAAAAGTTCTCTTGTGTCTTTCTTTAATGTAGCGTTCCTTTAGCGATCTAATTTGAAAAGGCCTACTTGAGCTTACAAGATTGTGAAAGACTCACGAGTAAGTTGTTGAGTGCTGCACAAAAATCTTAGTTGAAGTCTATGTCCGTGACTTAATAGTATGAAAGCAAGGTTGCTACTAAGGGAAATGGCAAGCATGGGGGATATCAACTCTACCAACGCCAGGTCGAATGTGGAAAAGAAGCATCGTAGGGGAAAGAGAACTCTAAGAAGAATGAGGAGATGTCATTCGAACCTACACCTTGCAAATCCCTAACACCTTACTGACCTTCGACCACTGAGATGAGTGACAATGAACAAGGTGAGTAACCTATGGACGTCACACCTAGTATAGAGTGGATCGCGAGGATGGATACCACTAGGCTGGCTATGGAGATAGTAAGCTAGCACTTGAACAAGTTAGTGTGGTCTTTTATTTTAAAAAAAAACTCAACACAGATAAGTACAAACAAGGGGAGCTAGGCCTTGCTTTACCAATTAATGAGGTAACGAACCTTTTCTAACTAGCAAGCATGAAGGAAACAAAAAGTGCTAGGACAAACTAGGTATTTTTATGATCACCAAAGAGTTTGTAATATACTCTATGATGATACTACAAATGAGGATACTTAAATAATACAAAAATATAACAACCAAAAAGAAAGTAGAGTTACTAACCTCAAACTTCCTTTTACAAATGGATGAATTAAAAATGATAGATTGCCCATCTAAAGAAACATGAAGTATTTTCCTCTTGTCTGCTACTTTAAATTAGTCCAACAATAATTGATATTTCATAACTTCTTCATGGATTTATTGAATTTTATTGAAGTTAATTGTTCTATGATTTTATTTTGCCAGTTACATTGATAGGTACCTTGAACAAACTCATTTGTCCTTTTACTATCCCAACCATATCACCTGGTAGTTTCTGAGTAATTAGGGCGTTATGCAGAAGCATATAATTGAAATTTTTTTCAATGTTAAGTTATATGACAAAGAAAATTGTATTAAAAGGCATAATATGATTATATAATTTTGTAAATTGGCCTAATATGATAAATTAATATATATAAAATAAAATATTAAAAATATAGAGAGGATAAATCTTTTCTTAAACAAACTCTTTAACATTTACATTGTAAATGCTATTGTGTCATGATATGAGAAGAGGGATCTTCAATTAATAGAATTTAAAACTTTTGCTCTAAAGAAAGAATCACCAAATATGGAAGAGGATTATATTTTTATTTCAAAAAGAGTAAAACAATTATTTTAATGCTTTAACTTTCCTTCGAGTGAAAAGTAAAGCTAAAATGGTAAGAAATCCAGGACAAAATACTAACAAATCTCTCTTTTTTGCTGGATTTTCTTGACAAAATTTGACCAGTCTTCTTCACATATGGTATAATCTTTGTTCACATAATATTCATTATTGTTGCTTTCCATGGTTAAAATTAACATTTATATGAATTAAAAATGATTTTGAAATATTTTATTTTTTAAAAAAAATACAGCAACAAAATATTGAAAAATTTGATTTAAACTTCTTCTCCACATGTATTTGGAGAAAAATCATCATAATCATCAAATCATTTCAAGTTGATTTGAAATAACTTTAATTTTTTCTTCACCCTTGATGAACCATTGGACCACTGGATCATTGAACCATGTGCTTTGATACAACTTGTTGGATTTTAAAATAATCAAGGCATCATACTGAAGCTAATAATTGCAAATCGTAGAGGTAGTATGACAAAGAAACACGTACTAAAAAATATATTATTAATATAGTTTGGTCAGGCGACCTATATATTATAAAATAAAAAAATATTTAAAAGACATTAAAACTATTGGGAGAATAATTCATCCTAAATAGAGCTCTTTAGATGACTAAATTGTGAATTGCACTCATGTTATGATAAGAGAAAAGACATCTTTAATTTATAGAGTTCCAAACATTTTTCTCAAAGGAAAGAACATCCACATTTTAAAGCGAATTGCATTTTTCTTTCTGGAAAAGTAAAAAGCAATAAAGGTAATTCTTTGATTTTTCATGAGAGAAAAGTAAAGCTCAAATAGGATAAGAAAATTAGGCCAAAACCCTAACATTCACCAACTACTTTATAAAGCACATGTCTAGCATATTATCTTCCTCATCTTGATCAAAATAATCCTCTCCCAAATAAATTTATAAGTAGTAGTTGGACTAAATCATGACTTTATGGCCTTTAGCTCATTCTTATTTACTGTTGAACTTATAGACAAAAATACAGAAGCTTTTGGACTTAATTTTCTATTGAAAGCAAGGTGTGAAACCTTCTTTTCTTTATCAACTAAAGTCCACTTAGGATCACTCATCCCTCCTTGTTTTTCCTTTGAAATGATTAGATCATTTTCTTTATCAACTAAAGCTCGCGTATTGCCTCTTCGAAATTGAATTTTCTTGGTGCTTGACTGTAACTTTCAACAAGGTCCTTTTAGCTCATCAAACTGAATCAGCGATGCGCCGATTGTTGTCGCTCCTTGCCGAGTTGGCACTTCATCTTTTATAGTTGGTTGCCAGGCATCTGTAACTTTCATCAAGCTCGATAGAGCTTGCATAGCGTGCATGTTTGGTGATACATCGAATTGCTTTTTCATCGCCCACCTGACCTTGTTTCAGGGATGGAGTGTCGGATCATTTAGGCTAGCTGAGGTCTCACAGCATGTCGGATTATTCCAATTTTCAGCTTCTAAAACATGCTGCCCAGAATTTTCAGCATTCAACATCAGATGTATCAATAGGATTTTTTCCTGAATTAACTCGTCATGCATCAACCTCAAGTCCTTGTGTTTCCCCTCCATTTTCAGTTTCATTAGAGATTAAATCTACCCCAAATTTTCTTGATTGCTCTGCATTATTAGCAGCTTGTTAATTATTAGCAGCTTGTTGATTATCAAACCTCAGTTTCCAGAAACTGTTTGATGATGAATATTACCTGTATCAACATCCAATGTGGCAGCACAATTTCGTTTAGAAGAGGAAGCAACCAATTTTCGATCTAATGCAGTAGCATTAATTAAACAACCATCCGTTTTCCATTTAATATTTCCTTCGCATCACCTTGGCAATTTTGACGTTGCTAGTACCTCTCAAAGCCATTCAATGGTATCATCGGTTTGTTTATTAGTTTGATTTCTTTACCAGATTAGAGGATACCTTCAATATGACCTTGGTGCTTGTCATAAGTGCAATACTAAGGAAAATTATCATATACGATCACCTGAAAAACCTTGATCACTTACAAGATTTTAATTCCGCATACTGCAACCTAATATGATTTGGAAGCTCATCTATTAGATTAAGTATAATCTTGACCCTAGCTGTTCTAGGTCTTGACTTTATTTGAATAAAATAAAGCAATTAAATAATTGCCCTTGGTACCATGGGATAATTTTAAGGCTATTGCTTGATACAATCCATCTTCAATCTTAAAGTCTTGTCTTTCCTCCATTGAAAATGTGATAGTAGGTTCTCCTTGATTCTCCATGAACAATTTTGACTGATGGTATGATAATTTTTTATGTTAATTATGGAAAATTGTTTGGGGTTTAGTGTGTTGGAATAGGCAAGGGTGGCGTATGAGCTGGTTTGGAATGGTGGGGTGGGCTGGCGGGAAAACCTAAAGATGCTTCATTCCATTGGCTATAGCAACCATGGAGGGTTGTGCAGTTCCATGGTTGCTCAGTTTCTGCCAAGGAAATCACCAAGAGCCGCCAAATAGAGGGATCCCTAACTTTTTTCATGGTTATATCTTTTCTAACGGTTTGAGGTGTACGCACGTTCTTTTTCCACTTACTCCTTTCCCTTCAAAAGTTTTAGAACTAAGATTGGTTGAAGGATGAAGTGTTGCCAATCCGAGGGTTAGTACTGTTGGAATGGACTTGGTGTAATATCATATCTTGTGTACTTCAGATGGAATATATGAAGGGCATATGTATTTTTATGGAATAATGTAATTATAGCTCTAAAGTGTACTAGTTAGCACAATATCATGCATGAGTTGTATGTATGCACTATATCAATTTAGTGTTAGTGCACATACGATATCCGATATTACATTGGAAAATCTTCAAATAACGTGACAACAACTCTCCCAATATGTAATTCCACAACGTATGATCTATGGAAGGTATATTATGCATTGAACTTGCCCTTACCAGGAAAATATAGAGAATAATTCCAATATTAGAACCTCGGCTTCATGAAAATCCTATCGAGAAAGAAATAACAAAGTGAAGAAATAATGTTGAAATACTAGAAAATGCATGACAAAATATTCTAAAAAAGATAGTAACAACAACAAAAGTGTGTCGCAATTGAAGTACAACAAAATGATAGATAGTAATAGAAATGAAAGGACAAGAATCCGTAGTGGAAGTACTATCGCTACCAATATGGAAGGATAAGCAAGATAACGCTCCACTAACTACTAAATATCAATATTAATCTGTGTTTTGCACAACCTCCTATCTAAGGTCATATCCTTGATAAGTTGCAACTCATCATATCTTTTATAATAACTTCTCCCCAATACTTCTTCAGCCTAACATTCCTAAAACAAGCAATAATAAACGTCACACCTCCACATTGGGTCTTTCGTGTATCCTCTCTTTCGCATGCCCAAACTATTCCTACACGTCCTCATCTCGTCCTCCACCGTGGTAACCTCTACCTTGGTTCGAAGATCTTCATTTTTAATCTTATCTTTCTTAGTATGCCTACACGTCCACCACAACATTCTTGGAGGTGTAAAATATATTTGAAGGTTTTATTGAGCTGTAGTTATCAATTTTTTTTCCTAAATCATATTAGGAGAAAATGTAGAGGTAAATTAAAAATCAAACTAGTTATCTAGGATATTTCATTTTTATTCATAGCATAGGATTAACATTATATAAAAAACAATGATAGTTTGACGCACAAAGCATTCTTGTCAACAAGGTCCAAAGAAGGGCCACACCCCAAGAGATGTGATGTAATTGTCCTATCCAAATGCAAGCATTAATGATTGTTTGCATGGCTCAAATTTATGTCCTATATTACACACATAGATAACTTTATGTTGGCTTTTCTTCTGAAATAACATTGTGTATGTTAATCTTGTACCACATATCATGAAAATACTAAATAAATGTGACAATACTCACGACTATTGACCTATAATATTAAAACATTAAACAATGTGACAATGCACGCGACAAGTTTACTCATATACCTTCTATAACATACCTTAACAATCCTCTAAAATTTTCTCAGGCTTATTCATCCAAAACATATTCTTATTTTCTTCCTTAATTATCTTCTTTTGCAATGGAAAAGAGGAGTAGTTAGCATGGGTAAGAAAGAAATTGAAATGGAGTTCATTGAATCAAAGGAAGCGGATGCTGCTTCTTTCTTTCAAAGGAAAATAAAACCTTGTTGAAGAAAGCGAATGAGCTTTCAACTTTGACCAGAGAAGTTGTTTGTATTCTACTCTTTTCAATAAGAGGAAAGAATGTTCATACGGCTTCATAATAAATAGGAAATAGTTATGTGAGCAAATCAAATGTCTCAGAGCCATCTGATGGTCATTTATCTCTTGCTGTTGTACATAAATTACTATCTGATTCACAATTCAATTCTAATTGTCAATCTAAGAATATTTTGATTTATATGCAGAACTTCCAGAAAATACAATATGTCTGATGGATTGTGAAGCTGCTATTATTTTGAAAGGAATCCAAGAGAAAATGGTGGTACTTTCTGATTATCCAGCTGCAAAACTACCTGTGTAAGGGATTGCTTTTTTGACTTTCTAGATTTTCTTGTCACGAATATATCTATTTTTCTTGTCCCTGTTGCTACCTTTTTGTGATGTGATTTAAGCAGTCTAGGGTTTGACTTGGTTTAGTACCAGTTCATTTGACAGGGGATTGGCATATGCTCAAAGGAATAAGCTTTATGATAATCCCAAGGCTGTTAAACAAATACTCGAGTATCCTTGAGATAGTTTATATTAAAAGCAAAAAAAGATCTCCTTTTATTCCTTGATAAAATTGTCTCTTGAAAATTCTCTAGTGCTTGTTTTCATATAACTCTAATGAGGCCTCTAAAACAGCACGGAGTTTCGGATGGAGAGGTATTGAACATTCTGATCCATTAATACCTTGATTTTTTATATGTGATGTGAGGCAATTGTCGTATGGATGCAGCTTTGCATGATTGCCAATTTTCGTTGGGAATCTGTTGATGATGTGTTTTCTTTTGTTCCCTCATTTAAGGTAAGCACTCAACTGTTATGGACATTGATTTTGCTCTAATGACATTTCAGGAGTCTATCCTCCCAACATGTTAGATACATTTGGGTGTTGGGGCTGCTATTAGTTGAATTTTACATTTGATTAGACAGGACAATAAAAGCTACAATTAATTTCTTAAAGAACCTTCTATATATGTTCGTACTAATAAAAGCTGGGTGGAAACCAGGTTTATTTCTTAAATTGTTTCCTTCGAGAATGTAGATGGTGTATGCTCATTGTAAGCTCAAAGAAATTGTGTGGAAAGCAACCCCCATAGAACTTAGAGTCACTGTACAAAAACTTTATCAACAGTCTAGAGAAAGCGGATGCAATCCCCAAAACACTAAAATAAAACACTGTTTAAAAATGTCTTATTCGGGAAGAAGTGGACTAAAAATCTAGATGAATCCATGATAACCTGAAAGAGATGGCTCAACCTTTAATTCCACAATCAACAATGTCCAAGTTGAGATCTGTCGATAGCCACCTGGAGATACCCTATGCTCAATAAAGAAAAAGCAAGTGCAATATCGATATGAACAACGATAGTATACTTGTAGGATCACACGACTATTACAATAAGTGCAATACATATAAGTAACCACAACATAGTAAAATCCATGAATACATGGGAATGCATTATCAAATTACAATTCCATCTCCAGCAAATAGTTTCACCATATCAATCTCAATGCAACAGTCTAGATGGTTGATGTCGTTCAAACATACCCCAAAACCATTAAGGGATATAGAGGTCAACATCAGTACACCCAACAAAAGTTGGGGTCGAATCCCGCAGAGAACAGTTTATAACTCACAAATGGTTGAAAAAGTAAATATTTGCGTCTCATACACTGAATGAGTACATTAATTGGACATGGGTAGGCTACATTGTACTAATTGCAATCCCTAATAAAATGAAAGTGGCGTTCCATATGAACCCGATAAGGTCTCATATGCCGATCACACTCGGAACACATTGGACCTATGCAATTAAGTAGCCAACCTTCCAGACCCTAGTCGATTGAACCCTAACTAGGCATTCAACCATACCCACATCATTCATACTATCATGTTCATTACCCACTTCAAATATTCAAGGATACTAGCGATAATCAAAGATCTAAATTTAAACCCTAAGTTTGCAACCTCAAAACTTCAATTAAACATGATAATAACACATGAACCCACATCAATTAATAAAAATACATTCAATTTAATACAGACCCATACACAGATTCAAGATTACACCCCCTCCCCCCCCCCAACATGAGGGTTTTTAACCTTGCATGTCTAAAATAAAAATTGAGTTACCAAATGCATTATCCATGACAATAGGTGCTGGAATTGACAAAAAAATGAAGTAAATTTCTCTTCTCCTGCTCAAATCTTTACTTCCCAAGCCAAATGCAAAACCCTTTCTTCAAGCAACAGCTAATTTCCTGAGAAATGTATTTCTCTCTCTAGAAATGTTTCCAGTGTAGTACTGAGGATCTCAATGTGTATACCAAAAGGCCCTTGCATTTTCCTTTTATACTCCAAACAAAAATAACATCAATTTGTGCACGAGCCACCATTCAGGATCAAGATCAGCCATCACCGAACACATTCTGTAATCCGCCGAATGTGCACTTGATCGCCTTTTTAAATCCCTCCTGGAAGTCGTGACTATAACTTTCGGCAACAGAACAGTGCGTCACCGAATTTGTTTGGTGATCCGCAGAAGTTGCATCTTCATTGCCTTTTTTTTCCAAATACTTGGAGTTGGACACTGCAATAAAAGCCGATCAATGTCTTCATTCGGCTATCGGCCAAATTGTTCGGCGACGACCGACTTCTATCGCCTTTTTGGCAATTTTTCTCCTTTTGTCCTGTTTTGCTTTGATTTTTCCTTCCATGCATTTCTTCCCCATTTTTAGCATCAAACATGAAAAACATTAATATATATAAGGAAAAAGAATACATTGACGACAACATCTTAGGCAATTTCATCCCTACATGAGTCTAACATGCGGACTCATCAACACCCCCAAATTGAACTCTTGCTTACCCTCAAGCAAGTCAAATATAAATCAATCCTAGCACATGCTTGCAAATAGGGCCATAAAGAGTAGTATATGCATTCATCCCTTTGTTGTCCAAGTGACTAATCCCTTCTTGAACTCTACACACAACTTGCATGATTATGTCCTCCTTGAATTCTACACACAACTTGCATGATTATTTTATTCCTTGTTCACTCTCTTTTTTTCTATGATACCATTTTGCATTGAATCTCAACCGTTGGTGTCCCACGTGTGACTTTTTCTCAAAAACTTTTGGAGGGTCTTATTTTGTGCCAAATTCTTCTCTTCTTTCTTTTTTCAGGCACATTTCTTCTTTTCTTTTTCATCATGCATGAACTTCTCCATTTCTTTCTTTCCCCAAACATTCGAATGGGAGATACCCCTCTCTTACCACACAACCAACTTTGGCCTTTTGCAAAAACTTTCCTTAATTCAAGCTCAAAGAGGGAATGGTGTTGAACAAAAAGGGATGTATTTTCAATCGAAGGTCAAGGATAATAAGGCTTCCAACAAAAAGGATTAAAACTCAATGAGGCTCACTAAGGATACAATAAAAGTTAAGGGAAGCTATTTGGTCAAAGTGGACTTAAAAGAAACCAAAGAAGGCCTAAGGTCATCTTCCAAGTCTGGATTTAACCTAAATAACACTTCACGACAAATGGGGAAAGTTCTAGCTATCAACAAGCATGTGTTTCAATGGATACCTCACCGCACATGGCAAAATTACTTCCGAATTCAAACAATGGCAAGACAACACACATTCATGGTACTACCCGAGATAAACACTCACTTAGTCAACTCAAGATACTTCCAATCCATGCATGGATCACTTTCACATGAGATAAACTAATAGGTAAGTAAATACTTGCTCCTCATCTACGATATTACCCGAGTCAAAGATATAGGTGATCAATACTCGGATTGCTAGGGACATTAAGACATGACACATATTTTTGAAATGGCTTTTCCTATAGCATGGTATTGTTTTGCCAAAAATTTAAAGAATAAGACATATTTGGTGCACATCATCCAGAAGACATCTATCAAAATAAAACAACAAGAATTTACTAACTGTTATAATCCAAAATAATATTTACAAATCACAACCAAAAGAATATTTACAACACAAAGTAAAAGATTGTCTTAATTACACACCAAGAAAACATAAAAATAAATATAACCCATTTTCTCAACCAACCATAACAGAACCATATAAAAACAACATCATTATCAAATACTGTGATTCTAAATGCTCACCCCTTCCTAGAAAGGCATTGTCTTCAATGTATAAGAACAATATCAATAAAGCTCAAAAGGAAGGAGTAAGATAAAGAATCCCCTGATCACTCAGCATGTGGTGATGATAGAGCTAAAGAAGAGGTGGTGGGGGCATTCGTGCCCAGGTACTGTGGTGCAGGATCTAAAGTGGGTGCCAGAGTAGTGGAGTCTGCACCAATATATAGAAAAACGTGCTCTATGTCAGCTGCACTGAACAATCCACTCGTCCCGCTAATGGACCTATCCGAAGTGACTCTCTAGTGACGGCAATGATGCTATCCTCCTTCGTCGCTCTCAACATTGTATGCTCTTCCGTGATGATATCAACTCCGAAGGACACCTCGTCTGTCTCCGAGGAAGATGGAATAAAATCTCCTTCAATCCCCACACCTGAAATGACACCCATAGCAGCCTCTAGGAGCATATCTACTGAACCCCAAAGTGATGTGATATCGGTGGACTTTAATGCCGCCTCGTTCTTTAACTCAGTAACAACAGCCTTCACGGCGATCAAGTCCACCACTCACACCTCCCTTATCCTCTAAAGTAGTCACCTTATCTGACAAGCAACAATCCTTGCCCTGTGGTCCTCCACACTAACAACCCACAAATTTAGCCTCAAGCTCTGCTCCTCTATCATCGCTCTCTTCTTCATTCCCTCATCAAATAACAAGACCAGCATTGCTGCGATGGCTCTCTCATCAATGTAAACCGGGAGGACTTGACCCGTGTAGCCCTAGTATCAACCGATTTGGCTAATTGGGATAAACTGTATATAGTCTCCTGCTCAAAAGTGCAGATCTCAAGCATCTCAACATCCACAACTGGCATAGTGTCTGCCAACTTCTTCCTGGCCTTATCCTCCTCGCCATGCTAGAAATCAACCTCAATATATAAGATGTATGTAGAAACTGATGGAGTAATCTCTACATCGGTTTTGTTGAGAAAAGGCACACTAATTTTCCTGCGTAATGTTGTAATGAGGCTCGAGAAGGGGAGAGATTTTCTGGAGCTATAATTGAACCGAGGTTTAATTCCCTGCCATCTATGATGCAGCCTACCAATGCCGCCTTAGGATACCGAAGTATACTTTTGTTCTAGGATTGCATAAGGTTGTTGCTGATGAAACCAAACCAAATTCTAGAAAGTATATTAAGCTCCTTCATCTCAATAACTTTCCCTTGTTCCAACCACGAGGGGGATGCAATGCCAAGTATCAGGGCAAGCCATCCTTTGAGTTCGTCGAGGGTCTTTTACTCAATCATAGCAGCGAGATCATGTCAAAGCTAGAATATGAACCCCAACAAGTCATTAATCTTTGTCTTACTGCAAGGGATGCACACACCCCGCACTTCCACCACATCCACTGGCTTTGGAGCAATTTTAACTCGACCTTTGCTCTTTGGAATCACTCTAGCATAGGTCTCGTAAATTTCGCGGACCTAACTTTGCACATATGGTTCCCCATGGGTGGTGAATTGTTTGACACCATGGAATGTTAGGGTGTCCCATACCTTGGGATACCTTTCAACCACCCGATTAGTGGATAACTTCCTTTCTTCCACGTCCTCAACCCTATATCTGTTGGAGAAAGAGATGATTCAGCATTCCATGGTAGGGACATTGTACAAATATCTGTTGGAATCGTAACCATGTTTCATGAAGTTGCTCCCTATCTATCCATTTGAAATTCTCAATGCTCTTTCTCAACTTTACCATCTTGGAAAGAGAGAATAATCACTCATGGAAGGCCACAGTCAAATCCTCCCAAGAAGTAATGGAGTCCCTTGGTAACTCAGCTAGCCATCTAGTTGCTTCCCCAGATAATGAAAAGGGAAACAACCTCAGTTGGATTGCTTGTTGATTGACACCTTTGAAACTGAATGGAGAACAAACATCCACAAAATTATGAATATGTTCGTAAGGGTCCTCATGTGCCAAACCCCCAAATAAAGCTTTCAACTATAACAACTGGAGCTTGCTGCTAGTCATATGAAATACCATATTGCCCACAAGAGGCGGCAACCTAATTGCAGTGACACTCCCAAGTTGATCCTAATTGACATCGTTATGATTTTTGATGTCATTACCATTAATACTTTCATGAGTGCTCATTTCATCCACTGAAAAATAGAAACAACACAAGAGAAAAAAGAAAAAGCATATAAGTACGCTCAAGTACAAAGAATTAGCTCAATAAAACACTTCTAATCCAGAAATGTAACACCGTTCCGACAATGATGCCATTTCGATGTCGCTCAAACATACCCCAAAACCATTAAGAGATATGACGGTCTCCATCAGTATACCTAACATTAGTTGGGGTCGAAACCCACATAAAACGGTTTATGACTCACAGTTTGAAGTATTGAATTGTTCTAATGGTTTGTAGTAACAACAACAACATATTCAGTGGAATCCCACAAGTGATTTCTCGGGAAGGTAGAATGTATGCAGACCTTACCACTACCTCACAAAGGTAGAAAGGTTGTTTACTGAGAACCCTCGTCTCACAAACCCATAAGCAGAATAAACTAGATATGAAAAAAGGGAAAAGGAAAAGAAAAGGAAACAAAAAGAATGACTAATAACGAAAAACACATGATAGCGTGTAATTACGATAAAATTAAAATATATAAGACGGATAATGACAACACAGGATATAAAGATATGACTAATTCCTACTACCCTACTGTCCCCAAAGGCCAGACATCAACCTATTCCTATTAACCTATTAGCATTCATGTCTAATTCGCGACCTCCTCTTCCTCCTATCTAAGGTCATGTCCTCAGTGAGATCAAGTTTCACCATATCTTGTCTGATCACCTGCTCTCAATACTTCTTAGGCCTACCTCTAATCCTCCAAATAATTCCTAAATCCAACCTCTCGAACCTCCTAACATGAGCATCGATACTTTTTCTCTGTAAATGTCCAAACCATCGTAGTCTCACTTCCCTCACCTTGTCAGCCACTATGGCCACCTCTAGCTTCTCCCGAATGGTCTCATTCTTAATCTTATCACTCTTGGTATGTCCACGCATCCATCTCAAAATCTTCATTTCTAATGGTTTGTAGAGTAAAAATCTGTAGTAAAAACATGATTACTTAAATTGATTTTAACACAATAAGAGAAAAGACATGCCAGGGGTGTGTGCACTTGGGTGATAAAGAAAATATTATGGTCTCAGACATTGAATGAATACATTAATTGGACATGGGTAGGCTAGATTGTTGGTAACTACAATATCTAATCAGACGAAAGTAGCGTTCCATATGAACCTAGTAAGGTCATATGCCAAATCACACTAGGAACTTATTGAGACCTATGAAATTAAGTAGCAAACCTTCAAAACCTTAGTTGATTGAACCCTAACTAGGCATTAAACCAAACCCACAACATTCAGACCATCATATTCATTACCCACTTCAATTATTCAAGGATACTTGCAATAATCAAAGATCTAAATATAAACCCTGAGTTTGCAACCTCAAACCCTTAATTAAACATGGTAATAAATATGAACTCGCATCAATTAATAGAAATGCATTCAAATTAATAATGACCCATACATAAACTCAAGGATCTATGTAATTATACACCCTCAACATGATGGTTTTTAGCCTTGCATGTCTAAAATATAAATTGAGTCACCAAATGCATTATCCATGACAATGAGTGCTAGAATTGACAAGAACATTAAAGTGAATTTCTCAGCTCTTGCTTAAATCTTCATTTCCCAAGCCAAGTGCAAAACCTTTTCTTCAAGCAACAACTAATTTCCTGATGAATGTACTTCTCTCTCTAGTATTCTGTCGAGTGTAGTACCAAGGATCTCCATATGTGTACCAAAAAGTCCTTCCATTTTGCTTTTATACTCCAGACAAAAAATACATTCAATTTGTTCATGAGTGACTATTCGGAGGTCAAGATTGGTCGTCACCGAACACATTTGGTGCGATGTGCCAAATGTGCACTTGATTGCCTTTTTGAATTGCTCCTGGAAGTCTTGACACTGTAACTTTCGATGAAAGAACTGTGCATCGCCGAATTTGTTCTGTGATCCACCGAAATTGCACCATCATTGCCTTTTATTCACGGAATACTTGATGTTGAACACTGCAACCAAAGGCAATCAATGTCTTCATTTGATGATCCGCCAAAATGAATAACTTACCTTTGATGAAGAAATAGGTAAAAACAAAATGGAAAAGAATAAGCCCCAAGTCTTATCTAGTTGTTCAAAAATGACGTAGCTGAAAAAATGGTTCTAGGGCTTTTTTTTTACTAAAATATGTGTTTTCCTCGCCATAGAGACCCTCAAACCCCATGTTGGCCAGACCATAACAAGAATGATCCTGCAATGATGGGTTGAACAGATACAGAAACTCGCAACTCATGTCCTACACCCCCAAGTTTGCAACATATCCTCAACCTTGACGTTGTAAAATCAAATCTTCACACCAAGATCAGTTCGAGCGTTTTACCACCAAAATTTGATCCTAGAAACCTGTATAGGTTCCTTATTTGACTTGCCCCCAACTATGTCCCTATAACCCTTCGCCCGGCCGCCACCACTGGAGGCAAGCTAGCCCCCTATGTTGGAAAATTGGGGTAGTGTTGGATATCAACTCAAATAATCAAACACATAATTCAGATCCTAATCCATTACCTGGATTACCCCAGACCTCTCTTGACTCAAAATTCCTTCGAGTTTGGCTTAGGATCAAATTTTTCATGTTACTGCTCAGGAGTTTCCATGCCCAAATTCTTAAGTTACTAGGAATTTTTGGCAAAATTCCTAAGTTACTTATCAGGAATATTTGGCCAAATTCCTTCTCCATTGGTCTATCTATAATGACGGGCATAGATCATTACATAAGATAACAAAAAGAGGAAAAGGAATCATTGCTTGTGGTTTCAAGTATGTTTCTGCTGTCAAGCTTTTGTAGAATGATCGTGTCATTTGTTTCACATCCAATTCTTAGGTGTCCAACAAAATTAACTTCTATCTCTTTCGAGGTTCTTGAAAAGTATTGTATGAATGTAGTGCTCTGTGCATACCATTTTATTTAATTTGTGTACTTAGCAGTGTGTTAAAATTTTCTGACATTGACATTGTTGTAAAATTTTGCAGACTAAACAGATCGAGCTGAGAGTTCCCCTCGAGAGTGTCTTGGCTGAGCTGGCCAAACACTGAAGAGAAACATAAATGGCTCAAGAAGAGCATTCTATGGTAATGTCATCATTTTAGTTTTGATCTTATGTTGCGCAAATAAGAATTTCAATTGCCAGAGGATAATTTTCTTCCCAAGGCAGTTAACTTACTGCAGTCATTTATGCTAAATGCAGGAGTTTGTCTAGAGGGTTTTGCATCTGTCACTAAAGGAAATATCCGAACAGTTGCATCCAGCAACTCATTTTGCGTTTCTTCCGCTATCTTTCTTCTACTTTAGTTATTACCTCGGTTTTTCATTGCCCGCTAAAGTGGATTTAGGATTTGATGTTTGTTGGTTACTATTATGATCTCAAATTAGTATATACTGGTCGTTGAGTTAACAGTCAATTATTAATGACTTTTATGATAGTGATTGAATATAATTTTGATGAATAAACTCTCATCTGAATTTCAAAGTCGAATATTACTGCACTCAAACACACATATGCAAGGGTACATAGTTGTGCAAGTAATAAGTGTCTCTTTTTCGGAGTCGGATGTTGAACCCACAGAAACTGGATGATTAACTATTTTATTAAACTATACAAAGTCCAACTGTTTTATTTAAGTGTGCTAGAGTGTAATTGATGTTTGTATACTAAAAGTTGTAAGAATTAAATAATAAGATTAACTTATAATGATTGGGAAGATTTTAGGGCTGCAACTTAACTAAGAATTCAAGCGTTCTATGGATTACAGATGTCTATCAAATTACTGATTTACAAGATTGATATAATGATTCTGATTTCTCAACTTCTCACCGTGTACCCAAATTGATTAGTCTGCTTTTACCCCAATTGATATGTAATCCTGAGGCTGCTTCTGATACTGTCAAAATCACTCTCACGTCTCTTAACTGGTTGACTTCTAGGTACCAAAAGGTAACTGTGTCATCAGTGTAGGAACTATGTGACATATTTATAGTAACCTCCTGTGCCATTATGAGTGTTGAACTCTTTATGCACTTAGCTTGTTAGCATGAGTAAGCATTTTGTATAAACTTTCTATAGCCACCAGGAAAAGGAAAAGGGATATTGGATCCCTGTTTAAGTCCCCTTTGAGTTGAGAAAAAGCCTTGAGGAGTCCCTAATAAGAACTAAGAGTTCAAAAGTAATGATGCTGTTGGCAAAAAGAACGATATGAAGAAGAAACAGAGAAAGACGTACTGTTTTTCTTTATTGCTTCAGGAAAACAGAAAATACACAACTATTAATAATACTTGAATATAACTAAAAAGGGAGAAAATTTAGGGCATTAGTCTAGCACTAATCCACTAACTAAATAATGACTTCTATTAATACTAGGACTCTTAATTCTGGTAAAAACCTAAAACATAAAAAGCTCCTACAAAAGCTGACATAACCTAGTTATTTTGAATCAGTCAACTAACACTCCCCCTTGATTCAAAATCACACACTCCCAATTGCAATCTAAAAAACTCATGCTTAGCCAGAGGAAGAGACTTTGTGAATATATCGGCTACTTGCTCATTTGTCCCACAAAATGTTAGCACAATTCTTCCATCAGCTACTAGCTTCCTAATGAATTGATGTTGCACATCAATATGCTTAGTTCTTCCATGGAAAGAGGGATTCTTAGCCATATCAATTGCTGATTTGTTATCACAAAAGATCTCAGTAGCCTCTGTTTGCTCATAATTGAAATCTGCCAGCAGTTTTCGGAGCCATAGAGCTTGTCTTGCTGCTAAGGTTGCTGCTGTATACTCTGCCTCAGATGTCGACAGAGCAACCGTTTCCTGCTTCTTTGAACTCCATGTCACAGCTCCAGAACCAAAGTTGAAACAACTACCTGAAGTGCTTTTCCGATCATCCAAGCAGCACGCATAATCACTATCAGTAAAGCCAACCAATCTGAAATTTGGCGCTTTAGAAAACCAAATGCCAAGGTTTGTCGTTCCCGCAACATAGCGAAGAATTCTTTTTACAGCGCCATAATGTTGCTTTGTCGAATTTTGCAAAAATCTGGAAACAACGCTAACAGAAAAAGCAATGTCAGGTCTAGTGTGCGTTAAATAATTTAAACCACCAACTAAACTTCTAAACAATCTCGGATTTGCTTTCTCAGTTCCGTCTGCACGCTGCAACTTCTCGTTGATATTCATCGGTGTAGCCGCTGCTTCACAACTCATCATATGAAATTTTCCCAAAAGATCCTCTGCATATTTCTTTTGAGAAATAAAAATTCCATCTTTATCTTGGATCGCTTCAAGCCCCAAAAAATATTTCAGTAAACCCAAATCTGTCATCTCAAAGTTTCTCATCATAGTGGACTTGAAATCATCAACTAAAGACTTGGATGAACCAAAATAAATCATATCATCAACGTAGAGACAAACAACCAAAAATTCTCCATTACCTTGCTTCTTCAAGTACAATGTGGGCTCATTGTCACTTTTTGCGAATCCACTCTCTTGAAAGAAAGAGTCAATTTTGCTATACCACGCACGTGGAGCTTGTTTTAGCCCGTAAAGTGCTTTTCTTAACTTGTGGACCTTGTTCTCATTGCCATTAATAACAAAGCCTTGAGGTTGTGAAACATAAACCTCCTCTTCTAGATCTCCATTCAAGAAGGCAGACTTCACATCAAATTGATACACAGGCAAGTGTAGTTGCGCAGCCAAAGCCAAAACAACTCTCACTGTTTCAAATCGAGCAACAGGAGAAAAAGTTTCTTCAAAATCTATACCTTGCTGTTGTGAATATCCTTTCGCCACAAGCCGAGCTTTGTACTTTTGAATGCTCCCATCAGTATTGTACTTTGTCCGAAACACCCATTTGAGCCCGATTACGTTCTTTCCTTTTGGTGCATCAACTAACTCCCATGTGAAATTTCTTTCAATTGCTTGCATCTCTTCTACCATAGCATTCTGCCATTCAAATTGTTCTACAGCATCTTCATAACAAATAGGATCTGAAACAAGCAAAGCAAATTGACAAGAAGTGTTTACATTGTCAGAATATTTGGGATTTGGTTTCTTTTCCCTTATTGATCTTCTTAATGGAATTGGCTCAATTGATGACTCATCAAGTGTTGTAGTGGTTATCGGCGCAATAGGTGAGCTATCTAGTGAACTTACCAGAGAAGTGGGTGAGCTTCCAGGAGTAGGAGAAGGGTCTGTCGCAGGTTCTTCCTCACTAGATAACAATTGAATATTTGATCTCACATTCCCAGATGCAAAGTTCCAACAAGCATCCTCATTAAACACAACATTTCTACTTATAATCACTTTGCCACTTATGGGATTATATAGACGATATGCTTTGGATTGAAGACTATAGCCAACAATACATTTTTCAGATTTCTCATCAAGCTTAGAATGACGATTAACCAAAGCATATGCTATACAACCAAAGATTCTTAAGTGGCTTACCCGAGGCTTCTTACCATTCCAAGCTTCAAGAGGTGTTGTGTTCCAAACAACTTTTGTTGGAGAGATATTCAAAAGATAAACAGCGGTTGCAACAGCTTCTCCCCAAAAGTAATCTGGCAGTCCCTTTGCTTTCAGTGAACTTCTAGCCATTTCCACTACTGTCCTATTTTTTCGCTCGGCCACACCATTTTGCTCCGGTGTGTATGGTGCGGTATGTTCCCTGCGAATTCCATTCTCATCACAAAACACATTAAAATCATTAGACAAGAACTCACCACCTCTATCGGTACGAAGTGATTTTATCTTGTTGCCACTTTGATTCTCTACATATGCCTTAAATTTCTTAAAATTCTCAAAGGTTTCAGATTTGAATTTCAAGAAATAAACCCAACTAAAGCGGCTGTAATCATCAGTAAACATCAAAAAATACCGACTTCCACCAAGGGATTCCGTTTTCATTGGCCCACACAAATCGGCGTGCACAAGTTCAAGACAAGTTGTAGCTCTCCATGATTTTCCTACTGGAAATGATTTCCTAGCTTGCTTCCCATAAATACATCCTTCACAAAAATCAAGTTCATTGATTTTTGGCAAGCCAATAACCATATCTTTTTTAACCAAAAGTTTCAACCCATTAAAATTCAAATGTCCATAACGTAAGTGCCATAAATTAGTCTCTTTCTTTCCTTTGACAACTAAGGCAACATTGTCAACATTTGAAATATCAAGGGGAAACATTTTGTTTTGAGTCATAGGTACACGAGCTATTGTGCGTCCAGATTCTTTGTCCTTAATGTCACATGCATTATCATCAAAAAGAACTGAATAACCACTACTCATCAACTGACCAACACTTAACAGGTTATGAGCCAAAGTAGGGACATATTGTACATCATATAAAAGCTTCACATTACCTTGTACAATTTTTATTTCAATTGTACCTTTTCCTTCAACGCCCACTTGCTTGTCATCTCCTAGCCGCACCTCGCTTTTCTGTGACTCATCAAGATCTCTAAATAGAGACTTTGAACTTGACATGTGATTTGAGCATCCGCTATCAACAAACCATACAGCATTCACACTTGCAATTATGGGAGAATGGGCCATAAACAACTTACTTTCTTCTTCCACTTTTTGTGTAAAATTGGCTTCCTTCTGCTCGTCTTTCTGTTTCGTCCAACAATCAGCTTCTTTGTGGCCAAATCTCTTGCAATATCGACATTGAATTGTGCTCTTGTATTGGCGTGATTCACCAAATTGGTTCCTACCTCTGCCACAGCCACGGCCTCGGCCACGAAAATTGCCTCTGCCATGTCCTCGACCTGCTGAATTTTCTGTTTTTCCCTTGTAATGAAACTCTCCTTTTACCTGGAATGCCTTCTCTTGAACCTTCTCACGGGACCTATTTATCCTATCTTCATGAGCTAGCAAGGAACTTATTAATTCATCAAAAGAATAAGTAGATAGGTCCTTAGATTCCTCAATTGCAGTAACAACATGCTCAAATTTAGTGGTTAAACTTCTCAACACTTTAGACACCACAATCTGGTTATCAATTTTCTCACCATAGGACCTCATCCTATTAACAATAGTAGATGTTCCAGACAAATACTCTTGTACAGATTCATTCTCATTCATGAGAAGAGTTTCAAAATCACGCCGGAGAGTTTGTAATTTGACAGTAATTACCTTTTCATCACCAAAATATTCTTGCTTCAGGATCTCCCATGCCTCTTTTGAAGTCTCAGCTGCTGATATGCGAGGAAATATGTCATCATGAAGAGCTTGCTGGATCGTGAACAGAGCCTTCGAGTCTCTCTTTCGATGTTCTCTCAGTTGGTTTGCATTCCCTTCCGGAATTCCAGTCTCAACTACACCGCATAGTTCTTGAGACTTGAAAAGAGTCTTCATTTTTAGACTCCAAAACTGATAATTTTCTCCTCTGAAAATTGGAATCAGAGGTTGCGACGAAGCTGTTGTAGCATTCCCTGCCATGGGATTTTTTGGTGCTTTTTTTCAAAAAAAGATCTCACAATTTTCACTCTTTCTCTTGTACCTTACCAATCCCTGCTTGAGGAAAGGATGGATCTCAACCTGGAGTTAAGCTCTTGATACCAAATATGTTGGCAAAAAGAACGATATGAAGAAGAAACAGAGAAAGACGTACTGTTTTTCTTTATTGCTTCAGGAAAACAGAAAATACACAACTATTAATAATACTTGAATATAACTAAAAAGGGAGAAAATTTAGGGCATTATTCTAGCACTAATCCACTAACTAAATAATGACTTCTATTAATACTAGGACTCTTAATTCTGGTAAAAAACTAAAACATAAAAAGCTCCTACAAAAGCTGACATAACCTAGTTATTTTGAATCAGTCAACTAACAGATGCAAAACTTGATCCAACCATTTATTTTCATAACATGGTCGCATTTGGGTTGTTGAGATGAGGGTTCCAGGAACAACCTCTCTACTTTTATGAGGTAGTGGTAAGGTCAGCGTACATTCTACCCTCTCCAGACCCCACTTGTGAGATCCCACTGGGTATGTTGTTGTTGTTGTTGTTTAACTACATTATGGAGCGAGAATAGATAGAATCAAATGTGAATTTAGTTTTCATCCTTTTTTGTAATAAAGCACGGTTATAGGTATATCTCCATCCCAGTGAGAAGTTAATTCACATGATATACAATAACAGATCATGCTCCTTGTATTCCAGATTCTATCCTTTTATTCCTTTCTTGAGTTCAAGAAAAAAATAATAAATTTATTCTAATGGGGATCAAGCATCAAAATACTAACTCAATAATACAAGAGTAATTTTGACAATAGGCAACCTCCTCCGTAAAATCAATCTTTAACAATCATTCATTGTTGCAAATCCAACAAGAATTCCTAGCTACTCTTAATAATCACAAAGTCCAAGAACGTTGTTTTTCATGATGTAATGTCTACGAAAAATAAGAAGAAAAGAAACCTAAAGGTGAATTCTATTCTATTACTTGTGCGCTAAAAAATAAGATAGTTCCCAATAAAAGATGCACAATGTTCTATTTATAAGATTTGGCAAATAACCCCTTTTTCCTACATCGACTAGAAATTACAAAATCTTACATTTTTTTCATTGGGGATTTTTACTGCAGTCCCCCAACTTTGTGCCACAAATGGGCCTTTGATGTATGGGCCTTGGGGATGTAGGCAAACCCTGCTTTTGTCTTGCTTAGTTAATTTCTTCGGTAATCTCCAATCTTTAATTCATTTGACTTCAAATTTGTTCATCATCATGTCAATTTGATCCTATGAATAAAGTGCACTACTAAGAACAACTGATAAAATTCATGCTCAAAATAGACAAATGAAAGTACTAAATGTGAGGCAAATAATGACTAAAGATATACATTTTTGGCCTGACATCACCACCCCACACTTACACTTCTGCAGTTCCTCAAGAAAGCATTCAAGTTCGTCTAAAAATATCAAGTTAGGAATGCCACTTTTTTGGTTGATTCAAACAATTAGACCATATAAAACTTTTAAAACATCAAGTAAACTTCCCGATAATTATGGAAGACATACAATAAAACAACAAACTTCTAAACTCCTAACCTCAAAGAGGAACTCCAACTTATTAAATTTGTTTTGCTCAAATATTCCATCAAAGGAAGATAATAAAATCACCTATTTATCATGAAACAAGTGCCTTTACAAGAAGAAATTGTTCACCTATAACACCTCCCATGTTTATAGGCTTGGGAAACTAAGAGTTAAGCTTTTTGCTGATAGGATGATGTACAAGCTACTCTACGGTCCGTAGTTGCATCCACGAATCGTAGCTTCTCTCGTGGAAAGGGTCCAATGAAAATGGAAAATTGAACGATTTTTGAAAGTTGACTTACGAGTTAGTAGATGAGCCTTCAGTTATTGTATAGCCCATAAGCACGTCTCATAGGTTGAAGCCTTAAGGAACTGAAATTTGTCTATGTCTGGGTCTTCCTACAAAGCGTTTTACGGTCCATATGTTTATCTATGAGCTGTACTATATGTTCGTGGATCAGAAGCTTTCAGTGACTCAACTTTTGTAACACCCTGACCTATGAGACAAGATATGACCCATAAGTCGGTCCACGGCCCGTGGAAAAGGGGTTTTGTGGACGACTCCGACAGTTTTTAAAGAAGGGTTATTTTGACTTCCAATCCATACAAGTCCTAAACTACAACATTTTGATTATTCTAACTATACTAACCAAACTAACCTGTATAAGGTATTATTCCTAACTTATTCAAAGTTTTTTTTCCAAAAATTTCTCTCATGGGTTCTCAATAAATCTCTCACTAAGTCAAGGGTTCCATTGAAGCCACTTCTATGATTGTAATGTTTTGTTTGATCTGAGTCCAATTGTGTCCTTTGTGATTCCATATGTGGCTAGTAAATATGAGATTTCTCCTGAGTGTTTACTTAAGCCTTTCTCTGTTTCTACTCTTGGTGGTGAGTCTATTATAGCCGAGAGAGTCTATAAAGATTACGTAGCGTCCATATACCATAGAGATACTCTTGGTGATTTGATGAGAGTTAGAGATGGTTGACTTTGATGTAATTCTAAGTATGGTCTGGCTTCATGCCTGCTATGCCTCTATTGATTGTAGAAATCAGACTGTCAAATTTCAATTTCCAAATGAGCATATTGTCAATTTCCTCTGTTGAATGTGTATTGACTATCAACAATTGAACAAGGTAATAGTCAAGAATAGGTATTCCCTCCCAGGGATAGATGACATTTTTTACCAACTTCAGTGTGCCACTGTTTTCTCTAAGATAGATTTGAGAATAGGCTTTCCGAACCCGATATGGTCGCTTCGAGTTTTTGATGATCTCCTTTAGGTTGATTAATGCACCCGCAACCTTTGTGGACTTGATTTACAAAGTATTCATACAATACCTTAATATGTTTGTGATTGTGTTTATCAATGATATTATGGAGTATTTTAGAGATGATGAGGAGCATGCAAATCACCTTAGAATCACTTTATAGACCTTAAAGGATAATGAGTTATATGCAAAATTTTCAATGTGTGAATTTTGGCACAGGTCTACGGCTTTTCTAGGCCATGTTGTCTCCAGCGATAGTATTAGAGTGGACACTCAAAAGAACAAAGTAGTTATGAACTTTCCTAGACCAACCTTTCCAACTGACATAAGAAGCTTTTGGGTTTGATTGGCTACTACCGTAGACTTGTTAATGGGTTCTCTACCATATCTGCACCATTGACTGATTGACTATGAAGAAGGTCAAGTTTCAATTATTTAATGAATGTGAGGAGAGTTTCCAAGAGTTGGAAAACAAGCTTGATTACTACACCAGTTTTGACCTTGCCCGACGAAACAGAGGTTTTCGTAATATATTGTGATGCCTCTAGAGTTAGATTAGGCTGTGTGTTGATTCAGAGGGGAAAAGTGATATCTTACTCTTCAAAACAGCTTAAGATTTGTGAGAGGAATTATCCGACTCATGATCTTGAGTTTGCAGCAGTTGTGTTTGCTCTAATGATTTGGTGCCACTATTTATATGGAACACATGTTGATGTCTTCAAAGACCATAAAAGCCTACTATATGTCTTCACACAGAAGTAGCTTAATATGAGGTAGAGGAGATGGCTTAAGTTACAAAAAAACTATGACTTGAGCATCCTCTACCATCCAGGTAAAGCTAATGTAGTTGTTGATGCTCTTAGCATGTTGTCTATGGGAAGCACCGCTCATGTGGAGGAGAATAAAGAGCTAGCTAAAGAGGTTCACAGACTGACATGATTGGGAGTTCAACTAGATGAATCTAGTGACTATGGCATTCATGTGCAAAATGGGTCTGTATCATCTGTAGTAGTAGAGGTGAAGGAGAAGCAAGACCAAGACCCTATCGTACTACAATTGAAGGCGGATGTGCATAAGCAAAAGGTGATGACTTTCACCAAAGGGGGAGATGGAGTGTTGAGGTACCATGGAAGGTTGTGTGTTCCTAACATTGATGGTATACAAGAGAGAATCATGGCAGAAGCCACAATGCTAAGTATTTGATCCATTTGGGATCAACTAAGATGTACCATGACTTGAGGGATGTCTGTTAGTAGAGTGGAATTAAGAGAGATATTGCCGAGTTTGTTTCTAAGTTGCTAAAGTGCCAATAAGTTAAGGTTGAGCATCAAAGGCCATGTGGAGTAGCCCAAAACAATAAGATTCAAGAATGGACTTCGTCGTAGGCTTATCGAGGTCTCGCAGACAACATGACTCAATTGGTGTAATAGTTGATAGGATAACAAAATCTGCGCACTTTTTTGTTGTAAAGATGACTGACACTGCAGAGGATTACACTCGGTTATACATAAGAGAGATTATCAAATTGCATGGAGTTCCTTTATCTATCATTTTAGACAGAGAAGCTCAATTCACTTCTCAATTTCGGATATCCTCTAAAAAAGGCTTGGGTTCGACGGTGAACCTTATCACTACTTTCCACCTATAGACTGATGGCCAGGCAGAACGCATAATTCAAACATTGAAGGATATGTTAAGGGCCTGCGTCATTGATTTCAAAGGTAATTAGGATGACCATTTTCCTCATTGAGTTCGCCTATAATAACATATTCCATTCAAGCATTTAGATGGATCCATATAAAGCACTTTAGGGGAGGAGGTGTAGATCACCAATAGGTTGGGTTGTGGTGGGTGAGGCACAATTGATTGGGCCTGACTTTGTTTACCAAGCTATGGAAAAGGTGAAAACCATACGGGAGTGATTAAAGACTATACATAGTCGACAAAAGTCCTACACAGATGTTAGGAGAATAGACAAAGTTTAAGGTTAATGATTAAGTGTATTTGAAAGTGTCACTTATGAAGGGTGTGACCAATTAGGGAAAAAGCGAAAGTTGAATCTGAGGTACATAGGTAATAATCGGATTTTTAATAGTGTTCAATGTAGCTTATGAATTAAAGCTACCACAGGAACTAGTGGCCATCCATCCAGTTTCTCATATTTCTATGATTAAGAAGTGTTTGGGAGACTGCAACTGGTTGTGCCTATTGAAAGCATTGCGGTGAGGGAAAGCTTGAGCTATGAAGATATTCCCATTCAAATCCTTGATCGTCAAATTCACAAGTGAAGAACCAAATAAATTGCATCTGTCAAGGTGTTTTGGTGAAATCAATCATAGAAGAAACGACCCGGGAAGCTAAGGAGGATGCGAAGGCTACATACCCGCATTTTTTCATAACTGATAATGGCTAGGGATATGATGGTATTCATTCGCTTTTACTCTTTGACTGCCCTTCTATTCTAGGTTTAAAATAGTGATGGATTTCTAGAGTCCGATTGATGATGTGTTCAATTTGTTGATTGTTTGTTTGCTTAATTGCTTTGTTTCTAAATTGCATGAGTGAGTTGAGGATTGCTTGATTTTTAGTGTCCATGAGTGTTATTCGTGCATTGAGTTCAACTATGGTCACTCTTCATTCGAGGACGAATGATCCCAAGGGAGAGATAATATTACACCCGGTAAAATTACCAAAATATCCCTAGACGAGGGACACTTACATAATGCATCTTCCTAAGATCTTTTGGAAAATTCAAGGCCGAAAATCGCAATCAGAACGAAAAATTGTGTGAGAAAATGGTCTTGGTTGATTTTTAGAGCAACCAGATCAAAAAATAATTTTTCGATGCAAAAACACATTTCCAGAGAAGTGCGTGGCATGTCCATATCACGGACTTGTCGTGGATTTGCACTTTACTGGGGTTCTAATATTTTCTATAGGATTAGAAAATCAATTGGAGAATTTTTGAAAAACAATTATACAGGTGCGCGATAGGACCGCGTCCCAGACCTGATTCACCAAACTGTACCAATGAAGTTTAAAATATTAAATCTTTCTAGGGGCTTTTCGGACTTTTCCCCACATCTTCTTGACTTAACCCACGACCAATATAGGTGTTTTATGCTAAAAATAGGTGTCAAAACCCATTTCTAAGATTTCTAAACTATTCTAAGAAACGCTAGGGCTGAGAAGAGAAGGAGAAGAGCGAGGGTTTCGAGTTTAACTGCAAAGATTGATTGTTCTTCCGAATTCCAGGTATGTAATCAGGTCTGAATGAGTTCCCTGAGAATTTACCAGGAATCCCTCTTGATAGGGAGATCGACTTTGGAATTGATGTTCTTCTCGATACGCAACCTATTTCAATTCCCTCATATAGAATGGCACCTGTTGAGTTGAAGGATTTACTGGAGAAGGGCTTTATTAGGCCAAGTGTTTCTCCTTGGGGTGCTCCCGTTCTGTGTGTATGAAAGAAGGATGGGTCTGTCACGATGTGCATATATTATAGGTGACTGAACTAGGTCACGGTCAAGAATAAATATCCTCTACCCAAGATAGATAATCTATTTGACCAACTTCAGGGCGCCTCATGCTTTTCAAAGATACACCTCAAGTCGGGGTAGCACCAGTTGAAAGTGAGAGAATGTGACATTCCAAAGACACCCTTCAGGACTAGATATGGCTACTTTGAGTTCTCGGTCATGACGTTTTGATGTATTCGAACGATGAGGAGGACCATGCCAAACACCTTAGAATTATCCTTCAAACTCTTAAGGACCTTGAATTGTATGCAAAGTTCTCAAAGTGTGAAAACCGTTTTGTGATGCAGATACAAAAGGTAGAGGACTTAAACAGATGCATCATTGAGGGTTGAAGATTCTGATCTTAGTCACTGGTGGAGCCCTCATTGCTATCTGGAGGAGCCCTTTTTCCTTTACATGTTATTTTATTTATTGAGCTGGGTAGCCATGGCTTGTCATGGTACCCTCTTGGACTGTCTAGTTGGGTTAGAGGCTTCATAGACATGAGTTGAAGTTCGATGTTGAGGAAAAGGAACCATTGCTTTTGGTTTCAAGTATGTTTCTCCTGTCAAGCTTTTGTAGAATGATCATGTCATTTGTTTCACATCCAATTCTTAGGTGTCCAAAAAAATTAACTTCTATCTCTTTCGAGGTTCTTGAACAGTACTGTATGAATGTAGTGCTCTGTGCATACCATTTTATTTAATTTGGGTACTTAGCAGTGTGTTAAAATTGTCTGACATTGACATTGTTGTAAAATTTGCAGACTAAACAGATCGAGCTGAGAGTTCCCCTCGAGAATCTCTTGGCTGAGCTGGCCAAACACAGAAGGGAAACATAAATGGCTCAGGAAGAGCATTCTTTGATAATGTCATCATTTTAGTTTTGATGTTATGTTGTGCAAATAAGAATTTCAACTGCCAGAAGATAATTTTCTTTTCAAGGCAGTTAACTTACTGCAGTCATTTATGATAAATGCAGGTGTTTGTCTAGAGGGTTTTGCATCTGTCACTAAAGGATATATCCCAACAGTTGCATCCAGCAACTCATTTTGCTTTTCTTCTGCTATCTTTCTTCTACTTTAGTTATTACCTAGGCTTTTCATTGCCCGCTAAAGTGGATTTAGGATTTGAAGTTTGTTGGTTCCTATTATGATCTCAAATTAATATATACTGTTGTTGTTGAAGTTGTTGAGTTCACAGTCAATTATTAATGAGTTTTATGATACTAATTGAATATAATTTGATGAATTAACTCTCATCTGAATTTCAAAGTCGAATATTATTGCATTCAAACACACAATCAAGGGTACATAGTTGTGCAAGTAATAAAGTGTCTCTTTATCGGAGTCGGATGTTGAACCCACAGAAACTTATTGATTAACTATTTTACTAAACTATACAAAGTCCATCTTTTTTATCTAAGTGTGCTAGAGTGTGATTGATGTTTGTATACTAAAAGTTGTAAGAATTGAATAATAAGATTAACTTATAATGATTGCGAAGATTTTAGGGCTGCAACTTAACTAAGAATTAAAGCGTTCTATGGATTACAGATGTCTATCAAATTACTGATTTACAAGATTGATATTATGATTTTGATTTCTCGACTTCTCACCATGTACCCAAATTTACCATCTAACTACATGATGGAGCGAGAATAGATAGAATCAAATGTGAATTTAATTTTCATCCTATGTTGTAATAAAGCACGGTTATAGGTATATCTCCATCCCAGTGAGAAATTAATTCACATGATATACAACAACAGATCATGCTCCTTGTATTCCACATTTTATCCTTTTATTCCTTTCTGGAGTTCAAGAAAAATATAATAAATTTATTCTAATGGGGATCAAGCATCAAAATACTAATTCAAGAATACAAGAATAATTTTGACAATAGGCAACCTCCTCCGTAGAATCAATATTTAACAATCATTCTTTGTTACAAATCCAACAAGAATTCGTAGCTTCTCTTGGAATCACAAAGTCCAAGAACATTGTTTTTCATGATGTAATGTCTACGAAAAAGAAGAAGAAAAGAAACCTAGAGGTGAATTCTATTCTCTTACTTGTGCGCTAAAAAATAAGATAGTTCCCTAATAAAAGATACACAATGTTCTATTTATAAGATTTGTAAAATAACCCCTTTTTCCTACATCGACTATAAATTGCAAAATCTTACATTTTTTTTTCATTGGGGATTTTTAGGGCAGTCCCCCAACTTTGTGCCACAAATGGGCCTTTGATGTATGGGCCTTGGGGATATAGGCAAACCCTGCTTTTGTCTTGCTTAATTATTTTCTTCGGTAATCTTCTATCTTTAATTCATTTTGACTTCAAATTTGTTCATCATCATGTCAATTTGATTCTGTGAATAAAGTGCACTACTAAGAACAACTAATAAAATTCATGCTCAAAATAGACAAATGAAAGTACTAAATGTGAGGCAAATAATGACTAAAGATATATATTTTTTACCTGACATCACCACCCCACACTTACACTTCTGCATTTCCTCAAGAAAGCATTCAAGTTCATCTAAAAATATCAAGTTAGGAATGCCACTTCTTTGGTTGATTCAAACAATTAGACCATACAAAACTTTTAAAACATCAAGTAAACTTCCCGATAATTATGGAAGACATACAATAAAACAACAAACTTCTAAACTCCTAACCTCAAAGGAGAACTCCAACTTATTAAATTTGGTTTGCTCAACTATCCCTTCAAAGGAAGATAATAAAATCACCTATCTATCATGAAACAAGTTCCCTTACAAGAAAAAATTGTTCACCTATAACACCTCCCATGTTTATAGGCTTGGGAAACTAAGAGTTAAGTTTTTTGCTGATAGGGTGATGTACAAGCTACTCTACAGCCCGTAGATGCATCCACGAATCGTAGGTGCTCTCGTGGAAAGGGTCCAATGAAGATGGAAATTGAACGATTTTTGAAAGTTGACTTACGAGTTAGTAGATGAGCCTTGAGTTATTGTATAGCCTATAAGCAGGTTGCGTAGGTTGAAGCCTTAAGGAACTGAAATTTGTCAATGTCTGGGTCTTCCTACAAAGGGTTCTACGGTCCATATGTTTATCTATGAGTTGTACTGTATGTTCGTGGATCAGAAGCTGCAATTTCAGTGACTCAACTTTTGTAGCACCCTGACCTATGAGACAAGATACGACCCATAAGTCGTTCCACGACCTGTGGAAAAGGAGTTTTGTGGACGACTCCGACAGTTTTTGAAGAAGGGTCTTTTTGACTTTTTCTATCCATCTAAGTCCTAAAGTACAACATTTTGGCTATCCTAACTATACCAACCAACCTAACCTCTATAAGGTATTATTCCTAACTCATTCAAAGTTTTTTTATTCCAAAAATTTCTCTCATGGGTTCTCAATAAATCTCTCACTAAGTCAAGGGTTCCATTGAAGCCACTTCTTTGTGATTCCATATGTGGCTAGTAAATATGAGATTTCTCCTGAGTGTCTACTTGAGCCTTTCTCTGTTTCTACTCCGGGTGGTGAGTCTATTATAGCTCGGAGAGTTTATAAAGATTACGTAGTGTCCATATACCATAGAGATACTCTTGCTGATTTGATGTGAGTTTGAGATGGTTGACTTTGATGTAATTCTAAATATGGACTGGCTTCATGCCTGCTATGCCTCTGTTGGTCGTAGAAATCAGACTGTCAAATTTTTATTTCCAAATAAGCATACTATAGAGTGGAAGGGAGATTCGGTTGTGCCTAAGGGTAAGTTTATTTCCTACCTTAATTACAGAAAGTGAATCTCTAGAGGATGTATCTATCACCTCATGTGAGTTATGTCTGATGATGTTGAGCCTTCTACCCTTGAGTTCGTCCCGATTGTGAGTGAGTATCCAGAAGTATTTCCTAAGGATCTACCTAGAGTCTCTCCTGAAAGGGAGAGTGACTTTGGGATTGATGTTCTTCCTGACACCCAATCTCTCTTTATTCCACCTTATAGGATGGCCCTCGCTGAGTTGAAAGAGTTAAAAAAGCAGTTGAGAGATTTGCTAGAGAAGGGATTTATTAGGCCATGTGTCTCTCCGTGGTGTGCCCCTTTCCTATTTGTTCAAAAAGAAGATGGATCCATCAGAATGTGTATAGACTATCAACAATTGAACAAGGTAGTAGTCAACAATAAGTATTCCCTCCCAGGGATAGATGACTTTTTTTACCAACTTCAGGGTGCCACTGTTTTCTCTAAGATAGATTTGAGAATAGGCTATCACCAGTTGAAAGTGAGAGGAAGTGACATCCTAAAGACGGCTTTCCGAAATCGATATGGTCATTTCGTGTTTTTCATGATATCCTTTAGGTTGATTAATGCACCCACAACCTTTATGGACTTGATGAACAAAGTATTCATACAGTACCTTGACATGTTTGTGATTGAATTTATCAATGATATTATTGAGTATTCTAGAGATGAGGAGGAGCATGCAAATCACCTCAGAATCACTTTACAGACATAGAAGCTTTTTGGGTTTGGTTGGCTACTACAGCAGACTTGTTAATGGGTTCTCTATCATATCTGCACCATTGACTCAATTGACTTTGAAGAAGGTCAAGTTTCAATTATTTGATGAATGTGAGGAGAGTTTCCAAGAGTTGGAAAACAAGGTTGGCTACTGCACTAATTTTGACCTTGCCCGACGAAACAGAGGATTTTTTAATATATTGTGATGCGTCTAGAGTTAGATTAGGTTGTGTGTTGATGCAGAGGGGAAAAGTGATAGCTTACTCTTCAAAAAAGCTTAAGATTCGTGAGAGGAATTATCCGACTCATGATCTTAAGTTTGCAGTATTGGTTTTTGCTCTAAAGATTTGGTGCCACTATTTATATGGAACACATGTTGATGTCTTCAAAGACCATAAAAGCCTGCAATATGTCTTCACCCAGAAGTAGCTTAATCTGAGGTAGAGGAGATGGCTTGAGTTACAAAAAGACTATGACATGAGCATCCTCTACCATTAAGGTAAAGCTAATGTAGTTGTTGATGCTCTTAGCAGGTTGTCTATGGGAAGCACCACTGCTCATGTGGAGGAGAAGAAAGAGCTAGCTAAAGAGGTTCACAGACTGGCATGATTGGGAGTTCAACTAGATGAATCTAGTGACTGTGGTATTCATATACAAAATGGGTATGTATCATTTGTAGTGGTAGAGGTAAAGGAGAAGCAAGACCAAGACCCTATCTTTCTACAATTGAAGGCATATGTGCATAAGCAAAAGGTGATAACTTTCACCAAAGGGAGAGATGGAGTGTTGAGGTACCATTGAAGGTTGTGTGTTCCTAACATTGATGGTATACAAGAGAGAATCATGGAAGAAGCACACAATGCTAAGTATTTGATTCATTCGGGATCAACTAAGATGTACCATGACTTGAGGGAAGTCTGTTAGTAGAGTGGAATTAAGAGAGATATTTCCGAGTTTGTTTCTAAGTGCCTAAATTGCCAATAAGTTAAGGTTGAGCATTAAAGGCCATGTGAAGTAGCCCAAAATATTAAGATTCAAGAATGGACTTTGTCATAGGCTTATCGAGGTCTCACAGACAGCATGACTCAATTGGTGTGATAGTTGATAGGATAACAAAATCTGCGCCCTTTTTTGTAGTAAAGATGACTGACACTGCAGAGGATTACACTCGGTTATACATAAGAGAGATTATCAAATTGCATGGAGTTCCCTTATCTATCATCTTAGACAGAGAAGCTCAACTCACTGCTCAATATTGGATATCCTCTCAAAAAGGCTTGGGTTCGACGGTGAACCTTATCACTACTTACCACCCACAGACTGATGGCCAGGCAGAGCGCATAATTCAAGCATTGAAGGATATGTTAAGGGCCTGCATCATTGGTTTCAAAGGTAATTAGGATGACCATTTTCCTTATTAAGTTCTCCTATAATAACATATTCCATTCAAGCATTTAGATGGCTCCATATAAAGCACTTTATGGGAGGAGGTGTAGATCACCAATAGGTTGGGTTGAGGTGGGTGAGGCACAATTGATTGGGCATCACTTGGTTTACCAAGCTATGTAAAAGGTGAAAACCATACGAGAGTGATTAAAGACTATACATAGTCGACAAATGTCCTACGCAGATGTTAGGAGAATAGACAAAGTTTAAGGTTGATGACTGAGTGTATTTGAAAGTGTCACTTATGAAGGGTGTGACCAATTTGGGAAAAAGGGAAAGTTGAGTCTGAAGTACATAGGTAATTATTCGATTTTTAATAGAGTGTTCAATGTAGCTTATGAATTAGAGCTACCACAGGAACTAGTGGCCATCCATCTAGTCTCTCATATTTCTATGCTTAAGAAGTGTTTGGGAGACCGCAACTAGTTTTGCCTATTGAAAGCATTGCGGTGAGGGAAAGCTTGAGCTATGAAGAGATTCTCATTCAAATCCTTGATCGTCAAATTCACAAGTAAAGAACCAAATAAATTGCATTTGTCAAGGTGTTTTGAAGAAATCAATTGTAGAAGAAATGACCCGGGAAGCAAAGGAGGATACGAAGGCTAAGTACCCGTATTTTTTCATAACTGAAATGGCTAGGGATTTGATGGTATTCATTCGTTTTTACTCTTTGACTGCCCTTCTATTCTAGGTTTGAAATACTGATAGAGTTCTAGAGTCCGATTGATTATGTGTTCAATTTGTTGATTGTTTGTTTGCTTTATTGCTTTGTTTCTAAATTGCATGAGTGAGTTGAGGATTGCTTGATTGTTAGTGTCCATGAGTATTTTCCGTGCGTTGAGTTCAACTATGGTCACTCTTCATTCGAGGACGAATGATCCCAAGGGAAAGATAATGTTACACTCGGTAAAATTACCAAAATACCCCTAGATGAGGGACACTTACATAATGCATCTTCCTAAGCTCTTTTGGAAAATTCAAGGCCAAAATCGCAATCAGAATGAAAAATTGTGTGAGAAAATGGTCTTGGTTGATTTTAGAGCAATCAGATCAAAAAATAATTTTTCGATGGAAAAACACATTTTCAGAGAAGTGCATGGCATGTCCGCGTCACAGACTTTTCATGGATTTGCACATAACTGGGGTTCTAATATTTTCTATGGGATTAGAAAATCAATTGGAAATTTTTTGAAAAACAATTATACAGGTGCGCGATAGGACCGCGTCCCAGACCTGATTCACCTAACTGTACCAATGAAGTTTAAAATATTAAAACTTTCTAGGGGCTTTTCGGACTTTTCCCCACTTCTGCTAGACTTAATTCACGACCAATATAGGTGTTTTATGCTAAAAATAGGTGTCAAAACCCATTCCTAAGATTTCTTCACTATTTTAAGAAACGCTAGGGCTGAGGATAGAAGGAGAAGAGCGAGGGTTTCGAGTTTAACTACGAAGATTTATTGTTCTTCTGAATTCCAGGTATGTAAGGCTACCTAAAACGTTGGATGTAGTTCAGCAACGTTTCTCTTCGTCTACTTGAGTCCAGTTGAGCATGAGGAATACATGTTCTTGTTTAACATATGCACGTGACGAACATCTAATATGTCTTATGCGTTAAGCATGATTGATATGATATTAAATGTCTGTAAAAGTGAATGTCTTGCATGATATGAGTTGGAGTCTTTAGTTGCATTATATCGAGTATTAATCCTGAGTTTGAGTTATGGAGAAATTGAGCTGAGTTGTTTGAGATGAGTCAAAGAGATGAGCTTGAGTTGATTTTCATGAGCACATTCTATTCTTGGAAGGAGTATTAAGCACCGAGTTGGGTAAGAGGAATGTAACGCCCGGTAAAATAATCCAAATACCCCTAGAGGAGGGAGATGCGCATAACGCATCTTTTGGTGCTCGGATGGTAAATCTGAGGCCCGATTGTGATCAGCGCGAAAAATTGAGCGGGGGAAAGGTCTCGGTCAATTTTTAGAATGACCAAGTCAAAAGATAATTTTTCAATCCGAGACGCAAAATAGTGAGGATCCACGACAAAGTCGCATCGCGGAGGGTAACTTATGTTTTTCCATAATTTTTTGATGAGATTAAGAAAACTCGTTCAGGAATGTTTTTGTCAGAAATGAATCGTACCCGATCGGTCCGCGTCGCGGACTGGGTTATTTCGCGGCCGGGAACTTTCTAAAAATTCAAGGGGCATTTTGGTCCATTCCTAACACCTTCTAAAAACCATATACGACTAATATATGCCGTTTTTGCAAAAAAAAGTTAAAAATACCATCTTACAATCCCCTTCCTAGCAAATCATCAAGTTAGGGCTTGAGAAGAGTTGAGATTGAAGAGTCAAGAGGAAGTTCCAAGGGATTTGTGTTGTTAGCAATAATTCCAGGTATGTAAGGCTATCCTAAAGCATGAAATAATTCTTCCATGTGCCCTTTTTAGTAAACTGAGTCTATGATTGAAGACGATGAGTTATATGAGAAAATCCTTGAGTATTCTACTGAGATTCTTCTTAATTCATGTCTTTTTCTTAAATTGATGATCATCATAAACTTGATTTACTGCAACAGGTATTTTCATGAATGATTTCACAAAATTTTATGCCTATTTTACTCAAGAATGCAAGAATGAACGTTGGGGATGAGTCTAGAGCCTTGACGAGATGATGCTTGTGATGTTGGGATTATTGTCCAAATTGTTGAGAGTCTTGATGATGATGTTGATGAGAATGATGTTTATGAGTCTTAGAAGCTTGAAACTAAATTCTAAAAGAATGTTTCGAGTCTATGATGTTGATGTTAATGAGATAAGTTGATATTGATGATAGGAGTTGATGTTGATGTATAATGTCCCCATGGGACCGATGATGAGAAATCTTAATGATGATGTTTTATGAGCATGTAGAGTTCTTGGAGGAGTATTGAGCACCGAAATGGGTAAGAGTGAGTCCCATTTGAACTCATTAACTACGTTGCCTGCGTAGGAGAATATCGTACCGTAATACGGATATTTCCTTTGTCCCAAAAGAGGATTGATGTTATTTCTAACGAATCCACTGATGGTGATGTCCTTTACCTCGGGTAGGGTACTAGATGGATGTGGGAACGATATCGCTTTGTTGTATCATCATCGGCTCACAGGTCATGGTTGTCAGTTAGAGAAACTCCCAGCTAAGTTCCATACTGATAGAACTTTGATTTAGATGTGATGGTATGAGTCTTGATGGATGTTGATGTTCTATTATCTATCCTTTATCCTTGTCCTAGATGGGCAAGAGTCCTTCGAGTTGAATCGAGTTCCCTTGAGATGAGTCTGATGTATTGATGATGTATTGATGAGATGTTGATGGTTTATTTGTCTACTCCTTATTCTTGCTTTAGATAGACATTTGATATTCTGACAGAGTATGATGTTGAGTTAATGTTATCCCTATATTGTTCTATCTATACTGTTATACTTAGTCATCGTACATTCCACGTAATGATGCCACTCGGTGTTGCATCATTTCATGATGCAGATACAAGAGATAGAGGACTTCAGTAGACGCATCGTTGAGGTTCAAAGATTCAGATTTCAATCATTAGTGAGCCCTCCTTGCATCTAGAGGAGCCCTTTTTCATTTACCTATGATTTATTTATTGCGCTAGGTAGCCATGGCCTGTCATGGTACCCTTTTAGACTGTCTAGTTAAGTTAGAGGCTTCATAGACATGAGTTGAGGTTTGATGTTGAGGTTTTTTCCCCTTTTGAGTTGAGTTAGCACTTGCATTTGCTTACCATTGATGTTGAGATTAGGTGTTGGCCATTTGCCCTCCTCATTAATGTAGAGTGATTGATGTAGCTCCCTTCTTTTATCTTGTTATTTCGCTATGCTAGATGTTGAGTGACTGTCCTTAGATCGAGCGGCCCGCTTGGGGACTAGCGATAGTCCCTGGGTGCCTGCGATAGTCTCTGGGTGCCTTCCACGCCCAGGGTACCCTCCTCCCGGGGCGTGACAAACTTAGTATCAGAGCATAGAGTTTAATAGTCCTAGGGCGTCAATTAAGCTATGTCTAGTTGAGTCTTGTTTATATGTGTGTTGTGCACCACAAACATTGAGATGCCTCAGCCGCAAACGTTGAGAATTCTCCACCAGAGTTCCCTACGCAGACTGAGACGAGGAGACGGGGTCGACCTGCTCGAGCTACTGAGGTTTCACAAGCAGCACCTGCTCAGTTAGCCTCCACTTCAAAACAACACGTGATTGAGCATATCATGATTTTCAAATTGAGTTGCATAAAACATTGAGTCTAATTTTAAAGCATGAGTTAAAAATCTTAAACTTGCATCATTTATTCGACTTGAGTTATGAGCATGTGATTTGAGTCTTGAATAGAGTCGGTTGATTTGAGCCAGAGACTTATCTATTTTCTTAAGATATTTTATATATGAGTATATTCCATGTACTGACGTCCATTTCGGCCTAAATCGTTAATGATGCAGACACAGGTAATTAAGGACTTCAGCAAACGCACCACTGAGGTTCAGTTTCCTTGTTTCTAGGGTTGGTGAGCCCTCCTTTCTTTCTGGAGGTACCTTTCTTTTATTCTAATGGTTATTTTTATTTTCTCTTAGTTGGATAGTCATGGCTTGTCGTGGTACCATCTAGATGTTTAGAGATAGAGGCTTCATGGACTACGAGTAGAGAACTTTTGAGTATTGTTCATTTATTTCTTTTTTTCAAACTTGGTCAATTGAGGGTGTTAATAAGAGCTTTATTTCTTCATTGTTGACTTGTACTTGAGAAGTTTTTCTGCTGTTGAGTAAGATGTGACGATGACGCCAAGTGGTTCTCTTGGGAAATTAGTAATGGTTCTTCAATTGTCAGCCATGCTGAGGGTACCCATCTGGGACGTGAAAAACTACCATGTAAAAGATGAGTAAAATAATATTTAAATTTCTATTTAAGCATTTAAAACTTTTAGGGCAAAACTTTTAACACCTTTAAATTTATATTTTCATATTGTAACGCGTGTAGTTCTTGATGTTTAACAATACACTTTTTCATTAAAACTTTTACATGTGGAGTCTATCTATTTCTAATTGGATATCCATTAAATTGTAAATTATTTCAATATTGAAAGGTAATTGTTAATGATAATATTACATGTGGTTACTGATATATGTAACTAATTGTAAGTCCCAAAATTATTTTTCGTTAACTGATCAATTATTTGGTGCCGGTTTATAATATCACTCTACATCAATGTTCTGTTATTAGGTAATATCCACGTACAAAAAGCACTATAAACCTTTTTCTTATTACCTATATAAAAAACTAACTAAAATAACATCTAAATTCCATTGTGAGCATTTAATAAACTTGAGGGTTAAACACAAATTCTATTTTAAGCATTTCACATACATGGGGGTTACACATAAATTTCATTTTAAGTATTTAACAAACTTGAGGGTTAAACATTTTCATTTTCAATTTTGAATAAACTTACACACATATTCCAAATCTAACAAGTTGTTATCTGAATCTCCATATAAAACAACTAAAAATTTTATAGGGCTTTGTCTGTATATTTATTTCACATCATTCCATTTTCTCGTGCCTTCCGTCATACTCTCCCCAAAGCTTCAATTTTCTATCCTTTCTGTTTTTCGTCAGGTTCTTCTTCTTCTTATTGTTCTTCTTTTTTTCCATATAATTTCTCTAGTTGTTTTTCTTATCATTCACTCTAGAGCTAAACACATCTAGTTCAACTATACTTCTAGTTTTATTTTTTGTAGTTTGCATGTCCTTGGTAATCTCAAATCCCTTGTGTTTGTTGTTTATGTTTCTATGGTTTTGTGAACAGTGATAACAATGGCTGAAGAAGGAGAAAACTCTGACCTCGAATTTCTTGGTAAATAATTAGCTTTTCTCTACTTAATTTAATTTGGTTTTGAGTTGTTCGTAGTTTTGGGGATTATACAACAGGGGCAGATTCAGATAGCGCCAAGGGTTTTATATGAACCTTATTTGGTGAAAAATTGTGTTAAAATTATTTTTGATGTATATAAAAAATGATAAAAATTTTATATTTTTTATGTATGAATAAATTATTTTATGTATATAGATTAAATATTGTACTTCTTTGCTGGAAAGGTACAATGTTTATCTATATGGTTGACAAAGAAATTATATTTTTTATAAATAAATAAAATTATTTTATGTATATATAGCAGATGTTGAACGCTCTTCATGATATGCATATTGTCATTGCCTAGGTGATTTGGGCAAACTCTGTGAAGAAAAAACACCTGAACTTTTGGAGCTGAGAGTTGAGCAAGGTTACCTTTCACTCCTGATCCTCTTTTGCAAATTACAGCTTGTACATGAAATATAATTTACTTCTCACATACTTTCTTATGGATAATTTTGATGCCAATTGTTATGATTTTCTTCCATTTCAACTTTATTAAGCTATACATTCTCTTTCGTCGCATTCCTTTAATTTGCCTTTTGAATTGTTAAATACTTCTCCATCAAATCCCAATCCCAAATTGAGCTGCATCTTTTTTTTGGGGGGGGGGGTGCTATTATCATGACTTGTCGCTTGATCATCTTAAAAGGAGAAGAATCTAGAGTCATGGAGAGTATTATAAAAGACTCTGTAACATTGTAGAGAAATCTTGAAGACCCTTAGAATAATCTAGATATGTAGGGAATAATAGAAGCGGGACTAACTTATAAATATAGAAGGACTTGTAAGTAAATATTTTTTGGACTTTATTCCCTTGCAAGTAGTATACATAGGAAGAGACAGTTATTTTTACAACCATCAAGAAACATTTGAGCAATCTTCCAAGTAAGTCTTCTTAAAAGCTCTTTTGTGTCTTTCTTTAATGTAGCATTCCTTTAGAGATCTAATTTGAAAAGGCCTACTTGAGCTTAAAGATCGTGAAAGACCCATGAGTAAGTTGTCGAGTGCTGCACAAAAATCTTAGTTGAAGTCTATGTCCATGACTTAATGGTATGAAAGCAAGGTTGCTGCTAAGGGAAATGGCAAGCATAGGAGATATCAACTCTACCAACGCCAGGTCGAATGTGGAAAAGAAGCACCGTAGGGGAAAGAAAACTTTAATAAGAATGAGGAGATGTCATTCGAACCTACACCTTGCAAATCCCTAACATCTTACTGACCTTCGACCACTGAGATGAGTGACTACGAACAAGGTGAGTAACCTATGGATGTCACGCCTAGTATAGAGTGGATTGCGAGGATGGATACTAGTAGGCTGGCTATGGAGATAGTAAGCTAGCACTTGAACAAGTTAGAGTGGTCTTTTATTTTAAAAAAAAAACTCAACACAGATAAGTACAAACAAGTGGAGCTAAGCTTTGCTTTACCAATTA
The DNA here is from genome assembly GCA_029948455.1 of Solanum rostratum. Lineage (NCBI taxonomy): Eukaryota > Viridiplantae > Streptophyta > Magnoliopsida > Solanales > Solanaceae > Solanum > Solanum rostratum. The sequence goes on from CM057051.1 coordinate 57,117,884, forward strand.
ATGAGGTAACGAACCTTTTCTAACTAGCAAGCATGAAGGAAAAAAAAAGGTGCTAGGACAAACTAGGTATTTTTATGATCACCAAAGAGTTTGTAATATACTCTATGATGATATTACAAATGAGGATATTTAAATAATACTAACCTCAACAAAAATATAACAACCAAAAAGAAAGTAGAGTTACTAACCTCAAACTTCCTTTTACAAATGCATGAATTAAAAATGATAGATTGCCCATCTAAAGTAACATGAAGTATTTTTCACTTGTCTGCTACTTTAAATTAGTCTAACAATAATTGATATTTCATAACTTCTTCATAGATTTATTGAATTTTATTAAAGCTAATTGTTCTATGATTTTATTTTGCCAGTTACATTGATAGGTACCTCGAACAAACTCATTTATCCTTTTACTATCCCAACTATATCACCTGGTAGTTTCTGAGTAATTAGGGCGTTATGCAGAAGCATATAATTGAAAACTTTTTCAATGATAAGTTATATGACAAAGAAAATTGTATTAAAAGGCATAATATGATTATATAATTTTGTAAATTGGCCTAATTTGATAAATTAATATATATAAAATAAAATATTAAAACTATAGAGAGGATAAATCTTTTATTAAACAAACTCTTTAACATTTACATTGTAAATGCTATTGTGTTATGATATGAGAAGAGGGATTTTCAATTAATAGAATTTAAAACTTTTCCTCTAAAGAAAGAATCACCAAATATGGAAGAGGATTATATTTTTCTTTCAAAAAGAGTAAAAATAATTATTTTAATGCTTTAACTTTCCTTCTAGTGAAAATTAAAGCTAAAATGGTAAGAAATCCAGGACAAAATCCTAACAAATCTCTCTTTTTTGCTGGATTATCTTGACAAAATTTGACCAGTCTTCTTCACATATGATATAATCTTTGTTCACACAATTCATTATTGTTGCTTTCCATGGTTAAAATTAACATTTATATGAATTAAAAATGATTTTGAAATATCTTATTTCTTTAAAAAAAATACAGCAACAAAATATTGAAAAATTTGATTTAAACTTCTTCTCCACATGTATTTGGAGAAAAATCATCATAATCATCAAATCATTGCAAGTTGATATGAAATAACTTTAATTTTTTCTTCACCCTTGATGAACCATTGGACCACTGGATCATTGAACAATGCGCTTTGATACAACTTGTTGGATATGAAATAATCAAGGCATCATGCAGAAGCTAATAATTGCAAATCGTAGAGGTGGTATGACAAAGAAACACACACTAAAAAATATATTATTAATATAGTTTGGTCAGGCGACCTATATATTATAAAAAAAATATTTAAAAGACATTAAAACTATTGGGAGAATAATTCATCCTAAATAGAGCTCTTTAGATGACTAAATTGTGAATTGCACTCACGTTATGATAAGAGAAAATACATCTTTAATTTATAGAGTTCCAAACATTTTTCTCTAAGGAAAGAACAGACACATTTTAAAGCAAATTGCATTTTTCTTTCTGGAAAAGTAAAAAGCAATAAAGGTAATTCTTTGATGTTTCATAAGAGAAAAGTAAAGCTCAAATAGGATAAGAAAATTAGGCCAAAACCCTAACATTGCCTTTCATGTGATTTTTTTTTTCTTTTGTTGCTTCTGCTTCTTTGTTGCCTAGATGAGATATCCCCTTCACCAACTACTTTATAAAGCACATGTCCAGCATATTATCTTCCTCATCTTGATCAAAATAATCCTCTCCCAAATAAATTTATAAGTAGTAGTTGGACTAAATCATGACTTTATAGCCTTTTGCTCATTCTTATTTACTGTTGCACTTATAGGCAAAAATACAGAAGCTTTTGGACTTAATTTTCTTTTGAAAGCAAGGCGTGAAACCTTCTTTTCTTTATCAACTAAAGTGCACTTAGGGTCACTCATCCCCCCTTTTTTTTCCTTTGAAATGATTAGATCATTTTGTGATTGAAATCTGTTTGAGAAAGTGATGGCATACCTTTCACCAAATCTTTTTCATTCCTTACGGTTAGAGTTGTCTAGATTCACCTTGATATTCATCCAGTGATAATGCTCGCCTATACTTCTTATAATACAAAGTATAGACAATCGCTAGCGGCATAAACCCAACATAAAAAGTTCGGCAAATGATAGCTACATATTGTAGAAGAAATGAGAAAATTAATTTCCAAATCACCTTCAGCCTTAACTATTAACCACTAATTCAAAGAGTAGGGAATAAAATGTTCTATTGTACTTTCTGAAAAAGCTGACAAAAGTAAGAATAGAAAGTAAAGTACAAAGTACTTCATTCTCTGTCCTAAAATTTATTTGTAGTTCTTCAAAATTCTTCTCAAAAATACACTTCGATGCACTTAGTGGTAGTTAAGTCAACCTTGCTGACCTCAGTTGGTGACGCGCCAGGTGGTCTTCTTGGTCGCGTATTGCCTCTTCGAAATTGAATTTTCTTGGTGCTTGACTGTATCTTTCAACGAGGTCCTTTTAGCTCATCAAACTGAATCAGCGATGCGCCGATTGTTGTCGCTCCTTGCCGAGTTGGCACTTCATCTTTTATAGTTGGTTGCCAGGCATCTGTAACTTTCATCGAGCTCGATAGAGCTTGCATAGCGTGTTTGGTGATACATCGAATTGCCTTTTCATCGCCCACCTGACCTTGTTTCAGGGCTGGAGTTTCGGATCATTCAGGCGAGCTGAGGTCTCACTTGGTGAATCGACGAGTGCGTAGGCGTGTTCCTCAACTTTGCCTTTTTGTCCTTTTTTGGAGCATTTTGATTCCTTCCTCCCTCATTTGTCCATCATTATCCTTTACTGTTATGAACTGCATTTTAAACACATTTGATTAGATTTTGAATACAAACTAGCATTAAGGACTTATTTTAAGGCATTAAAAGATCATAATGAGTCAAAAATCCCCGACTCCTCACACGACGACTCCAAAGATTGGGAAAGGACCTCATGAGTGGAGGTGTTCAATGTGACTGTGAGCAGTTTGATCGCTGGATTGAATTTGAATAGCATGGCAACCTGATTTTCTTGAATTATCTGAGCTACTTTAGGATTAGAAAGATATAATGTGTTGGAGAACATTATCATATTTTTCGGTAGCCTTCAAGAAAGCAAGCTATTCAAAGGAATAGATCTCTTGAGGCATTACTAATATTGTGCCTCTTTTCACGACCTGGAGAAGCATTAGATGTAACCTTCTTGCGCATTACCATGTTCCAAACCTCTCTGCAGCCAAATTCTCTCCATTTTGTCAAATCCTTAATGTTCTTACTGCTAATACTCAACATTCCCAGTCTCACCCTTTTCAGAACCTGGAGAATTATTTTGACTAGTCGAGAAAAGCATTCGCGTGCTAATTGAATTTTTTTGTGCAACCAGAGTCCAATTTTTAGTCGCATTCCCATTTTCAGCTTCTAAAACATGCTGCCCAGGATACCTTCAATATGACCTTGGTGCTTGTCATAAGTGCAATACTAAGGAAAATTATCATATACGATCACTTGAAAAACCTTGATCACTTACAAGATTTTAATTCCGCATAATGCAACCTAATATGATTTGGAAGCTTATCTATTAGATTAAGTATAATCTTGACCCTAGCTGTTCTAGGTCTTGACTTTATTTGAATAAAATAAAGCAATTAAATAATTGCCCTTGGTACCATGTGATAATTTTAAGGCTATTGCTTGATGCAATCCATCTTCAATCTTAAAGTCTTGTCTTTCCTCCATTGAAAATGTGATAGTAGGTTCTCCTTGATTCTCCATGAACAATTTTGACTGATGGTATGATAATTTTTTATGTTAATTATGGCAAATTGTTTGGGGTTTAGCGTGTTGGAATCGGCAAGGGTGGCGTATGAACTGGTTTGGAATGGTGGGGTGGGCTGTGGGAAAACCTAAAGATGCTTCATTCCATTGGCTATAGCAACCATGGAGGGTTGTGCAGTTCCATGGTTGCTCAGTTTCTGCCAAGGAAATCACCAAGAGCCGCCAAATAGAGGGATCCCTAACTTTTTTCATGGTTTTATCTTTTCTAACTGTTTGAGCTGTACGCACGTTCTTTTTCCACTTACTCCTTTCCCTTCAAAAGTTTTAGAACTAAGATTGGTTGAAGCATGAAGTGTTGCCAATCCGAGGGTTAGTAATGTTGGAATGGACTTGGTGTAATATCATATCTTGTGTACTTCATATGGAATATATGAAGGGCATATGTATTTTAATGGAATAATGTAATTATAGCTCTAAAGTGTACTAGTTAGCACAATATCATGCATGAGTTGTATGTATGCACTATATCAATTTAGTGTTAGTGCACATAGGATATCCGATATTACATTGGAAAATCTTCAAATAACATGACAACAACTCGCCCAATGTAATTCCACAACGTATGATCTATGGAAGGTATATTATGCATTGAACTTACCCTTACCAGGAAAATATAGAGAATAATTCCAATATTAGAACCTCGGCTTCATGAAAATCCTATCGAAAAAGAAATAACAAAGTGAAGAAATAATGTTGAAATACTAGAAAAAGCATGACAAAATATTCTAAAAGAAATAGTAACAACAACAAAATTGTGTCGCAATTGAAGCACAACAAAAAGATAGATAGTAATAGAAATAAAAGGACAAGAATCCGTAGTGGAAGTACTATGGCTACCAGTATGGAAGGATAAGCAAGATAACACTCCACTAACTACTAAATATCAATATTAATCTGTGTTTTACACAACCTTCTATCTAAGGTCATATCCTTGATAAGTTGCAACTCATCATATCTTTTATAATAACTTCTCCCCAATACTTCTTCAGCCTAACATTCCTAAAACCATCAATAATAAACGTCACACCTCCACATTGTGTCTTTCGTGCATCTTCTCTTTCACATGCCCAAACTATTCCTACACGTCCTCATCTCGTCCTCCACCGTGGTAACCTCTACCTTGGTTCGAAGATCTTCATTTTTAATCTTATCTTTCTTAGTATGCCTACACGTCCACCACAATATTCTTGGAGGTGTAAAATATATTTGAAGGTTTTATTGAGCTGTAGTTATCAATTTTTTTTTCCTAAATCATATTAGGAGAAAATGTAGCATATTTCATTTTTATTCATAGCATAGTAGGATTATCACTATATAAAAAACAATGATAGTTTGATGCACAAAGCATCTTGTTAACAGGGTCCCAAGAAGGGCCACACCCGAAGAGATGTGATGTAATTGGCCTATCCAAATGCAAGCATTAATGATTGTTTGCATGGCTCAAATTTATGTCCTATATTACACACATAGATAACTTTATGTTGGCTTTTCTTCTGAAATATTACCACATATCATGAAAATACTAAATAAATGTGACAATACTCACGACAATTGACCTATAATATTAAAACATTAAACCATGTGACAATGCACGCGACAAGTTGACTCTTATACCTTCTATAACATACCTTAACATTCCTCTCAAATTTTCTCAGGCTTATTCATTCAAAACATGTTCTTATTTTCTTCCTTAATTATCTTCTTTTGCAACGGAAAAGAGGACTAGTTAGCATGGGTAAGAAAGAAATTGAAATGGAGTTCATTGAATCAAAGGAAGCGGATGCTCCTTCTTTCTTTCAAAGGAAAATAAAACCTTGTTGAAGAAAGCGAATGAGCTTTCAACTTTGACCAGAGAAGTTGTTTGTATTCTACTCTTTTCAATAAGAGGAAAGAATGTTCATACGGCTTCATAATAAATAGAAAATAGTTGATAGATATCTTGAATTGATATTAGACTATTGTCAACGTGTTCATGCTAATGTGAGCAAATCAAATGTCTCAGAGCCATCTGATGGTCATTTATCTCTTGCTGTTTGTACATAAATCACTATCTGACTCACAATTCAATTCTAATTTTCGTTCTAAGAATATTTTGATTTATATGCAGAACTTCCGGAAAATACAACATGTCTGATGGATTGTGAAGCTGCTATTATTTTGAAAGGAATCCAAGAGAAAATGGTGGTACTTTCTGATTATCCAGCTGTAAAACTACCTGTGTAAGGGATTGCTTTTTTGTCTTCCTAGATTTTCTTGTCACGATTATATCTATTTTTCTTGTCCCTGTTGCTACCTTTTTGGGATGTGAGTTAAGCAGTCTAGCGTTTGACTTTGTTTAGTACCAGTTCATTTGACAGGGGATTGGCATATGCTCAAAGGAATAAGCTTTATGATAATCCCAAGGCTGTTAAACAAATACTCGAGTATCCTTGAGATAGTTTATATTAAAAGCAAAAAAATCTCCTTTTATTCCTTGTTAAAATTGTCTCTTGAAAATTTTCTAGTGCTTGTTTTCATATAACTCTCATCAGGCCTCTAAAAAAGCATGGCGTTTCGGATGGAGAGGTATTGAACATTTGATCCGTTAATAATTTGATTTTTACATGTGATGTGAGGCAATGTTTTCATATTTCATTGTCGTATGGATGCAGCTCTGCATGATTGCCAATTTTCATTGGGAATCTGTTGATGAAGTGTTTTCTCTTGTTCCCTCATTTAAGGTAAGCACTCAACTGTTATGGACATTGATTTTGCTCTAATGACATTTCATGAGCCTATCCTCCCAACTTGATAGATACATTTGGGTGTTGGGGCTGCTATTAGTTGAATTTTACATTTGATTAGACAGGACAGTAAAAGCTATAATTAATTTCTTAAAGAACCTTTTATATATGTTCGTACAAACAAAAGTTTGGTGGAAACCAGGTTTATTTCCTAAATTGTTTCTTTCGACAATGTAGATGGTGTATGCTCATTGTAAGCTCAAAGAAATTGTGTGGAAAGCAACCCCCCTTAGAGTCATTGTACAAAAACTTTATCAATAGTCTAGAGAAAGAGGATGCAATCCCCAAAACACTAAAATAAAACACTGTTTTAAAATGTCTTATACGGGAAGAAGTGGACTAAAAATCTAGACGAATTCATGATAACCTGAAAGAGATGGTTCAACATTTAATTCCGCAATCAACAATATCCAAGTTGTAGTGTCACACGACTATCCATGCATACATGAATAACAATATCGATAGCCACCTGGAGATACCTTATGCTCAATAAAGAAAAAGAAAGTGCAATATCGATATGAATAACAATAGTATACTTGTAGTGTCACACGACTATTACAATAAGTGCAATACATATAAGTAACCACAACATAGTAAAATCCATGCATACATGGGAATGCATTATCAAATTACAATTATCCATCTCCAGCAAATAGTTTAATCATATCAATTTCAATGCAACAGTCTAGATGGTTGATGCTGTTCAAACATACCCCAAAACCATTAAGGGATATAGAGGTCAGCATTAGTACACCCAACAAAAGTTGGGGTCGAATCCCACAGAGAATGGTTTATGACTCACAAATAGGTGAAAAAGTAAATATTTGGGTCTCATACATCGAATGAATACATTAATTGGACATGGGTAGGCTACATTCTACTAATTGCAATCTCTAATAAAATGAAAGTGGTGTTCCATATGAACCCGGTAAGGTCTCATATGCTGAATAACACTAGGAACTCAATGGGACCTATGCAATTAAGTAGCCAACCTTCCAAACCTTAGTCGATTGAACCCTAACTAGGCATTCAACCATACCCTCCTCATTCATACTATCATGTTCATTACCCACTTCAAATATTCAAGGATACTTGCTATAATCAAAGATCTAAATTTAAACCCTAAGTTTGCAACCTCAAAACTTCAATTAAACATGACAATAATACATGAACCCACATCAATTAATAAAATTACATTCAAACTAATGAAGACCCATACATAAATTCAAGGACCTAGGTAATTACACCCCCTCCCCCCCAACATGAGGGTTTTTATCCTTGCATGTCTAAAATAAAAAATAAGTTACCAAATGCATTATCCATGACAATAGGTGCTGGAATTGACAAAAAAAATGAAGTAAATTTCTCTTCTCCTGCTCAAATCTTTACTTTCCAAGCCAAATGCAAAACCCTTTCTTCAAGCAACAGCTAATTTCCTGAGAAATGTATTTCTCTCTCTGGAAATGTGTCTAGTGTAATACTGAGGATCTCAATGTGTATGCCAAAAGGCCCTTGCATTTTCCTTTTATACTCCAAACAAAAATAACCTCAATTTGTGCACGAGCCACCATTCAGAGATCAAGATCAGCCATCACCGAACACATTATGTGATCCGCCGAATGTGCACTTGATTGCCTTTTTAAATCCCTCCTAGAAGTCGTGACTCTATAACTTTCGGCAACAGACTGTGCGTTACAGAATTTGTTTGGCGATCCGCAGAAGTTGCATCTTCATTGCCTTTTTTGCCGAATACTTGGAGTTGGACACTGCAACAAAAGGCGGTCAATGTCTTCATTCGGGTATTGGCCAAATTATTCGGCGACGACCGACTTCTATCGCCTTTTTGGCAATTTTTCTCCTTTTGACCTGTTTTGCTTTGATTTTTCCTTCCATGCATTTCTTCCTCATTTTTAGCATCAAACACAAAAATCATTAATATATATAAGGAAGAAGAATACATTGAGGACAACATCCTATGCAATTTCATCCCTACATGAGTCTAACATGCGAACTCATCAACACCCCATACTGAACTCTTGCTTACCCTCAAGAAAGTCAAATATCAATCAATCCTAGCACAATGCTTGCAAATAGGACCATAAAGAGTAGTATATGCATTCCTCCCTTTGTTGTCAAACCCAAAAACTTCTATAAACCACTTACGTGATTTTGAAGCCTCATGAGATGACTAAGGAGTTCTCAAGACAAAGCTATGCTCACAATTTTCAATGTGGTTGCTAACCAATGCCCAAAAATATCACCACCTACCCTCACATCAAAGAAAATCTTATTCAGAAAAAATCATGACATTAACTTCAAGGATCTAGCAACACTCACACTCCCAAAAGAGAAAGGATATGCAAGATTCTACCCATAGGCTTGCTCTTATTCTCAATCAATGTTCACTCAATCTCATCGGGACTAGAGTCACAAAGGACTTTGCTAGGGTTGTAATGTAGGCTATTGGACGGGTAGGATTGAATTTAGGCACAAGTGACTAATCCCTCGTTAAACTCTACACACAACTTGCATGATTACGTCCTCCTTGAATTCTACACAGAACTTGCATGATTATTTTATTCCTTGTTCACTCTCTTTTTTTCTATGATACTATTTTGCATTGAATCTTAACCATTGGTGTCCCACGTGTGACTTTTTCTCAAAAACTTTTGGAGGGTCTTATTTTGAGCCAAATTCTTCTCTTCTTTCTTTTTTCAGGCACATTTCTTCTTTTCATTTTCATCATGCATGAACTTCTCCGTTTCTTTCTTTCCCCAAACTTTCGAATGGGAGATATCCCTCTCTTACCACACCGCCAACTTTGGCCTTTTGCCAAAACATTCCTTAATTCAAGCTCAAGGAGGGAATGGTGTTCAACAAAAAGGGATGTATTTTCAATCAAAGGTCAAGGATAATAAGGCTTCCAACAAAAAAGGATTAAAACTCAACGAGGCTCACTAAGGATACAATAAAAGTTAAGGGAGGCTATTTGGTCAAAGTGGACTTAAAAGAAACAAAAGAAGGCCTAAGGTCATCTTCCAAATCTGGATTTAACCAAAATAACACTTCACGACAAACGGGGAAAGTTCTAGCTATCAACAAGCATGTGTTTCAACGGATACCTCACCCCACATGGCAAAATTAGTTCCGAATTCAACCAATGGCTAGACAACACACATTCATGTTACTACCCGAGATAAACACTCACTTAGTCAACTCAAGATGCTTCCAATCCATGCATGGATCATTTTCTCATGGGATAAACTAATAGGTAAGTCAATACTTTCTCCTCATCTACGATATTACCCGAGTCAAAGATATAGGTGATCAATACTCGGATTGCTAAGGACATTGAGACATGACACATATTTTTTAAATGGCTTTTCCTATAGCATGGTATTGTTTTGCCAAAAATTTAAAGGATAAGACATATTTGGTGCACATCATCCAAAAGACATCTGTCAAAATAAAACAACAAGAATTTACTAACTATTATAATCCAAAATAATATTGAAAATCACAACCAAAAGAATATTTACAACACAAAGTAAAAGATTGTCTTAATTACACATCAAGGAAATACAAAAAAAAATATAACCCATTGACTCAACCAACCATAACAGAACCATATAAAAACAACATCATTGTCAAATACTGCGATTCTAAATGCTCACCCCTTCCACGAAAGGCATTGTCTTCAATGTATAAGTACAATATCAATAAAGCTCAAAAGGAAGGAGTAAGATAAAGAATCCCCTGATCACTCAGCATGTGGTGATGATGGAGCTAAAGAAGAGGTTGTGGGGGCATTCGTGCCCAGGTATTGTGGTGCAGAATCTAAAGTGGGTGCCAGAGTAGTGGACTCTGCACCAATCTATAGAATAACGTGCTCTAGCTCAGCTGCACCGAACAATCCACTCGTCCCGCTAATGGACCTATCCCGAAGTGACTCTCTTGTGACGACAATGATGATAGCCTCCTTCGTCGCTCTCAACTTTGTATGCTCCTCCGTGATGATATCAACTCCCAAGGACACCTCGTCTGTCTCCAGGGAAGATGGAATAAAATCTCCTTCAATCCCCATACCTGAAATGACACCCATAGCAGCCTCAAGGAGAGTAACTACGGAACCCCAAAGTGATGTGATATCGATGGACTTTAATGCCACCACCTCCTTCTTCAACTCAGTAACAACAGCCTTCACGGCGATCAAGTCCACCACTCACACCTCCCTTATCCTCTAAAGTAGTCACCTTATCTGACAAGCAACAATCCTTGCCCTGTGGTCCTCCACACTCACAACCAACAAATTTAGCCTCAAGCTCTGCTCCTCTATCACCGCTCTCTTCTTCATTCCCTAATCAAATAACAAGACCAGCATTGTTGCGATGGCTCTCTCATCAATGCAAACTAGGAGGATTTGATTCGTGTGGCCTTAGTATCAACCGATTTGGCTAATTGGGATAAACTGTATATAGTCTCCTGCTCAAAAGTGCAGATCTCAAGCATCTCAACATCCACAACTGGCATAGTGTCTACCAACTTCTTCCTGGCCCTATCCTCCTCGCCCCGCTGGAGATCAACCTCAATATATAAGATGTGTGTAGAAAGTGATGGAGTAATCTCTACATCGGTTTTGTTGAGAAAAGGCACACTAATTTTTCTGCATAATGTTGTAATGAGGCTCGAGAAGGGGAGAGATTTTCTGGAGCTATAATTGTACTGAGGTTTAATTTTCTGCCATCTATGATGCAGCCTACCAATGCCGCCTTAGGATACCGAAGTATACTTTTGTTCTAGGATTGCATAAGGTTGTTGCTGATGAAACCAAACCAAATTCTAGAAAGTATATTAAGCTCCTTCTTCTCAATAACTATCCCTTGTTCCAACCACGAAGGGGATGCAATGCCAAGTATCAGGGCAAGCCATCCTTTGAGTTCGTTGAGGGTCTTTTACTCAATCCTAGCAGCGGGATCATGTCGAAGCTAGAATATGAACCCCAACAAGTCATTAATCTTTGTCTTACTTTAAGGGATATGCACACCCCGCACTTCAACCACATCCACGGGCTTTGGAGCAATTTTAACTCGACCTTTGCTCTTTGGAATCACTCTAGAATAGGTCTCGTAAATTTTGCGGACCTAACTTTGCACATATGGTTCCCTATGGGTGGTGAATTGTTTGACACCATGGAATCTTAGGGTGTCCCATACCTTGGGATACCTTTCAACCACCCGATTAGTAGATAACCTCCTTTCTTCCAATATGTTCCTCAACCCTATAACTTTTAATTGATTGAGATATTGAGGAGCAATCGTTTCCATGATGGTCTGGGAGGTCTGGATGAGTGGGTCATGTGCCACCTTAGTTCTTGCCTCTATCTGGAGACGTTTTTGAATTGGCTCCGAAGCCAGGGGCTTATGTACTAGGGATTTAGACCCCGTTCATTCTTCTTCGGAGGATGTCCACTCCAGCTCAAGAGACCCTTCCTTATCATTGCTGGAGTCTCCAGTTCCACCACTTTCCTCTTTCCCTTTCCTCGTTCATCTCTACGAAGCCTTTGAGCTCTTTGTTCCCTTGCCCCAACAGCTATAAGGCTGCCCGGGCTACATGTGATCCATCACAGGAATCAAGTTCCTTTTGAAGAGGAATATTTGCAAAACAAAGCTAACATGTATGTAAGAATCAATAGTGTGAAAGGAAAATACAAAAAGAAACCTCAGAAAAACTGGTTCAAAAGGGCAGATCATTCAAATTTTGACAAGCAATGCAAATTTCCCCTAGATTCAAATTTTTACACACCAACAATAAAATGAGGGAAATTTCACAACAATGCATTATCGGCACATTCAAACACAAGTGCAATCCAATTTTTTCCTAACAATCACAACATTAACACAAATTCAACCAAACAAACGACTTTACCCTTAAGAAAGACGTCACCCATTTTATCACTAGGCAAGTACAAGTCGCGTGGCCAAATTCATGGGTTACTCAGACTTCACCCACAACACATGTTGCAAATAAGGTCATAGACCATGCAATCACATCAATTTTCAATAAATCAAGTTCACAATCCCAAACAATGACGACATATGAATAAATTGGGATACAAGATGAACTTCCACAACAATAAAGAAAAAAACCTTCCTTTATACGCTTGACCAATCACACATGTAAAATCAATTCCATGAAAATAGCGAAATCAAGAACCCATATAACCAAGTGAAAAATTGAATACTAGGGTTCCATGCATATCAATCCAACAACACACATCATGATTTCCAATGATTTCCCACATCACACAATGACCCACATGGTTCTACAACCAAACTCAAGCAATACCAAGCCAAGAATAGCATAAAAATGAGGAAAAAAGGTCGAAGACATACCGTATAGATGATACAAAGACAATGAGGATGACAATGACGATTTGTTGATGATAATAAAGCTCAAACCCAATGAAAGTGATGAAACAATAGATATTAGAGTAGTGATGAGTGCCTAGGAGTGTGGAGAATGAAAAGTAAAGAGTGAAAAAGTGAAAGGGTACTTCATAAGGAAGTAAGTCGGTTATGCGGTGCAATTTAGCGACTCTAATTTACACAAGCCAACACATTCGACGATCCGCCGCATGTGTCCCTGACCGCATTTTCTTACGGTAACTTAAGCACTCCATGCTGCACAAAAGGGGGTGACACAGTGCGTTACCTAATAAATTCGGTGATCCGCCGCATTGCTATCTTGACAACCGAATTTGATATAATCTTAAGGGCTATCTGCTGACCCAAAAGGTGGTCAAATTTGGGGTTTCCATTTCAACTTGGTGATCCAATGAATGGTGACTCCCATCGCCTTTTGACTGCACTTCAAAAATTTCACTTCCGCACACATACACATATGTTAACACATGTTGTTCAGAATGACTAAAACCTGGGTTGCCTCCCAAGAAGAGCCTTATTTAACCTTGTGGCGCGATGGAGTCCATTCCGAATCATGGCTCGTCCACATAAATGACATCAACCACCTGAACACTAGGTGGTTTGCCATAATACTTCTTCAACTACTGCCCATCCACTCTAAATTTCTCTCCCTTTATGTTCTCAACCTCAACAACACCATTATAAAGTACTTCACTAACTTTGAATGGACCTGACCATTTATATTTCAACTTTCCCGGGACCATCATCAACCTTGAATTGTATAACAACAGTTGGTCTCCAACATTCAACTCCCTTTGTTAGATCTTCAAATCATGCCATTTTTTCATTTTATCTTTGTACAGGGTTGAGCTTTCGTAAGTCCTCAATCTAAATTCATCAAAAAAATGAAGTTGCATGAGCCGAGAGTCTATAGCTTTATCACGATCAAAGTTTAATCTCTTCAAGGCCCACAAGGCACACTGCTCAAGCTTTATCGGAAGATGACAAGCTTTGTCAAACACAAGTTGGTATGGTGGCATTCCAAATGTTGCTTTGTATGCCGTGCGGAATGACCACAACGTGTTATCAAGTTTACTATCCCAGTCACTCCGATTCCCATTTATCGTTTTAGCAAGAATGGCCTTTATCTCCCAATTTGACACTTCTACTTGGCCATTTTCTTTAGGATGGTATGGAATTTTCACTCGCTGCTTCACCCCATATTTACCCAATGAAACACCAAACAACTGGTTGCAAAACTGTGAGCACCAAAACATGTTAGAATGTTCTTCAAAAAGTGTACCACACCTTTACCATTGTTAGATGGAAAAGCTATTGCCTCTACCCATTTCGATACATAATCAACTATCATCAAGATGTACTGATTACCAAAACAAGCCACAAAAGGCCCCATGAAATCAATTGCCCAAACATCCACTTTGAAGAGTGGGCCAATAATATCCCGTTTGAAGAACCTTTGAGGTTGTTCAGATCGCTCCATGATAAACTCCAGTTGGAGATCAATGACATTCTTCGAAAATTGCACCCATGGATGATTTTGGAACACGCATCCAGATCATGTTCTTGGCACACTCTCTGAATAGGAAAGGCTCATAAAAAAATATAATTTCACATCAAACAAGAACTTTCTTCGTTGATGATGGTTGAGGGACTCCTGAATAATCCCACACACTAAATAATTGGAAAAATCAACATACCATGGGCTGGAGTCAAGAGAAATGGCGTTAAGATTTTTATCCAGAAATGCATCAGAGAAATCAACATCTTCAGCACTTTCGCCATTACATTCAAGCCAAGACAAGTGATCCGATATGTGATTTTCACAACCTTTCTGGTCGTTGACCTCAAAATCACTCTTGCAACAATAAAACCAATCTAATCAACCTCGGCATGCATCCTTCTTACCTATAAAGTACCGAAGTGCAGCATGATCTGTATAAACTACCACTTTGGTTCCCAACAAATAAGCCCAAAATTTCACAAAAGATAGGTAACAACCAACAATTCTTGCTCCATTATGGTGTAATTCTTTTGGCTACATTAAGGGACTTACCAGAATAATAAATAGGATGGAATAAGTTTCCCATTGTTGACCCAATACAGCCCCCAAAGCTACTCTACTAGCATTGCACATTACTTTAAAAGGCAATAACAAATCAGGAGACACAATTATAAGAGCCACAACCAATTTGTCTTTAAGGCATTCAACTGCTTTCATGCAAGCATCATCAAATATAAATGTTCACTCTTTCTCAAGCAATTTTCACAATGAATTGGCTATCTGGGAAAAGTCTTTGATAAAACGCTTATAGAAATTGGCATTCCCTCAAAGCTCCTCACCCTTTTCACGGAGATAGGGGGAGGAAGGCTAGCGATACCTTTCACCTTAGCTTGATCCTCTTGCACCCCGTCAACAGGAATATTATGCCCAAAGATGATTCCTTCTTTAACCATAAAATGATATTTCTCCCAGTTGAGTTCCAAATTAGTTTCAACTCCCCTTTGAAGTGACTTTTCTGGGTAAGCAGGAAATTGCTAAAAAGTGTCACCAATGACTAAAAAGTCGCCCATGAATACCTCCATTGAGTTGTCTACCATTTCCACTTAGATAGCAAACATTCAATGTTGGAAAGTAGTCGGAGCATTGTAAAGTCCGAACTACATTATTCTAAAGGAAAATGTCCTATATGGGCATATGAAGTTAGTCTTCTCTTTCTGTTTTAGGGCTATAATAATTTTCTTGTACCCAGAGGATCCAACGAGAAACAAATACCACCCCCTTCCCGCTAGATCGTCCGGCATTTCATCCATGAATGACAAAGGGAAATGATCTTTCTCTGTCCTTGAGTTAAGACACCTATAATCCATACAAATACGCCACCCCATCACCAGTCAAGTTGACACAAGTTGATCTTTCACATTCTTCATAATGGTGAAGCCACCTTTCTTTGGCACATATTAGATGGGACTAACCCAACTACTATCCGAAATTGGATTGTACCACCTAATGTTTTCCTTCTTTACTGCCTCCTGCATAGGTAGGTTGAATCTCCTTTGATTCTTAATAATCAGCTTGAAATCCCTTATCAATTTAATTTTATTAGTACAAATACCCGAGGGTATTCCAGAAATGTCCATTATACTCCATCCAATTGCTTTAATTAATAAATTACATCAACACCCCGGTCAACACTTACATTTGATGATCAAGCAAATCAGATGCCACAATTACCGAGAATGTCTCACCACTCCCCAAGAAGACATAATTCAAATTTGATGGAAGAGCTTTCTGTTCAAGCTCGGGGGCTCTTCAACGGAAGGCTTGGCAGGGGTTTTCCTGATTTTTCAAATTAATATCAAGCTTAATTGGGTTCTTGATATGAGAACCCTCTCCCTCTAATGCTGCGCATACCTCAAAATAATCTTCAATCACTTCACAATCATTATTGAGCAACACCGCTACCAAATATCCGCCCAAACTAAACACCTCCCCAATAACCACAACTGATTTTTCTACCACATCAACGCAAGACACTGCTCAATATTTTCTTGGTTGTTTCATTTACTTGCACACATTAAAGGTGACTTCCTCACCATTCACCTTAACTTTGAGTTTCCTGCAGAGCCAAGAATGGCGTACAAAAAATATTTGGTATCCCAACATCAATCTAACAATCAAGGACCACAATATTGGCAGGAAATATGAATTTGTCCACTTTCACCAAAAGATCATATAAAATTTTAACTGAGCTTTTAATGGATTGGTCCACTATAAGAAGCCTCATTGTTCTTGTAGAAGGGGAACCCAAACCAAGTATTTTGAAAATAGTCAACGACATTAAGTTGATACTTTTACTAATGGGTTGTTGAGATGAGGGTTTCTAGGAGACAACCTCTCTACATCTATGAGGTAGTGGTAAGATCAGCGTACATTCTACCCTCTCCAGACCCCACTTGTGGGATTTCACTGGGTATGTTGTTGTTGTTGTATTAAGTTGATACTAGCTCCAAGGCTATATAAAGCTTTGGTGAATGGAAAAACTCCAATTCTGCATGGAATCGTGAAGACACCTGGATCTTGTTTCCTCACTGCATAATTATTTGACACTATCGCACTACAATGGTGAGACATTTTAATGGTTTTACACTCAAGATTTCACTTCTTTGTCACAAGCTCCTTCATAAATTTGGTATATCCGGGCATTTTCACAAAAGCTTCAAATAACAGAATATTGATTGAAAGAGTATTAAACATTGACAAGAACTTTTGAAACTTGGTTTCATCATTATTTTTCTTCAACCATTTAGGGAAAGGTAAATCAATTTTCACTTGAGGCGCTTTCATTCTAGTCGATGAGGAAAAAAAATTTAACGATGCATTTTTGGCTTTTCTCAGCTCTCCTCCAACGTTAATACTGCAATCACTTCCGGGATAGGGAAGAAAATGGTTTTCTCCATCAATTATCACACCATCACCAACTTTCTACTCATCATTCCCCAAAAATGAATAGGTTTTGTTTCCTTTGCTTGTCCCAGCATCCGGAGAGATTACGCTCCCCTTAATCACTTTGCCACTTCTATAGTGATTCCCATATGTTGTTGATTGTCGCTCTTTGGGGTTACCATGGTATCACTTGACCAACCACCCTTTGGCCTTTCATTCAAATGAGCAGAGATGGTCCCCAATTGTCTCTCCAAATGTTTAATCAAATCCGAATGAGATGTAACTATTTGGTTCAATGAAGAGAAATCTGACTTCATTTCCTTAAGAGCCTTGTCCGAGCTTTCCACCTTGCTGAGAAACCTAGCAAGCATATCCTCGGCACAAGAATTATTTAGATTTACAAAGGGTTCTTTTGGCTTCACTCTATCATGAGGAGGAATATAGCATTGTCTATCTCTTTCACATTCTCTCTACCCCAAACTCTATCTCTCCAAACTCGATCGTGCCATCACCCATCATTTTTCCAACCTTTATTCTCAGGAGGCCTTGGAAAGGCAAGATGAGAACCCACTGATTGGTTCCCCAAATAATACACTTCTTCATTATATGCACCATCAAAAGGAACATCATCAAAGGATACATCACTACTACAACCAATATTTTTGCCATGTTCTCACCCCTATCTTGATATTTTGCAAGTTTCTCCTTAAACACTCCTCGAGGTAAGGAATAGATAAGATCATCACTATTGTACTAAGTTCGGTTAATCTTCCTCATATCATAAAGAAGGGATGAAGCTGTGGCAAATGTTTGTTTCATAATACCACCTCGCACAAGTTGATCTGCTATCCCCTTGTTCACCACATCAAGGCTGCAATAGAAGGATTGGAGAAAGAGATGATCCAGCATTCCATGGTAGGGACATTGTACAAATATCTGTTGGAATCGTAACCATGTTTCATGAAGTTACTCCCTATCTATCCGTTTGAAACTCTCAATGCTCTTTCTCAACTTTACCATCTTGGAAAGAGAGAATAATCACTCATGGAAGGCCTCAGTCAAATCCTCCCAAGAAGTAATGGAGTCCCTTGGTAACTCAGCTAGCCATCTAGTCGCTTCCCCAGATAATGAAAAGGGAAACAACCTCAGTTGGATTGCTTGTTGATTGACACCTTTGACACTAAATGGAGAACACACATCCACAAAATTATGAATATGTTCGTAATGGTCCTCATGTGCCAAACCCCCAAATAAATCTTTCAACCATAAAAACTGGAGCTTGGTGCTAGACCTCACATGACTCAAAATTCATTCGAGTTTGGCTTAGGATCAAAATTTCCCTGTTACTGCTCAGGAGTTTCCAAGCCCAAATTCTTTAGTTACTAGGAATTATCGGCAAACTCCCTAACTTCTCAGGAATATTTGGCAAAATTCTTTCTCCATTGGTCTATCCATAATGATGGGCATAGAACTTCTATCTCTTTCGAGGTTCTTGAAAAGTACTGTATGAATGTAGTGCTCTGTGCATACCATTTTATTTAATTTGTGTACTTAGCAGTGTGTTAAAATTGTCTGACATTGACATTGTTGTAAAATTTGCAGACTAAACAGATCGAGCTGAGAGTTCCCCTCGAGAATCTCTTGGCTGAGTTGGCCAAACACAGAAGGGAAACATAAATGGCTCAGGAAGAGCATTCTATGATAATGTCATCATTTTAGTTTTGATGTTATGTTGTGCAAATAAGAATTTCAACTGCCAGAAGATAATTTTCTTTTCAAGGCAGTTAACTTACTGCAGTCATTTATGATAAATGCAGGTGTTTGTCTAGAGGGTTTTGCATCTGTCACTAAAGGACATGTCCCAACAGTTGCATCCATCAACTCATTTTGCTTTTCTTCTGCTATCTTTCTTCTACTTTAGTTTACCTAGGCTTTTCATTGCCCGCTAAAGTGAATTTAGGATTTGAAGTTTGTTGGTTCCTATTATGATCTCCAATTAATATATACTGTTGTTGTTGAAGTTGTTGAGTTCACAGTCAATTATTAATGAGTTTTATGATACTAATTGAATATAATTTGATGAATAAACTCTCATTTGAATTTCAAAGTCGAATATTATTGCATTCAAACACACAATCAAGGGTACATAGTTGTGCAAGTAATAAAGTGTCTCTTTTTCGGAGTCGGATGTTGAACCCACAGAAACTTATTGATTAACTATTTTACTAAACTATACAAAGTCCAACTTTTTTATTTAAGTGTGCTAGAGTGTGATTGATGTTTGCATACTAAAAGTTGTAAGAATTGAATAATCAGATTAACTTATAATGATTGGGAAGATTTTAGGGCTGCAACTCAACTAAGAATTGAAGCGTTCTATGGATTACAGATGTCTATCAAAGTACTGATTTACAAGATTGATATTATGATTTTGATTTCTCGACTTCTCACCATGTACCCGAATTTACCATCTAACCACATTATGGAGCAAGAATAGATAGAATCAAATGAGAATTTAGTTTTCATCCTACGTTGTAATAAAGCACGGTTATAGGTATATCTCCATCCCAGTGAGAAATTAATTCACATGATATACAACAACAGATCATGCTCCTTGTATTCCACATTTTATCCTTTTATTCCTTTCTCGAGTTCAAGAAAAAAATAATAAATTTATTCTAATGGGGATCAAGCAACAAAATACTAATTCAAGAATACAAGAATAATTTTTACAATAGGCAACCTCCTCCGTAGAATCAATATTTAACAATCATTTGTTGTTGCAAATCCAACAAGAATTCGTAGCTTCTCTTGGAAATCACAAAGTCCAAGAACATTGTTTTTCATAATGTAATGTCTACAAAAAAGAAGAAGAAAAGAAACCTAAAGGTGAATTCTATTCTCTTACTTCTGCGCTAAAAAATAAGATAGTTCCCCAATAAAAGATGCACAATGTTCTATTTATAAGATTTGAAAAATAACCCCTTTTTCCTACATCGACTATAAATTGCAAAATCGTACATTTTTTTTCATTGCGGATTTTTAGGGCAGTCCCCCAACTTTGTGCCACAAATGGGCCTTTGATGTATGGACCTTGGGGATGTAGGCAAACCCTGCTTTTGTCTTGCTTAATTATTTTCTTCGGTAATCTTCTATCTTTAATTCATTTTGACTTCAAATTTGTTCATCATCATGTCAATTTGATTCTATGAATAAAGTGCACTACTAAGAACAATTGATAAAATTCATGCTCAAAATAGACAAATGAAAGTACTAAATGTGAGGCAAATATTTACTAAAGATATATATTTTTGGCCTGACATCACCACCCCACACTTACACTTCTGCATTTCCTCAAGAAAGCATTCAAGTTCATCTAAAAATATCAAGTTAGGAATGCCACTTCTTTCGTTGATTCAAACAATTAGACCATACAAAACTTTTAAAACATCAAGTAAACTTCCCGATAATTATGGAAGACATACAATAAAACAACAAACTTCTAAACTCTTATCTCAAAGGGGAACTCCAACTTATTAAATTTAATTTGCTCAACTATGGCATCAAAGGAAGATAATAAAATCACCTATCTATGATGAAACAAGGTCCCTTACAAGAAAACATTGTTCACCTATAACACCTCCCATGTTTATAGGCTTGGGAAACTAAGAGTTAAGCTTTTTGCTGATAGGGTGATGTACAAGCTACTCTACGGCCCGTAGATGCATCCATGAATCGTAGGTGCTCTCGTGGAAAGGGTCCAATGAAAATGGAAATTGAACGATTTTTGAAAGTTGACTTACGAGTTATTAGATGAGCCTTGAGTTATTGTATAGCCCATAAGCAGGTCTCGTAGGTTGAAGCCTTAAGGAACTGAAATTTGTCTATGTCTGGGTCTTCTTACAAAGGGTTCTACGGTCCATATGTTTATCTTTGAGTTGTACTGTATGTTCGTGGATCAGAAGCTGTAATTTCAGTGACTCAACTTTTGTAACACCCTGACCTATGAGACAAGATACGACCCATAAGTCGTTCCACGACCCGTGGAAAAGGAGTTTTGTGGACGACTCCGACAGTTTTTGAAGAAGGGTTTTTTTGACTTCCAATCCATACAAGTCCTAAACTACAACATTTTGATTATCCTAACTATACTAACCAACCTAACCTGTATAAGGTATTATTCCTAACTCATTCAAAGTTTTTTTTCCAAAAGTTTCTCTTATGGGTTCTCAATAAATCTCTCACTAAGTCAAGGGTTCCATTGAAGCCACTTCTATGATTGTAATGTTTTGTTTGATCTGGGTCCAACTGTCTCCTTTGTGATTCCATATGTGGCTAGTAAATATGAGATTTCTCCTGAGTGTTTACGTGAGCCTTTCTCTGTTTCTACTCTTGGTGGTGAGTCTATTATAGCCAAGAGAGTCTATAAAGATTACGTAGTGTCCATATACCATAGAGATACTCTTGGTGATTTGATGTAAGTTAGAGATGGTTGACTTTGATGTAATTCTAAGTATGGACTGGTTTCATGCCTGCTATGCCTCTGTTGATTGTAGAAATCAGACTATCAAATTTCAATTTCCAAATGAGCATATTGTCAATTTCCTCTGTTGAATGTGTATTGACTATCAACAATTGAACAAGGTAATAGTCAAGAATAGGTATTCCCTCCCAGGGATAGATGACATTTTTTACCAACTTCAGTGTGCCACTGTTTTCTCTAAGATAGATTTGAGAATAGGCTATCACCAGTTGAAAGTGAGAGGAAGTGACATCCTAAAGACGGCTTTCCGAACCCGATATGGTCGCTTCGAGTTTTTGATGATCTCCTTTAGGTTGATTAATGCTCCCGCAACATTTGTGGACTTGATTTACAAAGTATTCATACAATACTTTAACATGTTTGTGATTGTGTTTATCAATGATATTATGGAGTATTCTAGAGATGAGGAGGAGCATGCAAATCACCTCAGAATCACTTTATAGACCTTAAAGGATAATGAGTTATATGCAAAATTTTCAATATGTGAATTTTGGCACAAGTCTACGGCTTTTCTAGGCCATGTTGTCTCCAGCAATAGTATTAGAGTGGACACTCAAAAGAACAAAGTAGTTATGAACTTTCCTAGACCAACCTTTCCAACTGACATAAGAAGCTTTTTGGGTTTGATTGGCTACTACCACAGACTTGTTAATGGATTCTCTACCATATCTGCACCATTGACTCGATTGACTATGAAGAAGGTCAAGTTTCAATTATTTAATGAATGTGAGGAGAGTTTCCAAGAGTTGGAAAACAAGGTTGATTACTACACAAGTTTTGACCTTGCCCGACGAAACAGAGGTTTTCGTAATATATTGTGATGCGTCTAGAGTTAGATTAGGCTGTGTGTTGATTCAGAGGGGAAAAGTGATAGCTTACTCTTCAAAACAGCTTAAGATTTGTGAGAGGAATTATCCAAACTCATGATCTTAAGTTTGCAGTACTTGTGTTTGCTCTAAAGATTTGGTGCCACTATTTATATGGAACACATGTTGATGTCTTCAAAGACCATAAAAGCCTACTATATGTTTTCACACAGAAGTAGCTTAATATGAGGTAGAGGAGATGGCTTAAGTTACAAAAAAACTATGACTTGAGCATCCTCTACCATCCAGGTAAAGCTAATGTAGTTGTTGATGCTCTTAGAATGTTGTCTATGGGAAGCACCGCTTATGTGGAGGAGAAGAAAGAGCTAGCTAAAGAGGTTCACAGACTGACATGATTGGGAGTTCAACTAGATGAATCTAGTGATTATGGTATTCATGTGCAAAATGGGTCTGTATCATCTGTAGTAGTAGAGGTAAAGGAGAAGCAAGACCAAGACCCTATCTTACTACAATTGAAGGCGGATGTGCATAAGCAAAAGGTGATGACTTTCACCAAAGGGGGAGATGGAGTGTTGAGGTACCATGGAAGGTTGTGTGTTCCTAACATTGATGGTATACAAGAGAGAATCATGGCAGAAGCACACAATGCTAAGTATTTGATCCATTCGGGATCAACTAAGATGTATCATGACTTGAGGGAAGTCTGTTAGTAGAGTGGAATTAATAGAGATATTGCCGAGTTTATTTCTAAGTTCCTAAAGTGTCAATAAGTTAAGGTTGAGCATCAAAGGCCATGTGGAGTAGCCCAAAACAATAAGATTCAAGAATGGACTTTTAAAATTCAAACAATTAGACCATACAAAACTTTTAAAACATCAAGTAAACTTCCCGATAATTATGGAAGACATACAATAAAACAACAAACTTCTAAACTCCTAACCTCAAAGGGGAACTCCAACTTATTAAATTTGGTTTGCTCAACTATGCCATCAAAGGAAGATAATAAAATCACCATTCTATCATGAAACAAGTTACCTTACAAGAAAAAATTGTTCACCTATAACACCTCCCATGTTTATAGGCTTGGGAAACTAAGAGTTAAGCTTTTTGCTGATAGGGTGATGTACAAGCTACTTTACAGCCCGTAGATGCATCCACGAATCATAAGTGCTCTCGTGGAAAGGGTCCAATGAAGATGGAAATTGAACGATTTTTGAAAGTTGACTTACGAGTTAGTAGATGAGCCTTGAGCTATTGTATAGCCCATAAGTAGGTCGCGTAGGTTGAAGCCTTAAGGAACTGAAATTTGTCAATGTCTGGGTCTTCCTACAAAGGGTTCTACGGTCCGTATGTTTATCTATGAGTTGTACTGTATGTTCGTGGATCAGAAGCTGCAATTTCAGTGACTCAACTTTTGTAACACCCTGACCTATGAGACAAGATACGACCCATAAGTTGTTCCACGACCCGTGGAAAAGGAGTTTTGTGGACGACTCCGACAGTTTTTGAAGAAGGGTCTTTTTGACTTTTTCTATCCATCTAAGTCCTAAAGTACAACATTTTGGCTATCCTAACTATACTAACCAACCTAACCTCTATAAGGTATTATTCCTAACTCATTCAAAGTTTTTTTATTCCAAATATTTCTTTCATGGGTTCTCAATAAATCTCTCACTAAGTCAAGGGTTCCATTGAAGCCACTTCTTTTATTGTAATGTTTTGATTGATCCTTTGTGATTCCATATGTGGCTAGTAAATATGAGATTTCTCCTGAGTGTCTACTTGAGCCTTTCTCTGTTTCTACTCCTGGGGGTGAGTCTATTATAGCCGAGAGAGTTTATAAAGATTACGTAGTGTCCATATACCATAGAGATACTCTTGCTGATTTGATGTGAGTTTGAGATGGTTGACTTTGATGTAATTCTAAATATGGACTGGCTTCATGTCTGCTATGCCTCTGTTTATCGTAGAAATTAGACTGTCAAATTTTAGTTTCCAAATAAGCATATTATAGAGTGGAAGGGAGATTTGGTTGTGCCTAAGGGTAAGTTTATTTCCTACCTTAAGTCCAGAAAGTGAATCTCTAGAGGATGTATCTATCACCTCATGTGAGTTAAGTCTGATGATGTTGAGCCTCCTACCCTTGAGTCCATCCCGATTGTGAGTGAGTTTCCAGAAGTATTTCCTAAGGATCTACCTAGGGTCTCTCCTGAAAGGGAGAGTGTCTTTGGGATTGATGTTCTTCCTGACACCCAATATTTCTTTATTCCACCTTATAGGATGGCCCTCGCTGAGTTGAAAGAGTTAAAAGAGTAGTTGAGAGATTTGCTAGAGAAGGGATTTATTAGGCCATGTGTCTCTCCGTTGTGTGCCCCTTTCCTATTTGTTCAAGAAGAAGATGGATCCATCAGAATGTGTATAGACTATCAACAATTGAACAAGGTAGTAGTCAACAATAAGTATTCCCTCCCAGGGATAGATGACTTTTTTTACCAACTTCAGGGTGCCACTGTTTTCTCTAAGATAGATTTGAGAATAGGCTATCACCAGTTGAAAGTGAGAGGAAGTGACATCCTAAACACGGCTTTCTGAAATCGATATGGTCATTTCGTGTTTTTCATGATATCCTTTAGGTTGATTAATGCACCCGCAACCTTTGTGGACTTGATGAACAAAGTATTCATACAGTACCTTGACATGTTTGTGATTGAGTTTATCAATGATATTATGGAGCATTCTAGAGATGAGGAGGAGCATGCAAATCACTTCAGAATCACTTTACAAACATAGAAGCTTTTTGGGTTTGGTTGGCTACTACCGCAGACTTGTTAATGGGTTCTCTATCATATCTGCACCATTGACTCAATTGACTTTGAAGAAGGTCAAGTTTCAATTATTTGATGAATGTGAGGAGAGTTTCCAAGAGTTGGAAAACAAGGTTGACTACTGCACTAATTTTTACCTTGCCCGACGAAACAGGGGATTTTTTAATATATTGTGATGTATCTAGAGTTAGATTAGGTTGTGTGTTGATGCAGAGGGGAAAAGTAATAGCTTACTCTTCAAAAAAGCTTAAGATTCGTGAGAGGAATTATCCGACTCATGATCTTAAGTTTGCAGTACTAGTTTTTGCTCTAAAGATTTGGTGCCACTATTTATATGGAACACATGTTGATGTCTTCAAAGACCATACAAGCCTGCAATATGTCTTCACCCAGAAGTAGCTTAATCTGAGGTAGAGGAGATGGCTTGAGTTACAAAAAGACTATGACATGAGCATCCTCTACCATCAAGGTAAAGCTAATGTAGTTGTTGATGCTCTTAGCAGGTTGTCTATGGGAAGCACCACCGCTCATGTGGAGGAGAAGAAAGAGCTAGCTAAAGAGGTTCACAGACTGGCATGATTGGGAGTTCAACTAGATGAATCTAGTGACTGTGGTATTCATATTCAAAATGGGTATGTATCATGTGTAGTAGTAGAGGTAAAAGAGAAGCAAGACCAAGACCCTATCTTTCTACAATTGAAGGCATATGTGCATAAGCAAAAGGTGATAACTTTCACCAAAGGGGGAGATGGAGTGTTGAGGTACCATTGAAGGTTGTGTGTTCCTAACATTGATGGTATACAAGAGAGAATCATGGAAGAAGCACACAAGGCTAAGTATTTGATCCATTCGGGATCAACTAAGATGTACCATGACTTGAGGGAAGTCTGTTAGTAGAGTGAAATTCAGAGAGATATTTCCGAGTTTGTTTCTAAGTGCCTAAATTGCCAATAAGTTAAGGTTGAGCATCAAAGGCCATGTGAAGTAGCCCAAAATATTAAGATTCAAGAATGGACTTTGTCGTAGGCTTATCGAGGTCTCACAGACAGCATGACTCAATTGGTGTGATAGTTGATAGGATAACAAAATCTGCGCCCTTTTTTGTAGTAAAGATGACTG
Organism: Solanum rostratum; assembly: GCA_029948455.1. Taxonomy (NCBI): domain Eukaryota; kingdom Viridiplantae; phylum Streptophyta; class Magnoliopsida; order Solanales; family Solanaceae; genus Solanum; species Solanum rostratum. Next base: position 57,144,734 of record CM057051.1, read on the forward strand.
AAACTGCAGAGGATTACACTCGGTTATACATAAGAGAGATTATCAAATTGCATGGAGTTCCTTTATCTGTCATCTTAGACAGAGAAGCTCAACTCACTGCTCAATTTTTGATATCCTCTCAAAAAGGCTTAGGTTCGACGGTGAACCTTATCACTACTTACCACCCACAGACTGATGGCCAGGCAGAGCGCATAATTCAAGCATTGAAGGATATGTTAAGGGCCTGCATCATTGGTTTCAAAGGTAATTAGGATGACCATTTTCCTCCTTAAGTTCGCCTATAATAACAATTTCCATTCAAGCATTTAGATGGCTCCATATAAAGCACTTTATGGGAGAAGGTGTAGATCACCAATAGGTTGGGTTGAGGTGGGTGAGGCACAATTGATTGGGCCTCACTTGGTTTACCAAGCTATGGAAAAGGTGAAAACCATACGAGAGTGATTAAAGACTATACAAAGTCGACAAATGTCCTACACAGATGTTAGGAGAATAGACAAAGTTTAAGGTTGATGATTGAGTGTATTTTAAAGTGTCACTTATGAAGGGTGTGACCAATTTGGGAAAAAGGGAAAGTTGAGTCTGAGGTACATAGGTAATTATCCGAATTTTAATAGAGTGTTCAATGTAGCTTATGAATTAGAGCTACCACAGGAACTAGTGGCCATCCATCCAGTCTCTCATATTTCTATGCTTAAGAAGTTTTTGGGAGACCGCAACTGGTTGTGCCTATTGAAAGCATTGCGGTGAGGGAAAGCTTGAGCTATGAAGAGATTCCCATTCAAATCCTTGATCGTCAAATTCACAAATAAAGAACCAAATAAATTGCATTTGTCAAGGTGTTTTGGAGAAATCAATTGTAGAAGAAATGACCCGGGAAGCAAAGGAGGATACGAAGGCTAAGTACCCGTATTTTTTCATAACTGATAATGGCTAGGGATTTGATGGTATTCATTCGTTTTTACTCTTTGACTGCCCTTCTATTCTAGGTTTGAAATAGTGATAGAGTTCTAGAGTCCGATTGATGATGTGTTCAATTTGTTGATTGTTTGTTTGCTTTATTGCTTTGTTTCTAAATTGCATGAGTGAGTTGAGGATTGCTTGATTGTTAGTGTCCATGAGTATTTTTCTTGCGTTGAGTTCAACTATGGTCACTCTTCATTCGAGGATGAATGATCCCAAGGGAAAGATAATGTTACACTTGGTAAAATTACCAAAATACCCCTAGACGAGGGACACTTACATAATGCATCTTCCTAAGCTCTTTTGGAAACTTCAAGGGCAAAATCGCAATCAGAATGAAAAATTGTGTGAGAAAATGGTCTTGGTTGATTTTAGAGCAACCAGATCAAAAAATAATTTTTCGATGGAAAAACACATTTCCAGAGAAGTGCGTGGCATGTCCGCGTCACAGACTTGTCATGGATTTGCACATAACTGGGGTTCTAATATTTTCTATGGGATTAGAAAATCAATCGGAAATTTTTTGAAAAACAATTATACAGGTGCGCGATAGGACCGCGTCCCAGACCTGATTCACCTAACTGTACCAATGAAGTTTAAAATATTAAAACTTTGTAGGGGCTTTTCGGACTTTTCCCCACTTCTGCTAGACTTAATTCACGACCAATATAGGTGTTTTATGCTAAAAATAGGTGTCAAAACCCATTACTAAGATTTCTTCACTATTCTAAGAAACTCTAGGGCTGAGGAGAGAAGGAGAAGAGCGAGGGTTTCGAGTTTAACTACGAAGATTGATTGTTCTTCTGAATTCCAGGTATGTAAGGCTACCTAAAGCATTGGATGTAGTTCAGCAACGTTTCTCTTCGTCTACTTGAGTCCAGTTGAGCATGAGGAATACATGTTCTTGTTTAACATATGCACGTGACGAACATCTAATATGTCTTATGTGTTAAGCATGATTGATATGATATTAAATGTCTGTAAAAGTGAAAGTCTTGCATGATATGAGTTGGAGTCTTTAGTTGCATTATATTGAGTATTAATCCTGAGTTTGAGTTATGGAGAAATTGAGCTGAGTTGTTTGAGATGAGTCAAAGAGATGAGCTTGAGTTGATTTTCATGAGCACATTGTATTCTTGGAAGGAGTATTAAGCACCGAGTTGGGTAAGAGGAATGTAACGCCCGGTAAAATAATCCAAATACCCCTAGAGGAGGGAGATGCGCATAACGCATCTTTTGGTGCTCGGATGGTAAATCTGAGGCCCGATTGTGATCGGCGCGAAATATTGAGCAGGGGAAAAGTCTCGGTCAATTTTTAGAATGACCAAGTCAAAAGATAATTTTTCAATCCGAGACACAAAATAGTGAGGATCCACGACAAAGTCGCATCGCGGAGGGTAACTTATGTTTTTCAATAATTTTTCGATGAGATTAAGAAAACTCGTTCAGGAAAGTTTTTGTCGGAAATGAATCGTACCTGATCGGTCCGCGTCGCGGACTGGGTTATTTTGCGGCCGGAAACTTTCTAAAAATTTAAGGGGCATTTTGGTCCATTCCTAACACCTTCTAAAAACCATATACGACTAATATATGTCATTTTCGCAAAAAAAGCGTTAAAAATACCATCTTACAATCCCTTTCCTAGCAAATCATCAAGTTAGGGCTTGAGAAGAGTTGAGATTGCAGAGTCAAGAGGAAGTTCCAAGGGATTTGTGTTGTTAGCAATAATTCTAGGTATATAAGGCTATCCTAAAGCATGAAATTATTCTTCCATGTGCCCTTTTTAGTAAACTGAGTGTATGATTGAAGATGATGAGTTATATGAGAAAATCCTTGAGTATTCTACTGAGATTCTTCTTAATTCATGTCTTTTTCTTAAATTGATGATCATCATAAACTTGATTTACTGCAACAGGTATTTTCATGAATGATTTCACAAAATTTTATGCCTATTTTACTCAAGAATGCAAGAATGAACGTTGGGGATGAGTCTAGAGCCTTGACGATGATGATGCTTGTGATGTTGTGATTATTGTCCAAATTGTTGAGAGTCTTGATGATGATGTTGATGAGAATGATGTTCATGAGTCTTAGAAGCTTGAAACTAAATTCTAAAAGAATGTTTCGAGTCTATGATGTTGATGTTGATGAGATAAGTTGATATTGATGATACGAGTTGATGTTGATGTATAATGTCCCCATGGGACCGATGATGAGAAATCTTAATGATGATTTTTTATGAGTATGTAGAGTTCTTGGAGGAGTATTGAGCACCGAAATGGGTAAGAGTGAGTCCCGTTTGAACTCATTAACTACGTTGCCTGCGTAGGAGAATATCGAACCGTAATACGGATATTTCCTTTGTCCCAAAAGAGGGTTGATGTTATTTCTAACGAATCCACTGATGGTGATGTCCTTTACCCTGGGTAGGGTACTAGATGGATGTGGGAGCGATATCGCTTTGTTGTATCATCATCGGCTCACAGGTGATGGTTGTCAGTTAGAGAAACTCCCATCTAGGTTCCATACTGATAGAACTTTGATGTAGATGTGATGGTATGAGTCTTGATAGATGTTGATTTTCTATTATCTATCCTTTATCCTTGTCCTAGATGGGCAAGAGTCCTTCGAGTTGAATCGAGTTCCCTTGAGATGAGTCTGATGTATTGATGATGTATTGATGAGATGTTGATGGGTTATTTGTCTACTCCTTATTCTTGCTTTAGATAGACATTTGATATTCTGACAGAGTATAATGTTGAGTTAATGTTATCCCTATATTGTTCTATCTATACTGTTATACTTAGTCATCGTACATTCCACGTAATGATGCCACTTGGTGTTGCATCATTTCATGATGCAGATACTAGAGATAGAGGTCTTTAGTAGATGCATCGTTGAGGTTCAAAGATTCAGATTTCAATCATTAGTGAGCCCTCGTTGCATCTAGAGGAGCCCTTTTTCCTTTAGCTATTATTTATTTATTGCGCTAGGTAGCCATGGCCTGTCATGGTACCCTTTTAGACTGTCTAGTTAAGTTAGAGGCTTCATAAACATGAGTTAAGGTTTGATGTTGAGGTTTTTTCCCCTTTTGAGTTGAGTTAGCACTTGCATTTGCTTACCATTGATGTTGAGATTAGGTGTTGGCCATTGGCCCTCCTCATTAATGTAGAGTGATTGATGTAGCTCCCTTCTTTTATCCTGTTATTCCGCTATGCTAGATGTTGAGTGACTGTCCTTAGATCGAGCGGTCTGCTTGGGGACTAGCGATAGTCTCTGGGTGCTGCTATGCCCTGGGTACCCTCCTCCCGGGGCGTGACAAACTTGGTATCAGAGCATAGAGTTTAATAGTCCTAGGGCGTCAATGAAGCTATGTCTAGTAGAGTCTTGTTTATATGTGTGTTGTGCACCACACTTCATAAACAGCAGGCTATAAGACATTAGGAATGGTTACACTTTTTTTATATTTTGAGTTTGTGCAATTGAGATTGACTCTATGAAACTCTCTTCTAATTCTTGCGTTACGCGATTGCTGATCATACCTCCTAAATGTACTGCCGCGCAAAGAGATGCCTCAGCCGCAAATGTTGAGAATTCTCCACCAAAGGTCCCTACGCAGACTGAGACAAGGAGACGGGGTCGACCTGCTCGAGCTACTGAGGTTTCACAGGCAGCACCTACTCAATTAGCCTCCACTTCAGATGCAGACTTCCGGGAGCCAATGTTATGCTCACTCAGTTAGTGGCCTCCCAGAGTAATAGCTGAGGTCCCCAGGCCCCTAGCTCTAGCTCCTAAGAGCCTAGAGCTGCAACCAGGCTAAGAGATGTCTTGAGGATAAACCCGCGAATCTATGCAGGGTCTAAGGTTTAGGAGGACCCACAAAACTTTATTGATGAGATGTACAAGATTTTGAGGGCTATGCATGCGAATGATGTTAAGGGAGTCGAGCTTGTCTCATATCAGCTTAAGGATGTTGCTAATGTTTGGTATAACCAATGGGAAGATGGTAGAGGTGAGGATGCTGAACCTGCTGAGTGGGAAGAGTTTGAGAGTGCTTTCCTCGACCATTTCTTTCCCCAAGAGTTGAGAGAGGCGAAGGTTGAGTAGTTCGTGAACCTGAAGCAATAACGGTTGACTATCAAAGAGTACAACCTCAAGTTCACTCAACTATCCCAATATGCCCCAGAGATGAATCTGGATATGAGGGCGAGGATGAGAAAGTTTGTGTCTGGATTAGGTACGAATGTAAAGAGGGAGTGTAAGGCAACATTGCTGATTCCAGGTATAGACATCTCTAGACTTATGGTCTATGCCAAAAAAACTGAGGAGGACAAGAAAAAGGGCAAGGAAGAGCAACAGAGTAAGAAGGCCAAATCGGCAGGGCATGATCCTAGCCAACAAAAGTAGAATAAGGGTGATAGAACTTACTTTCAGAAGAGGTCTTCTAGCTATGCACTTGTGGTGGAAAGTGCACCTATTCAACAAAACAGGTATGGTCAAAAATCTTATGGTCACCAGAATTTCAGAGCGCAGGGTCCTCAGTCTCAAGCTAGCGTGACCCAAGGCCCGAGAGGAAATCCACCTTGTGGCAGATGTGGCAAACTTAACCTTGGTACGTGCCGTGAGGGCACAAATGTTTGTTATTCTTGCGGAAAGCTTGGGCATTTTCAGGGTGAGTATCCTAAGAGAAGATGGGGTGATAGGAGTAACAAAGCTCAGTCTTCTATAGCGCCCCCTGCGGGCAGTCAAATGAAGGCTACTACTACGGGTGTGGGGGGGCGGACAAACCGTCTACATGTGATGGGTAATTGACAGGACCAAGAGGTTGCACCAAATGTTGTTACGGGTATGCTCCGAGTCTTTTCTTATTATTGTTATGCGCTGCTTGACCCAGGTGACACTTTATCTTTTGTGACTCCCTATTTAGCCAATAAATTTGAGATTTTTCCAGAGTGTTTGCTTGAGCCTTATAGTTAGAGATTGTGTAGTATCCATCTATCATAGGGATACTTTGGCTGACTTGGTAGAGTTGGTGATGGTTGACTTTGATGTGATCTTTGGTATGGATTGGCTCCATGCCTATTATGCCTCGATAGATTGTAGGACCCGAATTGTCAAATTCCAGTTTCCGAATGAACCGGTCCTAGAGTGGAGGGAAATTTTGTTGCACCCAAGGGTAAAAGTTTAATTCCTACATGAGGGCTAGAAAGCTAATTTCAAAAGGTTGTATTTACCACCTCATGCATGTTAAATCTGAGGATATCGAGTCCCCTACTCTTGAATTAGTTCCGATTCTGAATGAGTTCCTTGAGGTGTTCCCTGAGAATTTACTAGGAGTCTCTCTTGATAGGGAGATCGACATTAGGATTGATGTTCGTCCCGATACACAGCCTATTTCAATTCCTCCATATAGAATGGCCCCCCGCTGAGTTGAAGGAGTTGAAGGATTTATTAGAGAAGGGCTTTATTAGGCCAAGTGTTTCTCCATAGGGTGCTTCCATTCTGTTTGTATGAAAGAAGGATGGGTCTCTCACGATATACATTGATTATAGGTGACTGAACTAGGTCACGGTCAAGAATAAATATCCTCTCCCCAAGATAGATGATCTATTTGACCAACTTCAAGGCGCCTCATGCTTTTCAAAGATAGACCTCAACTCGGGTTAGCACCAGTTGAAAGTGAGAGAATGTGACATTCCAAAGACACCCTTCAGGACTAGATATGACCACTTTGAGTTCTCAGTCATGTCCTTTGGGTTGAAGAACGCACACGTGGCTTTCATGGGTTTGATGAATAGGGTGTCAGACCCTACCTTAACATGTTTGTAATCGTGTTCATTAATGACATTTTGATGTATTCGAAGGATAAGGAGGACCATGCCAAACACCTTAGAATTGTCCTTTAAACTCTTAAGGACCATGAATTGTATGCAAAGTTCTCAAAATGTGAAAGCCGTTTTGTGATGCAGATACAGGAGGAAGAGGACTTCAATAGATTCCTTATTGAGGTTTGAAGATTCTGATCTTAGTCATTGGTGAGCCCTCATTGCTATCTGGAGGAGTCCTTTTTCCTTTGTTATTTTATTTATTGAGCTGGGTAGCCATGGCTTGTTATGGTACCCTCTTAGAGGCTTCATAGATATGAGTGAGGTTCGATGTTGAGGTCTTTTCCCCTTTTTAGTTGAGTTAGCACTTACATTTGCTTATTATTGATGTTGAGACTGAGTGTTGGCCATTGGCCCTCCTCATTGATGTAGCTCACTTCTTTTATCTTGTTATTCCACTATGTTGGATGTTGAGTGACTATCCTGAGATCGAGTGGTTCGCTTGAAGACTAGCAAGTCTCTCGGTGCCAATCACGGTTAGGGTACCATCCCTGGATATGACAAGGAAACACCCCAGAACTACATTGCCAGTGTAGGATAGTCATGAGTAAAGTCTAGTGGCTCATGTCCCAATAGATTGAAATTCTCTTTGGATCCGAGAGAGGGGGAGAGGTTGATGTCCTTTACCTTTGCAAGTTTAGGACGGGCCTATCAACAATGTCTACTTCGTTGTGTAACACTGAATTCATGGTGGTGGAGAGTTATGTTGGTTAGAGATACTTCAAAATAACACGTGATTGAGCATATCATGATTTTCAAATTGAGTTGCATAAAACATTGAGTCTAATTTTAAAGCATGATTTAAAAATCTTAAACTTGCATCATTTATTCGACTTGAGTTATGAGCATGTGATTTGAGTCTTGAGTAGAGTCGGTTGATTTGAGCCAGAGACTTATCTATTTCCTTAAGATATTTTACATATGAGTATATTCCATGTACTGACGTCCATTTCGGCCTACATCGTTAATGATGCAGACACAGGTAATTAAGGACTTCAGCAAACGCACCACTGAGGTTCAGTTTCCTTGTTTCTAGGGTTGGTGAGCCCTCCTTTCTTTCTGGAGGTGCCTTTCTTTTATTCTAATGGTTATTTTTATTTTCTCTTAGTTGGATAGTCATGGCTTGTCGTGGTACCATCTAGATGTTTAGAGATAGAGGCTTCATGGACTACGAGTAGAGAACTTTTGAGTATTGTTCATTTATTTCTTTTTTTCAAACTTGGTCAATTGAGGGTGTTAATAAGAGCTTTATTTCTTCATTGTTGACTTGTACTTGAGAAGTTTTTCTGCTGTTGAGTAAGATGTGACGATGACGCCAGGTGGTTCTCTTGGGAAATTAGTAATGGTTCTTCAATTGTCAGCCATGCTGAGGGTACCCATCTGGGACGTGAAAAACTACCCATGTAAAAGATAAGTAAAATAATATTTAAATTTCTATTTAAGCATTTAAAACTTTTAGGGCAAAACTTTTAACACCTTTAAATTTATATTTTCATATTGTAACGCGTGTAGTTCTTGATGTTTAACAATACACTTTTTCATTAAAACTTTTACATGTGGAGTCTATCTATTTCTAATTGGATATCCATTAAATTGTAAATTATTTCAATATTGAAAGGTAATTGTTAATGATAATATTACATGTGGTTACTGATATATGTAACTAATTGTAAGTCCCAAAATTATTTTTAGTTAACTGAACTATGTGTTTATTTTTTCAACAAAAACAAATGATCAGAAGGTTAATTATTTCGTGCCGGTTTATAATATCACTCTACATCAATATTCTGTTATAAGGTAATATCCACGTACAAAAAGCACTATAAACCTTTTTCTTATTATCTATATAAAAAACTAACTAAAATAACATCTAAATTCCATTATAAGCATTTAACAAACTTGAGGGTTAAACACAAATTCTATTTTAAGCATTTCACATACATGGGGGTTACACATAAATTTCATTTTAAGTATTTAACAAACTTGAGGGTTAAACATTTTCATTTTCAATTTTGAATAAACTTACACATATATTCCAAATCTAACAAGTTGTTATCTGAATCTCCATATAAAACAACTAAAAATTTTATAGGGCTTTGTCTGTATATTTATTTCACATCATTCCATTTTCTCGTGCCTTCCGTCATACTCTCCCCAAAGCTTCAATTTTCTATCCTTTCTGTTTTTCGTCAGGTTCTTCTTCTTCTTATTGTTCTTCTTTTTTTTCCATATAATTTCTCTAGTTTTTTTTTTCTTATCATTCACTCTAGAGCTAAACACATCTAGTTCAACTGTACTTTTAGTTTTATTTTTTGTAGTTTGCATGTCCTTGATAATCTCAAATCCCTTGTGTTTGTTGTTTATGTTTTTATGGTTTTGTGAACAGTGATAACAATGGCTGAAGAAGGAGAAAACTCTGACCTCGAATTTCTTGGTAAATAATTAGCTTTTCTCTACTTAATTTTAATTTGGTTTTGAGTTGTTCGTAGTTTTGGGGATTATACAACAGGGGCAGATTCAGATAGCGCCAAGGGTTTTATATGAATCTTATTTGGTGAAACATTGTGTTAAAATTATTTTTTATGTATATAAAAAATGATAAAAAATTTATATTGTTTATGTATGAATAAATTATTTTATTTATGTAGATTAAATATTGTACTTCTTTGCTGGAAAAGTACAATGTTTATCTATATGGTTGACAAAGAAATTATATTTTTTATAAATAAATAAAATTATTTTATGTATATATAGCAGATGTTGAACCCTCTTCATGATATGCATATTGTTATTGCCTAGGTGATTTGGGCAAACTCTGTGAAGAAAAAACACCTGAACTTTTGGAGCTGAGAGTTGAGCAAGGTTACCTTTCACTCCTGATCCTCTTTTGCAAATTACAGCTTGTACATGAAAGATAATTTACTTCTCACATACTTTCTTATGGATAATTTTGATGCCAATTGTTATGATTTTCTTCCATTTCAACTTTTTTAAGCTATACATTCTCTTTCGTCACGTTCCTTTAATTTGCCTTTTGAATTGTTAAATACTTCTCTATCAAATCCCAATCCCAAATTGAGCTGCATTTGTTTTGGGGGGGGGGGGGGGGGGTGCTATTATCATGACTTGCCGCTTGATCATCTTAAAAGGAGAAGAATCTAGAGTCATGGGGAGTATTATAAAAGACTCTGTAATATTGTAGAGAAATCTTGAAGACCCTTAGAATAATCTAGATATGTAGGGAATAATAGAAGCGGGACTAACTTATAAATATAGAAGGACTTGTAAGTAAATATTTTTTGGACTTTATTCCCCTGCAAGTAATATACATAGGAAGAGACAGTTATTTTTACAACCATCAAGAAACATTCGAGCAATCTTCCAAGTAATATACAAGTCTTCTTAAAAGCTCTCTTGTGTCTTTCTTTAATGTAGCATTCCTTTAGCGATCTAATTTGAAAAGGCCTACTTGAGCTTACAAGATCGTGAAAGACTCATGAGTAAGTTGTCGAGTGCTGCACAAAAATCTTAGTTGAAGTCTATGTCCATGATTTAATGGTATGAAATCAAGGTTGCTGCTAAGGGAAATGGCAAGCATAGGAGATATCAACTCTACCAACGCCAGGTCGAATGTGGAAAAGAAGTACCATAGGGGAAAGAGAACTTTAATAAGAATGAGGAGATGTCATTCGAACCTACACCTTGCAAATCCCTAACATCTTACTGACCTTCGACCACTGAGATGAGTGAGAACGAAAAAGGTGAGTAACCTATGGACGTCACGCCTAGTATAGAGTGGATTGCGAGGATGGATACCAGTAGGCTGGCTATGGAGATAGTAAGCTAGCACTTGAACAAGTTAGAGTGGTCTTTTATTTTAAAAAAAAAAAACTCAACATAGATAAGTACAAACAAGTGGAGCTAAGCTTTGCTTTACCAATTAATGAGGTAACGAACCTTTTCTAACTAGCAAGCATGAAGGAAAAAAAAGTGCTAGGACAAACTAGGTATTTTTATGATCACCAAAGAGTTTGTAATATACTCTATGATGATATTACAAATCAGGATATTTAAATAATACAAAAATATAACAACAAAAAAGAAAGTAGAGTTACTAACCTCAAACTTCCTTTTACAAATGCATGAATTAAAAATGATAGATTGCCCATCTAAAGTAACATGAAGTATTTTCCACTTGTCTGCTACTTTAAATTTGTCCAACAATAATTGATTTTTCATAACTTCTTCATGGATTTATTGAATTTTATTGAAGCTAATTGTTCTATGATTTTTATTTTGCCACTTACATTGATAGGTACCTCGAACAAACTCATTTGTCCTTTTACTATCCCAACTATATCACCTGATAGTTTCTGAGTAATTAGGGCGTTATGCAGAAGCATATAATTGAAAACTTTTTCAATGATAAGTTATATGACAAAGAAAATTGTATTAAAAGGGATAATATGATTATATAATTTTGTAAATTGGCCTAATTTGATAAATTAATATATATAAAATAAAATATTAAAACTATAGAGAGGATAAATCATTTATTAAACAAACTCTTTAACATTTACATTGTAAATGCTATTGTGTTATGATATGAGAAGAGGGATCTTCAATTAATAGAATTTAAAACTTTTCCTCTAAAGAAAAATCACCAAATATGGAAGAGGATTATATTTTTCTTTCAAAAAGAGTAAAAATAATTATTTTAATGCTTTAACTTTCCTTCTAGTGAAAATTAAAGCTAAAATGGTAAGAAATCCAGGACAAAATCCTAACAAATCTCTCTTTTTTGCTGGATTATCTTGACAAAATTTGACCAGTCTTCTTCACATATGATATAATCTTTGTTCACACAATTCATTATTGTTGCTTTCCATGGTTAAAATTAACATTTATATGAATTAAAAATGACTTTGAAATATCTTATTTCTTTAAAAAAAATACAGCAACAAAATATTGAAAAATTTGATTTAAACTTCTCTCCACATGTATTTGGAGAAAAATCATCATAATCATCAAATCATTGCAAGTTGATATGAAATAACTTTAATTTTTTCTTCACCCTTGATGAACCATTGGACCACTGGATCATTGAACAATGTGCTTTGATACAACTTGTTGGATTTGAAATAATCAAGGCATCATGCAGAAGCTAATAATTGCAAATCGTAGAGGTGGTATGACAAAGAAACACATAAACACATACTAAAAAATATATTATTAATATAGTTTGGTCAGGCGACCTATATATTATAAAAAAAGTATTTAAAAGACATTAAATCTATTGGGAGAATAATTCATCCTAAATAGAGCTCTTTAGATGACTAAATTGTGAATTGCACTCATGTTATGATAAGAGAAAATACATCTTTAATTTATAGAGTTCCAAACATTTTTCTCTAAGGAAAGAACAGACACATTTTAAAGCAAATTGCATTTTTCTTTCTGGAAAAGTAAAAAGCAATAAAGGTAATTCTTTGATGTTTCATAAGAGAAAAGTAAAGCTCAAATAGGATAAGAAAATTAGGCCAAAACCCTAACATTGCCTACCATGTGATTTCTTTTTTCTTTTGTTGCTTCTGCTTCTTTGTTGCCTAGATGAGATATCCCCTTCACCAACAACTTTATAAAGCACATGTCCAGCATATTATCTTCCTCATCTTGATCAAAATAATCCTCTCCCAAATAAATTTATAAGTAGTAGTTGGACTAAATTATGACTTTATAGCCTTTAGCTCATTCTTATTTACTGTTGCACTTATAGGCAAAAATACAGAAGCTTTTGGACTTAATTTTCTTTTGAAAGCAAGGCGTGAAACCTTCTTTTCTTTATCAACTAAAGTCCACTTAGGATCACTCATCTCCCCTTGTTTTTCCTTTGAAATGATTAGATCATTTTGTGATTGAAATCTTTTTGAGAAAGTGATGGCATATCTTTCACCAAATCTTTTTCATTCCTTACGGTTAGAGTTGTCTAGATTCACCTTGATATTCATCCAGTGATATTGCTCGCCTATACTTCTTATAATACAAAGTATAGACAATCGCTAGCAACATAAACCCAACATAAAAGTTCTGGAATGATAGCTACATATTGTAGAAGAAATGAGAAAATTAATTTCCAAATCACCTTCAGCCTTAACTATTAACCACTAATTCAAAGAGTAGGGAATAAAATGTTCTATTGTACTTTCTGAAAAAGCTGACAAAAGTAAGAAAAGAAAGTAAAGTACAAAGTACTTCATTCTCTGTCCTAAAATTTATTTGTAGTCACTACAAGAAAAGAGACTTTTAACGACCATTTCTTAACGACGAGAAATGAATTCGGTCGTTATAAATACACTTATAGTGATCAAATTTTTTTCCGGTCGTTATAAATATACTTATAGTGACCGAATATTTTTTCGGTCGTTATAAATATACCTATAGTGACCAATTTGTTTTTCAGTCGTTATAAATATACTTATAGAGACCAAATTATTTTACGGTCGTTAGAAATACACTTATAGCGACCAATTGTTTTTCCGATTATTATAAATACACTTATAGTGACCAAATCTTTTTCCGGTCATTAAAAATAAATTTTAATCTAACATTAACGAGGGGACAAATTTGATTTTTAAAAAGCATAACATGCCATTGTTAAAATATATTAGTTAGTATAAAATATGTTTAACTAATATGAGAATAAAGAGATAGACCAAATCATATTATAAGTATAACAAGTCGTGTTTTGTTAATCATTCTGATAAAAATTCTCCATCTTTTATAATTTTTCTTATTCCATAAAAAAAAAGTTTAATAAAAAGAAAAAAATATTAATTTATTATTTTCTAATAACTCTATCCATCATTTGTACTTTAGTCAATTAAATAAAATTTTGAAATATTATAAAAATATTTAGTTACAATCTTTTTGACATAATTTTTTTAACTTAAATATTTTCTTGATATAGTTTTTATATATGTTTATATTTTGAGAGACAATTTATTCATCTTTACTTGACATTTTTAAAGATGCAAGATGAAGTAAGTCAAAACAAAAAATTGTAATGAAACAAAAAATTAACAATAAAATTAATAATATTAAATATATAATTATGAGCTTATGAGATTAACTTAAGGTAGAAAAGTTAAATAAATTTGGTCGTAAGTAATTTTCTCAAGAGGAAAGATGTTTCTCCACTTGCAAATTACCTCAATCAATATATTTAAAAATCAGTATCTAGTAATAATGTTTCTTCTAATAAAAAAAATATATATTGTGCTGATTTTTTTTTCATTATTGGTTGTGAAACCAACAGATGTATACAAAAAAAAATCATTTGTTTAAGTTAGAAAAGTATAACATGAAATTTTACAAAAAGAAAATTTAAAAACTTTACATGACATATAATCAACAACTAATTGGTGACCTCAGTTGGTAGCTAAGTCAACCTTGCCGACCTCAGTTGGTGACGCGCCGGGTGGTCTTCTTGGTCGCGTATTGCCTCTTCGAAATTGAATTTTCTTGGTGCTTGACTGTAACTTTCAACGAGGTCCTTTTAGGTCATCAAACTGAATCAGCGATGCGCCGATTGTTGTCGCTCCTTGCCGAGTTGGCACTTCATCTTTTATAGTTGGTTGCCAGGCATCTGTAACTTTCATCGAGCTCGATAGAGCTTGCATAGCGTATTTGGTGATACATCGAATTGCCTTTTCATCGCCCACCTGACCTTGTTTCAGGGCTGGAGTTTCGGATCATTTAGGCGAGCTGAGGTCTCACTTGGTGAATTGACGAGTGAGTAGGCGTGTTCCTCAACTTTGCCTTTTTGTCCTTTTTTGGAGCATTTTGATTCCTTCCTCCCTCATTTGTCCATCATCATCCATTACCGTTATGAACTGCATTTTAAACACATTTGATTAGATTTTGAATACAAACTAGCATTAAGGACTTATTTTAAGGCATTAAAAGATCATAATGAGTAAAAAATCCCCGACTCCTCACACGACGACTCCAAAGATTGGGAAAGGACCTCATGAGTGGAGGTGTTCAATGTGACCGTGAGCAGTTTGATCGCTGGATTGAATTTGAATAGCATGGCAACCTGATTTTCTTGAATTATCTGAGCTACTTTAGGATTAGAAAGATATAATGTGTTGGAGAACATTATCATCTTTTTCGGTAGCCTTCAAGAAAGCAAGCTATTCAAAGGAATAGATCTCTTGAGGCATTACTAATATTGTGCCTCTTTTCATGACCTGGAGAAGCATTAGATGTAACCTTCTTGCGCATTACCATGTTCCAAACCTCTCTGCAGCCAAATTCTCTCCATTTTGTCAAATCCTTAATGTGCTTACTGCTAATACTCAATATTCCCAGTCTCACCCTTTTCAGAACCTGGAGAATTATTTTGACTAGTCGAGAAAAGCATTCGCGTGCTAATTGAATTTTTTTGTGCAACCAGAGTCCAATTTTTAGTCGCATTCCCATTTTCAGCTTCTAAAACATGCTGCCCAGGATACCTTCAATATGACCTTGGTGCTTTTCATAAGTGCAATACTAAGGAAAATTATCATATACGATCACCTGAAAAACCTTGATCACTTACAAGATTTTAATTCCACATAATGCAACCTAATATGATTTGGAAGCTTATCTATTAGATTAAGTATAATCTTGACCCTAGCTGTTCTAGGTCTTGACTTTATTTGAATAAAATAAAGCAATTAAATAATTGCCCTTGGTACCATGGGATAATTTTAAGGCTATTGCTTGATGCAATCCATCTTCAATCTTAAAGTCTTGTCTTTCCTCCATTGAAAATTTGATAGTAGGTTCTCCTTGATTCTCCATGAACAATTTTGACTGATGGTATGATAATTTTTTATGTTAATTATGGCAAATTGTTTGGGGTTTAGGGTGTTGGAATCGGCAAGGGTGGCGTATGAACTGGTTTGGAATGGTGGGGTGGGCTGGCGGGAAAACCTAAAGATGCTTCATTCCATTGGCTATAGCAACCGTGGAGGGTTGTGCAGTTCCATGGTTGCTCACTTACTCCTTTCCCTTCAAAAGTTTTAGAACTAAGATTGGTTGAAGCATGAAGTGTTGCCAATCCGAGGGTTAGTAATGTTGGAATGGACTTGGTGTAATATCATATCTTGTGTACTTCAGATGAAATATATGAAGGGCATATGTATTTTTATGGAATAATGTAATTATAGCTCTAAAGTGTACTAGTTAGCACAATATCATGCATGAGTTGTATGTATGCACTATATCAATTTAGTGTTAGTGCACATAGGATATCCGATATTACATTGGAAAATCTTCAAATAACATGACAACAACTCGCCCAATGTAATTCCACAACGTATGATCTGTGGAAGGTATATTATGCATTGAACTTACCCTTACCAGGAAAATATAGAGAATAATTCCAATATTAGAACCTCGGCTTCATGAAAATCCTATCGATAAAGAAATAACAAAGTGAAGAAATAATGTTGAAATACTAGAAAAAGCATGACAAAATATTCTAACAAAAATAGTAACAACAACAAAATTGTGTCACAATTGAAGTACAACAAAAAGATAGATAGTAATAGAAATAAAAGGACAAGAATCCGTAGTGGAAGTACTATGGCTACCATTATGGAAGGATAAGCAAGATAACACTCCACTAACCACTAAATATCAATATTAATCTGTGTTTTACACAACCTTCTATCTAAGGTCATATCCTTGATAAGTTGCAACTCATCATATCTTTTATAATAACTTCTCCCCAATACTTCTTCAGCCTAACATTCCTAAAACCATCAATAATAAACGTCACACCTCCACATTGTGTCTTTCGTGCATCTTCTCTTTCACATGCCCAAACTATTCCTACACGTCCTCATCTCGTCCTCCACCGTGGTAACCTCTACCTTGGTTCGAAGATCTTCATTTTTAATCTTATCTTTCTTAGTATGCCTACACGTCCACCACAACATTCTTGGAGGTGTAAAATATATTTGAAGGTTTTATTGAGCTGTAGTTATCAATTTTTTTTCCTAAATCATACTAGGAGAAAATGTAGGATATTTCATTTTTATTCATAGCATAGTAGGATTAACACTATATAAAAAACAATGATAGTTTGATGCACAAAGCATCTTGTTAACAGGGTCCCAAGAAGGGCCACACCCGAAGAGATGTGATGTAATTGGCCTATCCAAATGCAAGCATTGATGATTGTTTGCATGGCTCAAATTTATGTCCTATATTACACACATAGATAACTTTATGTTGGCTTTTCTTCTGAAATAACATTGTGTATGTTAATCTTGTACCACATATCATGAAAATACTAAATAAATGTGACAATACTCACGACAATTGACCTATAATATTAAAACATTAAACCATGTGACAATGCACGCGACAAGTTGACTCTTATACCTTCTATAACATACCTTAACATTCCTCTCAAATTTTCTCAGGCTTATTCATTCAAAACATATTCTTATTTTCTTCCTTAATTATCTGCTTTTGCAATGGAAAAGAGGACTAGTTAGCATGGGTAAGAAAGAAATTGAAATGGAGTTCATTGAATCAAAGGAAGCGGATGCTGCTTCTTTCTTTCAAAGGAACATAAAACCTTGTTGAAGAAAGCGAATGAGCTTTCAACTTTGACCAGAGAAGTTGTTTGTATTCTACTCTTTTCAATAAGAGGAAAGAATGTTCATACGGCTTCATAATAAATAGAAAATAGTTGATAGATATCTTGAATTGATATCAGACTATTGTCAACGTGTTCATGCTAATGTGAGCAAATCAAATGTCTCAGAGCCATCTGATGGTCATTTATCTCTTGCTGTTTGCACATAAATCACTATCTGACTCACAATTCAATTATAATTTTCGTTCTAAGAATATTTTGATTTATATGCAGAACTTCCGGAAAATACAACATGTCTGATGGATTGTGAAGCTGCTATTATTTTGAAAGGAATCCAAGAGAAAATGGTGGTACTTTCTGATTATCCAGCTGTAAAACTACCTGTGTAAGGGATTGCTTTTTTGTCTTCCTAGATTTTCTTGTCACGATTATATCTATTTTCTTGTCCCTGTTGCTACCTTTTTGTGATGTGAGTTAAGCAGTCTAGCGTTTGACTTTGTTTAGTACCAGTTCATTTGACAGGGGATTGGCATATGCTCAAAGGAATAAGCTTTATGATAATCCCAAGGCTGTTAAACAAATACTCGAGTATCCTTGAGATAGTTTATATTAAAAGCAAAAAAAATCTCCTTTTATTCCTTGTTAAAATTGTCTCTTGAAAATTTTCTAGTGATTGTTTTCATATAACTCTCATCAGGCCTCTAAAAAAGCATGGCGTTTGGGTGTTGGGGCTGCTATTAGTTGAATTTTACATTTGATTAGACAGGACAGTAAAAGCTATAATTAATTTCTTAAAGAACCTTTTATATATGTTCGTACAAACAAAAGTTTGGTGGAAACCAGGTTTATTTCCTAAATTGTTTCTTTCGACAATGTAGATGGTGTATGCTCATTGTAAGCTCAAAGAAATTGTGTGGAAAGCAACCCCCCTAGAACTTAGAGTCATTGTACAAAAACTTTATCAATAGTCTAGAGAAAGCGGATGCAATCCCCAAAACACTAAAATAAAACACTGTTTTAAAATGTCTTATACGGGAAGAAGTGGACTAAAAATCTAGACGAATTCATGATAACCTGAAAGAGATGGCTCAACCTTTAATTCCGCAATCAACAATATCCAAGTTGTAGTGTCACACGACTATCCATGCATACATGAATAACAATATCGATAGCCACCTGGAGATACCTTATGCTCAATAAAGAAAAAGAAAGTGCAATATCGATATGAATAACAATAGTATACTTGTAGTGTCACACGACTATTACAATAAGTGCAATACATATAAGTAACCACAACATAGTAAAATCCATGCATACATGGGAATGCATTATCAAATTACAATTATCCATCTCCAGCAAATAGTTTAATCATATCAATTTCAATGCAACTGTCTAGATGGTTGATGCTGTTCAAACATACCCCAAAACCATTAAGGGATATAGAGGTCAGCATCAGTACACCCAACAAAAGTTGGGGTCGAATCCCACAGAGAATGGTTTATGACTCACAAATAGGTGAAAAAGTAAATATTTGGGTCTCATACATCGAATGAATACATTAATTGGACATGGGTAGGCTACATTCTACTAATTGCAATCTCTAATAAAATGAAAGTGGTGTTCCATATGAACCCGGTAAGGTCTCATATGCTGAATAACACTAGGAACTCAATGGGACCTATGCAATTAAGTAGCCAACCTTCCAAACCTTAGTCGATTGAACCCTAACTAGGCATTCAACCATACCCTCCTCATTCATACTATCATGTTCATTACCCACTTCAAATATTCAAGGATACTTGCTATAATCAAAGATCTAAATTTAAACCCTAAGTTTGCGACCTCAAAACTTCAATTAAACATGACAATAACACATGAACCCACATCAATTAATAAAATTACATTCAAATTAATAAAGACCCATACATAAATTAAAGGACCCAGGTAATTACACCCCCTCCCCCCCAACATGAGGGTTTTTATTCTTGCATATCTAAAATAAAAAATGAGTTACCAAATGCATTATCCATGACAATAGGTGCTGGAATTGACAAAAAAAATGAAGTAAATTTCTCTTCTCCTGCTCAAATCTTTACTTTCCAAGCCAAATGCAAAACCCTTTCTTCAAGCAACAGCTAATTTCCTGAGAAATGTATTTCTCTCTCTGGAAATGTGTCTAGTGTAGTACTAAGGATCTCAATGTGTATGCCAAAAGGCCCTTGCATTTTCCTTTTATACTCCAAACAAAAATAACCTCAATTTGGGCACGAGCCACCATTCAGAGATCAAGATCAGCCATAACCGAACACATTCTGTGATCCGCCGAATGTGCACTTGATTGCCTTTTTAAATCCCTCCTAGAAGTCGTGACTCTATAACTTTCGGCAACAGAACTGTGCATCTCCGAATTTGTTTGGTGATCCGCAGAAGTTGCATCTTCATTGCCTTTTTTGCCGAATACTTGGAGTTGGACACTGCAACAAAAGGCGGTCAATGTCTTCATTCGGGTATTGGCCAAATTGTTCGGCGACGACCGACTTCTATCGCCTTTTTGGCAATTTTTCTCCTTTTGACCTGTTTTGCTTTGATTTTTCCTTCCATGCATTTCTTCCTCATTTTTAGCATCAAACACAAAAATCATTAATATATATAAGGAAGAAGAATACATTGAGGACAACATCCTATGCAATTTCATCCCTACATGAGTCTAACATGCGAACTCATCAACACCCCATATTGAACTCTTGCTTACCCTCAAGCAAGTCAAATAGACCCCATATTGAACTCTTGCTTACCCTCAAGCAAGTCAAATATCAATCAATCCTAGCACAATGCTTGCAAATAGGGCCATAAAGAGTAGTATATGCATTCCTCCCTTTGTTGTCAAACCTAAAAACTTCTATAAATCACTTACGTGATTTTGAAGCCTCATGAGATGACTAAGGAGTTCTCAAGACAAAGCTATGCTCACAATTTTCAATGTGGTTGCTAACCAATGCCCAAAAATATCACCACCTACCCTCACATCAAAGAAAATCTTATTCAGAAAAAATCATGACATTAACTTCAAGGATCTAGCAACACTCACACTCCCAAAAGAGAAAGGATATGCAAGATTCTACCCATAGGCTTGCTCTTATTCTCAATCAATGTTCACTCAATCTCATCGGGACTAGAGTCACAAAGGACTTTGCTAGGGTTGTAATGTAGGCTATTGGACGGGTAGGATTGAATTTAGGCACAAGTGACTAATCCCTCGTTAAACTCTACACACAACTTGCATGATTACGTCCTCCTTGAATTCTACACACAACTTGCATGATTATTTTATTCCTTGTTCACTCTCTTTTTTCTATGATACTATTTTGCATTGAATCTTAACCATTGGTGTCCCACGTGTGACTTTTTCTCAAAAACTGTTGGAGGGTCTTATTTTGAGCCAAATTCTTCTCTTCTTTCTTTTTTCAGGCACATTTCTTCTTTTCTTTTTCATCATGCATGAACTTCTCCATTTCTTTCTTTCCCCAAACTTTCGAATGGGAGATATCCCTCTCTTACCACACCGCCAACTTTGGCCTTTTGCCAAAACTTTCCTTAATTTAAGCTCAAGGAGGGAATGGTGTTCAACAAAAAGGGATGTATTTTCAATCAAAGGTCAAGGATAATAAGGCTTCCAACAAAAAGGATTAAAACTCAACGAGGCTCACTAAGGATACAATAAAAGTTAAGGGAGGCTATTTGGTCAAAGTGGACTTAAAAGAAACAAAAGAAGGCCTAAGGTCATCTTCCAAATCTGGATTTAACCAAAATAACACTTCACGACAAACGGGGAAAGTTCTAGCTATCAACAAGCATGTGTTTCAACGGATACCTCACCGCACATGGCAAAATTAGTTCCGAATTCAAACAATGGCTAGACAACACACATTCATGTTACTACCCGAGATAAACACTCACTTAGTCAACTCAAGATGCTTCCAATCCATGCATAGATCATTTTCACATGGGATAAACTAATAGGTAAGTCAATACTTTCTCCTCATCTACGATATTACCCGAGTCAAAGATATAGGTGATCAATACTCGGATTGCTAAGGACATTGAGACATGACACATATTTTTTAAATGGCTTTTCCTATAGCATGGTATTGTTTTGCCAAAAATATAAATGATAAGACATATTTGGTGCACATCATCCAAAAGACATCTGCCAAAATAAAACAACAAGAATTTACTAACTGTTATAATCCAAAATAATATTGAAAATCACAACCAAAAGAATATTTACAACACAAAGTAAAAGATTGTCTTAATTACACATCAAGGAAACACAAAAATAAATATAACCCATTGTCTCAACCAACCATAACAGAACCATATAAAAACAACATCATTGTCAAATACTGCGATTCTAAATGCTCACCCCTTCCACGAAAGGCATTGTCTTCAATATATAAGAACAATATCAATAAAGCTCAAAAGGAAGGAGTAAGATAAAGAATCCCCTGATCACTCAGCATGTGGTGATGATGGAGCTAAAGAAGAGGTTGTGGGGGCATTCGTGCCCAGGTACTGTGGTGCAGGATCTAAAGTGGGTGCCAGAGTAGTGGACTCTGCACCAATCTATAGAATAACGTGCTCTAGCTCAGCTGCACTGAACAATCCACTCGTCCCGCTAATGGACCTATCCCGAAGTGACTCTCTTGTGACGACAATGATGATAGCCTCCTTCGTCGCTCTCAACTTTGTATGCTCCTCCGTGATGATATCAACTCCCAAGGACACCTCGTCTGTCTCCGGGGAAGATGGAATAAAATCTCCTTCAATCCCCATACCTGAAATGACACCCATAGCAGCCTCATGGAGCGTAACTGCTGAACCCCAAAGTGATGTGATATCGGTGTACTTTAATGCCACCACCTCCTTCTTCAACTCAGTAACAACAGCCTTCACGGCGATCATGTCCACCACTCACACCTCCCTTATCCTCTAAAGTAGTCACCTTATCTGACAAGCAACAATCCTTGCCCTGTGGTCCTCCACACTCACAACCAACAGATTCCTCAAGCTCTGCTCCTCTATCATCGCTCTCTTCTTCATTCCCTCATCAAATAACAAGACCAGCATTGCTGCGATGGCTCTCTCATCAATGTAAACTAGGAGGATTTGACTCGTGTGGCCCTAGTATCAACCGATTTGGCTAATTGGGATAAACAGTATATAGTCTCCTGCTCAAAAGTGCAGATCTCAAGCATCTCAACATCCACAACTGGCATAGTGTCTACCAACTTCTTCCTGGCCCTATCCTCCTCGCCCCGCTGGAGATCAACCTCAATATATAAGATGTCTGTAGAAAGTGATGGAGTAATCTCTACATTGGTTTTGTTGAGAAAAGGCACACTAATTTTTCTGCATAATGTTGTAATGAGGCTCGAGAAGGGGAGAGATTTTCTGGAGCTATAATTTTACTGAGGTTTAATTTTCTGCCATCTATGATGCAGCCTACCAATGCCGCCTTAGGATACCGAAGTATACTTTTGTTCTAGGATTGCATAAGGTTGTTGCTGATGAAACCAAACCAAATTCTAGAAAGTACATTAAGCTCCTTCTTCTCAATAACTATCCCTTGTTCCAACCACGAAGGGGATGCAATGCCAAGTATCAGGGCAAGCCATCCTTTGAGTTCGTTGAGGGTCTTTTACTCAATCCTAGCAGCGGGATCATGTCGAAGCTAGAATATGAACCCCAACAAGTCACTAATCTTTGTCTTACTGCAAGGGATGCGCACACCCCGCACTTCAACCACATCCACGGGCTTTGGAGCAATTTTAACTCGACCTTTGCTCTTTGGAATCACTCTAGAATAGGTCTCGTAAATTTTGCGGACCTAACTTTGCACATATGGTTCCCTATGGGTGGTGAATTGTTTGACACCATGGAATCTTAGGGTGTCCCATACCTTGGGATACCTTTCAACCACCCGATTAGTGGATAATCTCCTTTCTTCCAATATCGTCCTCAACCCTATAACTTTTAATTGATTGAGATATTGAGGAGCAATCGTTTCCATGATGGTCTGGGAGGTCTGGATGAGTGGGTCATGTGCCACCTTAGTTCTTGCCTCTATCTGGAGATGTTTTTGAATTGGCTCCGAAGCCAGGGGCTCATGTACTAGGGATTTGGACCCCGTTCATTCTTCTTCGGAGGATGTCCACTCCAGCTCAAGAGACCCTTCCTTATCACTGCTGGAGTCTCCAGTTCCACCACTTTCCTCTTTCCCTTTCCTCGTTCATCTCTACGAAGCCTTTGAGCTCTTTGTTCCCTTGCCCCAACAGCTATAAGGCTGCCCGGGCTACATGGGATCCACCACAGGAATCAAGTTCCTTTTGAAGAGGAATATTTGCAAAACAAAGCTAACATGTATGTAAGAATCAATGGTGTGAAAGGAAAATACAAAAAGAAACCTCAGAAAAACTGGTTCAAAAGGGCAGATCATTCAAATTTTGACAAGCAATGCAAATTTCCCCTAAATTCAAATTTTTACACACCAACAATAAAATGAGGGAAATTTCACAACAATGCATTATCGGCACATTCAAACACAAGCGCAATCCAATTTTTTCCTAACAATCACAACACTAACACAAATTCAACCAAACAAACAACTTTACCCTTAAGAAAGACGTCACCCATTTTATCACTAGGCAAGTACAAGTCGCGTGGCCAAATTCATGGGTTACTCGGACTTCACCCACAACACATGTTGCAAATAAGGTCATAGACCATGCAATCACATCAATTTTCAATAAATCAAGTTCACAATCCCAAACAATGACGACATATGAATAAACTGGGATACAAGATGAACTACCACAACAATAAAGAAAAAAACCTTCCTTTATACCCTTGACCAATCACACATGTAAAATCAATTCCATGAAAATAGCGAAATCAAGAACCCATATAACCAAGTGAAAAATTGAATACTAGGGTTCCATGCATATCAATCCAACAACACACATCATGATTTCCAATGATTTCCCACATCACACAATGACCCACATGGTTCTACAACCAAACTCATGCAATACCAAGCAAAGAATAGCATAAAAATGAGGAAAAAAGGTCGAAGACATACTGTATAGATGATACAAAGACAATGAGGATGACAATGACGATTTGTTGATGATAATAAAGCTCAAACCCAATGAAAGTGATGAAACAATAGATATTAGAGGAGTGATGAGTGCCTAGGAGTGTGGAGAATGAAAAGTAAAGAGTGAAAAAGTGAAAGGGTACTCCATAAGGAAGTAAGTCGGTTATGCGGTGCAATTTAGCGACTCTGATTTACACCAGTCAACACATTCGACGATCCGCCGCATGTGTCCCTGACCGTTTTTTCTTACGGTAACTTAAGCACTCCATGCTGCACAAAGGGGGGTGACACAGTGCGTTACCTAATAAATTCGATGATCCGCCGCATTGCTATCTTGATAACCGAATTTGATATAATCTTAAGGGCTATCTGCTGACCCAAAAGGTGGTCAAATTTGGGGTTTCCATTTCAACTTGGTGATCCATTGAATGGTGACTCCCATCGCCTTTTGACTGCACTTCAAAAATTTCCCTTCCGCACACATACACATATGTTAACACATGTTTTTCAGAATGACTAAAACCTTGGGTTGCCTCCCAAGAAGAGCCTTATTTAACCTTGTGGCGAGATGGAGTCCATTCCGAATCATGGCTCGTCCACATAAATGACATCAACCACCTGAACACTAAACACTAGGTGGTTTGCCATAATACTTCTTCAACTACTGCCCATCCACTCTAAATTTCTCTCCCTTTATGTTCTCAACCTCAACAACACCATTTTAAAGTACTTCACTAACTTTGAATGGACCTGACCATTTAGATTTCAACTTTCTCGGGACCATCATCAACCTTGAATTGTATAACAACAGTTGGTCTCCAACATTCAACTCCCTTTGTTAGATCTTCAAATCATGCCATTTTTTCATTTTATCTTTGTACAGGGTTGAGCTTTCGTAAGTCCTCAATCTAAATTCATCAAAAAATGAAGTTGCATTAGCCGAGAGTCTATAGCTTTATCACGATCAAAGTTTAATCTCTTCAAGGCCCAAAAGGCACACTGCTCAAGCTTTATCGGAAGATGACAAGCTTTGTCAAACACAAGTTGGTATGGTGGCATTCCAAATGTTGCTTTGTATGCCGTGCGGAATGATCACAATGTGTTATCAAGTTTACTATCCCAGTCACTCCGATTCCCATTTATCGTTTTAGCAAGAATGGCCTTTATCTCCCAATTTGACACTTCTACTTGGCCATTTTCTTTAGGATGGTATGGAATTTTCACTCGCTGCTTCACCCCATATTTACCCAATGAAACACCAAACAACTGGTTGCAAAACTGTGAGCACCAAAACATGTTAGAATGTTCTTCAAAAAGTGTACCACACCTTTACCATTGTTAGATGGAAAAGCTATTGCCTCTACCCATTTCGATACATAATCAACTGTCATCAAGATGTACTGATTACAAAAACAAGCCACAAAAGGCCCCATGAAATCAATTGCCCAAACATCCACTTTGAAGAGTGGGCCAATAATATCCCGTTTGAAGAACCTTTGAGGTTGTTCAGATCGCTCCATGATAAACTCCAGTTGGAGATCAATGACATTCTTCGAAAATTGCACCCATGGATGATTTTGGAACACGCATCCAGATCATGTTCTTGGCACACTATCTGAATAGGAAAGGCTCATAAAAAAATATAATTTCACATCAAACAAGAACTTTCTTCGTTGATGATGGTTGAGGGACTCCTGAATAATCCCACACACTAAATAATTGGAAAAATCAACATACCATGGGCTAGAGTCAAGAGAAATGGCGTTAAGATTTTTATCCAGAAATGCATCAGAGATATCAACATCTTCAGCACTTTCGCCATTACATTCAAGCCAAGACAAGTGATCCGATATGTGATTTTCACAACCTTTCTGGTCGTTGACCTCAAAATCACTCTTGCAACAATAAAACAAATCTAATCAACCTCAGCATGCATCCTTATTAGCTATAAAGTACCGAAGTGCAGCATGATCTGTATGAACTACCACTTTGGTTCCCAACAAATAAGCCCAAAATTTCACAAAAGATAGGAAACAACCAACAATTCTTGCTCCATTATGGTGTAGTTCTTTTGGCTACATTAAGGGACTTACTAGAATAATAAATAGGACGGAATAACTTTCCCATTGTTGACCCAATACAGCCCCCAAAGCTACTCTACTAGCATTGCACATTACTTTAAAAGGCAATAACGAATCAGGAGACACAATTATAAGAGCCACAATCAATTTGTCTTTAAGGCATTCAACTGCTTTAATGCAAGCATCATCAAATATAAATGTTGACTCTTTCTCAAGCAATTTTCACAATGAATTGGCTATCTTGGAAAAGACTTTGATAAAACGCTTATAGAAATTGGCATGTCCTCAAAGCTCCTCACCCTTTTCACGGAGATAGGGGGAGGAAGGCTAGCGATACCTTTCACCCTAGCTTGATCCTCTTGCACCCCGTAAACAGGAATATTATGCCCAAAGATGATTCCTTCTTTAACCATAAAATGATATTTCTCCCGGTTGAGTTCCAAATTAGTTTCAACTCCCCTTTGAAGTGACTTTTCTGGGTAAGCAGGAAATTGCTGAAAAGTGTCACCAATGACTAAAACGTCGTCCATGAATACCTCCATTGAGTTGTCTACCATTTCCACATAGATAGCAAACATTCAATGTTGGAAAGTAGTCGGAGCATTGTAAAGTCCTAACTACATTATTCTAAAGGAAAATGTCCTATATGGGCATATGAAGTTAGTCTTCTCTTTGTGTTTTAGGGCTATAATAATTTTCTTGTACCCAGAGGATCCAACGAGAAACAAATACCACCCCCTTCCCGCTAGATGGTCCGACATTTCATCCATGAATGACAAAGGGAAATGATCTTTCTCTGTCCTTGAGTTAAGACACCTATAATCCATACAAATACGCCACCCCATCACCAGTCAAGTTGACACAAGTTGATCTTTCACATTCTTCATAATGGTGAAGCCACCTTTCTTTGGCACATATTAGACGGGACTAACCCAACTACTATCCGAAATTGGGTAAATAACCCCGGCATTGTACCATCTAATGTTTTCCTTCTTTACTGCCTCCTGCATAGGTAGGTTGAATCTCCTTTGATTCATAATAATCGGCTTGAAATTCCTTATCAATTTAATTTTATTTCTACAAATACCCGAGGGTATTCCAGAAATGTCCATTATACTCCATCCAATTGCTTTAATTAATAAATTACATCAACACTCTGTCAACACTTACATTTGATGATCAAGCAAATCAGATGCCACAATTACCGAGAATGTCTCACCACTCCCCAAGAAGACATACTTCAAATTTGATGGAAGAGCTTTCTGTTCAAGCTTGGGGGCTCTTCAACGGAAGGCTTGGCAGGGGTTTTCCTGATTTTTCAAATTAATATCAAGCTTAATTGGGTTCTTGATATGAGAACCCTCTCCCTCTAATGCTGCGCATACCTCAAAATAATCTTCAATCACTTCACAATCATTATTGAGCAACACCGCTACCAAATATCCGCCCAAACTAAACACCTCCCCAATAACCACAACTGAATTTTCTACCACATCAACGCAAGACACTGCTGAATATTTTCTTGGTTGTTTCATTTACTTGCACACATTAAAGGTGACTTCCTCACCATTCACCTTAACTTTGAGTTTCCTGCAGAGCCAAGAATGGCGTACAAAAAATAATTGGTATCTCAACATCAATCTCACAATCAAGGACCACAATATTGGCAGGAAATATGAATTTGTCCACTTTCACCAAAAGATCATATAAAATTCCAACCGACCTTTTGATGGATTGGTCCACTATAAGAAGCCTCATTGTTCTTGTAGAAGGGGAACCCAAACCAAGTTTTTTGAAAATAGTCAACGACATTAAGTTGATACTTTTACTAATGGGTTGTTGAGATGAGGGTTTCTAGGAAACAACCTCTCTACTTCTATGAGGTAGTGGTAAGATCAGCGTACATTCTACCCTCCCCAGACCCCACTTGTGGGATTTCACTGGGTATGTTGTTGTTGTTGTATTAAGTTGATACTAGCTCCAAGGCAATATAAAGCCTTGGTGAATGGAAAAACTCCAATTCTGCATGGAATCGTGAAGACACCTGGATCTTGTTTCCTCACTGCATAATTATTTGACACTATCGCACTACAATGGTGAGACATTTTAATGGTTTCACACTCAAGATTTCACTTCTTTGTCACAAGCTCCTTCATAAATTTGGTATATCCGGGCATTTTCACAAGAGCTTCAAATAACAGAATATTGATTGAAAGAGAATTAAACATTGACAAGAACTTTTGAAACTTGGTTTCATCATTATTTTTCTTCAACCATTTAGGGAAAGGTAAATCAATTTTCACTTGAGGCGCTTTCATTCTAGTCGATGAGGAAAAAAAATTTAACGATGCATTTTTGGCTTTTCTCAGCTCTCCTCCAACGTTAATATTGCAATCACTTCCGGGATAGGGAAGAAAATGGTTTTCTCCATCAATTATCACACCATCACCAACTTTCTACTCATCATTCCCCAAAAATGAATAGGTTTTGTTTCCTTTGCTTGTCCCAGCATCCGGAGAGATTACGCTCCCCTTAATCACCTTGCCACTTCTTATAGTGATGGCCATATGTTGTTGATTGTCGCTCTTTGGGGTTAACATGGTATCACTTGACCAACCGCCCTTTGGCCTTTCATTCAAATGAGCAGAGATGGTCCCCAATTGTGTCTCCAAATGTTTAATCAAATCCGAATGAGATGTAACTATTTGGTTCAATGAAGAGAAATTTGACTTCATTTCCTTAAGAGCCTTGTCCGAGCTTTCCACCTTGCTGAGAAACCTAGCAAGCATATCCTTGGCACAAGAACTATTTAGATTTACAAAGGGTTCTTTTGGCTTCACTCTATCATGAGGAGGAATATAGTGTTGTCTATCTCTTTCACATTCTCTCTACCCCAAACTCTATCTCTCCAAACTCGATCGTGCCATCACCCATCATTTTTCCAACCTTTATTCTCAGGAGGCCTTGGAAAGGCAAGATGAGAACCCACTGGTTGGTTCCCCAAATAATACACTTCTTAATTATATGCACCATCAAAAGGAACATCATCAAAGGATACATCACTACTACAACCAATATCATTCACATTCTTGCAGTTTTCGCCCATAACCTGCTTTGTGAGCAATTCCAATTGTATCATAATTTTTTCCATGTTCTCACCCCTATCTTGATATTTTGCAAGTTTCTCCTTAAACACTCCTTGAGGTAAGGAAAAGATAAGATCATCTCTATTGTACTAAGTTCGGTAATCTTCCTCATATCATAAAGAAGGGATGAAGCTGTAGCAAATGTTTGTTTCATAATACCACCTCGCACAAGTTGATCTGCTATCCCCTTGTTCACCACATCAAGGCTGCAATAGAAGGATTGGAGAAAGAGATGATCCAGCATTCCATGGTAGGGACATTGTACAAATATCTGTTGGAATCGTAACCATGTTTCATGAAGTTGCTCCCTATCTATCCGTTTGAAACTCTCAATGCTATTTCTCATTTTTACCATCTTGGAAAGAGAGAATAATCACTCATGGAAGGCCTCCGTCAAATCCTCCCAAGAAGTAATGGAGTCCCTTGGTAACTCAGCTAGCCATCTAGTTGCTTCCCCAGATAATGAAAAGGGAAACAACCTCAGTTGGATTGCTTGTTGATTGACACCTTTGACACTGAATGGAGAACACACATCCACAAAATTATGAATATGTTCGTAAGGGTCCTCATGTGCCAAACCCCCAAATAAATCTTTCAACTATAAAAACTGGAGCTTGGTGCTAGACCTCACATGACTCAAAATTCATTCGAGTTTGGCTTAGGATCAAAATTTCCCTGTTACTGCTCAGGAGTTTCCAAGCCCAAATTCTTTAGTTACTAGGAATTATTGGCAAACTCCCTAACTTCTCAAGAATATTTGGCCAAATTCCTTCTCCATTGGTCTATCCATAATGATGGGCATAAAACTTCTATCTCTTTCGAGGTTCTTGAAAAGTACTGTATGAATGTAGTGCTCTGTGCATACCATTTTATTTAATTTGTGTACTTAGCAGTGTGTTAAAATTATCTGACATTAACATTGTTGTAAAATTTGCAGACTAAACAGATCGAGCTGAGAGTTCCCCTCGAGAATGTCTTGGCTGAGCTGGCCAAACACAGAAGGGAAACATAAATGGCTTAGGAAGAGCATTCTATTATAATGTCATCATTTTAGTTTTGATGTTATGTTGTGCAAATAAGAATTTCAACTGCCAGAAGATAATTTTCTTTTCAAGGCAGTTAACTTACTGCAGTCATTTATGATAAATGCAGGTGTTTGTCTAGAGGGTTTTGCATCTGTCACTAAAGGACATGTCCCAACAGTTGCATCCAGCAACTCATTTTGCTTTTCTTCTGCTATCTTTCTTCTACTTTAGTTATTACCTAGGCTTTTCATTGCCCGCTAAAGTGGATTTAGGATTTGAAGTTTGTTGGTTCCTATTATGATCTCCAATTAATATATACTGTTGTTGTTGAAGTTGTGGAGTTCACAGTCAATTATTAATGAGTTTTATGATACTAATTGAATATAATTTGATGAATAAACTCTCATCTGAATTTCAAAGTCGAATATTATTGCATTCAAACACACAATCAAGGGTACATAGTTGTGCAAGTAATAAAGTGTCTCTTTTTTAGAGTCGGATGTTGAACCCACAGAAACTTATTGATTAACTATTTTACTAAACTATACAAAGTCCAACTTTTTTATTTAAGTGTGCTAGAGTGTGATTGATGTTTGTATACTAAAAGTTGTAAGAATTGAATAATAAGATTAACTTATAATGATTGGGAAGATTTTGGGGCTGCAACTTAACTAAGAATTGAAGCTTTCTATGGATTAGAGATGTCTATCAAATTACTGATTTACAAGATTGATATTATGATTTTGATTTCTCGACTTCTCACCATGTACCCGAATTTACTATCTAACCACATTATGGAGCGAGAATAGATAGAATCAAATGTGAATTTAGTTTTCATCCTACGTTGTAATAAAGCACGGTTATAGGTATATCTCCATCCCAGTGAGAAACTAATTCACATGATATACAACAACAGATCATGCTCCTTGTATTCCACATTTTATCCTTTTATTCCTTTCTCGAGTTCAAGAAAAAAATAATAAATTTATTCTAATGGGGATCAAGCATCAAAATACTAATTCAAGAATACAAGAATAATTTTTACAATAGGCAACCTCCTCCGTAGAATCAATATTTAATAATCAGTCGTTGTTGCAAATCCAACAAGAATTCGTAGCTTCTCTTGGAAATCACAAAGTCCAAGAACATTGTTTTTCATAATGTAATGTCTACGAAAAAGAAGAAGAAAAGAAACCTAAAGGTGAATTCTATTCTCTTACTTGTGCGCTAAAAAATAAGATAGTTCCCAAATAAAAGATGCACAATGTTCTATTTATAAGATTTGAAAAATAACCCCTTTTTCCTACATCGACTATAAATTGCAAAATCGTACATTTTTTTTCATTGCGGATTTTTAGGGCAGTCCCCCAACTTTGTGCCACAAATGGGCCTTTGATGTATGGGCCTTGGGGATGTAGGCAAACCCTGCTTTTGTCTTGCTTAAATATTTTCTTCGGTAATCTTCTATCTTTAATTCATTTTGACTTCAAATTTGTTCATCATCATGTCAATTTGATTCTATGAATAAAGTGCACTACTAAGAACAACTGATAAAATTCATGCTCAAAATAGACAAATGAAAGTACTAAATGTGAGGCAAATAATTACTAAAGATATATATTTTTGGCCTGACATCACCACCCCACACTTACACTTCTGCATTTCCTCAAGAAAGCATTCAATTTCATCTAAAAATATCAAGTTAGGAATGCCACTTCTTTGGTTTGATTCAAACAATTAGACCATACAAAACTTTTAAAACATCAAGTAAACTTCCCGATAATTATGGAAGACATACAATAAAACAACAAACTTCTAAACTCTTATCTCAAAGGGGAACTCCAACTTATTAAATTTAATTTGCTCAACTATGGCATCAAAGGAAGATAATAAAATCACCTATCTATGATGAAACAAGTTCCCTTACAAGAAGAAATTGTTCACCTATAATACCTCCCATGTTTATAGGCTTGGGAAACTAAGAGTTAAGCTTTTTGCTGATAGGGTGATGTACAAGCTACTTTACGGCCCGTAGATGCATCCACGAATCGTAGGTGCTCTCGTGGAAAGGGTCCAATGAAAATGGAAATTGAACGATTTTTGAAAGTTGACTTACGAGTTAGTAGATGAGCCTTGAGTTATTGTATAGCCCATAAGCAGGTCTCGTAGGTTGAAGCCTTAAGGAACTGAAATTTGTCTATGTCTGGGTCTTCCTACAAAGGGTTCTACGGTCCATATGTTTATCTATGAGTTGTACTGTATGTTCGTGGATCAGAAGCTATAATTTTGGTGACTCAACTTTTGTAACACCCTGACCTATGAGACAAGATACGACCCATAAGTCGTTCCACGAACCGTGGAAAAGGAGTTTTGTGGACGACTCCGACTATTTTTGAAGAAGGGTCTTTTTGACTTTTTCAATCCATCTAAGTCCTAAAGTACAACATTTTGGCTATCCTGTCTATACTAACCAACCTAACCTCTATAAGGTATTATTCCTAACTCATTCAAAGTTTTTTTATTCCAAAAATTTCTCTCATGGGTTCTCAATAAATCTCTCACTAAGTCAAGGGTTCCATTGAAGCCACTTCTTTGATTGTAATGTATTGCTTGATCTGGGTCCAACTATGTCCTTTGTGATTCCATATGTGGCTAGTAAATATGAGATTTCTCCTGAGTGTCTACTTGAGCCTTTCTCTGTTTCTACTCCTGGTGGTGAGTCTATTATAGCCGAGAGAGTCTATAAAGATTATGTAGTATCCATATACCATAGAGATACTCTTGCTGATTTGATGTGAGTTTGAGATGGTTGACTTTGATGTAATTCTAAGTATGGACTAGCTTCATGCCTGCTATGCCTCTGTTGATCATAGAAATTAGACTGTCAAAGTTTAATTTCCAAATAAGCATATTATAGAGTGGAAGAGATTCGGTTGTGCCTAAGGGTAAGTTTATTTCCTACCTTAAGTCCAGAAAGTGAATCTCTAGAGGATGTATCTATCACCTCGTGTGAGTTAAGTCTTATGATGTTGAGCCTCCTACCCTTGTGTACGTCCCGATTGTGAGTGAGTTTCAAGAAGTATTTCCAAAAGATCTACCTAGAGTCTCTCCTGAAAGGGAGAGTGACTTTGGGATTGATGTTCTTCCTGACACCCAATCTATCTTTATTCCACCTTATAGGATGGCCCTCGCTGAGTTGAAAGAGTTAAAAGAGCAGTTGAGAGATTTGCTAGAGAAGGGCTTTATTAGGCCATGTGTCTCTCTGTGGTGTGCCCCTGTCCTATTTGTTAAAAAAGAAGATGGATCCATCAGAATGTGTATAGACTATCAACAATTGAACAAGGTAGTAGTCAACAATAAGTATTCCCTCCCAGGGATAGATGACCTTTTTTACCAACTTCAGGGTGCCACTGTTTTCTCTAAGATAGATTTGAGAATAGGCTATCACCAGTTGAAAGTGAGAGGAAGTGACATCCTAAAGACGGCTTTCCGAAATCGATATGGTCATTTCGTGTTTTTCATGATATCCTTTAGGTTGATTGATGCACCCGCAACCTTCGTGGACTTGATGAACTAAGTATTCATACAGTACCATGACATGTTTGTGATTGAGTTTATCAATGATATTATGGAGTATTCTAGAGATGAGGAGGAGCATGAAAATCACCTCACAATCACTTTACAGACCTTAAAGGATAATGAGTTATATGCAAAATTTTCAATGTGCGAATTTTGGCTCAAGTCTACGGCTTTTCTAGGCCATGTTGTCTCCAGCGATAGTATTAGAGTGGACACTCAAAAGATCAAAGCAGTTAAGAACTTTCCTAGACCAACCTCTCCAACTGACATAAAAAGCTTTTTGGGTTTGGTTGGCTACTACCGTAGACTTGTTAATGGGTTCTCTACCATATCTGCACCATTTACTCAATTGACTCTGAAGAAGGTCATGTTTCAATTATTTGATGAATGTGAGGAGAGTTTCCAAGAGTTGGAAAACAAGGTTGACTACTGCACTAATTTTGACCTTGCCCGACGAAACAGAGGATTTTTTAATATATTGTGATGCGTCTAGAGTTAGATTAGGCTGTGTGTTGATGCAGAGGGGAAACGTGATAGCTTACTTTTCAAAAAAGCTTAAGATTCGTGAGAGGAAATATCCGACTCATGATCTTGAGTTTGCAGTACTGGTGTTTGCTCTAAAGATTTGGTGCCACTATTTATATGGAACACATGTTGATGTCTTCAAAGACCATAAAAGCCTGCAATATGTCTTCACCCAGAAGTAGCTTAATCTGAGGTAGAGGAGATGGCTTGATTTACAAAAAGACTATGACATGAGCATCCTCTACCATCAAGGTAAAGCTAATGTAGTTGTTGATGCTCTTAGCAGGTTGTCTATGGGAAGCACCACTACTCATGTGGAGGAGAAGAAAGAGCTAGCTAAAGAGGTTCACAGACTGGCATGATTGGGAGTTCAACTAGATGAATCTAGTGACTGTGGTATTCATGTGGAAAATGGGTCTGTATCATGTGTAGTAGTAGAGGTGAAGGAGAAGCAAGACCAAGACCCTATCTTACTACAATAGAAGGCAGATGTGCATAAGCAAAAGGTGATGACTTTCACCAAAGAGGCCAGGCAGAGCGCATAATTCAAGCATTGAAGGATATGTTATGGGCCTGCGTCATTGATTTCAAAGGTAATTAGGATGACCATTTTCCTCATTGAGTTCGCCTATAATAACATATTCCATTCAAGCATTTAGATGGCTCCATATAAAGCACATTATGGGAGGAGGTGTAGATCACCAATAGGTTGGTTTAAAGTGGGTGAGGCACAATTGATTAGGCCTGACTTGGTTTACCAAGCTATGGAAAGGTGAAAACCATACGAGAGTGATTAAAGACTATACAAAGTCGACAAAAGTCCTACACAGATGTTAGGAGAATAGACAAAGTTTAAGGTTGATGATTGAGTGTATTTGAAAGTGTCACTTATGAAGGGTGTGACCAATTTGGGATAAATGGAAAGTTGAGTCTGAGGTACATAGGTAATTATCGGATTTTTAATAGAGTGTTCAATGTAGCTTATGAATTAGAGCTACCGCAGGAACTAGTGGCCATCCATCCAGTCTCTCATATTTCTATGCTTAAGAAGTGTTTGGGAGACCGCAACTGGTTGTGCCTATTGAAAGCATTGCGGTGAGGGAAAGCTTGAGCTATGAAGAGATTTCCATTCAAATCCTTGATCGTCAAATTCACAAGTTAAGAACCAAATAAATTGCATCTGTCAAGGTGTTTTGGAGAAATCAATCGTAGAAGAAATGACCCGGGAAGCTAAGGAGGATACGAAGGCTAAGTACCTGCATTTTTTCATAACTGATAATGGCTAGGGATTTGATGGTATTCATTCGCTTTTACTCTTTGACTACCCTTCTATTCTAGGTTTAAAATAGTGATAGATTTCTAGAGTCCGATTGATGATGTGTTTAATTTGTTGATTGTTTGTTTGCTTAATTGCTTTTTTTCTAAATTGCATGAATGAGTTGAGGATTGCTTGATTGTTAGTGTCCATGAGTTTTAGGAAGAATGATCCCAAGGGAAAGATAATGTTACACCCGATAAAATTACCAAAATACCCCTAGACGAGGGACACTTACATAATGCATCTTCCTAATCTCTTTTGGAAACTTCAAGGCTGAAATCGCAATCATAACGAAAAATTGTGTGAGAAAATGGTCTTGGTTGATTTTTAGAGCAACCAGATCAAAAAATAATTTTTTCAATGCAAAAACACATTTCTAGAGAAGTGTGTGGCATGTCCGCATCACGGACATGTCATGGATTTGCACTTAACTGGGGTTCTAATATTTTCTATGGGATTAGAAAATCAATTGGAAAATTTTGAAAATAATTATACAGGTGCGCTATAGGACCGCGTCCCAGACCTGATTCACCTAACTGTACCAACGAAGTTCAAAATATTAAAACTTTCTAGGGGCTTTTCGGACTTTTCCCCACTTCTTCTAGACTTAACCCACGACCAATATAGGTGTTTTATGCTAAAAATAGGTGTCAAAACCCATTCCTAAGATTTCTACCCTATTCTAAGAAAAGCTAGGGCTGAGGAGAGAAAGAGAAGAGCGAGGGTTTCGAGTTTAACCACGAAGATTGATTGTTCTTCCGAATTCCAGGTATGTAATCAGGTCTGAATGAGTTCCCTGAGAATTTACCAGGAATCCCTCTTGATAGAGAGATTGACTTTGGAATTGATGTTCTCCTCGATACGCAACCTATTTCAATTCCCCCGTATAGAATGGCCCCTGCTGAGTTGAAGGAGTTGAAGGATTTATTAGAGAAGGGCTTTATGAGGCCAAGTGTTTCTCCTTGGGGTGCTCCCGTTCTGTTTGTATGAATGAAGGATGGGTCTCTCACGATGTGCATAGATTATAGGTAAATGAACTAGGTCACGGTCAAGAATAAATATCCTCTCCCCAAGATAGATGATCTATTTGACCAACTTCGGGGCGCCTCATGCTTTTCATAGATAGACCTCAAATCGGGTTAGCACCAGTTGTAAGTGAGAGAATGTGACATTCCAAAGACACCCTTCAGGACTAGATATGGTCACTTTGAGTTCTCAGTCATGTCCTTTGGGTTGACGAACGCATCTGCGGCTTGCATGGTTTGATGAATAGGGTGTTCAAACCCTACCTTGACATGTTTGTAATCGTGTTTATTGATGACATTTTGATGTATTCAAAGGATGAGGAGGACCATGCCAAACACCTTAAAATTGTCCTTCAAACTCTTAAGGACCATGAATTGTATGCAAAGTTCTCAAAGTGTGAAAACCGTTTTGTGATGCAGATACAAGAGGTAGAGGACTTCAACAGATGCATCATTGAGGTTTGAAGATTCTGATCTTAGTCATTGGTGAGCCCTCATTGCTATTTGGAGGAGTCCCTTTTCCTTTGCTTGTTATTTTATTTATTGAGATAGGTAGCCATGGCTTGTCATGGTACCATCTTAGACTTTCTAGTTGGGTTAGAGGCTTCATAGACATGAGTTGAGGTTCGATGTTGAGGTCTTTTCCCCTTTTGAGTTGAGTTAGCACTTACATTTGCTTACTATTTATGTTGAGACTGAGTGTTGGTCATTGGCCCTCCTCATTGATGTAGCTCACTTCTTTTATCTTGTTATTCCACTATGCTGGATGTTGAGTGACTGTCCTGAGATCGAGTGGTTCGCTTGGAGACTAGCAAATCTCTAGGTGCCAATCACGCTTGGGGTACCATCCCGGGATGTGATAAGGAAACACCCCAGAACTACATTGCTAGTGTAGGACAGTCGTGCAGTAAAGTCTGGTGGCTCATGTCCCAAGAGATTGACATTCTCTTTGGATCCGAGAGAGAGGGAGAGGTTGATGTCCTTTACCTTGGCAAGTTTAGGATGGGCCTGGCAAAAATGTCTGCTTCGTTGTGCAACACTGAATTCATGGTGGTGGAGAGTTATGTTGGTTAGAGATACTTCAAAGAAACACGTGATTGAGCATATCATGATTTTCAAATTGAGTTGCATAAAACATTGAGTCTAATTTTAAAGCATGATTTAAAAATCTTAAACTTGCATCATTTATTCGGCTTGAGTTGTGAGCCTCTGATTTGAGTCTTGTGTATAGTCGGTTGATTTGAGTCAGAGACTTGTCTATTTTCTTAAGCTATTTTACATACGAGTATATTCCATATACTGACGTCCATTTCGGACTAAATCGTTAATGATTTATACACAGGTAATTAAGGACTTCAGCAAACGCACCACTGAGGTTCAGTTTCCTTGTTTCTAGGGTTGGTGAGCCCTCCTTTCTTTTATTTTATTGGTTATTTCTATTTTCTCTTAGTTGGATAGTCATGGATTTTCGTGGTACCATCCAGATGTTTAGAGATAGAGGCTTCATGGACTACGAGTAGAGAACTTTTGAGTATTGTTCATTTATTTCTTTTTTTCAAACTTGGTCAATTGAGGGTGTTAATAAGAGCTTTATTTCTTCATTGTTGACTTGTACTTGAGAAGTTTTTCTGCTATTGTGTAAGATGTGACGATGACGCCCGGTGGTTCTCTTGGAAAATCAGTAATGGTTCTTCAAGTGTCGGCCATGCTGAGGGTACCCATCTGGAACGTGAAAAACTACCCATGTAAAAGATAAGTAAAATAATATTTAAATTTCTATTTAAGCATTTAAAACTTTTAGGGCTAAACTTTTAACACCTTTAAATTTATATTTTCATTTTTTAACGCGTGTAGTTCTTGACGTTTAACACTACACTTTTTCATTAAAACTTTTTCATGTGGAGTTTATCTATTTCAAATTGGATATCCATTAAATTGTAAATTATTTCAATATTGAAAGGTAATTGTTAATGATAATATTACATGTGGTTACTGATATGTATAATTAATTTAAGTCCCAAAATTATTTTTCGTTAATTGAAGTATGTGTTAATTTTTCAATAAATACAAATGATCAGAAGGTCAATTATTTGGTGCCGGTTTATAATATCACTCTACGTCAATGTTTTGTTATTAGGTAA
This sequence comes from Solanum rostratum, assembly GCA_029948455.1. NCBI lineage: Eukaryota > Viridiplantae > Streptophyta > Magnoliopsida > Solanales > Solanaceae > Solanum > Solanum rostratum. The sequence continues at coordinate 57,184,235 of CM057051.1, forward strand.
TATCTACGTAAAAAATGCACTATAAACCTTTTTCTTATTACCTATATAAAATACTAATTAAAATAACATCTAAATTCCATTATAAGCATTTAACAAACTTGAGGGTTAAACATAAATTCCATTTTAAGCATTTCACATACATGGGGGTTACATAAATTTCATTTTAAGTATTTAACAAACTTGAGGGTTAAACATTTTCATTTTCAATTTTGAATAAACTTACATACATTCCAAATCTAACAAGTTGTTATCTGAATCTCCATATAAAACAACTTAAATTTTTTTAGGGCTTTTTCTGTATATTTATTTCACATCATTCCATTTTCTCGTGCCTTCCGTCATACTCTCCACAAAGCTTCAATTTTCTATCCTTTCCATTTTTCGTCAGGTTCTTCTTCTTCTTATTGTTCTTTTTTTTTTTCCATATAATTTCTCTAGTTTTTTTTCTTATCATTCACTCTAGAGCTAAACACATCTAGTTCAACTATACTTTTGGTTTTGTTTTTTGTAGTTTGCATGTCCTTGATAATCTCAAATCCCGTGTGTTTGTTGTTTATGTTTTTATGATTTTTTGAACAGTGATAACAATGGCTGAAGAAGGAGGAAACTCTGACCTCGATTTTCTTGGTAAATAATTAGCTTTTCTCAACTTAATTTTAATTTGGTTTTTGGTTGTTCGTAGTTTCGGGGATTATACAACAGGGGTAGAGTCAGATAGCGCCAAGGGTTTTATCTGAACCTTATTTGGTGAAAAATTGTGTTAAAATTATTTTTATGTATATAAAAGATGTTAAAAAATTTATATTGTTTATGTGTGAATAATTTATTTTATGTATATAGATTAAATATTGTACTTCTTTGCTGGAAAATTACAATGTTTATCTATATGGTTGACAAAGAAATTATATTTTTTATATATAAATAAAATTATTTTATGTATATATAGCAGATGTTGAACCCTCTTCATGATATGCATATTGTCATTGCTTAGGTGATTTGGGCAAACTCTGTGAAGAAAAAACGCCTGATCTTTTGGAGCTGAGAGTTGAGCAAGGTTACCTTTCACTCCTGATCCTCTTTTGCAAATTACAGCTTGTACATGAAAGATAATTTACTTTTCACATACTTTCTAATGGAGAATTTTGATGACAACTGTTATGATTTTCTTCCATTTCAACTTTTTTAAGCTTTACACATTCTCTTTCGGCGTGTTCCTTTAATTTTCCTTTTGAATTGTTAAATACTTCTCTATCAAATCCCAATCCCAAATTGTGCTGCCTTATTTTTGGGGGGTGCTATTATCATGACTTGCCGCTTGATCATCTTAAAGGGAGAAGAATCTAGAGTCATGGAGAGTATTATAGAAGACTCTATAACATTGTAGAGAAATCTTGAGAGCCCTTAGAATAATCTAGATATATAGAGAATAATAGAAGCAGGACTAACTTATAAATATAGAAGGACTTGGAAGTAAATATTTTTTGGACTTTATTCCCTTGCGAGTAGTATACATAGGAAGAGACAGTTATTTTTACAACCATCAAGAAACGTTCAAGCAATCTTTGAAGTAATATACAAGCCTTCTTAAAAGCTCTCTTGTGTCTTTCTTTAATGTAGCGTTCCTTTAGCGATCTAATTTGAAAAGGCCTACTTGAGCTTACAAGATCGTGAAAGACTCACGAGTAAGTTTTCGAGTGCTGCACAAAAATCTTAGTTGAAGTCTATGTCCGTGACTTAATGGTATGAAAGCAAGGTTGCTACTAAGGGAAATGGCAAGCATGGGGGATATCAACTCTACCAACGCCAGGTCAAATGTGGAAAAGAAGCACCGTAGGGGAAAGAGAACTCTAAGAAGAATGAGGAGATGTCATTCGAACCTACACCTTGCAAATCCCTAACACCTTACTGACCTTCGACCACTGAGATGAGTGACAATGGACAAGGTGAGTAACCTATGGACGTCACGCCTAGTATAGAGTGGATCGCGAGGATGGATACCACTAGGCTGGCTATGGAGATAGTAAGCTAGCACTTGAACAAGTTAGAGTGGTCTTTTACTTAAAAAACAAAACTCAACACAGATAATTACAAACAAGGGGAGCTAGGCCTTGCTTTACCAATTAATGAGGTAACGAACCTTTTCTAACTAGCAAGCATGAAGGAAAAAAAAGTGCTAGGACAAACTAGGTATTTTTATGATCACCAAAGAGTTTGTAATATACTCTATGATGATACTACAAAAGAGGATACTTAAATAATACAAAAATATAACAACCAAAAAGAAAGTAGAGTTACTAACCTCAAACTTCCTTTTACAAATGCATGAATTTAAAATGATAGATTGCCCATCTAAAGAAACATGAAGTATTTTTCACTTGTCTGCTACTTTAAATTAGTCCAACAATAATTGATATCTCATAACTTCTTCATCGATTTATTGAATTTTATTGAAGTTAATTGTTCTATGATTTTATTTTGCCAGTTACATTGATAGGTACCTTGAACAAACTCATTTGTTCTTTTACTATCCCAACCATATCACCTGGTAGTTTCTGAGTAATTAGGGCGTTATGCAGAAGCGTATAATTGAAAACTTTTTCAATGATAAGTTATATGACAAAGAAAATTGCATTAAAAGGCATAATATGATTATATAATTTTGTAAATTGGCCTAATATGATAAATTAATATATATAAAATAAAATATTAAAAATATAGAGAGGATAAATCTTTTCTTAAACAAACTCTTTAACATTTACATTGTAAATTCTATTGTGTTATGATATGAGGAGGGATCTTCAATTAATAGAATTTAAACTTTTCCTCTAAAGAAAGAATCACCAAATATGGAAGAGGATTATATTTTTCTTTCAAAAAGAGTAAAAACAATTATTTTAATGCTTTAACTTTCCTTCGAGTGAAAAGTAAAGCTAAAATGGTAAGAAATCCAGGACAAAATACTAACAAATCTCTCTTTTTTGCTGGATTTTCTTGACAAAATTTGACCAGACTTCTTCACATATGATATAATCTTTGTTCACATAATATTCATTATTTTTGCTTTCCATGGTTAAAATTAACATTTATATGAATAAAAAATGATTTTGAAATATTTTATTTTTTAAAAAAATACAGCAACAAAATATTGAAAAATTTTATTTAAACTTCTTCTCCACATGTATTTGGAGAAAAATCATCATAATCATCAAATCATTTCAAGTTGATTTGAAATAACTTTAATTTTTTCTTCACCCTTGATGAACCATTGGACCACTGGATCATTGAACCATGTGCTTTGATACAACTTGTTGGATTTTAAATAATCAAGGCATCATGCTGAAGCTAATAATTGCAAATCGTAGAGGTAGTATGACAAAGAAACACGTACTAAAAAATATATTATTAATATAGTTTGGTCAGGCGACCTATATATTATAAAAAAATAATATTTAAAAGACAATAAAACTATTGGGAGAATAATTCATCCTAAATAGAGCTCTTTAGATGACTAAATTGTGAATTGCACTCATGTTATGATAAGAGAAAAGACATCTTTAATTTATAGAGTTCCAAACATTTTTCTCTAAGGAAAGAACAACCACATTTTAAAGCGAATTGCATTTTTCTTTCTGGAAAAGTAAAAAGCAATAAAGGTAATTCTTTGATTTTTCATGAGAGAAAAGTAAAGCTCAAATAGGATAAGAAAATTAGGCCAAAACCCTAACATTGCCTTCCATGTGATTTCTTTTTTCTTTTGTTGCTTCTGTTTCTTTGTTGTAGATGAGATATCCCCTTCACCAACTACTTTATAAAGCACATGTCCAGCATATTATCTTCCTCATCTTGATCAAAATAATCCTCTCCCAAATAAATTTATAAGTAGTAGTTGGACTAAATCATGACTTTATGGCCTTCAGCTCATTCTTATTTACTGTTGCACTTATAGACAAAAATACAGAAGCTTTTGGACTTAATTTTCTATTGAAAGCAATGTGTGAAACTTTCTTTCCTTTATCAACTAAAGTCCACTTAGGATCACTCATCCCCCCTTGTTTTTCCTTTGAAATGATTAGATCATTTTCTTTATCAACTAAAGCTCGCGTATTGCGTCTTCGAAATTGAATTTTTTTGGTGCTTGACTGTAACTTTCAACAAGGTCCTTTTAGCTCATCAAACTTAATCAGCGATGCGCCGATTGTTGTCGCTCCTTGCCGAGTTGGCACTTCATCTTTTATAGTTGGTTGCCAGGCATCTGTAAGTTTCATCGAGCTCGATAGAGCTTGCATAGCGTGTTTGGTGATACATCGAATTGCTTTTTCATCGCCCACCTGACCTTATTTCAGGGCTGGAGTGTCGGATCATTTAGGCGAGCTGAGGTCTCATAGCGTGTCGGATCATTCCCATTTTCAGCTTCTAAAACATGCTGCCCAGAATTTTCAGCATTCAACATCAGATGTATCAATAGGATTTTTTCCTGAATTAACTCGTCATGCATCAACCTCAAGTCCTTGTGTTTCCCCTGCATTTTCAGTTGCATTAGACATTAAATGTACCCCAAATTTTCTTGATTGCTCTGCATTATTAGCAGCTTGTTGATTATCAAACCTCTGAAGTCTTCACAATTTTTGGTTAACTTATAGTTAACTCTTGACCATATGAATTTCTAAAATACCTCTGTTTCCAGAAATTGTTTGATGATGAATTAACTGTATCAACATCCAATGTGGCAGCACAATTTCGTTTAGAAGAGGAAATTTTGACGTTGCTAGTACCTTTCAAAGCCGTTCAATGGTATCATCGGTTTGTTTATTAGTTTGATTTCTTTACCAGATTAGAGGATACCTTCAATATGACCTTGGTGCTTGTCATAAGTGCAATACTAAGGAAAATTATCATATACGATCACCTGAAAAACCTTGATCACTTACAAGATTTTAATTCCGCATACTGCAACCTAATATGATTTGGAAGCTTATCTATTAGATTAAGTATAATCTTGACCCTAGCTGTTCTAGGTCTTGACTTTATTTGAATAAAATAAAGCAATTAAATAATTGCCCTTGGTACCATGGGATAATTTTAAGGCTATTGCTTGATGCAATCCATCTTCAATCTTAAAGTCGTGTTTCCTCCATTGAAAATGTGATAGTAGGTTCTCCTTGATTCTCCATGAACAATTTTGACTGATGGTATGATAATTTTTTATGTTAATTATGGCAAATTGTTTGGGGTTTAGGGTGTTGGAATAGGCAAGGGTGACGTATGAACTGGTTTGGAATGGTGGGGTGGGCTTGGGGGAAAACCTAAAGATGCTTCATTCCATTGGCTATAGCAACCATGGAGGGTTGTGCAGTTCCATGGTTGCTCAGTTTCTGCCAAGGACATCACCAAGAGCCGCCAAATAGAGGGATCCCTAACTTTTTTCATGGTTTTATCTTTTCTAACTGTTTGAGCTGTACGCACGTTCTTTTTCCACTTACTCCTTTCCCTTCAAAAGTTTTAGAACTAAGATTGGTTGAAGCATGAACTGTTGCCAATCCGAGGGTTAGTACTGTTGGAATGGACTTGGTGTAATATCATATCTTGTGTACTTCAGATGGAATATATGAAGGGCATATGTATTTTTGTGGAATAATGTAATTACAGCTCTAAAGTGTACTAGTTAGCACAATATCATGCATGAGTTGTATGTATGCACTATATCAATTTAGTATTAGTGCACATACGATGTCCGATATTACATTGGAAAATCTTCAAATAACGTGACAACAACTCGCCCAATGTAATTCCACAACGTATGATCTATGGAACGTATATTATGCATTGAACTTACCCTTACCAGGAAAATATAGAGAATAATTTCAATATTAGAACCTCGGCTTCATGAAAATCCTATCGAAAAAGAAATAACAAAGTGAAGAAATAATGTTGAAATACTAGAAAAAGCATGACAAAATATTCTAAAAAAGATAGTAACAACAACAAAATTGTGTCGCAATTGAAGTACAACAAAATGATAGATAGTAATAGAAATGAAAGGACAAGAATCCGTAGTGGAAGTACTATGGCTACCAGTATGGAAGGATAAGCAAGATAACGCTCCATTAACTACTAAATATCAATATTAATCTGTGTTTTGCACAACCTCCTATCTAAGGTCATATCCTTAATAAGTTGCAACTCATCATATCTTTTATAATAACTTCTCCCCAATACTTCTTTAGCCTAACATTCCTAAAACAAGCAATAATAAACGTCACACCTCCACATTGGGTCTTTCGTGTATCTTCTCTTTCGCATGCCCAAACTATTCCTACATGTCCTCATCTCGTCCTCCACCGTGGTAACCTCTACCTCGGTTCGAAGATCTTCATTTTTAATCTTATCTTTCTTAGTATGCCTACACGTCCACCACAACATTCTTAGATTAACATTATATAAAAAACAATGTAGAGGTAAATTAAAAATCATATTAGGAGAAAATGTAGAGGTAAATTATATTAGGAGAAAATGTAGAGGTAAATTAAAAATCAAACTAGTTATCTAGGATATTTCATTTTTATTCATAGCATAGGATTAACATTATATAAAAAACAATGATAGTTTGATACACAAAGCATTCTTGTCAACAGGGTCCCAAGAAGGGCCACACCCTAAAAGATGTGATGTAATTGGCCTATCCAAATGCAAGCATTAATGATTGTTTGCATGGCTCAAATATATGTCCTATATTACACACATAGATAACTTTATGTTGGCTTTTCTTCCGAAAAACATTGTGTATGTTAATCTTGTACCACATATAATGAAAATACTAAATAAATGTGACAATACTCACGACTATTGACCTATAATATTAAAAACATTAAACAATGTGACAATGCACGCGACAAGTTTACTCATATACCTTCTATAACATACCTTAACATTCCTCTCAAATTTTCTCAGGCTTATTCATCCAAAACATATTCTTATTTTCTTCCTTAATTATCTGCTTTTGCAATGGAAAAGAGGACTAGTTAGCATGGGTAAGAAAGAAATTGAAATGGAATTCATTGAATCAAAGGAAGCGGATGCTGCTTCTTTCTTTCAAAGGAAAATAAAACCTTGTTGAAGAAAGCGAATGAGCTTTCAACTTTGACCAGAGAAGTTGTTTGTATTCTACTCTTTTCAATAAGAGGAAAGAATGTTCATACGGCTTCACAATAAATAGAAAATAGTTGATAGATATCTTGAATTGAAATCAGACTATTGTTAACGTGTTCATGCTAATGTGTGCAAATCAAATGTCTCAGAGCCATCTGATGGTCATTTATCTCTTGCTGTTTGTACATAAATCACTATCTGACTCACAATTCAATTCTAATTGTCGTTCTAAGAATATTTTGATTTATATGCAGAACTTCCGGAAAATACAACATGTTTGATGGATTGTGAAGCTGCTATTATTTTGAAAGGAATCCAAGAGAAAATGGTGGTACTTTCTGATTATCCAGCTGTAAAACTACCTGTGTAAGGGATTGCTTTTTTTGACTAGATTTTCTTGTCACGAATATATCTATTTTTCTTGTCCCTGTTGCTACCTTTTTGTGATGTGAGTTAAGCTGTCTAGGGTTTGACTTGGTTTAGTACCAGTTCATTTGACAGGGGATTGGCATATGCTCAAAGGAATAAGCTTTATGATAATCCCCAGGCTGTTAAACAAATACTCAAGTATCCTTGAGATAGTTTATATTAAAAGCAAAAAAAGATCTTCTTTTATTCCTTGTTAAAATTGTCTCTTGAAAATTTTCTGGTGCTTGTTTTCATATAACTCTAATCAGGCCTCTAAAACAGCATGGCGTTTCGGATGGAGAGGTATTGAACATTCTGATCCGTTAATACCTTGATTTTTTACATGTGATGTGAGGCAATGTTTTCATATTTCATTGTCGCATGGATGCAGCTCTGCATGATTGCCAATTTTCGTTGGGAATCTGTTGATGAAGTGTTTTCACTTGTTCCCTCATTTAAGGTAAGCACTCAACTGTTATGGACATCGATCTTGTTTCCTCATTTTGTGTTGGGGTTGCTATTAGTTGAATTTTACATTTGATTAGACAGGACAATAAAAGCTATAATTAATTTCTTAAAGAACCTTCTATATATGTTCGTACTAACAAAAGCTGGGTGGAAACCAGGTTTATTTCTTAAATTGTTTCCTTCGACAATGTAGATGGTGTATGCTCATTGTAAGCTCAAAGAAATTGTGTGGAAAGCAACCCCCATAGAACTTAGTCATTGTACAAAACCTTTATCAACAGTCTAGAGAAAGCGGATGCAATCCCCAAAACACTAAAATAAAACACTGTTTTACAATGTCTTATTCGGGAAGAAGTGGACTAAAAATCTAGATGAATCCATGATAACCTGTAAGAGATGGCTCAACCTTTAATTCCACAATCAACAATATCCAAGTTGAGATCTGTCGATAGCCACCTGGAGATACCCTATGCTCAATAAAGAAAAAGCAAATGTAATATCGATATGAATAACGATAGTATACTTGTAGGATCACACGACTATTACAATAAGTGCAATACATATAAGTAACCACAAATAGTAAAATCCATGAATACATGGGAATGCATTATCAAATTACAATTATCCATCTCCAGCAAATAGTTTAACCATATCAATCTCAATGCAACAGTCTAGATGGTTGATGTCGTTCAAACATACCCCAAAACCATTAAGGGATATAGAGGTCAGCATAAGTACACCCAACAAAAGTTAGGGTCGAATCCCGCAGAGAACGGTTTATGACTCACAAATGGGTGAAAAAGTAAATATTTGGGTCTCATACACTGAATGAGTACATTAATTGGACATGGGCAGGCTACATTCTACTAATTGCAATCTCTAATAAAATGAAAGTGGCGTTCCATATGAACCCGGTAAGGTCTCATATGCCGAATCACACTTGGAACTCATTGGGACCTATGCAACTAAGTAGCCAACCTTCCAAACCTTAGTCGATTGAACCCTAACTAGGCATTCAACCATACCCACCTCATTCATACTATCGTGTTCATTACCCACTTCAAATATTCAAGGATACTAGCGATAATCAAAGATCTAAATTTAAACCCAAAGTTTGCAACCTCAAAACTTCAATTAAACATGACAATAACACATGCACCCACATCAATTAATAAAAATACATTCAATTTAATACAGACCCATACATAAATTCAAGATTACACCCCCTCCCCCCCCCCCCCCCCAACAACCAACATGAGGGTTTTTATCCTTGCATGTCTAAAATAAAAATTGAGCTACCAAATACATTATCCATGACAATAGGTGCTAGAATTGACAAAAAAATGAAGTAAATTTCTCTTCTCCTGCTCAAATCTTTACTTCCCAAGCCAAATGCCAAACCCTTTCTTCAAGCAACAGCTAATTTCCTGAGAAATGTATTTCTCTCTCTAGAAATGTGTCTCAATGTGTATACAAAAAGGCCCTTGCATTTTCCTTTTATACTCCAAACAAAAATAACCTCAATTTGTGCAAGAGCCACCATTAAGCGATCAAGATCAGCCATCACCGAACACATTCTGGGATCTGCCGAATGTGCACTTGATCGCCTTTTTAAATCCCTCCTAAAAGTCGTGACTCTATAACTTTCGGCAACAGAGCTGTGCGTCACCGAATTTGTTTGGTGATCCGCAAAAGTTGCATCTTCATTGCCTTTTTTTCCGAATACTTGGAGTTGGACACTGCAACAAAAGGCGATCAATGTCTTCATTTGGCTATCGGCCAAATTGTTCGGCGACGACCGGCTTCTATCGCCTTTTTTTTGGCAATATTTCTCCTTTCGTCCTGTTTTGCTTTGATTTTTCCTTCCATGCATTTCTTCCTCATTTTTAGCATCAAACACAAAAATCATTAATATATATAAGGAAAATTAATACATTGAGGACAAAATCTTATGCAATTTCATCCCTACGTGAGTCTAACATGCAGACTCATCAATACCCCCAAATTGAACTCTTTCTTACCCTCAAGCAAGTCAAATATCAATCAATCCTAGCACATGCTTACAAATAGGGCCATAAAGAGTAGTATATGCATTCATCCATTTGTTGTCAAACCTAAAAACCTCTATAAACCACTTACGTGATTTTGAAGCCTCATGAGATGACTAAGGAGTTCTCAAGACAAAGCTATGCTCACAATTTTCAATGTGGTTGCTAACCAATGCCCAAAAACATCACCACCTACCCTCACATCAAAGAAGACATTATTCAGAAAAAATCATGACATTAACTTCAAGGATCAAACAACACTCACAATCCCAAAAGAGAAAGGATATGCAAGATTTTACCCATAGGCTTGCCCTTATTCTCAATCAATGTTCACTCAATCTCATCGGGACTAGAGTCACAAAGGACTTTGCTAGGGTTGTAATGTAGGCTATTGGATGGGTAGGATAGAATTTAGGCACAAGTGACTAATCCCTTCTTGAACTCTACACACAACTTGCATGATTATGTCCTCCTTCAATTCTACACACAACTTGCTTGATTATTTTATTCCTTATTCACTCTCTTTTTTTCTATGACACCATTTTGCATTGAATCTCAACCGTTGGTGTCCCACATGTGACTTTTTCTCAAAAACTTTTGGAGGATCTTATTTTGAGCCAAATTCTTCTCTTCTTTCTTTTTTCAAGCACATTTCTTCTTTTCTTTTTCATCATGAACTTATCTATTTATTTCTTTCCCCAAACATTCGAATGGGAGATACCCCTCTCTTACCACACAACCAACTTTGGCCTTTTGCCAAAACATTCCTTAATTCAAGATCAAAGAGGGAATGGTGTTGAACAAAAAGGGATGTATTTTCAATCGAAGGTCAAGGATAATAAGGCTTCCAACAAAAAGGATTAAAACTCAATGAGGCTCACTAAGGATACAATAAAAGTTAAGGGAAGCTATTTGGTCAAAGTGGAATTAAAAGAAACCAAAGAAGGCCTAAGGTCATCTTCCAAATCATGATTTAACCAAAATAACACTTCACGACTAACGGGGAAAGTTCTAGCAATCAACAAGCATGTGTTTCAATGGATACCTCATCGCACATGGCAAAATTACTTCCGAATTCAAACAATAGCTAGGCAACACACACTCATGGTACTACCCGAGATAAACACTCAGTCAACTCAAGATGCTTCCAATCCATGCACGGATCACTTTCACATGAGAAAAACTAATAGGAAAGTCAATACTTGCTCCTCATTTACGATATTACACCAGTCAAAGATATAGGTGATCAATACTCGGATTGCTAAGGACATTGAGACATGACACATACTTTTGAAATGGCTTTCCCTATAGCATGGTATTGTTTTGCAAAAAATTTAAAGGATAAGACATATTTGGTGCACATCATCCAAAAGACATCTATCAAAATAAATCAACAAGAATTTACTAACTGTTATAATCCAAAATAATATTTACAAATCACGACCAAAAGAATATTTACAACACAAAGTAAAAGATTGTCTTAATTACACATCAAGGAAACACAAAAATGAATATAACCCATTGTCTCAACCAACCACAACAGAACCATATAAAAACAACATCATTATCAAATACTGCGATTCTAAATGCTCACCCCTTCCTAGAAAGGCATTGCCTTCAATGTATAAGAACAATATAAATAAAGCTCAAAAGGAAGGAGTAAGATAAAGAATCCCCTGGTCACTCAGCATGTGGTGATGATGGAGCTAAAGAAGAGGTGGTGGGGGCATTCGTGCCCAGGTGCTGTGGTTCAGGATCTAAAGTGGGTGCCAGAGTAGTGGACTCTGCACCAATCTATAGAATAACGTGTTCTAGGTCAGCTGCACCGAACAATCCACTCGTCCCGCTAATGGACCTATCCCGAAGTGACTCTCTAGTGACGACAATGATGATAGCCTCCTTCGTCGCTCTCAACTTTGTATGCTCCTCCGTGATGATATCACCTCCCAAGGACACCTCGTCTGTCTCCGGTGAAGATGGAATAAAATCTCCTTCAATCCCCACACCTGAAATGACACCCATAGCAGCCTCTAGGAGCATATCTACTGAACCCCAAAGTGATGTGATATCGCTGTACTTTAATGCCACCTCCTTTTTCAACTCAGTAACAACAGCCTTCACGATGATCAAGTCCACCACCCACACCTCCCTTATCCTCTAAAGTAGTCACCTTATCTGACAAGCTACAATCCTTGCCCTGTGGTCCTCCACACTCACAACCAAAAAATTTAGCCTCAAGCTCTGCTCCTTTATCATCACTCTCTTCTTCATCCCCTCATCAAATAACAAGGCCAGCATTGCTGCAATGGCTCTCTCATCAATGTAAACCGGGAGGACTTGACTTACGTGGGTGGTGAATTCTTTGACACCATGGGTGGTGAATTGTTTGACACCATGGAATGTTAGGGTGTCCTATACCTTGGGATACCTTTCAACCCCCCCCCCCCCCCCATTAGTGGATAACCTCCTTTCTTCCAATATCGTCCTCAACCCTATAACTTTTAATTGATTGAGATATTGAGGAGCAATCATTAGATGGTCTGGGAGGTCTGGATGAGTGGGTCATGTGCCACCTTAGTTCTTGCCTCTATCTGGAGACGTTTTTGAATTGGCTCCGAAGCCATGGGCTCATGTACTAGGGATTTGGACCCCGTTCATTCTTCTTCGGAGGATGTCCACTCCAGCTCAAGAGACCCTTCCTTATCGCTGTTGGAGTCTCCAGTTCCACCACTTTCCTCTTTCCCTTTCCTTGTTCATCTCTACGAAACCTTTGAGCTCTTTGTTCCCTTGACCCAACAGCTATAAGGCTTCCCGGGCTATATGGGATCCACCACAGGAATCAAGTTCCTTTTGAAGAGGAATATTTGCAAAACAAAGCCAACATGAATGTAAGAATCAATGGTGTGAAAGGCAAATACAAAATGAAACCTTAGAAAAACTGGTTCAAAAGGGTAGGTCATTTGGACTTCCAAACATGTTCGGTAGATCGCTGAATTGATTCGCTAGTCAAAATGATCGTTGCCTTTCTTTACATAACTCAAGGTCAACACACTGTCACATTCTGCAACCGATGTGGGTATTCGGTGATCATCCAAATTGATTCGATGGTCATCAATACCATCGTCGAATATGACCAAATCAAAGGCTCATAAGTTGTCATAAGAGGCGATGTGCGTGGACATTTGATGGATCGTTGAATCAACTTAAGCGGTTAAATTGACTGTTATCGAAGTTGACAAGCAATGCAAATTTCCCCTAAAGTTAAATATTTGCACACCAACAATATAATGAGGGAAATTTCACCACAATGCATTATCGGCACATTCAAACACAAGCGCAAGCCAATTTTTTCCTAACAATCACAACAACACAAATTCAACCAAACAAATGACTTTACCCTTAAGAAAGACGTCGCCCATTCTATCACTAGGAAAGTACAAGTCGCGTGGCCAAATTCATGGGTTACTCAGACATCACCCACAACACATGTTGCAAATAAGGCTATAGAACATGCAATCATATCAGTTTTCAATAAATAAAGTTCACAATCCAAAACAATGACGACATATGAATAAATTGGGATACAAGATGAACTACCACAACAATAAGGAAAAAAACCTTCCTTTATATGCTTGACCAATCACACATGTAAAATCAATTTCATGAAAATAGTGAAATCAAGAACCCATATAACCAAGTGAAAAATTGAATACTAGGGTTCCATGCATATCAATCCAACAACACACACCATGATTTCCAATGATTTCCCACATCACACAATGACCCACATGGTTCTACAACCAAACTCAAGCAACACCAAGCCAAGAATAGCATGAAAATGAGGAAAAAAGGTCGAAGACATACCATACAGATGATACAAAGCCAATGAGGATGACAATGACAATTTGTTGATGATAATAAAGCTCAAACCTAATGAAAGTGATGAAACAATAGATATTAGAGGAGTGATGAGTGCCAAGGAGTGTGGAGAATGAAAAGTAAAGAGTGAAAAAGTGAAAGGATACTTCATAAGGAAGTAAGTTGGTTATGCGGTGCAATTTAGCGACGCTGATTTACACCAGCGAACACATTCGACGATCCGCCCAATACAGCCCCCAAAGCTACTCTACTAGCATTGCACATTACTTTAAAAGGCAATAACGAATCAGGAGACACAATTATAAAAGCCACAATCAATTTGTCTTTAAGGCATTCAACTGCTTTCATGCAAGCATCATCAAATATAAATGTTGACTCTTTCTCAAGCAATTTTCACAATGAATTGGCCATCTTGGAAAAGTCTTTGATAAAACGCTTATAGAAATTGGCATGCCCTCAAAGCTCCTCTTCCCTCTTCACGAAGATAGGGGGAGGAAGGTTAGCGATAACATCCACCTTAGCTTGATCCTCTTGCACCCCGTCAACAGGAATATTATGCCCAAAGATGATTCCTTCTTTAACCATAAAATGATATTTCTCCTAGTTGAGTTCCAAATTAGTTTCAACTCGCCTTTGAAGTGCCTTTTCTGGGTAAGCAAGAAATTGCTCAAAAGTGTCACCAATGACTAAAAAGTCGTCCATGAATACCTCCATTGAGTTGTCTACCATTTCTACATAGATAGCAAACGTACAATGTTGGAATGTAGCGGGAGCATTTTAAAGTCCGAACTACATTATTCTAAAGGAAAATGTCCTATATGGGCATATCAAGGTAGTCTTCTCTTTGCGTTTTAGGGCTATACTGATTTTATTGTACCCAGAGGATCCAACAAGAAACAAATACCACCCCCTTCCCACTAGATGGTTCGACATTTCATCCATGAATGACAAAAGGAAATGATCTTTCTCTATCCTAGTGTTAAGACACCTATAATCCATACAAACACGCCACCCCATCACCAGTCAAGTGGACACAAGTTGATCATTCACATTCTTCATAATGGTGAAGCCACCTTTCTTTGGCACATATTAGACGGGACTAACCCAACTACTATCCGAAATTGGGTAAATAACCCTGGCATCATACCACCTAATGATTTCCTTCTTTACCACCTCCTGCATAGGTAGGTTGAATCTACTTTGATTCTTAATAATCGGCTTGAAATCCCTTATCAATTTAATTTTTTTAGTACAAATACCCGAGGGTATTCCAGAAATGTCCATTATACTCCATCCAATTGCTTTAATTAATAAATTACGTCAACACTTCGGTCAACACTTACACTTGATGATCAAGCAAATCAGATGCCATAATTACCAAGAGTGTCTCACCACTCCCCAAGAAGACATACTTCAAATTTGATGGAAGATCTTTCTGTTCAAGCTTAGGGGGCTCTTCAATGGAAGGCTCGGAAGGGGTTTTCCTGATTTTTCAAATTAATATCAAGCTTAATTGGGTTCTTGACATGAGAACCCTCTCCCTCTAATGCTGCGCACACCTCAAAATAATCTTCAATCACTTCATAATCATTATTGAGCAACACCGCTACTAAATATCCGCCCAAACTAAACACCTCCCCAATAACCACAACTGCTTTTTCTACCACATCAAGTAAGACACTGCTCGATATTTTCTTGGTTGTTTCATTTACTTGCACACATTAAGGGTGACTTCCTCACCATTCACCTTAACTTTGATTTTCCTGCATAGCCAAGAATGGGATACAAAAAATAATTGGTATCTCAACATCAATCTCACAATCAAGGACCACAATATTGGCAGGAAATATGAATTTGTCCACTTTCACCAACAGATCATATAAAATGCCAACTGACCTTTTGATGGATTGGTCCACTATAAGAAGCCTCATTGTTCTTGTAGAAGGGGAACCCATACGAAGTTTTTTGAAACTAGCCAGACATTAAGTTGATACTTTTGCTTATGGGTTGTTGAGATGAGGGTTTCTAGGAAACAACCTCTCTACTTCTATGAGGTAGTGGTAAGGTCAGCGTATATTCTACCCTCCCCAGACCCCACTTGTGGGATTTCACTGGGTATGTTGTTGTTGTTGTTGTATTAAGTTGATACTAGATCCAAGGTCATATAAAGCCTTGGTGAATGGACAAACTCCAATTGTGCATGGAATCGTGAAGACACCTGGATATTGTTTCCTCACTGCATAATTATTTGTCACTATCGCACTACAGTAGTGAGACATTTTAATGGTTTCACACTCAAGATTTCACTTCTTTGTCACAAGCTCCTTCATAAATTTCGTATATCTGGGCATTTTCACAAGAACTTCAAATAACAGAATATTGATTGAAAGAGAATTAAACATTGACAAGAACTTTTGAAACTTGGTTTCATCATTATTTTTCTTCAACCATTTAGGGAAAGGTAAATCAATTTTCACTTGAGGCGCTTTCATTCTGGTCGATGAGGAAAAAAATTTTAACGATGCATTTTTGGCTTTTCTTAGCTCTCCCCCAATGTTAATGTTTCAATCACTTCGGGGATAGTGAAGAAAATGGTTTTGTCCATCAATTATCACACCATCACCAACTTTCTACTCATCATTCCCCTAAAATGAAGAGGTTTTGTTTCCTTTGCTTGTCCCAGCATCCGGAGAGATTACGCTCCCCTTAATCACCTTGCCACTTCTTATAGTGATGGTTATATGTTGTTGATTGTCGTTCTTTGGGTTTACCATGGTATCACTTGACCAGCCGCACTTTGGCCTTTCATTCAAATGAGCAGAGATGGTCCCCAATTGTATCTTCAAATGTTTAATCAAATCCGAATGAGATGTAACTATTTGGTTCAATGAAGAGAAATCTGACTTCATTTCCTTAAGAGCCTTGTTCGAGCTTTCCACCTTGCTGAGGAACCTAGCAAGCATATCCTCGGCACAAGAATTATTAGATTTACAAAGGGTTCTTTTGGCTTTACTCTATCATGAGGAGGAATATAGCGTTCCCTATCTCTTTCACGTTCTCTCCACCCCCAACTCTGTCTCTCCAAACTAGATCGTTCCATCACCCATCATTTTTCAAACCTTTATTCTCAGGTGGCCTTGGAAAGGCCAGCTGAGAACCCACCGATTAGTTCCCCAAATAATACACTTCTTCATTATATGCACCATCAAAAGGAACATCATCAAAGGATACATCACTACTACAACCAATATCATTCACATTCTTGCAGATTTCGCCCATAACATGGTTCGTGAGCAATTCCAATTGTATCATAATTTTTGCCATGTTCTCACCCCTATCTTGATATTTTGCAAGTTTCTCCTTAAACAATCCTCGAGGTAAGGAAGAGATAAGATCATCTCTATTGTACTATGTCCGGTTAATCTTCCTCATATCATAAAGACGGGATGAAGTTCTGACAAATGTTTGTTTCATAATACCACCTCGCACAAGTTGATCTGTTATCCCCTTATTCACCACATCAAGGCTACAATAGAAGGATTGGAGAAAGAGATGATCCAGCATCCCATGCTAGGGGGATTGTACAAATATCTGTTGGAATCGTAACCATGTTTCATGAAGTTTCTCCCTATCTATCCGTTTGAAATTCTCAATGCTCTTTCTCAACTTTACCATCTTGGAAAGAGAGAATAATCACTCATGGAAGGCCTCAGTCAAAGTCTCCCAAGAAGTAATGGAGTCCCTAGGTAACTCAGCTAGCCATCTAGTTGCTTCCCCAGATAATGAAAAGGGAAACAACCTCAGTTGGATTGCTTGTTGATTGACACCTTTGAAACTGAATGGAGAACAAACATCCACAAAATTATGAATATGTTCGTAAGGGTCCTCATGTGCCAAACCCCCAAATAAATCTTTTAACTATAGCAACTGGAGCTTGCTGCTAGTCATATGAAATACCATATTGCCCACAAGAGGCGGCAACCTAATTGCAGTGACATTCCCAAGTTGATCCTAATTGACATCGTTAACGATGTCATTAGCATTAATACTTTCATGAGTGCTCATTTCATCCACTGAAAAATAGAAACAACACAAGAGAAAAAAGAAAAGCATATAAGTATGCTCAACTACAAAGAATTAGCTCAATAAAACACTTCTAATCTTGAAATGTAACACCGTTCCGACAATGATGCCATTTTGATGTCGCTCAAACATACCCCAAAACCATTAAGAGATATGACGGTCTCCATCAGTATACCTAACATGAGTTGGGGTCGAAACCCACATAAAACGGTTTATGACTCACAGTTTGAAGTATTGAATTGTTCTAATGGTTTGTAGCAACGACAACCACAACAACAAGAACATATTCAGTGGAATCCCACAAGTGAGTTCTAGGGAAGGTAAAATATATGCAGACCTTACCACTACCTCACAAAGGTAGAAAGGTTGTTTCCTGAGAATCCTCTTCTCACAAACCCATAAGCATAATAAACTGGATATGGAAAAAAGGAAAAGGAAAAGAAAAGGAAACAAAAAGAATGACTAATAACGAAAAACACATGATAGCGCGTAATTACGATAAAATTAAAATATATAAGATGGATAATGACAGCACAGGATATAAAGATATGACTAATTCCTAATACCCTACTGTACCGAAAGGCCAGACATTAACCTATTCCTATTAACCTATTAGCATGCTTGTCTAATTCGCGACCTCCTCTTCCTCCTATCTAAGGTCATGTCGTCAGTGAGATCAAGTTTCACCATATCTTGTCTCATCACCTGCTTTCAGTACTTCTTAGGCCTACCTCTACTCCTCCGAATAATTCCTAAATCCAACCTCTCGAACCTCCTAACATGAGCATCGATACTTTTTCTCTGTACATGTCCAAACCATCGTAGTCTCACTTCCCTTACCTTGTCAGCCACTATGGCCACCTCTAGCTTCTCCTAAATGGTCTCATTCTTAATCTTATCACTCTTGGTATGTCCACACATCCATCTCAAAATCTTCACTTCTAATGGTTTGTAGAGTAAAAATCTGTAGTAAAAACATGATTACTTGAATTGATTTTAACACAATAAGAGAAGATACATGCCAGGGGTGTGTGCACTTGGGTCATAAAGAAAATATTATGGTCTCAGACATTGAATGAATACATTAATTGGACATGGGTAGGCTTGATTGTTGGTAACTACAATCTCTAAGCAGACGAAAGTAGCGTTCCATATGAACCTAGTAAGGTCATATGCCAAATCGCACTAGGAACTCATTGGGACCTATGAAATTAAGTAGCAAATCTTCAAAACCTTAGTTGATTGAACCCTAACTAGGCATTAAACCAAACCCACAACATTCAGACCATCATATTCATTACCCACTTCAATTATTCAAGGATACTTGCAATAATCAAAGATCTAAATATAAACCCTGAGTTTGCAACCTCAAACCCTCAATTAAACATGGTAATAAATATGAACTCGCATCAATTAATAGAAATGCATTCAAATTAATAATGACCCATACTTAAACTCAAGGATCCAAGTAATTATACACCCTCAACATGACGGTTTTTAGCCTTGCATGTCTAAAATATAAATTGAGTCACCAAAATGCATTATCCATGACAATGAGTGCTAGAATTGACAAGAACATTAAAGTGAATTTCTCAGCTCTTGCTTAAATCTTCATTTCCCAAGCCAAGTGCAAAACCTTTTCTTCAAGCAACAACTAATCTCCTGATAAATGTACTTCTCTCTCTAGTATTCTGTTGAGTGTAGTACCAAGGATCTCCATATGTGTACCAAAAAGTCCTTCCATTTTGTTTTTATACTCCAGACAAAAAATACATTCAATTTGTTCATGACTGACTATTCAGAGGTCAAGATTGGTCATCACCGAACACACTTGGTGCGATGTACCAAATGTGAACTTGATTGCCTTTTTGAATTGCTCCCGGAATTCTTGACGCTGTAACTTTCGACGACAGAACTGTGCATCGCCGAATTTGTTCTGTGATCCACCGAAATTGCACCATCATTGCCTTTTATTCATGGACTACTTGATGTTGAACACTGCAACAAAAGGCAGTCAATGTCTTCATTTGATGATCCGCCAAAATGAATAGCTTACATTTGATGAAGAAATAGGTAAAAAAAAATGGAAAAGAATAAGCCCCAAGTCATATCTAGTTGTTCAAAAATGACGTAGCTGAAAAAATGGTTCTAGGGCTTTTTTTTTTAAAGTGTTTGCCCCGCCATAGAGACCCTCAAACCCCATGTTGGCCACACCATAACAAGAATGATCCTGCAATGATGGGTTGAACAGATACAGAAACTCGCAACTCATGTCCTACACCCCCAAGTTTGCAACATAGCCTCAACCTTGACGTTGTAAAATCAAATCTTCACACCAAGATCACTTCGAGAGTTTTACCACCCAAATTTGATCCTAGAAACCTGTACAGGTTCCTTATTTGACTCGCCCCCAACTATGTCCCTTTAACCCTTCGCCCGCCCGCCACCACTGGAGGCAAGCTAGCCCCCTATGTTAGAAAATTGGGGTTGTCTTGGATATCAACTCAAATAATCAAACTCATAATTCAGATCCTAATCCATTACCTGGAATACCCCAGACCTCACTTGACTCAAAATTCATTCGAGTTTGTCTTAGGATCAAAATTTTCATGTTACTGCTCAGGAGTTTCCTAGCCCAAATTCTTAAGTTACTAGTTCCTTAGTTACTTCTCAGGAATATTTGGCCAAATTCCTTCTCCATTTGTCTATCCATAATGACGGGCATAGATCATTACATAAGATAACATAAAGAGGAAAAGGAATCATTGCTTTTGGTTTCAAGTATGTTTCTGCTGTCAAGCTTTTGTAGAATGATCGTGTCATTTGTTTCACATCCAATTCTTAGGTGTCCAACAAAATTAACTTCTATCTCTTTCGAGGTTCTTGAAAAGTACTGTATGAATGTAGTGCTCTGTGCATACCATTTTATTTAATTTGTGCACTTAGCAGTGTGTTAAAATTGTCTGACATTGACATCGTTTTAAAAATTTGCAGACTAAACAGATCGAGCTGAGAGTTCCCCTCGAGAATGTCTTGGCTGAGCTGGCCAAACACAGAAGGGAAACATAAATGGCTCAAGAAAAGCATTCTATGGTAATGTCATCATTCTAGTTTTGATCTTATGTTGCGCAAATAAGAATTTCAATTGCCAGAAGATAATTTTCTTCCCAAGGCAGTTGACTTACTGCAGTCATTTATGCTAAATGCAGGTGTTTGTCTAGAGGGTTTTGCATCTGTTACTAAAGGACATATCCCAATAGTTGCATCCAGCAACTCATTTTACTTTTCTTCTGCTATCTTTCTTCTACTTTAGTTATTACCTAGGTTTTTCATTGCCCGCTAAAGTGGATTTAGGATTTGATGTTTGATGGTTCCTATTATGATCTCAAGTTAACATATACTGGTCGTTGAGTTCACAGTCAATTATTATTGCGTTTTATGATACTGATTGAATATAATTTTGATAAATAAACTTTCATCTGAATTTCAAAGTCGAATATTATTGCATTCAAACACACATGCAAGGGTACATAGTTGTGCAAGTAATAAAGTGTCTCTTTTTCGGAGTCGGATGTTGAACCCACAGAAACTTGATGATTAACTATTTTATTAAACTATACAAAGTCCAACTTTTTAATTTAAGTGTGCTAGAGTGTAATTGATGTTTGTATACTAAAAGTAGTAAGAATTAAATAATAAGATTAACTTATAATGATTGGGAAGATTTTAGGGCTGCAACTTAACTAAGAATTCAAGCGTTCTATGGATTACAGATGTCTATCAAATTACTGATTTACAAGATTGATATTATGATTCTGATTTCTTGACTTCTCACCGTGTACCCGAATTTACTATCTAACTACATTATGGAGCGAGAATAGATAGAATCAAATGTGAATTTAGTTCTCATCCTATTTTGTAATAAAGCATGGTTATAAATATATCTCCTTCCCAGTGAGAAATTAATTTTCACATGATATACAATAAAAGATCCTTGTATTCCACATTCTATCCTTTTATTCCTTTCTCGAGTTCAAGAAAAAAATAATAAATTTATTCTAATGGGGATCAAGCATCAAAATACTAACTCAAGAATACAAGAGTAATTTTGACAATAGGCAACCTCCTCCGTAAAATCAATATTTAACAATCATTCATTGTTGCAAATCCAACAAGAATTCGTAGCTACTCTTAATAATCACAAAGTCCAAGAAAAGAAAAGAAACCTAAAGGTGAATTCTATTCTCTTACTTGTGCGCTAAAAAATAAGATAGTTCCCAATAAAAGATGCACAATGTTCTATTTATAAGATTTGGAAAATAACCCCTATTTCCTACATCGACTAGAAATTGCAAAATCTTACATTTTTTTCATGGGGGATTTTTAGGGCAGTCCCCCAACTTTGTGCCACGAATGGGCCTTTGATGTATCGGCCTTCGGGATGTAGGCAAACCCTGCTTTTGTCTTGCTTAGTTATTTTCTTCGGTAATCTCCAATCTTTAATTCATTTTGACTTCAAATTTGTTCATCATCATGTCAATTTGATCCTATGAATAAAGTGCACTACTAAGAAAAACTGATAAAATTCATGCTCAAAATAGACAAATGAAAGTACTAAATGTGAGGCAAATAATGACTAAAGATTTATATTTTTGCCTGACATCACCACCCCACACTTACACTTCTGCAGTTCCTCAAGAAAGCATTCAAGTTCATCTAAAAATACCAAGTTAGGAATGCCACTTCTTTGGTTGATTCAAACAATTAGACCATACAAAACTTTTAAAACATCAAGTAAGCTTCCCGATAATTATGGAAGACATACAATAAAACAACAAACTTCTAAACTCCTAACCTCAAAGAGGAACTCCAAGTTATTAAATTTGGTTTGCTCAACTATACCATCAAAGGAAGATAATAAAATCACCTATCTATCATGAAACAAGTGCCCTTACAAGAAGAAATTGTTCACCTATAACACCTCCCATGTTTATAGGCTTGGGAAACCAAGAGTTAAGCTTTTTGCTGATAGGATGATGTACAAGCTACTCTACGGCCCGTAGATTCATCCACGAATTGTAGGTGCTCTCATGGAAAGGGTCCAATGAAAATGGAAAATTGAACGATTTTTGAAAGTTGACTTACGAGTTAGTAGATGAGCCTTGAGTTATTGTATAGCCCATAAGCAGGTCGCGTAGGTTAAAGCCTTAAGGAACTGAAATTTGTCTATGTCTGGGTCTTCCTACAAAGGGTTCTACGGTCCATATGCTTATCTATGAGCTGTACTATATGTTTGTGGATCAGAAACTGCAATTTCAGTGACTCAACTTTTGTAACACCTTGACCTATGAGGCAAGATACGACCCATAAGTCGTTCCACGGCCCGTGGAAAAGGAGTTTTGTGGACGACTCCGACAGGTTTTAAAGAAGGGTCTTTTTGACTTTTCCAATCCATCTAAGTCCTAAACTACAACATTTTGGCTATCCTAACTATACTAACCAACCTAACCTCTATAAGGAATTTTTTTATCCTAACTCATTCAAACTTTTTTTATTCCAAAAATTTCTCTCATGGGTTCTCAATAAATCTCTCACTAAGTCAAGGGTTCCATTGAAGCCACTTCTTTGATTGTAATGTTTTGCTTGATCTGGTTCCAAATGTGTCCTTTGTGATTCGATATGTGGCTAGTAAATATGAGATTTCTCCTGAGTGTTTACTTGAGCCTTTTACTTGAGCCTTTCTCTATTTCTACTCTTGGTGGTGAGTCTATTATAGACGATAGAGTCTATAAAGATTACGTAATGTCCATATACCATAGAGATACTCTTGTTGATTTGATGTGAGTTAGAGATGGTTGACTTTGATGTAATTCTAAGTATGGACTGGATTCATGCCTGCTATGCCTCTGTTAATTGTAGAAATCAGACTGTCAAATTTCAATTTCCAAATGAGCATATTATAGAGTGGAAGGGAGATTCGATTGTGCCTAAGGGTAAGTTTATTTCCAACCTTAAGTCTAGAAAATGAATCTCTAGAGGATGTATCTATCACCTTGTGTGAGTTAAATCTGATGTTGTTGAGCCTTCTACCCTTGAGTCCGTCCCGATTGTGAGTGAGTTTCCAGAATTATTTCCCAAGGATCTACTTAGAGTCCCTCCTTATAGGGAGAGTGACTTTTGAATTGATGTTCTTCCTGACACCCAATATATCCTTATTCCACTTTATAGGATGGCCCTCGCTGAGTTGAAAGAGTTAAAAGAGCAGTTGAGAGATTTGCTAGAGAAGGGCTTTATTAGTCCAAGTGTCTCTCCTAGGGGTGCCCTTATCCTACTTGTGCAAAAAAAGATGGATCCCTCAGAATGTGTATTGACTATCAACAATTGAACAAGGTAATAGTCAAAAATAAGTATTCCCTCCCAGGGATAAATGACATTTTTTACCAACTTCAGGGTGCCACTGTTTTCTCTCAGATAGATTTGAGAATACGCTATCACTAGTTGAAAGTGAGAGGAAGTGACATCCTAAAGACGGCTTTCCAAACCCGATATGGTCACTTCGAGTTTTTGATGATATCCTTTAGGTTGATTAATGCACCCGCAACCTTTGTGGACTTGATATACAAAGTATTCATACAATACCTTAACATGTTTGTGATTGTGTTTATCAGTGATATTATGGAGTATTCTAGAGATGAGGAGGAGCATGCAAATCACCTCAGAATAACTTTACAGACCTTAAAGGATAATGAGTTATATGCAAAATTTTCAATGCGCGAATTTTGGATCAAGTCTACGGCTTTTCTAAGCCATGTTGTCTCCAGCGATAGTATTAGAGTGGACATTCAAAAGAACAAAGCAGTTATGAACTTTCCTAGACCAACCTTTCCAACTAACATAAGAAGCTTTTTGGGTTTGATTGGCTACTACCGCAAACTTGTTAATGTGTTGTCTACCATATCTGCACCATTGACTCGATTGACTCTGAAGAAGGTCAAGTTTCAATTATTTAATGAATGTAAGGAGAGTTTCCAAGAGTTGGAAAACAAGGTTGACTACTACACCAGTTTTGACCTTGCCTGACAAAACAGAGGTTTTCGTAATATATTGTGATGCGTCTAGAGTTAGATTAAGTTGTGTGTTGATTCAGAGGGGAAAAGTGATAGCTTACTCTTCATAATAGCTTAAGATTCGTGAGAGGAATTATCCGACTCATGATCTTGAGTTTGCAGTACTGGTGTTTGCTCTAAAGATTTGGTGCCACTATTTATATGGAACACATGTTGATGTCTTCAAAGACCATAAAAGCCTGCAATATGTCTTCACCTAGAAGTAGCTTAATCTGAGGTAGAGGAGATGGCTTTAGTTATAAAAAAAACTATGACTTGAGCATCCTCTACCATCCAAGTAAAGCTAATGTAGTTGTTGATGCTCTTAGCAGGTTGTCTATGTGAAGCACCGCTCATGTGGAGGAGAAGAACGAGCTAGCTAAAGAGGTTCACTGACTGGCATGATTGGGAGTTCAACTAGATGAATCTAGTGACTGTGGCATTTATGTGCAAAATGGGTCTGTATCATCTGTAGTAGTAGAGGTGAAGGAGAAGCAAGACCAAGACCCTATCATACTACAATTGAAGGCGGATGTGCATAAGCAAAAGGTGATGACTTTCACCAAAGGGGGAGATGGAGTGTTGAGGACCATGGAAGGTTGTGTGTCCCTAACATTGATGGTATACAAGAGAGAATCATGGCAGAAGCACACAATGCTAAGTATTTGATCCATTCGGGATCAACTAAGATGTACCATGACTTGAGGGAAGTTTGTTAGTAGAGTGGAATTAAGAGAGATATTGCCGAGTTTGTTTCTAAGTGCCTAAAGTGCCAATAAGTTAAGGTTGAGCATCAAAGGCCATGTGGAGTAGCCCAAAACATTAAGATTCCAGAATGGACTTCGTCTTAGGCTTATCGAGGTCTCACAGACAGCATGACTCAATTGGTGTGATAGTTGATATAATAACAAAATCTGCGCACTTTTTTGCAGTAAAGATGACTGACACTGCAGAGGATTATACTCGGTTATACATAAGAGATATTATCAAATTGCATGGAGTTCCTTTATCTATCATCTTAGACAGAGAGGCTCAATTCACTGCTCAATTTTAAGGGACTGCGTCATTGATTTCAAAGGTAATTAGGATGACCATTTTCCTCATTGAGTTCGCCTATAATAACATATTCCATTCAAGTATTTAGATGGCTCCAATTAAAGTATTTTATGGGAGGAGGTGTAGATCACCAATAAATTGGTTTAAGGTGGGTGAGGCACAATTGATTGGGCCTCACTTGGTTTACCAAGCTATGGAAAAGGTGAAAATCATATGACAGTGATTAAAGACTATACAAAGACGACAAAAGTCCTACACATATGTTAGGAGAATAGACAAAGTTTAAGGTTGATGATTTAGTCTATTCGAAAGTGTCACTTATGAAGGGTGTGACCAATTTGGGAAAAAGGGAAAGTTGAGTCTAGTTACATAGGTAATTATCAAATTTTTAATAGAGTGTTCAATGTAGCTTATGAATTAGAGCTACCACAAGAACTAGTGGCCATTATCCATCTAGTCTCTCATATTTCTATGCTTAAGAAGTGTTTGGAAGAGCGCAACTGGTTGTGCCTATTGAAAGCATTGCGGTGAGGGAAATCTTGAGCTATGAAGAGACTCCCATTCAAATCCTTGATCGTCAAATTCACAAGTAAAGAACCAAATAAATTGCATCTGTCAAGGTATTTTGGAGAAATAAATTGTAGAAGAAATGACCCGGAAGCAAAGGAGGATACGAAGGCTAAGTACCCGCATTTTTTCATAACTGATAATGGATAGGGATTTGATGGTATTCATTCTCTTTTACTCTTTGACTGCCCTTCTATTCTAGGTTTGAAATAGTGATAGAGTTCTAGAGTCCGATTGATGATGTGTTCAATTTGTTGATTGTTTGTTTGCTTAATTGCTTTGTTTCTAAATTGCATGAGTGAGTTGAGGATTGCTTGATTGTTAGTGTCTACGAGTGCTATTCGTGCGTTGATTTCAACTATGGTCACTCTTCATTCGAGGGCGAATGATCCCAAGGGAGAGATAATGTTACACCCGATAAAATTATCAAAATACCCCTAGATGAGGGACACTTACATAATGCATCTTCCTAAGCTCTTTTGGAAACTTCAAGGCCAAAATCGCAATCAAAATGAAAAATTGTGTGAGAAAATGGTCTTGGTTGATTTTTAGAGCAACCAGATCAAAAAATAACTGTTCGATGCAAAAACACATTTCCAGAGAAGTGCGTGGCATGTCCATATCACGGACTTTTCATGGATTTGCACTTAACTGGGGTTCTAATATTTTCTATGGGATTAGAAAATCAATTGGAAAAGTTTTGAAAAACAATTATATAGGTGCGCGGTAGGACCGCGTCCCAGACCTGATTCACCTAACTGTACCAATGAAGTTTAAAATATTAAAACTTTCTAGGGGCTTTTTGGACTTTTCCCCCCTTCTGGTAGACTTAATTCACGACCGATATAGGTGTTTTATGCTAAAAATAGGTGTCAAAACCTATTCCTAAGATTTCTACACTATTCTAAGAAACGCTAGGGCTGAGGAGAGAAGGAGAAGAGTGAGGGTTTCGAGTTTAACTGCGAAGATTGATTGTTCTTCTGAATTCCAGGTATGTAAGGCTACCTAAACCATTGGATGTAGTTCATTAACGCTTCTCTTCGTCTACTTGAATCGAGTTGAGCATGAGGAATACATTTTCTTGTTTAACATATGCACGTGAGGAACATCTAATATATCTTATGTGTTAAGCATGATTGATATGATATTAAATGTCTGTAAAAGTGAAAGTCTTGCATGATATGAGTTGGAGTCTTTAGTTGCATTATATTGAGTATTAATCCTGAGTTATTGAGTTATGGAGAAATTGAGCTGAGTTGTTTGAGATGAGTCAAAGAGATGAGCTTGAGTTGATTTTCATGAGCACATTGTATTCTTGGAAGGAGTATTAAGCACCGAGTTGGGTAAGAGGAATGTAACGCCCGGTAAAATTACCCAAATACCCCTAGAGGAGGGAGATGCGCCTAACGCATATTTTGGTGCTCGGATGGTAAATCTGAGGCCAGATTGTGATCAACGCGAAAAATTGAGCGGGGGAAAGGTCTCGGTCGATTTTTAGAATGACCAAATCAAAAGATAATTTTTCATTCCGAGACGCAAAATAGTGAGGATTCACGACAAAGCCGCATCGCGGAGGGTAACTTATGTTTTTCCATAATTCTTCGACGCGATTAAGAAAACCCGTTCAGGAAAGTTTTTTTCAGAAATGAATCTTACGTGATCGGTCCGCGTCGCGGACTGGGTTATTTCGTGGCCAGAAACTTTCTAAAAATTCAAGGGGCATTTTGGTTCATTCCTAACACCTTCTAAAAACCATATACGACTAATATATGCCATTTTCGCAAAAAAAGCGTTAAAAATACCATCTTACAATCCCCTTCCTAGCAAATCATCAAGTTAGGGCTTCAAAAGAGTTGAGATTGAAGAGTCAAGAGGAAGTTCCAAGGGATTTGTGCTGTTAGCAATCATTCCAGGCATGTAAGCCTATGCTAAAGCATGAAATTGTTCTTCCATGTGCCTATTTTTAGTAAACTGAGTCTATGATTGAAGATGATGAGTTATATGAGAAAATCCTTGAGTAGTCTACTTAGATTCTTCTTAATTCATGTTTTTTTCTTAAATTGATGATCATCATAAAATTGATTTACTGCATCAGGTATTTTCATGAATGATTTTACAAAATTTTATGCCTATTTTACTCAAGAATGCAAGAATAAACGCAGGGGATGAGTCTAGAGCCTTGACGATGATGATGCTTGTGATGTTGTGATTATTGTCCAAATTGTTGAGAGTCTTGATGATGATGTTGATGAGAATGATGTTCATGAGTCTTAAAAGCTTAAAACTAAATTCTAAAAGAATGTTTCGAGTCTATGATGTTGATGTTGATGAGATGAGTTGATATTGATGATACGAGTTGATGTTGACGTATTATGTCCCTATGGGACTGATGATGAGAAATCTTAATGATGATGTTTTATGAGCATGTAGAGTTCTTGGAGGAGTATTGAGCACCGAAATGGGTAAGAGTGAGTCCCATTTGAACTCATTAACTACGTTGCCCGCGTAGGAGAATATCGAACCGTAATACGGATGTTTCCTTTGTCCCAAAAGAGAATTGATGTTATTTCTTATGGATCCACTGATGGTGATGTCCTTTACCCCGGGCAGGGTACTAAATGAATGTGGGAACGACATCGCTTCGTTGTATCATCATCGGCTCACAGGTGATGGTTGTTAGTTAGAGAAACTCCCAGCTACGTTCCATACTGATAGAACTTTGATGTAGATGTGATGGTATGAGTCTTGATGGATGTTGATGTTCTATTTATCTATCCTTTATCCTTGTCCTAGATGAGCAAGAGTCCTTCTAGTTGAGTCGAGTTCCCTTGAGATGAGTCTGATGTATTGATGATGTATTGATGAGATGTTGATGGGTTATTTGTCTACTCCTTATTCTTGCTTTAGATAGACATTTGATATTCTCATAGAGTATGATGCTGAGTTGATATTATCCCTATACTGTTCTATCTATACTGTTATACTTAGCCATCATACATATCGTACATTCCACGTAATGATGCCACTCGGCGTTGCATCATTTCATGATGCAGATACAAGAGATAGAGGACTTCAGTAGACGTATCGTTGAGGTTTAGAGATTCAGATTTCAATCATTGGTGAGCCTTCCTTGCATCTGGAGGAGCCCTTTTTCCTTTACCTATTATTTTATTTATTGAGCTAGGTAGACATGGCCTGTCATGGTACCCTCTTAGACTGTCTAGTTAAGTTAGAGGCTTCATAGACATGAGTTTAGGTCTGATGTTGAGGGTTTTTCCCCTTTTGAGTTGAGTTAGCACTTACATTTGCTTACCATTGATGTTGAGATTAGGTGTTGACCATTGGCCCTCCTCATTAATGTAGAGTGATTGATGTAGCTCCCTTCTTTTATCTTGTTATTCCGCTATGCTAGATGTTGAGTGACTGTCCTTAGATCGAGTCGTCCGCTTGGGGACTAGCGATAGTCTCTGGGTGCCTGCCACGCCCAAGTACCCTCCTCCCGGGGCGTGACAAACTTGGTATCAGAGCACAGAGTTTAAGAGTCCTAGGGCGTCAATGAGGCTGTGTCTAGTAGAGTCTTGTTTATATGTGTGTTGTGCACCACACTTCATAAATAGCAGGCTATAAGAAATTAGGAATGGTTACACTTTTTTTATATTCTGAGTTCTTGCAATTGAGATTGACTCTATGAAACTCTCTTCTAATTCTTGCGCTACGCGATTGCAGATCATACCTCCTAAATGTACTGCCGCGCAAAGAGATGCCTCAGTCGCAAACGTTGAGAATTCTCAACCAGAGGTCCCTACGCAAACTGAGATGAGGAGACGGGGTCGACCTGCTCGAGCTTCTGAGGTTTCACAGGCACCAGCTGCTCAGTTAGCCTCCACTTCAGATGTAGATTTCAGGGGAGCCAATGTTATGCTCACTCAGTTGGTGGCCTCCCAGAGTAATAGCTGAGGTCCCCAAGCCCCTAGCTCCAGCTCCTAAGAGCCTAGAGCTGCAACCAGGCTAAGAGATGTCTTGAGGATAAACCCGCCAACCTAGCGGGGTCTAAGGTTAAGGAGGACCCACAAAACTTTATTGATGAGATGTACAAGATTTTGAGGGCTATGCATGCGAATGATGTTAAGGGAGTCGAGCTTGTCTCATATCAGCTTAAGGATGTTGCTAATATTTGGTATAACCAATGGGAAGATAGTAGAGGTGAGGATGCTGAACCTGCTGAGTGGGAAGAGTTTGAGAGTGCTTTCCTCGACCATTTCATTCCCCAAGAGTTGAGAGAGGCGAAGGTTGAGTAGTTCGTGAACCTGAAGCAACAACGGTTGACTGTCAAAGAGTACAACCTCAAGTTCACTCAACTATCCCAATATGCCCCAGAGATGAATCTGAATATGAGGGCGAGGATGAGAAAGTTTGTGTCTGGATTAGGCAGGAATGTAAAGAGGGAGTGTAAGGCAGCATTGCTGATTCTAGGTATTGACATCTCTAGACTTATGGTATATGCCAAAAAAATTGAGGACAAGAAGAAGGACAGGAAGAGCAACAGAGTAAGAAGGCCAAATCGGCAGGGCCTGATCCTAGCCAACAAAAGTAGAATAAGGGTGATAGAACTTACTTTCAGAAGAGGACTTCTAGGTATGCACCTATGGTGGAAAGTGCACCTATTCAACAAAACAAGTATGGTCAAAAATCTTATGGTCACTAGAATTTCAGAGCGCAGGGTCCTCAGTCCCAAGCTAGCATGACCCAAGGCCCGAGAGGAAATCTACCTTGTGGCAGATGTGGCAAACTTAACCTTGGTACGTGCCGTGAGGGCAGAAATGTTTGTTATTCATGCGGCAAGCCTGGGCATTTTCAAGGTGAGTGTCTTACGAGAAGATGGGGTGATAGGAGTAACAAAGCTCAGACTTCTATAGCACCCCCTGTGGGCAGTCAAATGAAAGCTACTATTACGGGTGTAGGGGGGTGGACGAACCGTCTGCATGTAATGGGTAATCGACAGGACCAAGAGGTTGCACCAAATGTTGTTACGGGTATGCTCCGAGTCTTTTCTTATTATTGTTATGCGCTGCTTGACTCGGGTGACACTTTATCTTTTGTGACTCCCTATTTAGCCAATAAATTTGAGATTTTTCCAGAGTGTTTGCTTGAGCCTTATACTTAGAGATTGTGTAGTATCCATCTATCATAGGGATACTTTGGCTGACTTGGTAGAGTTGGTGATGGTTGACTTTGATGTGATCTTTGGTATGGATTGGCTCCATGCCTATTATGCCTCGATAGATTATAGGACCCGAGTTGTCAAATTCCAGTTTCCTAATGAATTGGTCCTAGAGTGGAGGGGAAATTCTGTTACACCCAAGGGTAAGTTTATTTCCTACATGAGGGCCAGAAAGCTAATTTTAAAAGGTTGTATTTACCACCTCATGCATGTTAAATCTGAGGATATCGAGTCCCCTACTCTTGAGTTAGTTTCGATTCTGAATGAGTTCCTTGAGATATTCCCTGAGAATTTACTAGGAGTTCCTCTTGATAGGGAGATCGACTTTAGGATTGATGTTCTTCCCGATACGCAGCCTATTTCAATTCCTCCATATAGAATGGCCCCCGCTGAGTTGAAGGAGTTGAAGGATTAATTAAAGAAGGGCTTTATTAGGCCAAGTGTTTCTCCATAGGGTGCTTCCGTTCTATTTGTATGAAAGAAGGATGGGTCTCTCACGATGTGCATAGATTATAGGTGACTGAACTAGGTCACGGTCAAGAATAAATATCCTATCCCCAAGATAGCTGATCTATTTGACCAACTTCAGGGTGCCTCATGCTTTTCAAAGATAGACCTCAACTCGGGTTAGCACAAGTTGAAAGTGAGAGAATGTGACATTCCAAAGACACCCTTCAGGACTAGATATGGCTACTTTGAATTCTCAATCATGTCCTTTGGGTTGACGAATGCACCTGCGGCTTTCATGGGTTTAATGAATAGGGTGTCATACCCTACCTTGACATGTTTGTAATCGTGTTCATTGATGACATTTGATGTATTCGAAGGATGAGGAGGACCATGCCAAACACCTTAGAATTGTCCTTTAAACTCTTAAGGACCATGAATTGTATGCAAAGTTCTCAAAGTGTGAAAGTCGTTTTGTGATGCAAATACAGGAGGTAGAGGACTTCAACAAATGCATCATTGAGGTTTGAAGATTCTGATCTTAGTCATTGGTGAGCCCTCATTACTATCAGGAGGAGTCCTTTTTCCTTTGCTTGTTATTTTATTTATTTAGTTGGGTAGCCATGGCTTGTCATGGTACCCTCTTAGACTGTCTAGTTGGGTTAGAGGCTTCATAGACATGAATTGAGGTTCGATGTTGAGGTTTTTTCCCCTTTTGAGTTGAGTTAGCACTTACATTTGCTAACTTTTGATGTTGAGACTGAGTGTTGGCCATTGGCCCTCCTCATTGATGTAGCTCACTTCTTTTATCTTGTTATTCCACTATGCTGGATGTTGAGTGACTGTCAAGAGATCGAGTGGTTCGCTTGAAGACTAGCAAGTCTCTGGGTGCCAATCACGGTTAGGGTACCATCCCCAGATGTGACAAGGAAACACCCTAGAACTACATTGCCAGTGTAGGATAGTCGTGAGTAAAGTCTAGTGGCTCATGTCCCAATAGATTGACTTTCTCTTTGGATCCGAGAGATAGGGAGAGGTTGATGTCCTTTACCTTGGCAAGTTTAGGACGGGCCTGGCAACAATGTCTGCTTCGTTGTGTAACACTGAATTCATGGTGGTGGAGAGTTATGTTGGTTAGAGATACTTCAAAACAACACGTGATTGAGCATATCATGATTTTCAAATTGAGTTGCATAAAACATTGAGTCTAATTTTAAAGCATGATTTAAAAATCTTAAACTTGCATCATTTATTCGACTTGAGTTATGAGCATGTGATTTGAGTCTTGAGTAGAGTTGGTTGATTTGAGCCAGAGACTTATCTATTTTCTTAAGATATTTTACATATGAGTATATTCCATGTACTGACGTCCATTTCGGCCTACATCGTTAATGATGCAGACACAGGTAATTAAGGACTTCAGCAAACGCACCACTGAGGTTCAGTTTCCTTGTTTCTAGGGTTGGTAAGCCCTCCTTTCTTTCTGGAGGTGCCTTTCTTTTATTCTAATGGTTATTTCTATTTTCTGTTAGTTGGATAGTCATGGCTTGTCGTGGTACCATCTAGATGTTTAGAGATAGAGGCTTCATGGACTACGAGTAGAGAACTTTTGAGTATTGTTCATTTATTTCTTTTTTTCAAACTTGGTCAATTGAGGGTGTTAATAAGAGCTTTATTTCTTCATTGTTGACTTGTACTTGAGAAGTTTTTTCTGCTGTTGAGTAAGATGTGACGATGACGCCAGGTGGTTCTCTTGGGAAATTAATAATGGTTCTTCAATTGTCGGCCATGCTGAGGGTATCCATCCGGGACGTGAAAAACTACCCATGTAAAAGATAAGTAAAATAATATTTAAATTTCCATTTAAGCATTTAAAACTTTTAGGGCTAAACTTTTAACACCTTTAAATTTATATTTTCATATTGTAACGCGTGTAGTTCTTGACGTTTAACAATACACTTTTTCATTAAAACTTTTACATGTGGAGTCTATCTATTTCTAATTTGATATCCATTACATTGTAAATTATTTCAATATTGAAAGGTAATTGTTAATGATAATATTACATGTGGTTACTGATATATGTAACTAATTGTAAGTCCCAAAATTATTTTTCGTTAACTGAACTATGTGTTAATTTTTTAATAAATACAAATGATCAGAAGGTCAATTATTCGGTGCCGGGTTTATAATATCACTCTACATCAATGTTCTGTTATTAGGTAATATCCACGTAAAAAATGCACTATAAACCTTTTTCTTATTACCTATATAAAAAACTAACTAAAATAACATCTAAATTCCATTATAAGCATTTAACAAACTTGAGGGTTAAACATAAATTCTATTTTAAGCATTTCACATACATGGGGGTTACACATAAATTTCATTTTAAGTATTTAACAAACTTGAGGGTTAAACATTTTCATTTTCAATTTTGAATAAACTTACACACATATTCCAAATCTAACAAGTTGTTATCTGAATCTCCATATAAAACAACTAAAAATTTTATAGGGCTTTGTCTGTATATTTATTTCACATCACTCCATTTTCTCGTGCCTTCCGTCATACTCTCCACAAAGCTTCAATTTTCTATCCTTTCTGTTTTTCGTCACGTTCTTCTTCTTCTTATTGTTCTTCTTTTTTTTCCATTAAATTTCTCTAGTTTTTTTCTTATCATTCACTCTAGAGCTAAATACATCTAGTTCAACTATGCTTTTAGTTTTATTTTTTGTAGTTTGCATGTCCTTGATAATCTCAAATCTCTTGTGTTTGTTGTTTATGTTTTTATGGTTTTGTGAATAGTGATAACAATGTCTGAAGAAGGAAAAAACTCTGACCTCGAATTTTTTGGTAAATAATTAGCTTTTCTCTACTTAATTTTAATTTGGTTTTGGGTTGTTCGTAGTTTTGGGGATTATACAACAGGGGAAGAGTCAGATAGCGCCAAGGGTCTTATCTGAACCTTATTTGGTGAAAAATTGTGTGAAAAGTATTTTTTATGAATATATAAGATGATAAAAAATTTATATTATTTATGTATGAATAAATTATTTTATGTATATAGATTAAATATTGTACTTCTTTGCTGGAAAAGTACAATGTTTATCTATATGGTTGACAAAGAAATTATATTTTTTATATATAAATAAAATTATTTTATGTATATACAGCAGATGTTGAACCCTCTTCATGATATGCATATTGTCATTGCCTAGGTGATTTAGGCAAACTCTGTGAAGAAAAAACACCTGATCTTTTGGAGCTGAGAGTTGAGCAAGGTTACCTTTCACTCCTGATCATCTTTTCCAAATTACAGCTTGTATATGAAAGATAATTTACTTCTCACATACTTTCTAATGGATAATTTTGATGCCAATTGTTATGATTTTCTTCCATTTCAACTTTTTTAAGCTATACACATTCTCATTCATCACGTTCCTTTAATTTGCCTTTTAAATTGTTAAATACTTCTCTATTGGGGGGGGTGTGCTATTATCATGACTTGCCGCTTGATCATCTTAAAGGGAGAAGAATCCAGAGTCCTGGAGAGTATTATAAAGGACTCTGTAACATTGTAGAGAAATCTTGAAGACCCTTAGAATAATCTAGAGATGTAGAGAATAATAGAAGCGGGACTAACTTATAAATATAGAAGGACTTGTAAGTAAATATTTTTTGGACTTTCTTCCCTTGCAAGTAGTATACATAGGAAGAGACAGTTATTTTTACAACCATCAAGAAAAGTTCGAGCAATCTTCCACGTAATATACAAGTCTTCTTAAAAGCTCTCATGTGTCTTTCTTTAATGTAGCGTTCCTTTAACGATCTAATTTGAAAAGGCCCACTTGAGCTTACAAGATCGTGAAAGACTCATGAGTAAGTTGTCGAGTGCTGCACAAAAATCTTAGTTGAAGTCTATGTCCGTGACTTAATGGTATGAAAGCAAGGTTGCTGCTAAGGGAAATGGCAAGCATAGGAGATATCAACTCCACCAACGCCAGGTCGAATGTGGAAAAGAAGCACCGTAGGGGAAAGAGAACTTTAATAAGAATGAGGAGATGTCATTCGAACCTACACCTTGCAAATCCCTAACACCTTACTGACCTTCGACCACTGAGATGAGTGACAACGAACAAGGTGAGTAACCTAAGGACGTCACGCCTAGTATAGAGTAGATCGCGAGGATGGATACCACTAGGCTGGCTATGGAGATAGTAAGCTAGCACTTGAACAAGTTAGAGTAGTCTTTTATTTTAAAAAAAAAACTCAACACAGATAAGTACAAACAAGTGGAGCTAAGCCTTGCTTTACCAATTAATGAGGTAACGAACCTTTTCTAACTAGCAAGCATGAACGAAAAAAAGTGTTAGGACAAACTAGGTATTTTTACGATCATTAAAGAGTTTGTAATATACTTTATGATGATATTACAAATAAGGATACTTAAATAATACAAAAATATAACAACCAAAAAGAAAGAAGAATTACTAACCTCAAACTTCCTTTTACAAATGCATGAATTAAAAATGATAGATTGCCCATCTAAAGTAACATGAGGTATTTTCCACTTGTCTGCTATTTTAGATTAGTCCAACAATAATTGATATTTCATAACTTCTTCATGGATTTATTGAATTTTATTGAAGCTAATTGTTCTATGATTTTATTTTGCCAGTGACATTGATAGGTACCTCGAACAAACTCATTTGTCCTTTTACTATCCCAACTATATCACCTGGTAGTTTCTAAGTAATTAGGGCGTTATGCAGAAGCATATAATTGAAAACTTTTTCAATGATAAGTTATATGACAAAGAAAATTGTATTAAAAGGCATAATATGATTATATAATTTTGTAAATTGGCCTAACATGATAAATTAATATATATAAAATAAAATATTAAAACTATAGTGAGGATAAATCTTTTCTTAAACAAACTCTTTAACATTTACATTGTAAATAATATTGTGTTATGATATGAGAAGAGGGATCTTCAATTAATAGAATTTAAAACTTTTCCTCTAAAGAAAGAATCACCAAATATGGAAGAGGATTATATTTTTCTTTCAAAAAGAGTAAAAACAATTATTTTAATGCTTTAACTTTCCTTCTAGTGAAAATTAAAGCTAAAATGGTAAGAAATCCAGGACAAAATCCTAACAAATCTCTCTTTTTTGCTGGATTTTCTTGACAAAATTTGACCAGTCTTCTTCACATATGGTATAATCTTTGTTCACACAATTCATTATTGTTGCTTTCCATGGTTAAAATTAACATTTATATGAATTAAAAATGATATTGAAATATTTTATTTTTTTTAAAAAAATACAGCAACAAAATATTGAAAAATTTGATTTACACTTCCTCTCCACATGTATTTGGAGAAAAATCATCATAATCATCAAATCATTGCAAGTTGATATGCAATAACTTTAATTTTTTCTTAACCCTTGATGAACCATTGGACCACTGGATCATTGAACAATGTGCTTTGATACAACTTGTTGGATTTGAAATAATCAAGGCATCATGCGGAAGCTAATAATTGCAAATCGTAGAGGTGGTATGACAAAGAAACACATACTAAAAAATATATTATTAATATAGTTTGGTCAGGCGACCTATATATTATAAAAAAATATTTAAAAGACATAAAACTATTGGGAGAATAATTCATCCTAGATAGAGCTCTTTAGATGACTAAATTGTGAATTGCACTCATGTTATGATAAGAGAAAAGACATCTTTAATTTATAGAGTTCCAAACATTTTTCTCTAAGGAAAGAACAGACACATTTTAAAGCGAATTGCATTTTTCTTTCTGGAAAAGTAAAAAGAAATAAAGGTAATTCTTTGATGTTTCATAAGAGAAAAGTAAAGCTCAAATAGGATAAGAAAATTAGGCCAAAACCCTAACATTGCCTTCCATGTGATTTCTTTTTTCTTTTGTTGCTTCTGCTTCTTTGTTGCCTAGATGAGATATCCCCTTCACCAACTACTTTATAAAGTATATGTCCAGCATATTATCTTCCTCATCTTGATCAAAATAATCCTCTCCCAAATAAATTTATAAGTAGTAGTTGGACTAAATCATGACTTTATGGCCTTTAGCTCATTCTTATTTACTGTTACACTTATTGGCAAAAATACAAAATCTGTTGGACTTAATTTTCTATTGAAAGCAAGGCGTGAAACCTTCTTTTCTTTATCAACTAAAGTCCACTTAGGATCACTCATCCCCCCTTGTTTTTCCTTTGAAATGATTAGATCATTTTGTGATTGAAATCTGTTTGAGAAAGTGATGGCACCTTTCACCAAATCTTTTTCATTCCTTACGATTAGAGTTGTCTAGATTCACCTTGATATTCATCCACTGATAATGCTCGCCTATACTTCTTATAATACAAAGAATAGACAATCGCTAGCAGCATAAACCCAACGTAAATGTTCGGGATCGAACTCACACAGAATGATAAGCATGTAGTCAAGTAATGATGTATTTTTATGTTCTAATAATTTGTGAGTTGATTATCAAAAAAAAAGGATTGTGAAATAAATTGTAAACAACTCAAGAAAAACAGAAGATTTACGGATTAAATTATCACAATAGGTGAAAGGAGAGCTCGGGGATGTGCATAAATGATATTTAGTATACATTATGGGTTAGATCTAATGCTAAATCCGATTAATCTCTGTTGAGTAGGCTAGATACCCAAAGAACGATAGCCATACCTCGATCAACTATCGAGTTTAATTTGACTTCTTTTGATTCTCAAATCTAAATCATAATTTGACACAATCTAATCTTAATCCAGTTAAACTCTCTCGAGCTTCAACTGTTGTAATTAAAAATTACAACTATTACATCTAATTCTTCAACTTTAGTTCCCTCTCTTGAGCAACACTGAAAGATCTACAGTAAATTTAAGTTTACAACCTCAGATTATAATTAATTGTTACAAAAAGATGAACACATACCTGAATAATCAATAATTAAATATTTAATACAGACCCATAATAAAATTCAACATCATCTACAGTGTACACCCCCTTGTTCTGGGGTTTTAGTTACACATACTTAAAATAAAAGGGAAAATACCAAGGTTTTTATCCATAATAGCTACATATTGAAGAAGTAATGAGAAAATTAATTTCCAAATCACCTTCAGCCTTAACTATTAACCACCAATTCAAAGAGTAGGGAATAAAATATTCTATTGGACTTTCTGAAAAGCTGACAAAAGTAAGAATAGAAAGTAAAGTACAAAGTACTTCATTCTCTGTCCTAAAATTTATTTGTAGTTCTTCAAAATTCTTCTCAAAAATACACTTCGATGCACTTAGGGGTAGTTAAGTCAACCTTGCCGACCTCAGTTGGTGATGCGCCGGGTGGTCTTCTTGGTCGCGTATTGCCTCTTCGAAATTGAATTTTCTTGGTGCTTGACTGTAACTTTCAACGAGGTCCTTTTAGCTCATCAAACTGAATCAGCGATGCGCCGATTGTTGTCGCTCCTTGCCGAGTTGGCACTTCATCTTTTATAGTTGGTTGCCAGGCATCTGTAACTTTCATCGAGCTCGATAAAGCTTGCATAGCGTGTTTGGTGATACATCGAATTGCTTTTTCATCACTCACCTGACCTTGCTTCAGGGCTGGAGTGTCGGATCATTTAGGCGAGCTGAGGTCTCACTTGGTGAATCGACGAGTGAGTAGGCGTGTTCCTCAACTTTGCCTTTTTGTCCTTTTCTGGAGCATTTTGATTCCTTCCTCCCTCATTGGTCCATCATCATCCTTTACTGTTATGAACTGCATTTTAAACACATTTGATTAGATTTTGAATAAAAACGAGCATTAAGGACTTATTTTAAGGCATTAAAAGATCATAATGAATTTGAGCAGTTTGATCGCTGGATTGAATTTGAATAGCATGGCAACCTGATTTTCTTGAATTATCTGAGCTACTTTAGGATTAGAAAGATATAATGTGTTGGAGAACATTATCATCTTTTTCGGTAGCCTTCAAGAAAGCAAGCTATTCAAAGGAATATATCTCTTGAGGCATTACTAATATTGTGCCTCTTTTCATGACCTGGAGAAGCATTAGATGTAACCTTCTTGCGCATTACCATGTTCCAAACCTCTCTGCAGCCAAATTCTCTCCATTTTGTCAAATCCTTAATGTGTTTACTGCTAATACTCAACATTCCCAGTCTCACCCTTTTCAGAACCTGGAGAATTATTTTGACTAGTCGAGAAAAGCATTCGCGTGCTAATTGAATTTTTTTGTGCAACCAGAGTCCAATTTTTAGTCGCGTTCCCATTTTCAGCATTCAACATCAGATGTATCAATAGGATTTTTTCCTGAATTAACTCGTCATGCATCAACCGCAAGTCCTTGTGTTTCCCCTGCATTTTCAGTTGCATTAGACATCAAATGTAACCCAAATTTTCTTGATTGCTCTGTATTATTAGCAGCTTGTTGATTATCAAACCTCTGAAGTCTTCACAAATTTTGGTTAACTTATAGTTAACTCTTGACCATATGAATTTCTAAAATGCCTCTGTTTCCAGAAACTGTTTGATGATGAATATTACCTGTATCAACATCCAATGTGGCAGCACAATTTCGTTTATAAGAGGAAGCAACCAATTGCGATCTAATGCAGTAGCATTAATTAAACAACCATCCTTAATTTTTCCATTTTATATTTCCTTCGCATCACCTTGACAATTTTGACGTTGGTAGTACCTCTCAAAGCCGTTGAATGGTATCATCGGTTTGTTTACTAGTTTGATTTCTTTACCAGATTAGAGGATACCTTCAATATGACCTTGGTGCTTGTTATAAGTGCAATACTAAGGAAAATTATCATATACGATCACCTGAAAAACCTTGATCACTTACCAGATTTTAATTCCGCATACTGCAACCTACTTTGATTTGGAAGCTTATCTATTAGATTAAGTATAATCTTGACCCTAGCTGTTCTAGGTCTTGGCTTTATTTGAATAAAATAAAGCAATTAAATAATTGTCCTTGGTACCATGGGATAATTTTAAGGCTATTGCTTGATGCAATCCATCTTCAATCTTAAAGTCTTGTCTTTCCTCCATTGAAAATTTGAGCACAATATCATGCATGAGTTGTATGTATGCACTATATCAATTTAGTGTTGGTGCACATTAAATTGGAAAATCTTCAAATAACATGACAACAACTCGCCCAATGTAATTCCACAACGTATGATCTGTGGAAGGTATACTATGCATTGAACTTACCCTTACCAGGAAAATATAGAGAATAATTCCAATATTAGAACCTCGGCTTCATGAAAATCCTATCGAAAAAGAAATAACAAAGTGAAGAAATAATGTTGAAATACTAGAAAAAGCATGACAAAATATTCTACAACAAATAGTAACAACAACAAAATTGTGTCACAATTGAAATACAACAAAAAGATAGATAGTGATAGAAATGAAAGGACAAGAATCCGTAGTGGAAGTGCTCTGGCTACCAGTATGGAAGGATAAGCAAGATAACGCTCCACTAACTACTAAATATCAATATTAATCTGTGTTTTGCACAACCTCCTATCTAAGGTCATATCCTTGATAAGTTGCAACTCATCATATCTTTTATAATAACTTCATCGAGCTCGATAGAGCTTGCATAGCGTGTTTGGTGATACATCGAATTGCTTTTTCATCGCCCACCTGACCTTGTTTCGGTGCTGGAGGGTCGGATCATTTAGGCGAGCTGAGGTCTCACTTGGTGAATCGGCGAGTGAGTAGGCGTGTTCCTCAACTTTCCCTTTTTGTGCTTTTTTGGAGCATTTTGATTCCTTCCTCCCTCATTTGTTTATCATCATCCTTTACTGTTATGAACTGCATTTTAAACACATTTGATTAGATTTTGAATACAAACTAGCATTAAGGACTTATTTTAAGGCATTAAAAGATCATAATGAGTAAAAAATCCCCGACTCCTCACACGACGACTCCAAAGATTGGGAAAGGACCTCATGAGTGGAGGTGTTCAATGTGACCGTGAGCAGTTTGATCGCTGGATTGAATTTGAATAGCATGGCAACCTGATTTTCTTGAATTATCTGAGCTACTTTAGGATTAGAAAGATATAATGTGTTGGAGAACATTATCATCTTTTTCGGTAGCCTTCAAGAAAGCAAGCTATTCAAAGGAATAGATCTCTTGAGGCATTACTAATATTGTGCCTCTTTTCATGACCTGGAGAAGCATTAGATGTAACCTTCTTGCGCATTACCATGTTCCAAACCTCTCTGCAGCCAAATTCTCTCCATTTTGTCAAATCCTTAATGTGTTTACTGCTAATACTCAACATTCCCAGTCTCACCCTTTTCAGAACCTGGAGAATTATTTTGACTAGTCGAGAAAAGCATTCGCGTGCTAATTGAATTTTTTTGTGCAACCAGAGTCCAATTTTTAGTCGCATTCCCATTTTCAGCTTCTAAAACATGCTGCCCAGAATTTTCAGCATTCAACATCAGATGTATCAATAGGATTTTTTCCTGAATTAACTCGTCATACATCAACATCAGATGTATCAATAGGATTTTTTCAGTACATTAGACATCAAATGTACCCCAAATTTTCTTGATTGCTCTGCATTATTAGCAGCTTGTTGATTATCAAACCTCTGAAGTCTTCACAATTTTTGGTTAACTTATACTTAACTCTTGACCATATGAATTTCTGAAATACCTCTGTTTCCAGAAACTGCTTGATGATGAATATTACCTGTATCAACATACAGTTAGCACAATATCATGGATGAGTTGTATGTATGCACTATATCAATTCAGTGTTTGTGCACATACAATATCCAATATTACATTGGAAAATTTTCAAATAACATGACAACAACTCGCTCAATGTAATTCCACAACGTATGATCTATTGAAGGTATATTATGCATTTAACTTACCCTTACCCGGAAAAGATAGAGAATAATTCCAATATTAGAACCTCGGCTTCATGAAAATCCTATCGAAAAAGAAATAACAAAGTGAAGAAAAAATGTTGAAATACTAGAAAAAGCATGACAAAATATTCAAAAAAAAATAGTAACAACAACAAAATAGTGTCGCAATTGAAGTACAACAAAATGATGGATAGTAATAGAAATGAAAGGACAAGAATCCGTAGTGGAAGTGCTCTGGCTACCAGTATGGAAGGATAAGCAAGATAACGCTCCACTAACTACTAAATATCAATATTAATCTGTGTTTTGCACAACCTCCTATCTAAGGTCATATCCTTGTTAAGTTGCAACTCATCATATCTTTTATAATAACTTCTCCCCAATACTTCTTCAGCCTAACATTCCTAAAACAAGCAATAGTAAACGTTACACCTCTACATTGGGTCTTTCGTGTATCTTCTCTTTCGCATGCCCAAACTATTCCTACACGTCCTCATCTCGTCCTCCACTGTGGTAACCTCTACCTTGGTTCGAAGATCTTCATTTTTAATCTTATCTTTCTTAGTATGCCTACACGTCCATCACAACATTCTTGGAGGTGTAAAATATATTTGAAGGTTTTATTGAGCTGTAGTTATCAATTTTTTTTCCTAAATCATATTAGGAGAAAATGTAGAGGTAAATTAAAAATCAAACTAGTTATCTAGGATATTTCATTTTTATTCATAGCATAGGATTAACATTATATAAAAAATAATGGTAGTTTGATGCACAAAGCATTCTTGTCAACAGGATCCCAAGAAGGGCCACACCCCAAGAGATGTGATGTAATTGGCCTATTCAAATGCAAGCATTAATGATTGTTTGCATAGCTCAAATTTATGTCCTATATTA
The DNA here is from genome assembly GCA_029948455.1 of Solanum rostratum. Lineage (NCBI taxonomy): Eukaryota > Viridiplantae > Streptophyta > Magnoliopsida > Solanales > Solanaceae > Solanum > Solanum rostratum. The sequence continues at coordinate 57,228,525 of CM057051.1, forward strand.
CACACATAGATAACTTTATGTTGGCTTTTCTTCCGAAATAACATTGTGTATGTTAATCTTGTACCACATATCATGAAAATACTAAATAAATGTGACAATACTCACGACTATTGACCTATAATATTAAAACATTGAACAATGTGACAATGCACGCGACAAGTTTACTCATATACCTTCTATAACATACCTTAACATTCCTCTCAAATTTTCTCAGGCTTATTCATCCAAAACATATTCTTATTTTCTTCCTAAATTATCTGCTTTTGCAATGGAAAAGAGGACTAGTTAGCATGGATAAGAAAGAAATTGAAATGGAATTCATTGAATCAAAGGAAGCGGATGCTGCTTCTTTCGTTCAAAGGAAAATAAAACCTTGTTGAAGATAGCGAATGAGCTTTCAACTTTGACCAGAGAAGTTGTTTGTACTCTACTCTTTTCAATAAGAGGAAAGAATGTTCATACGGCTTCATAATAAATAGAAAATAGTTGATAGATATCTTGAATTGAAATCAGACTATTGTCAACGTGTTCATGCTAATGTGAGCAAATCAAATGTCTCAGAGCCATCTGATGGTCATTTATCTCTTGCTGTTTATACATAAATCACTATCTGACTCACAATTCAATTCTAATTGTCGTTCTAAGAATATTTTGATTTATATGCAGAACTTCCGGAAAATACAACATGTCTGATGGATTGTGAAGCTGCTATTATTTTGAAAGGAATCCAAGAGAAAATGGTGGTACTTTCTGATTATCCAGCTGTAAAACTACCTGTGTAAGGATTGCTTTTTTGACTTTCTAGATTTTCTTGTCACGAATATATCTATTTTTCTTGTCCCTGTTGCTACCTTTTTGTGATAAGCAGTCTAGGGTTTGACTTGGTTTAGTACCAGTTCATTTGACAGGGGATTGGCATATGCTCAAAGGAATAAGCTTTATGATAATCCCCAGGCTGTTAAACAAATACTCGAGTATCCTTGAGATAGTTTATATTAAAATTGTGTGGAAAGCAACCCCCCTAGAACTTAGAGTCATTGTACAAAAACTTTATCAACAGTCTAGAGAAAGCGGATGCAATCCCCAAAACACTAAAATAAAACACTGTTTTTAAAATGTCTTATTCGGGAAGAAGTGGACTAAAAATCTAGATGAATCCATGATAACCTGAAAGAGATGGCTCAACCTTTAATTCCACAATCAACAATATCCAAGTTGAGATCTGTCGATAGCCACCTGGAGATACCCTATGCTCAATAAAGAAAAAGCAAGTGCAATATCGATATGAATAACGATAGTATACTTGTAGGATCAAATGACTATTACAATAAGTGCAATACATATAAGTAACCACAACATAGTAAAATCCATGAATACATGGGAATGCATTATCAAATTACAATTATCCATCTCCGGCAAATAGTTTAACCATATCAATCTCAATGCAAAAGTCTAGATGGTTGATGTCGTTCAAACATACCCCAAAACCATTAAGGGATATAGAGGTCAGCATCAGTACACCCAACAAAATTTGGGGTTGAATCCCGCAAAGAACGGATTATGACTCACAAATGGGTGAAAAAGTAAATATTTGGATCTCATACACTGAATGAGTACATTAATTGGACATGGGTAGGCTACATTCTACTAATTGCAATCTCTAATAAAATGAAAGTGGCATTCCATATGAACCCGGTAGGGTCTCATATGCCGAATCACACTTGGAACTCATTGGGACCTATGCAATTAAGTAGCCAACCTTCCAAACCTTAGTCAGTTGAACCCTAACTAGGCATTCAACCATACCCACCTCATTCATACTATCGTGTTCATTACCCACTTCAAATATTCAAGGATACTAGCGATAATCAAAGATCTAAATTTAAACCCTAAGTTTGCAACCTCAAAACTTCAATTAAACATGACAATAATACATGCACCCACATCAATTAATAAAAATACATTCAATTTAATACAGACCCATACATAAATTCAAGATTACACCCCCTCCCCCGCCCCCCCCAACATGAGGGTTTTTATCCTTGCATGTCTAAAATAAAAATTGAGTTACCAAATGCATTATCCATGACAATAGGTGCTGGAATTGACAAAAGAAATTAAGTAAATTTCTCTTCTCCTGCTCAAATCTTTACTTCCCAAGCCAAATGCAAAACCCTTTCTTCAAGCAACAGCTAATTTCCTGAGAAATGTTTTTCTCTCTCTAGAAATGTGTCTAGTGTAGTACTGAGGATCTCAATGTGTATAAGAAAAGGCCCTTGCATTTTCATTTTATACTCCAAACAAAAATAACCTCAATTTGTGCACGAGCCACCACTCAGCGATCAAGATCAGCCATCACCGAACACATTCAATGATCCGCCGATTGTGCACTTGATCCCCTTTTTAAATCCCTCCTGGAAATCGTGACTCTATAACTTTCGGCAACAGAACTGTGTGTCACCGAATTTGTTTGGTGATCCGCAGAAGTTGCATCTTCATTACCTTTTTTTATCGAATACTTGGATTTGGACACTGCAACAAAAGGCGATCAATGTCTTCATTCAGCTATTGGCCAACTTGTTCGGACTTGTTCGGCGACGACCGACTTCTATCGCCTTTTTGGCAATTTTTCTCCTTTTGTTCTCTTTTGCTTTGATTTTTCCTTCCATGCATTTCTTCCTCATTTTTAGCGTCAAACACAAAAATCATTAATATATATAAGGAAAAAGAATACATTGAGGACAACATCTTATGCAATTTCATCCCTACGTGAGTCTAACATGCGGACTCATCAACACCCCCAAATTGAACTCTTGCTTACCCTCAAGCAAGTCAAATATCAATCAATCCTAGGACATGCTTGCAAATAGGGCCATAAAGAGTAGTATATGCATTCATCCCTTTGTTGTCAAACCTAAAAACTTCTATAAACCACTTACGTGATTTTGAAGCCTCATGAGATGACTAAGGAGTTCTCAAGATAAAGCTATGCTCACAATTTTCAATGTGGTTACTAACCAATGCCCAAAAACATCACCACCTACCCTCATATCAAAGAAGACCTTATTCAGAAAAAATCTTGACATTAACTTCAAGGATTTAACAACACTCACACTCCCAAAAGAGAAAGGATATGCAAGATTTTATCCATAGGCTTGCCCTTATTCGCAATCAATGTTCACTCAATCTCATCGGGACTAGAGTCACAAAGGACTTTGCTAGGGTTGTAATGTAGGCTATTGGATGGGTAGGATAGAATTTAGGCACAAGTGACTAATCCCTTCTTGAGATCTACACACAACTTGCATGATTAGGTCATCCTTGAATTCTACAAAAGACTTGCTTGATAATTTTATTCCTTGTTCACTCTCTTTTTTTCTATGACACCATTTTGCATTGAATCTCAACCGTTGGTGTCCCACGTGTGACTTTTTCTCAAAAACTTTTGGAGGGTCTTATTTTGAGCCAAATTCTTCTCTTCTTTCTTTTTTCAGGCACATTTCTTCTTTTCTTTTTCATTATGCATGAACTTCTCCATTTCTTTGTTTCCCCAAACATTCGAATGGGAGATACCCCTCTCTTACCACACAACCAACTTTGGCCTTTTGCCAAAACTTTCCTTAATTCAAGCTCAAAGAGGGAATGGTGTTGAACAAAAAGGGATGTATTTTCAATCAAAGGTCAAGGATAATAAGGCTTACAACAAAAAGGATTAAAACTCAATGAGGCTCACTAAGGATACGATAAAAGTTAAGGGAAGCTATTTGGTCAAAGTGGACTTAAAAGAAACCAAAGAAGGCCTAAGGTCATCATCCAAATCTGGATTTAACCAAAATAACACTTAACGAAAAACGGGGAAAGTTCTAGCTATCAACAAGCATGTGTTTCAATGGATACCTCACCGCACATGGCAAAATTACTTCCGAATTCAAACAATAGCTAGACAACACACACTCATGGTACTACCCGAGATAAACACTCACTTAGTCAACTCAAGATGCTTCCAATCCATGCACGGATCACTTTCACATGAGATAAACTAATAGGTAAGTCAATACTTGCTCCTCATTTACGATATTAGCCGAGTCAAAGATATAGGTGATCAATACTCGGATTGCTAAGGACATTGAGACATGACACATATTTTTGAAATGGCTTTTCCTATAGTATGGTATTGTTTTGCCAAAAATTTAAAGGATAAGACATATTTGGTGCACATCATCCAAAAGACATCTATCAAAATAAAACAACAAGAATTTACTAACTGTTATAATCCAAAATAATATTTACAAATCACAACCAAAAGAATATTTACAACACAAAGTAAAAGATTGTCTTAATTACACATCAAGGAAACACAAAATAAATATAACCCATTGTCTCAACCAACCATAACAGAATCATATAGAAACAACATCATTATCAAATATTGCGATTCTAAATGCTCACCCCTTCCACGAAAGGCATTGTCTTCAATGTATAAGAACAATATCAATAAGATAAAGAATCCCCTGATCACTCTGCATGTGGAGATGATGGTGCTAAAGAAGAGGTGGTGGGGGCATTCGTGCCTAGGTACTGTGGTGCAGGATCTAAAGTGGGTGCCAGAGTAGTGGACTCTGCACCAATCTATAGAATAACGTGCTCTAGGTCAGCTGCACAGAACAATCCACTCGTCCTGCTAATGGACCTATCCCGAAGTGACTCTCTAGTGACGAAAATGATGATAGCCTCCTTCATCGCTCTCAACTTTGTATGCTCCTCCATGATGATATCAACTCCCAAGGACACCTCGTCTGTCTCCGGGGAATATGGAATAAAATCTCCTTCAATCCCCACACCTGAAATGACACCCATAGCAGCCTCTAGGATCATATCTACTGAACCCCAAAGTGATGTGATATCGGTGGACTTTAATGCCACCTCCTTCTTCAACTTAGTAATAACAGCCTTCACGGCGATCAAGTCCACCACCCACACCTCCCTTATCCTCTAAAGTAGTCACCTTATCTGACAAGCAACAATCCTTTCCCTGTGGTCCTCCACACTCACAACCAACAAATTTAGCCTCAAGCTCTGCTCCTCTATCATCGCTCACTTCTTCATTCCCTCATCAAATAACAAGACCAACATTGCTGCGATGGCTCTCTCATCAATGTAAACCAGGAGGACTTGACCCGCGTGGCCCTAGTATCAACCTTTGGCTAATTGGGATAAACTGTATATAGTCTCCTTGCTCAAAAGTGCAGATCTTAAGCATCTCAACATCCACAACTTGCATAGTGTCTGCCAACTTCTTCCTGGCCCTATCCTCCTCGCCACGCTGGAAATCAACCTCAATATATAAGATGTCTGTAAAAACTGATGGAGTAATCTCTACATCGGTTTTGTTGAGAAAAGGCACACTAATTTTCCTGCGTAATGTTGTAATGAGGCTCGAGAAGGGGAGAGATTTTCTGGAGCTATAATTGAACCGAGGTTTAATTTCTTGCCATCTATGATGCAGCCTACCAATGCCGCCTTAGGATACCGAAGTATACTTTTGTTCAAGGATTGCATAAGGTTGTTGTTGATGAAACCAAACCAAATTCTAGAAAGTATATTAAGCTCCTTCTTCTCAATAACTATCCCTTGTTCCAACCACGAGGGGGATGCAATGCTAAGTATCAGGGCAAGCCATCCTTTGAGTTCGTCGAGGGTCTTTTACTCAATCATAGCAGTGAGATCATGTTGAAGCTAGAATATGAGCCCCAACAAGTCATTAATCTTTGTCTTACTGCAAGGGATGCGCACACCCCGCACTTCCACCACATCCACTAGCTTTGGAGCAATTTTAACTCAACCTTTGCTCTTTGAAATAACTCTAGCATAGGTCTCGTAAATTTCGCCGACCTAACTTTGCACATATGGTTCCCCATGGGTGGTGAATTGTTTGACACCATGGAATGTTAGGGTGTCCCATACCTTGGGATACCTTTCAACCCCCCCCCCCCCCCCAAATTAGTGGATAACCTTCTTTCTTCCAATATCGTCCTCAACCCTATAACTTTTAATTTATTGAGATATTGAGGAGCAATCGTTTCCATGATGGTCTGGGAGGTCTGGATGAGTGGGTCATGTGCCACCTTAGTTCTTGCCTCTATCTGGAGACGTTTTTGAATTGGCTCCGAAGCCATGGGCTCATGTACTAGGGATTTGGACCCCGTTAATTCTTCTTCGGAGGATGTCCACTCCAGCTCAAGAGACCCTTCCTTATCGTTGTTGGAGTCTCCAGTTCCACTACTTTCCTCTTTCCCTTTCCTTGTTCATCTCTACGAAGCCTTTGAGCTCTTTGTTCCCTTGCCGCAACAGCTATAAGGCTTCCCGGGCTATATGGGATCCACCACAGGAATCAAGTTCCTTTTGAAGAGGAATATTTGCAAAACAAAGTCAACATGTATGTAAGAATCAATGGTGTGAAAGGCAAATACAAAATGATACCTTAGAAAAAATGGTTCAAAAGGGTAGGTCATTTGGACTGCCGAACATGTTCGGCAGATCGCTGAATTGATTCGCTAGTCAAAATGATCGTTGCCTTTCTTTACATAACTCAAGGTCAACGCACTGTCACATTCTGCTACCGATGTGGGTATTCGGTGATCATCCAAATTTATTCGATGGTCATCAATACCATAGTCGAATATGACCAAATCAAAGGCTTATAAGTTGTCATAAGAGGCGATGTGCGTGGACATTCGATGGATCGTTGAATCAACTTCAGCGGTTAAATTGACTGTTACCGAAATTTACAAGCAATGCAAATTTCCCCTAAATTCAAATTTTTACACACCAACAATAAAATGAGGGAAATTTCATAACAATGCATTATCGGCACATTCAAACACAAGCACAAGCGATTTTTTTCCTAACAATCACAACAACACAAATTCAACCAAACAAACGACTTTTCCCTTAAGAAAGACCTTTCTTCAAGCAACAACTAATTTCCTGATGAATGTACTTCTCTCTCTAGTATTCTGTCGAGTGTAGTACCAAGGATCTCCATATGTGTACCAAAAAGTCCTTCCATTTTACTTTTATACTCCAGACAAAAAATACATTCAATTTGTTCACGAGTGACTATTCAGAGGTCAAGATTGGTCATCACCGAACACATTTGATGCGATGTGCCAAATGTGCACTTGATTGCCTTTTTGAATTGCTCCTGGAAGTCTTGACACTGTACCTTTCGACGATATAACTGTGCATCGTCGAATTTGTTCTGTGATCCACCGAAATTGCACCATCATTGCCTTTTATTCACGGACTACTTGATGTTGAACACTGCAACAAAAGGCAGTCAATGTCTTCATTTGATGATCCGCCAAAATGAATAACTTACCTTTGATGAAGAAATAGGTAAAAAAAAATGGTAAAGAATAAGCCCCAAGTCATATCTAGTTGTTCAAAAATGATGTAGTTGAAGAAATGGTTCTAGGGATTTTTTTTTTACTAAAATATGTGTTTGCCCCACCATAGAGACCCTCAAACCCCATGTTGGCCACACCATAACAAGAATGATCCTGCAATGATGGGTTGAAAAGATACAGAAACTCGCAACTCATGTCCTACACCCCCAAGTTTACAGCATAGCCTCAACGTTGATGTTGTAAAATCAAATCTTCACACGAAGATCAGTTCGAGAGTTTTACCACCCAAATTTGAACCTAGAAACCTGTACAGGTTCCTTATTTGCCTCGCTCCCAACTATGTCCCTTTAACCCTTCGCCCGCCCGCCACCACTGGAGGCAAGCTAGCCCCCTATGTTGGAAAATTGGAGTTGTCTTGGATATCAACTCAAATAATCAAACTCATAATTCAGATCCTAATCCATTACCTGGATTACCCCAAACTTCACTTGACTCAAAATTCATTCGAGTTTGTCTTAGGATCAAAATTTTCATGTTACTGCTCAGGAGTTTCCTAGCCCAAATTCTTAAGTTACTAGGAATTTTTGGCAAAATTCCTAAGTTACTTCTCAGGAATATTTGGCCAAATTCCTTCTCCATTGGTCTATCCATAATGACGGGCATAGATCATTACATAAGATAACATAAAGAGGAAAAAAAATCATTGCTTTTGGTTTCAAGTATGTTTCTGCTGTCAAGCTTTTGTAGAATGATCGTGTCATTTGTTTCACATCCAATTCTTAGGTGTCCAACAAAATTAACTTCTATCTATTTCGAGGTTCTTGAAATGCACTGTATGAATGTAGTGCTCTGTGTATACCATTTTATTCAATTTGTGTACTTAGCAGTGTGTTAAAATTGTCTGACATTGACATTGTTGTAAAAGTTTGCAGACTAAACAGATCGAGCTGAGAGTTCCCCTCGAGAATGTCTTGGCTGAGCTGGCCAAACACAGAAGGGAAACATAAATGGCTCAAGAAGAGCATTCTATGGTAATGTCATCATTCTAGTTTTGATCTTATGTTGTGCAAATAAGAATTTCAATTGCCAGAAGATAATTTTCTTCCCAAGGCAGTTAACTTACTGCAGTCATTTATGCTAAATGCAGGTGTTTGTCTAGAGGTTTTTGCATCTGTCACAAAAGGACATATCCCAACAGTTGCATCCAGCAACTCATTTTGCTTTTCTTCTGCTATCTTTCTTCTACTTTAGTTATTACCTAGGTTTTTCATTGCCCGCTAAAGTGGATTTAGGATTTGATGTTTGTTGGTTTCTATTATGATCTCAAATTAACATATACTGGTTGTTGAGTTCACAGTCAATTATTAATGAGTTTTATGATACTGATTGAATATAATTTTGATGAATAAACTCTCATCTGAATTTCAAAGTCGAATATTATTGCATTCAAACACACATACAATGGTACATAGTTGTGCATGTAATGAAGTATCTCTTTTTCGGAGTCAGATGTTGAATCCACAGAAACTTGATGATTAACTATTTTATTAAACTATACAAAGTCCAACTTTTTTATTGAAGTGTGCTAGAGTGTAATTGATGTTTGTATACTAAAAGTTGTAAGAATTATATAATAAGATTAACTTATAATGATTGGGAAGATTTTAGGGCTGCAACTTAACTAAGAATTCAAGCGTTCTATGGATTACAGATGTCTATCAAATTACTGGTTTACAAGATTGATATTATGATTCTGATTTCTCGACTTCTCACCGTCTACCCGAATTTCCTATCTAACTACATTATGGAGCGAGAATAGATAGAATCAAATGTGAATTTAGTTTTCATCCTATTTTGTAATAAAGCACAGTTATAGGTATATCTCCATCCCAGTGAGAAATTAATTCACATGATATACAATAACAGATCATGATCCTTGTATTGCACATTCTATCCTTTTATTCCTTTCTCGAGTTCAAGAAAGAAATAATAAATTTATTCTAATGGGGATCAAGCATCAAAATACAAACTCAAGAATACAAGAGTAATTTTGACAGTAGGCAACCTCCTCCGTAAAATCAATATTTAACAATCATTCATTGTTGCAAATCCAACAAGAATTTGTAGCTACTCTTAATAATCACAGAGTCCAAGAACGTTGTTTTTCATGATGTCATGTCTACGAAAAATAAGAAGAAAAGAGACCTAAAGGTGAATTCTATTCTCTTACTTGTGCGCTAAAAAATAAGATAGTTCCCAATAAAAGATCCACAATGTTCTATTTATAAGATTTGGAAAATAACCTCTTTTTCCTACATCGACTAGAAATTGCAAAATCTTACATTTTTTTCATTGGGGATTTTTAGGGCAGTCCCCCAACTTTGTGCCACAAATGGGCCTTTGATGTATCGGCCTTGGGGATGTAGGCAAACCCTGCTTTTGTCTTGCTTAGTTATTTTCTTCGGTAATCTCCAATCTTTAATTCATTTTGACTTCAAATTTGTTCATCATCATGTCAATTTGATCCTATGAATAAAGTGCACTACTAAGAACAACTGATAAAATTCATGTTCAAAATAGACAAATGAAAGTACTAAATGTGAGGCAAATAATGACTAAAGATATATATTTTTGGCCTGACATCACCACCCCACACTTACACTTCTGCAGTTGCTCAAGAAAGCATTCAAGTTCATCTAAAAATATCAAGTTAGGAATGCAACTTCTTTGGTTGATTCAAACAATTAGACCATACAAAACTTTTAAAACATCAAGTAAACTTCCCGATAATTATGGAAGACATACAATAAAACAACAAACTTCTAAACTCCTAACCTAAAAGAGGAACTCCAACTTATTAAATTTGGTTTGCTCAACTATGCCATCAAAGGAAGATAATAAAATCACCTATCTATTATGAAACAAGTACCCTTACAAGAAGAAATTGTGCACCTATAACACCTCCCATGTTTATAGGCTTGAGAAACTAAGAGTTAAGCTTTTTGCTGATAGGATGATGGACAAGCTACTCTACGGCCCGTAGATGCATCCACGAATTGTAGGTGCTCTCGTGGAAAGGGTCCAATGAAAATGGAAAATCGAACGATTTTTGAAAGTTTACTTACGAGTTAGTAGATGATTGAGTTATTGTATAGCCCATAAGCAGGTCTCGTAGGTTGAAGCCTTAAGGAACTGAAATTTGTCTATGTCTGGGTCTTCCTACAAAGGGTTCTACGGTCCATGTATTTATCTATGAGCTATACTATATGTTCGTGGATCAGAAGCTGCAATTTCAGTGACTCAACTTTTGTAACACCCTGACCTATGAGACAAGATACAACCTATAAGTCATTCCACGGCTCGTGGAAAAGGAGTTTTGTGGACGACTCCGACAGTTTTTAAAGAAGGGTCTTTTTGACTTTTCCAATCCATCTAAGTCCTAAACTACAACATTTTGGCTTTCCTAACTATACTAACCAACCTAACCTCTATAACGTATTATTCCTAACTCATTCAAACTTTTTTTATTCCAAAAATTTCTCTCATGGGTTCTCAATAAATCTCTCACTAAGTCAAGGGTTCCATTGAAGCCACTTCTTTGGTTGTAATATTTTGCTTGATCTGGGTCCAACTGTGTCCTTTGTGATTCCATATATGGCTAGTAAATATGCGATTTCTCCTGCGTATTTACTTGAGCCTTTCTCTATTTCTACTCTTGGTGGTGAGTCTATTATATCCGACAGAGTCTATAAAGATTACGTAGTGTCCATATACCATAGAGATACTCTTGCTGATTTGATGTGAGTTAGAGATGGTTGACTTTGATGTAATTCTAAGTATGGACTGGCTTCATGCTTGCTATGCCTCTATTAATTGTAGAAATCAGACTGTCAAATTTCATATTCCAAATAAGCATATTATAGAGTGGAAGGGAGATTCGATTGTGCCTAAGGGTAAGTTTATTTCCTACCTTAAGTCTAGAAAATGAATCTCTAGAGGATGTATCTATCACCTCGTGTGAGTTAAGTCTGATGTTGTTGAGCCTTCTACCCTTGAGTCCGTCTCGATTGTGAGTGAGTTTCCAGAATTATTTCCTAAGGATCTACCTAGAGTCCCTCCTGATAGGGAGAGTGACTTTTGGATTGATGTTCTTCCTGACACCCAATATATCTTTATTCCACCTTATAGGATGGCCCTCGCTGAGTTGAAAGAGTTAAAAGAGCAGTTGAGAGATTTTCTAGAGAAGGGCTTTATTAGTCCAAGTGTCTCTCATTGGGGTGCCCCTATCCTATTTGTGCAAAAAATAGATGGATCCCTCAGAATGTGTATTGACTATCAACAATTGAACAAGGTAATAGTCAAAAATAAGTATTCCCTCCCAGGGATAGATGATATTTTTTACCAACTTCAGGGTGCCACTGTTTTCTCTAAGATAGATTTGAGAATAGGCTATCACCAGTTGAAAGTGAGAGGAAGTGACATCCTAAAGACGGCTTTCCGAACCCGATATGGTCACTTCGAGTTTTTGATGGTATCCTTTAGGTTGATTAATGCACCTGCAACCTTTATGGACTTGATATACAAAGTATTCATACAATACCTTAACATGTTTGTGATTGTCTTTATGAATGATATTTATGGAGTATTCTAGAGATGAGGAGGAGCATGCAAATCACCTCAGAAATCACTTTGCAGACCTTAAAGGATAATGAGTTATATGCAAAATTTTCAATGTGCGAATTTTGGCTCAAGTCTACGGCTTTTCTAAGCCATGTTGTCTCCAGCGATAGTATTAGAGTGGACACTCAAACGAACAAAGCAGTTATGAACTTTCCTAGACCAACCTTTCCAACTGACATAAGAAGCTTTTTGGGTTTGATTGGCTACTACCATAGACTTGTTAATGCGTTCTCTACCATATCTGCACCATTGACTCGATTGACTCAGAAGAAGGTCAAGTTTCAATTATTTAATGAACGTAAGGAGAGTTTCCATGTGTTGAAAAACAAGGTTGACTACTGCACCAGTTTTGACCTTGCCTGACGAAACAGAGGTTTTCGTAATATATTGTGATGCGTCTAGAGTTAGATTAGGTTGTGTGTTGATTCAGAGGGAAAAGTGATAGCTTACTCTTCAAATCAGCTTAAGATTCGTGAGACGAATTATCCGACTCATGATCTTGAGTTTGCAGTACTGGTGTTTGCTCTAAAGATTTGGTGCCACTATTTATATGGAACACATGTTGATGTTTTCAAACACCATAAAAGCCTGCAATATGTCTTCACCCAGAAGTAGCTTAATCTGAGGTAGAGGAGATGACTTGAGTTACCAAAAAACTATGACTTGAGCATCCTCTACCATCCAGGTAAAGCTAATGTAGTTGTTGATGCTCTTAGCAGGTTGTCTATGGGAAGCACCGCTCATGTGGAGGAGAAGAACGAGCTAGCTAAAGAGGTTCACAGACTGGCATGATTGGGAGTTCAACTAGATGAATCTAGTGACTGTGGCATTCATGTGCAAAATGGGTCTGTATCATCTGTAGTAGTAGAGGTGAAGGAGAAGCAAGACCAAGACAATTGAAGGCGGATGTGCATAAGCAAAAGGTGATGACTTTCACCAAAGGGGGAGATGGAGTGTTAAGGTACCATGGAAGGTTGTGTGTTCCTAACATTGATGGTATACAAGAGAGAATCATGGCAGAAGCACACAATTCTAAGTATTTAATGCGTTCGGGATCAACTAAGATGTACCATGACTTGAGGGAAGTCTGTTAGTAGAGTGGAATTAAGAGAGATATTGCCGAGTTTGTTTCTAAGTGCCAATAAGTTAAGGTAGAGCATCAAAGGCCATGTGGAGTAGCCCAAAACATTAAGATTCCAGAATGGATTTCGTCATAGGCTTATCGAGGTCTCGCAGACAGCATGACTTAATTGGTGTGATAGTTGATACAACAACAAAATCTGCGCACTTTTTTGCAGTATAGATGACTGACACTGCAAAGGATTACACTCGGTTATACATAAGAGAGATTATCAAATTGCATGGAGTTCCTTTATCTATCATCTTAGACAGAGAGGCTCAATTCACTGCTCAATTTTTGATATCCTCTCAAAAAGGCTTGGGTTCGACGGTGAACCTTATCACTACTTTCCACCCACAGTCTGATGGCCAGGCAGAACGCATAATTCAAACATTGAAGGATATGTTAAGGGCCTGCATCATTGATTTCAAAGGTAATTAGGATGACCATTTTCCTCATTGAGTTCACCTATAATAACATATTCCATTCAATTATTTAGATGGCTCCAATTAAAGTATTTTATGGGAGGAGGTGTAGATCAACAATAAGTTGGTTTGAGGTGGGTGAGGCACAATTGATTGGGCCTTACTTGGTTTACCAAGCTATGGAAAAGGTGAAAACCATACGACAGTGATTAAAGACTATGCAAAGTCGACAAAAGTCCTACACAGATGTTAGGAGAATAGACAAAGTTTAAGGTTGATGATTTAGTGTATTTGAAAGTGTCACTTATGAAGGGTGTGACCAATTTGGGAAAAAGGGAAAGTTGAAGTCTGAGGTACATAGGTAATTATCAAATTTTTAATAGAGTGTTCAATGTAGCTTATGAATTAGAGCTACCATAAGAACTAGTGGCTATCCATCTAGTCTCTCATATTTCTACGCTTAAGAAGTGTTTGGGAGACCGCAACTGGTTGTGCCTATTGAAAGCATTGCGGTGAGGGAAATCTTGAGCTATGAAGAGATTCCCATTCAAATCCTTGATCGTCAAATTCACAAGTAAAGAGCCAAATAAATTGCATTAGTCAAGGTGTTTTGGAGAAATCAATTATAGAAGAAATGACCCGGGAAGCAAAGGAGGATACGAAGGATAAGTACCCGCATTTTTTCATAACTGATAATGGCTAGGAATTTGATGGTATTCATTCGCTTTTACTCTTTGACTGCCCTTCTATTCTAGGTTTGAAATAGTGATAGAGTTCTAGAGTCCGATTGATGATGTGTTCAATTTGTTGATTGTTTGTTTGCTTAATTGCTTTGTTTCTAAATTGCATGAGTGAGTTGAGGATTGCTTGATTGTTAGTGTCCATGAGTGTTTTTCGTGCGTTGAGTTCAACTATGGTCACTCTACATTCGAGGATGAATGATCCCAAGGGAGAGATAATGTTACACCCGGTAAAATTACCAAAATGCCCCTAGACGAGGGACACTTACATAATGCATCTTCCTAAGCTCTTTTGGAAAATGCAAGGCTAAAATCGCAATCAGAATGAAAAATTGTGTGAGAAAATGGTCTTGGTTGATTTTAGAGATACCAGATCAAAAAATAATTTTTCGATTCAAAAACACATTTCCAGAGAAGTGCATGGCATGTCCACGTCATGGACTTGTCATTGATTTGCACTTAACTGGGGTTCTAATATTTTCTATGGGATTAGAAAATCAATTGGAAAATTTTTGAAAAACAATTATACAGGTGCGCGATAGGACCGCGTCCCAAAACCTGATTCACCTAACTGTACCAATGAAGTTTAAAATATTAAAACTTTCTAGGGGCTTTTCGTACTTTTCCCCACTTCTGCTAGACTTAATTCACGACCAATATAGGTGTTTTATGCTAAAAATAGGTGTCAAAACCCATTCCTAAGATTTCTTCACTATTCTAAGAAACGCTAGGGCTGAGGAGAGAAGGAGAAGAGCGAGGGTTTCGAGTTTAACTGCGAAGATTGATTGTTCTTCTGAATTCCAGGTATATAAGGCTACCTAAAGCGTTGGATGTAGTTCAGCAACGCTTCTCTTCGTCTACTTGAGTCCAGTTGAGCATGAGGAATACATGTTCTTGTTTAACATATGCACATGAGGAACATCTAATATGTCTTATGTGTTAAGCATGATTGATATGATATTAAATATCTGTAAAAGTGAAAGTCTTGCATGATATGAGTTGGAGTCTTTAGTTGTATTATATTGAGTATTAATCCTGAGTTATTGATTTATGGAGAAATTGAGCTGAGTTGTTTGAGATAAGTCAAAGAGATGAGCTTGAGTTGATTTTCATGAGCACATTGTATTCTTGGAAGGAGTATTAAGCACCGAGTTGGGTAAGAGGAATGTAACGCCCGGTAAAATAATCCAAATACCCCTAGAGGAGGGAGATGCGCATAACGCATATTTTGGTGCTCAGATGGTAAATCTGAGGCCAGATTGTGATCAGCGCGAAAAATTGAGCGGGGGATAGGTCTCGGTCGATTTTTAGAATGACCAAGTCAAAAGATAATTTTTCAATCTGAGACGCAAAATAGTGAGGATCCACGACAAAGTCGCATCGCGGGGGGTAACTTATGTTTTTCCATAATTTTTCGACGGGATTAAGAAAACTCATTCAGGAAAGTTTTTGTCAGAAATGAATCTTACCCGATCGGTCCGCGTCGCGGACTGGGTTATTTCGCGGCCGGAAACTTTCTAAAAATTCAAGGGGCATTTTGGTCCATTCCTAACACCTTCTAAAAATCATATACGACTAATATATGCCGTTTTCGCAAAAAAAAGCGTTAAAAATACCATATTACAATCCCTTTCCAAGCAAATCATCAAGCTAGGGCTTGAGAAGAGTTGAGATTGAAGAGTCAAGAGGAAGTTCCAAGGGATTTGTGTTGTTAGCAATAATTCCAGGTATGTAAGGCTATCCTAAAGCGTGAAATTGTTCTTCCATGTGCCCCTTTTTAGTAAACTGAGTCTATGATTGAAAATGATAAGTTATATGAGAAAATCCTTGAGTATTCTACTGAGATTCATCTTAATTCATATCTTTTTCTTAAATTGAGGGGTATGCATGCGAATGATGTTAAGGGAGTCGAGCTTGTCTCATATCAGCTGAAGGATGTTGCTAATGTTTGGTATAACCAATGGGAAGATGGTAGAGGTGAGGATGCTGAACCTGCTGAGTGAGAAGAGTTTGAGAGTGCTTTCCTCGACCATTTCTTTCCCCAAGAGTTGAGAGAGGCGAAGGTTGAGTAGTTCGTGAACCTGAAGCAACAATGGTTGACTGTCAAAGAGTACAACCTCAAGTTCACTCAACTATCCCAATATGCCCTAGAGATGAATCTGGATATGAGGGCGAGGATGAGAAAGTTCGTGTCTGGATTAGGCAGGCATGTAAAGAGGGAGTCTAAGGCAGCATTGCTGTCCAGGTATAGACATCTCTAGACTTATGCTCTATGCCAAAAAAACTGAGGAGGACAAGAAGAAGGACAAAAAAGAGCAACAGAGTAAGAAGGCCAAATCGGCAGGGCATGATCCTAGCCAAGAAAAGTAGAATAAGGGTGATAGAACTTACTTTCAAAAGAGGTCTTCTAGCTATGCACCCGTGGTTGAAAGTGCACCTATTCAACAAAACAGGTATGGTCAAAAATCTTATGGTCACCAGAATTTCAAAGCGCAGGGTCCTCAGTCCCAAGCTAGCGTGACCCAAGGCCTGAGAGGAAATCCACCTTGTGGCAGATGTGGCAAACTTAACCTTGGTACGTGCCGTGAGGGCACAAATGTTTGTTATTCATGCGGAAAGCCTAGGCATTTGCAGGGTGAGTATCATAAGAGAAGATGGGGTGATAGGAGTAACAAAGCTCAGTCTTCTATAGCGCCCCCTGCGGGCAGTCAAATGAAGGCTACTACTATGGGTGTAGGAGGGGGCGAATGAACCGTTTGCATGTGATGGGTAATCGACAGGACCAAGAGGTTGCACCAAATGTTGTTACGGGTATGCCCCGAGTCTTTTCTTATTATTATTATGCTGCTTGACCCGGGTGACACTTTATCTTTTGTGACTCCCTATTTAGCCAATAAATTTAAGATTTTTTCAGAGTGTTTGCTTGAGCCTTATACTTAGAGATTGTGTAGTATCCATCTATCATAGGGATACTTTGGCTGACTTGGTAGAGTTGGTGATGGTTGACTTTGATGTGATCTTTGGTATGGATTGGCTCCATGCCTATTATGCCTCGATATATTGTAGGATCCGAGTTGTCAAATTCCAGTTTCCGAATGAACTGGTCCTAGAGTGGAGGGAAGTTCTGTTGCACCCAAGGGTAAGTTTATTTCCTACATGAGGGCCAGAAAGCTAATTTCAAAAGGTTGTATTTACCACCTCATCTGAGGATATCGAGTCCCCTACTCTTGAGTTAGTTCTGATTCTGAATGAGTTCCTTGAGGTGTTCAGCGAGAATTTACTAGGAGTCCCTCTTGATAGGGAGATCGACTTTGGGATTGATGTTCGTCCCAATACGCAGCCTATTTCAATTCCTCCATATAGAATGGCCCCCCGCTGAGTTGAAGGAGTTGAAGGATTTATTAGAGAAAGGCTTTATTAGGCCAAGTGTTTCTCCATAGGGTGCTTCCATTCTTTTTGTATGAAAGAAGGATGGGTCTCTCACGATGTGCATAGATTATAGGTGACTGAACTAGGTCACGGTCAAGAATAAATATCCTCTCCCCAAGATAGATGATCTATTTGACCAACATCAGGGCGCCTCATGCTTTTCAAAGATAGACCTCAACTCGGGTTAGAACCAGTAGAAAGTGAGAGAATGTGACATTCCAAAGACACCCTTCAGGACTAGATATGGCCACTTTGAGTTCTCAGTCATGTCCTTGGGGTTGACGAGCGCACCTGCGGCTTTCATGGGTTTGATGAATAGGGTGTCAGACCCTACCTTGACATGTTTGTAATCATGTTCATTGATGACATTTTGATGTATTCGAAGGATGAGGAGGACCACACCAAACACCTTAGAATTGTCCTTTAAACTCTCAAGGACCATAAATTGTATGCAAAGTTCTCAAAGTGTGAAAGCCGTTTTGTGATGCAGATACAGGAGATAGAGGACTTCAACAGATGCATCATTGATGTTTGAAGATTCTGATCTTAGTCATTGGTGAGCCCTCATTGCTATCTGGAGGAGTCCTTTTTCCTTTGCTTGTTATTTTATTTATTGAGCTGGGTAGCCATGGCTTGTCATGGTACCCTCTTAGACTGTCTAGTTGAGTTAGAGGCTTCATAGACATGAGTTGAGGTTCGATGTTGAGGTCTTTTCCCCTTTTGAGTTGAGTTAGCACTTACATTAGCTTACTATTGATGTTGAGACTAAGTGTTGGCCATTGGCCCTCCTCATTGATGTAGTTCACTTCTTTTATCTTGTTATTCCACTATGCTGGATGTTGAGTGACTGTCCTGAGATCGAGTGGTTCGCTTGAAGACTAGCAAGTGTCTGGGTGCCAATCACGATTAGGGTACCATCCTCGGATGTGACAAGGAAACACCCCAGAACTACATTGCCAGTGTAGGATAGTCGTGAGTAAAGTCTAGTGGCTCATGTTCCAATAGATTGAAATTCTCTTTGCATCCGAGAGAGAGGGAGAGGTTGATGTCCTTTACCTTTGCAAGTTTAGGACGGGCCTGGCAACAATGTCTGCTTCATTGTGTAACACTGAATTCATGGTGGTGGAGAGTTATGTTGGTTAGAGATACTTCAAAACAACACGTGATTGAGCATATCATGATTTTCAAATTGAGTTGCATAAAACATTGAGTCTAATTTTAAAGCATGATTTAAAAATCTTAAACTTGCATCATTTATTCGACTTGAGTTATGAGCATGTGATTTGAGTCTTGAGTAGAGTCGGTTGATTTGAATCAGAGACTTATCTATTTTCTTAAGATATTTTACATATGAGTATATTCCATGTACTGATGTCCATTTCGGCCTACATCGTTAATGATGCAGACACAGGTAATTAAGGACTTCAGCAAACGCACCACTGAGGTTCAGTTTCCTTGTTTCTAGGGTTGGTGAGCCCTCCTTTCTTTCTGGAGGTGCCTTTATTTTATTCTAATGGTTATTTCTATTTTCTCTTAATTGGATAGTCATAGCTTGTCGTGGTACCATCTAGATGTTTAGAGATAGAGGCTTCATGGACTACGAGTAGAGAACTTTTGAGTATTGTTCATTTATTTCTTTTTTTCAAACTTGGTCAATTGAGGGTGTTAATAAGAGCTTTATTTCTTCATTGTTGACTTGTACTTGAGAAGTTTTTCTGGTATTGAGTAAGATGTGACGATGACGCCAGGTGGTTCTCTTGGGAAATTAGTAATGGTTCTTCAATTGTCAGCCATGCTGAGGGTACCCATCTGGGACGTGAAAAACTACCCATGTAAAAGATAAGTAAAATAATATTTAAATTTCTATTTAAGCATTTAAAACTTATGGGGCAAAACTTTTAACACCTTTAAATTTTTATTTTCATATTGTAACGCGTGTAGTTCTTGATGTTTAACAATACACTTTTTCATTAAAACTTTCACATGTGGAGTCTATCTATTTCTAATTGGATATCCATTAAATTGTAAATTATTTCAATATTGAAAGGTAATTGTTAATGATAATATTACATGTGGTTACTGATATATGTTACTAATTGTAAGTCCCAAAATTATTTTTCGTTAACTGAACTATGTGTTAATTTTTCAATAAATACAAATGATCAGAAGGTCAATTATTTGGTGCTGGTTTATAATATCACTCTACATCAATGTTCTGTTATTAGGTAATATCCACGTACAAAAGGCACTATAAACCTATTTCTTAATACCTATATAAAAAACTAACTAAAATAACATCTAAATTCCATTATAAGCATTTAACAAACTTGAGGGTTAAACATAAATTCTATTTTAAGCATTTCACATACATGGGGGTTACACATAAATTTCATTTTAAGCATTTAACAAACTTGAGGGTTAAACATTTTCATTTTCAATTTTAAATAAACTTACACACATATTCCAAATCTAACAAGTTGTTATCTGAATCTCCATATAAAACAACTAAAAATTTTATAGGGCTTTGTCTGTATATTTATTTCACATCATTCCATTTTCTCGTGCCTTCCGTCATACTCTCCACAAAGCTTCAATTTTCTATCCTTTCTGTTTTTCGTCAGGTTCTTCTTCTTCTTATTGTTCTTCTTTTTTTTCCATATAATTTCTCTAGTTTTTTTCTTATCATTCACTCTAGAGCTAAACACATCTAGTTCAACTATACTTTTAGTTTTATTTTTTGTAGTTTTCATGTCCTTGATAATCTCAAATCCCTTGTGTTTATTGTTTATATTTCTATGGTTTTGTGAACAGTGATAACAATGGCTGAAGAAGGAGAAAATTCTGACCTCGAATTTCTTGGTAAATAATTAGCTTTTCTCTACTTCATTTTAATTTGGTTTTGGGTTGTTCGTAGTTTTGGGGATTATACAACAGGGGCAGATTCAGATAGCGCCAAGGGTTTTATATGAACCTTATTTGGTGAAAAATTGTGTTAAAATTATTTTTTATGTATATAAAAGATGATAAAAAATTTATATTGTTTATGTATGAATAAATTATTTTATGTATATAGATTAAATATTGTACTTCTTTGCTGGAAAAGTACAATGTTTATCTATATGGTTGACAAAGAAATTATATTTCTTATATATAAATAAAATTATTTTATGTATATATAGCAGATGTTGAAACCTCTTCATGATATGCATATTGTCATTGCCTAGGTGACTTGGGCAAACTCTGTGAAGAAAAAACACCTGAACTTTTGGAGCTAAGAGTTGAGCAAAGTTACCTTTCACTCCTGATCCTCTTTTGCAAATTACAGCTTGTACATGAAAGATAATTTACTTCTCACATACATTCTTATGGATAATTTTGATGCCAATTGTTATGATTTTCTTCCATTTCAACTTTTTTAAGCTATACACATTCTCTTTCATCGCGTTCCTTTAATTTGCCTTTTGAATTGTTAAATACTTCTCTATCAAATCCCAGTCCCAAATTGAGCTGCATTTATTTTTTTGGGGGGGGGGGGGGTGTTGCTATTATCATGACTTGCCGCTTGATCATCTTAAAGGGAGAAGAATCTAGAGTCATGGAGAGTATTATAAAAGACTCTGTAACATTGTAGAGAAATCTTGAAAACCCTTAGAATAATCTAGATATGTAGAGAATAATAGAAGCGGGACTAACTTATAAATATAGAAGGACTTGTAAGTAAATATTTTTTGGACTTTATTCCCTTGCAAGTAGTATACATATGAAGAGACAGTTATTTTTACAACCATCAAGAAAAGTTCGAGCAATCTTCCAAGTAATATACAAGTCTTCTTAAAAGCTCTCTTGTGTCTTTCATTAATGTAGCGTTCCTTTAGCGATCTAATTTGAAAAGGCCTACTTGAGCTTACAAGATCGTAAAAGACTCATGAGTAAGTTGTCGAGTGCTGCACAAAAATCTTAGTTGAAGTCTATGTCCATGACTTAATGGTATGAAAGCAAGGTAGCTGCTAAGGGAAATGGCAAGCATAGGAGATATCAACTCTACCAACGCTAGGTCGAATGTGGAAATGAAGCACCGTAGGAGAAAGAGAACTTTAATAAGAATGAGGAGATGTCATTCGAACCTACACCTTGCAAATCCCTAACACCTTACTGACCTTCGACCACTGAGATGAGTGACAACGAACAAGGTGAGTAACCTATGGACGTCACGCCTAGTATAGAGTGGATCGCGAGGATGGATACCAGTAGGCTGGCTATGGAGATAGTAAGCTAGCACTTGAACGAGTTAGAGTGGTCTTTTATTTAAAAAAAAAAACTCAACACAGATAAGTACAAACAAGTGGAGCTAAGCTTTGCTTTACCAATTAATGAGGTAACGAACCTTTTCTAACTAGCAAGCATGAAGGAAAAAAAGTGTTAGGACAAACTAGGTATTTTTATGATTACCAAAGAGTTTGTAATATACTCTATGATGATATTACAAATGAGGATACTTAAATAATACAAAAATATAACAACCAAAAAGAAAGTAGAGTTACTAACCTCAAACTTCCTTTTACCAATGCATGAATTAAAAATGATAGATTGCCATCTAAAGTAACATGAAGTATTTTCCACTTGTCTGCTACTTTAAATTAGTCCAACAATAATTGATATTTCATAACTTCTTCATGGATTTATTGAATTTTATTGAAGCTAATCGTTCTATGATTTTATTTTGCCAGTTACATTGATAGGTACCTCGAACAAACTCATTTGTCCTTTTACTATCCCGACTATATCACCTTGTAGTTTCTGTGTAATTAGGGCGTTATGCAGAAGCATATAATTGAAAACGTTTTCGATGATAAGTTATATGACTAAGAAAATTGTATTAGAAGGCATAATATGATTATATAATTTTGTAAATTGGCCTAATTTGATAAATTAATATATATAAAATAAAATATTAAAACTATAGAGAGGATAAATTTTTTCCTAAACAAACTCTTTAACATTTACATTCTAAATGCTATTGTGTTATGATATGAGAAGAGGGATCTTCAATTAATAGAATTTAAAACATTTCCTCTAAAGAAAGAATCACCAAATATTGAAGAGGATTATATTTTTCTTTCAAAAAGAGTAAAAACAATTATTTTAATGCTTTAACTTTCCTTCTAGTGAAAATTTAAGCTAAAATGGTAAGAAATCTTGGACAAAATTCTAACAAATCTCTCTTTTTTGCTGGATTTTCTTGACAAAATTTGACCAGTCTTCTTCACATATGGTATAATCTTTGTTCACACAATTCATTATTGTTGCTTTCCATGGTTAAAATTAACATTTATATGAATTAAAAATGATTTTGAAATATTTTATTTTTTAAAAAAAAATACAGCAACAAAATATTGAAAAAATTGATTTAAACTTCTTCTCCACATGTATTTGGAGAAAAATCATCATAATCATCAAATCATTGCAAGTTGATATGAAATAACTTTAATTTTTTCTTCACCCTTGATGAATCATTGGACCACTGGATCATTGAACAATTTGCTTTGATACAACTTGTTGGATTTGAAATAATTAAGGCATCATGCGGAAGCTAATAATTGCAAATCGTAGAGGTGGTATGACAAAGAAACACATACTAAAAAATATATTATTAATATAGTTTGGTCAGGCGACCTATATATTATTAAAAATATAATATTTAAAAGACATTGAAACTATTGGGAGAATAATTCATCCTAAATAGAGCTCTTTAGATGACTAAATTTTGAATTGCACTCATGTTATGATAAGAGAAAAGAAATCTTTAATTTATAGAGTTCCAAACATTTTTCTCTAAGGAAGAACAGACACATTTTAAAGCAAATTGCATTTTTCTTTCTGAAAAAGTAAAAACAATAAAGGTAATTCTTTGATGTTTCATAAGAGAAAAGTAAAGCTCAAATAGGATAAGAAAATTAGGCCAAAACCCTAACATTGCCTTCCATGTGATTTCTTTTTTCTTTTGTTGCTTTTGCTTCTTTGTTGCCCAGATGAGATATCCCCTTCGCCAACTACTATATAAAGCACATGTCCAGCATATTATCTTCCTCATCTTGATCAAAATAATCCTCTCCCAAATAAATGTATAAGTAGTAGTTGGACTAAATCATGACTTTATAGCCTTTAGCTCATTCTTATTTACTGTTGCACTTATAGGCAAAAATACAGAAGCTTTTGGACTTAATTTTCTTTTGAAAGCAAGGCATGAAACCTTCTTTTCTTTATCAACTAAAGTCCACTTAGGATCACTCATCCCCCCTTGTTTTTCCTTTGAAATGATTAGATCATTTTGTGATTGAAATCTGTTTGAGAAAGTGAATACCTTTCACCAAATCTTTTTCATTCCTTATGGTTAGATTTGTCTAGATTCACCTTGATATTCATCCAGTGATAATGCTCACCTATACTTCTTATAATACAACGTATAGATAATCGCTAGCAGCATAAACCCAACATAAAAGATCGGGAATGATAGCTACATATTGAAGAAGAAATGAGAAAATTAATTTCCAAATCACCTTCAGCCTTAACTATTAACCACTAATTCAAAGAGTAGGGAATAAAATGTTCTATTGTACTTTCTGAAAAGCTGACAAAAGTAAGAATAGAAAGTAAAGTACAAAGTACTTCATTCTCTGTCCTAAAATTTATTTGTAGTTCTTCAAAATTCTTCTCAAAAATACACTTCAATGCACTTAGTGGTAGTTAAGTCAACCTTGCCGACCTCAGTTGGTGACGCGCCGGGTGGTCTTCTTGGTCGCGTATTGCCTCTTCAAAATTGAATTTTCTAGGTGCTTGACTGTAACTTACGACGAGGTCCTTTTAGCTCATCAAACTGAATCAGCGATGCGCTGATTGTTGTCGCTCCTTGCCGAGTTGGCACTTCATCTTTTATAGTTGGTTGCCAGGCATCTGTAACTTTCATCGAGCTTGATAGAGCTTGCATAGCGTGTTTGGTGATACATCGAATTGCTTTTTCTTCGCCCACCTGACCTTGTTTCAGGGCTGGAGTTTCGGATCATTTAGGCGAGCTGAGGTCTCACTTGGTGAATCGACGAGTGAGTAGGCGTGTTCCTCAACTTTGCCTTTTTGTCCTTTTTTGGAGCATTTTGATTCCTTCCTCCCTCATTTGTCCATGATCCATCCTTAACTGTTATGCGCTGCATTTTAAACACATTTGATTAGATTTCGAATACAAACGAGCATTAAGGACTTATTTTAAGGCATTAAAAGATCATAATGAGTCAAAAATCCCCGACTCCTCACGCGACGACTCCAATGATTGGGAAAGGACCTCATCAGCGGAGGTGTTCAATGTGACCGTGAGCAGTTTGATCGCTGGATTGAATTTGAATAGCATGACAACCTGATTTTCTTGAATTATCTGAGCTACTTTAGGATTAGAAAGATATAATGTGTTGGAGAACATTATCATCTTTTTCGGTAGCCTTCAAGAAAGCAAGCTATTCAAAGGAGTAGATCTCTTGAGGCATTACTAATATTGTGCCTCTTTTCACGACCTGGAGTAGCATTAGATGTAACCTTCTTGCGCATTACCATGTTCCAAACCTCTCTGCAGCAAAATTCTCTCCATTTTGTCAAATCCTTAATATGCTTACTGCTAATACTCAACATTCCCAGTCTCACCCTTTTCAGAACCTGGAGAATTATTTTGACTAGTCGAGAAAAGCATTCGCGTGCTAATTGAATTTTTTTGTGCAACCAGAGTCCAATTTTTAGTCGCATTCCCATTTTCAGCATCCAACATCAGATATATCAATAGGATTATTTCCTGAATTAACTCGTCATGCATCAACCTCAAGTCCTTGTGTTTCCCCTGCATTTTCAGTTGCATTAGACATCAAATGTACCCCAAATTTTCTTGATTGCTCTGCATTATTAGCAGCTTGTTGATTGTCAAACCTCTGAAGTCTTCACAATTTTTGGTTAATTTATAGTTAACTCTTGACCATATGAATTTCTAAAATACCTCTGTTTCCAGAAACTGTTTGATGATGAATATTACCTGTATCAAAATCCAATGTGGCAGCACAATTTCGTTTAGAAGAGGAAGCAACCAATTGTCGATCTAATGCAGTAGCATTAATTAAACAACCATCCTTTTTCCATTTAATATTTCCTTCGCATCACCTTGATATTTTTTGATGTTGCTAGTACCTCTCAAAGCCGTTCAATGGTATCATCGGTTTGTTTATTAGTTTGATTTCTTTACCAGATTAGAGGATACCTTCAATATGACCTTGGTGCTTGTCATAAGTGCAATACTAAGGAAAATTATCATATACGATCACCTGAAAAACCTTGATCACTTACAAGATTTTAATTCCGCATACTGCAACTTAATATGATTTGGAAGCTTATCTATTAGATTAAGTATAATCTTGACCCTAGCTGTTCTAGGTCTTGACTTTATTTGAATAAAATAAAGCAATTAAATAATTGCCCTTGGTACCATGGGATAATTTTAAGGGTATTGCTTGATGCAATCCATCTTCAATCTTAAAGTCTTGTCTTTCCTCCATTGAAAATGTGATAGTAGGTTCTCCTTGATTCTCCATGAACAATTTTGACTGATGGTATGATAATTTTTTATGTTATTATGGAAAATTGTTTGGGGTTTAGGGTGTTGGAATAGGCAAGGGTGGCGTATGAGCTGGTTTGGAATGGTGGGGTGGGCTGGCGGGAAAACCTAAAGATGCTTCATTCAATTGGCTATAGCAACCATGGAGGGTTGTGCAGTTCCATGGTTTCTCAGTTTCTGCCAAGGAAATCACCAAGAGCCGCCAAATAGAGGAATCCCTAACTTTTTTCATGGTTTTATCTTTTCTAACTGTTTGAGTTGTATGCACGTTCTTTTTCCACTTACTCCTTTCCCTTCAAAAGTTTTAGAACTAAGATCGGTTGAAGCATGAAGTGTTGCCAATCCGAGGGTTAGTACTGTTGGAATGGACTTGGTGTAATATCATATCTTGTGTACTTCAGATGGAATATATGAAGGGCATATGTATTTTTATGGAATAATGTAATTATAGCTCTAAAGTGTACTAGTTAGCACAATATCATGCATGAGTTGTATGTATGCAATATATCAATTTAGTGTTAGTGCACATAGGATATCCGATATTACATTGGAAAATCTTCAAATAACGTGACAACAACTCGCCCAATGTAATTCCACAACGTATAATCTATGGAAGGTATATTATGCATTGAACTTACCCTTACCAGGAAAATATAGAGAATAATTCCAATATTAGAACCTCGGCTTCATGAAAATCCTATCGAAAAAGAAATAACAGAGTGAAGAAATAATGTTGAAATACTAGAAAATGCATCACAAAATATTCTAAAAAAGATAGTAACAACAACAAAATTGTGTCGCAATTGAAGTACAACAAAATGATAGATAGTAATAGAAATGAAAGGACAAGAATCCGTAGTGGAAGTACTATGGCTACCAGTATGGAAGGATAAGCAAGATAACGCTCCACTAACTACTAAATATCAATATTAATCTGTGTTTTGCACAACCTCCTATCTAAGGTCATATCCTTGATAAGTTGCAACTCATCATATCTTTTATAATAACTTCTCCCCAATACTTCTTCAGCCTAACATTCCTAAAACAAGCAATAATAAACGTCACACCTCCACATTGGGTCTTTCGTGTATCCTCTCTTTCGCATGCCCAAACTATTCCTACACGTCCTCATCTCGTCCTCCACCGTGGTAACCTCTACCTTGGTTCGAAGATCTTCATTTTTAATCTTATCTTTCATAGTATGCCTACACGTCCACCACAACATTCTTGGAGGTGTAAAATATATTTGAAGGTTTTATTGAGCTGTAGTTATCAATTTTTTTCCTAAATCATATTAGGAGAAAATGTAGGATATTTCATTTTTATTCATAGCATAGGATTAACACTATATAAAAAACAATGATAATTTGATGCACAAAGCATCTTGTCAACAGGGTCCCAAGAAGGGCCACACCCGAAGAGATGTGATGTAATTGGCCTATCCAAATGCAAGCATTAATGATTGTTTGCATGGCTCAAATTTATGTCCTATATTACACACATAGATAACTTTATGTTGGCTTTTCTTCTAAAATAACATTGTGTATGTGAATCTTGTACCACATATCATGAAAATACTAAATAAATGTGATAATACTCACGACAATTGACCTATAATATTAAAATATTAAACCATGTGACAATGCACGCGACAAGTTGACTCTTATACATTCTATAACATACCTTAACATTCCTCTCAAATTTTCTCAGGCTTATTCATCCAAAACATATTCTTATTTTCTTCCTTAATTATCTGCTTTTGCAATGGAAAAGAGGACTAGTTAGCATGGGTAAGAAAGAAATTGAAATGGAGTTCATTGAATCAAAGGAAGCGGATGCTGCTTCTTTCTTTCAAAGGAAAATAAAACCTTGTTGAAGAAGGCGAATGAGATTTCAACTTTGACCAGAGAAGTTGTTTGTATTCTACTCTTTTCAATAAGAGGAAAGAATGTCCATACGGCTTCATAATAAATAGAAAATAGTTGATAGATATCTTGAATTGATATCAGACTATTGTCAACGTGTTCATGCTAATGTGAGCAAATCAAATGTCTCAGAGCCATTGATGGTCATTTATCTCTTGCTGTTTGTACATAAATCACTATCTGATTCACAATTCAATTCTAATTTTCGTTCTAAGAATATTTTGATTTATATGCAGAACTTCCGGAAAATACAACATGTCTGATGGATTGTGAAGCTGCTATTATTTTGAAAGGAATCCAAGAGAAAATGGTGGTACTTTCTGATTATCCAGCTGTAAAACTACCTGTGTAAGGGATTGCTTTTTTGTCTTCCTAGATTTTCTTGTCACGATTATATCTATTTTTCTTGTCCCTGTTGCTACCTTTTTGTGATGTGAGTTAAGCAGTCTAGGGCTTGACTTTGTGTAGTACCAGTCATTTGACAGGGGATTGGCGTATGCTCAAACGAATAAGCTTTATGATAATCCCCAGGCTGTTAGACAAATAATCGAGTATCCTTGAGATAGTTTATATTAAAAGAAAAAAAATCTCCTTTTATTCCTTGTTAAAATTGTCTCTTGAATATTTTCTAGTGCTTGTTTTCATATAACTCTCATCAGGCCTCTAAAAAAGCATGGTGTTTCGGATGGAGAGGTATTGAACATTTGATCCGTTAATAATTTGATTTTTACATGTGATGTGAGGCAATGTTTTCATATTTTATTGTCGTATGGATGCAGCTCTACATGATTGCCAATTTTCATTGGGAATCTGTTGATGAAGTGTTTTCTCTTGTTCCCTCATTTAAGGTAAGCACTCAACTGTTATGGACATTGATTTTGCTCTAATGACATTTCAGGAGTCTATCCTCCCAACTTGTTTCTACATTGTTTCTTTCGACAATGTAGATGGTGTATGCTCATTGTAATCTCAAAGAAATTTGTGTGGTAAGCAACCCCCCTAGAACTTAGAGTCATTGTACAAAAACTTTATCAACAGTTTAGGGAAAGCGGATGCAATCCCCAAAACACTAAAATAAAACATTGTTTTAAAATGTCTTATACGGGAAGAAGTGGACTAAAAATCTAGACGAATCCACGATAACCTGAAAGTGATGGCTCAACCTTTAATTCCGCAATCAACAATATCCAAGTTGAGATCTGTCGATAGCCACCTGGAGATACCCTATGCTCAATAAAGAAAAAGAAAGTGCAATATCGATACGAATAACAATAGGATACTTGTAGTGTCACACGACTATTACAATAAGTGCAATGCATATAAGTAACCACAATACAGTAAAATCCATGCATACATGGGAATGCATTATCAAATTACAATTATCCATCTCCAGCAAATAGTTTAATCATATCAATATCAATGCAACAGTCTAGATGGTTGATGCCGTTCAAACATACCCCAAAACCATTAAGGGATATAGAGGTCAACATCAGTACACCCAACAAAAGTTGGGGTCGAATCCCGCAGAGAATGGTTTATAACTCACAAATGGGTGAAAAAGTAAATATTTGGGTCTCATACACTGAATGAGTACATTAATTGGACATGGGTAGGCTACATTCTACTAATTGAAATCTCTAATAAAATGAAAGTGGCGTTCCATATGAACCCGGTAAGGTCTCATATGCTGAATAACACTAGGAACTCAATGGGTCCTATGCATTTAAGTAGCCAACCTTCCAAACCTTAGTCGATTGAACCCTAACTAGGCATTCAACCATACCCTCCTCATCCATACTATCATGTTCATTAACCACTTCAAATATTCAAGGATACTTGCTATAATCAAAAATCTAAATTTAAACCCTAAGTTTGCAACCTCAAAACTTCAATTACACATGACAATAACACATGAACCCACATCAATTAATAAAAATACATTCAAATTAATAAAGACCCATACATAAATTCAAGGACCCAGGTAATTACACCCCCTCCCCCCCAACATGAGGGTTTTTGTCCTTGCATGTCTAAAATAAAAAATGAGTTACCAAGTGCATTATCCATGACAATAGGTGCTGGAATTGACCAAAAAAATGAAGTAAATTTCTCTTCTCCTGCTCAAATCTTTACTTTTCCAAGCCAAATGCAAAACCCTTTCTTCAAGCAACAGCTACTTTTTCCTGAGAAATGTATTTCTCTCTCAAGAAATGTGTCCAGTGTAGTACTGAGGATCTCAATGTGTATGCCAAAAGGCCCTTGCATTTTCCTTTTATACTCCAAACAAAAATAACCTCAATTTGTGCACGAGCCACCATTAGATCAAGATCGGCCATCACCGAACACATTCTGTGATCCGCCGAATGTGCACTTGATCGCCTTTTTAAATCCCTCCTAGAAGTCGTGACTCTATAACTTTCGACAACAGAACTGTGCGTCACCGAATTTGTTTGGCGATCCGCAGAAGTTGCATCTTCATTGCCTTTTTTGCCGAATACTTGGAGTTGGACACTACAACAAAAGGCAGTCGATGTCTTCATTCGGCTATTGGCCAAATTGTTCGGCGAAGACCGACTTCTATCGCCTTTTTGGCAATTTTTCTCCTTTTGACCTGTTTTGCTTTGATTTTTCCTTCCATGCATTTCTTCCTCATTTTTAGCATCAAACACAAAAATCATTAATATATATAAGGAAGAAGAATACATTGAGGACAACATCTTATGCAATTTCATCCCTACATGAGTCTAACATGCGAACTCATCAACACCCCCAAATTGAACTATTGCTTACCCTCAAGCAAGTCAAATATCAATCAATCCTAGCACAATGCTTGCAAATAGGGCCATAAAGAGTAGTATATGCATTCCTCCCTTTGTTGTCAAACCTAAAAACTTCTATAAACCACTTACGTGATTTTGAAGCCTCATGTGATGACGAAGGAGTTCTCAAGACAAAGCTATGCTCACAATTTTCAATGTGGTTGCTAACCAATGCCCAAAAACATCACCACCTACCCTCACATCAAAGAAGACCTTATTCAGAAAAAAATCATGACATTAACTTCAAGGATCTAGCAACACTCACACTCCCAAAAGAGAAAGGATATGCAAGATTCTACCCATAGGCTTGCTCTTATTCTCAATCAATGTTCACTCAATCTCATCGGGACTAGAGTCACAAAGGACTTTGCTAGGGTTGTAATGTAGGCTATTGGACGGGTAGGATAGAATTTAGGCACAAGTGACTAATCCCTCGTTAAACTCTACACACAACTTGCATGACTACGTCCTCCTTGAATTCTACAGACAACTTGCATGATTATTTTATTCCTTGTTCACTCTCTTTTTTTCTTTGACACCATTTTGCATTGAATCTCAATCGTTGATGTCCCATGTGTGACTTTTTCTCAAAAACTTTTGGAGGGTCTTATTTTGAGCCAAATTCTTCTCTTCTTTCTTTTTTTCAGGCACATTTCTTCTTTTCTTTTTCATCATGCATGAATTTCTCCATTTCTTTCTTTCCCCAAACTTTTGAATGGGAGATATCCCTCTCTTACCACACCGCCAACTTTGGCCTTTTGCCAAAACTTTCCTTAATTCAAGCTCAAGGAGGGAATGGTGTTCAACAAAAAGTGATGTATTTTTAATCAAAGGTCAAGGATAAGGCTTCCAACAAAAAGGATTAAAACTCAACGAAGCTCACTAAGGATACAATAAATGTTAAGGGAGGCTATTTGGTCAAAGTGGACTTAAAAGAAACAAAAGAAGGCCTAAGGTCATCTTCCAAATCTGGATTTAACCCAAATAACACTTCACGACAAACGGGGAAAGTTCTAGCTATCAACAAGCATGTGTTTCAACGGATACCTCACCGCACATGGCAAAATTAGTTCTGAATTCAAACAATGGCTAGACAACACAAATTCATGGTACTACCCGAGATAAACACTCACTTAGTCAACTCAAGATGCTTCCAATCCATGCATGGATCATTTTCACATGGGATAAACTAATAGGTAAGTCAATACTTTCTCCTCATCTACGATATTACCCGAGTCAAAGATATAGGTGATCAATACTCAGATTGCTAAGGACATTGAGACATGACACATATTTTTTAAATGTCTTTTCCTATAGCATGGTATTGTTTTACAAAAAATTTAAAGGATAAGACATATTTGGTGCACATCATCCAAAAGACATCTATCAAAATAAAACAACAAGAATTTACTAACTGTTATAATCCAAAATAATATTGAAAATCACAACCAAAAGAATATTTACAACACAAAGTAAAAGATTGTCTTAATTACACCTCAAGGAAACACAAAAATAAATATAACCCATTGTCTCAACCAACCATAACAGAACCATATAAAAACAACATCATTGTAAAATACTGCGATTCTAAATGCTCACCCCTTCAACAAAAGGCATTGTCTTCGATGTATAAGAACAATATCAATAAAGCTCAAAAGGAAGGAGTAAGATAAAGAATCCCCTGATCACTCAGCATGTGGTGATGATGGAGCTAAAGAAGAGGTGGGGGGAGGGGGGCAGTCGTGCCCAGGTACTGTGGTGCAGGATCTAAAGTGGGTGCCAGAGTAGTGGACTCTACACCAATCTATAGAATAACGTGCTCTAGCTCAGCTGCACCGAACAATCCACTCGTCCCGCTAATGGACCGATCCCGAAATGACTCTCTTGTGACGACAATGATGATA
Source organism: Solanum rostratum (assembly GCA_029948455.1). Taxonomy (NCBI): domain Eukaryota; kingdom Viridiplantae; phylum Streptophyta; class Magnoliopsida; order Solanales; family Solanaceae; genus Solanum; species Solanum rostratum. Next base: position 57,261,617 of record CM057051.1, read on the forward strand.
GCCTCCTTCGTCGCTCTCAACTTTGTATGGTCCTCCGTGATGATATCAACTCCCAAGGACACCTCGTCTGTCTCCAGGGAAGATGGAATAAAATCTCCTTCATCCCCATACCTGAAATGACACCCATAGCAGCCTCAAGGAGCGTAACTACTGAACCCCAAAGTGATGTGATATCGGTGGACTTTAATGCCACCACCTCCTTCTTCAACTCAGTAACAACAGCCTTCACGGCGATCAAGTCCACCACTCACACCTCCCTTATCCTCTAAAGTAGTCACCTTATCTGACAAGCAACAATCCTTGCCCTGTGGTCCTCCACACTCACAACAAAAAAATTTAGCCTCAAGCTCTGCTCCTCGATCATCGCTCTCTTCTTCATTCCCTCATCAAATAACAAGACCAGCATTGCTGCGATGGCTCTCTCATCAATGTAAATCGGGAGGATTTGACTCGTGTGGCCCTAGTATCAACCGATTTTGCTAATTGGGATAAACTGTATATAGTCTCCTGCTCAAAAGTGCAGATCTCAAGCATCTCAACATCCACAACTGGCATAGTGTCTACTAACTTCTTCCTGGCCCAATCCTCCTTGACCCGCTGGAGATCAACCTCAATATATAAGATGTCTGTAGAAAGTGATGGAGTAATCTCTACATCAGTTTTGTTGAGAAAAGGCACACTAAGTTTTCTGCATAATGTTGTAATGAGGCTCGAGAAGGGGAGAGATTTTCTGGAGCTATAATTTAACATAGGTTTAATTTTCTGCCATCTATGATGCAGCCTACCAATGCCGCCTTAGGATACCGAAGTATACTTTTGTTTAGGATTGCATAAGGTTGTTGCTGATGAAACCAAACCAAATTGTAGAAAGTATATTAAGCTCCTCCTTTTCAATAACTATCCCTTGTTCCAACCTCGAGGGGGATGCAATGCCAAGTATCAGGGCAAGCCATCCTTTGAGTTCGTCGAGGGTCTTTTACTCAATCATAGCAGCGGGATCATGTCGAAGTTAGAATATGAACCCCAACAAGTCATTAATCTTTGTCTTACTGCAAGGGATGCGCACACCCCGCACTTCAACCACATCCACTGGCTTTGGAGCAATTTTAACTCGACCTTTGCTCTTTGGAATCACTCTAGAATAGGTCTCGTAAATTTTGCGGACCTAACTTTGCACATATGGTTCCCCATGGGTGGTGAATGGTTTGACACCATGGAATCTTAGGGTGTCCCATACCTTGGGATACCTTTCAACCACCCGATTAGTGGATAACCTCCTTTCTTCTAATATCATCCTCAACCCTATAACTTTTAATTGATTGAGGTATTGAGGAGCAATCGTTTCCATGATAGTCTGGGAGGTCTGGATGAGTGGGTCATGTGCCACCTTAGTTCTTGCCTCTATCTGGAGACGTTTTTGAATTGGCTCCGAAGCCGGGGGCTCATGTACTAGGGATTTGGACCCCGTTCATTCTTCTTCGGAGGATGTCCACTCCAGCTCAAGAGACCCTTCCTTATCACTGTTGGAGTCTCCAGTTGCACCACTTTCCTCTTTCCCTTTCCTCGTTCATCTCTACGAAGGCTTTGAGCTCTTTGTTCCCTTGCCCCAACAGCTATAAGGCTGCCCGGGCTACATGGGATCCACCACAGGAATCAAGTTCCTTTGGAAGAGGAATATTTGCAAAACAAAGCCAACATGTATGTAAGAATCAATGGTGTGAAAGGAAAATACAAAAAGAAACCTCAGAAAAACTGGTTCAAAAGGGCAGATCATTCAAATTTTGACAAGCAATGCAAATTTCCCCTAAATTCAAATTTTTACACACCAACAATAAAATGAGGGAAATTTCACAACAATGCATTATCGGCACATTCAAACAAAAGCGCAATCCAATTTTTTCTTAACAATCACAACATTAACACAAATTCAACCAAACAAATGACTTTATCCTTAAGAAAGACGTCACCCATTTTATCACTAGGCAAGTACAAGTCGCGTGGCCAAATTCATGGGTTACTCGGACTTCACCCACAACACATGTTGCAAATAAGGTCATAGAACATGCAATCACATCAATTTTCAATAAATCAAGTTCACAATCCCAAACAATGACGACATATGAATAAATTGGGATACAAGATGAACTACCACAACAATAAGGAAAAAAACCTTCCTTTATACGCTTGACCAATCACACATGTAAAATCAATTTCATGAAAATAGCGAAATCAAGAACCCATATAACCAAGTGAAAAATTGAATACTAGGGTTCCATGCATATCAATCCAACAACACACACCATGATTTCCATTGATTTCCCACATCACACAATGACCCACATGGTTCTACAACCAAACTCAAGCAATACCAAGCCAAGAATAGCATAAAAATGAGGAAAAAAGGTCGAAGACATACCGTATAGCTGATACAAAGACAATGAGGATGACAATGACGATTTGTCATCACTCACTGCTTCACCCCATATTTACCCGATGAAACACCAAACAACTGGTTGCAAAACTGTGAGCACCAAAACATGTTAGAATGTTCTACAAAAAGTGTACCACACCTTTACCATTGTTAGATGGAAAAGCTATTGCCTCTACCCATTTCGATACATAATCAACTGTCAACAAGATGTACCGATTACCAAAACAAGCAACAAAAGGCCCCATGAAATCAATTGCCCAAACATCCACTTTGAAGAGTGGGCCAATAATATCCCGTTTGAAGAACCTTTGAGGTTGTTCAGATCGCTCCATGATAAACTACAGTTGGAGATCAAGGACATTCTTCAAAAATTGCACCCATGGATGATTTTGGAACACACATCCAGATCATGTTCTTGGCACACTCTCTGAATAGGAAAGGCTCATAAAAAAATATAATTTCACATCAAACAAGAACTTTCTTCGTTGGTGATGGTTGAGGGACTCCTGAATAATCCCACACACTAAATAATTGGAAAAATCAACATACCATGGGCTGGAGTCAAGAGAAATGGCATTAAGATTTTTATCCAGAAATGCATCAGAGATATCAACATCTTCAGCACTTTCGCCATTACATTCAAGCCAAGACAAGTGATCCGCTATGTGATTTTCACAACCTTTCTGGTCGTTGACCTCAAAATCACTCTTGCAACAATAAAACCAATCTAATCAACCTCGGCATGCATCTTTCTTAGCTATAAAGTACCGAAGTGCAGCATGATCCGTATGAACTACCACTTTGGTTCCCAACAAATAAGCCCAAAATTTCACAAAAGATAGGCAACAACCAGCAATTCTTGCTCCATTATGGTGTAGTTCTTTTGGCTACATTAAGGGACTTACTAGAATAATAAATAGGATGGAATAACTTTCCCATTGTTGACCCAATACAGCCCCAAAAGCTACTCTACTAGCATTGCACATTACCTTAAAAGGCAATAACGAATCAGGAGACACAATTATAAGAGCCACAATCAATTTGTCTTTAAGGCATTCAACTGCTTTCATGCAAGCATCATCAAATATAAATATTGACTCTTTCTCAAGCAATTTTCACAATGAATTGGCTATCTTGGAAAAGTCTTTGATAAAACACTTATAGAAATTGGCATGCCCTCAAAGCTCCTCACCCTTTTCACGGAGATAGGGGGAGGAAGGCTAGCGATAACTTTCACCTTAGCTTGATCCTCTTGCACCCCGTCAACAGGAATATTATGCCCAAAGATGATTCCTTCTTTAACCATTAAATGATATTTCTCCGAGTTGAGTTCCAAATTAGTTTCAACTCCCCTTTGAAGTGACTTTTCTGGGTAAGCAGGAAATTGCTGAAAAGTGTCACCAATGATTAAAAAGTCGTCCATGAATACCTCCATTGATTTGTCTACCATTTCCACATAGATAGCAAACATACAATGTTGGAAAGTAGTCGGAGCATTGTAAAGTCCGAACTACATTATTCTAAAGGAAAATGTCCTATATGGGCATATGAAGTTAGTCTTCTCTTTGTGTTTTAGGGCTATAATAATTTTCTTGTACCCAGAGGATCCAACGAGAAACAAATACCACCCCCTTCCCGCTAGATGGTCCGACATTTCATCCATGAATGACAAAGGGAAATGATCTTTCTCTGTCCTTGAGTTAAGACACCTATAATCCGTACAAATACGCCAGCCCATCACCAGTCAAGTTGACACAAGTTGATCTTTACATTCTTCATAATGGTGAAGCCACCTTTCTTTGGCACATATTAGACGGGACCAACCCAACTACTATCCGAAATTGGGTAAATAACCCCGGCATCGTACCACCTAATGATTTCCTTCTTTACTGCCTCCTTCATAGGTAGGTTGAATCTCCTTTGATTCTTGATAATCGGCTTGAAATCCCTTATCAATTTAATTTTATTAGTACAAATACCCGAGGGTATTCCAGAAATGTCCATTATACTCCATCCAATTGCTTTAATTAATAAATTACATCAACACTCCGGTCAACACTTACATTTGATGATCAAGCAAATCAGATGCCACAATTACCGAGAATGTCTCACCACTCCCCAAGAAGACATACTTCAAATTTGATGGAAGAGCTTTCTGTTCAAGCTTGGGGGCTCTTAAACGGAAGGCTTGGCAGGGGTTTTCCTGATTTTTCAAATTAATATCAATCTTAATTGGGTTCTTGATATGAGAACCCTCTCCCTCTAATGCTGCGCATACCTCAACATAATCTTCAATCACTTCACAATCATTATTGAGAAACACCGCTACCAAATATCCGCCCAAACTAAACACCTCCTCAATAACCATAACTGATTTTTCTACCACATCAACGTAAGACACTGCTCGATATTTTCTTGGTTGTTTCATTTACTTGCACACATTAAAGGTGACTTCCTCACCATTCACCTTAACTTTGAGTTTCCTGCATAGCCAAGAATGGCATACAAAAAATAATTGGTATCTCAACATCAATCTCACAATCAAGGACCACAATATTGGCAGGAAATATGAATTTGTCCACTTTCACCAAAAGATCATATAAAATTCGAACCGACCTTTTGATGGATTGGTCCACTATAAGAAGCCTCATTGTTCTTATAGAAGGGGAACCCAAACCAAGTTTTTTGAAAATAGTCAACGACATTAAGTTGATACTTTTGCTAATGGGTTGTTGAGATGAGGGTTTCTAGGAAGCAACCTCTCCACTTCTATGAGGTAGCGGTAAGGTCAGCGTACATTCTACCCTCCCCAGATCCCAATTGTGGGATTTCACTGGCTATGTTGTTGTTGTTGTTGTATTAAGTGGATACTAGCTCCAAGGCTATATAAAACCTTGGTAAATGGAAAAACTCCAATTCTACATGGAATTGTGAAGACACCTGGATCTTGTTTCCTCACTGCATAATTATTTGACACTATCGCACTACAATGGTGAGACATTTTAATGGTTTTACACTCAAGATTTCACTTCTTTGTCACAAGCTCCTTCATAAATTTGGTATATCCGGGCATTTTCACAAAAGCTTCAAATAACAGAATATTGATTGAAAGAGTATTAAACATTGACAAGAACTTTTGAAACTTGGTTTCATCATTATTTTTCTTCAACCATTTAGGGAAAGGTAAATCAATTTTCACTTGAGGCACTTTCATTCTAGTCGATGAGGAAAAAAATTTTAACGATGCATTTTTGGCTTTTCTCAGCTCTCCTCCAACGTTAATATTGCAATCACTTCCAGGATAGGGAAGAAAATGGTTTTCTCCATCAATTAACACACCATCACCAACTTTCTACTCATCATTCCCCTCAAATGAAGAGGTTTTGTTTCCTTTGCTTGTCCCAGCATCCGGAGAGATTACGCTCCCCTTAATCACCTTGCCACTTCTTATAGTGATGGCCATGGTATCACTTGACCAATAGCCCTTTGGCCTTTCATTCAAATGATCAGAGATGGTCCCCAATTGTGTCTCCAAATTTTTAATCAAATCCGAATGAGATTTAACTATTTGGTTCAATGAAGAGAAATCTGACTTCATTTCCTTAAGAGCCTTGTCCGAGCTTTCCACCTTGATGAGGAACCTAGCAAGCATATCCTCAGCACAAGAATTATTTAGATTTACAAAGGGTTCTTTTGGCTTCAATCTATCATGAGGAGGAATATAGCATTCCCTATCTCTTTCACGTTCTCTCCACCCCCAACTCTATCTCTCCAAACTCGATCGTGCCATCACCCATCATTTTTCCAACCTTTATTCTCAGGACGCCTTGGAAAGGCAAGATGAGAACCCATCGATTGGTTCCCCAAATAATACACTTCTTCATTATATGCACCATCAAAAGGAACATCATCAAAGGATACATCACTACTACAACCAATATCATTCACATTCTTGCAGTTTTCGCCCATAACCTGCTTCGTGAGCGATTCCAATTGTATCATAATTTTTGCCATGTTCTCACCCCTATCTTGATATTTTGCAAGTTTCTCCTTAAACGCTCCTCGAGGTAAGGAAGAGATAAGATCATCTCTATTGTACTAAGTTCGGTTAATCTTCCTCATATCATAAAGAAGGGATGAAGCTGTGGCAAATGTTTGTTTCATACTACCACCTCGCACAAGTTGATTTGCTATCCCCTTGTTCACCACATCAAGGCTGCAATAGAAGGATTGGAGAAAGAGATGATCCAGCATTCCATGGTAGGGACATTGTACAAATATCTGTTGGAATCGTAACCATGTTTCATGAAGTTGCTCCCTATCTATCCGTTTGAAACTCTCAATGCTCTTTCTCAACTTTACCATCTCGCAAAGGGAGAATAATCACTCATGGAAGGCCTCAGTCAAATCCTCCCAAGAAGTAATGGAGTCCCTTGGTAACTCAGCTAGCCATCTAGTTGCTTCCCCAGATAATGAAAAGGGAAACAACCTCAGTTGGATTGCTTGTTGATTGACACCTTTGAAACTGAATGGAGAACAAACATCCACAAAATTATGAATATGTTCATAAGGGTCCTCATGTGCCAAACCCCCAAATAAATCTTTCAACTATAAAAACTGGAGCTTGCTGCTAGACCTCACATGACTCAAAATTCATTCGAGTTTGGCTTAGGATCAAAATTTTCCTGTTACTGCTCAGGAGTTTCCTAGCCCAAATTCTCAAGTTACTAGGAATTATCGGCAAACTCCCTAACTTCTCAGGAATATTTGGCCAAATTCCTTCTCCATTGGTCTATCCATAATGATGGGCATAGATCATTACATAAAGTGGAAAAGGAATCATTGCTTTTGGTTTCAAGTATGTTTCTCCTGTCAAGCTTTTGTAGAATGATCGTGTCATTTGTTTCACATCCAATTCTTAGGTGTCCAACAAAATTAACTTCTATCTCTTTCGAGGTTCTTGAAAAGTACTGTATGAATGTAGTGCTCTGTGCATACCATTTTATTTAATTTGTGTACTTAGCAGTGTGTTAAAATTGTCTGACATTGACAATATTGTAAAATTTGCAGACGAAACAGATCGAGCTGAGAGTTCCCCTCGAGAATGTCTTGGCTGAGCTGGCCAAACACAGAAGGGAAACATAAATGGATCAGGAAGAGCATTCTATGATAATGTCATCATTTTAGTTTTGATGTTATGTTGTGCAAATAAGAATTTCAACTGCCAGAAGATAATTTTCTTTTCAAGGCAGTTAACTTACTGCAGTTATTTATGATAAATGCAGGTGTTTGTCTAGAGGGTTTTGCATCTGTCACTAAAGGACATGTCCCAACAGTTGCATCCAGCAACTCATTTTGCTTTTCTTCTGCTATCTTTCTTCTACTTTAGTTATTACCCGCTAAAGTGGATTTAGGATTTGAAGTTTGTTGGTTCCTATTATGATCTCCAATAAATATATACTGTTGTTGTTGACGTTGTTGAGTTCACAGTCAATTATTAATGAGTTTTATGATACTAATTGAATATAATTTGATGAATAAACTCTCATTTGAATTTCAAAGTCGAATATTATTGCATTCAAACACACAATCAAGGGTACATAGTTGTGCAAGTAATAAAGTGTCTCTTTTTCGGAGTCGGATGTTGGACCCACAGAAACTTATTGATTAACTATTTTACTAATCTATACAAAGTCCAACTTTTTTATTTAAGTGTGCTAGAGTGTGATTGATGTTTGTATACTAAAAGTTGTAAGACTTGAATAATAAGATTAACTTATAATGATTGGGAAGATTTTAGGGCTGCAACTTAACTAAGAATTGAAGCGTTCTATGGATTACAGATGTCTATCAAATTACTGATTTACAAATTTGATATTATGATTTTGATTTCTCGACTTCTCACCATGTACCCGAATTTACCATCTAACTATATTATGGAGCGAGAATAGATAGAATCAAATGCGAATTTAGTTTTCATCCTATGTTGTAATAAAGCACGGTTATAGGTATATCTCCATCCCAGTGAGAAATTAATTCACATGATATACAACAACAGATCAGGCTCCTTGTATTCCACATTTTATCCTTTTATTCCTTTCTCGAGTTCAAGAAAAAAATAATAAATTTATTCTAATGGGGATCAAGCATCAAAATACTAATTCATGATGTAATGTCTACGAAAAAGAAGAAGAAAAGAAACCTAAAGGTGAATTCTATTCTCTTACTTGTGCGCTAAAAAATAAGATAGTTCCCCAATAAAAGATGCACAATGTTCTATTTATAAGATTTGAAAAATAACCCCTTTTACCTACATCGACTATAAATTGCAAAATCGTACATTTTTTTCATTGGGGATTTTTAGGGCAGTCCCCCAACTTTGTGCCACAAATGGGCCTTTGATGTATGGGCCTTGGGGATCTAGGCAAACCCTGCTTTTGTCTTGCTTAATTATTTTCTTCGGTAATCTTCTATATTTAATTCATTTTGACTTCAAATTTGTTCATCATCATGTCAATTTGATTCTATGAATAAAGTGCACTGCTAAGAACAACTGATAAAATTCATGCTCAAAATAAACAAATGAAAGGACTAAATGTGAGGCAAATAATGACTAAAGATATATATTTTTGGCCTGACATCACCACCCCACACTTACACTTCTGCATTTCCTCAAGAAAGCATTTAAGTTCATCTAAAAATATCAAGTTAGGAATGCCACTTCTTTGTTTGATTCAAACAATTAGACCATACAAAACTTTTAAAACATCAAGTAAACTTCCTGATAATTATGGAAGAAATACAATAAAACAACAAACTTCTAAACTCCTAACCTCAAAGGGGAACTCCAACTTATTAAATTTAATTTGCTCAACTATGCCATCAAAGGAAGATAATAAAATCACCTATCTATCATGGAACAAGTTCCCTTATAAGAAGAAATTGTTCACCTATAGCACCTCCCATGTTTATAGGCTTGGGAAACTAAGAGTTAAGCTTTTTGCTGATAGGGTGATTTACAAGCTACTCTACGGCCCGTAGATGCATCCACGAATCGTAGGTGCTCTCGTGGAAAGGGTCCAATGAAAATGGAAATTGAACGATTTTTGAAAGTTGACTTACGAGTTAGTAGATGAGCCTTGAGTTATTGTATAGCCCATAAGCAGGTCCCATAGGTTGAAGCCTTAAGGAACAGAAATTTGTCTATGTCTCGGTCTTCCTACAAAAGGTTCTACGGTCCATATGTTTATCTATGAGTTGTACTGTATGTTCGTGGATCAGAAGCTGCAATTTCAGTGACTCAACTTTTGTAACACCCTGACCTATGAGACAAGATACGACCCATAAGTCGTTGCACGACCCGTGGAAAAGGAGTTTTGTGGACGACTCCGACAGTTTTTGAAGAAGGGTCTTTTTGACTTTTTCAATCTATCTAAGTCCTAAAGTACAACATTTTGGCTATCCTAACTATACTAACCAACCTAACCTCTATAAGGTATTACTCCTAACTCAATCAAAGTTTTTTTATTCCAAAAATTTCTCTCATGGGTTCTCAATAAATCTCTCACTAAGTCAAGGGTTCCATTGAAGCCACTTCTTTGATTGTAATGTTTTGCTTGATCCGGGTCCAACTGTGTCCTTTGTGATTCCATATGTGGCTAGTAAATATGAGATTTCTCCTGAGTATCTACTTGAGCCTTTCTCTGTTTCTACTCCTGGTGGTGAGTCTATTATAGCCGAGAGAGTCTATAAAGATTACGTAGTGTCCATATACCATAGAGATACTCTTGCTAATTTGATGTGAGTTTGAGATGGTTGACTCTGATGTAATTCTAAGTATGGACTGGCTTCATGCCTGCTATGCCTCTGTTGATCGTAGAAATTAGACTGTCAAATTTTAATTTCCAAATAAGCATATTATAGTGTGGAAGAGTGATTCTGTTGTTCCTAAGGGTAAGTGTATTTCCAACCTTAAGTCTAGAAAGTGAATCTCTAGAGGATGTATCTATCACCTCGTGTGAGTTAAGTCTTATGATGTTGGGCCTCCTACCCTTGAGTCCGTCCCGATTGTGAGTGAGTTTCAAGAAGTATATCCTAAGGATCTACCTAGAGTCTCTCCTGAAAGGGAGAGTGACTTTGGGATTGATGTTCTTCCTGACACCCAATCTATCTTTATTCCACTTTATAAGATGGCCCTCGCTGAGTTTGATAGAACATGCACCCTAAGAATATGCCTAGTCGATGGAACAGGCTATTAGAACGTGTTTCAAAGACGCAGAAATAAACGGGACGCAGCAGTTTTACGTGGAAAACCCTCGGCTCAAAAGGGTGAAAAACCACGACCTGTACTCTACAGGCTTTAACTTCAACTTCACTACTTCAACCGAGCCTTCAACAACAATTGCAACCTCTGTTAGATCTTTAGCTAGATAGCCCTAAGATCCAACAACTCAAACAACAAGAATTGAAAAAACAATTTGTTTACAGAAGGATTCTTCCTAAAACCTAATTGTTTTGACTTTGTGCTTTCTAGATTAAGCTCTTACGTTGTTGGTTTTTTCTTCAAAAACTCTGTCTTCTTTGCACGCTGCTTTTCCCTTTTTATACTTGCTTCTCCAAGTCCTAGTCGGACTTGTCTTCTCCTGATGATAATAATATAATCCCTAGTAGAATCCTTTTCTTATTAGTAGACACCTTTTTGCTTTCTACCTCCTTTTTCTTTGCTTCTATCATTATCCAATTCTTTTATGCTGACAAGGTCTCCTTGTGATGAATGACCAGCTTAGCTTCCCTATGTGTACGCCTTAATTCCAGCGAATTCAGTGCAGTTGAGTTGATGTGCTCTGGGACCTAATAGATGAAACCTGTTCCATGCATTTTGTCAATCATCAAAACTTTAGTGCACCCAACAGATTCCCCCTTTTTGATGATGACAAACTCCCTTGAGATTGATGGACCTGTTGCTACAGCTTCGTTGAACACACATCAAGTTAAAACATGGGTTATAAATATTGCATGACTCATTACACAATTTCGAATCATCTTCCCCATTTTGACATCATCGAAAATCAATGAATACGCGAAGTTAGAGAATAGTTATAATGAACGTAAATGAAATGAACAATAACACTTGAAAGGAACCTGGTGCATTAATATGTTCACAAAATAAGCAGCCCTCCACACACAAAGACATAAACCAAGGAAGGGCTTTAACACAGCACACAGATACATATCATAACACTATCAATATTGACAAAGACCAAGACCCTAAGCCTAAGGATAAACAACTGACAAGAAAAACAGACGAATCAGATAATGGGTTTAAGGGATCAGCATGGTGAGTTTCCGAACAACCTCTGCATGCTCTGCTCTCTCCTTTTGAAGGGTTTCCTCAAGGATGGTAATTTTGGAGGAAAGGGCTTCTAGTTCCTGGTTAAAGCGTTGGTGAGCATGGGACAGTTCAGCAGTCTTGGCCTCCAATTCAAGTTGAAGACGATGCAGGGGAGTGCCAGTGCGCTGCATTGAACCAGGTAAACATGCATGGTTCACCTGACCAAGGACATCCTTGGTGGTTTGCAGGATCCAGACATGTACGGGAATAGAGAAAGCCTCAAAAACTTGACCCAGCCAAAACCCATATGGAAGGACATGCCCATTTCTATCCTGGATGAGGACCTGTTGGATATGATGCAGGATAAGGCAAGGTAAATTGATGGGAACATTTGAGTCAAGCAGTTCCATCAATGTGAGATCCAAGAAGCTTGCCTCAGACCTACGCTCTTAACGAGGAATGAGAATTTTGTGGACTACATCGAAATAAAGACGGTGGAGGGAAGACATCTCCCTGCGTTGTACTCGCCGATGGTATGTCAAGGTGGGCTTCCCAGAGAATTTCCTAGTAATCTCGAGAGCAGAGGGAAGATTGTCCAAAGGAGGCCATTCATGGCGAACATAGTGACCCCACCCAGCACTGGGAATTCTCAGAATTCGTGAAAAATCAGAGGCTGCCAGAGTCAAGGGCACACCTCGAACAGTAGAAGTGAAAACAAGATCCCGAACCCAACCATTGGTGTAGAATTCATACATCTCAGGTCTGGCCATTTTTCTCTGAGTGTTTTGTTGAAGAAACAGGTCAGACCATCCCTGATGAGCCAGCTTGGTCAGTAAGGTGTCCATATCAGGGCCCCCAAAGCCTATGATCACACGGCCTCGAATGACGGAGCGCCGTTGAAAATGAGCAAGTGATGGGGAGGGTGTATCTGGAGTAGAGGAGGGAAGAGTATCCAAGTTATCTCCTGAGACGGCTTCTGGAGGTGGAACAGGTGGAGGAACCTGTTTCTTTGTGGGTGGCCGTTTGTTCTTGGAGGAACTGGGTGTGGCAGATGGCATGGTTGGTCTTTCTGGAGAAGATGAAGACATGGATGAGAAGGAGTAAGAGGAAGAGGACTCAGAGATTGAGGGACTCTCAGACGACGAAGGTAAAGGGCGAGTGCGAGGAGCCTTTGGAAAGATGTGCTTGCGTCTGGTCCCACGAACCAGGTGAGGCAAGGGGTTTCTAGAAGGAGGGGGACCAGAGCCAGATTTTGGTTTTTTACTTTGTTGCATGGTTTGTTGAAGAGCTATATCTGCCTGACGTTTACGACTCCTCGTGGGGGGAGTCCTGATAGAACCAGATGGAGGGACCCGTTCAGGGGAGGAGACCTCTTCTGAAATTTCTATAGTTTCCTCTGAAATGTTGCTTGGTGGACGGCGAGCGGGATTAGGGTTTGGACGGGTGTCTGGATCGTCCGTCACCGAAGGAGTACCGGGTGTCCTTGTGGTGAAGAATGCAGAGAATGGCGAGGTGACACCGGGAAAGCCAGGGAAGGGATTGGAAAATCCACCCCAGGAAGCAAGCTCTGAGAGATTGATGCGGAGAGGTGGAGGGATGTTTGCAGTGGGATGAACAATAATGGCTTGAGAGTTGGAGGATGAAGTAGTTGGGACAGAGGTATCCTGAGAGTTTCTTGGGGAAGCCATGGGAACAAGGGAAAGAAGAAAGTGAGTGCAAGAGGTGGTTCAGAGAAGGTGAAGGAGGGAAGGATCAAAAACCGTCTTTTAAAGGGAGTGGGGAAATCGAAGAGTTCCCTTTTACATTTAAGAGAGGAGACATTTGATAAGTGGTTCTCTGAACCTGTCAGTAGGAGTGACACTCGAAAAGACTGGAGGCGGCATGGAAGGTAAGTGGGTAATGTCAGCGTAGCCCAGAGAGGGAACAGGTTAGGGTACATGGTCTTATTATCAGTATTGAAAGTGAAATACGTAATGACTGTTACCTGGTTAAGGAGACCTGTTCCAATTGTCCTTGCATGTAGGGGAACCAATCTTGCACGTAGAGTCACACACCAAGTCAATCAATTGGTAATGTATCACATCATTATGACGTTTTAACTAAGGACCCTAATATCCGGTATTGCATTGAAGTCTAGTCAATCATTGGAGGGAGTTCAAGCAATCTTAATCATCCCCAAGTCTAACCTAAGTTTTTCAAACCTTTCTATGCTTAAGGCTTTGTTGAAAATATCAGCAATCTGTTCGTCAGTGGGACAAAACATTATAGATACAAGACCCTTTTCCACAGTATCGCGAAGAAAATGGTGCCTTATGTCAATATGTTTTGTTCTTTTGTGTTGGACCGGATTTTTTGCTATGTTAATAGCACTAGTGTTGTCACACAAAATAGGGACACATCCAATGTTCACCCCAAAGTCCTGAAGTTGCTGTTTAATCCATAGCAGTTGAGCACAACATGAACCAGCTGCTACGTACTCAGCTTCTGCTGTTGATAGAGCCACAGTGTTTTGCTTCTTTGTGGACGAGGAAATCAGACATGTTCCAATGAAGTGAGCCATACCTGAAGTACTTTTTCTGTCCACAAGGTATCCTGCATAATCAGCATATGTGTAGCTAACAAGATTGAAGTTGCTCCCTTTAGAGTACCATAGTCTCAGGTCCTGGGTCCCATTGAGATATCTAAGTATTCTCTTCACCGCCTTGACATGAGATTCCTTGGGATTTGCTTGAAATCTAGCGCAGAGTCCCACACTAAACACTATGTCGGGTCTACTAGCAGTGAGATACAGCAGAGAGCCAATCATACCTCGATATAGTTTCTGTTCCACGGACACCCCTCTCTCATCCAGGTCCAATTTTGTGGCAGTGGCAATTGGAGTGTCGATTTCTCTGGCATTTTCCATGTTAAACCGTTTGAGGAGCTCCTTTGCATACTTGCTTTGATGAATCAAGGTTCCTGAGGAGGTCTGTTTAAACTGTAACCCCAAGAAGAAATTGAGTTCTCCCATCATGCTCATCTCGAATTCTCCATTCATCAAGTTTGCAAACTCCTGTGTCATGAGTGCACTTGTGGATCCAAAGATGATGTCATCTACATATACTTGTACAATGAACAGGTCCTTTCCTTGAGATTTTAGGAACAAGGTGTTGTCGATTTTTCCCCTTTTAGGCCCATGGTCCAGAAGGAACTTCGACAGCCTCTCATACCATGCCCTAGGAGCTTGTTTCAACCCATACAGGGCCTTGTCGAGCTTGAAAACATGATCTGGAAATTTAGGATTTTCAAATCCAGGAGGTTGCTTCACGTAGACTTCTTCTTTTAAATACCCATTCAGGAATGCACTCTTCACATCCATCTGATATAGAGTGAATTCTTTGAATGCCACGAATGCAACCAGCAGTCTAATAGCCTCAAGTCGTGCAACTAGAGCAAATGTCTCATCGTAGTCTATTCCTTCTTCCTGATTGTATCCTTAAACCACCAGTCTTGCCTTGTTCCTTGTAACTGTTCCATACTCATCAAGTTTATTACGGAACACCCATTTTGTGCCAATTATGGTCCTTCCTTCTGGCTTAGGCACCAGGTGCCAGACTTTGCATCTTTCAAACTGGTTCAGTTTTTCCTGCATGGCTAGGATCCACTCCTCATCTTGCAGTGCTTCACCTATCTTCTTTGGTTCCATCATGGATACAAAAGCCTGGAATGCACACAGGTTCTTCATCCCTGGTCTGGTAGTGATCCCAGATGTCAGGTCCGTAAGGACATTGTCGAGTGGGTGCGAGTCCTGGTATTTGTATTTCTTAATCACGAGTTCCTGAGTTTGATCGTCTTGTGCTGAAGAACTGTGATTAGTCCAAGGATCTGAATATTGCACCTCAGCTTCAGTGGTTCCCCCTGACTGTGTGCCTCCCTCTTGATCAGTGTGTGAACCAGGTGACCTGATCTGTTCCTCTGGTCTATGCTCCTTGTCACATGTAGCCTGCAAATCATTCTCAAAGACACCACTGGTTTCATCAAAGATAACATGAATACTTTCTTCAACACAATTTGTTCGTTTATTCAGTACTCTATATGCCTTACTGTGAGAATAACCTAAGAAGATTCCCTCATCACTTCTAGCATCAAACTTTTCCAAATTGTTTTTGCCATTATTATGAACATAGCATTTGCATCCACATGTTCTAAAATGGGAAATATTTGGTTTTCTGCCTTTGAGTAATTCATAGGGAGTCTTGTTAAGTATTGGTCTTAACATACATCTATTGAGAGTGTAAGCGGCAGTGTATATGGCTTCAGCCCAAAGATTTCTTGCTAAGTTATTAGCAATCATCATCGTTCTGGCCATATCTTCTAAGGTCCAATTTTTCCTTTCTACTACTCCATTTTGTTGAGGTGTTCTTGGAGCAGAGAAATTGTGATCTATCCCATTTGTAGAACAAAATTCGAAAAATTTTGCATTTTTGAATTCTGTTCCATGATCAGATCTTATGGAAACCAGGGAGGTCTTCAACTTCTTCTCAATTTTCTTGATGAAAGTAGAGAAGACGTTGTAAGATTCATCCTTAGAAGTTAAAAACAGGGTCCATGTGAATCTAGAGTAATCATCGACTATGACAAATATGTACCTTTTTCCTCCTCTGCTTTTCACTCTCATTGGTCCACATAGGTCCATGTGAACCAGTTCTAAGCACCTGGTAGTACTTACCTGGTTCTTTGGTTTGAAGGATGCTCTGACTTGTTTCCCCTGACACATGCGCTGCATACCTTGTCGTCTTTGAACTTGGTTTTGGGTAGTCATATGACCATGTCCTTTGATGACAGAGTGTCCAGCTGTTTAAAGCTCGCATGTCCAAGTCTTTTGTGCCACAGCAACGGATCATTTGTCATGGCACTTAAGCACTTTAACTGTGTTCCTGGTATCCCCACAATATCAGCCTTATAAACATTTTTATGTCTATGTGCTGCTAGCACTACTTCCTTTGTGTCTAGCCTTTTGACCTTACAACCTTCAGAGGTAAAAGTCACTTTGTTGCCCTTATCACAAAGTTGAGATATACTCAGAAGGTTGTGCTTCAATCCATCCACATGGTAAACCTCATCTAAGACATTTGAATTTTTTCGACCAATTTTTCCAACACCCACAACAGTGCCCTTTTTTCCGTCTCCGAAGGAAACTTTTCCTCCTTTGAAAGGTGCCAGTGAAAGGAACGCGTTTCCATCTCCTGTCATGTGCCTAGAGCAAGCGCTGTCCATGTACCAATGCTTACTCCCTTTCACTGCAACCTGCAAGATAGATCAGGGGTTAGTTTTAGGAACCCGGACTAGCTTGGGTCCTTTCTTATTATAAAAGGGATGAATGAGATCTCTTCTTGCCCAGTAAGGCAGCACATTTTTTGACCTGTTTCTTCTAATCTGTTCCTGTTTTAGTTTGTGCATGTGAACATAGTTTCTGTTTTTAGTAGTTGAGGCAATTGGACATTCAGTAGTAGGATGTCCTACTTTGCCGCACAGATAGCACAGATCAGTGGAAGAACCATTTTCTTGAAAAAAACCAATTCCTGCTTTCTCATTATAGTTCTTGTTACCTAGGTGATTTACAATTCTAGATGACTTAGTCCACCTGGTGGCTCTATCTAGATCAAGTCTCAGGGTTGAGATTTCTTGATTTAGCTTCCTTACTTTTTCTTTTTCACACAGGAAGTCAATGTTACATTTTTTCAGTTCAGATTCCACCTTTTGAAATTCTTCCCTAGATTTGTTTTTTCCCTTATCATCAAGAGTTAATTTTAGCACTTCTGATTTCAGGTTTAAAACAAGAGAATCGAGTTGTTCGACCTGATTCTTTAACCTGCTATTTCTCTCATTTGCCTCATCCAGACAATTCTGTATTTCAAGATTTTGAAATTTCTGGTCGGAAAAGTCTTTCATAAGTTGAGCCTTTTCAGTTTCTATTTCTTGAAAATCGTTTATCAGACCGGTGATGAGAGAAATTAGTTCTTTATTTATGAAAAGATGTAGTTTTTCTTTGAGTTCTGAGCTACTTACCTCAAATTGAGATTCTTCTTCAATATCTGATTCTCCAGCAGCCATGAATGCAGTTTCATCAATCTCCTCTGTGTCAGAGTCTTCCAATCCCGATCCCCACGCTGCCACCATGGCACAGTTTCCTCTTTCCTTTTGCTTGGCTGCCTTCTCTTTAAGTTTTTTCTCAGCCCTTTCTTTTCTCCACTCAATTTCCCACTGGGGACATTGTTTGATGTGGTGATCAGTCTTCCCACACTTGTAGCATCCAGAGGTATTTTGGTCATCGGACCACTTTTTGTTACCTGTTTCATCAACTCCCCTCCTGTTACCTGTTTCTCTCTTGTCCTTGCCTTTCTTTTTCATGAATTTTTTAAAATGTTTTGCTAGAAAAGCCATCTGATCTTCATCCAAGTCTGACCCTTCATCATCTGAGGCTGCTTTGAGAGCGAGTGACCTTTCTTCCAAGCTGGCTCCCTTCTTCTGATCCTCCATGTTCATCTCATAAGTTCTGAGATTTTCTACCAGTTCATTCAGTGTCATTGTCTCAATGTCCTTGGTTTCCCTGATAGCAGTAACCTTGACATCCCACTTAGGTTTAGGGAGGATCCTCAAGACCTTGTCAACCTGTTCCTCAGAGGTGAGTACTTTTCCCAAGGAGGCTAGTTCGTTGATGAGCAAAGTGAGTCTTGCCATCATTTCTTGCAGGGTCTCATTCTCCTTCATTTTAAAGGTTTCATATTTTGTGAAAAGCATTGCCACCCTGAATTTCCTAACCTGGGCTGTTCCTTCATGAGCAATAGTGAGAGCATCCCAGATTTGCTTGGCCGTAGTGCAGTTTTATATTCTATTGTACTCCTCAGGGCCTAGTCCACATACCAGTATATTTTTTGCCTTTGCATTTTTCTACATGGCGATCAGATCGTCGGCATTGAAATCCCTTCTTTCTTTTGGGACCTGTCTTCCATCCACTGTCTGCATTGGGATAGTGGGTCCTACAATGATTCTATCCCAAAGATCATAGTCTTCTCCTTGGATGAAATCCTCCATCCTGGCCTTCCACCATGCAAAGTGTGTTCCATTGAACAGGGGGGTCGAACAGATGACTACGCTTCTCCGTGTCCTAGCGGTGGTGAAGTATTCATGATGATCGGTTCTTAGGTATTAGCCTTTAATAAGAACACCTTGCTCTGATACCATTTGATAGAACATGCACCCTAAGAATATGCCTAGTGGATGGAACAGGTTATTAGAACGTGTTTCAAAGACGCAGAAATAAACAGGACGCAGCAGTTTTACGTGGAAAACCCCTGGCTCAAAAGGGTGAAAAACCACGACCTGTACTCTACAGGCTTTAACTTCAACTTCACTACTTCAACCGAGCCTTCAACAACAATTACAACCTCTGTTAGATATTTAGCTAGATAGCCCTAAGATCCAACAACTCAAATAGCAAGAATTGAAAAAACAATTTGTTTACAGAAGGATTCTTCCTAAAACCTAATTGTTTTGACTTTGTGCTTTCTAGATTAAGCTCTTACGTTGTTGGTTTTTTCTTCAAAAGCTCTGTCTTCTTTGCATGCTGCTTTTCCCTTTTTATACTTGCTTCTCCAAGTCCTAGTCGGACTTGTCTTCTCCTGATGATAATAATATAATCCCTAGTAGAATCCTTTTCTTATTAGTAGACACCTTTTTGCTTTCTACCTCCTTTTTCTTTGCTTCTATCATTATCCAATTCTTTTATGCTGACAAGGTCTCCTTGTGATGAATGACCAGCTTAGCTTCCCTATTTGTACGCCTTAATTCCAGCAAATTCAGTGCAGTTGAGATGATGTGCTCTGGGACCTGATAGATGAAACCTGTTCCATGCATTTTGTCAATCATCAAAACTTTAGTGCACCCAACAGAGTTGAAAGAGTTAAAAGAGCAGTTGAGAGATTTGCTAGAGAAGGTCTTTATTAGGCCATGTGTCTCTCCGTGGTGTGCCCCTGTCCTATTTGTTCAAAAAAAAAAAGATGGATCCATCAGAATGTGTATAGACTATCAATAATTGAACAAGGTAGTAGTCAACAATAAGTATTCCCTCCCAGCGATAGATGACCTATTTTACCAACTTCAGGGTGCCACTGTTTTCTCTAAGATAGATTTGAGAATAGGCTATCACCAGTTGAAAATGAGAGGAAGTGACATCCCAAAGACGGCTTTCCGAAATTGATATGGTCATTTGGTGTTTTCCATGATATCCTTTAGGTTGATTAATGCACCCACAACCTTCGTGGACTAGATGAACAAAGTATTCATACAGTACCTTGACATGTTTGTGATTGAGTTTATCAATGATATTATGGAGTATTCTAGAGATGAGGAGGAGCATGCAAATCACCTCAGAATCACTTTACAGACCTTAAAGGATAATGAGTTATATGCAAAATTTTATAGGTCATGTTGTCTCCAGCGATAGTATTAGAGTGGACACTCAAAAGATCAAAGCAGTTAAGAACTTTCCTAGACCAACCTCTCCAACTGACATAAGAAGCTTTTTGGGTTTGGTTGGCTACTACCGCAGACTTCTTAATGGGTTCTCTACCATATCTGCACCCTTGATTCAATTGACTCTGAAGAAGGTCAAGTTTCAATTATTTGATGAATGTGAGGAGAGTTTCCAAGAGTTGGAAAACAAGGTTGACTATTGCATTAATTTTGACGTTGCCCGACAAAACATAGGATTTGTTAATATATTGTGATGCATCTAGAGTTAGATTAGGTTGTGTGTTGATGCAGAGGGGAAAAGTGATAGCTTACACTTCAAAAAAGCTTAAGATTCGTTAGAGGAAATATCCGACTCATGATCTTGAGTTTGCAGTACTGGTGTTTGCTCTAAAGATTTGGTGCCACTATTTATATGGAACACATGTTGATGTCTTCAAAGACCATAAAAGCCTGCAATATGTCTTCACCCAGAAGTAGCTTAATCTGAGGTAGAGGAGATGGCTTGATTTACAAAAAGACTATGACATGAGTATCCTCTACCATCAAGGTAAACCTAATGTAGTTGTTGATGCTCTTAGCAGGTTGTCTATGGAAAGCACCACTGCTCATGTGGAAGAGAAGAAAGAGCTAGCTAAAGAGGTTCACAGACTGGCATGATTGAGAGTTCAACTAGATGAA
The DNA here is from genome assembly GCA_029948455.1 of Solanum rostratum. Taxonomy (NCBI): domain Eukaryota; kingdom Viridiplantae; phylum Streptophyta; class Magnoliopsida; order Solanales; family Solanaceae; genus Solanum; species Solanum rostratum. Next base: position 57,282,571 of record CM057051.1, read on the forward strand.
TCTAGTGAGTGTGATATTCATGTGCAAAATGGGTTTGTATCATGTGTAGTAGTAGGTGAAGAAGAAGCAAGACCAAGACCCTATCTTACTACAATTGAAGGCAGATGTGCATAAGCAAAAGGTGATAACTTTCACCAAAGGGGGAGATGGAGTGTTGAGGTACCATTGAAGGTTGTGTGTTCCTAACATTGATGGTATACAAGAGAGAATCATGGAAGAAGCACACAAGGCTAAGTATTTGATCCATTCAGGATCAAATAAGATGTAGCATGACTTGAGGGAAGTCTGTTAATAGAGTGGAATTAAGAGAGATATTGCTGAGTTTGTTTCTAAGTGCCTAAATTGTCAATAAGTTAAGGTTGAGCATCAAAGGAAATGTGGAGTAGCCCAAAATATTATGATTCAAGAATGGACTTCGTCGTAGGCTTATCGAGGTCTCGCAGACAGCATGACTCAATTGGTGTGATAGTTGATAAGATAACAAAATCTGCGCCCTTTTTTGTAGTAAAGATGACTGACACTGCTGAGGATTACACTCGGTTATACATAAGAGAGATTATAAAATTGCATGGAGTTCCTTTATCTGTCATCTTAGACAGAGAAGCTCAATTCACTACTCAATTTTGGATATCCTCCCAAAAAGGCTTGGGTTCGACGGTGAACCTTATCACTACTTTCCACCCACAGACGGATGGCCAGGCAGAGCGCATAATTGAAGCATTGAAGGATATGTTAAGGGCCTGCGTCATTGATTTCAAAGGTAATTAGGATGACCATTTTCCTCATTGAGTTCGCCTATAATAACATATTCCATTCAAGCATTTAGATGGTTCCATATAAAGAACTTTATGGGAGGAGGTGTAGATCACCAATAGGTTGGTTTGAGGTGGGTGAGGCACAATTGATTAGGCCTGACTTGGTTTACCAAGCTATGGAAAAGGTGAAAACCATAAGAGAGTGATTAAAGACTATACAAAGTCGACAAAAGTCCTACACAGATGTTAAGAGAATAGACAAAGTATAAGATTGATGATTGAGTGTATTTGAAAGTGTCACTTATGAAGGGTGTGACCAATTTAGGATAAAGGGAAAGTTGTGTCTGAGGTGCATAGGTAATTATCGGATTTTTAATAGAGTGTTCAATGTAGCTTATGAATTAGAAGCTACCACAGGAACTAGTGGCCATCCATCCAGTCTCTCATATTTCTATGCTTAAGAAGTGTTTGGGAGACCGCAATTGGTTGTGCCTATTAAAAGCATTGCGGTGAGGGAAAGCTTGAGCTATGAAGAGATTCCCATTCAAATCCTTGATCGTCAAATTCACAAGTTAAGAACCAAATAAATTGCATCTGTCAAGGTGTTTTGGAGAAATCAATCGTAGAAGAAATGACCCGGGAAGCTAAGGAGGATACGAAGGCTAAGTACCCGCATTTTTTCATAACTGATAATGGCTAGGGATTTGATGGTATTCATTCGCTTTTACTCTTTGACTGGCCTTCTATTCTAGGTTAAAAATAGTGATAGATTTCTAGAGTCCGATTGATGATGTGTTCAATTTGTTGATTGTTTGTTTGCTTAATTGCTTTGTTTCTAAATTGCATGAATGAGTTGAGGATTGCTTGATTTTTAGTGTCCATGAGTGTTAGGACAAATGATCCCAAGGGAAAGATAATGTTACACCCGGTAAAATTACCAAAATACCCCTAGACGAGGGACACTTACATAATGCATCTTCCTAAGATCTTTTGGAAAATTCAAGGCCGAAATTGCAATCAGAACGAAAAATTGTGTGAGAAAATGGTCTTGGTTGATTTTTAGAGCAACCAGATCAAAAAATAATTTTTTCGATGCAAAAACACATTTCCAAGAGAAGTGTGTGGCATGTCCGCGTCACGGACTTGTCGTGGATTTGCACTTAACTGGGGTTCTAATATTTTCTATGGGATTAGAAAATTAATTTGAAAATTTTTGAAAAACAAGTATACAGGTGTGCTATAGGATCGTGTCCCAGACCTGATTCACCTATCTGTACCAATGAAATTCAAAATATTAAAACTTTCTAGGGGCTTTTCGGACTTTTCCCCACTTCTTCTAGACTTAACCCACGACCAATATAGGTGTTTTATGCTAAAAGTATGTGTCAAAACCCATTCCTAAGATTCTACCCTATTCTAAGAAACGTTAGGGCTGAGGAGAGAAGGAGAAGAGCGAGGGTTTCGAGTTTAACTACGAAGATTGATTGTTCTTCCAAATTCCAGGTATGTAATCAAGTCTGAATGAGTTCCCTAAGAATTTACCAGGAATCCTTCTTGATAGGGTGATTGACTTTTGAATTGATGTTCTTCTTGATACGCAGCCTATTTCAATTCCCCCATATAGAATGGCCCCTGCTGAGTTGTAGGATTTATTAGAGAAGGGCTTTATTAGGCCAAGTGTTTCTCCTTGGGGTGCTGCCATTCTGTTTGTATGAAAGAAGGATGGGTCTCTCACGATGTGCATAGATTATAGGTGACTGAACTAGGTCACGGTCAAGAATAAATATCCTCTCCCCAAGATAGGTGATCTATTTGACCAACTTCAGGGCGCCTCATGCTTCTCAAAGATAGACCTCAAATCGGGTTAGCACCAGTTGAAAGTGAGAGGATGTGACATTCCAAAGACACCCTTCAGGACTAGATATTGTCACTTTGAGTTCTCAGTCATGTCCTTTGGGTTGACGAACGCATCTGCGGCTTACATGGGTTTGATGAATAGGGTGTTCAGACCCTACCTTGACATGTTTGTAATCGTGTTTATTGATGACATTTTGATGTATCCAAAGGATGAGGAGGACCATGCCAAACACCTTAGAATTGTCCTTCAAACTTTTAAGGACCATGAATTGTATGCAAAGTTCTCAAAGTGTGAAAACCGATTTGTGATGCAGATACAAGATGTAGAGGACTTCAACAGATGCATCATTGAGGTTTGAAGATTCTGATCTTAGTCATTGGTTAGCCCTCATTGCTATTTGGAGGAGTCCTTTTTCCTTTGCTTGTTATTTTATTTATTGAGTTGGGTAGCCATAGCTTTTCATGGTACCATCTTAGACTTTCTGGTTGGGTTAGAGGCTTCATAGACATGAGTTGAGGTTCGATGTTGAGGTCTTTTCCCCTTTTGAGTTGAGTTAGCACTTACATTTGCTTACTATTGATGTTGAGACTATGTGTTGGCCATTGGCCCTCCTCATTGATGTAGCTCACTTCTTTTATCTTGTTATTCCACTATGTTGGATGTTGAGTGACTGTCCTGAGATCGAGTGGTTCGCTTGGAGACTAGCAAATCTCTGGGTGCCAATCACGCTTGGGGTACCATCCCGGGATGTGATAAGGAAACACCCCAGAACTACATTGCTAGTGTAGGATAGTCGTGCAGTAAAGTCTTGTGGCTCATGTCCCAATAGATTGACATTCTCTTTGGATCCGAGAGAGAGGGAGAGGTTGATATCCTTTACCTTAACAAGTTTAGGACGGGCCTGGCAAAAATGTCTGCTTCGTTGTGCAACACTGAATTCATGGTGGTGGAGAGTTATGTTTGTTAGAGATACTTCAAAGAAACACGTGATTGAGCATATCATGATTTTCAAATTGAGTTGCATAAAACATTGAGTCTAATTTTAAAGCATAATTTAAAAATCTTAAACTTGCATCATTTATTCGGCTTGAGTTGTGAGCCTCTGATTTGAGTCTTGAGTAGAGTCGGTTGATTTTACATACAAGTATATTCCATGTACTGACGTTCATTTCGGGCTAAATCGTTAATGATGCAGACACAGGTAATTAAGGACTTCAGCAAACGCACCACTGAGGTTCAGTTTCCTTGTTTCTAGGGTTGGTGAGCCCTCCTTTCTTTCTGGAGGAGCCTTTCTTTTATTTTATTGGTTATTTCTATTTTCTCTTAGTTGGATAGTCATGGCTTTTCGTGGTACCATCTAGATGTTTTTAGATAGAGGCTTCATGGACTGCGAGTAGAGAACTTTTGAGTATTGTTCATTTATTTCTTTTGTTCAAACTTGGTCAATTGAGGGTGTTAATAAGAGCTTTATTTCTTCATTGTTGACTTGTACTTGAGAAGTTTTTCTGCTGTTGAGTAAGATGTGACGATGATGCCCGGTGGTTCTCTTGGAAAATCAGTAATAGTTCTTCAAGTGTCGGCCATGCTGAGGGTACCCGTCTGGAACGTGAAAAACTACCCATGTAAAAGATAAGTAAAATAATATTTAAATTTCTATTTAAGCATTAAAAACTTTTAGGGCTAAACTTTTAACACCTTTAAATTTATATTTTCATATTGTAATACGTGTAGTTCTTGACGTTTAACACTACACTTTTTCATTAAAACTTTTACATGTGGAGTTTATCTATTTCAAATTGGATATCCATTAAATTGTAAATTATTTCAATATTGAAAAGTAATTGTTAATGATAATATTACATGTGGTTACTGATATATGTAATTAATTTAAGTCCCAAAATTATTTTTCGTTAATTGAACTATGTGTTAATTTTTCAATAAATACAAATGATCAGAAGGTCGATTATTTGGTGCCGGTTTATAATATCACTCTACATCAATGTTTTGTTATTAGGTAATATCCACGTAAAAATTGCACTATAAACCTTTTTCTTATTACCTATATAAAATACTAATTAAAATAACATCTAAATTCCATTATAAGCATTTAACAAACTTGAGTGTTAAACATAAATTCCATTTTAAGCATTTCACATACATGGAGGTTACACATAAATTTCATTTTAAGAATTTAACAAACTTGAGGGTTAAACATTTTCATTTTCAATTTTGAATAAACTTACATACATTCCAAATCTAACAAATTGTTATCTGAATCTCCATATAAAACAACTAAATTTTTTTAGGGCTTTTTCTGTATATTTATTTCACATCATTCCATTTTCTCGTGCCTTCCGCCATACTCTCCACAAAGCTTTAATTTTCTATCTTTTCCATTTTTCGTCAGGTTCTTCTTCTTCTTATTGTTCTTCTTTTTTTTCCATATAATTTCTCTATTTGTTTTTCTTATCATTCACTCTAGAGCTAAACACATCTAGTTCAACTATACTTTTGGTTTTATTTTTGTAATTTGCATGTCCTTGATAATCTCAAATCCCTTGTGTTTGTTGTTTATATTTTTATGGTTTTGTGAACAGTGATAACAATGGCTGAAGATGGAGGAAACTCTGACATCGAATTTCTTGGTAAATAATTAGCTTTTCTCCACTTAATTTTAATTTGGTTTTTGGTTGTTCGTAGTTTTGGGGATTATACAACAGGGGTGGAGTCAGATAGCGCCAAGGGTTTTATCTGAACCTTATTTGGTGAAATATTGTGTTAAAATTATTTTTTTATGTATATAAAAGATGTTAAAAAATTTATATTGTTTATGTGTGAATAATTTATTTTATGTATATAGATTAAATATTGTACTTCTTTGCTGGAAAATTACAATGTTTATCTATATGGTTGAAAAAGAAATTACATTTTTTATATATAAATAAAATTATTTTATGTATATATAGAAGATGTTGAACCCTCTTCATGATATGCATATTGTCATTGCCTAGGTGATTTGGGCAAACTCTGTGAAGAAAAAACACCTGATCTTTTGGAGCTGAGAGTTGAGCAAGGTTACCTTTCACTCCTGATCCTCTTTTGCAAATTAGAGCTTGTACATGAAAGATAATTTAGTTTTCACATACTTTCTAATGGAGAATTTTGATGACAATTGTTATGATTTTCTTCCATTTCAACTTTTTTAAGCTATACACATTCTCTTTCGTCGTGTTCCTTTAATTTTCCTTTTGAATTGTTAAATACTTCTCTATCAAATCCCAATCCCAAATTCTGCTGCCTTTTTTTTGGGGGGTGCTATTATCATGACTTGCCGCTTGATCATCTTAAAGGGAGAAGAATCTAGAGTCATGGAGAGTATTATAGAAGACTCTATAACATTGTAGAGAAATCTTGAGAGCCCTTAGAATAATCTAGATATATAGAGAATAATAGAAGCAGGACTAACTTATAAATATAGGACTTGTAAGTAAATATTTTTTGGACTTTATTCCCTTGCGAGTAGTATACATAGGAAGAGACAGTTATTTTTACAACGATCAAGAAACGTTCAAGCAATCTTTGAAGTAATATACAAGTCTTCTTAAAAGTTCTCTTGTGTCTTTCTTTAATGTAGCGTTCCTTTAGCGATCAAATTTGAAAAGGCCTACTTGAGCTTACAAGATTGTGAAAGACTCACGAGTAAGTTGTTGAGTGTTGCACAAAAATCTTAGTTGAAGTCTATGTCCGTGACTTAATAGTATGAAAGCAAGGTTGCTACTAAGGGAAATGGCAAGCATGGGGGATATCAACTCTACCAACGCCAGGTCGAATGTGGAAAAGAAGCACCGTAGGAGAAAGACTCTAAGAAGAATGAGGAGATGTCTTTCGAACCTACACCTTGCAAATCCCTAACACCTTACTGACCTTCGACCACTGAGATGAGTGACAATGAACAAGGTGAGTAACCTGTGGACGTCACGCCTAGTATAGAGTGGATCGCGAGGATGGATACCACTAGGCTGGCTATGGAGATAGTAAGCTAGCACTTGAACAAGTTAGAGTGGTCTTTTATTTAAAAAAAAAACTCAACACAGATAAGTACAAACAAGGGGAGCTAGGCCTTGCTTTACCAATTAATGAGGTAACGAACCTCTTCTAACTAGCAAGCATGAAGGAAACAAAAAGTGCTAGGACAAACTAGGTATTTTTATGATCACCAAAGAGTTTGTAATATACTCTATGATGATACTACAAATGAGGATACTTAAATAATACAAAAATATAACAACCAAAAAGAAAGTAGAGTTACTAACCTCAAACTTCCTTTTACAAATGCATGAATTAAAAATGATAGATTGCCCATCTAAAGAAACATGAAGTATTTTCCTCTTGTTTGCTACTTTAAATTAGTCCAACAATAATTGATATTTCATAACTTCTTCATGGATTTATTGAATTTTATTGAAGTTAATTGTTCTATGATTTTATTTTGCCAGTTACATTGATAGGTACCTTGAACAAACTCATTTGTCCTTTTACTATCCCAACCATATCACCTGGTAGTTTCTGAGTAATTAGGGCGTTATGCAGAAGCATATAATTGAAATATTTTTCAATGTAAAGTTATATGACAAAGAAAATTGTATTAAAAGGCATAATGTGATTATATAATTTTGTAAATTGGCCTAATATGATAAATTAATATATATAAAATAAAATATTGAAAATATAGAGAGGATAAATCTTTTCTTAAACAAACTCTTTAACATTTACATTGTAAATGCTATTGTGTTATGATATGAGAAGAGGAATCTTCAATTAATAGAATTTAAAACTTTTGCTCTAAAGAAAGAATCACCAAATATGGAAGAGGATTATATTTTTCTTTCAAAAAGAGTAAAACAATTATTTTAATGCTTTAACTTTCCTTCGAGTGAAAAGTAAAGCTAAAATGGTAAGAAATCCAGGACAAAATACTAACAAATCTCTCTTTTTTGCTGGATTTTCTTGACAAAATTTGACCAGTCTTCTTCACATATGGTATAATCTTTGTTCACATAATATTCATTATTGTTGCTTTCCATGGTTAAAATTAACATTTATATGAATTAAAAATGATTTTGAAATATTTTATTTTTTAAAAAAAATACAGCAACAAAATATTGAAAAATTTGATTTAAACTTCTTCTCCACATGTATTTGGAGAAAAATCATCATAATCATCAAATCATTTCAAGTTGATTTGAAATAACTTTAATTTTTTCTTCACCCTTGATGAACCATTGGACCACTGGATCATTGAACCATGTGCTTTGATACAACTTGTTGGATTTTAAAATAATCAAGGCATCATACTGAAGCTAATAATTGCAAATCGTAGAGGTAGTATGACAAAGAAACACGTACTAAAAAATATATTATTAATATAGTTTGGTCAGGCGCCCTATATATTATAAAATAAAAAAATATTTAAAAGACATTAAAACTATTGGGAGAATAATTCATCCTAAATAGAGCTCTTTAGATGACTAAATTGTGAATTGCACTCATGTTATGATAAGAGAAAAGACATCTTTAATTTATAGAGTTCCAAACATTTTTCTCAAAGGAAAGAACATCCACATTTTAAAGCGAATTGCATTTTTCTTTCTGGAAAAGTAAAAGGCAATAAAGGTAATTCTTTGATTTTTCATGAGAGAAAAGTAAAGCTCAAATAGGATAAGAAAATTAGGCCAAAACCCTAACATTCACCAACTACTTTATAAAGCACATGTCTAGCATATTATCTTCCTCATCTTGATCAAAATAATCCTCTCCCAAATAAATTTATAAGTAGTAGTTGGATTAAATCATGACTTTATGGCCTTTAGCTCATTCTTATTTACTGTTGAACTTATAGACAAAAATACAGAAGCTTTTGGACTTAATTTTCTATTGAAAGCAAGGTGTGAAACCTTCTTTTCTTTATCAACTAAAGTCCACTTAGGATCACTCATCCCTCCTTGTTTTTCCTTTGAAATGATTAGATCATTTTCTTTATCAACTAAAGCTCGCGTATTGCCTCTTCGAAATTGAATTTTCTTGGTGCTTGACTGTAACTTTCAACAAGGTCCTTTTAGCTCATCAAACTGAATCAGCGATGCGCCGATTGTTGTCGCTCCTTGCCGAGTTGGCACTTCATCTTTTATAGTTGGTTGCCAGGCATCTATAACTTTCATCGAGCTCGATAGAGCTTGCATAGCGTGTTTGGTGATACATCGAATTGCTTTTTCATCGCCCACCTGACCTTGTTTCAGGGATGGAGTGTCGGATCATTTAGGCGAGCTGAGGTCTCACAGCATGTCGGATTATTCCCATTTTCAGCTTCTAAAACATGCTGCCCAGAATTTTCAGCATTCAACATCAGATGTATCAATAGGATTGTTTCCTGAATTAACTCGTCATGCATCAACCTCAAGTCCTTGTGTTTCCCCTTCATTTTCAGTTTCATTAGACATTAAATGTACCCCAAATTTTCTTGATTGCTCTGCATTATTAGCAGCTTGTTGATTATCAAACCTCAGTTTCCAGAAACTGTTTGATGATGAATATTACCTGTATCAACATCCAATGTGGCAGCACAATTTCGTTTAGAAGAGGAAGCAACCAATTTTCGATCTAATGAAGTAGCATTAATTAAACAACCATCCTTTTTCCATTTAATATTTCCTTCGCATCACCTTGGCAATTTTGACGTTGCTAGTACCTCTCAAAGCCGTTCAATGGTATCATCGGTTTGTTTATTAGTTTGATTTCTTTACCAGATTAGAGGATACCTTCAATATGACCTTGGTGCTTGTCATAAGTGCAATACTAAGGAAAATTATCATATACGATCACCTGAAAAACCTTGATCACTTACAAGATTTTAATTCCGCATACTGCAACCTAATATGATTTGGAAGCTTATCTATTAGATTAAGTATAATCTTGACCCTAGCTGTTCTAGGTCTTGACTTTATTTGAATAAAATAAAGCAATTAAATAATTGCCCTTGGTACCATGGGATAATTTTAAGGCTATTGCTTGATACAATCCATCTTCAATCTTAAAGTCTTGTCTTTCCTCCATTGAAAATGTGATAGTAGGTTCTCCTTGATTCTCCATGAACAATTTTGACTGATGGTATGATAATTTTTTATGTTAATTATGGCAAATTGTTTGGGGTTTAGGGTGTTGGAATAGGCAAGGGTGGCGTATGAGCTGGTTTGGAATGGTGGGGTGGGCTGGCGGGAAAACCTAAAGATGCTTCATTCCATTGGCTATAGCAACCATGGAGGGTTGTGCAGTTCCATGGTTGCTCAGTTTTTGTCAAGGAAATCACCAAGAGCCGCCAAATAGAGGGATCCCTAACTTTTTTCATGGTTTTATCTTTTCTAACGGTTTGAGGTGTACGCACGTTCTTTTTCCACTTACTCCTTTCCCTTCAAAAGTTTTAGAACTAAGATTGGTTGAAGGATGAAGTGTTGCCAATCCGAGGGTTAGTACTGTTGGAATGGACTTGGTGTAATATCATATCTTGTGTACTTCAGATGGAATATATGAAGGGCATATGTATTTTTATGGAATAATGTAATTATAGCTCTGAAGTGTACTAGTTAGCACAATATCATGCATGAGTTGTATGTATGCACTATATCAATTTAGTGTTAGTGCACATACGATATCCGATATTACATTGGAAAATCTTCAAATAACGTGACAACAACTCGCCCAATATGTAATTCCACAACGTATGATCTATGGAAGGTATATAATGCATTGAACTTGCCCTTACCAGGAAAATATAGAGAATAATTCCAATATTAGAACCTCGGCTTCATGAAAATCCTATCGAGAAAGAAATAACAAAGTGAAGAAATAATGTTGAAATACTAGAAAATGCATGACAAAATATTCTAAAAAAGATAGTAACAACAACAAAAGTGTGTCGCAATTGAAGTACAACAAAATGATAGATAGAAATAGAAATGAAAGGACAAGAATCCGTAGTGGAAGTACTATGGCTATCAGTATGGAAGGATAAGCAAGATAACGCTCCACTAACTACTAAATATCAATATTAATCTGTGTTTTGAACAACCTCCTATCTAAGGTCATATCCTTGATAAGTTGCAACTCATCATATCTTTTATAATAACTTCTCCCCAATACTTCTTCAGCCTAACATTCCTAAAACAAGCAATAATAAACGTCACACCTCCACATTGGGTCTTTCGTGTATCCTCTCTTTCGCATGCCCAAATTATTCCTACACGTCCTCATCTCGTCCTCCACCGTGGTAACCTCTACCTTGGTTCGAAGATCTTCATTTTTAATCTTATCTTTCTTAGTATGCCTACACGTCCACCACAACATTCTTGGAGGTGTAAAATATATTTGAAGGTTTTATTGAGCTGTAGTTATCAATTTTTTTTCCTAAATCATATTAGGAGAAAATGTAGAGGTAAATTAAAAATCAAACTAGTTATCTAGGATATTTCATTTTTATTCATAGCATAGGATTAACATTATATAAAAAACAATGATAGTTTGACGCACAAAGCATTCTTGTCAACAAGGTCCCAAGAAGGGCCACACCCCAAGAGATGTGATGTAATTGTCCTATCAAAATGCAAGCATTAATGATTGTTTGCATGGCTCAAATTTATGTCCTATATTACACACATAGATAACTTTATGTTGGCTTTTCTTCTGAAATAACATTGTGTATGTTAATCTTGTACCACATATATTGACCTATAATATTAAAACATTAAACAATGTGACAATGCACGCGACAAGTTTACTCATATACCTTCTATAACATACCTTAACATTCCTCTCAAATTTTCTCAGGCTTATTCATCCAAAACATATTCTTATTTTCTTCCTTAATTATCTTCTTTTGCAATGGAAAAGAGGAGTAGTTAGCATGGGTAAGAAAGAAATTGAAATGGAGTTCATTGAATCAAAGGAAGCAGATGCTGCTTCTTTCTTTCAAAGGAAAATAAAACCTTGTTGAAGAAAGCGAATGAGCTTTCAACTTTGACCAGAGAAGTTGTTTGTATTCTACTCTTTTCAATAAGAGGAAAGAATGGTCATACGGCTTCATAATAAATAGAAAATAGTTGATAGATATCTTGAATTGGAATCAGACTATTGTCAACATGTCCATGCTAATGTGAGCAAATCAAATGTCTCAGAGCCATCTGATGGTCATTTATCTCTTGCTGTTGTACATAAATTACTATCTGATTCACAATTCAATTCTAATTGTCGTTCTAAGAATATTTTGATTTATATGCAGAACTTCCAGAAAATACAATATGTCTGATGGATTGTGAAGCTGCTATTATTTTGAAAGGAATCCAAGAGAAAATGGTGGTACTTTCTGATTATCCAGCTGTAAAACTACCTGTGTAAGGGATTGCTTTTTTGGCTTTCTAGATTTTCTTGTCACGAATATATCTATTTTTCTTGTCCCTGTTGCTACCTTTTTGTGATGTGATTTAAGAAGTCTAGGGTTTGACTTGGTTTAGTACCAGTTCATTTGACAGGGGATTGGCATATGCTCAAAGGAATAAGCTTTATGATAATCCCAAGGCTGTTAAACAAATACTCGAGTATCCTTGAGATAGTTTATATTAAAAGCAAAAAAAGATCTCCTTTTATTCCTTGATAAAATTGTCTCTTGAAAATTCTCTAGTGCTTGTTTTCATATAACTCTAATCAGGCCTCTAAAACAGCACGGAGTTTCGGATGGAGAGGTATTGAACATTCTGATCCATTAATACCTTGATTTTTTATATGTGATGTGAGGCAATTGTCGTATGGATGCAGCTTTGCATGATTGCCAATTTTCGTTGGGAATCTGTTGATGATGTGTTTTCTTTTGTTCCCTCATTTAAGGTAAGCACTCAACTGTTATGGACATTGATTTTGCTCTAATGACATTTCAGGAGTCTATCCTCCCAACTTGTTAGATACATTTGGGTGTTGGGGCTGCTATTAGTTGAACCTTCTATATATGTTCGTACTAACAAAAGCTGGGTGGAAACCAGGTTTATTTCTTAAATTGTTTCCTTCGAGAATGTAGATGGTGTATGCTCATTGTAAGATCAAAGAAATTGTGTGGAAAGAAACCCCCATAGAACTTAGAGTCACTGTACAAAAACTTTATCAACAGTCTAGAGAAAGCGGATGCAATCCCCAAAACACTAAAATAAAACACTGTTTTAAAATGTCTTATTCGGGAAAAAGTGGACTAAAAATCTAGATGAATCCATGATAACCTGAAAGAGATGGCTCAACCTTTAATTCCACAATCAACAATATCCAAGTTGAGATCTGTCGATAGCCACCTGGAGATACCCTATGCTCAATAAAGAAAAAGCAAGTGCAATATCGATATGAATAACGATAGTATACTTGTAGGATCACACGACTATTACAATAAGTGCAATACATATAAGTAACCACAACATAGTAAAATCCATGAATACATGGGAATGTATTATCAAATTATAATTATCCATCTCCAGCAAATAGTTTAACCATATCAATCTCAATGCAACAGTCTAGATGGTTGATGTCGTTCAAACATACCCCAAAACCATTAAGGGATATAGAGGTCAACATCAGTACACCCAACAAAAGTTGGGGTCGAATCCCGCAGAGAACGGTTTATGACTCACAAATGGGTGAAAAAGTAAATATTTGCGTCTCATACACTGAATGAGTACATTAATTGGACATGGGTAGGCTACATTCTACTAATTGCAATCTCTAATAAAATGAAAGTGGCGTTCCATATGAACCCGATAAGGTCTCATATGCCGAATCACACTCGGAACATATTGGACCTATGCAATTAAGTAGCCAACCTTCCAAACCCTAGTCGATTGAACCCTAACTAGGCATTCAACCATACCCACATCATTCATACTATCATGTTCATTACCCACTTCAAATATTCAAGGATACTAGCGATAATCAAAGATCTAAATTTAAACCCTAAGTTTGCAACCTCAAAACTTCAATTAAACATGATAATAACACATGAACCCACATCAATTAATAAAAATACATTCAATTTAATACAGACCCATACACAAATTCAAGATTACACCCCCTCCCCCCCCCCCCAACATGAGGGTTTTTAACCTTGCATGTCTAAAATAAAAATTGAGTTACCAAATGCATTATCCATGACAATAGGTGCTGGAATTGACAAAAAAATGAAGTAAATTTCTCTACTCCTGCTCAAATCTTTACTTCCCAAGCCAAATGCAAAACCCTTTCTTCAAGCAACAGCTAAGTTCCTGAGAAATGTATTTCTCTCTGTAGAAATGTTTCCAGTGTAGTATTGAGGATCTCAATGTGTATACCAAAAGGCCCTTGCATTTTCCTTTTATACTCCAAACAAAAATAACCTCAATTTGTGCACGAGCCACCATTCAGGATCAAGATCGGCCATCACCGAACACATTCTGTGATCCGCCGAATGTGCACTTGATCGCCTTTTTAAATCCCTCCTGGAAGTCGTGACTATAACTTTCGGCAACAGAACTGTGCGTCACCGAATTTGTTTGGTGATCCCCAGAAGTTGCATCTTCATTGCCTTTTTTTTCCAAATACTTGGAGTTGGACACTGCAACAAAAGTCGATCAATGTCTTCATTCGGCTATCGGCCAAATTGTTCGGCGACGACCGACTTCTATCGCCTTTTTGGCAATTTTTCTCCTTTTGTCCTGTTTTGCTTTGATTTTTCCTTCCATGCATTTCTTTCTCATTTTTAGCATCAAACATGAAAAACATTAATATATATAAGGAAAAAGAATACATTGATGACAACATCTTAGGCAATTTCATCCCTACATGAGTCTAACATGCGGACTCATCAACACCCCCAAATTGAACTCTTGCTTACCCTCAAGCAAGTCAAATATAAATCAATCCTAGCACATGCTTGCAAATAGGGCATAAAGAGTAGTATATGCATTCATCCCTTTGTTGTCCAAGTGACTAATCCCTTCTTGAACTCTACACACAACTTGCATGATTATTTTATTCCTTGTTCACTCTCTTTTTTTCTATGATACCATTTTGCATTGAATCTCAACCGTTGGTGTCCCACGTGTGACTTTTTCTCAAAAACTTTTGGAGGGTCTTATTTTGTGCCAAATTCTTCTCTTCTTTCTTTTTTCAGGCATATTTCTTCTTTTCTTTTTCATCATGCATGAACTTCTCCATTTCTTTCTTTCCCCAAACTTTCGAATGGGAGATACCCTTCTCTTACCACACAACCAACTTTGGCCTTTTGCAAAAACTTTCCTTAATTCAAGCTCAAAGAGGGAATGGTGTTGAACAAAAAGGGATGTATTTTCAATCGAAGGTCAAGGATAATAAGGCTTCCAACAAAAAGGATTAAAACTCAATGAGGCTCACTAAGGATACAATAAAAGTTAAGGGAAGCTATTTGGTCAAAGTGGACTTAAAAGAAACCAAAGAAGGCCTAAGGTCATCTTCCAAGTCTGGATTTAACCTAAATAACACTTCACGACAAATGGGGAAAGTTCTAGCTATCAAGAAGCATGTGTTTCAATGGATACCTCACCGCACATGGCAAAATTACTTCCGAATTCAAACAATGGCAAGACAACACACATTCATGGTACTACCCGAGATAAACACTCACTTAGTCAACTCAAGATACTTCCAATCCATGCATGGATCACTTTCACATGAGATAAACTAATAGGTAAGTCAATACTTGCTCCTCATCTACGATATTACCCGAGTCAAAGATATAGGTGATTAATACTCGGATTGCTAGGGACATTAAGACATGACACATATTTTTGAAATGGCTTTTCCTATAGCATGGTATTGTTTTGCCAAAAATTTAAAGGATAAGACATATTTGGTGCACATCATCCAGAAGACATCTATCAAAATAAAACAACAAGAATTTACTAACTGTTATAATCCAAAATAATATTTACAAATCACAACCAAAAGAATATTTACAACACAAAGTAAAAGATTGTCTTAATTACACATCAAGAAAACATAAAAATAAATATAACCCATTTTCTCAACCAACCATAACAGAACCATATAAAAACAACATCATTATCAAATACTGCGATTCTAAATGCTCACCCCTTCCTAGAAAGGCATTGTCTTCAATGTATAAGAACAATATCAATAAAGCTCAAAAGGAAGGAGTAAGATAAAGAATGCCCTGATCACTCAGCATGTGGTGATGATGGAGCTAAAGAAGAGGTGGTGGGGGCATTCGTGCCCAGGTACTGTGGTGCAGGATCTAAAGTGGGTGCCAGAGTAGTGGAGTCTGCACCAATATATTGAATAACGTGCTCTAGGTCAGCTGCACCGAACAATCCACTCGTCCCGCTAATGGACCTATCCGAAGTGACTCTCTAGTGACGACAATGATGCTAGCCTCCTTCGTCGCTCTCAACTTTGTATGCTCTTCCGTGATGATATCAACTCCGAAGGACACCTCGTCTGTCTCTGAGGAAGATGGAATAAAATCTCCTTCAATCCCCACACCTGAAATGACACCCATAGCAGTCTCTAGGAGCATATCTACTGAACCCCAAAGTGATGTGATATCGGTGGACTTTAATGCTGCCTCCTTCTTTAACTCAGTAACAACAGCCTTCACGGCGATCAAGTCCACCACTCACACCTCCCTTATCCTCTAAAGTGGTCACCTTATCTGACAAGCAACAATCCTTGCCCTGTGGTCCTCCACACTCACAACCAACAAATTTAGCCTCAAGCTCTGCTCCTCTATCATCGCTCTCTTCTTCATTCCCTCATCAAATAACAAGACCAGCATTGCTGCGATGGCTCTCTGATCAATGTAAACCGGGAGGACTTGACCCGCGTAGCCCTAGTATCAACAGATTTGGCTAATTGGGATAAATTGTATATAGTCTCCTGCTCAAAAGTGCAGATCTCAAGCATCTCAACATCCACAACTGGCATAGCGTCTGCAACTTCTTCCTGGCCTTATCCT
This sequence comes from Solanum rostratum, assembly GCA_029948455.1. Classification (NCBI taxonomy): domain Eukaryota; kingdom Viridiplantae; phylum Streptophyta; class Magnoliopsida; order Solanales; family Solanaceae; genus Solanum; species Solanum rostratum. The sequence goes on from CM057051.1 coordinate 57,299,252, forward strand.
CCTCGCCACGCTAGAAATCAACCTCAATATATAAGATGTATGTAGAAACTGATGGAGTAATCTCTACACCGGTTTTGTTGAGAAAAGGCACACTAATTTTCCTGCGTAATGTTGTAATGAGGCTCGAGAAGGGGAGAGATTTTCTGGAGCTATAATTGCACCGAGGTTTAATTCCCTGCCATCTATGATGCAGCCTACCAATGCCGCCTTAGGATACCGAAGTATACGTTTGTTCTAGGATTGCATAAGGTTGTTGCTGATGAAACCAAACCAAATTCTAGAAAGTATATTAAGCTCCTTCATCTCAATAACTTTCCCTTGTTCCAACAACGAGGGGGATGCAATGCCAAGTATCAGGGCAAGCCATCCTTTGAGTTCGTCGAGGGTCTTTTACTCAATCATAGCAGCGAGATCATGTCAAAGCTAGAATATGAACCCCAACAAGTCATTAATCTTTGTCTTACTGCAAGGGATGCGCACATCCCGCACTTCCACCACATCCACTGGCTTTGAAGCAATTTTAACTCGACCTTTGCTCTTTGGAATCACTCTAGCATAGGTCTCGTAAATTTCGCCGACCTAACTTTGCACATATGGTTCCCCATGGGTGGTGAATTGTTTGACACCATGGAATGTTAGGGTGTCCCATACCTTGGGATACCTTTCAACCACCCGATTAGTGGATAACCTCCTTTCTTCCAATATCGTCCTCAACCCTATATCTGTTGGAGAAAGAGATGATCCAGCATTCCATGGTAGGGACATTGTACAAATATCTGTTGGAATCGTAACCATGTTTCATGAAGTTGCTCCCTATCTATCCATTTGAAATTCTCAATGCTCTTTCTCAACTTTACCATCTTGGAAAGAGAGAATAATCACTCATGGAAGGCCACTGTCAAATCCTCCCAAGAAGTAATGGAGTCCCTTGGTAACTCAGCTAGCCATCTAGTTGCTTCCCCAGATAATGAAAAGGGAAACAACCTCAGTTGGATTGCTTGTTGATTGACACCTTTGAAACTGAATGGAGAACAAACATCCACAAAATTATGAATATGTTCGTAAGGGTCCTCATGTGCCAAACCCCCAAATAAATCTTTCAACTATAACAACTGGAGCTTTCTGCTAGTCATATGAAATACCATATTGCCCACAAGAGGCGGCAACCTAATTGCAGTGACACTCCCAAGTTGATCCTAATTGACATCGTTATGATTTTTGATGTCATTACCATTAATACTTTCATGAGTGCTCATTTCATCCACTGAAAAATAGAAACAACACAAGAGAAAAAAGAAAAACCATATAAGTACGCTCAAGTACAAAGAATTAGCTCAATAAAACACTTCTAATCCAGAAATGTAACACCGTTCCGACAATGATGCCATTTCGATGTCGCTCAAACATACCCCAAAACCATTAAGAGATATGACGGTCTCCATCAGTATACCTAACATTAGTTGGGGTCGAAACCCATATAAAATGGTTTATGACTCACAGTTTGAAGTATTGAATTGTTCTAATGGTTTGTAGTAACAACAACAACATATTCAGTAGAATCCCACAAGTGAGTTCTAGGGAAGGTAGAATGTATGCAGACCTTACCACTATCTCACAAAGGTAGAAAGGTTGTTTACTGAGAACCCTCGTCTCACAAACCCATAAGCAGAATAAACTAGATATGGAAAAAAGGAAAAGGAAAAGAAAAGGAAACAAAAAGAATGACTAATAACGAAAAACACATGATAGCGTGTAATTACGATAAAATTAAAATATATAAGACGGATAATGACAACACATGATATATAGATATGACTAATTCCTACTACCCTACTGTAACCAAAGGCCAGACATCAACCTATTCCTATTAACCTATTAGCATGCATGTCTAATTTGCGACCTCTTCTTCCTCCTATCTAAGGTCATGTCCTCACTGAGATCAAGTTTCACCATATCTTGTCCGATCACCTGCTCTCAACACTTCTTAGGCCTACCTCTAATCCTCCAAATAATTCTTAAATCCAACCTCTCGAACCTCCTAACATGAGCATCGATACTTTTTCTCTGTATATGTCCAAACCATCGTAGTCTCACTTCCTTCACCTTGTCAGCCACTATGGCCACCTCTAGCTTCTCCCGGATGGTCTCATTCTTAATCTTATGACTCTTGGTAAGTCCACACATCCATCTCAAAATCTTCATTTCTAATGGTTTGTAGAGTAAAAATCTGTAGTAAAAACATGATTACTTAAATTGATTTTAACACAATAAGAGAAAAGACATGCCAGGGGTGTGTGCACTTGGGTGATAAAGAAAATATTATGGTCTCAGACATTGAATGAATACATTAATTGGACATGGGTAGGCTAGATTGTTGGTAACTACAATCTCTAATCAGACGAAAGTAGCGTTCCATCTGAACCTAGTAAGGTCATATGCCAAATCACACTAGGAACTCATTGAGACCTATGAAATTAAGTAGCAAACCTTCAAAACTTTAGTTGATTGAACCCTAACTAGGAATTAAACCAAACCCACAACATTCAGACCATCATATTCATTACCCACTTCAATTATTCAAGGATACTTGTAATAATCAAAGATCTAAATATAAACCCTGAGCTTGCAACCTCAAACCCTTAATTAAACATGGTAATAAATATGAATTCACATCAATTAATAGAAATGCATTCAAATTAATAATGACCCATACATAAACTCAAGGATCCAAGTAATTATACACCCTCAACATGATGATTTTTAGCCTTGCATGTCTAAAATATAAATTGAGTCACCAAATGCATTATCCATGACAATGAGTGCTAGAATTGACAAGAACATTAAAGTGAATTTCTCAGCTCTTGCTTAAATCTTCATTTCCCAAGCCAAGTGCAAAACCTTTTCTTCAAGCAACAACTAATTTCCTGATGAATGTACTTCTCTCTCTAGTATTCTGTCGAGTGTAGTACCAAGGATCTCCATATGTGTACCAAAAAGTCCTTCCATTTTTCTTTTATACTCCAGACAAAAAATACATTCAATTTGTTCATGAGTGACTATTCGGAGGTCAAGATTGGTCGTTACCGAACACATTTGGTGCGATGTGCCAAATGTGCACTTGATTGCCTTTTTGAATTGCTCCTGGAAGTCTTGACACTATAACTTTCGATGACAGAACTGTGCATCGCCGAATTTGTTCTGTGATCCACCGAAATTGCACCATCATTGCCTTTTATTCATGGAATACTTGATGTTGAACACCGCAACAAAAGGCAATCAATGTCTTCATTCGATGATCCGCCAAAATGAATAACTTACCTTTGATGAAGAAATAGGTAAAAACAAAATGGAAAAGAATAAGCCCCAAGTCATATCTAGTTGTTCAAAAATGACGTAGCTGAAAAAATGGTTCTAGGGCTTCTTTTAACTAAAATATGTGTTTTCCCCGCCATAGAGACCCTCAAACCCCATGTTGGCCACACCATAACAAGAATGATCCGGCAATGATGGGTTGAACAGATACAGAAACTCGCAACTCACGTCCTACACCCCCAAGTTTGCAACATAGCCTCAACCTTGACGTTGTAAAATCAAATCTTCACACCAAGATCAGTTCGAGCGTTTTACCACCAAAATCTGATCCTAGAAACCTGTATAGGTTCCTTATTTGACTTGCCCCCAACTATGTCCCTATAACCCTTCACCCGACCGCCACCACTGGAGGCAAGCTAGCCCCCTATGTTGGAAAATTGGGGTAGTCTTGGATATCAACTCAAATAATCAAACTCATAATTCAGATCCTAATCCATTACCTGGATTACCCCAGACCTCTCTTGACTCAAAATTCCTTCGAGTTTGGCTTAGGATCAAATTTTTCATGTTACTGCTCAGGAGTTTCCTAGCCCAAATTCTTAAGTTACTAGGAATTTTTGGCAAAATTCCTAAGTTACTTATCAGGAATATTTGGCCAAATTCCTTCTCCATTGGTCTATCTATAATGACGGGCATAGATCATTACATAAGATAACAAAAAGAGGAAAAGGAATCATTGCTTTTGGTTTCAAGTATGTTTCTGCTGTCAAGCTTTTGTAGAATGATCGTGTCATTTGTTTCACATCCAATTCTTAGGTGTCCAACAAAATTAACTTCTATCTCTTTCGAGGTTCTTGAAAAGTACTGTATGAATGTAGTGCTCTGTGCATACCATTTTATTTAATTTGTGTACTTAGCAGTGTGTTAAAATTTTCTGACATTGACATTGTTGTAAAATTTTGCAGACTAAACAGATCGAGCTGAGAGTTCCCCTCGAGGGTGTCTTGGCTGAGCTGGCCAAACACTGAAGAGAAACATAAATGGCTCAAGAAGAGCATTCTATGGTAATGTCATCATTTTAGTTTTGATCTTATGTTGCGCAAATAAGAATTTCAATTGCCATAAGATAATTTTCTTCCCAAGGCAGTTAACTTACTGCAGTCATTTATGCTAAATGCAGGTGTTTGTCTAGAGGGTTTTGCATCTGTCACTAAAGGAAATATCCGAACAGTTGCATCCAGCAACTCATTTTGTGTTTCTTCCGCTATTTTCTTCTACTTTAGTTATTACCTCGGTTTTTCATTGCCCGCTAAAGTGGATTTAGGATTTGATGTTTGTTGGTTACTATTATGATCTCAAATTAATATATACTGGTCGTTGAGTTCACAGTCAATTATTAATGACTTTTATGATAGTGATTGAATATAATTTTGATGAATAAACTCTCATCTGAATTTCAAAGTCGAATATTACTGCATTCAAACACACATATGCAAGGGTACATAGTTGTGCAAGTACTAAAGTGTCTCTTTTTCGGAGTCGGATGTTGAACCCACAGAGTGTGCTAGAGTGTAATTGATGTTTGTATACTAAAAGTTGTAAGAATTAAATAATAAGATTAACTTATAATGATTGGGAAGATTTTAGGGCTGCAACTAAACTAAGAATTCAAGCGTTCTATGGATTACAGATGTCTATCAAATTACTGATTTACAAGATTGATATTATGATTCTGATTTCTCAACTTCTCACCGTGTACCCGAATTGATTAGTCTGCTTTTACCCCGATTGATATGTAATCCTGAGGCTGCTTCAGATACTGTCAAAATCACTCTCACGTCTCTTAACTGGTTGACTTCTAGGTACCAAAAGGTAACTGTGTCATAAGTGTAGGAACTATGTGACATATTTATAGTAACCTCCTGTGCCATTATGAGTGTTGAACCCTTTATGCACTTAGCTTGTTAGCATGAGTAAGCATTTTGTATGAACTTTCTATAGCCACCAGGAAAAGGAAAAGGGAAATTGGATCCCTGTTTAAGTCCCCTTTGAGTTGAGAAAAAGCCTTGAGGAGTCCCTAATAAGAACTAAGAGTTCAAAAGTAATGATGCAAAACTTGATCCAACCATTTATTTTCATAACATGGTCGCATTTGGGTTGTTGAGACGAGGGTTCCCAGGAAACAACCTCTCTACTTTTATGAGGTAGTGGTAAGGTCTGCGTACATTCTACCCTCCCTAGACCCCACTTGTGAGATTCCACTGGGTATGTTGTTGTTGTTGTTTAACTACATTATGGAGCGAGAATAGATAGAATCAAATGTGAATTTAGTTTTCATCCTTTTTTGTAATAAAGCACGGTTATAGGTATATCTCCATCCCAGTGAGAAATTAATTCACATGATATACAATAACAGATCATGCTCCTTGTATTCCACATTCTATCCTTTTATTCCTTTCTTGAATTCAAGAAAAAAATAATAAATTTATTCTAATGGGGCTCAAGCATCAAAATACTAACTCAATAATACAAGAGTAATTTTGACAATAGGCAACCTCCTCCGTAAAATCAATCTTTAACAATCATTCATTGTTGCAAATCCAACAAGAATTCCTAGCTACTCTTAATAATCACAAACTCCAAGAACGTTGTTTTTCATGATGTAATGTCTACGAAAAATAAGAAGAAAAGAAACCTAAAGGTGAATTCTATTCTCTTACTTGTGCGCTAAAAAATAAGATAGTTCCCAATAAAAGATGCACAATGTTCTATTTATAAGATTTGGCAAATAACCCCTTTTTCCTACATCGACTAGAAATTACAAAATCTTACATTTTTCTCAATGGGGATTTTTACTGCAGTCCCCCAACTTTGTGCCACAAATGGGCCTTTGATGTATGGGCCTTGGGGATGTAGGCAAACCCTACTTTTGTCTTGCTTAGTTAATTTCTTCGGTAATCTCCAATCTTTAATTCATTTGACTTCAAATTTGTTCATCATCATGTCAATTTGATCCTATGAATAAAGTGCACTACTAAGAACAACTGATAAAATTCATGCTCAAAATAGACAAATGAAAGTACTAAATGTGAGGCAAATAATGACTAAAGATATACATTTTTTGGCCTGACATCACCACCCCACACTTACACTTCTGCAGTTCCTCAAGAAAGCATTCAAGTTCGTCTAAAAATATCAAGTTAGGAATGCCACTTTTTTGGTTGATTCAAACAATTAGACCATATAAAAGTTTTAAAACATCAAGTAAACTTCCCGATAATTATGGAAGACATACAATAAAACAACAAACTTCTAAACTCCTAACCTCAAAGAGGAACTCCAACTTATTAAATTCGGTTTGCTCAAATATGCCATCAAAGGAAGATAATAAAATAACCTATCTATCATGAAACAAGTGCCTTTACAAGAAGAAATTGTTCACCTATAACACCTCCCATGTTTATAGGCTTGGGAAACTAAGAGTTAAGCTTTTTGCTGATAGGATGATGTACAAGCTACTCTACGGCCCGTAGTTGCATCCACAAACTGTAGGTGCTCTCGTGGAAAGGGTCCAATGAAAATGGAAAATTGAACGATTTTTGAAAGTTGACTTACGAGTTAGTAGATGAGCCTTGAGTTATTGTATAGCCCATAAGCACGTCTCATAGGTTGAAGCCTTAAGGAACTGAAATTTGTCTATGTCTGGGTCTTCCTACAAAGCGTTTTACGGTCCATATGTTTATCTATGAGCTGTACTATATGTTCGTGGATCAGAAGCTGCAATTTCAGTGAGTCAACTTTTGTAACACCCTGACCTATGAGACAAGATATGACCCATAAGTCGATCCACGGCCCGTGGAAAAGGGGTTTTGTGGACGACTCCGACAGTTTTTAAAGAAGGGTTTTTTTGACTTCCAATCCATACAAGTCCTAAACTACAACATTTTGATTATCCTAACTATACTCACCAACCTAACCTGTATAAGGTATTATTCCTAACTCATTCAAAGTGTTTTTTTCCAAAAATTTCTCTCATGGGTTCTCAATAAATCTCTCACTAAGTCAAGGGTTCCATTGAAGCCACTTCTATGGTTGTAATGTTTTGTTTGATCTGGGTCCAACTGTGTCCTTTGTGATTCCATATGTGGCTAGTAAATATGAGATTTCTCCTGAGTGTTTACTTAAGCCTTTCTCTGTTTCTACTCTAAGTGGTGAGTCTATTATAGCCGAGCGAGTCTATAAAGATTATGTAGTGTCCATATACCATAGAGATACTCTTGGTGATTTGATGAGAGTTAGAGATGGTTGACTTTGATGTAATTCTAAGTATGGACCGGCTTCATGCCTGCTATGCCTCTATTGATTGTAAAAATCAGACTGTCAAATTTCAATTTCCAAATGAGCATATTGTCAATTTCCTCTGTTGAATGTGTATTGACTATCAACAATTGAACAAGGTAATAGTCAAGAATAGGTATTCCCTCCCAGGGATAGATGACATTTTTTACCAACTTCAGTGTGCCACTGTTTTCTCTAAGATAGATTTGTGAATAGGCTATCACCAGTTGAAAGTGAGAGGAAGTGACATCCTAAGACGGCTTTCCAAACCCGATATGGTCGCTTCGAGTTTTTGATGATCTCCTTTAGGTTGATTAATGCACCCGCAACTTTTGTGGACTTGATTTACAAAGTATTCATACAATACCTTAACATGTTTGTGATTGTGTTTATCAATGATATTATGGAGTATTCTAGAGATGAGGAGGAGCATGCAAATCACCTCAGAATCACTTTACAGACCTTAAAGGATAATGAGTTATATGCAAAATTTTCAATGTGTGAATTTTGGCACAGGTCTACGGCTTTTCTAGGCCATGTTGTCTCCAGCGATAGTATTAGATGGACACTCAAAAGGACAAAGCTTAGTTATGAACTTTCCTAGACCAACCTTTCCAACTGACATAAGAAGCTTTTTGGGTTTGATTGGCTACTACCGCAGACTTGTTAATGGGTTCTCTACCATATCTGCATCATTGACTCGATTGACTATGAAGAAGGTCAAGTTTCAATTATTTAATTAATGTGAGGAGAGTTTCCAAGAGTTGGAAAACAAGGTTGATTACTACACCAGTTTTGACCTTGCTCGACGAAACAGAGGTTTTCGTAATATATTGTGATGCGTCTAGAGTTAGATTAGACTGTGTGTTGATTCAGAGGGGAAAAGTGATAGCTTACTCTTCAAAACAGCTTATGATTTGTAAGAGGAATTATCCGACTCATGATCTTGAGTTTGCAGTACTTGTGTTTGCTCTAAAGATTTGGTGCCACTATTTATATGGAACACATGTTGATGTCTTCAAAGACCATAAAAGCCTACTATATGTCTTCACACAGAAGTAGCTTAATATGAGGTAGAGGAGATGGCTTAAGTTACAAAAAAACTATGACGTGAGCATCCTTTACCATCCAGGTAAAGCTAATGTAGTTGATGATGCTCTTAGCATGTTGTCTATGGGAAGCACCGCTCATGTGGAGGAGAAGAAAGAGCTAGCTAAAGGGGTTCATAGACTGACATGATTGGGAGTTCAACTAGATGAATCTAGTGACTATGGCATTCATGTGCAAAATGGGTCTGTATCATCTGTAGTAGTAGAGGTGAAGGAGAAGCAAGACCAAGACCCTATCTTACTATAATTGAAGGCAGATGTGCATAAGCAAAAGGTGATGACTTTCACCAAAGGGGGAGATGGAGTGTTGAGGTACCATGGAAGGTTGTTTGTTCCTAACATTGATGGTATACAAGAGAGAATCATGGCAGAAGCACACAATGCTAAGTATTTGATCCATTCGGGATCAACTAATATGTACCATGACTTGAGGGATGTCTGTTAGTAGAGTGGAATTAAGAGAGATATTGCCGAGTTTGTTTCTAAGTTCCTAAAGTGCCAATAAGTTAAGGTTGAGCATCAAAGGCCATGTGGAGTAGCCCAAAACAATATGATTCAAGAATGGACTTCGTCGTAGGCTTATCGAGGTCTCGCAGACAACATGACTCAATTGGTGTGATAGTTGATAGGATAACAAAATCTGCGCACTTTTTTGTTGTAAAGATGACTAACACTGCAGAGGATTACACTCGGTTATACATAAGAGAGATTATCAAATTGCATGGAGTTCCTTTATCTATCATTTTAGACAGAGAAGCTCAATTCACTTCTCAATTTTGGATATCCTCTTCAAAAGGCTTGGGTTCGACAGTGAACCTTATCACTACTTTCCACCCATAGACTGATGGCCAGGCAGAGCACATAATTCAAACATTGAAGGATATGTTAAGGGCCTGCATCATTGATTTCAAAGGTAATTAGGATGACCATTTTCCTCATTGAGTTCGCCTATAATAACATATTCCATTCAAGCATTTAGATGGCTCCATATAAAGCACTTTAGGGGAGGAGGTGTAGATCACCAATAGGTTGGGTTGTGGTGGGTGAGGCACAATTGATTGGGCCTGACTTGGTTTACCAAGCTATGGAAGAGGTGAAAACCATACGGGAGTGATTAAAGACTATACAAAGTCGATAAAAGTCCTACACAGATGTTAGGAGAATAGACAAAGTTTAAGGTTAATGATTAAGTGTATTTGAAAGTGTCACTTATGAAGGGTGTGACCAATTAGGGAAAAAGCGAAAGTTGAATCTGAGGTACATAGGTAATAATCGGATTTTTAATAGTGTTCAATGTAGCTTATGAATTAAAGCTACCACAGGAACTAGTGGCCATCCATCCAGTTTCTCATATTTCTATGATTAAGAAGTGTTTGGGAGACTGCAACTGGTTGTGCCTATTGAAAGCATTGCGGTGAGGGAAAGCTTGAGCTATGAAGAGATTCCCATTCAAATCCTTGATCGTCAAATTCACAAGTTAAGAACCAAATAAATTGCATCTGTCAAGGTGTTTTGGTGAAATCAATCGTAGAAGAAACGACCCGGGAAGCTAAGGAGGATGCGAAGGCTACATACCGGCATTTTTTCATAACTGATAATGGCTAGGGATTTGATGGTATTCATTCGCTTTTACTCTTTGACTGCCCTTCTATTCTAGGTTTAAAATAGTGATGGATTTCTAGAGTCCGATTGATGATGTGTTCAATTTGTTGACTGTTTGTTTGCTTAATTGCTTTGTTTCTAAATTGCATGAGTGAGTTGAGGATTGCTTGATTGTTAGTGTCCATGAGTGTTATTCGTGCATTGAGTTCAACTATGGTCACTCTTCATTCGAGGACGAATAATCCCAAGGGAGAGATAATATTACACTCGGTAAAATTACCAAAATACCCCTAGACGAGGGACACTTACATAATGCATCTTCCTAAGATCTTTTGGAAAATTCAAGGCCGAAAATCACAATCAGAACGAAAAATTGTGTGAGAAAATGGTCTTGGTTGATTTTTAGAGCAACCAGATCAAAAAATAATTTTTCGATGCAAAAACACATTTCCAGAGAAGTGCGTGGCATGTCCACATCACGGACTTGTCGTGGATTTGCACTTTACTAGGGTTCTAATATTTTCTATGGGGTTAGAAAATCAATTGGAGAATTTTTGAAAAACAATTATACAGGTGCGCGATAGGACCGCGTCCCAGACTTGATTCACCAAACTGTACCAATGAAGTTTAAAATATTAAATCTTTCTAGGGGCTTTGCGGACTTTTCCCCACTTCTTCTAGACTTAACCCACGACCAATATAGGTGTTTTATGCTAAAAATAGGTGTCAAAACCCATTTCTAAGATTTCTACACTATTCTAAGAAACACTAGGGCTGAGGAGAGAAGGAGAAGAGCGAGGGTTTCGAGTTTAACTGCAAAGATTGATTGTTCTTCCGAATTCCAGGTATGTAATCAGGTCTGAATGAGTTCCCTGAGAATTTACCAGGAATCCCTCTTGATAGGGGATCGACTTTGGAATTGATGTTTTTCTCGATACGCAGCCTATTTCAATTCCCTCATATAGAATGGCCCCTGGTGAGTTGAAGGATTTATTGGAGAAGGGCTTTATTAGGCCAAGTGTTTCTCCTTGGGGTGCTCCTGTTTTGTTTGTATGAAAGAAGGATGGGTCTGTCACGATGTGCATATATTATAGGTGACTGAACTAGGTCACGGTCAAGAATAAATATCCTCTACCCAAGATAGATAATCTATTTGACCAACTTCAGGGCGCCTCATGCTTTTCAAAGATACACCTCAAGTCGGGTTAGCACCAGTTGAAAGTGAGAGAATGTGACATTCCAAAGACACCCTTCAGGACTAGATATGGCTACTTTGAGTTCTCAGTCATGTCCTTTGGGTTGACGAACGCACCTGCGGCTTTCATGGGTTTGATGAATAGGGTGTTCAGACCCTAACTTGACATGTTTGTAATCGTGTTCATTGATGAAATTTTGATGTATTCGAAGGATGAGGAGGACCATGCCAAACACCTTAGAATTATCCTTCAAACTCTTAAGGACCTTGAATTGTATGCAAAGTTCTCAAAGTGTGAAAACTGTTTTGTGATGCAGATACAAGAGGTAGAGGACTTAAACAGATGCATCATTGAGGATTGAAGATTCTGATCTTAGTCATTGGTGAGCCCTCATTGCTATCTGGAGGAGCCCTTTTTCCTTTACTTGTTATTTTATTTATTGAGCTGGGTAGCCATGGCTTGTCATGGTACCCTCTTAGACTGTCTAGTTGGGTTAGAGGCTTCATAGACATGAGTTGAAGTTCTATGTTGAGGAAAAGGAATCATTGCTTTTGGTTTCAGGTATGTTTCTCCTGTCAAGCTTTTGTAGAATGATCATGTCATTTGTTTCACATCCAATTCTTAGGTGTCCAAAAAAATTAACTTCTATCTCTTTCGAGGTTCTTGAACAGTACTGTATGAATGTAGTGCTCTGTGCATACCATTTTATTTAATTTGGGTACTTAGCAGTGTGTTAAAATTGTCTGACATTGACATTGTTGTAAAATTTGCAGACTAAACAGATCGAGCTGAGAGTTCCCCTCGAGAATCTCTTGGCTGAGCTGGCCAAACACAGAAGGGAAACATAAATGGATCAGGAAGAGCATTCTTTGATAATGTCATCATTTTAGTTTTGATGTTATGTTGTGCAAATAAGAATTTCAACTGCCAGAAGATAATTTTCTTTTCAAGGCAGTTAACTTACTGCAGTCATTTATGATAAATGCAGGTGTTTGTCTAGAGGGTTTTGCATCTGTCACTAAAGGACATATCCCAACAGTTGCATCCAGCAACTCATTTTGCTTTTCTTCTGCTATCTTTCTTCTACTTTAGTTATTACCTAGGCTTTTCATTGCCCGCTAAAGTGGATTTAGGATTTGAAGTTTGTTGGTTCCTATTATGATCTCAAATTAATATATACTGTTGTTGTTGAAGTTGTTGAGTTCACAGCCAATTATCAATGAGTTTTATGATACTAATTGAATATAATTTGATGAATTAACTCTCATCTGAATTTCAAAGTCGAATATTATTGCATTCAAACACACAATCAAGGGTACATAGTTGTGCAAGTAATAAAGTGTCTCTTTTTCGGAGTCGGATGTTGAACCCACAGAAACTTATTGATTAACTATTTTACTAAACTATACAAAGTCCAACTTTTTTATCTAAGTGTGCTAGAGTGTGATTGATGTTTGTATACTAGAAGTTGTAAGAATTGAATAATAAGATTAACTTATAATGATTGGGAAGATGTTAGGGCTGCAACTTAACTAAGAATTGAAGCGTTCTATGGATTACAGATGTCTATCAAATTACTGATTTACAAGATTGATATTATGATTTTGATTTCTCGACTTCTCACCATGTACCCGAATTTACCATCTAACTACATTATGGAGCGAGAATAGATAGAATCAAATGTGAATTTAGTTTTCATCCTATGTTGTAATAAAGCACGGTTATAGGTATATCTCCATCCCAGTGAGAAATTAATTCACATGATATACAACAACAGATCATGCTCCTTGTATTCCACATTTTATCCTTTTATTCCTTTCTGGAGTTCAAGAAAAAAATAATAAATTTATTCTAATGGGGATCAAGCATCAAAATACTAATTCAAGAATACAAGAATAATTTTGACAATAGGCAACCTCCTCCGTAGAATCAATATTTAACAATCATTCGTTGTTACAAATCCAACAAGAATTCGTAGCTTCTCTTGGAAATCACAAAGTCCAAGAACATTGTTTTTCATGATGTAATGTCTATGAAAAAGAAGAAGAAAAGAAACCTAAAGGTGAATTCTACTCTCTTACTTGTGCGCTAAAAAATAAGATAGTTCCCCAATAAAAGATGCACAATGTTCTATTTATAAGATTTGAAAAATAACCCCTTTTTCCTACATCGACTATAAATTGCAAAATCTTACATTTTTTTTCATTGGGGATTTTTAGGGCAGTCCCCCAACTTTGTGCCACAAATGGGCCTTTGATGTATGGGCCTTGGGGATGTAGGCAAACCCTGCTTTTGTCTTGCTTAATTATTTTCTTCGGTAATCTTCTATCTTTAATTCATTTTGACTTCAAATTTGTTCATCATCATGTCAATTGGATTCTATGAATAAAGTGCACTACTAAGAACAACTAATAAAATTCATGCAAAATAGACAAATGAAAGTACTAAATGTGAGGCAAATAATGACTAAAGATATATATTTTTGACCTGACATCACCACCCCACACTTACACTTCTACATTTCCTCAAGAAAGCATTCAAGTTCATCTAAAAATATCAAGTTAGGAATGCCACTTCTTTGGTTGATTAAAACAATTAGACCATACAAAACTTTTAAAACATCAAGTAAACTTCCCGATAATTATGGAAGACATACAATAAAACAACAAACTTCTAAACTCCTAACCTCAAAGGGGAACTCCAACTTTTTAAATTTGGTTTGCTCAACTATGCCTTCAAAGGAAGATAATAAAATCACCTATCTATCATGAAACAAGTTCCCTTACAAAAAAAAATTGTTCACCTATAACACCTCCCATGTTTATAGGCTTGGGAAACTAAGAGTTAAGCTTTTTGCTGATAGGGTGATGTACAAGCTACTCTACAGTCCGTAGATGCATCCACGAATTGTAGGTGCTCTCGTGGAAAGGGTCCAATGAAGATGGAAATTGAACGATTTTTGAAAGTTGACTTACGAGTTAGTAGATGAGCCTTGAGTTATTGTATAGCCCATAAGCAGGTCGCGTAGGTTGAAGCCTTAAGGAACTGAAATTTGTCAATGTCTGGGTCTTCCTACAAAGGGTTCTACGGTCCATATGTTTATCTATGAGTTGTACTGTATGTTCGTGGATCAGAAGCTGCAATTTCAGTGACTCAACTTTTGTAGCACCCTGACCTATGAGACAAGATACGACCCATAAGTCGTTCCACGACCCGTGGAAAAGGAGTTTCGTGGACGACTCCGACAGTTTTTGAAGAAGGGTCTTTTTGACCTTTTCTATCCATCTAAGTCCTAAAGTACAACATTTTGGTTATCCTAACTATACCAACCAACCTAACCTCTATAAGGTATTATTCCTAACTCATTCAAAGTTTTTTTATTCCAAAAATTTCTCTCATGGGTTCTCAATAAATCTCTCACTAAGTCAAGAGTTCCATTGAATCCACTTCTTTGATTGTAATGTTTTGCTTGATCCTTTGTGATTCCATATGTGGCTAGTAAATATGGGATTTCTCCCGAGTGTCTACTTGAGCCTTTCTCTGTTTCTACTCCTGGTGGTGAGTCTATAATAGCCGAGAGAGTTTATAAAGATTACGTAGTGTCCATATACCATAGAGATACTCTTGTTGATTTGATGTGAGTTTGAGATGGTTGACTTTGATGTAATTCTAAATATGGTCTGGCTTCATGCCTGCTATGCGTCTGTTAATTGTAGAAATTAGACTGTCAAATTTTTATTTCCAAATAAGCATATTATAGAGTTGAAGGGAGATTCGGTTGTGCCTAAGGGTAAGTTTATTTCCTACCTTAAGTCCAGAAAGTGAATCTCTAGAGGATGTATCTATCACCTCATGTGAGTTAAGTCTGATGATGTTGAGCCTCCTACCCTTGAGTTCGTCTCGATTGTGAGTGAGTTTCCAGAAGTATTTCCTAAGGATCTACCTAGAGTCTCTCCTGAAAGGGAGAGTGACTTTGGGATTGATGTTCTTCCTGACACCCAATCTTTCTTTATTCCACCTTATAGGATGGCCCTCGCTGAGTTGAAAGAGTTAAAAGAGCAGTTGAGAGATTTGCTAGAGAAGGGATTTATTAGGCCATGTGTCTCTCCGTGGTGTGCCCCTTTCCTATTTGTTCAAAAAGAAGATGGATCCATCAAAATGTGTATAGACTATCAACAATTGAACAAGGTAGTAGTCAAAAATAAGTATTCCCTCCCAGGGATAGATGACTTTTTTTACCAACTTCAGGGTGCCACCGTTTTCTCTAAGATAGATTTGAGAATAGGCTATACCAGTTGAAAGTGAAAGGAAGTGACATCCTAAAGACGGCTTTTCGAAATCGATATGGTCATTTTGTGTTTTTCATGATATCCTTTAGGTTGATTAATGCACCCGCAACCTTTGTGGACTTGATGAACAAAGTATTCATACAGTACCTTGACATGTTTGTGATTGAGTTTATCAGTGATATTATGGAGTATTCTAGAGATGAGGAGGAGCATGCAAATCACCTCAGAATCACTTTACAGACATAGATGCTTTTTGGGTTTGGTTGGCTACTACCGCAGACTTGTTAATGGGTTCTCTATCATATCTGCACCATTGACTCAATTGACTTTGAAGAAGGTCAAGTTTCAATTATTTGATGAATGTGAGGAGAGTTTCCAAGAGTTGGAAAACAAGGTTGACTACTGCACTAATTTTGACCTTGCCCGACGAAACAGAGGATTTTTTAATATAATGTGATGCGTCTAGAGTTAGATTAGGTTGTGTGTTGATGCAGAGGGGAAAAGTGATAGCTTACTCTTCAAAAAAGCTTAAGATTCGTGAGAGGAATTATCCGACCCATGATCTTAAGTTTGCAGTACTGGTTTTTGCTCTAAAGATTTGGTGCCACTATTTATATGGAACACATGTTGATGTCTTCAAAGACCATAAAAGCCTGCAATATGTCTTCATCCAGAAGTAGCTTAATCTGAGGTAGAGGAGATGGCTTGAGTTACAAAAAGACTATGACATGAGCATCCTCTACCATCAAGGTAAAGCTAATGTAGTTGTTGATGCTCATAGCAGGTTGTCTATGGGAAGCACCACCGCTCATGTGGAGGAGAAGAAAGAGCTAGCTAAAGAGGTTCACAGACTGGCATGATTGGGAGTTCAACTAGATGAATCTAGTGACTGTGGTATTCATATGCAAAATGGGTATGTATCATGTGTAGTAGTAGAGGTAAAGGAGAAGCAAGACCAAGACCCTATCTTTCTACAATTGAAGGCATATGTGCATAAGCAAAAGGTGATAACTTTCACCAAAGGGGGAGATGGAGTGTTGAGGTACCATTGAAGGTTGTGTGTTCCTAACATTGATGGTATATAAGAGAGAATCATGGAAGAAGCACACAATGCTAACTATTTGATCCATTCGGGATCAACTAAGATGTACCATGACTTGAGGGAAGTCTGTTAGTAGAGTGGAATTAACAGAGATATTTCCGAGTTTGTTTCTAAGTGCCTAAATTGCCAATAAGTTAAGGTTGAGCATTAAAGGCCATGTGAAGTAGCCCAAAATATTAAGATTCAAGAATGGACTTTGTCGTAGGCTTATCGAGGTCTCACAGACAGCATGACTCAATTGGTGAGATAGTTGATAGGATAACAAAATCTGCACCCTTTTTTGTAGTAAAGATGACTGACACTGCAGAGGATTACACTCGGTTATACATAAGAGAGATTATCAAATTGCATGGAGTTCCTTTATCTATCATCTTAGACAGAGAAGCTCAACTCACTGCTCAATTTTGGATATCCTCTCAAAAAGGCTTGGGTTCGACGGTGAACCTTATCACTACTTACCACCCACAGACTGATGGCCAGGCAGAGCGCATAATTCAAGCATTGAAGGATATGTTAAGGGCCTGCATCATTGGTTTCAAAGGTAATTAGGATGACCATTTACCTCATTAAGTTCGCCTATAATAGCATATTCCATTCAAGCATTTAGATGGCTCCATATAAAGCACTTTATGGGAGGAGGTGTAGATCACCAATAGGTTGGGTTGAGGTGGGTGAGACACAATTGATTGGGCCTCACTTGGTTTACCAAGCTATGTAATAGGTGAAAACCATACGAGAGTGATTAAAGACTATACAAAGTCGACAAATGTCCTACACAGATGTTAGGAGAATAGACAAAGTTTAAGGTTGATGATTGAGTGTATTTGAAAGTGTCACTTATGAAGGGTGTGACCAATTTGGGAAAAAGGGAAAGTTGTGTCTGAAGTGCATAGGTAATTATTCGATTATTAATAGAGTGTTCAATGTAGCTTATGAATTAGAGCTACCACAGGAACTAGTGGCCATCCATCCAGTCTCTCATATTTCTATGCTTAAGAAGTGTTTGGGAGACCGCAACTGGTTGTGCCTATTGAAAGCATTGCGGTGAGGGAAAGCTTGAGCTATGAAGAGATTCCCATTCAAATCCTTGATTGTCAAATTCACAAGTAAAAAACCAAATAAATTGCATTTGTCAAGGTGTTTTGAAGAAATCAATTGTAGAAGAAATGACCCGGGAAGCAAAGGAGGATACGAAGGCTAAGTACCCGTATTTTTTCATAACTGATAATGGCTAGGGATTTGATGGTATTCTTCGTTTTTACTCTTTGACTGCCCTTCTATTCTAGGTTTGAAATAGTGATAGAGTTCTAGAGTCCGATTGATGATGTGTTCAATTTGTTGATTGTTTCTTTGCTTTATTGCCTTGTTTCTAAATTGCATGAGTGAGTTGAGGATTGCTTGATTGTTAGTGTCCATGAGTATTTTCCGTGCGTTGAGTTCAACTATGGTCACTCTTCATTCGAGGACGAATGATCCCAAGGAAAAGATAATGTTACACTCGGTAAAATTACCAAAATACCCCTAGATGAGGGACACTTACATAATGCATCTTCCTAAGCTCTTTCGGAAAATTCAAGGCCAAAATCGCAATCAGAATGAAAAATTGTCTTGGTTGATTTTAGAGCAACCAGATCAAAAAATAATTTTTCGATGGAAAAACACATTTCCAGAGAAGTGCGTGGCATGTCCGCGTCACAGACTTGTCATGGATTTGCACATAACTGGGGTTCTAATATTTTCTATGGGATTAGAAAATCAATTGGAAATTTTTTGAAAAACAATTATACAGGTGCGCGATAGGACCGCGTCCCAGACCTGATTCACCTAACTGTACCAATAAAGTTTAAAATATTAAAACTTTCTAGGGGCTTTTCGGACTTTTCCCCACTTCTGCTAGACTTAATTCACGACCAATATAGGTGTTTTATGCTAAAAATAGGTGTCAAAACCCATTCCTAAGATTTCTTCACTATTCTAAGAAACGCTAGGGCTGAGGAGAGAAGGAGAAGAGCGAGGGTTTCGAGTTTAACTACGAAGATTGATTGTTCTTCTGAATTCCAGGTATGTAAGGCTACCTAAAGCGTTGGATGTAGTTCAGCAACGTTTCTCTTCGTCTACTTGAGTCCAGTTGAGCATGAGGAATACATGTTCTTGTTTAACATATGCACGTGACGAACATCTAATATGTCTTATGTGTTAAGCATGATTGATATGATATTAAATGTCTGTAAAAGTGAAAGTCTTGCATGATATGAGTTGGAGTCTTTAGTTGCATTATATTGAGTATTAATCCTGAGTTTGAGTTATGGAGAAATTGAGCTGAGTTGTTTGAGATGAGTCAAAGAGATGAGCTTGAGTTGATTTTCATGAGCACATTGTATTCTTGGAAGGAGTATTAAGCACCGAGTTGGGTAAGAGGAATGTAACGCCCGGTAAAATAATCCAAATACCACTAGAGGAGGGAGATGCGCATAATGCATCTTTTGGTGCTCGGATGGTAAATTTGAGGCCCGATTGTGATCAGCGCGAAAAATTGAGCGGGGGAAAGGTCTCGGTCAATTTTTAGAATGACCAAGTCAAAAGATAATTTTTCAATCCGAGATGCAAAATAGTGAGGATCCACGACAAAGACGCATCGCGGAGGGTAACTTATGTTTTTCCATAATTTTTTGATGAGATTAAGAAAACTCGTTCAGGAAAGTTTTTGTCAGAAATTAATCGTACCCGATCGGTCCGCGTCGCGGACTGGGTTATTTCGCGGCCGGAAACTTTCTAAAAATTCAAGGGGCATTTTGGTCCATTCCTAACACCTTCTAAAAACCATATACGACTAATATATGCCGTTTTCGCAAAAAAAAGTTAAAAATACCATCTTACAATCCCCTTCCTAGCAAATCATCAAGTTAGGGCTTGAGAAGAGTTGAGATTGAAGAGTCAAGAGGAAGTTCCAAGGGATTTGTGTTTTTAGCAATAATTCCAGGTATGTAAGGCTATCCTAAAGCATGAAATTGTTCTTCCATGTGCCCTTTTTAGTAAACTGAGTCTATGATTGAAGACGATGAGTTATATGAGAAAATCCTTGAGTATTCTACTGAGATTCTTCTTAATTCATGTCTTTTTCTTAAATTGATGATCATCATAAACTTGATTTACTGCAACAGGTATTTTCATGAATGATTTCACAAAATTTTATGCCTATTTTACTCAAGAATGCAAGAATGAACGTTGGGGATGAGTCTGGAGCCTTGACGATGATGATGCTTGTGATGTTGGGATTATTGTCCAAATTGTTGAGAGTCTTGATGATGATGTTGATGAGAATGATGTTCATGAGTCTTAGAAGCTTGAAACTAAATTCTAAAAGAATGTTTCGAGTTGATGTTGATGGTTTATTTGTCTACTCCTTATTCTTGCTTTAGATAGACATTTGATATTCTGACAGAGTATGATGTTGAGTTAATGTTATCCCTATATTGTTCTATCTATATTGTTATACTTAGTCATCATACATTCCACGTAATGATGCCACTCGGTGTTGCATCATTTCATGATGCAGATACAAGAGATAGAGGACTTCAGTAGACGCATCGTTGAGGTTCAAAGATCCAGATTTCAATCATTAGTGAGCCCTCCTTGCATCTAGAGGAGCCCTTTTTCGTTTACCTATTATTTATTTATTGCGCTAGGTAGCCATGGCCTGTCATGGTACCCTTTTAGACTGTCTAGTTAAGTTAGAGGCTTCATAGACATGAGTTGAGGTTTGATGTTGAGGTTTTTTCCCCTTTTGAGTTGAGTTAGCACTTGCATTTGCTTACCATTGATGTTGAGATTAGGTGTTGGCCATTTGCCCTCCTCATTAATGTAGAGTGATTGATGTAGCTCCCTTCTTTTATCTTGTTATTCCGCTATGCTAGATGTTGAGTGACTGTCCTTAGATCGAGCGGTCCGCTTGGGGACTAGCGATAGTCTCTGGGTGCCTGCCACGCCCAGGGTACCCTCCTCCCGGGGCGTGACAAACTTGGTATCAGAGCATAGAGTTTAATAGTGCTAGGTCGTCAATGAAGCTATGTCTAGTAGAGTCTTGTTTATATGTGTGTTGTGCACCACACTTCATAAACAGCAGGCTATAAGACATTAGGAATGGTTACACTTTTTTTATATTTTGAGTTCGTGCAATTGAGATTGACTCTATGAAACTCTCTTCTAATTCTTATGTTACGCGATTGCAGATCATACCTCCTAAATGTACTGCCGCGCAAAGAGATGCCTCAGCCACAAACGTTGAGAATTCTCCACGAGAGGTCCCTACGCAGACTGAGACGAGGAGACGGGGTAGACCTGCTCGAGCTACTGAGGTTTCACAGGCAGCACCTGCTCAGTTAGCCTTCACTTCAGATGTAGACTTCAGGGGAGCCAATGTTATGCTCACTCAGTTAATGGCCTCCCAGAGTAATAGTTGAGGTCCCCAGGCCCCTAGCTCTAGCTCCTAAGAGCCTAGAGCTGCAACCAGGCTAAGAGATGTCTTGAGGATAAACCCACGAATCTATGCAGGGTCTAAGGTTGAGGAGGACCCACAAAACTTTATTGATGAGATGTACAAGATTTTGAGGGCTATGCATGCGAATGATGTTAAGGGAGTCGAGCTTGTCTCATATCAGCTTAAGGATGTTGCTAATGTTTGGTATAACTAATGGGAAGATGGTAGAGGTGAGGATGCTGAACTTGCTGAGTGGGAAGAGTTTGAGAGTGCTTTCCTCGACCATTTCTTTCCCCAAGAGTTGAGAGAGGCAAAGGTTGAGTAGTTCGTGAACCTGAAGCAATAACGGTTGACTGTCAAAGAGTACAACCTCAAGTTCACTCAACTGTCCCAATATGCCCCAGAGATGAATCTGGATATGAGGGTGAGGATGAGACAGTTCGTGTCTGGATTAGGTACGAATGTAAAGAGGGAGTGTAAGGCAGCATTGTTGATTCCAGGTATATACATCTCTAGACTTACGGTCTATGCCAAAAAAATTGAGGAGGACAAGAAGAGGGACAAGGAAGAGCAACAGAGTAAGAAGGCCAAATCGGTAGGGCATGATCCTAGCCAACAAAAGTAGAATAAGGGTGATAGAACTTACTTTCAGAAGAGGTCTTCTAGCTATGCACTTGTGGTGGAAAGTGCACCTATTCAACAAAACAGGTATGGTCAAAAATCTTATGGTCACCAGAATTTCAGAGCGCAGGGTCCTCAGTCTCAAGCTAGCATGACCCAAGGCCCGAGAGGAAATCCACCTTGTGGCAGATGTGGCAAACTTAACCTTGGTACGTGCCGTGAGGGCACAAATGTTTGTTATTCATGCGGAAAGCTTGGGCATTTTCAGGGTGAGTATCATAAGAGAAGATGGGGTGATAGGAGTAACAAAGCTCAGTCTTCTATAGCGCCCCCTGCGAGCAGTCAAATGAAGGCTACTACTACGAGTGTGGGGGGGGGGGGGGTGCGTGGACGAACCGTCTGCATGTGATGGGTAATTGACAGGACCAAGAGGTTGCACCAAATGTTGTTACGGGTATGCTCCGAGTCTTTTCTTATTATTGTTATGCGCTACTTGACCCAGGTGACACTTTATCTTTTGTGACTCCCTATTTAGCCAATAAATTTGAGATTTTTCCAGAGTGTTAGCTTGAGCCTTATAGTTAGAGATTGTGTAGTATCCATCTATCATAGGGATACTTTGGCTGACTTGGTAGAGTTGGTGATGGTTGACTTTGATGTGATCTTTGGTATGGATTGGCTCCATGCCTATTATGCCTCGATAGTTTGTAGGACCCAAGTTATCAAATTCAAGTTTCCGAATGAACCGGTCCTAGAGTGGAGGGGAAATTCTGTTGCACCCAAGGGTAAGTTTAATTCCTACATGAGGGCCAGAAAGCTAATTTCAAAAGGTTGTATTTACCACCTCATGCATGTTAAATCTGAGGATATCGAGTCCCTTACTCTTGAATTAGTTCCGATTCTAAATGAGTTCCTTGAGGTGTTCCCTGAGAATTTACTAGGAGTCCCTCTTGATAGGGAGATCGACATTGGGATTGATGTTCGTCCCGATACGCAGCCTATTTCAATTCCTCCATATAGAATGGCCCCCCGCTGAGTTAAAGGAGTTGAAGGATTTATTAGAGAAGGGCTTTATTAGGCCAAGTGTTTCTCCATAGGGTGCTTCCATTCTGTTTGTATGAAAGAAGGATGGGTCTCTCATGATATGCATTGATTATAGGTGACTGAACTAGGTCACGGTCAAGAATAAATATTCTCTTCCCAAGATAGATGATCTATTTGACCAACTTCAAGGCGCCTCATGCTTTTCAAAGATAGACCTCAACTCGGGTTAGCACCAGTTGAAAGTGAGAGAATGTGACATTCCAAAGACACCCTTCAGGACTAGATATGACCACTTTGAGTTCTCAGTCATGTCCTTTGGGTTGACGAACGCACCTGTGGCTTTCATGGGTTTGATGAATAGGGTGTCAGACCCTACCTTGACATGTTTGTAATCGTGTTCATTAATGACATTTTGATGTATTCGAAGGATGAGGAGGACCATGCCAAACACCTTAGAATTGTCCTTTAAACTCTTAAGGACCATGAATTGTATGCAAAGTTCTCAAAATGTGAAAGCCTTATGTGATGCAGATACAGGAGGTAGAGGACTTCAATAGATGCCTTATTGAGGTTTGAAGATTCTGATCTTAGTCATTGGTGAGCCCTCATTACTATCTGAAGGAGTCCTTTTTCCTTTGCTTGTTATTTTATTTATTGAGCTGGGTAGCCATGGCTTGTCATGGTACCCTCTTAGAGGCTTCATAGACATGAGTTGAGGTTCGATGTTGAGGTCTTTTCCCCTTTTTAGTTGAGTTAGCACTTACATTTGCTTACTATTGATGTTGAGACTGAGTGTTGGCCATTGGCCCTCCTCATTGATGTAGCTCACTTCTTTTATCTTGTTATTCCACTATGCTGGATGTTGAGTGACTGTCCTGAGATCGAGTGGTTCGCTTGAAGACTAGCAAGTCTCTGGGTGCCAATCACGGTTAGGGTACCATCCCTGGATATGACAAGGAAACATCCCAGAACTACATTGCCAGTGTAGGATAGTCGTGAGTAAAGTCTAGTGGCTCATGTCCCAATAGATTGAAATTCTCTTTGGATCCGAGAGAGGGGGAGAGGTTGATGTCCTTTACCTTTGCAAGTTTAGGACGGGCCTAGCAACAATGTTTGCTTCGTTGTGTAACACTGAATTCATGGTGGTGGAGAGTTATGTTGGTTAGAGATACTTCAAAACAACACGTGATTGAGCATATCAAGATTTTCAAATTGAGTTGCATAAAACATTGAGTCTAATTTTAAAGCATGATTTAAAAATCTTAAACTTGCATCATTTATTCGACTTGAGTTATGAGCATGTGATTTGAGTCTTGAGTAGAGTCGGTTGATTTGAGACAGAGACTTATCTATTTTCTTAAGATATTTTACATATGAGTATATTTCATGTACTGACGTCCATTTCGACCTACATCGTTAATGATGCAGACACAGGTAATTAAGGACTTCAGCAAACGCACCACTGAGGTTCAGTTTTCTTGTTTCTAGGGTTGGTGAGCCCTCCTTTCTTTCTGGAGGTGCCTTTCTTTTATTCTAATGGTTATTTTTATTTTCTCTTAGTTGGATAGTCATTGCTTATCGTGGTACCATCTAGATGTTTAGAGATAGAGGCTTCATGGACTACGAGTAGAGAACTTTTGAGTATTGTTCATTTATTTCCTTTTTTCAAACTTGGTCAATTGAGGGTGTTAATAAGAGCTTTATTTCTTCATTGTTGACTTGTACTTGAGAAGTTTTTCTGCTGTTGAGTAAGATGTGACGATGACGCCAGGTGGTTCTCTTGGAAAATTAGTAATGGTTCTTCAATTGTCAGCCATGCTGAGGGTACCCATCTGGGTCGTGAAAAACTACCCATGTAAAAGATAAGTAAAATAATATTTAAATTTCTATTTAAGCATTTAAAACTTTTAGGGCAAAACTTTTAACACCTTTAAATTTATATTTTCATATTGTAATGCGTGTAGTTCTTGATGTTTAACAATACACCTTTTCATTAAAACTTTTACATGTGGAGTCTATCTATTTCTAATTGGATATCCATTAAATTGTAAATTATTTCAATATTGAAAGGTAAATTGTTAATGATAATATTACATGTGGTTACTGATATATGTAACTAATTGTAAGTCCCAAAATTATTTTTCGTTAACTGAACTATGTGTTTATTTTTCAATAAATACAAATGATCAATTATTTGGTGCCGGTTTATAATATCACTCTACATCAATGTTCTGTTATTAGGTAATATCCACGTACAAAAAGCACTATAAACCTTTTTCTTATTACCTATATAAAAAACTAACTAAAATAACATCTAAATTCCATTGTAAGCATTTAATAAACTTGAGGGTTAAACACAAATTCTATTTTAAGCATTTCACATACATGGGGGTTACACATAAATTTCATTTTAAGTATTTAACAAACTTGAGGGTTAAACATTTTCATTTTCAATTTTGAATAAACTTACACACATATTCCAAATCTAACAAGTTGTTATCTGAATCTCCATATAAAACAACTAAAAATTTTATAGGGCTTTGTCTGTATATTTATTTCACATCATTCCATTTTCTCGTGCCTTCCGTCATACTCTCCCCAAAGCTTCAATTTTCTATCCTTTCTGTTTTTTGTCAGGTTCTTCTTCTTCTTATTGTTCTTCTTTTTTTTTCCATATAATTTCTCTAGTTTTTTTTTCTTATCATTCACTCTAGAGCTAAACACATCTAGTTCAACTATACTTCTAGTTTTATTTTTTGTAGTTTGCATGTCCTTGGTAATCTCAAATCCCTTTTGTTTGTTGTTTATGTTTTTATGGTTTTGTGAACAGTGATAACAATGGCTGAAGAAGGAGAAAACTCTGACCTCGAATTTCTTGGTAAATAATTAGCTTTTCTCTACTTAATTTTAATTTGGTTTCGAGTTGTTCGTAGTTTTGGGGATTATACAACAGGGGCAGATTCAGATAGCGCCAAGGGTTTTATATGAACCTTATTTGGTGAAAAATTGTGTTAAAATTATTTTTTATGTATATAAAAAATGATAAAAATTTTATATTTTTTATGTATGAATAAATTATTTTATGTATATAGATTAAATATTGTACTTCTTTGCTGGAAAAGTACAATGTTTATCTATATGGTTGACAAAGAAATTATATTTTTTATAAAGAAATAAAATTATTTTATGTATATATAGCAGATGTTGAACCCTCTTCATGATATGCATATTGTCATTGCCTAGGTGATTTGGGCAAACTCTGTGAAGAAAAAACACCTGAACTTTTGGAGCTGAGAGTTGAGCAAGGTTACCTTTCACTCCTGATCCTCTTTTGCAAATTTCAGCTTGTACATGAAAGATAATTTATTTCTCACATAGTTTCTTATGGATAATTTTGATGCCAATTGTTATGATTTTCTTCCATTTCAACTTTTTTAAGCTATACATTCTCTTTCGTCGCGTTCCTTTAATTTGCCTTTTGAATTGTTAAATACTTCTCCATCAAATCCCAATCCCAAATTGAGCTGCATTTTTTTTTTGGGGGGGGGGGTGCTATTATCATGACTTGCCGCTTGATCATCTTAAAGGGAGAAGAATCTAGAGTCATGCAGAGTATTATAAAAGACTCTGTAACATTGTAGAGAAATCTTGAAGACCCTTAGAATAATCTAGATATGTAGAGAATAATAGAAGCGGGACTAACTTATAAATATAGAAGGACTTGTAAGTAAATATTTTTTGGACTTTATTCCCTTGCAAGTAGTATACATAGGAAGAGAAAGTTATTTTTACAACCATCAAGAAACATTCGAGCAATCTTCCAAGTAATATACAAGTCTTCTTAAAAGCTCTCTTGTGTCTTTCTTTAATGTAGCATTCCTTTAGCGATCTAATTTGAAAAGGCCTACTTGAGCTTAAAGATCGTGAAAGACTCATGAGTAAGTTGTCGAGTGCTGCACAAAAATCTTAGTTGAAGTCTATGTCCATGACTTAATGGTATGAAAGCAACGTTGCTGCTAAGGGAAATGGCACGCATAGGAGATATCAACTCTACCAACGCCAGGTCGAATGTGGAAAAGAAGCACCGTAGGGGAAAGAGAACTTTAATAAGAATGAGGAGATGTCATTCGAACCTACACCTTGCAAATCCCTAACATCTTACTGACCTTCGACCACTGAGATGAGTGACAACGAACAAGGTGAGTAACCTATGGACGTCACGCCTAGTATAGAGTGGATTGCGAGGATGGATACCAGTAGGCTGGCTATGGAGATAGTAAGCTAGCACTTGAACAAGTTAGAGTGGTCTTTTATTTTTTTTAAAAAAAAAACTCAACACAGATAAGTACAAACAAGTGGAGCTAAGCTTTTCTTTACCAATTAATGAGGTAACAAACCTTTTCTAACTAGCAAGCATGAAGGAAAAAAAAAAGTGCTAGGCCAAACTAGGTATTTTTATGATCACCAAAGAGTTTGTAATATACTCTATGATGATATTACAAATGAGGATATTTAAATAATACTAACCTCAACAAAAATATAACAACCAAAAAGAAAG
The DNA here is from genome assembly GCA_029948455.1 of Solanum rostratum. Taxonomy (NCBI): domain Eukaryota; kingdom Viridiplantae; phylum Streptophyta; class Magnoliopsida; order Solanales; family Solanaceae; genus Solanum; species Solanum rostratum. The sequence goes on from CM057051.1 coordinate 57,326,900, forward strand.
TAGAGTTACTAACCTCAAACTTCCTTTTACAAATGCATGAATTAAAAATGATAGATTGCCCATCTAAAGTAACATGAAGTATTTTCCACTTGTCTGCTACTTTAAATTAGTCCAACAATAATTGATATTTCATAACTTCTTCATGGATTTATTGAATTTTATTGAGGCTAATTGTTCTATGATTTTATTTTGCCAGTTACATTGATAGGTACCTCGAACAAACTCATTTGTCCTTTTACTATCCCAACTATATCACCTGGTAGTTTCTGAGTAATTAGGGCGTTATGCAGAAGCATATAATTGAAAACTTTTTCAATGATAAGTTATATGACAAAGAAAATTGTATTAAAAGGCATAATATGATTATATAATTTTGTAAATTGGCCTAATTTGATAAATTAACATATATAAAATAAAATATTAAAACTATAGAGAGGATAAATCTTTTATTAAACAAACTCTTTAACATTTACATTGTAAATGCTATTGTGTTATGATATGAGAAGAGGGATATTCAATTAATAGCATTTAAAACTTTTCCTCTAAAGAAAGAATCACCAAATATGGAAGAGGATTATATTTTTCTTTCAAAAAGAGTAAAAATAATTATTTTAATGCTTTAACTTTCCTTCTAGTGAAAATTAAAGCTAAAATGGTAAGAAATCCAGGACAAAATCCTAACAAATCTCTCTTTTTGCTGGATTATCTTGAAAAAATTTGACCAGTCTTCTTCACATATGATATAATCTTTGTTCACACAATTCATTATTGTTGCTTTCCATGGTTAAAATTAACATTTATATGAATTAAAAATGATTTTGAAATATCTTATTTCTTTAAAAAAAATACAGCAACAAAATATTGAAAAATTTGATTTAAACTTCTTCTCCACATGTATTTGGAGAAAAATCATCATAATCATCAAATCATTGCAAGTTGATATGAAATAACTTTAATTTTTTCTTCACCCTTGATGAACCATTGGACCGCTGGATCATTGAACAATGTGCTTTGATACAACTTGTTGGATTTGAAACAATCAAGGCATCATGCAGAAGCTAATAATTGCAAATCATAGAGGTGGTATGACAAAGAAACACACACTAAAAAATATATTATTAATATAGTTTGGTCAGGCGACCTATATATTATAAAAAAAATATTTAAAAGACATTAAAACTATTGGGAGAATAATTCATCCAAAATAGAGCTCTTTAGATGACTAAATTGTGAATTGCACTCACGTTATGATAAGAGAAAATACATCTTTAATTTATAGAGTTCCAAACATTTTTCTCTAAGGAAAGAACAGACACATTTTAAAGCAAATTGCATTTTTCTTTCTGGAAAAGTAAAAAGCAATAAAGGTAATTCTTTGATGTTTCATAAGAGAAAAGTAAAGCTCAAATAGGATAAGAAAATTAGGCCAAAACCCTAACATTGCCTTCCATGTGATTTCTTTTTTTTTTTCTTTTGTTGCTTCTGCTTCTTTGTTGCCTAGATGAGATATCCCCTTCACCAACTACTTTATAAAGCACATGTCTAGCATATTATCTTCCTCATCTTGATCAAAATAATCCTCTCCCAAATAAATTTATAAGTAGTAGTTGGACTAAATCATGACTTTATAGCCTTTAGCTCATTCTTATTTACTGTTGCACTTATAGGCAAAAATACAGAAGCTTTTGGACTTAATTTTCTTTTGAAAGCAAGGCGTGAAACCTTCTTTTCTTTATCAACTAAAGTCCACTTAGGATCACTCATCCCCCCTTGTTTTTCCTTTGAAATGATTAGATCATTTTGTGATTGAAATCTGTTTGAGAAAGTGATGGCATACCTTTCACCAAATCTTTTTCATTCCTTACGGTTAGAGTTGTCTAGATTTACCTTGATATTCATCCAGTGATAATGCTCGCCTATACTTCTTATAATACAAAGTATAGACAATCGCTAGCAGCATAAACCCAACATAAAAGTTCGGGAACGATAGCTACATATTATAGAAGAAATGAGAAAATTAATTTCCAAATCACCTTCAGCCTTAACTATTAACCACTAATTCAAAGAGTAGGGAATAAAATGTTCTGTTGTACTTTCTGAACAAGCTGACAAAAGTAAGAATAGAAAGTAAAGTACAAAGTACTTCATTCTCTGTCCTAAAATTTATTTGTAGTTCTTCAAAATTCTTCTCAAAAATACACTTCGATGCACTTAGTGGTAGATAAGTCAACCTTGCCGACCTCAGTTGGTGACGCGCCGGGTGGTCTTCTTGGTCGCGTATTACCTCTTCGAAATTGAATTTTCTTGGTGCTTGACTGTAACTTTCAACGAGGTCCTTTTAGCTCATCAAACTGAATCAGCGATGCGCCGATTGTTGTCGCTCCTTGCCGAGTTGGCACTTCATCTTTTATAGTTGGTTGCCAGGCATCTGTAACTTTCATCGAGCTCGATAGAGCTTGCATAGCGTGTTTGGTGATACATCGAATTGCCTTTTCTTCGCCACCTGACCTTGTTTCAGGGCTGGAGTTTCGGATCATTTAGGCGAGCTGAGGTCTCACTTGGTGAATCGACGAGTGAGTAGGCGTGTTCCTCAACTTTGCCTTTTTGTCCTTTTTTGGAGCATTTTGATTCCTTCCTCCCTCATTTGTCCATCATTATCCTTTACTGTTATGAACTGCATTTTAAACACATTTGATTAGATTTTGAATACAAACTAGCATTAAGGACTTATTTTAAGGCATTAAAAGATCATAATGAGTCAAAAATCCCCGACTCCTCACACGACGACTCCAAAGATTGGGAAAGGACCTCATGAGTGGAGGTGTTCAATGTGACCGTGAGCAGTTTGATCGCTGGATTGAATTTGAATAGCATGGCAACCTGATTTTCTTGAATTATCTGAGCTACTTTAGGATTAGAAAGATATAATGTGTTGGAGAACATTATCATCTTTTTCGGTAGCCTTCAAGAAAGCAAGCTATTCAAAGGAATAGATCTCTTGAGGAATTACTAATATTGTGCCTTTTTCACAACCTGGAGAAGCATTAGATGTAACCTTCTTGCGCATTACCATGTTCCAAACCTCTCTGCAGCCAAATTCTCTCCATTTTGTCAAATCCTTAATGTGCTTACTGCTAATACTCAACATTCCCAGTCTCACCTTTTTCAGAACCTGGAGAATTATTTTGACTAGTCGAGAAAAGCATTCGCGTGCTAATTGAATTTTTTTGTGCAACCAGAGTCCAATTTTTAGTCGCATTCCCATTTTCAGCTTCTAAAACATGCTGCCCAGGATACCTTCAATATGACCTTGGTGCTTGTCATAAGTGCAATACTAAGGAAAATTATCATATACGATCACTTGAAAAACCTTGATCACTTATAAAAATAGGAATGACAAAAGATTATATTATTCCAGAAGAAATTACGGAGCAACCAATTATTCCAAAACAGGAATTACCAGACTTTTATGCCAACAAGAGAATTATCGGACTCAGCACAATATTAGCAGAACTAGCCAACGTATATGACGAAACAAATTACATATGGAAGTATTATTCGAGGAATCACTTATTAATTTATTCAACAGCAAAAGAATATAGGCCCATGGACAAGTTAGAAGTAAAAAATTGGGCATTATCACTACTTAAACCGGAACAAGACCCAATAACCAATGCTATCAGAAAAGGATTTATTTCAGAAGACAGCTTAGACCAATATTGCAAAATAATTGGGAAAAAATATACGGAGCACATATGCAGCAGATGCAGTGGAGTAAACAATTACATACCAGATGTCAGATTAGAATAAAGAAGACAAGTGGACGGATAAAATTAACCAAAAAATGACATATAGCAGAAAAGTGAAAGAAGAAAAGACGTAGCAGCCACAAAAGACAAAAGAAGAAAAAGTTATCAGAATGTAAATAAGTAGGGACTTGTTTTGTAAATTATTTTCTTATTTTGCACCTTTTGTTGTATAAAAAGTTGTAAAAGTAAGTGTCGGTTACTGTTTATGAATAGTGATACTATTAGTGTCGGTTACTGTTTATGAATAGTGATACTATTAGTGTCGGTTACTGTTTATGAATAGTGATACTACTGTTCATGAATAGTGACAAATAGTAGTAAGTGTCGGTTACTGTTCATGAGCCCCCCGGTACTGTTCATGAATAGTAACACGTGTTTGTAAATTTTTGTCTATAAATAGAGACTCGGAGAGGACATTCTCCTCAATCCGAAATTTGCAACAGTAACTGACACTTACTACTATTTGTCACTATTCATGAACAGTAGTATCACTATAAACAGTAACCGACACTAATAGTATCACTATTCATAAACAGTAACCGACACTTACTTTTGCAACTTTTTATACAACAAAAGGTGCAAAATAAGAAAATAATTTACAAAACAAGTCCCTACTTATTTACATTCTGATAACTTTTTCTTCTTTTGTCTTTTGTGGCTACTACGTCTTTTCTTCTTTCACTTTTCTGCTATATGTCATTTTTTGGTTAATTTTGTCCGTCCACTTGTCTTCTTTATTCTAATCTGACATCTGGTATGTAATTGTTTACTCCACTGCATCTGCTGCATATGTGCTTCGTATATTTTTTCCCAATTATTTTGCAATATTGGTCTAAGCTGTCTTCTGAAATAAATCCTTTTCTGATAGCATTGGTTATTGGGTCTTGTTCTGGTTTAAGTAGTGATAATGCCCAATTTTTTACTTCTAACTTGTCCATGGGCCTATATTCTTTTGCTGTTGAATAAATTAATAAGTGATTCCTCGAATAATACTTCCATATGTAATTTGTTTCGTCATATACGTTGGCTAGTTCTGCTAATATTGTGCTGAGTCCGATAATTCTCTTGTTGGCATAAAAGTCTGGTAATTCCTGTTTTGGAATAATTGGTTGCTCCGTAATTTCTTCTGGAATAATATAATCTTTTGTCATTCCTATTTTTATAACTGTAACAACTGGTTTAATTTCGTCATATAATATCTCCGCTGGTGCTGAATAAAATCTGATGTAAAATAATTGTCCTTTGGTAACTCTTTTGTAATTCATAAATGCTTGGTATAATTCTGGTATTTGGCTAATTTTGTCTCCCGTAGCTGTGTATGCTGTTGAAATAAGTCCATAAGCATAGTAAGTTGCTACTAAGTTTGGTTTGGTTCCTGGTAAAGCAATTAATTTATTATAATTTTGTAGTTTATTGGTGATATATCCTTGGTGATTTTTTAGTTTTTCGGGATTTTCAATAGGTTTGGTATTTAAGAGGTTTTGGATTTTTTCTATATTGTTGATGTAGGTACAGGTTATATGGTTGTATGTTTTCTTTTCTTGTCTTAGTGATGTGGCATATGTATGTATTTGAGGTGGTATAAATAATTCATTTTTTGGTATGTGAGATGGGGTATATGGTTTTTCAAATACCTTATTCAAATTGTAATTTTTCTTTTTCATAATCGGTGTAAATTCTTCTGATGTACCTGCAATAATATTTGAACTGTTAGTAGCTTGGGTTTTTAGGTGTTTCCCAACGTCACCTTCTAGATCTGGTTTTTTAGAGTGCTCCGATAGTTCTGGTTTTCTACCGTGGTCCGCCTCCACATATTTTGTTTCCATAATTGATACTCTATTGTTGAGCATCTTAATTTGTTCCAGTAGTTCTTTCATAAGTATTGTGTTTGTAATTTCTTCCTCAAAGTCCGTTTGTACGGCTTTGTCTTGATAAGTAGTCTGCAATCACATTCTTGTCAGTTTTAATCACTTCAGTAATAAATGAAAAATTTAAAATATTTAATACTAATCTTCTTATTTCTTTTGTAGTAACTGAGTCTTGTACCTTCCGTGTTAGCCACCATTTAACTTGTGTGTTATCTGTTCTAATAATAAATTTATTATATACAATATATGGTTCAAATGCTAATAAACATTTATATAAAGCAAATAGTTCTTTTCTATTTATTTCCCATTTTAATTGTGGTTCTGTATATGTTCCTGAACAATATCTACAATGATGTTCTATTTTTTCATTTTCATACCTGTATTTTAAAACTCCTCCATAGCTATGTTCACTTGAATCTGTTTCTACTATGTATGTAAAATTTTTATTTTCATCTGGAAAGTATAACTTTGGTAGATTTTTACACATATTTTTAATTTTCTTAATATGGGTTTTATCTATGTCATCAAAGCAGTATTCTATGTCTTTCTTTAATTTTTTCTGTAATGGTCTTAAGCTTTCTGCTAATTTTGGTACATATTCTCGTACTTGGTTGACTAGTCCTAAAAAGGATTGTAATTTTTTCTTAGTGTCCAATAATTCGTTAGAATTAATTATTTTTTGTACTATATGTGTTTGCATCTTTATTCCATTCTTATCTATCTGTATTCCTAAAAATTCTATTTGATTTTTTAATATTTCAGCCTTCTTTTTACTTAGACTTATTCCTGATATTTCTATTATATGTATGAATTTTTCTAATAGCATTATATGTTCTTCTTTTGTCTTTGAATATAATAAGATGTCGTCTATATATACTATGCAATTTTCTAACTGATTAAAGTAGGTATCCATAAAATGTTGATATCTACCTGGTGCGTTTTTATATCCAAATGGTAATACATTCCATTCATAAAATCCTTGTGGTACGGTAAATGCTGTTAGTTGTTTTGATTGTTCTTCTAGCTTTAGATGATAAAATCCTGACTTGCAGTCAAATTTACTAAAATAATTGTATCCTTGTATCTGTCTTACTTTTAATATTTTATTTGGTATTGGGTAGTTATATGTTTTAGTTTTTGCATTTAAATTTCTATATCTATAACCATTCTGCTTTTTCCTCTTTTTTGTTCATTATGCTTATTTACTATAAATGCTGGACTATTATGTTTACTATTACTTTCTTGTATATAATTGTTTTCTAGCAATTCTTTTATATGCATTTGAAATTCTTTTTGGTCTTCAAAATTATATCTCAGTGGTTTCTGTGTTATTATGCTATTTTCATCTATTAATTCGATTTTTATTTTTGTTTTATGTTTTTCCCATCCTTGTAACGGATTTTCATTATATAATGAATTTAACTTATTTTGTAATGCTTGTACCTTATCTATTGTGAATATTATAATTTCTATTTTGTAATCATTTGGCGTTAGATTTTCTAATTTTTGGGTAATTTTTTCACTTCCTTTTATCCATGGTGTGTTTTTTCTCACTTTGTTACTAACTCTTTTTGCTCCTACTTTCTTATTACATGGGGTAGTAAACCACCAATGTGTTTTTGTTATGGTATGTGGGTATAATTTTTCCAAAAAGGGCATTCCTAATAGTATATCCTTATTAGTAAATTCATAACTATACATTTCTTCTATTGTTAATATTTTATCCCATATTTGTATTTTTATGTTTTTTACCTTATGTGTTATCATACTTCCTTCATTATTAAAGCCGGTAACTATTAATGGTGTTTTTAATTTTTCCCATTTACTGTCTGGTAAACAGTTATATTTACACATATTTGCCTCTGCTCCTGTATCCATCATAGGTGTATAATATCTATTATAATATCCTTCTACTATAATTTTTGTTAGTATATGGATTTTTGGCATTATTTTATATTAAAGTTCTTTTAATAATTATCTTCCTATTATCATAATGTATTATTAGTTGGTTTTCATCTAAATTATAAGGTTTTACTGTTTCTAGCCATCTTATTCCTAAAGTAATATTATCTTTTCCTTGATATATTTTGAATTTTATTTTTATTGGTACTCCTCCAATAATTAATTCTTGTTCTGTACTATGTTCTATGTTTGTCGTATTCTAGGTAATTCTGCATTTATATTTTCATTTTTATTGATTTCTTCTTCTTTTACTAATTCTCTTGTAATGTAGTTTTCAATTTGTCCTGTGTCTATTGTTATTAAATACTTTCTTTGATCTAGTATTCCTGTTATATAATATTGGTAAGGTTGTATTTCGTTTATTTTATGTTCTAATAATTTTGGTTGTAATTCATAGTCTATTCTTCTTGACGTACTACTTCTTGATGATGCTGGTGAATCCTGATTTGTTCTTTTTGATGTACTTAGTCTTTCTTTTACTATTTCTAAATCTTCTTCAATATCTATTTCTTTGTAACTATAATCATTATTATCAATGATAGTAACTATCTTGTCAAAAGGGTTTTCTATCTTAATTTTTTGAATCTTATTTCTAGCCATTATTTTATGTTTCATCGTTAGTACATATAAATTTTTACATCTAGCTGTAAATACTTTACTACCTGGTGTTAATTCTATTCCTGACATTTTCCAGTATAATACTAATGATTTATCTATATTTCTGTCATCTATAGCTACTGAGTAATTTGCACTTATTATAAATTTAAATTTTTGGTATATTAGATTTCCTCTAACTGCACTCAATATACTTTTCTCTATAGGATGAATTATTCTATCATCTGCTAAATATATTTCTATTGGTGTATCTATTCCTTCTCTAAAACATGCTTTTATTAATATTTCTGTTCCTCCTAGGTGTACGTATTTTATTGGATTCTTAGCCTTTATTTCTTGAATTTCTTTATTTATTATCTTTTTATTTATTATGGGTATTTTAGCTTTTCCTTGGGTATATTTACAGTCTATTATGTGTTCTTTTTGGCTTACTACATAGTATTCTTCTTGTTTTATCTTAAAGAAATTCCTTAATTTGGGTACTTCTAGTATCTTATCTATGCTTAAGTCTAATTCTTTTCCTTTTATTTGTTCAAACATATTGTTGTCAAATATTATTTTTTGTTCTGTACATTCACTGTCTTGGTATTCTTCCTTACTTATTATTTTTATATCTTTTTCAGTCATTATCTGTTTCGTATTCTCCTATCTCACTTTCACTTTCTGTTAATTCATATTCTGTTAATTCGTATATGCTATCATCATCGTTTAATTCGTAGTTTATGTATTCTATTTGTTTGTATTTTTCATTTTCTATCATTACTTCTGATATTTGTTTTTTAGTTAGATTTCTAGGTATTTTACAATCTCTAGCTAAATGTCCTATTTTGCCACAGTTGTAGCATTTACATTCTGTTATATTTTTCTTAGTTCTATGAGGTCTTTTTTGTTTGTAATTTTTTATATAGTATCTTTTTCTTGGTTTCTTATATTTGTACTTTGTTCTAAATGGTCTATCTTTATATTTTTTGATTCTTTTCTTGTACTTATATTTGTTTGTACATCCAAATTGTGGTGCTGTTTTTGTGGTACAACATGCTAAGTTTTTTATTAAAATTTTTTCCATTTTCATATCTTCCTTATGTTTTTCACATAATTCTGTAAACCATTTTTGTAAGAATTTTATTCTAGCTCCTAGTGTATCTATTAATCCAGATTCTTGCCATTCTTTAATTATTTTCGAACTAAATGGTTCTGGTAATTTTGTATAATATAATTTTCTTATTTCTTTGCTTTCTTCATTCGTATATAATCCTTTATAGTAATATTCTTTAAATGCACATGTATATTCATCTATATAACTCATTTTACATATACTCAATTTATTTATTAGGTTCCTATTTAATGCCTTATCTTTTTGTCGTTCATCAATTTCAGTCGTCATGCTACTAAATTCGTTTCTTATTGCCATTTCATATTTGTTTAATAGATCTATAGATGTTACTGCCTCTTCATTATTGGGTTTCTTATTATTTCTTAGTGTTTCTAAACTTTCTGCTGATAAGTTTTGTAACCATATTTTTGTTGTTCCTATAAGTGTTCTTTCAATATATCCAGGGGAATCTGCTATTGATATTTTATTATCTATTAGTTGTTTTGAAATATATCCTATCCATAATTGGATTGTTTTATTTGTATCTGCTACACAATCTAGATCTAAGAAGTTATATTGTTCTATGTTTTGTCTAGGTGTCCAGTTCCTATTCAATCTTTTATCCCATGACGTTTTACTTTTATTTTCCCTTTCGTAAGCATAATAAATTGGGCTAGTATCTAATCTTTTTGGGTTTTTAGTTCCTGACGTACTTGGTTTTTCATCTACATCTTCCACATTAATTTCTATATTATTTTCTTTTTCTATTAGGTTTGTATATGTTTCTAAAGTTTCTGAATCTAAATTTGTTTCTGAATTTTCATTATTTTGTTCATTTATTTCATCTATTCCTATTCTAGGTTGGTCTTCTAGTGTACTTGTTTCTTCTAGTAATGTTTTAAATTTTTCTATTTCTTCTGTGAGTTTTAATTCTTCACGTTGTTTCTTTTGTTCTTCTCTAGCTTTTAATTTTTCTTCATACAATTGTTTAAGTTTTTCCAATTCTTTTTCCAATTCTTGAATTCTCATATTTTTTTCTTCTTTAATTTGTTGTACTTCTATTTGAGCTTGTTTTTTAATTTTTTCTATTTCTTTTTTCCTATCTATCTCTTCATTTTCTTTATTAATTCTTACCATTGCTGTTAAGCTATCTTCTAGTTTTGCCGATTCTTTTTCTAACATTAAATATAATTGATCTCCTATTTTTTTTAAATCTTCTTCCTAAACTTGAGTGTATAATTTTTATTTCTTGTCCTTTTTGACTCATATATTTTTCTTCTTCTAGGGCGTATTCTTCTTTATTCATGGTAATCCGTGTTGTAATTTATATTCTAGGCTTTGTAGTCGTCTTTCTAAATGAAATATTTGTTTTCTTTGTGCTTTAATTGATATTATACATACTCCTACAACTATGTTATAGTTTAATCTTTCTTTTCTAAATTTGATTTCGTCTATTACTTCATTTATTTTATCAAGTAGATGTTGTCTGTATACCTCATTATTATTGATATTGTCTTTCATGTTTTCTCTTTTAGATATTTTATATAATTATATTCTGTTTTTGAAATTAGATCTATTAAGTATTCAAGCCTAATATTATTTGTTTTATTTGCGCTTAATTGCTTATATTCAGAATATAGTATTTTTAGGTGTTTTTTCAATTTTCTGATATTTTTGTGAATATGTTCTTTCTTTGGTTTATGTAATATTTTGTTATCCATTATTTGTTATTGAAGTCTTGTGTAAACATTTTGTTATAATATTTATTTTTTTGTGGCTCTAACCTTTGTATTTCTTTTATATTTTCTAGTGCATATTCTAAATGTTCTAGATTTCTTTCTCTCACGTAATTACTTATATTAGTTTCTAACAAAATTACTAATAGTCTTATATTTTCCATAGTTTTTAACCAATATTCCATATATTCATAGTTTATCATTATTTAGTCAGAATATATATCTAGTTCATATAGATCTATAATATCTGCTATAGTCATTTCTGTCCAGTCTTGTTCTATTAAGTCCATTATTGAGTTTAATTCCATTATTTCTTCTATGATCAGTATGTCATAAATTTTTCTTCTAATATCGAAATCAAGGGTTCTGAGTATATATAAGATAAGTATTTTATAGTCATGATTTTCATCTAGTAGGTACGAATTCATTTTTGAATATTTTCTAAACATAATATTCCCTCTAATCTCTTTAGGTATTATTAGAAATTATCCGGTTATTATAAAGTTATTTTGAATAATCTTTTTTAGTCACTACTATGCGTTTTCAGCTTCGATTGGTTACCCTAACAGCGCCTCAACTTCGTGTACTCCCCTAAAATGGCTCTCCTGGCCTCACCGGTTTCCACCTTAGGATGGCATAGTCTGGGCTTACTTACTCTCAGCTTACTGGCCTCGTACATAGCAAACTTACTCAAGATTTATTCATTATAACGGTATAATAAAATGATAATATCACATAATACTCAAGAGATTATAAGGAATATAAAAGTTTAGCTATTCATATTCATGAAATTGTATACCTCATTCTGTAGATCTGCACCATTGCTAATTTTCTCCATTGCTAAATATTTTCTGGGGTAGTTTATTTTATTTTATGTGCTTGCTCTGATACCAAAAGGGGGGGGGGAATTGCGGAATAAAGAGAAGAGAGAGATGTGCAAATTTCGGATTGAGGAGAATGTCCTCTCCGAGTCTCTATTTATAGACAAAAATTTACAAACACGTGTTACTATTCATGAACAGTACCGGGGGGCTCATGAACAGTAACCGACACTTACTACTATTTGTCACTATTCATGAACAGTAGTATCACTATTACTTGTTTTGTAAATTATTTTCTTATTTTGCGCCTTTTGTTGTATAAAAAGTTGTAAAAGTAAGTGTCGGTTACTGTTTATGAATAGTGATACTATTAGTGTCGGTTACTGTTTATGAATAGTGATACTACTGTTCATGAATAGTGACAAATAGTAGTAAGTGTCGGTTACTGTTCATGAGCCCCCCGGTACTGTTCATGAATAGTAACACGTGTTTGTAAATTTTTGTCTATAAATAGAGACTCGGAGAGGACATTCTCCTCAATCCGAAATTTGCACATCTCTCTCTTCTCTTTATCTTGTGTACTTCAGATGGAATATATGAAGGGCATATGTATTTTTATGGAATAATGTAATTATAGCTCCAAAGTGTACTAGTTAGCACAATATCATGCATGAGTTGTATGTATGCACTATATCAATTTAGTGTTAGTGCACATAGGATATCCGATATTACATTGGAAAATCTTCAAATAACATGGCAACAACTCGCCCAATGTAATTCCATAACGTATGATCTATGGAAGGTATATTATGCATTGAACTTACCCTTACCAGGAAAATATAGAGAATAATTCCAATATTAGAACCTCGGCTTCATGAAAATCCTATCGAAAAAGAAATAACAAAGTGAAGAAATAATGTTGAAATACTAGAAAAAGCATGACAAAATATTCTAAAAAAAAATTGTAACAACAACAAAATTGTGTCGCAATTGAAGTACAACAAAAAGATAGATAGTTATAGATATAAAAGGACAAGAATCCGTAGTGGAAGTACTATGGCTACCAGTATGGAAGGATAAGCAAGATAACACTCCACTAACCACTAAATATCAATATTAATCTGTGTTTTACACAACCTTCTATCTAAGGTCATATCCTTGATAAGTTGCAACTCATCATATCTTTTATAATAACTTCTCCCCAATACTTCTTCAGCCTAACATTCCTAAAACCATCAATAATAAACGTCACACCTCCACATTGTGTCTTTCGTGCATCTTCTCTTTCACATGCCCAAACTATTCCTACACGTCCTCATCTCGTCCTCCACCGTGGTAACCTCTACCTTGGTCCGAAGATCTTCATTTTTAATCTTATCTTTCTTAGTATGCCTACACGTCCACCACAATATTCTTGGAGGTGTAAAATATATTTGAAGGTAAATATATTTGAAGGTTTTATTGAGTTGTAGTTATCAATTTTTTTTTTCCTAAATCATATTAGGAGAAAATGTAGGATATTTCATTTTTATTCATAGCATAGGATTAACACTATATAAAAAACAATGATAGTTTGATGCACAAAGCATCTTGTTAACAGGGTCCCAAGAAGGGCCACACCCCAAGAGATGTGATGCAATTGGCCTATCCAAATGCAAGCATTAATGATTGTTTGCATGGCTCAAATTTATGTCCTATATTACACACATAGATAACTTTATGTTGGCTTTTCTTCTGAAATAACATTGTGTATGTTAATCTTGTACCACATATCATGAAAATACTAAATAAATGTGACAATACTCACGAAAATTGACCTATAATATTAAAACATTAAACCATGTGACAATGCACACGACAAGTTGACTCTTATACCTTCTATAACATACCTTAACATTCCTCTCAAATTTTCTCAGGCTTATTCATTCAAAACATATTCTTATTTTCTTCCTTAATTATCTGCTTTTGCAATGGAAAAGAGGACTAGTTAGCATGGGTAAGAAAGAAACTGAAATGGAGTTCATTGAATCAAAGGAAGCGGATGCTGCTTCTTTCTTTCAAAGGAAAATAAAACCTTGTTGAAGAAAGCGAATGAGCTTTCAACTTTGACCAGAGAAGTTGTTTGTATTCTACTCTTTTCAATAAGAGGAAAGAATGTTCATACGGCTTCATAATAAATAGAAAATAGTTGATAGATGTCTTGAATTGATATCAGACTATTGTCAACGTGTTCATGCTAATGTGAGCAAATCAAATGTCTCAGAGCCATCTGACTCACAATTCAATTCTAATTTTCGTTCTAAGAATATTTTGATTTATATGCAGAACTTCCGGAAAATACAACATGTCTGATGGATTGTGAAGCTGCTATTATTTTGAAAGGAATCCAAGAGAAAATGGTGGTACTTTCTGATTATCCAGCTGTAAAACTACCTGTGTAAGGGATTGCTTTTTTGTCTTCCTAGATTTTCTTGTCACGATTATATCTATTTTTCTTGTCCCTGTTGCTACCTTTTTGTCATGTGAGTTAAGCAGTCTAGCGTTTGACTTTGTTTAGCACCAGTTCATTTGACAGGGGATTGGCATATGCTCAAAAGAATAAGCTTTATGATAATCCCAAGGCTGTTAAACAAATACTCGAGTATCCTTGAGATAGTTTATATTAAAAGCAAAAAAAATCTCCTTTTATTCCTTGTTAAAATTGTCTCTTGAAAATTTTCTAGTGCTTGTTTTCATATAACTCTCATCAGGCCTCTAAAAAAGCATGGCGTTTCGGATGGAGAGGTATTGAACATTTGATCCGTTAATAATTTGATTTTTACATGTGATGTGAGGCAATGTTTTCACATTTCATTGTCGTATGGATGCAGCTCTGCATGATTGCCAATTTTCATTGGGAATCTGTTGATGAAGTGTGATCTCTTGTTCCCTCATTTAAGGTAAGCACTCAACTGTTATGGACATTGATTTTGCTCTAATGACATTTCAGGAGTCTATCCTCCCAACTTGATAGATACATTTGGGTGTTGGGGCTGCTATTAGTGGAATTTTACATTTGATTAGACAGGACAGTAAAAGCTATAATTAATTTCTTAAAGAACTTTTTATATATGTTCGTACTAACAAAAGCTTGGTGGAAACCGGGTTTATTTCCTAAATTGTTTCTTTCGACAATGTAGATGGTGTATGCTCATTGTAAGCTCAAAGAAATTGTGTGGAAAGCAACCCCCCTTAGAGTCATTGTACAAAAACCTTATCAACAGTCTAGAGAAAGCGGATGCAATCCCCAAAACACTAAAATAAAACACTGTTTTAAAATGTCTTATACGGGAAGAAGTGGACTAAAAATCTAGACGAATCCATGATAACCTGAAAGAGATGGCTCAACCTTTAATTCCGCAATCAACAATATCCAAGTTGTAGTGTCACACGACTATCCATGCATACATGAATAACAATATCGATAGCCACCTGGAGATACCTTATGCTCAATAAAGAAAAAGAAAGTGCAATATCGATATGAATAACAATAGTATACTTGTAGTGTCACACGACTATTACAATAAGTGCAATACATATAAGTAACCACAACATAGTAAAATCTATGCATACATGGGAATGCATTATCAAATTACAATTATCCATCTCTAGCAAATAGTTTAATTATATCAATCTCAATGCAACAGTCTAGATGATTGATGCTGTTCAAACATACCCCAAAACCATTAAGGGATATAGAGGTCAGCATCAGTACACCCAACAAAAGTTGGGGTCGAATCCCACAGAGAATGGTTTATGACTCACAAATAGGTGAAAAAGTAAATATTTGGGTCTCATACATCGAATGAATACATTATTGGACATGGGTAGGCTACATTCTACTAATTGCAATCTATAATAAAATGAAAGTGGTGATCCATATGAACCCGGTAAGGTCTCATATGCTGAATAACGCTAGGAACTCAATGGGACCTATGCAATTAAGTAGCCAACCTTCCAAACCTTAGTCGATTGAACCCTAACTAGGCATTCAACCATAGCCTCCTCATTCATACTATCATGTTCATTACCCACTTCAAATATTCAAGGATACTTGCTATAATCAAAGATCTAAATTTAAACTCTAAGTTTGCAACCTCAAAACTTCAATTAAGCATGACAATAACACATGAACCCACATCAATTAATAAAATTACATTCAAACTAATAAAGACCCATACATAAATTCAAGGACCTAGGTAATTACACCCCCTCCCCCCAACATGAGGGTTTTTATCCTTGCATGTCTAAAATAAAAAATGAGTTACCAAATGCATTATCCATGACAATAGGTGCTGGAATTGACAAAACAAAATGAAGTAAATTTCTCGTCTCCTGCTCAAATCTTTACTTTCCAAGCCAAATGCAAAACCCTTTCTTCAAGCAACAGCTAATTTCCGGAGAAATGTATTTCTCTCTCTGGAAATGTGTCTAGTGTAGTACTGAGAATCTCAATGTGTATGCCAAAAGGCCATTGCATTTTCCTTTTATACTCCAAACAAAAATAACCTCAATTTGTGCATGAGCCACCATTCAGAGATCAAGATCAGCCATCAACGAACACATTCTGTGATCCGCCGAATGTGCACTTGATTTCCTTTTTAAATCACTCCTAGAAGTCGTGACTCTATAACTTTCGGCAACAGAACTGTGCGTCACCGAATTTGTTTGGCGATCCGCAGAAGTTGCATCTTCATTGCCTTTTTTGCCGAATACTTGGAGTTGGACACTGCAACAAAAGGCGGTCAATGTCTTCATTCGGGTATTGGCCAAATTGTTCGGCGACAATCGACTTCTATCGCCTTTTTGGCAATTTTTCTCCTTTTGACCTGTTTTGCTTTGGTTTTTCCTTCCATGCATTTCTTCCTCATTTTTAGCATCAAACACAAAAATCATTAATATATTTAAGGAAGAAGAATACATTGAGGACAAAATCCTATGCAATTTCATCCCTACATGAGTCTAACATGCGAACTCATCAACACCCCATATTGAACTCTTGCTTACCCTCAAGCAAGTCAAATATCAATCAATCCTAGCACAATGGTCGCAAATAGGGCCATAAAGAGTAGTATATGCATTCCTCCCTTTGTTGTCAAACCTAAAAACTTCTATAAACCACTTGCGTGATTTTGAAGCCTCATGAGATGACTAAGGAGTTCTCAAGAAAAAGCTATGGTCACAATTTTCAATGTGGTTGCTAACCAATGCCCAAAAATATCACCACCTACCCTCACATCAAAGAAAACCTTATTCAGAAAAAATCATGACATTAACTTCAAGGATCTAGCAACACTCACACTCCCAAAAGAGAAAGGATATGCAAGATTCTACCCACAGGCTTGCTCTTATTCTCAATCAATGTTCACTCAATCTCATCGGGACTAGAGTCACAAAGGACTTTGCTAGGGTTGTAATGTAGGCTATTGGACGGGTAGGATTGAATTTAGGCACAAGTGACTAATCCCTCGTTAAACTCTACACACAACTTGCATGATTACGTCCTCCTTGAATTCTACACAGAACTTGCATGATTATTTTATTCCTTGTTCACTCTCTTTTTTTCTATGATACTATTTTGCATTGAATCTTAACCATTGGTGTCCCACGTGTGACTTTTTCTCAAAAACTTTTGGAGGGTCTTATTTTAAGCCAAATTCTTCTCTTCTTTCTTTTTTCAGGCACATTTCTTCTTTTCTTTTTCATCATGCATGAACTTCTCCATTTCTTTCTTTCCCCAAACTTTCGAATGGGAGATATCCCTCTCTTACCACACCGCCAACTTTGGCCTTTTGCCAAAACTTTCCTTAATTCAAGCTCAAGGAGGGAATGGTGTTCAACAAAAAGGGATGTATTTTCAATCAAAGGTCAAGGATAATAAGGCTTCCAACAAAAAGGATTAAAACTCAACGAGGCTCACTAAGGATACAATAAAAGTTAAGGGAGGCTATTTGGTCAAAGTGGACTTAAAAGAAACAAAAGAAGGCCTAAGGTCATCTTCCAAATCTGGATTTAACCAAAATAACACTTCACGACAAACGGGGAAAGTTCTAGCTATCAACAAGCATGTGTTTCAACGGATACCTCACCGCACATGGGAAAATTAGTTCCGAATTCAACCAATGGCTAGACAACACACATTCATGTTACTACCCGAGATAAACACTCACTTAGTCAACTCAAGATGCTTCCAATCCATGCATGGATCATTTTCTCATGGGATAAACTAATAGGTAAGTCAATACTTTCTCCTCATCTACGATATTACCCGAGTCAAAGATATAGGTGGTCAATACTCGGATTGCTAAGGACATTGAGACATGACACATATTTTTTAAATGGCTTTTCCTATAGCATGGTATTGTTTTGCCAAAAATTTAAAGGATAAAACATATTTGGTGCACATCATCCAAAAGACATCTGTCAAAATAAAACAACAAGAATTTACTAACTGTTATAATCCAAAATAATATTGAAAATCACAACCAAAAGAATATTTACAACACAAAGTAAAAGATTGTCTTAATTACACATCAAGGAAATACAAAAATAAATATAAGCCATTGTCTCAACCAACCATAACAGAACCATATAAAAACAACATCATTGTCAAATACTGCGATTCTAAATGCTCACCCCTTCCACGAAAGGCATTGTCTTCAATGTATAAGAACAATATCAATAAAGCTCAAAAGGAAGGAGTAAGATAAAGAATCCCCTGATCACTCAGCATGTGGTGATGATGGAGCTAAAGAAGAGGTTGTGGGGGCATTCGTGCCCAGGTACTGTGGTGCAGAATCTAAAGTGGGTGCCAGAGTAGTGGACTCTGCACCAATCTATAGAATAACGTGCTCTAGCTCAGCTGCACCGAACAATCCACTCGTCCCGCTAATGGACCTATCCCGAAGTCTCTCTTGTGACGACAATGATGATAGCCTCCTTCGTCGCTCTCAACTTTGTATGCTCCTCCGTGATGATATCAACTCCCAAGGACACCTCGTCTGTCTCCGGGGAAGATGGAATAAAATCTCCTTCAATCCCCATACCTGAAATGACACCCATAGCAGCCTCAAGGAGCGTAACTACTGAACCCCAAAGTGATGTGATATCGATGGACTTTAATGCCACCACCTCCTTCTTCAACTCAGTAACAACAGCCTTCACGGCGATCAAGTCCACCACTCACACCTCCCTTATCCTCTAAAGTAGTCACCTTATCTGACAAGCAACAATCCTTGCCCTGTGGTCCTCTACACTCACAACCAACAAATTTAGCCTCAAGCTCTGCTCCTCTATCATCGCTCTCTTCTTCATTCCCTCATCAAATAACAAGACCAGCATTGCTGCGATGGCTCTCTCATCAATGTAAACTAGGAGGATTTGACTCGTGTGGCCCTAGTATCAACCGATTTGGCTAATTGGGATAAACTGTATATAGTCTCCTGCTCAAAAGTGCAGATCTCAAGCATCTCAACATCCACAACTGGCATAGTGTCTACCAACTTCTTCCTGGCCCTATCCTCCTTGCCCCGCTGGAGATCAACCTCAATATATAAGATGTCTGTAGAAAGTGATGGAGTAATCTCGACATCGGTTTTGTTGAGAAAAGGCACACTAATTTTTCTGCATAATGTTGTAATGAGTCTCGAGAAGGGGAGAGATTTTCTGGAGCTATAATTTTACTGAGGTTTAATTTTCTGCCATCTATGATGCAGCCTACCAATGCCGCCTTAGGATACCGAAGTATACTTTTGTTCTAGGATTGCATAAGGTTGTTGCTGATGAAACCAAACCAAATTCTAGAAAGTATATTAAGCTCCTTCTTCTCAATAACTATCCCTTGTTCCAACCACGAAGGGGATGCAATGCCAAGTATCAGGGCAAGCCATCCTTTGAGTTCGTTGAGGGTCTTTTACTCAATCCTAGCAGCGGGATCATGTCGAAGCTAGAATATGAACCCCAACAAGTCATTAATCTTTGTCTTACTTTAAGGGATACGCACACCCTGCACTTCAACCACATCCACGGGCTTTGGAGCAATTTTAACTCGACCTTTGCTCTTTGGAATCACTCTAGAATAGGTCTCGTAAATTTTGCGGACCTAACTTTGCACATATGGTTCCCTATGGGTGGTGAATTGTTTGACACCATGGAATCTTAGGGTGTCCCATACCTTGGGATACCTTTCAACCACCCGATTAATGGATTGAGATATTGAGGAGCAATCGTTTCCATGATGGTCTGGGAGGTCTGGATGAGTGGGTCATGTGCCACCTTAGTTCTTGCCTCTATCTAGAGACGTTTTTGAATTGGCTCCGAAGCTAGGGGCACATGTACTAGGGATTTGGACCCCGTTCATTCTTCTGCGGAGGATGTCCACTCCAGCTCAAGAGACCCTTCCTTATCACTGCTGGAGTCTCCAGTTCCACCACTTTCCTCTTTCCCTTTCCTCGTTCATCTCTACGAAGCCTTTGAGCTCTTTGTTCCCTTGCCCCAACAGCTATAAGGCTGCCCGGGCTACATGTGATCCACCACAGGAATCAAGTTCCTTTTGAAGAGGAATATTTGCAAAACAAAGCTAACATGTATGTAAGAATCAATAGTGTGAAAGGAAAATACAAAAAGAAACCTCAGAAAAACTGGTTCAAAAGGGCAGATCATTCAAATTTTGACAAGCAATGCAAATTTCCCCTAGATTCAAATTTTTACACACCAACAATAAAATGAGGGAAATTTCACAACAATGCATTATCGGCACATTCAAACACAAGCGCAATCCAATTTTTTCCTAACAATCACAACATTAACACAAATTCAACCAAACAAACAACTTTACCCTTAAGAAAGACGTCACCCATTTTATCACTAGGCAAGTACAAGTCGCGTGGCCAAATTCATGGGTTACTCAGACTTCACCCACAACACATGTTGCAAATAAGGTCATAGACCATGCAATCACATCAATTTTCAATAAATCAAGTTTACAATCCCAAACAATGACGACATATGAATAAATTGGGATACAAGATGAACTTCCACAACAATAAAGAAAAAAACTTTCCTTTATACGCTTTACCAATCACACATGTAAAATCCATTCCATGAAAATAGCGAAATCAAGAACCCATATAACCAAGTGAAAAATTGAATACTAGGGTTCCATGCATATCAATCCAACAACACACATCATGATTTCTAATGATTTCCCACATCACACAATGACCCACATGGTTCTACAACCAAACTCAAGCAATACCAAGCCAAGAATAGCATAAAAATGAGGAAAAAAGGTCGAAGACATACCGTATAGATGATACAAAGACAATGAGGATGACAATGACGATTTGTTGATGATAATAAAGCTCAAACCCAATGAAAGTGATGAAACAATAGATATTAGAGGAGTGATGAGTGCCTAGGAGTGTGGAGAATGAAAAGTAAAGAGTGAAAAAGTGAAAGGGTACTTCATAAGGAAGTAAGTCGGTTATGCGGTGCAATTTAGCGACTCTAATTTACACAAGCCAACACATTCGATGATCCGCCGCATGTGTCCCTGACCGCATTTTCTTACTGTAACTTAAGCACTCCATGCTGCACAAAAGGGGGTGACACAGTGCGTTACCTAATAAATTCGGTGATCCACCGCATTGCTATCTTGACAACCGAATTTCATATAATCTTAAGGGCTATCTGCTGACCCAAAAGGTGGTCAAATTCGGGGTTTCCATTTCAACTTGGTGATCCATTGAATGGTGACTCCCATCGCCTTTTGACTGCACTTCAAAAATTTCACTTCCGCACACATACACATATGTTAACACATGTTGTTCAGAATGACTAAAACCTTGGGTTGCCTCCCAAGAAGAGCCTTATTTAACCTTGTGGCGCTAAATACTTTTCGAGAGATCTCCTCCAAATCACTGGTATGGCTATCGAAATCGTGAGCATCAGCATGTAGGTTCCAGATCCAAGTGGTAGTATCGGGCCCTTTAGCTATTGTTCTTGAGAAATGACCCGGTCTGGCCCATTCCTCGAAAGAAGTTTTTACGGGATCCCTATCTACCAAAATTTTCACTTCTGGTTCCGGCGAACGAATAATCATTGAGTCCTCCTCTTTCCGGACAACACATACAAAGAGACCCGCCAACAGTCAAATAATTAGTGAACCTTAGAGATAGAGAGATATTTCTATAATTAGTTCGTTTCTCTTCTATTTTTCTATCTCCTATCTATCTATTTTCTTTAGTTATTTACTAGAGCAATTATGATCTGGAAGTCGATCCGGGGCAAGTGTTCGGATCTATTATGACATAGCCTTGAGGCGCTCAACGGACCTTTTAACCTTTTAAAAACCTTTTTGGGCTTTGGATTGATCCAAAAACGACTTTTTTGTGCAACCTAGTGTATATTCATAGAAGTTATTAAATAGAGCTCTTTAATTTTTTACCTAGAAGATTTTAATTACTCTATTCCAAATCACGCGAGTAGCCATTAGACATTATTAAGAGACATCCCCGGTATATATATATTTAGTGATTCGATTAGTGATTCGAGGGTTTCTTCCATTCCGAATCATGGCTCGTCCACATAAATGACATCAACCACCTGAACACTAGGTGGTTTGCCATAATACTTCTTCAACTACTGCCCATCCACTCTAAACTTCTCTCCCTTTATGTTCTCAACCTCAACAACACCATTTTAAAGTACTTCACAAACTTTGAATGGACCTGACCATTTAGATTTCAACTTTCCCGGGACCATCATCAACCTTGAATTGTATAACAAAAGTTGGTCTCCAACATTCAACTCCCTTTGTTAGATCTTCAAATCATGCCATTTTTTCATTTTATCTTTGTACAGGGTTGAGCTTTCGTAAGTCCTCAATCTAAATTCATCAAAAATATGAAGTTGCATGAGCCGAGAGTCTATAGCTTTATCACGATCAAAGTTTAATCTCTTCAAGGCCCACAAGGCACACTGCTCAAGCTTTATTGGAAGATGACAAGCTTTGTCAAACACAAGTTGGTATGGTGGCATTCCAAATGTTGCTTTGTATGCCGTGCGGAATGACCACAATGTGTTATCAAGTTTACTATCCCAGTCACTCCGATTCCCATTTATTGTTTTAGCAAGAATGGCCTTTATCTCCCAATTTGACACTTCTACTTGGCCATTTTCTTTAGGATGGTATGGAATTTTCACTCGCTGCTTCACCCCATATTTACCCAATGAAACACCAAACAACTGGTTGCAAAACTGTGAGCACCAAAACATGTTAGAATGTTCTTCAAAAAGTCTACCACACCTTTACCATTTTTAGATGGAAAAGCTATTGCCTCTACCCATTTCGATACATAATCAACTGTCATCAAGATGTACTGATTACCAAAACAAGCCACAAAAGGCCCCATGAAATCAATTGGCCAAACATCCACTTTGAAGAGTGGGCCAATAATATCCCGTTTGAAGAACCTTTGAGGTTGTTCAGATCGCTCCATGATAAACTCCAGTTGGAGATCAATGACATTCTTCGAAAATTGCACCCATGGATGATTTTGGAACACGCATCCAGATCATGTTCTTGGCTCATTCTCTGAATAGGAAAGGCTCATAAAAAAATATAATTTCACATCAAACAAGAACTTTCTTCGTTGATGATGGTTGAGGGACTCCTGAATAATCCCACACACTAAATAATTGGAAAAATCAACATACCATGGGCTGGAATCAAGAGAAATGGTGTTAAGATTTTTATCCAGAAATGCATCAGAGATATCAACATCTTCAGCACTTTCGCCATTACATTCAAGCCAAGACAAGTGATCCGATATGTGATTTTCACAACCTTTCTGGTCGTTGACCTCAAAATCACTCTTGCAACAATAAAACCAATCTAATCAACCTCGGCATGCATCCTTCTTAGCTATAAAGTACCGAAGTGCAGCATGATCTGTATAAACTACCACTTTGGTTCCCAACAAATAAGCCCAAAATTTCACAAAAGATAGGCAACAACCAACAATTCTTGCTCCATTATGGTGTAGTTCTTTTGGCTACATTAAGGGACTTACTAGAATAATAAATAGGATGGAATAACTTTCCCATTGTTGACCCAATACAGCCCCCAAAGCTACTCTACTAGCATTGCACATTACTTTAAAAGGCAATAACGAATCAGGAGACACAATTATAAGAGCCACAATCAATTTGTCTTTAAGGCATTCAACTGCTTTCATGCAAGCATCATCAAATATAAATGTTGACTCTTTCTCAAGCAATTTTCACAATGAATTGGCTATCTTGGAAAAGTCATTGATAAAACGCTTATAGAAATTGGCATGCCCTCAAAGCTCCTCACCCTTTTCACGGAGATAGGGGAGGAAGGCTAGCGATACCTTTCACCTTAGCTTGATCCTCTTGCACCTCGTCAGCAGGAATATTATGCCCAAAGATGATTCCTTCTTTAACCATAAAATGATATTACTCCCAGTTGAGTTCCAAATTAGTTTCAACTCCCCTTTGAAGTGACTTTTCTGGGTAAGCAGGAAATTGCTGAAAAGTGTCACCAATGACTAAAAAGTCGTCCATGAATACCTCCATTGAGTTGTCTACCATTTCCACATAGATAGCAAACATTCAATGTTGGAAAGTAGTCGGAGCATTGTAAAGTCCGAACTACATTATTCTAAAGGAAAATGTCCTATATGGGCATATGAAGTTAGTCTTCCCTTTGTGTTTTAGGGCTATAATAATTTTCTTGTACCCAGAGGATCCAACGAGAAACAAATACCACCCCCTTCCCGCTAGATCGTCCGACATTTCATCCATGAATGACAAAGGGAAATGATCTTTCTCTGTCCTTGAGTTAAGACACCTATAATCCATACAAATACGCCACCCCATCACCAGTCAAGTTGACACAAGTTGATCTTTCACATTCTTCATAATGGTGAAGCCACCTTTCTTTGGCACATATTAGACGGGACTAACCCAACTACTATCCGAAATTGGGTAAATAACCCCGGCATTGTACCACCTAATGTTTTCCTTCTTTACTGCCTCCTGCATAGGTAGGTTGAATCTCCTTTGATTCTTAATAATCGGCTGGAAATCCCTTATCAATTTAATTTTATTAGTACAAATACCCGAGGGTATTCCAGAAATGTCCATTATACTCCATCCAATTGCTTTAATTAATAAATTACATCAACACTCCGGTCAACACTTGCGTTTAATGATCAAGCAAATCAGATGCCACAATTACCGAGAATGTCTCACCACTCCCCAAGAAGACATACTTCAAATTTGATGGAAGAGCTTTCTGTTCAAGCTTGGGGGCTCTTCAACGGAAGACTTGGCAGGGGTTTTCCTGATTTTTCAAATTAATATCAAGCTTAATTGGGTTCTTGATATGAGAACCCTCTCCCTCTAATGCTGCGCATACCTCAAAATAATCTTCAATCACTTCACAATCATTATTGAGCAACACCGCTACCAAATATCCGCCCAAACTAAACACCTCCCCAATAACCACAACTGATTTTTCTACCACATCAACGCAAGAAACTGCTCAATATTTTCTTGGTTGTTTCATTTACTTGCACACATTAAAGGTGACTTCCTCACCATTCACCTTAACTTTGAGTTTCCTGCAGAGCCAAGAATGGCGTACAAAAAATAATTGGTATCTCAACATCAATCTCACAATCAAGGACCACAATATTGGCACGAAATATGAATTTGTCCACTTTCACCAAAAGATCATATAAAATTCCAACTGACCTTTTAATGGATTGGTCCACTATAAGAAGCCTCATTGTTCTTGTAGAAGGGGAACCCAAACCAAGTTTTTTGAAAATAGTCAACGACATTAAGTTGATACTTTTACTAATGGGTTGTTGAGATGAGGGTTTCTAGGAGACAACCTCTCTACTTCTATGAGGTAGTGGTAAGATCAGCATACATTCTACCCTCTCCAGACCCCACTTGTGGGATTTCACTGGGTATGTTGTTGTTGTTGTTGTATTAAGTTGATACTAGCTCCAAGGCTATATAAAGCCTTGGTGAATGGAAAAACTCCAATTCCTCATTGAATCGTGAAGACACCTGGATCTTGTTTCCTCACTGCATAATTATTTGACACTATCGCACTACAATGGTGAGACATTTTAATGGTTTCACACTCAAGATTTCACTTCTTTGTCACAAGCTCCTTCATAAATTTGGTATATCCGGGCATTTTCACAAGAGCTTCAAATAACAGAATATTGATTGAAAGAGAATTAAACATTGACAAGAACTTTTGAAACTTGGTTTCATCATTATTTTTCTTCAACCATTTAGGGAAAGGTAAATCAATTTTCACATAAGGCGCTTTCATTCTAGTCGATGAGGAAAAAAAATTTAACGATGCATTTTTGGCTTTTCTCAGCTCTCCTCCAACGTTAATATTGCAATCACTTCCGGGATAGGGAAGAAAATGGTTTACTCCATCAATTATCACACCATCACCAACTTTCTACTCATCATTCCCCAAAACTGAAGAGGTTTTGTTTCCTTTGCTTGTCCCAGCATCCGGAGAGATTACGCTCCCCTTAATCACCTTGCCACTTCTTATAGTGATTGTCGCTCTTTGGGGTTACCATGGTATCACTTGACCAACCACCCTTTGGCCTTTCATTCAAATGAGCAGAGATGGTCCCCAATTGTCTCTCCAAATGTTTAATCAAATCCGAATGAGATGTAACTATTTGGTTCAATGAAGAGAAATCTGACTTCATTTCCTTAAGAGCCTTGTCCGAGCGTTCCACCTTGCTGAGAAACCTAGCAAGCATATCCTCGGCACAAGAATTATTTAGATTTACAAAGGGTTCTTTTGGCTTCACTCTATCATGAGGAGGAATATAGCATTGTCTATCTCTTTCACATTCTCTCTACCCCAAACTCTATCTCTCCAAGCTCGATTGTGCCATCACCCATCATTTTTCCAACCTTTATTCTCAGGAGGCCTTGGAAAGGCAAGATGAGAACCCACTGATTGGTTCCCCAAATAATACACTTCTTCATTATATGCACCATCAAAAGGAACATCATCAAAGGATACATCACTACTACAACCAATATCATTCACATTCTTGCAGTTTTCGCCCATAACCTGCTTTGTGAGCAATTCCAATTGTATCATAATTTTTGCCATGTTCTCACCCCTATCTTGATATTTTGCAAGTTTCTCCTTAAACACTCCTCGAGGTAAGGAAGAGATAAGATCATCTCTATTGTACTAAGTTCGGTTAATCTTCCTCATATCATAAAGAAGGGATGAAGCTGTGGCAAATGTTTGTTTCATAATACCACCTCGCACAAGTTGATCTGCTATCCCCTTGTTCACCACATCAAGGCTGCAATAGAAGGATTGGAGAAAGAGATGATCCAGCATTCCATGGTAGGGACTTTGTACAAATATCTGTTGGAATCATAACCATGTTTCATGAAGTTGCTCCCTATCTATCCGTTTGAAACTCTCAATGCTCTTTCTCAACTTTACCATCTTGAAAAGAGAGAATAATCACTCATGGAAGGCCTCAGTCAAATCCTCCCAAGAAGTAATGGAGTCCCTTGGTAACTCAGCTAGCCATCTAGTTTCTTCCCCAGATAATGAAAAGGGAAAAAACCTCAGTTGGATTGCTTGTTGATTGACACCTTTGACACTAAATGGAGAACACACATCCACAAAATTATGAATATGTTCGTAAGGGTCCTCATGTGCCAAACCCCCAAATAAATCTTTCAACTATAAAAACTGGAGCTTGGTGCTAGACCTCACATGACTCAAAATTCATTCGAGTTTGGCTTAGGATCAAAATTTCCCTGTTACTGCTCAGGAGTTTCCAAGCCCAAATTCTTTAGTTACTAGGAATTATCGGCAAACTCCCTAACTTCTCAGGAATATTTGGCAAAATTCCTTCTCCATTGGTCTATCCATAATGATGGGCATAGAACTTCTATCTCTTTCGAGGTTCTTGAAAAGTACTGTATGAATGTAGTGCTCTGTGCATACCATTTTATTTAATTTGTGTACTTAGCAGTGTGTTAAAATTGTCTGACATTGACATTGTTGTAAAATTTGCAGACTAAACAGATCGAGCTGAGAGTTCCCCTCGAGAATCTCTTGGCTGAGCTGGCCAAACACAGAAGGGAAACATAAATGGCTCAGGAAGAGCATTCTATGATAATGTCATCATTTTAGTTTTGATGTTATGTTGTGCAAATAAGAATTTCAACTGCCAGAAGATAATTTTCTTTTCAAGGCAGTTAACTTACTGCAGTCATTTATGATAAATGCAGGTGTTTGTCTAGAGGGTTTTGCATCTGTCACTAAAGGACATGTCCCAACAGTTGCATCCAGCAACTCATTTTGCTTTCTTCTGCTATCTTTCTTCTACTTTAGTTATTACCTAGGCTTTTCATTGCCTGCTAAAGTGGATTTAGGATTTGAAGTTTGTTGGTTCCTATTATGATCTCCAATTAATATATACTGTTGTTGTTGAAGTTGTTGAGTTCACAGTCAATTATTAATGAGTTTTATGATACTAATTGAATATAATTTGATGAATAAACTCTCATCTGAATTTCAAAGTCGAAAATTATTGCATTCAAACACACAATCAAGGGTACATAGTTGTGCAAGTAATAAAGTGTCTCTTTTTCGGAATCGGATGTTGAACCCACAGAAACTTATTGATTAATTATTTTACTAAACTATAGAAAGTCCAACTTTTTTATTTAAGTGTGCTAGAGTGTGATTGATGTTTGTATACTAAAAGTTGTAAGAATTGAATAATCAGATTAACTTATAATGATTGGGAAGATTTTAGGGCTGCAACTTAACTAAGAATTGAAGCGTTTTATGGATTACAGATGTCTATCAAATTACTGATTTACAAGATTGATATTATGATTTTGATATCCCGACTTCTCACCATGTACCCGAATTTACCATCTAACCACATTATGGAGCGAGAATAGATCGAATCAAATGTGAATTTAGTTTTCATCCTACGTTGTAATAAAGCACGATTATAGGTATATCTCCATCCAGTGAGAAATTAATTCACATGATATACAACAACAGATCATGCTCCTTGTATTCCACATTTTATCCTTTTATTCCTTTCTCGAGTTCAAGAAAAAAATAATAAATTTATTCTAATGGGGATCAAGCATCAAAATACTAATTCAAGAATACAAGAATAATTTTTACAATAGGCAACCTCCTCCGTAGAATCAATATTTAACAATCATTTGTTGTTGCAAATCCAACAAGAATTCGTAGCTTCTCTTGGAAATCACAAAGTCCAAGAACATTGTTTTTCATGATGTAATGTCTACGAAAAAGAAGAAGAAAAGAAACCTAAAGGTGAAATCTATTCTCTTACTTGTACGCTAAAAAATAAGATAGTTCCCCAATAAAAGATGCACAATGTTCTATTTATAAGATTTGAAAAATAACCCCTTTTTCCTACATCGACTATAAATTGCAAAATCGTACATTTTTTTTCAATGCGGATTTTTAGGGCAGTCCCCCAACTTTGTGCCACAAATGGGCCTTTGATGTATGGGCCTTGGGGATGTAGGCAAACCCTGCTTTTGTCTTGCTTAATTATTTTCTTCGGTAATCTTCTATCTTTAATTCATTTTGACTCCAAATTTGTTCATCATCATGTCAATTTGATTCTATGAATAAAGTGCACTACTAAGAACAATTGATAAAATTCATGCTCAAAATAGACAAATGAAAGTACTAAATGTGAGGCAAATAATTACTAAAGATATATATTTTTGGCCTGACATCACCACCCCACACTTACACTTCTGCATTTCCTCAAGAAAGCATTCAAGTTCATCTAAAAATATCAAGTTAGGAATGCCACTTCTTTCGTTGATTCAAACAATTAGACCATACAAAACTTTTAAAACATCAAGTAAACTTCCCGATAATTATGGAAGACATACAATAAAACAACAAACTTCTAAACTCTTATCTCAAAGGGGAACTCCAACTTATTAAATTTAATTTGCTCAACTATGGCATCAAAGGAAGATAATAAAATCACCTATCTATGATGAAACAAGTTCCCTTACAAGAAGAAATTGTTCACCTATAACACCTCCCATGTTTATAGGCTTGGGAAACTAAGAGTTAAGCTATTTGCTGATAGGGTGATGTACAAGCTACTCTACGACCCGTAGATGCATCCATGAATCGTAGGTGCTCTCGTGGAAAGGGTCCAATGAAAATGGAAATTGAACGATTTTTGAAAGTTGACTTACGAGTTAGTAGATGAGCCTTGAGTTATTGTATAGCCCATAAGCAGGTCTCGTAGGTTGAAGCCTTAAGGAACTGAAATTTGTCTATGTCTAGGTCTTCCTACAAAGGGTTCTACGGTCCATATGTTTATCTATGAGTTGTACTGTATGTTCGTGGATCAGAAAATGTAATTTCAGTGACTCAACTTTTGTAACACCCTGACCTATGAGACAAGATACGACCCATAAGTCGTTCCACGACCCGTGGAAAAGGAGTTTTGTGGACGACTCCGACAGTTTTTGAAGAAGGGTTTTTTTGACTTCCAATCCATACAAGTCCTAAACTACAACATTTTGATTATCCTAACTATACTAACCAACCTAACCTGTATATGGTATTATTCCTAACTCATTCAAAGTTTTTTTTCCAAAAATTTCTCTCATGGGTTCTCAATAAATCTCTCACTAAGTCAAGGGTTCCATTGAAGCCACTTCTATGATTGTAATGTTTTGTTTGATCTGGGTCCAACTGTGTTCCTTTGTGATTCCATATGTGGCTAGTAAATATGAGATTTTTCCTGATTGTTTACTTGAGCCTTTCTCTGTTTCTACTCTTGGTGGTGAGTCTATTATAGCCGAGAGAGTCTATAAAGATTACGTAGTGTCCATATACCATAGAGATACTCTTGGTGATTTGATGTGAGTTAGAGATGGTTGACTTTGATGTAATTCTAAGTATGGATTGGCTTCATGCCTGCTATGCCTCTGTTGATTGTAGAAATCAGACTATCAAATTTCAATTTCCAAATGAGCATATTGTCAATTTCCTCTTTTGAATGTGTATTGACTATCAACAATTGAACAAGGTAATAGTCAAGAATAGGTATTCCCTCCCAGGGATAGATGACATTTTTTACCAACTTCAGTGTGCCACTGTTATCTCTAAGATAGATTTGAGAATAGGCTATCACCAGTTGAAAGTGAGAGGAAGTGACATCCTAAAGATGGCTTTTCGAACCCGATATGGTCGCTTCGAGTTTTTGATGATCTCCTTTAGGTTGATTAATGCTCCCGCAACCTTTGTTGACTTGATTTACAAAGTATTCATACAATACCTTAACATGTTTGTGATTGTGTTTATCAATGATATTATGGAGTATTCTAGAGATGAGGAGGAGCATGCAAATCACCTCAGAATCACTTTACAGACCTTAAAGGATAATGAGTTATATGCAAAATTTTCAATGTGTGAATTTTTGCACAAGTCTACGGCTTTTCTAGGCCATGTTGTCTCCAGCGATAGTATTAGCGTGGACACTCAAAAGAACAAAGTAGTTATGAACTTTCCTAGACCAACCTTTCCAACTGACATAAGAAGCTTTTTGGGTTTGATTGGCTACTACCGCAGACTTGTTAATGGGTTCTCTACCATATCTACACCATTGACTCGATTGACTATGAAGAAGGTCAAGTTTCAATTATTTAATGAATGTGAGGAGTGTTTCCAAGAGTTGGAAAACAAGGTTGATTACTACACCAGTTTTGACCTTGCCCGACGAAACAGAGGTTTTCGTAATATATTGTGATGCGTCTAGAGTTAGATTAGGCTGTGTGTCGATTCAGAGGGGAAAGTGATAGCTTACTCTTCAAAACAGCTTAAGATTTGTGAGAGGAATTATACGACTCATGATCTTGAGTTTGCAGTACTTGTGTTTGCTCTAAAGATTTGGTGCCACTATTTATATGGAACACATGTTGATGTCTTCAAAGACCATAAAAGCCTACTATATGTCTTCACACAGAAGTAGCTTAATATGAGGTAGAGGAGATGGCTTAAGTTACAAAAAAACTATGACTTGAGCATCCTCTACCATCCAGGTAAAGCTAATGTAGTTGTTGATGCTCTTAGAATATTGTCTATGGGAAGCACCGCTCATGTGGAGGAGAAGAAAGAGCTAGCTAAAGAGGTTCACAGACTGACATGATTGGGAGTTCAACTAGATGAATCTAGTGACTATGGCATTCATGTGCAAAATGGGTCTGTATCATCTGTAGTAGTAGAGGTGATGGAGAAGCAAGACCAAGACCCTATCTTACTACAATTGAAGGCGGATGTGCATAAGCAAAAGGTGATGACTTTCACCAAAGGGGGAGATGGAGTGTTGAGGTACCATGGAAGGTTGTGTGTTCCTAACATTGATGGTATACAAGAGAGAATCATGGAAGAAGCACACAATGCTAAGTATTTGATCCATTCGGGATCAACTAAGATGTACCATGACCTGAGGGAAGTATGTTAGTAGAGTGGAATTAATAGAGATATTGCCGAGTTTGTTTCTAAGTTCCTAAAGTGCCAATAAGTTAAGGTTGAGCATCAAAGGCCATGTGGAGTAGCCCAAAACAATAAGATTCAAGAATGGACTTCGCCGTAGGCTTATCGAGGTCTCGCAGACAACATGACTCAATTGGTGTGATAGTTGATAGGATAACAAAATCTGCGCACTTTTTTGTTTAAAGATGACTGACACTGCAGAGGATTACACTCGGTTATACATAAGAGAGATTATAAAATTGCATGGAGTTCCTTTATCTATCATCTTAGATAGAGAAGCTCAATTCACTTCTCAATTTTGGATATCCTCTCAAACAGGCTTGGGTTCGACGGTGAACCTTATCACTACTTTCCACCCATAGACTGATGGCCAGGCAGAGCGCATAATTCAAACATTGAAGGATATGTTAAGGGCCTACGTCATTGATTTCAAAGGTAATTAGGATGACCATTTTCCTCATTGAGTTCGCCTATAATAACATATTCCATTCAAGCATTTAGATGGCTCCATATAAAGCACTTTAGGGGAGGAGGTGTAGATCACCAATAGGTTGGGTTGTGGTGGGTGAGGCACAATTGATTGGGCCTGACTTGGTTTACCAAGCTATGGAAAAGGTGAAAACCATACGGGAGTGATTAAAGACTATACAAAGTCGACAAAAGTCCTACACAGATGTTAGGAGAATAGACAAAGTTTAAGGTTAATAATTAAGTGTATTTGAAAGTGTCACTTATGAAGGGTGTGACCAATTAGGGAAAAGCGAAAGTTGAATCTGAGGTACATAGGTAATAATCGGATTTTTAATAGAGTGTTCAATGCAGCTTATGAATTAGAGCTACCACAGGAACTAGTGGCCATCCATCCAGTCTATCATATTTCTATGATTAAGAAGTGTTTGGGACACCGCAACTGGTTGTGCCTATTGAAAGCATTGCGGTGAGGGAAAGCTTGAGCTATGAAGAGATTCCCATTCAAATCCTTGATTGTCAAATTCACAAGTTAAGAACCAAATAAATTGCATCTGTCAAGGTGTTTTGGTGAAATCAATCGTAGAAGAAACGACCCGGGAAGCTAAGGAGGATGCGAAGGCTACATACCCGCATTTTTTCATAACTGATAATGGCTAGGGATTTGATGGTATTCATTCGCTTTTACTCTTTGACTGCCCTTCTATTCTAGGTTTAAAATAGTGATGGATTTCTAGAGTCCGATTGATGATGTGTTCAATTTGTTGATTGTTTGTTTGCTTAATTGCTTTGTTTCTAAATTGCATGAGTGAGTTGAGGATTGCTTGATTGTTAGTGTCTATGAGTGTTATTCGTGCATTGAGTTCAACTATGGTCACTCTTCATTCGAGGATGAATGATCCCAAGGGAGAGATAATATCACTAGGTAAAATTACCAAAATACCCCTAGACGAGGGACACTTACATAATGCATCTTCCTAAGATCTTTTGGAAAATTCAAGGCCGAAAATCGCAATCAGAACGAAAAATTGTGTGAGAAAATGGTCTTGATTGATTTTTAGAGCAACCAGATCAAAAAATAATTTTTCGATGCAAAAACACATTTCCAGAGAAGTGCGTGGCATGTCCACATCACGGACTTGTCGTGGATTTGCACTTTACTGGGGTTCTAATATTTTCTATGGGATTAGAAAATCAATTGGAGAATTTTTGAAAAACAATTATACAGGTGCGCGATAGGACCGCGTCCCAGACCTGATTCACCAAACTGTACCAATGAAGTTTAAAATATTAAATCTTTCTAGGGGCTTTTCGGACTTTTCCCCACTTCTTCTTGACTTAACCCACGACTAATATAGGTTTTTATGCTAAAAATAGGTGTCAAATCCCATTTCTAAGATTTCTACACTATTCTAAGAAACGCTAGGGCTGAGGAGAGAAGGAGAAGAGCGAGGGTCTCGAGTTTAACTGCGAAGATTGATTGTTCTTCCGAATTCTAGGTATGTAATCAGGTCTGAATGAGTTCCCTGAGAATATACGAGGAATCCCTCTTGATAGGGAGATCGACTTTGGAATTGACGTTCTTCTCGATACGCAGCCTATTTCAATTCCCTTATATAGAATGGCCCCTGCTGAGTTGAAGGATTTATTGGAGAAGGGCTTTATTAGGCCAAGAGTTTCTCCTTGGGGTGCTCCCGTTCTGTTTGTATGAAAGAAGGATGGGTCTCTCACGATGTGCATATATTATAGGTGAGTGAACTAGGTCACGGTCAAGAATAAATATCCTCTACCCAAGATAGATAATCTATTTGACCAACTTCAGGGTGCCTCATGCTTTTCAAAGATACACCTCAAGTCGGGTTAGCACCAGTTGAAAGTGAGAGAATGAGACATTCCAAAGACACCCTTCAGGATTAGATATGGCTACTTTGAGTTCTCGGTCATGTCCTTTGGGTTGACGAACACACCTGCGGCTTTCATGGGTTTGATGAATAGGGTGTTCAGACCCTAACTTGACATGTTTGTAATCGTGTTCATTGATGACATTTTGATGTATTTGAAGGATGAGGAGGACCATGCCAAACACCTTAGAATTATCCTTCAAACTCTTAAGGACCTTGAATTGTATGCAAAGTTCTCAAAGTGTGAAAACCGTTTTGTGATGCAGATACAAGAGGTAGAGTACTTAAACAGATGCATCATTGAGGATTGAAGATTCTGATCTTAGTCATTTGTGAGCCCTCATTGCTATCTGGAGGAGCCCTTTTTCCTTTACTTGTTATTTTATTTATTGAGCTGGGTAGCATGGCTTGTCATGGTACCCTCTTAGACTGTCTAGTTGGGTTAGAGGCTTCATAGACATGAGTTGAAGTTCGATGTTGAGGAAAAGGAATCATTGCTTTTGGTTTCAAGTATGTTTCTCCTGTCAAGCTTTTGTAGAATGATCATGTCATTTGTTTCACATCCAATTCTTAGGTGTCCAAAAAAATTAACTTCTATCTCTTTCGAGGTTCTTGAACAGTACTGTATGAATGTAGTGCTCTGTGCATACCATTTTATTTAATTTGGGTACTTAGCAGTGTGTTAAAATTGTCTGACATTGACATTGTTGTAAAATTTGCAGACTAAACAGATCGAGCTGGGAGTTCCCCTCGAGAATCTCTTGGCTGAGCTGGCCAAACACAGAAGGGAAACATAAATGGCTCAGGAAGAGCATTCTATGATAATGTCATCATTTTAGTTTTGATGTTATGTTGTGCAAATAAGAATTTCAACTGCCAGAAGATAATTTTCTTTTCAAAGCAGTTAACTTACTGCAGTCATTTATGATAAATGCAGGTGTTTGTCTAGAGGGTTTTGCATCTGTCACTAAAGGACATATCCCAACAGTTGCATCCAGCAACTCATTTTGCTTTTCTTCTGCTATCTTTCTTCTACTTTAGTTATTACCTAGGCTTTTCATTGCCCGCTAAAGTGGATTTAGGATTTGAAGTTTGTTGGTTCCTATTATGATCTCAAATTAATATATACTGTTGTTGTTGAAGTTGTTGAGTTCACAGTCAATTATTAATGAGTTTTATGATACTAATTGAATATAATTTGATGAATTAACTCTCATCTGAATTTCAAAGTCGAATATTATTGCATTCAAACACACAATCAAGGGTACATAGTTGTGCAAGTAATAAAGTGTCTCTTTTTCGGAGTCGGATGTTGAACCCACAGAAACTTATTGATTAACTATTTTACTAAACTATACAAAGTCCAACTTTTTTATTTAAGTGTGCTAGAGTGTGATTGATGTTTGTATACTAAAAGTTGTAAGAATTGAATAATCAGATTAACTTATAATGATTGGGAATATTTTAGGGCTGCAACTTAACTAAGAATTGAAGCGTTCTATGGATTACAGATGTCTATCAAATTACTGATTTACAAGATTGATATTATGATTTTGATTTCTCGACTTCTCACCATGTACCCGAATTTACCATCTAACTACATTATGGAGCGAGAATAGATAGAATCAAATGTGAATTTAGTTTTCATCCTTTGTAATAAAGCACGGTTATAGGTATATCTCCATCCCAGTGAGAAATTAATTCACATGATATACAACAACAGATCATGCTCCTTGTATTCAACATTTTATCCTTTTATTCCTTTCTGGAGTTCAAGAAAAAAATAATAAATTTATTCTAATGGGGATCAAGCATCAAAATACTAATTCAAGAATACAAGAATAATTTTGACAATAGGCAACCTCCTCCGTAGAATCAATATTTAACAATCATTTTGTTGTTCCAAATCCAACAAGAATTCGTAGCTTCTCTTGGAAATCACAAAGTCCAAGAACATTGTTTTTCATGATGTAATGTCTACGAAAAAGAAGAAGAAAAGAAACCTAAAGGTGAAATCTATTCTCTTACTTGTGCGCTAAAAAATAAGATAGTTCCCCAATAAAAGATGCACAATGTTCTATTTATAAGATTTGAAAAATAACCCCTTTTTCCTACATCGACTATAAATTGCAAAATCTTACATTTTTTTTCATTGGGGATTTTTAGGGCAGTCCCCCAACTTTGTGCCACAAATGGGCCTTTGATGTATGGGCCTTGGGGATGTAGGCATACCCTGCTTTTGTCTTGCTTAATTATTTTCTTCGGTAATCTTCTATCTTTAATTCATTTTGACTTCAAATTTGTTCATCATCATGTCAATTTGATTCTATGAATAAAGTGCACTACTAAGAACAACTGATAAAATTCATGCTCAAAATAGACAAATGAAAGTACTAAATGTGAGGCAAATAATGACTAAAGATATATATTTTTGACCTGACATCACCACCCCACACTTACACTTCTGCATTTCCTCAAGAAAGCATTCAAGTTCATCTAAAAATATCAAGTTAGGAATGCCACTCCTTTGGTTGATTCAAACAATTAGACCATACAAAACTTTTAAAACATCAAGTAAACTTCCCGATAATTATGGAAGACATACAATAAAACAACAAACTTCTAAACTCCTAACCTCAAAAGGGAACTCCAACTTATTAAATTTGGTTTGCTCAACTATGCCATCAAAGGAAGATAATAAAATCACCTTTCTATCATGAAACAAGTTCCCTTACAAGAAAAAATTGTTCACCTATAACACCTCCCATGTTTATAGGCTTGGGAAACTAAGTTAAGCTTTTTGTTGATAGGGTGATGTACAAGCTACTCTACAGCCCGTAGATGCATCCACGAATCATAGGTGCTCTCGTAGAAAGGGTCCAATGAAGATGGAAATTGAACGATTTTTGAAAGTTGACTTACGAGTTAGTAGATGAGCCTTGAGTTATTGTATAGCCCATAAGCAGGTCGCGTAGGTTGAAGCCTTAAGGAACTGAAATTTGTCAATGTCTGGGTCTTCCTACAAAGGGTTCTACGGTCCATATGTTTATCTATGAGTTGTACTGTATGTTCGTGGATCAGAAGCTGCAATTTCAGTGACTCAACTTTTGTAACACCCTGACCTATGGGACAAGATACGACCCATAAGTCGTTCCACGACCCGTGGAAAAGGAGTTTTGTGGACGACTCCGACAGTTTTTGAAGAAGGGTCTTTTTGACTTTTTCTATCCATCTAAGTCCTAAAGTACAACATTTTGGCTATCCTAACTATACTAACCAACCTAACCTCTATAAGGTATTATTCCTAACTCATTCAAAGTTTTTTTATTCCAAATATTTCTCTCATGGGTTCTCAATAAATCTCTCACTAAGTCAAGGGTTCCATTGAAGCCACTTCTTTTATTATAATGTTTTGCTTGATCCTTTGTGATTCCATATGTGGCTAATAAATATGGGATTTCTCCTGAGTGTCTACTTGAGCCTTTTTCTGTTTCTACTCCTGGTGGTGAGTCTATTATAGCGGAGAGGGTTTATAAAGATTACGTAGTGTCCATATACCATAGAGATACTCTTGCTGATTTGATGTGAGTTTGAGATGGTTGACTTTGATGTAATTCTAAATATGGACTGTCTTCATGCCTGCTATGCCTCTGTTGATCGTAGAAATCAGACTGTCAAATTTTAATTTCCAAATAAGCATATTATAGAGTGGAAGGGAGATTCGGTTGTGCCTAAGGGTAAGTTTATTTCCTATCTTAAGTCCAGAAAGTGAATCTCTAGAGGATGTATCTATCACCTCGTGTGAGTTAAGTCTGATGATGTTGAGCCTCCTACCCTTGAGTCCGTCCCGATTGTGAGTGAGTTTCCAGAAGTATTTCCTAAGGATCTACCTAGAGTCTCTCCTGAAAGGGAGAGTGTCTTTGGGATTGATGTTCTTCCTGACACCCAATATTTCTTTATTCCACCTTATAGGATGGCCCTCGCTAAGTTGAAAGAGTTAAAAGAGCAGTTGAGAGATTTGCTAGAGAAGGGATTTATTAGGCCATGTGTCTCTCCGTGGTGTGCCCCTTTCCTATTTGTTCAAAAAGAAGATGGATCCATCAGAATGTGTATAGACTATCAACAATTGAATAAGGTAGTAGTCAACAATAAGTATTCCCTCCCAGGGATATAGATGACTTTTTTTACCAACTTCAGGGTGCCACTGTTTTCTCTAAGATAGATTTGAGAATAGGCTATCACCAATTGAAAGTGAGAGGAAGTGACATCTTAAAGACGGCTTTCCGAAATCGATATGGTCATTTCGTGTTTTTCATTCCTTTAGGTTGATTAATGCACCCGCAACCTTTGTGGACTTGATGAACAAAGTATTCATATAGTACCTTGACATGTTTGTGATTGAGTTTATCAATGATATTATGGAGTATTCTAGAGATGAGGAGGAGCATGCAAATCACCTCAGAATCACTTTACAAACATAGAAGCTTTTTGGGTTTGGTTGGCTACTACCGCAGACTTGTTAATGGGTTCTCTATCATATCTGCACTATTGACTCAATTGACTTTGAAGAAGGTCAAGTTTCAATTATTTGATGAATGTGAGGAGAGTTTCCAAGAGTTGGAAAACAAGGTTGACTACTGCACTAATTTTGACCTTGCCCGACAAAACAGAGGATTTTTTTAATATATTGTGATGCGTCTAGAGTTAGATTAGGTTGTGTGTTTATGCAGAGGGGAAAAGTGATAGCTTACTCTTCAAAAAAGCTTAAGATTCGTGAGAGGAATTATCCGACTCATGATCTTAAGTTTGCAGTACTGGTTTTTGCTCTAAAGATTTGGTGCCACTATTTATATGGAACACATGTTGATGTCTTCAAAGACCATACAAGCCTGAAATATGTCTTCACCCAGAAGTAGCTTAATCTGAGGTAGAGGAGATGGCTTGAGTTACAAAAAGACTATGACATGAGCATCCTCTACCATCAAAGTAAAGCTAATGTAGTTTTTGATGCTCTTAGCAGGTTGTCTATGGAAAGCACCACCGCTCATGTGGAGGAGAAGAAAGAGCTAGCTAAAGAGGTTGACAGACTGGCATGATTGGGAGTTCAACTAGATGAATCTAGTGACTGTGGTATTCATATGCAAAATGGGTATGTATCATGTGTAGTAGTAGATCGACGTAAAGGAGAAGCAAGACCAAGACCCTATCTTTCTACAATTGAAGGCATATGTGCATAAGCAAAAGGTGATAACTTTCACCAAAGGGGGAGATGGAGTGTTGAGGTACCATTGAAGGTTGTGTGTTCCTAACATTGATGGTATACAAGAGAGAATCATGGAAGAAGCACACAAGGCTAAGTATTTGATCCATTCGGGATCAACTAAGATGTACCATGACTTGAGGGAAGTCTGTTAGTAGAGTGGAATTAAGAGAGATATTTCCAAGTTTGTTTCTAAGTGCCTAAATTGCCAATAAGTTAAGGTTGAGCATCAAAGACCATATGAAGTTGCCCAAAATATTAAGATTCAAGAATGGACTTTGTCGTAGGCTTATCGAGGTCTCACAGACAGCATGACTCAATTGGTGTGATAGTTGATAGGATAACAAAATCTGCGCCCTTTTTTATAGTAAAGATGACTGACACTGCAGAAGATTACACTTGGTTATACATAAGAGAGATTATCAAATTGCATGGAGTTCCTTTATCTATCATCTTAGACAGAGAAGCTCAACTCACTGCTCAATTTTGGATATCCTCTCAAAAAGGCTTGGGTTCGACGGTGAACCTTATCCCTACTTACCACCCACAGACTGATGGCCAGGCAGAGTGCATAATTCAAGCATTGAAGGATATGTTAAGGCCTGCATCATTGGTTTCAAAGGTAATTAGGATGACCATTTTCCTCCTTAAGTTCGCCTATAATAACAATTTCCATTCAAGCATTTAGATGGCTCCATATAAAGCACTTTATGGGAGAAGGTGTAGATCACCAATAGGTTGGGTTAAGGTGGGTGAGGCACAATTGATTGGGCCTCACTTGGTTTACCAAGCTATGGAAAAGGTGAAAACCATACGAGAGTGATTAAAGACTATACAAAGTCGACAAATGTCCTACACAGATGTTAGGAGAATAGACAAAGTTTAAGGTTGATGATTGAGTGTATTTGAAAGTGTCACTTATGAAGGGTGTGACCAATTTGGGAAAAAGGGAAAGTTGAGTCTGTGGTACATAGGTAATTATCCGATTTTTAATAGAGTGTTCAATGTATCTTATGAATTAGAGCTACCACAGGAACTAGTGGTCATCCATCCAGTCTCTCATATTTCTATGCTTAAGAAGTGTTTGGGAGACCGCAATTGGTTGTGCCTATTGAAAGCATTGCGGTGAGGGAAAGCTTGAGCTATGAAGAGATTCCCATTCAAATCCTTGATCGTGAAATTCACAAGTAAAGAACCAAATAAATTGCATTTGTCAAGGTGTTTTGGAGAAATCAATTGTAGAAGAAATGACCCGGGAAGCAAAGGAGGATACGAAGGCTAAGTACCCGTATTTTTTCATAACTGATAATGGCTAGGGATTTGATGGTATTCATTCGTTTTTACTCTTTGACTGCCCTTCTATTCTAGGTTTGAAATAGTGATAGAGTTCTAGAGTTCGATTGATGATGTGTTCAATTTGTTGATTGTTTGTTTGCTTTATTGCTTTGTTTCTAAATTGCATGAGTGAGTTGAGGATTGCTTGATTGTTAGTGTCCACGAGTATTTTTCGTGCGTTGAGTTCAACTATGGTCGCTCTTCATTCGAGGAAGAATGATCCCAAGGGAAAGATAATGTTACACTCGGTAAAATTACCAAAATACCCCTAGACGAGGGACACTTACATAATGCATCTTCCTAAGCTCTTTTGGAAACTTCAAGGCCAAAATCGCAATCAGAATGAAAAATTGTGTGAGAAAATGGTCTTGGTTGATTTTAGAGCAACCAGATCAAAAAATAATTTTTCGATGGAAAAACACATTTCCAGAGAAGTGCGTGGCA
Source organism: Solanum rostratum (assembly GCA_029948455.1). NCBI lineage: Eukaryota > Viridiplantae > Streptophyta > Magnoliopsida > Solanales > Solanaceae > Solanum > Solanum rostratum. Next base: position 57,368,892 of record CM057051.1, read on the forward strand.
TGTCCGCGTCACAGACTTGTCATGGATTTGCACATAACTGGGGTTCTAATATTTTCTATGGGATTAGAAAATCAATTGGAAATTTTTTGAAAAACAATTATACTGGTGCGCGATAGGACCACGTCCCAGACCTGATTCACCTAACTGTACCAATGAAGTTTAAAATATTAAAACTTTCTAGGGGCTTTTCGGACTTTTCCCCACTTCTGCTAGACTTAATTCACGACCAATATAGGTGTTTTATGCTAAAAATAGGTGTCAAAACGCATTACTAAGATTTCTTCACTATTCTAAGAAACGCTAGGGCTGAGGAGAGAAGGAGAAGAGCGAGGGTTTCGAGTTTAACTGCGAAGATTGATTGTTCTTCTGAATTCTAGGTATGTAAGCTACCTAAAGCGTTGGATGTAGTTCAGCAACGTTTCTCTTCGTCTACTTGAGTCCAGTTGAGCATGAGGAATACATGTTCTTGTTTAACATATGCCCGTGACGAACATCTAATATGTCTTATGTGTTAAGCATGATTGATATGATATTAAATATCTGTAAAAGTGAAAGTCTTGCATGATATGAGTTGGAGTCTTTAGTTGCATTATATTGAGTATTAATCCTGAGTTTGAGTTATAGAGAAATTGAGCTGAGTTGTTTGAGATGAGTCAAAGAGATGAGCTTGAGTTGATTTTCATGAGCACATTGTATTCTTGGAAGGAGTATTAAGCACCGAGTTGGGTAAGAGGAATGTAACGCCCGGTAAAATAATCCAAATACCCCTAGAGGAGGGAGATGCGCATAACGCATCTTTTGGTGCTCGGGTGGTAAATCTGAGGCCCGATTGTGATCAACGCGAAATATTGAGCGGGGGAAAGGTCTCAGTCAATTTTTAGAATGACCAAGTCAAAAGATAATTTTTCAATCCGAGACGTAAAATAGTGAGGATCCATGACAAAGTCGCATCGCGGAGGGTAACTTATGTTTTTCCATAATTTTTCGATGAGATTAAGAAAACTCGTTCAGGAGAGTTTTTGTCAGAAATGAATCGTACCTGATCGGTCCGCGTCGCGGACTGGGTTATTTCGCGGTCGGAAACTTTCTAAAAATTCAAGGGGCATTTTGGTCCATTCCAAACACCTTCTAAAAACCATATACGACTAATATATGTCGTTTTCGCAAAAAAAGCGTTAAAAATACCATCTTACAATCCCCTTCCTAGCAAATCATCAAGTTAGGGCTTGAGAAGAGTTGAGATTGCAGAGTCAAGAGGAAGTTCCAAGGGATTTGTGTTGTTAGCAATAATTCCAGGTATGTAAGGTTATCCTAAAGCATGAAATTGTTCTACTGAGATTGTGTTGTTAGTAAATTGAGTCTATGATTGAAGATGATGAGTTATATGAGAAAATCCTTGAGTGTTCTACTGAGATTCTTCTTAATTCATGTCTTTTTCTTAAATTGATGATCATCATAAACTTGATTTACTGCAACAGGTATTTTCATGAATGATTTCACAAATGTTTGTGTCTATATGAGGGCGAGGATGAGAAAGTTTGTGTCTGGATTAGGTACGAATGTAAAGAGGGAGTGTAAGGCAGCATTGCTGATTCCAGGTATAGACATCTCTAGACTTATGGTCTATGCCAAAAAAACTGAGGAGGACAAGAAAAAGGACAAGGAAGAGCAACAGAGTAAGAAGGCCAAATCGGCAGGGCATGATCCTAGCCAACAAAAGTAGAATAAGGGTGATAGAACTTACTTTCAGAAGAGGTCTTCTAGCTATGCACTTGTGGTGGAAAGTGCACCTAAAAATCTTATGGTCACCAGAATTTCAGAGCGTAGGGTCGTTAGTCTCAAGCTAGCGTGACCCAAGGCCCGAGAGGAAATCCACCTTGTGGCAGATGTGGCAAACTTAACCTTAGTACGTGCCGTGAGGGCACAAATGTTTGTTATTCATGCGGAAAGCCTGGGCATTTTCAGGGTGAGTGTCCTAAGAGAAGATTGGGTGATAGGAGTAACAAAGCTCAGTCTTCTATAGCGCCCCCTGCGGGCAGTCAAATGAAGGCTACTACTACGGGTGTGGGGGGCGGACGAACCGTCTGCATGTGATGGGTAATTGACAGGACCAAGAGGTTGCACCAAATGTTGTTACGGGTATGCTCCGAGTCTTTTCTTATTATTGTTATGCGCTGCTTGACCCAGGTAATACTTTATCCTTTGTGACTCCCTATTTAGCCAATAAATTTGAGATTTTTCCAGAGTGTTTGCTTGAGCCTTATAGTTAGAGATTGTGTAGTATCCATCTATCATAGGGATACTTTGGCTGACTTGGTAGAGTTGGTGATGGTTGACTTTGATGTGATCGTTGGTATGGATTGGCTCCATGCCTATTATGCCTCGATAGATTGTAGGACCCGAATTGTCAAATTCTAGTCTCCGAATGAACCGGTCCTAGAGTGGAGGGGAAATTTTGTTGCACCCAAGGGTAAAAGTTTAATTCCTACATGAGGGCCAGAAAGCTAATTTCAAAAGGTTGTATTTACCACCTCATGCATGTTAAATCTGAGGATATCGAGTCCCCTACTCTTGAATTAGTTCCGATTCTGAATGAGTTCCTTGAGGTGTTCCCTGAGAATTTACTAGGAGTCTCTCTTGAAAGGGCGATCGACATTGGGATTGATGTTCGTCCCGATACGCAGCCTATTTCAATTCCTACATATAGAATGGCCCCCCGCTGAGTTGAAGGAGTTGAAGGATTTATTAGAGAAGGGCTTTATTAGGGCAAGTGTTTCTCCATAGGGTGCTTCCATTCTGTTTGTATGAAAGAAGGATGGGTCTCTCACGATATGCATTGATTATAGGTGACTGAACTAGGTCACGGTCAAGAATAAATATCCTCTCCCCAAGATAGATGATCTATTTGACCAACTTCAAGGCGCCTCATGCTTTTCAAAGATAGACCTCAACTCGGGTTAGCACCAGTTGAAAGTGAGAGAATGTGACATTCCAAAGACACCCTTTAGAACTAGATATGACCACTTTGAGTTCTCAGTCATGTCCTTTGGGTTGACGAACGCACCCGTGGCTTTCATGGGTTTGATGAATAGGGTGTCAGACCCTACCTTGACATGTTTGTAATCGTGTTCATTAATGAAATTTTTATGTATTCGAAGGATGAGGAGGACCATGCCAAACACCTTAGAATTGTCCTTTAAACTCTTAAGGACCATGAATTGTATGCAAAGTTCTCAAAATGTGAAAGCCGTTTTGTGATGCAGATACAGGAGGTAGAGGACTTAAATAGATGCCTTATTGAGGTTTGAAGATTCTGATCTTAGTCATTGGTGAGCCCTCATTGCTATCTGGAGGAGTCCTTTTTCCTTTGCTTGTTATTTTATTTATTGAGCTGGGTAGCCATGGCTTGTATGGTACCCTCTTAGAGGCTTCATAGACATGAGTTGAGGTTCGATGTTGAGGTCTTTTCCCCTTTTTAGTTGAGTTAGCACTTACATTTGCTTATTATTGATGTTGAGACTGAGTGTTGGCCATTGGCCCTCCTCATTGATGTAGCTCACTTCTTTTATCTTGTTATTCCACTATGCTGATGTTGAGTGACTGTCCTGAGATCGAGTGAACTCTCTGGGTGCCAATCACGGTTAGGGTACCATCCGTGGATATGATAAGGAAACACCCCAGAACTACATTGCCAGTGTAGGATAGTCGTGAGTAAAGTCTAGTGGCTCATGTCCCAATAGATTGAAATTCTCTTTGGATCCGAGAGAGGGGGAGAGGTTGATGTCCTTTACCTTTGCAAGTTTAGGACGGGCCTAGCAACAATGTCTGCTTTGTTGTGTAACACTGAATTCATGGTGGTGGAGAGTTATGTTGGTTAGAGATACTTCAAAACAACACGTGATTGAGCATATCATGATTTTCAAATTGAGTTGCATAAAACATTGAGTCTAATTTTAAAGCATGATTTAAAAATCTTAAACATGCATCATTTATTCGACTTGAGTTATGAGCATGTGATTTGAGTCTTGAGTAGAGTCGGTTGATTTGAGCCAGAGACTTATCTATTTTCTTAAGATATTTTACATATGAGTATATTCCATGTACTGACGTCCATTTCGGCCTACATCGTTAATGATGCAGACACAGGTAATTAAGGACTTCAGCAAACGCACCACTGAGGTTCAGTTTCCTTGTTTCTAGGGTTGGTGAGCCCTCCTTTCTTTCTGGAGGTGCCTTTCTTTTATTCTAATGGTTATTTTTATTTTCTCTTAGTTGGATAGTCATGGCTTGTCATGGTACCATCTAGATGTTTAGAGATAGAGGCTTCATGGACTACGAGTAGAGAACTTTTGAGTATTGTTCATTTATTTCTTTTTTTCAAACTTGGTCAATTGAGGGTGTTAATAAGAGCTTTATTTCTTCATTGTTGACTTGTACTTGAGAAGTTTTTCTGCTGTTGAGTAAGATGTGACGATGACGCCATGTGGTTCTCTTGGGAAATTAGTAATGGTTCTTCAATTGTTAGCCATGCTGAGGGTACCCATCTGGGACGTGAAAAACTACCCATGTAAAAGATAAGTAAATAATATTTAAATTTCTATTTAAGCATTTAAAACTTTTAGGGCAAAACTTTTAACACCTTTAAATTTATATTTTCATATTGTAACGCGTGTAGTTCTTGATGTTTAACAATACACTTTTTCATTAAAACTTTTACATGTGGAGTCTATCTATTTCTAATTGGATATCCATTAAATTGTAAATTATTTCAATATTGAAAGGTAATTGTTAATGATAATATTACATGTGGTTACTGATATATGTAACTAATTGTAAGTCCCAAAATTATTTTTAGTTAACTGAACTATGTGTTTATTTTTCAATAAATACAAATGATCAGAACGTCAATTATTTGGTGCCGGTTTATAATATCACTCTACATAAATGTTCTGTTATTAGGTAATATCCACGTACAAAAAGCACTATAAACCTTTTCCTTATTACCTATATAAAAAACTAACTAAAATAACATCTAAATTCCATTATAAGCATTTAACAAACTTGAGGGTTAAACACAGATTCTATTTTAAGCATTTCACATACATGGGGGTTACACATAAATTTCATTATAAGTATTTAACAAACTTGAGGGTTAAACATTTTCATTTTCAATTTTGAATAAACTTACACATATATTCCAAATCTAACAAGTTGTTATCTGAATCTCCATATAAAACAACTAAAAATTTTATAGGGCTTTGTCTGTATATTTATTTCACATCATTCCATTTTCTCGTGCCTTCCGTCATACTCTCCCCAAAGCTTCAATTTTCTATCCTTTCTGTTTTTCGTCAGGTTCTTCTTCTTCTTATTGTTCTTCTTTTTTTCCCATATAATTTCTCTAGTTTTTTTTTCTTATCATTCACTCTAGAGCTAAACACATCTAGTTCAACTATACTTTTAGTTTTATTTTTTGTAGTTTGCATGTCCTTGATAATCTCAAATCCCTTGTGTTTGTTGTTTATGTTTTTATAGTTTTGTGAACAGTGATAACAATGGCTGAAGAAGGAGAAAACTCTGACCTCGAATTTCTTGGTAAATAATTAGCTTTTCGCTACTTAATTTTAATTTGGTTTTGAGTTGTTCGTAGTTTTGGGGATTATACAACAGGGGCAGAGTACAATGTTTATCTATATGGTTGACAAAGAAATTATATTTTTTATAAATAAATAAAATTATTTTATGTATATATAGCAGATGTTGAACCCTCTTCATGATATGCATATTGTTATTGCCTAGGTGATTTGGGCAAACTCTGTGAAGAAAAAACACCTGAACTTTTGGAGCTGAGAGTTGAGCAAGGTTACCTTTCACTCCTGATCCTCTTTTGCAAATTACAGCTTGTACATGAAAGATAATTTACTTCTCACATACTTTCTTATGGATAATTTTGATGCCAATTGTTATAATTTTCTTCCATTTCAACTTTTTTAAGCTACACATTCTCTTTCGTCGCGTTCCATTAATTTGCCTTTTGAATTGTTAAATACTTCTCTATCAAATCCCAATCCCAAATTGAGCTGCATTTTTTTTTTGGGGGGGGGGGGGTGCTATTATCATGACTTACCGCTTGATCATCTTAAAAGGAGAAGAATCTATAGTCATGGAGAGTATTATAAAAGACTCTGTAACATTGTAGAGAAATCTTGAAGACCCTTAGAATAATCTAGATATGTAGAGAATAATAGAAGCGGGACTAACTTATAAATATAGAAGGACTTGTAAGTAAATATTTTTTGGACTTTATTCCCTTGAAAGTAGTATACATAGGAAGAGACAGTTATTTTTACAACCATCAAGAAACATTCGAGCAATCTTCCAAGTAATATACAAGTCTTCTTAAAAGCTCTCTTGTGTCTTTCTTTAATGTAGCATTCCTTTAGCGGTCTAATTTGAAAAGGCCTACTTGAGCTTACAAGATCGTGAAAGACTCATGAGTAAGTTGTCGAGTGCTACACAAAAATCTTAGTTGAAGTCTATGTCCATGACTTAATGGTATGAAAGCAAGGTTGCTGCTAAGGGAAATGGCAAGCATAGGAGATATCAACTCTACCAACGCCAGGTCGAATGTGGAAAAGAAGTACCGTAGGGGAAGAGAACTTTAATAAGAATGAGGAGATGTCATTTGAACCTACACCTTGCAAATCCCTAACATCTTATTGACCTTCGACCACTGAGATGAGTGACAACGAACAAGGTGAGTAACCTATGGACGTCACGCCTAGTATAGAGTGGATTGCGAGGATGGATACCAGTAGGCTGGCTATGGAGATAGTAAGCTAGCATTTTAACAAGTTAGAGTGGTCTTTTATTTAAAAAAAAAAGACTCAACATAGATAAGTACAAACAAGTGGAGCTAAGCTTTGCTTTACCAATTAATGAGGTAACGAACCTTTTCTAACTAGCAAGCATGAAGGAAAAAACAAAGTGCTAGGACAAACTAGGTATTTTTATGATCACCAAAGAGTTTGTAATATACTCTATGATGATATTACAAATCAGGATATTTAAATAATACAAAAATATAACAACCAAAAAGAAAGTAGAGTTACTAACCTCAAACTTCCTTTTACAAATGCATGAATTAAAAATGATACATTGCCCATCTAAAGTAACATGAAGTAGTTTCCACTTGTCTGCTACTTTAAATTTGTCCAACAATAATTGATATTTCATAACTTCTTCATGGATTTATTAAATTTTATTGAAGCTAATTGTTCTATGATTTTATTTTGCCATTTACATTGATAGGTACCTCGAACAAACTCATTTGTCCTTTTACTATCCCAACAATATCACCTGGTAGTTTCTGAGTAATTAGAGCGTTATGCAGAAGCATATAATTGAAAACTTTTTCAATGATAAGTTATATGACAAAGAAAATTGTATTAAAAGGCATAATATGATTATATAATTTTGTAAATTGGCCTAATTTGATAAATTAATACATATAAAATAAAATATTAAAACTATAGAGAGGATAAATCTTTTATTAAACAAACTCTTTAACATTTACATTGTAAATGCTATTGTGTTATGATATGAGAAGAGGGATCTTCAATTAATAGAATTTAAAACTTTTCCTCTAAAGAAAGAATCACCAAATATGGAAGAGGATTATATTTTTCTTTCAAAAAGAGTAAAAATAATTATTTTAATGCTTTAACTTTCCTTCTAGAGAAAATTAAAGCTAAAATGGTAAGAAATCCAGGACAAAATCCTAACAAATCTCTCTTTTTTGCTGGATTATCTTGACAAAATTTGACCAGTCTTCTTCACATATGATATAATCTTTGTTCACACAATTCATTATTGTTGCTTTCCATGGTTAAAATTAACATTTATATGAATTAAAAATGATTTTGAAATATCTTATTTCTTTAAAAAAAAATACAGCAACAAAATATTGAAAAATTTGATTTAAACTTCTTCTCCACATGTATTTGGAAAATTAAGCCAAAACCCTAACATTGCCTACCATGTGATTTCTTTTTTCTTTTGTTGCTTCTGCTTCTTTGTTGCCTAGATGAGATATCCCCTTCACCAACTACTTTATAAAGCACATGTCCAGCATATTATCTTCCTCATCTTGATCAAAATAATCCTCTCCCAAATAAATTTATAAGTAGTAGTTGGACTAAATTATGACTTTATAGCTTTTAGCTCATTCTTATTTACTGTTGCACTTATAGGCAAAAATATAGAAGCTTTTGGACTTAATTTTCTTTTGAAAGCAAGGCGTGAAACCTTCTTTTCTTTATCAACTAAAGTCCACTTAGGATCACTCATCCCCCCTTGTTTTTCCTTTGAAATGATTAGATCATTTTGTGATTGAAATCTGTTTGAGAAAGTGATGGCATACCTTTCACCAAATCTTTTTCATTCCTTACGGTTAGAGTTGTCTAGATTCACCTTGATATTTATTCAGTGATAATGCTCGCCTATACTTCTTATAATACAAAGTATAGACAATCGCTAGCAGCATAAACCCAACATAAAAGTTCGGGAATGATAGCTACATATTGTAGAAGAAATGAGAAGATTAATTTCTAAATCACCTTCAGCCTTAACTATTAACCACTAATTCAAAGAGTAGGGAATAAAATGTTCTATTGTACTTTCTGAAAAAGCTGACAAAAGTAAGAATAGAAAGTAAAGTACAAAGTACTTCATTCTCTGTCCTAAAATTTATTTGTAGTCACTACAAGAAAAGAGAATTTTAATGACCATTTCTTAACGACGAGAAATGAATCTGTTCGTTATAAATACACTTATAGTGATCAAATTCTTTTTCGGTCGTTATAAATATACTTATAGTGACCGAATATTTTTCCGGTCGTTATAAATATACCTATAGTGACCAATTTTTTTTTCGGTCGTTATAAATATACTTATAGCGACCAAATTATTTTACGGTCGTTAGAAATACACTTATAGCGACCAATTGTTTTTCCGATTATTATAAATACACTTATAGTGACCAAATCTTTTTCCGGTCATTAAAAATAAATTTTAATCTAACATTAACGAGGGGACAAATTTGATTTTTAAAAAGCATAACATGCCATTGTTAAAACATATTAGTTAGTATAAAAATATGTTTAACTAATATGAGAATAAAGAGATAGACCAAATCATATTATAAGTATAACAAGTCGTGTTTTGTTAATCATTCTGATAAAAATTCTCCATCTTTTATAATTTTGATTATTCCATAAAAAAAAAGTTTAATAAAAAGAAAAAAAATATTAATTTATTATTTTCTAATAACTCTATCCATCATTTGTACTATAGTCAATTAAATAAAATTTTGAAATATTATAAAAATATTTAGTTACAAACTTTTTGACATAATTTTTTTAACTTAAATATTTTCTTGATATAGTTTTTATATATGTTTATATTTTGAGAGACAATTTATTCATCTTTACTTGACATTTTTAAAGATGCAAGATGAAGTAGGTCAAAACAAAAAATTGTAATGAAACAAAAAATTAACAATAAAATTAATAATATTGAATATATAATTATGAGCTTATGAGATTAACTTAAGGTAGAAAAGTTAAATAAATTTGGTCGTAAGTAATTTTCTCAAGAGGAATGATGTTTCCCCACTTGCAAATTACCTCGATCAATATATTTAAAAATCAGTATCTAGTAATAATATTTCTTCTAATAAAAAAAATATATATTGTGCTGATTTTTTTCATTATTGGTTGTGAAACCAACAGATGTATACAAAAAAAAAAATCATTTGTTTAAGTTAGAAAAGTATAACATGAAATTTTACAAACAGAAAATTTAAAAACTTTACATGACATATAATCAACAACTAATTAATTAAGAAATCATAATTCTTTTATTATTTAAAATTTAAGATGATATAATTGATTTGTATCTCATAATAATTTTAATGATATTGAATTATTTATATTAGGTGAATACCATTAGTATAAAAAGTGAAACTAAAAGAAGTTGGGGGTTTTATCAATGAAGCAATGTGCAAAAAATCAATATCTTAAGGTGTAAAATACAAAACAAACAATTTTAAGTCTAGAACTAGGAAGCCCAACTTTCTTTTTATATGGTTGTGAGAACAGAAACAAATTTTATATTTCATTGTGGTTAATAACGACTGGATTTATACTTTTAATGATCGAATTACCCCTCGTTAAAGACCTATTTTCTTATAGTGAGTTCTTCAAAATTCTTCTCAAAAATACACTTCGATGCACTTAGTGGTAGCTAAGTCAACCTTGCCGACCTCAGTTGGTGACGCGCCGGGTGGTCTTCTTGGTCGCGTATTGCCTCTTCGAAATTGAATTTTCTTGGTGCTTGACTGTAACTTTCAACGAGGTCCTTTTAGGTCATCAAACTGAATCAGCGATGCGCCGATTGTTGTCGCTCCTTGCCGAGTTGGCACTTCATCTTTTATAGTTGGTTGCCAGGCATCTGTAACTTTCATCGAGCTCGATAGAGCTTGCATAGCGTATTTGGTGATACATCGAATTACCTTTTCATCGCCCACCTGACCTTGTTTCAGGGCTGGAGTTTCGGATCATTTAGGCGAGCTGAGGTCTCACTTGCTGAATCGACGAGTGAGTAGGCGCGTTCCTCAACTTTGCCTTTTTGTCCTTTTTTGGAGCATTTTGATTCCTTCCTCCCTCATTTGTCCATCATCATCCTTTACTGTTATGAACTGCATTTTAAACACATTTGATTAGATTTTGAATACAAACTAGCATTAAGGACTTATTTTAAGGCATTAAAAGATCATAATGAGTCAAAAATCCCCGACTCCTCACACGACGACTCCAAAGATTGGGAAAGGACCTCATGAGTGGAGGTGTTCAATGTGACCGTGAGCAGTTTGATCGCTGGATTGAATTTGACTAGCATGGCAACCTGATTTTCTTGAATTATCTGAGCTACCTTAGGATTAGAAAGATATAATGTGTTGGAGAACATTATCATCTTTTTCGGTAGCCTTCAAGAAAGCAAGCTATTCGAAGGAATAGATCTCTTGAGGCATAACTAATATTGTGCCTCTTTTCACGACCTGGAGAAGCATTAGATGTAACCTTCTTGCGCATTACCATGTTCCAAACCTCTCTGCAGCCAAATTCTCTCCATTTTGTCAAATCCTTAATGTGCTTACTGCTAATACTCAACATTCCCAGTCTCACCCTTTTCAGAACCTGGAGAATTATTTTGACTAGTCGAGAAAAGCATTCGTGTGCTAATTGAATTTTTTTGTGCAACCAGAGTCCAATTTTTAGTCGCATTCCCATTTTCAGCTTCTAAAACATGCTGCCCAGGATACCTTCAATATGACCTTGGTGCTTGTCATAAGTGCAATACTAAGGAAAATTATCATATACGATCACCTGAAAAACCTTGATCAGTTACAAGATTTTAGTTCCGCATAATGCAACCTAATATGATTTGGAAGCTTATCTATTAGATTAAGTATAATCTTGACCCTAGCTGTTCTAGGTCTTGACTTTATTTGAATAAAATAAAGCAATTAAATAATTGCCCTTGGTACCATGGGATAATTTTAAGGCTATTGCTTGATGCAATCCATCTTCAATCTTAAAGTCTTGTCTTTCCTCCATTGAAAATGTGATAGTAGGTTCTCCTTGATTCTCCATGAACAATTTTGACTGATGGTATGATAATTATTTATGTTAATTATGGCAAATTGTTTGGGGTTTAGGTGAATACCATTAGTATAAAAAGTGAAACTAAAAGAAGTTGGGGGTTTTATCAATGAAGCAATGTGCAAAAAATCAATATCTTAAGGTGTAAAATACAAAACAAACAATTTTAAGTCTAGAACTAGGAAGCCCAACTTTCTTTTTATATGGTTGTGAGAACAGAAACAAATTTTATATTTCATTGTGGTTAATAACGACTGGATTTATACTTTTAATGATCGAATTACCCCTCGTTAAAGACCTATTTTCTTATAGTGAGTTCTTCAAAATTCTTCTCAAAAATACACTTCGATGCACTTAGTGGTAGCTAAGTCAACCTTGCCGACCTCAGTTGGTGACGCGCCGGGTGGTCTTCTTGGTCGCGTATTGCCTCTTCGAAATTGAATTTTCTTGGTGCTTGACTGTAACTTTCAACGAGGTCCTTTTAGGTCATCAAACTGAATCAGCGATGCGCCGATTGTTGTCGCTCCTTGCCGAGTTGGCACTTCATCTTTTATAGTTGGTTGCCAGGCATCTGTAACTTTCATCGAGCTCGATAGAGCTTGCATAGCGTATTTGGTGATACATCGAATTACCTTTTCATCGCCCACCTGACCTTGTTTCAGGGCTGGAGTTTCGGATCATTTAGGCGAGCTGAGGTCTCACTTGCTGAATCGACGAGTGAGTAGGCGCGTTCCTCAACTTTGCCTTTTTGTCCTTTTTTGGAGCATTTTGATTCCTTCCTCCCTCATTTGTCCATCATCATCCTTTACTGTTATGAACTGCATTTTAAACACATTTGATTAGATTTTGAATACAAACTAGCATTAAGGACTTATTTTAAGGCATTAAAAGATCATAATGAGTCAAAAATCCCCGACTCCTCACACGACGACTCCAAAGATTGGGAAAGGACCTCATGAGTGGAGGTGTTCAATGTGACCGTGAGCAGTTTGATCGCTGGATTGAATTTGACTAGCATGGCAACCTGATTTTCTTGAATTATCTGAGCTACCTTAGGATTAGAAAGATATAATGTGTTGGAGAACATTATCATCTTTTTCGGTAGCCTTCAAGAAAGCAAGCTATTCGAAGGAATAGATCTCTTGAGGCATAACTAATATTGTGCCTCTTTTCACGACCTGGAGAAGCATTAGATGTAACCTTCTTGCGCATTACCATGTTCCAAACCTCTCTGCAGCCAAATTCTCTCCATTTTGTCAAATCCTTAATGTGCTTACTGCTAATACTCAACATTCCCAGTCTCACCCTTTTCAGAACCTGGAGAATTATTTTGACTAGTCGAGAAAAGCATTCGTGTGCTAATTGAATTTTTTTGTGCAACCAGAGTCCAATTTTTAGTCGCATTCCCATTTTCAGCTTCTAAAACATGCTGCCCAGGATACCTTCAATATGACCTTGGTGCTTGTCATAAGTGCAATACTAAGGAAAATTATCATATACGATCACCTGAAAAACCTTGATCAGTTACAAGATTTTAGTTCCGCATAATGCAACCTAATATGATTTGGAAGCTTATCTATTAGATTAAGTATAATCTTGACCCTAGCTGTTCTAGGTCTTGACTTTATTTGAATAAAATAAAGCAATTAAATAATTGCCCTTGGTACCATGGGATAATTTTAAGGCTATTGCTTGATGCAATCCATCTTCAATCTTAAAGTCTTGTCTTTCCTCCATTGAAAATGTGATAGTAGGTTCTCCTTGATTCTCCATGAACAATTTTGACTGATGGTATGATAATTATTTATGTTAATTATGGCAAATTGTTTGGGGTTTAGGGTGTTGGAATCGGCAAGCGTGGCGTATGAACTGGTTTGGAATGGTGGGGTGGGCTGGCGGGAAAACCTAAAGATGCTTCATTCCATTGGCTATAGCAACCATGGAGGGTTGTGCAGTTCCATGGTTGCTCAGTTTCTGCAAGGAAATCACCAAGAGCCGCCAAATAGAGGGATCCCTAACTTTTTTCATGGTTTTATCTTTTCTAACTGTTTGAGCTGTACGCACGTTCTTTTTCCACTTACTCCTTTCCCTTCAAAAGTTTTAGAACTAAGATTGGTTGAAGCATGAAGTGTTGCCAATCCGAGGGTTAGTAATGTTGGAATGGACTTGGTGTAATATCATATCTTGTGTACTTCAGATGGAATATATGAAGGGCATATGTATTTTTATGGAATAATGTAATTATAGCTCTAAAGTGTACTAGTTAGCACAATATCATGCATGAGTTGTATGTATGCACTATATCAATTTAGTGTTAGTGCACATATGATATCCGATATTACATTGGAAAATCTTCAAATAACATGACAACAATTCGCCCAATGTAATTCCACAACGTATGATCTGTGGAAGGTATATTATGCATTGAACTTATCCTTACCAGGAAAATATAGAGAATAATTCCAATATTAGAACCTCGGCTTCATGAAAATCCTATCGAAAAAGAAATAACAAAGTGAAGAAATAATGTTGAAATACTAGAAAAAGCATGACAAAATATTCTAAAAAAATAGTAAAAACAACAAAATTGTGTCGCAATTGAAGTACAACAAAAAGATAGATAGTAATAGAAATAAAAGGACAAGAATCCGTAGTGGAAATACTATGGCTACCAGTATGGAAGGATAAGCAAGATAACACTCCACTAACTACTAAATATAAATATTAATCTGTGTTTTACACAACCTTGTATCTAAGGTCATATCCTTGATAAGTTGCAACTCATCATATTTTTTATAATAACTTCTCCCCAATACTTCTTCAGCCTAACATTGCTAAAACCATCAATAATAAACGTCACACCTCCACATTGTGTCTTTCGTGCATCTTCTCTTTCACATGCCCAAACTATTCCTACACGTCCTCATCTCGTCCTCCACCGTGGTAACCTCTACCTTAGTTCGAAGATCTTCATTTTTAATCTTATTTTTCTTAGTATGCCTACACGTTCACCACAACATTCTTGGAGGTGTAAAATATATTTTAAGGTTTTATTGAGCTGTAGTTATCAATTTTTTTTTCCTAAATCATATTAGGAGAAAATGTAGGATATTTCATTTTTATTCATAGCATAGGATTAACACTATATAAAAAACAATGATAGTTTGATGCACAAAGCATCTCGTTAACAGGGTCCCAAGAAGGGCCACACCCGAAGAGATGTGATGTAACTGGCCTATCCAAATGCAAGCATTAATGATTGTTTGCATGGCTCAAATTTATGTCCTATATTACACAAATAGAAAACTTTATGTTGGCTTTTCTTCTGAAATAACATTGTGTATGTTAATCTTGTACCACATATCATGAAAATACTAAATAAGTGTGACAATACTCACGACAATTGACCTATAATATTAAAACATTAAACCATGTGACAATGCACGCGACAAGTTGACTCTTATACCTTCTATAACATACCTTAACATTCCTCTCATATTTTCTCAGGCTTATTCATTCAAAACATATTCTTATTTTCTTCCTTAATTATCTGCTTTTACAATGGAAAAGAGGACTAGTTAGCATGGGTAAGAAAGAAATTGAAATGGAGTTCATTGAATCAAAGGAAGCGGATGCTGCTTCTTTCTCTCAAAGGAACATAAAACCTTGTTGAAGAAAGCGAATGAGCTTTCAACTTTGACCAGAGAAGTTGTTTGTATTCTTCTCTTTTCAATAAGAGGAAAGAATGTTCATACGGCTTCATAATAAATAGAAAATAGTTGATAGATATCTTGAATTGATATCAGACTATTGTCAACGTGTTCATGCTAATGTAAGCAAATCAAATGTCTTAGAGCCATCTGATGGTCATTTATCTCTTGCTGTTTGCACATAAATCACTATCTGACTCACAATTCAATTATAATTTTCGTTCCAAGAATATTTTGATTTATATGCAGAACTTCCGGAAAATACAACATGTCTGATGGATTGTGAAGCTGCTATTATTTTGAAAGGAATCCAAGAGAAAATGGTGGTACTTTCTGATTATCCAGCTGTAAAACTACCTGTGTAAGGGATTGCTTTTTTGTCTTCCTAGATTTTCTTGTCACGATTATATCTATTTTTCTTGTCCCTGTTGCTACCTTTTTGTGATGTGAGTTAAGCAGTCTAGCGTTTGACTTTGTTTAGTACCAGTTCATTTGACAGGGGATTGGCATATGCTCAAAGGAATAAGCTTTATGATAATCCCAAGGCTGTTAAACAAATACTCGAGTATCCTTGAGATAGTTTATATTAAAAGCAAAAAAAATCTCCTTTTATTCCTTGTTAAAATTGTCTATTGAAAATTTTCTAGTGCTTGTTTTCATATAACTCTCATCAGGCCTCTAAAAAAGCATGGCGTTTCGGATGGAGAGGTATTGAACATTTGATCCATTAATAATTTGATTTTTACATGTGATGTGAGGCAATGTTTTCATATTTCATTGTCGTATGGATGCAGCTCTGCATGATTGCCAATTTTCATTGGGAATCTGTTGATGAAGTGTTTTCTCTTGTTCCCTCATTTAAGGTAAGCACTCAACTGTTATGGACATTGATTTTGCTCTAATGACATTTCAGGAGTCTATCCTCCCAACTTGATAGACACATTTGGGTGTTGGGGCTGCTATTAGTTGAATTTTACATTTGATTAGACAGGACAGTAAAAGCTATAATTAATTTCTTAAAGAACCTTTTATATATGTTCATACTAACAAAAGCTTGGTGGAAACCAGGTTTATTTCCTAAATTGTTTCTTTCGACAATGTAGATGGTGTATGCTCATTGTAAGCTCAAAGAAATTGTGTGGAAAGCAACCCCCCTAGAACTTAGAGTCATTGTACAAAAACTTTATCAACAGTCTAGAGAAAGCGGATGCAATCCCCAAAACACTAAAATAAAACACTGTTTTAAAATGTCTTATACGGGAAGAAGTGGACTAAAAATCTAGACGAATCCATGATAACCTGAAAGAGATGGCTCAACCTTTAATTCCGCAATCAACAATATCCAAGTTGTAGTGTCACACGACTATCCATGCATACATGAATAACAATATCGATAGCCACCTGGAGATACCTTATGCTCAATAAAGAAAAAGAAAGTGCAATATCGATATGAATAACAATAGTATACTTGTAGTGTCACACGACTATTACAATAAGTGCAATACATATAAGTAACCACAACATAGTAAAATCCATGCATACATGGGAATGCATTATCAAATTACAATTATCCATCTCCAGCAAATAGTTTAATCATATCAATCTCAATGCAACAGTCTAGATGGTTGATGCTGTTCAAACATACCCCAAAACCATTAAGGGATATAGAGGTCAGCATCAGTACACCCAACAAAAGTTGGGTTCGAATCCCACAGAGAATGGTTTATGACTCACAAATAGGTGAAAAAGTAAATATTTGGGTCTCATACATCGAATGAATACATTAATTGGACATGGGTAGGCTACATTCTACTAATTGCAATCTCTAATAAAATGAAAATGGTGTTCCATATGAACTCGGTAAGGTCTCATATGCTGAATAACACTAGGAACTCAATGGGACCTATGCAATTAAGTAGCCAACCTTCCAAACCTTAGTCGATTGAACCCTAACTAGGCATTCAACCATACCCTCCTCATTCATACAATCATGTTCATTACCCACTTCAAATATTCAAGGATACTTGCTATAATCAAAGATCTAAATTTAAACCCTAAGTTTGCAACCTCAAAACTTCAATTAAACATGACAATAACACATGAACCCACATCAATTAATAAAATTACATTCAAATTAATAAAGACCCATACATAAATTCAAGGACCCAGGTAATTACACCCCCTCCCTCCCAACATGAGGGTTTTTATCCTTGCATGTCTAAAATAAAAAATGAGTTACCAAATGCATTATCCATGACAATAGGTGCTGGAATTGACAAAAAAATGAAGTAAATTTCTCTTCTCCTGCTCAAATCTTTACTTTCCAAGCCAAATGCAAAACCCTTTCTTCAAGCAACAGCTAATTTCCTGAGAAATGTATTTCTCTCTCTGGAAATGTGTCTAGTGTAGTACTGAGGATCTCAATGTGTATGCCAAAAGGCCCTTGCATTTTCCTTTTATACTCCAAACGAAAATAACCTCAATTTGTGCACGAGCCACCATTCAGAGATCAAGATCAGCCATCACCGAACACATTCTGTGATCCGCCGAATGTGCACTTGATTGCCTTTTTAAATCCCTCCTAGAAGTCGTGACTCTATAACTTTCGGCAACAGAACTGTGAGTCATCGAATTTGTTTGGCGATCCGCAGAAGTTGCATCTTCATTGCCTTTTTTACCGAATACTTGGAGTTGGACACTGCAACAAAAGGCGGTCAATGTCTTCATTCGGGTATTGGCAAAATTGTTCGGCGACGACCGACTTCTATCGCCTTTTTGGCAATTTTACTCCTTTTGACCTGTTTTGCTTTGATTTTTCCTTCCATGCATTTCTTCCTCATTTTTAGCATCAAACACAAAAATCATTAATATATATAAGGAAGAAGAATACATTGAGGACAACATCCTATGCAATTTCATCCCTACATGAGTCACACCATATTGAACTCTTGCTTACCCTCAAGCAAGTCAAATATCAATCAATCCTATCACAATGCTTGCAAATAGGGCCATAAAGAGTAGTATATGCATTCCTCCCTTTGTTGTCAAACCTAAAAACTTCTATAAACCACTTACATGATTTTGAAGCCTCATGAGATGACTAAGGAGATCTCAAGACAAAGCTATGCTCACAATTTTCAATGTGGTTGCTAACCAATGCCCAAAAACATCACCACCTACCCTCACATCAAAGAAAACCTTATTCAGAAAAAATCATGACATTAACTTCAAGGATCTAGCAACACTCACACTCCTAAAAGAGAAAGGATATGCAAGATTCTACCCATAGGCTTGCTCTTATTCTCAATCAATGTTCACTCAATCTCATCGGGACTAGAGTCACAAAGGACTTTGCTAGGGTTGTAATGTAGGCTATTGGACGGGTAGGATTGAATTTAGGCACAAGTGACTAATCCCTCGTTAAACTCTATACACAACTTGCATGATTACGTCCTCCTTGAATTCTACACACAACTTGCATGATTATCTTATTCCTTGTTCACTCTCTTTTTTTCTATGATACTATTTTGCATTGAATCTTAACCATTGGTGTCCCACGTGTGACTTTTTCTCAAAAACTTTTGGAGGGTCTTATTTTTAGCCAAATTCTTCTCTTCTTTCTTTTTTCAGGCACATTTCTTCTTTTCTTTTTCATCATGCATGAACTTCTCCATTTCTTTCTTTCCCCAAACTTTCGAATGGGAGATATCCCTCTCTTACCACACCGCCAACTTTGGCCTTTTGCCAAAACTTTCCTTAATTCAAGCTCAAGGAGGGAATGGTGTTCAACAAAAAGGGATGTATTTTCAATCAAAGGTCAAGGATAATAAGGCTTCCAACAAAAAGGATTAAAACTCAACGAGGCTCACTAAGGTTACAATAAAAGTTAAGGGAGGCTATTTGGCCAAAGTGGACTTAAAAGAAACAAAAGAAGGCCTAAGGTCATCTTGCAAATCTGGATTTAACCAAAATAACACTTCACGACAAACGGGGAAAGTTCTAGCTATCAACAAGCATGTGTTTCAACGGATACCTCACCGCACATGGCAAAATAAGTTCCGAATTCAAACAATGGCTAGACAACACACATTCATGTTACTACCCGAGATAAACACTCACTTAGTCAACTCAAGATGCTTCCAATCCATGCATGGATCATTTTCACATGTGATAAACTAATAGGTAAGTCAATACTTTCTCCTCATCTACGATATTACCCGAGTCAAAGATATAGGTGATCAATACTCGGATTGCTAAGGACATTGAGACCTGACACATATTTTTTAAATGGCTTTTCCTATAGCATGGTATTGTTTTGCCAAAAATTTAAAGGATAAGACATATTTGGTGCACATCATCCAAAAGACATCTGTCAAAATAAAACAACAAGAATTTACTAACTGTTATAATCCAAAATAATATTGAAAATCACAACCAAAAGAATATTTACAACACAAAGTAAAAGATTGTCTTAATTACACATCAAGGAAACACAAAAATAAATAGAACCCATTGTCTCAACCAACCATAACAGAACCATATAAAAACAACATCATTGTCAAATACTGCGATTCTAAATGCTCACCCCTTCCACGAAAGGCATTGTCTTCAATGTATAAGAACAATATCAATAAAGCTAAAAAGGAAGGACTAAGATAAAGAATCCCCTGATCACTCAGCATGTGGTGATGATGCAGCTAAAGAAGAGGTTGTGGGGGCATTCGTGCCCAGGTACTGTGGTGCAGGATCTAAAGTGGGTGCCAGAGTAGTGGACTCTGCACCAATCTATAGAATAACGTGCTCTAGCTCAGCTGCACCAAACAATCCACTCGTCCCGCTAATGGACCTATCCCGAAGTGACTCTCTTGTGACGACAATGATGATAGCCTCCTTCGTCTCTCTCAACTTTGTATGCTCCTCCGTGATGATATCAACTCCCAAGGACACCTCGTCTGTCTCCGGGGAAGATGGAATAAAATCTCCTTCAATCCCCATACCTTAAATGACACCCATAGCAGCCTCAAGGAGCGTAACTACTGAACCCCAAAGTGATGTGATATCGGTGGACATTAATGCCACCACCTCCTTCTTCAACTCAGTAACAACAGCCTTCACGGCGATCAAGTCCACCACTCACACCTCCCTTATCCTCTAAAGTAGTCACCTTATCTGACAAGCAACAATCCTTGCCCTGTGGTCCTCCACACTCACAACCAACAAATTTTAGCCTCAAGCTCTGCTCCTCTATCATCGCTCTCTTCTTCATTCCCTCATCAAATAACAAGACCAGCATTGCTGCGATGGCTCTCTCATCAATGTAAACTAGGAGGATTTGACTCGTGTGGCCCTAGTATCAACCGATTTGGCTAATTGGGATAAACTGTATGTAGTCTCATGCTCAAAAGTGCAGATCTCAAGCATCTCAACATCCACAACTGGCATAGTGTCTACCAACTTCTTCCTGGCCCTATACTCCTCGCCCCGCTGGAGATCAACCTCAATATATAAGATGTCTGTAGAAAGTGATGGAGTAATCTCTACATCGGTTTTGTTGAGAAAAGGCACACTAAGTTTTCTGCATAATGTTGTAATGAGGCTCGAGAAGGGGAGAGATTTTCTGGAGCTATAATTTTACTGAGGTTTAATTTTCTGCCATCTATGATGCAGCCTACCAATGCCGCCTTTGGATATCGAAGTATACTTTTGTTCTAGGATTGCATAAGGTTGTTGCTGATGAAACCAAACCAAATTCTAGAAAGTATATTAAGCTCCTTCTTCTCAATAACTATCCCTTGTTCCAACCACGAAGGGGATGCAATGCCAAGTATCAGGCAAGCCATCCTTTGAGTTCGTTGAGGGTCTTTTACTCAATCCTAGCAGCGGGATCATGTCGAAGCTAGAATATGAACCCCAACAAGTCATTAATCTTTGTCTTACTGCAAGGGATGCGCACACCCCGCACTTCAACCACATCCATGGGCTATGGAGCAATTTTAACTCGACCTTTGCGCTTTGGAATCACTCTAGAATAGGTCTCGTAAAGTTTGTGGACATAACTTTGCACATATTGTTCCTTATGGGTGGTGAATTGTTTGACACCATGGAATCTTAGGGTGTCCCATACCTTGCGATACCTTTCAACCACCCGATTAGTGGATAACCTCCTTTCTTCCAATATCATCCTCAACCCTATAACTTTTAATTGATTGAGATATTGAGGAGCAATCGTTTCCATGATGGTCTGGGAGGTCTGGATGAGTGGGTCATGTGCCACCTTAGTTCTTGCCTCTATCTGGAGACGTTTTTGAATTGGCTCCGAAGCCAGGGGCTCATGTACTAGGGATTTGGACCCCGTTCATTCTTCTTCGGAGGATGTCCACTCCAGCTCAAGAGACCCTTCCTTATCACTGCTGGAGTCTCCAGTTCCACCACTTTCCTCTTTCCCTTTCCTCGTTCATCTCTACGAAGCCTTTGAGCTCTTTGTTCCCTTGCCCCAACAGCTATAAGGCTGCCCGAGCTACATCGGATCCACCACAGGAATCAAGTTCCTTTTGAAGAGGAATATTTGCAAAACAAAGCTAACATGTATGTAAGAATCAATGGTGTGAAAGGAAAATACAAAAAGAAACCTCAGAAAAACTGGTTCAAAAGGGCAGATCATTCAAATTTTGACAAGCAATGCAAATTTCCCCTAAATTCAAATTTTTACACACCAACAATAAAATGAGGGAAATTTCACAAAAATGCATTATCGGCACATTCAAACACAAGCGCAATCCAATTTTTTCCTAACAATCACAACATTAACACAAATTCAACCAAACAAACGATTTTTCCCTTAAGAAAGACGTCACCCATTTTATCACTAGGCAAATACAAGTCGCGTGGCCAAATTCATGGGTTACTCGGACTTCACCCACAACACATGTTGCAAATAAGGTCATAGACCATGCAATCACATCAATTTTCAATAAATCAAGTTCACAATCCCAAACAATGACGACATATGAATAAATTGGGATACAAGATGAACTACCACAACAATAAAGAAAAAAACCTTCCTTTATACGCTTGACCAATCACACATGTAAAATCAATTCCATGAAAATAGCGAAATCAAGAACCCATATAACCAAGTGAAAATTTGAATACTAGGGTTCCATGCATATCAATCCAACAACACACATCATGATTTCCAATGATTTCCCACATCACACAAAGACCCACATGGTTCTACAACCAAACTCAAGCAATACCAAGCCAAGAATAGCATAAAAATGAGGAAAAAAGGTCGAAGACATACCGTATAGATGATACAAAGACAATGAGGATGACAATGACGATTTGTTGATGATAATAAAGCTCAAACCCAATGAAAGTGATCAAACAATAGATATTAGAGGAGTGATGAGTGCCTAGGAGTGTGGAGAATGAAAAGTAAAGAGTGAAAAAGTGAAAGGGTACTTCATAAGGAAGTAAGTCGGTTAATCGGTGCAATTTAGCGACTCTGATTTACACCAGCCAACACATTCGACGATCCGCCGCATGTGTCCCTGACCGCTTTTTCTTACGGTAACTTAAGCACTCCATGCTGCACAAAAGGGGGTGACACAGTGCGTTACCTAATAAATTCGGTGATCCGCCGCATTGCTATCTTGACAACCGAATTTGATATAATCTTAAGGGCTATCTGCTGACCCAAAAGGTGGTCAAATTCGGGGTTGCCATTTCAACTTGGTGATCCATTGAATGGTGACTCCCATCGCCTTTTGACTGCACTTCAAAAATTTCACTTCCGCACACATACGCATATGTTAACACATGTTGTTCAGAATCACTAAAAACTTGGGTTGCCTCCCAAGAAGAGCCTTATTTAACCTTGTGGCGCGATGGAGTCCATTCCAAATCATGGCTCGTCCACATAAATGACATCAACCACCTGAACACTAGGTGGTTTGCCATAATATTTCTTCAACTACTGCCCATCCACTCTAAATTTCTATCCCTTTATGTTCTCAACCTCAACAACACCATTTTAAAGTACTTCACTAACTTTGAATGGACCTGACCATTTAGATTTCAACTTTCCGGGGACCATCATCAACCTTGAATTGTATAACAACAGTTGGTCTCCAACATTCAACTCCCTTTGTTAGATCTTCAAATCATGCCATTTTTTCATTTTATCTTTGTACAGGGTTGAGCTTTCGTAAGTCCTCAATCTAAATTCATCAAAAAAATGAAGTTGCATGAGCCGAGAGTCTATAGCTTTATCACGATCAAAGTTTAATCTCTTCAAGGCACACTGCTCAAGCTTTATCGGAAGATGACAAGCTTTGTCAAACACAAGTTGGTATGGTGGCATTCCAAATGTTGCTTTGTATGCCGTGCGGAATGACCCCAACGTGTTATCAAGTTTACTATCCCAGTCACTCCGATTCCCATTTATCGTTTTAGCAAGAATGGCCTTTATCTCCCAATTTGACACTTCTACTTGGCCATTTTCTTTAGGATGGTATGGAATTTTCATTCGCTGCTTCACCCCATATTTAGCCAATGAAACACCAAACAACTGGCTGCAAAACTGTGAGCACCAAAACATGTTAGAATGTTCTTCAAAAAGTGTACCACACCTTTACCATTGTTAGATGGAAAAGCTATTGCCTCTACCCATTTCGATACATAATCAACTGTCATCAAGATTACCAAAACAAGCCACAAAAGGCCCCATGAAATCAATTGCCCAAACATCCACTTTGAAGAGTGGGCCAATAATATCCCGTTTGAAGAACCTTTGAGGTTGTTCAGATCGCTCCATGATAAACTCCAGTTGGAGATCAATGACATTCTTCGAAAATTGCACCCATGGATGATTTTGGAACATGCATCCAGATCATGT
This sequence comes from Solanum rostratum, assembly GCA_029948455.1. Taxonomy (NCBI): domain Eukaryota; kingdom Viridiplantae; phylum Streptophyta; class Magnoliopsida; order Solanales; family Solanaceae; genus Solanum; species Solanum rostratum. The sequence continues at coordinate 57,393,224 of CM057051.1, forward strand.
TCTTGGCACACTCTCTGAATAGGAAAGGCTCATAAAAAAATATAATTTCACATCAAACAAGAACTTTCTTCGTTGATGATGGTTGAGGGACTCCTGAATAATCCCACACACTAAATAATTTGAAAAATCAACATACCATGGGCTGGAGTCAAGAGAAATGGCGTTAAGATTTTTATCCAGAAATGCATCAGAGATATCAACATCTTCAGCACTTTCGCCATTACATTCAAGCCAAGACAAGTGATCCGATATGTGATTTTCACAACCTTTCTGGTCGTTGACCTCAAAATCACTCTTGCAACAATAAAACCAATCTAATCAACCTCGGCATGCATCCTTCTTAGCTATAAAGTACCGAAGTGCAGCATGATCTGTATGAACTACCACTTTGGTTCCCAACAAATAAGCCCAAAATTTCACAAAAGATAGGCAACAACCAACAATTCTTTCTCCATTATGGTGTAGTTCTTTTGGCTACATTAAGGGACTTACTAGAATAATAAATAGGATGGAATAACTTTCCCATTGTTGACCCAATACAGCCCCCAAAGCTACTCTACTAGCATTACACATTACTTTAAAAGGCAATAACGAATCAGGAGACACAATTATAAGAGCCACAATCAATTTGTCTTTAAGGCATTCAACTGCTTTCATGCAAGCATCATCAAATATAAATGTTGACTCTTTCTCAAGCAATTTTCACAATGAATTGGCTATCTTGGAAAAGCCTTTGATAAAACGCTTATAGAAATTGGCATGCCCTCAAAGCTCCTCACCCTTTTCACGGAGATAGGGGGAGGAAGGCTAGTGATACCTTTCACCTTGGCTTGATCCTCTTGCACCCCGTCAACAGGAATATTATGCCCAAAGATGATTCCTTCTTTAACCATAAAATGATATTTCTCCCAGTTGAGTTCCAAATTAGTTTCAACTCCCCTTTGAAGTGACTTTTCTGGGTAAGCAGGAAATTGCTGAAAAGTGTCACCAATGACTAAAAAGTCGTCCATGAATACCTCCATTGAGTTGTCTACCATTTCCACATAGATAGCAAACATTCAATGTTTGAAAGTAGTCGGAGCATTGTAAAGTCCGAACTATATTATTCTAAAGGAAAATGTCCTATATGGGCATATGAAGTTAGTCTTCTCTTTGTTTTTTAGGGCTATAATAATTTTCTTATACCCAGAGGATCCAACGAGAAACAAATACCACCCCCTTCCCGCTAGATGGTCCGACATTTAATCCATGAATGAAAAAGGGAAATGATCTTTCTCTGTCATTGAGTTAAGACACCTATAATCCATACAAATACGCCATCCCATCACCAGTCAAGTTGACACAAGTTGATCTTTCACATTCTTCATAATGGTGAAGCCACCTTTCTTTGGCACATATTAGACGGGACTAACCCAACTACTATCCGAAATTGGGTAAATAACCCCGGCATTGTACCACCTAATGTTTTCCTTCTTTACTGCCTCCTGCATAGGTAGGTTGAATCTCCTTTGATTCTTAATAATCGGCTTGAAATCCCTTAACAATTTAATTTTATTAGTACAAATACCCGAGGGTATTCCAGAAATGTCCATTATACTCCATCCAATTGCTTTAATTAATAAATTACATCAACACTCCGGTCAACATTTACATTTGATGATCAAGCAAATCAGATGCCACAATTACCGAGAATGTCTCACCACTCCCCAAGAAGACACACTTCAAATTTGATGGAAGAGCTTTCTGTTCAAGCTTGGGGGCTCTTCAACGGATGGCTTGGCAGGGGTTTTCCTGATTTTTCAAATTAATATCAAGCTTAATTGGGTTCTTGATATGAGAACCCTCTCCCTCTAATGCTGCGCATACCTCAAAATAATCTTCAATCACTTCACAATCATTATTGAGCAACACCGCTACCAAATATCCGCCCAAACTAAACACCTTCCCAATAACCACAACTGATTTTTCTACCACATCAACGCAAGACACTGCTCAATATTTTCTTGGTTGTTTCATTTACTTGCACACATTAAAGGTGACTTCCTCACCATTCACCTTAACTTTGAGTTTCCTGCAGAGCCAAGAATGGCGTACAAAAAATAATTGGTATCTCAACATCAATCTCACAATCAAGGACCACAATATTGGCAGGAAATATGAATTTGTCCACTTTCACCAAAAGATCATATAAAATTCCAACCGACCTTTTGATGGATTGGTCCACTATAAGAAGCCTCATTGTTTTTGTAGAAGGGGAACCCAAACCAAGTTTTTTGAAAATAGTCAACGACATTAAGTTGATACTTTTACTAATGGGTTGTTGAGATGAGGGTTTCTAGGAAACAACCTCTCTACTTCTATGAGGTAGTGGTAAGATCAGCATACATTCTACCCTCCCCAGACCCCACTTGTGGAATTTCACTGGGTATGTTATTGTTGTTGTTGTATTAAGTTGATACTAGCTCCAAGGCAATATAAAGCCTTGGTGAATGGAAAAACTCCAATTCTGCATGGAATCGTGAAGACACCTGGATCTTGTTTCCTCACTGCATAATTATTTGATGGTGAGACATTTTAATGGTTTCACACTCAAGATTTCACTTCTTTGTCACAAGCTCCTTCATAAATTTGGTATATTCGGGCATTTTCACAAGAGCTTCAAATAACAGAATATTGATTGAAAGAGAATTAAACATTGACAAGAACTTTTGAAACTTGGTTTCATCATTATTTTTCTTCAACCATTTAGGGAAAGGTAAATCAATTTTCACTTGAGGCGCTTTCATTCTAGTCGATGAGGAAAAAAAATTTAACGATGCATTTTTGGCTTTTCTCAGCTCTCCTCCAACGTTAATATTGAAATCACTTCCGGGATAGGGAAGAAAATGGTTTTCTCCATCAATTATCACACCATCACCAACTTTCTACTCATCATTCCCCAAAAATGAAGAGGTTTTGTTTCCTTTGTTTGTCCCAGCATTCGGAGAGATTACGCTCCCCTTAATCACCTTGCCACTTCTTATAGTGATGGACATATGTTGTTGATTGTCGCTCTTTGGGGTTACCATGGTATCACTTGACCAACCGCCCTTTGGCCTTTCATTCAAATGAGCAGAGATGGTCCCCAATTGTCTTTCCAAATGTTTAATCAAATCCGAATGAGATGTCACTATTTGGTTCAATGAAGAGAAATCTGACTTCATTTCCTTAAGAGCCTTGTCCGAGCTCTCCACCTTGCTGAGAAACCTAGCAAGCATATCCTTGGCACAAGAATTATTTAGATTTATAAAGGGTTCTTTTGGCTTCACTCTATCATGAGGAGGAATATAGCGTTGTCTATCTCTTTCACATTCTCTCTACCCCAAACTCTATCTCTCCAAACTCGATCGTGCCATCACCCATCATTTTTCCAACCTTTATTCTCAGGAGGCCTTGGAAAGGCAAGATGAGAACCTACTGATTGGTTCCCCAAATAATACACTTCTTAATTATATACACCATCAAAAGGAACATCATCAAAGGATACATCACTACTACAACCAATATCATTCACATTCTTGCAGTTTTCGCCCATAACCTGCTTTGTCAGCAATTCCAATTGTATCATAATTTTTGCCATGATCTCACCCCTATCTTGATATTTTGCAAGTTTCTCCTTAAACACTCCTCGAGGTAAGGAAGAGATAAGATCATCTCTATTGTACTAAGTTCGGTTAATCTTCCTCATATCATAAAGAAGGGATGAAGCTGTGGCAAATGTTTGTTTCATAATACCACCTCGCACAAGTTGATCTGCTATCCCCTTGTTCACCACATCAAGGCTGCAATAGAAGGATTGGAGAAAGAGATGATCCAGCATTCCATGGTAGGGACATTGTACAAATATCTGTTGGAATCGTAACCATGTTTCATGAAGCTGCTCCCTATCTATCCGTTTGAAACTCTCAATGCTCTTTCTCAACTTTACCATCTTGGAAAGAGAGAATAATCACTCATGGAAGGCCTCAGTCAAATCCTCCCAAGAAGTAATGGAGTACCTTGGTAACTCAGCTAGCCATCTAGTTGCTTCCCCAGATAATGAAAAGGGAAACAACCTCAGTTGGATTGCTTGTTGATTGACACCTTTGACACTGAATGGAGAACACACATCCACAAAATTATGAATATGTTCGTAAGGGTCCTCATGTGCCAAACCCCCAAATAAATCTTTCAACTATAAAAACTGGAGCTTGGTGCTAGACCTCACATGACTCAAAATTCATTCGAGTTTGGCTTAGGATCAAAATTTCCCTGTTACTGCTCAGGCGTTTCCAAACCCAAATTCTTTAGTTACTAGGAATTATCGGCAAACTCCCTAACTTCTCAGGAATATTTGGCCAAATTCCTTCTCCATTGGTCTATCCATAATGATGGGCATAGAACTTCTATCCCTTTCGAGGTTCTTGAAAAATACTGTATGAATGTAGTGCTCTGTGCATACCATTTTATTTAATTTGTGTACTTAGCAGTGTTTAAAATTGTCTGACATTGACATTGTTGTAAAATTTGCAGACTAAACAGATCGAGCTGAGAGTTCCCCTCGAGAATGTCTTGGCTGAGCTGGCCAAACACAGAAGGGAAACATAAATGGCTCAGGAAGAGCATTCTATGATAATGTCATCATTTTAGTTTTGATGTTATGTTGTGCAAATAAGAATTTCAACTGCCAGAAGATAATTTTCTTTTCAAGGCAGTTAACTTACTGCAGTCATTTATGATAAATGCAGGTGTTTGTCTAGAGGGTTTTGCATCTGTCACTAAAGGACATGTCCCAACAGTTGCATCCAGCAACTCATTTTGCTTTTCTTCTGCTATCTTTCTTCTACTTTAGTTATTACCTAGGCTTTTCATTGCCCGCTAAAGTGGATTTAGGATTTGAAGTTTGTTGGTTCCTATTATGATCTCCAATTAATATATACTGTTGTTGTTGAAGTTGTTGAGTTCAGAGTCAATTATTAATGAGTTTTATGATACTAATTGAATATAATTTGATGAATAAACTCTCATCTGAATTTCAAAGTCGAATATTATTGCATTCAAACACACAATCTAGGGTACATAGTTGTGCAAGTAATAAAGTGTCTCTTATTCGGAGTCGGATGTTGAACCCACAGAAACTTATTGATTAACTATTTTACTAAACTATACAAAGTCCAACTTTTTTATTTAAGTGTGCTAGAGTGTGATTGATGTTTGTATACTAAAAGTTGTAAGAATTGAATAATAAGATTAACTTATAATGATTGGGAAGATTGTAGGGCTGCAACTTAACTAAGAATTGAAACATTCTATGGATCACGATTTACAAGATTGATATTATGATTTTGATTTCTCGACTTCTCACCATGTACCCGAATTTACCATCTAACCACATTATGGAGCGAGAATAGATAGAATCAAATGTGAATTTAGTTTTCATCCTACGTTGTAATAAAGCACGGTTATAGGTATATCTCCATCCCAGTGAGAAATTAATTCACATGATATACAACAACAGATCATGCTCCTTGTATTCCACATTTTATCCTTTTATTCCTTTCTCGAGTTCAAGAAAACAATAATAAATTTATTCTAATGGGGATCAAGCATCAAAATACTAATTCAAGAATACAAGAATAATTTTTACAATAGGCAACCTCCTCCGTAGAATAAATATTTAACAATCATTCGTTGTTGCAAATCCAACAAGAATTCGTACCTTCTCTTGGAAACTACAAAGTCCAAGAACATTGTTTTTCATAATGTAATGTCTACGAAAATGAAGAAGAAAAGAAACCTAAAGGTGAATTATATTCTCTTACTTGTGCGCTAAAAAATAAGATAGTTCCCCAATAAAAGATGCACAATGTTCTATTTATAAGATTTGAAAAATAACCCCTTTTTCCTACATCGACTATAAATTGCAAAATCGTACATTTTTTTCATTGCGGATTTTTAGGGCAGTCCCCCAACTTTGTGCCACAAATGGGCCTTTGATGTATGGGCCTTGGGCATGTAGGCAAACCCTTCTTTTGTCTTGCTTAATTATTTTCTTCGGTAATCTTTTCTATCTTTAATTCATTTTGACTTCAAATTTGTTCATCATCATGTCAATTTGATTCAATGAATAAAGTGCACTACTAAGAACAACTGATAAAATTCATGCTCAAAATAGACAAATGAAAGTACTAAATGTGAGGCAAATAATTACTAAAGATATATATATTTGGCCTGACATCACCACCCCACACTTACACTTTTGCATTTCCTCAAGAAAGCATTCAAGTTCATCTAAAAATATCAAGTTAGGAATGCCACTTCTTTGGTTGATTCAAACAATTAGACCATACAAAACTTTTAAAACATCAAGTAAACTTCCCGATAATTATGGAAGACATACAATAAAACAACAAACTTCTAAACTCTTATCTCAAAGGGGAACTCCAACTTATTAAATTTGATTTGCTCAACTATGGCATCAAAGGAAGATAATAAAATCACCTATCTATGATGAAACAAGTTCCCTTACAAGAAGAAATTGTTCACCTATAACACCTCCCATGTTTATAGGCTTGGGAAACTAAGAGTTAAGCTTTTTGCTGATAGGGTGATGTACAAGATACTCTACAGCCCGTAGATGCATCCACGAATCGTAGGTGCTCTCGTGGAAAGGGTCCAATGAAAATGAAAATTGAACGATTTTTGAAAGTTGACTTACGAGTTAGTAGATGAGCCTTGAGTTATTGTATAGCCCATAAGCAGGTCTCGTAGGTTGAAGCCTTAAGGAACTGAAATTTGTCTATGTCTGGGTCTTCCTACAAAGGGTTCTACGGTCCATATGTTTCTCTATGAGTTGTACTGTATGTTCGTGGACCAGAAGCTGTAATTTCAGTGACTCAACTTTTGTAACACCCTGACCTATGAGACAAGATATGACCCATAAGTCGTTCCACGACCCGTGGAAAAGGAGTTTTGCGGACGACTCCGACAGTTTTGAAGAAGGGTGTTTTTGACTTCCAATCCATACAAGTCCTAAACTACAACATTTTGATTATCCTAACTATACTAACCAACCTAACCTGTATAAGGTATTATTCCTAACTCATTCAAAGTTTTTTTTTCCAAAAATTTCTCTCATGGGTTCTCAATAAATCTCTCACTAAGTCAAGGGTTCCATTGAAGCCACTTCTATGATTGTAATGTTTTGTTTGATCTGGGTCCAACTGTGTCCTTTGTGATTCCATATGTGGCTAGTAAATATGAGATTTCTCCTGAGTGTTTACTTGAGCCTTTCTCTGTTTCTACTCTTGGTGGTGAGTCTATTATAGCCGAAAGAGTCTATAAAGATTAATTAGTGTCCATATACCATAGAGATACTCTTGGTGATTTAATGTGAGTTAGAGATGGTTGACTTTGATGTAATTCTAAGTATGGACTGGCTTCATGCCATCTATGCCTCTGTTGATTGTAGAAATCAGATTGTCAAATTTCTATTTCCAAATGAGCGTATTGTCTATTTCCTCTGTTGAATGTGTATTGACTATCAACAACTGAACAAGGTAATAGTCAAGAATAGGTATTCCCTCCCAGGGATAGATGACATTTTTTAACAACTTCAGTGTGCCACTGTTTTCTCTAAGATAGATTTGAGAATATGCTATCACCAGTTGAAAGTGAGAGGAAGTGACATCCTAAAGACGGCTTTCCGAACCCGATATGGTCGCTTCGAGTTTTTGATGATCTCCTTTAGGTTGATTAATGCACCCGCAACCATTGTTGACTTGATTTACAAAGTATTCATACAATACCTTAACATGTTTGTGATTGTGTTTATCAATGATATTATGGAGTATTCTAGAGATGAGGAGGAGCATGCAAATCACCTCAGAATCACTTTACAGACCTTAAAGGATAATGAGTTATATGCAAAATTTTCAATGTGTGAATTTTGGCACAAGTCTACGGCTTTTCTAGGCCATGTTGTCTCCAGCGATAGTATTAGAGTGGACACTCAAAAGAACAAAGTAGTTACGAACTTTCCTAGACCAACCTTTCCAACTGACATAAGAAGCTTTTTGGGTTTGATTGGCTACTACCGCAGACTTGTTAATGGGTTCTCTACCATATCTGCACCATTGAATCGATTGACTATGAAGAAGGTCAAGTTTCAATTATTTAATGAATGTGAGGAGAGTTTCCAAGAGTTGGAAAATAAGGTTGATTACTACACCAGTTTTGACCTTGCCCGACAAAACAGAGGTTTTCGTAATATATTGTGATGCGTCTAGAGTTAGATTAGGCTGTGTGTTGATTCAGAGGGGAAAAGTGATAGCTTACTCTTCAAAACAGCTTAAGATTTGTGAGAGGAATTATCCGACTCATGATCTTGAGTTTGCAGTACTTGTGTTTGCTCTATTATTTATATGGAACACATGTTGATGTCTTCAAAGACCATAAAAGCCTGCTATATGTCTTCACACAGAAGTAGCTTAATATGAGGTAGAGGAGATGGCTTAAGTTACAAAAAAACTATGACTTGAGAATCCTCTACCATCCAGGTAAAGCTAATGTAGTTGTTGATGCTCTTAGCATGTTTTCTATGGGAAGCACCGCTCATGTGGAGGAGAAGAAAGAGCTAGCTAAAGAGGTTCACAGACTGACATGATTGGGAGTTCAACTAGATGAATCTAGTGACTATGGCATTCATGTGCAAAATGGGTCTGTATCATCTGTAGTAGTAGAGGTGAAGGAGAAGCAAGACCAAGACCCTATCTTACTACAATTGAAGGCGGATGTGCATAAGCAAAAGGTGATGACTTTCATCAAAGGGGGAGATGGAGTGTTGAGGTACCATGGAAGGTTGTGTGTTCCTAACATTGATGGTATACAAGAGAGAATCATGGCAGAAGCACACAATGCTAAGTATTTGATCCATTCGGGATCAACTAAGATGTACCATGACTTGAGGGAAGTCTGTTAGTAGAATGGAATTAAGAGAGATATTGCCGAGTTTGTTTCTAAGTTCCTAAAGTGCCAATAAGTTAAGGTTGAGTATCAAAGGCCATGTGGAGTAGCCCAAAACAATAAGATTCAAGAATGGACTTCGCCGTAGGCTTATCGAGGTCTCGCAGACAACATGACTCAATTGGTGTGATAGTTGATAGGATAACAAAATATACGCACTTTTTTGTTGTAAAGATGACTGACACTGCAGAGGATTACACTCGGTTATACATAAGAGAGATTATCAAATTGCATGGAGTTCCTTTATCTATCATCTTAGACAGAGAAGCTCAATTCACTTCTCAATTTTGGATATCCTCTCAACAAGGCTTGGGTTCGACGGTGAACCTTATCACTACTTTCCACCCATAGACTGATGGCCAGGCTGAGCGCCTAATTCAAACATTGAAGGATATGTTAAGGGCCTGCGTCATTGATTTCAAAGGTAATTAGGATGACCATTTTCCTCATTGAGTTCTCTTATAATAACATATTCCATTCAAGCATTTAGATGGCTCCATATAAAGCACTTTAGGGGAGGAGGTGTAGATCACCAATAGGTTGGGTTGTGGTGGGTGAGGCACAATTGATTGGGCCTGACTTGGTTTACCAAGCTATGGAAAAGGTGAAAACCATACGGGAGTGATTAAAGTCTATACAAAGTCGGCAAAAGTCCTACACAGATGTTAGGAGAATAGACAAAGTTTAAGGTTAATGATTAAGTGTATTTGAAAGTGCCACTTATGAAGGGTGTGACCAATTAGGGAAAAAGCGAAAGTTGAATCTGAGGTACATAGGTAATAATCGGATTTTTAATAGAGTGTTCAATGTAGCTTATGAATTAGAGCTACCACAGGAAATAGTGGCCATCCATCCATCGTCTCATATTTCTATGATTAAGAAGTGTTTAGGAGACCGCAACTGGTTGTGCCTGTTGAAAGCATTGCGGTGAGGGAAAGCTTGAGCTATGAAGAGATTCCCATTCAAATCCTTGATCGTCAAATTCACAAGTTAAGAACCAAATAAATTGCATCTGTCAAGGTGTTTTGGTGAAATCAATCGTAGAAGAAACGACCCGGGAAGCTAAGGAGGACGGGAAGGCTACATACCCGCATTTTTTCATAACTGATAATGGCTAGGGATTTGATGGTATTCATTCGCTTCTACTCTTTGAATGCCCTTCTATTCTAGGTTTAAAATAGTGATGGATTTCTAGAGTCCGATTGATGATGTGTTCAATTTGTTGATTGTTTGTTTGCTTAATTGCTTTGTTTCTAAATTGCATGAGTGAGTTGAGGATTGCTTGATTGTTAGTGTCCATGAGTGTTATTCGTGCATTGAGTTCAACTATGGTCACTCTTCATTCGAGGACGAATGATCCAAAGGGAGAGATATATTACACCCGGTAAAATTACCAAAATACCCCTAGACGAGGGACACTTACATAATGCATCTTCCTAAGATCTTTTGGAAAATTCAAGGCTGAAAATCGCAATCAGAACGAAAAATTGTGTGAGAAAATGGTCTTGGTTGATTTTTAGAGCAACCAGATCAAAAAATAATTTTTCGATGCAAAAACACATTTCCAGAGAAGTGCGTGGCATGTCCGCGTCACAGACTTTTCATGGATTTGCACATAACTGGGGTTCTAATATTTTCTATGGGATTAGAAAATAAATTGGAAATTTTTTGAAAAACAATTATACAGGTGCGCAATAGGACCGCGTCCCAGACCTGATTCACCTAACTGTACTAATGAAGTTTAAAATATTAAAACTTTCTAGGGGCTTTTCGGACTTTTCCCCACTTCTGCTAGACTTAATTCACGACCAATATAGGTGTTTTATGCTAAAAATAGGTGTCAAAACCCATTCCTAAGATTTCTTCACTATTCTAAGAAACGCTAGGGCTGAGGAGAGAAGGAGAAGAGCGAGGGTTTCGAGTTTAACTGCGAAGATTGATTGTTCTTCCGAATTCCAGGTATGTAATCAGGTCTGAATGAGTTCCCTGAGAATTTACCAGGAATCCCTCTTGATAGGGAGGTCGACATTGGAATTGATGTTCTTCTCGATACGCAACCTATTTCAATTCCCTCATATAGAATGGCCCCTGCTGAATTGAAGGATATATTGGAGAAGGGCTTTATTAGGCCAAGTGTTTCTCCTTGGGGTGCTCCCGTTCTGTTTGTATGAAAGAAGGATGGTCTCTCACGATGTGCATATATTATAGGTGACTGAACTAGGTCATGGTCAAGAATAAATATCCTCTACCCAAGATAGATAATCTATTTGACCAACATTCAGGACGCCTCATGCTTTTCAAAGATACACCTCAAGTCGGGTTAGCACCAGTTGAAAGTGAGAGAATGTGATATTCCAAAGACACCCTTCAGGACTAGATATGGCTACTTTGAGTTCTCGGTCATGACATTTTGATGTATTCGAATGATGAGGAGGACCATGCCAAACACCTTAGAATTATCCTTTAAACTCTTAAGGACCTTGAATTGTATGCAAAGTTCTCAAAGTGTGAAAACTGTTTTGTGATGCAGATACAAGAGGTAGAGGACTTAAACAGATGCATCATTGAGGATTGAAGATTCTGATCTTAGTCATTGGTGAGCCCTCATTGCTATCTGGAGGAGCCCTTTTTCCTTTACTTGTTATTTTATTTATTGAGCTGGGTAGCCATGGCTTGTCATGGTACCCTCTTAGACTGTCTAGTTGGGTTAGAGGCTTCATAGACATGAGTTGAAGTTCGATGTTGAGGAAAAGGAATCAGTGCTTTTGGTTTCAAGTATGTTTCTCCTGTCAAGCTTTTGTAGAATGATCATGTCATTTGTTTCACATCCAATTCTTAGGTGTCCAAAAAAATTAACTTCTATCTCTTTCGAGGTTCTTGAACAGTATTGTATGAATGTAGTGCTCTGTGCATACCATTTTATTTAATTTGGGTACTTAGCAATGTGTTAAAATTGTCTGACATTGACATTGTTGTAATATTTGCAGACTAAACAGATCGAGCTGAGAGTTCCCCTCGAGAATGTCTTGGCTGAGCTGGCCAAACACAGAAGGGAAACATAAATGGCTCAGGAAGAGCATTCTATGATAATGTCATCATTTTCGTTTTGATGTTATGTTGTGAAAATAAGAATTTCAACTGCCAGAAGATAATTTTCTTTTCAAGGCAGTTAACTTACTGCAGTCATTTATTATAAATGCAGGTGTTTGTCTAGAGGGTTTTGCATCTGTCACTAAAGGACATATCCCAACAGTTGCATCCAACAACTCATTTTGCTTTTCTTCTGCTATCTTTCTTCTACTTTAGTTATTACCTAGGCTTTTCATTGCCCGCTAAAGTGGATATAGGATTTGAAGTTTGTTGGTTCCTATTATGATCTCAAATTAATATATACTGTTGTTGTTGAAGTTGTTGAGTTCACAGTCAATTATTAATGAGTTTTATGATACTAATTGAATATAATTTGATGAATTAACTCTCATCTGAATTTCAAAGTCGAATATTATTGCATTCAAACACACAATCAAGGGTACATAGTTGTGCAAGTAATAAAGTGTCTCTTTTTCGGAGTCGGATGTTGAACCCACAGAAACTTATTGATTAACTATTTTACTAAACTATACAAAGTCCAACTTTTTTTTTGAAGTGTGCTAGAGTGTGATTGATGTTTGTATACTAAAAGTTGTAAGAATTGAATAATAAGGTTAACTTATAATGATTGGGAAGATTTCAGGGCTGCCACTTAACTAAGAATTGAAGCGTTCTATGGATTACAGATGTCTATCAAATTACTGATTTACAAGATTGATATTATGATTTTGATTTCTCGACTTCTCACCATGTACCCGAATTTACCATCTAACTACATTATGGAGCGAGAATAGATAGAATCAAATGTGAATTTAGTTTTCATCCTATGTTGTAATAAAGCACGGTTATAGGTATATCTCCATCCCAGTGAGAAATTAATTCACATGATATACAACAACAGATCATGCTCCTTGTATTCCACATTTTATCCTTTTATTCCTTTCTGGAGTTCAAGAAAAAAATAATAAATTTATTCTAATGGGGATCAAGCATAAAAATACTAATTCAAGAATACAAGAATAATTTTGACAATAGGCAACCTCCTCCGTAGAATCAATATCTAACAATCATTCGTTGTTACAAATCCAACAAGAATTCGTAGCTTCTCTTGGAAATCACAAAGTCCAAGAACATTGTTTTTCATGATGTAATGTCTACGAAAAAGAAGAAGAAAAGAAACCTAAAGGTGAATTCTATTCTCTTACTTGTGCGCTAAAAAATAAGATAGTTCCCCAATAAAAGATGCACAATGTTCTATTTATAAGATTTGAAAAAAAACCCCTTTTTCCTACATCGACTATAAATTGCAAAATCTTACATTTTTTTTCATTGGGGATTTTTAGGGCAGTCCCCCAACTTTTTGCCACAAATGGGCCTTAGGGATGTAGGCAAACCCTGCTTTTGTCTTGCTTAATTATTTTCTTCGGTAATCTTCTATCTTTAATTCATTATGACTTCAAATTTGTTCATCATCATGTCAATTTGATTCTATGAATAAAGTGCACTACTAAGAACAACTGATAAAATTCATGCTCAAAATAGACAAATGAAAGTACTAAATGTGAGGCAAATAATGACTAAAAATATATATTTTTGACCTGACATCACCACCCCACACTTACACTTCTGCATTTCCTCAAGAAAGCATTCAAGTTCATCTAAAAATATCAAGGTTAGGAATGCCACTTCTTTGGTTGATTCAAACAATTAGACCATACAAAACTTTTAAAACATCAAGTAAACTTCCCGATAATTATGGAAGACATACAATAAAACAACAAACTTCTAAACTCCTAACCTCAAAGGGGAACTCCAACTTATTAAATTTGGTTTGCTCAACTATGCCATCAAAGGAAGATAATAAAATCACCTATCTATCATGAAACAAGTTCCCTTACAAGAAGAAATTGTTCACCTAAAACACCTCCCATATTTATAGGCTTGGGAAACTAAGAGTTAAGCTTTTTGCTGATAGGGTGATGTACAAGCTACTCTACAGCCCGTAGATGCATCCACGAATCGTAGGTGCTCTCGTGGAAAGGGTCCAATGAAGATGGAAATTGAACGATTTTTGAAAGTTGACTTACGAGTTAGTAGATGAGCCTTGAGTTATTGTATAGCCCATAAGCAGGTCGCGTAGGTTGAAGCCTTAAGGAACTGAAATTTGTCAATGTCTGGGTCTTCCTACAAAGGGTTCTACGGTCCATATGTTTATCTATGAGTTGTACTGTATGTTCGTGGATCAGAAGCTGCAGTTTCAGTGACTCAACTTTTGTAACACCCTGACCTATGAGACAAGATACGACCCATAGGTTGTTCCACAACCCGTGGAAAAGGAGTTTTGTGGACGACTCCGACAGTTTTTGAAGAAGGGTCTTTTTGACTTTTTCTATCCATCTAAGTCCTAAAGTACAACATTTTGGCTATCCTAACTATACTAACCAACCTAACCTCTATAAGGTATTATTCCTAACTCATTCAATGTTTTTTTATTCCAAAAATTTCTCTCATGGGTTCTCAATAAATCTCTCACTAAGTCAAGGGTTCCATTGAAGCCACTTCTTTGATTGTAATGTTTTGCTTGATCCTTTGTGATTCCATATGTGGCTAGTAAATATGAGATTTCTCCTGAGTGTCTACTTGAGCCTTTCTCTGTTTCTACTCCTGGTGGTGAGTCTATTATAGTCGAGAGAGTTTATAAAGATTACGTAGTGTCCATATACCATAGAGATACTCTTGCTGATTTGATCTGAGTTTGAGATGGTTGACTTTGATGTAATTCTAAATATGGATTGGCTTCATGCCTGCTATGCCTCTGTTGATCGTAGAAATCAGACTGTCAAATTTTAATTTCCAAATAAGCATATTATAGAGTGGAAGGGAGATTCGGTTATCCTACCTTAAGTCCAGAAAGTGAATCTCTAGAGGATGTATCTATCACCTCGTGTGAGTTAAGTCTGATGATGTTGAGCCTCCTACCCTTGAGTCCGTCCCGATTGTGAGTGAATTTCCAGAAGTATTTCCTAAGGATCTACCTAGAGTCTCTCCTGAAAGGGAGAGTGACTTTGGGATTGATGTTCTTCCTGACACCCAATCTTTCTTTATTTCACCTTATAGGATGGCCCTCGCTGAGTTGAAAGAGTTAAAAGAGCAGTTGAGAGATTTGCTAGAGAAGGGATTTATTAGGCCATGTGTCTCTCCGTGGTGTGCCCCTTTCCTATTTGTTCAAAAAGAAGATGGATCCATCAGAATGTGTATAGACTATCAACAATTGAACAAGGTAGTAGTCAACAATAAGTATTCCCTCCCAGGGATAGATGACTTTTTTTACCAACTTCAGGGTGCCACTGTTTTCTCTATGATAAATTTGAGAATAGGCTATCACCAGTTGAAAGTGAGAGGAAGTGACATCCTAAAAACGGCTTTCCGAAATCGATATGGCCATTTCGTGTTTTTCATGATATCCTTTAGGTTGATTAATGCACCCGCAATTTTTGTGGACTTGATGAGCAAAGTATTCATACAGTACCTTGACATGTTTGTGATTGAGTTTATCAATGATATTATGGAGTATTCTAGAGATGAGGAGGAGCATGCAAATCACCTCACAATCACTTTACAGACATAGAAGCTTTTTGGGTTTGGTTGGCTACTACCGCAGACTTGTTAATGGGTTCTCTATCATATCTGCACCATTGACTCAATTGACTTTGAAGAAGGTCAAGTTTCAATTATTTGATGAATGTGAGGAGAGTTTCAATTAGTGACTGTGGTATTCATATGCAAAATGGGTATGTATCATGTGTAGTAGTAGAGGTAAAGGAGAAGCAAGACCAAGACCCTATCTTTCTACAATTGAAGGCATATGTGCATAAGCAAAAGGTGATAACTTTCACCAAAGGGGGAGATGGAGTATTGAGGTACCATTGAAGGTTGTGTGTTCCTAACATTGATGGTATACAAGAGAGAATCATGGAAGAAGCACACAATGCTAAGTATTTGACCCATTCGGGATCAACTAAGATGTACCATGACTTGAGGGAAGTCTGTTAGTAGAGTGGAATTAAGAGAGATATTTCCGAGTTTGTTTCTAAGTGCCTAAATTGCCAATAAGTTAAGGTTGAGCATCAAAGGCCATGTGAAGTAGCCAAAAATATTAAGATTCAAGAATGGACTTTGTCGTAGGCTTATCAAGGTCTCACAGATAGCATGACTCAATTGGTGTGATAGTTGATAGGATAACAAAATCTGCGCCCTTTTTTGCAGTAAAGATGACTGACTCTACAAAGGATTACACTCGGTTATACATAAGAGAGATTATCAAATTGCATGGAGTTCCTTTATCTATCATATTAGACAGAGAAGCTCAACTCACTGCTCAATTTTGGATATCCTCTCAAAAAGGCTTGGGTTCGACGGTGAACCTTATCACTACTTACCACCCACAGACTGATGGCCAGGCAGAGCACATAATTCAAGAATTGAAGGATATGTTAAGGGCCTGCATCATTGGTTTCAAAGGTAATTAGGATGACCATTTTCCTCATTAAGTTCGCCTATAATAACATATTCCATTCAAGCATTTAGATGGCTCCATATAAAGCACTTTATGGGAGGTGGTGTAGATCACCAATAGGTTGGGTTGAGGTGGGTGAGGCACAATTGATTGGGCCTCACTTGGTTTACCAAGCTATGGAAAAGGTGAAAACCATACGAGAGTGATTAAAGACTATACAAAGTCGACAAATGTCCTACACAGATGTTAGGAGAATAGACAATGTTTAAGGTTGATGACTGAGTGTATTTGAAAGTGTCACTTATGAAGGGTGTGACCAATTTGGGAAAAAGGGAAAGTTGAGTCTGAGGTACATAGGTAATTATCCGATTTTTAATAGAGTGTTCAATGTAGCTTATGAATTAGAGCTACTACAGGAACTAGTGGCCATCCATCCAGTCTCTCATATTTCTATGCTTAAGAAGTGTTTGGGAGACCGCAACTGGTTGTGCCTATTGAAAGCATTGCGGTGAGGGAAAGCTTGAGCTATGAAGAGATTCCCATTCAAATCCTTGATCGTCAAATTCACAAGTAAAGAACCAAATAAATTGCATTTATCAAGGGGTTTTGGAGAAATCAATTGTAGAAGAAATGACCCGGGAAGCAAAGGAGGATACGAAGGCTAAGTACCCGTATTTTTTCATAACTGATAATGGCTAGGGATTTGATGGTATTCATTAATTTTTACTCTTTGACTGCCCTTCTATTCTAGGTTTGAAATAGTGATGGAGTTCTAGAGTCCGATTGATGATGTGTTCAATTTGTTGATTGTTTGTTTGCTTTATTGCTTTGTTTCTAAATTGCATGAGTGAGTTGAGGATTGCTTGATTGTTAGTGTCCATGAGTATTTTTCGTGCGTTGAGTTCAACTATGGTCACTCTTCATTCGAGGACGAATGATCCCAAGGGAAAGATAATGTTACACTCGGTATAATTACCAAAATACCCCTAGACGAGGGACACTTACATAATGCATCTTCCTAAGCTCTTTTGGAAAATTCAAGGCCAAAATCGCAATCAGAATGAAAAATTGTGTGAGAAAATAGCCTTGGTTGATTTTAGAGCAACCAGATCAAAAAATAATTTTTCGATGGAAACACACATTTCCAGAGAAGTGCGTGGCATGTCCGCGTCACAGACTTGTCATGGATTTGCACATAACTGGGGTTCTAATATTTTCTATGGGATTAGAAAATCAATTGGAAATTTTTTGAAAAACAATTATACGGTGCGCGATAAGACCGCGTCCCAGACCTGATTCACCTAACTGTACCAATGAAGTTTAAAATATTAAAACTTTCTAGGGGCTTTTCGGACTTTTCCCCACTTCTGCTAGACTTAATTCACGACCAATATAGGTGTTTTATGCTAAAAATAGGTGTCAAAACCCATTCCTAAGATTTCTTCACTATTCTAAGAAACGCTAGGGCTGAGGAGAGAAGGAGAAGAGCGAGGGTTTCGAGTTTAACTACGAAGATTGATTGTTCTTTTGAATTCCAGGTATGTAAGGCTACCTAAAGCGTTGGATGTAGTTTAGCAACGTTTCTCTTCGTCTACTTGAGTCCAGTTGAGCATGAGGAATACATGTTCTTATTTAACATATGCACGTGACGAACATCCAATATGTCTTATGTGTTAAGCATGATTGATATGATATTAAATGTCTGTAAAAGTGAATGTCTTGCATGATATGAGTTGGAGTCTTTAGTTGCATTATATTGAGTATTAATCTTGAGTTTGAGTTATGGAGAAATTGAGTTGAGTTGTTTGAGATGAGTCAAAGAGATGAGCTTGAGTTGATTTTCATGAGCACATTGTATTCTTAGAAGGAGTATTAACCACCGAGTTAGGTAAGAGGAATGTAACACCCGGTAAAATAATCCAAATACCCCTAGAGGAGGGAGATGCGCATAACGCATCTTTTTGGTGCTCGGATGGTAAATCTGAGGCCCGATTGTCATCAGCGTGAAAAATTGAGCGGGGGAAAGGTCTCGGTCAATTTTTAGAATGACCAAGTCAAAAGATAATTTTTCAATCCGAGACGCAAAATAGTGAGGATCCACGACAAAGTCGCATCGCGGAGGGTAACTTATGTTTTTCCATAATTCTTCGATGAGATTAAGAAAACTCGTTCAGGAAAGTTTTTGTCAGAAATGAATCGTACCCGATCGGTCCGCGTCGCGGACTGGGTTATTTCGCGGCCGGAAACATTCTAAAAATTCAAGGGGCATTTTGGTTCCTAACACCTTCTGAAAACCATATACGACTAATATATGCCGTTTTCGCAAAAAAAGTGTTAAAAATACCATCTTACAATCCCCTTCCTAGAAAATTATCAAGTTAGGGCTTGAGAAGAGTTGAGATTGAAGAGTCAAGAGGAAGTTCCAAGGGATTTGTGTTGTTAGCAATAATTCCAGGTATGTAAGGCTATCCTAAAGCATGAAATTGTTCTTCCATGCGCCCTTTTTAGTAAACTGAGTCTATGATTGAAGATGATGAGTTATATGAGAAAATCCTTAAGTATTCTACTGAGATTCTTCTTAATTCATGTCTTTTTCTTAAATTGATGATCATCATAAACTTGATTTACTGCAACAAGTATTTTCATGAATGATTTCACAAAATTTTATGCCTATTTTACTCAAGAATGCAAGAATGAACGTTGGGGATGAGTCTAGAGCCTTGACGATGATGATGCTTGTGATGTTGTGGTTATTGTCCAAATTGTTGAGAGTCTTGATGATGATGTTGATGAGAATGATGTTCATGAGTCTTAGAAGCTTGAAACTAAATTCTAAAAGAATGTTTCGAGTCTATGATGTTGATGTTGATGAGATGAATTGATATCGATGATACGAGTTGATGTTGATGTATAATGTCCCCATGGGACCGATGATGAGAAATCTTAATGATGATGTTTTATGAGCATATAGAGTTCTTGGAGGAGTATTGAGCACCGAAATGGGTAAGAATGAGTCCCATTTGAACTCATTAACTATGTTGCCTGCATAGGAGAATATCGAACCGTAATACGAATATTTCCTTTGTCCCAAAAGAGGATTGATGTTATTTCTAACGAATCCACTGATGGTGATGTCCTTTACCCCGGGTAGGGTACTAGATGGATGTGGGAACGATATCGTTTCGTTGTATCATCATCGGCTCACAGGTGATGGTTGTCAGTTAGAGAAACTCTCAGCTAGGTTCCATACTGATAGAACTTTGATGTAGATGTGATGGTATGATTCTTGATGGATGTTGATGTTCTATTTATCTATCCTTTATCCTTGTCCTAGATGAGCAAGAGTCCTTCGAGTTGAATCGAGTTCCCTTGAGATGAGTCTGATGTATTGATGATGTATTGATGAGATGTTGATGGGTTATTTGTCTACTCCTTATTCTTGCTTTAGATAGACTTTTGATATTATGACAGAGTATGATGTTGAGTTAATGTTATCCCTATATTGTTCTATCTATACTGTTATACTTAGTCATCGTACATTCCACGTAATGATGCCACTCTGTGTTGCATCATTTCTTGATCCATATACAAGAGATAGAGGACTTCAGTATACACATCGTTGAGGTTCAAAGATTCAGATTTCAATCATTAGTGAGCCCTCCTTGCATCTAGAGGAGCCCTTTTTCCTTTACCTATTATTTATTTATTGCGCTAGGTAGCCATGGCCTGTCATGGTACCCTTTTAGACTGTCTAGTTAAGTTAGAGGCTTCATAGACATGAGTTGAGGTTTGATGTTGAGGTTTTTTCCCCTTTTGAGTTGAGTTAGCACTTGCATTTGCTTACCATTGATGTTGAGATTAGGTGTTGGCCATTGGCCCTCCTCATTAATGTAGAGTGATTAATGTAGCTCCCTTCTTTTATCTTGTTATTCCGCTATGCTAGATGTTGAGTGACTGTCCTTAGATAGAGCGGTCCGCTTGGGGACTAGCAATAGTCTCTGGGTGCCTGCCACACCCAGGGTATCCTCCTCCCGGGGCATGACAAACTTAGTATCAGAGCATAGAGTTTAATAGTCCTAGGGCGTCAATGAAGCTATGTCTAGTAGAGTCTTGTTTATATGTGTGTTGTGCACCACACTTCATAAACAGCAGGCTATAAGACATTAGGAATGGTTACACTTTTTTTATATTTTGAGTTCGTGCAATTGAGATTGACTCTATGAAACTCTCTTCTAATTCTTGCGTTACGCGATTGCAGATCATACCTCTTAAATGTACTGCCGTGCAAAGAGATGCCTCAGCTGCAAACGTTGAGAATTCTCCACCAGAGGTCCCTACGCAGACTGAGATGAGGAGACGGGGTCGACCTGCTCGAGCTACTGAGGTTTCACAGGCAGCACCTGCTCAGTTAGCCTCCACTTCAGATGCAGACTTCAGGGGAGCCAATGTTATGCTCACTCAGTTAGTGGCCTCCAGAGTAATAGCTGAGGTCCCCAGGCCCCTAGCTCTAGCTCCTAAGAGCCTAGAGCTGCAACCAGGCTAAGAGATGTCTTGAGGATAAACCCGCGAATCTATGCAGGGTCTAAGGTTGAGGAGGACCCACAAAACTTTATTGATGAGATGTACAAGATTTTGAGGGCTATGCATGCGAATGATGTTAAGGGAGTCGAGCTTGTCTTATATCAGCTTAAGGATGTTGCTAATGTTTTGTATAACCAATGGGAAGATGGTAGAGGTGAGGATGCTGAACCTGCTGAGTGGGAAGAGTTTGATAGTGCTTTCCTCGACCATTTCTTTCCCCAAGAGTTGAGAGAGGCGAAGGTTGAGTAGTTCGTGAACCTGAAGCAATAACGGTTGACTGTCAAAGAGTACAACCTCAAGTTCACTCAACTGTCCCAATATGCCCCAGAGATGAATCTGGATATGAGGGCAAGGATGAGAAAGTTCGTGTCTGGATTAGGCACGCATGTAAAGAGGGAGTGTAAGGCAGCATTGCTGATTCCAGGTATAGACATCTCTAGACTTATGGTCTATGCCAAAAAAACTGAGGAGGACAAGAAGAAGGATGAGGAAGAGCAACAGAGTAAGAAGGTCAAATCGGCAGGGCATGATCCTAGCCAATAAAAGTAGAATAAGGGTGATAGAACTTACTTTCAGAAGAGGTCTTCTAGCTATGCACTTGTTGTGGAAAGTGCACCTATTAAACAAAACAGGTATGGTCAAAAATCTTATGGTCACCAGAATTTCAGAGCACGGGGTCCTCAGTCTCAAGCTAGCGTGACCCAAGGCCCGAGAGGAAATCCACCTTGTGGCAGATGTGGCAAACTTAACCTTGGTACGTGCCGTGAGGGCACAAATGTTTGTTATTCATGCAGAAAGCCTGGGCATTTTCAGGGTGAGTATCCTAAGAGAAGATGGGGTGATAGGAGTAACAAAGCTCAGTCTTCTATAGCGCCCCCTGCGGGCAGTGAAATGAAGGCTACTACTACGGGTGTGGGGGGGGGGCGGACGAACCGTCTGCATGTGATGGGTAATTGACAGGTCCAAGAGGTTGCACCAAATGATGTTACGGGTATGCTCCAAGTCTTTTCTTATTATTGTAATGTGCTGCTTGACCCAGGTGACACTTTATCTTTTGTGAATCCCTATTTAGCCAATAAATTTGAGATTTTTCCAGAGTGTTTGCTTGGGCCTTATAGTTAGAGATTGTGTAGTATCCATCTATCATAGGGATATTTTGGCTGACTTGGTAGAGTTGGTGATGGTTGACTTTGATGTGATCTTTGGTATGGATTGGCTCCATGCCTATTATGCCTCGATAGTTTGTAGGACCCGAGTTGTTAAATTCCAGTTTCCGAATGAACCGATCCTAGAGTGGAGGGGAAATTCTGTTGCACCCAAGGGTAAGTTTAATTCCTACATGAGGGCCAGAAAGCTAATTTCAAAAGGTTGTATTTACCACCTCATGCATGTTAAATCTGAGGATATCGAGTCCCCTACTCTTGAATTTGTTCCGATTCTGAATGAGTTCCTTGAGGTGTTTCCTGAGAATTTACTAGGAGTCCCTCTTGATAGGGAGATCGACATTGGGATTGATGTTCGTCCCGATACGCAGCCTATTTCAATTCCTCCATATAGAATGGCCCCCCGCTGAGTTGAAGGAGTTGAAGGATTTATTAGAGAAGGGCTTTATTAGGCCAAGTGTTTCTCCATAGGGTGCTTCCATTCTGTTTGTATGAAAGAAGGATGGGTCTCTCACGATATGCATTGATTATAGGTGACTGAACTAGGTCACGGTCAAGAATAAATATCCTCTCCCCAAAATAGATGATCTATTTGACCAACTTCAAGGCGCCTCATGCTTTTCAAAGATAGACCTCAACACCGGTTAGCACCAGTTGAAAGTGAGAGAATGTGACATTCCAAAGACACCCTTCAGGACTAGATATGACCACTTTGAGCTCTCAGTCATGTCCTTTGGGTTGACGAACGCACCCGTGGCTTTCATGGGTTTGATGAATAGGGTGTCAGACCCTACCTTGACATGTTTGTAATCGTGTTCATTAATGACATTTTGATGTATTCGAAGGATGAGGAGGACCATGCCAAACACCTTAGAATTGTCCTTTAAACTCTTAAGGACCATGAATTGTATGCAAAGTTCTCAAAATGTGAAAGCTATTTTGTGATGCAGATACAAGAGGTAGAGGACTTCAATAGATGCCTTATTGAGGTTTGAAGATTCTGATCTTAGTCATTGGTGAGCCCTCATTGCTATCTAGAGGAGTCCATTTTCCTTTGCTTGTAATTTTATTTATTGAGCTGGGTAGCCATGGCTTGTCATGGTACCCTTTTAGAGGCTTCATAGACATGAGTTGAGGTTCGATGTTGAGGTCTTTTCCCCTTTTTAGTTGAGTTAGCACTTACATTTGCTTACTATTGATGTTGAGACTGAGTGTTGGCCATTGGCCCTCCTCATTGATGTAGCTCACTTCTTTTATCTTGTTATTCCACTATGATGGATGTTGAGTGATTGTCCTGAGATCGAGTGGTTCGCTTGAAGACTGGCAAGTCTCTGGGTTCCAATCACGGTTAGGGTACCATCCCTGGATGTGATAAGGAAACACCCCAGAACTACATTGCCAGTGTAGGATAGTCGTGAGTAAAGTCTAGTGGCTCATGTCCCAATAGATTGAAATTCTCTTTGGATCCGAGAG
This sequence comes from Solanum rostratum, assembly GCA_029948455.1. Taxonomy (NCBI): domain Eukaryota; kingdom Viridiplantae; phylum Streptophyta; class Magnoliopsida; order Solanales; family Solanaceae; genus Solanum; species Solanum rostratum. Next base: position 57,417,089 of record CM057051.1, read on the forward strand.
AGGGGGAGAGGTTGATGTCCTTTACCTTAGCAAGTTTAGGACGGGCCTAGCAACAATGTCTGCTTCGTTGTGTAACACTGAATTCATGGTGGTGGAGAGTTATGTTGGTTAGAGATACTTCAAAACAACACGTGATTGAGCATATCATGATTTTCAAATTGAGTTGCATAAAACATTGAGTCTAATTTTAAAGCATGATTTAAAAATTTTAAACTTGCATCATTTATTCGACTTGAGTTATGAGCATGTGATTTGAGTCTTGAGTAGAGTTAGTTGATTTGAGCCAGAGACTTATCTATTTTCTTAAGATATTTTACATATGAGTATATTCCATGTACTGACGTCCATTTCGGCCTACATCGTTAATGATGCAGACACAGGTAATTAAGGACTTCAGTAAACGCACCACTGAGGTTCAGTTTCCTTGTTTCTAGGGTTGGTGAGCCCTCCTTTCTTTCTGGAGGTGCCTTTCTTTTATTCTAATGGTTATTTTATTTTCTCTTAGTTGGATAGTCATGGCTTGTCAGCCATGCTGAGGGTACCCCATCTGGGACGTGAAAAACTACCCATGTAAAAGATAAGTAAAATGATATTTAAATTTCTATTTAAGCATTTAAAACTTTTAGGGCAAAACGTTTAACACCTTAAAACTTATATTTTCATATTGTAACGCGTGTAGTTCTTGATGTTTAACAATACACTTTTTCATTAAAACTTTTACATGTGGAGTCTATCTATTTCTAATTGGATATCCATTAAATTGTAAATTATTTCAATATTGAAAGGTAATTGTTAATGATAATATTAAATGTGGTTATTAATATATGCAACTAATTGTAAGTCCCAAAATTATTTTTCGTTAACTGAACTATGTGTTTATTTTTCAATAAATACAAATGATCAGAAGGTCTATTATTTGGTGCCGGTTTATAATATCACTCTACATCAATGTTCAGTTATTAGGTAATATCCACGTACGAAAAGCACTATAAACCTTTTTCTTATTACCTATATAAAAAACTAACTAAAATAACATCTAAATTCCATTATAAGCATTTAACAAACTTGAGGGTTAAACACAAATTCTATTTTAAGCATTTCACATACATGGGGGTTACACATAAATTTCATTTTAAGTATTTAACAAACTTGAGGGTTAAACATTTTCATTTTCAATTTTGAATAAACTTACACACATATTCCAAATCTAACAAGTTGTTATCTGAATCTCCATATAAAACAACTAAAAATTTTATAGGGCTTTGTCTGTATATTTATTTCACATCATTCCTTTTTCTCGTGCCTTCCGTCATACTCTCCCCAAAGCTTCAATTTTCTATCCTTTCTGTTTTTCGTCAGGTTCTTCTTCTTCTTATTGTTCTTATTTTTTTTCCATAAAATTTCTCTAGTTTTTTTTTCTTATCATTCACTCTAGAGCTAAACACATCTGGTTCAACTATACTTTTAGTTTTATTTTTTGTAGTTTGCATGTCCTTGATAATCTCAAATCCCTTGTGTTTGTTGTTTATGTTTTTATGGTTTTGTGAACAGTGATAATAATGGCTGAAGAAGGAGAAAACTCTGACCTCGAATTTCTTGGTAAATAATTAGCTTTTCTCTACTTAATTTTAATTTGGTTTTGAGTTGTTCGCAGTTTTGGGGATTATACAACAGGGGCAGATTCAGATAGCGCCAAGGGTTTTATATGAACCTTATTTGGTAAAAAATTGTGTTAAAATTATTTTTTATGTATATAAAAAATGATAAAAAATTTATATTGTTTATGTATGAATAAATTATTTTATGTATGTAGACTAAATATTGTACTTCTTTGCTGGAAAAGTACAATGTTTATCTATATGGTTGACAAAGAAATTATATTTTTTATAAATAAATAAAATTATTTTATGTATATATAGCAGATGTTGAACCCTCTTCATGATATGCATATTGTTATTGCCTAGGTGATTTGGGCAAACTCTGTGAAGAAAAAACACCTGAACTTTTGGAGCTGAGAGTTGAGCAAGGTTACCTTTCACTCCTGATCCTCTTTTGCAAATTACAGCTTGTACATGAATGATAATTTACTTCTCACATACTTTCTTATGGATAATTTTGATGCCAATTGTTATGATTTTCTTCCATTTCAACTTTTTTAAGCTATACATTCTCTTTCGTCGCGTTCCTTTAATTTGCCTTTTGAATTGTTAAATACTTCTCTATCAAATCCCAATCCCAAATTGAGCTGCATTTTTTTTGGGGGGGGGGGGTGCTATTATCATGACTTGCCGCTTGATCATCTTAAAAGGAGAAGAATCTAGAGTCAAGCAGAGTATTATAAAAGACTCTGTAACATTGTAGAGAAATCTTGAAGACCCTTAGAATAATCTAGATATGTAGAGAATAATAGAAGCGGGACTAACTTATAAATATAGAAGGACTTGTAGGTAAATATTTTTTGGACTTTATTCCCTTGCAAGTAGTATACATAGGAAGAGACAGTTATTTTTACAACCATCAAGAAACATTCGAGCAATCTTCCAAGTAATATACAAGTCTTCTTAAAAGCTCTCTTGTGTCTTTCTTTAATGTAGCATTCCTTTAGCGATTTAATTTGAAAAGGCCTACTTGAGCTTACAAGATCGTGAAAGACTCATGAGTAAGTTGTCGAGTGCTGCACAAAAATCTTAGTTGAAGTCTATGCCCATGACTTAATGGTATGAAAGCAAGGTTGCTGCTAAGGGAAATGGCAAGCATAGGAGATATCAACTCTACCAATGCCAGGTCGAATGTGGAAAAGAAGCACCGTAGGGGAAAGAGAACTTTAATAAGAATGAGGAGATGTAATTCGAACCTACACCTTACAAATCCCTAACATCTTACTGACCTTCGACACTGAGATGAGTGACAACGAACAAGGTGAGTAACCTATGGACGTCACGTCTAGTATAGAGTGGGTTGCGAGGATGGATACCAGTAGGCTGGCTATGGAGATAGTAAGCTAGCACTTGAACAAGTTAGAGTGGTCTTTTATTTTAAAAAAAAAACTCAACACAGATAAGTACAAACAAGTGGAGCTAAGCTTTGCTTTACCAATTAATGAGGTAACGAACCTTTTCTAACTAGCAAGCATGAAGGAAAAAAAAAGTGCTAGGACAAACCAGGTATTTTTATGATCACCAAAGAGTTTGTAATATACTCTATGATGATATTACAAATGAGGATATTTAAATAATACAAAAATATAACAACCAAAAAGAAAGTAGAGTTACTAACCTCAAACTTCTTTTACAAATGCATGAATTAAAAATGATAGATTGCCCATCTAAAGTAACATGAAGTATTTTCCACTTGTCTGCTACTTTAAATTAGTCCAACAATAATTGATATTTCATGACTTCTTCATGGATTTATTGAATTTTATTTAAGCTAATTGTTCTATGATTTTATTTTGCCAGCTACATTGATAGGTACCTCGAACAAACTCATTTGTCCTTTTACTATCCCAACTATATCACCTGGTAGTTTCTGAGTAATTAGGGCGTTATGTAGAAACATATAATTGAAAACTTTTTCAATGATAAGTTATATGACAAAGAAAATTGTATTAAAAGGCAAAATATGATTATATAATTTTGTAAATTGGCCTAATTTGATAAATTAATATATATAAAATAATATATTAAAACTATAGAGAGGATAAATCTTTTAATAAACAAACTCTTTAACATTTACATTGTAAATGCTATTGTGTTATGATATGAGAAGAGGGATCTTCAATTAATAGAATTTAAAACTTTTCCTCTAAAGAAAGAATCACCAAATATGGAAGAGGATTATATTTTTCTTTCAAAAAGAGTAAAAATAATTATTTTAATGCTTTAACTTTCCTTCTAGTGAAAATTAAAGCTAAAATGGTAAGAAATCCAGGACAAAATCCTAACAAATCTCTCTTTTTGCTGGATTATCTTGACAAAATTTGACCAGTCTTCTTCACATATGATATAATCTTTGTTCACACAATTCATTATTGTTGCTTTCCATGGTTAAAATTAACATTTATATGAATTAAAAATGATTTCGAAATATCTTATTTCTTTAAAAAAAATACAGCAACAAAATATTGAAAAATTTGATTTAAACTTCTTCTCCACATGTATTTGGAGAAAACTCATCATAATCATCAAATCATTGCAAGTTGATATGAAATAACTTTAATTTTTTCTTCACCCTTGATGAACCATTGGACCACTGGATCATTAAACAATGTGCTTTGATACAACTTGTTGGATTTGAAATAATCAAGGCATCATGCGTAAGCTAATAATTGCAAATCGTAGAGGTGGTATGACAAAGAAACACATACTAAAAAATACATTATTAATATAGTTTGGTCAGGCGACCTATATATTATAAAAAAAAAAATTTAAAAGACATTAAAATATTGGGAGAATAATTCATCCTAAATAGAGCTCTTTAGATGACTAAATTGTGAATTGCACTCATGTTATGATAAGAGAAAATACATCTTTAATTTATAGAGTTCCAAACATTTTTCTCTAAGGAAAGAACAAACACATTTTAAAGCAAATTGCATTTTTCTTTCTAGAAAAGTAAAAATCAATAAAGGTAATTCTTTGATGTTTCATAAGAGAAAAGTAAAGCTCAAATAGGATAAGAAAATTAGGCCAAAACCCTAACATTGCCTTCCATGTGATTTCTTTTTTCTTTTGTTGCTTCTGCTTCTTTGTTGCCTAGATGAGATATCCCCTTCACCAACTACTTTATAAAGCACATGTCCAGCATATTATCTTCCTCATCTTGATCAAAATAATCCTCTCCCAAATAAATTTATAAGTAGTAGTTGGACTAAATCATGACTTTATAGCCTTTAGCTCATTCTTATTTACTGTTGCACTTATATGCAAAAATACAGAAGCTTTTGGACTTAATTTTCTTTTGAAAGCAAGGCGTGAAACCTTCTTTTCTTTATCAACTAAAGTCCACTTAGGATCACTCATCCCCCCTTGTTTTTCCTTTGAAATGATTAGATCATTTTGTGATTGAAATCTGTTTGAGAAAGTGATGGCATACCTTTCACCAAATCTTTTTCATTCCTTACGGTTAGAGTTGTCTAGATTCACCTTGATATTCATCCAGTGATAATGCTCGCCTATACTTCTTATAATACAAAGTAAATCGCTAGCAGCATAAACCCAACATAAAAGTTCAGGAATGATAGTTACATATTGTAGAAGAAATGAGAAAATTAATTTCCAAATCACCTTCAGGCTTAACTATTAACCACTAATTCAAAGAGTAGGAAATAAAATGTTCTATTGTACTTTCTGAAAAAGCTGACAAAAGTAAGAATAGAAAGTAAAGTACAAAGTACTTCATTCTCTGTCCTAAAATTTATTTGTAGTTCTTCAAAATTCTTCTCAAAAATACACTTCGATGCACTTAGTGGTAGTTAAGTCAACCTTGCCGACCTCAGTTGGTGACGCGCCGGGTGGTCTTCTTGGTCGCGTATTGCCTCTTCGAAATTGAATTTTCTTGGTGCTTGACTGTAACTTTCAACGAGGTCCTTTTAGCTCATCAAACTGAATCAGCGATGCGCCGATTGTTGTCGCTCCTTGCCGAGTTGGCACTTCATCTTTTATAGTTGGTTGCCAGGCATCTGTAACTTTCATCGAGCTCGATAGAGCTTGCATAGCGTGTTTGGTGATACATCGAATTGCCTTTTCATCGCCCACCTGACCTTGTTTCAGGGCTGGAGTTTCGGATCATTTAGCCGAGCTGAGGTCTCACTTGGTGAATCGACGAGTGAGTAGGCGTGTTCCTCAACTTTGCCTTTTTGTCCTTTTTTGGAGCATTTTGATTCCTTCCTCCCTCATTTGTCCATCATCATCCTTTACTGTTATGAACTGCATTTTAAACACATTTGATTAGATTTTGAATACAAACTAGCATTAAGGACTTATTTTAAGGCATTAAAAGATCATAATGAGTCAAAAATCCCCGACTCCTCACACGACGACTCCAAAGATTGGGAAAGGACCTCATGAGTGGAGGTGTTCAATGTGACTGTGAGCAGTTTGATCACTGGATTGAATTTGAATAGCATGGCAACCTGATTTTCTTGAATTTGAATAGCATGGCTACTTTAGGATTAGAAAGATATAATGTGTTGGAGAACATTATCATCTTTTTCGGTAGCCTTCAAGAAAGCAAGCTATTCAAAGGAATAGATCTCTTGAGGCATTACTAATATTGTGCCTCTTTTCACGACCTGGAGAAGCATTAGATGTAACCTTCTTGCGCATTACCATGTTCCAAACCTCTCTGCAGCCAAATTCTCTCCATTTTGTCAAATCCTTAATGTGCTTACTGCTAATACTCAACATTCCCAGTCTCACCCTTTTCAGAACCTGGAGAATTATTTTGACTAGTTGAGAAAAGCATTCGCGTGCTAATTGAATTTTTTTGTGCAACCAGAGTCCAATTTTTAGTCGCATTCTCATTTTCAGCTTCTAAAACATGCTGCCCAGGATACCTTCAATATGACCTTGGTGCTTGTCATAAGTGCAATACTAAGGAAAATTATCATATACGATCACCTGAAAAACCTTGATCACTTACAAGATTTTAATTCCGCATAATGCAACCTAATATGATTTGGAAGCTTATCTATTAGATTAAGTATAATCTTGACCCTAGCTGTTCTAGGTCTTGACTTTATTTGAATAAAATAAAGCAATTAAATAATTGCCCTTGGTACCATGGGATAATTTTAAGGATATTGCTTGATGCAATCCATCTTCAATCTTAAAGTCTTGCCTTTCCTCCATTGAAAATGTGATAGTAGGTTCGCCTTGATTCTCCATGAACAATTTTGACTGATGGTATGATAATTTTTTATGTTAATTATGGAAAATTGTTTGGGGTTTAGGGTGTTGGAATCGGCAAGGGTGGCGTATGAACTGGTTTGGAATGGTGGGGTGGGCTGGCGGGAAAACCTAAAGATACTTCATTCCATTGGCTATAGCAACCATGGAGGGTTGTGCAGTTCCATGGTTGCTCAGTTTCTGCCAAGGAAATCACCTAGAGCCGCCAAATAGAGGGATCCCTAACTTTTTTCATGGTTTTATCTTTTCTAACTGTTTGAGCTGTACGCACGTTCTTTTTCCACTTACTCCTTTCCCTTCAAAAGTTTTAGAACTAAGATTGGTTGAAGCATGAAGTGTTGCCAATCCGAGGGTTAGTAATGTTGGAATGGACTTGGTGTAATATCATATCTCGTGTACTTCAGATGGAATATATGAAGGGCATATGTATACTAGTTAGCACAATATCATGCATGAGTTGTATGTATGCACTATATCAATTTAGTGTTAGTGCACATAGGATATCCGATATTACATTGGAAAATCTTCAAATAACATGACAACAACTCGCCCAATGTAATTCCACAACGTATGGTCTATGAAAGGTATATTATGCATTGAACTTACCCTTACCAGGAAAATATAGAGAATAATTCCAATATTAGAACCTCGGCTTCATGAAAATCCTATCGAAAAAGAAATAACAAAGTGAAGAAATAATGTTGAAATACTAGAAAAAGCATGACAAAATATTCTAACAAAAATAGTAACAACAACAAAATTGTGTCGCAATTGAAGTACAACAAAAAGATAGATAGTAATAGAAATAAAAGGACAAGAATCCGTAGTGGAAGTACTATGGCTACCAGTATGGAAGGATAAGCAAGATAACACTCCACTAACTACTAAATATCAATATTAATCTGTGTTTTACACAACCTTCTATCTAAGGTCATATCCTTGATAAGTTGCAACTCATCATATCTTTTATAATAACTTCTCCCCAATACTTCTTCAGCCTAACATTCCTAAAACCATCAATAATAAACGTCACACCTCCACATTGTGTCTTTCGTGCATCTTCTCTTTCACATGCCCAAACTATTCCTACACGTCCTCATCTCGTCCTCCACCGTGGTAACCTCTACCTTGGTTCGAAGATCTTCATTTTTAATCTTATCTTTCTTAGTATTCCTACACGTCCACCACAACATTCTTGGAGGTGTAAAATATATTTGAAGGTTTTATTGAGCTGTAGTTATCAAATTTTTTTTCCTAAATCATATTAGGAGAAAATGTAGGATATTTCATTTTTATTCATAGCATAGGATTAACACTATATAAAAAACAATGATAGTTTGATGCACAAAGCATCTTGTTAACAGGGTCCCAAGAAGGGCCACACCCGAAGAGATGTGATGTAATTGGCCTATCCAAATGCAAGCATTAATGATTGTTTGCATGGCTCAAATTTATGTCCTATATTACACACATAGATAACTTTATGTTGGCTTTTCTTCTGAAATAACATTGTGTATGTTAATCTTGTACCACATATCATGAAAATACTAAATAAATGTGACAATACTCACGACAATTGACCTATAATATTAAAACATTAAACCATGTGACAATGCACGCGACAAGTTGACTCTTATACCTTCTATAACATACCTTAACATTCCTCTCAAATTTTCTCAGGCTTATTCATTCAAAACATATTCTTATTTTCTTCCTTAATTATCTGCTTTTGCAATGGAAAAGAGGACTAGTTAGCATGGGTAAGAAAGAAATTGAAATGGAGTTCATTGAATCAAAGGAAGCGGATGCTGCTTCTTTCTTTCAAAGGAAAATAAAACCTTGTTGAAGAAAGCGAATGAGCTTTCAACTTTGACCAGAGAAGTTGTTTGTATTCTACTCTTTTCAATAAGAGGAAAGAATGTTCATACGGCTTCATAATAAATAGAAAATAGTTGATAGATATCTTGAATTGATATCAGACTATTGTCAACGTGTTCATGCTAATGTGAGCAAATCAAATGTCTCAGAGCCATCTGATGGTCATTTATCTCTTGCTGTTTGCACATAAATCACTATCTGACTCACAATTCAATTCTAATTTTCGTTCTAAGAATATTTTGATTTATATGCAGAACTTCCGGAAAATACAACATGTCTGATGGATTGTGAAGCTGCTATTATTTTGAAAGGAATCCAAGAGATGGTGGTACTTTCTGATTATCCAGCTGTAAAACTACCTGTGTAAGGGATTGCTTTTTTGTCTTCCTAGATTTTCTTGTCACGATTATATCTATTTTTCTTGTCCCTGTTGCTACCTTTTTGTGATGTGAGTTAAGCAGTCTAGCGTTTGACTTTGTTTAGTACCAGTTCATTTGACAGGGGATTGGCATATGCTCAAAGGAATAAGCTTTATGATAATCCCAAGGCTGTTAAACAAATACTCGAGTATCCTTGAGATAGTTTATATTAAAAGCAAAAAAAATCTCCTTTTATTGCTTGTTAAAATTGTCTCTTGAAAATTTTCTAGTGCTTGTTTTCATATAACTCTCATCAGGCCTCTAAAAAAGCATGGCGTTTCGGATGGAGAGGTATTGAACATTTGATCCGTTAATAATTTGATTTTTACATGTGATGTGAGGCAATGTTTTCATATTTCATTGTCGTATGGATGCAGCTCTGCATGATTGCCAATTTTCATTGGGAATCTGTTGATGAAGTGTTTTCTCTTGTTCCCTCATTTAAGGTAAGCACTCAACTGTTATGGACATTGATTTTGCTCTAATGACATTTCAGGAGTCTATCCTCCCAACTTGATAGATACATTTGGGTGTTGGGGCTGCTATTAGTTGAATTTTACATTTGATTAGACAGGACAATAAAAGCTATAATTAATTTCTTAAAGAACCTTTTATATATGTTCGTACTAACAAAAGCTTGGTGGAAACCAGGTTTATTTCCTAAATTGTTTCTTTCGACAATGTAGATGGTGTATGCTCATTGTAAGCTCAAAGAAATTGTGTGGGAAGCAACCCCCCTAGAACTTAGAGTCATTGTACAAAAACTTTATCAATAGTCTAGAGAAAGCGGATGCAATCCCCAAAACACTAAAATAAAACACTGTTTTAAAATGTCTTATACGGGAAGAAGTGGACTAAAAATCTAGACGAATCCATGATAACCTGAAAGAGATGGCTCAACCTTTAATTCCGCAATCAACAATATCCATGTTGTAGTGTCACACGACTATCCATGCATACATGAATAACAATATCGATAGCCACCTGGAGATACCTTATGCTCAATAAAGAAAAAGAAAGTGCAATATCGATATGAATAACAATAGTATACTTGTAGTGTCACACGACTATTACAATAAGTGCAATACATATAAGTAACCACAACATAGTAAAATCCATGCATACATGGGAATGCATTATCAAATTACAATTATCCATCTCCAGCAAATAGTTTAATCATATCAATTTCAATGCAACAGTCTAGATGGTTGATGTTGTTCAAACATACCCCAAAACCATTAAGGGATATAGAGGTCAGCATCAGTACACCCAACAAAAGTTGGGGTCGAATCCCACAGAGAATGGTTCATGACTCACAAATAGGTGAAAAAGTAAATATTTGGGTCTCATACATCGAATGAATACATTAATTGGACATGGGTAGGCTACATTCTACTAATTGCAATCTCTAATAAAATGAAAGTGGTGTTCCATATGAACCCGGTAAGGTCTCATATGCTGAATAACACTAGGAACTCAATGGGACCTATGCAATTACGTAGCCAACCTTCCAAACCTTAGTCGATTGAACCCTAACTAGGCAGTCAACCATACCCTCCTCATTCATACTATCATGTTCATTACCCACTTCAAATATTCAAGGATACTTGCTATAATCAAAGATCTAAATTTAAACCCTAAGTTTGCAACCTCAAAACTTCAATTAAACATGACAATAACACATGAACCCACATCAATTAATAAAATTATATTCAAATTAATAAAGACCCATACATAAATTAAAGGACCCAGGTAATTACACCCCCTCCCCCCCAACATGAGGATTTTTATCCTTGCATGTCTAAAATAAAATATGAGTTACCAAATGCATTATCCATGACAATGGGTGCTGGAATTGACAAAAAAAATGAAGTAAATTTCTCTTCTCCTGCTCAAATCTTTACTTTCCAAGCCAAATGCAAAACCCTTTCTTCAAGCAACAGCTAATTTCCTGAGAAATGTATTTCTCTCTCTGGAAATGTGTCTAGTGTAGTACTGAGGATATCAATGTGTATGCCAAAAGGCCCTTGCATTTTCCTTTTATACTCCAAACAAAAATAACCTCAATTTGTGCACGAGCCACCATTCAGAGATCAAGATCAGCCATCACCGAACACATTCTGTGATCCGCCGAATGTGCACTTGATTGCCTTTTTAAATCCCTCCTAGAAGTCGTGACTCTATAACTTTCGGCAACAGAACTGTGCGTCACCGAATTTGTTTGGTGATCCGCAGAAGCTGCATCTTCATTGCCTTTTTTGCCGAACACTTGGAGTTGGACACTGCAACAAAAGGCGGTCAATGTCTTCATTCGGGTATTGGCCAAATTGTTCGGCGACGACCGACTTCTATCGCCTTTTTGGCAATTTTTCTCCTTTTGACCTGTTTTGCTTTGATTTTTCCTTCCATGCATTTCTTCCTCATTTTTAGCATCAAACACAAAAATCATTAATATATATAAGGAAGAAGAATACATTGAGGACAACATCCTATGCAATTTCATCCCTACATGAGTCTAACATGCGAACTCATCAACACCCCATATTGAACTCTTGCTTACCCTCAAGCAAGTCAAATATCAATCAATCCTAGCACAATGCTTGCAAATAGGGCCATAAAGAGTAGTATATGCATTCCTCCCTTTGTTGTCAAACCTAAAAACTTCTATAAACCACTTACGTGATTTTGAAGCCTCATGAGATAACTAAGGAGTTCTCAAGACAAAGCTATGCTCACAATTTTCAATGTGGTTGCTAACCAATGCCCAAAAACATCACCACCTACCCTCACATCAAAGAAAACCTTATTCAGAAAAAATCATGACATTAACATCAAGGATCTAGCAACACTCACACTCCCAAAAGAGAAAGGATATGCAAGATTCTACCCATAGGCTTGCTCTTATTCTCAATCAATATTCACTCAATCTCATCGGGACTAGAGTCACAAAGGACTTTGCTAGGGTTGTAATGTAGGCTATTGGACGGGTAGGATTGAATTTAGGCACAAGTGACTAATCCCTCGTTAAACTCTACACACAACTTGCATGATTACGTCCTCCTTGAATTTTACACACAACTTGCATGATTATTTTATTCCTTGTTCACTCTCTTTTTTTCTAAAATTTTGCATTGAATCTTAACCATTGGTGTCCCACGTGTGACTTTTTCTCAAAAACTTTTGGAGGGTCTTATTTTGAGCCAAATTCTTCTCTTCTTTCTTTTTTCAGGCACATTTCTTCTTTTCTTTTTCATCATGCATGAACTTCTCCATTTCTTTCTTTCCCCAAACTTTCGAATGGTAGATATCCCTCTCTGACCACACCGCCAACTTTGGCCTTTTGCCAAAACTTTCCTTAATTCAAGCTCAAGGAGGGAATGGTGTTCAACAAAAAGGGATGTATTTTCAATCAAAGGTCAAGGATAATAAGGCTTCCAACAAAAAGGATTAAAACTCAACGAGGCTCACTAAGGATACAATAAAAGTTAAGGGAGGCTATTTGGTCAAAGTGGACTTAAAAGAAACAAAAGAAGGCCTAAGGTCATCTTCCAAATCTAGATTTAACCAAAATAACACTTCACGACAAACGGGGAAAGTTCTAGCTATCAACAAGCATGTGTTTCAACGGATACCTCACCGCACATGGCAAAATTAGTTCCGAATTCAAACAATGGCTAGACAACACACATTCATGTTACTACCCGAGATAAACACTCACTTAGTCAACTCAAGATGCTTCCAATCCATGCATGGATCATTTTCACATGGGATAAACTAATAGGTAAGTCAATACTTTCTCCTCATATACGATATTACCCTAGTCAAAGATATAGGTGATCAATACTCGGATTGCTAAGGACATTGAGACATGACACATATTTTTTAAATTGCTTTTCCTATAGCATGGTATTGTTTTGCCAAAAATTTAAATGATAAGACATATTTGGTGCACATCATCCAAAAGACATCTGTCAAAATAAAACAACAAGAATTTACTAACTATTATAATCCAAAATAATATTGAAAATCACAACCAAAAGAATATTTACAACACAAAGTAAAAGATTGTCTTAATTACACATCAAGGAAACACAAAAATAAATATAACCCATTGTCTCAACCAACCATAACAGAACCATATAAAAACAACATCATTGTCAAATACTGCGATTCTAAATGCTCACCCCTTCCACGAAAGGCATTGTTTTCAATGTATAAGAACAATATCAATAAAGCTCAAAAGGAAGGAGTAAGATAAAGAATCCCCTGATCACTCAGCATGTGGTGATGATGGAGCTAAAGAAGAGGTTGTGCGGGCATTCGTGCCCAGGTACTGTGGTGCAGGATCTAAAGTGGGTGCCAGAGTAGTGGACTCTGCACCAATCTATAGAATAACGTGCTCTAGCTCAGCTACAATGAACAATCCACTCGTCCCGCTAATGGACCTATCCCGAAGTGACTCTCTTGTGACGACAATGATGATAGCCTCCTTCGTCGCTCTCAACTTTGTATGCTCCTCCGTGATGATATCAACTCTCAAGGACACCTCGTCTGTCTCCGGGGAAGATGGAATAAAATCTCCTTCAATCCCCATACTTGAAATGACACCCATAGCAACCTCAAGGAGCGTAACTACTGAACCCCAAAGTGATGTGATATCGGTGGACTTTAATGCCACCACCTCCTTCTTCAACTCAGTAACAACAGCCTTCACGGCGATCAAGTCCACCACTCACACCTCCCTTATCCTCTAAAGTAGTCACCTTATCTGACAAGCAACAATCCTTGCCATGTGGTCCTCCACACTTACAACCAACAAATTCCTCAAGCTCTGCTCCTCTATCATCGCTCTCTTCTTCATTCCCTCATCAAATAACAAGACCAGCATTGCTGCGATGGCTGTCTTATCAATATAAACTAGGAGGATTTGACTCGTGTGGCCCTAGTATCAACCGATTTGGCTAATTGGGATAAACAGTATATAGTCTCCTGCTCAAAAGTGCAGATCTCAAGCATCTCAACATCCACAACTGGCATAGTGTCTACCAAGTTCTTCCTGGCCCTATCCTCCTCGTCCCGCTGGAGATCAACCTCAATATATAAGATGTCTGTAGAAAGTGATGGAGTAATCTCTACATCGGTTTAGTTGAGAAAAGGCACACTAATTTTTCTGCATAATGTTGTAATGAGGCTCGAGAAGGGGAGAGATTTTCTGGAGCTATAATTTTACTGAGGTTTAATTTTCTGCCATCTATGATGCAGCCTACCAATGCCGCCTTAGGATACCGAAGTATAACTTTGTTCTAGGATTGCATAAGGTTGTTGCTGATGAAACCAAACCAAATTATAGAAAGTATATTAAGCTCCTTCTTCTCAATAACTATCCCTTGTTCCAACCACGAAGGGGATGCAATGCCAAGTATCAGCGCAAGCCATCCTTTGAGTTCGTTGAGGGTCTTTTACTCAATCCTAGCAGCGGGATCATGTCGAAGCTAGAATATGAACCCCAACAAGTCACTAATCTTTGTCTTACTGCAAGGGATGCGCACACCCCGCACTTCAACCACATCCACGGGCTTTGGAGCAATTTTAACTCGACCTTTGCTCTTTGGAATCACTCTAGAATAGGTCTCGTAAATTTTGCGGACCTAACTTTGCACATATGGTTCCCTATGGGTGGTGAATTGTTTGACACCATGGAATCTTAGGGTGTCCCATACCTTGGGATACCTTTCAACCACCCGATTAGTGGATAACCTCCTTTCTTCCAATATCGTCCTCAACCCTATAACTTTTAATTGATTGAGATATTGAGGAGCAATCGTTTCCATGATGGTCTGGGAGGTCTGGATGAGTGGGTCATGTGCCACCTTAGTTCTTGCCTCTATCTGGAGACGTTTTTGAATTGGCTCCGAAGCCAGGGGCTCATGTACTAGGGATTTGGACCCCGTTCATTCTTCTTCGGAGGATGTCCACTCCAGCTCAAGAGACCCTTCCTTATCACTGCTGGAGTCTCCAGTTCCACCACTTTCCTCTTTCCCTTTCCTCGTTCATCTCTACGAAGCATTTGAGCTCTTTGTTCCCTTGCCCCAACAGCTATAAGGCTGCCCGGGCTACATGGGATCCACCACAGGAATCAAGTTCCTTTTGAAGAGGAATATTTGCAAAACAAAGCTAACATGTATGTAAGAATCAATGGTGTGAAAGGAAAATACAAAAAGAAACCTCAGAAAAACTGGTTCAAAAGGGCAGATCATTCAAATTTTGACAAGCAATGCAAATTTCTCCTAAATTCAAATTTTTACACACCAATAATAAAATGAGGGAAATTTCACAACAATGCATTATCGGCACATTCAAACACAAGCGCAATCCAACTTTTTCCTAACAATCACAACATTAACACAAATTCAACCAAACAAACAACTTTACCCTTAAGAAAGACGTCACCCATTTTATCACTAGGCAAGTACAAGTCGCGTGGCCAAATTCATGGGTTACTCGGATTTCACCCACAACACATGTTGCAAATAAGGTCATAGACCATGCAATCACATCAATTTTCAATAAATCAAGTTCACAATCCCAAACAATGACGACATATGAATAAACTGGGATACAAGATGAACTACCACAACAATAAAGGAAAAAACCTTCCTTTATACGCTTGGCCAATCACACATGTAAAATCAATTCCATGAAAATAGCGAAATCAAGAACCCATATAACCAAGTGAAAAATTGAATACTAGGGTTCCATGCATATCAATCCAACAACACACATCATGATTTCCAATGATTTCCCACATCACACAATGACCCACATGGTTCTACAACCAAACTCAAGCAATACCAAGCCAAGAATAGCATAAAAATGAGGAAAAAAGGTCGAAGACATACTGTATAGATGATACAAAGACAATGCGGATGACAATGACGATTTGTTGATGATAAAAAGCTCAAACCCAATGAAAGTGATGAAACAATAGATATTAGAGGAGTGATGAGTGCCTAGGAGTGTGGAGAATGAAAAGTAAAGAGTGAAAAAGTGAAAGGGTACTTCATAAGGAAGTAAGTCGGTTATGCGGTGCAATTTAGCGACTCTGATTTACACCAGCCAACACATTCGACGATCCGCCGCATGTGTCCCTGACCGCTTTTTCTTACGGTAACTTAAGCACTCCATGCTGCACAAAAGGGGGTGACACAGTGCGTTACCTAATAAATTCGGTGATCCGTCGCATTGCTATCTTGACAACCGAATTTGATATAATCTTAAGGGCTATCTGCTGACCCAAAAGGTGGTCAAATTCGGGGTTGCCATTTCAACTTGGTGATCCATTGAATGGTGACTCCCATCGCCTTTTGACTGCACTTCAAAAATTTCACTTCCGCACACATACACATATGTTAACACATGTTGTTCAGAATGACTAAAACCTTGGGTTGCCTCCCAAGAAGAGCCTTATTTAACCTTGTGGCGCGATGGAGACCATTCCGAATCATGGCTCGTCCACATAAATGACATCAACCACCTGAACACTAGGTGGTTTGCCATAATACTTCTTCAACTACTGCCCATCCACTCTAAAATTCTCTCCCTTTATGTTCTCAACCTCAACAACACCATTATAAAGTACTTCACTAACTTTGAATGGACCTGACCATTTAGATTTCAACTTTCCCGGGACCATCATCAACCTTGAATTGTATAACAACAGTTGGTCTCCAACATTCAACTCCCTTTGTTAGATCTTCAAATCATGCCATTTTTTCATTTTATCTTTGTACAGGGTTGAGCTTTCGTAAGTCCTCAATCTAAATTCATCAAAAAAATGAAGTTGCATGAGCTGAGAGTCTATAGCTTTATCACGATCAAAGTTTAATCTCTTCAAGGCCCAAAAGGCACACTGCTCAAGCTTTATCGGAAGATGACAAGCTTTGTCAAACACAAGTTGGTATGGTGGCATTCCGAATGTTGCTTTGGATGCCGTGCGGAATGATCACAACGTGTTATCAAGTTTACTATCCCAGTCACTCCGATTCCCATTTATCGTTTTAGAAAGAATGGCCTTTATCTCCCAATTTGACACTTCTACTTGGCCATTTTCTTTAGGATGGTATGGAATTTTCACTCGCTGCTTCACCCCATATTTACCCAATGAAACACCAAACAGCTGGTTGCAAAACTGTGAGCACCAAAACATGTTAGAATGTTCTTCAAAAAGTGTACCACACCTTTACCATTGTTAGATGGAAAAGATATTGCCTATACCCATTTCGATACATAATCAACTGTCATCAAGATGTACTGATTACCAACAAAAGGCCCCATGAAATCAATTGCCCAAACATCCACTTTGAAGAGTGGGCCAATAATATCCCGTTTGAAGAACCTTTGAGGTTGTTCAGATCGCTCCATGATAAACTCCAGTTGGAGATCAATGACATTCTTCGAAAATTGCACCCATGGATGATTTTGGAACACGCATCCAGATCATGTTCTTGGCACACTCTCTGAATAGGAAAGGCTCATAAAAAAATATAATTTCACATCAAACAAGAACTTTCTTCGTTGATGATGGTTGAGGGACTCCTGAATAATCCCACACACTAAATAATTGGAAAAATCAACATACCATGGGCTGGAGTCAAGAGAAATGGCGTTAAGATTTTTATCCAGAAATGCATCAGAGATATCGACATCTTTAGCACTTTCGCCATTACATTCAAGCCAAGACAAGTGATCCGATATGTGATTTTCACAACCTTTCTGGTCGTTGACCTCAAAATCACTCTCGCAACAATAAAACCAATCTAATCAACCTCGGCATGCATCCTTCTTAGCTATAAAGTACCGAAGTGCAGCATGATCTGTATGAACTACCACTTTGGTTCCCAATAAATAAGCCCAAAATTTCACAAAAGATAGGAAACAACCAACAATTCTTGCTCCATTATGGTGTAGTTCTTTTGGCTACATTAAGGGACTTACTAGAATAATAAATAGGATGGAATAACTTTCCCATTGTTGACCCAATACAGCCCCCAAAGCTACTCTACTAGCATTGCACATTACTTTAAAAGGCAATAACGAATCAGGAGACACAATTATAAGAGCCACAATCAATTTGTCTTTAAGGCATTCAACTGCTTTCATGCAAGCATCATCAAATATAAATGTTGACTCTTTCTCAAGCAATTTTCACAATGAATTGGCTATCTTGAAAAAGTCTTTGATAAAACGCTTATAGAAATTGGCATGTCCTCAAAGCTCCTCACCCTTTTCACGGAGATAGGGGGAGGAAGGCTAGCGATACCTTTCACCTTTGTTTGATCCTCTTGCACCCCGTCAACAGGAATATTATGCCCAAAGATGATTCCTTCTTTAACCATAAAATGATATTTCTCCCAGTTGAGTTCCAAATTAGTTTCAACTCCCCTTTGAAGTGACTTTTCTGGGTAAGCAGGAAATTGCTGAAAAGTGTCACCAATGACTAAAAAGTCGTCCATGAATACCTCCGTTGAGTTGTCTACCATTTCCACATAGATAGCAAACATTCAATGTTGGAAAGTAGTCGGAGCATTGTAAAGTCCGAACTACATTATTCTAAAGGAAAATGTCCTATATGGGCATATGAAGTTAGTCTTCTCTTTGTGTTTTAGGGCTATAATAATTTTCTTGTACCCAGAGGATCCAACGAGAAATAATTACCACCCCCTTCCCGCTAGATGGTCCGACATTTCATCCATGAATGACAAAGGGAAATGATCTTTCTCTGTCCTTGAGTTAAGACACCTATAATCCATACAAATACGCCACCCCATCACCAGTCAAGTTGACACAAGTTGATCTTTCACATTCTTCATAATGGTGAAGCCACCTTTCTTTGGCACATATTAGACGGGACTAACCCAACTACTATCCGAAATTGGGTAAATAACCCCGGCATTGTACCACCTAATGTTTTCCTTCTTTACTGCCTCCTGCATAGGTAGGTTGAATCTCCTTTGATTCATAATAATCGGCTTGAAATCCCTTATCAATTTAATTTTATTAGTACAAATACCCGAGGGTATTCCAGAAATGTCCATTATACTCCATCCAATTGCTTTAATTAATAAATTACATCAACACTCCGATCAACACTTACATTTGATGATCAAGCAAATCAGATGCCACAATTACCGAGAATGTCTCACCACTCCCCAAGAAGACATACTTCAAATTTGATGGAAGAGCTTTCTGTTCAAGCTTGGGGGCTCTTCAACGGAAGGCTTGGCAGGGGTTTTCCTGATTTTTCAAATTAATATCAAGCTTAATTGGGTTCTTGATATGAGAACCCTCTCCCTCTAATGCTGCGCATACCTCAAAATAATCTTCAATCACTTCACAATCATTATTGAGCAACACTGCTACCAAATATCCGCCCAAACTAAACACCTCCCCAATAACCACAACTGATTTTTCAACCACATCAACGCAAGACACTGCTCAATATTTTCTTGGTTGTTTCATTTATTTGCACACATTAAAGGTGACTTCCTCACCATTCACCTTAACTTTGAGTTTCCTGCAGAGCCAAGAATGGCGTACAAAAAATAATTGGTATCTCAACATCAATCTCACAATCAAGGACCACAATATTGGAAGGAAATATGAATTTGTCCACTTTCACCAAAAGATCATATAAAATTCCAACCGACCTTTTGATGGATTGGTCCACTATAAGAAGCCTCATTGTTCTTGTAGAAGGGGAACCCAAACCAAGTTTTTTGAAAATAGTCAACGACATTAAGTTGATACTTTTACTAATGGGTTGTTGAGATGAGGGTTTCTAGGAAACAACCTCTCTACTTCTATGAGGTAGTGATAAGATCAGCGTACATTCTACCCTCCCCAGACCCCACCTGTGGAATTTCACTGGGTATGTTATTGTTGTTGTTGTATTAAGTTGATACTAGCTCCAAGGCAATATAAAGCCTTGGTGAATGGAAAAACTCCAATTCTGCATGGAATCGTGAAGATACCTGGATCTTGTTTCCTCACTGTAGAATTATTTGACACTATCGCACTACAATGGTGAGACATTTTAATGGTTTCACACTCAAGATTTCACTTCTTTGTCACAAGCTCCTTCATAAATTTGGTATATCCGGGCATTTTCATAAGAGCTTCAAATAACAAAATATTTATTGAAAGAGAATTAAACATTGACAAGAACTTTTGAAACTTGGTTTCATCATTATTTTTCTTCAACCATTTAGGGAAAGGTAAATCAATTTTCACTTGAGGCGCTTTCATTCTAGTCGATGAGGAAAAAAAAATTTAACGATGCATTTTTGGCTTTTCTCAGCTATCCTCCAACGTTAATATTGCAATCACTTCCGGGATAGGGAAGAAAATGGTTTTCTCCATCAATTATCACACCATCACCAACTTTCTACTCATCATTCCCCAAAAATGAATAGGTTTTGTTTCCTTTGCTTGTCCCAGCATCCGGAGAGATTACGCTCCCCTTAATCACCTTGCCACTTCTTATAGTGATGGCCATATGTTGTTGATTGTCGCTCTTTGGGGTTACCATGGTATCACTTGACCAACCGCCCTTTGGCCTTTCATTCAAATGAGCAGAGATGGTCCCCAATTGTCTCTTTAAATGTTTAATCAAATCCGAATGAGATGTAACTATTTGGTTCAATGAAGAGAAATCTGACTTCATTTCCTTAAGAGCCTTGTCCGAGCTTTCCACCTTGCTGAGAAACCTAGCAAGCATATCCTCGGCACAAGAATTATTTAGATTTACAAAGGGTTCTTTTGGCTTCACTCTATCATGAGGAGGAATATAGTGTTGTCTATCTCTTTCACATTCTCTCTACCCCAAACTCTATCTCTCCAAACTCGATCGTGCCATCACCCATCATTTTTCCAACCTTTATTCTCAGGAGGCCTTGGAAAGGCAAGATGAGAACCCACTGATTGGTTCCCCAAATAATACACTTCTTAATTATATGCACCATCAAAAGGAACATCATCAAAGGATACATCACTACTACAACCAATATCATTCACATTCTTGCAGTTTTCACCCATAACCTGCTTTGTGAGCAATTCCAATTGTATCATAATTTTTGCCATGTTCTCACCCCTATCTTGATATTTTGCAAGTTTCTCCTTAAACACTCCTCGAGGTAAGGAAGAGATAAAATCATCTCTATTGTACTAAGTTCGGTTAATCTTCCTCATATCATAAAGAAGGGATGAAGCTGTGGCAAATGTTTGTTTCATAATACCACCTCGCACAAGTTGATCTGCTATCCCCTTGTTCACCACATCAAGGCTGCAATAGAAGGATTGGAGAAAGAGATGATCCAGCATTCCATGGTAGGGACATTGTACAAATATCTGTTGGAATCGTAACCATGTTTCATGAAGTTGCTCCCTATCTATCCGTTTGAAACTCTCAATGCTATTTCTCAACTTTACCATCTTGGAAAGAGAGAATAATCACTCATGGAAGGCCTCAGTCAAATCCTCCCAAGAAGTAATGGAGTCCCTTGGTAACTCAGCTAGCCATCTAGTTGCTTCCCCAGATAATGAAAAGGGAAACAACCTCAGTTGGATTGCTTGTTGATTGACACCTTTGACACTGAATGGAGAACACACATCCACAAAATTATGAATATGTTCGTAAGGGTCCTCATGTTCCAAACCCCCAAATAAATCTTTCAACTATAAAAACTGGAGCTTGGTGCTAGACCTCACATGACTCAAAATTCATTCGAGTTTGGCTTAGGATCAAAATTTCCCTGTTACTGCTCAGGAGTTTCCAAGCCCAAATTCTTTAGTTACTAGGAATTATCGGCAAACTCCCTAACTTCTCAAGAATATTTGGCCAAATTCCTTCTCCATTGGTCTATCCATAATGATGGGCATAAAACTTCTATCTCTTTCGAGGTTCTTGAAAAGTACTGTATGAATGTAGTGCTCTGTGCATACCATTTTATTTAATTTGTGTACTTAGCAGTGTGTTAAAATTGTCTGACATTGACATTGTTGTAAAATTTGCAGACTAAACAGATCGAGCTGAGAGTTCCCCTCGAGAATGTTTTGGCTGAGCTGGCCAAACACAGAAGGGAAACATAAATGGCTCAGGAAGAGCATTCTATGATAATGTCATCATTTTAGTTTTGATGTTATGTTGTGCAAACAAGAATTTCAACTGCTAGAAGATAATTTTCTTTTCAAGGCAGTTAACTTACTGCAGTCATTTATGATAAATGCAGGTGTTTGTCTAGAGGGTTTTGCATCTGTCACTAAAGGACATGTCCCAACAGTTGCATCCAGCAACTCATTTTGCTTTTCTTCTGCTATCTTTCTTCTACTTTAGTTATTACCTAGGCTTTTCATTGCCCGAAGTGGATTTAGGATTTGAAGTTTGTTGGTTCCTATTATGATCTCCAATTAATATATACTGTTGTTGTTGAAGTTGTTGAGTTCACAGTCAATTATTAATGAGTTTTATGATACTAATTGAATATAATTTGATGAATAAATTCTCATCTGAATTTCAAAGTCGAATATTATTGCATTCAAACACACAATCAAGGGTACATAGTTGTGCAAGTAATAAAGTGTCTCTTTTTCGGAGTCGGATGTTGAACCCACAGAAACTTATTGATTAATTATTTTACTAAACTATACAAAGTCCAACTTTTTTATTTAAGTGTGCTAGAGTGTGATTGATGTTTGTATACTAAAAGTTGTAAGAATTGAATAATAAGATTAACTTATAATGATTGGGAAGATTTTAGGGCTGCAACTTAACTAAGAATTGAAGTATTCTATGGATTAGAGATGTCTATCAAATTACTGATTTACAAGATTGATATTATGATTTTGATTTCTCGACTTCTCACCATGTACCCGAATTTACTATCTAACCACATTATGGAGCGAGAATAGATAGAATCAAATGTGAATTTAGTTTTCATCCTACGTTGTAATAAAGCACGGTTATAGGTATATCTCCATCCCAGTGAGAAGTTAATTCACATGATATACAACAACAGATCATGCTCCTTGTATTCCACATTTTATCCTTTTATTCCTTTCTCGAGTTTAAGAAAAAAATAATAAATTTATTCTAATGGAGATCAAGCATCAAAATACTAATTCAAGAATACAAGAATAATTTTTACAATAGGCAACCTCCTCCGTAGAATCAATATTTAATAATCATTCGTTGTTGCAAATCCAACAAGAATTCGTAGCTTCTCTTGGAAATCACAAAGTCCAAGAACATTGTTTTTCATAATATAATGTCTACGAAAAAGAAGAAGAAAAGAAACCTAAAGGTGAATTCTATTCTCTTACTTGTGCGCTAAAAAATAAGATAGTTCCCAAATAAAAGATGCACAATGTTCTATTTATAAGATTTGAAAAATAACCCCTTTTTCCTACATCGACTATAAATTGCAAAATCGTACATTTTTTTTCATTGCGGATTTTTAGGGCAGTCCCCCAACTTTGTGCCACAAATGGGCCTTTGATGTATGGGCCTTGGGGATGTAGGCAAACCCTGCTTTTGTCTTGCTTAAATATTTTCTTCGGTAATCTTCTATCTTTAATTCATTTTGACTTCAAATTTGTTCATCATCATGTCAATTTGATTCTATGAATAAAGTGCACTACTAAGAACAACTGATAAAATTCATGCTCAAAATAGACAAATGAAAGTACTAAATGTGAGGCAAATAATTACTAAAGATATATATTTTTGGCCTGACATCACCACCCCACACTTACACTTCTGCATTTCCTCAAGAAAGCATTCAAGTTCATCTAAAAATATCAAGTTAGGAATGCCACTTCTTTGGTTTGATTCAAACAATTAGATCATACAAAACTTTTAAAACATCAATTAAACTTCCCTATAATTATGGAAGACATATAATAAAACAACAAACTTCTAAACTCTTATCTCAAAGGGGAACTCCAACTTATTAAATTTAATTTGCTCAACTATGGCATCAAAGGAAGATAATAAAATCACCTATCTATGATGAAACAAGTTCCATTACAAGAAGAAATTGTTCACCTATAACACCTCCCATGTTTATAGGCTTGGGAAACTAAGAATTAAGCTTTTTGCTGATAGGGTGATGTACAAGCTACTCTACGGCCCGTAGATGCATCCACGAATCGTAGGTGCTCTCATGGAAAGGGTCCAATGAAAATGGAAATTGAATGATTTTTGAAAGTTGACTTACGAGTTAGTAGATGAGCCTTGAGTTATTGTATAGCCCATAAGCAGATCTCGTAGGTTGAAGCCTTAAGGAACTGAAATTTGTCTATGTCTGGGTCTTCCTACAAAGGGTTCTACGGTCCATATGTTTATCTATGAGTTGTACTGTATGTTCGTGGATCAGAAGCTGTAATTTTAGTGACTCAACTTTTGTAACACCCTGACCTATGAGACAAGATACGACCCATAAGTCGTTCCACGACCCGTGGAAAAGGTGTTTTGTGGACGACTCCGACAGTTTTTGAAGAAGGGTCTTTTTGACTTTTTCAATCCATCTAAGTCCTAAAGTACAACATTTTGGCTATCCTGTCTATACTAACCAACCTAACCTCTATAAGGTATTATTCCTAACTCATTCAAAGTTTTTTTATTCCAAAAATTTCTCTCATGGGTTCTCAATAAATCTCTCACTAAGTCAAGGGTTCCATTGAAGCCACTTCTTTGATTGTAATGTATTGCTTGATCTGGGTCCAACTATGTCCTTTGTGATTCCATATGTGGCTAGTAAATATGAGATTTCTCCTGAGTGTCTACTTGAGCCTTTCTCTGTTTCTACTCCTGGTGGTGAGTCTATTATAGCCGAGAGAGTCTATAAAGATTACGTAGTATCCATATACCATAGAGATACTCTTGCTGATTTGATGTGAGTTTGAGATGGTTGACTTTGATGTAATTCTAAGTATTAGACTGTCAAATTTTAATTTCCAAATAAGCATATTATAGAGTGGAAGAGAGATTCGGTTGTGCCTAAGGGTAAGTTTATTTCCTACCTTAAGTCTAGAAAGTGAATCTCTAGAGGATGTATCTATCACCTCGTGTGAGTTAAGTCTTATGATGTTGAGCCTCCTACCCTTGTGTACGTCCCGATTGTGAGTGAGTTTCAAGAAGTATTTCCAAAAGATCTACCTAGAGTCTCTCCTGAAAGGGAGAGTGACTTTGGGATTGATGTTCTTCCTGACACCCAATCTATCTTTATTCCACCTTATAGGATGGCCCTCGTTGAGTTGAAAGAGTTAAAAGAGCAGTTGAGAGATTTGCTAGAGAAGGGCTTTATTAGGCCATGTGTCTCTCTATGGTGTGCCCCTGTCCTATTTGTTCAAAAAGAAGATGGATCCATCAGAATGTGTATAGACTATCAACAATTGATCAAGGTAGTAGTCAACAATAAGTATTCCCTCCCAGGGATAGATGACCTTTTTTACTAACTTCAGGGTGCCACTGTTTTCTCTAAGATAGATTTAAGAATAGGCTATCACCAGTTGAAAGTGAGAGGAAGTGACATCCTAAAGACGGCTTTCCGAAATCGATATGGTCATTTCGTGTTTTTCATGATATCCTTTAGGTTGATTAATGCACCCGCAACCTTCGTGGACTTGATGAACTAAGTATTCATACAGTACCATGACATGTTTGTGATTGAGTTTATCAATGATATTATGGAGTATTCTAGAGATGAGGAGGAGCATGCAAATCACCTCAGAATCACTTTACAGACCTTAAAGGATAATGAGTTATATGCAAAATTTTCAATGTGCGAATTTTGGCTCAAGTCTACGGCTTTTCTAGGCCATGTTGTCTCCAGCGATAGTATTAGAGTGGACACTCAAAAGATCAAAGCAGTTAAGAACTTTCCTAGACCAACCTCTCCAACTGACATAAGAAGTTTTTTGGGTTTGGTTGGCTACTACCGTAGACTTGTTAATGGGTTCTCTACCATATCTGCACCATTTACTCAATTGACTCTGAAGAAGGTCAAGTTTCAATTATTTGATGAATGTGAGGAGAGTTTCCAAGAGTTGGAAAACAAGGTTGACTACTGCACTAATTTTGACCTTGCCCGACAAAACAGAGGATTTTTTAATATATTGTGATGCGTCTAGAGTTAGATTAGGCTGTGTGTTGATGCAGAGGGGAAACGTGATAGCTTACTCTTCAAAAAAGCTTAAGATTCGTGAGAGGAAATATCCGACTCATGATCTTGAGTTTGCAGTACTGGTGTTTGCTCTAAAGATTTGGTGCCACTATTTATATGGAACACATGTTGATGTCTTCAAAGACCATAAAAGCCTGCAATATGTCTTCACCCAGAGGTAGCTTAATCTGAGGTAGAGGAGATGGCTTGATTTACAAAAAGACTATGACATGAGCATCCTCTACCATCAAGGTAAAGCTAATGTAGTTGTTGATGCTCTTAGCAGGTTGTCTATGGGAAGCACCACTACTCATGTGGAGGAGAAGAAAGAGCTAGCTAAAGAGGTTCACAGACTGGCATGATTGGGAGTTCAACTAGATGAATCTAGTGACTGTGGTATTCATGTGGAAAATGGGTCTGTATCATGTGTAGTAGTAGAGGTGAAGGAGAAGCAAGACCAAGACCCTATCTTACTACAATAGAAGGCAGATGTGCATAAGCAAAAGGTGATGACTTTCACCAAAGAGGCCAGGCAGAGCGCATAATTCAAGCATTGAAGGATATGTTATGGGCCTGCGTCATTGATTTCAAAGGTAATTAGGATGACCATTTTCCTCATTGAGTTCGCCTATAATAACATATTCCATTCAAGCATTTAGATGGCTCCATATAAAGCACTTTATGGGAGGAGGTGTAGATCACCAATAGGTTGGTTTGAAGTGGGTGAGGCACAATTGATTAGGCCTGACTTGGTTTACCAAACTATGGAAAGGTGAAAACCATACGAGAGTGATTAAAGACTATACAAAGTCGACAAAAGTCCTACACAAATGTTAGGAGAATAGACAAAGTTTAAGGTTGATGATTGAGTGTATTTGAAAGTGTCACTTATGAAGGGTGTGACCAATTTGGGATAAAGGTAAAGTTGAGTCTGAGATACATAGGTAATTATCGGATTTTTAATAGAGTGTTCAATGTAGCTTATGAATTAGAGATACCACAGGAACTAGTGGCCATCCATCCAGTCTCTCATATTTCTATGCTTAAGAAATGTTTGGGAAACCGCAACTGGTTGTGCCTATTGAAAGCATTGTGGTGAGGGAAAGCTTGAGCTATGAAGAGATTTCCATTCAAATCCTTGATCGTCAAATTCACAAGTTAAGAACCAAATAAATTGCATCTGTCAAGGTGTTTTGGAGAAATCAATCGTAGAAGAAATGACCTGGGAAGCTAAGGAGGATACGAAGGCTAAGTACCTGCATTTTTTCATAACTGATAATGGCTAGGGATTTGATGGTATTCATTCGCTTTTACTCTTTGACTACCCTTCTATTCTAGGTTTAAAATAGTGATAGATTTCTAGAGTCCGATTAATGATGTGTTTAATTTGTTGATTGTTTGTTTGCTTAATTGCTTTTTTTCTAAATTGCATGAATGAGTTGAGGATTGCTTGATTGTTAGTGTCCCTGAATGTTAGGAAGAATGATCCCAAGGGAAAGATAATGTTACACCCGATAAAATTACCAAAATACTCCAAGACGAGGGACACTTACATAATGCATCTTCCTAAGCTCTTTTGGAAAATTCAAGGCTGAAATCGCAATCATAACGAAAAATTGTGTGAGAAAATGGTCTTGGTTGATTTTTAGAGCAACCAGATCAAAAAATAATTTTTTCAATGCAAAAACACATTTCTAGAGAAGTGTGTGGCATGTCCGCATCACGGACATGTCATGGATTTGCACTTAATTGGGGTTCTAATATTTTCTATGGGATTAGAAAATCAATTGGAAAATGTTGAAAACAATTATACAGGTGCGCTATAGGACCGCGTCCCAGACCTGATTCACCTAACTGTACCAACGAAGTTCAAAATATTAAAACTTTCTAGGGGCTTTTCGGACTTTTCCCCACTTCTTCTAGACTTAACCCACGACCAATATAGGTGTTTTATGCTAAAAATAGGTGTCAAAACCCATTCCTAAGATTTCTACCCTATTCTAAGAAATGCTAGGGCTGAGGAGAGAAAGAGAAGAGCGAGGGTTTTGAGTTTAACTACGAAGATTGATTGTTCTTCCGAATTTCAGGTATGTAATCAGGTCTGAATGCGTTCCCTGAGAATTTACCAGGAATCCCTCTTGATAGAGAGATCGACTTTGGAATTGATGTTCTTCTCGATACGCAACCTATTTCAATTCCCCCATATAGAATGGCCCCTGCTGAGTTGAAGGAGTTGAAGGATTTATTAGAGAAGGGCTTTATGAGGCCAAGTGTTTCTCCTTGGGGTGCTCCCGTTCTGTTTGTATTAATGAAGGATTGGTCTCTCACGATGTGCATAGATTATAGGTAAATGAACTAGGTCACGGTCAAGAATAAATATCCTCTCCCCAAGATAGATGATCTATTTGACCAACTTCGGGGCGCCTCATGCTTTTCATAGATAGACCTCAAATCGGGTTAGCACCAGTTGTAAGTGAGAGAATGTGACATTCCAAAGACACCCTTCAGGACTAGATATGGTCACTTTGAGTTCTCAGTCATGTCCTTTGGGTTGACGAACGCATCTGCGGCTTGCATGGTTTTGATGAATAGGGTGTTCAGACCCTACCTTGACATGTTTATAATCGTGTTTATTGATGACATTTTGATGTATTCAAAGGATGAGGAGGACCATGCCAAACACCTTAGAATTGTCCTTCAAACTCTTAAGGACCATGAATTGTATGCAAAGTTCTCAAAGTGTGAAAACCGTTTTGTGATGCAGATACAAGAGGTAGAGGACTTCAACAGATGCATCATTGAGGTTTGAAGATTCTGATCTTAGTCATTGGTGAGCCCTCATTGCTATTTGGAGGAGTCCCTTTTCCTTTGCTTGTTATTTTATTTATTGAGATGGGTAGCCATGGCTTGTCACGGTACCATCTTAGACTTTCTAGTTGGGTTAGAGGCTTCATAGATATGAGTTGAGGTTCGATGTTGAAGTCTTTTCCCCTTTTGAGTTGAGTTAGCACTTACATTTGCTTACTATTTATGTTGAGACTGAGTGTTGGCCATTGGCCCTCCTCATTGATGTAGCTCACTTCTTTTATCTTGTTATTCCACTATGCTGGATGTTGAGTGACTGTCCTGAGATCGAGTGGTTCGCTTGGAGACTAGCAAATCTCTGGGTGCCAATCACGCTTGGGGTACCATCCCGGGATGTGATAAGGAAACACCCCAGAACTACATTGCTAGTGTAGGATAGTCGTGCAGTAAAGTCTGGTGGCTCATGTCCCAATAGATTGACATTCTCTTTGGATCCGAGAGAGAGGGAGAGGTTGATGTCCTTTACCTTGGCAAGTTTAGGACGGGCCTGGCAAAAATGTCTGCTTCGTTGTGCAACACTGAATTCATGGTGGTGGAGAGTTATGTTGGTTAGAGATACTTCAAAGAAACACGTGATTGAGCATATCATGATTTTCAAATTAAGTTGCATAAAACATTGAGTGCATGATTTAAAAATCTTAAACTTGCATCATTTATTCAGATTGAGTTGTGAGCCTCTGATTTGAGTCTTGAGTATAGTCGGTTGATTTGAGTCAGAGACTTGTCTATTTTCTTAAGCTATTTTACATACGAGTATAATCCATGTACTGACGTCCATTTCGGGCTAAATCGTTAATGATGCATACACAGGTAATTAAGGACTTCAACAAACGCACCACTGAGGTTCAGTTTCCTTGTTTCTAGGGTTGGTGAGCCCTCCTTTCTTTTATTTTATTGGTTATTTCTATTTTCTCTTAGTTGGATAGTCATGGCTTTTCGTGGTACCATCCAGATGTTTAGAGATAGAGGCTTCATGGACTACGAGTAGAGAACTTTTGAGTATTGTTCATTTATTTCTTTTTTTCAAACTTGGTCAATTGAGGGTGTTAATAAGAGCTTTATTTCTTCATTGTTGACTTGTACTTGAGAAGTTTTTCTGCTATTGTGTAAGATGTGACGATGACGCCAGGTGGTTCTCTTGGGAAATCAGTAATGGTTCTTCAAGTGTCGGCCATGCTGAGGGTACCCATCTGGAACGTGAAAAACTACCCATGTAAAAGATAAGTAAAATAATATTTAAATTTCTATTTAAGCATTTAAAACTTCTAGGGCTAAACTTTTAACACCTTTAAATTTATATTTTCATATTTTAACGTGTGTAGTTCTTGACGTTTAACACTACACTTTTTCATTAAAACTTTTACATGTGGAGTTTATCTATTTCAAATTGGATATCCATTAAATTGTAAATTATTTCAATATTGAAAGGTAATTGTTAATGATAATATTACATGTGGTTACTGATAAGTATAATTAATTTAAAGTCCCAAAATTATTTTTTGTTAATTGAAGTATGTGTTAATTTTTCAATAAATACAAATGATCAGAAGGTCAATTATTTGGTTCCGGTTTATAATATCACTCTACGTCAATGTTTGTTATTAGGTAATATCCACGTAAAAAATGCACTATAAACCTTTTTCTTATTTCCTATATAAAATACTAATTAAAATAACATCTAAATTCCATTATAAGCATTTAACAAACTTGAGGGTTAAACATAAATTCCATTTTAAGCATTTCACATACATGGGGGTTACACATAAATTTCATTTTAAGTATTTAACAAACTTGAGGGTTAAACATTTTCATTTTCAATTTTGAATAAACTTACATACATTCCAAATCTAACAAGTTGTTATCTGAATCTCCATATACAACAACTTAAATTTTTTTAGGGCTTTTTCTGTATATTTATTTCACATCATTCCATTTTCTCGTGCCTTCCGTCATACTCTCCACAAAGCTTCAATTTTCTATCCTTTCCATTTTTCGTCAGGTTCTTCTTCTTATTGTTCTTTTTTTTTTCCATATAATTTCTCTAGTTTTTTTTTATCATTCACTCTAGAGCTAAACACATCTAGTTCAACTATACTTTTGGTTTTGTTTTTTGTAGTTTGCATGTCCTTGATAATCTCAAATCCCTTGTGTTTGTTGTTTATGTTTTTATGATTTTGTGAACAGTGATAACAATGGCTGAAGAAGGAGGAAACTCTGACCTCGATTTTCTTGGTAAATAATTAGCTTTTCTCAACTTAATTTTAATTTGGTTTTTGATTGTTCGTAGTTTCGGGGATTATACAACAGGGGTAGAGTCAGATAGCGCCAAGGGTTTTATCTGAACCTTATTTGGTGAAAAATTGTGTTAAAATTATTTTTTATGTATATAAAAGATGTTAAAAAATTTATATTGTTTATGTGTGAATAATTTATTTTATGTATATAGATTAAATATTGTACTTCTTTGCTGGAAAATTACAATGTTTATCTATATGGTTGACAAAGAAATTATATTTTTTATATATAAATAAAATTATTTTATGTATATATAGCAGATGTTGAACCCTCTTCATGATATGCATATTGTCATTGCCTAGGTGATTTGGGCAAACTCTGTGAAGAAAAAACACCTGATCTTTTGGAGCTGAGAGTTGAGCAAGGTTACCTTTCACTCCTGATCCTCTTTTGCAAATTACAGCTTGTACATGAAAGATAATTTACTTTTCACATACTTTCTAATGGAGAATTTTGATGACAACTGTTATGATTTTCTTCCATTTCAACTTTTTTAAGCTATACACATTCTCTTTCGGCGTGTTCCTTTAATTTTCCTTTTGAATTGTTAAATACTTCTCTATCAAATCCCAATCCCAAATTGTGCTGCCTTATTTTTGGGGGGTGTTGTTATCATGACTTGCCACTTGATCATCTTAAAGGGAGAAGAATCTAGAGCCATGGAGAGTATTATAGAAGACTCTATAACATTGTAGAGAAATCTTGAGAGCCCTTAGAATAATCTAGATATATAGAGAATAATAGAAGCAGGACTAACTTATAAATATAGAAGGACTTGTAAGTAAATATTTTTTGGACTTTATTCCCTTGCGAGTAGTATACATAGGAAGAGACAGTTATTTTTACAACCATCAAGAAACGTTCAAGCAATCTTTGAAGTAATATACAAGTATTCTTAAAAGCTCTCTTGTGTCTTTCTTTAATGTAGCGTTCCTTTAGCGATCTAATTTAAAAAGGCCTACTTGAGCTTCCAAGATCGTGAAAGACTCACGAGTAAGTTTTCGAGTGCTGCACAAAAATCTTAGTTGAAGTCTATGTCTGTGACTTAATGGTATGAAAGCAAGGTTGCTACTAAGGGAAATGGCAGGCATGGGGGATATCAACTCTACCAACGCCAGGTCGAATGTGGAAAAGAAGCACCGTAGGGGAAAGAGAACTCTAAGAAGAATAAGAGATGTCATTCGAACCTACACCTTGCAAAACCCTAACACCTTACTGACCTTCGACCACTGAGATGAGTGACAATGAACAAGGTGAGTAACCTATGGATGTCACGCCTAGTATGGAGTGGATCGCGAGGATGGATACCACTAGGCTGGCTATGGAGATAGTAAGCTAGCACTTGAACAAGTTAGAGTGGTCTTTTACTTAAAAAAAAAAAAAGCTCAACACAGATAAGTACAAACAAGGGGAGCTAGGCCTTGCTTTACCAATTAATGAGGTAACGAACCTTTTCTAACTAGCAAGCATGAAGGAAAAAAAAAGTGCTAGGACAAACTAGGTATTTTTATGATCACCAAAGAGTTTGTAATATACTCTATGATGATACTACAAATGAGGATACTTAAATAATACAAAAATATAACAACCAAAAAGAAAGTAGAGTTACTAACCTCAAACTTCCTTTTACAAATGCATGAATTAAAAATGATAGATTGCCCATCTAAAGAAACATGAAGTATTTTTCACTTGTCTGCTACTTTAAATTAGTCCAACAATAATTGACATTTCATAACTTCTTCATGGATTTATTGAATTTTATTGAAGTTAATTGTTCTATGATTTTATTTTGCCAGTTACATTGATAGGTACCTTGAACAAACTCATTTGTTCTTTTACTATCCCAACCATATCACCTGGTAGTTTCTGAGTAATTAGGGCGTTATGCAGAAGCATATAATTGAAAACTTTTTCAATGATAAGTTATATGACAAAGAAAATTGTATTAAAAGGCATAATATGATTATATAATTTTGTAAATTGGCCTAATATGATAAATTAATATATATAAAATAAAATATTAAAAATATAGAGAGGATAAATCTTTTCTTAAACAAACTCTTTAACATTTACATTGTAAATGCTATTGTGTTATGATATGAGAAGAGGGATCTTCAATTAATAGAATTTAAAACTTCTCCTCTAAAGAAAGAATCACCAAATATGGAAGAGGATTATATTTTTCTTTCAAAAAGAGTAAAAACAATTATTTTAATGCTTTAACTTTCCTTCTAGTGAAAAGTAAAGCTAAAATGGTAAGAAATCCAGGACAAAATACTAACAAATCTCTCTTTTTTGCTGGATTTTCTTGACAAAATTTGACCAGTCTTCTTCACATATGATATAATCTTTGTTCACATAATATTCATTATTGTTGCTTTCCATGGTTAAAATTAACATTTATATGAATTAAAAATGATTTTGAAATATTTTTTTTTTTAAAAATACATCAACAAAATATTGAAAAATTTGATTTAAACTTCTTCTCCACATGTATTTGGAGAAAAATCATCATAATCATCAAATCATTTCAAGTTGATTTGAAATAACTTTAATTTTTTGTTCACCCTTGATGAACCATTGGACCACTGGATCATTGAACCATGTGCTTTGATACAACTTGT
The DNA here is from genome assembly GCA_029948455.1 of Solanum rostratum. NCBI lineage: Eukaryota > Viridiplantae > Streptophyta > Magnoliopsida > Solanales > Solanaceae > Solanum > Solanum rostratum. The sequence goes on from CM057051.1 coordinate 57,451,297, forward strand.
TGGATTTTAAATAATCAAGGCATCATGCTGAAGCTAATAATTGCAAATCGTAGAGGTAGTATGACAAAGAAACACGTACTAAAAAATATATTATTAATATAGTTTGGTCAGGCGACCTATATATTATAAAAAAAATAATATTTAAAAGACAATAAAACTATTGGGAGAATAATTCATCCTAAATAGAGCTCTTTAGATGACTAAATTGTGAATTGCACTCATGTTATGATAAGAGAAAAGACATCTTTAATTTATAGAGTTCCAAACATTTTTCTCTAAGGAAAGAACAACCACATTTTAAAGCGAATTGCATTTTTCTTTCTGGAAAAGTAAAAAGCAATAAAGGTAATTCTTTGATTTTTCATGAGAGAAAAGTAAAGCTCAAATAGGATAAGAAAATTAGGCCAAAACCCTAACATTGCCTTCCATGTGATTTCTTTATTCTTTTGTTGCTTCTGCTTCTTTGTTGTAGATGAGATATCCCCTTCACCAACTACTTTATAAAGCACATGTCCAGCATATTATCTTCCTCATCTTGATCAAAATAATCCTCTCCCAAATAAATTTATAAGTAGTAGTTGGACTAAATCATGACTTTATGGCCTTTAGCTCATTCTTATTTACTGTTGCACTTATAGACAAAAATACAGAAGCTTTTGGACTTAATTTTCTATTGAAAGCAATGTGTGAAACCTTCTTTTCTTTATCAACTAAAGTCCACTCATCCCCCCTTGTTTTTCCTTTGAAATGATTAGATCATTTTCTTTATCAACTAAAGCTCGCGTATTGCGTCTTCGAAATTGAATTTTTTTGGTGCTTGACTGTAACTTTCAACAAGGTCCTTTTAGCTCATCAAACTTAATCAGCGATGCGCCGATTGTTGTCGCTCCTTGCCGAGTTGGCACTTCATCTTTTATAGTTGGTTGCCAGGCATCTGTAACTTTCATCGAGCTCGATAGAGCTTGCATAGCGTGTTTGGTGATACATCGAATTGCTTTTTCATCGCCCACCTGACCTTATTTCAGGGCTGGAGTGTCGGATCATTTAGGCGAGCTGAGGTCTCATAGCGTGTCGGATCATTCCCATTTTCAGCTTCTAAAACATGCTGCCCAGAATTTTCAGCATTCAACATCAGATGTATCAATAGGATTTTTTCCTGAATTAACTCGTCATGCATCAACCTCAAGTCCTTGTGTTTCCCCTGCATTTTCAGTTGCATTAGACATTAAATGTACCCCAAATTTTCTTGATTGCTCTGCATTATTAGCAGCTTGTTGATTATCAAACCTCTGAAGTCTTCACAATTTTTGGTTAACTTATAGTTAACTCTTGACTATTGAATTTCTAAAATACCTCTGTTTCTAGAAATTGTTTGATGATGAATATTACCTGTATCAACATCCAATGTGGCAGCACAATTTCGTTTAGAAGAGGAAATTTTGACGTTGCTAGTACCTCTCAAAGCCGTTCAATGGTATCATCGGTTTGTTTATTAGTTTGATTTCTTTACCAGATTAGAGGATACCTTCAATATGACCTTGGTGGTTGTCATAAGTGCAATACTAAGGAAAATTATCATATACGATCACCTGAAAACCCTTGATCACTTACAAGATTTTAATTCCGCATACTGCAACCTAATATGATTTGGAAACTTATCTATTAGATTAAGTATAATCTTGACCCTAGCTGTTCTAGGCCTTGACTTTATTTGAATAAAATAAAGCAATTAAATAATTCCCCTTGGTACCATGGGATAATGTTAAGGCTATTGCTTGATGCAATCCATCTTCAATCTTAAAGTCTTGTCTTTCCTCCATTGAAAATGTGATAGTAGGTTCTCCTTGATTCTCCATGACCAATTTTGACTGATGGTATGATAATTTTTTATGTTAGTTATGGCAAATTGTTTGGGGTTTAGGGTGTTGGAATAGGCAAGGGTGACGTATGAACTGGTTTGGAATGGTGGGGTGGGCTGGCGGGAAAACCTAAAGATGCTTCATTCCATTGGCTATAGAAACCATGGAGGGTTGTGCAGTTCCATGGTTGCTCAGTTTCTGCCAAGGACATCACCAAGAGCCGCCAAATAGAGGGATCCCTAACTTTTTTCATGGTTTTATCTTTTCTAACTGTTTGAGCTGTACGCACGTTCTTTTTCCACTTACTCCTTTCCCTTCAAAAGTTTTAGAACTAAGATTGGTTGAAGCATGAAGTGTTGCCAATCTGAGGGTTAGTACTGTTGGAATCGACTTGGTGTAATATCATATCTTGTGTACTTCAGATGGAATATATGAAGGGCATATGTATTTTTATGGAATAATGTAATTATAGCTCTAAAGTGTACTTTAGCACAATATCATGCATGAGTTGTATGTATGCACTATATCAATTTAGTATTAGTGCACATACGATATCCGATATTACATTGGAAAATCTTCAAATAACGTGACAACAACTCGCCCAATGTAATTCCACAACGTATGATCTATGGAAGGTATATTATGCATTGAACTTACCCTTACCAGGAAAATTTAGAGAATAATTCCAATATTAGAACCTCGGCTTCATGAAAATCCTATCGAAAAAGAAATAACAAAGTGAAGAAATAATGTTGAAATACTAGAAAAAGCATGACAAAATATTCTAAAAAAGATAGTAACAACAACAAAATTGTGTCGCAAATGAAGTACAACAAAATGATAGATAGTAATAGAAATGAAAGGACAAGAATCCGTAGTGGAAGTACTATGGCTACCAGTATGGAAGGATAAGCAAGATAACGCTCCATTAACTACTAAATATCAATATTAATCTGTGTCTTGCACAACCTCCTATCTAAGGTCATATCCTTAATAAGTTGCAACTCATCATATCTTTTATAATAACTTCTCCCCAATACTTCTTTAGCCTAACATTCCTAAATCAAGCAATAATAAACGTCACACCTCCACATTGGGTCTTTCGTGTATCTTCTCTTTCGCATGCCCAAACTATTCCTACATGTCCTCATCTCGTCCTCCACCGTGGTAACCTCTACCTTGGTTCGAAGATCTTCATTTTTAATCTTATCTTTCTTAGTATGCCTACACGTCCACCACAACATTCTTAGATTAACATTATATAAAAAACAATGTAGAGGTAAATTAAAAATCATATTAGGAGAAAATGTAGAGGTAAATTATATTAGGAGAAAATGTAGAGGTAAATTAAAAATCAAACTAGTTATCTAGGATATTTCATTTTTATTCATAGCATAGGATTAACATTATATAAAAAACAATGATAGTTTGATGCACAAAGCATTCTTGTCAACAGGGTCCCAAGAAGGGCCACACCCCAAGAGATGTGATGTAATTGGCCTATCCAAATGCAAGCATTAATGATTGTTTGCATGGCTCAAATATATGTCCTATATTACACACATAGATAACTTTATGTTGGCTTTTCTTCCGAATAACATTGTGTATGTTAATCTTGTACCACATATAATGAAAATACTAAATAAATGTGACAATACTCACGACTATTGACCTATAATATTAAAACATTAAACAATGTGACAATGCACGCGACAAGTTTACTCATATACCTTCTATAACATACCTTAACATTCCTCTCAAATTTTCTCAGGCTTAGTCATCCAAAACATATTCTTATTTTCTTCCTTAATTATCTGCTTTTGCAATGGAAAAGAGGACTAGTTGCATGGGTAAGAAAGAAATTGCAATGGAATTCATTGAATCAAAGGAAGCGGATGCTGCTTCTTTCTTTCAAAGGAAAATAAAACCTTGTTGAAGAAAGCGAAGGAGCTTTCAACTTTGACCAGAGAAGTTGTTTGTATTCTACTCTTTTCAATAAGAGGAAAGAATGTTAAACGGCTTCATAATAAATAGAAAATAGTTGATAGATATCTTGAATTGAAATCAGACTATTGTTAACGTGTTCATGCTAATGTGTGCAAATCAAATGTCTCAGAGCCATCTGATGGTCATTTATCTCTTGCTGTTTGTACATAAATCTCTATCTGACTCACAATTCAATTCTAATTGTCGTTCTAAGAATATTTTGATTTATATGCAGAACTTCCGGAAAATACAAAATGTCTGATGGATTGTGAAGCTGCTATTATTTTGAAAGGAATCCAAGAGAAAATGGTGGTACTTTCTGATTATCCAGCTGTAAAACTACCTGTGTAAGGGATTGCTTTTTTGACTAGATTTTCTTGTCACGAATATATCTATTTTTCTTGTCCCTGTTGCTACCTTTTTGTGATGTGAGTTAAGCTGTCTAGGGTTTGACTTGGTTTAGTACCAGTTCATTTGACAGGGGATTGGCATATGCTCAAAGGAATAAGCTTTATGATAATCCCCAGGCTGTTAAACAAATGCTCGAGTATCCTTGAGATAGTTTATATTAAAAGCAAAAAAAGATCTCCTTTTATTCCTTGTTAAAATTGTCTCTCGAAAATTTTCTGGTGCTTGTTTTCATATAACTCTAATCAGGCCTCTAAAACAGCATGGTGTTTCGGATGGAGAGGTATTGAACATTCTGATCCGTTAATACCTTGATTTTTTACATGTGATGTGAGGCAACGTTTTCATATTTCATTGTCGTATGGATGCAGCTCTGCATGATTGCCAATTTTCGTTGGGAATCTGTTGATGAAGTGTTTTCTCTTGTTCCCTCATTTAAGGTAAGCACTCAACTGTTATGGACATTGATCTTGTTCCCTCATTTTGTGTTGGGGCTGCTATTAGTTGAATTTTACATTTGATTAGACAGGACAATAAAAGCTATAATTAGTTTCTTAAAGAACCTTCTATATATGTTCGTACTAACAAAAGCTGGGTGGAAACCAGGTTTATTTCTTAAATTGTTTCCTTCGACAATGTAGATGGTGTATGCTCATTGTAAGCTCAAAGAAATTGTGTGGAAAGCAACCCCGTTAGAACTTAGTCATTGTACAAAAACTTTATCAACAGTCTAGAGAAAGCGGATGCAATTCCCAAAACACTAAAATAAAACACTGTTTTAAAATGTCTTATTCGGGAAGAAGTGGACTAAAAATCTAGATGAATCCATGATAACCTGAAAGAGATGGCTCAACCTTTAATTCCACAATCAACAATATCCAAGTTGAGATCTGTCGATAGCCACCTGGAGATACCCTATGCTCAATAAAGAAAAAGCAAATGCAATATCGATATGAATAACGATAGTATACTTGTAGGATCACACGACTATTACAATAAGTGCAATACATATAAGTAACCACAAATAGTAAAATCCATGAATACATGGGAATGCATTATCAAATTACAATTATCCATCTCCAGCAAATAGTTTAACCATATCAATCTCAATGCAACAGTCTAGATGGTTGATGTCGTTCAAACATACCCCAAAACCATTAAGGGATATAGAGGTCAGCATAAGTACACCCAACAAAAGTTAGGGTCGAATCCCGCAGAGAACGGTTTATGACTCACAAATGGGTGAAAACGTAAATATTTGGGTCTCATACACTGAATGAGTACATTAATTGGACATGGACAGGCTACATTCTACTAATTGCAATCTCTAATAAAATGAAAGTGGCGTTCCATATGAACCCGGTAAGGTCTCATATGCCGAATCACACTTGGAACTCATTGGGACCTATGCAACTAAGTAGCCAACCTTCCAAACCTTAGTCGATTGAACCCTAACTAGGCATTCAACCATACCCACCTCATTCATACTATCGTGTTCATTACCCACTTCAAATATTCAAGGATACTAGCGATAATCAAAGATCTAAATTTAAACCCTAAGTTTGCAACCTCAAAACTTCAATTAAACATGACAATAATACATGAACCCACATCAATTAATAAAATTACATTCAAACTAATGAAGACCCATACATAAATTCAAGGACCTAGGTAATTACACCCCCTCCCCCCCAACATGAGGGTTTTTATCCTTGAATGTATTTGTGCAAGAACCACCATTAAGCGATCAAGATCAGCCATCACCGAACACATTCTGGGATCTGCCGAATGTGCACTTGATCGCCTTTTTAAATCCCTCCTAGAAGTCGTGACTCTATAACTTTCGGCAACAGAGCTGTGCGTCACCGAATTTGTTTGGTGATCCGCAAAAGTTGCATCTTCATTGCCTTTTTTTTCCGAATACTTGGAGTTGGACACTGCAACAAAAGGCGATCAATTTCTTCATTTGGCTATCGGCCAAATTGTTCGGCGACGACCGACTTCTGTTGCCTTTTTGGCAATTTTTCTCCTTTCGTCTTTTTTTGCTTTGATTTTTCCTTCCATGCATTTGTTCCTCATTTTTAGCATCAAACACAAAAATCATTAATATATATAAGGAAAAAGAATACATTAAGGACAACATCTTATGCAATTTCATCCCTACGTGAGTCTAACATGCGGACTCATCAACACCCCCATATTGAACTCTTGCTTACCCTCAAGCAAGTCAAATATCAATCAATCCTAGCACATGCTTGCAAATAGGGCCATAAAGAGTAGTATATGCATTCATCCCTTTGTTGTCAAACCTAAAAACCTCTATAAACCACTTACGTGATTTTGACGCCTCATGAGATGACTAAGGAGTTCTCAAGACAAAGCTATGCTCACAATTTTCAATGTGGTTGCTAACCAATGCCCAAAAACATCACCACCTACCCTCACATCAAAGAAGACATTATTCAGAAAAAATCATGACATTAACTTCAAGGATCAAACAACACTCACAATCCCAAAAGAGAAAGGATATGCAAGATTTTACCCATAGGCTTGCCCTTATTCTCAATCAATGTTCACTCAATCTCATCGGGACTAGAGTCACAAAGGACTTTGCTAGGGTTGTAATGTAGGCTATTGGATGGGTAGGATAGAATTTAGGCACAAGTGACTAATCCCTTCTTGAACTCTACACACAACTTGCATGATTATGTCCTCCTTCAATTCTACACACAACTTGCTTGATTATTTTATTCCTGTTCACTCTCTTTTTTTCTATGACACCATTTTGCATTGAATCTCAACCGTTGGTGTCCCACATGTTACTTTTTCTCAAAAACTTTTGGAGGATCTTATTTTGAGCCAAATTCTTCTCTTCTTTCTTTTTTCAAGCACATTTCTTCTTTTCTTTTTCATCATGCATGGACTTATCCATTTCTTTCTTTCCCCAAACACTCGAATGGGAGATACCCCTCTCTTACCACACAACCAACTTTAGCCTTTTGCCAAAACTTTCCTAAATTCAAGCTCAAAGAGGGAATGGTGTTGAACAAAAAGGGATGTATTTTCAATCGAAGGTCAAGGATAATAAGGCTTCCAACAAAAAGGATTAAAACTCAATGAGGCTCACTAAGGATACAATAAAAGTTAAGGGAAGCTATTTGGTCAAAGTGGAATTAAAAGAAACCAAAGAAGGCCTAAGGTCATCTTCCAAATCTGGATTTAACCAAAATAACACTTCACGACTAACGGGGAAAGTTCTAGCAATCAACAAGCATGTGTTTCAATGGATACCTCACCGCACATGGCAAAATTACTTCCGAATTCAAAAATTACTTCCGAATTCAAACAATAGCTAGGCAACACACACTCATGGTACTACCCGAGATAAACACTCACTTAGTCAACTCAAGATGCTTCCAATCCATGCACGGATCACTTTCACATGAGAAAAACTAATAGGTAAGTCAATACTTGCTCCTCATTTACGATATTACCCCAGTCAAAGATATAGGTGATCAATACTCGGATTTCTAAGGACATTGAGACATGACACATACTTTTGAAATGGCTTTTCCTATAGCATGGTATTGTTTTGCAAAAAAATTAAAGGATAAGACATATTTGGTGCACATCATCCAAAAGACATCTATCAAAATAAATCAACAAGAATTTACTAACTGTTATAATCCAAAATAATATTTACAAATCACAACCAAAAGAATATTTACAACACAAAGTAAAAGATTGTCTTAATTACACATCAAGGAAACACAAAAATGAATATAACCCATTGTCTCAACCAACCACAACAGTACCATATAAAAACAACATCATTATCAAATACTGCGATTCTAAATGCTCACCCCTTCCTAGAAAGGCATTGCCTTCAATGTATAAGAACAATATAAATAAAGCTCAAAAGGAAGGAGTAAGATAAAGAATCCCCTGGTTACTCAGCATGTGGTGATGATGGAGCTAAAGAAGAGGTGGTGGGGGCATTCGTGCCCAGGTGCTGTGGTGCAGGATCTAAAGTGGGTGCCAGAGTAGTGGACTCTGCACCAATCTATAGAATAACGTGTTCTAGGTCAGCTGCACCGAACAATCCACTCGTCCCGCTAATGGACCTATCCCGAAGTGACTCTCTAGTGACGACAATGATGATAGCCTCCTTCGTCGCTCTCAACTTTGTATGCTCCTCCGTGATGATATCAACTCCGAAGGATACCTCGTCTGTCTCCGGTGAAGATGGAATAAAATCTCCTTCAATCCCCACACTTGAAATGACACCCATAGCAGCCTCTAGAAGCATATCTACTGAACCCCAAAGTGATGTGATATCGCTGGACTTTAATGCCACCTCCTTTTTCAACTCAGTAACAACAGCCTTTACGATGATCAAGTCCACCACCCACACCTCCCTTATCCTCTAAAGTAGTCACCTTATCTGACAAGCTACAATCCTTGCCCTGTGGTCCTCCACACTCACAACCAAAAAATTTAGCCTCAAGCTCTGCTCCTCTATCATCACTCTCTTCTTCATTCCCTCACCAAATAACAAGACCAGCGTTGCTGCAATGGCTCTCTCATCAATGTAAACCGGGAGGACTTGACTTACGTGGGTGGTGAATTCTTTGACACCATGGGTGGTGAATTGTTTGACACCATGGAATGTTAGGGTGTCCTATACCTTGGGATACCTTTCAACCCCCCCCCCCCCACCCCATTACTGGATAACCTCCTTTCTTCCAATATCGTCCTCAACCCTATAACTTTTAATTGATTGAGATATTGAGGAGCAACCGTTTCTAAGATGGTCTGGGAGGTCTGGATGAGTGGGTCATGTGCCACCTTAGTTCTTGCCTCTATCTGGAGATGTTTTTGAATTGGCTCCGAAGCCATGGGCTCATGTACTAGGGATTTGGACCTCGTTCATTCTTCTTCGGAGGATGTCCACTCCAGCTCAAGAGACCCTTCCTTATCGCTGTTGGAGTCTCCAGTTCCACCACTTTCCTCTTTCCCTTTCCTTGTTCATCTCTACAAAGCCTTTGAGCTCTTTGTTCCCTTGACCCAACAGCTATAAGGCTTCCCGGGCTATATGGGATCCACCACAGGAATCAAGTTCCTTTTGAAGAGGAATATTTGCAAAACAAAGCCAACATGAATGTAAGAATCAATGGTGTGAAAGGCAAATACAAAATGAAACCTTAGAAAAACTGGTTCAAAAGGGTAGGTCATTTGGACTGCCAAACATGTTCGGTAGATCACTGAATTGATTCGCTAGTCAAAATGACCGTTGCCTTTCTTTACATAACTCAAGGTCAACACACTGTCACATTCTGCTACCGATGTGGGTATTCGGTGATCATCCAAATTGATTCGATGGTCATCAATACAATCGTCGAATATGACCAAATCAAAGGCTCATAAGTTGTCATAAGAGGCGATGTGCGTGGACATTTGATGGATCGTTGAATCAACTTAAGCGGTTAAATTGACTGTTACCGAAGTTGACAAGAAATGCAAATTTCCCCTAAATTTAAATTTTTGCACACCAACAATATAATGAGGGAAATTTCACCACAATGCATTATCGGCACATTCAAACACAAGCGCAAGTCAATTTTTTCCTAACAATCACAACAACACAAATTCAACCAAACAAACGACTTTACCCTTAAGAAAGACGTCGCCCATTCTATCACTAGGAAAGTACAAGTCGCGTGGCCAAATTCATGGGTTACTCAGACATCACCCACAACACATGTTGCAAATAAGGCCATAGAACATGCAATCACATCAGTTTTCAATAAATAAAGTTCACAATCCAAAACAATGACGACATATGAATAAATTGGGATACAAGATGAACTACCACAACAATAAGGAAAAAAACCTTCCTTTATATGCTTGACCAATCACACATGTAAAATCAATTTCATGAAAAGCGTGAAATCAAGAACCCATATAACCAAGTGAAAAATTGAATACTAGGGTTCCATGCATATCAATCAACAACACACACCATGATTTCCAATGATTTCCCACATCACACAATGACCCACATGGTTCTACAACAAAACTCAAGCAATACCAAGCCAAGAATAGCATAAAAATGAGGAAAAAAGGTCGAAGACATACCATATAGATGATACAAAGCCAATGAGGATGACAATGACGATTTGTTGATGATAATAAAGCTCAAACCAAATGAAAGTGATGAAACAATAGATATTAGAGGAGTGATGAGTGGCAAGGAGTGTGGAGAATGAAAAGTAAAGAGTGAAAAAGTGAAAGGTTACTTCATAAGGAAGTAAGTTGGTTATGCGGTGCAATTTAGCGACGCTGATTTACACCAGCGAACACATTCGACGATCCGCCCCATACAGCCCCCAAAGCTACTCTACTAGCATTGCACATTACTTTAAAAGGCAAGAACGAATCAGGAGACACAATTATAAAAGCCACAATCAATTTGTCTTTAAGGCATCCAACTGCTTTCATGCAAGCATCATCAAATAGAAACGTTGAATCTTTCTCAAGCAATTTTCACAATGAATTGGCTATCTTGGAAAAGTCTTTGATAAAACGCTTATAGAAATTGGCATGCCCTCAAAGCTCCTCTTCCCTCTTCACGGAGATAGGGGGAGGAAGGCTAGCGATAACATCCACCTTAGCTTGATCCTCTTGCACCCCGTCAACAGGAATATTATGCCCAAAGATGATTCCTTCTTTAACCATAAAATGATATTTCTCCTAGTTGAGTTCCAAATTAGTTTCAACTCGCCTTTGAAGTGCCTTTTCTGGGTAAGCAAGAAATTGCTCAAAAGTGTCACCAATGACTAAAAAGTCATCCATGAATACCTCCATTGAGTTGTCTACCATTTCCACATAGATAGCAAACGTACAATGTTGGAATGTAGCGGGAGCATTGTAAAGTCCGAACTACATTATTCTAAAGGAAAATGTCCTATATGGGCATATGAAGGTAGTCTTCTCTTTGCGTTTTAGGGCTATACTGATTTTATTGTACCCAGAGGATCCAACAAGAAACAAATACCACCCCCTTCCCACTAGATGGTCCGACATTTCATCCGTGAATGACAAAGGGAAATGATCTTTCTCTGTCCTTGTGTTAAGACACCTATATCCATACAAACACGCCATCCCATCACCCGTCGAGTGGACACAAGTTGATCTTTCACATTCTTCATAATGGTGAAGCCACCTTTCTTTGGCACATATTAGACGGGACTAACCCAACTACTATCCGAAATTGGATAAATAACTCCGGCATCATACCACCTAATGATTTCCTTCTTTACCACCTCCTGCATAGGTAGGTTGAATCTCCTTTGATTCTTAATAATCGGCTTGAAATCCCTTATCAATTTAATTTTTTTAGTACAAATACCCGAGGGTATTCCAGAAATGTCCATTATACTCCATCCAATTGCTTTAATTAATAAATTACGTCAACACTTCGGTTAACACTTACACTTGATGATCAAGCAAATCAGATGCCATAATTACCGAGAGTGTCTCACCACTCCCCAAGAAGACATACTTCAAATTTGATGGAAGATCTTTCTGTTCAAGCTTAGGGGGCTCTTCAATGGAAGGCTCGGTAGGGGTTTTCCTGATTTTTCAAATTAATATCAAGCTTAATTGGGTTCTTGACATGAGAACCCTCTCCCTATAATGCTGCGCACACCTCAAAATAATCTTCAATCACTTCATAATCATTATTGAGCAACACCGCTACTAAATATCCTCCCAAGCTAAACACCTCCCCAATAACCACAACTGCTTTTTCTACCACATCAAGTAAGACACTGCTCGATATTTTCTTGGTTATTTCATTTACTTGCACACATTAAAGGTGACTTCCTCACCATTCACCTTAACTTTGATTTTCCTGCATAGCCAAGAATGGTATACAAAAAATAATTGGTATCTCAACATCAATCTCACAATCAAGGACCACAATATTGGCAGGAAATATGAATTTGTCCACTTTCACCAACAGATCATATAAAATGCCAACTGACCTTTTGATGGATTGGTCCACTATAAGAAGCCTCATTGTTCTTGTAGAAGGGGAACCCAAACGAAGTTTTTTGAAACTAGCCAACGACATTAAGTTGATACTTTTGCTTATGGGTTGTTGTGATGAGGGTTTCTAGGAAACAACCTCTCTACTTCTATGAGGTAGTGGTAAGGTCAGCGTATATTCTACCCTCCCCAGACCCCACTTGTGGGATTTCACTAGGTATGTTGTTGTTGTTGTTGTATTAAGTTGATACTAGATCCAAGGTCATATAAAGCCTTGGTGAATGGACAAACTCCAATTGTGCATGGAATCGTGAAGACACCTGGATATTGTTTCCTCACTGCATAATTATTTGTCACTATCGCACTACAGTAGTGAGACATTTTAATGGTTTCACACTCAAGATTTCACTTCTTTGTCACAAGCTCCTTCATAAATTTCGTATATCTGGGCATTTTCACAAGAGCTTCAAATAACAGAATATTGATTGAAAGAGAATTAAACATTGACAAGAACTTTTGAAACCTGGTTTCATCATTATTTTTCTTCAACCATTTAGGGAAAGGTAAATCAATTTTCACTTGAGGCGCTTTCATTCTGGTCGATGAGGAAAAAATTTTAACGATGCATTTTTGGCTTTTCTTAGCTCTCCCCCAACGTTAATGTTTCAATCACTTCCGGGATAGTTAAGAAAATGGTTTTGTCCATCAATTATCACACCATCACCAACTTTCTACTCATCATTCCCCTAAAATGAAGAGGTTTTGTTTCCTTTGCTTGTCCCAGCATCCGGAGAGATTGCGCTCCCCTTAATCACCTTGCCACTTCTTATAGTGATGGTCATATGTTGTTGATTGTCGTTGTTTGGGTTTACCATGGTATCACTTGACCAGCCGCACTTTGGCCTTTCATTCAAATGAGCAGAGATGGTCCCCAATTGTGTCTTCAAATGTTTAATCAAATCCGAATGAGATGTAACTATTTGGTTCAATGAAGAGAAATCTGACTTCATTTCCTTAAGAGCCTTGTTCGAGCTTTCCACCTTGCTGAGGAACCTAGCAAGCATATCCTCGGCACAAGAATAATTAGATTTACAAAGGGTTCTTTTGGCTTTACTCTATCATGAGGAGGAATATAGCATTCCCTATCTCTTTCACGTTCTCTCCACCCCCGACTCTGTCTCTCCAAACTTGATCGTTCCATCACCCATCATTTTTCAAACCTTTATTCTCAGGTGGCCTTGGAAAGGCCAGCTGAGAACCCACTGATTAGTTCCCCAAATAATACACCTCTTCATTATATGCACCATCAAAAGGAACATCATCAAACGATACATCACTACTACAACCAATATCATTCACATTCTTGCAGATTTCGCCCATAACATGGTTCATGAGCAACTCCAATTGTATCATAATTTTTGCCATGTTCTCACCCCTATCTTGATATTTTGCAAGTTTCTCCTTAAACAATCCTCGAGGTAAGGAAGAGATAAGATCATCTCTATTGTACTATGTCCGGTTAATCTTCCTCATATCATAAAGAAGGGATGAAGTTGTGACAAATGTTTGTTTCATAATACCACCTCACACAAGTTGATCTGTTATCCCCTTGTTCACCACATCAAGGCTACAATAGAAGGATTGGAGAAAGAGATGATCCAGCATCCCATGCTAGGGGGATTGTACAAATATATGTTGGAATCGTAACCATGTTTCATGAAGTTTCTCCCTATCTATCCGTTTGAAATTCTCAATGCTCTTTCTCAACTTTACCATCTTGGAAAGAGAGAATAATCACTCATGGAAGGCTTCAGTCAAAGTCTCCCAAGAAGTAATGGAGTCCCTAGGTAACTCAGCTAGACATCTAGTTGCTTCCCCAGATAATGAAAAGGGAAACAACCTCAGTTGGATTGCTTGTTGATTGACACATTTGAAACTGAATGGAGAACAAACATCCACAAAATTATGAATATCTTCGTAAGGGTCCTCATGTGCCAAACCCCCAAATAAATCTTTTAACTATAGCAACTGGAGCTTGCTGCTAGTCATATGAAATACCATATTGCCCACAAGAGGCGGCAACCTAATTGCAGTGACATTCCCAAGTTGATCCTAATTGAAATCGTTAAGATTTTCGATGTCATTAGCATTAATACTTTCATGAGTGCTCATTTCATCCACTGAAAAATAGAAACAACACAAGAGAAAAAAGAAAAGCATATAAGTACGCTCAACTACAAAGAATTAGCTCAATAAAACACTTCTAATCTTGAAATGTAACACCGTTCCGACAATGATGCCATTTTGATGTCGCTCAAACATACCCCAAAACAATTAAGAGATATGACGGTCTCCATCAGTATACCTAACATGAGTTGGGGTCGAAACCCACATAAAACGGTTTATGACTCACAGTTTGAACTATTGAATTGTTCTAATGGTTTGTAGCAACAACAACCACAACAACAAGAACATATTCAGTGGAATGCCACAAGTGAGTTCTAGGGAAGGTAAAATATATGCAGACCTTACCACTACCTCACAAAGGTAGAAAGGTTGTTTCCTGAGAATCCTCTTCTCACAAACCCATAAGCATAATAAACTGGATATGGAAAAAAGGAAAAGGAAAAGAAAAGGAAACAAAAAGAATGACTAATAACGAAAAACACATGATAGCGCGTAATTACGATAAAATTAAAATATATAAGATGGATAATGACAGCACAGGATATAAAGATATGACTAATTCCTAATACCCTACTGTACCTAAAGGCCAGACATTAACATATTCCTATTAACCTATTAGCGTGCTTGTCTAATTCGCGACCTCCTCTTCCTCCTATCTAAGGTCATGTCGTCAGTGAGATCAAGTTTCACCATATCTTGTCTCATCACCTGCTTTCAGTACTTCTTAGGCCTACCTCTACTCCTCCGAATAATTCCTAAATCCAACCTCTCGAACCTCCTAACATGAGCATCGATACTTTTTCTCTGTACATGTCCAAACCATCGTAGTCTCACTTCCCTTACCTTGTCAGCCACTATGGCCACCTCTAGTTTCTCCTAAATGGTCTCATTCTTAATCTTATCACTCTTGGTACGTCCACACATCCATCTCAAAATCTTCATTTCTAATGGTTTGTAGAGTAAAAATCTGTAGTAAAAACATGATTACTTGAATTGATTTTAACACAATAAGAGAAGAGACATGCCAGGGGTGTGTGCACTTGGGTCATAAAGAAAATATTATGGTCTCAGACATTGAATGAATATATTAATTGGACATGGGTAGGCTTGATTGTTGGTAACTACAATCTCTAATCAGACGAAAGTAGCGTTCCATATGAACCTAGTAAGGTCATATGCCAAATCGCACTAGGAACTCATTGGGACCTATGAAATTAAGTAGCAAATCTTCAAAACCTTAGTTGATTGAACCCTAACTAGGCATTAAACCAAACCCACAACATTCAGACCATCATATTCATTACCCACTCCAATTATTCAAGGATACTTGCCATAATCAAAGATCTAAATATAAACCCTGAGTTTGCAACCTCAAACCCTCAATTAAACATGGTAATAAATATGAACTCACATCAATTAATAGAAATGCATTCAAATTAATAATGACCCATACATAAACTCAAGGATCCAAGTAATTATACACCCTCAACATGACGGTTTTTAGCCTTGCATGTCTAAAATATAAATTGAGTCACCAAACGCATTATCCATGACAATGAGTCCTTGAATTGACAAGAACATTAAAGTGAATTTCTCAGCTCTTGCTTAAATCTTCATTTCCCAAGCCAAGTGCAAAACCTTTTCTTCAAGCAACAACTAATTTCCTGATAAATGTACTTCTCTCTCTAGTATTCTGTCGAGTGTAGTACCAAGGATCTCCATATGTGTACCAAAAAGTCCTTCCATTTTGCTTTTATACTCCAGACAAAAAATACATTCAATTTGTTCACGAGTGGCTATTCAGAGGTCAAGATTGGTCATCACCGAACACATTTGGTGCGATGTACCAAATGTGAACTTGATTGCCTTTTTGAATTGCTCCCGGAAGTCTTGACGCTGTAACTTTCGACGACAGAACTGTGCATCGCCGAATTTGTTCTGTGATCCACCGAAATTGCACCATCATTGCCTTTTATTCATGGACTGCTTGATGTTGAACACTGCAACAAAAGGCAGTCAATGTCTTCATTTGATGATCCGCCAAAATGAATAGCTTACCTTTGATGAAGAAATAGGTAAAAAAAAATGGAAAAGAATAAGCCCCAAGTCATATCTAGTTGTTCAAAAATGACGTAGCTAAAAAAATGGTTCTAGGGCTTTTTTTTTTAAAGTGTTTGCCCCGCCATAGAGACCCTCAAACCCCATGTTGGCCACACCATAACAAGAATGATCCTGCAATAATGGGTTGAACAGATACAGAAACTCGCAACTCATGTCCTACACCCCCAAGTTTGCAACATAGCCTCAACCTTGACGTTGTAAAATCAAATCTTCACACCAAGATCACTTCGAGAGTTTTACCACCCAAATTTGATCCTAGAAACCTGTACAGGTTCCTTATTTGACTCGCCCCCAACTATGTCCCTTTAACCCTTCGCCCGCCCGCCACCACTGGAGGCAAGCTAGCCCCCTATGTTAGAAAATTGGGGTTGTCTTGGATAACAACTCAAATAATCAAACTCATAATTCAGATCCTAATCCATTACCTGGAATACCCCAGACCTCACTAGACTCAAAATTCATTCGAGTTTGTCTTAGGATCAAAATTTTCATGTTACTGCTCAGGAGTTTCCTAGCCCAAATTCTTAAGTTACTAGTTCCTAAGTTACTTCTCAGGAATATTTGGCCAAATTCCTTCTCCATTGGTCTATCCATAATGACGGGCATAGATCATTACATAAGATAACATAAAGAGGAAAAGGAATCATTGCTTTTGGTTTCAAGTATGTTTCTGCTGTCAAGCTTTTGTAGAATGATCGTGTCATTTGTTTCACATCCAATTCTTAGGTGTCCAACAAAATTAACTTCTATCTCTTTCGAGGTTCTTGAAAAGTACTGTATGAATGTAGTGCTCTGTGCATACCATTTTATTTAATTTGTGTACTTAGCAGTGTGTTAAAATTGTCTGACATTGACATTGTTTTAAAAAATTTGCAGACTAAACAGATCGAGCTGAGAGTTCCCCTCGAGAATGTCTTGGCTGAGCTGGACAAACACAGAAGGGAAACATAAATGGCTCAAGAAAAGCATTCTATGGTAATGTCATCATTCTAGTTTTGATCTTATGTTGCGCAAATAAGAATTTCAATTGCCAGAAGATAATTTTCTTCCCAAGGCAGTTAACTTACTGCAGTAATTTATGCTAAATGCAGGTGTTTGTCTAGAGGGTTTTGCATCTGTCACTAAAGGACATATCCCAACAGTTGCATCCAGCAACTCATTTTACTTTTCTTCTGCTATCTTTCTTCTACTTTAGTTATTACCTAGGTTTTTCATTGCCCGCTAAAGTGGATTTAGGATTTGATGTTTGATGGTTCCTATTATGATCTCAAGTTAACATATACTGGTCGTTGAGTTCACAGTCAATTATTAATGAGTTTTATGATACTGATTGAATATAATTTTGATGAATAAACTCTCATCTGAATTTCAAAGTCGAATATTATTGCATTCAAACACACATGCAAGGGTACATAGTTGTGCAAGTAATAAAGTGTCTCTTTTTCGGAGTCGGATGTTGAACCCACAGAAACTTGATGATTAACTATTTTATTAAACTATACAAAGTCCAACTTTTTAATTTAAGTGTGCTAGAGTGTAATTGATGTTTGTATACTAAAAGTTGTAAGAATTAAATAATAAGATTAACTTATAATGATTGGGAAGATTTTAGGGCTGCAACTTAACTAAGAATTCAAGCGTTCTATGGATTACAGATGTCTATCAAATTACTGATTTACAAGATTGATATTATGATTCTGATTTCTTGACTTCTCACCGTGTACCCGAATTTACTATCTAACTACATTATGGAGCGAGAATAGATAGAATCAAATGTGAATTTAATTTTCATCCTATTTTGTAATAAAGCATGGTTATAGATATATCTCCATCCCAGTGAGAAATTAATTTTCACATGATATACAATAACAGATCCTTGTATTCCACATTCTATCCTTTTATTCCTTTCTCGAGTTCAAGAAAAAAATAATAAATTTATTCTAATGGGGATCAAGCATCAAAATACTAACTCAAGAATACAAGAGTAATTTTGACAATAGGCAACCTCCTCCGTAAAATCAATATTTAACAATCATTCATTGTTGCAAATCCAACAAGAATTCGTAGCTACTCTTAATAATCACAAAGTCCAAGAACGTTGTTTTTCATGATGTCATGTCTACCAAAAATAAGAAGAAAAGAAACCTAAAGGTGAATTCTATTCTCTTACTTGTGCGCTAAAAAATTAGATAGTTCCCAATAAAAGATGCACACTGTTCTATTTATAAGATTTGGAAAATAACCCCTTTTTCCTACATCGACTAGAAATTGCAAAATCTTACATTTTTTTCATTGGGGATTTTTAGGGCAGTCCCCCAACTTTGTGCCGCGAATGGGCCTTTGATGTATCGGCCTTCGGGATGTAGGCAAACCCTGCTTTTGTCTTGCTTAGTTATTTTCTTCGGTAATCTCCAATCTTTAATTCATTTTGACTTCAAATTTGTTCATCATCATGTCAATTTGATCCTATGAATAAAGTGCACTACTAAGAACAACTGATAAAATTCATGCTCAAAATAGACAAATGAAAGTACTAAATGTGAGGCAAATAATGACTAAAGATTTATATTTTGGCCTGACATCACCACCCCACACTTACACTTCTGCAGTTCCTCAAGAAAGCATTCAAGTTCATCTAAAAATATCAAGTTAGGAATGCCACTTCTTTGGTTGATTCAAACAATTAGACCAGACAAAACTTTTAAAACATCAAGTAAGCTTCCCGATAATTATGGAAGACATACAATAAAACAACAAACTTCTAAACTCCTAACCTCAAAGAGGAACTCCAAGTTATTAAATTTGGTTTGCTCAACTATACCATCAAAGGAAGATAATAAAATCACCTATCTATCATGAAACAAGTGCCTTTACAAGAAGAAATTATTCACCTATAACACCTCCCATGTTTATAGGCTTGGGAAACTAAGAGTTAAGCTTTTTGCTGATAGGATGATGTACAAGCTACTCTACGGCCCGTAGATGCATCCACGAATCGTAGGTGCTCTCGTGGAAAGGGTCCAATGAAAATGGAAAATTGAACGATTTTTGAAAGTTGACTTACGAGTTAGTAGATGAGCCTTGAGTTATTGTATAGCCCATAAGCAGGTCGCGTAGGTTGAAGCCTTAAGGAACTGAAATTTATCTATGTCTGGGTCTTCCTACAATGGGTTCTACGGTCCATATGCTTATCTATGAGCTGTACTATATGTTTGTGGATCAGAAACTGCAATTTCAGTGACTCAACTTTTGTAACACCCTGACCTATGAGACAAGATACGATCCATAAGTCGTTCCACGGCCCGTGGAAAAGGAGTTTTGTGGACGACTCCGACAGGTTTTATAGAAGGGTCTTTTTGACTTTTCCAATACATCTATGTCCTAAACTACAACATTTTGGCTATCCTAACTATACTAACCAACCTAACCTCTATAAGGTATTTTTTTATCCTAACTCATTCAAACTTTTTTTATTCCAAAAATTTCTCTCATGGGTTCTCAATAAATCTCTCACTAAGTCAAGGGTTCCATTGAAGCCACTTCTTTGATTGTAATGTTTTGCTTGATCTGGGTCCAACTGTGTCCTTTGTAATTCGATATGTGGCTAGTAAATATGAGATTTCTCCTGAGTTTTTACTTGAGCCTTTCTCTATTTCTACTCTTGGTGGTGAGTCTATTATAGACGATAGAGTCTATAAAGATTACGTAGTGTCCATATACCATAGAGATACTCTTGTTGATTTGATGTGAGTTAGAGATGGTTGACTTTGATGTAATTCTAAGTATGGACTGGATTCATACCTGCTATGCCTCTGTTAATTGTAGAAATCAGACTGTCAAATTTCAATTTCCAAATGAGCATATTATAGAGTGGAAGGGAGATTCGGTTGTGCCTAAGGGTAAGTTTATTTCCAACCTTAAGTCTAGAAAATGAATCTCTAGAGGATGTATCTATCACCTTGTGTGAGTTAAGTCTGATGTTGTTGAGCCTTCTACCCTTGAGTCCGTCCCGATTGTGAGTGAGTTTCCAGAATTATTTCCCAAGGATCTACCTAGAGTCCCTCCTTATAGGGAGAGTGACTTTTGAAGTGATGTTCTTCCTGACACCCAATATATCTTTATTCCACTTTATAGGATGGCCCTCGCTGAGTTGAAAGAATTAAAAGAGCAGTTGAAAGATTTGCTAGTGAAGGGCTTTATTAGTCCAAGTGTCTCTCCTAGGGGTGTTCTTATCCTATTTGTGCAAAAAAAAGATGGATCCCTCAGAATGTGTATTGACTATCAACAATTGAACAAGGTAATAGTCAAAAATAAGTATTCCCTCCCAGGGATAGATGACATTTTTTACCAACTTCAGGGTGCCACTGTTTTCTCTCAGATAGATTTGAGAATACGCTATCACCAGTTGAAAGTGAGAGGAAGTGACATCCTAAAGACGGTTTTCCGAACCCGATATGGTCACTTCGAGTTTTTGATGATATCCTTTAGGTTGATTAATGCACCCGCAACCTTTGTGGACTTGATATACAAAGTATTCATACAATACCTTAACATGTTTGTGATTGTGTTTATCAATGATATTATGGAGTATTCTAGAAGATGAGGAGGAGAATGCAAATCACCTCAGAATAACTTTACAGACCTTAAAGGATGATGAGTTATATGCAAAATTTTCAATGTGCGAATTTTGGCTCAAGTCTACGGCTTTTCTAGGCCATGTTGTCTCCAGCGATAGTATTAGAGTGGACATTCAAAAGAAAAAAGCAGTTATGAACTTTCCTAGACCAACCTTTCCAACTGACATAAGAAGCTTTTTGGGTTTGATTGGCTACTACCGCAAACTTGTTAATGCGTTCTCTACCATATCTGCACCATTGACTCGATTGACTCTGAAGAAGGTCAAGTTTTCATTATTTAATGAATATAAGGAGAGTTTCCAAGAGTTGGAAAACAAGGTTGACTACTGCACCAGTTTTGACCTTGCCTGACAAAACAGAGGTTTTCGTAATATATTGTGATGCGTCTAGAGTTAGATTAAGTTGTGTGTTGATTCAGAGGAGAAAAGTGATAGCTTACTCTTCAGAACAACTTAAGATTCGTGAGAGGAATTATCTGACTCATGATCTTGAGTTTGCAGTACTGGTGTTTGCTCTAAAGATTTGGTGCCACTATTTATATGGAACACATGTTGATGTCTTCAAAGACCATAAAAGCCTGCAATATGTCTTCACCTAGAAGTAGCTTAATCTGAGGTAGAGGAGATGGCTTTAGTTATAAAAAAAACTATGACTTGAGCATCCTCTACCATCCAGGTAAAGCTAATGTAGTTGTTGATGCTCTTAGCAGGTTGTCTATGTGAAGCACCGCTCATGTGGAGGAGAAGAACGAGCTAGCTAAAGAGGTTCACTGACTGGCATGATTGGGAGTTCAACTAGATGAATCTAGTGACTGTGGCATTTATGTGCAAAATGGGTCTGTATCATCTGTAGTAGTAGAGGTGAAGGAGAAGCAAGACCAAGACCCTATCTTACTACAATTGAAGGCGGATGTGCATAAGCAAAAGGTGATGACTTTCACCAAAGGGGGAGATGGAGTGTTGAGGTACCATGGAAGGTTGTGTGTTCCTAACATTGATGGTATACAAGAGAGAATCATGGCAGAAGCAAACAATGCTAAGTATTTGATCCATTCGGGATCAACTAAGATGTATCATGACTTGAGGGAAGTCTGTTAGTAGAGTGGAATTAAGAGAGATATTGCCGAGTTTGTTTCTAAGTTCCTAAAGTGCCAATAAGTTAAGGTTGAGCATCAAAGGCCATGTGGAGTAGCCCAAAACAATAAGATTCAAGAATGGACTTGCTTATCGAGGTCTCGCAGACAACATGACTCAATTGGTGTGATAGTTGATAGGATAACAAAATCTGCGCACTTTTTTGCAGTAAAGATGACTGACACTGCAGAGGATTATACTCGGTTATACATAAGAGAGATTATCAAATTGCATGGAGTTCCTTTATCTATCATCTTAGACAGAGAGGCTCAATTCACTGCTCAATTTTAAGGGACTGCGTCATTGATTTCAAAGGTAATTAGGATGACCATTTTCCTCATTGAGTTCGCCTATAATAACATATTCCATTCAAGTATTTAGATGGCTCTAATTAAAGTATTTTATGGGAGGAGGTGTAGATCACCAATAAATTGGTTTAAGGTGGGTGAGGCACAATTGATTGGGCCTCACTTGGTTTACCAAGCTATGGAAAAGGTGAAAACCATATGACAGTGATTAAAGACTATACAAAGTCGACAAAAGTCCTACACATATGTTAGGAGAATAGACAAAGTTTAAGGTTGATGATTTAGTCTATTCGAAAGTGTCACTTATGAAGGGTGTGACCAATTTGGGAAAAAGGGAAAGTTGAGTCTAGGTACATAGGTAATTATCAAATTTTAAATAGAGTGTTCAATGTAGCTTATGAATTAGAGCTACCACAAGAACTAGTGGCCATCCATCTAGTCTCTCATATTTCTATGCTTAAGAGGTGTTTGGAAGAGCGCAACTGGTTGTGCCTATTGAAAGCATTGCGGTGAGGGAAATCTTGAGCTATGAAGAGACTCCCATTCAAATCCTTGATCGTCAAATTCACAAGTAAAGAACCAAATAAATTGCATCTGTCAAGGTATTTCGGAGAAATCAATTGTAGAAGAAATGACCCGGGAAGCAAAGGAGGATACGAAGGCTAAGTACCCGCATTTTTTCATAACTGATAATGGATAGGGATTTGATGGTATTCATTCTCTTTTACTCTTTGACTGCCCTTCTATTCTAGGTTTGAAATAGTGATAGAGTTCTAGATTCCGACTGATGATGTGTTCAATTTGTTGATTGTTTGTTTGCTTAATTGCTTTGTTCCTAAATTGCATGAGTGAGTTGAGGATTGCTTGATTGTTAGTGTCCACGAGTGCTATTCGTGCGTTGAGTTCAACTATGGTCACTCTTCATTCGAGGGCGAATGATCCCAAGGGAGAGATAATGTTACACCCGAAAAATTTACCAAAATACCCCTAGATGAGGGACACTTAGATAATGCATCTTCCTAAGCTCTTTTGGAAAATTCAAGGCCAAAATCACAATCAAAATGAAAAATTGTGTGAGAAAATGGTCTTGGTTGATTTTTAGAGCAACCAGATCAAAAAATAACTGTTCGATGCAAAAACACATTTCCAGAGAAGTGCGTGGCATGTCCGCATCACAGACTTGTCATGGATTTGCACTTAACTGGGTTTCTAATATTTTCTATGGGATTAGAAAATCAATTGGAAAAGTTTTGAAAAACAATTATATAGGTGCGCGATAGGACTGCGTCCCAGACCTGATTCACCTAACTGTACAAATGAAGTTTAAATATTAAAACTTTCTAGGGGCTTTTTGGACTTTTCCCCCCTTCTGGTAGACTTAATTCACGACCAATATAGGTGTTTTATGCTAAAAATAGGTGTCAAAACCCATTCCTAAGATTTCTACACTTTTCTAAGAAACGCTAGGGCTGAGGAGAGAAGGAGAAGAGTGAGGGTTTCGAGTTTAACTGCGAAGATTGATTGTTCTTCTGAATTCCAGGTATGTAAGGCTACCTAAACCATTGGATGTAGTTCATCAACGCTTCTCTTCGTCTACTTGAATCGAGTTGAGCATGAGGAATACATGTTCTTGTTTAACATATGCACGTGAGGAACATCTAATATATCTTATGTGTTAAGCATGATTGATATGATATTAAATGTCTGTAAAAGTGAAAGTCATGCATGATATGAGTTGGAGTCTTTAGTTGCATTATATTGAGTATTAATCCTGAGTTATTGAGTTATGGAGAAATTGAGCTGAGTTGTTTGAGATGAGTCAAAGAGATGAGCTTGAGTTTATTTTCATGAGCACATTGTATTCTTGGAAGGAGTATTAAGCACCGAGTTGGGTAAGAGGAATGTAACGCCCGGTAAAATTACCCAAATACCCCTAGAGGAGGGAGATGCACATAACGCATATTTTGGTGCTCGGATGGTAAATCTGAGGCCAGATTGTGATCAGCGCGAAAAATTGAGTGGGGGAAAGGTCTCGGTCGATTTTTAGAATGACCAAGTCAAAAGATAATTTTTCATTCCGAGACGCAAAATAGTGAGGATCCACGACAAAGCCGCATCGCGGAGGGTAACTTATGTTTTTCCATAATTTTTCGACGGGATTAAGAAAACTCGTTCAGGAATGTTTTTGTCAGAAATGAATCTTACGCGATCGGCCCGCGTCGTGGACTGGGTTATTTCGCGGCCAGAAACTATCTAAAAATTCAAGGGGCATTTTGGTTCATTCCTAACACCTTCTAAAAACCATATACGACTAATATATGCCATTTTCATAAAAAAGGCGTTAAAAATACCATCTTACAATCCCCTTCCTAGCCAATCATCAAGTTAGGGCTTGAGAAGAGTTGAGATTGAAGAGTCAAGAGGAAGTTCCAAGGGATTTGTGCTGTTAGCAATCATTCCAGGCATGTAAGCCTATGCTAAAGTATGAAATTGTTCTTCCATGTGCCCCTTTTTAGTAAACTGAGTCTATGATTGAAGATGATGAGTTATATGAGAAAATCCTTGAGTAGTCTACTTAGATTCTTCTTAATTGATGTTTTTTTTTAAATTGATGATCATCATAAATTTGATTTACTGCATTAGGTATTTTCATGAATGATTTTACAAAATTTTATGCCTAATTTACTCAAGAATGCAAGAATAAACGCAGGGGATGAGTCTAGAGCCTTGACGATGATGATGCTTGTGATGTTGTGATTATTGTCCAAATTGTTGAGAGTCTTGATGATGATGCTGATGAGAATGATGTTCATGAGTCTTAAAAGCTTGAAACTAAATTCTAAAAGAATGTTTCGAGTCTATGATGTTGATGTTGATGAGATGAGTTGATATTGATGATACGAGTTGATGTTGATGTATTATGTCCCCATGGGACCGATGATGAGAAATCTTAATGATGATGTTTTATGAGCATGTAGAGTTCTTGGAGGAGTATTGAGCACCGAAATGGGTAAGAGTGAGTCCCATTTGAACTCATTAACTACGTTACCCGCGTAGGAGAATATCGAACCGTAATACGGATGTTTCCTTTGTCCCAAAAGAGGATTGATGTTATTTCTTATGGATCCACTGATGGTGATGTCCTTTACCCCGGGCAGGGTACTAAATGAATGTGGGAACAACATCGCTTCATTGTATCATCATCGGCTCACAGGTGATGGTTGTTAGTTAGAGAAACTCCCAGCTACGTTCCATACTGATAGAAGTTTGATGTAGATGTGATGGTATGAGTCTTGATGGATGTTGATGTTCTATTTATCTATCCTTTATCCTTGTCCTAGATGAGCAAGAGTCCTTCTAGTTGAGTCGAGTTCCCTTGAGATGAGTCTGATGTATTGATGATGTATTGATGAGATGTTGATGGGTTATTTGTCTACTCCTTATTCTTGCTTTAGATAGACATTTGATATTTTGACAGAGTATGATGCTGAGTTGATATTATCCCTATACTGTTCTATCTATACTGTTATACTTAGCCATCATACATATCGTACATTCCACGTAATGATGCCACTCGACGTTGCATCATTTCATGATGCAGATACAAGAGATAGAGGACTTCAGTAGACGTATCGTTGAGGTTTAGAGATTCAGATTTCAATCATTGGTGAGCCTTCCTTGCATCTGGAGGAGCCCTTTTTCCTTTACCTATTATTTTATTTATTGAGCTAGGTAGACATGGCCTGTCATGGTACCCTCTTAGACTGTCTAGTTAAGTTAGAGGCTTCATAGACATGAGTTGAGGTTTGATGTTGAGGTTTTTTCCCCTTTTGAGTTGAGTTAGCACTTACATTTGCTTACAATTGATGTTGAGATTAGGTGTTGATCATTGGCCCTCCTCATTAATGTAGAGTGATTGATGTAGCTCCCTTCTTTTATCTTGTTATTCCGCTATGCTAGATGTTGAGTGACTGTCCTTAGATCGAGTCGTCCGCTTGGGGACTAGCGATAGTCTCTGGGTGCCTGCCACGCCCAGGTACCCTCCTCCCAGGGCGTGACAAACTTGGTATCAGAGCACAGAGTTTAAGAGTCCTAGGGCGTCAATGAAGTTGTCTCTAGTAGAGTCTTGTTTATATGTGTGTTGTGCACCACACTTCACAAACAGCAGGCTATAAGAAATTAGGAATGGTTACACTTTTTTTAAATTCTGATTTCTTGCAATTGAGATTGACTCTATGAAACTCTCTTCTAATTCTTGCGTTACGCGATTGCAGATCATACCTCCTAAATGTACTGCCGCGCAAAGAGATGCCTTAGTCGCAAACGTTGAGAATTCTCAACCAGAGGTCCCTACGCAGACTGAGACGAGGAGACGGGGTCGACCTGCTCGAGCTTCTGAGGTTTCACAGGCACCAGCTGCTCAGTTAGCCTCCACTTCAGATGTAGATTTCAGGGGAGCCAATGTAATGCTCACTCAGTTGGTGAACCTGAAGCAACAATGGTTGACTGTCAACGAGTACAACCTCAAGTTCACTCAACTATCCCAATATGCCCAGAGATGAATCTGGATATGAGGGCGAGGATGAGAAAGTTCGTGTCTGGATTAGGCAGGCATGTAAAGAGGGAGTGTAAGGCAGCATTGCTGATTCTAGGTATAGACATCTCTAGACTTATGGTATATGCCAAAAAAACTGAGGAGGACAAGAAGAAGGACAGGAAGAGCAACAGAGTAAGAAGGCCAAATCGGTAGGGCCTGATCCTAGCCAACAAAAGTAGAATAAGGGTGATAGAACTTACTTTCAGAAGAGGACTTCTAGCTATGCACCTATGGTGGAAAGTGCACCTATTCAACAAAACAAGTATGGTCAAAAATCTTATGGTCACTAGAATTTCAGAGCGCAGGGTCCTCAGTCCCAAGCTAGCATGACCCAAGGCCCGAGAGGAAATCTACCTTGTGGCAGATGTGGCAAACTTAACCTTGGTACGTGCCGTGAGGGTAGAAATGTTTGTTATTCATGCGGCAAGCCTGGGCATTTTCAGGGTGAGTGTCCTACGAGAAGATGGGGTGATAGGAGTAACAAAGCTCAGACTTCTATAGCGCCCCCTACGGGCAGTCAAATGAAAGCTACTATTACAGGTGTAGGGGGGGCGGACGAACCGTCTGCATGTGATGGGTAATCGACAGGACCAAGAGGTTGCACCAAATGTTGTTACGGGTATGCTCCGAGTCTTTTCTTATTATTGTTATGCGTTGCTTGACCCGGGTGACACTTTATCTTTTGTGACTCCCTATTTAGCCAATAAATTTGAGATTTTTCCAGAGTGTTTGCTTGAGCCTTATACTTAGAGATTGTGTAGTATCCATCTATCATAGGGATACTTTGGCTGACTTGGTAGAGTTGGTGATGGTTGACTTTTATGTGATCTTTGGTATGGATTGGCTCCATGCCTATTATGCCTCGATAGATTATAGGACCCGAGTTGTCAAATTACAGTTTCCTAATGAATTTGTCCTAGAGTGGAGGGGAAATTCCATTACACCCAAGGGTAAGTTTATTTCCTACATGAGGGCCAGAAAGCTAATTTTAAAAGGTTGTATTTACCACCTCATGCATGTTAAATCTGAGGATATCGAGTCCCCTACTCTTGAGTTAGTTTCGATTCTGAATGAGTTCCTTGAGGTATTCCCTGAGAATTTACTAGGAGTCCCTCTTGATAGAGAGATCGACTTTGGGATTGATGTTCTTCCCGATACGCAGCCTATTTCAATTCCTCCATATAGAATGGCCCCCGCTGAGTTGAAGGAGTTGAAGGATTAATTAAAGAAGGGCTTTATTAGGCCAAGTGTTTCTCCATAGGGTGCTTCCGTTCTTTTTGTATGAAAGAAGGATGGGTCTCTCACGATGTGCGTAGATTATAGGTGACTGAACTAGGTCACAGTCAAGAATAAATATCCTCTCCCCAAGATAGCTGATCTATTTGACCAACTTCAGGGTGCCTCATGCTTTTCAAAGATAGACCTCAACTCGGGTTAGCTCAAGTTGAAAGTGAGAGAATGTGACATTCCAAAGACACCCTTCAGGACTAGATATGGCCACTTTGAGTTCTCAATCATGTCCTTTGGGTTGACGAACGCACCTGCGGCTTTCATGGGTTTGATGAATAGGGTGTCAGACCCTACCTTGACATGTTTGTAATCGTGTTCATTGATGACATTTTGATGTATTCGAAGGATGAGGAGGACCATGCCAAACACCTTAGAATTGTCCTTTAAACTCTTAAGGACCATGAATTGTATGCAAAGTTCTCAAAGTGTGAAAGCCGTTTTGTGATGCAAATACAGGAGGTAGAGGACTTCAACAGATGCATCATTGAGGTTTGAAGATTCTGATCTTAGTCATTAGTGAGCCCTCATTGCTATCAGGAGGAGTCCTTTTTCCTTTGCTTGTTATTTTATTTATTGACTGGGGCATGGCTTGTCATGGTACCCTCTTAGACTGTCTAGTTGGGTTACAGGCTTCATAGACATGCGTTGAGGTTCGACGTTGAGGTTTTTTCCCCATTTGAGTTGAGTTAGCACTTACATTTGCTAACTTTTGATGTTGAGACTGAGTGTTGGCCATTGGCCCTCCTCATTGATGTAGCTCACTTCTTTTATCTTGTTATTCCACTATGCTAGATGTTGAGTGACTGTCAAGAGATCGAGTGGTTCGCTTGAAGACTAGCAAGTCTCTTGGTGCCAATCATGGTTAGGGTACCATCCCCAGATGTGACAAGGAAACACCCTAGAACTACATTGCCAGTGTAGGATAGTCGTGAGTAAAGTCTAGTGGCTCATGTCCCAATAGATTAACTTTCTCTTTGGATCCGAGAGAGAGGGAGAGGTTGATGTCCTTTACCTTGGCAAGTTTAGGACGGGCCTGGCAACAATGTTTGCTTCGTTGTGTAACACTGAATTCATGGTGGTGGAGAGTTATGTTGGTTAGAGATACTTCAAAACAACACGTGATTGAGCATATCATGATTTTCAAATTGAGTTGCATAAAACATTGAGTCTAATTTTAAAGCATGATTTAAAAATCTTAAACTTGCATCATTTATTCGACTTGAGTTATGAGCCTGTGATTTGAGTCTTGAGTAGAGTTGGTTGATTTGAGTCAGAGACTTATCTATTTTCTTAAGATATTTTACATACGAGTATATTCCATGTACTGACGTCCATTTCGGCCTACATCGTTAATGATGCAGACATAGGTAATTAAGGACTTCAGCAAACGCACCACTGAGGTTCAGTTTTCTTGTTTCTAGGGTTGGTGAGCCCTCCTTTCTTTCTGGAGGTGCCTTTCTTTTATTCTAATGGTTATTTCTATTTTCTGTTAGTTGGATAGTCATGGCTTGTCGTGGTACCATCTAGATGTTTAGAGATAGAGGCTTCATGGACTACGAGTAGAGAACTTTTGAGTATTGTTCATTTATTTCTTTTTTTCAAACTTGGTCAATTGAGGGTGTTAATAAGAGCTTTATTTCTTCATTGTTGACTTGTACTTGAGAAGTTTTTTCTGCTGTTGAGTAAGATGTGACGATGACGCCAGGTGGTTCTCTTGGGAAATTAATAATGGTTCTTCAATTGTCGGCCATGCTGAGGGTATCCATCCGGGACGTGAAAAACTACCCATGTAAAAGATAAGTAAAATAATATTTAAATTTCCATTTAAGCATTTAAAACTTTTAGGGCTAAACTATTAACACCTTTAAATTTATATTTTCATATTGTAACGCGTGTAGTTCTTGACGTTTAACAATACACTTTTTCATTAAAACTTTTACATGTGGAGTCTATCTATTTCTAATTTGATATCCATTAAATTGTAAATTATTTCAATATTGAAAGGTAATTGTTAACGATAATATTACATGTGGTTACTGATACATGTAACTAATTGTAAGTCCCAAAATTATTTTTCGTTAACTGAACTATGTGTTAATTTTTTAATAAATACAAATGACCAGAAGGTCAATTATTTGGTGCCGGGTTTATAATATCACTCTACTTCAATGTTTTGTTATTAGGTAATATCCACGTAAAAAATGCACTATAAACCTTTTTCTTATTACCTATATAAAAAACTAACTAAAATAACATCTAAATTCCATTATAAGCATTTAACAAACTTGAGGGTTAAACATAAATTCTATTTTAAGCATTTCACATACATGGGGGTTACACATAAATTTCATTTTAAGTATTTAACAAACTTGAGGGTTAAACATTTTCATTTTCAATTTTGAATAAACTTACACACATATTCCAAATCTAACAAGTTGTTATCTGAATCTCCATATAAAACAACTAAAAATTTTATAGGGCTTTGTCTGTATATTTATTTCACATCATTCCATTTTCTCGTGCCTTCCGTCATACTCTCCACAAAGCTTCAATTTTCTATCCTTTCTGTTTTTCAGCAGGTTCTTCTTCTTCTTATTGTTCTTCTTTTTTTTCCATATAATTTCTCTAGTTTTTTTCTTATCATTCACTCTAGAGCTAAACACATCTAGTTCAACTATACTTTTAGTTTTATTTTTTGTAGTTTGCATGTCCTTGATAATCTCAAATCCCTTGTGTTTGTTGTTTATGTTTTTATGGTTTTGTGAACAGTGATAACAATGTCTGAAGAAGGAAAAAACTCTGACCTCGAATTTCTTGGTAAATAATTAGCTTTTCTCTACTTAATTTTAATTTGGTTTTGGGTTGTTCGTAGTTTTTGGGATTATACAACAGGGGCAGAGTCAGATAGCGCCAAGGGTTTTATCTGAACCTTATTTGGTGAAAAATTGTGTGAAAAGTATTTTTTATGAATATATAAGATGATAAAAAATTTATATTGTTTATGTATGAATAAATTATTTTATGTATATAGATTAAATATTGTACTTCTTTGCTGGAAAAGTACAATGTTTATCTATATGGTTGACAAAGAAATTATATTTTTTATATATAAATAAAATTATTTTATATATACAGAGCAGATGTTGAACCCTCTTCATGATATGCATATTGTCATTGCCTAGGTGATTTGGGCAAACTCTGTGAAGAAAAAACACCTGATCTTTTGGAGCTGAGAGTTGAGCAAGGTTACCTTTCACTCCTGATCCTCTTTTGCAAATTACAGCTTGTACATGAAAGATAATTTACTTCTCACATACTTTCTAATGGATAATTTTGATGCCAATTGTTATGATTTTCTTCCATTTCAAATTTTTTAAGCTATACACATTCTCATTCATCGCGTTCCTTTAATTTGCCTTTTAAATTGTTAAATACTTCTCTATTGGGGGGGGGGGGGTTGCTGTTATCATGACTTGCCGCTTGATCATCTTAAAGGGAGAAGAATCTAGAGTCATGGAGAGTATTATAGAAGACTCTGTAACATTGTAGAGAAATCTTGAAGACCCTTAGAATAATCTAGATATGTAGAGAATAATAGAAGCAGGACTAACTTATAAATATAGAAGGACTTGTAAGTACATATTTT
This sequence comes from Solanum rostratum, assembly GCA_029948455.1. Classification (NCBI taxonomy): domain Eukaryota; kingdom Viridiplantae; phylum Streptophyta; class Magnoliopsida; order Solanales; family Solanaceae; genus Solanum; species Solanum rostratum. The sequence continues at coordinate 57,483,521 of CM057051.1, forward strand.
TTGGACTCTATTACCTTGCGAGTAGTATACATAGGAAGAGACAGTTATTTTTACAACCATCAAGAAAAGTTCGAGCAATCTTCCAAGTAATATACAAGTCTTCTTTAAAGCTCTCTTATTTCTTTCTTTAATGTAGCGTTCCTTTAGCGATCTAATTTGAAAAGGCCTACTTGAGCTTACAAGATCGTGAAAGACTCATGAGTAAGTTGTCGAGTGCTGCACAAAAATCTTAGTTGAAGTCTATGTCCGTGACTTAATGGTATGAAAGCAAGGTTGCTGCTAAGAAAAATGGCAAGCATAGGAGATCTCAACTCTACCAACACCAGTTTGAATGTGGAAAAGAAGCACCGTAAGGGAAAGAGAACTTTAATAAGAATGAGGAGATGTCATTCGAACCTACACCTTGCAAATCCCTAACACCTTACTGACCTTTGACCACTGAGATGAGTGACAACGAACAAGGTGAGTAACCTATGGATGTCATGCCTAGTATAGAGTGGATTGCGAGGATAGATACCACTAGGTTGGCTATGGAGATAGTAAGCTAGCACTTGAACAAGTTAGAGTGGTCTTTTATTTTTTTTTTAAAAAAACTCAACACAGATAAGTACAAACAAGTGGAGCTAAGCCTTGCTTTACCAATTAATGAGGTAACAAACCTTTTCTAACTAGCAAGCATGAAGGAAAAAAAGTGTTAGGACAAACTAGGTATTTTTATGATCACCAAAGAGTTTGTTAAATACTCTATGATGATATTACAAATGAGGATACTTAAATAATACAAAAATATAACAACCAAAAAGAAAGTAGAGTTACTAACCTCAAACTTCCTTTTACAAATGCATGAATTAAAAATGATAGATTGCCCATCTAAAGTAACATGAAGTATTTTTCACTTGTCTGCTACTTTAAATTAGTCCAACAAAAATTGATATTTCATAACTTCTTCATGGATTTATTGAATTTTATTGAAGCTAATTGTTCTATGATTTTATTTTGCCAGTTACATTGATAGGTACCTCGAACAAACTCATTTGTCCTTTTACTATCCCAACTATATCACCTGGTAGTTTCTGAGTAATTAAGGCGTTATGCAGAAGCATATAATTGAAAACTTTTTCAATGATTAGTTATATGACAAAGAAAATTGTATTAAAAGGCATAATATGATTATATAATTTTGTAAATTGGCCTAATATGATAAATTAATATATATAAAATAAAATATTTAAACTATAGAGAGGATAAATCTTTTCTTAAACAAACTGTTTAACATTTACATTGTAAATGCTATTGTGTTATGATATGAGAAGAGGGATCTTCAATTAATAGAATTTAAAACTTTTGCTCTAAAGAAAGAATCACCAAATAAGGAAGAGGATTATATTTTTCTTTCAAAAAGAGTAAAAATAATTATTTTAATGCTTTAACTTTCCTTCTAGTGAAAACTAAAGCTAAAATGGTAAGAAATCCAGGACAAAATCCTAACAAATCTCTCTTTTTTGCTGGATTTTCTTGACAACATTTGACCAGTCTTCTTCACATATGGTATAATCTTTGTTCACACAAATCATTATTGTTGCTTTCCATGGTTAAAATTAACATTTATATGAATTAAATATGATTTTGAAATATTTTATTTTTTTAAAAAAAATACAGCAACAAAATATTGAAAAATTTGATTTAAACTTCTTCTCCACATGTATTTGGAGAAAAATCATCATAATCATCAAATCATTGCAAGTTGATATGAAATAACTTTAATTTTTCCTTCACCCTTGATGAACCATTGGACCACTGGATCATTGAACAATGTGCTTTGATACAACTTGTTGGATTTGAAATAATCAAGGCATCATGCGGAAGCTAATAATTGCAAATCATAGAGATGGTATGACAAAGAAACACATACTAAAAAAATATTATTAATATAGTTTGGTCAGGCGACCTATATATTATAAAAAAAAAATTTAAAAGACATTAAAACTATTGGGAGAATGATTCATCCTAAATAGAGCTCTTTAGATGACTATATTGTGAACTGCACTCATGTTATGATAAGAGAAAAGACATCTTTAATTTATAGAGTTCCAAACATTTTTCTCAAAGGAAAGAACAGACACATTTTAAGGCGAATTGCATTTTTCTTTCTGGAAAAGTAAAAAGCAATAAAGGTAATTCTGTGATGTTTCATAAGAGAAAAGTAAAGATCAAATAGGATAAGAAAATTAGGCCAAAACCCTAACATTGCCTTCCATGTGATTTCTTTTTTCTTTTATTGCTTCTGCTTCTTTGTTGCCTAGATGAGATATCCCCTTCACCAACTACTTTATAAAGCACATGTCCAGCATATTATCTTCCTAATCTTGATCAAAATATTCCTCTCCCAAATAAATTTATAAGCAGTAGTTGGACTAAATCATGACTTTATGGCCTTTAGCTCATTCTTATTTACTATTGCACTTATAGGCAAAAATACAGAAGCTTTTGAACTTAATTTTCTATTGAAAGCAAGGCGTGAAACCTTCTTTTCTTTATCAACTAAAGTCCACTTAGGATCACTCATCCCCCCTTGTTTTTCCTTTGAAATGATTAGATCATTTTGTGATTGAAATCTGTTTGAGAAAGTGATGGCATACCTTTCACCAAATCTTTTTCATTCCTTACAGTTAGAGTTGTCTAGATTCACCTTGATATTCATCCAGTGATAATGCTCGCCTATACTTCTTATAATACAAAGTATGGACAATCGCTAGAAGCATAAACCCAACGTAAAAGTTCGGGATCGAACTCACACAGAATGATAAGCATGTAGTCAAGTAATGAAGTATTTTTATGTTCTAATAATTTGTGAGTTGATTATCAAAAAAAGGGATTACAACTATTACATCTAATTCTTCAACTTTAGTTCCCTCTCTTGAGCAACACTGAAAGATCTACAGTAAATTCAAGTTTACAACCTCAAATTATAATTAATTGTTACAAAAAGATGAACACATACTTGAATAATCAATAATTAAGCATTCAATACAGACCCATAATAAAATTCAACATCATCTACAGTGTACACCCCCATGTTCAGGGGTTTTAGTTACACATACTTAAAATAAAAGGGAAAATACCAAGGTTTTTCCATAATAGCTACATATTGAAGAAGAAATGAGAAAATTAATTTTCAATTCACCTTCAGCCTTAACTATTAACCACCAATTTAAAGAGTAGGAAATAAAATGTTCTAAAATTACAAAAGTAAGAATAGAAAGTAAAGTACAAAGTACTTCATTCTCTGTCCTAAAATTTATTTGTAGTTCTTCAAAATTATTCTCAAAAATACACTTCGATGCACTTAGGGGTAGTTAAGTCAACCTTGCTGACCTCAGTTGGTGATGCGCCGGGTGGTCTTCTTGGTCGCGTATTGCCTCTATAAATTAAATTTTCTTGGTGCTTGACTGTAACTTTAAACGAGGTCCTTTTAGCTCATCAAACTAAATTAGCGCTGCGCCGATTGTTGTCGCTCCTTGCCGAGTTGGCACTTCATCTTTTATAGTTGGTTGCCAGGCATCTGTAACTTTCATCGAGCTCGATAGAGCTTGCATAGCGTGTTTGGTGATACATCGAATTGCTTTTTCATCGCCCACCTGACCTTGTTTCGGTGCTGGAGGGTCGGATCATTTAGGCGAGCTGAGGTCTCACTTGGTGAATCGGCGAGTGAGTAGGCGTGTTCCTCAACTTTGCCTTTTTGTGCTTTTTTGGAGCATTTTGATTCCTTCCTCCCTCATTTGTCCATCATCATCCTTTACTGTTATGAACTGCATTTTAAACACATTTGATTAGATTTTGAATACAAACGAGCATTAAGGACTTATTTTAAGGCATTAAAAGATCATAATGAGTCAAAAATCCCCGACTCCTCACAGGATGACTCCAAAGATTGGGAAAGGACCTCATGAGTGGAGGTGTTCAATGTGACCGTGAGCAGTTTGATCGCTGGATTGAATTTGAATAGCATGGCAACCTGATTTTCTTGAATTATCTGAGCTACTTTAGGATTAGAAAGATATAATGTGTTGGAGAACATTATCATCTTTTTCGGTAGCCTTCAAGAAAGCAAGCTATTCAAAGGAATAGATCTCTTGAGGCATTACTAATATTGTGCCTCTTTTCATGACCTGGAGAAGCATTAGATGTAACCTTCTTGCGCATTACCATGTTCCAAACCTCTCTGCAGCCAAATTCTCTCCATTTTGTCAAATCCTTAATGTGTTTACTGCTAATACTCAACATTCCCAGTCTCACCCTTTTCAGAACCTGGAGAATTATTTTGACTAGTCGAGAAAAGCATTCGCGTGCTAATTGAATTTTTTTGTGCAACCAGAGTCCAATTTTTAGTCGCATTCCCATTTTCAGCATTCAACATCAGATGTATCAATAGGATTTTTTCCTGAATTAACTCGTCATGCATCAACCGCAAGTCCTTGTGTTTCCCCTGCATTTTCTGTTGCATTAGACATCAAATGTAACCCAAATTTTCTTGATTGCTCTGTATTATTAGCAGCTTGTTGATTATCAAACCTCTGAAGTCTTCACAAATTTTGGTTAACTTATAGTTAACTCTTGACCATATGAATTTCTAAAATGCCTCTGTTTCCAGAAACTGTTTGATGATGAATATTACCTGTATCAACATCCAATGTGGCAGCACAATTTCGTTTATAAGAGGAAGCAACCAATTGCGATCTAATGCAGTAGCATTAATTAAACAACCATCCTTAATTTTTCCATTTTATATTTCCTTCGCATCACCTTGACAATTTTGACGTTGGTAGTACCTCTCAAAGCCGTTCAATGGTATCATCGGTTTGTTTACTAGTTTGATTTCTTTACCAGATTAGAGGATACCTTCAATATGACCTTGGTGCTTGTTATAAGTGCAATACTAAGGAAAATTATCATATACGATCACCTGAAAAACCTTGATCACTTACCAGATTTTAATTCCGCATACTGCAACCTACTTTGATTTGGAAGCTTATCTATTAGATTAAGTATAATCTTGACCCTAGCTGTTCTAGGTCTTGACTTTATTTGAATAAAATAAAGCAATTAAATAATTGTCCTTGGTACCATGGGATAATTTTAAGGCTATTGCTTGATGCAATCCATCTTCAATCTTAAAGTCTTGTCTTTCCTCCATTGAAAATGTGAGCACAATATCATGCATGAGTTGTATGTATGCACTATATCAATTTAGTGTTAGTGCACGTACGATATCCGATATTAAATTGGAAAATCTTCAAATAACATGACAACAACTCGCCCAATGTAATTCCACAACGTATGATCTGTGGAAGGTATACTATGCATTGAACTTACCCTTACCAGGAAAATATAGAGAATAATTCCAAAATTAGAACCTCGGCTTCATGAAAATCCTATCGAAAAAGAAATAACAAAGTGAAGAAATAATGTTGAAATACTAGAAAAAGCATGACAAAATATTCTACAACAAATAGTAACAACAACAAAATTGTGTCACAATTGAAATACAACAAAAAGATAGATAGTGATAGAAATGAAAGGACAAGAATCCGTAGTGGAAGTACTATGGCTACCAGTATGGAAGGATAAGAAAGATAACGCTCCACTAACTACTAAATATCAATATTAATCTGTGTTTTGCACAACCTCCTATCTAAGGTCATATCCTTGATAAGTTGCAACTCATCATATCTTTTATAATAACTTCTCCCCAATACTTCTTCAGCCTAACATTCCTAAAACTAGCAATAATAAACGTCACACCTCCACATTGTGTCTTTCGTGCATCTTCTCTTTCGCATGCCCAAACTATTCCTACATGTCCTCATCTCGTCCTCCACCGTGGTAACCTCTACCTTGGTTCGAAGATCTTCATTTTTAATCTTATCTTTCTTAGTATGCCTACACGTCCACCACAACATTCTTGGAGGTGTAAAATAGATTTGAAGGTCTTATTGAGCTGTAGTTATCAATTTTTTTTCCTTAATCATATTAGAAGAAAATGTAGAGGTAAATTAAAAATCAAACTAGTTATCTAGGATATTTCATTTTTATTCATAGCATATGATTAACACTATATAAAAAACAATGATAGTTTGATGCACAAAGCATTCTTGTCAACAGGGTCCCAAGAAGGGCCACACCCCAAGAGATGTGATGTAATTGGCCTATCCAAATGCAAGCATTAATGATTGTTTGCATGGCTCAAATTTATGTCCTATATTACACACATAGATAACTTTATGTTGGCTTTTCTTTCGAAATAACATTGTCTATGTTAATGTTGTACCACGTTTCATGAAAATACTAAATAAATGTGACAATACTCACGACTATTGACCTATAATATTAAAACATTAAACAATGTGACAATGCACGCAACAAGTTGACTCATATACCTTCTATAACATAACTTAACATTCCTCTCAAATTTTCTTAGGCTTATTCATCCAAAACATATTCTTATTTTCTTCCTTAATTATCTGCTTTTGCAATGGAAAAGAGGACTAGCTAGCATGGGTAAGAAAGAAATTGAAATGGAGTTCATTGAATCAAAGGAAGCGGATGCTGCTTCTTTCTTTCAAAGGAAAATAAAACCTTGTTGAAGAAAGCGAATGAGCTTTCAACTTTGACCAGAGAAGTTGTTTGTATTCTACTCTTTTCAATAAGAGGAAAGAATGTTCATACGGCTTCATAATAAATAGAAAATAGTTGATAGATATCTGGAATTGATATAAGACTATTGTCAACGTGTTCATGCTAATGTGAGCAAATCAAATGTCTCAGAGCCATCTGATGGTCATTTATCTTTTGCTGTTTGTACATAAATCACTATCTGACTCACAATTCAATTCTAATTTTTGTTCTAAGAATATTTTGATTTATATGCAGAACTTCCGGAAAATACAACATGTCTGATGGATTGTGAAGCTGCTATTATTTTGAAAGGAATCCAAGAGAAAATGGTGGTACTTTCTGATTATCCAGCTGTAAAACTACCTGTGTAAGGGATTGCTCTTTTGACTTTCTAGATTTTCTTGTCAAGAATATATCTATTTTTCTTGTCCCTGTTGCTACCTTTTTGTGATGTGAGTTAAGCAGTCTAGGGTTTGACTTTGTTTAGTACCAGTTCATTTGACAGGGGATTGGCATATGCTCAAAGGAATAAGCTTTATGATAATCCCCAGGCTGTTAAACAAATACTCGAGTATCCTTGAGATTGTTTATATTAAAAGCAAAAACAATCTACTTTTATTCCTTGTTAAAATTGTCTCTTGAAAATTTTCTAGTGCTTGTTTTCATATAACTCTAATCAGGCCTCTAAAACAGCATGGCGTTTCGGATGGAGAGGTATTGAACATTTGATCCGTTAATAATTTGATTTTTTACATGTGATGTGAGGCAATGTTTTCATATTTCATTGTCGTATGGATGCAGCTCTGCATGATTGCCAATTTTCGTTGGGAATCTGTTGATGAAGTGTTTTCTCTTGTTCCCTCATTTAAGGTAAGCACTCAACTGTTATGGACATTGATTTTGCTCTAATGACATTTCAGGAGTCTATCCTCCAAACATTTGGGTGTTGGGGCTGCTATTAGTTGAATTTTACATTTGATTAGACAAGACACTAAAAGCTATAATTAATTTCTTAAAGAACCTTCTATATATGTTCGTACTAACAAAAGCTTGGTGGAAATTAGGTTTATTTCTTAAATTGTTTCCTTCAACAATGTAGATGGTGCATGCTCATTGTAAGCTCAAAGAAATTGTGTGGAAAGCAACCCCCCTAGAACTTAGAGTCATTGTACAAAAACTTTATTAACAGTCTAGAGAAAGCGGATGCAATCCCCAAAACACTAAAAGAAAACACTGTTTTAAAATGTCTTATTCGGGAAGAAGTGGACTAAAAATCTAGACGAATCCATGATAACCTGAAATAGATGGCTCAACCTTTAATTCCGCAATCAACAATATCCAAGTTGAGATCCGTCGATAGCCACCTGGAGATACCCTATGCTCAATAAAGAAAAAGCAAGTGCAATATCGATATGAATAACATACAATAGTATACTTGTAGGATCTCACGACTATTACAATAAGTGCAATACATATAAGTAACCACAACATAGTAAAATCCATGCATACATGGGATGCATTATCAAATTACAATTATCAATCTCCAGCAAATAGTTTAACCATATCAATCTCAATGCAACAGTCTAGATGGTTGATGTCGTTCAAACATACCCCAAAACCATTAAGGGATATAGAGGACAACATCAGTACACCCAACAAAAGTTGGGGTCGAATCCCGCAGAGAATGGTTTATGTCTCACAAATAGGTGAAAAAGTAAATATTTGGGTCTCATACATCGAATGAATACATTAATTGGACATGGGTAGGCTACATTCTACTAATTGCAATCTCTAATAAAATGAAAGTGGCGTTCCATATGAACCCGGTAAGGTCTCATATGTTGAATAACACTAGGAACTCAATGGGACCTATGCAATTAAGTAGCCAACCTTCCAAACCTTAGTCGATTGAACCCTAACTAGGCATTCAACCATACCCACCTCATTCATACTATCATGTTCATTACCCACTTCAAATATTCTAGGATACTTGCTATAATCAAAGATCTAAATTTAAACCCTAAGTTTGCAACCTCAAAACTTCAATTAAACATGAAAATAACACATGAATCCACATCAATTAATAAAAATACATTCAAATTAATAAAGACCCATACATAAATTCAAGGACCCAAGTAATTACACCCCCTCCCCCCCAACATGAGGGTTTGTATCCTTGCATGTCTAAAATAAAAAATGAGTTACCAAATGCATTATCCATGACAATAGGTGCTGGAATTGACAAAAAAAATGAAGTAAATTTCTCTTCTCCTACTCAAATCTTTACTTTCCAAGCCAAATGCAAAACCCTTTCTTCGAGCAACAGCTAATTTCCTGAGAAATGTATTTCTCTCTCTAGAAATGTTTCCAGTGTAGTACTGAGGATCTCAATGTGTATGCCAAATGGCCCTTGCATTTTCCTTTCATACTCCAAACAAAAATAACCTCAATTTGTGCATGAGCCACCATTCAGAGATCAAGATCAGCCATCACCGAACACATTCTGTGATCCGCCGAATGTGCACTTGATCGCCTTTTTAAATCCCTCCTAGAAGTCGTGACTCTATAACATTCGGCAACAGAACTGTGCGTCACCGAATTTGTTTGGTGATCCGCAGAAGTTGCATTTTCATTGCCTTTTTTAGCCGAATACTTGGAGTTGGACACTGCAACAAAAGGCGGTCAATGTCTTCATTCGGCTATCGGCCAAATTGTTCGGCGACGATCGACTTCTATCGCCTTTATGGTAATTTTTCTCCTTTTGTCCTATTTTGCTTTGACTTATCCTTCCATGCATTTCTTCCTCATTTTTAGAATCAAACACAAAAATCATTCATATATATAAGGAAAAAGAATACATTGAGGACAACATCTTATACAATTTCATCCCTACATGAGTCTAACATGCGGACTCATCAACACCCCCAAATTGAACTCTTGCTTACCCTCAAGCAAGTCAAATATCAATCAATCCTAGCACAATGCTTGCAAATAGGGCAATAAAGAGTAGTATATGCATTCCTCCCTTTGTTGTCAAACCTAAAAACTTCTATAAACCACTTACGTGATTTTGAAGCCTCATGAGATGACTAAGGAGTTCTCAAGACAAAGCTATGCTCACAATTTTCAATGTGGTTGCTAACCAATGCCCAAAAACATCACCACCTACCCTCACATCAAAGAAGACCTTATTCAGAAAAAATCATGACATTAACTTCAAGGATCTAGCAACATTCACACTCCCAAAAGAGAAAGGATATGCAAGATTTTACCCATAGGCCTGCTCTTATTCTCAATCAATGTTCACTCAATCTCACTAGAGTCACAAAGGACTTTGCTATGGTTGTAATGTAGGATATTAGACGGGTAGGATAGAATTTAGGCACAAGTGACTAATCCCTCCTTAAACTCTACACACAACTTGCATGATTATGTCCTCCTTGAATTCTACACACAACTTGCATGATTATTTTATTCCTTGTTCACTCTCTTTTTTTTCTATGAAACCATTTTGCATTGAGTCTCAACCGTTGGTGTCCCACGTGTGACTTTTTCTCAAAAACTTTTGCACGGTCTTAGTTTGAGCCAAATTCTTCTCTTCTTTCTTTTTTCAGGCACATTTCTTCTTTTCTCTTTCATCATGCATGAACTTCTCCATTTCTTTCTTTCCCCAAACTTTCGAATGGGAGATATCCCTCTTTTACCACACCGCCAACTTTGGCCTTTTGCCAAAACTTTCCTTAATTCAAGCTCAAGGAGGGAATGGTGTTCAACAAAAAGGAATGTATTTTCAATCAAAGGTCAAGGATAATAAGGCTTCCAACAAAAAGGATTATAACTCAACGAGGCTCACTAAGGATACAATAAAAGTTAAGGGACGCTATTTTGTCAAAGTGGACTTAAAAGTAACAAAAGAAGGCCTAAGGTCATCTTCCAAATCTGGATTTAACCAAAATAACACTTCACGACAAACGGGGAAAGTTCTAGCTATCAACAAGCATGTGTTTCAACGGATACCTCACCGCACATGGCAAAATTAGTTCCTAATTCAAACAATGGCTAGACAACACACATTCATGGTACTACCCGAGATAAACACTCACTTAGTCAACTCAAGATGCTTCCAATCCATGCATGGATCATTTTCACATGGGATAAACTAATAGGTAAGTCAATACTTTCTCCTCATTTACGATATTACCCGAGTCAAAGATATAGATGATCAATCTCGGATTGCTAAGGACATTGAGACATGACACATATTTTTGAAATGGCTTTTCCTATAGCATGGTATTGTTTTGCCAAAAATTTAAAGGATAAGACATATTTGGTGCACATCATCCAAAAGACATCTATCAAAATAAAACAACAAGAATTTACTAACTGTTATAATCCAAAATAATATTTACAAATCACAACCAAAAGAATATTTACAACACAAAGTAAAAGATTGTCTTAATTACACATCAAGGAAACACAAAAATAAATATAACCCATTGTCTCAACCAACCTTAACAGAACCATATAAAAACAACATCATTATCAAATACTGCGATTCTAAATGCTCACCCCTTCCATGAAAGGCATTGTCTTCAATGTATAAGAACAATACCAATAAAGCTCAAAAGGAAGGAGTAAGATAAAGAATCTCCTGATCACTCAACATGTGGTGATGATGGAGCTAAAGAAGAGGTGGTGGGGGCATTCATGACCAGGTACTGTGGTGCAGGATCTAAAGTGGGTGCCAGAGTAGTGGACTCTGCAGCAATCTATAGAATAACGTGCTCTAGGTCAGCTGCACCGAACAATCCACTCGTCCCGCTAATGGACCTATCCCGAAGTGACTCTCTTGTGACGACAATGATGATAGCCTCCTTCGTCGCTCTCAACTTTGTATGCTCCTCCATGATGATATCAACTCCCAAGGACACCTCGTCTGTCTCTGGGGAATATGGAATAAAATCTCCCTCAATCCCCATACCTGAAATGACACCCATAGCAGCCTCAAGGAGCATAACTACTGAACCCCAAAGTGATGTGATATCGGTGGACTTTAATGCCACCACCTCCTTCTTCAACTCAGTAACAACAAGCCTTCACGGCGATCAAGTCCATCACTCACACCTCCCCTATCCTCTAAAGTAGTCACCTTATCTGACAAGCAACAATCCTTGCCCTATGGTCCTCCACACTCACAACCAACAAATTTAGCCTCAAGCTCTGCTCCTCTATAATCGCTCTCTTCTTCATACCGTCATCAAATAACAAGACCGGCATTGTTGTGATGGCTCTCTCATCAATGTAAACTGGGAGGATTTGACTCGTGTGGCCCTAGTATCAACCGATTTGGCTAATTGGGATAAACTGTATATAGTCTCCTGCTCAAAAGTGCAGATCTCAAGCATCTCAACATCCCCAACTGGCATAGTGTTTACCAACTTATTTCTGGCCTTATCCTTCTCAATAACTATCCCTTGTTCCAACCACGAGGGGGATGCAATGCCAAGTATCAGGGCAAGCTATCCTTTGAGTTCGTCGAGGGTCTTTTACTCAATCATAGCAGCGAGATCATGTCGAAGCTAGAATATGAACCCCAACAAGTCATTAATCATTTTCTTACTGCAAGGGATGCGCACACCCCGCACTTCAGCCACATCCACTGGCTTTGGAGCAATTTTAACTCGACCTTTGCTCTTTGGAATCACTCTAGAATAGGTCTCGTAAATTTTGCGGACCTAACTTTGCACATATGGTTCCCCATGGGTTGTGAATTGTTTGACACCATGGAATCTTAGGGTTTCCCATACCTTGGGATACCTTTCAACCACCCGATTAGTGGATAACCTCCTTTCTTCTAATATCGTCCTCAACCCTATAACCTTTAATTGATTGAGATATTGAGGAGCAATCGTTTCCATGATGGTTTGGGAGGTCTGGATGAGTGGGTCATGTGCCACCTTAGTTCTTGCCTCTATTTGGGGACGTTTTTGAATTGGTTCCGAAGCCATGGGCTCATGTACTAGGGATTTGGACCCTGTTCATTCTTCTTCGGAGGATGTCCACTCCAGCTCAAGAGACCCTTCCTTATCGCTGTTGGAGTCTCCAGTTCCACCACTTTCCTCTTTCCCTTTCCTCGTTCATCTCTACGAAGCCTTTGAGCTCTATGTTCCCTTGCCCCAACAGCTATAAGGCTGCCCGGGCTACATGGGATCCACCACAGGAATCAAGTTCCTTTTGAAGAGGAATATTTGCAAAACAAAGCCAACATGTATGTAAGAATCAATGGTGTGAAAGGAAAATACAAAAAGAAACCTCAGAAAAACTGGTTCAAAAGGGCAGGTCATTTGGGCTGCCGAACATGTTCGGCAAATCACTGAATTGATTCGCTAGTCAAAATGATCGTTGCCTCTCTTTAAATAACTCAAGGTCAACACACTGTCTTTACCATCTAAATTGATTCGATGGTAATCAATACCATCGTGGAATATGACCAAATAAAAGGCTTGTAAGTTGTCATAAGAGGCGACATGCGTGGACATTCGATGGATCGTTGAATCAACTTCAGCGGTTAAATTGACTGTTACCGAAGTTGATAAGCAATGCAAATTTCCCCTAAATTCAAATTTTTACACATCAACAATAAAATGAGGGAAATTTCACAACAATGCATTATCGGCACATTCAAACACAAGCGCAAGCCAATTTTTTCCTTACAATCACAACATTAACACAAATTCAACCAAACAAACGACTTTACCCTTAAGAAAGACGTCACCTATTCTATCACTAGGCAAGTACAAGTCGCGTGGCCAAATTCATGGGTTACTCGGACTTCACCCACAACACATGTTGCAAATAAGGCCATAGAACATGCAATCACATCAGTTCACAATCCCAAACAATGACGACATATGAATAAATTGGGATACAAGATGAACTACCACAACAATAAGGAAAAAAACCTTCCTTTATACGCTTGACCAATCACACATGTAAAATCAATTTCATGAAAATAGTGAAATCAAGAACCCATATAACCAAGTGAAAAATTGAATACTAGGGTTCCATGCATATCAATCCAACAACACATACCATGATTTCCCACATCACACAATGACCCACATGGTTCTACAACCAAACTCAAGCAAAACCAAGCCAAGAATAGCATAAAAATGAGGAAAACAGGTCGAAGACATACCGTATAGATGATACAAAGACAATGAGGATGACAATGACGATTTGTTGATGATAATAAAGCTCAAACCCAATGAAAGTGATGAAACAATAGATATTAGAGGAGTGATGAGTGCCTAGGAGTGTGGAGAATGAAAAGTAAAGAGTGAAAAAGTGAAAGGGTACTTCATAAGGAAGTGAGTCGGTTATGCGGTGCAATTTAGCGACTCTGATTTACACCAGCAAACACATTCGACGATCCGCCGCATGTGTCCCTGACCGCTTTTTCTTACAGTAACTTAAGCACTCCATGCTGCACTAAAAGGGGGTGACACAGTGCGTCACCTAATAAATTCGGCGATCCGCCGCATTGCTATCTTGACCACCGAATTTGATATAATCTTTAAGGCTATCTGCAGACCATTTCAACTTGGTGATCCATTGAATGATGACTCGCATCGCCTTTTGACTGCACTTCTAAAATTTCACTTCCGCACACATACACATATAACACATGTTATTCAGAATGACTAAAACCTTGGGTTGCCTCCCAAGAAGAGCCTTATTTAACCTTTTGGCGCGATGGAGTCCATTCCGAATCATGGCTCGTCCACATAAATGACATCAACCACCTGAACACTAGGTGGTTTGCCATAATACTTCTTCTACTACTGCCCATCCACTCTAAATTTCTCTCCCTTTATGTTCTCAACCTCAACAACACCATTTTAAAGTACTTCACTAACTTTGAATGGACCTGACCATTTAGATTTCAACTTTCCCGGGACCATCATCAACCTTGAATTGTATAACAACAGTTGGTCTCCAACATTCAACTCCCTTTGTTAGATCTTCAAATCATGCCATTTTTTCATTTTATCTTTGTACAGGGTTGAGCTTTCGTAAGTCCTCAGTCTAAATTCATCAATAAAATGAAGTTGCATGAACCGAGAGTCTATAGCTTTATCACGATCAAAGTTTAATCTCTTCAAGGCCCACAAGGCACACTGCTCAAGCTTTATCGGAAGATGACAAGCTTTGTCAAACACAAGTTGGTATGGTGGCATTCCAAATGTTGCTTTGTATGCCGTGCGGAATGACCACAACGTGTTATCAAGTTTACTATCCCAGTCACTCCGATTCCCATTTATCGTTTTAGCAAGAATGGCCTTTATCTCCCAATTTGAAACTTCTACTTGGCCATTTTCTTTAGGATGGTATGGAATTTGCACTCGCTGCTTCACCCCATATTTACCCGATGAAACACCAAACAACTGGTTGCAAAACTGTGAGCACCAAAACATGTTAGAATGTTCTTCAAAAGGTTTAACACACCTTTACCATTGTTAGATGGAAAAGCTATTGCCTCTACCCATTTCGATACATAATCAACTGTCAACAAGATGTATCGATTACCAAAACAAGCCACAAAAGGCCCCATGAAATCAATTGCCCAAACATCCACTTTGAAGAGTGGGCCAATAATATCCCGTTTGAAGAACCTTTGAGGTTGTTCAGATCCCTTCATGATAAACTCCAGTTGGAGATCAGTGACATTCTTCAAAAATTGCACCCATGGATGATTTTGGAGCACGCATCCAGATCATGTTCTTGGCACACACTCTGAATAGGAAAGGCTCATAAAAAAAGATAACTTCACATCAAACAAGAACTTTCTTCATTGATGATGGTTGAGGGACTCCTGAATAATCCCACACACTAAATAATTGGAAAAATCAACATATCATGGGCTGGAGTCAAAAGAAATGGCGTTAAGATTTTTATCCAGAAATGCATCAGAGATATCAACATCTTCAGCACTTTCGCCATTACATTCAAGCCAAGACAAGTGATCCGCTATGTGATTTTCACAACCTTTCTGGTCGTTGACCTCAAAATCACTCTTGCAACAATAAAACCCATCTAATCAACCTCGGCATGCATCCTTCTTAGCTATAAAGTACCGAAGTGCAGCATGATCTGTATGAACTACCACTTTGGTTCCCAACAAATAAGCCCAAAATTTCTCATTATGGTGTAGATCTTTTGGCTGCATTAAGGGACTTACTAGAATAATAAATAGGATGGAATAACTTGTCCCATTGTTGACCCAATACAGCCCCCAAAGCTACTCTACTAGGATTGCACATTACTTTAAAAGGCAATAACGAATCAGGAGACACAATTATAAGAGCCACAATCAATTTGACTTTAAGGCATTCAACTGCTTTCATGCAAGCATCATCAAATATAAATGTTGACTCTTTCTCAAGCAATTTTCACAATGAATTGGCTATCTTGGAAAAGTCTTTAATAAAACGCTTATAGAAATTGGCATGCCCTCAAAGCTCCTCACCCTCTTCATGGAGATAGGGGGAGGAAGGCTAGCGATAACTTTCACCTTAGCTTGATCCTCTTGCACCCCGTCAATAAGAATATCATGCCCAAAGATGATTCCTTCTTTAACCATAAAATGATATTTCTCCCAGTTGAGTTCCAAATAAGTTTCAACTCGCCTATGAAGTGCCTTTTCAGGCTAAGTAGGAAATTGCTCAAAAGTGTCACCAATGACTAAAAAGTCGTCGATGAATACCTCCATTGAGTTGTCTACCATTTCCACATAGATAGCAAACATACAATGTTGGAAAGTAGCCAGAGCATTGTAAAGTCCGAACTACATTATTCTAAAGGAAAATGTCCTATATGGGCATATGAAGGCAGTCTTCTCTTTGTGTTTTAGGGCTATAATGATTTTCTTGTACCCAGAGGATCCAACGAGAAACAAATACCACCCCGTTCCAGCTAGATGGTCCGACATTTCATCCATGAATGACAAAGGGAAATGATCTTTCTCTGTCCTTGAGTTAAGACACCTATAATCCATACAAACACGCCACCCCATCACCAGTCGAGTGGACGCAAGTTGATCTTTCACATTCATCATAATGGTGAAGCCACCTTTCTTTGGAACATATTAGACGGGACTAACCCAACTACTATCCGAAATTGGGTAAATAACCCCGGCATCGTACAACCTAATGATTTCCTTCTACTCCGCCTCCTACATAGGTAGGTTGAATCTCCTTTGATTCTTAATAATCGGCTTGAAATCCCTTATCAATTTAATTTTATTAGTACAAATACCCGAGGGTATTCCAGAAATGTCCATTCTACTCCATCCAATTGCTTTAATTAATAAATTACATCAACACTCCGGTTAACACTTACACTTGATGATCAAGCAAATCAGATGCCACAATTACCGAGAGTGTCTCACCACTCCCCAAGAAGACATATTTCAAATTTGATGGAAGAGCTTTCTGTTCAAGCTTGGGGGCTCTTCAATGGAAGGCTTGGCAGGGGTTTTCCTGATTTTCTATCAAATTAATATCAAGCTTAATTGGGTTCTTGATATGAGAACCCTCTCCCTCTAATACTGCGCATACCTCAAAATAATCTTCAATCACTTCACAATCATTATTGAGCAACACTGCTACCAAATATCCGCCCAAACTAAACACCTCCCCAATAACCACAACTGATTTTTCTACAACATCAACGTAAGACACTGCTCGATATTTTCTTGGTTGTTTCATTTACTTGCACACATTAAAGGTGACTTCCTCACCATTCACCTTAACTTTGAGTTTCCTGTATAGCCAAGAATGGCGTACAAAATATAATTGGTATCTCAACATCAATCTCTCAATCAAGGACCACAATATTTGCAGGAAATATGAATTTGTCCACTTTCACCAATAGATCATATAAAATGCCAACCGACCTTTTGATGGATTGGTCCACTATAAGAAGCCTCATTGTTCTTGTATAAGGGGAACCTAAACCAAATTTTTTGAAAATAGCCAATGACATTAAGTTGATACTTTTGCGTATGGGTTGTTAAGATAAGGGTTTCTAGGAAACAACCTCTCTACTTCTATGAGGTAGTGGTAAGGTCAGTGTACATTCTACCCTCCCCAGACCCCACTAGTGGGATTTCACTGGGTATATTGTTCTTGTTGTTGTAGTTGTTGTATTAAGTTGATACTAGCTCCAAGGCCATATAAAGCCTTGGTGAATGGACAAACTCCAATTCTGCATGGAAGCGTGAAGACACCTGGATCTTGTTTCCTCACTGCATAATTATTTGACACTATCGCACTACAATGGTGAGACATTTTAATGGTTTCACACTCAAGATTTCACTTCTTTGTCACAAGCTCCTTCATAAATTTGGTATATCCGGGAATTTTCACAACAGCTTCAAATAGCAGAATGTCGATTGAAAGAGAATTAAACATTGACAAGAACTTTTGAAACTTGGTTTCATCATTATTTTTCTTCAACCATTTAGGGAAAGGTAAATCAATTTTCACTTGAGGCGCTTTCGTTCTGGTCGATGAGGAAAAAAAATTTTAACGATGCATTTTTGGCTTTTCTCAGCTTTTCCCCAATGTTAATAGTGCAATCACTTCCGGGATAGTGAAGAAAATGGTTCTCTCCATCAATTATCACACCATCACCAACTTTCTACTCATCAATCCCCTCAAATGAAGAGGATTTGTTTCCTTTGCTTGTCCCAGCATCCGGAGAGATTACGCTCTCCTTAATCACCTTGCCACTTATTATAGTGATGGCCATATGTTGTTGATTGTCGTTCTTTAGGGTTACCATGGTATCACTTGACCAACCGCCCTTTGGCCTTTCATTCAAAGGAGCAGAGATGGTCCCCAATTGTGTCTCCAAATGTTTAACCAAATCCGAATGAGATGTAACTATTTGGTTCAATGAAGAGAAATCTGACTTCATTTCCCTCAGAGCCTTGTCCGAGCTTTCCACCTTTCTGAGGAACCTAGCAAGCATATCCTCGGCACAAGAATTATTTAGATTTAAAAAGGGTTCTTTTGGCTTCACTCTATCATGAGGAGGAATATAGCGTTCCCTATCTCTTCCATGTTCTCTCCACCCCCAACTCTATCTCTCCAAACTCGATCGTGCCATCACCCATCATTTTTCCAACCTTTATTCTCAGGTGGCCTTGCAAAGGCAAGCTGAGAACCCACTGATTAGTTCCCCAAATAATACACTTCTTCATTATATGCACCATCAAAGGATACAACACTACTACAACCAATATCATTCACATTCTTGCAGTTTTCGCCCATAACCTGCTTCGTGAGCAATTCCAATTGTATCATAATATTTTCCATGTTCTCACCCCTATCTTGATATTTTGCAAGTTTCTCCTTAAACACTCCTCGAGGTAAGGAAGAGATAAGATCATCTCTATTGTACTATGTCCGATTAATCTTCGTCATATCATAAAGAAGGGATGAAGCTATGGCATATGTTTGTTTCATAATACCACCTCGCACAAGCGGATCTGCTATCCCCTTGTTCACCACATCAAGGCTCCAATATAAGGATTGGAGAAAGAGATAATCCAGCATTCCATGGTAGGGACATTGTACAAATATCTGTTGGAATCAGAACCATGTTTCATGAAGTTGCTCCCTATCTATCCGTTTGAAACTCTCAATGCTCTTTCTATACTTTACCATCTTGGAAAGAGAGAATAATCACTCATGGAAGGCCTCATTCAAATCCTCCCAAGAAGTAATGGAGTCCCTTGGTAACTCAGCTAGCCATCTAGTTGCTTTCCCAGATAATGAAAAGGGAAACAACCTCAGTTGGATTGCTTGTTGATTGACACCTTTGAAACTGAATGGAGAACAAACATCCACAAAATTATGAATATGTTCGTAAGGGTTCTAATGTGCCAAATCCCCAAATAAATCTTTCAACTATAAAATTAGAGCTTGTTGCTAGACCTCACATGACTCAAAATTCATTCGAGTTTGGCTTAGGATCAAAATATCCCTGTTACTGCTCAGGAGTTTCCTAGCCCAAATTCTTAAGTTACTAGGAATTTTCGGCAAACCTCCTAACTTCTCAGGAATATTTGGCCAAATTCCTTCTCCATTGGTCTTTCCATAATGATGGGCATAGATTATTACATAAGATAACATAAAGAGGAAAAGGAATCATTGCTTTTGGTTTCAAGTATGTTTCTCCTGTCAAGCTTTTGTAGAATGATCGTGTCATTTGTTTCACATCCAATTCTTAGGTGTCCAACAAAATTAACTTCTATCTCTTTCGAGGTTCTTGAAAAGTACTGTATGAATGTAGTGCTCTGTGCATACCTTTTTTAATTTGTGTACTTAGCAGTGTGTTAAAATTGTCTGACATTGACATTGTTGTAAAATTTGCAGACTAAACAGACCGAGCTGAGAGTTCCCCTCGAGAATGTCTTGACTGAGCTGGCCAAACACAGAAGGGAAACATAAATGGCTCAGGAAGAGCATTCTATGGTAATGTCATCATTTTAGTTTTGATGTTATGTTGTGCAAATAAGAATTTCAACTGCCAGAAGATAATTTTCTTTTCAAGGCAGTTAACTTACTGCAGTGATTTATGCTAAATGCAGGTGTTTGTCTAGAGGGTTTTGCATCTGTCACTAAAGGACATATCCCAACAGTTGCATCCAGCAACTCATTTTGCTTTTCTTCTGCTATCTTTCTTCTACTTTAGTTATTACCTAGGCTTTTCATTGCCCGCTAAAGTGGATATAGGATTTGAAGTTTGTTGGTTTCTATTATGATCTCAAATTGATATATACTGTTGTTGTTGAAGTTGTTGAGTTCACAGTCAATTATTAGTGAGTTTTATGATACTAATTGAATATAATTTTGATGAATAAACTCTCATAAAGTCGAATATTATTGCATTCAAACACACAATCAAGGGTACATTGTTGTGCAAGTAGTAAAGTGTCTCTTTTTCGGAGTCGGATGTTGAACCCACAGAAACTTATTGATTAACTATTTTACTCAACTATACAAAGTCCAACTTTTTTATTTAAGTGTGCTAGAGTATGATTGATGTTTGTATACTAAAAGTTGTAAGAATTGAATAATAAGATTAACTTATAACGATTGGGAAGATTTTAGGGCTGCAACTTAACTAAGAATTGAAGCGTTCTATGGATTACAGATCTCTATCAAATTACTGATTTACAAGATTGATATTATGATTTTGATTTCTCGACTTCTCACCGTGTACTCGAATTTACCATCTAACTACATTATGGAGCGAGAATAGATAGAATCAAATGTGAATTTAGTTTTCATCCTATATTGTAATAAAGCATGGTTATAGGTATATCTCCATACCAGTGAGAAATTAATTCACATGATATAGAATAACAGATCATGCTCCTTGTATTCCACATTTTATCCTTTTATTCCTTTCTCGAGTTCAAGAAAAAAATAATAAATTTATTCTAATGGGGATCAAGCATCAAAATACTAATTCAAGAATACAAGAATAATTTTGACAATAGGCAACCTCCTCCGTAGAATCAATATTTTACAAGCATGTATTGTTGCAAATCCAACAAGAATTCGTAGCTTCTCTTGGAAATCACGAAGTCCAAGGACATTGTTTTTCATGATGTAATGTCTACGAAAAAGAAGAAGAAAAGAAACCTAAAGATGAATTCTATTCTCTTACTTGTGCGCAAAAAAATAAGATAATTCCACAATAAAAGATGCACAATGTTCTATTTATAAGATTTGGAAAATAGCCCCTTTTTCCTACATCGACTAGAAATTGCTAAATCTTACAATTTTTTCATTGGGGATTTTTAGGGCAGTCCCCCAACTTTGTGCCACAAATGGGCCTTTGATGTATGGGCCTTGGGGATGTAGGCAAACCCTGCTTTTATCTTGCTTAGTTATTTTCTTCGGTAATCTCCAATCTTTAACTCATTTTGACTTCAAATTTGTTCATCATCATGTCAATTTGATCCTATGAATAAAGTGCACTACTAAGAACAACTGATAAAATTTATGCTCAAAATAGACAAATGAAATACTAAATGTGAGGCAAATAATGACTAAAGATATATATTTTTGGCCTGACATCACCACCCCACACTTCCACTTCTGCATTTCCTCAAGAAAGCATTCAAGTTCAACTAAAATATTAAGTTAGGAATTCCACTTCTTTGGTTGATTCAAACAATTAGACCATACAAAACTTTTAAAACATCAAGTAAACTTCCCGATAATTATGGAAGACATACAATAAAACAACAAACTTCTAAACTCCTAACCTCTTTGGTTTGCTCAACTATGCCATCAAAGGAAGATAATAAAATCACCTATTTATCATGAAACAAGTGCCCTTACAAGAAGAAATTGTTCACCTATAACACCTCCCATGTTATAGGCTTCGGAAACTAAGAGTTTAGCTTTTTGCTGATAGGATGATGTACAAGCTACTCTACTGCCCGTAGATGCATCCACGAATCGTAGGTGCTCTCGTGGAAAGGGTCCAATGAAGATGGAAATTGAACGTTTTTTGAAAGTTGACTTACGAGATAGTAGATAAGCCTTGAGTTATTGTATAGCACATAAGCAGGTCTCGTAGGTTGAAGCCTTAAGGAACTGAAATTTGTCTATGTTTGGTTCTTCCTACAAAGCGTTCTACAGTCCATATGTTTATCTATGAGTTGTACTGTAGGTTCGTGGATCAGAAGCTGCAATTTCAGTGACTCAACTTTTGTAACACCCTGACCTATGAGACAAGATACGACCCATAAGTCGTTCCACGACCCGTGGAAAAGGAGTTTTGTGGACGACTCCGACAGGTTTTATAGAAGGGTCTTTTTGACTTTTCCAATACATCTATGTCCTAAACTACAACATTTTGGCTATCCTAACTATACTAACAAACCTAACCTCTATAAGGTATAATTCCTAACTCATTCAAAGTTTTTTTATTCCAAAAATGTCTCTCATGGGTTCTCAATAAATCTCTCACTAAGTCAAGGGTTCCATTGAAGCCACTTCTTTGATTGTAATGTTTTGCTTGATCTGGGTCCAACTGTGTCCTTTGTGATTCCATATGTGGCTAGTAAATATGAGATTTCTCCTGAGTGTCTACTTGCGCCTTTCTCTATTTCTACTCCTGGTGGTGAGTCTATTATAGCCGAGAGAGTCTATAAAGATTACGTAGTGTCCATATACCATAGAGATACTCTTGCTGATTTGATGTGAGTTAGAGATGGTTGACTTTGATGTAATTCTAAGTATGGACTGGCTTCATGCCTGCTATGCCTCTGTTGATTGTAGAAATTAGACTGTCAAATTTTAATTTCCAAATGAGCATATTATAGAGTGGAAGGGAGATTCTGTTGTGCCTAAGGGTAAGTTTATTTCCTACCTTAAGTCCAGAAAGTGAATCTCTAGAGGATGTATCTATCACCTCGTGTGAGTTAAGTCTGATGATGTTGAGCCTCCTACCCTTGAGTCCGTCCCGATTGTGAGTTAGTTTCCAGAAGTATTTCCTAAGGATCTACCTAGAGTGTCTCCAGATAGGGAGAGTGACTTTGGGATTGATGTTCTTCCTGACACCCAATCTATCTTTGTTCCACCTTATAGGATGGCCCTCGCTGAGTTGAAAGAGTTAAAAGAGCAGTTGAGAGATTTGCTAGAGAAGGGATTTATTAGGCCAAGTGTCTCTCCTTGGTGTGCCCCTGTCCTATTTGTGCAAAAAGAAGATGGATCCCTCAGAATGTGTATCGACTATCAACATGAACAAGGTAATAGTCAACAATAAGTATTCCCTCCCAAGGATAGATGATGTTTTTTACCAACTTCAGGGTGCCACTGTATTCTCTAAGATAGATTTGAGAATAGGCTATCACCAATTGAAAGTGAGAGGAAGTGACATCCTAAAGACGGCTTTCCGAACTCGATATGGTCACTTTGAGTTTTTGATGATATCTTAGGTTGATTAATGCACCCGCAGCCTTTCTGGACTTGATGAACAAAGTATTCATACAGTACCTTCACATGTTTGTGATTGTGTTTATCAATGATATTATGGAGTATTCTAGAGATGAGGAGGAGCATGCAAATCACCTCAGAATCACTTTATAAACCTTAAAGGATAATGAGTTATATGCAAAAATATCAATGTGCGAATTTTGGCTCAAGTCTATGGCTTTTCTAGGCCATGTTGTCTCCAGCGATAGTATTAGAGTGGACACTTAAAAGATCAAAGTAGTTATGAACTTTCCTAGACAAACCTCTCCAACTGACATAAGAAGCTTTTTTGGTTTGGTTGGCTACTACCGCAAACTTGTTAATGGGTTCTCTACCATATCTGCACCATTGACTCAATTGACTCTGAAGAAGGTCAAGTTTCAATTATTTGATGAATGTGAGGAGAGTTTCCAAGAGTTGGAAAACAAGGTTGACTACTGCACCAATTTTGACCTTGCCCGACGAAACAGAGGATTTCGTAATATATTGTGATACGTCTAGAGTTAGATTAGGTTGTGTGTTGATGCAGAGGGGAAAAGTGATAGCTTAGTCTTCAAAACAGCTTAAGATTCGTGAGAGGAATTATCCGACTCATGATCTTGAGTTTGCAGTACTGGTGTTTGCTCTAAAGATTTGGTGCCACTATTTATATGGAACACATGTTGATGTCTTCAAAGACCATAAAAGCCTGCAATATGTCTTCACCCAGAAGTAGCTTAATCTGACGTAGAGGAGATGGCTTGAGTTACAAAAACACTATGACATCAGCATCCTCTACCATCCAGGTAAAGCTAATGTACTTGTTAATGCTCTTAGCAGGTTGTCTATGGGAAGCACCGCTCATGGGGAGGAGAAGAAAGAGCTAGCTAAAGAGGTTCACAGACTGGCATGATTGGGAGTTCAACTAGATGAATCTAGTGACTGTTGTATTCATGTGCAAAATGGGTTTGTATCATGTGTAGTAGTAAGGGTGAAGGAGAAGCAAGACCAAGACCCTATCTTACTACAATTGAAGGGAGATGTGCATAAGCAAAAGGTGATAACTTTCACCAAAGGGGGAGATGGAGTGTTGAGGTACCATGGAAGGTTGTGTGTTCCTAACATTGATGGTATACAAGAGAGAATCATGGAAGAAGAACACAATGCTAAGTATTTGATCCATTCGGGATCAACTAAGATGTACCATGACTTAAGGGAAGTCTGTTAGTAGAGTGGAATTAAGAGAGATATTGCCGAGTTTGTTTCTAAGTGCGTAAATTGCAAATAAGTTAAGGTTGAGCATCAAAGGCCATGTGGAGTAGCCCAAATATTAAGATTCAAGAATGGACTTCGTCGTAGGCTTATCGTGGTCTCGCAGACAGCATGACTCAATTGGTGTGATAGTTGATAGGATAACAAAATCTGTGCACTTTTTTATAGTAAAGATGACTGACACTGCAGAGGATTACACTCGGTTATACATAAGAGAGATTATCAAATTGCGTGGAGTTCCTTTATCTATCATCTTAGACAGAGAAGCTCAATTCACTGCTCAATTTTGGATATCCTCTCAAAAAGGCATGGGTTCGACGATGAACCTTATCTTCCACCCGCAGACTGATGACCAGGCAGAGCGCATAATTCAAACATTGAAGGATATATTAAGGGCCTGCGTCATTGATTACAAAGGTAATTAGGATGATCATTTTCCTCATTGAGTTTGCCTATAATAACATATTCCATTCAAGCATTTAGAAGGCTCCATATAAAGCACTTTATGGGAGGAGGTGTAGATCACCAATAGGTTGGTTTGAGGTGGGTGAGGCACAATTGATTGGGCCTGACTTGGTTTACCAAGCTATGGAAAAGGTGAAAACCATACTAGAGTGATTAAAGACTATACAAAGTCGACAAAAGTCCTACACAGATGTTAGGAGAATAGACAAAGTTTAAGGTTGATGATTGAGTGTATTTGAAAGTGTCACTTATGAAAGGTATGACCAATTTGGGAAAAAGGGAAAGTTGAGTCTGAGGTACATAGGTAATTATCGGATTTTCAATAGAGTGTTCAATGTAGCTTATGAATTAGAGCTACCACAGGAACTAGTGGCCATCCATCCAGTCTCTCATATTTCTATGCTTAAGAAGTGTTTGGGAGACCTCAACTGGTTGTGCCTATTGAAAGCATTGCAGTGAGGGAAAGCTTGAGCTATGAAGAGATTCCCATTCAAATCCTTGATCGTCAAATTCACAAGTTAAGAACCAAATAAATTGGATCTGTCAAGGTGTTTTGGAGAAATCAATCGTAGAAGAAATGACCCGGGAAGCTATGGAGGATACGAAGGCTAAGTACCCGCATTTTTTCATAACTGATAATGGCTAGGGATTTGATGGTATTCATTCGCTTTTACTCTTTGACTGCCTTTCTATTCTAGGTTTAAAATAGTGATAGATTTCTAGAGTCCGATTGATGATGTGTTCAATTTGTTGATTGTTTGTTTACTTAATTGTCTTGTTTCTAAATTGCATGAGCGAGTTGAGGATTGCTTGATTGTTAGTGTCCATGAGTGTTATTCGTGCATTGATTTCAACTATGGTCACTCTTCATTCGAGGACGAATGATCCTAAGGGAGAGATAATGTTACACCTGGTAAAATTACCAAAATACCCCTAGACGAGGGACACTTACATAATGCATCTTCCTAAGCTCTTTTGGAAAATTCAAGGCCGAAATCGCAATCAGAACAAAAAATTGTGTGAGAAAATAGTCTTGGTTGAGTTTTAGAGTAACCAGATCAAAAAATAATTTTTGGATGCAAAAACACATTTCCAGAGAAGTGCGTGGCATGTCCGCGTCATGGACTTGTCGTGGATTTTCACTTAACTGGAGTTCTAATATTTTCTATAGGATTAGAAAATCAATTCGAAAATTTTTGAAAAACAATTATACAGGTGCGCGATAGGACCGTGTCCTAGACCTAATTCACCTAACTGTACCAATGAAGTTTAAAATATTAAAACTTTCTACGGGCTTTTCAGACTTTTCCCTACTTCTTCTAGACTTAACCCACGACCACTATAGGTGTTTTATGCTAAAAATAGGTGTCAAAACCCATTCCTAAGATTTCTACACTATTCCAAGAAACGCTAGGGCTGAGGAGAGAAGGAGAAGAGCGAGGATTTCGAGTTTAACTGCAAAGATTGATTGTTCTTCCGAATTCCAAGTATGTAATCAGTTCTGAATGAGTTCCCTGAGAATTTACCAAGAATCCCTCTTGATAGGGAGATCGACTTTGGAATTGATGTTCTTCTCGATACGCAGCCTATTTCAATTCCCCCATATAGAATGGCCCTGCTGAGTTGAAGGAGTTGAAGGATTTATTAGAGAAGGGCTTTATTAGGCCAAGGTTTTCTCCTTGGGGTTCTCCCGTTATGTTTTTATGAATGAAGGATGGGTCTCTCACGATGTGCATAGATTATCGGTGACTGAACTAGGTCACGGTCAAGAATAAATATCCTCTCCCCAAGATAGATGATTTATTTGACCAACTTCAGGGCGCCTCATGCTTTTCAAAGATAGACCTCAAATCGGGTTAGCACCAGCTGAAAGTGAGAGAATGTGACATTCCAAAGACACCTTTCAGGACTAGATATGGTCACTTTGAGTTCTCAGTCATGTCCTTTGGGTTGACGAATACACCTGTGGCTTTCATGGATTTGATGAGTATGGTGTTCAGACCCCTACCTTGACATGTTTGTAATCGTGTTTATTGATGACATTTTGATGTATTAAAAGGATGAGGAGGACCATGCCAAACACCTTAGAATTGTCCTTCAAACTCTTAAGGACCATGAATTGTATGCAAAGTTCTCAAAGTGTGAAAACCGTTTTGTGATGCAGATACAAGAGGTTGAGGACTTCAACAAATGCATCATTGAGGTTTGAAGATTCTGATCTTAGTCATTGGTGAGCCCTCATTGCTATCTGGAGGAGCCCTTTTTCCTTTACTTGTTATTTTATTTATTGAGCTGGGTATCCATGGCTTGTCATGGTACCATCTTAGACATTCTAGTTGGGTTAGAGGCTTCATAGACATGAGTTGAGGTTTGATGTTGAGGTCTTTTCCCCTTTTGAGTTGAGTTAGCACTTACATTTGCTACTATTGATGTTGAGATTGAGTGTTGGCCATTGGCCCGCCTCATTGATGTAGCTCACTTCTTTTATTTTGTTATTCCACTATGCTGGATGTTGAGTGACTGTCCTGAGATCGAGTGGTTCGCTTGGAGACTAGCAAGTCTCTGGGTGCCAATCACGCTTAGGATACCATCCCGGGATGTGATAAGGTAACACCCCAGAACTACATTGCTAGTGTAGGATAGTCGTGCAGTAAAGTCTGGTGGCTCATGTTCTAATAGACTAACATTCTCTTTGGATCCGAGAGAGAGGGAAAGGTTGATGTCTTTTACCTTGGCAAGTTTAGGACGGGCCTGGCAACAATATCTGCTTCGTTGTGCAACATTGAATTCATGGTGGTGGAGAGTTATGTTGGTTAGAGATACTTCAAAGCAACACGTGATTGAGCATATCATGATTTTCAAATTGAGTTGCATAAAACATTAAGTATAATTTTAAAGCATGATTTAAAAATCTTAAACTTGCATCATTTATTCGACTTGAGTTATAAGCTTGTGATTTGGGTCAGGAGTAGAGTCGGTTGATTTGAGTCAGAGACTTATCTATTTTCTTAAGCTATTTTACATACGAGTATATTCCATGTACTGACGTCCATTTCGACCTAAATCATTAATGATGCAGACAAAGGTAATTAAGGACTTCAGCAAACGCACCACTGAGGTTCAGTTTCCTTATTTCTAGGGTTGGTGAGCCCTCCTTTCTTTCTGGAGGAGCCTTTCTTTTTATTTTATTGGTTATTTCTATTTTCTCTTAGTTGGATAGCCATGGCCTTTCGTGTTACCATCTAGATGTTAAGAGATAGAGGCTTCATGGACTACGAGTAGAGAACTTTTGAGTATTATTCATTTATTTCTTTTTTTCAAACTTGGTCAATTGAGGGTGTTAATAAGAGCTTTATTTCTTCATTGTTGACTTGTACTTGAGAAATTTTTCTGCTATTGAGTAAGATGTGACGATGACGCCAGGTGGTTCTCTTGGAAAATCAGTAATGGTTCTTCAAGTGTCGGCCATGCTGAGGGTACCCGTCTGGGACGTGAAAAACTACCCATGTAAAAGATAAGTAAAATAATATTTAAATTTCTATTTAAAGCATTTAAAACTTTTAGGGCTAAACTTGTAACACCTTTAAATCTATATTTTCATATTGTAACGCGTGTAGTTCTTGACATTTAACACTACACTTTTTCATTAAAACTTTTACATGTGGAGTTTATCTATTTCTAATTGGATATCCATTAAATTGTAAATTATTTCAAAATTGAAAGGTAATTGTTAATGATAACATTACATGTAGTTACTGATATATGTAACTAATTTAAGTCCTAAAATTATTTTTCGTTAACTGAACTATGTGTTAATTTTTCAATAAATACAAAAGATCAGAAGGTCAATTATTTGGTGCCGGTTTATAATATCATTCTACATGAATATTCTGTTATTAGGTAATATCCACGTAAAAAATGCACTATAAACCTTTTTCTTATTACCTATATAAAAAGACTAATTAAAATAACATCTAACTTCCATTATAAGCATTTAACAAACTTGAGGGTTAAACATAAATTCCATTTTAAGCATTTCACATACATGGGGGTTACACATAAATTTCATTTTAAGTATTTAACAAACTTGAGGGTTAAACATTTTCATTTTCAATTTTGAATAAACTTATATACATTCCAAATCTAACAAGTTGTTATCTGAATCTCCATATAAAACAACTAAAAATTTTATAGGGCTTTTTCTGTATATTTATTTCACATCATTCCATTTTCTCGTGCCTTCCGTCATACTCTCCACAAAGCTTCAATTTTCTATCCTTTCCGTTTTTCGTCAGGTTCTTCTTCTTATTATTGTTCTTCTTTTTTTTTTTCCATTTAATTTTTCTAGTTTTCTTTCTTACCATTCACTCTAGAGCTAAACACATCTAGTTCAACTATACTTTTGGTTTTATTTTTTGTAGTTTGCATGTCCTTGATAATCTCAAATCCCTTGTGTTTGTTGTTTATGTTTTTAGATTTTGTGAACAGTGATAACAATGGCTGAAGAAGGAGGAAACTCTGACCTCGAATTTCTTGGTAGATAATTAGCTTTCTCTACTTAATTTTAATTTGGTTTTGGGTTGTTCGTAGTTTTGGGGATTATACAACAGGGGTAGAGTCAAATAGCCCCAAGGGTTTTATCTGAACCTTATTTGGTGAAATATTTGTGTTAAAAATATTTTTATGTCTATAAAAGATGTTAAAAAATTTATATTGTTTATGTATGAATAAATTATTTTATGTATATAGATTAAATATTGTACTTCTTTGCTGGAAAATTACAATGTTTATCTATATGGTGACAAAGAAATTATATTTTTATATATAAATAAAATTATTTTATGTATATATAGCAGATGTTGAACCCTCTTCATGATATGCATATTGTCATTGCCTAGGTGATTTGGGCAAACTTTGTGAAGAAAAAACACCTGATCTTTTGGAGCTGAGAGTTGAGCAAGGTTACCTTTCACTCCTAATCCTCTTTTGCAAATTACAGCTTGTACATGAATGATAATTTACTTTTCACATACTTTCTAATGGAGAATTTTGATGCCAATTGTTATGATTTTCTTCCATTTCAACTTTTTGAAGCTATACACATTCTCTTTCGTCGTGTTCCTTTAATTTACCTTTTGAATTGTTAAATACTTCTCTATCAAATCCCAATCCCAAATTGAGCTGCCTTTTTTTTTGTGGGAGGGGGGGGGGGTGCTATTATCATGACTTGCAACTTGATCATCTTAAAGGGAGAAGAATCTACGGTCATGGAGAGTATTATAGATGACTCTATAACATTGTAGAGAAATATTGAGAGCCCTTAGAATAATCTAGATATATAGAGAATAATAGAAGCGGGACTAACTTATAAACATAGAAGGACTTGTAAGTAAATATTTTTTGGACTTCATTCCCTTGCGAGTAGTATACATAGGAAGAGACAATTATTTTTACAACCATAAAGAAAAGTTCGAGCAATCTTTGAAGTAATATACAAGTCTTCTTAAAAGCTCTCTTGTGTCTTTCTTTAATGTAGCGTTCCTTTTGCGATCTAATTTGAAAAGGCCTACTTGAGCTTACAAGATCGTGAAAGACTCACGAGTAAGTTGTCGAGTGCTGCACAAAAATCTTAGTTGAAGTCTATGTCCGTGACTTAATGGTATGAAAGCAAGGTTGCTACTAAGGGAAATGGCACACATGGGGGATATCAACTCTACCAACGCCAGGTCGAATGTGGAAACAAAGCACCGTAGGGGAAAGAGAACTCTAAGAAGAATGAGGAGATGTCATTCGAACCTACACCTTGCAAATCCCTAACACCTTACTAACCTTCGACCACTGAGATGAGTGACAATGAAAAAGGTGAATAACCTATGGACATCACGCCTAGTATAGAGTGGATCGCGAGGATGGATACCACTAGGCTGGCTATGGAGATAGTAAGCTAGCACTTGAACAAGTTCGAGTGGTCTTTTGTTTAAAAAATAAAAAACTCAACACAGATAAGTACAAACAAGGGGAGCTAGGCCTTGCTTTACCAATTAATGAGGTAACGAACCTTTTCTAACTAGCAAGCATGAAGGAAAAAAAAAAGTGCTAGGACAAACTAGGTATTTTTATGATCACCAAAGAGTTTGTAATATACTCTATGATGATATTACAAATGAGGATACTTAAATAATACAAAAATATAACAACCAAAAAGAAAGTAGAGTTACTAACCTCAAACTTCCTTTTACAAATGCATGAATTAAACATGATAGATTGCCCATATAAAGAAACATGAAGTATTTTCCACTTATCTGCTACTTTAAATTAGTCCAACAATAATTGATATTTCATAACTTCTTCATGGACTTATTGAATTTTATTGAAGTTAATTGTTCTATGATTTTATTTTGCCAGTTACATTGATAGGTACCTTGAACAAACTCATTTGTCCTTTTACTATCCCAACTATATAACCTGGTAGTTTCTGAGTAATTAGGGCGTTATGCAGAAGCATATAATTGAAAACGTTTTCAATGATAAGTTATATGACAAAGAAAATTGTATTAAAAGGCATAATATGATTATATAATTTTATAAATTGGCCTAATATGATAAATTAATATATATAAAATAAAATATTAAAACTATAGAGAGGATAAATCTTTTCTTAAACAAACTCTTTAACATTTACATTGTAAATGCTATCGTGTTATGATATGAGAAGAGGGATCTTCAATTAATAGAATTTAAAACTTTTCCTCTAAAGACAGAATCACCAAATATGGAAGAGGATTTAATTTTTCTTTCAAAAAGAGTAAAAACAATTATTTTAATGCTTTAACTTTCCTTCGAGTGAAAAGTAAAGCTAAAATGGTAAGAAATCCAGGAAAAAATCCTAACAAATCTCTCTTTTTTGCTGGATTTTCTTGACAAAATTTGACCAGTCTTCTTCACATATGGTATAATCTTTGTTCACATGATATTCATTATTGTTGCTTTCCATGGTTCAAATTAACATTTATATGAATTAAAAATGATTTTGAAATATTTTATTTTTTAAAAAGAAATACAGCAACAAAATATTGAAAAATTTGATTTAAACTTCTTCTCCACATGTATTTGGAGAAAAATCATCATAATCATCAAATCATTGCAAGTTGATTTGAAATAACTTTAATTTTTTCTTCTTCCTTGATGAACCATTGGACCACTGGATCATTGAAACATGTGCTTTGATACAACTTGTTGGATTTGAAATAATCAAGGCATCATGCTGAAGCTAATAATTGCAAATCATAGAGTAGTATGACAAAGAAACACATAGTAAAAAATATAATATTAAAATATAGTTTGGTCAGACGACCTATATATTGTAAAAAAAATAATATTTAAAAGACATTAAAACTATTGGGAGAATAATTCATCCTAAATAGAGCTCTTTAGATGACTAAATTGTGAATTGCACTCATGTTATGATAAGAGAAAAGTCATCTTTAATTTATAGAGTTCCAAACATTTTTCTCTAAGGAAAGAACAACCACGTTTTAAAGCGAATACCATTTTTCTTTCTGGAAAAGTAAAAAGCAATAAAGGTAATTCTTTGATTTTTCATTAGAGAAAAGTAAAGATCAAATGGGATAAGAAAATTAGGCCAAAACCCTAACATTGCCTTCCATGTGATTTCTTTTTTCTGTTGATGCTTCTGCTTCTTTGTTGTAGATGAGATATCCCCTTCACCAACTACTTTATAAAGCACATGTCCAACGTATTATCTTCCTCATCTTGATCAAAATAATCCTCTCCCAAATAAATTTATGAGCAGTAGTTGGACTAAATCATGACTTTATGGCCTTTAGCTCATTCTTATTTACTGTTGCACTTATAGACAAAAATACAGAAGCTTTTGGACTTAATTTTCTATTGAAAGCAAGGCGTGAAACCTTCTTTTCTTTATCAACTAAAGTCCACTTAGGATCACTCATCCCCCCTTGTTTTTCCTTTGAAATTATTAGATCATTTTGTGATTGAAATCAGTTTGAGAAAGTGATGGCATACCTTTCACCAAATCGTTTTCATTCCTTACAGTTAGAGTTGTCTAGATTCACCTTGATATTCATCCAGTGATAATGCTCACCTATACTTCTTATAATACAAAGTATAGACAATCGCTAGCAGCATAAACCCAACGTAAAATTTCGTGATCGAACTCCCACGGAATGATAAGCATGTAGTCAAGTAATGAAGTATATTTATGTTCTAATAATTTGTGAGTTGATTATCAAAAAGAGGGATTGTGAAATAAATTGTAAACAACTCAAGAACAACAGAAGATTTACGGATTAAAATATCACAATAGGTGAAAGGAGAGCTCGGGGATGTGCATAAATGATATTTAATATACATTATGGGTTATATCTAATGCTAAATCCGATTAATCTCCGTTGAGTAGGCTAGATAACCAAAGAACGATAGCCATACCTCGATCAACTATCGAGTTTAATTTGACTTCTTTTGATTCTCAAATCTAAATAATAATTTAACACATCTAATTCTTCAACTTTAGTTCCCTATCTTGAGCAACACTGAAAGATCTACAGTAAATTCAAGTTTAAAACCTCAGATTATAATTAATTGTTACAAAAAGATGAACACATACTTGAATAATCAATAATTAAGCATTCAGGGGTTTTAGTTACACATACTTAAAATAAAAGGGAAAAATACCTAGTCAAGAATGTTGTCTTAGGGATGTCACTCTCTCTCACCCTCAATTGGTGATAACCAAATCTCAACTTAACATTAGAGAGATGACTAGACTCCTGCAATTGATCGAACAAATCATATATTCTCGGAAGGCAATACTTATTCTTGATGGTGACTTTATAGAGTAGCTGGTAGTCAATGCACATGTGGAGATACCCATCCTTCTTTCTTACAAATAAAATTGGGGCACCCCATAGAGACCGTCCAGGTCAAATGAAACCCTTCTCCAACAAATCCCTCAATTGCTCTTTTAAGTCCTTCAACTCTGCAGGAGCCATTCTATATGGAGGAATTGAGATAGGTTGGGTACCATGTAAGAGGTTTATACCAAAATTTATTTATCTTTTGGGTGAAAAACTCGGTAACTCAACCAGAACGACATTAGGAAACTCTATTACAATAGGGGCTGGCTCAAGAGAAGGAACTTTGGAAGAGACATCTTTGACCCTCACTAAATGGTAGATGCACACCTTGGAAATCATTTTGCAGGCTATTATAAAAGGAATGAACCAACCCCTACACGAAGAGCTACTACCCTCCCATTCGAGAATTGGCTCATTAGGGAACTTGAATTTGACCCTTCGGGTTCTACAGTCAATAGAAGCATAGGAAGCATGCAACCAATCCATCCCAAGAATCAAATTAGTTTACCAAGGAAGCTCATCTAAGTCACATGGAATCATTTTTTGCAAGATAGAAGTGGGACAACTTCTGTAGACTCTTTGGGCTATGATGAGCTCACCTATGAGGTTACTTACCTCATAGGGCTCATGGAGGACTTTGGGACATACATGGAACTTATAAGCAAGATATGGGGTTATAAAAGGTGAATTTTCTCTTAAATCTAAAAGGGCATATGCATCATAATCAAAAACTCTTTACATACCGATGAACACGTCTGGAGCTTCTTCGACCTCTTGGTGACCATGAAGAGCATAGAACCGGTTGGTCCTTTGGGCGCCTTGGACTTGACCCCTTTGACCTTGGGGTATTTTGCCTCTGCTCCTAGAATCCTTAGGATGGTTTTTATCCATAATAGCTACATATTGAAGAAGAAATGAGAAAATTAATTTCCAAATCACCTTCAACCTTAACTATTAGCCACCAATTCAAAGAGTAGGGAATGAAATGTTCTATTGTACTCTCTGAAAAGCTAACAAAAGTAAGAATAGAAAGTAAAGTACAAAGTACTTCATTCTCTGTCCTAAAAATTTATTTGTAGTTCTTCAAAGTTCTTCTCAAAAATACACTTCGATGCACTTAGGAGTAGCTAAGTCAACCTTGCCGACCTCAGTTGGTGATGCGCCGGGTGGTCTTATTGCTCGCGTATTGCCTGTTCGAAATTGAATTTTCTTGGTGCTTGACTGTAACTTACAACGAGGTCCTTTCAGCTCATCAAACTGAATCAGCGATGCGCCGATTGTTGTCGCTCCTTGCCGAGTTGGCACTTCATCTTTTATAGTTGGCTGCCAGGCATCTGCAACTTTCATCGAGCTCGATAGAGCTTGCATAGCGTGTTTGGTGATACATCGAATTGCTTTTTCATCGCCCACCTGACCTTGTTTCAGTGCTGGAGTGTCGGATCATTTAGGCGAGCTGAGGTCTCACTTGGTGAATCGACGAGTGAGTGGGCGTGTTCCTCAACTTTGCGTTTTTGTCCTTTTTTGGAGCATTTTGATTCCTTCCTCCCTCATTTGTCCATGATCCATCCTTTACTGTTATGAACTGCATTTTAAACACATTTGATTAGATTTTGAATACAAACGAGCATTAAGGACTTATTTTAAGGCATTAAAAGCTCATAATGAGTCAAAAATGCCCGACTCTTCATGGTTTTATCTTTTCTAACGGTTTGAGCTGTAGGCACGTTCTTTTCCCACTTACTCCTTTCCCTTCAAAAGTTTTAGAACTAAGATTGGTTGAAGCATGAAGTGTTGCCAATCCGAGGGTTAGTACTGTTTGAATGGACTTGGTGTAATATCATATCTTGTGTACTTCAGATGGAATATATAAAGGGCATATGTATTTTTATGGAATAATGTAATTATAGCTCTAAAGTGTACTAGTTAGCACAATATCATGCATGAGTTGTATGTATGCACTATATCAATTCAGTGTTTGTGCACATATGATATCCGATATTACATTGGAAAATCTTCAAATAACACGACAACAACTTGCATAATGTAATTCCACAACGTATTATCTATGGAAAGTATATTATGCATTGAACTTACCCTTACCAGGAAAATATAGAGAATAATTCCAATATTAGAACCTCGGGTTCATGAACAAAATTGTGTCGCGATTGAAGTACAACAAAATGATAGATAGTAATAGAAATGAAAGGACAAGAATCCGTAGTGGAAGTACTATGGCTACTAGTATGGAAGAATAAGCAAGATAACGCTCCACTAACTACTAAATATCAATATTAATCTGTGTTTTGCACAACCTCCTATCTAAGGTCATATCCTTGATAAGTTGTAACACATCATATCTCTTATAATAACTTCTCCCCAATACTTCTTCAGCCTAACATTCCTAAAACCAGCAATAATAAACCTCACACCTCCACATTGGGTCTTTCGTGCATCTTTTCTTTCGCATGCCCAAACTATTCCTACACGTCTTCATCTCGTCCTCCACCGTGGTAACCTCTACCTTGGTTCGAAGATCTTTATTTTTAATCTTATCTTTCTTCGTATGCCTACACGTCCACCACAACATTCTTGGAGGTGTAAAATATATTTGAAGGTTTTATTGAGCTGTAGTTATCAATTTTTTTTCCTAAATCATATTAGGAGAAAATGTAGAGGTAAATTAAAAATCAAACTAGTTATCTAGGATATTTCATTTTTATTCATAGCATAGGATTAACATTATATAAAAAACAATGATAGTTTGATGCACAAAGCATTCTTCTCAACAGGATCCCAAGAAGGGCCACACCCCAAGAGATGTGATGTAATTGGCCTATCCAAATGCAAGCATTAATGATAGTTTGCATGGCTCAAATTTATATCCTATATTACACACATAGATAACTTTATGTTGGCTTTTCTTCCGAAATAACATTGTCTATGTTTATCTTGTACCACATATCATGAAAATACTAAATAAATGTGACAATACTCACGACTATTGACCTATAATATTAAAACATTAAACAATGTGACAATGCACGCGTCAAGTTGACTCATATACCTTCTATAACATACCGTAACATTCCTCTCAAATTTTCTCAGGCTTATTCATCCAAAACATATTCTTATTTTGTTCCTTAATTTTCTCTTTTTGCAATGTAAAAGAGGACTAGTTAGCATGGGTAAGAAAGAAATTGAAATGGAGTTCATTGAATCAAAGGAAGCGGATGCTGCTTCTTTCTTTCAAAGCGAATGAGCTTTCAACTTTGACCAGAGAAGTTGTTTGTATTCTACTCTTTTCAATAAGAGGAAAGAATGTTCATACGGCTTCATAATAAATAGAAAATAGTTGATAGATATCATCAATTGAAATAAGACTATTGTCAACGTGTTCATGCTATTGTGAGCAAATCAAATGTCTCAGAGCCATCTGATGGTCATTTATCTCTTGCTGTTTGTACATAAATCACTATCTGACTCACAATTCAATTCTAATTTTCGTTCTAAGAATATTTTGATTTATATGCAGAACTTCCGGAAAATACAACATGTCTGATGGATTGTGAAGCTGCTATTATTTTGAAAGGAATCCAAGAGAAAATGGTGGTACTTTCTGATTATCCAGCTGTAAAACTACCTGTGTAAGGGATTGCTTTTTTGATTTTCTAGATTTTCTTGTCACGAATATATCTATTTTTCTTCTCCCTGTTGCTACCTTTTTGTGATGTGAGTTAAGCAATCTAGGGTTTGACTTTGTTTAGTACCAGTTCATTTGACAGGGGATTGGCATATGCTCAACGGAATAAGCTTTATGATAATCCCCAGGCTGTTAAACAAATACTCGAGTATCCTTGAGATAGTTTATATTAAAAGCAAAAAAAGATCTCCTTTTATTCCTTGTTAAAATTTCTCTTGAAACTTTTCTAGTACTTGTTTTCATATAACTCTAATCAGGCCTCTAAAACAACATGGCGTTTCGAATGGGGAGGCATTGAACATTCTGATCCGTTAATACCTTGACTTTTTACATGTGATGTGAGGCAATGTTTTCATATTTCATTGTCGTATGGATGCAGCTCTGCATGATTGCAGATTTTCGTTGGGAATCTGTTGATGAATTGTTTTCTCTTGTTCCGTCATTTAAGGTAAGCACTCAACTGTTATGGACATTGATTTTGCTCTAATGACATTTCAGGAGTCTATCCTCCCAACTTGATAGATACATTTGGGTGTTGGGGCTGCTATTAGTTGAATTTTACATTTTATTAGACAGGACAATAAAAGATATAATTAATTTCTTAAAGAACCTTCTATATATGTTCGTACTAACAATGTAGATGGTGTATGCTCATTGTAAGCTCAAAGAAATTGTGTGGAAAGCAACCCCCATAGAACTTAGAGTCATTGTACAAAAACTTTATCAATAGTCTAGAGAAAGCGGATGCAATCCCCAAAACACTAAAATAAAACACTGTTTTAAAATGTCTTATTCGGGAAGAAGTGGACTAAAAATCTAGACAAATCCATGATAACCTGAAAGTGATGGCTCAACCTTTAATTCCGCAATCTACAATATCCAAGTTGAGATCTGTCGATAGCCACCTGGAGATACCCTATGCTCAATAAAGAAAAAGGAAGTGCAATACGATATGAATAATGATAGTATACTTGTAGGATCACACGACTATTACAATAAGTGCAATACATATAAGTAACCACAACATAGTAAAATCCATGCATACATGAGAATGCATTATCAAATTACAACTATCCATCTCCAGCAAATAGTTTAACCATATCAATCTCAATGCAACAGTCTAGATGGTTGATGCCGTTCAAAC
Organism: Solanum rostratum; assembly: GCA_029948455.1. Taxonomy (NCBI): domain Eukaryota; kingdom Viridiplantae; phylum Streptophyta; class Magnoliopsida; order Solanales; family Solanaceae; genus Solanum; species Solanum rostratum. Next base: position 57,522,719 of record CM057051.1, read on the forward strand.
ATACCCCAAAACCATTAAGGGATATAGAGGTCAGTATCAGTACACCCAACAAAAGTTGGGGTCGAATCCCGCAGATAATGGTTTATGACTCACAAATAGGTGAAAAAGTAAATATTTGGATCTCATACATCAAATGAATATATTAATTGGACATGGGTAGGCTACATTCTACTAATTGCAATCTCTAATGAAATGAAAGTGGCGTTCCATATGAACCTGGTAAGGTCTTATATGCCGAATCACACTAGGAACTCATTGGGACCTATGCAATTAAGTAGCCAACCTTCCAAACCTTAGTCGATTGAACCCTAACTAGGATTCAACCATACTCACCTCATTCTTACTATCATGTTCATTGCCCACTTCAGATATTCAATGATACTTGCTATTCAAAGATCTAAATTTAAACCGTAAGTTTGCAACCTCAAAATTTCAATTAAACATGACAATAACACATGAACCCACATCAATTAATAAAAATAGATTCAAATTAGTAAAGACACATGCATAAATTCAAGGACCCAAGTAATTACACCCCCTCCCCCGCCCCCCCCCCCCTCCTCCCCCAACATGAGGGTTTTTATCCGTGCATGTCTAAAATAAAAATTGAGTTACCAAATGCATTATCCATGAAAATAGGTGCTGGAATTGACAAAAACAATGAAGTAAATTTCTCTTCTCCTTCTCAAATCTTTACTTCCCATGCCAAATGCAAAACCCTTTCTTCAAGCAACAACTAATTTCCTGAGAAATGTATTTCTCTCTCTAGAAATGTGTCCAGTGTAGTACTGAGGATCTCAATGTGTATGCCAAAAGGCCCTTGCATTTTCCTTTTATACTCCAAACAAAAATAACCTCAATTTGTGCACGAGCCACCATTCAGCGATCAAGATCAGACATCACTGAGCACATACTGTGATCCGCCGAATGTGCACTTGATCACCTTTTTAAATCCCTTCTAGAAGTCGTGACTCTATAACATTCAGTAACAGAACTGTGCGTCACCGAATTTGTTTGGTGATCCGTAGAAGTTGCATCTTCATTGCCTTTTTTTGCCGAATACTTGGAGTTGGACACTGCAACAAAAGGCGGTCAATGTCTTCATTCGGATATTGGCCAAATTGTTCGGCGACAACCGACTTCTATCGTCTTTTTGGCAATTTTTCTCCTTTTGTCCTGTTTTGCTTTGATTTTTCCTCCCATGCATTTCTTCCTCATTTTTAGCATCAAACACAAAAATCATTAATATATAAGGCAAAACAATACATTGAGGACAACATCTTATGCAATTTCATCCCTACATGAGTCTAACATGCAGACTCATCAACACCCCCAAATTGAACTCTTGCTTACCCTCAAGCAAGTCAAATATCAATCAATCCTAGCACAGTGCTTGCAAATAGGGCCATAAAGAGTAGTATATGCATTCCTCCCTTTGTTGTCAAACCTAAAAACTTCTATAAACCACTTACGTGATTTTGAAGCCTCATGAGATGACTAAGGAGTTCTCAAGACAAAGCTATGCTCACAATTTTCAATGTGGTTGCTAACCAATGCCCAAAAACATCACCACTTACCCTCACATCAAAGAAGACCTTATTCAGAAAAAATCATGACATTAACTTCAAGGATCTAGCAACACTTACACTGCCAAAAGAGAAAGGATATGCAAGATTTTACCCATAGGCTTGCCCTTATTCTCAATCAATGTGCACTCAATCTCAATAGGACTAGAGTCACAAAGGACTTTGCTAGGTTTGTAATGTAGGCTATTGGACGGGTAGGATAGAATTTAGGCATAAGTGGCTAATCCCTCCTTGAACTCTAGACACAACTTGCATGATTATGTCCTCCTTGAATTTTACACACAACTTGCATGATTATTTTGTTCCTTGTTCACTCTCTTTTTTTCTGTGACACCATTTTGCATTGAATCTCAACCGTTGGTGTCCCACGTGTGACTTTTTCTCAAAAACTTTTGGAGGGTCTTATTTTGAGCCAAATTCTTCTCTTCTTTTTTTTTTCAGGCACATTTCTTCTTTCCTTTTTAATCATGCATGAACTTCTCCATTTCTTTCTTTCCCCAAACTTTCGAATGGGAGATACCCCTCTCTTACCACACCCCCAACTTTGTCCTTTCGCCAAAACTTTCCATAATTCAAGCTCAAGGAGGGAATGATGTTCAACAAAAAGGGATGTATTTTCAGTTGAAGGTCAAGGATAATAAGGCTTCCAACAAAAAGGATTAAAACTCAACGAGGCTCACTAAGGATATAATTAAAGTTAAGGGAGGCTATTTGGTCAAAGTGGACTTAAAAGAAACCAAAGAAGGCCTAAGTTCATCTTCCAAATCATGATTTAACCAAAATAACACTTCACGACAAATGGGGAATGTTCTAGCTAGCAACAAGCATGTGTTTCAATGGATACCTCACCGCACATGGCAAAATTAGTTCCGAATTAAAACAATGGCTAGACAACACACATTCATGGTACTACCCGAGATAAACACTCACTTAGTCAACTCAAGATGCTTCCAATCCATGCATGGATCATTTTTACATGAGATAAACTAATAGGTAAGTCAATACTTGCTCCTCATCTACGATATTACCCGAGTCGAAGATATAGGTGATCAATACTCGGATTGTTAAGGACATTGAGACATGACACATATTTTTTAAATGGCTTTTCCTATAGCATGGTATTGTTTTGCAAAAAATTTAAAGGATAAGACATATTTGGTGCACATCATCCAAAAGACATCTATCAAAATAAAACAAGAATTTACTAACTGTTATAATCCGAAATAATATTTACAAATCACAACCAAAAGAATATTTACAACACAAAATAAAAGATTGTCTTAATTACACATCAAGGAAACACAAAAATAAATATAACCCATTGTCTCAACCAACCATAACAGAACCATATAAAAAAATCATTATCAAATACTGCGATTATAAACGCTCACCCCTTCCTAGAAAGGCATTGTCTTCAATGTATAAGAACAATATCAATAAAGCTCAAAAGGAAGGAGTAAAATAAAGAATCCCCTGATCACTCAGCATGTGGTGATGATGGAGCTAAAGAAGAGGTGGTGGGGGTATTCGCGCCCAGGTACTGTGGTGCAGGATCTAAAGTGGGTGCAAGAGTAGTGGACTCTGCACCAATCTATAGAATAATGTGCTCTAGCTCAGCTGCACCGAACAATCCACTCGTCCCGCTAATGGACCTATCCCGATGTGACTCTCTAGTGACGACAATGATGATAGCCTCCTTCGTCGCTCTCAACTTTGTATGCTCCTCCGTGATGATATCAACTTCCAGGGACACCTCGTCTGTCTCCGGGGAAGATGGAATAAAATCTCCTTCAATCCCCACACATGAAATGACACCCATAGCAACCTCAAAGAGCATATCTACTGAACCCTAAAGTGATGTGATATCGGTGGACTTTAATGCCACCACCTCTTCAACTCAGTAACAACACCTTCACGGCGATCAAGTCCACCACTCACACCTCCCTTATCCTCTAAAGTACTCACCTTATCTGACAAGCAACAATCCTTGCTCCGTGGTCCTCCACACTCACAACCAAAAAATTTAGCTTCAAGCTCTGCTCCTCTATCATCGCTCTCTTCTTTATTCCCTCATCAAATTACAAGACCAACATTGCTGCGATGGCTCTCTCATCAATGTAAATCGGGAGGATTGGACCCGTGTGGCCCTAGTATCAACCGATTTGGCTAATTGGGATAAACTGTATATAGTCTCCTGCTCAAAAGTGCAGATCTCAAGCATCTCAACATCCACAACTGGCATAGTGTCTGCCAACTTCTTCCTGGCCCTATCCTCCTAGCCACACTGGAGATCAACCTCAATATATAAGATGTCTAGAGAAAGTGATGGAGTAATCTCTACATCGGTTTTGTTGAGAAAAGGCACACTAATTTTCCTGCATAATGTTGTAATGAGGCTCGAGAAGGGGAGAGATTTTCTAGAGCTATAATTGAACCGAGGTTTAATTTCCTGCCATCTGTGATGCAGCCTACCAATGTCTCCTTAGGATACCGAAGTATACTTTTGCTCTAGGATTGCATAAGGTCGTTGCTAATGAAACCAAACCAAATTCTAGAAAGTATGTTAAGCTCCATCTTCTCAATAACTATCCCTTGTTCCAACCACGAGGGGGATGCAATGCCAAGTATCAGGGCATGCCATCCTTTGAGTTCGTCGAGGGTCTTTTACTCAATCATAGCAGCGAGATCATGTCGAAGCTAGAATATGAACCCAACAAGTCATTAATCTTTGTCTTACTGCAAGGGATGCGCACACCCTGCACTTCAACCACATCCACTGGCTTTGGAGCAATTTTAACTCGACCTTTGCTCTTTGGAATCACTCTAGCATAGGTCTCGTTAATTTTGGGGACCTAACTTTGCACATATGGTTCCCCATGGGTGGTGAATTGTTTGAGACCATGGAATCTTAGGGTGTCCCATACCTTGGGATACCTTTCAACCACCCCATTAGTGGATAACCTCCTTTCTTCCAATATCGTCCTCAACCCTATAACTTTTAATTGATTAAGATATTGAGCAGCAATCGTTTCCATGATGTTCCGGGAGGTCTTGATGAGTGGGTCATGTGCCACCTTAGCTCTTGCCTCTATCTAGAGACGTTTTTGAATTGGCTCCGAAGCCATTGGCTCATGTACTAGGGATTTGGACCCCGTTCATTCTTCTTCGGAGGATGTCCACTCCAGCTCAAGAGACCTTCCTTGTCGTTGTTGGAGTCTCCAGTTCCATCACTTTCCTCTTTCCCTTTCCTCGTTCATCCCTACGAAGCCTTAGAGCTCTTTGTTCCCTTGCCCCAACAGCTATAAGGCTGCCCGGGCTACATGGGATCCACCAAAGGAATCAAGTTCCTTTTGAAAAGGAATATTTGCAAAACAATGCCAACATGTATGTAAGAATCAATGGTGTGAAAGGAAAATACAAAAAGAAACTTCAGAAAAACTGATTCAAAAGGGCAGGTCATTTGGACTGCCGAACATGTTCGGCGGATCGCTGAATTGATTCGCTAGTCAAAATGATCATTGCCTTTCTTTACATAACTCAAGGTCAATACACTGTCACATTCTGCGACAAATGTGGGTATTCGGTGATCATCCAAATTGATTCGATGGTCATCAATACCATCGTCGAATATGACCAAATCAAAGGCTTATAAGTTGTCATAAGAGGCGACGTGCGTGGACATTCGATGGATCATTGAATCAACTTCAGCGGTTAAATTGACTGTTACCGAAGTTGACAAGCAATGCAAATTTCCCCTTAATTCAAATTTTTACACACCAACAATAAAATGAGGGAAATTTCACAATAATGCATTATCGGCACATTCAAACACAAGCGAAAACCAATTTTTTCCTAACAATCACAACATTAACACAAATTCAACCAAACAAACGACTTTACCCTTAAGAAAGACGTCACCCATTTTATCACTAGGCAAGTACAAGTCGCGTGGCCAAATTCATGGGTTACTCAGACTTCACCCACAACACATGTTGCAAATAAGGCCATAGAATATGCAATCACATTAATTTTCAATAAATCAAGTTCACAATCCCAAACAATGACGACATATGAATAAATTGGGATACAAGATGAACTACCACAACAATAAGGAAAAAGACCTTCCTTTATACGCTTGACCAATCACACATGTAAAATCAATTTCATGAAAATAGTGAAATCAAGAACCCATATAACCAAGTGAAAAATTGAATACTAGGGTTCCATGCATATCAATCCAACAACACACCATGATTTCCAATGATTTCCCATATCACACAATGACCCACATGGTTCTACAACCAAACTCAAGCAATACCAAGCCAAGAATAGCATAAAAATGAGGAAAAAAGGTCGAAGACATACCGTATAGATGATATAAAGACAATGAGGATGACAATGACGATTTGTTGATGATAATAAAGCTCAAACCCAATGAAATTGATGAAACAATAGGTATTAGAGGAGTGATGAGTGCCTAGGAGTGTGGAGAATGAAAAGTAAAGAGTGAAAAAGTGAAAGGGTACTTCATAAGGAAGTTAGTCGGTTATGCGGTGCAATTTAGCGATGCTGATTTACACCAGCGAACACATTCGACGATCCGCTGCATGTGTCCCTGACCGCTTTTTCTTACAGTAACATAAGCACTCCATGCTGCACCAAAAGGAGGTGACACAGTGCGTTACCTAACAAATTCGGCGATCCGCCGCATTGCTATCTTGACCACCGAATTTGATATAATCATAGGGGCTATCTGCTGACCCAGAAGGTGGTCAAATTCGGGGTTGCCATTTCAACTTGGTGATCCATTGAATGGTGACTCCCATCGCCTTTTGACTGCACTTCAAATATTTCACTTCCGCACACATACACATATAACACATGTTATTCAGAATGACTAAAACCTTGGGTTGCCTCCCAAGAAGAGCCTTATTTAACCTTGTGGTGTGATGGAGTCCATTCCGAATCATGGCTCGTCCACATAAATGACATCAACCACCTGAACACTAGGTAGTTTGCCATAATACTTCTTCAACTACTGCCCATCAACTCTAAATTTCTCTCCCTTTATGTTCTCAACCTCAAGAACACCATTTTAAAGTACTTCACTAACTTTGAATAGACCTGACCATTCAAATTTCAACTTTCCTCGGACCATCATCAACCTTGAATTGTATAACAACAGTTGGTTTCCAACATTCAACTCCCTTTGTTAGATCTTCAGATCATGCCATTTTTTCATTTTATCTTTGTACAGGGTTGAGCTTTCGTAAGTCCTCAATCTAAATTCATCAAAAAAATGAAGTTGCATGAGCCGAGAATCTATAGCTTTATCACGATCAAAGTTTAATCTCTTCAAGGCCCACAAGGCACACTGCTCAAGCTTTATCGGAAGATGACAAGCTTTGTCAAACCCAAGTTGGTATGGTGGCATTCCAAATGTTGCTTTGTATGCCGTGCGGAATGACCACAACGTGTTATCAAGTTTACTATCCCAGTCACTCCGATTCCCATTTATCGTTTTAGCAGGAATGGCCTTTATCTCCAAATTTTACACTTCTACTTGGCCATTTTCTTTAGGATGGTATGGAATTTTCACTCGCTGCTTCACCCCATATTTACCCGATGAAACACCAAACAGCTGGTTGCAAAACTGTGAGCACCGAAACATGTTAGAATTGTTGGTTTTTTAGCAAAGAAACTAAGGAAATAACTGAGAAAATACTTTGAGAGAAAAAAATACTGCAGTGTTGTCAAAGGGAAATATTTTATTAATAATTCAAGACATACATTTATAGTTATAATTTCTAATTAGAAAATAGAAAGATATGCAAACTAATATTATCCTATAAAATTCAAATAAAACATAAAGAAACTAGGACTCTAATAAATAATTTAAAAACCCCTAAAACTTAGCTACTGAATATCTTTTTAAAGAATTCTTTTAAAAGAAAATATAGCTAATTATTTTAATTCTGCAATATCTTGAGACATATTTTCAACACTCCTCCTTGGATCAGGATTTGTTGATTGCAGTTTCATCTGAAGTTGACCTCATGAATAAATCTTCCAATTCATCTTTTGTCTTGCAAGGCTTGTACACATCTTCTGTTGGATCAAATAAGAAGTTCTTACTTCTCACTTCAACCTGTAAAATTTTCTGCTTATTGGAATCAAAGATTCAACAATATTTGTTTCCAAATAATATTATAAATCCATTTTCCATAAGTTGACCAACGCTCAAAAAACTTTTATCAATATCAGGCATGTAAAGGACATCTGAAATTATTTTTGTACCTGAACATGAAATTGCAACAGACCCTTTTCCTGTTGCAGGATTAAAGTCACCATTTCCAATTCTGACCTTTTATTTTCCATAGGCATAAACTCTTTAAAAATATTTCTGTCATATGTTATGTGATTTGTACAACCACTATCAATCATCCCAAAATCAGATTTTTTGGTTACATAGTAGGATGCCATAAATAAGTGGTCTTCTTCTTCGGTAGTGACTTAGACAACTGCTTCATCTTGCTGAAATTTGCTTTTGCAAATCACAGCTTCATGACCAAGTTGTTTGCAGATCTTGCACTGTGTATCTGGTCTCTTCCAACATTTATATGGAGGATGTCCATTTTTGCCACAGTGCTGACCAGGTGGGTAAATTTTAAAAAATTTACCTTTGCTTTGAGTTTTGTGACTGGAAACTAATACTTTTTCAACCATGTCATCTTGCCTCATAAGCCTCCTTTGCTCTTGTGCCTGCAATGTATTTAACAATTCTGCCAAGGTAATCTTGGACAAATCTTTTGTATTTTCCAAGGTAGTTATAGATACTTCGTATCTTTCTGGCACAATAATAAGAATTTTTTCAACAATTCTGGAATCTTTAAATTTAGTGCCAAGCAATCTTACCTTGTTAACAATGCCAAGAAGTCGATTTGAGTACTCTTTGACAGTCTCAGATTCCTTCATTTTTTGCAATTCGAATTCCTTTATCAAATTCAACACTTTCATGCCCCGTATTTTCTCATCTCCTGTGTATTCTTCCTTCAGATAATCCCAAATTTCTTTTGCCGATTTGAGAGCGATAACTCTCGTGAAAATTGTTGCAGACACACCAGCAAACAAAGTTGCTTTAGCTTTTGATTTTCTTATTTTCTTTTCTTTTTGGTTTTGATCTGGGCCACCGTGGGATTATCAGGCAATGGAAGAACATCATAATCTTCTTCCACGGCCTCCCAAAGATCTAAAGCCTCAAGATAAGTCTCCATTCTTATTGCCCATATATGATAATTTTGACCATCAAAAATAGGAGGAGCAATTTGAGAAAAATTATTTTCGGAATTCATCTCTCACAGATCCCTCAAGAAAATGGCTCGGAACCAATTGTTGGTTTTTTAGCAAAGAAACTAAGGAAATAATTGAGAAAATACTTTGAGAGAGAAAAAAATACTGCAGTGTTGTCAAAGGGAATTGTTTTATTAATAATTCAAGACATACATTTTAGTTATAATTTCTAACTAGAAAGTAGAAAGATATGCAAACTAATCTTATCCTATAAAATTCAAATAAAACAAAAAGAAACTAGGACTCTAATAAAAATAATTTAAAAACCCCTAAAACTTAGCTACTAAATATCTTTTAAAAGAATTCTTTTAAAAGAAAATATAACTAATTATTTTAATTCTGCAATATTCTGAGACATATCTTCAACAAGAATGTTCTTCAAAAAGTGTACCACACCTTTACCATTGTTAGATGGAAAAGCTATTGCCTCTACCCATTTCGATACATAATCAACAGTCAAAAAGATGTACCGATTACCAAAACAAGCCACAAAAGGCCCCATGAAATCAATTGCCCAAACATCCACTTTGAAGAGTGGGCCAATAATATCCCGTTTGAAGAACCTTTGAGGTTGTTCAGATCGCTCCATGATAAACTCCAGTTGGAGATCAATGACATTCTTCGAAAATTGCACCTATGGATGATTTTGGAACATGCATCCAGATCATGTTCTTGGCACACTCTCTGAATAGGAAAGGCTCATAAAAAAATATAATTTCACATCAAACAAGAACTTTCTTCGTTGATGATGGTTGAGGGACTCCTGAATAATCCCACACACTAAATAATTGGAAAAATCAACATACCATGGGCTGGAGTCAAGAGAAATGGCGTTAAGATTTTTATCCAGAAATGCATCAGCAATATCAACATCTTCAGCACTTTCACCATTACATTCAAGCCAAGACAAGTGATCCGCTATGTGATTTTCACAACCTTTCCAATCGTCGACCTCAAAATCAATCTTGCAACAATAAAACCCATCTAATCAACCTCGGCATGCGTCCTTCTTAGCTATAAAGTACCGAAGTGCAGCATGATCTGTATGAACTACCACTTTGGTTCCCAACAAATAAGCCCAAAATTTCTCAAAAGATAGGCAACAACCAACAATTCTTGCTCCATTATGGTGTAGTTCTTTTGGCTATATTATGGGACTTACTAGACTAATAAATAGGATGGAATAACTTGTCCCATTGTTGACCCAATACAGCCCTCAAAGCTAATCTACTAGCATTGCACATTACTTTAAAAGGCAATAACGAATCAGGAGACACAATTATAACAGCCACAATCAATTTGTCTTTAAGGCATTCAACTGCTTTCATGCAAGCATTATCAAATATAAATGTTGACTCTTTCTCAAGCAATTTTCACAATGAATTGGCTATCTTGGAAAAGTCTTTGATAAAACACTTATAGAAATTGGCATGCCCTCAAAGCTGCTCACCCTCTTCACGGAGATAGGGGGAGGAAGGCTAGCGATAACTTCCACCTTAGCTTGATCCTCTTGCACCCCGTCAACAGGAATATTATGCCCAAAGATGATTCTTCCTTTAACCATAAAATGATATTTCTCCTAGTTGAGTTCCAAATTAGTTTCTACTCGCCTTTGAAGTGCCTTTTCTGGGTAAGCAGGAAATTGCTCAAAAGTGTCACCACTGACTAAAAAGTCGTCCATGTGTACCTCCATTGAGATGTCTACCATTTCCACATAGATAGCAAACATACAATGTTGGAAAGTAGCCGGAGCATTGTAAAGTCCGAACTACATTATTCTAAAGGAAAATGTCCTATATGGGAATATGAAGGTAGTCTTCTCTTTGTGTTTTAGGGCTATAATGATTTTCTTGTATCCAGAGGATCCAACGAGAAACAAATACCAGCCCCTTCCCGCTAGATGGTCCGACATTTCATCCATGAATGACAAAGGGAAATGATCTTTCTCTGTCCTTCAGTTAAGACACCTATAATCCATACAAATACGCCACCCCATCAAGTTGATCTTTCACATTCTTCATAATGGTGAAGCCACCTTTCTTTGGCACATATTAGACGGGACTAACCCAACTACTATCCGAAATTGGGTAAATAACCCCGGCATCGTACCACCTAAGTATTTCCTTCTTTACCGCCTCCTTCATAGATAGGTTGAATCTCCTTTGATTCTTAATAATCGGCTTGAAATCCCTTATCAATTTAATTTTATTAGTACAAATACCCGAGGGTATTGCAGGAATGTCCATTATGCTCCATCCAATTGCTTTAATTAATAAATTACATCAACAATCCGGTCAACACTTACACTTGATGATCAAGCAAATCAGATGCCACAATTACCGAGAGTGTCTCACCACTCCCCAGGAAGACATACTTCAAATTTGATGGAAGAGCTTTCTGTTCAAGCTTAGGGGGCTCTTCAATGGAAGGCTTGGCGGGGTATTCCTGATTTTTCAAATTAATATCAAGCTTAATTGGGTTCTTTATATGAGAACCATCTCCCTCTAATGCTGCGCACACTTAAAAATAATCTTCAATCACTTCACAATCATTATTGATCAACACCGCTACCAAATATCCGCCCAAACTAAACACCTCCCCAATAACCACAACTGTTTTTTCTACCACATCAACGTAAGACACTGCTTGATATTTTCTTTGTTGTTTCATTTACTTGCACACACTAAAGGTGAATTCCTCACCATTCACCTTAACTTTGAGTTTCCTGCATAGCCAAGAATGGCGTACAAAAAATAACTGGTATCTCAACATCAATCTCACAATCAAGGACCACAATATTGGCAGAAAATATGAATTTGTCCACTTTCACCAATAGATCATATAAAATGCCAACCGACCTTTTGATGGATTGGTCCACTATAAGAAGCCTCATTGTTCTTGTAGAAGGGGAACCCAAACCAAGTTTTTTGAAAATAGCCAACGACATTAAGTAGATAGTTTTGCTTATGGGTTGTTGAGATGAGGGTTTCTAGGAAACAACCTCTCTACTTCTATGAGGTAGTGGTAAGGTCAGCGTACATTCTACCCTCCCCAGACCCCACTTGTGGAATTTCACTGGGTATATTGTTGTATTAAGTTGATACTAGCTCCAAGGTCATATAAAGCCTTGGTGAATGGACAAACTCCAATTGTGCATGGAATCGTGAAGACACCTGGATCTTGTTTCCTCACTGCATAATTACTTACACTATCGCACTACAATGGTGAGACATTTTAATGGTTTCACAATCAAGATTTCACTTCTTTGTCACAAGCTCCTTCATAAATTTGGTATATCCGGGCATTTTCACAAGAGCTTCAAATAACAGAATATTGATTGAAAGAGAATTAAACATTGACAAGAACATTTGAAACTTGGTTTCATCATTATTTTTCTTCAACCATTTAGGGAAAGGTAAATCAATTTTCACTTGAGGCGCTTTCATTCTAGTTGATGAGGAAAAAAAATTTTAACGATGCATTCTCCAACAATTATCACACCATCACCAACATTCTACTCATCATTCCCCTCAAATGAAGAGGTTTTGTTTCCTTTTCTTGTCCCAGCATCCGGAGCGATTACGCTCCCCTTAATCACCTTGCCACTTCTTATAGTGATGGCCATATGTTGTTGATTGTCGTTCTTTGGGTTTACCATGGTATCACTTGACCAACCGCCCTTTGGCCTTTCATTCAAATGAGCAGAGATGGTCCCCAATTGTGTCTCCAAATGTTTAATCAAATCCCAATGAGATGTAACTATTTGGTCCTATGAAGAGAAATCTGACTTCATTTCCTTAAGAGCCTTGTCCGAGCTTTCCACCTTGCTGAGGACCCTAGCAAGCATATCCTCGGCACAAGAATTATTTGGATTTACAAAGGGTTCTTTTGGCTTCACTCTATCATGAGGAGGAATATAGTGTTCCCTATCTCTTTCACGTTGTCTCCACCCCCAACTCTATCTCTCCAAACTCGATCGTGCCATCACCCATCATTTTTCCAACCTTTATTCTCAGGTGGCCTTGAAAAGGCAAGCTGAGAACCCACCGATTGATTCCTCAAATAATACACTTCTTCATTATATGCACCATTAAAAGGAACATCATCAAAGGATACATCACTACTGAAACCAATATCATTCACATTCTTGCAGTTTTCGCCCATAACATGCTTCATGAGCAATTCCAATTGTATCATAATTTTTGCCATGTTCTCACCCCTATCTTGATATTTTGCAAGTTTCTCCTTAAACACTCCTCGAGGTAAGGAAGAGATAAGATCATCTCTATTGTACTAAGTCCGGTTAATCTTCCTCACATCATAAAGAAGGGATGAAGCTGTGGCAAATGTTTGTTTCATAATACCACCTCGCACAAGTTGATCTGATATCCCCTTGTTCACCACATCAAGGCTGCAATAGAAGGATTGGAGAAAGAGATGATCCAGCATTCCATGGTAGGGACATTGTGCAAATATCTGTTGGAATCGTAACCATGTTTCATGAAGTTGCTCCCTATCTATCCGTTTGAAATTCTCAATGCTCATTCTCAACTTTACCATCTCGGAAAGAGAGAATAATCACTCATGGAAGGCCTCAGTCAAATCCTCCCAAGAAGTAATGGAGTCCCTTGGTAACTCAGCTAACCATCTAGATGCTTCCCCAGATAATGAAAAGGGAAACAACCTCAGTTGGATTGCTTGTTGATTGACACCTTTGTAACTGAATGGAGAACAAACATCCACAAAATTATGAATATGTTCGTAAGGGTCCTCATGTGCCAAACCCCCAAATAAATCCTTCAACTATAAAAACTGGAGCTTACTGCTAGTCATATGAAATACCGTATTGCCCACAAGAGGCGGCAACCTAATTACAGTGACACTCCCATGTTGATCCTAATTGACATCGTTAAGATTTTTGATGTCATTACCATTAATACTTTCATTAGTGCTCATTTCATCCACTGACAAATAGAAACAACACAAGAGAAAAAACAAAAAGCATATAAGTACGCTCAACTACAAACAATTTGCTCAATAAAACACTTCTAATCCAGAAATGTAACACCGTTCCCCGACAATTATGCCATTTTGATGTCGCTGAAACATACCCAAAAACCATTTAGAGATATGACGGTCTCCATCAGTATACCTAACATGAGTTGGGGTCGAAACCCACATAAAACGGTTTATGACTCACAGTTTGAAGTATTGAATTATTCTAATGGTTTGTAGCAACAACAACCACAACAACAACAATATATTCAGTGGAATTCTACAAGTGAGTTCTAGGGAAGGTAGAATGTATGCAGACCTTACCAAGACCTCAAAAAGGTAGAAAGGTTGTTTCCTGAGAACCCTCGTCTCACTAACCATAAGCAGAATAAACTAGATATGGAAAAAAGGAAAAAGAAAAGAAAAGGAAACAAAAAGAATGACTAATAACGAAAAACACATCATAGTGCATAAATACAATAAAATAAAGTATATAAGACGGATAATGACAACACAGGATATAAAGACATGACTAATTCCTACTACCCTAATTTACCCGAAGGCCAGACATCAACCTATTCCTATTAACCTATTAGCATGCTTGTCTAATTCGCGACCTCCTCTTCCTTCTATCTAAGGTCATGTCCTCAGTGAGATCAAGTTATGCGATATCTTGTCTGATCACCTGCTCTTAATACTTCTTAGGCCTACCTCTACTCCTCCGAATAATTCCTAAATCCAACCTCTCGAACCTCCTAACATGAGCATCGATACTTTTTCTCTGTACATGTCCAAACCATCGTAGTCTCACTTCCCTCACCTTGTCAGCCACAGTTGCCACCTCTAGCTTCTCCCGGATGGTCTCATTCTTAATCTTATCACTCTTGGTATGTCCACACATCCATCTCAAAATCTTCATTTCTAATGGTTTGTAGAGTAAAAATCTGTAGTAAAAACATGATTACTTGAATTGATTTTAACACAATAAGAGAAGAGACATGCCAGGGGTGCGTGCACTTGGGTCAAGAAGAAAATATTATGGTCTCAGACATTGAATGAATACATTAATTGGACATGGGTAGGCTTGATTGTTGGTAACTACAATCTCTAATCAGACGAAAGTAGCGTTCCATATGAACCTAGTAAGGTCATATGCCAAATCGCACTAGGAACTCATTGGGACCTATGAAATTAAGTAGCAAATCTTCAAAACCTTAGTTGATTGAACCCTAACTAGGCATTAAACCAAACCCACAACATTCAGACCATCATATTCATTACCCACTCCAATTATTCAAGGATACTTGCCATAATCAAAGATCTAAATATAAACCCTGAGTTTGCAACCTCAAACCCTCAATTAAACATGGTAATAAATATGAACTCGCATCAATTAATAGAAATGCATTCAAATTAATAATGACCCATACATAAACTCAAGGATCCAAGTATTTATACTTGAGGGTTTTTAGCCTTGCATGTCTAAAATATAAATTGAGTCACCAAATGCATTATCCATGACAATGAGTGCTAGAATTGACAAGAACATTAAAGTGAATTTCTCATCTCTTGCTTAAATCTTCATTCCCCAAGCCAAGTGCAAAACCTTTTCTTCAAGCAACAACTAATTTCCTGATGAATGTATTCTCTCTCTAGTATTGTGTCGAGTGTAGTACCAAGGATCTCCATATGTGTACCAAAAAGTCCTTCCATTTTGCTTTTATACTCCAGACAAAAAATACATTCAATTTGTTCACGAGTGACTATTCGGAGGTCAAGATTGGTCGTCACCAAACACATTTGGTGCGATGTGCCAAATGTGCACTTGATTGCCTTTTAGAATTGCTCCTGGAAGTCTTGACGCTGTAGCTTTCGACGACAGAACTGTGCATCGAAGAATTTGTTCTGTGATCCACCGAAATTGCACCATCATTGCCTTTTATTCACGGAATGCTTGATGTTGAACACTGCAACAAAAGGCAGTCAATGTCTTCATTCGATGATCTGCCAAAATTTCTAGCCACGGATGACTTCCACCGCCTTTTTGGCAATTTTTCTCCTTTTGTCGTGTTTTGCTAAGATTTGTCCTTCCATGCATTTCCATCCTCATTTCTAGCATCATACATACGGATTGGTTAACATAAGAGGCAAAATAATGCATTGAGGACAACATTTTATGCAATTTAAGCTGTGTATGAGTCCAACATGCGGACTCACCAACGGTCCTCTCATGGAACCCAAATCAAATTGTTAGTGTATTGGTGTGACACTTCATCTAATATGTACCAGCATGGTCTTCTATCCAATATATACCAGCGTGGTACCAGATCCAATATATACCAACATGGTACCAGATCCAATATGTACCAACATGGTGTCTGATCCAATAATCAAAAACACAATAACAATCACATTGCACACTCATACACTTTCCTAATCAAGCAACTAGTTCATGTAAGGAAATTTGGGTTCAGATAATCATTTCATTAGGTTCATTTCATCTTTCCCTCTTCAAGTACATACAAGTAATACTAACACTGCATTTAACCAGAACATATAACACAGACGAAAAAGTAAATCATCAACTATCTCGAAACAAGCCTTGGAAATCTCTAAAGAATTGAAACTTTCTCTTTTTTTTATTGCCTTGGCTCATTTTTATGTTTAAACAAATAAGAAATACATGAAATAAATGAACAATGGACTACAACACTCAATCATATGATAATCTTAACCTTTGGCCATTTTCATGATCATCTCATCCAACTAAGGCTTTTTCCCCATCATTATGTTCAGGTCAATACCTTCCTCTAAGAGAATTTTCATAAATTCTAAGGCCTAGGAATCAAATTATAATTTAGGAAAATGAATAACTTACCTTTGATGAAGAAATACGTAAAAAAAAAATGGAAAAGAATATTCCCAAGTCATATCTAGTTGCTCAAAAATGACGTAGCTGAAAAAATGATTCTAGGGCTTTTTTTTACTTAAATATGTGTTTGCCCTGCCATAGAAACCCTCAAACCACCATGTTTGCCACACCATAACAAGAATGATCCTGCAATGATGGGTTGAACAGATACAGAAACTCGCAACTCATGTCCTACACCCCCCAGTTTGCAACATATAGCCTCAACCTTGACGTTGTAAAATCAACTCTTTACACCAAGATCGGTTCGAGAGTTTTACCACCCAAATTTGATCCTAGAAACCTGTACAGGTTCCTTATTTGACTCGCCCTCAACTATGTCCTTTTAACCCTTCGCCCGCCCGCCACCAGTGGAGGCAAGCTAGCCCCCTATGTTTGAAAATTGGGGTCATCTTGGATATCAACTCAAATAATCAAACTCATAATTCATATCCTAATCCATTACCTGGATTACCCCAGACCTCACATGACTCAAAATTCATTCGAGTTTGGTTTAGGATCAAAATTTCCATGTTACTGCTTAGGAGTTTCCTAGCCCAAATTCTTAAGTTACTAGTAATTTTCGGCAAACTTCCTACCTTCTCAGGAATATTTGGCCAAATTCCTTCTCCATTGGTCTATCCATAATGATGGGCATAGATCATTACATAAGATAACATAAAGAGGAAAAGGAATCATTGCTTTTGGTTTCAAGTATGTTTCTCCTGTCAAGCTTTTGTAGAATGATCGTGTCATTTGTTTTACATCCAATTCTTAGGTGTCCAAAAAAATTAACTTCTATCTCTTTCGAGGTTCTTGAAAAGTACTGTATGAATGTAGTGCTCTGTGCATACCATTTTATTTAATTTGTGTACTTCGCAGTGTGTTAAAATTGTCTGACATTGACATTGTTGTAAAATATGCAGACTAAACAGATCGAGCTGAGAGTTCCCCTCGACAATGTCTTGGCTGAGCTGGCCAAACACAGAAGGGAAACATGAATGGCTCAGGAAGAGCATTCTATGGTAATGTCATCATTTTAGTTTTGATGCTATGTTGTGCAAATAAGAATTTCAACTGCCAGAAAATAATTTTCTTCCCAAGGGAGTTAACTTACTTCAGTCATTTATGCTAAATGCAGGTGTTTGTCTAGAGGGTTTTGCATCTGTCACTAAAGGACATATCCCAACAGTTGCATACAGCAACTCATTTTGCTTTTCTTCTGCTATCTTTCTTCTACTTTAATTATTACCTAGGCTTTTCATTGCCCGCTAAAGTGGATTTAGGATTTGAATTATGATCTCAAATTAATATATACTGTTGTTGTTGAAGTTGTTGAGTTCACAATTAATTATTAATGAGTTTTATGATACTGATTGAATACAATTTTGATGAATAAACTCTCATCTGAATTTCAAAATCGAATATTATTGCATTCAAACACACAATCAAGGGTACATAGTTGTGCAAGTAATAAAGTGTCTCTTTTTTGGAGTCGGATGTTGAACCCACAGAAACTTGTTGATTAACTATTTTACTTAACTATACAAAGTCCATCTTTTTTATTTAAGTATGCTAGAGTGTGATTGATGTTTGTATACTAAAAGTTGTAAGAATTGAATAATAAGATTAACTTATAATGATTGGGAAGATTTTAGGGTTGCAACTTAACTAAGAATTGAAGCGTTCTATGGATTACAAATGTCTATAAAATTACTGATTTACAAGATTGATATTATGATTTTGATTTCTCGACTTCTCACCGTGTACCCAAATTTACCATCTAACTACATATGGAGCGAGAATAGATAGAATCAAATGTGAATTTAGTTTTCATCCAATTTTGTAATAAAGCATGGTTATAGGTATATCTCCATCCCAGTGAGAAATTAATTCACATGATATAAAACAACAGATCATGCTCCTTGTATTCCACATTCTATCCTTTTATTCCTTTCTCGAGTTCAAGAAAAAAATAATAAATTTATTCTAATGGGGATCAAGCATCAAAATACTAATTCAAGAATACAAGAATAATTTTGACAATAGGCAACCTCCTCCGTAAAATCAATATTTAACAATCATTCATTGTTGCAAATCCAACAAGAATTCGTAGCTTCTCATGGAAATCACAAAGTCCAAGAACATTGTTTTTCATGATGTAATGTCTATGAAAAAAAAGAAGAAAAGAAACCTAAAGGTGAATTCTATTCTCTTACTTGTTCGCTAAAAAATAAGATAGTTTCCCAATAAAAGATGCACAATGTTCTATTTATAAGATTTGGAAAATAACCCCTTTTTCCTACATCGACTAGAAATTGCAAAATCTTACATTTTTTCATTGGTGATTTTTAGGGCAGTCCCCCAACTTTGTGCCACAAATGGGCCTTTGATGTATCGACCTGGGGATGTAGGCGAACCCTGCTTTTGTCTTGCTTAATTATTTTCTTCAGTAATCTTCTATCTTTAATTCATTTTGACTACAAATTTGTTCATCATCATGTCAATTTGATCCTATGAATAAAGTGCACTACTAAGAACAACTGATAAAATTCATGCTCAAAATAGACAAATGAAAGTACTAAATGTGAGGCAAATAATGAGTAAAGATATATCTTTTGGCCTGGCATCACCACCCCGCACTTACACTTCTGCATTTCCTCAAGAAAGCATTCAAGTTCATCTAAAAATATCAAGTTAGGAATGCCACTTCTTTGGTAGATTCAAACAATTAGACCATACAAAACTTTTAAAACATCAAGTAAACTTCCCAATAATTATGGAAGACATACAATAAAACAAAAAACTTCTAAACTCCTAACCTCCAACTTATTAAATTTGGTTTGCTCAACTATGCCATCAAAGGAAGCTAATAAAATCACCTATCTATCATGAACCAAGTGCCCTTACAAGAAGAAATTGTTCACCTATAACAGCTCCCATGTTTATAGGCTTGGGAAACTAAGAGTTAAGCTTTTTGCTGATAGGATGATGTACAAGCTACTCCACGGCCCGTAGATGCATCCACGAATCGTAGTGCTCTCGTGGAAAGGGTCCAATGAAAAAGAAAAATTTAACGATTTTTGAAAGTTGACTTACGAGTTAGTAGATAAGCCTTGAGTTATTGTATAGCCCATAAGCAGGTCTCGTAGGTTGAAGCCTTAAGGAACTGAAATTTGTCTATGTCTGGGTCTTCCTACAAAGGGTTCTACGGTCCACATGTTTATCTATGAGCTGTACTGTATGTTCATGGATCAGAAGCTGCAATTTCAGTGACTCAACTTTTGTAACATCCTGACCTATGAGACAAGATACGACCCATAAGTCGTTCCACGACCTGTGGAAAAGGAGTTTTGTGGACGACTCCGACAATTTTTAAAGAAGGGTCTTTTTGACTTTTCCAATCCATCTAAGTCCTAAACTACAACATTTTGGCTATCCTAACTATACTAACCAACCTAACCTCTATAAGGTATTATTCCTAACTCATTCAAAGTTTTTTATTCCAAATATTTCTCTCATAGGTTCTCAATAAATCTCTCACTAAGTCAAGGGTTCCATTGAAGCCACTTCTTTGATTGTAATGTTTTGCTTGATCTGGGTCCAACTGTGTCCTTTGTGATTCCATATGTGGCTTGTAAATATAAGATTTCTCCTGAGTGTTTACTTGAGCCTTTCTTTGTTTCTACTCTTGGTGGTGAGTCTATTATAGTCGAGAGAGTCTATAGAGATTACATAATGTCCATATACCATAGAGATACTCTTGCTGATTTGATGTGAGTTAGAGATGGTTGAATTTGATGTAATTCTAAGTATGGATTGGCTTCATGCCTGCTATGATGTAATTCTAAGTATGGACTGGCTTCATGCCTGCTATGCCTCTATTGATTGTAGAAATCAGACTGTCAAATTTAAATTTCCAATAGAGCATATTATAGAGTGGAAGGGAGATTCGGTTGTGCCTAGGGGTAAGTTTATTTCCTACCTTAAGTCCAGAAAGTGAATCTCTTGAGGATGTATCTATTACCTCGTGTGAGTTAAGTTTGATGATGTTGAGCCTCCTACCCTTGAGTCCGTCCCAATTGTGAGTGAGTTTCCAGAAGTATTTCCTAAGGATCTACCTAGAGTCCCTCCTGATGGGGACAACGACTTTGGGATTGACGTTCTTCCTTTACACCCAATCTATCTTTATTCTACCTTATAGGATGGCCCTCGCTGAGTTGAAAGAGTTAAAAGAGCAGTTGAGAGATTTTCTAGAGAAGGGCTTTATTAGGCCAAGTGTCTCTCCTTGGGGTGCCCCTGTCCTATTTGTGCAAAAAAAAGATGAATCCCTTTAAACGTGTATTGACTATCAACAATTGAATAAGGTAATAGTCAAGAATAAGTATTCCCTCCCAGGGATAGATGACTTTTTTTACAAACTTCAGGGTGCTATCACCAGTTGAAAGTGAGAGGAAGTGACATCCTAAAGACGGCTTTCCGAACCCGATATGGTCACTTCAAGCTTTTGATGATATCCTTTAGGTTGATTAATGCACCCGCAACCTTTGTGGACTTGATGAACAAAGTATTCATACAGTACCTTGACATGTTTGTGATTGTGTTTATCAATGATAATATGGAGTATTCTAGAGATGAGGAGGAGCATGCAAATCACCTCCGAAGCACTTTACAGACCTTAAAGGATAATGAGTTATATCTAAAATTTTCAATGTGTGAATTTTTGCTCAAGTCTACGGCTTTTCTAGGCCATGTTGTCTCCAGCGATAGTATTAGAGTGGACACTCAAAAGATCAAAGCAGTTATGAACTTTGCTAGACCAACCTCTCAAACTAACATAAGAAGCTTTTTGGATTTGGTTGGCTACTACCACAAACTTGTTAATGGGTTCTCGACCATATCTGCACCATTGACTCGATTAACTCCGAAGAAGGTCAAGTCTCAATTATTTGATGAATGTGAGGAGAGTTTCCAAGAGTTGGAAAACAAGGTTGACTACTGCACCAGTTTTGACCTTGCCCGATGAAACAGAGGATTTCGTAATATATTGTGATGCGTCTAGAGTTAGATCAGGCTATGTGTTGATGCAGAGGGGAAAAGTGATAGCTTACTCTTCAAAACAGCTTAAGATTCGTGAGAGGAATTATCCGACTCATGATCTTGAGTTTGCAGTACTAGTGTTTGCTCTAAAGATTTGGTTCATCTATGTATATGGAACACATGTTGATGTCTTCATAGACAATAAAAGCCTGCAATATGTATTCACCCAGAAGTAGCTTAATCTGAGGTAGAGGACATGGCTTGAGTTACAAAAAGACTATGACATGAGCATCCTCTACCATCCAGGTAAAGATAATATAGTTGTTGATGCTCTTAGCAGGTTGTCTATGGGAAGCACCCTCATATGGAGGAGAAGAAAGAGCTAGCTAAAGAGGTTCACAGACTGGCATGATTGGGAGTTCAACTAGATGAATCTAGTGACTGTGGAATTCATGTGCAAAATGGGCCTGTATCATCTGTAGTAGTAGAGATGAAGGAGAAGGAAGACCAAGACCCTATCTTACTACAATTGAAGGCAGATGTGCATAAGCAAAAGGTGATGACTTTCACCAAAAGGGGAGATGGAGTGTTGAGGTACCATGGAAGGTTGTGTGTTCCTAACATTGATGGTATACCAGAGAGAATCATGGCAGAAGCACACAATGCTAAGTATTTGATCATTCAGGATCAACTAAGATGTACCTTGACTTGAGGGAAGTCTGTTAGTAGAGTGGAATTAAGAGAGATATTGTCGAATTTCTTTCTAAGTGCCTAAACTGCCAATAAGTTAAGGTTGAGCATCAAAGGCCATATGGAGTAGCCCAAAACATTAAGATTCAAGAATGGACTTCGTCGTAGTCTTATCGAGGTCTCGCAGACAGCATGACTCAATTGATGTGAAAGTTGATAGGATAACAAAATTTGCACACTTTTTTGCAGTAAAGATGACTGACACTGCAAAGGATTACACTCGGTTATACATTAGAGGGATTATCAAATTGCATGGAGTTCCTTTATCTATCATCTTAGACATAGAGGCTCAATTCACTACTCAATTTTGGATATCCTCTCAAAAAGGCTTGGGTTCGACGGTGAACCTTATCACTACTTTCCACCCACAGACTGATGGCCAGGTAGAGCGCATAATTCAAACATTGAAGGATATGTTAAGGGCCTGCGTCATTGATTTCAAAGGTAATTAGGATGACCATTTTCCTCATTGAGTTCGCCTATAATAACATATTCCATTCAAGTATTTAGATGGCTCCATATAAAGCACTTTATGGGAGGAGGTGTAGATCACCAATAGGTTGGTTTGAGGTGGTAAGGCACAACTGATTAGGCGTGACTTGGTTTACCAAGCTATGGAGAAGGTGAAAACCATACGAGAGTGATTAAAGACTATACAAAGTCGACAAAAATCCTACACAGATGTTAGGAGAAAAGACAAAGCTTAAGGTTGATGATTGAGTGTATTTGAAAGTGTCACTTATGAAGCGTGAGACCAATTTGGGAAAAAGGGAAAGTTGAGTCTGAGGTACATAGGTCATTATCGGATTTTTAAGAGAGTGTTCAATGTAGCTCATGAGTTAGAGCTACCATAGGAACTAGTGGCCATCTATCTAGTCTCTCATATTTCTATGCTTAAGAAGTGATTGGGAGACCGCAACTGGTTGTGCCTATTGAAAGCATTGGGGTGAAGGAAAGCTTGATCTATGAAGAGATTCCCATTCAAATCCTTGATCGTCAAATTCATAAGTTAAGAACCAAATAAATTGAATTTGTCAAGGTGTTTTGGAGAAATCAATTATAGAAGAAATGACCCGGGAAGCTAAGGAGGATACGAAGGCTAACTACCCGCATTTTTTCATAACTGATAATGGCTAGGGATTTGATGGTATTCATTCGCTTTTACTCTTTGACTACCCTTCTGTTCTAGGTTTGAAATAGTGATAGAGTTCTAGAGTCCAATTCATGATGTGTTCAATTTGTTGATTGTTTGTTTGCTTAATTGCTTTGTTTCTAAATTGCATGAGTGAGTTGAGGATTGCTTCATTGTTAGTGTCCATGAGTGTTATTCATGCGTTGAGTTCAACTATGGTCACTATTCATTCGAGGACGAATAATCCCAAGGGAGAGATAATGTTACACCTGATAAAATTACCAAAATACCCCTAGACGAGGGACACTTACATAATGCATCTTCCTAAGCTCTTTTGGAAAATTCAAGGCCGAAATCGCAATCAGAACGAAAAATTGTGTGAGAAAATAGTCTTAGTTGATTTTTAGAGCAACCAGATCAAAAAATAATTTTTCGATTCAAAAACACATTTCCGGAGAAGTGCATGGCATGTCCGCGTCACGGACTTGTCGTGGATTTGCACATAACTGGGGTTCTAATATTTTCTATAGGATCAGAAAATCAATTGGAAATTTTTTGAAAAACAATTATACAGGTGCGCGATAAGACCGTGTCCCAGACCTGATTCACCTAACTGTACAAATGAAGTTTAAAATACTAAAACTTTCTAGGGGCTTTTTGGACTTTTCCCCACTTCTTCTAGACTTAACCGATGACCAATATAGGATTTTTATGCTAAAAATAGTTTTCAAAACCCATTCCTAAGATTTCTACACCATTCTAAGAAACGCTAGGGCTGAGGAGAGAAGAGTAGAGCGAGGGTTTCGCGTTTAACTGTGAAGATTGATTGTTCTTCCGAATTTCAGGTATGTAAGGCTACCTAAAGCATTGGACGTAGTTCATCAATGCTTCTCTTTGTCTACTTGTATCGAGTTGAGCATGAGGAATACATGTTCTTGTTTAACATATGCACGTGAGGAACATCTAATATATCTTATGTGTTAAGCATGATTGATATGATATTAAATGACTGTAAAAGTGAAAGTCTTGCATGATATGAGTTGGAGTCTTTAGTTGCATTGTATTGAGTATTAATCCTGAGTTATTGAGTTATGGAGAAATTGAGCTGAGTTGTTTGAGATAAGTCAAAGAGATGAGCTTGAGTTGATTTTCATGAGCACATTGTATTCTTGGAAGGAGTATTAAGCACCAAGTTGGGTAAGAGGAATGTAACGCCTGGTGAAATAACCCAAATACCCTTAGAGGAGGGAGATGCGCATAACGCATCTTTTGGTGCTCGGATGGCAAATCTGAGGCCAGATTGTGATCAGCGCAAAAAATTGAGCGGGGGAAATGTCTAAGTCGATTTTTAGAACGACCAAGTCAAAAGATAATTTTTCATTCCGAGACGCAAAATAGTGAGGATCCATGACAAAGCCGCATCACGGAGGGTAACTTATGTTTTTCCATAATTTTTCGATGGGATTAAGAAAACTCGTTCAGGAAATTTTTTGTCAAAAATGAATTGTACGTGACCGGTCCGCATCGCGGACCGGGTTATTTCGCGGCTGGAAACATTCTAAAAATTGAAGGGGCATTCTGGTCTATTCCTAACACCTTCTAAAAACCATATACGACTAATATATGTTGTTTTCGCAAAGAAAGAGTTAAAAAAACCATCTTATAATCCCCTTCCTAGCAAATCATCAAGTTAGGGCGTGAGAAGAGTTGAGATTGAAGAGTCAAGAGGAAGTTCCAAGGGATTTGTGTTGTTAGCAATCATCCAAGGTATGTAAGGCTATACTAAAGCATGAGATTGTTCTTCCATGTGCCACATTTTAGTAAAGTGAGTCTATGATTGAAGATGATGAGTTATATGAGAAAATCCTTGAGTATTCTATTGAGATTCTTCGTAATTCATGTCTTTTTCTTAAATTGATGATCATCATAAACTTGATTTAATGCATAAGGTATTTTCATGAATGATTTTACAAAATTTTATGCCTATTTTACTCAAGAATGCAAGAATGAACATAGGGGATGAGTCTAGAGCCTTGACGATGATGATGCTTGTGATATTGTGATTGTTGTCCAAATTGTTGAGAGTCTTGATGATGATGTTGATGAGAATGATGTTCATGAGTCTTAAAAGCTTGGAACTAAATTCTAAAAGAATGTTTCGAGTCTATGATGTTGATGTTGATGAGATAAGTTGATATTGATGATACAAGTTGATGTTGATGTAATATGTCCCTATCGGACCGATGATGAGAAATCTTAATGATGATGTTTTATGAGCATCATTAACTACGTCACTCGCGTAGGAGAATATCGAACCGTAATACGGATGTTTCCTTTGTCCCAAAAAAGGATTGATGTTATTTCTTATGGATCCATTGATGGTGATGTCATTTACCCCGGGCAGGGTACTAGATGGATATGGGAACGACATTGCTTCGTTGTATCATCACCGGCTCATAGGTGAAGATTGTCAGTTAGAGAAACTCCCAGCTAGGTTCCATACTGATAGAACGTTGATGTAGATGTGATGGTATGAGTCTTGATGGATTTTGATGTTCTATTTATCTATCCTTTATCCTTGTCCTAGATGGGAAAGAGTCCTTCGACTTGAGTCGACTTCCCTTGAGATGAGTCTGATGTATTGATGATGTATTGATGAGATGTTGATGGGATATTTGTCTACTCCTTATTCTTGCTTCAGATAGACATTTGATATTTTGACAGAGTATGATGCTAAGTTGATGTTATCCCTACTGTTCTATCTATATTGTTATACTTAGACATCATACATATCCTGCATTCCACGTACTGACGCCACTCGGCGTTATACAAGAGTATGATGCATCATTTCATTATGTAGATACAAGAGATAAAGGACATTAGTAGATGCATCGTTGAGGTTCAGAGATTCAGATTTCAGTCATTGGTGAGCCCTCCTTACATTTGGAGGAGCCTTTTTTCCTTTACCTATTATTTTATTTATTGAGCTAGGTAGCCATTGCCTGTCATGGTACCCTCTTAGACTGTCAAGTTGAGTTAGAGGCTTCATAGACATGAGTTGAGGTTTGATGTTGAGGTTGTTTCCCCTTGAGTTGAGTTAGCACTTATATTTGCTTTCCATTGATGTTGAGATTGAGTGTTGGCCATTGGCCCTCCTCATTAATGTAGAATGATTAATGTAGCTCCCTTCTTTTATCTTGTTTTTCCGCTATGCTTGATGTTGAGTGACTATCCTTAGATCGAGTGGTTCGCTTGGGGACTAGCAATAGTCTCTGGGTGCCTGCCACGCCCAGGGTAACCTCCTCCAAGGGCGTGACAAATTTGGTATCAGAGCACAGAGTTTAAGAGTCCTAGGCCATCAATGAAGCTGTGTCTAGTAGAGTCTTGTTTATGTGTGTGTCATAAACAACAGGCTATAAGTCATTAGGAATGGTTACACTTTTTTTATATTTTGAGTTCGTGCAATTGAGATTGACTCTATGAAACTCTCTTATAATTCTTGCATTACGCGACTGCAGATCATACCTCCTAAATGTACTGCCACCCAAAGAGATGCCTCAGCCACAAACGTTGAGAATTCTTCACCAGAGGTCCCTACGCATACTGAGACAAGGAGACGGGGTCGAACTTCTCAAGCTACTGAGGTTTTACAAGCACCACCTGCTCAGTCAGCCTCCACTTCAGAAGCAGACTTCAGGGGAGCCAATGTTATGCTCACTAAGTTGGTGGCCTCCAAGAGTAATAGCTGAGGTCCCCAGGCCCCTAGCTCCAGCTCCCAAGAGCCTAGAGCTGCAACCAGGCTAAAGATGTCTTGAGGATGAACCCGCCAGTCTATGTGGGATCTAAGGTTGAGGAGGACCCACAAAACTCTATTGATGAGATGTACAAGATTTTGAGGGCTATGCATGTGAATGATGTTAAGGGAGTCGAGCTTGTCTCATATCAGCTTAAGGATGTTGCTAATGTTTGGTATAACTAATGGGAAGATGGTAGAGGTGAGGATGCTGAACCTGCTGAGTGGGAAGACTTTGAGAGTGCTTTCTCGACCATTTCTTTCCCCATGAGTTGAGAGAGGCGAAGGTTGAGTAGTTCGTGAACCTGAAGCAACAACAGTTGACTATCAAAGAGTACAGCCTCAAGTTCACTCAACTGTCCCAATATGCCGCAGAGATAAATTTGGATTTGAGGGCGAGGATGAGAAAGTTCGTGTCTGGATTAGGCAGGCATGTAAAGAGGGAGTGTAAGGTAGCATTGCTGATTCAAGGTATAGACATCTCTAGACTTATGGTCTATGCCCAACAAACCGAGGAGGACAAGAAGAAGGACAGGGTAGAGCAACAGAGTAAGAAGGCCAAATCGGTAGGGCATAATCCTAGCCAATAAAAGTAGAATAAGGGTGATAGAACTTACTTTCAGAAGAGGTCTTCTAGCTATGCACCCTTGGTAGAAAGTGAAACTATTCAACAAATAAGGTATGGTCAGAAATCTTATGGTCACCAGAATTTTAGAGCTCAGGGTCCTCAGTCCCAACCTAGCATGACCCAAGGCCCAAGAGAAAAGCCACCTTGTGGCAGATGTGGCAAACTTCACCTTGGTATGTGTCGTGAAGGCAAAAATATTTGTTATTCATGCGGAAAGCCTGCGCATTTTTAGGGTAAGTGTCCTACGAGGAGATGGGGTGATAGGAGTAACAAAGCTCAGTCTTCTATAGCGCCCCCTGTGGGCAGTCAAATGAAGGCTACTACTACGGGTGCAGGAGGGGGGACGAACCGTCTGCATGTGATGGGTAATCGACAGGACCAAGAGGTTGCACCAGATGTTGTTACGGGTATGCTCTGAGTCTTTTCTTATTATTGTTATGCACTGCTTGACCCGGGTGCCACTTTATCTTTTGTGACTCCCTATTTGGCCAATAAATTTGAGATTTTTCTAGAGTGTTTGCTTGAGCCTTATACTTAGAGATTGTGTAGTATCCATCTATCATAGGGATACTTTGGCTGACTTGGTAGAGTTGGTGATGGTTGACTTTGATGTGATCCTTGGTATGGATTGGCTCCATGCCTATTATGCCTCGATAGATTGTAGGACTCGAGTTGTCAAATTCCAGTTTCCGAATTAACCGGTCCTAGAGTGGAGGGGAAATTCTGTTGCACCCAAGGGTAAGTTATTTCCTACATAAGGGCCAGAAAGAAAATTTCAAAAGGTTGTATTTACCACCTCATGCATGTTAAATCTGAGGATATCAAGTCCCCTACCCTTGAGTTAGTTCCAATTCTAAATGAGTTCCTTGAGGTGTTCCCTGAGAATTTACCAGGAGTCCCTCTTGATAGGGAGATCGACTTTGGGATTGATGTTCTTCCCGATACGCAGCCTATTTCAATTCCCCCATATAGAATGCCCCTTGCTGAGTTTAAGGAGTTGAAGGATTTGTTAGAGAAGGGCTTTATTAGGCCAAGTGTTTCTCCTTGGGGTGATCCTGTTCTGTTTGTATGAAAGAAAGATGGGTCTCTCACAATGTGCATAGATTATTGGTGACTGAACTAGGTCACAGTCAAGAATAAATATCTTCTCCTCAAGATAGATGATCTATTTGACCAACTTCAGGGCGCCTCATGCTTTTCAAAGATAGTCCTCAAATCGGGTTAGCACCCGTTGAAAGTGAGAGAATGTGACATTCCAAAGACACCTTTCAAGAATAGATATGGCCACTTTGAGTTCTCAGTCATGTCCTTTGGGTTGACGAATGCACCTACGGCTTTCATGGGTTTGATGAATAGGGTGTTCAGACCCTACCTTGACATGTTTTTAATCGTGTTCATTGATGACATTTTGATGTATTCAAAAGATGAGGAGGACCATGCCAAACACCTTAGAATTATCCTTCAAACTCTTAAGGACCATGAATTGTATGTAAAGTTCTCAAAGTGTGAAAATCGTTTTGTGATGCAGATACAAGAGGTAGAGGACTTCAATAGATGCATCATTGAGGTTTGAAGATTCTGATCTTAGTTATTGGTGAGCCCTTATTGCTATCTGGAGGAGCCCTTTTTCCTTTACTTGTTATTTTATTTACTGCGCTAGGTGACCATGGCTTGTCATGGTACCCTCTTAGACTGTCTAGTTGGGTTAGAGGCTTCATAGACATGAGTTGAGGTTCGATGTTGAGGTCTTTTCCCCTTTTGAGTTGAGTTAGCACTTACATTTGCTTACTATTGATGTTGAGACTGAGAGTTGGTCATTGGCCTCCTCATTGATGTAGCTCACTTCTTTTATCTTGTTATTCCACTATGTTGGATGTTGAGTGACTGTCCTGAGATCGTGTGGTTCGCTTGGAGACTAGCACGTCTCTGGGTGCCAATCACGCTTGGGGTGCCATCGATGTGACAAGGAAACACCCTAGAACTACATTGCTAGTGTAGGATAGTCATGTAGTAAAGTCTGGTGGCTCATGTCCCAATATATTGACATTCACTTTGGATCCGAGAGAGAGGGAGAGGTTGATGTCCTTTACGTTGGAATGTTTAGGACGAGCCTGGCAACAATGTTTGCTGCGTTGTGCAAAACTGAATTCATGGTGGTGGAGAGTTATGTTGGTTAGAGATACTTCAAAGCAACACGTGACTGAGCATATCATGATTTTCAAATTGAGTTGCATAAAACATTGAGTCTAATTTTAAAGCATGATTTAAAAATCTTAAACTTGCATCATTTACTCGACTTGAGTTATGAGCCTGTTATTTGAGTCTTGAGTAGAGTCGGTTGATTTGAGTCAGAGACTTATCTATTTTCTTAAGCTATTTTACATACGAGTATATTCCATGTACTGACGTCCATTTCAGCCTACATCGTTAATGATGCGGACACAGGTAATTAAGGACTTCAACAAACATACCATTGAGGTTCAGTTTCCTTGTTTCTAGGGTTGGTGAGCCCTCTTTTCTTTCTGGAGGAGCCTTTCTTTTATTTTATTGGTTATTTCTATTTTCTCTTAGTTGGATAGTCATGGCTTGTCGTGGTACCATCTAGATGTTTAGAGATAGAGGCTTCATGGACTACGAGTAGAGAACTTTTGAGTATTGTTCATTTATTTCTTTTTTTCAAACTTGGTCAATTGAGGGTGTTAATAAGAGCTTTATTTCTTCATTGTTGACTTGTACTTGAGAAGTTTTTCTGCTGTTGAGTAAGATGTGACGATGATGCCAGGTGGTTCTCTTGAGAAATCAGTAATGGTTCTTTAAGTGTCGGCCATGCTGAGGGTACCCGTCTGGGACGTGAAAAACTACCCATGTAAAAGATAAGTTAAATAGTATTTAAATTTCTATTTAAGCATTTAAAACTTTCAGGGAGAAACTTTTAACACCTTTAAATTTATATTTTCATATTGTAACGCGTGTAGTTCTTGACGTTTAACACTACACTTTTTCATTAAAACTTTTACATGTGGAGTTTATCTATTTCTAATTGGATATCCATTAAATTGTAAATTATTTCAATATTAAAAGGTAATTGTTAATGATAATACTACATGTGGTTACTGATATATGTAACTAACTATGTGTTAATTTTCCAATAAATACAAATGATCAGAAGGTCAATTATTTGGTGTCGGTTTATAATATCACTCTACATCAATGTTCTGTTATTAGGTAATATCTACGTAAAAAATGCACTATAAACCTTTTTCTTATTACCTATATAAAAAACTAATTAAGATAACATCTAAATTCCATTATAAGCTTTTAACAAACTTGAGGGTTAAACATAAATTCCATTTTAAGCATTTCACATACATGGGGGTTACACATAAATTTCATTTTAAGTATTTAACAAACTTGAGGGTTAAACATTTTCATTTTCAATTTTGAATAACCTTACACACATATTCCAAATCTAACAAGTTGTTATCGGAATCACCATATAAAACAACTAAAAATTTTATAGGGCTTTGTCTGTATATTTATTTCACATCATTCCATTTTCTCGTGCCTTTCGTCATACTCTCCACAAAGCTTCAATTTTCTATCCTTTCCGTTTTTCGTCAGGTTCTTCTTCTTCTTATTGTTCTTCTTTTTATTTTCCATATAATTTCTCTAGTTTTTTTTTCTTATCATTCACTCTAGAGCTAAACACATCTAGTTCAACTATACTTTTAGTTATATTTTTTGTAGTTTGCATGTCCTTGATAATCTCAAATCCCTTGTGTTTGTTGTCTATGTTTTTATGATTTTGTGAACAGTGATAACAATGGCTGAAGAAGGAGGAAACTCTGACCTCGAATTTCTTGTTAAATAATTAGCTTTTCTCTACTTAATTTTAATTTGGTTTTGGGTTGATTGTAGTTTTGGGGATTATACAAAAGAGGCAGAGTCAGATAACGCCAAGGGTTTTATCTAAACCTTATTTAGTGAAAAATTGTGTTAAAATTATTTTTTATGTATATAAAAGATGATAAAAAATTTATATTGTTTAAGTATGAATAAATTATTCTATGTATATAGATTAAATATTGGACTTCTTTGCTGGAAAATTACAATGTTTATCTACATGATTGGCAAAGAAATTATATTTTGTTATATATAAGTAAAATTATTTTATGTATATATAGCAGATGTTGAACCCTCTTCATGATATGCATATTGACATTGCCTAGGTGATTTGGGCAAACTCTGAAAAAAAAACACCTGATCTTTTGAAGCTGAGAGTTGAGCAAAGTTACCTTTCACTCCTGGTCCTCTTTTGCAAATTACAGCTTGTACATGAAAGATAATTTACTTCTCACATACTTTCTAATGGAGAATTTTGATGCCAATTGTTATGATTTACTTCCATTTCAACTTTTTTAAGCTATACACATTCTCTTTCGTCGTGTTCCATTAATTTTCCTTTTGAATTGTTAAATACTTCTCTATCAAATCCCAATCCCAAATTGAGCTGCCTTTTTTTTAAGGGGGGGGGGGGGCGCTATTATCATGACTTGCCGCTTGATCATCTTAAAGGGAGAAGAATCTAGAGTCATGGAGAGCATTATAGAAGACTCTGTAACATTGTAGAGAAATCTTGAGAGCCCTTAGAATAATCTAGATATGTAGAGAATAATAGAAACGGGACTAACTTATAAATATAGAAGGACTTGTAAATAAATATTTTTTGGACTTTATTCCCTTGCGAGTAGTATACATAGGAAGAGACAGTTATTTTTACAACCATCAAGAAAAGTTCGAGCAATCTTCCAAGTAATATACAAGTCTTCTTAAAAGCTCTCTTGTGTCTTTCTTTTATGTAGCTTTCCTTTAGCGATCTAATTTGAAAAGGCCTACTTGAGCTTACAAGATCGTGAAAGACTCATGAGTATGTTATCGAGTGCTGCACAAAAATCTTAGTTGAAGTCTATGTCCGTGACATAATGGTTTGAATGCAAGGTTGCTACTAAGGGAAATGGCAAGCATGGGAGATATTAACTCTACCAACGCCAGGTCGAATGTGGAAAAGAAGCACCGTAGGGGAAAGAGAACTTTAAGAAGAATGAGGAGATGTCATTCGAACCTATACCTTGCAAATCCCTAACACCTTACTGACCTTCCACCACTGAGATGAGTGACAACGAACAAGGTGAGTAACCTATGGACGTAACGCCTAGTATAGAGTGGATCGCGAGGATGAATACCACTAGGCTGGCTATGGAGATAGTAAGCTAGCACTTGAACAAGTTAGAGTGGTCTTTTATTTAAAAAAAAAACTCAATACAGATAAGTACAAACAAGGGGAGCTAAGCCTTGCTTTATCAATTAATGAGGTAACGAACCTTTTCTAACTAGCAAGCATGAAGGAAAAAAAAGTGTTAGGACAAACTAGGTATTTTTATGATCACCAAAGAGTATGTAATATACTCTATGATGAAATTACAAATGAGGATACTTAAATAATACAAAAATATAACAACCAAAAAGAAATTAGAGTGACTAACCTCAAGCTTCTATTTAGAAATGCATGAATTAAAAATGATAGATTGCCCATCTAAAGTAACATGAAGTATTTTCCACTTGTCTGCTACTTTAAATTAGTCGAACAATAATTGATATTTCATAACTTCTTCATGGATTTATTGAATTTTATTGAAGCTAATTGTTCTATGATTTTATTTTGCCAGTTACATGGATAGGTACCTTGAACAAACTCATTTGTCCTTTTACTATCCCAACTATATCACCTGGTAGTTTCTGAGTAATTAGGGCGTTATGCAGAAGCATATAATTGAAAACGTTTTCAATGATAAGTTATATGGCAAAGAAAATTTTATAAAAAGGCATAATGTGATTATATAATTTTGTAAATTGGCCTAATATGATAAATTAATATATATAAAATAAAATATTAAAACTATAGAGAGGATAAATCTTTTCTTAAACAAACTCCTTAACATTTACATTGTAAATGCTATTGTGTTATGATATGAGAAGAGGGATCTTCAATTAATAGAATTAAAAACTTTTCCTCTAAAGAAAGAATCACCAAATATGGAAGAGGATTATATTTTTCTTTTAAAAAGAGTAAAAATAATTATTTTAATGCTTTAACTTTCCTTCGAGTGAAAAGTAAAGCTAAAATGGTAAGAAATCCAGGACAAAATCCTAACAAATCTCTCTTTTTTGCTGGATTTTCTTGACAAAATTTGACCAGTCTTCTTCACATATGGTATAATCTTTGTTCACATAATATTCATTATTGTTGCTTTCCATGGTTAAAATCAACATTTATATGAATTAAAAATGAATTTGATTTAAAAAAATACAGCAACAAAATATTGAAAAATTTGATTTAAACTTCTTCTCCACATGTATTTGGAGAAAAATCTTCATAATCATCAAATCATTGCTAGTTGATTTGAAATAACTTTAATTTTTTCTTCACCCTTGATGAACCATTGGATCATTGGATCATTGAACCATATGATTTAATACAACTTGTTGGATTTGAAATAATCAAGGCATCATGCGGAAGCTAATAACTGCAAATCGTAGAGGTGGTATGACAAAGAAACACATACTAAAAAATATATTATTAATATAGTTTGGTCAGGCGACCTATATATTATAAAAAATATATTTAAAAGACATTAAAATTATTGGGAGAATAATTCATCCTAAATAGAGCTCTTTAGATGACTAAATTGTGAATTGCACTCCTGTTATGATAAGAGAAAAGACATCTTTAATTTATAGAGTTCCAAACATTTTTCTCTAAGGAAAAAACAGCCACATTTTAAAGCGAATTGCATTTTTCATTCTGGAAAAGTAAAAAGCAATAAAGGTAATTCTTTGATTTTTCATAAGAGAAAAGTATAGCTCAAATAGGATAAGAAAATTAAGCCAAAACCCTAACATTGCCTTCCAAGTGATTTCTTTTTTCTTTTGTTGCTTCTGCTTCTTTGTTGCCTAGATGAGATATCCCCTTCACCAACTACTTTATAAAGCACATGTCCAGCATATTATCTTCCTCATCTTGATCAAAATAATCCTCTCCCAAATAAATTTATAAGCAGTAGTTGGACTAAATCATGACCTTATGGCCTTTAGCTTATTCTTATTTACTGTTGCACTCATAGACAAAAATACAGAAGCTTTTGGACATTATTTTCTCTTGAAAGCAAGCCACGAAACCCTCTTTTCTTTATCAACTAAAGTCCACTTAGGATCACTCATCCTCCCTTGTTTTTCCTTTGAAATGATTAGATCATTTTGGGATTGAAATTAGTTTGAGAAAGTGATGGCATACCTTTCACCAAATCTTTTTCATTCCTTGCACTTAGAGTTGTCTAGATTTAACTTGATATTCAACAAGTGATAATGCTCGCCTATACTTCTTATAATACAAAGTATAGACAATCGTTAGCAGCATAAATGCAACGTAAAAATTTGGGATCGAACTCACACAGAATGATAAGCATGTAGTCAAGTAATGAAGTATTTTTATGTTCTTCTCCTGCTCAAATCTTTACTTCCCAAGCCAAATACAAAACCCTTTCTTCAAGCAACAGCTAATTTCCTGAGAAATGTATTTCTCTCTCTAGAAATGTGCCTAGTGTAGTACTAAGGATCTCAATGTGTATACCAAAAGGCCCTTGCATTTTCCTTTTATACTCCAAACAAAAATAACCTCGGTTTGTGCACGAGCCACCATTCAGCGATCAAGATCAGGCGTCACCGAACACATTCTGTGATCCGCCGAATGTGCACTTGATCCCCTTTTTAAATCGCTCCTAGAAGTCTTGACTCTATAACTTTCAGCAACAGAAATCTGCGTCACCGAATTTGTTTGATGATCCGTGGATGTTGCATCTTTATTGCCTTCTTTTGCCAAATACTTGGAGTTGGACACTGTAACAAAAGGCGGTCAATGTCTTCATTCGGCTATCGGCCAAATTGTTCGGCGACGACCGACTTCTATCTCCTTTTTTGCATTTGTTCTCCTTTTGTCCTGTTTTGCTACGATTTTTCCTTCCATGCATTTTCTTCCTCATTTTTAGCATCAAACACACAAATCATTAATATATATATAAGGAAAAAGAATACATTGAGGACAACATCTTATGCAATTTCATCCCTACATGAGTCTAACATGCGGACTCATCAACACTCCCATATTGAACTCTTGCTTACCCTCAAGCAAGTCAAATATCAATCAATCCAAAGCACAATGCTTGCAAATAGGGCCATATAGAGTAGCATATGCATTCCTCGCTTTGTTGTCAAACCTTAAAACTTCTATAAACCACTTACGTGATTTTGAAGCCTCACGAGATGACTTAGGAGTTCTCAAGACAAAGCTATGCTTTCAATTTTCAATGTAGTTGCTGACCAATGCCCAAAAACATCACCACCTACCCTCACATCAAAGAAGACCTTATTCACAAAATATCATGATATTAACTACAAGGATCTAGCAACACTCACACTCCCAAAAGAGAAAAGATATGCAAGATTTTACCCATAGGCTTGCCCTTATTCTCAATCAATGTTCACTCAATTTCATCGGGACTAGAGTCACAAAGGACTTTCTAGGATTGTAATGTAGGCTATTGGATGGGTAGGATAGCATTTAGGCACAAGTTATTAATCCCTCCTTGAACTCTACACACAACATGCATGATTATGTCCTCCTTGAATTTTACACACAACTTGCATGATTATTTTATTCCTTGTTCACTCTCTTTTTTTCTATGACGCCATTTTGCATTGAATCTCAACCAATGGTGTCCCATGTGAGACGTTTTCTCAAAAACTTTTGGAGGGTACTATTTTGAGCCAAATTCTTATCTTCTTTCTTTGTTCCAGCACATTTCTTCTTTTCTTTTTCATCATGCATGAACTCCTCCATTTCATTCTTATTTCTTTGCTCAAGCTTTCGAATGGGAGATACCTCTCTCTTACCACACCCCCAACTTTGGCCTTTGGCCAAAGGTTTCCTAACTTCAAGCTCAAGGAGGGAATGGTCTTCAACAAAAAGGGATGCATTTTCAATCGAAGGTCAAGGATAACAAGGCTTCCAACAAAAAGGATTAAAACTCAATGAGGCTCAACTCCCAAGGACACCTCATCTGTCTCCAGGAAAGACGGAATAAAATCTCCTTCAATCCCCACACCTGAAATGACACCCATAGCAGCCTCTAGGGGCATATCTACTGAACCCCAAATTGATGTGGTATCGGTGGACTTTAATGCCACCACCTCCTTCTTCAACTCAGTAACAACAGCCTTCACGGCGATCAAGTCCACCACTCACACCACCCTTATCCTCTAAAGTAGTCACCCTATCTGACAAGTAACAATCCTTGCCCCATGGTTCTTTACACTCACAACAAACAAATTTAGCCTCAAGCTCTACTCCTCTATCATCCCTCTCTTCTTCATTCCCTCATCAAATAACAAGACCAACATTGCTGCGATGGCTCTCTCATCAATGTAGACAGGGAGGATTTGACCCGTGTGGCCCAAGTATCAACCGATTTGGCTAATTGGGATAAACTGTATATAGTCTCCTGCTCTAAAGTGCAGATCTCAAGCATCTCAACATCCACAACTGGCATAGTATCTGCCAACTTCTTCCTGGCCCTATCCTCCTTGCCCTGCTAGAAATCAACCTTAATATATCAGATGTCTGTAGAAACTGATGGAGTAATCTCTACATCGGTTTTGTTGAGAAAAGGCACACTAATTTTCCTGCATAATGTTGTAATGAGGCTCGAGAAGGGGAGAGATTTTCTGGAGCTATAATTAAATCGATGTTCAATTTCCTGCCATCTATGATGCAGCCTACCAATGCCGCCTTAGGATACCGAAGTATACTTTTGTTCTAGGATCACATAAGGTTGTTGCTGCTGATGAAACCAAACCAAATTCTAGAAAGTATATTGAGCTCCTTCTTCTCAATAACTATCCTTTGTTCTAACCACCAGGGGGATTCAATGCCAAGTATCAGGGCAAGCCATGCTTTGAGGTCGTCGAGGGTCTTTTTCTCAATCATATAAACGAGATTATGTCGAAGCTAGAATAACCCCAACAAGTCATTAATCTTTGTATTACTGCAAGGGATGCGCACACCCCGCACTTCAACCACATCCACTAGATTTGGAACAATTTTAACTCTACTTTGCTCTTTGAAATCACTCTAGCATAGTCTCGTAAAATTAACGGACCTAACTTTGCACATATGGTTCCCCAGGAGTGGTGAATATTTTGAGACCATGGAATCTTATGTTGTCCCATACCTTGGGATACCTTTCAACCACCCCATTATAGATAACCTCCTTTCTTCCAATATCGTCCTCAACCCTATAACTTTTAATTGATTGAGATATTGAGGAGTAATCGTTTCCATGATGGTTTGGGAGGTCTGGATAAGTTGGTCACGTGCCACCTTAGTTCTTGCCTCTATCTAGAGACGTTTTTGAATTGGCTCCTAAGCCATGGGCTCATGTACTAGGGATTTGGACCCCGTTCGTTCTTTTTCGGAGGATGTCCACTCCAGCTCAAGAGACCCTTCCTTATCGCTGTTGGAGTCTCTAGTTCCAC
The DNA here is from genome assembly GCA_029948455.1 of Solanum rostratum. Lineage (NCBI taxonomy): Eukaryota > Viridiplantae > Streptophyta > Magnoliopsida > Solanales > Solanaceae > Solanum > Solanum rostratum. Next base: position 57,561,548 of record CM057051.1, read on the forward strand.
CACTTTCCTCGTTCATCTCTACGAAGCCTTTGAGCTCTTTGTTCCCTTGCCTCGACAGCTAAAAGGCTGCCCGGGCTACATGGGATCCACCATAGGAATCAAGTTCCTTCTGAAGAGGCATATCTGCGAATCAAAGCCAACATGTATGTAAGAAACAATGGTGTGAAAGAAAAATACGAAAAGAAACCTCAAAAAAATAGGTTCAAAAGGGCAGGTCATTCGGCCTGCCGAACATGTTCGGCGGATCGCAGAATTGATTCACTAGTCAAAATGATTGTTACTGTGGGTATCCGGTGATCTTCAAAAGTGATTCGATGGTCATCAACACTAGCCGAATATGACTGAATCAAAGGTTTTTAAGTTGTCATAAAATGCGACGTGCGTGGACATTCGATGGATCTTCGAATAAACTTATGTGGTTAAATTGACTGTTACCGAAGTTGACAAGCAATGCAAATTTCCCCTAAATTTAAATTTTTACAAACATACAATAAAATGAGGGAAATTTCACAACTATGCATTATCGACACATTCAAACACAAGCGCAAGCCAATCTTTTCCTAACAATCACAACATTAACACAAATTCAACCAAACAAATTGGTTCCCTAAATAATGCACTTCTTCATTATATGCACCATCAAAAGGAACATCATCGAAGGATACATTCTACTACAACCAATATCATTCACATTCTTGCAGTTTACGCTCATGACATGCTTCGTGAGCAATTCCAATTGTATCATAATTTTTGCCATGTTCTCACCCCTATCTTGATATTTTGCAAGTTTCTCCTTAGACACTCCTATAGGTAAGGAAGAGATAAGATCGTCTCTATTGTACCAAGTCCGGTTAATCTTCCTCATATAATAAAGAAGGGATGAAGCTGTGGCAAATGTTTGTTTCATAATACCACCTCGCACAAGTTGATCTGTTATCCCCTTGTTCACCGCATCAAGGCTGCAATAGAAGGATTGGAGAAAGAAATGATCCAGCATTCCATGGTTGGGACATTGTACAAATATCTTTTGGAATCGTAACCATGTTTCATGAAGTTGCTCCCTATATATCCGTTTGAAATTCTCAATGCTCTTTCTCAACTTCACCATCTTGGAAAGAGAGAATAATCACTCATGGAAGGCCTCAGTTAAATCCTCCCAAGAAGAAATGGAGTCCCTTGGTAACTCAGCTAGCCATCTAGTTGCTTCCCCAGATAATGAAAAGGGAAACAACCTCAGTTGGATTGCTTGTTGATTGACACCTTTGACACTAAATGGAGAACAAACATCCACAAAATTATGAATATGTTCGTAAGGGTTCTCATGTGCCAAATCCCCAAATAAATCTTGCAACTATAACAACTGGAGCTTGCTGCTAGTCATATGAAATCCCGTATTGCCAACAAGAGGGGGCAACCTAATTGCAGTGACACTCCGAAGTTGATTCTAATTTACATCGTTAAGATTTTCAATGTCATTGCCATTAATACTTTCATGAGTGCTCATTTCTTCCACTGAAAAATAGAAACAACGCAAGAGAAGAAATAAAAGCATATAAGTACGCTCAACTACAATGAATTAGCTCAATAAAACAATTCTAATCAAGAAATGTAACATCGTTCCCCTGGCAATGATGCCATTTTGATGTCGCTCAAACATACCCCAAAATCATTAAGAGATTTGACGGTCTCCATAAGTATACCTAACATGAGTTGGGGTCGAAACCCACATAAATCGATTTATGACTCATAGTTTGAAGTATTGAATTGTTCTAATGGTTTGTAGCAACAACAACAACAACATATTAAGTGGAATCCCACAGGTGAGTTCTAGGAAAGGTAGAATGTATACAGACCTTACCACTACCTCACAAGGTAGAGAGGTTGTTTCCTGAGGACCCTCGTCTCACAAACCCATAAGCAGAATAAACTAGATATGGAGAAAAGGAAAAAGGAAAAGAAAAGGAAACAAAAAGAATGACTAATAACGAAAAACACATGATAGTGTGTAAATACGATAAAATTAAAATATATAAGACAAATAATGACAACACAGGATATAAAGACATGAAAAATTCCTACTGCCCTACTACACCGAAAGGCCAGACATCAACCTATTCCTATTAACCTATTAGCCTGCTAGTCTAATTCGCGACCTCCTCTTCCTTCTATATAATGTCATGTCCTCAGTGAGATCAAGTTTCTCCATATCTTGTCTGACCACTTCTCTCAATACTTCTTAGGCCTACCTCTACTCCTCCGAATAATTACTAAATCCAACCTCTCCAATCTCCTAACATGAGCATCGACACTTTTTCTCTGTACATGTCCAAACCATCGTAATCGCGCTTCCCTCACCTTGTCAGCCACTATGGACACCTCTAGCTTATCCTGAATGGTCTCATTCTTAATCTTATCACTCTTGCTATGTCCACATATCCATCTCAACATCTTCATTTCAAATGGTTTGTAGAGTAAAAATGTGTAGTAAAACATGATTGCTTGAATTGATTTTAACACAATAAGAGAAGAGACATGCCAAGGGTGTGTGCACTTGGGTCAAGAAGAAAATATTATGGTCTCAGACATTGAATGAATACATTAATTGGATATGGGTGGGCTAGATTGTTGGTAACTACAATCTCTAATCAGACGAAAGTAGCGTTCTATATGAACCCGGTAAGGTCATCTGTTAAATTACACTAGGAACTCATTGGGACCTATGAAATTAAGTAGAAAACCTTCAAAACCTTAGTTGATTGAACCCTAACTAGGCATTAAACCAAACCCACAACATTCAGACCATCATATTCCTTACTTACTTCAATTATTCAAGGATAGTTGCAATAATCAAAGATCTAAATATAAACCCTGAGTTTGCAACCTCAAACCCTCAATTAAACATGGTAATAAATATGAAATCGCATCAATTAATAGAAATGCATTCAAATTAATAATGACCCATACATAAACTCAAGGATCCAAGTAATTATACACCCTCAACATGAGGGTTTTTAGCCTTGCATGTCTAAAGTATAAATTGAGTCACCAAATGCATTATCCATGACAATGACTGCTAGAATTGACAAGAACATTAAAGTGAATTTCGCATCTCTTGCTTAAATCTTCATTTCCCAAGACAAGTGCAAAACCTTTTCTTCAAGCAACAACTAATTTCCTGGCAAAATTTCTAGGCAGTTTCGGGGACCTTAAAGTGAAGTCAATGATCCAGGGCCTTTCACACCTCGACCTATGAGAAGAGATACGACCCGTAAGTTGTTCCACGGCCAGTATAAAAAGGAATTTTGTGGACGACTCTGGTAGTTTAAAGAATGGACTTTTTGACTTTTCCAATCTATCTAAGTCCTAAACTACGATGTTTTGGCTACCCTAATTATACTAACCGACCTAACCTCTATAAGCTATTGTTCCTAATTCATTCAAAGTTCTTTTTATTCCAAAAATTTCTCTCAAGGGTTCTCAATAATTCTCTCACTAGGTCAAGGGTTCCATTGAAGCTAAAGCTTGAAGATTGACTGAAACTTATACAGATTTTCTTCTCCAATTCTAAGGATTCTACTTGAGGTATGTCGGAGTTCATTCATGGATTAGTTTCATTCATATAGCCCAATCCAAAACCTTCTTTTTATCAAAATCTCAAGATGAATTCTTATGGGCTTTTAAGTTGTGACTCCTAATGCATGATTATGATTCCTATATGATGATTATGATGAATTTAGCGTAAATTATGATGAATTTCATGAAGTATATGATTTTCAAAGAAAAAGTATGTAAATCAAAAGTATGTATGATAAGGGCTTAATGACTTAATGTGGGTTCCTTTGCTAATGATTTAATTTGGTTTAATTGCATATTTTCTCTATGAATCTTACTCTTGCACAATTTTTACTCAAATGTCCATGGACCCACACTTAGCCCTAGTCTCTTATGATAAAGCTGTGAATTCCTATGATTATGACTTCAAGTATAAAAAACATGTTTTAAATGATGATGATATTATGACAATGATGATGCTATGAAAGCTATGATGATGCTATGATTAAGAGGGTGATGAATACCCTAATGTTGATGATGATGTTAAGGTGGGAATTTTTACCCACATTATGATGAAAGCACGTAGATGAACTATTCTTATGACATAATGAAAGACTATGATGATTATTTTAAAGCTATGAAAAGCATGATTTTAGTGAAATATGAATTATATTGAAACCGCTCTCTCTCTCTCTCTCTCTCTCTCTCTCTATATATATATATATATATATATATATATATATATATATATATATATATATATATATATATATATATATATAAAAGATGTATGTGTGTGTGTGCGCGCATGCATATTTATGTTTTTCATGAGATATGACTTAGCACCGAGTGGACTTGTGTAAGGGGGACTATCCCCAAGGGTCCTTATATAAATCCTCAACTCCCATAACCATATGAGACCATAGGAATGATGTTCAAGCTTATATTAGCTTGAAGGTTTGATTCACCAGTTGTCCAAAAGAGAAAGATTTTAAGCACTGGTGTCTCTAATCCATAGAAAAAGGGACATCGATAATGATGGCACATATCATATTGGTGTGTCATAAATAAAGTAAAGGCTTACATCTAGCATTTATGTGACTAGAATATACCACCAAAACATAAAAATAAGTTTTAACAAATGATAATTATACAAAAATTGTTGTATAGGGTAGAGTATTGGCTCGTCAAGTACTCTAACACCTAGAAGATGCAATTGTGAAAGAAATGAGAAAGTTGAGATAAATGTGTGGGAATACTAGATGTGATAGGATTAGTATGAGAATATCTGGGATGAGACAATGTAGGAGTGTATTTCGTGGTAGACAAGGTGAGAAAAGGGAGACTGAGATGGTTTGTACATGTGAAGTGGAGATGTGTGGATACTCCAGTGAGATGGTGTGAGAAGTTGCATATAAGAAAGTTGAGGAGAGGAAGAGGTAGGACAAAAGAATACTGGAAAGAAATGATTAGATAAGATATAGCACATCTTGAACTTACCAAGGATATGACCTTAGATAGAAAAGTCTGGAGGTCATGAATAAGAATAGAAGGTTATTAGGTAGCTAAGAGTTGTCTTATTACTAAAATATCCATGTTGTCTAAGGCTTTTGTTACCCAATATCACTTATTCATGTGTTTAAGTTATTTTACCTTGCGTATATGTTTTGCGAATATCTAAATTTTTTACGCCTAAATTGACAATGACCCCAATTGCAGAATTGAATCGATATCAGTAAATGTTTGGCTATTAAAATCATATAAAAAAGTAATAGTAACAAAAATACTATGATATGCTATTTTTGGTCCAAATTCATGAGTAGATTCACTCCACGCAAACATGAGAAAGTAATTTGAACATTAAGCATGAAGATTTAGAATCCTAAGATATATCAAGTTTATCACAAACACCCAATCTGCGATCCTTGAACAACACCATGATCATTAAAGAACCATCATCATTGTACAACGTCCTCAAGAAAACACTTCAAACTTCATACTTCTTAGGGTTATTCTCTTCAGTTATGTCACTCATGTCAAAGCACACCCCTAATTTACTCAAATTTTTGGTAATGTCAAGAATTCAATATCGAAGAATGTACTCAAATGTCTCAAATAATAGAATCACCAACTTTCCCAGAATGACTTCATCACTAGTAATTACTTTCTTGAACTGTCACAGACTTACGGATCGATTATTGGGGCGTGGTATATGTCCGTTATCTCCACTAGTTCTTGAGTCACTACCCCTAGGGTGTTGTTAACTTTGAAAGCTTCTTTTTTAGATATCGATAGAAGAAATTGGAAAAGAACATTCTCTTCATGTTAATCAAAAAATGTAAAAGAAACCATCTGAAGGGTACAATTCTCCCCCAATACTAATATTCTGAAATAGATAGTAACACGTCTAATTATAACCATGTAAAACTTCTTTCAAAATCATAAACCTATTATTAGGTTTTAATTTATTTTCAACTTTGAGCAGGGAATGGGTAAACTATTACTTATTTTGTTAAAATTGCTTTTGGAATAATTAATACAGATGTGTTCTGAAATTTGATCAGTCTAGACAACATTTGATTTTAAAAAAAAATTATTTCTCTATTTTAATTTACTTATCTGATTTAATTTGACAAGATGTTATAGAAGTAAAACAAACTTTTGAATCTTGAAGTCTTAACTAGCATTTGTGTGACGACCCGGTGCCAGCCATGATGGCGCCCACTAGGTCCCACCTACAAGAACGCCAACTACCCAACCCCAGGGTACTTGTCCTAGCCTCTAGACAAGACTATAACCAACACACATGTATAAAAAACCGCACACTACCAAAAACCTGGAAGTCAACTGTACAGAGCTACAATAGACAGAAGTATATACTGATATATGTCAAAACTATAATATAATACACCCAAGGAGTGCTCCTATAAATATATAACACTATTGTACAAGGACAAAGTCTAAAATAAAACGAAGGCCACCAAAAGAAGGACATTGTGAGTAAACCAGAGCTACCGATGCACACAAAAAAGAAGTCTCCTCTGAGTTCTTGAATCTCACCAAAATCAGTGCCCACAGCTATGCCCAGAACATGTACCATGGGAAGATGCAAAAAGTAGGGGTGTGTGCAAGAATAAGGCACCTAGTAGGCATCATTAGCCGATGAGTGAAATATTATACATATTGAAGCTCAAATATAGATAAAATCAGCAATCCCGTAAGTCGACCCTATGTCCTCAAACCAAATCAAAAGATTGTACTGCAGGTGGTGTAGCCCTAATTTCTATGCATGTATGCCACCCATACCCCCATAAGCCCGAAAGGTACACCCGCGCATAATCTAACCAACAAATCATGATTGAACCCAACAAAATCATAATAGATCCCAACTCTCCATATCATCACATCAAGGGTCGGTTGTATGTGGGTGTAAGGCCCTAGTGTCTATGCCTGAATGCCCTCTAAGCCACCTAAGCTTAGAAGGTACAACCACAGATTATTAGGGTGTGAATAGGTGTGTATATCATGGTAATCAATAATGTGTCAACCGGGTCTCTGACCCTACACCGGAACGTGGCATCCGATCCAAAAAATATACATGCATAACGGTGAGGTGTATCCTCCTATAAGAGAAATAATCCCCCTAGAATAATTAGTAGTGTCTCAACTCAGAATGTCAATCATGGGGCCTCACCCCTAAAATGGAATCAGCAGGGTCCTCGACCCAAGTCTCAACTGACGTCCGACCTCAGAATTCGAATCCGTGACCTGGCATCTCAGTCTTGACCACCACGACTCAAACCGAAAGGAGCGTTACCAAGGACTTGAACTCCCGAACGTGGTCATCGGAGCTCAACAATGACGGGGAACATCATCTGGAACTCAAGAAATCAATTAGTCACTCACTCAACCAATATATTTAAATCCAAAACTCCAAAGTAATATCGTGCCAATGGGCAATATAAGCAATGACCATCACCACATAGGTATCCCATAAAATCAAGCATACACTATTGCAAGTACCATCATCTCTCCAATAACAACAATTAAACTGAACCTCAAATAAATAGAACAAGAACCCAGCGATAGTACATAAGAGCACATATCTCAATAATCAGTGTAAAATAAGGTCTAATAGGTCAAACATGCTATAATCAAGTCGACCACTGGTAACAATAGTAATATCATAAATCCATAGCAACAAGGCCCAATGGACAATTAGGTCAGAATCAAGTCACAGTACGGCAAATAATAAAACATAACCTAACAATCATCATATCACAATAACATCAAGATACATACTCCTATAAACAACAGTTTAGGTCAGAATACATTCCCGTCCCACGACATCAGGCCATATACGACCCTTATTACGCCTATCTATATTCAATAGTCCCTATAATGTAATTACCGTATTCGTAGCCAACAATATAGAGTAACATCTCACAGCAACATATATGAATGCATTCCGGGCACAAGTAGCTCTCATATACAATGCAGTTCATCACACATAATTTTACCCAATCTAAAGTTTACGTAAAGCCTAGCCTAATTGGCAACTTACACCTAATCTCTCGAATTAATCTAACTGGGCTTTCCCCCTCCTAATAGCTTCCCAATGCTGCTGAGCTATTAGAAAATAATCCATAATGGTTAGCATGATCATATTGGCTGTAAAAACTTAAAGAACGAGCATAATTGGGCCAAATGGGCCTAAAACAGGAAAAATAGGGCCCACGCCCAAAATCCCACACAAGACCTCGAAAAATGACCCCCCACAATAACTCGGGTCTACAACTAAAAATTTGGTCCAAAAGGACCCTAGAAGACTGAGGAAAGACCCAAAAATGGGAAATAAAAACTTTACTAGGAGAACATTTTTTACAAAACTTCTTCAGTCAAAATTTTAAAAAGCCACAAAATTTCAGCCAACATCCAACACACCATAGCATTCCTCTTGGGACGTAAAATAATTTAGACTCAAGTTTTACCTAAATCCGTTAAGAATTGGTTAAGATATCAACGCATAGAGTTTTCAAAAATTTCGAGAAGGTAATCAAATAAAATATAGAATTTACCTTGAAATACGTGTAAAATTCCGAATTCAACTTCACCACGTTGTTTCTTTAAAACATCTGAGTCTTGTGGATAATTAAATCATTGAAAACAGACTTATAAATCAGATCTTACGATCTTGGGAAGGTTGGACTTATAAATGGTCGCGAAGTGCTGAAGCACTTATTTAGGCCACATGTCCATTTTCTGTAAACATGCTAGGACCTCCACGAATATGACAATTAGCCCACCTGGTGTTGCACCAACAATCCTAATCAATTCTCAGGGGCATTCTCGAAGCGCCTGGTGTCCATTTTATGCAAAAGAATAGTGTAACCTCACGAATTTTTATGTTTCGGATCCAACATTGCAGTCAGAATTCCCAACGTAGCATCCTATGGGAAAATGACCATCCCATTTCTTTTTGGCTCATTTAAGCTGAAAGAATTAAGGGATCAAAATGCAACTGAATGTCCCCATAAACTAATGAAGGGTCATTTTAGATTGTTTTCAATGTTTTGGAGCTGGTTGCACCATCAGTTTTCCATTCCAAGCTTGTTTAGTTGGATTTTTTTAGAAACACACCTTTTATAAACTCGTTTTGCAACTTTTAGCTCAAAATCATACTGGGACCCTCCATTTTCGGACCAACCACCCTCCTAGCCTAAATTGGCCATTTCAAAACTAGTGGTACCGTCAAAATCCCATTCCGAGCCCGTTTGCTATTGTTTTGTCATAAATCTTATTTTAACATCTTTAACTACTAACTTGCAGACTTGCACAATTCATAACAAAAACACCCTATAACCATCCAGATAGCCCTAATAGGTCATAAAATGTCCGAGGTTACCATACAAAAGCTCAAATAACAAAAATAACACACAAACACATAATTGACCCTGAGGGTCATTACATTATCCCTTATTTATAAGACTTTCATTCACGAAAGTAAAGTTAAGACATACCTGATGGCTCAAATAGGCTAGGCTACTTCTCCTGCATCTATGCCTCTATCTCCCAGGTAGCCTCTTCGATCAATTGTGATGCCACTACACCTAAACCATTGATATGACCCTGGAGCGCAACTGTCTGTTATCCCTTGACACAATGGCCACTAGCTCCACAACAAACCATCTGTAATACCAAATAGCCTGACAAAACTCTAAATCTCTGTCATTAAGGTAAGCCTAGGACAACCACGAATCACCTCGACGTTAGCTGACTCCAATGTCATACCCTTGTCAGATACCATATGACCCATGAAAGTCACAGACTCAAGCCAGAACTCACATTTAGAGAATTTAGCATACAACATGTGGTCCTGGAGTGCCTGTAGCACAATAGAAAGCGTTGGGCATGCTACTCTCAGTGTAGTGAACATACCAAAATATCATCAATGAAAACCACTACAAAAGGGTTAGATATTGTTGAAACACCTGAGTTATGAAGTCCATAAACATTGTAGAGTCTTTAGTCAGTCAAAAAGGCATGACTAGGAACTCGTAATGCCCATAACGGGTCCGGAACATAGTCTTCTTGATATCCCCTGCTTAGATTCGCAGCTGGTGATATCCTAATAGCAAATCAACCTTAGAAAACATCATTGTCCCCTGCAACTGATCAAATAAATCATCAGTATACGGTAGAGGATAATGGTTCTTCACCATCACCTTATTCAACTGATGATAGTCAATACACGTCCGGATAGTCCTATAATTCTTTATCACAAACAATGTAAGAGCTCTCCATGGAGAAAGACTCAGCTAAATAAACCCCAAATCTAGCAAACTCTAAAGCTGTGTACTGAGCTCCTTAAGCTCTACGGGTTCCATCTGACACTAGGGAATAGATATAGGATTACTGCCGACTCAACCTCTATCGCAAAATCCACCTCCATATCAAGTGGAAACCAAGGCAAATATACTACAAATACATCATGGAATTCACATATAACCAGTATGGACTCCACAGTAGGAGCCTTAGTAGTCACATCATGCACATGGTCTAAATAAGCTAAACACCCTGCAGATATCAACCTTTAAGCTTGAATATATGATACAATACCAATCGGGACCCGACTTTAGGACCCCTGATAAACCACTAGAGACATCCCTTGCATTGATAGGGTGACAATCTTGGCATAATAAGCTAATAGTATATATATAAAGGAGTATTGATAAGTCATGGAAATACGACTTTTACGACGCTTAAGACATAGAATTATTGTGTGTTCTTAAGCGCTTTTATTAGTTTAATATGTGTGTTTTGATACTGTGCAGGAAAATAACGAAGGCATGACTGCTAAGGGAATTGCAAGGAATGAGAGGAAAATAAGGCCAAGTGAAGGACCACGGAAGGTCTACACGGGCCTTGTCACGCTACACGGTCCGTGTGACCAATCGTGGCACCACACTTGGTGAAAAGAGTAAAAAGAAATGGAAGACACACGTCACCTGCGTGGACAGGTACACAGACCGTCTACCTTCAGACGGGTCGTGTCACGCGCCGTGTGATTGACGTGAACTCGAATGGGCCTCGTCAAAAATCAAAAAATTTGTGCTAGTGGAATCACACGGACAGGCAAACGGACCGTCTACCTTCAAACGGGCAGTGTCGTGTGTCGTGTGAGTGATGTGAACTCAAAGGGGTATCGTCAAATATCAAAGAATTTGTGCAAGTGGAGCCGCACGGATGGACAAACGGCCCATCACACGCAACACGGGCCGTGTCACGGCTCGTGAAGATGCAGCAGACAGAGGCAGACGGACCGTTTGATGGGCCATCTGGCCTCAAACGATCCGTGTAACGGGCCGTGTCCGAGCCGAACGCTATTTTTCCTAAATTGTATCGGATTAGTTTTACCTGGTATAAATAGTATGTTATTTTATTTCATTAGGACGTTCTTGTTGACGGCAAAAACAAGAGAGTAAGAGCAAAAACAATAGTTTGACTTTGTGATACGTTTGATTCGTGATTGTGATCATCGTTCGAAGATTGTAACACGGATTCTTGTTCCTTCAATTGTAAGTCAATCATTATGCTTTCATCTTATTGTTGTGGGCAAATTATCACTAATATGTTAGGCTAAACCCACAACTAGGGTTGTGGGAACCATGATGATTCAATAAGATAACACAAACTGGGGTAATTCGTGGGAATGATTATTGCATGTATTGTTAAATTCTTCATTCTAACTTCTCCTTAATGAGTCGACGCATTAGGGTAAGCCTATATTTGCTACATGCTCGAGAGGGATGTAGTGATTGGGAAAAGAGTTTAACAACGGAAATTCGGGGTTATGAACCTAGTCTAAGTGCTTGAGACTGAAAGGTGAGGGTACTCTGAGATCAAAAACAAAGTGTAGAATTGCATACACTCTGAGACCTAAAGGAGATGAGTGAAATATAACTAGGAAGGACCGAAAGGTGAACGAGGGATTAGCTAAGTTGTTGGATCTTGCATGCACCATTAAGAACGAGTTTAACAAACCAGTTTAGTTATCGTATTAAATGTCATGGGGAACACAACCCTAGCTTCTCTCTATCTGTTTGAAAACCAGAACAACGTCTTTATTAGTTACATTACACAAGTACTTAAATTAACCAATGCAACCCCCCATTTACTTTATGCATTTTTATCTCGGGAATAGTATTTACATCTGAAAGCTGGTACTAATAGATCAATTCTTACGTGTTCCCTGTGGCATCGACCTCAACTCTGGTTGAGTTCTATATTTGACTAACGACTGTTTTACTCTTCTATTCGAAGTGTAATTTGAGCGTATCAAATTTCGGCGCCGTTGTCGGGGAACGCGATAAAGAACTAGTCTATTAGTTGCTACTTTCAGTTTGTAAGTCTAGTCCCTAATTTAAATTTATTTCTTGTTTTTGTCTTTGTAGGGAATTCGCATTGCATGCCAAGCACCCGAAGTAAGGGTGAAGCACTTATTCCTTACGATCCCGAGCTTACTAAATCGATTCGCAAGATGAACGCCCAGGACCACGAAGCAGTAAGGCAGAGGGAGTTGGCAGTGAACCCTGCTAATAGATGATCTCTCTGGTAATGTGGTACCACCAGCGGCACTACTTCGCCAGGTACCACTCGTACCACCACAACTACACCAACCCCCGTTGAGACCTCAAGGACCTCAGTACCCACCAGTAGTACATGATGATGATGACGATGCTGGGACCACTGGGGCAATCGTCCGGCCACCTCTGCCTGCTAGTGTCAAATTCACTATCACTAGCACGATGCTGCAGATGTTACAGTTAAAAGGGTTGTTCGCTGGAGCTGCCACCGAGGATGCGAATCAACACTTGATGAATTTCTTGGCGACCTGTCAGTCGTCCGAAATTCCAGGAGTTAGTCAACAAGCACTGAGGTTGAAACTATTTCCACTGTCTCTGTCTGGGGAGGCAATAAGGTGGCTGAATGAGCTCCCCCACGACTCCATCTGTAGATGGGGAGAACTAAAGGAAGCCTTTTTAGAAAGATTCTTCCCTGCTTCATGGCAACTGAAGCTCAAAGATGAGATCGGGTCTCATAAACAAATGCCGAATGAAGCACTGTATCAGTCTTGGGAGAGATTCAGACAAAAGCTCAAACAGTGCCCAAACCATCATCTCACTGACGAACACTTGAAGGCAGTCTTCTACATGTCCTGTAATTTTTTTACCAAGCCAATCATAGATGCAGCTTGTGGAGGGTCATATATGTCTAGGACTTTCCAGGACATAGTGGTCATCTTAGATCAGGTGGTAAAGAACAACAGGGCATGGTACACCAGAGAGGCAGACTGCTCTGGAATGGTTTTTGAGATGAGTGAGGAGCAGCGCAAGATGGAGAAAGAACGGGACCAGGATATGGCCCATATGCGGACACAAATAGATTTGTTGTCAATGAGGTTCCTTGGTGGGGGCACTGAGAAGGTACAAGCAATGGAAGCGCTCCCTGGTATGATGATCAAGGCAACGACTATGATGAGGAAGCTCAGTTTTTGGGTAGTTAGGGGGGTTACCGGGGTTTCAACTCTGGTAACCAGGGTCGGAACTACAGTCGGGACAATTACCAAGGGAACTGGTAGAATAGGGATGGCTATAGAAACCGAGACCGCCAAAATGACGGTGGCGGCAACTCTAGGCTAGAGGACATGATGACAAAAGTCCTTAGCAAAGTGGAGGCCACGAAAGCAGAGGTGCGAGATGCAAAGGGCGAAATGTCCAATGTTAGGCAGCTGGTAGACTCACACTCCAACTCGATCAAGCAGTTAGAGCAGCAGCTGGGGCAGCTTTCAGCGTCATTGAATCAGAGGATAGCTGGGTCACTTCCGAGTGATACGGTGCAAAACCCGAAAAACGATGGCCACTGCATGGTGATCACCATGGAGGGTCGTGTTGACGATGGGGGTGATGAACCTGAGGCAGCGCCAGCAGAGCCAGAGTCGACCAAGCAGGCAATAGAGATGGACACCTCACAACACCCGAGTCTACCAGCCATCCCGAAATCGAAACCGCCATTCCCCCAAAGGTAGATAAAAAAGGAGGAGGATGGCAAGTTCCAAAAGTTTTTGTCCATGTTGAAGGAGTTGTCTGTGAACATACCCTTGGTGGAGGCACTTGAACAGATGTCTGGCTACGTTAAGTTCATGAAGAACTTAGTTACTAAGAAGAGGACAGCCAGGATTGAGCCAGTTGATAATTTACACCACTGTAGCGCCATCGCTACAAGATCCTTGGTTGAAAAGAAGGGAGATCCAGGAGCCTTCACCATCCCGTGCACTATTGGAGCGTATGACTTTGCACGGGCCCTTTGTGATCTGGGTGCCAGCATTAACCTAATGACGTTGGCAGTTTATTAGCAGTTGGGTTTGGGAGCCCCCACACCCATGACCATGCGGCTACTGATGCCAGATAGATCAGTGAAAAGGCCCGTGGGGATCCTGTGCGATATTTTAGTTCGGGTTGGCAGGTTCATCTTCCCTGCCAATTTCGTGATCCTCGACTGTAAAGTGGATTTCGAGGTACCAATCATTTTTGGAAGGCCATTTTTGGCAACTGGCAGGGCACTAGTGGACATAGAGCGCGGAGAACTCACCTTCCGGTTAAACACCAAAGAGGTGAAATTCAGTGTGCGCTCTGCCATGAAGAGGCCTAAGGAGTTGGCTGTGATGTTTGTCATGGATATTGATGATGACGGTTCCTCTGAAGTCTCGTTGGAGGAAAAGATGACTGTCGACACACTGGCGGCAGTGCTCATGAACTTCCCGGGAGATGGTGTTGATGGGTATAAAGACACCATCTATGCATTACAAGGCATGGTTACCAGACCATTTGTCCCTCTGAAGTTGGACCTGGACTTGAAAAATAGGCCAACACCACCGGCAAAACCCTTTATCGAGGAGCCGCCTGCTTTAGAGCTCAAGGAGTAGCCTCAACACCTCAGGTATGCATATTTGGGTACAAATAACACTCTTCCTGTGATTGTGACTGCAGATCTTCAAGTAAATCAGGTGAAGGCACTATTGGGGGTCCTCCAAAAGTTCAAGGGAGCTATTGGGTGGACCATTGCAGACATAATTGGCATTCCTCCAGGCATCTGCACTCACAAAATCAAATTGGAGGATGACTGCTTGCCCAGCATCGAGCATCAGAGAAGGCTGATCCACCCATGCAAGAGGTGGTGAAAAAGGAAATCATCAAGTGGCTGGATGCGGGGGTGGTATACCCCATCTCGGACAGCAAATGGGTAAGCCCGGTGCAGTGTGTCCCAAAAAGGGGGGCATGACAGTGGTGGCCAATGACAAATGAGCTTGTCCCGCTGAGACTTGTCACCGGATGGGGAGTGTGCATGGACTATAGGAAGTTGAACAGATGGACTCTAAAGAATCACTTCCTCATGTCGTTCATGGATCAGATGTTAGACAGGCTAGCTGGGTGTTGTTGGTATTGCTTCCTCAACGGGTATTCGGGCTAAAATCAGATATCTATCGCCCCAGAGGATCAGCAGAAGACTACCTTCACTTGCCCCTATGGGACATTTGCCTTCAGGCGGATGCCATTTGGACTCTGCAATGCCCCACCCACTTTCAAGCGTTGCATGATGTCCATCTTTTCAGACATGGTCGAAGACGCCCTCGAGGCATTTATGGATGATTTTTCGGTAGTGGGTTATTCCTTTGATGATTGTCTGCAGAATCTAAGCAAGGAACTACAGCGCTGTGAAGAGGCCTAGTTGGTCTTAAATTGGGAGAAATGCTATTTCATGGTCAAGGAGGGCATAGTCCTTTGCCATAAGGTATCAGACAAGGGGATTGAGGTGGACAAGGCAAAGATTGAATTCATTGAGAGGTTGCCACCTCCTATCTCAGTAAAGGGGGTCCAGAGTTTTCTTGGGCATGCTGGGTTCTATCGCAGGTTTATCAAGGACTTCTCAAAGATTGCACACCCATTGTGCAAACTGGTGGAGAAAGATGTAAAATTTCAGTTTGATGATGCATGCCGGCACGCCTTCGAGACCTTGAAGCAGAAGTTGATCTCTGTGCTCGTAGTGGTTGCACCAGACTGGGTGCCCCGTTTGAGGTAATGTGTGACGCAAGCGGAGTTATTGTGGGTGTTGTGCTGGGGTAGAAGCGCAACAAGATCCTCCGTCCCATTTACTATGCCAGCAAGACACTAAACGAGGCTTAAAGGAATTACACTGTGACTGAGCAGGAGTTTCTAGCTGTGGTGTATGCATTTGATAAGTTTCGAGCATATCTACTGGGCACTAAGGTGATTGTACACACTGACCATGCAGCGCTCCGGTACCTCATGGCCAAGAAGGATGCCAAGCCTAGATTAATCAGATGGGTGCCTTTGCTACAAGAGTTCGATTTCGAGGTCCAGGACCGTAAACGCACGAAGAACCAAGTGGCAGACCACCTGTCAAGGCTGGAAGACGCGGCCCAAGCCAATGAGTAGTTGAGCATCGATGATTTATTTCTCGGTGAGCAGGTATTAGCCGCTTCTGCAGACTTAATCCCTTGGTATGCTGATTTTGCTAACTTTCTGGTGAGCGATATTATGCCGGAAGGCCTTAACCGTCACCAGAGAAAAACATTTTTTCATAATGTGCACAGGTACTTTTAGGATGACCCATACTTGTTCAGAACATGTGCAGATGGGGTCATCCGAAGATGCGTCCCAGAGGTAGAAATGTTGAGCATCCTGGAAGCCTGCCACTCCTCCCCAGTAGGGGGGCATCATGGTGGCGCCAGGACAGCCAAAAAGATCCTGCAGTGTGGATACTACTGGCCCACTATCTATAAAGATGCCCATGACTTGGTGCGAGGATGTGACCAGTGTCAGCGCCAAGGCAACATCTCGAGGCGACAAGAGCTGCCAATGACCCCCATTCTTGAAATTGAATTATTCGATGTATGGGGCATTGATTTCATGGGACTGTTCATGAGCTCTTTTGGGATGAAGTATATCCTGTTGGCAGTGGACTACGTCTCCAAATGGGTGGAGGCTACAGCTTTGCCGAACAATGAGAGCAAAAGCGTGGTACAGTTCCTGAGGCGGAACATTTTTGCCAGGTTTGGGACACCCAGAACTATCATTAGTGATGGGGGCTCCCACTTCTGCACAAATCCTTTCGGGTTGTACTGGCTAAGTACGGGGTGCGCCAACATAAGGTTGCCACGCCCTATCATCCGCAGACAAGTGGGCAGGTTGAAGTGTCCAACAGGGAAATCAAGGAGATCCTGACCAAGTCTGTGAACGCCACAAGAACGGACTGGGCGCAGAAGCTAGATGATGAATTATGGGCCTACAGGACAGCTTACAAGACACCCATCGGTATGTCCCCTTATCAGTTGGTGTTTGGTACGGCCTGTCATCTGTCGATTGAATTGGAGCACATGGCGCTCCGGGCTCTTAAGGCTCTGAATATGAATTGGAAGGAGGCAGCCAACATGAGGATGGACTAGCTAAATGAACTGGACGAATTCCGCCTCCAAGCTTACGAGAGTGCTGCCCTGTACAAGGACAAAATAAAGTCCTATCATGACAAGCTTATTGCACCAAGGATCTTTGGGGTGGGTGACAGAGTTCTGCTCTACAACTCCATGTTGAGGCTGTTCCCAGGAAAGCTAAAATCAAGGTGGTCTGGCCCATAAAAGATCGCACAAGTGTTTAATCATGGAGCAGTTGAGCTGGAGACTGATGACGGGCACCACTTCAAGGTCAATGGACAGCGCGTGAAAAAGTATTTGGGAGTTGCAGATGAAACCTCTGTGATTGACGTTCTCCATCTTGACAAAGTCTGAGTAGTCAAAACAACCACCTCGAGCCGTGACGTTAAACCAAGCTCTTAATGGGTGGCAACTCATCTGGAAAAAAAAAGAGAAATCTATTTATGATTGCCTTACGATTTACATTGGCTGGTATTTTTATCTCAGGGAAGGATGTACATGGTGAAGGGAGGCATGACCAGGCGCGCAGGCGAGGGGAGTGAAAAAATTGACCAAAATTCAAGAAAGAGGCGTCACACGGGCGTGTAAACGGCCCGTGCAGACTCAGAAGGGCCGTGTGATGGTCCGTCTGGCGAGTCTCCCCAGGTAAGTGCGCCCCAGCCGCCAAAGCAAATCACACGGTCCATTCACACGGCCCATGTGCGTTTGAACAGATCGTTTATCGGACTGTTTGAGTGTGCGCCTCAGGAAAAGTGATGCGTGCCGACACACGGCACGCTACATGAATCGTGCCACGTGGAACGGCCCGTTTGTCAGGGCGTCTTGGGTGACGTGTGAATGGGTATTTATACCCTCTTTCCTACTTTCACTTTCACACACTCTCTCCCTCTCTTACTCACCCCGCACGACCCCTCTTCTCTTCCTCACACCACAAAATTTTCATCTCTTCTTACACGATTTGTGCAACCCACTCACGATCCGTAACACTTTTCTTAGGCAAATTTTCGAGTCAAAGTTCTACTCTCCTTTCTCAAGTAAGTTTTTGTTTTTGTTTAGTTTGTTCTTTAGTTGTAGCTTGAATTTTTCTTCTAGTTTTGGTCTAATGTGTGATTTTATGTGTGTATTTGGTTGATTGTGAAGTCTAGGACGCTGTTGGGTAGGGTTTCTTAATGATTTGGTGATAGGCTACCCTAAATCACCATTGTTGCAATCTTGAACTCTTGAACATAGGGACTTTGTGATTTTAGGGTCCTAAAATTGGATTAATGTTGTAGGAGGTGTGGTAAGTATAAGATAATGGCCGATCTTGGGTTTGAATGCAATATCTCATGTATGCACATGGATTCTAGGACGTTGGGGCTGACTGGGGGACAAAGGCCATGTCACGACACCTTAAACAGTCCGTGTGTCATTACACGGGCAGTGTAGTGGGCCGTCTAGACCAATTCTCGCATACGCGCCAAGGCATGCCAACTGTCCGTTCTCATGGACCGTCTGACCCTACATGGGCCGTGTGGCTGTCCGTCCCAGGCCCCTTGACCTCTGCCACGCCCATGGCCCATCACACAGGCCTTTGCACGAACCGTGTACTGTTACACGGCCCGTGTGAGGCCCCCGTGTCAGCATACTATCTTCTTACGTGCTTGGCTGTATTAATCCTCATTGATTCCAATATGCATTCTAGTGCGAAATTCCCAATGATAGACCGAGTGACGCCACTCTTTAGGGTTTTTGTCACTTTACTAACACAGGGAAAGTCTGAGTACCCGTTTGTGTGTCGTCCAACGCATTCTAACGTGCCTAACTGTTTATTCCTTGTGGTGTCGCAGGTTAATATGGGCCCCCATCTAAGATCCCGCCGGCCTAGGGACGAACATGAGTCACGTCTCCGGGACTCGATCACTGAATCCTCAAGTCAACACCAGGGGAGTAACTCAGGTGATGACTCCTCAGGCGGGTCAACTGTGCAGATCACCGGCAATGTCTCCCCCCACTCTCCTCGCACTACCCATTCACATGCAGTGAGATGCCATATAGCTCCCCAGTCTGAGGAGGGAGTTCCGGAGGTGGGAGTGGAGGGGGAAGATGCAGCCCCAGAACAGGAGGAAGAGGCCGGCACTCTAGACACTGCGGAGCACAGTGCTGGGGTGAGGATGACATCCTGATCCTCCGTGACAGCGACGACGAGGCTTCTCACCAGGTGGTTGCTTGGACTTTTGACTCGGAAACCGCCAAGTGGCTTCTAGTCTTCTTGCGCAGACTGTGGACAGTCCCCGGAGCGAAGGAAATCTATGTGAATGGTATCACTAAAGGTTCCGGGGGGTATCAGGGGAGGCCGATCATTCCGGAGATGCGAGTCCTCATCGACAAATTGGATGTCATCCCAGAGATACGTAATGCATTTGAAGTATACCACGTCGGATGGATGGCGAGCCCTCCCGGATATTATGGGCCTGACATTATTGTAGAATTCTACTACAGTTACGTTGCCAGTCTGCTTGCCTCCATCGAAGGTAACCTATCCAGAAGAGTAAAGAAGCGGCTCGCGGCTAAGTTGTCCCACCGGTACTATGTTACTGTTTGGGAAACTCAGGTGGACATTTTGGCAGACAAAATCAACAGGTTCTTCTTTGGCCCGGTCTACCGTGTCCCACCAGATGGGTTATTCATTGCCAGGTATGCGAGCATCACTGATGAGGTTCGAATGTCTGACCCCTCTGAACGGGCCACTGAGTTGAAGTGGGTTGCGGAGCAGATTGCGCTCCAAGGAGCTGAGGCAACTTGGGTGACAAACCCCAAAATTCCCATTACCAAGGCCTCACTCACGTTTGTCGCCAAGTTCTGGTGGTCAATAGTACGGGCCCGACTACGACCCACGGTGAATGACAACACACTCCAACTCTCTCATGCTTTGTTGGTAGCGTGCTTGGTAGCCTGATATGGTATTAATGTGGGTCGTATCATCGCCATGGAGATCAAGGACCGCGCCCTGTCGAAAAGAGATGGTATGTCATTCCCATGCCTGATTCGGGCACTCTACAGGCAGGCCCGTGTCCCCACCACCCACTTCCTGGATAGAAAGATGGCTCCAACGGGTGTGGTGAACATTGCTTTGATCAAGGACATAGATAACCCATTGTACCACAGTAAAGCCCGCCGGCTTGGGCTACCTACACAGCTTCCTCGGGCTCTTCCTCAGCAACCCTTGTCATTTGAGGAGCACACCACGGCCCCACAACCCGGCACGACTTCTGAGCAGCCCGGGGGTAGTGGCACTGCACCCCAGATCCATCAGGGGTACACTTATATCCCCTATGATTTTGTAGCCCGAATGGTGACAGAACCGAGACAGACATGGGCGATTGTCGACCAAATGGTGGTCCGGGTGCCTCAAGTGGTGCAGGCTCATGTTCAGCAGGGCTAAAAGACCGCCTCCGCGCAGACCTACTGGGCCTAATACGGAGTTTACAGGAACAGGTCAACACTTTGGAGGGCTACTTCCATAGCATGTTTGGAAGTATGTCCGGTGATGAGATTGCGTATTTGGTGCAGACGATGCAGGACATGAAAGAGAAAATTGTAGAGCTGACAGCCCGGTATAACAGCACGGTGCCAGCTCCGGCTCCACCGCCTGATTCGCTGTTATCACTGTTCACTGCCCCGGTGGAGCTGAACCTAACCGAGGGTTGGGGCGTGCCACTCGTACCAGCTGCTGTCCAGGTACCTCCTCCAAAGTCTTCTGGCACTAAGGATAAAGGTAAGCACTGCAACCAGCACAATGGCCCTCCGAAAGACTCGCAGCGTGAGGAAGCACGGAGATTGCGAAAGGCATTGAGAGCCCACCGTCAAGAAGCTACAGCCCAGGAGGAGCCGGAGTGACTAGCTTATGAGGCTGCCCGGACAGGTGCTTCTGGGTGTGCCGTCGAACCTGATGCTGATGTTGCCGACACGGACCCACCAGTCGGATCGGGCCATGACGACCCGCCTGACGCTAGGGCGTCTTAGGTATGTTCCACTCCAGTTTTTACTTTAGTATTTGTCATGGTGCAATGAGGACATTGCACTGTATTTTGCTGGGGGTGGGGCATCCTACCCTGACGAGTTTTTCTTGCCATGTTTCTTTTCTCTGAAAGTATAGTATCTAGTAGAACTGGCATGTTTAGGTTTGTTTTGTTTGTTTTGTTGCTGTAAAGATAAGTGTTTATAAGAGTCTATAGTAACCCCATTTTTAAAGAAAAATAATCCAAGAAACTTGTATGTGCATGCATCCCATACTGACTGATTTTGTGGTCCTTTTAAAGCACGGTGTACATTGTCTAGTTGGCATCTTGAATAATGAAGCATGACTGTGGTTGTTAGTGCTGAATAGTGGGGGATATGTTCCATGTGTGTGGGAGTTTACTTGCTTAAATTCGATTGACGCACTTGTAAGCTAGAACTTGCCTGGTTGGTCCCCCTAAAACGATTGAATGAGTGGATTAGAATAGGATCTTAGGCAAATTTTGTTGAGAAGTGACTAAGCCTGAAACGAATCAACCAAATGAAGTTTCTCCCTTTGAACCAAATGATTGAGCCTTAATAGACCTTTTCTTTCTGATTACCAATTCACATTCCCAATCTATCTGCAGACCTGTACTCAGACCCTAGTCCCTTTAAGGACATCGTAAACCTCAACCCAGGCCAAAGGCCTAAGTTGAGGGTGGCTTATACTGGCCCTGGTCCTTAAAAAGACATTGTGAACCTCAACTAAGGCCAAAATCCTAAGTTGAGGGTGGCTATTGTAAGAGAGGCAGAATAATAAGGATGGAAAGGAGTCGAGTATTGAGAAGAAGAGCTGGACTGTGATCGTAAAAAAAAAAAAAGAGTTTGGGGCGTGTGAATGAATGAACGAAAAAGGTAACTACTCCCATCCGCAAAGTAAATTGGTAAAACGGGGGAAATAAAGAGTTCGGGGGCAGAAAGTAGAGGCTGAGTCAAAGCAGGGTCTTGGAATGAAAAGTTAGTCACTTTGATCCTAAATGTACCTCACCCAAGCCCGAGCTTACCTTACAAGCCGCAAAAGCCCTAAAGTGATCCTAAAAAGGTCATTCAAGAGTCAAGGTGGTGAAAATAAAGGCAAGCATATGGTCTATACTTGTGTGTCGGTTGAAAATCTTTTTGAATGTGAGTATTCCAGTCTCTGTACTACATTTACACACTGTGTGTGAGACTTCATTTTAGTGAGGGGCAGTATCACCACACTATTTGGTTGCTATACTAACTGGTTCATCTTTATTCTCGGACTTATTTCGGGCCAACGGGATATGGTGTAGTGCTTAGTTGATCTGATAAAGTCTGTTGGGGTGTGAACACATTGCAAGTGTACTTTTTGAGCATGAATTTGATGATTAAGGGGTTGCTATTTACTTCTTGTTAAGCACTTGTATTTGTGCGTCGTTATGTGTTGTTTTTGGTCATCGCTTGAGGACAAGCAATCGTTCTAAGTTGAGGGTGTTGATGAGTCATGAAAACAAGACTTTTACGACGCTTAAGACATAGAATTATTGTGTGTTCTTAAGCGCTTTTGTTAGTTTAATAGGTGTGTTTTGATACTGTGCAGGAAAATAACGAAGGCATGGACTGCTATGAGAATTTCAAGGATTGAGAGGAAAATAAGGCCAAGTGAAGGACCACGGAAGGTCTACACGGGCCGCGTCACGCTACACGGTCCGTGTGACCAACCGTGGCACCACACTTGGTGAAAAAAGTAAATAAAATGGAAGACACACGTCACTCGCACGGACGGGTACACGGACCGTCTACCTTCAGACGGGCCGTGTCACGCGCCATGTGATTGACGTGAACTCGAATGGGCCTCGTCAAAAATCAAAGAATTTGTGCAAGTGGAGTCACACGGACAGACAAACGGACCCTCTACCTTCAGACGGGCCGTGTCGTTTGCCGTGTGAGTGATGTGAACTCAAAGGGGCCTCGTCGAAAATCAAAGAATTTATGCAATTAGAGTCGCACGGATGAACAAACAGCCCGTAACACGCAACACGGGCCATGTCATGGCTCGTGAAGACGTAGCCGACAGAGGCAGATGGACCATTTGACGGGCCGTCTGGCCTCAAACGGTTCGTGTTACGGGTCGTGTCCATGCCAAATGCTATTTTTCCTGCATTGTATCGGATTAGTTTTACCTGGTATAAATAGTATGTTATTTTATTTCATTAGGACGTTCTTGTTGACGGCAAAAACAAGAGAGTAAGAGCAAAAACAATAGTTTGACTTTGTAATACGTTTGATTCGTGATTGTGATCATCGTTCGAAGATTGTAACACGGATTCTTGTTCCTTCAATTGTAAGTCAATCATTATGCTTTCATCTTATTGTTGTGGGCAAATTATCACTAATATGCTAGGCTAAACCCACAACTAGGGTTGTGGGAACCATGACGATTCAATAAGATAACGCAAACTAGGGTAATTCGTGAGAATGATTATTGCATTTATTGTTAAATTCTTCGTTCTAACTTCTCCTTAATGAGTCGACGCATTAGGGTAGGCCTGTATTTGCTACATGCCCGAGAGGGGTGTAGTGATTGGAAAAAGAGTTTAACAACGGAAATTCGGGGTTATGAACCTAGTCTAAGTGCCTGAGACTGAAAGGTTTGGGTACTCTGAGATCAAAAACAAAGTGTAGAATTGCATACACTTTGAGACCAACAGGAGATGAGTGAAATATAACTAGGAAGGACCAAAAGGTGAACGAGGATGATGAATTGCCTTTGGAAGGGTCTGGGCACAACAAGGCTCTACATCTAACCGTGAAATGTGAAGAGCATTATGTGAAGAGGGTCCTAGTTGATGGGGGATCAGGTATCGACATTTTTCCTCTTTCCACATTACAAAGTTTGAAGATTAACACCGATAGAATTTGCACTAACAATGTGTGTGTACGAGCATTTGATGGAGCAAACGAGACACAGTTGGTGAAATTTACTTGATCGTGACAATTGGGCCGGTGGAGTTTGGAATTACCTTTCAAGTGATAGACATGAACACCTCTTACAACTTACTCTTGGGAAGGCCATGGATCCACATGGCTAGGGCTGTACCATCTACTTTGCATCAGATGGTCAAATTTGAACATGACAAACAAGAAATCATTGTCCATGGTGAAGACGACCTCCCGATGTATCGAGACCCTTCCACACCATGCATAGAGGCCAAAAAAGAATATGAATTCCTCAATTATCAGGCCCTCGAGATAGTAGCGGTCAATCAGCTTATGGAAGGGAAGCCTATACCAAATCCTCATCTCTCTTCTACTTCGTTCATGGTGGTAGCTCAAATGATACATAACTGTTATGAGCCTGGAAAGGGACTGGGATTGTCATTGCAAGGAAGGGTAGATCCTATCAATCCAATGGGCAATCAAGAAACATTTGGGTTGGGTTTCAAACCAACTAAAGTTGACAGAAAATGGGCAAAGGAGCACAAAAAGAAGGCTTGGAGCTTGCCAAGGCCGATCCCTCATATTCATGAGTCTTTCACTAAATCTCAATGTGAGGAGAGTCCAAACCCATCTGTCCAAAATGATACAGATGAAATCTGTCAAGGTCTTAAGGATATGTTTTATAAAGTGAACATGGCTCATATGGATGAGGGCCCCGGTCATGCAGATGTGCAATTCATCGGCCCCAATGTCCAACTCAACAATTGGGAAGTCACTCCTCTCCCTAGCAGGAAGGAGTTTTGGTAGTTTACTTTTGCAACTTTTCCTACATTTGCACTATTTTTAGGGTTGTAATCTAAATGTCTTAGTTGTTCTTATTCCATGTTAGTCCTTTATCATTTCAATCCAGTTTAATGAAGTTCCAATTTCCCTAGTAAAAGCGTATCATGTCTCTTCGCTTTTCTGATTTTGTTTTATTTTCATTTTACGTTAATACCGACTTTAATAACATGACATGCATGCGGAGTTTATGTCTAGATCCTGAAAAATTATCTGATCTCAAAACAATAAATCAAGATCTTGAAGAATATGATGAAGATGGAGCATATGAAGAAATTAAAAAGGGATTGGACCAATTTGAGAATAAACCTAAGCCCAATTTAAATGAAACTGAGACAGTCAATTTGGGAACTTGAGAGGAAACTCGAGAGACAAAAATAAGTATTCATGTCGAACAAAAGACCCGAGATGAACTAATTCAAGTTCTATTTGAATATAGAGATGTCTTTGCTTGGTCCTACGATGACATGCCAGGTTTGAGTGTTGATCTGGTAGTTCACAAACTACCCACATATCCTGATTCCTCACCTGTCCAACAAAAGCAATGAAAGTTCAAGACAGACATGAGTGATAAAATAAAAGAGGAAATTATGAAACAACTAGATGCAAATGTGATTAGAGTTGTGCAATACACTACGTGGTTGGCCAACGTTGTGCCAGTGCCAAAGAAAGATGGGAAAACTAGAGTTTGCGTCGACTATAGGGATTTAAACAAAGCGAGTCCAAAGGACAACTTCCCATTACCCAACATTCACATTCTAGTTGATAATTGTGCAAAACATGAGATTCAATCTTTTTTGGACTGTTATGCTAGATATCACCAAATCCTCATGGATGAAAATGATGCAGAGAAGACTGCTTTCACTACCCCCTGGGGGACCTACTGTTATAGGGTCATGCCATTTGGTCTTAAAAATGCAAGGGCAACTTATATGAGAGCTATGACCGCCATATTCCATGATATGATGCACAAGGAAGTTGAAGTATATGTCGATGATGTCATTATTAAATCTAGAACACAAGCAGATCATGTACGTGACTTAAGGAAATTCTTCGAAAGATTACGAAAGTACAACCTTAAGCTCAATCCAGCTAAATGCGCATCTGGAGTACCTTCAGGAAAGCTTCTGGTTTTCATAGTTAGTCGAAGAGGCATTGAGCTAGATCCTGCCAAGATAAAGTCTATTCAAGAATTACCTCCTTCGAGGAATAAGACAAAAGTCATGAGCCTTCTAGGGAGACTGAATTATATCAGTCGATTCATCGTGCAGCTTACCATCACATGTTGTTGAAAAAAGATGCCACTGTCAAATGGACTAGTGAGTGTCAAGAAGCTTTTGACAAGATTAAAGAATATCTAATGCACCCTCCAGTATTAGTCCCTCAGGAGCCCGATAGACCTTTATTCTTATATCTCTCAGTGATGGATAATGCCTTCGGTTGTATTCTAGGTCAACATGATGCCACAGGCAAACGGGAGGAAGCAATTTATTATTTGAGCAAAAAGTTCACAAAGTATGAGGCGAAATACACTCTCTTAGAGAGGACATGTTGCGCCTTAACCTGGGTGGCTCAAAAATTGAAGCACTACCTTTTGTCATACACAACCTATCTCATATCTCAAATGGACCCTTTGAATATATTTTTCAAAAACCTATGCCAACGGGTAGACTGGCAAAGTGGCAGATCTTACTTACGGAATTTGACATAGTGTACGTTACTCGTACCGCCATGAAAGCACAAGCATTGGCTGATCATCTAGCAGAAAATCCAGTTGATGATGAATACCAGCCATTAGACACATACTTCCCAAATGAAGAGGTTAACGCTGCTGAGGAAGAAGGGTTAAGGGATAGCCAGATATGAAAGTTATATTTTGATGGAGCTGTCAATGTCAATGGAGTGGGAATTAGAGCAGTCCTTATTTCACCAACTGGACACCATTACCCTGCCACCGCACACCTTCGGTTCTTTTGTACCAATAATACAGCAGAATACGAAGCTTGCATTATGAGATTGAATATGGCAATAAATTTAGATGTGCACGAGCTAGTGGTTTTGGGGGACTCCGACTTGCTTGTTCGACAGGCTCAAGGCGAATGGGAAACTCGGGATATTAAGCTCATCCCATACAAGCACTGTTTAGAGAACCTTAGCAAAAGGTTCAAGTCCATTGAGTTCAGATATATCCCCAGGTCCCACAATGAGTTGGCTGATGCTTTAGCCACTTTAGCCTCAATGCTTCCATACCCAGGCAGCACCTATATCAATCCCCTAGAAATTTAAATCAGGGATGAGCATGGTTATTGTAATACAACTGAAGTAGAGCCAGATGGTGAACCATGGTATCATGACATCAAACAGTTCTTAAAAGAAAGAGAATATCCATTGTATGCCAATAGAGATCAAAAGAAGACTATTAGGCGACTTGCTAGTGGTTTCCTTCTAAGCCGGGAGGTTTTATATAAAAGAACCCCAGACCTGAATTTATTAAGATGTGTGAGTTCTCAAGAAGCAGAAATGATCATGACTGAAGTACATTCGGGGGTATGCGGCCCGCATATGAATGGTTATGTTTTAGCAAAGAAGATTATTCGGGCAGGATTTTACTGGTTGACCATGGAAAGAGATTGCTTTCGTTTTGTTCGAAAGTGTCATCAGTGTCAAATTCATAGTGACTTGATTCACTCACCCCCTTCAGAGTTACACTTTATGTCTGCTCCTTGGCCTTTTGTTGCTTGGGGCATAGACGTTATTGGGCCAATCGGGCCAAAAGCTTCTAACAGGCATCGATTTATTCTGGTCGCCATTGACTATTTCACCAAGTGGGTAGAAGCTATTACTTTAAAAGCAGTCACCAAGAAAGCAGTGGTGAACTTTATCCATTCCAATATCATATGTCATTTTGGTATGTCGAAGATCATTGTCACAGACAATGCGGCAAACCTTAATAGCCACCAAATGAAGGAGGTTTGTGAGCAATTTAAAATTGCCCATCACCATTCAACCCCTTATCGACCCAAAGCAAATGGAGCTGTAGAAGCAGCAAATAAGAATATCAAGAAGATTCTTAGGAAAATGGTCCAGGGATCCAGACAGTGGCATAAGAAATTACCTTTTGCTCTTTTAGGATATCGCACGACCACCCGTACATCAATCGGTGCGACTCCTTACTTATTAGTCTATGGAACTGACGCTGTTATACCTGCAGAAGTTGAAATCCCTTTGCTTCGAATCATTGTTGAAGCAGAAATTGATGATACAGAATGGGTGAAGAAAAGGTTGGAGCAATTAGTATTAATAGATGAAAAACGATTGACGACAATCTGTTTCGGCCAGTTGTACCAGCAAAGGATGGCTCGAGCCTATAATAAGAAGGTACGCCCCAGAAATTATGAGGTCGGTCAGCTTGTTGTAAAACGCATCCTTCCCCACCAAAAAGAAGCTAAAGGAAAATTTTCCCCAAATAGGCAAGGCCCTTATATCGTTAAATGAGTATTACCAAAAGGAGTTTTGCAATTGGCAGATATGGAGGAAAAGGTAGCCGACATAATGGTTAATGCCGACTCGATCAAAAGATATTATGTTTAATATTTTTAGTTCGACACCGGCGTGACTAGTGTTCCCAAGATAAGATGACCTCTGTTCGAACACCGCCTACCTCTTCGAAATTTTTCCTCTTTGAAACCGCGAAAAAAAAAGAAAAAAAAAGAAAAAGAATCAAAGAAAAAGCAAAAAAAAAGACAACCCTTGATCGAACTACGTGCGACCTGATTCCTAAGAGGATACGTAGGCAACCCTATCTTGGGGTTCGGTCTGACCAAAAAAATAATTAAATTATGTTTTGGCGTGTTCAAAGCCGAGGCACACTTTAATGGTTCCAAAGTTGTAAATCTTTCTAAAAGCCTTTCTCACATGCCTTAAAACGACTTCTCAATCACTCTTCAAGAAGCTTCAAAGTACGGTGTCACAAATATGTGATTTTACAAAGGTGAGAGTCTTATAGGTGAGAGCCCTACGACACCATAAGACGACGGTAAAGGAAAATGAAAGAGAGGTCAGCTCTAAATTGAAATGCACAACATTGTTTTATGAGATTTAGACTATTTGGATGGATCGAAATGTATGAGCCAAAATGCATGTCATGATTCCTTAAAATCGGTACGTACGTTCATATAAATTCTTTGATTCTTTTATTTCTTTCTTTTTCTTGTCCCCTCTTCAAGAGATAACCTTCCCTCGTAAAGTTATGATCCATTGCGTCACCCCATCGTACTTGTGTTGAGTCGCTGCTCTCAAAATCGTGTGTCAAGTGTTAAAGGAAAAGTTGCGAAATTCACTAACAGTTTTTCAGTTAAAGAGCGAGAGGCATACACAACCGGTGAAACACATTTGTGGACTAGCTAAGATAAAGAAAAAGAAAAAAGAATTTATGGCAAGTCTCCATAGGGGAAGATCACTAAGGCAAGGGAATGCTTGCTGAAACAAGATGATCCATGCAATATGCACAAATCAATATTTGATCGAAGCATTCATGGCGCGCATCCGAAAAGATAGGGATTGACTTTTAAGAGCTTTCAAGCAATTTGATCAATCACTAATAAAGTCAATCTTCCAAGCCGAGTGGATTCATGACAAATCAAACCCCACGGGATCAAGGCCACAAATCAACCACCAGTTTGGAAAACTAACAAATCGTTCTTTGATTAAACAGGTACGAGCAAATCCTGTAAATAGTTTTGAGAGACGAGCATCAAAGGAAAGTACTCAAATCTTTATGTGCGATCCAATATGCGCATAGTAAAATTGTTGTTAATTCATATCAGAAATCGGTAAAAAGGACCTTTGTTTTCCTAGTCGAAACTGGGGCACTTTTTTTTATAAAAAATACTAATAATAATAAATAAAAATTCACGATTAAAAAAAAAAGTTTCAAAATTTCTCAGTTTCTAAACTGTGGCATATTTTATTTTATCTTATTTTTAAAATAAAAAAAAGAAGTAAAATAAAATAAAAATAATTCATTCGCCTAGGGAGCGAACCCTCATAATATTCGCTTAGGGAGCGAACCCTCATAATATTCGCTTAGGGTGCGAACCCTCATAATATTCGCTTAGGGCGCGAACCCTCATAATATTCGCTTAGGGCGCAAACCCTCATAATATTCGCTTAGGGAGCACACCCTTATAATATTCGCCTAAGGCGTGAACCCTCATAATATTTGCCTAGGGAGCGAACCCTCATAATATTTGCTTAGGGCGCGAACCCTCATAATATTCGCTTAGGGCGCGAACCCTCATAATATTCACTTAGGGCGCGAACCCTCATAATATTCGCTTAGGGCGCGAACCCTCATAATATTCGCTTAGGGCGCGAACCCTCATAATATTCGCTTAGGGCTCTAACCCTTATAATATTCGCTTAGGGAGTGAACCCTCATAATATTCACTTAGGGCGCGAACCCTCATAATATTCGCTTAGGGCACGAACCCTCATAATATTCGCTTAGGGTGCGAACCCTCATAATATTCGCTTAGGGCGCGAACCCTCATAATATTCGTTCATATCTTCATAGGGCATGATAGCCCCATTTTTATTTTCCAAAAGCATAAAATCTAATTTCATTCAATAATAGAGTATTTGTTTTTTTTTCCTTTGTTTAAGCACTGTATTATTTTTGTTTAATATTATGTTCAAATCAAGCAAAATAACCTACAAAATTTTTCTTAGCACAAACTAGAGCGGGAAAATTTTGTTTTGTTTTTTCTTTGATTGTAGGCAGGTCCTTCTGTGACCACAAGTTTGGACATCAATAACGGAGTGACATTTGTCCTATTTGTGAAGTGAAGAATGACATTAAGAGTCGATTCGGACCCATGTAGCAGCTCAACATATCAAGATTCTGCTTCCCAACTTCAATTCAGGAAACAAGTGTACACGAATAGTGTACTAACTTTCTTCTTGAGAGGCATCGGTAACTCAATTGAGATTTCAAGTTCAAGCCTCAAATACAAACTTCAAGATTGGATTTTGAGATCAAGATACCCGCCAGGAAAAGGCGAGGTAATAACAGAAGATGCAAGTGAAGACATGAAAGAAAAGAGGGTCGAGCCAAGTAGAATTGAATAGATCTTGTATCGTTTCCTTTTAGTGTTATTATCTTCAATGTAATAATAGGAATCACGAACCGGAATCTCGATGGGACTAGACTAAACTCCCTTATCCATCCATCCATCTCTGCAACTGTTTGAACTACACGTGACCTGATTCTCTTATAACCCGATATATGTAGGCGGCCTAAAACCAAGGCTCGGTCACTCTTGCTTACTCTTTCTTTTCCCCTTTCTTTTCCCTTACCTTTTAATAATGTTAGGCCAAAAATTAGGCACGTTAACTTCTTTGCTTAAAAACTCTTCATGTTCTCAAGCAAAGAGGAGCATCCTGTTAGCACCTAATTTTTTACCAAACTTAAGTTATTTACTTCTTAGTATTTAAATATTTAGTTTTGAGTCTAAATTAGATATTTTTATCTTATTTAGAATAAGTTGAAAACAACAAAAATAGAGTCATATTTTAATGTTAGTTTTGTTCTAAAAAATGAAAACTTTATAAAATATATGTTTTTTTAATTTTGATTCTAATAAACAATCTAGTATTGTTATTACTTTCTTAATTATATTTTAGTTAAAACTTTCTATATCTTATTAATTTAAAATAGTTTTGTAATGTATTTTTTTTCCTTCTTTTATTTCTTTCAAAATAAAAACAAGACAAAATAAAATAAATTAATTTAAAAAAAAAAAAGAACTACCCATTATTTCCAACTCCTCCCCCACTACTCCCTCATTTTCCACATCTTCACATGCCCCACTCCCTTATTCTCGGAAACACACGACACACACACATTTTTTCAATTTTTTCTCTTTCTTTACATTCTATAAAAAGCACAAAAAACAAGACACAATTTTTTTCATCTTTTCGCTTCTTCATATTCTACAAACACACACAAAAAAAAATACAAGTGAAGAAAAAAAAATTGAGTTTAAGGTTTGCTTTTGGGAGTTTCAGATTCGTGGTTCCTATTGCAGTCTTTTTTTGTAAATCATTCATCACAAGAGGTAACACTTATCTCTTTTGTCCACTTTGATATGATCATAATACATTAAAATTGTCAAATTTTGTATGTTTATGACTCATTAATATGCATTGATATGGTGTTCAAATCTTTCATATCAACTTTCTGTTTAGTTTTTATTGTTAAATTTAGTGTAAAACTGTTAGATAGTTTGTTTCATGTTGAGTAAATTATTTTCATTGTTAATTTTTTGTGGTTTTGTATGCACTTTTATGATTTAGTAAAAATAAATGATGAAAATAATCAATGACAAATCATTATGTAAAATATTTGTTTCAATTAATATATGTTTTTCTTTTCATTTTAAATGGCTAAAATAAAAAAGATAAAAAAAGATTAGTCATGATTATTAACATGTTCATACTAGTGTTGCATGTACAAAATTTGTATGAAAATATATTTTTGTGTTTCTGATAATTTGTGTTTACTTTTTTTGTTTAAAAAAAAACATAAACAAAATTTGTAACTTTCTTTGCATCTCATTTGAGTAATTTGTTTTACTTTTGAATACTATTAACAAGTTTATAGTGATCCATCGATTAATATGAATTTTTTATTTTACTTTTCACAAGTCATAATGATTAGAATAAATAAATAAATAAAATTTTTAGATCTCGTATTTAGGAAAATGATTGGGTGGATAAATAATGATAGGCAAATATTAGGACTCAAACTTTATAAAATAAACTTTTTTTAAAAAAACAAACTACAAAGTGATAATTAATTTGTGGCAAGATTGGAAAGCGCTGCTATCAATACACCACGAATCAATAAAATATGATAGTTTTTTTTTAAAAATGAAGTTATGATTAATTGAGGAAGGTAAGTAAATAAATTTTTGCAAAACCAAGAAATATAATATTTTCAAAATTAGTTTAAGTCATGCATAAATCAATAAAGCAACCATGCTAGAACCATGGGACTCGAGGGGTGCCTGACACCTTCCTCTCGGTCAATAGAATTCCTTACCCGAATTTCTGGTTCGTAGACAAAAAAAGAAAAACAATAATAAAGATAAAATAAAGAGTCATTTCCTTTTGATTAGGGATAAAAAATTAGGTAACATGGAACACCAAAACTCAATTCCAGGTGGCGACTCTAACGAATAAAATAGTCCCTTTTCAAAATGTCACTTTAATTGGAAAAACTCTATTTTTCAAACAACACACGTGGGGGGAAAAAACAGGGGTGTGACACTACGATCCTGACCTATGCCCTTGCCACAGGGTTAAGGAGCTAACCTGGTGTGCTGTGGGGTGGGATGTGCTACCCTGTGCTTTGTACAGTCTCTAAGCGAATGATCTGGTGCTCCAAACCAAAAACAACAAAAAACAGCCTTGTCTCTGCGGTTACGATCTAACTGTCACAATCTCGGTGCCCAAAAGCTTGACCACCCATAAAGTATGACCTAACTGGTCCTGAAGAAGTGGAGTCACTCTCTCTCTCTGTCTGTCCCTGATGGAGTAAGAGAAACCACCCCTGCTGTAAGTACCCGAGTAGTGATGGCCACTCTCAGAAACCAATAATGATGTCTAGTGTTCCTAGCAAGTTTGACCCTACTGGCCTCTCCTCGGAGGCCTATCCCTCGGTACTCGGAACCCTATCTTGGAACTACTGAACTGTCCCTCACATCTAGTCCACTTCTCGCTTCCCCCTTGGGCCTCGCAACAAATCTACTCCAGGAGAGAGCATGATCAATAATGTCTAGGAATGACTAGCCTTATGTCACTAGTGCATGTGTGCCAATCATCAATAGAGGTCTCAATCCTTGCACAAAGTAGTGAATCTGCTCCTTCATAGAAGGAAAAATATAATAACTATAGCATACTAAGAGAGCTCCTGTAACCTGACCTTGTACTGCCACACAATCATCTGCCCCTGCTCGAGTTGCACAAACTGATCCTGGTGACGGTCCCTAAAGCTCCTGAGCACAAATCTATTCATAAATTCCTTTGTAAACTTTACCCAAGTCCAGGGTACAACATCTGCTGGCCTGGTATCTTGGCAAGTTCACCATCACTCTTTGGCGGTATCATCTAGTTGATAAGCAATAAACTCAACAACCCAAAATTCTAGAAATCCCAAATCCTTCAATCGCTCTATACATGTTGTTAGGAACTCCTCTGCATCCTCCTCTGTAGCTCTAAAAAGCCTCGGCAGAGCCAATCTCAAAAAAGAACCAAGTGTTGATTGATCCTAAAATGGTACGGCTCCCTCTGGCAGGGTTGAAACCTCTAGAATAGCATGCTCTGTTAGTGTTTGAACTGGAAAAGCTGGACCTGCCGCCATACCATGCTGTAGGACTCCAAACCGCTACCAGGAACTGTCCCAGAATTGCATGCATCATTGGTGTAACTGAAAAAGCATCTGGGGAGCTGGTGCCGCTGGCTGCAGTGGAGCTAGAGCCTCCGATCTCTTCTCCACGGGCTCGGGGGTTTGCTCCCTATCCGGGAATGACGATGTAGCCCTACCCCTGGCTAGAGCCCCAAATAAGCCCTCTACGCACCATATCTACAAAAAAAACGAATGAAGTTAGATTCTTAGACCTCGAAGAACCATTAACAAAATGTACAACAAGAATCAATAACAGAGGAAGTTTCCTAAACATCCCATAGCCTCCTAGATATAAGTCACGGACGTCTCTGAACCAATCTAATGTGAGGCCAAAAATAAATATATTTAATATCATTTACATCATATTTGATCTTTTATTTATCCTTTTTTAGCATAAATTTTATGGATTATGCTAAATTGTGTATTTTATTTGTAGGAATAAATTGACACAAAGATGACAAAAATTGGAGCTAAAACTGAAAGAGCAACAACTGAAAGTCGCGATAGCATAGATCATTCCAATTCCTTCCAATTTTGGGTTTCTCAATTTGTTTTGCACTTGATTATTATTCTAAATCAATAAATAGTTCCTAAAAATAATCCTTTCAGAACCAACCGAACTAGCCATCTACTACTTACCCATCATTTAGATTTTAGAATTAGTATTTTACAACTTGGATTTTTGTAAGAGCTGCCGTAGAGAGTGGAGAATTTTGGTTTATTCTTTTCATCTCCTCTTATTATGTATTTGTATTCTTGACTATTGGAAGATTATTTAGCTATTGTTCTTGAAGTTTTATAATTAACACAAGTAAGTTTATTTTTATAAATTGTAATTGTGTTTTCTAATAATAATGAGTAGCTAAATTTTATAACTAGGATTGTGAGAACCATGATGGATCTAAGTTAATGTAAAAAGTGATTTTTGAATAAATTTTATGTATGTATTAATTAATCTCTTCATCATGAATGATTTTTAATGGTGGCCAACATTAAAACTCGCCTAGTTATTTCTAACTGGATCAAGGTAGTAATGAAAGGGAACAGAGATTAATTAACATGATTCGATTGATTTTCTTCTCGTCTAATCAACCAAATTGGATCAAGGGAAGGTTATACTGGGACAATAAGTAAGGGCTAGAATGTCACACTACGGGGATGGATCAAATCACATAGTGAAATTTACCTCTCGCTTGGATCAAAAGCTTAGGTAAATATAACTTACCAGTTCAGCATGCTAAAAATTGAAATAGATCACTAACACATTATTCTTGCCATTATAAAATTATGAGAACACATTCCTAGTTTCTTCTATTTATCTTGATATAAATAAATATTTTTTTTCTATTTTCTCTAAATTAAATTAAATCCTCCCAATTTTCATAACGACTATCAAGTTAAAAGTTTTACTATTCATAATATGTTTCCATATTACCTGTGGGATTGATCCTAACTCACAAGTTGGGTAAATATATTACAAATGACCATTTATATTTCTTTTGCAAAGTATATTTATGACGATACAACCATCCACAGGACTCTACAGATGAGACCAGTGAAGCTTAAGCTCTGATACCAACTTGTCATGACCGAGTCCTGGTCATTATGCCGCCTGTTAGGTCCCACCTCCTACAGGCAAGCCAACTGCCCAACTCTAGGGTATTGTCATAGCTTCTTGTCAAGACCATAACCAACATTACAATATAAATTACCACACACTACCCAAAACGTGGAAGTCAACTGTAAAGAGCTATAATAGACAAAAGTACATACTTATGTACATATATGACTAAACCATAATATAATACAACCTAGGAGTGCTTCAATAAATACATAAACTATTGAATAAGACCAAAGTCTAAAAGTAAAAGACGACCATCAAAAGAAGGAGATTATGATGAACTAGAACTACTGATGCTAACCCAAAAGATGTCTCTTGTGCACTCCCGAATCTCCCCAAAATAAGTGTTTGTCACGACTCGAGGTTGGGGCCTAGATGTGACATGACGAATGGAGACCCCAAAGTCTCTAAACAAGCCTCAAGTATCCGTAACCATATCATCGGTTCGAGAATAGCATTCAAACACACATAACTATATAGACAAATCAGATCTCAGGAATAATTATAATAATAAGAAAGCAATACGATAGTCATAGAACCCATATCTAGTAGAGTTCACGTAGTGCCCAACAATTCCTCTAGTCAAGGGAACGGGGGCCAGAACAAGTCCCGGGCTCACCCTCAATAAAAGAGAACATCCAAAATAATAATAAAGAGGATAGCTGGCTCGCCCTCAGAAGATGGGACTCACCACAACAACTCCGAGAATGGACTACTCGTCAAACAGCTCGTATTCAAAGGGCTCGGCCCCTACATGGTAAAATCATGTAGGCATAGAGTATGTGTTAGTACGTTTGAATGTACTAAGTATGTGTGTATGCAATGCATATGACTTATCAATCTGCATTTCCATGTTAGATGACAAGGGCACATAATATAGAAAGAACCATATATTCAAAGGGGAAAGTGAACAAGATGCCATAAAATTCATGATGCATGCAATGCAATAATGCTCCTATATAGCGGGATAGACTATAACCGACAAATCAAATCCATGCGAGCTAATACATGAATTAGTCCGATAAAGACCTCCCATCAGTAGGAGAAGATTACTTGCCAAAGGTAATCTATATCACACCTTATGGAACTCACTGTTTCGATGGATGGTCACCTTCCTTACAGAACTCACTATTTCGGAAGGGTTTTTCATAATCATATCATAAACATAATATACAAATAACCATTCCTTACGAACCGGTCATTTCGGTAATGGTGATCGTTTCGTATGTTGGCACATAGTTCAAGAAAAAGGAAAGGGCCCTTGGAGATATCCCTAGCGCCCCCTATCCATCGGTGCTAAGTCAACATCACCCCACATGAATATTTATATATATGTATGCTTTCAAGAGATTCGATATTCACTTCAGACCGTTCAATGCACATTTAGGCTCAAATGCCAATTCATAAATCATAATCATAATGCTCATTCAAGGAATAACTCATCTACACATATACGAGATGGTGCAAGCACCCTTAATTTCAAAGAGCCATAATCATAGATATACCGGTGATCACCTTCTTGTCATAACCAATGCCTTACAAAAATCCTATCATAATCATTTCATAAAACATAATTGGGCTTAACCCACTTCATAATTTTCATATATCAATGCTCATGAATGTAATGCAATGCATGATATGAGGATAGCATGGGTAACATAGATTCAAGTTAAAATCAACACCATAATATGAAATTTAATAAATCCACAATTAAATCAACATCTAAATCATAGTAATAATCACCCATGCATAAATCTATTTTAAAGGAGACATGTATGTTCATAAATTCACAAAATGTAAATCATCATAATAGTAGTCAAAATGAACTGAAATAATAGGTAAAATACAGCCCATAGACTAATTAGATTTAATAAAATCAAATCATGAAATTTCATATTTAAAGTGACTAAAATTCATGAAATAGATTGAAAGAGTTTTGGGTCTTCTTGACTGAAAGGGACCAAAAATCAATCCCACATACCTTGATTGAGGAGCTGAATTTGAGGGATGAATTGGGCTTGAATTGAACTCCAATAGACCCCTAGCTTTAATCCTTGAGAGAGGAGTGTAGAGTGGAGTAGGGAGGTGACCTTGTGAGGGTAGAATGTTTTAGGAGAATGAATGAAGAGGGGAGGGGTTTCAGCTGAAATTATGGGTTTAGAATAGGTAAAATGTGATAATTCATGATTAAAATAAATTGAAATTACATAAACGCCATTAATGAAATGGACCTAAATTAGTCCTGTTAGGCTCACACGGTCCACTACATGGTCCGTGAAATGTCACACGGACCGTGAATAGTGGTCGTGATCCCCTACATAGACTCTCACGGAGGAAAATTTCATGGAGCTAAGTGGTATCACATGGACGGCTACACGGTCCATGTGACTTCACACGGGTAGTGACACTGACTGTTTAACGGTACTTGAAATATTCTCTGCACGATAAAGTTACACGGAGAGCCACACGGGCCGTGTCACGTCACATGGACCATATGAGTGTCCACGTGCCTTCACTTGGCCACAGTTCTTGTCCATCCCAAAGTTTTCCCAACCGTGAACTGGACGTAGTGCTTCTTCACGAGAGGCTACACGGTCCGTAAGGCTTCACACGCGCCGTGTGGGCTCCTCCATAGAGGGGTTCCTGGCAGTTCACCTGGGAAAATTCTAGGACATTTGGGCAATTCCACTCGAAAATTTTGGGTCCTTACATCATCTCTACCGTGGGAACATTTGTCCCCAACTATGCAAAAAAAGGCTTGAAAGGCTTGAATTAGAGAATGAAATACCCAACATAAAATACAATGCATAATTCATTACTCAAAATCGTACCAAAAGCATTATTCAAAACCATTGTTCAAGACCTTTAAGCTCATATCAAAAATCGTAATCAAGTCACTCAAAACATTGTAAAAATCCTTTTAGTGCACATGTATGCATGTCATGTCATGAGACTCAAGAGGGCAAGAAGTGGCACCATTAGACAAGGAAGATTCCTAATACCTTAGGCTTGAGTTGATTGAAGATGATGAGAGTATTGCTTCACCATGTCCAGCTCTGCCTCCCAAGTAGCACTCTCCACTTGTTGATTTCTCCAAAGTACCTTCACCGAAGCCACGTCCCTGTTACGAAGCCGCTTTACTTGCGTATCCAAGATTTTCACCAGAATTTCCTCATAAGACAAGTTTTCTTCAACCTCAATTCCTTCCAAAGGAATAATGGTGCTAGGATCACCAATTAGCTTCCTCAACATAGACACATGAAAGACCGGATGAATGGAGCTGAAATACGGAGGTAAATCCAACTTATAAGCCACACCTCCAATTCGCTCAACAATCTCATAAGGGCCAATATACCTGGGGCTTAGCTTGCCCTTCTTACCAAAATGCATCACACACTTCATAGGTGAAACCTTCACATACACCCAATCACCAACATGAAATTTAAGGTCCCTTCTCCTAACATCCGAATAAGACTTTTGACGACTTTGGGCCACTTTCAACCTTTCCCTAATTACCTTCACCTTATCCATGGCCTCTATCACTAAATCTGGACAAACTAGTGCCATCTCTCCCAACTCAAACAACCCCACTGGCGATCTACACCTTCTCTCATATAAAGCTTCAAACGGTGCCATGCCAATGCTAGCATGGAAGCTATTATTATAAGCAAACTCAATCAGTGGAAGATGGTCATCCCAATTTCCCTTAAACTCCAACACAAGCCCACAACATATCCTCCAAGGTTTGAATAGTCCTTTTCACTTGGCCATCGGTTTGAGGGTGAAAGTTGTGCTCAACTTAATCTTAGTCCCAAATCTCTTCTGAAAAGACCTCCAAAAGTGGGAAGTGAATTGGGGTACCTCGATCCGATATAATGGACCTAGGTACACCATGCAACCTCACCAACTCTTAGATATACAACCTTGTGTAATCTTCAGCACTGAAAGTAGTCTTGACCGGTAAGAAATGAGCCGACTGATCCACAACAACCCAAATGGAATCAAATTTCTTTCGGGTCCGAGGCTGCCCGCCAACAAAATCCATGTTCACATCTTCCCATTTCCATGTGGGAATTTCAATGTCTTAGGCTAAACCACCAGGCCTTTGGTGCTATACCTTTACTTGTTGGCAACTCTGGCATTCAAATACAAACTTAGCGATGTCTTTCTTCATACCATGCCACCAATACACTTCCTTCAAATCCTGATACATTTTGGTAGACCGTGGGTGAATAGAATAATGAGAGTTGTGAGCCTCACTCATAATCACCCTTCTAAGATCATCCACCTCCATAACACAAACCGGTCTTGTTACTAGAGTACACCATCTTCCCCTTGAGAGAACACCTCAATCTCCTTTTCAACAACCAACTTCTTTAGTTCAAGTAACGATGGGTCTAAATCTTGCTTGGCATTTACATCACTTACCACGGAAGATTCTGCCCCGCTTTGAACATGAATACCACCATCGCTCGAATTTGCCAACATGAAACTCAACCTAGCTAATCGGTGCACATCTCTTGCCAACTCCTTATTTTCTTCCCCAACATGCGCCACACACCCCATAGACAACCTACCGAGCGCATCGGCCACAACATTGGCCTTGCCCGGATGATATGGAATACTCATGTCGTAGTCCTTTAGGAGCTCCAAACACCTCCTTTGCCTTAAATTGAGATCCCTCTGAGTGAATACATATTGTAAACTCTTGTTATCGGTGAACACATCCACATGCATCCTATACAAATAATGTCTCGAAATCTTCAAAGAAAAACCCACGCTACCAATTCAAGGTCGTGCATGGGGTAATTACGTTCATGCACCTTATACTACCTTGATGCATACGCTATCACCTTACCATTCTGCATAGGCACACAACCCAATCCAATCCGCGAGGCGTCACAATCAACCTCAAATCCCTCCGACACATTTGGTATAGTTAGGATAGGAGTCGATGTAAGCTGATCCTTCTAAGCTTGGAAACTCTTCTCGAATTCATTGATCATACAAACTTAGCCTGGTTTTGGGTCAGCTTGGTCAATAGAGATGCAAGAGATGAGAACCCTTCAACAAACCTTCTATAATACCCGGCCCAAGGAAACCGCGAATATCTGAAGGGGTCAACATTCTGGGCCAATTCTTCACTACCTTGGTTTTCTTCGGATCCACCTTGATGCCATCACCAGATACAACATGACCAAGGAAAGCCACTTCGTCCAACCAAAATTCACACTTGCTAAACTTGGCATACAATTTCTTTTCCCTCAAAGTTTGGAGAACCATTCTGAAGTGATTCTCGTGCTCCTGCTCACTTTGGGAGTAGATGAGAATGTCGTCATTTAAGACCACCACAAAATTGTCAAGGAATGGCTGAAGCACTCGATTCATTAGGTCCATAAACATGGTTGGAGCATTGGTTAAGCCAAATGACATCACCACAAACTCAAAGTACCTATACCTTGTCCGAAAAGTTGTTTTGGGAATATCACACTCCCTAACCTTTAACTGATGATACCCGGAATGAAAATCAATCTTTGAGAAATGAGTAGCCCCTTGAAGCTGATCAAACAAGTCATCAATCCTAGGCAATGGGTACTTGCTCTTGACGGTCACCTTATTCAGTTACATATAATAATGCACATCTGGAGAGAACCGCCCTTCTTTCATACAAATAACACTGGAGCACCCCACGACGATATACTTGGCCGAATGAAATCTTTCTCCAACAAATCCTTTAATTGCTTCTTTAATTATTTCAACTTTGCCGGGGCCATACGTTAAGGAGGAATAGAAATAGGTTAAGTATCTGGAAGAAGGTCTATGCTGAAGTCTACCGCCCTTTTCGAAGCAATGCCCAGTAAGTCTTCGGGAAACACATCCGAAAACTCATTAAACACAGGGATATTGACGTTTTGGGTCCACAAACGCAGAGGGCTAGCCCACCTGGTGTTGCACCAGCAATCCTAATCACTTCTCCATAGAATTCTCAGGGCATCCGATTTCCATTTTATGAAAATGAATATGTAAACAAACAGAGTTTGACGTTTTTGATGTCCATTTTATGCAAATGAATATGTAAACACAAGGATATTGACGTTTTGGATCCAATGGTGCAGTTAGAATTCCCAACTGAGTGTCTTATAAAAAATAATGGCCCAATTTCTTTTCAACTAATTTTAGCTAAAAGAATTGAGGGGGTCAAAATGCAACCAGATGTCCCCGTCAACTGCCAAAGGGTCACTTCAGATTGTTTTTGTTGTTCTGGAGCTAACAACACTATCAATTTTCCATTTTGAGCGTGTTTAGCTGGATTTTTATATAAATGTACTTTTTAGCTTCTGGTTGAAATCAATTTGCAACTTTTAGCTCAAAATCACACCGGGACCCTCTATCCTTGGACCAACCACCCTCCAAGCGCAAATCGATCATTCAAAAACTAATGGAACCATATAAATCCCATTGCATAGCCATTTGCTATGATTTTGTCAGAAATCTCATTTTCGCAGCTTTAATTTCTCGCTTACTTACAAACTTGTACATTTCATAACAAAAATACCCTATAACCATCCCGACAGCCCCAATAGTTCATAGAAGGTATGAGGTTATCATATTGAAGCTTAAACAGCAGAAATAACACAAAATTGATCCTGAGGGTCATTACAATTTCCCCATAGATTTTGGATAAGATTTTAAAATTTTAATATTAAAAATTTTTTTGACCATCAATTTTGTATCAAATTGTGAAATGTTATAACCCTGAAGGTCATTTTTATATTTCCTCGAACATCATTTTAGTTTGACCCTTTACATAGTGACCACCGAACACTTGTGACTTATTGATACTGATATTTTGATTGTGGGACAGAATCGGTTGATATTTATGCAGATTTTTTAGTTAAATGGGTGTTTATAACTATAAAATAAACTTTTTAG
This sequence comes from Solanum rostratum, assembly GCA_029948455.1. Classification (NCBI taxonomy): domain Eukaryota; kingdom Viridiplantae; phylum Streptophyta; class Magnoliopsida; order Solanales; family Solanaceae; genus Solanum; species Solanum rostratum. The sequence continues at coordinate 57,604,913 of CM057051.1, forward strand.
ACAAAGTCCTAGTAAACTGTCTCAGAGCAGAATTTTGACAGTTCCATTAGCTCCAGCATTACCAAATTAAGCTAGGAGCATGTTCGGTGGTAGTAATGTCAAGTTTTTCAAATTCAGCCTCCGGAAGGAGTTAATAAATGATTTAGTCAACACCCTAGGTAGACGTGCCCAAATGGGAATACTAATAGTACAGTTAACTTTTGAACATCAAGTTTGGTATAGGAAGACGTTTCATTTAGTTTTTGAGGCTTTCGGGTGCGTTTTGGCCCCTTTGGTAGATTTCGATGTTGGGAAGTGGGACCTATATTAGAAAGAAATGACCTTTGGTGGGAATTTTTACTACACCATTGAGTCTGTCATTTTCGTTGAGATTTCATATATGGATTGTATTTTTGCGACTATGAATGAGATCAGAGTATCAAAATTAATTTATAACGGTTGCTGAAACTTAAATGTGGCGGGGGTGATGTGGCCCAGCCAAGGGCTACCACATGGTAGGGTGCCAACACAATTAAAAGGTCCTATTTAACAAGGATGGCAGACAACACTTTCAAACAACCATAATTTTATCGTTTTAAACACGATTTTAGCAATTTTAAAGGCTAAGTTGTGTAGAATCTCGTGAGGAGTATTATGGTGACCTCAGATTTCAGCTTTGGCATGCTTTCTGAGGTAAAAATCACTTTTTTTGTACATAATATCGTAAATTGTTAGAAAATTGAGTTGTGATATCTCGGCCACTTCGTATCAGAATTGAGCGAAATTAGTGTCTAAATCGTAGTATTTTTCAAGATTTATATTATGGTATATTCTGATTCTATTGGTTCGATAATATTTTTGAGAATTTTTAGAATGAAACTATTTTGTATAATGGCTTCCAATAAGAAATGTGACTTGATTTTTTGGTCATTTCTCACTGTTCTGACCCTCGTTTTAAGCTCAATTTTTGGCTATAGATGCGGGAGGCATAGAGGTTGTTTATGGGGGTTGTATTGGTATTTTAGTTGTGGGCTCCACATTTCTGCATTTCAGATGCAATTAATATACTTTCCTCTATTTCCTAAGATATTATAGCCAAAATAATCATATTTATGTTGTGGTTCATGCTTTGACAACTGAGCAATATTTTGAGGTGATCAGGAGAAATAAAGCTCACACAGATCGATCGAAATTCCTTGCATTCATCTGTTAGGTAGGCTAGGATTTCCCTCCCCTTAGATTATGTGGAAACATGTGTTAAGTACCTGAATATTGGTTGAAATTACTGAGCTAAATACCATACAGGCTAATGAGACTGATTATTGTCCGAGTCCTATAATGGTTATATCTGTTATGTTAGGTGGATTTTAATATTGCTTGGCAGTAAATGCTTCTGATAAGAATTGTAAAAGTGCGATCGAGTATGAAAAAGGTTATTTGGGCATTAGTTTTACTTGCGTGTATGTACTTGATTGTCAAACCTGTGGCTTACTAATTTCGAAAACTATGCTATATTTATTGTAGTTCTGATTACCTGTTATTTATATTATGATTACATCTGGAATCACATTGTCTAGTGTACTCTGGGCTACCTTCTGCTGCGATGTTGTGTATGTTATTCTGTGGAGATACTGTTGGATTGGGACTATAGCAAATGTTTTATAATTTGTATCCCCTTTAATGGCCGAATTAGAACTATGGGGCTGAAAATGAATCTTTTAAAGGATAACCACAACCTTTTACCTCCGTGAGTGATGCGTCTAACTATTTGGCTACTTTCTTACTTGTCTGGATTGTCTGATATTAGGAAACATATCAGATTTTGGGAGATGGGTTATCTGTTGTATTCTTTACCACTTGTTGCGGCCTTATCGTCGAGAGTTTGTTGATATACTATATTCTTGATTTCCTAGTGGCATATACTGTATTTCTGATTATCGTTTGACTAATCGTTGAGACTCTGTTTGTGGTTGTATGCTATATCCTAGGGCCAGCTTAACTATCGATCACTGTTTGGGATACTTGTTATATGTGTCATCTGGGTTGTCTACACAATGACTATTCGTGGGTTTGAGTCCTAGATGAATTCCTAAGTTTGAGTCTCGAATGACTTTTCCTATGGTCCGAGCCTTGCATGACATTTTTAAACACTGAGTCTTAGATGATTATTCCAAGGTTTGAGTCTCGGATGACTTTTCTAAGGTTTGAGTCGTAGATAATTATTCTGACTTCCAAGTCCCAAATGATTATTCCAAGGTCTGAGTCACGGATGACTATTCTTGGGCTCATGTCCCAGTTGATTGCCAGTCCATCTGACCTTGGCTCCTTCTCCGATCGAAGGCCAGGTTAGGAGGACTAGGGGTTCGAGTCCACGTATGATATTATAGGTGTTTTACTCTCCATGTGGCACTATGTTCTGCACTAGATAAGATCTCACACCATCTGTTATTGTATCCATACACCTATACACACCTAAATTGTGATGGGGTGTACTTTCTAGGCTTATGGGGGCCAATTGGCCTTTAGGCATTAATGCCAGAGCCTTACACCCATTACATTACTATACCTCGAGTTATAGTTGTGACATTTTTAGTTCTGGGTTTCATCAGTTGGTACGATAGTATAGAGCTTGGATCGATTTAGTTGAGGTTCTATAGTTCTACAGACGTGCTTATTGATTTTCCTATGTTGCCGTGCAGGAGGTATGTTGATTTTGTGACAAAGGTTGAGCTGGGAACAAAGCCCATATCTATTCCACCTTATTGGATAACTCCTATAGAACTTACATAGCTCATTACTCAGTTTAGAGGTCTTTTAGACTTGGATTTCATTTGGCTGAGCATTTCTCCCTGTATAGCCTCCTTCTGTTGTAATAAAGAAAGACAAGACTCTTAGTAGGTGCACTAATTATAGGCAATTGAGTGGGGTGACAGTGAAAAACCATTATCCTCTACCTCATAGTGATGATCTATTTGACTTATTGTAGGGGGATGCAGTATTTCAAAGATAGATTTTAGGTTAAGTTACCATCAGTCGAGTGTCAAGGTAGAGGATATTTCAAAGACTGCATTCTAGACCCATATGGTCATTATGAGATTTTTGTTATGCCTTTTAAGGCTGACTAATGCCCCTGTTGTAGTTATAGATGTAATCAATTATGTGTACAGGTTACATTTCTTATGATTGATCAGTTGAGGTCCTTACTTGCTAGAATTTGATCTGCTAAGTTCTATATTGTTTTGGTTGACCGCTAGATGCTGAAATTGTTGGGTATTGGCCTTTTAAACTATTGAAGTTGGTTATGAGCTGTATAACATAAATTTGTTTTAATTTTTGTTATCAAATTTGGGGCCGGTGGGTATTACTTTACCTCCCTTTCTCGTGGTACTTTGATTGTTCCTAAATGGTGATATCTACAGAAGATTCTTATTGGAAATATGATGTATACCTAATGTGGATAGATGTATAAGGGGTCTACAAGTGAGTAGTATGTTAATTATTTGTTACATTCCCAAATATTTGTTTTCATAATGAAGCTACTGAGGGTTGTTACATCAATAATCTTCTATTCCGGTATGGTACTATCATGCCCTGGGAGGGTACTCTTGGCAGGCCGGCACTTGAAAAACCATTGTTGATTCTCTAAGAGAACCACCTAGCCTCATCATCACATCAACTCAACAATGGAAGAAGTACTCAACTAAAAATCGACGTTATAAGGATAGATATAACTCTACTAAAACATAATTTCCAATGAATAAATTTGAAAATACATAAAACTCAACAAATCCTTTGCTCCTTATTTATGAAGTCTCTAATCAACAATCAAGATGGTATCATAAAAGGCCATGGATACCCCAATCAAAGAAATAAAATACTCCATAAAACAAGAAGAATAGAAGGGCTCCCCCGAAAAGCAATGAGGGCTCACCAACTCCGAGAATGCACTGATCTAGACCTTAACGATGCGTGGGCTGAAGTCCTCTATAACCTGTGTTTGCATCATAAAATGATGCAGGTCAAAATGGACATCAATACATAGAATATATTAGTATGTAAAATAACTCAAGAAGGTAAAGCACAACTCACTCATCTCAACTCAGACAACTCATACTCAACTCAATAGATATGTAAGTTTAAAATAACTGATTCTTTTTAAAGATAATAAACTTAGTAGTATTTAACTAAGTTTAGAAATATTATGCTCAATCAGTATTTTCTTAGGAGTTTCTCTTTACCAACATACGATCCTATCACCTTTAATTTGGTAATGCACAACGAAGGTGATGTCGTTGCCATGCCCGTGATAAATTTCCAAGGTAAAGGACGATCAACTCTCTCATGGATCCATAGTGAATGTCCATCTTTTCAGACAAGAGTCGCCAAAACATGCTGTATAATTATACTACCCTGGCAACATAGTTCTATGGGTTAGAGTAGTTATTTACTCGCTCCTTGGTCAGTGCTCGATACTCCTCCCAAAACTAAAACATGCTCAACTAATCAATCAACTCAGATCTCAATAATACGCAATAAATCAACTCAATCCTCAACCTCATTAGGTTACCTCAACTCAGATAGTCTCAATTTCTCATCAATTCAATCACTTGGGAAAATCAATCAAACTCAACTGGGACTTAGACAGTCGTTCAGACTCACTCAATTTGGACTCATCATGTAATGAAAGTAAACATGTGATTATAATGCGACATGCTTCTCATGCTCAATCATGCTCAAGCTACTCAACTCAGATGCTCACACTTAAAAGTCAACTCAATCAATGTATAGATTTTATGGAAATCATTAAATTTAGGACTCATGATATCAAGTATAAAATATATATGTCAATCTCATATCAGCGGTCATGCAATACAAATATTATCTCATATTACATTATAAGAATTCATAATAAATGCGAGAATTCAGTATTTGGATGATAGAAGAATTTTCAAAACTCGACTCTTATTCTAAATTTCGACTCAAATAGGTAAAAGGGAGTGTGAACAAATGTAGTTCCACACTTTAGTAAGCCTTACATACCTGGACTTAGAAGAAGAATCAAACTTTGGCCAATCCTTGCATTTGAACTTGAAACCCTCGCTCTTCTCCTGCCTCTAGTGCTCTCAAGAATTCCTAAGCGTGAATTAATAGTGAAAATACGCTTAGGGTTTTGTCGTCAGACTTTAATTAAGTCCAAAAGTCCAAGGAATGATTAAAAGGGGATACAAATAGACAAAAATACCCTTATTAAAAATTGTCGATAGGTTCTACGAGACCACGTCTATGAGCCGTAAAACTTTGTTTGGGCTGTAGATGACCTCTCGTAGATAAGGTGTCCAAAAGTTTGAGTTTTTGAACTCATCATTGAGTCCACGAAACCCCATCTACAGGCCGTAAATACTTCTACGTGCTGTGTGATAACATGTAACTCAAGATACTGAAAAGTTGATTTTTGGATTACTAACTCATGAATCCATATCTACGGGTCGTATATTGTCTCGTACATGAGCCTCAGACTTAGAAGATTTCACCATGTCACTTGGGGATCTACGCAACCTCATCTGCGGGCTGTAGAACTCTCTACGGGCCATAGATAGCCCATGTGGTTTCTCTTCCAGCAACCTTTCCTCAGTCATTTTATTAGTTTTCTCTGTGCATCTACTCAGACTAGGTGAGAAGAATTAGGAGGTGTTACATTATATATCCCTTGGGATCATTCGTGCTCTAATGAAGAGAAATCTAGGAAACATAGTTATGGCACAAATCTCCCTATGGACTCTTAACAATCAAACAACTCTCATCTCACTCATGCAATCAATCAGTCCAAAAATTCAGCAAGTAAAACAATTAAACAGCCAGCACATCAAATCAATCCTCACTCATACTCTAGAGCTTTGTCGTCTATGAAACTTAGATTGGAAGGAATACTTAAGGAATAGGAATTTAAGGATTTAGGAAAAATATCATTACCATCAACTCTCTCATCATCAACAGGTAGGAATAAATAAGGGTACTTGGCCTTCGTATCCTCCTCCGCCTCCCAAGTAGATTCTTCTACAAATTGGTTTCTCCACAACATCTTGACAGATGCAATCTCTTTGGTTCTTAACTAAAACGTAATGATCAAGGATTTGGATGGGAATCTCCTCATAGCTCAAGCTGTCTTTTACTCCAATACTCTCAATAGGCACAACTAATTATGGGTCTCCCAAACACTTTTTAAGCATGGAAATGTGAAAGACTGGAGGATGGCCGCTAACTCTAGTGTTAGCTCTAATTCATAAGCCACATTTTCACTCTTTTTATAGTCTTAAAAAGACAAATATACCTCGAACTCAACTCCCTTCTTTCAAAATTGCATCACACCCTTCATAGGTGACACTTTCAAATACACCCAATCGTCGACCTCAAACTCTAAGCCTCTCTTTTTAACATCTATGTAGGATTTTTGTCAACTCTGTGTAGTCTTCAACCTTTCTCAAATGATATTTACTTTCCCCATATCTTGGTGAACAAAGTCCTGTCCAATCACTTCTACCTCACTTACCTCGAACCATCCAATTGATTATCTACATCTCCTCCCATAGAGTGCCTCATATGGGGCCATATGAATACTTAAATGAAAGTTTTTGCTATAGGAAAACTCGATCAGAGGGAAGTGGTCATCCCGATTACTTTTGAAATAAATGATGCAGTCTCTCAACATACCCTCCAATGTCTGAGTTGTGGGCTCTGCCTGGCCATCGATCTGTGGGTGGAACGTAGTGCTGAGATTTACCTTCGAACCAAAACCTTTGTGAAAGGATCTCTTAAACTTAGTAGTGAATTGGGCTTTTCTATTTGAGATGATATACAAGGGGACTCCATGTAGTCTAATAATCTTCTTTATGTATAACCAGGCATAATCCAATGTTGTGTCGACTTTACCGCCAAGAAATGTTTTTTTCATCCGATCAACTATCACCCAGATTGAATCATGTTGTCTGTGGGACCTTAGTCACCTTGTGAAAAGGTCCATATTAATCATTTTCCATTTCCATTCTGGAATCTCAAAATTCTGAGCTACTATACATGGCCTTTGGTGCTCAACCTTGACTTGTTAGAAATCCGGCCACTTGGAAACGAACACATCAATGTGTTTCTTCATTCCACTCCACTAGTAGACTTCTCTAAAGTCAAGATACATCTTGGTTGACCTTGCATGGGTAGAATATCTAGAGTTATGGGCCTCTACAATAATCCTCTCTAGAGTACTATCAACACTTGGAATACACAATGTACCTTAATATCTCAATACCCCATCTCCCCCTTTGGAGAAAGCCACCACTTTCTGTTTATGCACATCTGTTTTCAACTATAGCAAAATGGGATTTTGATCTTGTTTCTTATTCAACTCAATTACTAGGGATGATACAGACCCATTATGCACAAGTACTCCTTCGCCTGATTCATCTTATTGAACTCCTAATCATGCTAGTCTGTGAACCTCTTTAGCTAACTCTCTTTTCTCTTCCACCATATGAGCGGTGCATCCCATGGATAACCTGTTAAGGGCATCAACAACTAGATTAGCTTTACAGGGATGGTGGAAGATGCTCATGTCATTCTCATTGAGACACTCAAGCCATCTCCTCTGCCTCAGATTAAGCTCCTTCTATGTGAAGACATAGTGCTGGCTCTTGTTGTCTGTGAATACATCAACATGTGCTCCATCAAATAGCGGTGCCATAGTTTGAGAGCAAACACCACTGTACCCAATTCTAAATTATGAGTGAGATAATTCTTCTCATGCACTTTAAGTTGTCTAGAAGTATTAGTAACAACTTTACTCTTCTACATCAATCACCTATCCCAATCCCACTCTCGAACCATTGCAGTAGATGAAAAATCCATCCATTCCATCTGGCAAAGTCAACAATGAGGTAGTAGTCAACCTTATCTTCAGCTCTTGGAAACTCCTCTCGCACTCATCGGACCAATGAAACTTGATCTTCTTTTAAGTCAGTCTCGTCAACGGTGTGGATATGGAAGAAAATCCTTGAACAAATCTGCAGTATTAGCCAACAAATCCTAGAAAACTTCTTATATCTATTGGTTAGGTCAGTCTAGGATAGTTCTTAACCATCTCAATCATTTTGGTATCCACTTGAATGCCATCTCCCAAAATTATATGGCCTAAGAATGCCATAGATTTGAGCCAATGCTCACACTTTGAAAACTTTGCATACAACTCATCATCCCTGAGCATCAGCAAAGAGATTATAAGGTGATTAGCATGTTCCTCCTCAACAACAACAACAACATAGCAAGTAGAATCTCACAAGTGGGTACTGGGATGGTAGAATGTAAGCAGACCTTACCACTACCTCAAAGAAGTAGAGAGGTTGTTTCCTAGGAACCCTCGTCTCTACAACCCATAAGCAGAATAAACTAGATATGATAAAAAAAAATGAAAAGAAAGGAATAGGAAGAGTGAATACTAATACAATAACTTAACACATATGATACAGATAAAGACAACACATGATATATGGCTAGACATCAACCTAACCCTGCTAACCTATTAGCTTTCTACTCGAATTCGAGACCTCTATTCCTTCCTATCTAAGGTCACATCCTTGGTCAGATCAAGTTTCACCATATCCTATCTAATCACCTCTCCCCAATACTTCTTTGGTCTCCCTCTACTTCCCCTAGTGACTCCTAAATCAAACCTCTTACACCTCCTTATAGGAGCATTGATGCCTCTTCTCTTCACATGTTCGAACCATCACAATCTCGCTTCCCTCATCTTATCAGCCACTAGGGCCACCTCTAGCTTCTCCTGAATGGTCTCATTCCTATTCTTATCCATCTTTGTGTGCCCACACATCCATCTCAGCATCCTCATCTCTGCGACATGCATCATTTGAACATGTGCATTTTTTATTGGCCAACACTCCACACCATACAACAAAGATGGTCTAACAACCATTATGTAAAACTTACCTTTGCGTTTAGGTGGTATCTTCTTGTCACACAATACTCAAGGTGCAAGCCTCCATTTAGACTATGCTTCCCCAGTATGCTTCCCCAGTACGATGTGTGACATCATCATCGATATCGCCACTACACTCGATGATGGACCTCAGATACTTAATTTTTCCCTCTTAGGTATAGGTTGAGTGGCAAGCCTCACATCAATGTCTGCTTCATCCCTCGCAACACTGAATTTACACTCCAACTATTCTGTTTTGGTCCTACTCAATTTGAATCCTTTGGATTCCAAGGCGTGTCCCCACGCCTCCAGCCTACTATCAACTTTAATTCAAGTCTCATCAATCAATACTATGTAATCTTCAAGTAGCATACACCATGGAACCTCCTCTTAGATAGATCGTGTCAGCTTATCCATTACTAGGGCAAACAGGAAAGGGCTCAACACAGATCCTTGATGGAGTCCCATCTCAATAGGAAAATATTCGAGTCTCTTCCCACCGTTCTTAGCCGAGTTTTGGCTCTGTCATACATATACTTAGTCGGCCCAATATATGCCATTCGGACACCTTTCACCTATAGGCACCTCCATAGAACATCATATGGAACTTTGTCATAGGCTTTCTCGAGATCAATGAACACCATATGAAGATCATTCTTTCTTTCCCTACATTTCTCCACTAATTTCTGAACAAGGTGAATTTCTTCAGTAGTCGACCGCCCCGGCATAAATCAAAACTGATTCTCTGAAATAAACACTATCCTTCTCACCCTTATCTCCACCACTCTCTCCTAAACCTTCATAGTGTGACTTAATAACTTGATACCCCTGTAATTGTTACAGTTTTGAATATCCCCGTTCTTCTTGTACAATGGAACCATTGTACTACTCTTCCATTCTTCAGGCATCTTGGCAGTTGTCATAATAGCATTGGAATAGTCTAGTCAACCACTCTATGCCATCCTTGCCCATGTTCATCCAGAAATCTACCGGAATCTCATCAAGTCCGATCGCCCTCCCTCTCTTCATCTTACTAATAACCATTCCAACCTCCCCAACTCTGAACTGCCTACAATAACTAAATTCTCAATGACTTTGAGTGTGCCAACTTATCTAGCTCAATATCTCTATCTCCTTTAAAAACGTTTAAGAGTTTATGAAAGCAATCTTGACACCTTAATTTAATGGCAGTCTCATCCACCAACACCTCACCTTCCTCATCCTTGATTTACTTCACTTGGTCCAAGTCGCGAGCTTTTCTTTATTTCTCCTTGGCAAGCCTATACATTCTCTTGTCCCCGCCTTTATCACTTAGCTCCTCATATAGGGGCTCCAACGCTGCTATTTTAGCACTCGTCACCGCCATCTTTGCTTCTAACTTAGCCGTCTTATAGATCTCCTTTAGTCTTTGCTTTTCATCCTCATCCCTACACTCCACTTACTTCGTTTAGGCCACCTTCTTAGCTTTCACTTTCCCATGAACTTCGTCATTTCACCACCAATCGCCCTAAGGTCCACCAAAGGTCCCTCTAAAAACCCTTAGTACCTCAGTAGCTACCTTTCTAATGCAACCAACAATATTTTCCTAAATATTATTCATATTTCCACCACTACTCCACGCCTCTAAGTTTCTCAACTTCTCTTCCATCTCATGAGAAAGGGCAGGCATCAGGCATCCCCATCTAATCCTCGGCTGGGCACAAACAACCTTCCTCTTCTTTCTCTCTTAATTTCTAAATCCCTCATTAGAAGCCTATGTTGAGTGGAAATATTTTCACTCGGAATAACTAGCATGATCCTCCTCATCGTTGGAATATACCAAAATATCATCAATAAACATGATCACGTATACTCTATTCATCAAGTCCATGAAGGATGTAGGCGCATTTTTCAACCCAAAGGATATCACCAAAAATTCGAAGTGACTATATCAGGTTCAGAAAGTCATCTTCAGGATGTCACATTCTCTCACCTTCAACTTGTGATAACCTGATCGAATGTCTATCTTTGAGAAAATAGTGGCACCCTAAAGTTGGTCAAACAAGTCGTCAATCCTTAGAAGGGGATACTTTTTCTTGATTTTCACATTATTCAATTGGCGGTAGTCAACACACATTCTAATGGAACCATCCTTCTTTCGCACGAACAAGACAGGTGCATCCCATGAAGACACACTCATCCTAATAAAGCCCTTTTCTAGCAAATCTCTCAACTTCTCCCTGAACTCTTTCAAATCTGCAGGGGCCATTCTATAAGGCCGAATGGAGATAGGCTAGGTATGGGGGAAAACATTAATTACAAAGTTAATGTCCCTATCAGGAAGGACTCCGAGCAGATCTTCAAGAAATACATTAGGGAACTACTCACAATCGAGATGGCTCAAGAGTAAGAGGCTCAACATCATCAGACTTGAATCACACGAGGCAATAGATACATCCCTTCGAGATCAGTCTTTGGGTCTTGAGGTAAGAAATAAACCTACCTTCGATGCAACAGTATCTCCCTTCCACTCAATAACAGGATTATTCAAAAACCGAAATCTGACAATCCGAGTTCTGCAATCAACAAAGGCATAACAGGTGTGAAGCCAGTCAATGCCGAGGATCACATCGAAATAAACAATATCTAACTCAATCAAATCAGCAAGAGTATCCCTGTGATAGATGGACACCACACATACTCTATAAGGTTTGTCAACTTTGATGGACCCACCAAAAAAAGTAGAAAAAGAAAATGGCTTAGGCAGGCATTTAGGACGGATCTCAAATTTTCTAGCCACATAGGGCGTATCAAATGAACAAGTGGAGCTCGGATCAAGTAAAGAATAGCAGTGAAAGGTAAAGACTCAAAACATACACGTCACAACATCTAGTGAGACCTCCTGGTCCTATTGGTTCCCCATTGCATATAGACGGTTTGTCCCACCACCTGTCTCTGGTGCTACACCTTTCTAATTACCCCTTGCTTATGGTGTTGTTGTAGAAGATTGGGCCTTATTGCCCCACATCAGACACTACCTCTGAAAATATCCTTACTAACTATACTTGTAACAATCATTCCCACCATAGCTACATTCTCCCAGGTGAATCCTGTCATATTTCGCATAAGGTGGCTTTTATTTCGAGCCAAGGGTCACACTTCCTTGAGACTGTGAACCCTATGCTCTAAAGTTTGCCTGACCTTGGTAATTTTGATCATACTTGTGGCTCGAGGCTTGTGCACTAGCTAAAACTGGTGCATAGCTAGTGGACCTCTTCTGGAAGTAATAATTATCTCCCTTACTATGCTTAGTATGGTTGGGCTCAAGCCCTGGTGACTTGGATCTCTTACTCTAATGCTCCTTTCTATCTTTCTTCTTATCCTCCTCGATTTTCTAGGAATAGACCATTTTTCTGGAGATATCCATACCCAGGATTAGCAATGCCGCTTTGTACTATTTCTTCACATGTCTACCAAACCTAGATATAAACTTCCTCATCCTTTCTCTCATATCCTTGACCATCTTTGGGGCATGCCTGGATAACTGGATGAATTTCAAGTTATACTCTTTAAAAGTCAGTCTCCCCTCTTGGCCTCTCTCAAAAACTGAGGAAAGAAGTGATCGAGGAAGGCAGTCTCGAACTCATCCCAAATAGCAGGCTCAACATCCTTACAGCCACATCCTTGAGCTGATAGGCAGCAAGCTCAATTCCCTCAATCTTAATCACATGAATAGCCTTCAACAACAACCACATATCATTAATGAAATTCTGAGGGTCCTCCTCAACCCTTGACCCAGTGAAGAGTAGTGGATTCATCCTTAGAATATCCCTCGGTTTGGTTGTAGCAGTTGTCTCTTGGGAGCTAGAACTAGGAGTCTGTGAACTCTGGTTTCCACTTTGAGCAGATAATAGTTGAGTGAGCATGGTGGTAGCTCCTCTAAAGTTAGCCTTAATGGTAGGATCAGGTGGAGTAGTAGGTGTTTGTGGAACACCAATGGCTCTGGCCAATCAACCTCGACCCCTCATTTCTATCTAAGTAGGCACCGTCGAGTTTGGGTTCTCAGCATTTTCGATTGAGGTACTACTCTGAGTGGTGGTACGCTTAGGCAACATGATCTGCAAATGCGTAATGCATAAATTAGAAAGGAGCTTTGATAGAGTTAAACTCTATAGCATGAATTAAGAATACAATAGGGGGTAACAATTCCTAATATAGCCTGCTTCTTATAAAGTGTGGTGCATAACACACCCATAAACAAGACTACTAGACACTGCTTCATAGACTCCCTAGGACTCTTGAACTCTGTGCTTTAATACCAAATTTGTCATGCCCAGGCATTGCTAGCACTTGAAGAGCCATTGCTGATTCTCAAAGAGAACCACCTAGCCTCATCGTGACATTAACGCAATAGCAGAAGAAATACTTAAGTAAAAAGAGACATCCGAACAATAAATATAACTCTACCAAAATATAGTTTCCAATGAATAAATTTGGAAATACATAATACTCAACAAATCTTCTAGTTTGTGTCTATGAAGCCTCAAATCAACAATCTAGATGGTACCATGACAAGTCATGGACACCCCAATAAAAGAAATACACTACTCCATAAAACAAGAAGAATAAAAGAGCTCCTCCGAAAAGCAAGAAAGGCTTACCAACTCTGAGAATGCACTGATCTAGACCTCATCGATGCACGGGATGAAGTCCTCTATCACATGTATCTGCATCATAAAATGATATAGGTCCAAATCGACGTCAGTACATGGAATATACTACTATGTAAAATAGCTCAAGAAGGTAAAGCTCAACTCACTCATTTCAACTCAGACAACTCATACTCAACTCAATAGATATGCAAATTTCAAATAAATCATGTTTTTTAAAGAAAATAAACTTAGTGGTATTTAACTTAGTTTAAAACTATTATGATCAATCAATATTTTCTTAGGAGTTTCTCTTAACTGACATCCAATTCCATCACGTTAAGCTTGTCCTAAACTTGCCAAGGTAAAAGACAATCAACTCTCTCATAGATCCATAGTGAATGTTAATCTTTTGGGACAAGAGTCGCCAGAACATGTTGCACAATTATCCTACACTGGCAACATAGTTTAGTGGGTTAGAGTGATTATTTACTCGCTCCCAGCTCGATGCTCGATACTCCTCCTAAGGCTAAAACATGCTCAACTTATCAATCAACTTCAATCTCAATAATATGCAATCAATCAACTCAATCCTCAACCTCATTAGGTTACCTCAACTCAGCTCATCTCAATTTCTAAGATCTATTAAGTCTATCAAGAAAATCAAACTCGACTCGAACTCAGACAGTCATTCACACTCACTCAATTTGGACTCATCATGTAATGTAAGTAAAATGCATAAAAATACACGTGATGAAAATGTGACATGCTTATCATGCTAAATAATGCTCAGGCTACTCAATTCAAATACTTACACTAAAATATCAATTCTATCCATGCATAAATTTTATAAAAATCATTCAATTTAGGATTCAAGATATCAAGTATAAAATATATATGTCAATATCATATCACTGGTCATGCAATACAACATTTATCTCATATTTCATCATAAGAACTCATAATAAATGCAGAAATTTAGTACTTGGATGATAGAATTTTCAAAACTCAGTTCTTGTTCTAAATTTCGACTCAAATAGGTGAAAGGGAAGATGAAAGAACATAGTTACACTACATACCTAAATATAGAAGAAGAGATCAAACTTCGGTCGATCCTTACATTTGAACTTGAAACCCTCGCTCTTCTCCCTCCTCTAGTGCTCTCAAGAATTCCTAAGCATGGATAAATGGTGAAAATACTCTTAGGGTTTTATTTTAGGAATTTAATTAATTCCAAAATGTCCAAGGATTGATTAAAAGGGGATAGGAATATACAAGAATACCCTTTTTAAAAACTGTTGGCAAGCTCAACGAGACCACGTCTATGGACCATAGAACTTTTTTCGGGCCATAGATGACCTCTCGTATATAAGGTGTCCAAAAATTTGAGTTACTGGAATTCATAATAGAATCCATGAAACCCCTTTCTAAGGCCGTAAATACTTCCATGGGCCCTCTGATAACTCGTAACTCAAGATACTTGAAAGTTAATTTTTTGATCACCAAATCTATGGGTCATGGAATATTTTATGGGTTGTATGTTATCTCATAGATGAACCTCACACTAAGAAAATTTCACCAAGACACATGGGGATCTATGATGCGTCATCAACTGGCCGTAGATCTCTCTACGGGCCATAGATGGCCCTAGTGGTTTCTCTTCCAGCAACTTTTTCTTAGTCATTTTCTTAGTTTTCTCTGTGCATCTACTTTCACTAGGTGGAAAGAATTAAGGGGCATTACAGGTACTCTGCCCTTTTACTATACTCATGATTGACAATTATTGTTGGGATTGACCGACCAAAAAGCAAAGCAAAGGGGCTAAAGTCCCTATGTGTGAATTCGACTACATTAGGTATTGCATGCAACTGTTTTAGCATTTGTGAGTCCGTGAGCCACCCACGATAAATCTGTGTGGATATCTTGCATAAAGAAATTTGAAATAGGGTGAAGTCTGTATATGTGAAATATATGGTTATAGATGTGGATAACTATTATTTTTTAGATATATACTGGGGTGATGAGATCATGTATACCTAGCTTATGGATGTCCTATTCCATTTAAGCCGATCGAGCTGATAGCATGAGTGTTTGATCTTATAAGGATCCCTTAGAGATTGCTATAATGGTTCTTAATACATACAAATAGGTTGTTATACTTCTGATCAATTGAGATTACCATAACTATTGTTTGACATACTAAGCATGCTTGTGACTGTGATATTCACAGCCTGCTATGGATTCCAATTTAAAGTCCCTATGCACTCGAGGTTGAAATTCATATGTGCTTCAGGTTAGAGTCTCGATGTGCTCTGAGGTTGGTGACACAGTATTTTTGACAATATTTCCCTTGAAAGAGGTAATGCGGTTTTACCGATGGGGCAAGCTTAGCCCTCAATATATCGGGCCATTCGAGATTTTGGGGTGAGTTAGGCTAGTGACATATGAGTTTGCTTTACCTCCAACATATTTTGTTATACACCTGGTCCTTCATGTATCGATGCTACACCATATATTCCAGACGAGTTGCATATGCTTCAATATGATTCAGTTGAGTTAGATGATTGTCGAACATTTGTTGAGGAATCAGTAGCTACTATACCAACAGATGTCAAGCAATTGCGTTATAGGGCTGGACCGGTGGTTAAGGTCCAGTAGCACTATAGACCAATCGAGCAGGCTACCTAGAAGTTACAGACGAACATGCGGAAGTAGTACCCTGGCCTATTTGAGTCTTCAAGTATGCCTTCAACCTTATTTTCAAGAATGAAAGCTCTTTTAGTGGGGATATTGTAATGACTCTCCAGGTCATTTCTGTGTTTTCGTGAAAATCCTATCAGTTTGATCCTTTTTGGGCCATTTGTGATTTATTGATACTGATTGTTTGGTTGTTGGATAAATCAATTGATGTTTATGTAGTTTTTCAAGTCAAATGAGTGTTTATAATTGTAATATGAACATTCAAGTAAATTCCAAGTAAACGGCCTTGGATCGCAATTTTGATAGTTCCATTAGCTTTGGAATAGCCAAATTAGGCAAGGAGCATGTTTGATATTTGTTATATTATGTTTTGTAAATTTAGCCTTCGAAATGGGTCAATAGTTGACTTTAGTCAACACCCATGGTAGACGTGTCCAAATTTAAATTCTGACAGTGCGGTTAGCTCTAGAATGTCGAGTTTGATCTAAAGGGACCTTTCATTCGATTCCTGAGGCTTTTGTATACATTTTGGACCCTTCGGCAGATTTTGATGTTGGGAAGTGGGACCCATATTGGAAACAAATGACTTATAGTGGGAATTTTAACTACACTGTTGAGTCTAGAATGTCATTTTCCTTTGGATTTCATATATGGATTATATTTTTACGACTCCAGATAAGGTAAGAGTATCAAAATTAAGTTTGAGCGGTTACTAAAAGTTAAACGGGTGACGTGGCCAAGCAAGGGGCTGCCACGTGGCAAGGTGGTGGCACAATATAAAGGTCCTATATCACGAGGATGGCGGACACCACCTTCATACAACCATAACTTCATCATTTTAAACTCGATTTTTGCAATTCAAAAGGATATTTTGTGCGGAATCTCCGGAGGAACGTCATGGGGACCTTGAATTTCATATTTGGCATTCCTTTTGAGGTAAACATCACTATTTTTACTGTATGTGATATCGTAAATTTTCAGAAACTTTGAGTTGCTATATCTCAGACGTTTTTTATCGAAATTCAACAAAATATGGGTCTAAATCGTAGATTTACATTATAATGTATTTGGATTCTATTGGTTTGATCATGTTTTTGAGAATTTTGAGAAAGAAGTTATTGTGTATAATGTTTTTTGATAAGAAATGTCACTTAGTATTTGGGTCGTTTCTCACTGTTCTGAGCCTTGTTTTGAGCTTAACTTTTGGCTATAGATGCAACGAGGCGTAGAGGTCATTTTACGGGGGTTGCTTTGATATTTTGGGAGTAGGCCCCATTTGTTCCCGTTTTGGTTGCAATTAACGTTTTTTCCCCTATTTCTTAAGATATTATAGCCAAAACAATTGTCTTTATATTGTGGTTTATGATTTGATAGTTTAGCAGCATTCGGAGGCAATGAACAAAGGTAAAGCGCACGCGGATCGATCCACAGCGCGTGGATTCGTATCTCAGGTAGGATAGGTCTCCCCTTCCCTTAGACTGAGCTGATGCGTGTGTTTAGTGCCTGAATATTCTTGGAAATTACTGAGCAAAATGCCATACAGGCTAATGAAATTGTGATTATTGTCTAGGCCCTATAATGGTTATATTTGTTGTGTTGGCTGGATTTTAATCTTGTTTGGCTGTAAATGCTTCTGATAAGGATTGTAAAGCAGGATAGAGCATGATAAATGTAAGTTGGGCATTGGTGGTACATGCATGTATGTAGTTGACTGTTAATGTTGGTTTGACCTGTGGGCTTCCTGATACCGAAACCTATGCAATATCTTTTGTGGTTCTGATTACTTGTTATTTATAATATGATTACATCCTGAAACCTTATTTTCTGGAGTACTCTCAACTACCTACTTTGATGTCGTTGATGCTGTTTTGTGGAGATACCGTTGGATTTGGACTTTATCCACTAAGAGTATTTTAGTGGTTGTATCCCCTATAATGGTCAAATTTAGTATTGTGGGGCTGAAAATGAATTTGGTGAAGAATAACTATGACTTTGTACCTCCATGAGTGATACGCATGACTATTTGGCCACTTGTTTACTTGTCTGGAGTGACTGATACTGGAAAACATGTTGAATTTTGAGAGATGGGTTATTTGTTGTATTCCTGATTGTAAAATTTTCCGAATTTTTCCTTTAGTGGGTGAAGTCAATTGGGACTTACCCAATACCTTTATATATGTAAATACTATAAAGTTCTCCTATTTTTAGCCCTAAATCTCTCTCTAAACACCCTCAATCCTCCCAAATTCGCTCTAAAACTCCCCCATTAAGTTCTTCCAATTTCTTGGGGATCAAGCTTCCTCCCTTGAAGATAAAGCTTCCAAAGGGTTTCTCAAGCTTCTTGAAGTCTTCTCTTCAAGTTCCATGGTTTAAAGGGATCTAGGTTTTTTCATCCATGAGTTCTTCCACCCATGTAGTCTCAAAACCTAATTTACTAAATCCTTCAAGTTTCAATATTGATTTCCTATGGATTCTTCCTAATTATCCTATTACGCGTGAGTTATGTCAAGATTCTTCATCTATTGCACGAAATTTTATGAGTTGATTTCAAGGGTTTTCTATGATGACCTTTTTTATGAGATTCGAAGCTGTGAAAGTTATGGTACCACGAGTTTTTATAATGTTGATGATTTCATGAGACTAGATTCACCAAATGTGCATTGCACGTGTATGCATAACGAATATATATTTATCAAATTATTGAATATGCATTAACGATTTAATGTTACCATTGTTTGTAGATAATCAAAATCCTTAGTTGTGACGTATAATTCAAATATAAATTTTCAAATAGTATTTCCGTATGCAAGACCAAGTGACCGGCCAAGATATTTTTAGAAATTAATATTTTTGTGGCATAATTATGCTGAGTCATGATATACATATCTCCTTTAAGTAGTACTATAATATTATACCCTAATTTAAAAAATCAATTCTACACGATAACAATTTTAGTATCCACCATGCACATATATGCTCAGGTTGTGATAATTAGAGGTGTCAAATTTTGATGGTCAGAGGTGATGCCACTCTATTTTGTTAGTTCCATTTCAGTCACTCTTTGTGCTGAATTTGAAAGTTTACATGTATATAAGAAGAAGAAAGTCACAATGTTAAAGGGCATAGGAGCCAGAAAGTGTAGTATAGTTTTTTTCTCATAACCATGAGAATCTTGTGCTGCTAGTCACTATTTTAAATTTAGCAACAAATAAGAAATACCTTAAAGTAGAAAGGGATTAAGTGTTACCAATGACAAAGGTGGCCTATACTTCCTGCTAGAAGTGGTTAAATTTAACTTACCAAAGTTGTTTGTATGAATAAAAGGTTTTGCATACCAGTTCTTCAAGTGCAGACGTTGGATGTCTGATGGGAAACAACATCTGAGTTTGATTGTTTTAAAGAGTGGAAATCAGGGGATTGTTATTTTTAGATAACTGTTGGACGTTGGCATCTGTTCACAAGGTAGGTGGTAGAATTGTTGACTCTTGTGAAGGAGTTTGTGACACGGGGTACTGGCAACTGATTTTGGTAGATGTCTTTCAGGAAAAGGCATGTATTTTCTGCGCAATTAGGCTCCTTCGTGGGATGAAATTATTCATATTGAACCTGATCAGAAGTTGAATTTCTTGTCTTTTTGAAACTCGGTAAACAGTTTCAGAAACATATTCCAGGACAAGGTTAAGGTAGACTTCAGTCCTCTCAGTAGTAGAATAGAAGCAGTGTCGTACTTTAACAGCATTAGGATTCAGGATGATCAGCGTACGCATTATCTGAAGTTCCCTGTTCTTGTGTCTCCTATCCTGTACGACCTTCTTTATTGCTACAGATTCACCAGTTTCCAAGCACTTAGCCTGTGATATAGAAAAGGTGATGAATGAATCAATAAAGTCATCTAGAGAACTGCAATTCTAACAAAACAACCTAACTTCTCCAATAGGCATTAGATTTTCATACAACTATACCTGAAAGACAACGCCAAATGAACCAATACCAACTACACGCTCCACCACGTAAAACAATGTCTGTTTCTAGGAATAGTTGTAATCTATGCATAAACATGTGTATAAAACAAACCGGTTGGAACTTATGAAGTGTGAACGGTGTTGAGCAATTCTGCTTTGCAGGATGCGATGTTTGGTAGCCCGAAAAGTCGTGCATAAAGGGAAGTCGGATAAGAAAGGGCTGATGAAGGATTGAGAATCTAAGACAGAAGATAAAGGCGAGGTGATGCACCTGTCGGAGAGCAGATGAGAAGGTGAGAACTGGCAAGGCTTCATGCAGCAATTTGAAGCACTACAAGGAGTTATAGTGTGCAGACGTTTAAGGTATCTATTAAGTTAAGGATATTTTTGTAATTTAACTTTCATTTTAAGGAGTTCATGCTTTTAAGGTAGTATAGATAAATTTCATGTTTCTATATTTAAATTTGAAAGATGATATGTAAGATTGTGGTTGGTTGTTTAAGAATGATTTAAATTGATGTTTTTAATTAATGATGCATATTCTTCTTGAGTTACATGATTTTAAGTTTTCATGCATGAGCCCACCCAATTAGTATATCGAGTTTTCTAAGGGAGTATAATCTCCAAAGATGAGGGTTCAATTACAAGTTATGAAAGTTAAAGTTAAGATGTTTGAATCCCTCAAGTTAAAGTTAAAAATGGTGAAAGAACCATTCTCACCAAAAGATAGATCCCTTGTGATAAGGTTAATTCTCACATATTGGATCTTAAGTTAAGATGAGCTACTCTTTATACATATGATGGTGATAAAGCTATGATTTTAAGTTTGTAAATGAATCTGATTATGCATATGTTTTCAAATGTATTCCGTGGGAATGACTTAGCATCGAATGGGGCATTATGGTGGGATTTGGTAAGGGCATCCTAGAAGCAACCTCATGTCTCACTAACTATGTGCCACCATGGGAGCCCTTGTAGACTAAGCTAGTGGATCCAACTAAGCCATGTTATTCATTAAAGATGCATATGTGAAGTTTATGGAGTTCTACCTTGGCAAGCAGATTCCCCTTTTTCCAATGGAAGGAGTTTATTGGTATTTTCCCAATGGATGGAGTTCATTGGATTCCAAGTAGCTTGCTTGGTCTTATATGTCGGTTATGGTCTCCTCCTACATAAGTATCATGTAAAGAAGTTATGTATTATTTTTTACGCAAGTTTTTCTCCTAAAGCATTCTCATGCATGTCATATTGAGCTTTTATCATATTGTCTATGGTTACGCATCTTGTGTATGAAGCTTATTATTTATTGTTACATTGCATCCCACATACTAGTATTTTCAAGTTATTATGCATACTTTTCGTCCACATTAACTAACCATGTGAACCGGTGCTCCTATCCATCCTCATCCACGTGGCTAGCTTGGTTCTTGAAGATCGTTGATTATGGTGAGTCCTCCATTTCGGGGACCATATTCGATTTCCTATCTTTCATATGTTGAGACACTATTACTTTACTTTGTAATTTGAGGGTGAGCCCGAGACATGTCTTGGCCCTCGTCCCGCTCATGTTTTAGATGTGTTGCTGGATACTTATGCTATATACCTATTATGAGATGTTGAGCTTTTTTTTAGATTTATCCTTTAGACCCTATCCCTTATGTGAAGCTATTTCATGATGATGTAAAGTGAAGATATTCCCAAGTCCCTACTTCTCCATAGCTTGAGTCATACTTATCCTCTCCTTAGTACTTTGCTTGTGATTGGATCATGTCAACCACTTTTCCCTATTTATCCCTATAGCGTGAATCCAAATCCTCAATTTCCCTTAGAATTGTTCGTTGATGCTTGTTTTAAATTTCGAAACCAAGGATGTGCATAACATTTGCTAAGAGAGTTGTTTGGTTTACCTTTGGTTTTCTCATTAGCTATGCCGCACCCTAAGCCCTAGGCTCGGGTCGTGACACTGACCATCCATTGTGGCCTTGTCATCGAGATTTTGATGATTTACTGTATTCTTGATTGTGTGGTGGCATATATTGTATTCCTGATTGCCTGGTGAGTGAGTTGGGACTTTATTTGTGGGATGCATGCTATATCCTGCGGTCAGCTGGACTGTCGGGTTTTGTTTGGGATACTTGTAATATGTATCAGTTAGGTTGTCTACCCGATGACTATTCCTAGGTTTGGGTCCCATATGATTATTTTGAGGTTGGAGTCCAAAATGACTTTTCCTATGTTCCGAGTCTCAAATGACTTTTCCTATGTTTCGAGTCCCAGATTACTTTTCCTATGCTCCGAGTGCCTAGTGACATTTTTGAGATCCGAGTCCTGGATGATTATTCTATGGTCCAAGTGTCAGATGATTTCTTTGAGGTTTGAGTCTTAGATGATTATTTCGAGGTTTGAGTCCCAGATGATTATTCTAAGGTCCAAGTCCCGGATGACTATTCCTAGGCTTGAGTCTTAGTTGATTGTCAATCTATCTAGCCCTTGCTGACTTCCTCCTACTGGAGGCTCGGTTGTGAGGACTAGAGGTTCGAGTCCCTGACTGATATTATAGGGGTTTGAGTCCCCATGTGGCACTGTGTTCTGCATTAGATGAGATCTCATACCATCGATTACTGTATCCATACACCTATACACACTCGAATTGCCCGTGATTGTTCCTTCTAGGCTTACAAGGCCCTAATTGGCGTATAGGCGTAAACAGTAAGGCCTCACACCCATGTACAACACTTTGCCTAGATCGTGTGACAATTGTGATAGTGTTTAATCTCGAGTTTCGTGAGTTTTACCATTGTATAGAGCTTGGCTCGGTTCAGTTGGGGTTCCATGGTTCTATAGACTTGCTTATCATTTTACCCTGGTTAAGATAGCTAGCACTGCAATATTTTATTGCATTTTTTCTTACTATATTTCACTCATTCTACCGATGATGCCTACTGGGTACCGTTTCCCGATACTCACCCCAACCTTTTGCATCTACTCGTGGTGCAAGTCCACGTACGAGCCGTTATCACTGATCTAGAGACATGGTAGCTGCTACAAGAGCCTTTTTGTGAGTACCGAGTAGTATTTGGGATTTTCTACGGTCTCCTTCTATTCGTCTAGCTGTCTTTTGTATTCAGACACTACCCTTGTATATATATAGTTTTACTTTTATGTGTAGGATATTCTTTTGGCTTTGTATATATGTATATCTATTTTCCTTTTGGGTCTATAGTAGCTCTGTGTAGGTGACTTCCAAGTCCTGGGATAGGCTTTTGTTGGCTTAGTTGTGTGTTGTTAGCTATCATTACGCTTTGATGTTAGGAGAGGTACCACGGGTTTTGGGTTGACTTGCCTTTAGGTGGGATCTAAAAGGTGTCATCATAACTTGAAAAGCTGGGTCATGACACGAAAATCTGTCTTTAAAATAATTTCAAGTTTCAAAACTGGTCGATCTTGGAACATTTACTCACAAAACTCTAATTTTTCTCCAAGTAAAACATGTCCAAACACAATTTCAAATTTCAACAATCACAACTTCAAAAACTCAAAAATTTCAAGTATCAAGTTCAAAATATATGACCAAATGGGAGCAAAAAACTAAAGATAGGGGAAATTTATCAAAATATCCTTTTAACTTTGTAGTCATTATTAAGCAAAACCAAAATTGTATGTACTACTTTGTATTTTTCCATATGAGATCGAAAGATTATGCTTTGATCGGTCACAATATTCAAATTTTTATTACTCTTTTTGTTTTGATTCTTTTATTTCATTTTAATTTGACACAAACTAACAACACTATATTGTATCTGCATTGCTTAATTTTTAAGTTTTGAATCACATAACTTTTTTTTTTTTTTATGATAGTGTTAAAAAAAATTTGGATACCATTTATAATTTTTATTTATAATAATGTTAAAAACTCAGGATTTGGCTCCCCTCTAGTAACTCATCTGTCCAGTTTCTTCAGTTAGGTGTTAATTACTACACATATACTTGAAAAGAATGAATGTTTGATTTATTCAATAAAACCAACCCTTTTAGCAAATGTCCTTAAAAAACTTTGTGTACGTGGAGTTTATGCATTTCTAATTAAATGGCATCATTTGAAGGTACACTATTAAGGATAACTCTATCTGTGATTATGAACTTTATATAAAATGGGAAGTCGCAAAATTATTTTTTGTTAGGTTAAGTTACTGAACTATGTGCATATTCTCCAAATACAGATGATTGGATAGTTGTGCTATTATTTAAATGTGCTAGAGTGTGATTGGTGTTTATATACTAAAAGTTATAAGAATTAAATAATAAGATTATTTTATAATAATTGAGAAGATTTCAGGGCTGCAACTTAACTAAGAATTGATGCGTTCTATGGATTACAGATGGCTGTCAAATTACTGATTTAGAAGATTGATATTATGGTTCTGATTTACCGACTTCTCACCGTGTTCCCTAATTGACCATCTAACTACATTGTGGAGCGATGATAGACAAAATCAAATGTTAAGAATTTAGTTTTCATCCTATTTTGTAATAAAGCACGGTAATAGGTATATCCCTAACCCAGAGAGAAATTAATTCACATGGTATACAACAACAGATCATGCTCCTTGTATTCTACAGGCTATCTCCTTTTATTCCTTTCTCGAGTTCAAGAAAACAAAATTGTATTTTAATGGGGACCAAGCATCAAAATACTAATTCAAGAATACAAGAGTAATTTCGACAATAGCCAACCTCCTCCTAAAATCAATATTTAATAATCATTCATTGTTTCAGATCCAACAAGAATTCGTAGTGTCTCTTAATAATCACAAAGTCCAAGAAAATTGTTTTTCTTGATGTAATGTCTACGAAAAAGAAGAAGAAAACAAACCTAAAGGTGAATTATATTCTCTTACTTATGCGCTAAAAATAAAATAGTTCCCCCAGAAAAGATGCACAATGTTCTATTTATAAGATTTGGAAAATAACCCCTTTTTCCTACATCGATTAGAAATTGCAAATTTTACATTTTTTTCATTGGGGAATTTTAGGGCAATCCCCCAACTTTGTGCCACAGATGGGCCTTTGATGTTTTGGCCTTGGGGAGGCAGGCCAATCCTGCTTTTGTCTTGCTTAATTATTTTCTTCGGTAATCTTCCATCTTTAATTCATTTTGACTTCAAATTTCTTCATCATCACGTGAATTTGATCCTATGAATACTGTACACGATTAAGAATAATTGGTAAAATTCATGCTCAAAATGGACAAATGAAGATATTAAACGTGAGGCAAATAATGACTAAAGATATATACTTTTGGCCTGATATAACCAACCGACACTTAAACTTTTACTTTTCCTCAAGAAAGCATTCAAGTTCATCTAAACATATCAAGTTAGGAATGCCACCACTTCGGTTGATTCAAACAATTAAACCATACAAAACTTTTAAAACATCAAGTACACTTCCTGATAATTGTGAAAGACATACAATAAAACAACAAACTTCTAACCTCAAAGAGGAACTCCAACTTATTAAATTTGGTTTGCTCAAGTACTCCATCAAAGGAAGCTAGTAAAATCACCTATCTATCATGAAACAAGTGCCCTTACAAGAAGAAATTGTTCACCTATAACACCCCTCATGTTTATAGGCTTGAGAAACTGGGAGTTAAGATTTTTGTTGACAGGATGATGTAGAAGCTACTCTACGGCCCGTAGATGTATCCACGAGCCGTAGGTGCTCTCGTGGAAAGGGTGTAGTGAAAATGGAAAATTGAAGGATTTTTGGAAGTTGAATTATGGATTAGCAGATGAGCCTTGAGTTATTGTACAGGCCGTAAGCAGGTCTCATAGGTGGAAGCCCTAAGGAAGCAAATTTTTTCTATGTCTTGGTCTTCCTATGAAGGGTTCTACAGCCCATATGTTTATCTATGAGCCATACTACATGTTCGTGGATCGGGAGCTGCAATTTCAATAGCTAAATTTTTGTGACACCCTGACCTATGAGACAAGATATAACCTATAAGTTGTTCCACTGCCCGTAGAAGGGGTTTTGTGGATGACTTTGGCAGTTTTTAAAGAAGGGCCTTGTTGACTTTTCTAATCCATCTAAGTCCTAAACTACATCATTTGGCTACCCTGACTATACTAACCTAACTAACCATTATAAGGTCTTATTCCTAACTCATTCAACGATTTTTTATTCCAAAAATTTCTCTCAAGGGTTCTAAATAATTCTCTCGCTAAGTCAAGGGTTCCTTTGAAGCTAAAGCTTGAAGATTGACTGAAGCTTTTCCAAATTTTCTTCTCCAATTCTAAAGATTCTATTTGAGGTATGTAGGGCTTTGTTCATGGATTAGTTTCATCCATGAAGACCAATCCAAAGCCTTCTTTTTGTTTTTAATCAAAATCTTATGATTAGTTCTTATGGCTTTTAAGCTATGACTCCTAATGCATGTATTATGATTCCTATATGATGATTATGATGAATTTAACATTAATCATGATGAATTTCATGAAGTATAAGATTTTCAACGCAAAAGTATGTGATTCCAAAATATGCATGATTAGGGCTTAATGACGTAATGTATGTTCCTTTGCTAATGATTTAATTTGGTTTAATTGCATATTTTTTCTATGAATCCTACTCAATTGTATGATTTAGACTCAAATGTCCATGGACCCACACTTAGCCCTAGTTCTTATGATAACTCTGTGAATTTCTATGATTATGACTTCATGTATGAAAAACATATTTTAAATGATGATGATATTATGACAATAATGATGTTATAAAAGTTGTGATGATGCTATGTTTAAGAGGGTGATGAATACCCTAATGTTATAAAAACACTTCAAACTCAATACTTCTTAGGGTCATTCTATTCAGTTATCTCCCTAGTGTCAAAACACACCCCTAATGTACTCAAACTTTTGGTAATGCACAGCATTCAATGTTGAACAATGTACTCAAACGTCTCAAATAATAGAATCACCAACTTTCCTAGAATGACTTCGTCACGAGTAATCATTTTCTTGAACTGTCACAGATTTTACAGACTGATTATTGGGTCATGGTGTAAGTCCGTTATCTCCACCAGTTCTTGAATCACTACCTACAGGGTATTATTAACTTTGAATGCTTTTTTTTTCAGGTATTGATAGAAGAATTGAAAAAGAATGTCGTCTTCATGTTAATCAAAATTGTAAAAGAAACGGTCTGAAGGGTACAATTCTCCCCAAAATACTAATATTTGGATATAGATAGTAACACGTATAATTATGACCATGTAAAACTTTTTTCAGAATCTTAAACATATTATTAGATTTTAATTTCTTTTCAAACTTTGACCGGGGAATAGGAAAACTATTACTTATTTTTTTAAAATTGACTTTTGAATAATTAATGCAAATGTGTTCTGAAATTTGATCAGTCTAGATAACATTTAATTTTTTAAAAAAAATTATGTCTCTATTTTAATTTACTTATTTGATTTAATTCGACACGAAGTTATAGAAGTAAAAGAAAACTTTTGAATCTTGTAGTCTTAACTAGCATTTGTGTCACGACCTGGTCCCAGTCATGATGGCGCCTACTAGGTCCCACCTATAGGAAAGCCAACTACCCAACCCCGGGGTACCTATCCTAGCTTCTAATCAAAACCATAACCAACACAACAATATAAAAAATCACACACTACCCAGAACCTGAAAATTAAATGTACAGAGCTACAATAGACAGAAGAACATACTGATATACGTATATGTCAAAACCATAATATTATACAACCAATGAGTGCTCCTATAAATATATAACATTACTGTACAAGGCCAAAGTCAAAAAGAAAATCACGACCATCAACAGGAGATTGCGACAAAGCCAAAGTTACCGGTGCTCACCCAAAACAAATCTTTTATGTGCACCTGAATCTCCCAAAAATTAGTGCCCACGGCTATGCCCAGAACCTGCACCACAGAAAGATGCAGAAAGTAGAGGTGAGTATAAGAATAAGACACCCAGTAGGCATCATTGGCTGACTGGGTGAAATAATATACATAATGAAGCTCAAATGCAGATAAAAGCAACAATCCCGTAAGTCGACCCTTTGTCCTAAAACCAAATTGAAACATTATACTGTACATGGGTATAGGCCTTAGTTTCTATGTCTGTATGCAACCTAGATCCCCATAAGCCTGGGAGGTACACCCACGCATAATCTAACTGACCAATCATCTTTGAACCCAACAGAGTCATAATAGAGCCCAACCCTCCACATCATTAGGTCAAGAGTCAGTTGTACGTGAGTGTAAGGTCCTAGTATCTATGATTGAACGCCCCCTGATCCCCATAACCTCAGAAGGTACAGCCACACACAATTAGGATGTAAATAGGTGTGTGGATCCATAGGTAATCAATCACGCGTCAACCGGGTCTCTGACCCTGCACCGGAACGTGGCATTCGATCTAAAAAATATATGCGTATAATGGTGGGACGTATCTCCACACAGTAGAAAGAATCCCCCTAGCATAATCAATACTATCTCAACTCAAAATGTCAATCATGGGGCTTTGCCCATAATATGGAATCAGCAGTGTCCTCGACCCAAGTCTCAACCAACATTGGACCTCAGATTCCGAATCCGTGACCTGGCATCTTAGTCGCGGCCAGCAAGACTCGAACCGCAGAACATTTCACCAAGGACTCATACTCGCAAATGTGGTCACTGGAGCTCAACAACGACAGGGAGCATCATCTGGGACTCAAGAAATCAAACAGTCACTCACTCAACTAGTATATCTAAATCTAGAACTCCAAAGTCATATCGTGCCCAGAGTCAACGTAGGAAAAGACCCTTATAACATAGGTATCCCACAAAATCAAAAACACACTATCACAACAACCGTCATATCTCCAATAACAACAACTAAACATAACCTCTGATAAATAGAAATAGAACCCAACAGCTAACGGTAGTATACATGAGTGCATATCTCAATAATCAGTGCAAAATAAGGTCTAATAGGTCAAACATTCTATAATCGAGTCAACAACAAGTATTTATAGTAATATTTTAAATCCATAACAACAAGGCCTAGCCGAATCACTATTAGGTCAGAATCAAGTCACCGTACAACAAATATTCAATAAGTAGCCCAACAATCATCGTATCTCAATAACATCAAGCAACATACTCCCGCAGACAACATTTTAGGTCAGAATACATTCCCATCCCATGGCATCAGGCCATATACGACCCTTATTTGGCCTCTCTATAGTCAATAGTGCCAGAATATAAAGAAATTAATGTATTCACAGCCAACAATACAGAGTAACATCTCAAAGCAGCATAGACAAATGCATACCGGGCACAACTAGTATCTGAAATACACCTCAGTTCATCACATATAATTTCACCCTATCTAAGGTTAAGGTAAAGCCTAGCTTACCTGCCAACTGATACCTCATCTCTTGACTCAATCCAACTGGGCTTTTCCCTTCCTAATGGTTTCCCAACACAGCTCAACTATTAGAAAATAATCCATAATGGTTAACACGGTATTGGCTGTAAAAACTTGAAGAATGGGCAAAATTGGGCCAAATGGGTCTAAAATGCGAAAATAGGGCTAAATCCTGAAATCCTAAACAACACTGTGAAAAATGACCCCCACAACTACCTGAGTCTACAACCAAAAGTTTGGCCCAAAAGGACCCAGAAGACCAAGGGAAGGCCCAAAAATGGAAAATAAAACTTTACTTAAAGAACATTCTTTTCTAAACTTCTTTAGTCAAAATTTGCAAAAACCAAAAAATTCGAGCCAACATCCAACACACCATCGCATTCCTGTCGGAACGCAGAATAATTTAGACTCAAGTTTCACCTAAATCAATCAAGAATTGGTTAAGTTATCAATGCATAAAGTTTTCACAAATTCAGAGAAGGTAATCAAATAAAATAGAGAATTTACCTCGAAATACGAGAAGAATTCTGAATCCGAATTCACCACGATATTTCTAGAAAAAATCGAAGTCATGTGGACCTTTGAATCATCGAAAACAGACTTATAAATCAAACATTACGATCTTGGGAAGGTTGGACTTATAGATGGTCGTGAAGTGCTAAAGCACTTACATAGGCCACACGCCCATTCTCCGTAAATGGGGAGGTATGGGGGACCAGCCCTTCTCCGCAAATACACCCCTTCTCCACGAATGCGGAGCATTAGGTCTTGCCTCTCCACGAATATACCAGGACCTCCGCGAACGTGAAGGGTTACCCCACCTGCTGCTGAACCAACAATCCTAATTAATTCTCTGGGGCATTCTCAGGTCGTCTGATGTCTATTTTATGCAAAAGAATAGTGTGACAACAAGGATTTCGATTTTCCAGATCCAATGGTGCAGTTAGAATTCCCAACGGAGCATCCTATGAAAAATGACCGACGCATTTCTTTTCAACTAGTTTTAGCTAAAAGGACTGAGGGATCAAAATGCAACAACATGTCCCCGACAACTAATGAAGGTTTATTTTAGATTGTTTTCGATGTTTCAGAGCTGACAACGCCATCAGTTTTCCATTTCGAGCTCGTTCAGTTAGGTATTTATAGAAACACCTTTTTTAGTTTTCAATGGAACTTGTTTTATATCTTTTAGCACAAAATCATACCGGGACCCTCCATTCTCCGACCAACCACCCACTAGCATAAATTGGTCGTTTCAAAACTGATGGAACCGCCAAATTCCTATTTCGAGGCCGTTTTCTAGGGTTTTATCATAAATCTCATTTTCACAGCTTTAACATCTCACTAACTCATAACAAAAACACCCTATAACCATCCTCATAGGTCTAATAGGTCATAAAAGGTCTGAGGTTACCACAAAAAAGCTCAAACAACAAAAATAACACAGAAACACCGCGTTGAGCCTGAGGGTCATTAAAACATCCCCTATTTATAACACTTTCGTCCACGAAAGTAAAGTAAAGGCATACCTGATGGCTTAAATAGGCTGGGGTACTGCTCTTACATTTGTGCCTCTATCTCGAAGTAGTCTCCTCGATCGAATTGTGATGCCACTACACCTCACCGATTGATATGACCCTGGAGCACAATTGTCCGGTATCCCTAGCCAAAATGGCCACTAGCTCCTGAAGAAACCATCTGTAATACCCAAACAACCAGACAAAACTTCGAATCTTTTTCACTAAGGTAGGCCTAGGCCAGCCACAAATCACCTCAACCTTAGCCGAATCAACTATAATACCCTTGTCGGATACCATGTCACCCAAGAAAGTCACAGACACAAGCCAAAACTCACATTTAGAGAATTTAGCATACAACTTGTGGTCCCGGAGTGTCTGTAGCACAATACGTAGGTGCTGGGCATGCTACTTTCATCACAGTGAATATACTAGAATATAATCAAGGAAACCCACTACAAAAGAGTCCAGATACAGTCAAAACATCAGAGTCATCAAGTCCATAAATATTGCAGAGGCATTAGTCAGTCCAAAAGGCATGAGTAGGAACTCATAATGCCCATAATGGGTCAAGAAGGTAGTCTTCTTGATATCCTCTACTTGGATCCTAACTGGTGATACCTCAATCGCAAATCAACCTTAGAAAACACTGCTGCCCCATAAAGCTGATCAAATAAATCATCAATATGCGGCAGAGGATAATGGTTCCTCACTGTTACCTTATTCCACTGTCGATAGTCAAGACACATCCAGAGAGTCCCATTTTTCTTTGTCACAAACAATAAAGGAGCTCTCCATGGAGAAAGACTCAGCCACATAAACCCCAAATCTAGCAAACTCTAAAGTTGTGTACTAAGCTCCTTAAGCTCTGTGGGTTCCATCCAACACTAGGGAATAGATATGGGCTTAGTGGCCAACTCAATCTCTCCATAAAATCCACCTCCCTATCAGGTGAAAACCAAGGCAAACGTGTTAGAAACACATCAGGGAACTCATATACAACTGGTATGGACTCCACAGTAGGAGCCTCAACTGTCACATCACGCACATGGTCTACATATGTTTAACACTCTATAGATATCAATCTTTTAAGCCTAAATATATGATACAATACCCATAGGGACCCGACCCATGGACCCCTGCTAAACCACTGGAGACATCCCTTGTATTGCCAAGGTGACAATCTTGGCAGAACAATCTAATACTACATGATATGGTGCCAACCAGTCCATACCAAAAATAAGGTCAAAATCTAGCATATCAAGTTGTATCAAATCAACCTAGGTATCAAAACCCTGAAGAGTAATCGTACAACCTCTGCTCTCGATCTACCAAAAGTGAATCCCCCACAAGGGTCAATACCCAAACTTTGGAGGAAAGAGGCTCAAGAGTCACACCCAGTGGGGAGACATAATATACAGGCAGAAAAGAGAATGTGGAACCTCGATCAAATAAGGTTGAAGCCAGCTGCTGGCATACAGTAATCATACCTCAACCTTAACCTGTGTTGGTGCAGCATAAAAGTGGCCCCTGAAATCCTCCCTCTCGAACATTACCATCTTCCCCGGCTTTACCACCATGGCGAGCCCTCTGGAATCTTGCTAATAGCTCTGCTGGTCCCCATGATCTCTGTACTGATCATCCCGATAACCACGATCATGATCTCTGCCCCTGACAGGGTAAAGGAGCGAACCTTGTAGGTTGTGGGGTGGGATGTGCTACCCTATGCTCTGGACAGTCTCTAAGCTAATGATCTAGTGCTTCGAATCGAAAATAACCCGCAACAGCCCTATCTCTGCGGTCACAATCACACTGGTCCTCAAGAAGTAAGGTCACTCTCCCTTTTTCTGTGCTCAGCGGGGTAAGAGAAACTACCCCAACTGGAAATAGCTAAGACTTGATAGCCACTCTCGGAAGCTGATAATGATGCCTTGTATGGCCGACTAGTTTGACCGTGCTGACCTCTCCTCAGCGACCCATCTCTCGGCACTTGGATCCCTGTCAAGGAGCCACCGAACTCTCCCTCACATCTAGCCTGCTTCTCATTACCCCCTTGGGCATCGCAACTAATCTACTCTAGGGAGCAATGATCAATAGTGTCTATAAATCGCTAGCCTGAAGTCACCAGTGCATGTGTGCCCCATCTAAGCAGAGGCCTCAATCCTCGTACAAAGTAGTGAATCCACTCCTTCTTAGAATGCAAAATAACTATAGTATACTGAGAAAGCTCCTAGAACCTGACCTTGTAATGCGACACAATCATCTACCGCTACTCGAGTCGCAGAAACAGATCCTTGCGATGGTCCATGAAGTTCTTGGGCACAAATCTAGTCATAAATGCCATTGTAAACTCTACCCAATTCTAGGGTGCGACATACTGGCTTGGTATCTACGCATGTCCGAGACCATTCTCTGGTAGTATCATCAAGCTGATAAGCAATAAACTCAACAACCCAAAACCCCTAAAATCCCAAATCCTGCAATTGCTCCATACATGTTGTTAGGATATCCTATGCATCCTCCCTTGCAACTCAAAAAAACTTTGACAAATCCAATCTCAGAAAAAACCCAAGTAGCCACTGATCCTGAAAAGGTACGGCTCCCTTTGGTAGGGTGTAATGCTTCATAAAATTATCAAAATACCCCTAGAGGAGGGGAATGTTTATAAAGCATCTTCCGGTGCTCGTACGGCAAATCCGAGGCTGGATTTGTGATCAACACAAAACATTGAGTATGAAAATTGTCTCGGTCGATTTTTAGAATGACCAAATCAAAAAATAATTTTTTTTGTTCCGAAATGCAAACAGTAAGGATCCGTGATAGAGCCGTGTCGCGGACCCATCACGGAGGGTAACTTATGTTTTTCCATAATTTTTGACGGGATTGAGAAAACTCGTTCAGGAAAATTTTTGCCAAAAATGAACTGTTCGTGACTTGTCCGCATCGCAGACTGGGTTATTTCGTGGCTGGAAAATTTCTAAAAATCTTTAAGGTGCATTCTGGTCCATTCCTAAGACCTTCTAAAATCCATATACGACTAATATATGTCGTTTTCACGAAGAAAGGGTCCCAAAACTCATCTTACAATCCCTTTTCTAGCAAATCATCAAGTTAGGGCTTGAGAAAAGTTGAGATTGAAGAGTCAAGAGGAAGTTCCAAAGGATTTGAGATTGAAGAGTCACCTCAGTGGTCGAAGGTGAGTAAGATGTTAGGGCTTCGAATGGTGCAAGCTCGAATGACATCTCATTCTTCTTAGAGTTCTTCTTTCCCCTACATTGCTTCTTTCCAATATCCGACCTTGCATTGGTGGCATTGATGTCTCCCATGCTTGCCATTTTCCTTTGTAGCAACCTTGCTCTGATAGCACTATGTCACGGACTTAGACTTCAACTAAGATTTTCATGCAGCACTCGACAACCTACTCATGATTCTTTTATGATCTTGTAAGCTTAACTAAGCCTTTTCAAATTAGATCTCTAAGGAAACGTTGCATAAAGAAAGACACAATGGAGTTTTAAAGAAGATTTGTATATTACTTGGAAGATTGCTTGAAATTTTCTTGATGATTGTACAAATGAGTGTCCCTTCTATGCTACTCACAAGGAACTAAAGTGCAAATAATAAGTACTTACAGATCCTTCTATATTTACAAGCTTGTCCCTCTTCTAATATTCTCTATATATCTAGAGTATTCTAAGGATTCTCAAGATTTCTCTACAATGATTTAGAGTCTTATGTAAACCTCTCCATGGCTCTAGATTCTTTTCTCTTTAGGAAGATCAAGTGGAAAGTCATGATAACAGACCCAAAAAGAAAAGGTATCTCAATTTGTGATTGCGATTAGATAGAGAAGTATTTAGCAATTCTAATGGCAAATTAATGGAGCAAGAGGAAAAAGAGTGTGTGTAGCTAAAAAAAAAAATAGAAATAGAAGAAAAACATAACAATTGGCATCAAAATTTTTCATTAGAATGTATATGAGAAGTAAATTATCTTTTTATGTACAAGCTGTAGTTTGTAAAAGAGGATCAGGAGTGAAAGGAAACCTTTCTCAACTGTCAACTCCGAGCTCCAAAAGATTAGGTGTTTTTGCTTTACTGACTTTGCCCAAATCACCTAGGCAATAAAAATATGCATATCATGAAGAGGGTGCAACATCTGCTATATATACATAAAATAATTTTGATAATATATAAACAATATAATATTTTTGCTGACCATTTATATCTACCCTAAAAGCATGAACTCTCAAACCTAAAAGTTAAATTACTTAAATACCCCGGACTTAAAAGAAAACCTTAACTAAAAGTCCCACACACTTACAAACACCTTCTCACTCTCCAAACTTCTGCACAAAGAGTTGCGACTTCCGCCTCTCACCTTCTATAGAGTCACACTCCTCCATCTAATCGCTATCACCAACCGATGCAACTTATCATCTTTCCCCCTTTAAATAAACAAAACGCCGAACTCATTCTCCCATTCAAAAAAAGCTTATGCAGCAATCCATCATGTATGCAATGCTCTGAATGTAGTCACTAATTGTAACTAGATTGTGAATGTAGACATGTTTCAAACGGTGGAAGTGGAGAGGCTAACAAGCAAAATGCTGATCAAGTTGGAGATGTTAATTAACATGTTCCTAATGAACAAGATTTAGGTGCTAATGAGCAAAATGCTGATCAAGAAGGAGGCGCACATGAAAAGGTTCGTAATGAACAAGAAGTGGGCACTAATGAGCAAAATGTTGATCAAGATGTGGAGGCGGTAATGAGCAGAATCATAATCAAGATGGAGGCCGACCATTGAAACAAATGAAGATGTATATCAACTCGCTGATGGAACAGATAATATCAGATAAGTACGCAAATATTTGGTAGCCTGCTTATGTTAATATTCTGGTTATACAAAATGCTATAATTCAAATTGTGTGATATTCTGTTTTTCGATTTTCTTTTGAGATTGCAGTACATATTATTACTTCAGGTAGGAATAACCAAATTTGAGACTGAAGTTTTTAAATGTATGAGATCAAGAACAACCATTCTTAATATGTTGCTTCATTTGTTTTTGATTTCTTGATACAAGTCATCTGTCAAGCATTTGAGCACACTCCAGTAGTTAAAAGTTACTACTGAATTACTGATATTTTCTTAGATTTTGCTACTGTACATTAGTTTGTGTATGAGGATGACTAATATGGGGAACTGAATTTTTCAAAGCCACACAGTAGTATTAACGGTAGTGGTCATCTTGGTTTCTATTTTCTTCCCTTTTTCCAAGGATGGGGCTTTCACGAAACTATTAATTATATGCTAACGTAAGTGCCAGTGCTCATATTATGCTAGTTTGGGTTTTTGCTTTTTAATATAATTTTGAATGTGTAACCTTCTGATATCTGTACAATTTCTTTTGCCAAGAGGCTATTGCTATGTAAACTGACATGATAAGCAATTATACCTTGATTACTTGTCCAAATGTGGGCTCTAATTACAATTAGATTGTGAATGTAAACATATTTCAAACTGCCGAAGTGGAGAAGTTGATTATATGTTTGTTGCCTTATGTGGTGGTTCTGTAGGTCCAACAGTGGCTGATTGAGAGCACTGATGTTTATGCTGCCTAAAAGCTAATATAAATTCCGTAGTCCTCTTGTGGGCGAAGAACAAAGTATATCCTCATTGTGTTTGACTAACTACTAAGATATGATGTTAACAACCACCTCCCCCTCCTACCAGTTTTGAACAACCTTGTTTTAGAGAGTTTTTTCCTTTTGTACAAGTGCTTTTCTTGTTAGCATGTAAACAGAGCCTGTACATTCAGGACAAAAAAACTAATTACCTTTCGTAGATGATTGTTAAAGAGAAACAGGTTGATGCTTGTTGATTTAGATAGTTTGGAATCTTTAAGGCAATAAACTCGATAACAGCTCGTGAGATCAAATGATATAGTTAAAAGTCAGGACACAAATACCACTTAAGGTTGAATAATAGGCAAAATGCCAAACACCAAAAAACTTGCACATAACCTTACAACCCGCAAACACAGGTTCCAACACAATTAGTTGCTTTCAAATTATATCAATATTCGCAAAAGAAAAAAAACAAAATGATTGCAAAATTAATAAGAAACTTGGTAAAAGATATTCAAAAGACTTGGCAAACACGTGCAACACACATGTGGCGAATCTAGTATATATAAAAATTGTAATTTTCAACCAAAGAATTTAAACATTTACTCTATATACATAAAATAAATTTAACCATACATAAACAATGTAACTTTTTATCATCTTTTATATATGTTAAAATTAATTTTAACATAATTTTTCACCAAATGAGGTTTAGATATACCCTTGGCGCTATCTAACTCTGCCCCTGCTGTATAATCTCCAAAACTAGGAACAAGCCACAACCAAATTGAGAGGATAAAAAAAGAAATAGAGAAAAGCTAATCATTTACCAAGAGATTTGAGATCAGAGTTCCCTCCTTTTTCTTCCATTATTATTCACTGTTCACAAGACCATAAAAATAAAAAATGACAAACACAAGGGATTTGACATTACCAAAGGACATGCAAACTACACAAAAATAAAACTAAAAGTATAGTAGAGGTGGATGTATTTAGCTCTATAGTGAATGATGAGACAAAAAGACCTAGAGAAATTATATGGAAAAAAGGAAGAAAAACAAGAAGAATAATTTGATGAAGAACGGAAAGGAGAGAAAATTGACTTTTATGGAGAGTGTGAAGGAAGGCACAAGAAAATGGAATAATGTGTACATATACAGACAAAGCCTTATAAAATTGTTAGTTGTGTTATATGGACATTCATATAATAACTTGTTAGCTTTAGAATAGGTGTATAAGTTTATTCAAAACTAAAAATGAAAATGTTTAACCTCAAGTCAGTCAAATGCTTAAAATGAAATTTAGATGTTATTTTAATTATTATTTTTGTATACGTAGTCAGAAAAAATTGTATTGTGCACTTTTACATGGATATTACATAATAGCACGATATTGATTCAGAGTGATATTATAAATTGGCGCCAAACAATTAACCTTCTGATAATTTTTATTTATTGGAAAATTAACAAATAGTTCGGTTAACGAAAAATAATTTTGGGACTTGCAGTTAGTTACATGTATCAGTAACCACATGCAAAATTATCATTAACAATTACCTTCCAATGTTGAAATAATTTACCATTTAATGGATATCCAATTAGAAATTGATAAACTCCACATGTAAAAATGTATAGTGTTAAACATCAAGAACTACAAGTGTTAAAATATAAAATAATAAATTAAAAGGTGTTAGAAGTTTAGCTCTGAAACTTTTAAATGCTTAAATGGAATCAAAATATTAATTTCCTTATCTTTTATATGGGTAGTCAAAATTTTATATTGTGACTTTTTTACTAAAAAAGTTACAAGTATAAAAAAAACATTGGCTTTGTGATTAACATTTTATGAATTGGCGCCAAAAATTTGACACTCTTATCATTTGTATTTGGACAATATGCACATATTTCAGTACCTTAATATAAAAAAAATAATTTTACAACTTAACATTTTATATAAAGTTCATATCATAGATAAAATTATCCTTAACAGTCTACCTTCAAATGATAGCATTTAATTAGAAAGAGATGAACTCCACACGTACAAAGTTTTTAAGGACATTTTCTAAAAGGGTTGGTTTTTAGCGTACACTGTTTTTTAAGGACAATTGCTAAAAGGTTTGGGTGTAGCAAATAAATCTACCACATTCGTTATTTTCAAGGATATGTTTAGTAACATTAACACCTAATTGGAAAAACTGGACAAATGAACTCGGTAGCAGCTCGTGAGATTAAACGATATGGTTAAAAGTCAGGAGGCAAATACCACTTAAGGTTGAATAATAGGTAAAATGCCAAACACCAAAAAAAATGCACATAACACAACATTATTGTGCAGTCTTACCAGTCCCAAACATAGATTCCAACAAAATTAGTTGCTTTCATATTATGCCAATATTCGAAAACAAAAAACAAATTGATTGCAAAATAAATAAGAAACTTGGTAAAAGACATTCAAAAGACTTGGCAAACATGTGCAACACACGTGTGGCAAATCTAGTATATATATACATTGTAATTTTTCACCAAAGAAGTTCAACATTTACTCTATATATATAAAATAAATTTAACCATACATAAACAATATAATCTTTTATCATCTTTTCTATACATAAAAATTAATTTAAACGTAATTTTTCTCAAAATGAGGTTCAAATATACCATTGGCACTATCTAACTCTGACCTTGCTGTATAATCCCAAAAACTAGAAAGAAGCCACAACCAAATTGAAAAAAATAAGAAGTAGAGAAAAGCTATTCATTTACTTGGAGATTTGAGATCAGAGTTCCTCCTTTTTCTCCCATTGTTATTCACTATTCACAAAACAATAAAAACAAAAAAACAACAAACACAAGGGATTTGACATTACCAAAGGACATGCAAACTAAAAAAAAATACTAAAAGTATAGTTGAACTTGATGTATTTGGCTCGATAGGTGTACATACACAGACAAAGCACTATAAAATTGTTAGTTATTTTATATGGACATTCATTTAACAACTTGTTAGCTTTAGAATAGGTGTAAAGTTTATTCAAAACTGAAAATGAAAATGCTTAACCCTTAAGTCTGTTAAATACTTAAAATGGAATTTACATGTTATTTTAATTATTATTTTTGTATGGGTAAAAATTGTATAGTGCATCTTTTACATCGATATTACATAATAGCACAACATTGATGCACAGTGATATTATAAATTGGCCCTAAAAATTGACCTTCTGATAATTTATATTTATTGGAAAATTAACACATAGTTCTGTTAAAAAATATAATTTTGGGATTAGTCAGTTACATGTATCAGTAACCACATATAAAATTATCATTAACAATTACCTTTCAATGTTGAATTAATTTACCATTTAATCGATATCCAATTAGAAATAGATAAACTCCACATGTAAATTTTCTTATTGAAAATGTGTAGTGTTAAACGTCAAGAACTACACGTGTTAAAATATGTAAAAATAAATTGAAAGGTGTTAAAAGTTTAGCTCTGAAACTTTTAAATGCTTAAATGAAATCTAAATATTAATTTACTTATCTTTTACATGGACAGTCAAAGTTTTATATTTTGACTTTTTTACTAAAAATATTGCAAGTATAAAAAAACATTAACTTTGTGATTAACATTTTATAAATCAGCGTAAAAAATTTGACGTTCAAATCATTTATAAAAACATAACATTTTATATAAAGTTCATAATCACATATAAAATTATCCTTAACATCTACCTTCAAATAAGATCATTTAGTTATAAATAAATGAACTCCACGTGTACAAAGTTTTTAAGGACAGTTGCCAAAATGGTTGGTTTTTAGTTGTCACGCCCCGTGAGGGTACCCTTGGCATGGCCGGCACCTAGAGACTATTGCTAGTCCCCAATCGAACCATTTAACCTCATCACATTCATTCAATCAAATAACATTGAACAACAGAAATAAAAGTAAGTTAATGGCCACATCTCATCTGGTGTCTCAAAATGATATAGATAATAATAAAGACTAGTAGAAAGAAATAGCTCACAATCTCAAAATCAACATTCAACAATTTTCTATGAAGCCTCTATCACAAATCATGTGGTGCCAATGAAAGACCCATGGATACCCAAATCAAAATACAAGAATAGTCAAATCTAACTCTAAAGCAAGATGAAATAATAATAGTGGATCCTCCAGAGTATGGGTAGCTCACTAATCAGCTGAGAATCTTAGATCTTCAATGGAGCGCCTGTTGACGATCTGTAGTACCTACCTCTGCATCATAAAAAATGATGCAGTCCAAAGGGGACATCAGTACGTGGAATGTACATGTATATAAAATAGCTAAGTGAAACAGAAACAGGTAGAATAATATGAAACAACATCGACTCAAAAAAAATAATCAAATCAAATCGTCAAATGTCTATATATGTAAGAATAAAAATTAGACAAGTGACCCTTCAACCAATCAACCTTATCAATCAAATCAAACTCATCTCAAAGGAGCTCACCTCTTCTCATCTCATATCGGATCATAGTACTCAAGGTAGGAAATTTATGGGAGTTTCTCTTATCCAACAACAATCACTTATGAGCTAACAATCCCGCTGATGTTGCCACAGCCGTTCCAAACTTGCCAAGTAGGGAACGAATCGAAACTCATAGGGACTATCAAATTAACTCCTCCCATGACTCAATGGTCATAAAACTATCAATCTAATCAACTGATAGGGACTTTGGCCCTATCATCAATCAGTCTCATAGGTTTTACCCTCTCATCAATCAACATCTCATAGGGACTTTAGCCCTTTCATCAATCAATCTCATCAGTGCCTCAAGATTTAGAAGAATCATTAGGGAACAATCGAATAGACACATCGGTGGAGTTCATTTATAGAGACTCATAGGACTATCAAATTATATCAACTCATCATCATTCTCTCATCACAATCACAATCACAATCGACAATCGCAACTCAAGGCTCTAGACTCAATTCTTAAGTTCATTATGCATGCTTTCAAAAATAGTCATGTTAGGTTATGCAATTCTTCATGAAAATGTTCAATTCATGAAAACGAGTTTATGATAATCATCTACATAAAAACATATATGAATTTGAATAGATTTTCAAGAAAAACCATCAAGGATTCATGTATGTAGACTCTCCAAACCATCTACTCATCCATGACCATCTATGGGGAATACGAGAGAACATTCTCATGTTTTTAGTTTAGCCCTACATATCTGGGATGAAGTGATCAATCAATCACGTCAAGGATCTCCCCTAGAATTGCTCAACCTCAAGCTCTTCTCCTCTTTCCTCAAGCCCTAGCCTTGTTAGATTATTGGAAATAGGACTTAGACTGGGGGTTTTAGATCTTTTTTACATTGAACCCAACCTAATTATATCATGTATAGAGTTTAAGAGGGGTTGAGATTAGATCGGAATGCCCTTTGTAAAATTTTAAAAAAAATTTAGTTTGGGAAAGGCCTAGTCCGCGACGCGGACTGGCCGCGTACTACGTATTTTCTAAAAACGTTTCTGAACGAGTTTTCTCAATCCCGTCAAAAATTTACAAAAACATATAAGTGCAGGTCCGCGATAGGGGCGTGACGTGCTCCTGTTGCACACCAATACTATTTTGCGCTTCGGATCGAAAAATTATCTTTTGATCGGGCCACTCTAAAAATCAACCGAGACCATTTTTCCACTCAATTTTTCGTACTGATCACAAATCCGGCCCCAGGTTTTCCATACAGGCATTGGAAGATGTGTTACATGTATACCCTCCCTTTAGGGGTATTTTTGTCATTTTACCAGGAGTTACATCATCTCCTTCTTGGGATCATTCGTCCTTGAGTAATGAGTAAAGGTGGATATCAAGGCACAAATAGAATCAAGAGTCATCTCAACACTCAACTCAATCAATCAAACTCTCGACTCTTCCTCGACCTCAATTAATATTACTTAGACTTATAAATAGAAAGTCACATCAAGAATAGATCAATCAATTTCGTGAAGGGTAAGGAATTTATCTCAACACTCTCATCATCTGACACGAATAGGTGCAGATATTTTACATTCATTTCTTCCTCAGCTTCCCGTGTGGCTTCCTCAACGAATTGATTTCTCCACAGGACTTTGACTGAGGCTATCTCTTTGTTCCTCAACTTACGAATCTGACGATCATGGATTTGAATCGAAACCTCTTTTTCAAGACAGTCTATCCTTCGCTCCAATGCTATCAACAGGGATCACCAAGGAAGGATCTCCCAAGCATTTCTTCAGCATCGACACATGAAATACCGCATGGACTCCATCTAACTCGAAAGGCAGCTCTAACTCATAAGCAACCTTCCCAATCCTCTTTACAAGCTGATATGGTCCAACATAGCGTGGACTCATCTTTCCATTCTTCCCAAATCATATGACACCCTTCATAGGTGATACTTTCAAATACACCCAATCATCTACCTCAAACTCTAAGTCTCCTCTTCTCACATCGTATAAGATTTCTGGTGACTGTGGGTGGTCTTCAATCTCTCTCTAATGACCTTGACCTTCTCCATTGATTGGTGGACAAGATCAGTCCCAATCAACTCTATTTCTCCTACATCAAACCACCCAATCGTGATCTATATCTCCTCTCATACAAGAATTCATAGGGAGCCATTTGAATGCTTGCATGATAACTATTGTTATATGAAAATTCAATCAATAGTAGATGATTATCCCAGTTACCCTTGAAATTAAGAACATAAGCTCTCAACATATCCTCTAATGTTTGAATTATACACTCTGCCTGACCATCTGTCTGTGGATGAAAGCTTATGCTCAGGTTCACTTTAGTACCCAATCCTTTCTGGAACGATTTCCAAAATTGGGAGGTAAAATGAGCTCCTCTATATGAGATGATAGACAAGGGAACTCCATGCAACCTCACAATCTCTTGGATGTGGAACTTGGCGTACTCCTCCGCAATGTTGGCTGTCTTAAATGCTAAGAAGTAAGCCGATTCAGTCGTCCTATCTACAATTACCCATATCGAATCATGTTGCTTTCGAGACCTTGTTAGACTAGAAATGAAGTCCATATTGATCATCTCCCACTTCTTATCCGAAATTTCAAAGTTTTGAGCCAATCCACATGGCCTTTTATGCTCAGCTTTCACTTGCTGGCAGTTCGGGCACTTCGAAACAAACTCAACAATATCCCTCTTCATTCTACTCTACCGATAGACTTCTCTCAAGTTGTGGTACATCTTGGTAGATCTAGGATGAATGGAATATATAGTGTTATGGGCTTCTGCCATGATTTAATCTCGAATACCATCAACATTCGGAATATACAATCTATTATGATATCTCAACACTCTATCTCCCCCTTTGGAGAAAACCATAACTTTTTGTTTGTGGACAAGGTCCTTTAATTGGGGTATGACAGGATATTGGTCTTGCTTTTCTTTCACCTCCACCACTAAGGA
Organism: Solanum rostratum; assembly: GCA_029948455.1. Classification (NCBI taxonomy): domain Eukaryota; kingdom Viridiplantae; phylum Streptophyta; class Magnoliopsida; order Solanales; family Solanaceae; genus Solanum; species Solanum rostratum. The sequence continues at coordinate 57,649,215 of CM057051.1, forward strand.
TGAAGCAAACCCGTTTTGAACATTAACTCCTCCTTGATTATTCTCCTCAACCTGAACTCCCAATAAAGCTAATCAATGCACTTTCTTGGCTAACTCCTTCTTTCCTTCCTCCATATGGGTTGTGCTACCTATTGAAAACCTGCTAAGAGCGCCATCAACAACGTTAGCTTTACCTCAGGTGGTAAAGAATACTCATGTCATAATCCTTGAGCAACTCTAAGCATCTCCTCTGTCGCAGGTTGAGCTCTTTTTGATTGAAAAACATACTGCAATCTCTTGTGGTCAGTGAACATATTTACATGCACTCCATACAAGTATTGGTGCTAGATTTTCAGTGCAAACACTACTGTTGCCAACTCGAGATCATGGGTTGGATAGTTCCTCTCATAAACCTTGCGTTGCCTGGAAGCATAGGCTATCACCTTCCCTCTCTGCATCAGTACACATCCCGATCAAACCCTCGAAGCATCATAATAAATTACAAAGTCCTCTATCCCATCGGGTAAGGTAAGGACCTGTGAAGTAGTCAGCCTCGTCTTAAACTCTTGGAAACTCTTCTCATATTCATCGGACCACTGAAACTTGACGTTTTTCTGAGTCAATTTAGTCAGTGGTACAAATAGAGAAGAAAGTCCTTCAATAAACCTGCGATAGTAGCCTGCCAATCCTAAGAAACTTCTTATGTCAGTTGGAGAGTTCAATCTAGGCCAGTTCTTAATCGCTTCAATCTTTTAGGCATCCACTCGAATACCATCAGCCGGAAACAACATGGCCTAGGAAAGCAACGACTTAAGCCAGAAGCCGCAGTTCCAGAATTTTGCATACAACTCATGGTCCTTAAGGGTTTGGAGGACAACTCTAAGATGATTAGGATGCCCCTCCCCAATTCTTGAATACACCAAAATGTTGTTGATGAACACAACCACAAACATATCAAGATATTGTCTGAACTCTATTCATCAAGTCCATAAAGGCTACGGGTGCGTTCATCAACCCAAAGGACATGACCAAGAACTCAAATGGCCATATCTAGTCCAAAAGGTTGTCTTTGGAATGTCAAATTCCCTCACTTTCAACTGATGGTAGCAAGATCTAAGGTCTATCTTTGAGAAACAAAAGGTGCCTTGAAGTTGATCAAACAAATCATCTATCCTTGGGAGAGAATATTTATTCTTTATCATGACCTTGTTTATTGCATATAATCAATACACTTTTTGAGGGACCTATCTTTCTTTCGCACTAAGAGGACAGGAGCACCCCAAGGAGAAACCATGGCCTAATGAAGCCCTTTTCTAGCGAAATCTTTCAATTGCTCTTTAAACTCTTTCAACTCAGCGAGGGCCATCCTATAAGATGGAATCAAATTAGGCTGGGTATCGGGAAGAACATCAATCGCAAAGTCAATCACCCTATCAGTATTATTAGGAAACACTTTCGGAAACTCATTAACAATCTAGACTGACTCAAGAGTTGGGGACTCAACATCATCAGATTTTACTAGCACGAGGTGATAGATACAACCTTTGGAAATCAACTTTATGGCTCTAAGATATAAGATAAACTTTCCTCTGGGTGGAACAGAATCACCTTTCCACTCTAGAACTGGCTAATTCAAAAATTGGAACTTAACGATTCTGGATCTACAATCGACGGAGGCATAACAAGCATGAAACCAATCCATGCCAAGAATCAAATCAAAATCAACCATCTCAAACTCAACCAAATCAACAAGAGTATCTGTATGATGGATGGACACTACACAAGCTCTATAGATTCTCTCGGCTTGAATAGACTCACCCACTGGAGTATAAATATCAAAGGGTTCAAGAAGACTCTCAGAGGTTCTATCAAATCCACTGGCCACATAAGGAGTTACAAATGACAATGTGGCGCCCGGACCCATCAAAACATAACAATCAAAAGTAAAGACTCAAATCATATCTATCACAACATCTAGGGAGTTCTCCTGATCTTGGTGACTACCCATGGCATACAAAGGGTTTGTTGCTCTACTTGCACTGGATATAGTGCCCCTCTAGTATTCAACCCGTCAACATACATCCCCATTCTTCCCCTCATATCAGCAACCATATCCAGAGCATAGCGAGATAGTTGCGTGAACTTCAACCCATACTCTTGCATAGTCATAGAGCCCTGTTTCAGATTCAGGAACTCTCTCACCTTAGCCTCTCTTTGTTCTCTAGGGAAGAAGCGTCCCAAGAAGGCTTCCTCTAACATTCCCCAAGTCAAACATGGAGCATCATCCCCTCTACATTTCTTCCACTAGTCGAACCATAGTCTAGCCATACCCTTGAGTTGGTAAGCAGCCAGCTCGACCTATCAACATCAGCCACATGCATCACTTGGAACACCTTCTCAAGCTCCTCCACATAGTTCTTAGGATCTTCATTGGATGTAGACATCATGAACTCAGGCGAATTCATCCTAAAAATTTCCCAGACTCTGAAGGTGTCATAAGCGGTGTCTACCCGCTCCTTGTCTCATGGAAGGTGTTGTGACAGCCTAGGCAAGAGTTTTTATAGCCCGGGGTAGCTTAGCATTGGAGACCTCATCTTGTAGTGGTTGCTCAATAGGGACAACTTAGTCCGCAGGCTCCTCGAGTACTTAAGGCTCAGGTGGGTTAACATCTAGTCTGGCAGGACGTCCCCTTCCTTTGACGGCTCATCTGGGAAGCATGATATCAATTTCATAACGCGTTCAAAATGAATTAGGAGAGAGCTTTCGTAGAGCTTAACTCTATCACATGAACTGGAATAAGAAAAAGGTGTAACAATTCCTAATGTCCTATGGCCCCCTGCTTATGAAATGTGGTCAACAACACACCCATAAACAAGACTCTACTAGACACGACGTCATAGACTCCTAAGACACTTACACTATGTGCTCACATACTAAGTTTTTCACGCCCCGGGAGGGTACCCATGGCGTGGCTGACACCTAAAGACTATTGCTAGTCCCCAAGCGAACCACTTAGCCTCATCACATTCATTCAATCAAATAACCCTACTGAACAATGGAAATAAAAGTAAGTAAATGGGCATATCGCATGAAATGTCTCGAAATGATATCAATATTAATAAAGGCTAGTAGAAAGAACTAGCTCACAATCTCAACATCGACGTTCAACCATCACCAATGAAGCCTCTATCACAAATTATGTGGTGCCACTGACAGACCCATGGCTACCAAAACCAAAATATAAGAATAGACGAATCTAACTCTGAAGCAAGATAAAATAATTATAGTAGATCCTTCAGAGTATGGGAGGCTCACCAATCAGCTGGGAATCTTGGATCTTCAACAGAGCGCCTATTGACATCTCTAGTACCTGCCTCTGCATCATAAAATTGTGTAGTCCAAAGGGGACATCAGTACGTGGAATATACTGGTACGTAAAATAGCTGAGTGAAACAGAAACACGTAGAATAATATGAAACAATATCGACTCAAAACAATCATTAAATCAAATAGTCAAATGTTTATCTATGCAAGAATAAAGAGTAGACAAGTGACCCATCAACCAATCAACCTCATCAATCAAATCGAACTCATCTCAAAGGAGCTCACCACCTCTCATCCCATCTCATCTCATCTCGACTCAGAGGATTCAAGGTAGGAAATTTATTGGAGTTTCTTTTACCGGACAACAATCACTTATGAGCCAGTGAATGTACAACAATCACGCTAATCTTGTGACAACCGTTCCAAACTTGCAAGGTAGTGAACGAATCAAAACCATATTGGCTCACCCAATATGGAGTCAGCCGTTATTAAGTTCGCTATTGCTTTCACGAATTTCTAATCAAGAGGGAACCACAATATATGGAATGGTTCTAAGCCTCACCTACGTTTGGCGATATAGTTTGACGAGTTCAAGTTGGACTAACTCTTACTCTTTCGGTGCTCGATACTCCTCCCATGACTCAATACTCATAAAACCATCAATCCAATCAACTCATAGGGACTTTGGCCCTATCGTCAATCAGTCTCATAGGGGTTTTACCCTCTCATCAATCAACATCTCATTGGGACTTTAGCCCTTTCATCAATCAATCTCATCAACGACTCAAGATTTAGAACAATCATTAGGGAACAATCGAATAGACACAACCGTGGAGTTCATTTATAGAGACTCATAGGACAATCAAATTCTATCAACTCATCATCATTCTATCATCGCAATCACAATCACAATCGACAATCTCAACTCAAGGCTCTAGACTCAATTCTTAAGTTCATTATGCATGCTTTCAAAAATAGTCATGTTGGGTTATGCAATTCTTCATGAAAATGTTCAACAACAACAACAACATACCCAGTGGAATTCCACAAGTGGGGTCTGGGGAGGGTAGAATGTATGCGTACCTTGCCACTACCTCATAGAGGAATAGAGGCTGTTTCCTGGGGACCCTCGTCACAAAACCCATAAGCAGAAAGATGGATATGTAAAAAAATGTTTATGACGATCATCAACATAAAAAAATATATGAATTTAAATAGATTTTCAAGAAAAACCATCAAGGATTCTTGTATGTAGAATCTTCAAATCATCAACTCATCTATGACCATCTATGGGGAACACGAGAAAACAATCTCATGTTTTTAGTTTAGCCTTACATACCTGTGATGAAGTTATCAATTAATCACGTCAAGGATCTCCTCTCGAATTGCTCAACCTCAAGCTCTTCTCCTCTTTCCTCAAACCCTAGCCTTGTTAGATTATTGAAATAGGACTTAGACTGGAGGTTTTAGACCCTTTATACATCAAAACCACCTAATCAGATCGTTTATAGAGTTCAGGAAGGGTTGGGAATAGATCGAAATGACCCTAGTAAAATTTAGAATTTTTCACTTTGGAAAAAGCCAAGTCTGCGACATGGACTGGCCGCGTACTACATATTTTCAGAAAATGTTTCTGAACGAGTTTCTTCAGTCCCATAAAAAATTTCAAAAAAATATAAGTGCAGGTCCGCGATAGAGGTGCGACGCACTCCTGTCACGCACTAACACTGTTTTGCACTTCGGATCGAAGAATTATCTTTTGATCGGGTCACTCTAAAACCGACCGAGACCATTTTTCAACTCAATTTTTTGTGTTGATTACAAATCTGGCCTCAGATTTGCCATACAGGGATTGGAAGATGCGTTACGTGCATACCCTCCATTTAGGGGTATTTTGGTAATTTTACTGGTCATTACATTAGCGTACAAAATTCTTAAGGACATTTGTTAAAAGGTTTGATTTTTAGGGAATAAATCTAACACATTCATTATTATCAAGGACATGTGTAGTAAAATTAATACCTTACTGAAAAAATTGGACAAATGAACTCGGTAACAACTCGTGAGATCAAACGATACACTTAACACTTAGGAGGTAAATACCACTTAAGGTTGAATGATAGGCAAAACACCAAACACCAATAAAATTGCACATACAACAACATTATCATGCAGTCTTACTAGCCCCAAACTGTCACGGCCTGGGAGGGTACCCTAGACGTGGCTGTCATTCAGAGGCTATTGCTAGTCTCCAAGCAAACCACTTAGCCTTATCACATTCATACATTCGTTTAGTATAACTGACCAATCAGTAGAAGACTAAAGATAAATAATGATGGACATTCTAAATCTCAAAAGTCATATAAATAAAACAAGCAAGTCAGAAAAAGCTAGCTCAATGGAATCTCAACTTAACAACTCGACTCTAGTCTATAAAGCCCCTATTAAAATCTGTTGGTGCCAATGAAAGACCCACGGCTACCTCAAATCAAAATAAAGCTAATCTAAAGTTTGACTCTAATAGCTAGAAGAAAATAAAGTAAGGATTCTTTGAGGTAAGGAAGGCTCACTAACTCAGCTGACTCCAATCGATCCTCAACGAAGCGCCTCTTTATGATCTCTGATACCTTTCTCTGTATGATTAAATGATAAAGTCCAAATAGACGTCTGTACATGGAATGTTCGAGTATGTAAAATGGTTAAATGAAACAGAATAGGTAGAATAATATGGAATCACATCAACTCTTAAGATACTCAATCAGGATGTCAAATGTCTATGTAAAGCAAGAATAAAGAGTAGACAAATGACAAATCAATACCAATCCAAACTCATCAATCAACTAAACATAGAGTTCTATCAGTGTTGAACTTATATGGGAGTTTCTTTTATCCGACAACAATCAGTTATGATCCAATGATCGTACAACAATCCAACTGATGTTGCCACAACTGTTTCGTACTTGGTAGGTAAGGAACAACTCGAATCCATAAGGGATCCATCCTCAAAAGTCCTCTATTGTTTTCAGGGACTTCTACTCAAGAGGGAACGTCTAATCTAATGGTTCAAGCCTCACCTACACTTGGCGACGTAGTTAATGAGTGTGAGTTTGACGTACTCTTACACATTTTTGTGCTTGATACTCCTCTCAAGATTCAATGCTCATAAAACTCTTCATCTCAGCTCAATTAACCTAGTAGAGACTCTCATCATCTCGTTAACTTAACTCATTTGGGCCTTTCAACCTATCATCTCAAATTATCTTATCAACTCAATTCTCATTAATAGCTCAGGTCTTAGATTAGTCATTAGGAAGAAATAAGTTAGACAAACCTCTAGATTTCAATTACGAATAATCATGGGGACATCAAACTCTATTAAATCATCATCATGCTCACATCACAATCAGCATGTTCAAGTCAAGGCTCTAGACTCCATCCCTAGGTTCATTCATCCATTCTCTTACAAAGTAACATATAGGGTTTATGTCACGCTTTAAGTCCTATTAAGGTGGACTAGCACCCATTGTCAACAAAGCTCGGGAGAACAAACATATAACTATGCATTTTTTATGAACATTATTAGAGGCTTCCATATACAATATGCTTTCAAAAGAAGCAGACAGTAATAACAAGCCAAAAGGACATGCATATGAATAAGCCGTTAGAGCCACGATATCTAAGGTACGATACTTGACCACACTTTACTTTACATAGTCTACAAAGCCTCTAGATAAGGAACAATATCTAAATGGATCAGGACAGGACCTGCCTCATCACCAACAATACAGTACAAAAATATAAGCTCTAGACAGACAAAGCCCCAAAGTAACCTGGAGCTCAGTAACAACAGTTGGATGTCAAGTAGCTCCTATACTCCTACTAGGGAGATCTAGTAGCTCCTGTAACTGCAACATGAAATACAGGTCCCCAGTAAGGGACGTCAGTACGAGATAATGTATTGAATATGTAAGGCATGAAGTACTGTATATGAAATAAGAACTAAAATGAAATCACACACTGGTGTGTAAGAACAAAAGACCACCTTTAATCATACTGTGGAATCATGTACTTTATGTCCTTTTTATTACTTTACCTTTCTTTACTGTATAAGCTGTGTACAATATATCATGTAAATGACCAGCTGATCAGTCGTAAAACAACATCGGGATTGACCCATGCTAGGCTTTTCGTTCATCCCTGGGATACCCCCCGTAATATGGGATCGACCCATGCTAGGTGATTCTTCCACCCTTGCGATACCACCCATTAATAAACAACATTAATTAATCTTTTATTTACTTTTGAGATGATTCTTTTGGTGGTCATAATATTTAGAGTTGTAGGGATATAGACATTACATGTGACATATAAACAATAATGCAAGATAATACCACAATGAAAAAAGAGCTACACAACTAATGAAATGCGTAGGAGATAAAACAACAAATGGACTTTACTTAGTAAAAAGGAACTCATGTATCATTGGTATCCAAGTATGTATACAGAATTGACATTGGCTATGTATGGGAGCATATGAATATGTTAAAGAGTAGAGACACGGTAATTAGTTATGTCGGAGTTTGTAAGTGCCTTTATGTGCCACGAAATAACCTAGATTCATGTCAAATAATATGAAGACGAATACACTTACATACCTCGTTGTACTACGTCATTATTACCTCGGAGTAGTATACTCTTCCTCCAAATACTTATCTACAATATAGTAGGTGACAAAACTAGTATTAGAACCTTAGAATCACATCTTGGTAGTCCAATGTCACCCAAAAATAATATCCGGGCAGCAAGTTCATAATTATCAACCAAAAAGTATTCTTTCAACCTTTTCACTCCTAATCGTATTTTCTAATACACATTATCATATACATGTCATATCCAGATTGTTTTAGTCACATAAAAGTCTTACAACATCTCATAAAGTACAACATACAACAACTCTACACAACACGCAAGTAGGCAACGTAACATTATGTCCTTTCGCTACATTTTGACATCAACCATTCCAAATCTGTTTCAACCTCAACCAAACTGTCCTCAACATTTTTTTACACCAAAAAAAGTCCTAAAAAAATAGTCCCCAAATATATGGAGGACGTGCAACAACAATCCCCAATTATCAGTCCACAAATTCCTATTAAGAGCGCAATTAAGATATCATATAAGAACTCATTTTTGCGAAAGATAAAAATGGTGCAGCAGCCTTCTTTCGCCACTACAGAACTAATCCTTGTTAAAAACATAAATATTACTTCATAATCAAGCTAACCAACAAGAGAAAAGCCACTTAATAAACAACAAAAAGTGTACAACAATCCTTGGAACACATGATGTCCAAAATTCCTGAACAAGTAACATACCATACTCTTCATGTTTTTCATGAAACAATTGCACTAAAACATAGTTATTCTTACTTACCTTAACCTCCATGATGTAGGGCTACTCCAAGAACCCTAAGGTTTTGTTGTGTCTGCTTTGTAATAGAAAGGTAGAGCAAGGAGAAACTTTAAAAAAAAAATCTGATTTTTGGCTATGTTAAAATGACTTAAAGTTGATGATTTTTAATCCCTTTTAAAGGGCCACTTTTGGCAGACTTTCTCTTGTATTTTCAGACACATTTTGTTAATTTGGTGATGCACCTACTTGGCCCTTTCACTTGGGCCTTATTGGGTTTTAATTGGATGGGATTCACTATAAATATTTCTCTTTTACATCGACTTAGTTAGGGCCCTATTTATGAATTGAGTTGTGAATGTAATTTGTACCTTTTCCTAACTATCTTGGGATGCACATATTGTACATTTATGATGCTAAAACATGGGCCTAAATTACACCCTTAACTCGGGGTTTATTCTTTATCGAACATGAACGAGTTCAGTGTTGGGCCTCGTCTCCGTCTACCTAGCCTATTTAAGCTAAGCACATAGGTGACTCACCTGCGAAATTCCTAAGTCCTACAAGCACCCACTTCTTTCACTTCATTTGAGTCCGAGATCTCCTCAATTTGACTTAAAACTTATCTACACTCGATCATCTTGAGTGTTAGATGTACATATAGTCCTCTAATCTGAAATTCAAGCACTTTTAAAAATGTGTGCTAATTTGACCCCGCCATATCATGTTTCATATGCATAGGACTAGTACACCTAAGTTATGGGGTATTACATCCTCCCCTCCTTAGGAACATTGATCCCCGAATGTTAGCATAAATAGGATAGGTCACACTAGTTTAAACCTTCATTTAAACAAACTTTGGACAACATAACAAGAATTCAAATTTACATATACCTCTTAATGCTCCCAATGTACATCCCGGACTTCCACTTTAGCTTCAAATAAATAAGGATACTTGGATTTTACTGCTTCCTCACCCTCCCACGTCATCTCTTCTATTTGCTGATTTGGGTACTTAGATTTTATTGCTTCCTCACCCTCCCACGTCATCTCTTCTATTTGATGGCTCCTCCAAAGTACCTTTACTGAAGGTATTTCTTTATTCCTTAGCTTTCTAACTTTCGATCTAGGAGGGCAATAGGCACCTCTTCATAGGTGAGATCTTCTGTAACCTGCGTATCTTCAATAGGAGTGATACGAGATGGGTCACCTATGCATTTTCGAAGCATCGAGACATGAAAAACTGGATGAACCATTGAGAGCTCCTGGGGTAGCTCTATTTCATATGCAACCTGTCAAACCTTTTAATAATGTTATATGTCCCTACGTAACATGGGCTTATCTTTCCTTTTTTACCGAATCTCATAACTCCTTTCATTAGGGACACGTTTAAGAATACCCAATCTCCATCTGAGAATTCTGGTCCTCTCCTCCTAGTATCCGCATATGATTTGTGATGACTTTGGGCTGTTTCTAGCTATTGTCGTATTATGTTGACTTTTTCCATGGCCTGTTGGACTAGATCTTGACCGAGCAAGGTGGCTTCACCCACTTCAAACCATCCTATTGGTGATCTACATTTCCTTCTATACAAAGCTTCATAAGGTGCCATCTTGATGCTTGAGTGGTAGCTATTATTATAGGAAAATTCAGTAAGTGGCAAATGGTCCTCCCAACTACCCTTGGAGTCCAATGCACAATCCCACAACATATCTTCAAGTGTTTCAATGGTGCGTTTTGCTTGATCATCTGTTTGAGGGTGGAAAGTTGTACTTAAATTCACTTGTGTCCCTAATCTCCTTTGGAAGGACTTCCAAAACTTTGCAGTGAATTGAGCTCCCCGATCAGATATAATGGAGATTGGGACCCTATGTAACCTAACTATCCCTTTGAGGTATAACTTTGCATACTCTTCAGCTGTATAATCAGTCTTAACTGGCAAGAAGTGTGCTGATTTTGTGAGTCTATCAACTATCACTAATATGGAGTCAAACTTCTGAAATGAGCGAGGCAACCCAGTAACAAAATCCATATTAATCATATCCTATTTCCGCGTTGGAATCTCTATATATTGCACATAACCTCCCGGCTTTTGGTGCTCTACCTTAACTTGTTGGCAATTTGGACATTGAGCCACAAATTCTGCAGGGTCCTTTTTCATGCCTCCCCACCAAAATATTCCCTTCAGGTCATGATATACATCTAAGTTGATCCTGGATGGATGGAATACCTTGAATGATAGGCTTCTTCCATTATACTTCTTCTTAGTCCATTAATATTAGGAACACATAATCTATTTTGGCATAAAGTACTGTATTTTGTGTAAGTTCAAAGCCCTTCATCGTACCTTGACCCACCTTCTCCTTAGGTCATCGTAGAACATGATCCTTGAACTGCTTTTCTCTTACCTCCATTACCAACGAAGACTCTGCAACATTATGCACAACAACCCCTTCCTTTGGAGTTTCAATAAGGCGAACTCCCAAATTGAATAGTTGATGTAGATCCTTAGCGACTCCTTGACTTACCATGGTCTGATCACCAATATTCATAATTGCCTTATGACTTAGAGCATCGGCTACCACATTTTATTTCCCTGGATGGCATAGTATATCAACGTCGTAATCCTTTATAAGCTCTAGCCATCTCCGCTGTCTAAAATTTGGGTCTTTCTATTTAAAGATGTACTGTAGGCTCTTATGATCAGTATATATGTCAACATGAACTCCATACAAATAGTGGAGCCATTTTTCAAGGCAAACACAACAGTTGCTAGCTCAAGGTCATGTGTTAGGTAGTTTTTCTCATGCTGTCGCAGTTGTCTCGAGGCATAAGCAATTAACCTACCATGTTGTGTTAGTACACACCCTGAGCCAACTCTTGAAGCATCATAATACACCGCATACCCTTCCGTGCCTTCTGGAAGCACCAACACAGGTGCAAAAGTTAGCCTTCTTTTCAACTCTTGGAAACTTCTTTCACATGCATCATTCCATTGAAACTTTGTCGGCTTATATGCCAACTTTGTTAGAGGTACAGAAATAGAAGAAAAACTCTCAACAAACCTTCTGTAATAACCTGCCTACCCTAGGAAGCTTCGAACTTTTGAAGGTGTTGTTGGCCTTGGCCAATCTTTCACTGCTTCTATCTTCTGTAAATCAACCCTTATTCCTTCATCAGATACAATATGACCCAAGAATGACACTTATATTAACAAAAATCCACATTTGGAAAACTTGGCGTATAATTATCGATCACGAAGTACTTGTAATACCTGCTGCAAGTGATTTTCATGGTCTTCTTCTGATCTTGATTACCAAAATATCATTTATAAATACTATCACAAATACATCCAAGAATGGCTTGAATACCTTATTCATTAAATCCATAAAAACTGTTGGTGCATTTGTCAGCCCAAATGACATAACAAGAAATTCAAAGTGACCATAGCGTGTCCTAAAGGCTGTCTTGGGTATATCTTTCTCCTTCACCCTCACTTGGTGATAACCTGATCTCAAATCATTTTTCGAAAAGCATTTGGCACCATATAACTGATCAAATAAATCATCAATCCTAGGGAGGGGGTATTTGTTCTTAATTGTCACCCTATTCAATTGCTAGTAGTCAATACATATTCTCAAGGTGCCATTTTTAACGTACAAATAACACTGGTGCACCCCAAGGGGACACACTAGGTTTTTCTAAAACCCTTCTCTAGCAAGTCTTTTAATTGCTTCTTTAATTCATGTAGTTCTGCCGGGGCCATTATATATGGAGGGATAGAAATAGGATGAGTGCTTGGAAGTAAGTCAATACCAAAATCTACTTCTTGTTTTGGAGGTAAACCCGGAAGCTCTTCAGGAAACACATCAACAAAATCATTCACTATTGGAATAGATTGAAGAGTTGGTGATTCTGCCTCAATATCCCTCACTCTAACTAGATGACATATATATCCCTTTGACATCATCTATCCTGCCTTAAAATAGGAAACAAACTTACCTTTTGGTGCCCCAACATTGCCTTCCCATTCAAGGACCGCCTCATTTCAAAAGTGGAAATACACTTTCTTAGTCGGCAGTCCACAGTGGCATAACAAGAAGCGAACTAATCCATACCCATTATAACATCAAATTCCACCATTTCTAACTCAACAAGGTCAGCCAATGTGTCACGGTCAGAAGCAGTTACTATACAGTTATATTAAACCCTTCTAGCTGTAATAGATTCATCGGTTGTTGTAGATACTTCAAATGGCTTGTTCAATAATTTAGGTGTTCTTTTAAGCTTCCCAGCAACTAGTGGAGTGATGTATGATAATGTAGAACCAGGGTCAATTAATGCATACATATTATGTGAAAAGATGGATAGTGTACTTGTGACCACATCGAGTGAGGCTTCTATATATTGCCGACTCCTCCGAGCGTAAGTGCAATTATGGGCTCTGCTAGAGCTAGCTGCCCCTCTACCACCTCTATCATGACCTGCAGGTGTTTGCTGATCCCTACCTAATGGAGGAACTGATGATGATGATGCAACAGCTAATCCAGTAGGTTATGCTATATCACCCATACGTCTTCTTGGGCAATCTCTCATCATATGCCCTGGTCCACCACACCAATAACAAGCATTTGTCCCAACACGACAAGTACCTAAATGACTCCTCCCAAATTGTTTGCAAGGGCCTACCTAGGATGAATTTGCTGGCTTGCCGAATATCCTGTTGTCCGTGCACCTTGGCCCTCACTTCTTTGACTAAACTGATTACCTTTAGACCTTTGAAGTTGTGGTGGAGCACTAACTGCAGAGTAGGTGGGTGATGGACTAGCCGACCTATTACAAAATCGAGGCCGGAACTCACCTTGGGACGGTACAAACTGCCCAGTAGATTTGGCCCTCTTGGACTGCTGCCTTTCTAACTCTTGCACGTCTCCTTCTTCTTTGCCTCTGATCCTCCAATTTTTGTGCAAATGCTTGCATACTCTCTACATCCATGTCTTTATTCAGTGAAGCAATGGTACAGTCTCTGACCAGATACGAATCCAACCTATCTACATATCGATGAACCCTATCTGCTATAGTAGCGACTACATTAGGAGCATGCCTTGCCAGGGAATTAAATTGAAGTCTATACTCCGTCACGCTCATATTCCCTTGGTGGAGATTCGGAAACTGATCTGCACGGGCCTCTCGGATCTCTAATGGCAAGTAATGGTCAAGAAATGCCTCTTTGAACTCCTTCCAGGTAGTTGGAGGCGCATCTATGCCCTTAGATTGCTTCCAAGCTTCATACCACAATATAGCCACACCCTTTAATCTATATGTTTCTAGCTCCACAGCTTCTGTACCACTTACGTGCATAACATCCAAAGTGCGTTGGATCTAATTGATGAAGTCTTGTGGATCTTCATTAGGATCTAACCCAGTAAAAGATGGAGGGTCCAAATAAAGGAAATCATGTATTCTCGTGCTAGCTGCCCTAGTCGCACCACCTGCACCTATAACTGGGCCTTCTTGTCTTTGACCTTGGCCAACAACTATACAAGTCAATAATTAGACCGCAATTCCTTAAATTTTTCTCAGTAGCATTAATGGGAGCCTCTTGAGGTGCTGTTGCCCTCCTTAGCTCCTCTAGAGGTAGAGGAGTCGGGGAACTCTGTGATAAAGACTTATTTGGAATCTCACTTTGGTCAGGCCTAGCTCGGGATTGACTTATCCCTTCTCCAAAATCTATCTGCATACCTGTACTTCTTCTCCTTATGAGAGGCATATTTTGCTATATATAAGCACAATAACTTTAGGGGTCAGATATAATCCACCTACGATAATGGCTCTATGGCACAATCTAGGAAATTAAATAAAAGACACAATTCCTAAATACCATGTAGCCTCCTGCTTATAAATGTGGTGCACAACACATCCATAAACAAGACTCTACACAAACACGACTTTGTAGACTTCCTAGGACGACCCACTGTGAAACCACTTTTGTCACACCCAAAGTCCCAATAAGGTGGACTGGCACCCGTTGTCGGCAAGGCTCAGGAGAACCAACATATAACTATGCATTTGCTATGAACATTATAAGAGGTTTCCATGTACAACATGCTTTCAAGAGATGTAGACAGTAATAACAAGCCAAAACGAAATGGATATGAATAGGCCGTTGGAGCCACGATGTCTAAGGTACGATACTTGACCACATTTTACTTTACATAGTCTACAAAGACTCTAGATACTGAACCATATCTAAATGGATCGGGACATGCCCCGCCTTATCACCAACTATACAATACAAAAATATAAGCTCTAGACACACAAAGCCTCGAAGCAACCTAGAGCTCAGTAACAACAGCTGGATGTCCTGTACTCCTACTCGGGAGATCTAATAACTCCTGTAAATGCAGCATGAAATGCAGGTCCCCCATAAGGGACGTCAGTATGAGATAATGTACTGAATAGGTAAGGCATGAAGTACTGTATATATGAAATAAGAACTCAAATGAAATCATACACTGCTGTGTAAGATCAAAAGACCACCTTTAGTCATACTGTGGAATCATATACTTTATGTCCTTTTTATTATTTTACCTTTCTTTACTGTATAATCTGTGCACAATATATCATGTAAATCCAGCTTATAAGTGGTAAAACAATATCGGGATCGACCCATGCTAGGCTTTCCTTTCACCCCTGGGATACCCCCCCGTAATATGGGATCGACCTATGCTAGGTGATTCTTCCACCTCTGGGATACAACCCATTAATAAGAAACTACAATTAATCTTTTATTTACTTTTGAGATGATTCTTTTGGTGGTCATAAAGTTTAGAGTTGTAGGGATATAGATATTACATGTGACATATAAACAACTATGCAAGATAATACCATAATGAAACGAGAGCTACACAACTAATGAAATGTGTAGGAGATTAAACAATACATGGACTTTACTTAGTAAGGAACTCATGTATCATTGGTATCCAAGTATGTATGCAGAATTGACAATGGCTATGTGTGGGAGAATATGAACATTTTAAAGAGTAGAGACACGGTAATTAGTTATGTCGGAGTTTGTAAGTTCCTTTATGTGCCAAGGAATAACCTAGATTCATGCCAAATAATATGAAGACGAGTAGCCTTACATACCTCGTTGTACTACGTCATTATTACCTCAGAGTAGTATCCTCTTCCTCCAAATACTTATCTACAATATAGTAGGTGATAAAAACTAGTATTAGCAGCTAATAATCATATCTTGGTAGTCCAATCCCACCCAAAAATAATATCCGGGCAGCAAGCTCGTAATTATCAACTAAAGAGTATTCTTTCAACCTTTTCACTCCTAATCATATTTTCTAATAAACATTCTCATATACATGTCATATCTAGCTTTTTTTAGTCACATAACAGTCTTACAACAGCTCATAAAGTACAATATACAACAACCCTACATAACACGCAAGTAGGCAACGTAACATTACGTCCTTTCGCTACATTTCAACGTCAACCATTCCAAATCTCTTTCAACCTCAACCAAACTATCCTCAACATATTTTTAAATCAAAAAAAGTCCTAAAACATTCCCCAAATAGATGGAGGATGTGCAACAACAATTTCCAATTATCAGTCCACAAATTCCTACTAAGAGCGCAATTAAGATATCATATAAGAACTCATTTTAGCGAAAGATAAAAATGGTGTAGTAGCCTTCTTTCACCACTGCAGAACTAATCCATGTTAAAAATATAAATATTACTTTATAATCCAGCTAACAAAAAATAGAAAAACCACTTAATAAACAAGAAACTGTACAACAATCTTTGGAACACATGTTGTCCGAAATTCCTGCACAAGTAAAACCAGCATACTCTTCATGTTTTTCATGGAACAATTGCACTAAATACATAGTTATTCTTACTTACCTTAACCTCCAAGATGTAGGTCTACTCCAAGAACCCTAAGGTTTTGTTGTGGCTACTTTGTAATGGAAAGAGAGAGAGCAAGGAGAAACTTTGAAAAAAAATCTGATCTTTGGCTATGTTCAAATGACTTAAAGTTGCTGATTTTTAATCCCTTTTAAAGGGCCACGTTTGACAAACTATCTCTTGTATTTTCAGCCACATATTGTCAACGTAGTGATGAACCTACTTGGCCATTTCACTTGGGCCTTATTGGGTATTATTTGAATGGAATTTGCTGCAAATATTTCTCTTTTACATCCACTTAGTTTGGGCCCTATTTATGAATTGGGTTGTGAATGTAATTTGGCCCTTTTCCCGACCATCTTGGGCTGCAAATATTGTACATTTATGATGCTAAACCATGGGCCAAAATTACACCCTTAACTCAGGGTTTATTCTTTATCGGACTTGAACGAATTCGGTGTTGGGCCTCGTCTCCGTCTACCTCGCCTATTTAAGCTAAACATGTAGGTGACTCACCTGCTAGCTTCCTAAGTCCCACAAGCACCTCACTTCTTACACTTCATTTGAGGTCGCGATCTCCTGAATTTGACTTAAAACTTATCTACACTCGATTATCTAGAGCGTTAGACGTACATGTAGTCCTCTAATCTGAAATTCAAGCACTTTTAAAAATGTGTGCTAATTTGACCCGGCCATATCACGTTTCATATGCATAGGACTAGTACACCTAAGATGTTGGGTGTTACAATTTATAAAAATAACTCAAGTAAAATATTGAATCAATACATCAAGTTTATTATGATCATCAACACGTGAAAATACACAGAAATTGGAATTTGACGACTTAGGTCCTGCATTCTATCAAGGCATCACAGGCATTGAGCCAATCCATACCAAGGATTACATCAAAGCCAACCATCTCCAACTCTACCAAGTCAGCCAAAGTATCCCCATGATAGATGGATACTACATAATCTCTATATACCCTCTCAGCTAGGATAGACTCACTAATAGAAGTAGAAACAATATAAGGCTCAAGCAAACACTCTGGAAAAATCTCAAATTTATTAGCCACATAGGGAGTCCCATAAGATAAAGCGGCACTCGAGTCTAGCAGTGTATAACAATTATAAGAAAGGCTTGGACCATACCCGTAACATCTATTGCAACCTCTTAGTCCTATCGATTATCCATCGCATACAGACAATTCTTCTGGCCTCCTGCACCTATAGTAGTAGCCTTCTGATGATTGTCGGTAAGGGGCGTTGTAGAAGACTGAGCTTTGTTACTCCGATCACCCCATCTCCTCGTAGGACACTTACCCTGAAAATGGTCAGGCTGTCCGCATGAATAACAAGCATTTGTGCCCTTTAGGGCATGCACCAAGGTGAAGTTTGCCACATCTGCCACAAGGGGGTTTTTCTCTCGGGCCTTGGGTCACGCTAGCTTGGGACTGAGGACCCTGAGCTTTGAAATTCTGGTGACTGTAAGATTTTTGATCATGCCTGTTTTACTGAATAGGTGCACTTACAAACCAAGGTGCAAAGCTTTAAGACCTTTTCTGAATGTCTGTTCGATTACCCTTATTTTGCTTCTGTTAGCAAGGCTCATGCCCTACCAATTTGGCCTTCTTACTCTGCTTCTCTTCCTTGTTCTTATTCTTGTCCTCCTCAGTTTGCTGGGCATAGGCCATAATCCTAGAGATTTCCATACTTGGGATTAGCAATGCTGCCTCACACTCCTTCTTTAAATGCCTGCCCAATCCAGAAACGAACTTTTTCATCCTCGCCCTCTTATCCAGAACCATCTCTGGGGCATATCGAGACAGTTGAATGAACTTGAGGCTATACTCTTTGATAGTCAATCCCTTTTGTTTTAGCTTCAGGAACTCCTCAACCTTCGCCTTACTTAACTCTTGGGGGAAGAAGTGGTCAAGGAAAGCACTCTCAAACTCCTCCCACTCAGCAGGTTCAGCATCCTCATCTCTACCATCATCCCATTGGTTATACTAAACATTAGCAACATCCTTATGATGATAGGAGACAAACTCGACTCCCTCAATCTCATTCACATGCATAGCCCTCAAAATCTTGCAAATCTCATCAATAAAGTTTTGCGGGTCCTCCTCAACCTTAGATAACGTATAGACTGGCGAGTTCATCCTCAAGAAATCTTTGAGCTTGGTTGCAGCTGTAGGCTCTTAGGAGCTGGAGCTAGGGGCCTAGAGACCTCAGCTATTACTCTGGGAGTCCACCATCACAACATCACAAATATCATCATTGTCAAGGCTCTAGACTCATCCCCTAAGTCCATTCTTGCATTCTTTAGTAAAATAGACATAGAATTTTGTAAAATCATTCATGATAAACAACCTATGTAGTAAATCAAGTTTATGATGATAATCAATTTAAGAACATACATGAATTAAGAAGAATTTTAGTAGAATACTCAAGGATTTTCACATATATCTTATCATCTTCAATCATAGACTCAATTTACTCAAAGGGGGCACATAGAAGAACAATCTCATGCCTTAGGTTAAGCTTACATACCTTGGATGATTTCTAACAACAAAAATCCCTTGGGACTTCTTCTTGACTCTTCAATCTCAACTCTTCTCAAACCCTAACTTGATGATTTTCTAGGAAGGGCATTGTAAGATGGTTTTTGGAACCCTTTCTTCATGAAAATGACATATATAAGTCGTATATGCTTTTAGAAAGTGTTAGGAATGGACCGGAATGCCCCTCAAATTATTAGAAACTTTCCAGTCCCGAAATAACCAAGTCCGCGACGTGAACAAGTCGCGAACAGTTAAGTTTTGGCAAAAAGTTTCCTGAACAAATTTTCTTAATCCATCGAAAAATTATGAAAAAACATAAGTTAGCCTATGTGATGGGTCCGCAACGCGTCTCTGTCGTGGATCCTCACTGTTTTGCATCTCGAAACGAAAAATTATCTTTTGACTCGATCGCTCTAAAAATCGACCGAGACCTTTCCCCCACTCAATTTTTTACACTGATCACAAATCCGACCTCGGAATTACCATCCGAGCATTGGAAGATGCGTTATGTGCACCTCTCTCCTTTAGGGGTATTTTGATAATTTTACTAGGCATTACATAATCTCCCCCATGGGATCATTCGTACTGGAATGATGAGTAGGAGCGGTATTATGGCATGCATAGACTCAAGACTCATCTCGATACTCACTCAACTTCTCAACTCTTCATCGACCTCAATAACTCTATTAAGAACATCAAGAATAGACACATCAACTCGGGATAGAAACATCAATATAAGTTAAGAATAGGATTATTACTTTCGATATTCTTGTTATCAGGCACGAATAAGTGCGTGTATTTGGCTCTCATCTCTTTTTCAACTTCCCATGTGGTTTCCTCAACAAATTGATTCCTCCACATAACTTTAACGGAGGCTATCTCTTTGTTTCTCAATCTGCGAACCTGTCGATTAAGGATTTGGCCTAGAATTTCCTCATCTTTGACTCTAGTACTCTCAATAGGGATCAACAAGGCAGGATCTCCCAAACACTTCTTCAGCAAAGAAATGTGGAACACCGGATGGATTTCGTTTAACTCAGAAGGTAACTCCAGCTCATAAGCAACCTTCCCAATTCTTCTCACAATTTGATAAGGGTCGATATAGCAAGGACATAATTTCCCCTTCTTCCCAAACCTCATGACACCCTTCCTGGGTGATACATTTAAGTATACCCAATCGCTCACCTCGAACTCTAAGTCCCTTCTCCTCACGTCGGTGTAAGACTTCTGACGGCTTTGTGCAGTCTCTAACCGCTCTCTAATAATCTTCACCTTCTCCACGGACTGGTGGACAAGGTCAGACCCAATCACCTCAGCTTCTCCAACCTCAAACCACCCAATAGGTGATCTACACCTCCTCCCATAAAAGGCCTCATAGGGGGCCATTTGAATGCTCGCATGATAATATTGTTATATGCAAATACAATCAGTGGTATATGTTTATCCAAATCCCCTTTGAAGTCAAGGACGCAGGCTCTCAACATATCTTCTGCCGTCTAAATAGTGTGCTCCCGCCTAATCATCTGTATGTGGATGAAAGGTTGTACTCAGATTTACCTTGGTACCTAATCCCTTCTGGAAAGACCTCCAGAAGTGAGAATTACACTGGGCTCATCTGTCTGAAATGATGGACAAGGAAACTCCATGCAACCTCACAATCTCCTGGATGTACATCTTTGCATACTCCTCTGCAGTATTATTTATCTTGACTGCAAAGAAGTGTGCTGATTTAGTCATCATGTCTAGAATCACCCATAAGGAATCATGCTGTCTATGGGATCTCGATAGGCTGGTGATGAAGTCGATGTTAACCATCTCCTACTTCCACTCTGGAATCCTAAAGCTTTGAGCCAATCCACTTGGCCTTTAATGCTCAACCATCACTTGCTGGCAATTTGTACACTTTGAAATAAACTCAGCAATGTCCTTATTCATTCCACTCCACCAATAGAATTTTCTTAAGTCGTGGTACATCTTTGTGGAGCCCGGATGAATGAAGTATCTAGTGTTTTGGGCTTCATCTATAATCCTCTCTCGGACACCATCAACATCAGGAACACATAGCCAACTATAGTATCTCAACACCCCATCTCCCCCTTTGGAGAAGACCATCACGTTTTGTTTGTGGACAACCTCCTTCAATTGGAGTATGATAGGATCTCGATCTTGCTTCTGGTTTACTTCTGCTATTAGGGATGATGCAGACCTACTCTGAACATTGATTCCTCCCTCGTCATTCTCCTCGAGTTGGACTCCCAATCGAGCTAACCTATGCACTTCCTTCACTAGCTTTTTCTTCTTTTCCTCAACATGGGTTGTGCTACCCATTGACAACCTGTGAGGAGCCTCAGCAACAATGTTAGCTTTACCTGGGTGGTATAGGATTCTCATGTCATAATCCTTGAGAAACTCCAACCATCTCCTTTGTCGCAGTTTGAGCTCTCTCTGACTGAAGACATACTACAGGCTCTTATGGTCAGGGAACATGTCCACATGCACTCCATACAAGTAGTGGCACCAGATTTTAAGTTCAAACACTACCGCCACCAACTCAAGATCATGGGTCGGATAGTTTCTCTCATGAACTTTAAGTTGCCTGGAAGCATAGGCTATCACATTCCCTCTTTGCATCAATACACAACCCAACCCAACTCTTGATGCATCACAATATATCACAAAATCTTTCATCCTATCGGGCAACATCAAAACAGGTGCAGTAGTCAATGTAGTCTTCAACTCTTGGAAGCTCTTCTCACATTCCTGAGACCATTGAAACTTGACCTCTTTCTGAGTTAGCTTGGTTAATGGTGCAGATACAGAAGAACATCCATCAACGAATTTGCGGTAGTAGCCTGGCAACCCCAAGAAACTTCTTATGTAAGTTGGAGAGGTCAGTCTTGGTCATTTCGTAACCGCTTCAATCTTCTGGGCATCTACTCAAATTCCATCACCCGAAACAACATGGCCTAGTAAAGCCACTGAGTTGAGCCAAAACTCACACTTTGTGAACTTCACATTCAATTCATGGTCTTTAAGAGTCTAAAGGAAAATTCTAAGGTGTCTAGCATGCCCCTCCTGATCCTTCGAATACACAAAAATATCATCAATGAACACGATTACAAACATGTCAAGGTAGGGTCTAAACACCCTATTAAGCAAGTTTGTGAAAGCTGCAGGTGCATTCGTAAACCCAAAGGACATGACGAAGAACTCAAAGTGGTCATATCTAGTCCTGAAGGTTGTCTTTGGAACATCACATTCTCTCACTTTCAATTGGTTGTAACCCGATCTGAGGTCTATCTTTGAAAAGCATGAGACACCCAGAAGTTGGTCCAACAGATCATCTATCCTGGGGAGAAGATATTTATTCTTGATTGTGACCTTGTTCAATTGCCTATAGTCTATGCACATGCTGAGAGACCTATGCTTCTTTCATTCAAACAGAACGGGAGATCCCCAAGGAGAATACTTGGCCTAACAAAGCCCTTCTCTAGGAAATCCTTCAACTGCTCTTTCAACTCCTTCAACTCATGGGGCCCCATCCTATATGGGGGAACTGAAATAGGCTGTGTATCGGGAAGACATCAATCCTAAAGTCAATCTTCTTATTAGGAGGGACTCTAAGTAAATCCTCAGGGAACATCTCAAGGAAGTCATTCACAATAGGAACTAACTCAAGAGTGGGGGACTCGATATCCTCATATTTAACTCACACAAGGTGGTAAATACAACCTTTAGAAATTATCTTTCTAGCCCTCAAATAGGAAATAAACTTACCCTTGGGTGCAACAGAACTTCTCTTCCACTCTAGGACTGATTCATTCGAAAATTGGAATTTGACGACTCGGGTCCTACAATCTTTCAAGGCATAACAGGCATGGAGCTAATCCATACCAAAGAATACATCAAAGTCAACCAACTCCAACTCTACCAAGTCAGCCAAAGTATCCCTATGATAGATGGATACTACACAATCTCTATATACCCTCTTAGTTAGGATAGACTCACCAATAGGAGTAGAAACAACATAAGGCTCAAGCAAACACATTGGAAAAATCTCAAATTTATTAGCCACATAGGGAGTCACAGAAGATAAAGTGGCACCCGAGTCAAGTAGTGTATAACAATTATAAGAAACGCTTGGAGCATACGCATAACATCTATTGGAACCTCTTAGTCCTATCGATTATCCATCGCATACAGAAGATTTTTCTGGCCTCCTGCACCCGTAGTAATAGCCTTCTGATGACTGCCGGCAGGGGGCATTGTAGGAGACTGAGCTTTGTTACTCCCATCACCCCATCTCCTCATAGGACACCTACCCTGAAAATGGCCAGGTTGTCCCTATGAATAACAAGCATTTGTGACCTTTAGGGCACGCACCAAGGTGAAGTTTGCCACATCTGCCACAAAGGAGTTTTTCTCTTGGGCCTTGGGTCATGCTAGCTTAGGACTAAGGACCTTGAGCTTTGAAATTCTGGTGACCATAAGATTTTTGATCATACCTATTTTGCTGAATAAGCGCACTTGCCACCGAGGGTGCATAGCTAGAAGATCTCTCCTGACTGTAAGTTCTATCATCCTTATTCTGCTTCTGTTGGCAAGGCTCATGCTCTGCCAATTATGCCTTCTTACTCTACTGCTCTTCCCTGTGCTTCTTCTTGTCCTCCTCAGTCTACTGGGCATAGACCATAAGTCTAGAGATTTCCATACCTGGAATTAGCAATGCTTCCTCACACTCCCTCTTTACATGCCTGCCCAATCTAGACACGAACTTTTTCATCCTCCCCCTCATATCCAGAACCATCTCTGGGGCATATCGAGAAAGCTTAATGAACTTGAGGTTATACTCACTACTACAAAAGGGTCCTATAGCGGCAATAAAGTATGGCTTTAGCGGCAATACTATTTGCCGCAATACCTAATACCGGCTAATGGTATTTCGCCGGCAATGTTGGGGTCGGCAAAGCCTTTCCCGGCCATTGTGGGTATGGCGGGTAAAGGGTACCATATATTGCCGTTAAATACCATTAGCTTTTGCGTCCATTGTTTGCGACAATTATATTGGCTACCAAATATACTTCCCATCTTTGAACTTTGGTCTTTTAGCGTCCATTGTTTTAGTCGACAAATCAAAATAAATAGCCGCTAAAAGGTAGTTATCTTAGTGGCAATTATTTGTGGCAATTGTATTGGTAGTTAAGGGTAATGTATATCGGCTAACTTTAGTCTTTTAGCATCTATTATTTTAGTCGATAAATCCTAATAAATAGCCGCTAAAATAAAGTAGTTTTAACGACAATTCTTTGTGCAACTATATTGGCTGCTAAAAGTTGTTTGTATTCACTGGTAATGGTCTTTTAGCAACCAATAATAACTACTACATTTGTCAAACAATTATATATTGAAATCCATCGAACTTGTTGGCAAATGCTTAAAAAGATATCGATATTAGTCCGTAAAATATAATAAATCTCCATTAAATCTAAACAAATAAAAGGAAGGAGTAATCTAAAATATGAACATCACAACTTATAAAAATAAACTTATATTGTGCTTACTAATATCTATCCTATTGAATAATGTCTTTGAATAAGTTTATAAGTCTTCTGCGTAATAAGTCTCCCAGTATAAAATTCGCAAACTTCAGATTATAGGACCTGAAAAAAATAAATTTGTCAAAATATGAAATGTAAAATATAAAAACATTGTAAGTAGTGTGACTATTATATCTTGCACAATATGTGCTTACATCCACAAATTAAAGGATGATATTATAGAAGATGTAAAAGAAAACAAATAATTCATGATCTCTAACAAACCAATCCAAAGATACTGACAATCTACAGGCTGATTTTGACGCTTGAAGTTGGTCAAAATCAGTATAATGTGTACAAATCCTAAAATGTGGTCAAGTAGTAGACATGGACCACCCAAAAACTAGTGTACATAAACTAATAAAATGACAGCCTGCAGTGCAGTAATCATCAAGTTGTTCATCACTCTCACAAAAGCGAAACACCCTTGCCCAACATTACAATTTCTTTCCCTTTTAAACATGAGTTATGCAAGACCTGGATGCATAGAACATCAAAGAAAGCATAAAAGCCCCAGATGACAAAATAAAACACACTTTGAGCATTTGTAGATGCATTTCAGACTAAATCTTGAAACTATGATCGGATCATGGATGAAATTCACAGTCTCATCATTCAGTTTCAGTCATTGACATACAACAATCACTTAATCAAGAAAGTAAGAAGTAATACATAAGAAATTTGATTCATCAACCCATAAAACTTTACAAAGTAGGAAAACTCAAACTGTAGCAAAGGATAAAGATGAGTAGTACCGTGAGTTGGAGCAATTTCAGCACTACTAGGCATCCTTGATGATTGTCGTACTTGTTCTTGCCCATTGTTAGTGTTGGAAATCTGACAAACATTGATACATTAGTTAATGAGACATTTATATATAGGATCAGAATCTCATAAAAAATATCTAAGACTTGTACTCGAGTTACCTGTTCATTTGAGTTGTCATTGTTATCTTGAGACTGAGATTCATTAAGAACATACTTTTGCATGAATTGTCTCATTTGGAGTAGTTCTGATTGAAGCTTATCGTGACTTTGTCTCATCAAATTCATTTCTTCCTTTTGTTTCTCCTTTAACTCTGTAATCTCCTGTTCTAGCCTTTGTATAACCTCATTAGATGAATCATCTACCACATTATTTTCAACGGAAGATCTACTACCCCATAGAACCGAAGGAGTTGGACCAAGTCCCAAACCACGAACATATCCACTTTTATCATTTCCTAACACTTGAGAATACACATCGCCTTCCCAAGCAACCTTGTGAGATTGTTCATCAGTAGATCTTTCATTGTTGCTCATTCTTTCATTTATCATATCCTGACCATAAAATACATGATAAATACTTGAATTAGTTTATTCAAATTTTTGAAAAAGTATCTCTAATTGTTTCTCGATTTAAAAACTAAAAGAATGAAGAAATATTACGATTGCCTTGGCGGAATCATCATCCAATGGTCTGCCATCCACACGTTTTTTATGAGTTAATAAGAATATTTCTGCTCGTGTAGGCTCGATCCCATTTTTAGCCTAAACAACAAAATTGATGTTAGATATGAGTGACAAAAAGGTTTGAAAACACTATAAAAATTCAAAGGTTTACCTGCTCATGCATCAATGTAGCAATACTTTTGGATCCTCCTGTATGAGGCATCTTTTGCTTGGTCCTATTATTTCTATTTGCTTGGGTACGCCTCTGGCATTATAACATTAGAAGAATAATATGCTCCAAATTGAAAAACAATATAGCATAACTAAAATCAAGATATAGTAAATATAAGAAAGTAGGTGCATTT
This sequence comes from Solanum rostratum, assembly GCA_029948455.1. Lineage (NCBI taxonomy): Eukaryota > Viridiplantae > Streptophyta > Magnoliopsida > Solanales > Solanaceae > Solanum > Solanum rostratum. The sequence continues at coordinate 57,675,810 of CM057051.1, forward strand.
TCAGGATTTGTTTATACCTTCGCTTTATCAGAAAGCCAATAAGAGACTAGACCACTCCATTGATCTCTCGGTATGCGACTTGGTCTATTTTTTAGCAAAGCATCTTTAGTCTTGTATTTTGACATATATTCACCTTTAATTTCACACTTGTTGTCTTTCCATTTCTTTCCTAGTGACTTTAAGACAAATGCTTCTCCATTTTTTGGAAAAGAGAACTTCTTCTGAAAAAAAAAACTCAATATATAAAATATATTATCATGTGCAGATTGAGCTTGTTCACATAATAATAACAATACTAACTCATACCCTTACAAAATCCACCAATTTCTTCTTTTGCTCGTTGTCAAAATTTCTCCAATCATCTACATGTAGAGGTGTTATTTCTGGAGTTCTTGCAACAACTCCTAAAAAGCTAGCAAGCTTTCGGCCCTCTTTTCCAATAGGTTGGTTACGACTGTTAAATGGCACATCAATTGTCTTTCCCGGAGGAAGTTTCCAGACATCTTTTAGTAAAGTAGGACCACGAGGCTTTCTTGTCACCAAGTTACCTAGAATGCAAATAGATTTAAACTAAGGCACTCTGTTATTTGGACAAGATTGAAATAGTTAATTTTAGAAGGAAGACATTGCATCAGACCAGTTCTCATACCGTGCTCAACAACCATGAATATACTACATAAGACTTACATAGCTCTACCAAATCCAAATACAGTTCTTTTTCAATTTTTCAAAAAGAGAAACAAAACACAAACAGATCACAGTCATATACTCCCTGTTTATCACAAAAAACCAGCAGAGAGTAGTCAATTTTTAATCCCGATTTATCACCTTATGCTCCCTGATAGTGAATGTTTCTTGCATAAAACTAGCAGATAGTACAACTACACACCTAGCAGAATGCACAGTGAATGTTCTTGTCTTAATGACAAAATCTGAAACTAACTAAATATAGACAGAACAATATCTTAAGTTCTATAGTAGTATATTTCACATTCAATTAACTAATACTTACTCATATATTCCATATTTTCTCTACAGAAAAAGAGATATCGATAATATAACCATACCTAACAACCAAGATATCAAAACAAGACCTGGAAAAATAGTGTTACCTGATTCATCATTAGGTTGAACCTCAGTGCCACAAACAGAACTATTTATTTCATTAGCTTTATCATCATGCACTTGGGCTACAGAATTGTTTTGATTATCTATCAATTGTTCGAGATAAGGTGGGGCTGCAGGGTTATCTTGACTATCCATCAACTGCTCAATATAATGTCGTACATCTTCATCATGTTGTTCAATAACCAATCTGTTGCGACCTCTAGTCTGCATAATTTCTTCTTTCAAGTGAAGAACCTATCTTGTTGCATTAAGTCCAGTAAGCCCAACCATATATAACAAGCCATATAAAAATAGGAAGAAGCTTCATCATCTCAAGCAATAGAAACATATAACTACTTATTTGTACGCATAAACAAAGCTTCATGACAAAGATAATTCTAATTATAAGAGAAGTTAGTGTATAAGAAAAAATATTTCTCCAGTGATAAGAACATCTTATCTTATTACAATCCACGAGCTACAATCAACAACACATAAGCAAAGGCAATGATCACATGGAATGCACTTAAATATTCAAATATAAACCAATACAAACGTGGACAAAATCGATAATTGACTAATACGCATCGTTCGATTAAATGACTTAAATTAAAAAGAAAAAAAGATATTTTATCAAATTTCTAATTGAAAAGTAATAATTTCTAGAAGTTCTTCAATAAAAGTAGCAAAAGAAATATAGTTTATAAGTACCCACCAATCTTATTAAGAATCACTTTCATTATCAATGTCATGTCCTCCCTCAAAATTAGCTTCACCGTCAATTATAGAAGCTTGAGAATGTACGTCTGTTTCAACTATTATCCCATCAACATCACTTCTTACCCAATCATCATGATCATAGTCAGGAACACAAGTAGATTCTAAGAGAGCTAAGTCTGTGGCATCACTTTGCATTGGTGACTCAAATTGCATACTATTTTCCTCTCCCATATCAAAAATGTCTCGAGGTTTAATTAACCTAGGGACAAACCATTCATGATCTACAGGATCTTGCACAAATATTACTTGCTGAGCTTGTTCTGCAAAGATAAAAGGCTCATGACGTTCTCGATTGCCAACATCTGCCAGGTGTGAGAAATTCACAAGTGTGAAACCTAATTCATCATTCTTAACTCCTCTACCTTTGGTTACATCAACCCAATCACACTTAAACAAGACAACCTTAAATTCCTCATAGTAGTTTAACTCTAGAATATCATTTAATTTACCATAATATGTGATATTTGCTGACTTTGGAGCATTGTCACTTGTACTTGCATAACTTTCAGTCTTTGAAACAACCATAACACCACTGTTTTGTGTCTCCTTGAACTCTTCACTTTGTTTAGTTCGAAATCGGTATCCATTATTTACATTGAATGCATTGAATCTTTTGGCAATAAAATCTGGTCCTTGTGCGAGGACTTTAATATCCTTTATGATGTCAGATGTAGTTTGTAACTCCTTTGCCTAAACATATATAATAGATACAATCATAAATACAAAATCAATAATTTAACGTGACCAATGACTTAGAGTACCACTTACTTTTTCCTTGAACCACTCTGGAAATGTATCAAAATGCAAACAGTCAAGTTGATGTTGATTCAAACGACGCTTACGATGTGATCTCTTGATTTCAGCAATATGTTCACTATTTACATGACTCATGTCTATCAATTTTGTTATCAAATAAAGTAATAACAATATATATGTATATATGTGTGAGTGTATATATATTTATATATATAGACACAAAGAGATACATACATACATACATATATACATAAAAATAGATTGATAGATATAGATATAACACTTACTTTTTATAATTCTCAACCACTTCTGATTCGCAATTGAATAGCACATGTCTATGTGCTTGCAACCATGTTTTCTCGTCCAACTTAAAAACATCTATTCCGCCATATGGCTCCCCAACCATAGGAAAAAGACATTGTCTTTTATTATTATCAAGCTCAATTTGATTATCACTTTTTCTTGAATAATAAGACCTTGAATCTCCACCCTCCAAGTAACGTGAGCAAAAAGTTAAACACTCATTTGCTATGTATGATTCTGCTATTGAACCTTCTGGACACGCACGATTACGAACATATGATTTTAAAGTACCCAAATACCTATATAATTACATAATATTTTTAGTTTGATATTATAAAGATTTAGAAATTAAAAAATAATACAATATTTAATTTTTGTACCTCTCCATTGGATACATCCAACGAAAATGTACTGGCCCTGCAAGTTTAGCCTCTGTTGCTAAGTGAATAACCAAGTGTACCATAATAGTAAAAAATCCAGGAGGAAAGAGCTTCTCCATAGTAGACAATATTTCTGGAATTCTTTCTTCAAGTAACTTTAACTCATCTAGTTTTAACACTTTGCTACATAAGACACGAAAGAATGTGCATAGTTCAATTAAAACTGAACTTATTCTTTTATCTGTTGATCTCCGTAAGGCAAGAGGAAGTAGTTCTGGCATTATAACATGACAATCATGAGTTTTTAATCCAGATATCTTTCGTTTGCGGATCCAACGTGCGATATTACATGCATAGCCATGTGGAAACTTGGCATTTCCCAGAACTTCATAAAACAACTCCTTTTCCTTCGAAGACATTGTGAAATAAGTAGGAGGAAGATAGGTCCTTCGATTAGCTCGATATTGTGGCCATAAGCGTGGTCTTATTTTCATCTCCTTCAAGTCTAATCGAGCAGGTAAGTTGTCTTTAGACTTTTTATCAATATCCAATAGTGTATAAATTATGTTGTCACACACATTTTTTTCTATGTGCATCACATCAAGATTATGCCGCACCAAGTTATACTCCCAATAAGGAAGATCAAAAAATATGCTCCTCTTTTTCCATGTGTTATTCAACACTCCACTTACCCCTTCACTCGATTTTCCAAGAGTGAACTTTATATCTTTAACTTGATTCAACACTTGTGACCCAGATATTGTACAAGGTGCAGGTCTTGTTTCTTTAGTTCCATCAAATGATTTAGCATCATTCCGATATTTGTGGTCTGACTTCAAGAAACGTCGATGTCCCATGAAACAAAACTTTCTACCATGTTTGAGCCTTTTATAGTGAGTATTTATGTTGCAAGAAGGACATGCAAATCGACCAGAAGTACTCCATCCAGATAGAGTACCATATGCTGGAAAATCATTTATAGTCCACATGAGAGCTGCTCGCATCTGAAATATCTCCTTAGTAGAGGCGTCGTAAGTTTCTATCCCAACATTCCATAATTCATTTAACTCTTCTATTAAAGGCTGTAAAAAGACATCAGTATTATTCCCAGGAGCTTTTGGTCCAGGTATTAGCATAGACAGAATAAAGAACTCTTGTTTCATGCACATCCATGGTGGAAGATTATACGGCATTAAAATTACCGGCCATGTACTATAAACAGATCTCATTGTGCCAAATGGATTAAATCCATCAGAAGCTAATCCTAGACGAACATTGCGAGAATTTTTGGCAAATTCTGGATACTTACTATCAAAACTTTTCCAAGCTTCTGAATCTGCAGGATGTCGCAGAACTCCATCTTTGTTGCGTTCTTCATGATGCCATCTCATTGCTTTAGAAACATCTGAAGACATAAATAATCTTTGCAACCTTGGTTTTAATGGAAAATACCTCAAGACCTTAGCAGGAATTTTTTTAGTAGTGTTTTTCCATCTAGAAGCCCCACATATTTTGCATTCATTAACATTCTTATTGGAAAATCCTTTCCAAAATAGCATGCAATCATTAGGACAAGCATGAATTTTTTCATACTTTAAGCCCAAGCCTTCAATAATCTTTTTGGTCTCATAAAAGGAAGGAGGCAATTCATATCCTTCAGGCATTGCATCCTTCAGTATTTCAAGCAAAGAATTAAAGGATTCATTTGACCATTTAAACATGCATTTTGTACGATAGATATGTAATAAAAAGGATAATTTGCTAAATTTCCTGCATCCAGGATATAATTCTTCATTTGCCTCCTTCATGAGTCGTTCAAACTTATCCACCTCTACATGAGATTGTATTCCAGGTACATTAGCAACATTTTCATGTAGGTTTGGCTCCTTCTCACCTCTTTCATTGATGTCACTATCTATGAACTGTGCAAAACCTCCAAAGGCATCATGTATCATTCCTCTCATATCATCACCTCGTACAGTTGCCTGCCTCTCATTATTTAATTCAGTATTGTTTGATCCTCTTAGAGACTCTCCATGACAAAACCAATTATCATATGATTGCATAATACCATTAACCACAAGATGATCATAAGCTGTAGCCCGATTTACTTGATGGATAAGTACACATTCAATACAAGGACACGAAATTTTCTCTCCTTCGTATTTTTCAGAAAATGAATGATTTAAAAAATCTTCAACTCCATCCAAGTATTCTTTACTACGTCTGTCAAAAGACATCCACCTTTTATTTATAGAACTGTTCATGATGCTGAAGATATTATCTTATTTTCTGCAATTATTGTAGGAGCTAAAAATATATTAGTTAAAAAGAGAGAAAATTAATCAAAACTAAATTACAAATGAAATGTTCATCCGCCGTTTTGAATTTTCTAGTCGTTTTGAGTTTTGAGCGTCGGAATTCGATTCCGTCGAATCCATTAGCTTCGAAATGCTGAATCTAGGCTAGGGGAACTTCCAGAATTGAATTTGGCATTAAATTGGAGAGTTTAGGTCCATAAGTTCATTTTTAGTCTTTAAAGTAGGAAATTTTGAGTTTTCTAGTCGTTTTGAGTTCTGAGCGTCGGAATTCGATTCCGTTGAATCCATTAGCTCCGAAATGCTGAATCTAGGCTAGGGGAACTTCCAGAACTGAATTTGGCTATAAATTGGACAGTTTAGGTCCTTAAGTTCATTTTTAGTCTTTAAGGTAGAAAAAATTTTGAGTTTTCTAGTCGTTTTGAGTTCTGAGCGTCGGAATTCGATTCCGTTGAATCCATTAGCTCCGAAATGCTGAATCTAGGCTAGGGGAACTTGCAGAACTGAATTTGGCTATAAATTGGACAGTTTAGGTCCTTAAGTTCATTTTTAGTCTTTAAAGTAGGAAATTTTGAGTTTTCTAGTCGTTTTGAGTTCTGAGCGTCAGAATTCGATTCCGTCGAATCCATTAGCTCCGAAATGCTGAATCTAGGCTAGGGGAACTTGCAGAACTGAATTTGGCTACAAATTGGAGAGTTTAGGTCCATAAGTTTATTTTTAGTCTTTAAAGTAGAAAATTTTGAGTTTTCTAGTCGTTTTGAGTTCTGAGCGTCGGAATTCGATTCCGTCGAATCCATTAGCTCCGAAATGCTTAATCTAGGCTAGGGGAACTTTCAGAACTGAATTTGGCAATAAATTGGAGAGTTTAGGTCCATAAGTTCATTTTTAGTCTTTAAAGTAGGAAATTTTGAGTTTTCTAGTTGTTTTGAGTTCTGAGTGTCGGAATTCGATTCCGTCGAATCCATTAGCTCCGAAATGCTGAATCTAGGCTAGGGGAACTTGCAGAACTGAATTTGGCTATAAATTGGAGAATTTAGGTCCATAAGTTCATTTTTAGTCTTTAAAGTAGGAAATTTTGAGTTTTCTAGTCGTTTTGAGTTCTGAGCGTCGATATTCGATTCCGTCGAATCCATTAGCTCCGAAATGCTGAATCTAGGCTAGGGGAACTTGCAGAACTGAATATGGCTATAAATTGGACAGTTTAGGTCCTTAAGTTCATTTTTAGTCTTTAAAGTAGGAAATTTTGAGTTTTCTAGTCGTTTTGAGTTCTGAGCGTCGGAATTCGATTCCGTCGAATCCATTAGCTCCGAAATGCTGAATCTAGGCTAGGGGAACTTGCAGAACTGAATTTGGCTATAAATTGGACAGTTTAGGTCCTTAAGTTCATTTTTAGTCTTTAAAGTAGGAAATTTTGAGTTTTCTAGTCGTTTTGAGTTCTGAGCGTCAGAATTCGATTCCGTCGAATCCATTAGCTCCGAAATGCTGAATCTAGGCTAGGGGAACTTGCAGAACTGAATTTGGCTACAAATTGGAGAGTTTAGGTCCATAAGTTTATTTTTAGTCTTTAAAGTAGGAAATTTTGAGTTTTCTAGTCGTTTTGAGTTCTGAGCGTCGGAATTCGATTCCGTCGAATCCATTAGCTCCGAAATGCTGAATCTAGGCTAGGGGAACTTGCAAAACTAAATATGGCTATAAATTGGAGAGTGTAGGTCCATAAGTTCATTTTTAGTCTTTAAAGTAGGAAATTTTGAGTTTTCTAGTCGTTTTGAGTTCTGAGCGTCGGAATTCGATTCCCTCGAATCCATTAGCTCCGAAATGCTGAATCTAGGCTAGGGGAACTTGCAGAACTGAATATGGCTATAAATTGGAGAGTTTAGGTCCATAAGTTCATTTTTAGTCTTTAAAGTAGGAAATTTTGAGTTTTCTAGTCGTTTTGAGTTCTGAGCGTCGGAATTCGATTCCGTCAAATCCATCAGATCCAAAATGCTGAATCTAGGCTAGGGGAACTTGCAGAACTGAATTTGGCAATAAATTTGAGAGTTTAGGTCCATAAGTTCATTTTTAGTCTTTAAAGTAGGAAATTTTGAGTTTTCTAGTCGTTTTGAGTTCTGAGCGTCGGAATTTGATTCCGTCGAATCCATTAGCTCCGAAATGCTGAATCTAGGCTAGGGGAACTTTCAGAACTGAATTTGGCAATAAATTGGAGAGTTTAGGTCCATAAGTTCATTTTTAGTCTTTAAAGTAGGAAATTTTGAGTTTTCTAGTCGTTTTGAGTTCTGAGCGTCGGAATTCGATTCCGTCGAATCCATCAGCTCCGAAATGCTGAATCTAGGCTAGGGGAACTTGCAGAACTGAATTTGGCAATAAATTTGAGAGTTTAGGTCCATAAGTTCATTTTTAGTCTTTAAAGTAGGAAATTTTGAGTTTTCTAGTCGTTTTGAGTTCTGAGCGTCGTAATTCGATTCCGTCGAATCCATTAGCTCCGAAATGCTGAATCTAGGCTAGGGGAACTTTCAGAACTGAATTTGGCAATAAATTGGAGAGTTTAGGTCCATAAGTTAATTTTTGTCTTTAAAGTAGGAAATTTTGAGTTTTCTAGTCGTTTTGAGTTCTGAGTGTCAGAATTCGATTCCGTTGAATCCATTAGCTCCGAAATGCTGAATCTAGGCTAGGGGAACTTGCAGAACTGAATTTGGCTATAAATTGGAGAGTTTAGGTCCATAAGTTCATTTTTAGTCTTTAAAGTAGGAAATTTTGAGTTTTCTAGTCGTTTTGAGTTCTGAGCGTCGGAATTCTATTCTGTCGAATCCATTAGCTCCGAAATGTTGAATCTAGGCCAGGGGAACTTGCAGAACTGAATATGGCTATAAATTGGAGAGTTTAGGTCCATAAGTTCATTTTTAGTCTTTAAAGTAGGAAATTTTGAGTTTTCTAGTCGTTTTGAGTTCTGAGCGTCGGAATTCGATTCCGTCGAATCCATTAGCTCCGAAATGCTGAATCTAGTCTAGGGGAACTTGCAGAACTGAATATGGCTATAAATTTGATAGTTTAGGTCCATAAGTTCATTTTTAGTCTTTAAAGTAGGAAATTTTGACTTTTCTAGTCGTTTTGAGTTCTGAGCGTCGGAATTCGATTCCGTCGAATCCATCAGCTCCGAAATGCTGAATCTAGGCTAGGGGAACTTGCAGAACTGAATTTGGTAATAAATTTGAGAGTTTAGGTCCATAAGTTCATTTTTAGTCTTTAAAGTAGGAAATTTTGAGTTTTCTAGTCGTTTTGAGTTCTGAGCGTCGGAATTCGATTTCGTCGAATCCATTAGCTCCGAAATGCTGAATCTAGGCTAGGGGAACTTGCAGAACTGAATTTGGCTATAAATTGGAGAGTTTAGGTCCATAAGTTCATTTTTAGTCTTTAAAGAAGGAAATTTTGAGTTTTCTAGTCGTTTTGAGTTCTGAGCGTCAGAATTCGATTCCGTTGAATCCATTAGCTCCGAAATGCTGAATCTAGGCTAGGGGAACTTGCAGAACTGAATTCGGCTACAAATTGGAGAGTTTAGGTCCTTAAGTTCATTTTTAGTCTTTAAAGTAGGAAATTTTGAGTTTTCTAGTCGTTTTGAGTTCTGAGCGTCAGAATTCGATTCCGTTGAATCCATTAGCTCCGAAATGCTGAATCTAGGCTAGGGGAACTTGCAGAACTGAATTTGGCTATAAATTGGAGAGTTTAGGTCCATAAGTTCATTTTTAGTCTTTAAAGTAGGAAATTTTGAGTTTTCTAGTCGTTTTGAGTTCTGAGCGTCGGAATTCGATTCCGTCGAATCCATTAGCTCTGAAATGCTGAATCTAGGCTAGGGGAACTTGCAGAACTGAATATGGCTATAAATTGGAGAGTTTAGGTCCATAAGTTCATTTTTAGTCTTTAAAGTAGGAAATTTTGAGTTTTCTAGTCGTTTTGAGTTCTGAGCGTCGGAATTCGATTCCGTCGAATCCATCAGCTCCGAAATGCTGAATCTAGGCTAGGGGAACTTGCAGAACTGAATTTGGCAATAAATTTGAGAGTTTAGGTCCATAAGTTCATTTTTAGTCTTTAAAGTAGGGAATTTTGAGTTTTCTAGTCGTTTTGAGTTCTGAGCGTCGGAATTCGATTCCGTCGAATCCATTAGCTCTGAAATGCTGAATCTAGGCTAGGGGAACTTGCAGAACTGAATTTGGCTATAAATTGGAGAGTTTAGGTCCATAAGTTCATTTTTAGTCTTTAAAGTAGGAAATTTTGAGTTTTCTAGTCGTTTTGAGTTCTGAGCGTCGGAATTCGATTCCGTCGAATCCATTAGCTCCGAAATGCTGAATCTAGGCTAGGGGAACTTGCAGAACTGAATTTGGCTATAAATTGGAGAGTGTAGGTCCATAAGTTTATTTTTAGTCTTTAAAGTCGGAAATTTTGAGTTTTATAGTCGTTTTGAGTTCTGAGCGTCGGAATTCGATTCCGTCCAATCCATCAGCTCCGAAATGCTGAATCTAGTCTAGGAGAACTTGCTGAACTGAATTTGGCAAAAAATTTGAGAGTTTAGGTCCATAAGTTCATTTTTAGTCTTTAAAGTAGGAAATTTTGAGTTTTCTAGTCGTTTTGAGTTCTGAGCGTCGAAATTCGATTCCGTCGAATCCATTAGCTCCAAAATGCTGAATCTAGGCTAGGGGAACTTTCAGAACTGAATTTGGCAATAAATTGGAGAGTTTAGGTCCATAAGTTCATTTTTAGTCTTTAAAGTAGGAAATTTTGAGTTTTCTAGTCGTTTTGAGTTCTGAGCGTCGGAATTCATTTCCGTCGAATCCATCAGCTCCGAAATGCTGAATCTAGGCTAGGGGAACTTGCAGAACTGAATTTGGCAAAAAATTTGAGAGTTTAGGTCCATAAGTTCATTTTTAGTCTTTAAAGTAGGAAATTTTGAGTTTTCTAGTCGTTTTGAGTTCTGAGCGTCGGAATTCGATTCCGTCGAATCCATTAGCTCCGAAATGCTGAATCTAGGCTAGGGGAACTTTCAGAACTGAATTTCGCAATAAATTGGAGAGTTTAGGTCCATAAGTTCATTTTTAGTCTTTAAAGTAGGAAATTTTGAGTTTTCTAGTCGTTTTGTGTTCTGAGCGTCGGAATTCGATTCCGTCGAATCCATTAGCTCTGAAATGCTGAATCTAGGCTAGGGGAACTTGCAGAACTGAATTTGGCTATAAATTGGAGAGTTTAGGTCCATAAGTTCATTTTTAGTCTTTAAAGTAGGAAATTTTGAGTTTTCTAGTCGTTTTGAGTTCTGAGCGTCGGAATTCGATTCCGTCGAATCCATTAGCTCCGAAATGCTGAATCTAGGCTAGGGGAACTTACAGAACTGAATTTGGCTATAAATTGGAGAGTTTAGGTCCATAAGTTTATTTTTAGTCTTTAAAGTAGGAAATTTTGAGTTTTATAGTCGTTTTGAGTTCTGAGCGTCGGAATTCGATTCCGTCCAATCCATCAGCTCCGAAATGCTGAATCTAGGCTAGGAGAACTTGCTGAACTGAATTTGGCAAAAAATTTGAGAGTTTAGGTCCATAAGTTCATTTTTAGTCTTTAAAGTTGGAAATTTTGAGTTTTCTAGTCGTTTTGAGTTCTGAGCGTCGAAATTCGATTCCGTCGAATCCATTAGCTCCAAAATGCTGAATCTAGGCTAGGGGAACTTTCAGAACTGAATTTGGCAATAAATTGGAGAGTTTAGGTCCATAAGTTCATTTTTAGTCTTTAAAGTAGGAAATTTTGAGTTTTCTAGTCGTTTTGAGTTCTGAGCGTCGGAATTCAATTCCGTCCAATCCATCAGCTCCGAAATGCTGAATCTAGGTTAGGGGAACTTGCAGAACTGAATTTGGCAAAAAATTTGAGAGTTTAGGTCCATAAGTTCATTTTTAGTCTTTAAAGTAGGAAATTTTGAGTTTTCTAGTCGTTTTGAGTTCTGAGCGTCGGAATTCGATTCCGTCGAATCCATTAGCTCCGAAATGCTGAATCTAGGCTAGGGGAATTTTCAGAACTGAATTTGGCAATAAATTGGAGAGTTTAGGTCCATAAGTTCATTTTTAGTCTTTAAAGTAGGAAATTTTGAGTTTTCTAGTCGTTTTGTGTTCTGAGTGTCGGAATTCAATTCCGTCGAATCCATTAGCTCCGAAATGCTAAATCTAGGCTAGGGGAACTTGGAGAACTGAATTTGGCTATAAATTGGAGAGTTTAGGTCCATAAGTTTATTTTTAGTCTTTAAAGTAGGAAATTTTGAGTTTTCTAGTCGTTTTGAGTTCTGAGCGTCGGAATTCGATTCCGTTGAATCCATTAGCTCCGAAATGCTGAATCTAGGCTAGGGGAACTTGCAGAACTGAATATGGCTATAAATTGGAGAGTTTAGGTCCATAAGTTCATTTTTAGTCTTTAAAGTTGGAAATTTTGAGTTTTCTAGTCGTTTGAGTTCTGAGCGTCAGAATTCGATTCCGTCGAATCCATTAGCTCCGAAATGCTGAATCTAGACTAGGGGAACTTGCAGAACTGAATTTGGCTATAAATTGGAGAGTTTAGGTCCATAAGTTCATTTTTAGTCTTTAAAGTAGGAAATTTTGAGTTTTCTAGTCGTTTTGAGTTCTTAATGTATTAATTGTTGCACGTGTTATTATAAGAGTGATGTTCCTAAATATAACAGTGACGCACTTTACTGTATATTAATTAAGAAATCGATATAATCAAGTACAATAAAAAAATAAAGTAGGCAGAGATCACAAATACAGGAAACATTACTTTTACAAATATCAAATCACTTGAAAATCACAATTGATGCCTACAAGCTGAGCAAAACTTTCGTACTTGTCCATGAATTCTTTCAGCAAGAATTCTTTTATCAAGAATTCTTTCAGCAAGAATTCTTTCTGCAAGAATTCTTTCAGCAAGAATTCTTTCTGCAAGAATTCTTTCTGATACTGGAACAAATTTTTTGTACATGTTTATGCAGGGGTAAATTTTTTGTACAGGTTTATACAACAACAAAGATACTGGAACACGAAAGAAATAGAAGATTGAAGATGCGTAAAGTACATACCTGAACCCTTCGTTATTCCTGATCGTAGTTGCTGCAATTGTATGCTGCTGGACGCTGCTGGAACTTACAGAAACTATTTGCTGCTGGACGTTAAAGAAACTAATTTTAGTCGTCTCCTTTGTGCGCGTATAAGAGCCTAAAACTAGGTTTAGTCGTCTCCTAATTTGTGCGTATAAGACTATAATTTTCCTTATGAATGTGGGAGAGTTTTTAGGTTAGTTTTTCCTTATTTTGATAGGAGTAAGATAATCTAGAAATTAGAGGCGGTATCTAGGTGAAATTTTTTAAAGAAAGCGGGAATTTATTTTCAGATTAAAAAAGGTTTTTTTTGTGGCTATTTTTTTGATTTGCTACTAAAAATATACTTATTAGTGGCTATTAAACATTAGTCGTTAATATTTTGCCTCATGTGTATACATTAGCGGCAATTTGCTTATTGCCACAAAATAATTGTCGCTAAAGGGCCCTTTTGTAGTAGTGACTCTTTAACAGCCAAGCCCTCTTGTTTTAGGTTTAGGAACTCCTTAACCTTCGCCTCCCTTAACTCTTGGGGGAAGAAGTGGTCGAGGAAAGCACTCTCAAACTCCTCCCACTCAGCAGGTTTAGCATCCTCACCTCTACCATCTTCCCATTGGTTATACTAGACATTAGCAACATCCGTAAGCTGATAGAAGACAAACTCGACTCCCTCAATCTCATTCGCATGCATAGCCCTCAATATCTTGCACATCTCATCAATAAGGTTGTGCGGGTCCTCCTCAACCTTAGACCACGTATAGACTGGCGGGTTCATCCCCAAGAAATCTTTGAGCCAGGTTGCAGCTTTAGGCTCTTAGGAGTTGGAGCTAGGGGCCTAGGGACCTCAGCTATTACTCTGGGAGGCCACCAACTGAGTGAGCATAGCAATGGCTCTCCTGAAGTCTGCTTCCGAAGAGAACAATATCATGCTTTAAGTTTAGCCTTACATACCGGGGATGCAGCTATCAACAAGGCACGTCATGGATCTTTTCTCGAATCTCTCAACGCAAGCTCTTCTCCTCTTTCCTCAAGCCCTAGCCTTAGTAGAATGTTGAAATAGGACATAAAATGGGGATTTAGACCCTTTTTACGTCAAAACGACCTAATTAGATTGTGTATAGAGTTTGGGATGGGTGGGGATTGACCGGAATGCCCCTCGCAAAAGATTTAGAAATTTTCAACTCAGAAAAGACCCAATCCGCTACGCGGACTAGTCGCATACTGTGTATTTTTAGAAAAAATATTTTTGAACAAGTTTTCTCAATCCCGTCAAAATTTTTAAAAAGAATACAAGTGCTGGTCCGGGATGGAGGCGCGATGTGCTCCTATCGCGTACCAACAATGTCTTGTCCTTCGGATCAAAAAGGTATCTTTTGCTCGAGCTGCTCTAAAAATCGACTGAGACCATTTTCTCACTCAATTTTTCGTGTTAATCACAAATTCGGCCTCAAATTTTTTAGTCGAGCATTAGAAGATGCATTACGCGCATACCCTCTCTCTAGCGGTATTTTGGTAATTATACCAGGCGTTACATCATCCCCCCTTGTGATCATTCATCCTCGAATGATGAGTAAAGGCGGATATTAAGGCACGAATAGACTCAAAACTCATCTCAAAACTCAACTCAATCAATCGAACTCTCAGCTCTTCCTCGACCTCAATCAATACAGCTTAGACTTACGAATAGGAAGTCACATCATGAATAGGTATATTAATGTAGTGAAGGGTAACATTTTCATCATTTGGCATGAATAAATACAGATACTTCAATTTCATCTCTTCCTCAGCTTCCCATATGGCTTCCTTAACGAATTGATTCCTCCACAGGACTTTGACTAAAGCTATCTCTTTGTTCCTCAACTTATGGATTTGACGATCAAGGATTTGAACCGGAACCTCTTTGTAAGATAAGCTATCTTTCACTCTAATGCTATCAACAGGGACCAGCAAGGCAGGATTTCCTAAGCATTTCTTCAACATCGACACATGGAATACCGGATGGATTCCATCTAACTCGGAAGGCAACTCTAACTCATAAGAAACCTTCTCAATCCTCTTCACAAACTAATATGGTCCAACATAGCGTGGACTCAACTTTCCTTTTTTCCCAAATCTTCGGACACCCTTCATAGGTGGCATTTTCAAATACACCCAATCATCTACCTCGAGCTCTAAGTCTCTTCTCCTCACAATGGTATAAAATTTTTTGGTGACTCTAGCAGTCTTTAACCTCTCTCTGATTACCTTGAACTTCTCCATCGATTGGTGAACAAGATCAGGCCCCAATCAATTCTGCTTCTCCAACCTCAAACCACCCAATTGGTTATCTACATCTCCTCTTATTCAAGGCTTTGTTAGGATCCATTTGAATGCTTCCATGATAACTATTATTATACGCAAATTCAATCAATGGCAGGTGATCATCCCAATTCCCCTTGAAATCAAGAACAAAAGCTCTCAACATGTTTTGAATTGTGTGCTCTGCTTGTCCATCTGTCTGTGGATGAAAGATTGTGCTCAGGTTCACCTTAGTACCCAATCCTTTTTGGAACGATCTCTAAAATTAGGAGGTAAATTGTGCTCCCCTTTCCTAGATGATGGACAATGGAACCCCATGCAACCTCACAATCTCCCGGATATACAGCTTGGCGTACTCCTCCAAAGTGTTTGTTGTCTTAACTGCCAAGAAGTGAGCCAATTTGGTTATCCTATCCACAATCACCTCTATCGAATCATGTTGTTTTTGATACCTTGGTAGACCAGTAATGAAGTCCATATTGATCATCTCCCACTTTCATTTCGGAATCTCATAGTTCTGTGACATTCTACATGGCCTCTGATGCTGGACCTTCATTTGTTGGCAATTTGGGCATTTTGAAACAAACTCCGCAATATCCCTCTTCATTCCGCTCCACCAAAAGACTTCTCTCAAGTCATGGTACATCTTGGTAGAGCCTGGATGAATGGAATATCTAGTGTTGTGGGCTTTCACCATGATTTTGCCTTGAATGCCATCAACATCTGGAAAACACAACCTACTTTGATACCTCAACACTCCATTTCCCCCTTTGGAGAAGACCATCTGTTTGTGGACAACCTCCTTCAATTGGAGTATGACAGGATCTTGGTCTTGCTTTTCTTTCACTTCTGCAACTAAGGATGAAGCAGACCCATCCTGAACATTAACTCCTCCTTCATCATTCTCCTCAAGTTGAACTCCCAATCGAGCCAACCGATGTACTTTCTTGGCTAGCTTCTCCATTCCTCCACATAGGTTGTACTACCCATTAACAACCTACTTAGAGTGTCAACAACAATGTTAGCTTTACCTGGGTGGTGGTGGATGCTCATGTCATAATACTTGAGCAATTCCAACTCTCCTTTGTCGCAGGTTGAGCTCTTTCTGACTGAAAACATACTGCAAGCTCTTGTGGCCAGTGAACAAATCCACATGCACTCCACACAAGTAGTGGCGCTAGATTTCAATGTAAACACCACGCTGCCAACTCAAGACCATGGGTTGGATAGTTCCTTTCATGAATTTTGAGTTTCCTGGAAGTATAGTCTATCACCTTCCCTCTCTGCATCAGTACACATCCCAATCCAACCCTCGAAGCATCGAAGTAATTTACAAAGTCCTCTGTCACGTTGGGTAGGGTAAGGACCGGTGTAGTAGTTAACCTTCTCTTAAATTCTTGGAAACTCTTCTCACATTCCTCCGACCACTGAAACATGACCTTTTTCTGAGTCAATTTAGACAATAGAGCGATTAGGGAAGAAAATCCTCAACAAATATGTGAGAGTAACCTTCCAACCCCAAGAAACTTCTTATGACAGTCGGAGTGGTCTGTTTGGGCTAGTTCTTAACCTCTTCAATCTTTTGGGCATCCACTCGAATACCATCACCAGAAATTACATGGCCTAGGAAAGCTACTGACTTAAGCCAGAACTCACATTTTGAGAATTTTGCATACAACTCATGGTCTTTAAGACTTTAGAGGATAAGTCTGAGGTGGTTAGCATGCTCCTCCTCACTTCTCGAATACACCAAAATGTCTTCAATGAAAACAATCACAAACATATCAAGATATTGGTTGAATACTCTATTTATCAAGTCCATAAAGGCGGCGGGTGCATTCGTCAACCCAAAGGATATGACCAAGAACTCAAAATTGCCATTGGAATGTCACATTCCCTCACCTTCAACTTGTGGTAGCCAGATCTAAGGTCTTCTTGGAGAAACAAGAGGCACCCTGTAGTTGGTCAAAAATATCATCTATCCTTAGGATAGGATATTTGTTCTATATCGTGGCCTTATTCATTTTCCTATAGTCAGTACACATTCTGAGGGAACCTATCTTTCTTTCACACGAATAGGACATGAGCACCCCAAGGCGAAACACTTGGTCTAATGAAGCCCTTCTCTAGAAAATCTTTAAGTTGCTATTAACTCTTTCAACTCAGCGGGGGCCATCCCATAAGGTGGAATCAAAATGGGTTGGGTATCGGGATGAATATCAATCCCAAAGTCAATCTCCCCATCAAGAGGGACTCCAAGAAAATCATCAGGAAACACTTCCGGAAACTCATTAACGATCGGGACTGATTCAAGAGTAAGAGACTCAACATCATCAGATTTCACTCGCATGAGGTGATAGATACAACCTTTGGAAATTAACTTTCTGACTCTAATATATGAGATAAACTTTCCTCTAGGTGCAATAGAATCACCCTTCCACTCTAGAACCGACTCATTGGAAATTGGAACTTAACAGTTCGGGTTCTACAATCAACAAAGGCATAATAGGCGTCAAGCCAATCCATGCCAAGAATCAAATCAAAATCAACCATCTCCATCTCAATCAAGTCAACAAGAGTATCCCTATGATAGATGGACGCTACACAAGCTCTATAGATTCTCTCAGCTCGAATAGACTCACCCACTGGAATAGAAACATCAAAGGGTTCAAGAAGACTCTCAAGGGGTTCTATCTAATCTACTAGCCACATAAGGAGATACAAACGACAATGTGGCACACGAATCCATCAAAACATAACAATCAAAAGTAAAGACTTGAATCATACCCATCACAACATCTGGAGAGTTCTTCTGATCTTAGCGACTACCCATGGCATACAAGCGGTTTGTTGCCCCGCCTGCACCTGACGTAGTGGCCTTATGGTTTCCTCTAACTAGTGAGGCTGGTATAGTAAACTGAGCCTGGTCAGCCCTCTTTGTACAATCCTTCTTGTATTGACCCAATTGGCCACATCCATAACATACATCATTCCCGTCATGGCATCTCCCCAAGTGTATTTTTCCATACTTATCGCACGGTGGCTTACCCTGCGAACCTTGAGCCACACTATCTTGTGACTTGGATCCTTGGGTTCTAACATTCTGAAATCTTTGATCATACCTGCCTCTAGGCACAGGTGTACCAGCAGATGATGGTGCTGGAAATCGATTACTATTGCCTTTCCTTCCAACCTCCTGGCTGGATGTCTTAGCTTTCTTAGGCCTGAACTCTTCCCTGTCATGTTGTCTCTCCTCATCATCTTGTTGCACAAATTTCATCAGTCGCCCGATGTCCATATCACTTACAAGCATGGCTCCTCTCCCATCTCTCTTGGGTTCTCTATTCAACCCATCAACATACATTGCCATCCTTCCCCTCATATCACCAACCATATCGGGAGCATAGCAATATAGTTGCGTGAAATTGAAACCATACTCTTGCATAGTCATAAAACTTTAATTTAAAATTTAGGAACTCTCTCACCTTAGCCTCTGTTTTCTCTCTTGTGAAGAAACGTCCCAAGAAGGCTTCCTCAAATACTGCCCAAGTCAAACATGGAGCATTATCCCTTTTACTTTTCTTCCGCTGGTTGAACCACAGTCTGGCCACACCCTTGAGTTGGTAAGCAGCCAGTTCAACCCTATCGGCATCAGCCACATGCATCACTTGGAACAACTTCTCAAGTTCCTCCAAATAGTTCTTATGATCTTCAGTAGATGTAGACCCCGTGAACTCAGGAGGATTCATCCTAAAAAATTCTCGAACTCTAGAGGTGTCATGATAATCTGGCCTACCCGCTCCTTGTCTCACAGCAGGTGCTATGACAGCCTAGGTTAGATATTGAATAGCCCAGCGTAGCTCAGCATTGGAGACCTTATCTTGAGGAGGTTGCTCAACAAGGACAGTTTGATCCATAGGCTCTTCGGGTACTTGAGGCTCAGGTGGATTAACAGCTTGCCTGGTAGGACATCCCCTTCCTTTGACAACTCTTGTGGGAGGCATGTTATCAATTCTGCACGCGTAGAGCACGAATTAGAAAACGGTTTTCATAGAGCTTAACTCTATTGCACGAAATGGAATAAGAAAAAAGTGTAACCATTCCTAATGTCCTATAGCCTCCTACTTATGAAATGTGGTCAACAATACACCCATAAATAGACTCTACTAGACACGGCTTCATAGACTCCCTAAGACACTTGAAATCTGTGCTCTGATACCCAATTTCTTATGCCCTGGGAGGGTACCCTTGGCGTGGCTGGCACTCAAAGACTGTTGCTAGTCCTCAAGCGAACCACTTAGCCTCATCACATCATTCGATCAATAAACTCTACTGAAGAGTGAATAGTATAAGTAAGTAAATGTGCACATCTCATCAAAAGTCTCAACATGAATAGATAATAATAAAAGCTAGCAGAAAGAACTAGCTCATAATCTCAACATCAATGCTCCACCATCATCTATGGACCCTCTATTACTAATCATGTGGTGCCAATGACAGACCCATGACTACCAAAATCCAAATAAAAGAAATAGTCCAATCTAACTCTAAAGCATGATGAAAATAAAAGAAGTGGATCCTCCAGAGTAGGGGAGGCTTACCAAATCAGCTTTGAATCTCAGATCTTCAATAGAGTGCCAGTTGACAATCTCTAGTACCTGCCTCTGTATCATAAAATGATGCAGTCCAGAGAGGACATCAGTATTTGGAATGTACTGGTATGTAAAATAGCTGAGTGAAATAGAAACAGGTAGAATAATATGGAAACAAAATAGACTCAAAATAAACATCAAATAACATCAAATCATCAAATGTCTATCTATGCAAGAATAAAGAGTAGACATGTGACACATCAACAACTCAAACTCACCAGTCATCTCAGACTCATCTAAAAGGAGCTCACCTCCTCTCATTGCATCTCAAAGGAGCTCACCCCCTCTAATCTTATCTCGACTCGGATTACTCAAGGTAGGAAATTTATAGGAGTTTCTCTTATCCGACAATACTCATTTATGAGCCAGTAAATATACAACAATCACCCTGATGTTGCCACAGTGGTTCCAAACTTTCCAGGCAGGGAACTCTTAAAAATCATATCAGCTCACCCAATATGGAGTCAAAATTCATAAGTCTTCTATTGTTTTAGGAACTGTTACTCTCGAGGGAACCATAATATATGTGATGGTTCTATGCCTCACCTATGTTTGGAGACGTAGTTTGATGAGTTTGAGTTGGAATTACTCTCACTTTTTCGGTGCTCGATACTCCTCCCATCACTCAATCCTCATAAAACCTCCATCTCAACCAATCTCATAGGGACTCGCTCCTTGTCAATGATCGGTATCTGATAAGGGCTTTAACCCTCGCATCAATCAATCTCATCAATGACTTAAGATTTACAAAAAGCATTAGGAAGCAATTGAATGGACACATTGGTAGAGTTCATTTGTAGAGACTCATAGGACAATCAAATTCTATCAACTCATCATCATTATCTCACACAATCAACAATCTCAACTCAAGGCTCTAAATTCAATTCTCAAGTTCATTATGCATGCTTCTCAAATTAGTCATGTAAGGTTATGCAAGTTCTCAGGAAAAATGTTCAATTCGAGAAACCAATTAGTATGATGATCATCAACACAGAAAAACATGTAATTTCAAATAAAGAATTATAGAAAAACCATCAAGAGTTCATGCATGTAGACTCTTGGACCATAAACTCATCTATGACCATCTATGGGGAACATGAGAGAACAATATCATGCTTTTAGTTTAGCCTTACATATTTGGGATGCAGCTATCAACCAAGCATGTCAAGGATCGCTTCTCAAATCTCTCAACTCAAGCTCTTCTTCTCTTTCCTCAAGCCCTAACCTTACTAGAATGTTGGAATAGGACTTAGAATGGGGATTTTAGACCCTTTTTACATCAAAACGACCTTATTAGATCGTGTATAAAGTTTAGTAGGGGTGTGGAATTGATCGAAATGCCAAAAATTTAGAAATTTTCAACATGGAAATGACCCAATCTGCGACGCAGACTAGTCGTGTATTGTGTATTTTTAGAAAAAAAGATTTTGAACGAGTTTTCTCAATCCCGTCAAACATTTTAAAAAGAATACAAGTACTGGTCCGCGATGGAGGCGCGATGTGCTCCTGTCGCGTACCAACACTGTGTTGCGCTTCGGATCTGAAAATTATCTGTTGCTCGGGTCACTCTAAAAATCGACCAAGACCATTTTCCTACTCAATTTTCTGTGCTGATCACAAATTCAGCCTCGAATTCTATATACGGGCATTGAAAGATGTGTTATGCGCATACCCTCTCTCTTGGGGTATATTTGATAATTTTACGGGGCGTTACAGTCACTGTTCAAATGCACTCGCATGGAAGCACTTTAATAAGATGCATCCATCTTTTTCAGAGGAAAGTTGCAATGTTAGATTAGGACTATGCACCGATGGGTTTCAACCATTTGGACAAACAGGTAAACAATATTCGTGTTGGCCAATAATCGTGACACTATACAACTTGCCTCCTGGGATGTGTATGAAAGATCACTATTTATTTTTTTCAATTATAGTTCCTGGGACGAAGAATCCTAAGCAGGAACTAGATGTTTTCTAGCAGCCTTTGATTGTTGAACTAAAGAATTTGTGGAATATAGGTGTGAACACATTTGATATCTCTAAAAAGCAAAATTTTAAAATGCGAGCTGCTCTGACATACTAATTACCGGGGTATCAAGTTGTTGAGTCATACTATGAAGGCATGGGAGAGAGTGGTGGAGATGAAGGTGAGAAAAGTAGTTTCTATCTCAGAAAACCAGTTTGGATTCATGCCAGGACGGTCGACTACTGAAGCGATCCACCTTGTTCGGAGATTAGTGGAGAAACACAGGGAAAGTAAGAAGGACCTTTATATGGTGTTAATTGATCTTGAGAAGGCCTATGACAAAGTCCCGAGGGATGTCCTATGGAGGTGTTTGGAGATGAAAGGTGTCCCAATAGCATATATTAGAGTGATAAAGGACATGTACAACGGGGCCATAACTCGGGTAAGAACGGTGGGAGGAGACTCTGAATATTTTCCTGTTCAGATGGGACTTCATCAAGGATCTGTGTTGAGCCCTTTTTTATTTGCCTTGGTGATGGATGAGCTAAAACAATCTATCCAAGAGGAAGTCCCATGGTGTATGTTGTTTGCAGATGACATAGTACTGATTGATGAGACCCGGACCAAAGTTAATGATAGGTTGGAGGTTTGGAGACACGCTTTGGAGACCAAAGGATTCAAACTGAGCAGGACCAAAATAGAATACTTGGAGTGCAAATTCAGTGTTGCGAGGGATGAAGCAGACATTGATGTGAGACTTGCGGCTCACCTTATCCCCAAGAAGGAAAGCTTTAAGTATCTGGGGTCTATCATCCAGAGTAGTGGGGATATCGACGATGATGTCACACATCGTATCGGGGCAGCTTGGAGAAACTGGAGGTTGGCCTCTGGAGTATTGTGTGATAAGAAGATACCACCTAAACTCAAAGGTAAGTTCTACGGAACGGTGGTTAGACCATCTTTGCTGTATGGGGTGGAGTGTTGGCCAATAAAAAATGTACATGTTCAGAAGATGCAGGTCGCAGAAATGAGGATGTTAAGATGGATGTGTGGTCACACCAGGAGTGATAAGATTAGGAACGAGGTCATTCGGGAGAAGCTAGAGGTGACCCCTGTAGCTGACAAGATGATGGAAGCGAGACTGCGATGGTTTGGTCATGTACAGAGAAGGAGTACCGATGCCCCTGTTAGAAGATGTGAGAGGCTAGATTTTGGAACTACAAGGAGGGGTAGAGGTAGACCAAAGAAGTATTGGGGGGAGGTGATTAGATATGATATGGTGAAACTTGATCTCACCAAGGACATGACCTTAGACAGAAAGGAGTGGAGCTCGAGAATTAGAGTAGCAGGCTAATAGGGTAGATAGGAAGGAGTGGTAATTGTCTGCCTTTATATGTTATTTATCTGCCTTTACATGTTTACTATCCTGTATCTACGTATTATCATGTGTTCTTCTCTTTCTTGCCTGTTTATCATCTCTAGCTTATTCTGCTGATGGATTTTTGTGATGAGGGTTTCCAGGAAACAACCTCTCTACCTATGTGGTAGTGGTAAGGTCTGCTTACATCTTACCCTCCCCACACCCCACTTGTGGGATTTCACTGGGTATGTTGTTGTTGTTGTTGTTGTTGTTGAGCTGCTTTGACACGGACAATCAGTGACTTTCATGCATATATGATGTTGTCTGGATGGAGTACTGCAAGAAGACTAGCATGTCCATATTGTATGGAGAACTCTGATACTTTTACTTTTACAAAAGGTGGTAAGCAGTCTTGGTTTGACAATCATCGTAAGTTTATGACGTTGAATCATCCTTATAGAAAAAATAAGAGCTCATTTGGAAAGAATAAAGTAGTAACCACGCAGCCTAGCCCATTACGGTCAGGTGAAGATATTTTAAAGGAGAGAGGAATTGGGACTTAAAAAGGTAACAAAACTTGGGCTGATACTATTAATCTTCGAAATTGGTAAAGTTTCTGGTTGGAAGAAGAGAAGTATATTTTGGGATTTGTCATATTGGAGTACTAATCTCATTCGGCATAATTTAGATATAATGTACATTGAGAAGAACTTCTTTGAGAATGTTTTCGACACAGTGCTAGATGTAGATGGGAAAACAAAAGATAATCCTAAATCTAGAGAAGACTTGAAGAAGTTCTGCCGACGCCCTGAATTACATGTTGTAGATGGAAAATATCCAAAAGCTATTTACTAACTAAAAGATGAGTAAAAAAAGTTATTGTGTGAATGGGTGAAAAATCTAAAATTTCTTGATGGATATGTCTCAAATATGGGAAGATGTGTGGACATGAAAAAACACAAGTTATTTGGTATGAAAAGTCACAATTGTCGTGTGTTTATGCAAAGATTGGTACCTGTTGCATTCCATAAGCTATTACCAAAAAAGGTATGGGAAGCACTTACTGAGATGAGCCTTTTCTTTAGGGATGTCACTTCTACAACAATTCGTGAAGGGGATATGGTAAGACTTCAACAAGAAATACCTGAAATACTTTGTAAATTAGAGCGTGTATTCCCTCCTAGCTTCTTTGATTCAATGGAGCATCTCCCTGTTCATCTCTCTTACGAAGCAAGGCTAGCTGGTCCAATACAATATTGATGGATGTATCTATTTGAGAGGTAAGACTTCATTATATATTTAAAATTTTATCTGCTTTCACATATGAAACAACTTTCTTTCATCCAAGAAGCAAATTAGGTACCTCTATGTTTGCTACTCATCTATTTCTTATATAGTATGTATGGACCCAATTTATCTGTAGATTTGTATTGTTCTGACTCAACCTTAACTGTTTGCAGATTGTGGCTTGATTCCAGGCCTTCAAGTTAATTTTTAATACTCTTGCATCTTTGGAAAGAGTCACCTTGTCTTGGGCTGCAAGTGAACTTTTAGTAGTATTGGTGTGACTTGTCTACAAATAGTTCCTACAAGAAGCTTCGATGAACTTAATAACCTTTTGTGATAGCAAAAAATAGCTATGCCTGTATGCTTGGATACCAAGCAGTATTGCTCTATTAACTGAAGACTCCCGACATATGATAATTCTCTATCCTTCCAGTAAGTGGTCTTTGTTGTAGGTTTTTCTACTAAGATTTGCATCACAAAACAGTCATCCTTTTAGTACACAAAAAAAATCCTATGTATTTAAATGTTAAATCTATTTCATAGTACAACAGACTCAATATGCCAATCCTTTCATCTGTTCTCAACCACCAGCATAGTCTTCGCTATTTAAGTACTTTATTTTCATCATTATGATTGACTAACGCCTTGAGCCTTTGTGCTATTTTCAGATATCTCCAGAATTATAAACTTATGTTTGAAATAAGGCACGTGTTGAAGGATCCATATGCAATGCACATATAGTTGAGGAAGCTTCATCATTTTGCTCAAACTATTTTGAGCCTCATGTTTACACAAGGCATAGAAAAGTGCCACGGAATAATGATGGCAGCATAGCAGAACAAGATGGATACGATGGTAATCTTTCTGTATTCACCTATCTAGGATGAGGATTTGGGGAACTACGTCAGAGATATCTAATCGAAGAAGAACTTAATGCATCTCATATTTATATTTTATTAAATTGCAGAGAAGTGCAACCATACGTGGAGTAAGGTTTCAAGCTTTTGTTTCATTTATATATTAAAATTATTACAAGAACTTACATATTCTTTTTCTTATATGTGATCCAAAGGAAATTTATTGACTCTATCAATGAAATATTTCTACGAATCACGGAGCAGGAAGTGGACAGAAAACTTGATGAAGATTCTGCATCATGGTTCAAAAGATATGTGAGCACTTGTATAATATCTTTTCATTTGTATTTATTTCACTCATAAGAAACTCTAATTTTCTTTAATTTGATAGGCCCAAGTGCACATAGATAATCAGTTTATCAAGGCGCTTACGGAAGGTCCATGTCTATCAATGAAGCCATACACCAGTTATAATATCAATGACTTTAAATTTCACACAAAAGGCCATAGTTTTCTAGAGCATCTAATAGTAGTGGTGTATGTATAAAAGGAACCAACTATAGTGCAGATGACAATGACTACTACGGTGTCCTTAGTGAAATTCTTGAATTGGGGTACAAGGGCAGTACATCAATCGAAAGAACTGTTCTATTCAAATGTGAATGGTTTGATGCCACACCGAATGTAGGAGTGAAGATTCACCCACAATATAAACTTGTGGATGTCAACCATAGAAGAAAATTGAAGAAGTATGAACCATTTTTTTGGCAATGCAAGCGGCTCAAGTGTAGTATGCCACTTATCCTAGCTCACGACGTGATAAGAATGATTGTGGATATGCCTCCATCATCTTCACCATCCCCTCTAGTAGATGTTGCAGAGCCATTCCAATGTGATGATGATAATTTAAGATTTGATGTGGTGTCTGACATTGAAACTATTGTCCGAAATGATCCAAATGGAGAATTTGGATACTTAAGAGATGAGGATGATAATGTCACGCCTAGGGAGGGTACCCTAGGTGTGGCCGGCACCCAAAGAATATTGTTAGTCCCCAAGCGAACCACTAGATCTCAAGCTAGGTCAGTCAATATCAGACATAGAGGAAAGTAGTAGGATAAAAGAATAAAAGTAGTGAGCCTCTCAGTCAATTCTACATCAGTAAAAAGAGCCATAGGCCAACAACCTCAGTCTCAACATCTAAGATAAATAAATATTATTACTAACTCAACTCAAGGAGGGGGAAAACCCCAACATCAAATCCTCAACTCTAGTCTATGAAGCATTCACCTCAACTCAATAGTCTAAGATGGTACCATGACAAGCCGTAGCTACCCAACTCAATAAAATCAAATAACTGATAAAGGAAAAAGGCTCCTCCGAATAGCAAAGAGGGTTCACCAATAGCTGAAATTAAAAACCTCAGAACCTCAACGATTCATCTGCTGAAGTCCTCTACCTCCTGTATCTGCATCATGAAACAATGGAGTGTCGAGTGGCGTCAGTATGTTAAATGTATGGTATGTAAGATGGTTGAATATAACAAGTGGAATAATATAGGCATAACATCAACTCAACATCATACTCCAGCACAATGTCAAATGTCTATCTAAAGTAAGAATAAAGAGTAGACAAATGACTCATCTCAACATTATCAATACATCAGACTCATCTCAAGGAAACTCGACTCAACTCAACTCAAAGGACCAACGCCCGTCTAGGACAAGGATTAAGAGTAGACAATAAATCATCAACATCCATCAAAGCTCATACCATCACAATAACATCAGTTCTATCACTGAGAAACCTAACTGGGAATTTCTCTAACTGACAACCATCACCTATGAGCTGGTGATGATACAACGAAGTGATGCCATTTCCACATCCATCTAGTATATTTCCAGGGTAAAGGACATCACCATCAGTGGATCCACAATAAATAACATCAGTCCTCTTTTGGGACAAAGGAAGCATCCGTTTTATGGTTCAATCCTCTCCTACGCTGGCCACGTAGTTAGTGAGTTCGAGTGTGATTTACTTTTACCCATTTCGATTCTCAATACTCCTCCCAGAACTCGACATACTCATACAATATCAACATCAAGATTTCTCATCATCAGTCCCATAGGGACATAATACATCAAGTC
The DNA here is from genome assembly GCA_029948455.1 of Solanum rostratum. NCBI lineage: Eukaryota > Viridiplantae > Streptophyta > Magnoliopsida > Solanales > Solanaceae > Solanum > Solanum rostratum. Next base: position 57,703,132 of record CM057051.1, read on the forward strand.
ACCTCATCAACATCAACTCTTGGACTCATATATTAAGTTACAAGCTTTTTAAGACTCAAAAAATATCATTCTCATCAACATAATCATCAACACTCTCAACATTCAAACCACAATCACAAACATCAAGTTCATCATTATTGTCAAGGCTCTAGACCATTCCCTAAGTTCATTTTTGCAATCTTTAATTATATACACATAGAGTTTGGTGAAATCATTCATGAAAACCATTTTATGTAGTAAATCAAGTTTGTGATAATCATCAATTTAAGAAAATACATGGAATAAGTAAAATCTCAGTAGAATACTCAAGGACTTTCACATATAGACTCATTAACTTCGATTATGGACTCAATTCAATCAAAAGGGGGAACATGGAAGAACAATTCCATTCCTTTAGGTTAGCCTTACATACCTGGGATGATTGGTAACAAAATCTATCATGGGATTCCCTCTTGAACTCTTCAATCTCAATTCTCCTCTACTCTCCTCAAGCCCTAGCTTGTTAGTGTTGTTAGGAAAAGGATTTAGGATGGGGTTTTGAATCCTTTCTTTGTGAAAATGACTTATATTAGTCGTGTATGGAGTTTAGAAAATTTTAGGAATAGATCGGAATGCCCCTCAAAAATTTTAAAAATTTTCTAGACTCGGAGTGACTCAGTCCGATACGCGGACTGGTTGCATACCAATATATTTTCTGCAAAAATTTTCTGAACAAGTTTTCTCAATTCTGTCAAAATTTTTTGAAAAAACATAAGTCCCTCTCCGCGATAGGTACGCGACGCGGCTCTATCACGCACCTCCATTGTTTTTCATTTCGGAATGAAAAATAATCTTTTGACTCGGTCGCTCTAAAAATCAACCGAGACCCTTCCCCTACTCAATTTTTCATGCTGATCATAAATCCGGCCTCGGATTTGCCATACGAGTATCAGAAGACGCATTATGCGCACCTCCATCCTCTAGGGGTATTTTGGTTATTTTACCGGGCGTTACAGATGATTTAGATGATGAGACAATTTCAAGATGAATCGGTATCAGATGATGAAAATAAGGATGATGATTCATACTATGAAAGTGACAGCGAATAGATCAAAGTGCTCCAATCTCTTCAAATACAAGAGTTAGAGTGACTGAACGTAGTAAATAAGTTGATTTTATTGCAATCATATTTTCTATTTCCTCTTGATAAAGTTCTAAAATTCAGTCCTCACTGAGTTTATATTTCTCTTTTACAAGTATGCTTATATGTGTTTAGTAGTTCTTCAGGTTGTTTGTTTGTTTGGATAACTATCCTTCAGTCTTATTTTGTGATATGAGGTAGATCATTCTGGATCTGTGTTTTATATAGTGATGGAATAATTTTACTTATTGAAGTGCTTATTTTTATATGTTGTCTAGATGAACACATTTTTCTCTTGAACTTTTCAAAGGCATCTTGTTCTTGAAGTGACATATCAACTCTTATTTTTGTTATAATTAGATCAATGATTCAATCATTCTGTTATTATTCACCCAAATGTAACTTTGAAATTGCAGATATGGCACCTAGAGGGGGTGGACCAAGAAGATTTTCTGGAAAAAGGACAGCAGATTCAGTGACATCTCCTCCAATGTTGAGTTTGCCACCTGATCAAGAACCGTCATTGACTGAACACCCTACACCAGTGATGCTAGACTCAGTTGTAGTCAACATATCGGTATCATCTTCATTTGTGGGGATTGAAACACCTAGAGATGACATTATATCAACAGTTTCATCGAGTACAACTGATGGTACCTACATCCCAATTGAAATCGTCTTGGGACAGTACGTGTAAAACATCATTTATACTTCTTTGGTTTTTATTTCATACAATTCTTCTATAAATCTTTTGAAGTTCTGCTGGTTTTCGTCAGTTGCTTTTAGCTAACTTGTAGAATTCGTCTTTTTCCACTAGATCCTATCCTACTAAGGGATTAAGAATTGGTCGGAATATGTGAAATCCTCTATAATTTTCTTAGCTCACTGGGTTCTGCGTTTTCATTTGAGGCATAGTCATTTGATGAATTTCTAAAGTTGGTTTCTTATTATTTGTGGTCTCATAAGTGAGAACATGAAGTGCAAAGTACATGCTTATTTTCTTGACTGATATTTTCAGTTTTTACAATTTTCTTATATTACTTGTAGATACTTCTTATATAATGAAAAAACACTTGTCTATTTAGAATTGACATATTGCCTTCTACTCTTTTCCAACTCTGCAGCTGATTTCATCATATACATCAACTATATGATGCACTTTTTAAAATTTTATTTGATATTACTATTCATGGTGTGGCATTTATGTATTGAAAATGACATACTTAAAGATATGCTAATGGTAGAATTTATAATTTATATCTAGTCCTTGCTTCTTTGATATACTTTTACAAGTTTCATATTTTTTTTCTTTACTTCCTCTACCTCTTCAAGCTCTTATATTGTCACTAAAGAGACTAACAACACCTCTAGCCATTGCTTGACTTACATAAATAAAACTGACTATTGAAATGATTATTTATACAGGCTGTGTATCCCGTGCAGTCACAAAAATCTTTAAGGAAAAATTGGATCCTGAAGGATATGATTGGAAGTCAGTTACACCAAAGATTAAGGACTTCTGCTGGGAGGAGTTTAAGGTAAAGCTATACTATTATTTCTTTTTGTTTTGGTAAGTATTGATTTTATTACCAAAGTAAAATCGTACAGCTTAAACAAGAACAAAGGAAACATAGCTGATTGAAACAGATCTTGCAAAAGAAAAAATATTCAGGGATAAAAGTTCACATATTATAATAACGCAGCAAATTTCCTACTGTTATTACTCTTATGGAATACCTCTTGAATAACTTGTGTAAATATAACTTTAGGTCATCTTTGTGTGCCTTTGAAAACATGTTGATTCCTTTTTATCCAAATAAGTTATACACTTCCTGTCAAGATAGTTCTTTATATTTCTGTTTTGGGACTTTTGCCTTCCAAATGCGATGAACACATCAAATAGCTACCGTTCTAAATACATTTGTGTTTTACTTTTTCTTTGTAGTCATCCAAGCAAGCTCTTGTTGCCTAGTCAACACCATTTTTCAAGCGCATGCAGCATAAGGGCATTGCAAATAGAAGTGATTAATACTCTCTAAACTAGTGGCACATAAAGGACATTCCAAAGTATTGCCAGTTCTCCATCTATCAAGTCTGTCCCTTGTAGCCAATCTTCTGTATGCTGCTATTCAAAATATAAAGAGCCATTTTGGTGCTCCCAAATTATTACATTCTAGTCTTCTCCATGGGACTTCAGGGAAAGAGCCTTGCATTTTCCTTTATAGCTTCTAAGTGGAAAAACTTTGCATAGAAAGATATGGACCATAACCACAGCCTGTTGATTCGAAATACATTTCTCCTTTCAAATATTTCATCAACAATGATGCCTGTTTTGGTTCTCTGTCCCATGCCAAGCCATCTTTTATAGAGTAACTATGTACCCATTACACCCATAGTTTGTCCTTATTGTGGCTTAGACACCTCAACAACTTTGCAATGGCTGCTTTGTTCCATATCTCATGTCAACAATATTAGCCTCTGACAATGTTGGGTTTGCATAGTTGATCCTATGCAATAAGAGGATTTTCACTCACTTTCAGCTCGTCCTGTCAAAAGGTATTTTTTACATATAGAGACCATCATAGAAATGACCTTTTTAAGAAGAACAATATCTGTGACCAGTAGTTCTGAATTGCCAACAGGACACTCCTTATGAGTTGCACCCTTCCTATATAAGAGAGGACCCTTGCTGTCCATGTTAAACCCCAATATATTTAAAATATGTTCTTGATTGACCTGTGAGACACCTCTAAAATAAATAAAAATTTTACTCAAATTTGTGTTAAGACCAGAGAAAGCAGAGAACTTAAAACGTTCAAATGTATGGTATACAGATTCAGGATCTGCTAGAAAATAAGAGGCAATCATCTGCAAGACCTAATGGCACAATGCTTAGCCTTCCACACCTAGGGTGGTATTTAAAACTCTTGATATCAGCATGAGATTTGAGCCCTACTAAAATTTTCCATAACTATGGAGAGAATAAATCTCCCTGTCCCAACCCTTTTACACATCAAATGGCTTCAGAGGGACCTCATTAATCATAATGGAGCAAGAAGTTGATTAAACACCTGCCATAATTCATTCTATAAACTTTTTTGAAAACTGCAAGGTGTGTAGTACTAGTTCCAAAAATATGTCATTCAACAAAAGTATGCTTTTTGCATATAAAGCATGCATCTAGGCATATCCCTTAGCAAGTTCATGTCCTAGAAAGATATTATCACATATCATTCTTCCTAGGAAAAAGGTTGCTTTGTTGGGATCTACCATTAGTTCCATACTATTCTGCATTCTACTAGTGGGGATCCTAGATATGAATCTTTATATAGTATAGTGCAACATGAAATAGGTCTAAACTCTTTGATGGTAGATGGATTTTAATTTTATGAATCAGAGTTACTGTAGTATAGTTTACAACCATACACATAATGACCATCTCAAAGAAATGAATCATTGCTATACAGTCATCTGTTCCCCAATAATCATCCAGGTTTTCTTAAAGAAAATTGTATTTAGTCCATCACATCCTGAGGTCTTCTCATCATCAACACGTTGCATACCATGAAGTACTTCCTATTTAGTGATTGCACAATGAGATCCAGTTGTTGCTTCATATTTAATAGGTAGTCATCCTCGATGACTATCATTTTACTGTCATTTGATTAATGAAATTTATTTATTTAGAATTTCTATTATATCAATTCATGTGATTTTTTTTAAATAGAAGCGATTCCATTGGAATACTGCAATTCATGGTTCCATAAAGGATCGTTTTATGAAGAAATGTTCCATACAATACAAGGGTATGTTAAGTGACGCAAGATCCTCTGAGGAGAAATGAAAAAATATCCTGAAATCTATTAGGGAGAGTTGGAAGCCTCACTATGAAACTGAGGCTTTTAAGGCTAATTCTGCACAATGTTCAAAAAATTGACTAAGTGGAAAATGTGGTGAAGGATCTGATCCCTCACGCCATACAGGAGGCTCACGCACTCACAGTGAAGATGCGAGACAACTGGTGCAATCATTTTCGTTTTTCAAGTTATAGTTTCTTCGAAATATGTAATCACTTTGACAGATGTATTTTCAATTTTAGGAGAATGTACTTGGACGACCACCTCATCCACACGAACTTTTGAAGAATACACAACACCAAAGCAAATAACGAGTATGTGGATATGAAGTCTAAGAGCACATATGTAAGTAACATCACTGCTGATTATCTTTCTCAATTTTTGTTGAGAATTTGTTTAATCATTTGTCTTTTTATCCCAAACAATGAGCACATTAGAATGTTAGAGGTTAACAACAACGAAGGTTAATGTTGTGATTATTTCACTGTGGATTGAGCCTTTGGAGACTAAAGTTCTAAGTGAAAAGAAAAGTTAATTTTGAACAGTCTCTTGCTTACCAGTGGTTCCTTGTTCTACATTTAGTTTGCATTGTTCTTGATGATTGGAAAGTCATTGATTGCAACTTAGAAACTAGGTGGATAATGTGTCCTTTTTCATGTAAAACTTGATTCAATAAGATTTGAGCCCACGACGTGATGCTCGCTGTGTTCTTTGAACTTTCTAAGAATGTCGTTATGGTTACATTGAATTCTAAAAGAATATACTATTTTTGGAATATCATACACAGGACTATCAATATTTTTGAAGAGTTCAAGCCACATAAGCGGCTCTTTAACAAAGCCAAGTGTTATAAACATTATTTCTTTCTGAAAATCTGTTGTTAGCAAATAATACAGGCTGGTTTGATAAGAGTGACTCACAACTTGATGTTGCATTTTCCAGCCCAGTTATGAGGCCTTCTTTAGCTTTGTGGTCATGTGTAGTCAACAAACAAATAAACAAAATTTTGTGTGCTTTTCTTATCGTATAGTCAACATTAAACTGAATTCATATGAATATTTTGTACTATAAGATAATTATAAGGGTTTTAAATTATGAATTTGTGTCTTTTAACATTTCTATCATTTTAGCCATTTAGTGTTCATATTAAAAATTGCTATTGATATAATTGTTTTGTTTGACTGCTTCCTTTACTAATCAAAGTTTATTTAAAATAACTAATATCAATGCGTAGTTGGTTGATATCTATTGTGTTGTCTCTTTACAATTGTTAGACATTTTTTTGTTAATACAATATCATATATTTTATTTTATTTTCCTGGATGTTATAATATCTAAGATCACATCTGTATCTCAGCTTGTAGATGAATCTAGCGAGTCTCCAATAGCTGATTTTTCAAAAATTTACATGGATGAAGTTGGTGGGATTAAGAAGCGATGCATATATGGTCTTGGTTCTCAAGGAGTTTTTTATGAGCATATTGGTTCATCCTATGCTTCGACTACTCAACATCAAGATTGTGATTTTGATGCTCGTGTAAGAACATGCATTCAAGAAATGAGGAGGAAATGAAGGATGCGATGAGAGAAGAGATAAGACATGAATTGTGTGAAGAAATGAAAAATGAAATGCAGCTTGAAATGCAGAAGCAAGTTGATCAGATTTTCCAAGAACATCTGCCCATCCTCATAGCTGGTCTACCAGAACCAAACCCCCTACACCTTACACTGATACACTCATTAGCTTGGACTTGCCTCCTCATCAAATAATGATATGAGTCATTTAGAATTTCCGAAGTATCTTCGGTAGAATTTGCATTATTTGTTTCTGTACTTGGAGTTGATGATTTAAAATTTCCAAATTATCTTAGGTAGAATTTGTATTATTTGTTTCTGTATTTGGAGTTATTTTGAACTCTTTGTGTTAGGATTTGCATTATTTTATTCATGTTATGATTTACAAAAGAATCACTGTTCTTTATTATGTTTCTGAGTACTTTAAAATTCATAAAAGTTATTGATTGATATAAAAATATAAATTAAAAATTTACTATCGAATTACCATTTGGCCGGTAATATGACAATATACATTGTCAATAAATCACTAACTAAACATTGAACATAAATAATATATATTAGCAATAAAATAATAATCAGTTAGTAAGCTTCCTAACGAATTACTAATGAGCTTTTTCTGTTTTTTTAATTATTAACAAATCAGTAACATATGTTACAATAGTAGATATTCATACTTACTGATGATTTTAAAATTCGTAGGTATTTACCAATGAAATACCAACACATTTCTTTTCTCTACTAAAATTTTAACTGATTGCTAATGTATTATTGTAAATTTACTATTGGACTTACCACCAAGTTGCTATCAGTTAGATAATTGCTAACGTAATAATAACAACATTTTATTTTTGTTACTACATTTGCCAACGTATCACTAACAAAATTGAATAAACCAAATTTACTAACTCTTTTTCTTTTTGTCAGTAAACTTATCAAAAATATGCCAACAAAACAGAATTTACCAACGAAAATTTTAGTGCAACATTTCAACAATTACTGTCACGTCCCGGACCTAGGGTCTAGGAGTGACACGGCAAATAGGAACCCGAGAGTGCCCAAACAAGTCTCAAGTATCCAAATTCACATCATCAGTTCGGAAGCGTATTCAAATGATAAACACATAATTCTAAGGGATGGGAATGTAGGGCTCACGCTATGGGGATATCATAGGGAAAGGGATTAACATGAATTCACATAACACATAATACATAGAGACTAAGGGGCGGGTAAGTATGACTCATGCTATGGGGGAAATTCGGGACTCGGGATATTTCACATATTATCATGCAATCAAGTCACAAGACTCATAGCCAAAACACAAAACGATATTTATTAGGTAACCAAGCCATAACATAATCCCCAATCATAGCACTTAGAATATAAACATAAAGGAGGTTACAAGATGTCCAACAATGCATCTAGCTATAAGATAGGACGGGGGCCAAGACATACCCCAGGCTTACCCTCAAATGTAAATACCCTAAATAAAATCACCATAGGCAGAGGATAGGTGACTTGTCCTTGGAAGATAGGACTAACCACAACAAGCAAAACTTGAGATCCGAGCTAAACATCGTGCGGTGGGTAAGTGTACTCCTCGGTCCCTACATGGTGACATCATGTAGGAAAAAGTATGCGTTAGTACGTTTGAATGTACTAAGTATGCAGACATGCAATGCATATAACTTATCAACCTGCATTTCAATGTTAGATGGCAAGGACACAAAATATAGAAAGAATTGTATATCCAAAGAAGAGTAGTACACAATATGTCGTGAAGTCCATGATGCATGAAATGCCATAATGCTCATATATAGTGGGGATGTGACCTCAACCGACAATAGTAAGACCGAGCAAGCTATTACTTTGAATCCCAATGAAATTCCCTCACCGGTAAAGAGGTGGTCTACTTGCCAAAGGTAAACCATACTTCACCGTACGGGAATATCACTCATTTCGTATGAAGTCACCCTCTTTACGGGAACATCACCCATTTTGGATAGGATTTTCATGTAGCATGTCATATCACATAATACTTCACCTTACGGGAACATCACCTATTTTGTATGAAGCAACCTTCCTTACGGGAACATCACCCATTTCGGATAGGATTCTCATAACCTATGTTAGGCACATAGTTCAAGAAAAGGGGGAGAACCCTTGGGACCCCCTTTCCAAATCATTTCAATGCAATCTTAGGCTTAGAAGCCAAGCATCATTCATAATAAATCGTATTCATAATAAATCGTACTTAGGCTCAGTACCAAAACATAACTTATAGTCATAATACTCATGCATAGAAATAACTCATTCAAATATACAAGATGCTGCAAGCACCCAAAATGCTTAAAGAGCCATAATAATAGATATTTATGTGATAGCATTCTTGTCATAACCATAATCTTATCAAAATCATTTCATAAAACATAATTGGGCTTAACCCACTTCATAATTTCTATAGAATCCAATGTTCATGAATGCATATGTCATGAATGATGTGAGAATAACATGGTAATTGAGATTCAATCTAAAATCAACACTATAATATGAAATTGAAATAAATTTATAATTAAATCCACATTTAAAACATAATATAAATTATCCATGCAAAAATCAAGCTTTAAAGGGGACATGCATGTTCGTTTCATAACTTCAATGTAAATCATCATAATAGGGCTTAAAATAACTTAAAATCATAAGTAAAGTACAACCCATACATCAATTAAATTTAATAAATCAAAATACTGAAAACCCACATTTAAAGTAAGCTTATTTTCATGGAAAAATTCTTGAAAAGCTTTGGGTCTCCTTGATTGGAAGGAACCAAGGATCAAAACCCACATACCTTAGTTATTGAAGAGATTCAACAAGAAATTTGGTTAAGAAAGAGCCCTTCCTTAATTCTCAAGCTTGAAACCCACAAGAGTTCTTTGAAGGAGATTTAAGAGTGACTTGAGAGAATTCAAAATGTGAGGAGTGAATTGTGAGTATTAGGAATAGGGTTTATGTCATTAGGGATCCCTTAGATAGCATAGAAAGTCCTAAAAGATTATCAGGATAAACTGAATTTACGAAAACGTCATTAATGAAACAGATAGAAAAATTGGACATCACCACTTCAAGGAGGGTTACACAGCCCGTGTGGCATACACAGTCCATGTACTTGCCCGTGAATCCACACTTAAATTTCAGTTGACGAAGGTCCAGAATAGAAATTCCATACATAAATATTTTTTGGTAAAATCACCTATACGGAGGGTTACATGAGCCGTGTGAAGCTACACAGTCCGTGTAACCTAACCGTGCCACCTCCCTTAGAAAAACAAATTCCAAGCTAAATTATGAGGCGGTGATTCCATACTAAGAAAAATTTTTACTCCAAAGGCAATACAGACGACCTCACGGGCCGTGTCACACCACACGAGCCGTGTGAGGGGCCATGAGACTACACTTGGTCCCAAAAATTGTGAAATTTCAAGCCAAGGCCATCACACAGCCCACCAAACGGTCCGTGAAGTGTCACATGGACCGTGAGGGGTCCAAGTGTGATGTGCCTTAGTTTTAATCATCACATTAAGGGTCAACACCAAACTTATTTGAGGCCAAGGATCACCTCACTGGAGGTCACACGGGCCGTGTGACCTCACATGTCTCCCTTGAGGTGACACTTGGTTCAAATCTTTCCAAAAATGACACTTTCAAGCTCCGTTGAAGTCTTAAAATATCCGGGTCATTACAATTACCAACAAAATTTTTATTAGTTTACTAACTGACTTTTAGTTGGTAATTTTTCCAACTAACTGAAATGGGTTGATAAAATTTACCGACAAGCTTTTTACCAACGAATTATAATTAGTTAGAATTTGGTTGGTAAAATCATTTGCCAACCAACTTAATTAATTTAGTAACAGATAACTTTGTTGGAATTAGGGTTTTTTTTGTAGTGTATATTCTTGAATATTTGGCATAAATTAAAAAAATTACATTCCTCATTTAAAGGCCAAAAATTACAACATGCGATTTCTATTGTTTGTTTCCATTATTTTTATACCACCATCATTTGAGCATTATAGAAAATTGGAAAAGAAATTGGAGATACAATTCATAAGTTCAAGGTGGAAGAAAAAGTGGAAGGCTTCCAACTAGTAGTGTAACTTTTTTTTAAAATATATAGTATCTCTGTTTTTTTTGGTTGTTGTGTCATTTTTGTTTGTACAGATTTAGGAGAAGTCTAAGTACCCAAATTTGAAGCTAAGAAACACGTTTTTGAGTTAAGTGTAGGGTTTGCGCGACCCTTGATAAATATTGAAGAAACATTTTGCTAGCTAGACCCTAAAGGGTCTCAGGGAGTATTTCTTACCTTTCTGCTTCATCTCTTGTCTATAAATTGCTTTGGAGACCGAGTGTGATTTTACGTGTGGGTGGTATATTATCCAATATTTTCAAAGGTGATGTATGTTATGGAATTTTATTTAATTATTTAGTTCTAATTTTAAAAAAATAAAATAATAAAAAAATTCCAAAAATACAAAGGATTTTTTTTTGGAGTAAAGTGGTTTTGTTTTTCTATGATTCTTAGTTTTTTAGTTTTTATTAGAGCATACTTCACCTACTCCTTGGTTTTTCTTTTCGCTTCTTTTCGAGGTAGAGCCCATTGAACTGGATTTTTTTTTAAAACTGGGTTTTTATATTTTAGTATTTTATTTAATTTAATTTTTGGAGAGAAAAGAAAAGACTTTTTAACTTGGCTGATACAAAATAATTTAAGCATGATTCTGATTAGTATTTTTCTGCGAGTGCTTGAGCATTAAATAAAAATAGATTTTTTTGATACCTAGGCTCATAGTTGTGACTTTGTATATAACTTATTCTTATTTTGTAAGTTTGTTATGACCTTGTCTATTTTAAAAGTAGAGTTGATCCATCTTGATGAAACTTGTGCCATGTATGGTGAGGTTATTTGCATATATTCCATGCATTGTATCTTAGTTTAGAACCTGCCCGGTATGTTATTGACGCGAAATAAAAAGTATTGCTTAATAGAAAATGATAATAAAATTTCTTTGATTTGACTTGTAAAATTAAGCCTTTTGAGATATTATCACTAGTTACCCTTTTTAGCCTAAAATAGACCGTTTTATTTTATTATCCAAAATCACCTTCCCACTGTTTTGTTAATCCTTACTTCGGCTCTAGTCCCTCCTTGAACATCGTACACCTCGACATAGGCAAAACACCTAAATTGAGGTTGGCTACTATAAGTGGCACTGGTTCGTCATAGGACATTATGCACCTCAACTCAAGCAAAATGCTAAGTTGGGGTGGCTATTGTAAAAACAAAAATAATTGGATATGGAAAAAAATATTGTTGAAGTATTCTTGATATGATGAGAGTTACTTGTGAAAATAACTGAAGAGATGGCGGAAAAAAAAAGTGAAAATATATGGGTGATGAAGTTCAAAATAAATAAATAAATAAATAAATAAGGGTGTGCAAAGTGTCTAAGGAAGCTTAAGTCAATATTATATAATATCATACCCGTAACCAATACTATAACCCATTAAAGTCCTATTTGATTTTATTCAAGCATGCTTAATTTGTGGATATGTACATAATGGGCAAGCTTATGGTTCTTTGTGCATACATGTGAATTCTTTTGTGAGTGGAAGAGTTGCTCTTTGATGGTAAATCCTTAATCTATATTCAATTTTTTTAAATTGAGTATATGAACTATTTCTTCTTGTGAGGGAACTTGTTTCATGATAAAATAGGTGATTTTATTAGATTTCCTTGATGGAGTAGGTGAGCAAACTTAATGTGATGAGTTAAAGTCCGTCTTTGACGTTGAAATTTTAGAAGTTTATTTTTGTTGAACATCTTGCATCATGATCAGAAAATATACTTAATATTGTGAATTGTTTCAAGACGTAAATGGTTTGTACCACCCAAAGTGGCGGCATTCCTAGGTTATTATTCTGAGATGAGCTTTACTATTTGCTCGAGGACGAGCAAAAGTTTAAGTGTGGGGTGCTGATGTGAGGCCAAAAATAAATATATTTTATTATCATTTACCTCATATTTGATCTTTTATTTATCCTTTTTGAGCATAACTTTTATGAATTGTGCTAAATTGTGTATTTTATTTGTAGGATTAAATTTACATGAAGATGAAAAAGTTTGGAGCTAAAACGAATTAAATATAGAAGATTATTTAAGAAAAGTTAAGCAAACAACGTAATGGATTAAATTTAATAAAATATTCAAAAGATATATATATGACAGAATGCAATTTTGTGAAGAATTGCAATTCAAATTGCAATTTTCATTATTGACACGTGGCAATAAAAAAACACGAGCAACAATTGAAAGCCGTTGAAGCATAGATCATTCCAATTCCTTCCGGTTTTGGGTTTCCCAATTTATTTTGGACTTGATCATTTTTTATATCTATAAATAGTCCATAAAAATAATTCTTCTTGAACCAACCCGACTAACCATCTACTACTTACCCATAATTTAGGTTTTAGAATTAGAATTTTATAGCTTGAAATTATTGGAAGAGTTGTCACTGAAAGTGGAGAATTTTGATTTATTCTTTTCATCTCCTCGTATTATTTATTTGTATTCCGGACTACTGCAAGATTATCTAGCTATTGTTCTTGAATTTTTATAATTAACACAAGTAATTTTATTTTTATAAATTCTAATTGGGTTTTTCCAATAATAACGAGTAGCTAAATTTTATAAATAGGATTGTGGAACCATGATGGATTAACAAAGTTAGTTAATGTAAAAAGTGATTCTTGAGTAAATTTTATGCGTGTATTAATTAATTATCTTCATTATGAATGCTTTTTCATAGTGGCCAGTGTTAGAACTCGTCTAGTTTTTACTGATTAAATCAAGGTAGTAATGAATGAGAAAAGAGATTAATTAATAAGATTCGATTGATTTCTTCTCGTCTAATCAACCGAACTGGATCAAGGGGTGGTTGTACTTGGACAATAGCTAAGGTTTAGTAATATCACACTGCGGGGATAGATCAAATCACGTAGTGAAATTTACCTCTCGCCCTGGATCAAAGGTACCGGTTCTGCATGCTAAAAATTGAAATAGATCACTAACACATTATTCTTGCTATGTTCTAAAATCATGGGAACACATTTCTAGTTTATTCTATATATCTTGACACAAATAAATATTAAATTGTGAGCTATTATTATTATTATTATTATTATTATTATTATTATTATTATTATTATTATTATTATCATAATCATCATCATCATCATTATTGTCGTCGTCGTCATCATCATCATCATTATCAATATCATCATCATCATCATTATTATCATCATCATTATCATTATCATCATCATCATCATCATCATTATCATTATCATCATCATCATCATTATTATCATCATCATCATCATCATCATCATCATCATTATCATCATTATCATTATCATCATCATTATTATTATTATTTTCTATTTCTCTTAATTTAAATTAAATCTCCCAAATATTTATAATGACTATCAAGTTAAAGATTTTACTATTGACAATATTTTTCCGTATTCCCTGTGGGGTTGACCCCGACTCACAAGTTGGGTTAACATATTGCAAATGACTGTTTGTTTTTCTTTTGAAAAGTATATTTTCGATTTTACCACCATCCACAGGACTATACTAAACGATTGCTCAATACAGAGGATACCAGTGAACTTTAAGCTCTGATACCAACGTGTCACGACCCAATCCCGGTCATGATTGCGCCTGCTAGGTCCCACCTACAGGTAAGCCAACTACCCAACTCCAGGGTATTGTCCTAGCTTCTAGTCAAGACCATAACCAACACAACAATATAAATTATCGTACACTACCCAGAACCTGAAAATTAATTGTAAAGAGCTATAATAGACATAAGTACATACCAATATACATATATGACAAAATCATAATATAATACAACCCAGGAGTGCTCCTATAAATACCTAGCACTATTGTACAATGCCAAAGTCTGAAAGCAAAAGATGACCATCAAAAGAAAGAGACTGTGACGAAGCTAGAATTGTCGCTGTTAACCCAAAAGATGCCTCTTGTGCGCTCCCAAATCTCCAGAAAATAAGTGCCCATGGCTATGCCTAGAACCTTCACCATGAGAAGATGCAGAAAGTAGGGGTGAGTACCAGAATAAGACACCAAGTAGGCATCATCTATCGATTGAGTGAAGTAATATACACAATGAAGCTCACATGTAGATAAAAGGAACTATCCAGTAAGTTGACCCTATGTCCTCAAACAAAAGCAACACATTGAACTGTATGTGGGTGTAGGCCCTAGTTTCTACACCTATACGCCACCTAGGCACTTATAATCCTAGAAGGTATACCCATACACAAACTAACCGATAAATCATCATTAAACCCAACAGAATCATCACAGAGCCCAATTCTCCATATTATCTAGTCAAGGGTCGATTGTACGTGGGTGTAAGGCTCTAGTGTTTATGCCTGAATGCGCCCTTATTCTCAAAAGGTACACCTATGCACAATCAGGATGTGAATAGATGCGTGGATCTACAAGTAATCAATCACGGAGCCTCACCCCAATAATCACATGCCAATCGAGTCTCTAACCCTGAGCCAAGATGTGGCACTTGATCCAAAATATATACATGAGTAATGGTGAGACATATCTCCCGCGGGAGAAAAAATCCCTCTAGCATAATCAATAGTGTCTCAACATAGAATGTCAATCATGGGGCCTTGCCCCTAAAATGGAATTAGTGGGGTCCTCGACCCATGTCTCAGCCATTGCTCGGAGTACAGAATCAATATCCATCACGTGGCATCTCAATCATAGCCATTGGGACTCAGACCGTACGGAGTGTTAGTTTGGACTCAGACTCTCAAACGCAGCTACCGAAGCTCAAAGGCAACAGAGAGTGTCATTTGGGACTCGAGATATCAAACAGTCACTCACTCAACCAGTTTATCTAGATTTATAACTCCAAAGACATATCGTGCGAGTTAACGTAGGCAATGACCCTCATCACGTAGGTATCCCACACAATTAAATCTACACTATTGCAAGTACCGTTATCTTTCCGATAACAACAACTGAACCCAATCTCTGATAAATAAAACTAGAACCCAACAGCTAACAGTATTACACAAGAGTGCATATCTCAATAATCAATGCAAAATAAGGTCTAATGGGTCAAACATGCTATAATCGAGTCGACCACAGGGAACAATAGTGTTATCATAAGTATCAATCATAGCCAAGCCAAACGAAATCACAATTAGGTTAGAATCAAGTCACAGTATGGCAAATATTCAACAAGTAGCCTCATAATAATCATATCTCAATAACATTAAGCAACATACTCCCGTAGATAACAATTTAGGTCAAAATACATACCTTTCCCACGGAATCATGCCATATATGACCCTTATTAGACCTATCTATAGTTAATAGTATCAGAATATAACGAAATTACCATATTTACATCCAACAATAAAGAGTAACATCTCATAGCAACATATAATACGCATACCAAGCACAACTAGCATCTCATACACATCTCAGTTCATCACACACATAATTTCACATAATTTAAGGTTTAGGGAAACCCTAACCTACCTGGCAACTGACACCTCACGTCTCGAATCAATTGAGATGGGCTTCCCCCCATGGCTTCCCAATGCTACTTAGCTATTAGAAAAGAATCTAGGATGATTAACATGGCCATATTGGCCGAAAAAAACTTGAAGAACAGGCAAAATTACGCCAATGGGCCTAAAACGGGAAAAATATGGCCCACGCCCACAAAACCCTAAAAAGCGACCCGCATAACAACCCTGGTCTACAGAAAAAACTTCAGCCAAAATGAACGCCAAAAGACTAAGGGAAAGCCCAAAAAATGGAAATAAAAACTTTACCGGGACAACATTCTTTTCAAAAATCTTCGGTCAAAATTTGCAAAAATCAAACAATTTCAGCCAATACCCAACACACCACAACATTCCTCTCAGAACGTAGAATAATTTATACTCAAGTTTCGCTTAACTCAGTCAAGAATCATTTAAAATATCAATGTGTAAGGTTTTCATAGATTTTGAGAAGGGTAATCAACTAAAATAGTGAATTTACTTCGAAATACATGTGGAATCCCGAATCCGACTTCACCACAACATACCTTGTAAAATTCCGAGTCACATGGACCATTGAATCATTGAAAATGGACTTAAAAATTAAATTTTATGAGCTTATTATACATATAACAAGTATCCCAACCCTTCTCCACGAACGCGCCCCTTGCTCTGCGAACGCCAGAGCTTTTGGGCTTGCCTCTTCAAGAACCCACTAGGACCTCTGCGAACGTGGAGGGCTAGCCTACCTGGTGCTGCACCAAAATCCTAATTACTTCTCCATGGAATTCCTGGGAAATCCAATGCCTATTTCATGCAAATGAATAGTGTGAACAGATGAATTTTGATGTTTTTGATCCAACAATGCAGTCGAAATTACCAACGGAGCATCCTATATAAAAATGATGGTCCAATTTCTTTTTAGCAGACTTTACCTAAAAGAATTGAGGGGGCGAAAATGCAACCAGGTATCCCTGTCAACTCTCGAAGGGTCATCTCAGATTATTTTCATCGTTCTAGAGTTGACCGCACGATCAATTATCCATTCTGAGCGTATTTAGTGGGTTTTTATAGAAATGCACTTTTAAGCTTACGATTGAACTCAATTTGCAACTTTTAGCTCAAAATCATATTGGAACCCTCTATCCTCGAACCAACCACCCTCCTAGCCTAAATCGATCATTCTGAAATTGAAGGAACCGTATGAATCTCATTCCGAGGCCATTTGCTAAGGTTTTCTCAGAAATCTGATTTTCACAACTTTAGCTTCTCGCTAACTTGCAAACTTGCACAATCATAACCAAAACACCCTATAACCATCCCGATAGCCCCAATACATCATAAAAGGTCTGAGGCTATCATACAGAAGCTTAAACAATAGAAATAACATAGAAACACAAAATTGACCCTGAGGGTCATTACAATTTTGCTGTAGATTTTGGATAAGATTTCAAAATTTTAATATCAAAAATTTGTTTGACCATCGATTCTGTATCAAATTTTGAAATGTAATAACCCTTAAGTTCATTTCTATATTTTCTTGATCTTCCTTTTAGTTTGAGCCTTTACATAGTGACCTTGAGACATTTGTAACTTATTGATACTGATAGTTTGGTTGTGGGCAGAATTTGTTGATGCTCAAGTAGATTTTTGAGTTAAATGGGTGTTTATAACTGTAACATAAACATTCAGGTAAAGTCCTAGTAAATGACCTCGGAATAGAATTTTGACTGTTCCATTAGCTCCAGCATTACCAAATTGGGCTAAGAGAATGTTAGGTGGTAGTTATATCATGTTTTGCAAATTTAGCCTCTAGAATGGGTCAATAACTGACTTAATCAACACCCTAGGTAGACATTCCCAAATGGGAATACTAATAGTGTGATTACATCCGAAATAATGAGTTTTGTCCAGGAAGACCTTTCATTTAGTTTTTGAGGCTTCCAAGTGAGTTTTGACCCCTTCGATAGATTTCGATGTTGGAAAGTAGGGCCATATTAGAATGAAATGACCTCTGTTTGGAATTTTCACTACACCATTGAGTCTGCCATTTTAGTATAGATTTCATACATGGATTTTATTTTTGTGATTATGAATGATATCAGAGCATCGAAATTAAGTTTGAGCAGTTGCTAAAACTTAAAGGTGGCAGGGTGATAGCTAGGGGCTGTCACGTGGCAAGGCGGCGACACAATATAAAGGTCCTATTTTGCGAGGATGGTGGACAACACCTTCAAACAGTTATAACTGCATCGTTTTAAACACGATTTTAATAATCCAAAAGGCTATGTTATGCGCAATCTCCTTAGAAGCATCGTGGTGACCTCGGATTTCAACTTTGGTGTGCTTTTTAAGGTAAAAATCACTTTTTGTTGTACATAATATCGTAAATTTTTAGAAACTTTGAGTTGCGATATCTTGGCCATTCTTATCAGAATCGAGTGAAATTAGTTTCTAATTGTAGTATTTTTCAAGATATATATTATGGTATATTCTGGTTCTATTGGTTTGATAATATTTTTGAGAATTTTTAGAATGAAACTATTGTGTATAATATTTTCCAATAAGAAATGTCACTTGATATTTTGGCCGTTTCTCACTGTTTTGAGCCTCGTTTTTAGCTCAACTTTTGGCTATAGATGCGGGAGGCTTCGAGGTTGTTTCATAGGTGTTGGATTGGTATTTTGGGTGTGAGCACTTTTAACCATTTTAGTCAAAATTAATGTATTTCCCTCCATTTCTGAAGATATTATAGCCAAAATAATCGTATTTATGTTGTGGTTCATTGTTTGACAACTGAGCGATATTTGGAGGCAATCAGAAGAGGTAAACCTCACACAGATCAATCCAAAGCACATGGATTCATATGCTAGGTAGGCTAGGGTTTCCCTCCCCTTATATTGTGTAGAAGCGTGTGTTAAGTACCTGAATATTTGTTTAAATTACTGAGATAAATATCATATAGGTTAATGAGAATATGATTATTGTCTGAGTCCTGTAAAGGTTGTATTTGTTATGCTAGCTGGCTGGATTTTAATCTTCTTTGGCTGTAAATGCTTCTGATAAGAATTGTAAAGGCGGGATGGAACAAAACAAAGGCTACTTGGGCATTAGTGTTACTTGCGTGTATATAGTTGACTGTCAAATCCGTGGGCTTTGTAATTTTGAAACCTATGCTATATCTATTGTAATTCTGATTACCTAGTACTTATATTATGATTACATCCTGGAATCACATTGTCTAGTGTACTCCAGCTGTGATGCCGTGGATTTTGTTCAATGGAGATACTGTTGAATTGAGACTGTAGCCACTATTTGAGTATTTTAGTAGTTTTATCCCCTTTAATGGCCGAAATTAGTACTATAGGGCTGAAAATGAATCTTTTAAGAGATAACTACAACCTTTCACCTCCGTGAATGATATGTCTAACTATTTGGCTACTTGTGTAGCTGTCTGGGTTGACTGATATTAGGAAATATGTTGGATTTTGGTAGTGTGGTTATCTATTGTATTCTTGACAACTCGTTGCAGCCTTATCATCAAGATTTTGTTGATATACTATATATTTGATTGCCTAGTGGCATATACTGTATTCCTGATTGATGTGTGACTGGTCGTTGTGACTTTGATTGTGGTGCATGCTATATCTTAAGGCCCAGCTTGACTGTCGATCATTATTTCGGATACTTCTTATATGTATCAGCTGGGTTGTCTACCTAATGACTATTCCTGGGTTTGAGTCCCAGATGATTATTCCAGTGTTTGAGTCCTTGATGATTATTCCCAAGTCTGAGTCTCGGATGACTCTTCTTATGGTCCGAGTGTTGGATGACCTTTTTGAGGTTTGAGTCCTAGATGATTATTTCAAGGTTTGAGTCTCAAATGACTTTTCTAAGGTACAAGTCATGGAGAATTATTTTGAGGTTCGAGTCTCGGATTATTATTCCAAGGCTCGAGTCATGGATGACTATTTTTAGGCTCGAGACCTAATTGATTTTCACTCCATCTAGCCCTGGCTCACATTTTTTATAAAAGGCCAAGTTAAGAGGACTAGGGGTTCGAGTCCATGTATGATATTATAGAGGTTTGGGTCTCCATGCGAAACTATGTTCTGTAATGGATGTGATCTCAAACCATTTGTTATTGCATCCATACACCTACACACATGTACCTTCTAGGCCTATGGGGGCCAGTTGTTGTACAAGCATATATACTAGAGCCTTACACCCATTACAGTACTATACTTTAACTGATAGTTGTGATAGATTTTAGTTCCAGGTTTTGTCAGTTGGTGCCGTAGTACAGAGCTTGGCTCAATTAGTTTGGGTTCTATAGTTCTACAAACGTGCTTATTATTTGACCCTGGTTCAGATAGCTAGCACTAAAACATTTTATTGCATTTGTTCTTACTATATTTTACTAAGTCAGACGATGATGCCTACTGGGTACCTTCCCTTAGTACTCACCTTTACTTTATGCATCTACCCGTGATATTGTTCTAGGTACCAGTAGTGATTACTCTAGAGATGTGGTAGCTGCTATAGGGGCCTTTTGGTGAGGCCGGACAGTATTTAGGATATTTTACAGTCTTCTTCTATTTTTCTGGTCGTCTTTTGTATTCGAACACTAGCCTTGTATATACATAGTTTGGCTTATATGTGCAGGATATTCTTCTGGCTGTGTAAAATATGTCTATCTATTTTTCCTTTTGGTCTACAGTAGCTCAGATACTAACTTGTCTCGACCCAACTTTTTAGGTTATAATGGCGCCTGTTAGATCCTACCTACAGGCAAGCCAACCCAAAATCCACGGTACCTGTCATAACAACTAAGAATAATGATAGCTAACAACGCACAACCATGCCTACAACAACCTATCCTAACCAGGCAGGAGATGAGGCTATTACAGGTATTATTACTTTATGCCAGCTTTAGTTTTAGCTTTATTTGATTCAGGTTCTATCTTATCATATGTATTTGTTTATTTTGCTTCATGCTTAGGTATGAGTCCTGAGCCTCTTTCCTCATAGATTCGCGTATTAACTCCAGTGTGGGAGTTGTTAGTGGTGGACTAGTTAGCTCCTTCTAATGTCATGTTAGATTGTTACGCCAAGACTATTACCTTGGCTATACGAGGTACGTCCTCAGTAATGTGGTAGGGGTGTGTTAATCATGCACCCATGTCACCACCCGGGGTTAGGTCCTAGAAGTGACATGGAGAATGGGAACCTGAGAGTCCCCATACAAGCCTTAAGTATTTAAATCCAAATCATCGGTTCAGGAATAATATGCATTTAATAACACATAGTTCTAAGGGACGAGGAATTAGGACTCATGCTATGGGGGAAATACGGAGCTAGGGACTTTCCACATTTCTAAAACAAACACACATATAGTCAAATAGGAGTCTCTCACAAATCATTCCATCCATACCAAAGCAAGGTACTAGATATGACACACTGATTTCAGAAGAGTTTGCATAAGGTCCAACAGATGCCTCTAGTCAAATGAATGGGGGACAGGACAAGTTCCGGGCTCACCCTCAATAAGAAAGAACATTTTGAAATAGCATAAACAAAGGTAGTTGGCTTGTCCTTGGAAGACGGGACTCACCACAGTACTCTGGGAATGGACTATTCGTCAACCTGTTGGTAATCAAAGTGCTCGGCCCCTACATGGTAAAATCATGTAGGCATAGAGTATGCGTTAGTACGTTTGAATGTACTAAGTATGTGGGCATGCAATGCATATGACTTACCAAACCTGCATTTTAATGTTAGATGATGACAAAGGCACATAATATAGATTAATTGTATATTCAATGGAAACATATACAAGGTGCTATGAAGTTTATGATGCATTAAATGCAATAATGCTCATATGTATAGTGGGGATGGACTGTAACTGACAAATCAAATACATGTGAGCTATTACATGAATTAGACCGATTAACACCTCCCACCAGTAGGGAGAAGATTACTTGCCAAAGGTAATCCACATCACACCTTACGACCACACTTTTCAGTGGATGGTCACCTTCCTTATGACCCACTTTTCAGAAGGATTTTGCATAATCAAATCATATCATAAACATAATAAATGAATAACCATTCCTTATGAGCCAATCTTTTTGATAATGGAAAATATTCCTATGTTGGCACATAATTCAAGGAAAGGGAGAGGGCCCTTGGGGATAGCCATGACGTCCCCAATCCATCGGTGCTAAGTCATCAACATCCCACTTGAATACTTGTGCATATACATGCTTTCAAGAGGTACCATATTCATTGCAAATCTGTTCAATGCACATTTAGGGTCAAATGCCAAATCATAAGTCGTAATCATAATGCTCATGCAAGGAATAGCTCATCTACATATACAGAATGGTGCAAGCACCCATAATGCTCAAAGAGCCATAATCATAGACATACATGTGATCACATTCTTGTCATACCCAATGCCTTACAAAAATCATATCATAATGGTTTCATAAAACATAATTGGGCTTAACCCACTTCATAATTTTCATATGAGCCAATATCCATGAATGCAAATGCAATGCATGATGTGAGGTTAGTATGGGTAACATAGATTCAAGTTTAAAATCAGCTATATAAAATGAAATCGAGGAAGTCCATAATTAAATCAACATGTAAATCATAGATCACCCATGCATAAATTAACTTAAAAGGGGACATGCATGTTCATAATTTCATAACCCAATGCAAATCATCATAATAATGTTCAAAGTGAATTAAGATGCACATCAATTAGATTAAAGTAAATCAAGTAATAAAAATTCATATTTAAAGTAGACTAAATTCATAAAATCAATTGAAAGACTTTTTGGTCTCCTTGGTTGAAAGGGACCAAGGATCAATCCCACATACCTTGATTAAAGAGATGAATTTGAGGTATGAACTTAGCTTGAATTGGACTCCAATAGAAACCTAGCTTTGATCCTTGAGAGAGGAGTGTAGAGAGGAATAGGGAGGTGATCTTATGAGGGGGTAGAAGGTTTTAGGAGAATGAATTAACAGGGGAGGGGTTTCAGCTGAATTGGGGGTTTAGGATAGGTAAAAGGTCATAATTTATGATTAAAAGAAACCGAATTTACATAAACGCCATAAATGAAACAGACAAAAATTGGGACCGTCTGGTCCACACGGTTCATGAAATATTACACAGACCGTGAACAGTGGCCGTGTTTCAACACTTAGAAGCCTCGCAGGGACAATTCACACGGAGCTAAGGGTTTCCACATGGACGACCACACGGTCTGTGTGACTCCACATGGGCCATGACGCCGACCGTATAGCGGTACTTCAAATAATTTTCGCACGACAAAGTTACGAGACAGTACTTTTATACTTAGAATAATTTTACGCAGTGAGTCATACGGAGAGCCACACGGTCTGTGACACATCACACGGACCATATGAATGGTCGTGTGGCCTCACCTGGCCAAAATTCCCTCCAGTCTTGAATCGCCCCAACTATGAACTGGACCAAGTGTACCTTCATGGGAGGCCACACGGCCCGTGTAGCCCTCCATGGAGTGATGGCTGGCAGTTCACTTGGGACAATTCCAAGAGATTTGGGAAACGCCACTCGAAAAATATTTGAAAAATATTTGGGTCCTTACATCATCTCCTTCTTGGGAACATTCGTCCCCGAATGTGCAAGAACAAGCTTAAAAGTCTTGACTTAGAGCATGAAACATCCAACATAAGATATAATGCATAGTTCATTATTCAAAATCATATCAAAAGCATTATTCAAAACCATTGTTCAATCTCATATCAAAATTGTATTCAAGTCACTCAAAACATTATAAAAATCGCTTTTCGTGCACATATATGTATGTCATGTCATGAGACTCAAGAGGGCAAAAATGGCACCATTAGATAAGGATGAATCCTAATACCTTAGGCTTGAGTAGATTGGAAAAGATGGGGGTATCGCTTCACCATGTCCATCTCCGCCTCCAAGTAGAACTCTCCATATGTTGATTTCTCCAAAGCACCTTTACCGAAGCCACGTCCTTGTTACAGCCGCTTTACTTGCCTATCCTAGATTTCCACCAGAATTTCCTCATAAGACAAGTTTTCTTCAACCTCAATCCCCCCTAAAGGCTCAATGGTGCTAGGATCACCGACTAGCTTCCTCAACATAGACACATGGAAAGCTGGGTGAATGGAAATCAAATTCGGAGGCAACTCTAACTTATGAGCAACACCTCCAATTCACTCGACAATCTCATAAGGGTCAACATACTGGGGGCTTAGCTTGCCCTTTTTACTGAATCACATCATGCTATTCATAGGCGAAACCTTCACATATACCCAATCACTGACACGAAACTCAAGATTCCTCCTCCTAACATTTGAATAAGACTTTTGACGACTTTGGGCCGTTTTCAACCTCTCCCTAATTACCTTCACCTTATCCATGGCCTCCATAACCAAATCCGGACCAACTAGTGCCATCTCTCCCAACTCAAACCACCCCACTGGTGATCTACACCTTCTCCCATATAAAGCCTCAAATGGTGCCATACCAATGCTAGCATGGAAGCTATTATTATAAGCAAACTCAATAAGTGGGAGATGGTCATCCCAATTACCACTAAAATCCAATGCACAAGCCCTCAACATATCCTCCAAGGTTTGGATAATCCTTTCCGCTTGGCGATCGGTTTGAGGATGAAAAACGGTGCTTAACTTAATCTTAGTCCCAAGTCCCTTTTGAAAGGGCCTCCAAAAGTGGGAAGTGAATTGGGTACCATGATCTGATATGATGGACATAGGTACACCATGAAACCTCACCAACTCTTGGATATACAACCTTGCGTAATCCTCGGTGCCTGAAGGTAGTCTTGACCGGTAGGAAGTGAGCTGACTTCGTCATCTGATCCACGACAACCCAAATGGAATCAAATTTCCTTCGAGTCTGAGGCAAACCAACCATAAAATCCATGTTCACAACTTCCCACTTCCATGTGGGAATCTCAATGTCTTTCGCCAAGACACCAGGCCTTTGGTGCTTTACTTTCACCTATTGACAACTCGGGCATTCAGATACGAACTTAGCGATGTCTTTTTTCATACCATGCCACCAATACACTTCTTTCAAATCCCAATACATTTTGGTAGACATCGGGTGAGTAGAACAATGAGAGTTGTGAGCCTCACTCATAATCACCCTTCTAAGATCATCCACGTCCGGAACACAAAGCCGGTCTTGGTACCGGAGTACACCATCTCCCCCTTAGGAGAACACCTCGATCTCTTTTTCAGCAACCAACTTCTTTATTTCAAGTAATGATGGGTCTGAATCTTGCTTAGCCTTTACATCACTTATCACGGAAGATTCCACTCCGCTTTGAACAGGAATACCACCATCGCTCAATTCAGCCAACCTGACACCCAACCTAGCTAACCGGTGAAAATCTCTTGCCAACTCCTTCTTTCCTTCCCCAACATGCGCCACACTCCCCATAGACAACCTGCTGAGAGCATCAGCTATAACATTGACCTTGCCTGGATAATACAAAACACTCATGTCGTAGTCCTTTAGGAGCTCCAACCACCTCTTTGCCTTAAATTGAGATCTATCTGAGTGAATACATATTGCAAACTCTTATGATCGGTGAACATATCAACATAAACCCCATACAAGTAATGTCTCCAAATCTTTAAAGTAAAAACCACCGCCGCCAACTCAAGGTCGTGCGTTAGGTAATTACGTTTATGCACCTTCAACTACCTTGATGCATATGTTATTACCTTACGATGTTGTATAAGCACACAACCCAATCCGATTCACGAGGCGTCACAATACACCACGAATCCCTCCAAACAATTTGGTAAAATCAAGACAGGAGCCGATGTTAGACGATCCTTCAAAGTCTAAAAACTCCGTTCACATTCGTCCAACCACACAAATTTAGCCTTCTTCTGGGTCAACTTAGTCAATGGAGATGTTATATCGAGAACCCTTCAGCAAACCTTCTGTAGTACCCGGCCAACCCAAGGAAACTGTGAATATCTGAAGGAGTCAACGGTCTGGGCCAATTCTTCACGGCCTCAGTTTTCTTTGGATCTACCTTCATACCCTCACCGGATACCACATGACCGAGGAAAGCCATTTCGCCAAACAAAAATTCACATTTGCTAAACTTGGCATACAATTTCTTCTCCTTCAAAGTTTGGAGAACTATCCTCAGGTGATCCCCGTGCTCCTGCTCACTTCGGGAGTAGATGAGAATGTCGTCAATGAAGACCACCTCAAAACTGTTAAGGAATGTCTTAAACACCCGGTTCATTAGATCCATGAACACGACCGGAGCATTGGTTAGTCCAAACGACATCACCACAAACTCAAAGTGCCCATACCTTGTCTGAAAATCTGTTTTGGTGTCACATTCCCTAACCTTTAACTGATGATACTTAGAATGAAGATCAATATTTCAGAAATGAGTAGCCCCTTAAAGCTGGTCAAACAAGTGAACAATCCTGGGCAACATGTACTTATTCTTAATGGTCACCTTATTCACTTGCTTGTAATCAATACACATCGGAAGAGTTTCGTCCTTCTTCCTTACAAATAAAATTGGAGCACCCCACGGCGATATACTAGGCCGAATGAAACCCTTCTCCAATAGTTCCTTTAACTGCCCCATTAGTTCATTCAACTCCACCGAGGCCATACGATAAGGAGGAATAGAGATTGGCTGAGTATCCAGAAGAAGATCTATGCCAAAGTCTACCTCTCTTTTAGGAGGGATGCCCGGTAAGTCTTCAGGAAACACATTCGGAAACTCCATTACCACAAGGACCGACTTAAGAGTAAGAGCTTCAGACTCCATGTCCTTGACCCTCGCAATATGATAAATTCACCCCTTAGAAATCATTCTCTGCGCTTTGAGGCAGAAAATAAACCGACCTTTAATAGAGAAGTCACTACCCTTCCATTAAAGAACGGGTTCACCGGGAGGTTGGAACTTGACCTTCCAGGTTCTACAATCTATTGAGGCATACGATGCATGCAACCAATCCATCCCAAGAATAACATCAAAGTCAAACATCTCAAATTCTACAAGATCGCACCAAAAAATTTTTTACAACACAGAAACAGGGAACCATGATAGACTATGTGCAACAACAGATTCACCCATGGGGGTATAAATTGAGAAAGGGTCCCTCAAAACATTGGGACTCAAACCAAATTTAACAGCCAACAGAGGAGTCACAAAAAAAAATTTGCACCCGGATCAAGCAAAACATAAGCATCAAAATCAAAGACTTTTAACATACCAGTCACAACATCCGGAGCTTCCTCGACATCCTGGCAGGCATGGAGCACATAGAACTGATTGTTATTTGGGGCAACACCTCAGGGAGCCCTTTGTTGACCTTGCCCACCTTAGGCCACCTGACCTTGGCCTCTACGGGCGTTCCTAGGACAATTAACAACCGTATGATTTTTATCACCACACCCATAGCAAATACCCAACTCCTGCCAACACACCCCCGGGTGGGGCCTCCCGTACTTGTCACACAAAGGATACCCCTGACCTCCACCAACTGGTGCCTTGGGAATAGGTACCCAATCATTAGCAAATCGAGTACCGGAACCTTGGCCTTGTTGGAATTGACCGAAACCACCACTCCTAGAGCCAAAGAATCCACCATCAAAACGGGTCCTCTTTGTTTCGTGCACCCTTCTCTCCTTGAGTTTCTCTCCCTCCATCTGTTCTGCAAACACCATGAGCCTGGCAATTTCCATATCTCGTATAAGCATCGCAGTACGACATTCCTTCACAAGTAAATCATAGATACCCGAAACAAACTTGTGCATCCTTTCATGAGGGTCAGCCACCAGTGACGGAGCATACTTGGAAAGCTTCGTGAACTTGAGGGCATAGTCCCTCACACTAATATTCCTTTTCTTGAGATTGATAAACTGAGTCATTCTGGCCTCTCTAAGCTCAAGTGGAAAGAAATGATCAAGGAAGGCAAATCTGAACTCCTCCCAATGGACGTCACCACCACAAACTCTCTCCAAAGACCATTGAGTATACCATACTTGCGACACATCTTTCAGTTTATAAGTAGCCAGTTCAGCCTTCTTCTCAAAAGTGACACCCATGATGTTCAGTATTTTGGTAAGCTCATCAATGAACTCTTGGGCATCCTCATTGGCCATTGTCCCATGAAACTCCGGAGGATTCATCCGCGTGAAATCCCTCACCCTAGAAGCAGGCGTAGGATCTCATAGCAAGTTAGGCTTCCTTGTCTGAGAAGTTACCACCTGAGCGAGCATGGTGGAGGTTGTGTGGAACTCACCGTTTGAGATGGGTTCCTCCATAGGCTCGTGGGGAGCTTGATCCTTGTCAATCGGAGCCTGCCTTGGTAGAGGGGGTCTTTCTCGAGGAATTTCCTAAAATCAATCAATGACACCGTCAAGATAAGGGAACTCCATACACTAGCCATAGCATGACATAAGACATAAAGAGTGAAGTAATTCCTAATACGTCTTCGTAGCCTCCCACTCATTGGTATGGTGCACTTTACACCCATGAATAGGACTCTACTTAACGCGGAATATTGAACTTCGAGGATTATTTATAAACCTAGGGCTCTCATACCATCTTTTTTCACGACCCAAGGTTAGGGCCTAGAAGTGACATGGCGAATGGGAACCCGAGAGTCCCCATACAAGCCTCAAGTATCAGGAATATCATGCATTTAACACATAGCTCTAAGGGATGGGGAATCAGTACTTACGCTATGGGGGAAATATGGGGCTAGGGACTTTACACATTTCCACAACAAACACACACATAGCTAAATAAGAGTCTCTCATAAATCATTCCATCAATACACAAGCAAGGTACTAGATATGAAAAATTAATTTCAGAAGAGTTTGCATAAGGTCCAACAAATGTTAACCCACCTGAGCCTCAAGTACAGGAAGAGCATGCAAACCAAGCTATCCTTGTTGAGCAACCCCCTGAAGATGAGGTCTCCAATGCTGAGCTAGGCTGATTCAAACTCTGGTCCAGGCTATCACAGCACCTATCGTGAGACAAGGAGTGGGTAGACAAGATGCTCATGAAACCTCCAAAGTCCGAGAATTTTTTAGGATGAATCTATCTGAGTTTACTAGGTCTGCATCCACTGAAAATCCTGATAACTATGTGGAGGAACTTGAGAAGGTGTTCCAAGTGATGCACATGGCTGATGCTGATAGGGTTGAACTGGTCACGTACTAACTCAAGGGTGTGGCCAAACTATGGTTCGACCATGAAACAAATGTAGAGGGGATTATGATCTATGTTTGACTTGGGCAATGTTCGAGGAAGCCTTCTTGGGATGCTTCTTCCCAAGAGAACGCAAAGAGGCTAAGGTGAGAGAGTTCATGAATCTGTAACAGGGTTCTATGACTGTGCAGGAATATGGATTGAAGTTCACGCAACTATCTCGCTATGCTTCAAACATGGTTGCTGATATGAGAGGAAGAATTGGGATGTATGTGGATGGGCTGAAAGAGGGCCAAAGAGAGATGGGGGGAGCAATGCTCGTGAGTGATATGGATATTGAGAGATTGATGATATTTGTGTAATAGGCTGATGAGGAGAGGCAACATGACAGAGAGGAGTTCAGAAATAAGAAGGCTAAGACATCTAGCCACGAGGTTGGAAGGAAAGGGAATGGTAATCGATTTCCAACACCATCATCTGCTAGTGCACTTGTTCCTAGAGGTAGGAATGATTAAAGGTCTCAGAATGTTGGAACCCAAGGATCTCAGTCATATGCTAGTGTGGCTCAGGGTTCACAGGGTAGACCACCGTGTGGTAAGTGTGGAAAATTACACTTGGGGAGATGCCATGAAGGGGATAATATATGCTACAAATGTGTCCAAGTGGATCACTACTAAAGAGAGTGTCCAAATTGGGCTGATTGGGCTCAACCTTCTGCACTAGCTCCGCCAGCTAGAGGGAACCAGAGGGTTGATACATCAGGCACAAGCAAAGCTACAAACCCTTTGTATGCCATGGGTAGTCGCCAAGATTAGGAGAATTCCCTAGATGTAGTGACGGGAATGATTTGAATGTTTACTTTTGATTGGTATGTTCTGATGGATCTTCGTTCCACATTGTCATTTGTAACTCCTTATGTGGCCAGTAGATTTGATTGAACCCCTGAGATTCTTCTTGAACCCTTTGATGCTTCTACTCAAGTGGGTGAATCCATTTTCGAGCTGAGAGAATCTATAGAACTTGTGTAGCGTCCATCCCTCAAAGGGATACTCCTGTTGATTTGGTTGACATGGAGATGATTGATTTTGAGTTAATCCTTGACATAGATTGGCTTCACGCTTTTTATGCCTCTATTGATTGTAGATCCTGAACCGTTAAGTTCAAATTGCCAAATGAACCGGTTATAGAGTGGAAAGGTGATTCTGTTACACCTAGAGAAAAGTTTATCTCATATGTTAGAGCTAGAAAGTTGATTTCCAAAGGTTGTATCTATCACCTCGGGCGAGTGAAATCTGATGATGTTGAGTCTCCAACTATTGAGTTAGTCCCGATTGTGAATGAGTTTTCGAAAGTGTTTCCTAAGGATCTGCCTAGAGTCCCTCCTAATAGGGAGATTGACTTTGGGATTGATGTCCTTCCTGATACCCATCCTATTTCGATTCCACCTAATCGGATGGCCCCCGCTGAGTTGAAAAAGTTGAAAGAGCAATTAAAAGATTTGTTATAGAAGAGCTTCATTAGGCCAAGTGTTTCTCATTAGGGGTGCCCTTGTCATATTTATGCGAAAGAAAGATGAATCTCTAGGAATGTGTATTGACTATAGGCAATTGAACAAGGTTACAATAAAGAATAAGTATCCTCTTGCAAGGATAGATGATCTGTTTGACCAACTTCAGGGTGACTCTTGTTTCTAATAGATTGACCTCAGATCTGGCTACCATCAGTTAAACGTGAGGGAATGTGATATTCCAAAGATAGCCTTTAGGATCAGATATGGACATTTTGTGTTCTTGGTCATGTCCTTTGGGTTGACGAATGCACCTACAACCTATATGGACATGATGAATAGTTTATTCAGAAAATATCTTGATATGTTTATATTGTGTTCATCGATGACATTTTGGTGTATTCGAAAACTTAGGAGGAGTGCTAATCACCTCAGAGTTGTTCTCCAAACACTCTAGGACCATGAGTTGTATGCAAAATTCTCGAAGTATGAATTCTGGATTAAGTCAGCGGCTTTCCTATGCCACGTTGTCTCTAGTGATGGTATTCGAGTGGATTCCCAAAGGATCGAAGAGGTTAAGAACTAGCCTAGAACTACCTCTCCGACTAACATAAAAATTTTCTTGGGGTTAGCAGGCTACTACCGCCGATTTGTTGATAGATTTTCTTCCCTATCTGTTCCATTAACTAAATTGACTCATAAGAAAGTCATGTTTCAGCGGCTCAACAAATGTGACAGGAGTTTCCATGAGTTGAAGACGAGACTGATTACTGCACCGGTTCTAACCTTACCCGATGGGACAGAGGACTTTGTAATTTATTATGATGCTTCGAGGGTTTGATTGGGTGTGTGCTAATGCAGAGGGGGAAAGTGATAGCATATGCTTCTAGGAAGCTCAAGGTTCATGAGAGGAACTATCTGACCCATGATCTTGAGTTGGCACCAGTAATGTTTGCACTTAAAATCTGGCGCCACTAGTTATATGGAGTGCATGTGGATGTGTTCACCGATCACAAGAGCTTGCAGTATGTCTTTAGTCAGAAAGAGCTCAACCTACGAGGAGATGGTTGGAGTTGTTCAAGGATTATGACATGAGCATTCTCTATCACCTAGGTAAAGCTAACATTGTTGTTGATGCTTCAAGCAGATTGTCAATAGGTAGAACAACCCATGTTGAGGAGGGAAAGAAGGAGCTAGCTAAAGAAGTGCATCGATTGGCTTGATTGGGAGTTCAACTTGAGGATAATAATAAGGGAGGAGTTAATGTTCAGAATGGGCCTGCTTCATCCTTAGTGGTTGAGGTAAAAGAAAAGCAAGACCAAGATCCTGTCATACTCTAATTAAAAGAGGTTGTCCACAAACAGAAAGTGATGGTTTTCTCTAAAGGGGGAGTTGGAGTGTTGATATACCTAAGTAGATTGTGTGTTCCGGATGTGGATGGCATTTGAGATAGAATCATGGTTGAAGCCCATAGAATTAGATATTCCATCCATCCTGGCTCCATCAAGATGTACCACAACTTGAGAGAAGTCTATTGGTGGAGTGGAATGAAGAGGGATATTGATGAGTTCGTTTCAAAGTGCCCGAATTGCCAGCAAGTCAGAGTTGAGTATCAAAGGACATGTGGATTGGCTCAAAACTTTGAGATTCCTTAATGGAAGTGGGATATGGTTAATATGGATTTTATTACTGGTCTACCAATGTCTCGAAAGCAACATGATTCGATATAGTTGATTGTAGACAGGATGACTAAATCTGCTCACATTTTAGCAGTCAAGACAACCAATACTATGGAGGAGTATGCCAAGTTGTACATCCAGGAGAATGTGAGGTTGCCCGGAGTTCCCCTGTCCATCATCTCAGACTAATGAGCTCAATTCACCTCCCAATTTTGGAGATCGTTCCAGAAAGGATTGGGTACTAAAGTGAACCTACGTACAATCTTTCATCCACAGACAGATGGTCAGGCAGAGCGTACATTTCAGACATTAAAGGATATGTTGAGATCCTGTGTTCTTGATTTCCAAGGAAGTTGGGATGATCACCTATCCTTGATTAAATTTGCATATAATAATAGTTATCATGCAAGCATTCAAATGGCTCCCTATGAAGCATTATATGGAAGGAGATTTAGATCCCCATTTGGGTTGTTTGAGGTTGGAAAAATGGGATTGATTGGACCTGATCTTGTCCACCAATTGATGGAGAAGGTTAAGGTCTTTAGGGAGGGATTGAAGACTACCCAGAGTAGCTAGAAATCTTATACCGACGTGAGAAGAAGAGACTCAGAGTTTGAGGTAAATGATTAGGTATTCTTGAAAGTGTCACCTATGAAGGGTGTCATTAGATTTGGGAAGAAGGGAATGTTGAGTCCATGCTATGTGGGACCATATCAGATTGTCAAGATGATTGGAAAGGTTGCTTATGAGTTAGAGTTGCCTTCCGAGTTAGATGGGATTCATCGGGTATTCCACGTGTCGATATTGAAGAAGTTCTTGGGAGATCCTACCTTGGTGATCCCTGTTGATAGCATTGGAGTGAAGGATAGCGTGTCCTACGCAGAGATTCCGGTCAAAATCCTTGATTTTCAGATTTGTAAGTTGAGAAACAAAGAGATAGCCTCAGTCAAAGTGCTTTGGAGAAATTAATTTCAATGATGAAGCCACATGGGAAGCTGAGAAAGAGATAAGGCCAAATATACGCACCTATTCGTGCCAAATAATGAGATCATTGAAGGTAAAATTCTTACCCTTGACTAAATTGATTGATCTATTCTTTAGTTGATTGTCTATTCTTGAGTCCGAGTAGAGTTGATTGAGGTTGAGGAGGAGTCGAGAGTTTGATTAGTTAGGGTGAGTGTTGAGATGAGCCTTGAATCTATTCGTGCCCTGGTATCCACCTTTACTCATAATTCTAATACGAATGATCCCAAGGGGGAGATAATGTAATGCCCGATAAAATTACCAAAATGACCCTAGAGAAGGGGTATGCATGTAACACATCTTCCAATGCTCGTATGGCAAATCAAAGACTAGATTTGTGATCAGCATGAAAAACTGAGTTAGAAATTGGTCTCGATCGATTTTTCGAGTGATTGGATCAAAAGATAATTTTTTACCCACAAATCAAAAAATAGTGTCGGCGCGCGATGGCGGCGCGTCGCGCCCCTATAGCGGACCCACACTTATACTTTTTTCAAAAACTTTCGACGGGATTGGGAAAATGCGTTCAGAAACGTTTCAGAAAAAAATACATTGTACGCGACCATTTCGCGTCACGAACTGAGTTTTTCCGAAACTGAATTTTTTTCAAATTTTGTGAGGGGCATTCCAGTCAATTCCCAACCCCTCCTAAACTTAGTACACAATCTAATTAAGTCTTTTTGACATGAAAAGGGTGTAAGACCCCGTTCTAAGTCCTTTTCTAACAATCTAACAAGACTAGGGCTTGAGAAAAGAGGAGAAGAGCTTGAGGTTAAGGAATTCAAGAGGAAATCCTTGAAGTTATTGTTGAGAGCTTTATCCCAGGTATGTAAAGCTAAGCTAAAGGCGTGAGATTGTTCTCTCAGGTTCCCCATAGATAGTCATAGATGAGTTCAAAGTCTAATAAGTCTACATGCATGATTCTTGATAGTTTTTCTTGAATATTATATTAATTCCATGTATTTCCTATGTTGATGATCATCGTAAACTTGTTTTCTTGAATTGAAATTTTTTTTATAAGAAATTGTTTAACCCTACATATACACTTTGAAAGCATGCATGAATGAACCTAGGGATCGAGTCTAAATCCTGGATGTTAGAATATTGGTTGTGATTGTGATTGCGATGAGAAAATGATGATGAGTTGATAGAACTTGATAATCCTATGAATCTCCATAAATGAACTCCAATGATTGTCCATTCGGTTGTTCCCTCATGATCGTTCTAAGCCTTGAGCTATTGATTAAGATGTTAATTAATGAGATGGTTAAAGTCCCTATAAGATGTTGATAGATGAGAGGGTTAAAGTCCCTATGAGACTGAGCGATGAGAGGATTAAAGTCCCTATGAGACTGATTGATTAGAGTGTTAAAGTCCCCATGATTTGATTGGTTTGATTGTCTTATGAGCATTGAGTCATGGGAGGAGTATCGAGCATTGTAGAATAAGAGTTAGTCCAACTCGCACTCGTCAAACTACGTAGCCAAATATAGGTGAGGATTAGAACCATCATACTACATTGTGGTTTCCTCTTGAGAGAGTCCCTGAAACAATAGAGGACTAGGTGATTGTAGTTTCCCTTAGTGGATTCGATTTGTTTCCTACCTAGCATGTAGAGAACGACTGTGGCAACACCGGGGGGATGTTGTATAATCACTAGCTAATAAGTGATTGTTGTCACATAAGAGAAACTCCCAGAAAATTCTTACCTTGAGTACTCTAAGTTGAGATGAGATGAGATGAGATGAGATGAGACAAGTTCCTTTGACACAAGTCTGATTTGATTGATGATGTTTGTTGGTTGATAGGTCACTTGTCTCCTCTTTATTTCTTGCTTTAGATAGACATTTGACAAGTTGATTGTTTACTATTTCTTAGTTGGTGTTGTTCCATATTATTCTACCTGTTTCTATTTCATTCATCTATTTTACATACCATACATGCCATGTACTGACTCCACTCGCGATGTATCATTTTATGATGCAGGTAAATGGATTAGAGATCATCAAAAGGCACGCCGTTGAGGATCCGAGACATTCAGCTGATTGGTGAACCTCCCCTACTCCAAAGGGTTCACTACGTTTATCTCAACATGCTTTTGAGTTAGACTAGACTAGTCTTATATTTTGATTTTGGTATCCATGGGTCTGTCATTGGCACTACTTGATTAGTGATAGAGGCTTCATAGATAATAGTCGAACGTTGATGTTGAGATTGTGAGCTAGTTCTTCCGACTAGTCTTTATTATTAACCTATAATTATTTGAGACATTGGATGAGATGAGCCCATTTACTTCCGCTGATCTGTAGAATTGTTGTTAATTGAATCGATGTGATGAGCCTAAGTGGTTCGCTTGGAGACTAGAAATAGTCTCTAGGTGTTGGCCACATCTTGGGTACCCTCCCGGGGCATGACATGACTGCCCATGTAAAAGATAAGTAAATTAATATTTAGATTCCATTTAAGCATTTAAAAGTTTCATGGCTAAACTTTTAATACCTTTTAATTTTTTTTCATATTTTAACATGTGTAGTTCTTGACGTTTAATACTACACATTTTCAGTAAAAAATTATATGTGGAGTTTATCTATTTCTAATTGGATATTCATTAAATGGTAAATTATTTCAACATTTGAAGGTAATTCCCAATATAATTTTACATGTGGTTACTGATACATGTAACTAACTATAAGTCCCAAAATTATTTTTCGTTAACCGAACTGTGCGTTAATTTTCAAATCAATAAAAATCATAAGAAGGTGAATTTTTTTGCGCCAGTTTGTAATATCATTCTGCATCATTGTTGTGTTATTATGTAATATCCATGTAAAAGATGCACTATACAAAATTTTCTGACTACCTATACAAAAGATAATTAAAATAACATTTAAATTCCATTTTAAGCATTTAACAGCCTTGAGGGTTAACCATTTTCATTTTCTGTTTTGAATAAAATTATACACCTATTTTAAAGCTAACAAGTTGTTATACGAATGTCCATATGAAACAACTAACAATCTTATAGGGCTTTGTACGTATATGTACATGTTGTTTCATTTTCTCATGCCTTCCTTCACACTCTCCACAAAATTCAATTTCTCTCTTTTTGTTCTTTGTCTTATTCTTCCTGTTTTTCTTCCTTTTTTCCATATAATTTCTCTAGTTTTTAGTGTCTTATCGTTCACTATAGAGCTAAATACATCCAGTTTAACTATACTTTTAGTTTTTTTTTTGTAGTTTGCATGTCCTTTGGTAATGTCAAATTCTTTGTGTTTGTTGTTTTTTGTTTTTATGGTTTTGTGAACAGTGAATAACAATGACGGAAAAAGAAGGAAACTCTGATCTCAAATCTCCAGGTAAATGATTAGCTTTTCTCTACTTTTTTTTTCAATTTGGTTGTGGCTTGTTCCTAGTTTTGGGGATTATATAGCGGAGGCAGAGTTAGATAGCGCCAAGGCTATATCTGAACCTCATTTGGTGAAAAATTACATTTTCATTAATTTTTATGTATATAAAAAATGATAAAAAATTATATTGTTTATGTATGATTAAATTTATTTTATGTATATAGAGTAAATGTTGAAATTCTTTGGTGGAAAATTACAATGTTTATAAATACTAGATTCGCCACATTTGCATTGCACATGTTTCCCAAGTCTCTTGAATATCTTACCAAGTTTCTTATTTATTTTTGCAATCAATTTGTTTTGTCTCCAAATATTGGCATAATTTTAAAGCAACTAATTGTGTTGGAATCTATGTTTGGGGCTAGTAAGAATGCACGATAATCTTGTGTTATGTGCAATTTTTTTGGTGTTTGGCATTTTGACTATTATTTAACCTTAAGTAGTAGTTGTTGTCACGCCCCGAGAGGGTATCCTTTGCGTGGCCGGCACTCAGAGACTATTGCTTGTCCCCAAGCAAACCACTTAGCCTCATCACATCATTCTTTTCTCGGAAATTATAAGTAAGTAAATGGGCACATCTCCAATAAAGTCTCAAAGTAAATATATAAAAATGAAGGCTAGTAGAAAGAAATAGCTCACAAGTCTCAATATCCATGCTCAACCATCGTCTATGTAGCCTCTTTTACTAATCATGTGGTACAAATGACAGACCCATGGCTACCCAAATAAAAAATAAAGGAAATAATTTCAATCTAACTCTAAAGCATGATGAAATAAATATAGAGGATCCTCCGGAGTAGGGGAGGCTCACCAAATCAGCTGCAAATCTCAGATCTTCAACGAAGCGCCAGTTGATGATCTCTAGTACCTGCCCCTGCATCATAAAACGATGCGGTCCAGAGTGGACATCAGTACTTGGAATGTACTGATATGTAAAATAGTTGAGTGAAACCTAAACAGGTTGAATATTATGGAGATAACACGAACTCTAAATAAACATCAAATCGTCAAATGTCTATGTATGCAAGAATAAAGAGTCGACAAGTGACCTCTCAATAACTCAAAGTCATCAATCATCTCAGACTCATCTCAAAGGAGCTCACCTCCTCTCATCTCATCTCATCTCAGAGGAGCTCACCCCCTCTCATCTCATCTCATCTCATCTCGACTCAGAGTACTCAAGGTAGGAAATTTATGGGAGTTTCTCTTATTCGACAACAATCACTTATGAGCCAGTGGTTGTATAATATCCCGCCGGTGTTGCCACGACCTTTCTATACTTGCCGGGTAGAGAACGAACTGAAACCATAATAAATAATCCAAAATGGAGACATAAAACTCAACAAATCCTCTATTGTTTCAGGTACATAAACTCATCAAGTCCATAAAGATGGGAGGTGCGTTCATCAACCCAAAGGACATGACCAAGAACTCAAAATGGTCATATCTAGTCCTAAAGGCTGTTTTAGGAATGTCACATTCCCTCACCTTCAACTGGTGGTAGCCAGATCTAAGGTCTATCTTGGAGAAACAAGAGGCGCCCTGAAGTTGGTCAAACAAATCAACTATCCTTGGGAGAGGATATTTGTTTTTTATCGTGACCTTGTTCAGTTTCCTATAGTCAATACACATTCTGAGGGACCATCTTTCTTTT
Source organism: Solanum rostratum (assembly GCA_029948455.1). Lineage (NCBI taxonomy): Eukaryota > Viridiplantae > Streptophyta > Magnoliopsida > Solanales > Solanaceae > Solanum > Solanum rostratum. The sequence continues at coordinate 57,741,885 of CM057051.1, forward strand.
GGAAAAATAGAACACGGGCACCCCAAGGTGAAACACTTGGCCTAATAAAGCCCTTCTCTAGCAAATCTTCAGTTGCTCTTTCAGCTCTTTCAACTCAGCGGGAGCTATCCTATAAGGTGGGATCAAAATAGACTGATATCAGAAGAAGATCAATCCCAAAGTCAATCTCCCTATCAGGAGGGACTCCAGGCAGATCATTTGGAAACACTTTCGGAAACTCATTAACAATTGGAACTGAGTCAAGAGCTGGGGGACTCAACATCATCAGATTTCACTCGCACAAAGTGATAGATATAACCTTTGGAAATTATTTTTCGTGCTCTAAGATATGAGATAAATTTTCCTCTAGGTGCAACATAATCACCCTTACACTCTAGAATCATTTCATTAGGAAATTGGAACTTAATGGTTCGGGATCTACAATTAACAGAGGCATAACAGGCATGAAGACAATTCATGCCAAGGATCACATAAAAATAATTATCTCCAACTTGACCAAATCAACAAGAGTATCCCTATGACGGATGGACACTACACAAGCTCTATAGATTCCTCTCAGCTCGAATAGACTCACCCACTGAAGTGGAAACATCAAAGTGTTCAAGAAGACTCTCAGGGGTTCTATCAAATCTATTGGCCACATAAGGAGTTACAAATGACAATGTTAAAACAGGATACATCAAAACATAACAATCAAAAGTAAAGACTCGAATCATACATGTCACAACGTCTGGGGAGTTCTCCTAATCTAGGCGGCTACCATGGATTATAGACGGTTTGTTACTCCGCCTGCGCCAGACGTAGTGGCCCTTTGGTTCCCTCTAACTAGTGGGGCTGGTGCAGCAAATTGAGCCCGGTCAGCCCACTGTGGACACTATTTTTGATAGTGACCCACATGGCCATATTTGTAGCATCCATTATCCCCTTCACGACATCTTCCCAAGTGCAATTTTCCACACTTACCATACGTGGGTTTACCCTGTGAACCTTGAGCTACACTAGCTTGCGACTAGGATCCATGGGTTCCAGCATTCTTAAACCTTTGGACATACCTGCATCCAGGCATGAGTGCATTAGCAGATGATGGTGCTGGAAATCTGTTACCATGGTTGTTCCTTTATACCTTATGCCTAAATGTTTTGGCTTTCTTATGCTTGAACTCCTCATTATCATGTTGTCTCTTCTCATCATCTTATTGTACGAATGTCATCAGTCGCCCGATATCCATATCACTCACAAGCATGGCTCCCCTTCCATCTCTCTTAGGTCCTTTATTTAACCCATCAACATACATCCCCATCCTTCCCCTTATGTTAGCAACCATGTCCGGAGCATAGCGAGATAGTTGCGTGAACTTCAATCCATACTATTGCACAGTTATAAAGCTCTGTTTTAGATTCAGGAACTCTCTCACCTTAGCTTCTCTTTTCTCTCACAGGAAGAAACATCCCAAGAAAGCTTCCTCAAACACTGCTCAAGTCAAACATGGAGCATCATCCCTTCTACTTTTCTTCCATTAGTCAAATCACACTCTGACCACGCCCTTGAGTTGGTAAGCAGACAATTCAACACTATCAACATCGGCCACGTGCATCACTTGGAAAACCTTCTCAAGTTCCTCCACATAGCTCTCGGGATCTTCAGTAGATGCAGACCCCATGATCTCAAGCGGATTCATCTTAAAAAATTCTTGGACTCTAGTGGTGTCATGAGGGTCTAGTCTACCTGCTCCTTTCTCGCAGCAGGTGCTGCAACAGCCTGGGCTAAAGCTCGAATAGCTTGGCGTAGCTCGGATTCGGAGACCTCATCTTGAGGGGGTTGCTCAACAGGGATAGCTGGAACCACAGGCTCCTAGGGTACTTGAGGCTCAGGTGGATTAATAGATTGCCTGGCAGGGTGTCCCCTTCCTCTGACAGCTCTTCTAGGAGGCATGTTATCAATTCTGCATGCGTAGAGCAAGAATTAAAATAGAGTTTTTATAGAGTTCAACTCTATCGCATGAATTGGAATGAGAAGAAAAGGGTAACAATTCCTTATGTCCTATAGTCTCCCGCTTATGAAATGTGGTCGACAACACACCCATAAACAAGACTCTACTAGACATGGCTTCATAGACTCCCTAAGACACATGAACTCTGTGCTCTGATACCAAGTTTGTCACTCCCTGGGAGGATACCCTTGGCATGGCCGGCACTCAGAGACTATTGCTAGTCCCAAACAAACCACTTAGCCTCATCACATCATTCAATCAATAAGCTCTACTGAACAACAAAAAGTATAAGTAAGTAAATGTGCATATCTCCTCTAAAGTCTCAAAGTAAATATATAAAAATGAAGGCTAGTAGAAAGAACTAGCTCACATGATCGCCTATGAAGCCTCTATTACTAATCATGTGGTGCCAATGACAGACCCATGGCTACCCAAATAAAAAATAAAGGAAATAGTTTCAATCTAACTGTATAGCATGATGAAATAAATATAGTGGATCCTCCGGAGTAGGGGAGGCTCACAAAATCAGATGCAAACCTCAGATCTTCATCGGAGCGTATGTTGACGATCTCTAGTACCTGCCTCTGAATCATAAAATGATGCAGTCCAGACTGAATATCAATACTTGGAATGTACTGGTATGTAAAATAGTTGAGTGAAACCGAAACAGATAGAATATTATGGAGACAACATCAACTCAAAATAAACATCAAATAACATCAAACCGTCAAATGTCTATCTACGCAAGAATAAAGAGTAGTCAAGTGACCCCTCAACAAGTCAAACTCATCAATCATCTCAAACTCATCTTAGAGGAGCTCACCTCCTCTCCTCTCATCTCATCTCATAGGAGCTCAACCCCTTTCATCTCAGCTCATCTCATCTAGACTCAGAGTACTCAAGATAGGAAATTTATGGGAGTTTCTGTTATCCGACAACAATCACTTATGAGACAGTGATTGTATGACATCCCGCTAGTGTTGCCACGGCCGCTCTATACTTGCAAGGTAGAGAACGAATTGAAACCATAATGGATAATCCAAAATGGAGGCAAAAAACTCAATAAGTCCTCTATTGTTTTAGGGACATAAACGCAAGAGAAAAACCTTTTCTATGCTTGGCGACATAGTTAATGAGTTCAAGTGGGACTCACTCTTACCCATTTCGGTGCTCGATACTTCTCCCGACTCAATGCTCATAAAACCTTCATCTCAACCAATCTCATAGGAACTTTAACCCCGTTAATGATCGGTATCTCATAGGGACTCTAACCCTATCATCTCTCTTGCTCATAGGGACTCTAACCCTTTCATTAATCAAGCTCATAGGGTCTTTAACCCTCTTATCAATCAATCACGTCAATAACTCAAGATTTAAAACAATCATTAGGAATCAACTAAATAGACACATCAATAGAGTTCATTTATAGAGACTAATAAGGTAATCAAACTCTATCAACTCATCATCAATCTCTCATCACAATCAACAAGCTCAACTCAAGGCTCTAGACTCAATTCTCAAATTCAATATGCATGCTTTTCAAATTAGTCATGTAGGGTTATGCAAATTCTCATGAAATTATTCAATTTAAGAAAACAAATAGTATGATAATCATGAACATAGAAAACATGAAAATTCAAATATAAATTTTGAGAAAAACCATCAAAAGTCATGCATGTAGACTTTCCAAGCCATTAACTCATCTATGACTTCTATGGGGCATATGAGAGAACAATTTCATGTTTTTAGTTTAGCCTTACATACCTGGAATGCAACTATCAACTAAGCACGTTAAGGGTCTCTTCTCGAATCTCTCTATACAAGCTCTACTCTTCTTCCCTCAAGCTCTAGCCTTAGTAACGTATAGGAATAGGACTTAGAATGGGGGTTTTAGACTCTTTTCACGTCAAAATGACCTTATCAGATCGTCTATAGAGTTTAGGAGGGGTGAAAAATTGACCGGAATGCCCCTCATAATGATCTAGAAATTTTCAACTCGAAAAAGACACAGTCCGCAACGCAGACTGGTCCCGAATAATGTATTTTCAGAAAAGAGTTTTCGAATGCGTTTTCTCCATCTCATCGAATAATTTTAAAAGAATATAAGTGTTGGTCCGCGATGGGTGCGCTACGCGTCCCTGTCGCATACTAATACTGTTTTTGTGCTTTGTATCAAAAATATATCTTTTGATCAGGTCACTCTAAAAATTGACTGAGACCATTCTCCCCCTCCATTTTTTGTGTTGATTACAAATCTGACCTCAGATTTTCCATACGAGCATCGGAAGATGCATTATGTGCATACCCTCACTTTAGGGGTATTTTGGAAATTTTACCTGATATCACAATTGCCTCTTGACTTTTAACTATATTGTTTGATCTGCCGAGCTGTTATCGAGTTCATTTGTCCTGTTTTTCCAGTTCGGTGTTAATTTTACTACACATATCCTTGAAAATAACGAATGTGTTAGATTTATTCGCTAAAAACCTGACCTTTTAGCAGTTGTCCTTAAAAACTTTGTGCGCTAAAAACCAACCTTTTAGCAAATGTCCTTAAAAACATTGTACACATGGAGTTCATCTATTTTTAATTAAATGGTATCATTTGAAGGTAGACCATTAAGGATAATTTTGTCTGTGATTATGAACTTTATATAAAATGTTAAATTGCAAAATTATTTTCTTGTTATATTAAGTTACTAAAACTATGTGCATATTGTCCAAATAAAAATGATCAGAACGTCAAATTTTTGGCATCGATTTATAAAATGTTAATCACAAAAAACAATTCTCTTTTAAAAAGTCACAATATAAAATTTTTACTACCCATGTAAAAGATAAGTAAATTAATATTGAGATTCCATTTAAGCATTTAAAAGTTTCAGGGCTAAACTTTTAACACCTTTTAATATATTTTTTCATGTTTTAACACGTGTAGTTCTTGACGTTAAACACTACACATTTTCAATAAAAAATTATATGTGGAGTTTATCTATTTCTAATCGGATATTCATTAAATGGTAAACTATTTCAATATTGGAAGGTAATTGTTAATGATAATTTTACATGTGGTTACTGATACATGGAACTAACTATAAGTCCCAAAATTATTTTTCATTAACCAAACTATGTGTTAATTTTCCAATAAATAAAAATTATAAGAACGTCAATTTTTTGGTGGTAGTTTATAATATCACTTTGCATTAATGTTGTGCTATTATGTAATATCCATGTAAAACATGCACTATATAATTTTCCTGACTACCTATATAAAACCTAATACTTAAAATATCATTTAAATTCCATTTTAAGTATTTAACAGACTTGAGGGCTAAACATGTAACGACCTAGCCCAACACTATGAAGTATTGTTCACTCTTGGGCCTAGCCCATCAAGGATTTTCCCCTTTGGTCTCACCCTAAAAGGCGCCTCATAGTATATAGACCAGTTCTTTTACTTATATACGTAGCATCACTCTTGTGTTTTGTCGATGTGGAACTTCTCATATTATGATGGGTTGTTACATACACCCCCTCTATGGACTCAGCATCCTTGTTGAGATTTGGCCCACCGCATGGGATTCGCCTAGACTCAGCATTGAGGTTTGCCCTACCTCACCTAGATTCGCCTAAACTCAGTTGAACTCTGACCCACAGCGACAAGGTTGACACAAGAGTGTCTCTGATACCACCTATAATGACCGGGCCCAACACTATGAAGTATAGTACGCTCTTGGGCCTAGCCCATCACGGATTTGTGCCTTTAGGATCACCCCAAAAGGGGTCGTACAATATATAGACCAGTCTTTTTACTTATGTACCCAACATCTCTCTTGTATTTTGCTGATGTGGGACTTCTCATCTCAAGATGGATTGTTAAAAACTATTTTCATTTACAATTTTGAATAAACTTATACACCTATTCTAAAGCTAACAAGTTGTTATATGAATGTCCATATAAAACAACTAACAATTTTATAGGGCTTTGTTTCTATATGTACACGTTGTTTCATTTTCTCGTGCCTTCCTACACACTCTCCACAAATTCAATTTTCTCTCCTTTCCGTTTTTCGTCAGGTTATTCTTCTTGTTGTTCTTCCTTTTTCCAGATAACTTCTCTAGTTTTTTTTTTTTTGTCTTATCATTCACTATAGAGCTAAATACATCCAGTTCAACTATACTTTTAGTTTTTTTTTGTAGTTTTTATGTCCTTTGGTAATGTCAAATCCCTTGTATTTGTTGTTTTTTTATTTTCATGGTTTTGTGAGCAGTGAATAACACTGGCAAAAAAAAAAAGGAAACTCTGATCTCAAATCTCTTTGTAAATGGTTAGCTTTTCTCTACTTTTTTTTCCAACTTGGTTGTGGTTTGTTCCAAGTTTTGGGGATTATACAGCAAGGGCAGAGTTAGGTAGCCCCTAGGGTATATCTGGACCTCATTTGGTGAATAAATTATGTTAAAATTAATTTTTATGTATATAAATGATGATAAAAAATTATATTGCTTATGTAGGATTAAATTTATTTTATGTATATAGAGTAATGTTGAACTTCTTTGGTGGAAAATTACGACGTTTATATATATTAGATTCTCCACACGTGTGTTGCACATGTTTGCCAATCTTTTGAATATCTTTCACCAAGTTTCTTAATTACTTTGCAATAAATTTATTTTTTCTTCCGAATATTGGCATAATTTGAAAGCAACTATTTGTGTTGGAATCTATGTTTGGGGCTGGTAAGACTGCACGATAATGTTGTGTTATGTGCAATGTTTTTTGGTGTTTGGCATTTTGCCTATTATTCAACCTTAAGTAGTATTTGCCTCCTAACTTTTAATTATACCGTTTGATATCACGTGCTATTTTTGATTTCATTTGCCCAGTTTTTCCAATTAGGTGTTAATTTTACTACACATATCCTTGAAAATAACGATTGTGTTAGATTTATTCACTAAAAACCAGACCTTTTAGCAATTATCCTTAAAACCTTTGTCACTAAAAATCAACCGTCTTAGCAAATGTCCTTAAAATCTTTGTACACATGGAGTTCATCAATTTCTAATTAAAGGTATCATTTGAAGGTAGAATGTTAAGGATAATTTTATCTATGATTATGAACCTTATATAAAATGTTAAGTCGCAATTTTTTTATCAAGTTACTAAACTATGTGCATATTGTCACAATACAAATGACCAGAACGTCAAATTTTTGGTGCCGATTTATAAAATGTTAATCACAACGCCAATATTTTTTTATACTTGCAAATTCTTTAGTAAAAAATCCCAATATAAAATTTTGACTGCCCATGTAAAAGATAAGTAAATTATTTAGATTTAATTCAAGCATTTAAAAGTTTCAGCGCTAAACATGTGTAGTTCTTGACGTTTAACACTACACAATTTCAAATAAAAAGTTTACATGTGGAGTTTATCTATTTCTAATTAGATATCCATTAAATGATAAATTATTTCAACACTGGAAGGTAATTTTTAATGATAATTTTACCTGTGCATATTGTCACAATACAAATGACCAGAACGTCAAATTTTTTGTGCCGATTTATAAAATGTTAATCACAACGCCAATATTTTTTTATACTTGCAAATTCTTTAGTAAAAAATCCCAATATAAAATTTTGACTGCCCATGTAAAAGATAAGTAAATTATTTAGATTTAATTCAAGCATTTAAAAGTTTCAGCGCTAAACATGTGTAGTTCTTGACGTTTAACACTACACAATTTCAAATAAAAAGTTTACATGTGGAGTTTATCTATTTCTAATTAGATATCCATTAAATGATAAATTATTTCAACACTGGAAGGTAATTTTTAATGATAATTTTACCTGTGGTTACTGATACATATAACTAAATGTAAGCCCCAAAATTATTTTTCGTTAACCGAACTATGTGTTAATTTTCTAATAAATGAAAATTATCATAAGGTCAATTTTTGGGCGCCAATTTTTAATATCACTCTTCATCAATATTTTGCTATTATGTAATATCCATGTTAAAGATGCACTATACAATTTTTCCTGACTACCTTTACAAAAAAGTAAATAATATAACATCTAAATTCCATTTTAATTATTTAACAGACTTGAGGGTTAAACATTTTCATTTTCAATTTTGAATAAACTTATACATCTATTCTAAAGCTAACAATTTGTTATATGAATGTCCATATAAAACAACTAACAACTTTAGAGATATTTGTCCGTATATGTACACGTTGTTCCATTTTCTCGTGACTTCCTTCACACACTCCACAAAATTCAATTCTCTCCTTTCCATTTTCGTCAGGTTATTCTTCTTGTTGTTCTTCCTTTTTTCCATATAATTTCCCTAGGTCTTATCATTTACTATAGAGCTAACTACATCAAATTCAACTATACTTTTAGTTTTTTCTTTTTGTAGTTTTATAACACCCCCGTAATTTATTCACCTAGTCCGGGTAGATGCACAGAGAAAACTGAGGAAAATGATTGAGAAAAGTTATTGGAAAGGAAAACTATGAGGGCCATCGTCGGCCCGTAGAATGATTTACCGCTCGTAGATGAGGCCTCGTAGATCCTCAGGTGGCCTGGTAAAATTTTCTAAGTCTGAGGCCCATGTAGGGGACACCATACGGCCCGTAAAACGTTTCACGACCCGTAATTGATTTTGTAAGTTGGTGATCCAATAATCAACTTTTCAGTATCCTGAGTTACGTGTTATAAGACGGCCCGTAAAACTATTTATGGCTCATAGAAGGTGTTTCACGGAGTCTATGTCAAATTCCAGTAACTCATACTTTTGGACCCCCTTTCTATGAGAGGTCATCTACAGCCACTAAAAGGTCCTACGACTCGTAGATGTGGTCTCGTAGATACTCTCGGCTTTTTTTAAGAAGGATATTTTTGTCTATTCCTATCCCTTTTAAATCCAATCCTTAGCCATTTTTTACTTAAATAAACTCCTAAAATAGAACCCTAAGTGTATTTTCACCATTCTTCATGCTTAGAGATTTCTTGGGAGCACCAGAGGAGAGAAAGGATAGAGGGTTTCAAGTTCAAAAATGAAGATCAATTGGAGTTTGATTATTTCTTCTTTTTCCAGGTATGTAAGGCATACTAAAGTTTGGAACTATATTTGTTCACATGCCCCTTTCACCTATTTGAATCGAACTTGAGAACAAGAGTTGAGTTCTGTAAATTCTATCACCCAATTATTGAACCCCTGCATTTCTCATTAGGTCTTATGATGATATATGAGATAATTGTTGTATTGCATGACCACTGATATGAAATTGACATATATGTGTATACTTGATATCATGAGCCTTAAATTGAATTATTTTATAAAAATCTATACATAGAGTTGAGATTTGAATTTAATTGTCCGAGTTGAGTAAATTGAGCATGATTGAGTATGAGAAGCATATAGTATCATGACTGAATGTCCATTGATGTATTTTTCTTGCATTCTATGATGAGTCTAATTCATGAGTTTGAATGACTGTTTGAGTCTGAGTCAAGTTTGATTGTCTTGCTTGATTGACGTAATTCATGAGAAACTGAGATGAGTGAAGATGAGATAATCTAATGAGGTTGAGATTTGACTTGATTGACTGGGCATTGAGGATTGAGTTGAGTATGTTTTATTCTTGGGAGGAGTATCGAGCACCAATAGGGGAGCGAATAAATATCTACTCTAACCACAGAACTATGTTGCTAGCGTAGGATAGTTGTACAACATGATTTGGTGACTCTTGTTCCAGATGATCGACATTCACTATGGATCCCTAAGAGAGTTGATCGTCATTTACCTTGGCAAGTCAGTGGGATTAGATGTCGATTAAGAGAAACTCCTAAGAAAACATTTATTGAGCATGACATTTTAAACTGAGTTTATTTCTACTAAGTCTATTTTAAAAGCAAGATTTCTTTAAACTTGCGTATATTAAGTTGAGCATTAGTTTTCTGGGTTGAGGTGAGTGCGTTGAGCTTTACTTTCTTGAGTCATTTTGTATATAGTATATTACATGTACTGGCATCCATTTGGACCTGCATCGTTTTATGACGAAGATACATGTGATAGAGGACTTCAACCCGTGCATCATTGAGGTCTAGATTAGTGCTTCCCAGAGTTGGTGAGCCCTCTTTGCTTTCCGGAGGAGTCCTTTTATTACCTATTTTTACTTAGTACTTTCTTTCTTTGATTTGAGGTATACATGGACAATCATGGTACCATCTAGATTGTTGATGAGAGGCTTCATGGACATTGAATAGAGGATTTGTTGAGTCTGATATTTCTAAACTTATTTGTTGGAGTTATGTTTTAGTAGAACTATATGTATTTAAATGATTTACTTTCTTTGAGTATTTCTTCCGCTGTTGAGTTGATGTGGCAATGACGCCAGGTGGTTCTCTTGGGGAATCAACAATGGATCTTCAAGTGTGGGCCATGCTAAAGTTACCCTTCCGAGGTGTGACAAACTTAGTATTAGAGCACAGATTTAAGCACAGAGTTTAAGAGTCCTGGAGAGTCTACGAAGCCGTGTCTAGTAGAATCTTGTTTATGGGTGTGTGGTAGATCACACTTTAAAAGCAGGAGGATCACATTAGGAAGGGTTACATTCCTTTCGTATTCTGACTCATTCTATAAAGTTAAACTCTATGAAAGCTCTCTCCTAACCCGTGCATTATGCGTCTGTCGAATTGTGACCATGCCTCAAAGAACGGTTGTTAGAGGAAGAGGGCGTCCAACTAGACAGAAGTTAACCATCCTGAGCCCCAAAATCATGATGAGCCCATAGCCCTAGCCATCCCTGAACAGCCACCACAGGCTGACATCTCGAATGTTAAGATCCGCAAGGCCACCTAGACCTACGTCGAGGCTGTGACAACACCTGCTGCTAGAAATGAGCGTGTAGACAGGATGTGCAGGACACATCCAGAATTCGTGAGTTCTTGAGGATGAACCCACCTGAGTTCACAGATGTAATGCCCGGTAAAATTATCAAAATACCCCTAGAAGGTAAGCATGTGCGTAATGCATCTTCCAATGCTTGTATGGCAAATTCGAGGTCAAATTTGTGATCAGCATGAAAAATTGAGTGGTAAAATGGTCTCGATCAATCTTTAGAATGACCCGATCAAAAGATAATTTTTCGACCCGAAAACGAAAACAGTGAGAGTACGCGACGGAGGCGTATCGCGCCTCTGTAACAGACCTGCACTTATATATTTTTGAAAATTTTCGACAGGATTGAGAAAACTCATTCAGAAAAATTTTTCTGAAAATGCACAATATGATACCAGTTCAAGTCGCGGACTAGGTCTTTTCCGAGCTGAAAATTTTTAATTTTTACGAGGGGCGTTCCAGTCAATCACCAACCCCACCTAAACCCTATACATGGTCTAAGAAGGTCTTTTGACATAAAAAGGTCTAAAACCCCCATTCTAAGTCTTGTTCTATAATCTAACAAAGGCTAGGGCTTGAGGAAAGAGAGGAAAGCTTGAAGTTGAGCAATTGGAGAAGAAATCCTTGACATGATTGATTGATAGCTTCACCCCAGGTATGTAAGGCAAAACTAAAAGAGTGGAATTGTTCGCTCATGTACCCCATAGATGGTCATAGATGAGTTGATGTTTCAAGAGTTTGCATACATGATCCTTGACGGGTTTTTTTTCTTAGAAATTTATTTAAATTCACATGTCTTCTTATGTTGATGATCATCATAAACTTATTTTCTTGAACTGAACATTTTCTTGAGAATTCGCATGACCCTACTTGACTATTTTTAAAAGCATGCATAATGAACTTGAGAATTGAGTCTAGGGCCTTGAGTTGAGATTGTTGTTTATGATGAGAGAATGATGATGAGTTGATGAAATTTGATTATCTTATGAGTCTCTAAAAATGAACTCTACTGATGTGTCTATTTGATTATTTTCTAATGATTGTCTAAATCTTGACTCATTGATGAGATTGATTGAGGAAAGGGTTAGAGTCCCTATAAGTTTGATTGATGAATGGTTTAGAGTCCCTATGAGTTGAATGATGACAGGGTTCGATTCCTTATCAGATCTCGATCGATGACGAGGTTCGAGTCCCATGAGATTGGTTGAGATGGAGGTTTTATGAGCATCGAGTCATGGGGGGAGTATCGAGCACAGAAAGAGTAAGAGTTGGTCCGACATAAACTCATCAAACTATGTTGCCAAACTTAGGTAAGGCTTAGAACCATCATATATATATTGTAGTTCCCTCGTGAGTAACAGTCCCTGAAAGCAATAGGGGACCTATTGAGTACTGACTCCATATTGGGTGAGCCGATATGGTTTCAATAGTAACCTACTTGGCAAGTTTGGAACGATTGTGGCAACATCAGCGACATTGTTGTACATTCACTGGCTCATGAGTGATTATTATCGGATAAGAGAAACTCCCATAAATTTCCTACCTTGAGTACTCTGAGATGAGATGAGATGAGATGAGATGAGAGGAGGTGAGCTCCTCAGAGATGAGATTGGATGAGAGGAGGTGAGCTCCTTTGAGATGAGTCTGAAATGATCGATGAGTTTGAGTTGTTGACTGGTCACTTCTCTACTCTTTATTCTTGCATAGATAGACATTTGAAGATTTGATGTTATCCGACAATTATTTTGAGTTGGTGTTGTTTCCATATTATTCTACATGTTTCTGTCTCACTCAACTATTTTACATACCAGTATATTCCAAGTACTGATGCCCCCTTTGGACTGCATCGTTTTATGGTGCAGAGGAAGTTAATAGAGATCGTCAACAGGCACTCCATTGAAGATTTGAGATTCGCAGCAAATTGATGAGCCTCACCTATTCGGGAGGGTCCACTACTTTTATTTCATCATGCTTTAGAGTTAGATTGGACTATTTCTTTTATTTTGATTTGGGTAGCCATGGGTCTGTCATTGGCACCACCATGATTGGTGAAAGAGGCTTCATAGACGATAGTTGAACATTGTTGTTGAGTTTGTGAGCTAGTTCTTTTTACTAGCCTTCATTTTTTATATATTCATTTGCGACTTTAGATGAGATGTGCCAAATACTTACTTATATTTTTCGATACTCAGTAGAGTTTTTTTGATTGAATGATTTTATGAGGCTAAGTGGTTCGCTTAGGGACAACCAATAGTCTTTGAGTATCGGCCACGCCAAGGGTACCCTCCCGGGGCGTGACAAAAGCGTCTACACCTAATGGGAATCTTGAGAACTACATTGATGAGCTACAGAAAGTGATCCATGTGACCAAAGTTGATAGGGTTGAGTTGGCTGCCTACCAGCTCAAGGGTGTTGTCAGGTTATGGTATGACCATTGAAAGAAGAACCAAGGAGAGGGTGCCCCAATTCCGACTTGGGCAATGTTTGAGGATGATTTCTTGGAGTGCTTCTTTCTGAGAGAGTTGAGGGTGGACAAGGTAAGAGAGTTCTTGAATTTGAAACAGGGCTCTCTGACAGTGAAAGAATATGGTCTTAATTTCATGCAACTGTTTCGTTATGCTCCTGAGATGGTTGTAGATGTGAGAAGTAGGATCTGTCTACATGTTGATGGGTTGAACAAATGGCTGAAAAAAGATGGGAGAGGATCAATGCATGTGAATGACAAGGACATAGGCAGATTGATGCTTTATATACAGCAGGTTGATGAGGAAAGTCAATAAGATAGGGAGGAAATAAAAAATAAGAGGGCCAAAACCTCCAGCCATAAGGTTGGAAAAAGAAAAAGTTGAAATAGTAATAAGTTTTAGTCTGGGATAACACCTTTATTTGCTAGTGCACCATCCTCGAGCCATAGGTATGATCACAAGTCCCAAGGTCAGCCAAATTTAGAGCATAAGGTTCACATTCTCAATCAAGTGTGACCCTTAGCTCAAAAGGGAAGCCACCTTGTGGGAAATATGGCAGGATGCATCTGGGAGAGTGTGGAGATGGAGGGAAGGCTTGCTATAAGTGTGGCCAGCCAGTCCGTTTTCAGAGGAGTGTTCGAATTGGGGAAATAAGGCCTAGTCCTCTACCACAACACCACCAGCAAGAGGTAACCAGAGAGGTGCTGCACTAGGGTTAGGCGGTGGGAAAACCTATCTATACATTGAGGAACTGACAGGACCAAGAGGTTGCACTAGATGTTGTGATAGGTATGCTTTGAGTCCTTACCTTTCATTGCTATGCTTTACTTGATTCGGGTGCGACTTGTTCCTTTGTGACTCCATATATAGCTGGTAGATTTGAGATCTTTCCTGAGTGCTTGCTTGAGCCATTTTCTATTTCCACTCCTGTTGGTGAGCCCATTCAAGCCAAAATGATCTATAAAGGCTGTGTGGTGTCCATCTATCATAGGGACTCTTGTTGCTTTGATTAAGTTAGAGATGGTGAATATGATCCTTGGCATGGACTGGCTTCGCGCCTGTTATGCCTCTATTGATTGAAGAACCCAAACTATCAAATTCTAGTATTCGAATGAGCCATTATTGAGTGGAAGGGAGATTCTGTTGTGCCAAAGGGTAGGTTTATTTCCTACCTCAAGGCATGAAGTCTGATCTCTAAGGGATGTATCTATCACCTCATGCGAGTTAAGTCCAATGATATTGAGCCTCCTACTCTTGAGTCCATCCTAATTGTGAGTGAGTTTCCTAATGTATTACTTGAGGATCTGCCTAGAGTCCCTCCTGGCAGGGAGATCGACTTTGGAATTGATGTTCTCCCCGATACCTAGCCTATCTCTATTCCACCATATAGAATGGCTCCTGTAGAGTTAAAAGAATTGAAGGAGCAATTGAAAGATTTGCTAGAGAAGGGATTTATTTCTCTCCTTAGGGTGCTCCAGTCTTGTTTGTGCGAAAGAAGGATGGTTCCCATAGAATGTAAATTGACTATCGCCAATTAAACAAGGTGATAGTCAAGAATAAGTTCCCCCTTTCGAGGATCGACGACTTATTTGACCAACTTCAGGGTGCCACTATTTTCTCCAAGATAGGCCTCTTATCAGGCTATCACCAGTTGAAACTAAGAGAATGTGACATCCCGAAGATGGATTTTCGAACCTGATATGGCCACTTAGAGTTCTTGGTAATGTCCTCTGGGTTGACAAATGCACCTGCAGCCTTTATGGACCCGATGAACAGAGTATTTAAAAAATATCTTAACATGTCCATGTGTTTTTATTAATGATATTCTTGTATATTCTAGAGACAACGAGGAGCATGCTAATCACCTTCAAATCGTTTTGCAGACGCTTAGGGATAATGAGTTATATGCAAAGTTTTTGAAGTGTAAGTTTTGGCTCAAATCTATGGCTTTCTTAGGCTATATAGTTTCGGAAGATGGTGTATGAGTGGATACCCAAAAGATTGAGGCGGTTAAGAACTGACCTAGACCAACCGCTCCGATAGATATAAAAAGTTTCTTGGGATTGGCTGGATACAACCGCAGATTAATTGAAGGATAATCTTCCATATCCACACCGTTGACTAGGTTAACACAGAAGAAGGTCAAGTTTCAATGGTTCAATGAGTATTAGAGGAGTTTCTAAGAGTTGAAGACAAGGTTGACTACTGCCCCAGTATTGACTTGCCTGATGGAACTAATGGATTTGTCATCTACTACAACACTTCGAGAGTGGGATTGGGGTGTGTGTTGATGTAAAGAGGTAAGGTTGTTGCCTATTCTTCTAGACAGTTTAAAATGCACGAGAAGAATTATCCCACTCATTACTTGGAATCGAAAGCAATGGTGTTTGCTCTCAAATTATGGTGCCACTACTTGTATGGAGCACATATTGTTGTATTCACAGACTACAAGAAGCTACAATACATCTTCAATTAGAAGGAGCTTAATCTGAGGCAGAGGAGATGGCTTGAGTTACTCAAAGACTATGACATGAGCATCTTCTATCACCTAGGTAAAGCTAATGTAGTTGTTGATGCTCTTAGTAGGTTATCCATGGGAAGCACCACCTATGAGGAGGAAGAGAAAAGGGAGTTGTCTAAGGAGGTTCAAAGACTGGCACGACTGGGAGTTCAACTAGATGAGTCAGGCGAAGGAGGAGTCCTTATGCATAATGGGTATGCATCGTCTTTAGTAGTAGAGGTTAAGAAGAAACAAGATCAAGACCCTTTCTACACCCTATCTTTCTGTAATTAAAGACAGATGTGCATAAGCAGAAAGTGATGACTTTCGCCAAAGGGGGAGATGGAGTATCAAAATACCAAGGTAGATTGTGTGTTCCAGATATTGATGGTGTCCGAGAGAGGATCATGGAAAAGGCCCATAATTCCAGATATTTGATCCACCCAGGGTCAACCAAGTTGAGCTCCAAAAGCCATATGGAGTAACTCAAAATTTTGAGATTCCAGTATGAAAATGGGAGATAATCAATATGGATTTTATCATAGGTCTACTGATATCTCACCGACAACATAATTCAATTCAGGTAATAGTTGATCGGATGACAAAATCTGCACACTTCTTGGCGATAAAGATGTTTGACATGGCAGAGGATTATGCCCGGTTATACATAAGAAAGATTTTTACATTTCATGGAGTCCTCTTGTCTATTATCTCAGATAGAGGAGCCCAATTCACTACTCTGTTTTGGAAGTCTTTCTAGAAAGGCTTAGGTTCAAAGGTGAAACTTAGCACTGCTTTTCACTCTCAAACTGATGGCCAAGCAGAGCAAACAATTCCGATCTTAGAGGATATATTGAGAGCTTATGTCATCGACTTCAAAGGTAATTGTAATGACCATTTGCCTCTGATTGAATTTGCCTACAACAACAACTTTCATTCTAGTATTCAGATGGCCCCATATAAGGCACTCTTTAGGAGGAGTTGTAGATCATCGATTGGATAGTTCAAGGTAGGTGAAGCAGAATTGATTAGACCGGACTTGTTTAACCTAGCCATGGAGAAAGTAAAGATCATCTGGGAAAGACTGAAAACTGCACAAAGTCGATAAAAAATCTTACACTGATGTTAGAAGGAGAGACTTAGAGTTTGAGATCGACGATTGGGTGTATTTAAATGTATCACCTATGAAGGGTGTGATGAAATTAGGGAAGGTGGGGAAGTTGAGCCCGAGGTATATTGGCCCTTATTAGATCATAAGGGGAGTGGACAATGTAGCTTATGAGCTTGAGTTACCACCAGAGTTAGCGGTCATCAACCCAGTCTTTCACATGTCTATGCTCAAGAAGTGTTTGAGAGATCTGCAGTTGGTTGTTCCGATCGAGAGTATTTGAGTAAAAGACAGTTTAGTTATGAGGAGATCCCTATCCAAATCCTTGATCGTCAAGTTTGCAAGTTAAAAACCAAAGAGATTGTATTTGTCAAAGTGCTGTGGAGAAACAAATTTGTAGAAAAAGCTACTTGGGAAGCGAAGAAGTATATGAAGGCCATGTACACTCATTTATTTGTGCCTGCAGATGATGAGATAACTGACGCTAATGACTTCCTTCTAAATTCTTGAATTTCTATTTCTTGAGTTTTCTTTCCATTCTGAGTTTGATGGACGATAGAGCTCTAGAGTCCGAGTGAGGATTGATTTGATGTGTTATATATTTAATTATTTTACTTGCTGAGTTTCTTGACTGATTGATTGCAAGAGTGAGATGATAGCTAGTTGATTGAGTCCATAGAGAGATTTGTGGTTTGACTATGTTTCCTAGGTTTCTCTTCATTCGAGGAGAAATGATCCCAAGGGGGAGATAATCTAACACCCCCTAACTCTTTCACATAGTCTGGGTAGATGCATAAACAAAACTGAGAAAAATGACTGAGAAATGTTGCTGGAATGGAAAACTATGAGGGTCATCTACGGACCATAGAATGATATACGGCTCATACATGAGGCCTCGTAGATCCCCAGGTGACTTGGCTTTTCTAAGTCCAAGTCCCATGTACGTTATAATACACGGCCCGTAAAACATTCCACGATCCATAGATTGGTCGTAGTCAGGTGATCTAAGAATTAACTTTTCAGTATCTTGAGTAACGAGTTATCAGACGACTCGTAGAAGGTGTTTCGTGGATTCTATGACAAATTATAGTAACTCAAACTTTTGGACCCCTTTTCTACGAGAGGTCATCTACGACCCGTAAACGTGGTCTCATAGAACCTGTTAGATGTTTTTAAGAAGTGTATTGTTGTCTATTCCTATCCCTTTTAATCCAATCCTTAGCCATTTTAGACTTAAATAAAGTCCTAAAATATAACCCTAAGTGTATTTTCATCATTCTTCATGCTTAGGGATTTCTTGAGAGCACCAAAGGAGAGAGAAGAGCGAGGGTTTCAAGTTCAACCACAAAGATCGATTGGAGTTTGATTGTTTCTTCTATTCCCAGCTATGTAAGGCATACTAAAGTGTGGAACTACGTTCATTCACACACCCCTTTCACCTATTTGAGTCAAACTTGAGAACAAGAGTTGAGTTTTGATAATTCTGTCATCCAATTACTGAATCCCTGCATTTATCTTAAGGTCTTATGATGATATATGTAATAATTGTCATATTCCATGACCACTGATATGAAATTGAAGTATATATGTATACTTGATATCATGAGCCTTAAATTGAATGATTATATAAAAATCTATACATGGATTGAGTTGAGATTTGAGTGTAATTGTTTGAGTTGAGTAAATTGATCATGATTGAGCTTGAGGAGCATATAGTATCATGACTGCATGTCCATTGATGTATTTCGCTTGAATTCCATGATGAGTCTAATTGATGAGTATGATTGACAGTTTAATTCTGAGTCGAGTCTGATTGTCTTCCTTGATTGACTGAATTGATGAGAAACTGAGATGAGTTGAGATGAGATAACCTAATGAGGTTGAGATTTGAAATGATTGACTAAGCATTGAGGATTGAGTTGATTGATGAGTTGAGCTTATTTTAGTATTGGGATGAGTATCAAGCACTGAGCTGGGAGTGAGTAAATATATACTCTAACCCACAGTACTATGTTGGCAGCGTAGAATAGTCGAAAAACATGTTCTGATGAATGTTGTCCTAGATGATGGACATTCACTATGGATCCATGAGAGAGTTGATTATCCTTTACCTTGGCAAGTTTAGGACGAGTGTGGCAGCGATGCTGCCTTCATTGTGCATCACCAAACTAAAGGTGGTGGGATTGGATATCAGCTAAGAGAAATTCCTAAGCAAGCACTAATTGAGCAGCATATTTTAAAATGAGTTTATTTCTAAGGAATCTATTTTAAAAGTATCATTTCTTTAAATTTGCATATATTGAGTCGAGCATGAGTTGTTTGAGTCAAGGTGAGTGAGTTGAGCTTTACTTTCTTGAGCCACTTTGCATTACAGTATATTCCTTGTACTGACGTCCATTTGGACCTGCATCATTTCATGAAGTAGATACAGGTGATATAGGACTTCACCCCGCGCATCATTACGTCTAGATCAGTGCATTCCAAAGTTGGTGAGCCCACTTTGGTTTATAGAGGAGCCCTTTTATTTCCTATTTTTACTTAGCACTTTCTTTCTTTGATTTGAGGTATCCATGGCCTGTCATGGCACCATCTAGATTGTCGATTAGGGACTTCATAGACATTAACTAGAGGATTTGTTGAGTATTGATATTTACAAACTTATTTGTTGGTGTTATGTTTTAGTAGAACTATATTTATTCATATGATGTTTTACTTTCTTTGAGAATTTCCTCTGCAATTGAGTTGATGTGACAATGAGGCCAGGTGGTTCTCTTGGGGAATCAGTAATGGCTTTTCAAGTGCCAGCCACGCCAAGGGTACCCTGTCGGGGCGTGATAAGTTTGCATGTCGTTTGACAATGTTGAATCCCTTATGTTTGTTGTTTTTTGTTTTTAGGGTTTTGTGAACAGTGAAAAACAATGGCAGAAAAAGAAAGAAACTCGGATCTCAAATCTCCTAGTAAATGATTAGTTTTTCTCTACTTCTTATTTTATTTTTTGATTTGGTTGTGTCTTGTTCCTAGTTTTTTGGATTATAAACAAGGGTAGAGTTAGATAGCGCCGAGGGTATATTCGAACCTCATTTGGTGAAAATTACGTTAGAATTAATTCTATGTATATAAAAGATGATAAAAAAAAGTTATATTGTTCATGTATGATTAAATTTTATTTTATGTATATAAAGTAAATGTTGAACTTCTTTGGTGAAAAATTACAATGTTTATATATACTAGATTCTCCATAGGTGTGTTTCACATCTTTGCCAAGTCTTTTGAATATCTTTTACCAAGTTTCTTATTTATTTTGCATAAAATTTGTTTTTTTTTCCGAATATTGGCATAATTTGAAAGTAACTAATTGTGTTGGAATCTATGTTTGGGGCTGGAACGACTTCACAATAAATGTTGTGTTATGTCCAAATTTTTTGGTGTTTGGCATTGTGCCTATTATTCAACCTTAAGTGGTATTTGCCTCCTAACCTTTAACTATACCATTGGATCGCACGAGCTGTTACCAAGTTCATTTGTCCAGTTTTTCTAATAAGGTGTTAATTTTACTACTCATATCCTTGAAAATAACGAATGTTCATTTGTCCACTAACTATGCACCATCTTCAGCCAGTGCACCAGCCCCAAGCCACAAGTATGATCAAAAGTCTCAAAGTCAGCCAAACTTTAGAGCACAGGGTTCACAATTTCAAGCCAGTGTGACCCTTGGCACGAAAGGGAAGCCACCATGTGGAAAATGTGGCAGGATGCACTTGGGAAAATGTAAAGATGGAGGGAATGGAACCTAGGCCATTTTCAAAGGGAGTGTACGATGTGAGGAAATAAGGCCTGGTCTTCTACCATAGCACCACCAGCGAGGGGTAACCAGAAAGGTGTTGCACCAGGGACATGCGATGGGTATAAACCTCTATATGCGATGGGGAATTGATAGAACCAAGAGGTTGCACCAGATGTTGTGATGGGTATGCTTTAAGTCTTTACCTTTCATTGTTATACTCTACTTGATTTGGGTGTGACTTGTTCCTTTGTGATGCCATATGCGGCGAGTAGATTTGAGATCCTTCCTGAGTGCTTGCTTGAGCCATTTTCTTTTTCTACTCCTGTTGGTGAGTCCATTCGAGCCAAGAGAATCTATAGTGTTTGTATGGTGTCCATCTATCATATGGATACTCTTGCTAATTTAATTAAGTTAGAAATGGTTGATTTTTATGTGATCCTTGGCAGGGACTGGTTTCACACCTATTATGCCACTGTTGATTGTAGAACCCGGACTATCAAATTCTAGTTTTCAAATGAGCCTATTATTGAGTGGAAGAGAGATTTTGTTGTGCTGAAGGGTAGGTTTATTTCTTACCTCAAGGCCCGAAGACTGATCTCTAAGGGATGTATCTATCACCTCGTGCAAGTCAAGTCTAATGATATTGAGCCTCTTACTCCTGAGTCCATCTGGATTGTGAGCGAATTTCCTAATGTATCCTGAGGATCTTCCTGGAGTCCCTCTTAATAGGGAGATTGACTTCAGAATCGATGTTCTCCTTGACACCAACCCTATTTCTATTCCTCCATATAGTATGGCCCCTGCAGAGTTGAAAAAGTTGAAGGAGCAATTGAGAGATTTGCTAGATAAAGGATTTCTTAGGCTAAGTGTCTCTCCATGGGGTGCTCCGGTCTTATTCGTGCGAAAGAAAGATAGTTTCCTTAAAATGTGTATTGACTATCGCCATTTGAATAAGGTCATAGTCAAGAATAAGTACCCCCTTTCGAACATCGATGACTTCTTTGACCAACTTCAGAGTGCCACTATTTTCTCAAAGATAGACCTCTGATTAGGCTATATTAGTTGAAAGTAAGAGAATGTGACATCCCGAAGAGGGCTTTTTGAAACCGATATGGTCACTTAGAATTCTCAATAATGTCCTATGGGTTGACAAATGTGCCCGCAACCTTCATGGACTTGATGAACAGAGTATTCAGATAGTATCATGACATATTTGTGATCGTGTGTATTGATGATATTTTGGTATATTCCATAGATCAGGAGGAGCATGGAAATCACCTCAGAATCACTTTGCAAATGCTCAAGGATAATGAGTTATATGCGAAGTTTTTAAAGTGTGAGTTTTGGATCAAATTTGTGGCATTCTTAGGCCATATAGTTTCGGGTGATGGCATTCGAGTGAATACTCAAAAGATTGAGGCGGTTAAGAACTAGCCTAGGCTAACCTCTCCGATAGATATAAGGAGTTCTCTGCGATTGGTTGGCTACTACCGCAGATTTGTTGAAGGATTTTCATCCATATTCACACCATTGACTAGACTGACTCAAAAAAGGGTCAAGTTACCATAGTCTGATGAGTGTGACAGGAGTTTCCAGGAGTTGAAGACGAGGTTGACTACTGCACCAGTATTGACCTTGCCTAATGGAAAGGATGGATTTGTCATCTACCGTAACGCTTCAAGAGTGGGATTGGGATGTGTGTTGATGCAGAAAGGTAAAGTTGTTTCCTATGCTTCTAGACAGCTTAAGGTGCATGGGAAGAATTATCCCACTCATAACTTGGAGCTGGCATTAGTGGTGTTTTCTCTTAAACTATGGCACCACAACTTGTATGGAGCACATGTTAATGTATTCACTGACCACAAAAGCATGTAATACATCTTCATCCAGAAGGAGCTTAATCTGAGGCAGAGGAGATCGCTTGAGTTATTCAAAGACTATGACATGAGCATCCTCTACCACCCAGGTTAAGCTAATGTAGTTGTTCATGGTCTTAGTAGGTTATCCATGGGAAGCACTGCCCATGTGGAGGAAGAGAATAAGGAATTGGCCAAAGAGGTTCACCGACTGGCACGATTGGGAGTTCAACTAGATGAATCGAGCGAAGGAGGAGTTTTTGTGCATAATGGGTCTGCATCATCTCTATTGGTGGAGGTGAAGGAGAAAAAAGATCAAGCTCCTGTTTCATTATAGTTTAAGGCGAATGTGCAAAAGAAGAAGGTGATGGATTTGGCCAAAGTGGGAGATAGAGTATTGAAATGTCAAGGCAGATTGTGTGTTCCAGGTGTTGATGGTATTCGATAAAGGGTCAAGGCAGAAGCTCATAACTCTAGATATTCGATCCACCCAGAGTCAACCAAGATGTACCATTACTTGACAGAAGTCTACTGGTGGAGTGGAATGAAGAAAGACAGTGTTGAGTTCGTTTCCAAGTGCCCAAATCACCAACAAGTCAAAGTTGAGTACCAAAGGCCATGTGGAGTAGCTTAGAATTCAGAGATTCCAGAAGGAAATGGGAGATGATTAATATGGATTTCGTCATAGGCTTACTGAGGTCCCGCAGACAGCATGATTCAATTTTCATGATTGTTGATTAGATGACAATATCCTCACACTTCTTAGGAGTAAAGACGACTGACACTGTAGAGGATTACACTCGGTTGTACATAAGATAGATTGTTAGATTGCATGAAGTCCCTTTGTCTATTATTTCAAATAGAGAAACCCAATTCACTGCTTAATTTAGGAGCTCTTTCCGGAAAGGCTTAGGTTCAAAGGTGAACCCTAGCACTTCTTTCCACCCATAGACCGATGGGTAGGCCGAGCGCACGATTTATACCTTGGAGGATATGTTGAGAGCCTACGTCATTGACCTTAAAGGTAATTGGGATGACCATTTACCTCTAATTGGGTTCCCCTACAACAATAACTTCCATTGTAGTATTCAGATGGCTCCATATGAGGCACTCTATGAGAGGATATGTAGATCACCGATTGGATGGTTCGACATAGTTGAAGTAGAATTAATAAGACCATACTTAGTTTATCAAGCGATGGAGAAAGTGAGGATCATCCGAGAAAGATTAAAGACTGGACAAAGTCGACAGAAATCCTACATCAATGTTAGAAGAAGAGACTTAGAGTTTGAGGTTGTTGATTGGGTGCATTTGAAAGTGTCTCCTATGAAGGGTGTGATGTGATTTGGAAAAAAGGGAAAGTTTAGTCTGAGGTATAACATACTTTATCCGACCATAAAGAGAATGGGCAATGTGCTTATAAGTTGGAGCTATCGGAAGAGTTAGCGGCCATCCACCCAGTGTTCCAAGTTTCTATGTTTAAGAAGTGTTTGGGAGACCAAAAGTTTGCCATACCTGTTGAGAGTATTCGAGTAAAAGAAGACTTGACCTATGAGGAGATTCCTGTCCAAATCCTTAATTGTCAGGTTCGCAAGTTAAGAACCAAAGAGATTGCATCTATCAAAGTGTTGTGGAGAAACTTTTTTGTAAAAGAAGCTACTTGGGAGGCGGAGGAGGATATGAGGGCCAGGTACCCTTATTTATTCCTACCTGCTGATAATGAGAGAGTTGATAGGAATGATCTTTCTAAATTATTTACTTCCTGTTCCTTGAGTTCTCCTTGCATTCTGAGTTTGATAAACGATAAAGCTCTAGATTCTGAGTGAGGATTGATTTGAATTGTTGACTGTTTAAGTGTTTTATTTGCTTAATCGCATGACTGACTGATTGTATAAGTTATTTGTGAGTCGTTTGATTGTTGGAGTCTTGGATAGGATCTGTGCCTTAACTAGGTTCCTAGATCTCTCATCATTCGCAGACGAATGATCCCGAGGGGGAGACAATGTAACACCCCAGAAAAATGAAACAGGTCCTCAAACCTGGTTCTACGAGAGGGATTATGAGCTGTAGTATGAATTACAGCCTGTGGACCAGGTCCAAAAAGGTGTTCCAGAGTGAAAAATTTTCGGTTAAGTATAGAAGGGAATCTGCAAAAGGGAACAAGCCCCATAAGATGTTCATGAGTCGTCTGTCAAGTCGTAGAATAAGATCCATAAATCCATAATTTTGGTCTAGATTCTACGAAAGGGAACATGTCCCGTAACATGCTCCATGAGCCGTTTGACAAGTCGTAGAATGAGATTTAGAAATTTACAATTTTGATCTACCTTCCATAAGAGAGGACCACGACCCTTAACCTGTTTCACGGGCTGTAAAAAGGGTTTTGTGGTCCACTTCGACAGTTTTCCTTGAGGGGTAATTTTATTTTTTTCCATCCTTTTTAATTAAAACCCACAAAATTCTACACTTGTTTTAGAACCTTTATCAGTACCCTAAGGGTATTATTCTTCAAAGTACTTAGAAATTTCGGAGAGTATTGATGAAGGGGAGAAAGCTAGGGTTCCAAGCACGGGAGTTGGGATTCTCTTAGAGTTGACTGTTCTTTGAAATTTCTAGGTATGTAAGGCTTACTAAAGGGTGGAACTACGTGCATTCACACGCCTTTTTCACTTACTTGAGTCGAGATATATAACAAGAGTTGAATTTTTGAAATCCTATCATCCAAATATTGAATTTCTGCACTTATTATGAGTTCTTATGATGATATATGAAATAATTATTGTATTGTATGACCACTGATATGAGATTGACATACATTTTATACTTGATATCATGAATCCTAAATTGAATGATTTTTATAAAATCTATACATGGATTGAGTTGAGATTTGAGTTTGATTAATTGAGTTGAGTAAATTGAGAATAATTGAGCATGAGAAGCATATAGCATCATGATTGCATATCCATTGATGCATGTTTCTTGAATTCCATGACGAGTCTAATTGAGTGAGTCTAAATGACTGTCTGAGTCTGAGTTAAATCTGAATAAATATCTCTTGATTGATTGAGTTGATGAGACACTGAGATGAGCATATCATTTTTTAAAACTGAGTTTAATACTACTGGGTCTATTTTCAAAAGCATGGTTTATATTAAAACTTGCATATATAGTGAATTGAGTGTGAGTCATTCGAGTTGAGATGAGTGAGTTAAGTTTTACTTTTTTGTGCTATTTTACATACTAGTATATTCTATGTACTGACGTCTATTTGGACCTGTATCATTTCATGATGCAAATACAGGTGATAGATGACTTTAGCTCATGCATCGTTGAGGTCCAATTCACGCATTTCAGAGTTGGTGAGCCCTCCTTTCTTCCATAGGAGCCCATTTATCCATCTTACTTTTATTTGAGTATTTCATTTCTTTGATTCGGGTATCCATGGTCTGTTGCGGGACCATCCAGATTGTTGATTAGAGGCATCATAGACATTGAGTAGAGGATTTGTTGAGTATTACTTATTTTTAAACGTATTCATTGGAAACAATGATTTAGTAGAGTTATATCTATCCTTATGATATCTTTTTAATTGAGTATTTCTTTCGATGTTGAGTTGATGTGATGATGAGGCCAGGTGGTTCTCTTAGGGAATCAGCAATAGTTCTTGAATTGTTGGCCACGCCAAGGGAACCCTCTGTCACAACCCAAAATAGGGTCATGATTAAAAGACCACTTATTTCCCAACCCAAGAATGAATGTACAATAGAAGAAGAAAACCCAATAGTTAAATGGTCACCGCACAAAGCCGTATCTCAGAACCTGGTGTCACGAGTGTAAAGAGAATCTAATATGAAAATGAGTAAAATAAGTGCATCTCGGTCTTCGAATAGAGATAAAGACTAAACAACTAAGATAGAGTCCAATGGCAACTCGAAGCTCTAAGTCTCACCACTGGATTGTTATGGACCAGTTCACAAGCAAATCAACTACAATGTGGATAATCCTGATGAAAATCTGTGGGGGGATAAAAAAGTAGGGGTGTGTACACATAATATGTACCCAGCAGGTTTAACCAACTGGGAATCAGAAATAAAATAAACAATGAAATAATCTAGGAATGGTTCCACCTGTCACGGGAAAACCATGTGGCATCGGTGCCACCAATTTAAATAGAACGTCACGAATAAAGTAAACATATACCTCAAATAAGCCAATCAAAAACAACCACAAGTAGTATAATGAGATGGTATGCAATGTAATCCAATGCAAGGTGGTATCAAGATTGTCGCACGGCCTATCATATACACCCCCATCAAGATAAGGCTCTATAGACTAAGGGGACCTATGGGATCCTTGCAAGCCATATACCTCAATCACAATATATTAACTACCTCGCCACATAACTCGTGGTCCAGGACTTATGATAAGAATCGCAATATATCAACTATCTTGCCACCTAACTCCTAGTCAAGGACTCATGATAAGAATCACAATATAGCAATTACCTTGCCACCTAACTCGTGATCAAGGACTCATGATAAGAATTACAATGTATCAGCCGCCTTGCCACCTAACTCATGGTCAAGGGTTTTAAAAAAAGTAGTTTCACAATTCACAGTTTCTCAATATGTCAAGACATGTATTATGAGGATGAATGCAATCAACACATAATTATGGAAGTAATATTTCTCTCAGTAAGCACAAATAATATCAAGGTTCTCAAAGTTTAGCAATTATAATATTCACCCTCTTTTATACATATAGGGATACAATTCTCTTTTAAAATACTTCACCACATTTTAGTAACTTTCTTTTCTCAAGTAAACCATGATCCTCAATATCATATCATAATCATCTCTCTTTTTCAACACATCATGTTATCAATTTAAGATTCACATGCTCATAAAGCAAACACATAGACAATAAAAGCTCTCACACTAGCATCACAATAAGAATTTCCAACCCAACACATGATACAATCACATCCCATAGATTATATCATAAGAATATTCAATAAATAAATCACAATCTCAAAGAAGGATAGCCAAATGTATCGCAATGCCAGAACCACACTCAGGCACTTCTACAAAATGGTCAGACTTTGAATTCAACTCTCGAAATGGCAATTGTCTATCAAGAATGAAACATACAGGTTACCACGAGTTCGAAAAACCCATATTACTATATGGCCTAACCTAGAACCAAATATTATCCAATTTTATAATCAATTTTTCTAAATTACTAAGCTAAGGTTGAGTCTTAATTCCTTCTAATAATATAACTTTAATGGTGTTTGTAAAGTATGATACATATAATATCTTACCTATTACTATCATTAATTATCGAGAGATTTGAGAGAATATACAAATATATGTACATACGGAAAGAAAAAGGACAAAGCATCGGTACTGCACGTATATAGAATAATTATGCTAATTCTAACACAAAATTTATCAATTTGTTTTCTCCCTATATCCCTTTAATTGTTAACTTCTTCTCCAGCAATCATTACCCCTCCCCCCACTTTCTCATCATCAACTTTAATAACCCATGATGTCACCGCCACTTTTGACAATTCAATCCTAACATTCCATTCCCATATTTTAGAATTAGATAATGCAATGATCATATCTCATATACATATATACTGTTGGAATAATTGAAGTAAACTTGAATTTGTAGTAGAATAATCTAGATATGATACATATATCTAGATATTATGATGGAATTCTCTAGAATTAAGTAGTAGATTATCTAGATATTTTAGTAGAATGAACTAGAGATAGAATTCTCTAGAATCTAGAAAGAAAAAATATCCAGCTTTTTATATAGAAAAATCTAGATATTTAGAATATAATAGAGAAAAGTAGAGAATTCTAGAATGACTTAGGAGTACTATAAATAGGGGTGTGGTGTACCATTTGTAATAAGTTGTAGTAGAAGTTCAAGTGAGAAGTTGAGAGATAAATTGCTCTTTGTTTCCCCACATCACCAATACTTCCTAAACCATTTTCCTATACATTCCACCAAATTGTCCCCTCAATATTTTCCTCCAAACTAATTTATCCTCCAACATATTTTCTTATATTCCAACAAAGTGGTATCAGAGCCATAAGTTCCTACCTTTAGTATGACTAACTTGCCGTCGTTCCAAGTCCCCATGCTCAATAAGAGCAATTTCGACAATTGGAGTATCAAGATGAAGGCATTATTGGGAGCCCACGACGTTTGGAAGATCGTGGAGAGTGGCTACGAGGAGCCGCAAGACGAGGCCGGTCTATCTCAACAACAAAGGGATAGATTGCGAGATGCGAGAAAGAGAGACAAGAAGGCTCTCTATCTCATCTATCAAGCTCTAGGGGACGACGATTTCGAGAAGATCTATAGTGCAAGCACCGCCAAAGAAGCGTGGGGAAAGCTTCAAATCTCGTGTATTGGAGCGGAGCGAGTAAAGAAGGTGCGCCTCCAAACTTTAAGAGGAGAGTTTGAATCTTTGCATATGAAAGAGTCCGAATCGATTTCGGATTATTTTTCAAGAGTCTTGGTGGTGTCTAATCAAATGAAAAGAAATGGTGAAAAATTGGAGGATGTTAGAATCATGGAGAAAATATTGCGTTCTCTAACCCCTAATTTTGAACACATAGTAGTGACGATAGAAGAAACTAAGGATTTGGAGGAAATTACTATCGATCACTTGTTGGGGTCGTTACAAGCATATGAGGAGAAACAAAAGAAGAAACAAGAAATTGTGGAGCAACTTTTAAAGTTGCAAGTAACTCCAAAGGAGAAAGAAGAAACTTCGGGCAATGGTGGTAGTCGACAAGGAAGAGGTCGCGGACAAAGACAAGATCGCGGTCGTGGTTGAGGATATGCTCGTGGACGTGGACGAGGATTTTTTGCAAACAATGAAGAAAGAAAGGAGTCCCCAAATATCGGACGAGGAAGGAGCAATGCACAGTCGAGGTACGATAAATCTTCGATAAAATGCTATAATTGTCATAGATATGGGCACTATGCTTCCGAATGCAGAGATACAAAATCAAAAGTTGAGGAGAAGGCCAATTACGTGGAAAATACAAATGAAGAAAATGGTTGCGTCCTTCTAGCTTATAAAGGAGAAGCTGGAAGAAAAGATGATGTGTGGTACCTCGACACAGGAGCGAGCAATCATATGTGCGGGAACAGAACCATGTTCGTGGAGCTCGATGAATCAGTAAGTGGCAACGTCTCCTTTGGTGATGAATCTAAAATTCCAGTTAAAGGAAAAGGCAAGATTCTAATTCGTTTGAAGAATGGAGCTCATGATTTTATTTCTAACGTATATTACATGCCCAATATGAAAAATAATATATTGAGTCTTGGACAACTCTTAGAGAAAGGTCATAACATTCATATGAAAGATTATAGCCTTTTAATAAGAG
This sequence comes from Solanum rostratum, assembly GCA_029948455.1. Taxonomy (NCBI): domain Eukaryota; kingdom Viridiplantae; phylum Streptophyta; class Magnoliopsida; order Solanales; family Solanaceae; genus Solanum; species Solanum rostratum. Next base: position 57,771,918 of record CM057051.1, read on the forward strand.
ATGGCAAAAATGATTTAATTGCCAAAGTGCCAATGTCCAAGAATAGAATGTTTTTATTGAATGTTCAAAATGATGTGGTGAAGTGTCTTCAAGCATGTTATAAAGATAAATCTTGGCTATGGCATCTTCAATTTGGGCACTTGAATTTTGATAGCTTAAAATTGCTATCAAATAAAGAAATGGTAAGAGGATTACCACCCATCAAGCATCCCGATCAACTCTGTGAAGGATGCTTACTTGGAAAGCAATTCAGAAAGCCTTTCCCAAAGGAGTCGAGTTCGAGCGCTCAGAAGCCACTGGAGTTAATCCATGCAGACGTGTGTGGACCAATCAAGCCAAACTCCTTCGGTAAAAATAATTATTTTCTACTATTTATTGATGATTTTTCAAGAAAAACGTGGGTATACTTCTTGAAGCAGAAATCAGAAGCATTTGATGCTTTCAAGAAGTTCAAGGTCGCCGTCAAGAAAGAAAGCGGTCTGGAGATCAAAACACTGAGGACCGACCGAGGTGGAGAATTCACATCCAGGGAGTTTCAAGAATTTTGCAAAGAAAGTGGAATCCGATGGCTACTAACGGTCCCGAGATCCCCCCAGCAGAATGGAGTGGCCGAACGAAAGAACAGGACTATCGTTGAGATGACTTGAAGTATGCTAAAGACGAAGAATTTGCCCAAATAGCTCTGGGCAGAAGCGATGGCGTGCGCCGTATACCTGTCGAATCTGTCTCCAACAAGAAGTGTGTGGGAAATGACTCCTCAAGAAGCTTGGAGCGGAAGAAAACTAGGGATCGCCCACTTGAGAGTGTTCGGGAGCAGAGCATATGCACATGTACCAGACCAGACGAGGAGTAAACTCGATGACAAAAGCAAGCCATTCATCTTCATCGGGTACGACTCTTACTCTAAAGGTTATAAGTTATATGATCCAGCTACGCAGAAAGCCATGATTAGCCGAGATGTAGAGTTCGATGAAGAAGGAGTATGGGATTTCGGCTCAGATAACGACTTCACCTTCATCCCTGCATTTGGAGATCAAAGAACAGACGAGCAGGAGGTGCAACAAGAACAAACAACTCCACCCGCATCTCCTACATCAGTTGTTGGAGGCTCGCCACCGTCTTTCTTGAATGAAAGAGCAACACAACGAACACGGAGTTTGGATGAAGTGTATGACGACACAGAAAGGTTAGAAGATCTTACCTTATTTTGCTTATTTGCTAATTATGAACCAGTTAGCTTTGAAGAAGCTACAAGAAATGAAAATTTCGCGATGTATGAGGAGATCAAAGCTATAGAGAAGAATGACACGTGGGAGTTGGTGACACTACCAAAGGGACACAAGGCCATTGGAGTTAAGTGGGTGTATAAAATCAAGAAGAATTCAAGTGGTGAAATTGAAAGATATAAAGCTAGACTAGTCGCAAAAGGATATAGTCAAAGAGCCGGAATCGACTATGATGAGGTATTTGCTCCCGTCACTCGCTTAGAAACTATTAGACTAATAATCTCAATTGCAGCCCAAAATAGATGGAAGATTTATCAAATGGATGTGAAGTCGGCTTTCTTGAATGGATTTCTTGATAAAGAAGTCTACATCAAGCAACCTGATGGTTACATGGTGAATGGCCAAGAAGACAAAGTTTTGAGGCTGAAGAAAATTTGTACGGGCTAAAGCAAGCACCAACGGCGTGGAATAGCAGGATTGACAAGTACCTTGAAGATAACGGCTTCACCAAATGCCCACATGAACATGCGCTCTATGTGAAAAGTAATGGAAATGATATCCTAATAGTTTGCTTGTATGTGGATGATCTCATTTTCACAGGAAACAATCCAAGCATGTTCGAGGAATTCAAGAAGGCCATGACTGAAGAATTCGAGATGACGGACATTGGGCTGATGGTATACTACCTCAATGTGGAGGTAAAATAACTTGAAGATGGAGTATTCATCACACAAGAACACTATGCAAATGAGATTCTGAAGAAATTCAAAATGGAGGATTGCAATCCAATCAACACACCGGTGGAATGTGGGGTCAAGTTATCCAAGAACGACAAAGGAGAAAAGGTGGATCCGACACTATACAAGAGCCTGGTTGGAAGCCTACGGTACTTAACTTGCACAAGGCCGGATATACTGTACACTACTGGGCTCGTGAGTCGCTACATGGAGAATCCAACTACTACCCACTTTAAGGCAGCAAAGAGAATACTTCGATATCTCAAAGGTACGATCGACTATGGCCTATTTTATTCACACACTAATGATTACAAGCTTGTTGGCTATAGCGATAGTGATTGGGCTGGAGACAATGATGACCGAAAGAGTACAAGTGGATATCTGTTCTACATGGGAGACACTGCCTTCACTTGGATGTCTAAGAAGCAGCCCATTGTGACGTTATCCACCTGCGAAACCGAATATGTGGCTTCCACCTTCAGTGTGTGTCATGCGGTTTGGCTCAGAAGTTTATTATTGGAGATCGGATGGCCACAAAAGGAGCCAAAAACTATTTGTGTGGACAACAAGTTGGCGATTGCGCTATCCAAGAATCCAGTGTTTCACAACCGGAGTAAGCACATCGACACCCGCTTCCACTACATCAGAGAATGTGTTGCAAATCAGGAGATTAGAGTATGTGAAATCGCAAGATCAAGTTGCCGACATTTTCACAAAGCCTCTCAAGTATGAAGACTTTATCAAGATCAGGACGTTGCTCGGAATGACAAATCAAGTTTAAGGGGGGGTGTTGGAATAATTGAAGTAAACTTGAATTTGTAGTAGAATAATCTAGATATGATACATATATCTAGATATTATGATGGAATTCTCTAGTATTAAGTAGTAGATTATCTAGATATTTTAGTAGAATGAACTAGAGATAGAATTCTCTAGAATCTAGAAAGAAAAAATATCTAAATTTTTATATAGAAAAATCTAGATATTTAGAATATAATAGAGAAAAGTAGAGTATTCTAGAATGACTTAGGAGTACTGTAAATAGGGGTGTGGTGTACCATTTGTAATAAGTTGTAGTAGAAGTTCAAGTGAGAAGTTGAGAGATAAATTGCTCATTGTTTCCCCACATCACCAATACTTCCTAAACCATTTTCCTATACATTCCACCAAATTGTCCCCTCAATATTTTCCTCCAAACTAATTTATACTCCAACATATTTTCTTATATTCCAACATATACATATGTACAAGAATTTAAGGTCAACATTAATTACAGAAATAGAATTACATCTCTTACCAGGGTAGGTCGCCTCTCTTTGCTCGAGCGAGATGACTCTGCGCATTTTTCTTTCTCTTCTTTTCTAATTTAACTAGGTATTAAAAGTGATAACTTTTACTGATTTAATTTGATAAATATGGACAACTAGTATAGGATATTATCTTAATTACTAGTTTACTCCAATAATTAAGATAATTGTCTGAATTTACTTATAAACTAAATAATCGTAGTTATCGAATATTTCAAATACCCACTTAAATTTTACGAGAGAATATTTTATGAAAGTAAGAGGATTATTTTTCAATATGACCTAACGGGTCATTACATTATCCACCACTAAAAATCATGTTCGTCCTCTGACATAAGGTAAAAGAAGGTACATGAAGCTTTGAAGAGATGAGGATATTTAGCATGCATATCGGACTCCGTCTCCCAGGTCGACTCTCCAATTAGACGATGTCGCCACTAAACCTTAATTGAAGTGGTCCCTTGAGTGTTAGCCTATGAACCTGTCTATCTAGAATAGCTATTGGATCCTCCTCATAAGTCAAATCTGGATCCAACTCTACGACATCATAAGAAATAACATGGAACTCACCTGGTATGTATTTTTGAAGCATGAAGAGATGGAATACTAGATGGAGAGCTGATAATCTTGGTGGCGAATAAAAATTATAAGCTACCTCACCTATTCTTCTCAGAATCTCAAATAGACCAATAAACCTTGGACTAAGCTTGTGTTTCTTCCTGAACCTCGTTACACCCTTCATGGGTGATGTCTTCAACTATACATGATAGCCTACAATAAACTCCAAGGGATGAAATCTCCTGTTAGCATAGCTCTTCTGCAGACTCCAAACTATCAACAGTCGACACTGAATCAGGCGCACCTGCTGCATAGTATCCCTGAGCAAATCGTTTTCTAATGCATCAACAGTGACTGTGTCAAACCACCAAATAGGCGACCAGCATCTACGCCCATATAATGCCTTAAATAGTGTCATCTGAATATTGGAGTGATAAATTTTATTATAAGAAAACTCCACTTAGGGCAAGTATTCGTCCTATAGAGAATCAAAATCGATCATGCAAGCCCTATGCATGTCCTCCAATACCTCAATAGTCTACTTGGAATGACCATCGATCTGAGCATAAAATGTTGAACTCATGTCTAACTATGTACTCGAATCATGCTGCAATGCCTTAAAAAGGTGGGAGGTGTACACCGGACCTTGATTTGACACAATAGAGATAGGCACCCCACACAATTTAACAGTCTCACATATATATATATATATATATATATATATCATAGCTATCTACTCCGCAATGTGCCTAGTCCTCACAAGAATAAAGTGAGCTAACTTGGTCAACGTACCTATAATCACCAAAACTGAGTCAAACTTACCCAATGCCATGGGTAATCCAGTCACAATATTCATGGCAATACGCTCCCACTTCCACTTTGGAATGGGCATCCTCTGCATCGGACCTCCTAAGTTTTTATGTTGATACTTAACCTGCTGAAATACAAACACATAGCTAAAAACTCTACAATATCCCTTTTCATCCCACACCAATAATAATATTGCTTTAAGTTATGAAATATTTTTATCACACCCGGTAAATAGAATACTTAGCACAATGAGCCTCCTCTCAGATCAAGCGAATCCAGTCACCTACCTTAGGCACATAAATGTGCCCATTAATCCTCAAATAATCCCTCAGAATTAAGAAAAGTTGACTTAGCATCACCCCTCAACACTTTGTCCCGAATCACACATAATTTATCATCATCAAACTAATGAACACAAATATGATCTATCAATATAGATCTAGCCTCAACAAAGGCCATCACATTTTGAGGTGGGGAGATGTCAAGTCTGATCAACTGTCTTGCCAAAGACTGAACCTCCAAAGCCAAAGGCCTCCCCTCTGCCCTAAGAAATGCCAAACTACCCATACTTGAAGCCTTCTAGCTCAAGGCATCCTCCACTACATTAGCCTTGTCAGGGTGATGAAAAATAGATATAGCATAGTCTTTCAGCAACTCAAACCACCTACGCTACCTCATGTTCGAATTAGGCTGAGAAAAAAAATATATTTGAGGCAACGATTGTCTGTAATGATCTCGCAATGCACCCCATAGAGATAATGCCTCTAAAACTTGTGAACGAACACCACCGCGGCTAACTCCAAATCATAAGTAAGGTAGTTTCCTCATGGGCCTTGAGCTATCGCAAAGCATGCACTATGACTATTCCCTTCTGCATCAGTACTCCACTCAACCCCATACTAGAAGCATCACAATAAATAAAAAAGGCTACACCTTCCTCGAACAATGCTAGAATAAGTATTGAAGTCAATAACTACTTGAGCCTCTGCAAGCACGCCTCAAATTCATAGGTCCATAGCAGTGCAACTTCCTTCCGAGTTAGTTTGGTAAAAGGAGCTGAAATAGGGGAGAATCCCTGAACAAATCGATGATAATAACCTGCCAACCCAATAAAACTTCGAATCTCAGTCATAGAAGCAGGTCTCATCCAATAACAAATCGTTGCAATCTTGGTCGGATTGACCATAACACCATCTATAGTCACTACATGACCGAAGAAAGTCACAGACTCGAGCAAAAATTCAAACTTGGAGAACTTAGCATACAACTTCTCCTCACGCAATCTCTGGAGTACAGTCCTCAAGTGACTAATATGGTCTACCTAACACTTGGTGTATACCAAAATGTCATCAATGAATACCATCACAAAGAAATTCATGTAAAGTCTTAACACTCGGTTCATAAACTCTATAAAAGCGGTGAGGACATTAGTCAGTCCAAATGACATAACCACAAACTCATGGTGCCCATATTGGATCCTGAAAGTAGTCTTCGACATGTCTGACTTCCGAGCCCTCAATTTGTGATACCCCAACCTCAAATCAAGTTTGAAGAAAACTGAAGCACCCTGAAGTTGATCAAATAAATCATCAATATGATGCAAGGGATACTTGTTCTTGATTATCACTTTGTTGAACTAACGATAGTCAATGCAAATTCTCGTAGCACTATCCTTCTTCTACATAGACAACACCCGTGCAACACAGGTGAATACTAGGCCGAATAAACTCCTTTTTCAACGAACTTTCTAATTGCTCCTTCAATTCCTTTAATTATGTGGGAGCCATTCAATAAGGGGAAATGGATATGGTCTTAGTGCCCGGCTCCAAATCAATGGCAAAATTAATATTATGATCTGGAGGAATACCCAGTAGGCCCATAGGAAACCTATTCATGAACTCCCTCACCACCCTCGTGGTCTATTAAGAATATGACTCCTTAGAAATATCGCGTACATGAGCCAAATAAGATAAACACCCATGCTCCATCATATGCCGAGCATGCACAAAGGAAATCACCCTCTTAGGATAAGAGCTAGGAGCACGTGCCTACACTAATTGAGGTAAACCTGGATACGCTAAGGTTACAGTCTTCGCATAACAATCAAGGATCGAATGGTAAGGGGATAACCAATCCATACCAAGAATAACATTAAAGTCAAGCATGTCTAAAAGGTTCAAATTGGTCTGGTCTCCCTACCTACAATTACCACTATACAACTCCGATGTACCCAATCCACGACTCAGGATTCACCCACCGGTGTACAAACACAAATAGGCACATCAAGGGGCTCATACATAACATCAATATCATTAGCGAAATTCTCATTAATCTGCTCCCAACCAACCGTTGGAGCATCAACTGGCCTCCAGGCCATAATTGACCTCCACCACTCTGTAGATATGCCTCTGAACTGATAAGATGTGTAAGCTACTCCATGGGCCTCTAGAATATGCAAATTAAACAATAGATCCTGGCGCTCTATTAGAAAGACATATGCCTCATCCCCGGTTGTACCATCAAATCTTGGGGGAGCCGATCTCATAAATCTTTCAAAGCTCTTTTGGTCAAACAAAGACTTGCAGCATTGGTAGAAATTGGCGGAGCTGAAAACTTCATATGTGGAATAGAAGGCATAAAATAGACTCAAGGTCTGAAATATCATACTGGGTCCTTGTGTTGGATGTGAAGAACCAGCGAGTATAGAAAACTGAGGTACCTAGAAGATTACTAGTAGCAGGGGTACCCTCTAACCGCACCAAAAAAAATCAAATCAATAGCTCTTGTAATATTGGTATACTCTTTGAGGCCGCGGGAAGATTAACATGATCCTTAGCCCATACCTCATGCTCATGAACTAGGTCAACAATAGGCTCGGATGAAGCCCCTCTAGTCTGACCTCGGGCTGGTACTGCTCCTCTAGCCCAGCCTCAACCTCTAACTTTACCATGACCTCTGGCTCGCCATTTAGCTGGGGCTTGGACAACAAGTTCTAACTCATCCTTGGTATATCTTACTCTAGTCCTTGTTATATATATAGAAAGAATAGATTAGAGGCATACAAGACATGAATATGAACAAACCGCATGAAAGGAATCAATGAAAAGAGAATTTCTCCTAACAAGCATTATGTAGCTGCTCGAAGATAGATATGGACGTCTACATACCGATCCGTGAGACTCTACTAAAAACTCTGCACTTTACCTCATCAAACCGGTGAACCTAGAGTTCTAATACAAAACTTGTCACGGCACAAAATAGGGTCATGATTAAAAGACCACTTAATTCCAAACCCAAAAATGAAAGTACACTAGAAAAAGAAAACCCAATAGATAAATAGTAATGCATAAAGTCATATCCCAGAACCTGGTGTGGCGAGTGTAAAGAGCATCTAATATGAAAACTAGTAAAATAAATGCATCTCAGTCTTCGAATAGAAATAAAGACTAAGCAACTAAGATAGAGTCCAAGGGAAACTCAAAGCGCTGAGTCTCACCACTAGATCTGGTACAAACAAACTTCACGAGCAAATCAACTTCCACCTGCCATAAGAAATCAGGCTGGCATCAGCGCCGCCAATTTTAAATAGAACTGCACGAATAAAGTAAACATATAATCTCAAATAAGGAAATCCAAAACAACCACAAGTAGTATAAAGAGATGGTATGCAATGTAATTTATGCAAGGTGGTACTAAGACCGTCGCACAACCTATCGCATACACACTCATTGCCATAAGGCTCCATAGACTATGGGGACCCATTGGGACCTCGCAGGCCATATACCTCAATCACCATATATCAACTAACTCTCCACCTAACTCATGGTCAAGGACTTGCAATAAGAATCATAATATATCAACTACCTTGCCACATAACTCGTGGTCAAGGACTCATGATAAGAATCACAATATAGCAACTACCTTTCCACCTAACTCATAATCAAGGACTCATGATAAGAAGCAGTGTAACATTCGCGTTGCCTTTAAACTCGTGGTCAAGGGTTTAAAAAAAGTAGTTTCACAATCAACAATTTCTCAATAGTTATGACATGTATTATGAGGATGCATGCAATCAAGACACAATTATGGGATCAGTGTTTCTCTCAATAAGCACAATAAATATCAAAGTTCTCAAAGTTTAGCAATTATAATATTCACCCTCTTTTATACATATTGGGATAAATTATCTTTTAAAATACTTCACCACAATTTAGTAACTTTCTTTTCTCAAGTAAACCACGATCCTTAATATCATATCACAATCATCTCCCTTTTTCAACACATCATGTTCTCAATTTGAGATTCACATCCTTTCAAAGCAAACACATAGATGATTAAAGCTCTCACACTAGCTTCACAATTAAAATTTCAAACCCAACACATGATACAAGCCCATCCCATATATTATAACATAAGAATATTCAATAACTCAATTCCAATCTCAAAGAAGGATAGCCAAATCTACCTCAATGCCGGAATCACACTCGGACACTTCTACCAAATGGTCTGATTTTGAATTCAATTCTCGAAATGGCAATTTTCTATCAAGAATGAATCATACACGTCACCACGAGTCCAATGATACCCGTATTACTATATGACTAAACCTAAATGCAAATATTATCCAATTCTATAACCAATTTTCTTTAATTGCAAACCTAGTGTTAAGCTTTAATTCCTCTAAATAATATAACTTTAATTGTATTTGTAAAGTATGATACATCTAATATCTGATTACCTATTATTATCATTAATTATCAAGATTTTTGAGAGAATAGACAAATATATGTACATACAGAAAGGAAAAACACAAAGCATTGGCACTGCATGTATATAGAATAATTATTCTAATTAATTCGTCAATTTGCTTTCCCCCTATATCCTTTTGATTGTTAACTTCTTCTCCAGCAATCATTACCCCTTACTTTCTCATCATCAACTCCAATAACCATGATTTCACTGCCCCTTTCAAAAATTCTATCCCAACAATCCATTCCCATATTTTAGAATTAGATAATACAATGTTCATATCTCATATACATGTATACAAGAATTTATGGTTCACATTAATTTTGGAAATAGAATTACATCTCTTACCAGGGCGGGTCGTCCGTCTTTACTCAAGCGAGATAACTCTGTACATTCTTCTTTCTCTTCTTTCCTAATTTGACAAGGTATTAAAAGTGATAAATTTTACTGATTTCATTTAATAAATATGGACAACTAGTATAGGATATTATCTTAATTACTAATTTAGTCCACCAATCAAGATAATTGTCTAAATTTACTTATAAACTAAATAATCATAGTTATCGAATAATTCAAAATTCCTATTTAAAATTTACAAGAGAATATTTAATGAAAGTAAGAGGATTATTTTTCAATATGACCTAACGGGTCATTACATTATCCACCACTAAAAATCATGTTTGTCCTCAAATATAAGGTAAAAGAAGGTACATGAAGCTTCGAAGAGATAAGGATATTTAGCATGCATGTTGGACTCCATCTCCCAGGTCGACTCTCCAACTGGACGATAACGCCGCTTGACCTTAATTAAAGCGTTCCCTTAAGTCCTAAGCCTGTGAACCTATCTATCTAGAATGGCTATTGGTTCCTTCTCATAAGTCAAATCAGGATCCAACTCTATGGCATCATAAGAAATAACATAGACTCATCTGGTATGTATTTTTGAAGCATGGAGACATGGAATACTTGATGGACATCTGATAATCTAGATAGCAAAGCCAAATCGTAAGCCACCTCACCTACTCTTCTCAAAATCTCAAATGGATCAATAAACCTTGGAGTAAGCTTCCCTTTCTTCCCGAACCTCATTGCACCCTTTATGGGTGATGTCTTCAACTATACATGATGGCCTACCATAAACTCCAAGGGATGAACTCTCCTATCAGCATAGCTCTTCTGCTGACTCTGGGCTGTCAACAATCGACTCTGAATCAGGCGCACCTGCTCCATAGCATCCCTGAGAAAATTGGTGTCTAACGTATCAATGGGGACTGAGTTGAATCGCCCATTAGTAGACGGGCATCTACGCCCATATAATGCCTCAAATAGGGCCATCTGAATGTTGGAGTGATAACTGTTATTATAAGAAAACTCTGCTAAGAGAAACTATTGGTCCCACCGAGAATCAAAATCAATCATGCAAGCCCTAAGCATGTCCTCCAATACATTTATAGTCTACTTGAAATGATCGTCAATTTGAGGATGAAATGTTGAACTCATGTCTAACTATGTACCCAAATCATGTTTCAATGACTTTTAACAGTGGGAGGTGAACACCAAACTTTGATTTGACACAATAGAGATAGGCACCCTATGCAATCTAACAATCTCATATATATAGATCCTAGCTAGTTGCTCCGCACTATGCCTAGTTCTCATCAGAATAAAGTGAGATGATTTAGTAAACCTGCCTATAATCACCCAAACTGAGTAAAACATACACAATGCCACGACCAATCCAGTCACAAAATTCATAGTAATACGCTCCCACTTCTACTCGGGCATGGGCATCATCTGCATTGGACCTCATGATTTTTTATGTTCATACTTAACCCACTGGCAATTCAAACACATAGCCACAAACTCTACAATGTTTCTCATCATCCTACGCCACTAATAATGTTGCTTTAAGTCATGAAATATTTTTGTCACACCCGGGTAAATGGAATACTTAGCACAATGAGCCTCCTCCAAGATCAAGCGAACCAAATCACCTACCTTAGGCACATAAATGTGCCTATTAATCCTCAACACTCACTCAGAATCAAGAAAAGCCAACTTAGCATCACCCCGCAACACTTTGTCCCTAATCACACATAATTTATCATCATCAAACTAATGAGCATGAATCTATTCTATCAATGTAGACCTATCCTCAACAAAGGCCAATACACTATGAGGTTGGGAGATATCAAGTCTGATCAACTGTCTTGCCAAATACTAAACCTCCCAAGCCAAAGGCCTCCCCTCTACCCTAAGAAATGGCAAACTACCCATACTTGAAGCCTTCCATCTTAAAGCATCCTCCACGATATTAGCCTTGTCAGGGTGATAAATAATAGAGATATCATAGTCTTTCAGCAACTCCAACCACCTACGCTGCCTCATGTTCAAATTAGGCTGAGAACAAAAATATATTTGAGCCAACGATGGTCTGTGAAGATCTTGCAATGTACCCCATAGAGATAATGCCTCCATAACTTTAGAACAAACACTATCACGGCTAACTCCAAATCATAAGTAAGGTAGTTTCTCTCATGGGCCTTCAGCTATCGTAAAGCATGCGTGATGACTATTCCCTTCTACATAAATACTCCACCCAAACCCATACGAGAAGCTTCAGAATAAAAACCAAAGGATACACCTTCCTCGGGCAATGCTAGAATAGGTGTTGAAGTCAATAACTACTTGAGCCTCTGTAAGCTCACCTCACATTCATCGGTCCATAGAAATGCAACTTCATTCTGAGTTAGTCTAGTCAAAGGAGTTGCGATAGAGGAGAATCCTTGAACAAATCAACGATAATAACCTGCTGGCCCCATAAAACTTTGAATCTCAATCATTGAAATAGGTCTCACCCAACCACAAACTGTTGCAATCTTAGCCAGATCGACCATAATACCATCCTTGGTCACCACATGACCCAAGAAAGTCACAGGCTCGAGTCAAAATTCACACTTGGAGAGATTAGCGTACAATGACTCCTCATGTAATCTCTGGAGTACAGTCTTCAGGTGACTAACATGGTCTGCCTCACTCTTTGTGTATACCGAAATGTCGTCAATGAATAAAATCAAAAAGAAATCCATGTAAAGGTTAAACACTTAGTTCATCAACTTTATAAAAGCGGTAGGGACATTAGTAAGCCCAAATAACATAACCACAAACTCATGGTACATATATTGGATCCTAAAAGTAGTCTTCGAGAGGTCTGTCTTCTGAACCCTCAACTGGTGATACCCCAACCTCAAATCAATTTTGGAGAAAATTGAAGCACCCTGAAGCTGATCAAATAAATCATCAATACGACGCAAGGGATACTTGTTCTTGATGATCTCTTTTTTTAACAGACGATAGTCAATGCACATTCTCATAGCTCCATCCTTCTTCTTCACGAACAACACTAGTGCACCCCCAGGTGACACACTAGGATGAATAAAGTCCTTCTTCAACAAACCTTCTAATTGCTCCTTCAATGCCTTTAATTCTTCGGGATCCATTTGGTATAGGAAAGTGTATATGGTCTTAATGCCCGGCTCCAAATCAATGGCAAAATTAATATCAGGATCTGGAGGAACATTCAGTACGTCTTAGGAAACCTATTCATAAACTCCCTCACCACCCTCGTGGTCTCTAAAGAAGATGACTCCTTAGAAATATCGCGTACATAAGCCAAATAAGATAAAGACTCATGGTCCATCATATGCCGAGCACGCATAAAGGAAATCACCCCCTTAGGATAAGAGCTAGGAGCACCTGCCCGCATTAACTAAGGTAAAACTGGATACGCTACTTTCACAGTCTTTGCATAACAATCAAGGATCAAATATTAAAGGGACAACCAATCCATACCAAGAATAACATTAAAGTCAAGCATGTCTAGAAGGATCAAATTGGTGTAGGTCTCCCTACCTGAAATTACCACTATACAATTTCGATATACCCGATCCACCACTAAGGATTCACCCACCGGTGTAGAAACACAAATAGGCACATCAAGGGGTTCATACATGATATCAATATCATTAGGAAAGTTCTCAGTAATCTGCTCCCAAACCAATCACTGAAGCAATAACTAGCTTACATGCCATAATCGACCTCCACCACTCTTTAGCTATGCCTTTGAACTGATAAGATGTGTAAGATACTCCATGGGCCTCTAGAATACCTGAATTAAAAAATCAATCCTGGCGCTCTATTAAAAAGCCATATGCCCCATCCCGGGCTGTACCATAAAATCTAGAAAGAGCCAATCTCATAAATCTCTCAAAGCGCTTTTTCTCAAACGAGGACATAGCAGCACTGGTAGAAATTGGTGGGGTTGAAAACCTTGGAGGTGAAATATAAGGCATAAAAATGGACTCAAGGTCTAAAATCTCATATTATGTTTTTGTGTAGGATATGAAGAACCAACAGGTATCTCAAGAACTGAGGTACCTAGAAGATCAATAGTAGCAGGGCTACCCTCCAACCTCACCAACAATCGAATCAATAGCTCTTGTAATACTGGTGTACTCTTTGAGGCTGCGGGAGGATGAATAGGGTCCTCAACCCGCTCTTAATACTCGTGAACTAGGTCAACGATAGGCTTGGGTGAAGCCCCCTCTAGTCTAACCTTGAGTTGGTGTTACTCCTCTAGCCTGGCCTCAACCTCTAGTTCTGCCACAACTTCATACTCACCCTTTAGTTGGGGCTCAGACAGCAAGTTCTAACTCATCCTCGGTAGCTCTAGTTCTAGTCCTCAGTATTTGTGTACAAAGAATAGATTAGAGGCATACAAGACTTGAATATGAACAAACCGCATGAAAGTAATTAATGAATAGAGAATTTCTCCTAACAAGCATCACGTAGCCTCTCGAAGATAGATAAGGATGTCAATGTACCGATCCACGAGACTTTACTAGACACTCTACTCTTTAACTCATGAGACCAGTGAACCTAGAGCTCTGATACAAAGATTTTCATGACCCAAAATAGGGTCATGATTAACAGATCACTTAATTCCAAACCTAAGAATAACAGTACAATAAAAGAAGAAAACCCAATCGATAAAGGGTCACTACATAAAGTCATATCCTAGAACCTGGCGTCACGAGTGTGAAGAGCATCTAATATGAAAACTAGTAAAGTAAGTGCATCTCAGTCTTTGAATAGAAATAAAGACTAAAAACTAATATAGAGTCCAATATCAACTAGCCTAGGTCTCATTACTAGACCTGGTAGTGACCAACTTCACGATTAAATCAAGTACCATGTGGATAAACCTGATGAGAATCTACGGGGGGGATAAAGAAGTATGGGTGAGTACACATAATATGTACCCAGTAGGTTTAACCGACTGGAATCTAAAACAGAATAAACTATGAAATAATCTATGAATGCTTCAACTTTCTACAGGAAAACCAGTTCAGCATCGTTGGCTACCAATTTATATAGAATGGCGCAAATAAAGTAAACATATCAAGTAAGCCAATCCAAAATAACCACAAGTAGTATAATGAGATGGTATGCAATGTAATGCAATGCAAGGAGGTATCAAGACCATCCCACAGCCTGTCGTATACACCCCCATCAAGATAAGGCTTCATAGACTAAGGGGACCCATTGGGACCTCGCAGACCATATACCTCAATCACAATATATAAACTACCTAGCCACCTAACTCGTTGTCAAGGACTTACGATTAGAATCTCAATATATCAACTATCTTGCAACCTAACTCCTGGTCAAGGACTCATTATAAGAATCATAATATAGCAAATACCTTACCACCTAACTCGTGGTCAAGGACTCATGATAAAAATCACATTGTATCAGTCGCCTTTGCATTAAACTCGTGGTCAAGGGTTTAAAAAAAGTAGTTTCACAATTCATAATTTCTCAATAGTTATGACATGTATTATGAGGATGCATGCAATCAAGACGCAATTATGGGAGCAATGTTTCTCTCAATAAGCAAAATAAATATCAAAGTTCTCAAAGTTTAGCAATTATAATATTCACACTCTTTTATACATATTGGGCTACCATTCTCTTTTAAAATGCTTCACCACATTTTAATAAATTTCTTTTCTCAAGTAAACCATGATCCTCAATATCATATCACAATTATCTCCCTCTTTCAACATGTCATCTCAATTTAGGATTCACATACTCTCAAAGAAAATACATAGGTGATTAAAGCTCTCACACTAGCTTCACAATAAGAATTTCCAACCAAGCACATGATACGATCCCATCCCATAGATTATAACATTAAAATATTCAATAACTCAATTCGAATCTCAAAGAAGGATAGCCAAACCTACCTCAATGCCAGAACCGCACTTGGACACTTCTACCAAATGGCCAGATTTTGAATTCAACTCTCAAAATGGAAATTCTCTATCAAAAATGAAACATTCACGTCACCACGAGTCCAACAACACCCCTATTACTTTATGGCCTAACCTAGATCCAAAAATTATCCAATTTTGTAACCAATTTTCCTAAATTTCAAATCGAGGGTTAAGTGTTAATTCCTCCAAATAATATAACTTTAATGGTGTTTTTAAAGTATGATACAACTAATATCTAATTACCTATTACTATCATTAAGTGTTGAGAGATTTGAGAGAATATACAAATATATGTACATACAAAAAGGAAAAAGGACAAAGCATCGGCATTTCACGTAAATAGAATAATTATGTTAATTCTAAAAAAGAATTTGCCAATTTGCTTTCTCCATATATCCCTTTAATTGCTACTTCTTCTTCAGCAATCATTACACCCCCCACTTTCTCATCATCAGCTCCAATAACCCATGATGTCACCACCACTTTCAACAATTCCATTCCCATATTTTTGAATTAGATAATAAAATGATCATATCTCATATACATATATACAAGAATTTAAGGTTAACATTAATTACAAAAATAGAATTAATCTCTTACTAGGGCAGGCCGTCACTCGTTGCTTGAGCGCGATAACTCGGTGCATTCTTCTTTATCTTCTTTTTTATTTAACCAAGTATTAACAGTGATAAATTTTACTTATTCAAGTTAATAAATATGGACAACTAGTATAGGATATTATCTTAGTTACTAATTTAGGCCACCAATTTAGATAATTGTCTAAACTTACTTATAAACTAAATAATCATAGTTATCGAATATTCCAAAATACCCACTTAAAATTTACGAGAGGATATTTTATGAAAGTAAGGGGATTATTTTACACTATGATTTAACAGGTCATTAAACCCTCCTGGGGCGTAATATTTAGCCTATTATTCAACCTTAGGTGGTATTTGCCTCCTGACTTTTAACTATATTATTTGATCTCATGAGCTATTACTGAGTTCATTTGTCCAGTTTTTCCAATAAGGTGTTAATTTTTACGATACATATCCTTGAAACTAACGAATTTGTTAGATTTATTCGCTAAAAACCAAACATTTTTGCAACTGTCCTTCGAAACTTTGTACGCTAAAAACCAACCCTTTTAGCAAACGTCTTTAAAAACTTTGTACATGTGGAGTTTATCTATTTCTAATTAAATAATATCATTTGAAGGTAGACTGTTAAAGATAATTTTATTTGCAATTATGAACTCTATATAAAATGTTAAGTCGAAAAATTAATTTTTTATAGTATGTTACTGAACTCTGTGCATATTGTCCAAATACAAATGATCAGAACGTAAAACTTTTGGCGCTGATTTATAAAATGTTAATCACAAAGCCTATGAATTTTTATACTTGTAAATATTTTAGTAAAAAAGTCACAATATAAAATTTTGAATACCCATGTAAAAGATAAGGAAATCAATATTTAGATTCCATTCAAGCATTTAAAATTTTCAGCGCTAAACTTTTAACACCTTTTAATCTATTATTTCATATTTAACACCTGTAGTTCTTGACATTTAAAACTAAACATTTTCAATAAAAAAGTTACATGTGGAGTTTATCTATTTCTAATTAGATATCCACTAGATGGTAAATTATTTAAACATTGGAAGGTAATTGTTAAGGATAATGTGACACCCCATAACTCTATCTTCACATGTACATATGTTTCAAGACTCATTCTTATATGTAGGAAGTGTATTTGGGTTATAAGAGACCTCCAATACTTAGTCGAGCCCAAAATATTTCTATAAATTGAGTTTCTAATGTTGGATTGTGCAGAGGTCAACTTTAAATGATCATACCTCTTACAATGGAGAGAGTTAAATGTCCCATGACCTACCAACTGAAAGCCCTTTTAATTAGCTTTCCAATGGTTTCACGTCATTTGGAGTTCAGGTTCAAAAGGTATGGTCATTTTACTGGAGACTGTCAGATGTAGAGTTGTTCTATGAAACCTTTTTACAGGCCATAGAATGAAGTACAGCCCATCTGCTAACTCGTGGGAAAAATCCTAAAACTTCAACTTTTGGTCCCAGATTGTACGAACCAATCTGCGAGTCGTAGAACCTTCTACGGGCCATAGACTAAGCTCATGAAAGTGAACCACAGACCCCAAAATTGGGCCAAAACTTTACGGAAGGGTCCCTAAAGGCCGTGAACTTTCTACGGGTCGTAGATGGGCCCATCAATGACTTTTGACTGCTTTTTAAGAAAGGTCAATTTGGTCTTTTCCTACCCTTTCAAAGCTAAAAATTGGCTTTTTACACCTAAATAAAGCCCTAAACATGTCAGATCAATCTTTATATGCTAAATCGCTCTCTCAAATGTAGAAGCAAGGTTTCAAGAGACAAAAAGGGTTAGGGTTTGAAAGCAATCTTGTGAATTCTTCCAAGATAGTTCAAGGTTCAAAACTTTCAGGTATGTAAGGCTAACCAAAACTTGGATTATGTTCTTCCATGTGCCCCATAACCCGGATAGATGGTGATGTGAGTAAAGTCTCCCATGAATGTTTCATGAAGGTTTTGCTTAAAATCTAATGTATTTTTACATAATCTTGCATGAATTACTGTTTTTATGATTTAATTACTTGAATTTGATAATTTTACCTTAGTACATTAATCCTAGCATGAATTCTTGTTGTTTTCACATATTTCGCTCAAATGAGCATGCATGAGCATAATTTGAGCCTAAAGAGTATATGGAATCCCTAAATGCTTTAACTCTACTTTTGTTTTCCTGACTGTTATGAGTTAGAATGATGCATGATAGAGTCCTTATGAGTCAAGAGTTGAACCTTAAAATGATATAACCAAGGAGTCGATGGTTGATGTGATGAACTGAGTTGACAAATGTCCAATGCGACTAGATGACTGGGTTAACCATAGGGTTGATGTCTTATGAGCATATTGAGTCTTGGAAGGAGTATTGAACACTAAATTGAGTAAGAGTAAGTCCAACTCAAACTGAATTACTACATAGCCGGCATAGGAGAGGATTGAACCATAATACCAAATGTTTCCTATTGTCCCAAAATGAGGACTTGAAGTTACTTATTTTGGATCCACTGATGGGATGTCCTATACCCCCGGTAGGGTATTGGATGGATGTGGCAATGACAAAGCTACGTTGTATCATCACCGGCTTATACGTTGATGATGTTATTTAAGTTATTTGAGATGATGTTATTCTTCCTTTACATGTTCTTTTTGCCATTTTACATACTCATACTTTCCACGTACTGACGTCTATTTGGCCCTGCATCTTTTCATTATGTAGAGACAGGTATTAGCGGTCATCAACAGGCACCCATTGAGGACCTACTTGCATTTAGCTGATTGGTAAGTCCTCCCCTGCTTTTGGAGGATATCATGTCTTTTCCTTCTAGCTTTGAGTTTTAGCATTTTTTTTTAGGTAGCCATGGTTTCATCATTGGCACCACTTAGTAAGATGTTTTATAGGTTTCATAGACTAGAGGGTTGATGTGATGGGATGTTATCTTTGACTAGTCTCTTTCTCACTAGTCTTATTCAGTAGATGGATAGCTTGTTTGGCCTTTGGCCATTTTATTATCGATTTTCATTGCTTTTCATTTAGTATTGTTATTCATGGATGTCCTCCACTGCTAGAATATGATTGAATGAATGTGATAAGTCCAAGTAGTTCATTTGGGTATTCGCAATAGTCTTTGAGTGCCGGCCACGCAAGGCTACCCTCCTGGGGGCGTGACAAATTTTGTATCAGAGCACAAGTTCAAGAGTCTTAGGGAGTCTATGAAGCTGTTTCAAGTAAAGTCTTGTTTAATGTTGGGTTGTCCACCACACTTTATAAGTAGGAGGCTATAGGACATTAAGAATTGTTACAGTTCCTTGTATTCTAAGTTCGTGCAATAGAGGTAAACACTCTACAAAGCTATTTTCTAACTCGTACGTTACACGCTTGCAGATCATTTCTCCAATACGTATCGTGACCTAGAGAAATGCTTCAGCCAGCAATGCTGGGAATCCCACTTCAAAAGTGCCACCTCAGATGGAGACAAGCGGTAGAGGTCGACCTTCTAGAGCGGCTGGGACTCCTTAGCCACCCAGTACTTCACCTGCTCCTACCATGGAGGTTGATTTCAGAGGAGCTATCATTATGCTCACCCAACTAGTAACTGCTCAGAGTAGGAATCGGAGTTCACAGACTCCTAGTTCTAATTCTCAAGAGCCAACAACTATCGCCAGATTGAGAGATTTTCTGAGGATGAACCCACAAGTTTTTACTGACTCAACGGATGAGGAAGACTCCCAAAACTTTATTGATGAGATGTGGAAAGTGTTGAAAGCTATGCATGCGACTAAGACAGAGGGAGTAGAACATGCTACCTATCATCAAGAATGTGATAAATGTCTAGTACAATCAATGGAAAGAAAGTTGAGGTGAGGATGTCGAGCCATCCATTTGAGATGAATTTGAGGGCGCCTTTCTTGATCGCTTTTTCCATGAGAGTTGAGGGAGCGAAGGTAGAGGAATTTGTCAAATTGAAGCAGGAGGGGATGACTGTGAAAGAATGTAGCCTTAAGTTCATACAGCTTTCCAAGTATGCTCCAGAGATGGTCCCTGACATGAGATCTAGAATGAGAAAGTTTGTATCCATCTTGGGCAAACATGTGAAAAAAGAGTGCAAAGCGACATTGCTGATTCCGGACATGGACATCTCTAGGTTTATGGTCTATGCACAACAACTTAAAGAGGACAAGAAGATCAGATGTTTTAGGGCTATCAGAATTTCAAAACTCAGGATTCTCAATCCCAAGCTAGTGTGACTGAAGATTCGAGGGTGAAACCACCATGTGACAAGTGTGGTAAACTCCATCTAGGTGGGTGCTATTAGGGAAAAAATGCTTGCTATAGGTGCGGACAGAATCATCACTTCCAGAATGAGTGCCCAATGAGGAGACGGGGTGATGAAGGTAATAAAGCTTAGTCCGACAAGATCAGGATGTTGCACCAGATGTTATCACATGTATGTTTTGAGTCTTTTCTTATGATGTGTATGCCTTACTTGACCCAGGTTCCACTTTATCATTTTTAACTCCATATGTGGCTAGTAAGTTTGAGATCCTTCCTAAATGTCTTCTTGAGCCCTTTAGTGTTTCTACTCCTACTGGTGAGGCCATTCTAGGGAAGGGTATATAGAGATTGCACAGTGTCTATCACAAAGATACATTTACAGACTTATTTGACTTAGAGATGGTTGACTTTGATCTGTTTCTTGGCATGGATTGGCTTCATGCCTTTTATGCCTCTGTCAATTGTAGAACTGGGATGGCCAAATTCCAATTTCCGAATGAGGCTATTATAGAGTGGAAAGGTAGTTCCATAGTGCCCAAGGGTATGTTTATTTCCTACCTTAGGGATAGAAAATTAATTTCTAAAGGATGTATTTATCATCTCGTGCGAGTTAAGGCTGATGATGTAGAGTCTTCACCTTTGGAGTCAGTTCCAGTTGTCAATGAGTTTTGTGATGTCTTCCCTGATGATTTTCCTTAAGTCTCTCCTGATAGAGAGATTGACTTTGGGATCGATGTTATCCTCGATACGTAGCCTATCTCTATTCCGCCATATAGAACGGCTCCCGCTGAGTTGAAAGATCCGTTGGATAAGGGATTTATTAGGTCAAGTGTCTCTCCATGAGGCGCTCCTATCATATTTCTTCGAAAGATAAATGGTTCCCTTAGAATGTGCATAGATTATCACCAGTTGAATAAAGTGACATTAAGGACAAATGTCACCTTCCGAGGACTGACGATTTGTTTGACCAACTTCAGGGTGCCTTTTTTTCTCCGAGATAAACCCTAAATCAGGCTATCACTAGTTGAAAGTAAGAGAACATGACATCCTGAAAATCGCTTTTCGAACCAATATGGTCACTTTGAGTTTCTGGTAATGTCCTTCAGATTGACAAATGATTCTGTTGCTTCCATGGACTTGATGGACAGAGTATTCAGACAATACCTTCATATGTTTGTGATTGTGTTCATCAATGATATTTTGGTGTACCATAGAGATGAGGAAGAGCATGTCGGCCACATTTAAATTATTCTTCACACCCTCATAGATAAGGAGTTATATACGAAATTTTCAAAATGTGAGTTTTGGCTTAAAATCAGTATCCTTTTTAGGCCATGTTGTCTAGGGTGATGGTATTTGAGTGGATATATAGAAGATTGAGGCAGCTAAGAAATGGCCTAGACCCACCTCTCCAATTGACATAAGGAGTTTTCCGGGTTTGGCTGATGACTACCATAGATTTGTTGAGGGATTCTCTTTTTAATCCTCACCATTGACTAAGTTGACTCAAAAGAAAAATAATTTTCAGTTGTCTGGTGAGTGTGAGAAGAGTTTTCAAGAATTGAAAACCATATGAATGACTGCACCAGTATTGACTCTACCTGAAGGGTCAGATGATTTTGTAACCTATTATGATGTTTCTAGAGTGGGATTGGGATATATTCTGATGCAGAGAGGTATGGTCACAGCCTATGCTTCCAGAAAACTTAAGAACCATGAGAGGAACCATCCAACTCATGACTTAGAATTGGTTGCGATGGTGTTTGCACTCAAGATTTGGTGCCACTCCATGTATGGAGCACATGTGGATGTATTCACAGACCACAAGAGCCTGCAATATGTCTTTACCCAGAAAGAGCTTAACTTGAGGTAGAAGAGATACCTTGAGTTGCTCAAGACTATGACATGAGCATCCTCTACCATCCGGGTAAAGCTAATGTGATTGTTGATACTCTTTATAGGTTATCCATTGGGAGCACTGCCCATATGGAGGAAGAGAAAATAAGTTGGCCAAAGAGGTTCCCCAACTGGCACGATTAGGAGTTCAACTAGATGCATCAGGCAAAGGAGGAGTTCTTGTGCATAATGGGTCTGCGTTGTTTCTAGTAGTAGAGGTGAAGGAGAAACAATATCAAGATCTTGTTTTATTATAGTTGAAAGTGGATGTGCATAAGCAGAAGGTGATGGTTTTCACCACAGGGGGAGATGGAGTATTGAGGTACCAAGGTAGATTGTGTGTTTTAGATATTGATGGTGGGAGAGGATCATGGACGAGACCCATAATTCCAGATATTCCATCCGTCCAGGGTCAACCAAGATATACTGTGGCTTGAGAGAAGTCTACCAGTGGAGTGGAATAAAGAAAGACATTGCTAAGTTCGTTTCCAAGTGCCCAAATGGCCAACAAGTTAAAATTGAACACCAAAGGCCGTGTTGAGTAGTTCAGAATTTTAAGATCCCGGAGTGGAAATGGGAGGGGATTAACAAGGACTTCGTCATAGGCTTACCGAGGTATCGCAGATATCATGATTCAATTTGGGTGACAGTTGATTAGATGATAAAATCTGCACACTTCTTAGTGGTAAATACAACAGATGCTGTAGTGGATTATGCCTAGTTATACGTAAGGGAGATTGTCAGATTGCATGGAGTTCCTTTGTCCATCATATCAAATAGAGGGGCTCAGTTCACTGTCCAATTCTAGAAGTCCTTTCAGAAAAGCTTGGGTTAAAAGATGAACGTTAGTATTGTTTTCCACCCTCAGACTGATGATCAGACCGAGCGGATAATACAGACTTTGGAGGATATGTTGAGGGCTTGCATCATTGACTTCAAAGGTTATTGGTATGACCACTTGTTTCAGATTGAGTTTGCTTACAACAATAGCTTTTATTCGAGCATCCAAATGGCTCTTTATGAGGCCCTCTATAGGAGGAGATGTAGATCACCAATTGGATAGTTCAAGGTAGGTGAAGCAAGATTATTTTGGCCAGACCTGGTTCACCGAGCTATAGAGAAGGTAAAGATCATCGAAGAGAGATTGAGAATTGCCCAGAGTCACCAGAAGTCCTACACTGATATTAGGAGAAGGGACCTAGAGTTCGAAGTGAATGATTGGGTATACTTGAAAGTGTCACCCATCTTGCCATACCAAAAGCATGGACACGTGTTTCTCAAACATGTGCCGACATGATTCCTACCATATTTTTGGCACCTAGGAGGATTTGGTGCACCATTACCACCGGGCTTAGTGTATGGAAGCCTGCCTTTAAATTGAACCCTTTTTCTCCCTTCCTCGGACGCCACAGGGAAATCTTTCATCTTATGCCCAACACTGCCACACTTGAAACAAATCTAAGTGCTAGCCAAACACTTTTCTTGATGCTTCTTGCCATACCCTTGAAAATGGCAAAAGGGAGCCTTTCCTTTTTGTTCTTGGGCGCCAATAGCCTAGTAAAAGATAAAAGCACCATCAATTTGGGCCCTCTTAGCCTTCCTCTCCATCTTCTTATAATTTGCGATCTCGAGGGTACCCACCTGGTTATTTAGTTGAGCAGTGAGTTGAGTCCTTAATACATTTGTCCCTACCAAATTGTGCAGAGAGTGGGAAATGTAGCTTATGAGTTAGATCTACCACTAGAGTTGGCAGTCATCCACTCGGTCTTTCACATTTCTATGCTTAAGAAGTGTTTGGTAGATCCATCCTTGGTTGTGCCTGTTGAAAGCATTGGAGTGAAAGATAGTTTGAGTTTTAAAGAGATCCCAGTCCAAATCCTTGATCGTCAGGTTTGCAAGTTGAGAACCATAGAAGTTGCTTCTATAAAAGTCTTGTGGAGAAGTCAATCCATTAAAAAGGCTACATGGGAAGCTAAAGAGGATATGAGGGCTAGATACCCTCACCTATTTGTGCCTTCTAATGATGAAATCGATGGTAATAAGTCATTTTTACTCCCTGACTTACTTTCCCATTGTTGAGTTGAGTTCTTATCTCTGAACTGATGTTCCTCTGAGTCTATGCTTGAGTATGCATGTCATTAATGGTATATATGCCTAATGATGATGTTAGAAGTAATCTTTCAATTCGGAACACTGAGTTGAGGTAGATTTCTATAGTATGAATATTCCCGTATCCGAGTATTTAAGTTCATTCTTGATAGGTATCCTAGTTTCTCATCATTCGAGGATGAATGATCCCAAAGAGGGAGATATTATGACACCCCATAACTCGATCCTCACATGTACCTAAGTTTCAATCCTCATTCCTATGTGTCGGAAGTGTATTAGGGTCATCAGAGACCTAAAGTACTTAGTTGAGTTCAAAACTTTTCTATAAATTGAGTTTTAAGAGTTGGATTGTGCAAGGGTCAACTTTAAATGATCATAACTCTTAGCACAGAGAGTTAGATGTCCCATGACCTACCAAATGAAAGCCCTTTAAATTAATTTCCAATGCAAATGGCTTCACCTCATGTGGAGTTCAGAGTCAAACATTATGGTCGTTTTACTGGAGATTGTAAGATGCAGAGTTGTTCTATGAAACCCTTTTATGGGCCGTAGAATGAAGTACGCCTTGTTTGCTAACTCGTGGGAACCCTTTTATGGGCCGTAGAATGAAGTACGGCCTATCTTCTAACTCGTGGGAAAAAGTCATGAAACATCAAATTTTGGTCCCAGATTCTACAGACCAATCTATGGATCATAGAACCTTCTATAGGCCATAGATTAGACTCGTGAAAGTGAACTAGAGACCCCAAAATTGGGCAAAAACTTTACAGAAGGGTGCCTCCGGGCCGTGGAACTTTCTACGGGTCGTTGATGGGCTCGTAGACGACTATTGACAGTTTTTTAAGAAAGGTGAATTTGATCTTTTCCCACCCTTTCAAAGCCAAAAATTGACGTTTCAACACCTAAATGAAGCCCTAAACATGTCAGATCAATCTCTTTACGGTAAACACTCTCTCAAACATAGAAGCAAGGTTTCAAGAGAGAAAAAGGGCTAAGGTTTGAAGGCAATCTTATGAATTCTTCGAAGCTAGTTCAAGGTTCAAAACTTCTAGCTATGTTAGGCTAACCAGAACATGGATTCTGTTCTTCCATGGGCCCCATAACTCGGATAGATGGTGATGTGAGTAAATTGAGTCTCCCATTAATGTTTCATGAAGGATTTTCTTAAAATCTAATATATTTTTACATAATCTTGCATGAATTACTATTTTTATGATTTAATTATTTGAATTTGATAATTTTACCTTACTATATAAACCCTAGCATGAATTCATGTTGTTATCACATCTTTCACTTAAATGAGCATGCATGAGCACAATTTGAGCTAAAGTGTATATAGAATACCTAAAATCTTTAACTCTACTTTTGTTTTCCTAAGTGCTATGAGTTAGAATGATACATGATAGAGCCCTTATGAGTCAAGAGCTAAACCTTAAAATGATGCAACCAAGGAGTCGATGGTTGATGTGATAAACTGCGTCGACAAATTCCAATGAGACTAGATGGCTAAGTTAACCATAGGGTTGATGTCTTATGAGCAGATTGAGTCTTGGGAGGGTTATTGAGCACTGAATTAAGTAAGAGTAAGTCCAACTCGAACTCAATAACTATGTAGCCGGTGTAGGAGAGGATTGAACCATAAAACTAGATGGTACCTATTGTCCCAAAATGAGGACTTGATATTACTAATTTTTGATCCACTAATGGATATCCTATACCCCCGGCAGGGTATTGGATAGATGTGGCAATGACATCGCTTTGTTATATCATTACCGGCTCATAGGTGATAATTGTCGATTATCGAAACTTCCAAATAGGCCTTGATAGTACTCTTAGTATATGGGACGTAGATGATAGATGAGTAGTCATTGTCTAAATTACATCCTTACTTTAGACTCTTGACATGTTGATTGCGTTTCCTATTTCTTGAGTTGAGTTATTTGAGATGATGTTATTCTTCCTTTACATAATCTTTCTGCCATTTTACATACTCGTACATTCCGCGTACAGACTTCCATTTAGGCCTGCATATTTCATGATACAGAGTACTAGCGGTCATCAACAGGCGCCCCGTTGTGGACCTACTTGCATTTAGCTGATTGATGAGTCCTCCCTGGCTTTCAGAGAATAGCATGTCTTTTCCTTTTAGCTTTAAGTTTTAGCCTTTTATTTTATTTTGAGGTAGCCATGGGTCTGTCATTGATGTTTAAGAGGATTCATAGACTAGACTGTTGATCTGATAGGATGTTATCTTTGACTAGACTTTTTCACATTAGCCTTATTAAGTAGATGGACAGTTTGTTTGGCCTTTGGCCCTTTTATTATCGATTTTCATTGCTTTTCATTGTGTATTATTATTCATGGATGTCTTCCGCTACTAGAATGTGATTGAACGAATATGATAAGGCCGAGTGGTTCTCTTGGAGACTAGCAGTAGTCTTTGACTGCCGGTCACACCAAGTATACCCTCCCGGGGCATGACAGATAATTTTATATATAGTTATTGATACTTTCAACTAACTATAAGTCCTAATATTATTTTATGTTAACTTAACTATGTGTTAATATTCCAATAAATAAAAATTATCAGAAGGTCAATATTTTGGTGCCAGTTTATAATATCACTTTGCATCAATGTTGTGCTATTATGCAATATCTATGTAAAAGATGCACTATACATGTTTTCCTGACTACCTGTACAAAAGAATAATTAAAATAACATCTAAATTCCATTTAAAGCATTTAACAGACTTGAGAGTTAAACATTTTCATTTTCAGTTTTGAATAAACTTATACACCAATTCTAAAATGAACAAGTTATTATATGAATGTCCATATAAAAAAAATAATTTTATAGGGTGTTGTCGGTATATGTATACACTGTTTCATTTTCTCGTGCCTTCCTTCACACTCTCCACAAAATTCAATTTTCTCTATTTTCTGTTCTTCGTCAAGTTATTCTTCTTATTGTTCTTCCTTTTTTCCATATAATTTCTCTAGTTCTTTTTTGTCTTATCATTCACTATATGCTAAATACATCCGGTTCAACTAAACTTTTAGTTTTGTATTTTTGTAGTTTGCATGTCCTTTGATAATGTCAAATCCCTTGAGTTTGTTGTTTTTTGTTTTTATAGTTTTGTGAACAGTGAATAACAATGGCAGAAAAAGGAGGAAACTCTTATCTCAAATCTACTGGTAAATGATTAGCTTTTCTCTACTTTTTTTTTTCAATTTGGTTGTGGCTTGTTCCTAGTTTTGGGGATTATATAGCAAGGGTAGAGTTAGATAGCCCCAAGGATATATCTGAACCTCACTTGGTGAATTACGTTAAAATTAATTTTTATGTATATAAAAGATGATTAAATATTATATTGTTTCTGTATGGTCAAATTTATTTTATGTATATATAGTAAATGTTGAACTTCTTTGGTGCAAAATTACAATATTTATATATACTAGATTCGCCACACGTGCATTGCACATGTTTGCCAAGTCTTTGGGATATCTTTTACAAAGTTTCTTACTAGTTTTGCCTTCGATTTCTTTTTTTAGAATATTGGCATAATTTGGAAGCATCTAATTGTGTTAGAATCTATGTTTGTGGAACACTCGGTAAAATTAACAAAATATGCCTAGATGAGAGGTGTGTACATAACGCGTCTTCCCAACCCCTAATGGACAATATGAGGTCGGAAATGCGATCAGCATGAAAAATTGAGTGGGAAAGAAGTCTTGGATAATTTTTAGAGCAACCGGATCAAAAGATAATTTTTTAATGCGAAAATGATTTTCAGATTGAGTGCGCGGCAGGTGTGCGACGCGCATCTGACGCGGACCTACAATTAAAATTGGTCCCAAATTTTTTCTACGGGATAAGAAAACTGGATCAAAGAATTTTCAATGAAAACCCTCGAAAAACATCAAGGTCCGCAACCCGGACCATGTTACCATAGGCGAACTATTTTTTCAGTTTTCGTGAAGGGCATTCCAGACCTTTCCCAACCTCTCCTAAACTCAAAACATGATCTAATAGGTCATTTTGAGCATAAAGAGAGTTTTTACCCCATTCCTAAGCCTTTACTAAGTTTCTAACAAAACACCTAGGGCTAAAAAGAAGAGAAAATAAGCGAGAATCAGAGGAAATCGAGGAGGGTTCTTACAAGATTGAGTATCAAAGCTTCACACCAGGTATGTAAGGCTAAACTAAAGCATAAAATTATTCTTTCATTTGCCCCCATTGATGGTAATAGAGGAGTTGTGACTGTCATGAGTTCTCATACCTATTTCTTGAATATTTTCTTGTGAACTATATATATATATATATATATATATATATATATATATATATATATATATATATATATATATATATATATATATATATATATACACATTACATGTATTTTAAAGCGTTGATGATCATCGTAAACTTGATTTACTGAATTAATGTTTTACTTGAGTTATTTTCATAAACTCTATATGTTACTTTGTAAAAGAATACATGAATGAACCTAGGGATGGAGTCTAGCCTTGATTTGAGCATGTTGCTTGTGATTGTGATGTGAGCATGATGATGAGTTAATAAAGTTTGATGTCTCCATGAGTATTCATAATTGAAATCCGAACTTTTGTCTAACTGATTTCTTCCTAGTGACTAATCGAAGCCTTGAGCTATTAATGAGAATTGAGTTGATAAGATAATTTGAGATGATAGGCCGAAAGGCCCAACTGAGTTGAGTTAATAAGATGACGAGACTCTCTACGAGGCTAACTAAGATGATTAAGTTCAGATGAAGAGTCTTATGAGAATTGAGTCTTGAGAGGATTATCGAGCACCAAAATAAGAAAGAGTAAGTCCAATTCGCACTCATTAACTACGGCGCCAAGTGTAGGTAAGGCTTGAACCATCACATTAGAGGTTCCCTCTTGAGGAGAAGTCCCTGAAAGATATAGAGGACTTCTCAGGACGTATCCATTATCGATTCGAGTTGTTCCTTACCTACCAAGTATGGAACGGTTGTGGCAATATCAGTAGGATTATTGTACGATCACTGGCTCATAAGTCATTGTTGTTTGATAAGAGAAACTCTCATAAAATTTCAATACTGATAGGACTCCAAGTTGAGTTGAATTGAGTTAATTTATGAGTTTGGATTGGTATTAATGAGTCATTTTTGTCTACTCTTTATTCTTGCTTTAGATAGAAATTTGACATCCTGATTGAGTATCTTATAAGTTGATGTGATTCCATATTATTCTGCCTATATCTGTTTTATTCATCCTTTTTACATACTCGTATATTCCACGTACTGACGTCTATTTGGACTGCATCAATTTATGATGCAGAGACAAGTATTAGAGATCATCAACAAGTGCTTCATTGAAGATCTATTGCAGTCAGCTGAGTTGGTGAACCTCCCTTACCTTAGAGGATCCTTACTTTATTTTCATCTAGCTATTAGAGTCAGGCTTTATATTAGCTTTATTTTGATTTGAGGTAGTCGTGGGTCTATCACTAGCACAAATTGAGAATGATAAGGGCTTCATAGACTAGTGTCGAGTTGTTAAGTTGAGATTCCTTTGAGATAGCTTTTTTCAGAATTGCCTGTTTTATTTTTATAACTTTTGAAATTTAGAACGTTCATCATTATTTATCTTTAGTCTTCCACTGATTGGTTAGTTATGCTGAATGAATGAACGAATGTGATAAGGCCAAGTGGTTCGCTTGGGGACAAACAATAGTCTCTGAGTGATAGCCACATCTAGGGTACCCTTCCGGGCATGACAAACTTGGTGTCAGAGTTCAAGTGTCCTAGGAAGTCTATGAAATTATGTCTAGTAGAGTCTTGTTATGGGTGTGTTGTGCACCATACGTTATAAGAAGGAGGTCATAGGACATTAGGAATGGTTACACTTCTATCATATTCAAATTAGTGCGATAGAGTTAAACTCTATAAAAACTCTCTCCTAATTCATGTGTTATGCCTTTACATAATTGTGATCATGCTTCTAGGAAGAGATACTAAAGGGGGAGGTTGTCCAACTAGATGGAATGTTAACCAACTTGAACCCCAGAATCAGGATGAACCCATACAGCCAGTCGTCCCTGCTGTGCAGCCACCATAGGCTTACATCAATAATGTTGAGCTATGCCAGGCTATCCAGACTTTGGCCTAGGCTTTGATAGCACTGGTTGCTAGACAGGGAGCAGGCAAGCAACGTGCTCAGAATACATCCAGAGCCCATGATTTCTTGAGGATGAACCCGCCTGAGTTTAAGAGGCCGACAAGGAATAAGAACAAGAGTCGCTTTAAAGTATGGCCTCATAACTTTAGGATCTCATTCACAGGCTAGTGTCTCCCAAGGTCCCCGAGGTAAGCCACCTTGTGGCACATCTGGCAAATTTCACTTGGGAGAATACCATAAAGGAATTGAGGGATGTTACAAGTGTGGCGAAGAGGGTCACTTCTATAAGAAATGTCTAGAGTGGGCCAAAAAGAATCAAGCTTCTACACTGGCACCACCAGTTAGGGAAGATCAGAAAGATTCTCAGATGTCTCCCTAGATGGTATGACGGGTATGATTCGAGTTTTTACTTGCTTTTGACGTTAATGAGAGAGAAAATTATATTTCTAAAGAGCCGAATGTTGCCACCCTAGAGTGTGACTTGATGTCTTGTAAACCATAAGTAGAGTTTTCATTCCAAAGTTAGAATGATGACCACAAAAAAGAAAGGGACGAGATAGTGAGAATGATAGTTGATTGAGTCTTCTAACTAGGGTTATTACCTAATAGTAAAGTAATGCGGAGATGAGTCGATGACCATAGGTTTTGGTGAAATAATAGTAAGTACCCTTTTGATTCTCATGAAGAGGTATAGAGAAGGAGTTATTATTACGATACGTTGGAGTGTGCTTAATCTAGAAAGAGGTTCATGTGGATATGTCATAGTATTAGTGAGGGTGAAGTATAGATGTTGAATAAGGGAACAGAGTGTTTTCAATGTGATAGATCTAAATTAGGCTTATGATTCTTCAGTGAGCGTCCATGAAATTCATAGAGTTATGAGCTTAATTGGATAAGGAGGTATAATGCATAGGTGAGTGGTACTGAGTTGTGAGGAGGGGATGTGTTGATTGAATGCTCGCTATGAGATTTTAGTGGGCTATGTTCCTAAATTTTTACCTAGTAGTTGTAATATTGGAGAGATGTGTGATAGATGCACATGTTAGTACTAGACCCTAAGCTTGAATTTTGAGGAGTAGTGTTAAAGAGGAGATAGCACTGTGACAGTGATAGTCTTAGTTGGAGATCTTCTCTAAGAGCTTACCATAGTGTATGTTTGAGATGAAGATGTTGATTAGTAAGGAGAGGGATGTTATGAGTAGTAAGCAAGTACCCATTAGGTAAGAATGGTGAATTGAGGATAGCTCATTAGATAAGAAGAGTCTTAAGATATGTATCCATGATAGTATAAAGTTGTGTGGAGCTCTAAGTTATGGCTACGATAAGAATCTAGAAAGTATTTTGAGTTGTCAATGTGGAGTGGGTTGATATAAGCATCCTTTGTCATCCCGAGTGACTAGGTTCATCGGAGCTTATGGATAAATGATTATGAGTTTTCTATCATAGTATAATGTCTTATACAAATGAATTTATGGGAGCACAAAAGCTGAGTGTTACCAAGCAAAAAGAAGAGGTTAGATTGTAAGAGTTGTGGAAGTGGTTATATACACCATTAAGAGCAATAAATATAGTAAGATTTCTATAGAGATAGGACAAAGCTAAGAGTGGTATCTTTTAAGAGAGTCTTAGTGGCTATTATATATATATATGTGACCATAGCATAACAGAAGGATTTAAGATATTCTTGTAGATAATGATTCCTTGACCATGTAGAGATATGTACTTATAGCTTACAAAAAGAGAGTTGGTTCACAAATTTAGAGAGATGAACTTCAGAGCTAAAGGGGAGATGATGATGTGATAAATCAAAGTAGATCTTGAGTTTTCAATAGTGATGGGTTGATTAAGATGAGACGTCAATTCTTCGCCATCTCGTATATTCTTTATACTTCAGCGAGGTGATGCTCTATTCCCGTTTAGTGTATGATTGCCATGCCAATGGCCTAGTCCTATGTACCACTTAGCTTGTTGATTGTCATTCATGTTGAGTTGTGAGGATCAGAAGTGATAACATCATTCATCAATCTTTATCTTACCTCGTGGATCTAAGAGTTTCCACTCCTATGTTGAATGAGATGTGACCTGAGTTTTACAATATGCATGGTTTTGTGAAGTCAGAATGAGTCTTGACGGATGAGAGAGATCGTGCTTCATTCTGAATGTTCTCAAATAAGATTTCTCAATTGAATTGTGCTAATGATCTTTTGTTCCAATCCCTTTCAGTGATCATACTTTCTAGTCTTGATTGAAATTTGATGATAGTAGAGGAGTGATGGTTGATAAGAGAGATTGAGTATTCTAGATTTTAATCATGTTGTGATACCATTTCCTTGTGAGGTTGTAGATGTGGAAGAGGAGTTAGAAAAATCGGGATGTGTGTCATAGATAGATAAGAGAATATGAGTGTCTCTCATGATAAGACTTCATGTGGTTGAGGGTGTAGATGTGCTATGGGAGGTTTGAAGATTCTCAAGTGATGTTGACCTTAATGAGGGCACTAAGTGGTTAGAGTAATAGGCTTGAATATGTGGTTGCCATTATGCGAGTGTATTAGAGTGATGAGACCGAGCAGTATTCTCTAAGTAAAGGTTACTATAGAGATATGAAACATAGATTTTGAGGGTTAGATTGGTATATATATATGATCATCTTAAGACTAGAACATTGGGACTTAGAGTTAGGTGTGAAATGGAATGCGAGGATGTGATTAGACGTAGATTTGAATAGGAGCTCTAAGCTTAAGTCGATGGAGTGAAATGCTATGAAAAAAGTGCAACTAAGATGAGGAGCTGAGCTTGAGAGTGTCCATAGAGTCTTGTATATCATGATGGTCCTATTCTCGATTAAAGTTGATGGCTTCCTTCTTATGTTCGAATGGTTGATTGTCAAGACGTTTAAATAATACGAATTGATTGAGTTCTATTGTTCCATTCGGACCTCATGATGAGAATGTCGAAGGTAATGTCTTTACCCTTGACTTACTTTGATTTGTCCATTTCTATGTTGATGTATCTATTTTCTGAGTCTGAGAAGAGATTATTTGAGATTGATGAGGAATCAAGAGTTTGATTGATTGAGTGGGTATTAAGAGAAGTCTTGATTGTATTTGTGCCTTGATGCCTACCATTACTCATCATTCGAGGATGAATGATTCCAAAGGGGAGATGATGTAACACCCAGTAAAATTACCAAAATACCTCTAGATGCGAGGTGTTCGCATAACGCATCTTCCCAACCCCCAATTGAAAATTCGAGGTCGAAAATGCGATCAACATGAAAACTTGAGTGGGAAAGTGATCTTAGTTGATTTTTAGAGCAACGGGATCAAAAGGTAATTTTTCGATGCGAAAATAATTTCCCGAATTAGTGCACAACGCGCCCTTGACGCGGACCTACACTTAAAATTGGTCTCAATATTTTTTACGGTATTAGAAACTTGATCGGAAGATTTTCAATGAAAAATCTCGGAAAACATCAAGGTCCCTGACGCGGACCATGTTACCCAAGGCGAACTATATTTCAGTCTTCCTGAGGGGCATTCCAGACCTTTTTCAACCCCTCCTAAACTCAAAACATGATCTCAATAGGTCATTCTGAGCATAAAAAGGGTTTGTTTAACTCATTCTCAAGTCTTTTCTAAGTTTCTAACAAAAGACCTAGGGCTAAAGAGAAGAGAAGAGGAGTGAGAATCTGAGGAAATCGAGGAGGGTTCTTACGCGATTGAGTATCAAAGCTTCATACCAGGTATGGAAGGCTAAAGTAAAGCATGGAATTGTTCTTCCATGTGCCCCCATTGATGGTAATAGAGGAGTTGTGAGTGTCATGAGTCCACATACCTGTTTCTTGAATATTTTCTTGTAAATTATATATATATATTACATGTATTTTCATGTGTTGATGATAATTATAAACTTGATTTACTGATTCAATGTTTTACTTGAGTTATTTGGATAAACCTTATATGTTACTTTGTAAAAGAATGCATGAATGAACCTAGGGATGGAGTCTAGAGCCTTGACTTGAGCATGTTGATTGTGATTGTGGTATGAACATGATGATGAGTTAATAGAGTTTGATATCCCCATGAGTATTCACAATTGATATCCGGAGTTTTGTCTAACTGATTTCTTCCTAATGACTAATCTAAGCCTTGAGCTATTAATGAGAATTGATTTGATAAGATAATTTGAGATGATAGGTCGAAAAGCCCAACTGAGTTGAGTTAATGAGATGATGAGAGTCTCTATGAGGCTAATTGAGCTGATTGAGTTGAGATGAGGAGTCGTATGAGCATTGAATCTTGGAAGGAGTATCAAGCACCGAAATGAGTAAGAGTAAGTCCAACTCATACTCATTAACTACATCGCCAAGCGTAGGTGAGGCCTGAACCATTAGATTAGAGGTTCCCTCTTAAAGAGAAGTCCCTGAAAGCAATGACTTCTGAGGACGGATCCATTATGGATTCGAGTTGTTCCTTACTTACCAAGTACGAAATGGTTCTGGCAACATCAGCGGGATTATTGTATGATCACTGGCTTATAAGTGATCATTGTCAGATAAGAGAAACTTCCATAAATGTTCTACACTTATAGTACTCCGAGTTGAGTCGATTGACGAGCTTGGATTAGTATTGATGAGTCATTTGTGTACTCTTTATTCTTGCTTTAGATAGACATTTGACATCCTGATTGAGTATATTATGAGTTGATGTGATTCTATGTTATTATGCTTATATCTGTTTCATTTAACCATTTTACACTCCTACATTCCATGCACTGACATCTATTTGGATTGTATCATCTTGTGATGTAGAGATAGGTATTAGAGATTATCAACAGGCGTTTCATTGAGGATATATTGCAGTCAGCTGAATTGGTAAGTCTCCCTTACCTCAGAGGATCCTTACTTTATTTTCATCTAGCTATTACAGTCAGACTTTATATTAGCTTTATTTTGATTTGAGGTAGCCATGGATCTGTCATTAGCACCAATAGATTGTGATAGGGGCTTCATAAACTAGAGTCGAGTTGTTAAGTTGAGATTCCATTGAGCTAGCTTTTTCCAGACTTGCCTGTTTCATTTATATGACTTTTGAGATTTAGAACATCCATCATTATTTATCTTTAGTCTTCCACTGATTAATTAATTATGCTAAACGAATGAATGAATTTGATGAGTCCAAGTGGTTCGCTTGAGCACTAGCAATAGTCTCTGAATGACAGCCATGTCTAGGTTACCCTCCTAGGCCATGACAGTTTGGGGCTAGTAAGATTGCATGATAATGTTGTGTTATGTGCAATTTTTTTGGTGTTTGGTATTTTGCCTATTATTCATCCTTAAGTGGTATATACCTCTTAACTTTTGCCTATAATTCAACCTTAAGTGGTATATACCTCCTAACTTTTAACTATATTGTTTGATCTCACGAGTTGCTACTGAGTTCATTTGTCCAGTTTTTCCTGTTAGGTGTTAATTTTACTACACATATCCTTGAGAATAACGAATGTGTTAGATTTATTCCCTAAAAATCAAATATTTTAACAATTGTCCTTAAAAGCTTTGTACGCTAAAAACCAACCGTTTTAGCAAATGTCCTTAAAAACTTTGTACACGTGGAGTTCATCTATTTCTAATTAAATGATATCATTTAAAGGTAGATGTTAAGGATAATTTTATCTGTAATTATGAACTTTATATAAAATGTTAAGTTTTTAATAAATGATCATAACGTCAAATATTTTCCGCCAATTTATAAAATGTTAATCACATAGTTAATGATTTTGTAACAACCCATCTTGAGATGAGATGTCCCACATCGGAAAAACACAGGAGAGATATTGAGTATATAAGTAAAGGGTTGGTCTACATACTGTGAGGCGCCTTTTGGGATGAACCCAAAGGGACAAATCCGTGATGGGCTAGGCCCAAGAGCGGGCAGTACTTCACAATGTTGGGTCAGGTCATTACAGATGGTATCAGAGTCACTCATGTGTCAACCTTGTCGATGTGGGTCAGAGTTCAACTTAGTTTAGGTAATTCTCGGTGACATGGGGCAATCCTCAATGCTGAGTCTAAGCAAATCCCATGCAGTGGGGCAAACCTCAGCGAGGGCGCTGAGTCCATAGAGGGGGTGTATGTAACAACCCATCTTGAGATGACAAGTCCCACATTGGCAAACCACAAGAGAGATGCTGGGTATATAAGTAAATGATTGATTTATATACTGTGAGGCGCGTTTTGGGGTGAGCCCAAAGGGACAAATCTGTGATGGACTAGGCCCAAGAGCAAACAATACTTCACAGTATTGGGCCAGGTCGTTACAGATGGTATCAGAGCCATTAATGTGTTATCCTTATCGATGTGGGGCTAGAGTTCAACTGAGTTTAGGCGAATTCCAGTGAGGCGGGGCAACCATCAGTGCTAAGACAAGGCAAATCCCATGTGGTGGGGCAAACCTCAGCGAGGACGCTGAGCCCATAGAGGGGGAGTATATAACAACCCATCTTGAGATAAGATATCCCACATCGGCAAAAAACAGGAGAGATGTTGGGTATATAAGTAAAGGATTGGTCTACATACTGTGAGGCGCCTTTTGAGGTGAGCCCAAAGGGACAAATCCGTGATTGGCTAGGCCCAAGAGCAGACAATAATTCACAGTGTTGGGCTAGGTCGTTACAGTTTTTTTATCTTGTAATTTTTTTAGTAAAAAAGTCACAATATAAAACTTTGACTACCCATGTAAAATATAAGTAAATTAATATGTAGATTTCATTTAGGAATTTAAAAGTTTCAAGGCTAAACTTTTAACAACTTTCAATTTATTTTTACATACTTTAACACGTGTAGATCTTGACCTTTAACACTACACATTTTCAATTAAAAACAATTACATGTGGAGTTTATCTTTTCTAATTGGATATCCGTTAAATGGCAACATTGGAAGGTAATTGTTAATAATAATTTTACATGTGGTTACTAATACAAGTAACTAACTGTAAGATCCAAAATTATTTTTTGTTAACCGAACTATATGTTAGTTTTCCAATTAAATAAAAATTATCAGAAGGTCAATTTTTTGGCCAATTTATAATATCACTGTGCATCAATGTTGTGCTATTATGTAATATCCATGTAAAAGATGCACTATACAATATTTCCTGACTACCCATACAAAAATAATAATTAAAATAACATCTAAATTCCATTTTAAGAATTTATTAGACTTAAGGGTTAACCATTTTCATTTTCAGTTTTGAATAAACTTATACACCTATTCAAAAGCTAACAAGTTGTTATATGAATGTTCATATAAAACAACTAACAATTTTATAGGGCTTTATCTGTGTATGTACACCTATAGAGCTAAATACATCGAGTTCAACTATACTTTTAGTTTTTCTTTTTTTTAGTTTGCATGTCCTTTGGTAATGTCAAATCTCTTGTGTTTGTTGTTTTTATTTTTATTATTTTGTGAACAGTGAATAACAATGGCAGAAAAAGGAGGAAATTCTTATATCAAATCTCCTAGTAAATGAATAGTTTTTCTCTACTTTTTTTTTCAAATTGGTTGTGGCTTGTTTCTAGTTTTTTGGATTGTACAGCAAGGTCAGAGTTAGATAGTGCCAAGGGTATATCTGAAACTCATTTGGTGAAAAATTACGTTAAAATTAATTTTTATGTATATAAAAGATGATAAAATATTATATTGTTTATGTATGGTTAAATTTATTTTATGTATAAAGAGTAAATGTTGAACTTCTTTGGTAGAAAATTACAATGTTTATATATACTAGATTCGCCAAACGTGTGTTGCACATGTTTGCCAAGTCTTTTGAATATCTTTTACCAAGTTCTTATTTATTTTGCAATCAATTTGTTTTTTTTCAAATATTGGCATAATATGAAAGTAATTAATTGTGTTGGAATCTATGTTTGGGACTGGTAAGACTGCACAATGATGTTGTGTTATGTGCAATTTTTTTGGTGTTTGGCAATTTGTCTATTATTCAACCTTAAGTGGTATTTGCCTCCTGACTTTTAACTGTATCCTTTGATCTCACAAATTGCTACCGAGTTCATTTGTCCAGTTTTTCCAATTAGGTGTTAATTTTACTACACATATCCTTGAAAATAACAAATGTGTTAGATTTATTCGCTAAAAACCAAACCTTTTAGCAATTGTCCTTCAAAACTTTGTACGCTAAAAACCAACCCTTTTAGCAAATGTCCTTAAAAACTTTGTACACGTGGAGTTCATCTTTTTCTAATTAAATGATATCATTTGAAGGTAGTATGTTAAGGATAATTTTATATGTGATTATGAACTTTATATAAAATGTTAAGTTGTAAAATTATTTTTTTATATTAAGTTATTGAACTATGTGCATATTGTCAAAATACAAATGATCAGAACATCAAATTGTTGGAGACGATTTATAAAATGTTAATCACAAAGCCAATGTTTTTTTATACTTGTAAATTTTTTAGTAAAAAAGTCACAATATAAAATTTTGACCACCCATGTAAAAGATAAGGAAATGAATATTTAGATTCCATTTAAGCATTTAAAAGTTTCAGCGCTAAACTTTTAACACCTTTTAATTTATTGTTTTATATTTTAACACCTGTAGTTCTTGATGTTCAACACTACATATTTTTTACATGTGGAATTTATCTATTTCTAGTTAGATATCCATTAGATGGTAAATTATTTCAACATTGGAAGGTAATTGTTAATGATAATTTTACATGTGGTTACTGATATATGTAACTAACAGTAAGTCTCAAAATTATTTTTTGTTAACCGAACTATTTTTCAATAAATAAAAATTATCAGAAGGTTAATTTTTTGGCGCCAATTTATAATATCACTCCAAATCAATATCGTGCTATTACGTAATATCCATCTAAGAGATGCACCATACAATTTTTTCTGACTACGTATACAAAAAAAATTAAAATAACATCTAAATTCCATTTTAAGCATTTAACAGACTTGAGGGTTAAACATTTTCATTATCAATTTTAAATAAACTTATGCACCTATTCTAAAGCTAACAAGTTATTATATGAATGTCCATATAACACAACTAACAATTTTATAGGGCTTTGTCTGTATATGTACACGTTGTTTCATTTTCTCGTGCCTTCCTTCACACTCTCCACAAAATTCAATTTTCTCTCCTTTCCGTTCTTCATCAGATTATTGATCTTGTTTTTCTTCCTTTTTTCCATATAATTTCTCTAGGTTGTTTTGTCTTATCATTCACTATAGAGCTAAATACATCCAGCTCAACTATACTTATAGTTTTATTTGTTTTGTAGTTTGCACGTCCTTTGGTAATGTCAAATCCTTGTATTTGTTGTTTTTTATTTTTATGGTCTTGAGAACAGTGAATAACAATGGAAGAAAAAGGAGGGAACTCTGATCTCAAATTTTTCAATAAATGATTAGCTTTTCTCTACTTCTTATTTTTTTTCTCTCAATTTGGTTGTGGCTTGTTCCTAGTTTTAGGGATTATACAGCAGGGGCAGAGTTAGATAGCACCGAGGGTATATCTAAACCTCATTTGGTGAAAGATTATGTTAAAATGAATTTTTATGTATATAAAAGATGATAAAAGTTACATTGTTTATGTATGGATAAATTTATTTTATGTATATAGAGTTAATATTAAACTTCTTTGGTGGAAAATTACAATGTTTATATATACTAGATCTGCCACACGTGCGTTGCACGTATTTGCCAAGTCTTTTGAATATTTTACCAAGTTTCTTATTTATTTTTCAATCAATTTGTTTTCTTTTCTTTTTCGAATATTGGTATAATTTAAAAGCAACTAATTGTGTTGGAATCTATGTATGGGGTTGGTAAGATTGCACGATAATGTTTTGTTATATGCAATATTTTTGGTGTTTGGCATTTTGCCTATTATTCAACCTTAGTGGTATTTACCTCCTGACTTTTAACTATATCATTTGATCTCACGAGGAAAGTTTATCTCATATCTTGGAGCAAGAAAGTTGATTTCCAAAGGTTGTATCTATCACCTCGTGCGAGTAAAATCTGATGATGTTGCGTCCCCAACTCTTGAGTCAGTCCCGATTGTTAATGAGTTTTCGGAAGTGTTTCCTAATGATCTGCCTGGAGTCCCTCTTGATAGGGGGATTGACTTTGTGATTGATGTTCTTCCCGATACCTAGCCTATTTCGATTCCACCTTATAGGGTAGCCCATGCTGAGTTGAAAGAGTTTAAAGAGCAATTGAAAGATTTTGCTAGTAAGGGGCTTCATTAGGCCAAGTGTTTCTCCTTGGGGTGCTCCTGTCCTCTTCGTGCGAAAGAAAGATGGGTCCCTCAAAAAGTGTATTGATTATATGCAATAAACAAGGCCAGGATAAAGAATAAATATTCTCTCCCAAGTATAGATGATTTGTTTGACCAACTTCAGGGCGCCTCTTGTTTCTCAAAGATAGACCTTAGGTCTGGCTACGATCAATTGAAAGTGAGGGAATGTGACATTCCAAAGACAACCTTTAAGACTAGATATGGCCATTTTGAGTTCTTGGCCATGTCATTTGCGATGACGAACACACCGAAAGCCTTTATGGAGTTGATTAATAGAGTATTCAGACAATATCTTGATATGTTCGTGATTGTGTTCATCGACGACATTTTGGTGTATTCAAGAATTGGGAGGAGCATGCTAATCATCTCAGAGTTGTACACCAAACCCTTAAGGACCATAAGTTGTATGCAAAATTCTCGAAATGGGACTTCTGGCTTAAGTTAGTGGCTTTCATAGGCCATGTTGTTTCCGGCTGAAGGTATTCGAGTGGATGCCCAAAAGATTGAAGCGATTAAGAACTGGCCCAGATTGACCTCTCCGATTGACATAAGAAGTTTCTTAGGGTTGACAGGCTACTATCGCAGGTTTGTTGAAGGATTTTCTTCCCTATTTGTACCATTGACTAAATTGACTCAGAAAAATGTCATGTTTCAGTGGTCCGATGAATGTGAGAAGAGTTTCCAAGAGTTTAAGATGAGGCTAACTACTGCACAGGTCCTTACCTTGCCCGATGGGATAGAGGACTTTGTAATTTATTATGATGCTTTGAGGGTTTGATCGGGATGTGTACTGATGCAGAGAAGGAAGGTGATAGCCTATGCTTCCAGGCAACTCAAGGTTCATAAGAGGAACTATCCAACCCATGATCTCGAGTTGGAAATAGTGGTGTTTGCACTTAAAATCTGGAACAAATACTTGTATGGAGTGCATGTGGATGTGTTCACTGACCACAAGAGATTGCAGTATGTTTTTCAATCAGAAAGAGCTCAACCTGCGACAGAGGAGATGGTTGGAGTTGCTCAAGGATTATGATATGAGCATTCTCTACCACCCAGGTAAAGATAACGTTGTTGCTGATGCTCTTAGCAGGTTGTCAATGGGTAGCACAACCCATGTGGAGGAAGGAAAGAAGGAGTTAGCCAAGGAAGTGCATCGATTGGCTTGGTTGCGAGTTCAAGTTGAGGAGAATAATGAAAGAGGAGTTAATGTTCAAAACGGGCCTGCTTCATCCTTAGTGGTGGAGGTGAAAGAAAAGCAAGACCAAGATTCTGTCATACCCCAATTGAAGGAGGTTTTCCACAAACACAAAGTTATGGTTTCCTCCAAAGGGGGAGATGGAGTGTTGAGATATCAGAATAGTTTTATGTTCCCAATGTTGATGGTATTCGAGACAGAATTATGGCAGAAGCCTATAACACTAGATATTCCATTCATCCTAGCTCTGCCAAGATGTACCACGACTTAAGAGAAGTCTATTGGTAGAGTGGAATGAAGAGGGATATTGCTGAGTTTGTTTCGAAGTGCCTGAATTTCTAGCAAGTGAAAGTTGAGCATAAAAGGCCATGTGGATTGACTCAGAACTTTGAAATTCCAGAATAGATGTGGGAGATGATCAATATGGACTTCATTACTAGTCTAACAAGGTCTTGAAAGCAGCATGATTCGATATGGGTGATTGTAGATAGGATGACTAAATCAACTCACTTCTTAGCATTTAAGACAACCAACACTGCGAAGGAGTACGCCAAGTTGTACATCCAAGAGATTGTAAGTCTACATGGAGTTCCCTTGTCCATCATCTCAGATAGAGGAGCTCAATTTACCTCCCAATTTTGGAGATCGTTCTAGAAAGGATTGGGTACTAAAGTGAACCTGAGCACAACCTTTCATCCACAGACAGATGGTAAGGCACAGTGTACAATTCAAACATTAGAGGACATGTTGAGAGCTTATGTTCTTAATTTCAAGGGTAACTGGGATAATCACCTATAGCTATCATGCAAGCATTCAAATGGCTCCATATGAAGCCTTGTATGGGAGGAGATGTAGATCACCGATTGGGTGGTTTGATGTTGGAGAAGTGGAGTTGATCGGGACTGATCTTGTCCACCAATCGAATGGAGAAGTTCAAGGTCATTAGAGAGAGATTGAAGACCACCCAGAGTCACCAAAAATCTTATACTGATGTGAGAAGAGGAGACTTAGAGTTCGAAGTAGATGATTGGGTGTATTTGAAAGTATCACCTATGAAGGATGTCATAAAATTTGGGAAGAATGGAAAGTTGAGTCCATGTTATGTTGGACCGTATCAGCTTATAAAGTGGATTGGGAAGGTTTTTAATGAGTTAGAGTTATCTTCCGAGTTAGATGGGGTATTCCATGTGTCGATGCTGAAGAAATGCTTGGGAGATCCTGCCTTGGTAATCCCTGTTGATAACATTGGAGCGAAGGATAGCCTGTCTTACAAAGAGGTTCCGATTCAAATCCT
Organism: Solanum rostratum; assembly: GCA_029948455.1. NCBI lineage: Eukaryota > Viridiplantae > Streptophyta > Magnoliopsida > Solanales > Solanaceae > Solanum > Solanum rostratum. The sequence goes on from CM057051.1 coordinate 57,815,561, forward strand.
TGATTTTCAGATTCGTAAGTTGAGGAACAAAGAGATAACCTCAGTCAAAGTCCTGTGGAGAAATCAATTTGTTGAGGAAGACACATGGGAAGCTGAGGAAGAGATGAAGGCCAAATATCTGCACCTATTCGTCTCAGATGATGAGAGTGTAGAAGGTAAATTCCTCACCCTTCTCTAAATTGATTGATCTATTCTTGATGTGACTTTCTATTTTTAAGTCTGAATAGTATTAATTGAGGTCGAGGAAGAGTCAAGAGTTTGATTGATTGAGTTGAGTGTTGAGATGATTCTTGAGCCTATTTGTGCCTTGATATCCACCTTTACTTATCATTCAACGACGAATGATCCCAAGAGGGAGATGATGTAATGCCTGGTAAAATTAACAAAATACCCCTAGAGGGAGGGTATGCGCATAAAGCATCTTCCAATGCCCGTATGAACACCTGAGGTAGGATTTATGATCAACACGAAAAATTGAGTGGGAAAATCATCTCGGTCGATTTTTAGAGTGACCTGATCAAAAGATAATTTTTTGATCCGAAGCGCAAAACAGTGTTGGTGCGCGACAGAAGCGCGTCACGCCCTACCGCGGACCTGCACTTATATTTTTTTGAAAAGTTTTTACGGGATTGAGAAAACTCGTTCAGAAACTTTTCTGAAAATACGCAGTACGCGGCCAGTCCGCATCGCGGACTAGGCCTTTTCCAAACTGAAAATTTTTAAATTTTATGAGGGGTACTCCGGTCTAATCTCCACCTCTCTTAAACTCTATACATGATCCAATTAGGTTGGGTTCGATGTGAAAAAGATCTAAAACCCCTAGTCTAAGTCCTATTCCAATAATCTAACAAGGCTAGGACTTGAGGAAAGAGGAGAAGAGCTTGAGGTTGAGCAATTCGAGGAGAGATCCTTGACGTGATTGATTGATAACTTAATCTCAGGTATGTAGGGCTAAACTAAAAATATGGGATTGTTCTCTCGTGTTCCCCATAGATGGTCATAGATGAGTAGATGATTTGGAGAGTCTACATACATGAATCCTTGATGGTTTTTCTTGAAAATCTATTTAAATTCATATATGTTCTTATGTTGACGATTATTATAAATTTGTTTTCTTGAATTGAACATTTTCATGAAGAATTGCATAACCCAACATGACTATTTTTTAAAGTATGCATAATGAACTTAAGAATTGAGTCTAGAGCCTTGAGTTGAGATTGTGATTGTGATTGTGATTGTGATTGTGATTGTGATTGTGATTGTGATTGTGATTGTGATTGTGATGAGAGAATGATGATGAGTTGATATAATTTGAAAGATGATGAGTTGATATAATTTGATAGTCCTATCAGTCTCTATAAATGAACTCCGCCGATGTGTCTATTCGATTGCTCCCTAATGATTGTTCTAAATCTTGAGTCATTGATGAGATTGATTGATGAAAGGGCTAAAGTCCCTATGAGATGTTGATTGATAAGAGGGTAAAACCGATGAGACTGATTGATGATAAGGCCAAAGTCCCTATGAGTTGATTGGATTGATGGTTTTATGAGCATTGAGTCATGGGAGGAGTATCGAGCACCGAAAAAGTGAGAGTTAGTCCGACTTGAACTCATCAAACTACGTCATCAGACGTAGGTGAGGCTTAGAACCATCCCATATAGTGTGATTCCCTCTTGATTAGAAGTCCTTGAAAGCAATAGCATACTTATTGACGAATGATTCCCTATTGGGTGAGCCAATATGGTTTCGATTCGTTCCCTACCTCGCAAGTTTGGAACGGCTGTGGCAACATCAGCGTGATTGTTGTACATTCACAGGCACATAAGTGATTGTTGTCGGATAAGAGAAACTCCTATAAATTTCCTACCTTAAGTACTCTGAGTCGATATGAGATGAGATGAGATGAGATGAGAGGAGGTGAGCTCCTTTGAGATGAGTTTGATTTGATTGATAAGATTGATTGGTTGATGGGTCACTTGTCTACTCTTTATTCTTACATAGATAGACATTTGACGATTTGATTTGATGATTTTTTTGAGTCGATGTTGTTTCATATTATTCTACCTGTTTCTGTTTCACTCAACTATTTTATATACCAGTATATTCCACATACAAATGTCCCCTTTGGACTGCATCATTTTATGATGCAGGTACTAGAGATCGTCAACAGGCGCTCCGTTGAAGATCTAAGATTTTCAGCTGATTAGTGAGCCACCCATACTCCAGAGGATCCACTATTATTATTTCATCTTGCTTTAGAGTTAGATTTGACTATTCTTGTATTTTGATTTCGGTAGCCATAGGTCTGTCATTGGCATCATATGATTATTGATAGAGGCTTCATAGACAATTGTTGAACGTTGATGTTGAGATTGTGAGCTAGTTTTTTCTACTAGTCTTTATTATTATCTATATTATTTTGAGACACCAGATTATTTTACTTTTATTTTTGTTGTTCGGTAGGTTTATTTGATTGAATGAATGTGATCAGGCTAAGTGGTTCACTTGGGGACTAGCAATAGTCTCTAGGTGTCGGCCATGCCAAGGGTACCCTCCCGGGACGTGACAACTAAAAACCAACCGTTTTGGCAAATGTCCTTAAACACTTTGTACATGTGGAGTTCATTTATTTCTAATTAAATGATCTCATTTGAAGGTAGATGTTAAGGATAATTTTATCTGTGATTATGAACTTTATATAAAATATTATGTTTTTTTATAAATGATTAGAACGTCAAATATTTGGCGCCGATTTATAAAATGTTAATCACAAAGTTAATGTTTTTTTATACATGTAATATTTTTAGTAAAAAAGCAACAATATAAAACTTTGACTGCCCATGTAAAAGATAAGTAAATTAATATTTAGATTTCATTTAAGCATTTAAAAGTTTCAGGGCTAAAATTTTAACACCTTTCAATTTATTTTTACATATTTTAACACATATAGTTCTTGACGTTTAACACTACACATTTTCAATAAGTAAATTTACATGTGGAGTTTATCTATTTCTAATTGGATATCCATTAAATGGTAAATTATTTCAACATTGAAAGGTAATTGTTAATGATAATTTTATATGTGGTTACTGATACATGTAACTAATTGTAAGTCCCAAAATTATTTTTTTTAATCGAACTATGTGTTAATTTTTCAATAAATAAAAATTATCAGGTCAATTTTTTAGGGCCATTTTATAATATTACTGTGCATCAATGTTGTGCTGTTATGTAATATCCATGTAAAAGATGCACTATACAATTTTTCCTGACTATCCATACAAAAATAATAATTAAAATAACATGTAAATTCCATTTTAAGTATTTAACAATTAAGGGTTAAACATTTTCATTTTCAGTTTTGAATAAACTTTACACCTATTCAAAAGCTAACAAGTTGTTAAATGAATGTCCATATAAAATAACTAACAATTTTATAGGGCTTTGTCTGTGTATGTACACCTATCGAGCTAAATACATCAAGTTCAACTATACTTTTACTTCTTTTTTTTAGTTTGCATGTCCTTTGGTAATGTCAAATCCCTTGTGTTTGTTATTTTTTGTTTTTATTGTTTTGTGAATAGTGAATAACAATGGGACAAAAAGGAGGAACTCTGATCTCGAATCTCCAAGTAAATGAATAGCTTTTCTCTACTTCTTTTTTTTTTTCAATTTGGTTGTGGCTTCTTTCTAGTTTTGGGATTATACAGCAAGGTCAGAGTTAGATAGTGCCAAGGGTATATTTGAACCTCATTTGGTAAAAACTTACGTTAAAATGAATTTTTATGTATATAAAAGATGATAAAAGATTATATTATTTATGTGTGGTTAAATTTATTTTATGTAAATAGAGTAAATGTTGAACTTCTTTGGTGGAAAATTACAATGTACATACATACTAGATTCGCCACACGTGTGTTGCACATGTTTGCCAAGTCTTTTCAATGTCTTTTACCAAGTTTCTTATTTATTGTGCAATCAATTTATTTTATTTTTTTCGAATATTGGCATAATATGAAAGCAACTAATTGTGTTGGAATCTATGTTTGGGACTGGTAAGACTGCACAATAATGTTGTGTTATGTGCAATTTTTTCGGTGTTTGGCATTTTCCCTATTATTCAACCTTAAGTGGTATTTGCCTCCTGACTTTAACTATATCGTTTGATCTCACGAGCTGCTACCGAGTTCATTTGTCCAATTTTTCCAATTAGGTGTTAGTTTTACTACACATCCTTGAAAATAACAAATGTGTTAGATTTATTTGCTAAAACCCATACCTTTTAGCAATTGTCCTTAAAAACAGTGTATGCTAAAAACCAACCTTTTTAGCAAATGTCCTTAAAAACTTTGTACACGTGGAGTTCATCTATTTCTAATTAAATGATATCATTTGAAGGTAGACTGTTAAGGATAATTTTATCTTTGATTATGTACTTTATATAAAATGTTAAGTTGTAAATTTATTTTTTTATATTAAGTTACTGAACTATGTGCATATTGTCCAAATACAAATGATCAGAACGTCAAATTTTTGGTGCCGATTTATTAAATTGTAATCACAAAGTCAATATTTTTTTATACTTGTAATTTTTTTTAGTAAAAAAGTCACAATATAAAATTTTGACTACCCCATGTAAAACATAAGGAAATTAATATTTTAGATTCCATTTAAGCATTTAAAATCAGGCTAAACTTCTAACACCTTTTAATTTATTATTTTATATTTTAACACCTGTAGTTCTTGATGTTTAATGCTACACATTTTTACATGTGGAGTTTATCAATTTCTAATTGGATATACATTAAATGGTAAATTGTTTCCACATTGGAAGGTAATTGTTAATGATAATTTTACATGTGGTTACAGATACATGTAACTAACAGTAAGTCTCAAAATTATTTTTCGTTAAACGAACTATTTGTTAATTTTCCAATAAATAAAAATTATCAGAAGGTTAATTTTTTGCCGTCAGTTTAAAATATCACTATGAATCAATGTCGTGCTATTATGTAATATCCATGTAAAAGATGCACTATACAATTTTTTCTGACTACGTATACAAAAATAATAATTAAAAAAACATCTAAATTCTATTTTAAGCATTTAACAAACTTGAGGGTTAAACATTTTCATTTTCAGTTTTGAATAAACTTATACACCACCTATTCTAAAGCTAACAAGTTATTATATGAATGTCCACATAACACAACTAACAGTTTTATAGGGCTTTGTCTGTATATGCACACGTTGTTCCATTTTCTCGTGCCTTCCTTTACACTCTCCATAAAATTCAATTTTCTATCGTTTACGTTCTTCATCAGATTATTCTTCTTGGTTTTCTTCCTTTTTTCCATATAATTTCTCTAGGTTTTTTTGTCTTATCATTCGCTATAGAGCTAAATACATCCACCTCAACTACACTTTTAGTTTTATTTTTGTGTAGTTTGCATGTCTTTTGGTAATGTCAAATCCCTTATGTTTGTCATTTTTTGTTTTTATGGTCTTGTGAACAGTGAATAACAATGGAAGAAAAAGGAGGGAACTCTGATCTCAAATCTCTTGGTAAATGATTAGCTTTTCTCTATTGCTTTTTTTTCCTCTCAATTTGGTTGTGGCTTGTTCCTAGTTTTGGAGATTATACAGCAGGGGCAGACTTAGATAGCGCCAAGGGTATATCTAAACCTCATTTGGTGAAAAATTATGTTAAAATTAATTTTTATGTATATAAAAGATGATAAAAAGTTACATTGTTTATGTATAGTTAAATTTATTTTATGTATATAGAGTAAATGTTAAACTTCTTTGGTGGAAAATTACAATGTTTATATCTACTAGATTCGCCACACGTGTGTTGCACGTGTTTGCCAAGTCTTTTGAATATCTTTTACCAAGTTTCTTATTAATTTTGCAATCAATTTGTTTTTTTTCTTTTTGGAATATTGGCATAATATGAAAGCAACTAATTTTGTTGGAATCTATGTTTGGGACTGGTAAGACTGCACAATAATGTTGTGTTATGTGCAATTTTTTTGGTGTTTGGCATTTTGCCTATTATTTAACCTTAAGTGGTATTTGCCTCTTGACTTTTAACCATATCATTTGATCTCACGAGCTGCTACCGAGTTCATTTGTCCAGTTTTACAATTAGGTGTTAATGTTACTAAATATATCCTTGAAAATAACGAATGTGGTAGATTTATTTGCTAAACCCAAACCTTTTAGCAATTGTCCTTAAAAACAATGTACGCTAAAAACCAACCCTTTTAGAAAATGTCCTTAAAAACTTTGTACACGTATCATTTGAAGGTAGACTGTTAAGGATAATTTTATCTGTGATATGAACATTATATAAAATGTTAAGTTGTAAAAATTATTTTTTTTATATTAAGGTATTGAAATATGTGCATATTGTTCAAATACAAATGATCAGAATGTCAAATTTTTGGCGCCAATTCATAAAATGTTAATCACAAAGCGAATGTTTTTTTTATACTTGTAATTTTTTTAGTAAAAAAGTCACAATATAAAATTTTGACTGCCCATGTAAAAGATAAGGAAATTAATATTTAGATTCCATTTAAGCATTGAAAAGTTTCAGAGCTAAACTTCTAACACCTTTTAATTTATTATTTTACATTTTAACACTTGTAGTTCTTGATGTTTAACACTACACATTTTTACATGAGGAGTTTATCAATTTCTAATTGGATATCCATTAAATGGTTAATTATTTCAACATTGAAAGGTAATTGTTAATGATAATTTTACATGTGGTTACTGATATATGTAACTAACTGTAAGTCCCAAAATTATTTTTCGTTAACCGAACTATTTGTTAATTTTCCAATATATAAAAATTATCAGAAGGTTAATTATTTGGCGCCAATTTATAATATCACTCTAAATCAATATCGTGCCATTATGTAATATCCTTGTAAAAGTGCACAATACAATTTTTTTCTGACTACGTATACAAAAATAATAATTAAAATAACATCTAAATTTCATTTTAAGCATTTAACAGACTTGAGGGTTAAACATTTTCATTTTTAGTTTTGAATAAACTTATACACCTATTCTAAAGCTAACAAGTTATTATATGAATGTCCATATAACACAACTAACAATTTTATAGGGCTTTGTCTATATATGTACACATTATTCCATTTTCTTGTGCCTTCCTTCAAACTCTCCACAAAATTCAATTTTCTCTCCTTTCCGTTCTTCATCAAATTATTCTTCTTGTTTTTCTTCCTTTTTTCCATATTTCTCTAGGTTTCTTTGTCTTATCATTTGCTATAGAGCTAAATACATCCACCTCTACTATACTTTTAGTTTTATTTTTGTGTAGTTTGCATGTCCTTTGGTAATGTCAATTCTCTTTTGTTTGTCATTTTTTATTTTTATGGTCTTGTGAACAGTGAATTACAAAGGAAGAAAAAGGAGGGAACTCTGATCTCAAATCTCTTGGTAAATGATTAGCTTTTCTCTATTTCTTTTTTTATCCTCTCAATTTGGTTGTGGCTTGTTCCTAGTTTATGGGATTATACAGCAGGGGCAGAGTTAGATAGCGCCAAGGGTATATTTAAACCTCATTTGGTGAAAAATTATGTTAAAATTAATTTTAATGTATATAAAAGATGATAAAAAGTTACATTGTTTATGTATGGTTAAATTTATTTTATGTATATAGAGTAAATGTTAAAATTCTTTGGTTGAAAATTACAATGTTTATATATACTAGATTCGCCACACGTGTGTTGCACGTGTTTGCCAAGTCTTTTGAATATCTTTTACCAAGTTTCTTATTAATTTTGCAATCAATTTGTTTTTTTCTTTTGCGAATATTGGTATAATTTGAAAGCAACTAATTGTGTTGGAACCTGTGTTTGCGGCTTGTAAGGTTATGTGCAATTTTTTTGGTGTTTGGCATTTTGCCTATTATTCAACCTTAAGTGGTATTTGTGTCTTGACTTTTAACTATATCATTTGATCTGACGAGCTGTAATCGAGTTTATTGCCTTAAAGATTCCAAACTATCTAAATCAACAAGCACCAACCTGTTCCTCTTTAACAATCATCTACCAAAGGTAATTAGTTTTTTTGTCTTGAATGTACAGGCTCTGTTTAGAAGCTAACAAGAAAAGCACTTGTACAAAAGGAAAAAACTCTCTAAAACAAGGTTGTTCAAAACTGGTAGGAGGGGGAGGTGGTTGTTAACATCATATCTTAGTAGTTAGTCAAAAACAATGAGGATATACTTTGCTCTTCGCCCACAAGAGGACTATGGAATTTATATTAGCTTTTAGGCAGCATAAACATCAATGCTCTCAATCAGCTACAGTTGGACATACAGAACCACCACATAAGGCAACAAACATATAATCAACTTCTCCACTTCGGCAGTTTGAAATATGTCTCCATTCACAATCTAATTGTAATTAGAGCCCACATTTGGACAAGTAATCAAGGTATAATTGGTTATCATGTCAGCTTACATAGCAATAGCCTCTTGGCAAAAGAAATTGTACAGATATCAGAAGGTTACACATTCAAAATTATATTAAAAAGCAAAAACCCAAACTAGCATAATATGAGCACTGGCACTTACGTTAGCATATGATTAATAGTTTCGAGAAAGCCCCATTCTTGGAAAAAGGGAAGAAAACAGAAATCAAGATGACCACTACCGTTAATAGTACTGTGTGGCTTTGAAAAATTCAGTTCCCCATATTAGTCATCCTCATACACAAACTAATGTACAGTAGCAAAATCTAAGAAAATATCAGTAATTTAGCTATACACATTCTTTTTCCTCTTGCTCCATTAATTTGCCATTAGAATTGCTAAATACTTCTCTATCTAATCGCAATCACAAATTGAGATACCTTTTCTTTTTGGGTCTGTTATCATGACTTCCCACTTGATCTTCTTAAAGGGAAAAGAATCTAGAGCCATGGAGAGGTTTACAGAAGATTCTAAATCATTGTAGAGAAATCTTGAGAACCTTTAGAATACTCTAAATGTATAGAGAATACTAGAAGAGGGACAAGTTTGTAAATATAGAAGGACTTGTAAGTACTTATTATTTGCACTTTAGTTCCTTGTGAGCAGCATAGAGGGGACACTCATTTGTGCAACCATCAAGAAAATTTCAAGCAATCTTCCAAGTAATATACAAGTCTTCTTAAAAACTCCATTGTGTCTTTCTTTATGTAATGTTCCCTTAGCGATCTAATTTGAAAAGGCTTACTTAAGCTTACAAGATCATAAATGAGTCATGAGTAATAAAATCTTAGTTGAAGTCTAAGTCTGTGACATAGTGCTATTAGAGCAAGGTTGCTACTAAGGAAAATGGCAAGCATGGGAGACATCAATGCCACCAATGCAAGGTCGGATATTGGAAAGAAGCAACGTAGGGGAAAGAATGTCATTCGAGCTTGCACCATTTAAACCCCTAACATCTTACTCACCTTCGACCACTGAGGTGAGTGACAACGAACAAGCTGAGTAGTCCATGGACGTCAAGCCTAGAATCAAGTGAATTGCAAGGATGGATGTTGCTACGCAGGCTATGCAGATCTTAAGCAAACGCTTGAACAAGTTAGATGGCAAGTTCAAGACTTTAGAGGAATTCACCCTTAAGGAAAATAACAGTATGAGTAAGGAGTTGGATGGGCGTAAAGCTGCAAAATACTAGATAAAAGCGACTATCACTTCCTTGAAGTGCTGGCTCGTGGATGCGCTATGCACGATTAGGGGTGGGTTCGGTTTTTGCGGTTCGGTTTTTCCCTAAAACCAAAGACCGAACGGAAGGTGATTTGGCGGTTCGGTTCGGTTCGGTTTTGCCCCAAAAAAAAGTAAACCATTGGTTTTTCGGTTCGGTTTTTTTCGGTTCGGTTTTCGGTTTTTTTTTGGTTTTTTGGTTTTTAAAAATAATTTTTTAAAGTAAAATAATATGTTGGGTAGAGACGTATCATCGTATAGATATGCTAAACAATTGGTAAAGAGTAAAGTTTGGATTAGTACAAGTATCACAATATAAGAACTACAATTATCACCAAGAAAATTGCAAACATATGTTCTAAAAAAACAAGTATCAAATACTCCTTGGAAGGTTCAAGTCAATTGATGTTGAAGTGTATAGTTAAAAGAAAAGACATAATTTATATAATTAACTTATCTACCTAATAAATATTTATGAGCATACACACATAATATATTTTTTAAATATCAGTCAAAATATATAAAAAGATTAAAATAATATTTTATCATTTGTTCGGATGGTCTATTGGAGCAAATTATGATTCAACCATTATCTAAATAAAATGTTCTTGCAAATTTTACAGAATGTTGATATATTCATTTACCTATAAATCACATTCATATATTAATTTTACTAGAATGACGAGGTAAATAAATATCATAAAATTACAGTGCTAAATTAAGTTATATCGAGAAATTTAAAGGCGATTTTATGCATTTTCCCTTGGTAGAATTCCATATACATCAAAGTTTGTCTCTATTTTCCATTTTGATATTGCAACTTATTCTTTGTTTGGATGATTATTATGTGTTATTTTGTATTATTTCAATGAATATAATATTTTGATGGATTATATCATTCGTTGTTGTTATATAATGTGGGCATATTCATAATTTGAATGATAAATATATAAGAAATTGTTGGATATGGGATGGAGCTATTATGAAAAGGTAGGATAAATAATAACGCAAAATTATTAAATAGTAATAAGTAAAGACAAAATAAGAAAAAATATTAAAGCAACGATGCAATCACACCAAATAGATTGTTGAACAAAATATATCTTTTCGTCTTACTTAATGATAACTTTAAATGATATGATGTAGTAGAATTTAAGTAAAGCAAAACAAATCGGTTTTTGACGGTTCGGTTCGGTTTTAGAAGACCAAAACCGAAACCGAAACCGCACAAAATCGGTTCGGTTCGGTTTTTTGTGTTCGGTTTCGGTTTTTTACGGTGCGGTTTTTTTTTTGGTATTTTTCGATCGGTTTCGGTTCGGTTTTCGGTTTTTGGTTTTACGGACCCACCCCTATGCACGATTGATACCATGAGGGCTGAGATTAAAGCGCTTAAGAAAGATATTTAGGATGGAAGATGCGCAACGTTCGGTGGAGATAAGCAGGCTAGGATTAAGGCTCCCAAGCCACCCATGTTCAAAGGCACTCACAACGTGTGGGAGGTGAAAAACATTCTTTGACAATTAGAGAACTACTTCAAGTGTAAAAATTTGAGAAAGATAGGACAAGGATCAATAAGGCTTTGCTATACCTCATGGAGATGTCTATATGGTGGTTGAAACACAAGGAGTCGTAGATAGGGAAAGAATTATGCCCCATCAATACATGGGAACAATTCCAAGTCGAGTTCAAGAAGATTTTCTTTCCGAATAATGTCATTTACGAGGCAAAGAAAAATTTCAAGGAGTCAAAGAAGACGAGAAGCATAAGGGTATACGTAAAGGAGTTTACTACCCTCACGCTTCAAGTTCATAACCTCATGGATTAAGACATGCTATTCCACTTCATGGCTGGGCTATGACGTTCGGCCAAGATGGAACTAGAACGCGCCAAGATAGCACCATCGATGAAACCATCACACAAGCTGAAGCCCTAATGGACTTTAGGCATGACAAAAGTAAAGGAAAAGAAGCAAGGAGTAGTCATGCTAAAGATGGAGCAGATCATGGCACGGGTAAAGAACAACTTTCACTCCTTAAGAGTCATGATAAGGCTAATGGCAAGAAGTTTGAATGCCAGGGCAACACCGAGAAGAAGAAGAAGCCCGTGAAGGGAATTTTTTTTATGTTTGATTTTATTGCTTATTCAAGATTATGGATCAATTTCATGTTGGTCTTTGTTTCTAGTATACATAGATATACCAACACATCACAACTGTTATATGAATTAAAATGGGTGGGTTTTTTAACTATGAATTAAAATTAAATTAATTTTGGTAGACAGTTTAGATGATGTCGCGTGTTCCTCCATATGCCATAAGGATGTACGAAACCGAAAAGTATGGTGGTAATATTATATATAACCTTAAGGGGTCGTTTGGTACAAAAATGAATAACAGAGGAATTAGTAATACAGGGATTAACAATGCAGGGTTTAGTAATGCAGGGATTTTTTTTAGGGAAGATTTCAAAACTACCATTATTTGGATAGGAAATTACAAGTCCCTACCCAAATGGTTGAAATTACCAAAAGTATACCCACTTTTATTACAAAGTAAGAGAGAGAGAGATTTTTTTAATAATAAAATAGATTAAATTATGATGTGATAGTTGTTGTAAAGGAGAAATAATATGTAGATATTTAAAAGTATGTTCTTCAAAGATTGAGGAAATAAAATATTATTTTGAAAACGTAATGTAAATCGTAAAAGTAGTAAATTTCTCGCAAAAAACATTTCCAAAAAATGGTATGTATAATGATTGTACTATAGAGAAAATTTAATATTCCATATAAAATGCAAAATTTCCGAAAATTTAGTTGAACATTCGATTTTTTTTCTTAAGATTATAAAATGATTATCGAAACCAAACTCGTGAAAATAATTATTTATTAATATGTTGGTATAAGTTTGGCTTGTTCTATACTCAAAATAATGTAATGTATACATTTTGGTTATTTTAATATATAATAAAATATGAATTGAAGAGGACAAATCACATCCAATTAATTGATTGGATGGAGATGGACAGCCTATCCTAGGCCCTACCCGCCCCAAAAGGGCCTGCCACATGATGATGTCGGCAGGCCATGTGTCTTTCATTTTTCCCAATGCTCAAAAAGTAAAAATAAATAAATTGGAGGGAATTTGTTTGGTGTATTTAATGGGTGTTTGACCAAGAATTATATTTTGGACACAAAAAGCTTCAAGAAGTAAATTTTCTTTGGAGAAGGGACATGGATGGCGAAAAAATTGTATCTATATTGTTGAAATATGATGGAAAATGGGATGAAACAGGTATATTGTTATGTATATATTATATATATCGTTGGTCATTACTATTCATGTGTTGGTGAAAAATGAATAGTTGAGATCTTGGAAGTTGAAGGTGTTGTTGGCTGATTGATTTTTTTGGTGTAACATGTAATCTAACTGAGCATGACAGTGTGGAGGACTTATTTGATGAGATGTTACCAAAATTAAATTTCAAAAGAAAAACACTGTTCCTTGCGTGGTATGCTGTTTGGTATTAGCATTTAAATTTATTTTTCCCACAAAGAAGCTCTGTTCCATTTTAGTGGTGTGCTCGTTGGTATGTCATATGGTATTCAAACTGAAAATTGATCTATGTGGCCAGATTGGTGGTTGTAACGGTATTGCTGTGCATATTACGAATTTACCGTAGATGTTCATATTGTATTTGCAGGTAATTACAGTGATTACAAAATGGAAGGGATATTGTATGATTCTTCATCAAATTACGATGGTTTACTACGTGTAATAGCTTCTCAAATAGGGTTAGACATAAGAAGCGTTGAGTTAGTAATCCAGTATGTCGTAGACGTGAATTTACCCCCTTTGACAATACACAATGACATGGGCGTAAAAGTCTATTTGGGTCAAAGAAGGTGGGATCCGAATTCCTTCTCCAAGTATCCATTGTGTGTGTCATATAATACAAGAGATATTGATCCCACCACACAATTAACAAGTGATGAAGTAGTGCTCCACAGAGATATGGACTTGCCTGTTGACAGTTGGGGAGAAAGTGATGATGAAAATGGGGAATTCGAAGAATTCCATGATGATCAATTGGTAATAAAGAGCGCTTCAATAGATATAGTCATGGAAGGGCAAATCTACTTAAACAAGCATGTACTGAATGATGTTATGCAAAGATATGCCTTGGTCAGACACTTCCAATTTAGAGTTGTGCGTTCATGTAAATCAAGGTATTATAAAATAAATGCACACATAAATTTCATGCTGCGCAAGTATGGCAATAATATAGTTAATTTGGTTTTTTGCTTGTTTGTAGGTTTTCATTGAGATGTGCAGATGAGAAATGCACATGGTATTTTAAGTCTTCATCCGTTGGGGTGTCTGAAATATTCAAAGTCCGCTTGTTCAATGATTCACACACATGCGGGGGTGTGGGGAGGTTGTACGCACGAAATCAATGCTACAGTTCTGTACTGGGTACAATGTTACTGCCTAAGTTCAACGATCCCCGAACAATTTACACCCCCCGGGATATAAAGACAGACATGAGGACGAAACACGGTATTTCAATGACATACATGCAGGCATGGAGGTGTAGACAAAAAGCAATAAACATTTTGCGCGGGGACCCAATACAATCGTACTCCAAATTGCCAATTTATTTGCATATACTGGCCAAATCATATCCGGGCAGCGTTGTTAATCTTAAAAAAACGAATGACAACAAGTTTCTATATTCATTCATAGCTCTTGATGGAAGCATACGAGGATGGGAATATTGCCGTCCAATTGTTGTAGTGGATGGTACACACATCCGTTCAACGTTTGAAGGCACAATGTTGATAGCTACCACAATGGATCCAGGAGGTTGGTATCTCTATGAATAAATCTTTAGTGTAAGTTTTTCATAATTAATCATAATTGTTCTTTGATAGTAAATAGAAAAATAATTTAAAATCAACCAACAAGACACCTATGTTTTATTCAACATGTTATTTTGATAACCAATTAGGACATATTCTGCCTTTGGCTTATGGTATCGCTGACTCTGAGAATGACAACTCCTGGAGATGGTTCTTCGAAAATTTCAAGATAGCTTTTGGTGAACGGGATGGAATGTGTTTTGTTTCTGACCGAAATCAGAGCATATGGAATGCTGCAGCATCAGTTTATGCAGGCATCCAACACTATGCTTGTATCTATCATTTGTGGACTAATTTGTTAAAGTTCACCAACAAACATATTGATGAGGTGAGAAAGTTATTCTTCAGTTTGGCAAAGGCATATACAATCGAAGAATTTAACACACTTATGGATCGAATGGACAACATCAATCCAAAGATTCGTCCCTATCTAGAGAGGGCTGGTTTTGAGAAGTGGTCCCGTTGTCATGCGAGTGTGAAAAGAACATGGACTTTGACAAGCAACATAGCTGAATCCTTCAACAATGCAATTTTGCCTGGGAGAAGGCTGCCAGTTATACCAATGTTGGAATATGTTAGGCAAACAATACAGCGTTGGAATGAAAAAAACAATGAAGAAGGCAGGACAACAACAACGGTTTTGACCAAAAAATATAACAAGTTGTTGGTTGAAAATATGAATTTGTCGAATGGTTTGACGGTTAGTATAGTAATATACTGTATATTTTATAAATATTCAAATTGATTTAACCTTTTTGTAATGATGATTAATTTTTGAATGAAGGTGCGTGCTTCAACAGCACATCTTCATACGGTCCTCGACGGCGCAAAGAGATTCATTGTTTGTCTTAACACGCGCAAATGTAGTTGTGGACAGTTCCAACTTGATGAAATGCCATGTTGTCATGCAATATCTGCAATTGAGTTTAGAAAGTTACGCGCCAATGACTTCTGCTCCGTCTACTACAGTAACAAGAACTTCCTAGATGCTTACGCAATACCTATAGAGCCACTACCGTGTGAAAGCACTTGGGCAGTACCGCCACATGTTATGGATGAGATAGTACTACCCCCCAGCACAAAAAGGAGGCCGGGGCGGCCATCAAACAAAGACAGGAAGGGTGGATTCTCCGGAAGGAAGGCAAAGAGGAGTAAAGGTAACCGCAGTGTAAGTGGTCAGGAAGGTCGCGGAAAGAAGGATTGCAACACCAAAAAATAGAAGTCTTCTGGTAGTGCTGCTGTAATATTGAGCATTAAGCCCTTTTTGTTTTTTGCTAGACTTGTAGAAGGGGTGTTTTTTGGTGTACTAATATGAAGCAGTGAATTTGTGTTTTTTTGTTTGGTATGTGCTATGAAAATTTTGGGTGGAGCAGTAAGGTTGATAATATGATTGAACATTCTGTGCATAATGTGCTTTGCAGGTAGCAGTTGTTTGGTCTATTATTTGGTTAAAAATAAGGTGTCAGTACTGTTGGCAGTTGACAAATACTACGAAAATGGTGAAATAATGAAAAATGACATTTTTTTATTATTAAGATAATTGAGGAACACAGTTTGATACAATTCTTTTTCAGCTATTAATAATGTAACAATGATAAATACTTTCCATTAGTGAAGAGAGCATTTCCAGTTGTTTGGTGTTGCTTGTTGTATACAACATAGTGTCCATGTTGGTTTTATGTAGGATTAGTAATAATTGTTGAGAAAGTTAATTATTCATCACATTTAACATATACATGGGGGGTAATTGTAAAAACTTCCTGCATAAACGTAACGAAAATATCACTAGCATATATATATATTTTTTTTTTGTGGCAGTGAAGGTAGTAATAATATTTCTATGGTGTACTTATGGTAATTCAAATGGTTTCCAGTTTGGTGTAATGGGGATGTTCACTAGCATATATATTTTTTCTTTTTTGTGGCAGTGAAGATAGTAATAATATTTCTATGGTGTATTTATGGTATTTCAAATGGTTTCCATTTTGGTGTAATGGGGATGTTGGGAACAAAATTATACCTGGAGCAGTGACACATGCAAAATTACAACATAGAACACAAGAGGGAAAAGGATGGAAATTTAATATAAAACATCAATCCACTGTTAACAAAAATATATACAAACATTGTTCACAAAGTCGATATGGGGGGGAATATTATGTCGAACAATAAAATTAAAAACTAGGATTTCCTCCTCGGCACATACTTGGAAGCCGGAACTCTTTCACTTTGCCCCACGTGCTCAACCTGCCTCCTGGGACCACCAAAGCGACTAACCACCTTCCCGGTGACCTCACTTTCACTTATGGCACCATTCTCGTTTTTTTGGGTGCCATAGTCCCATAATAAGGTGCCATAACGTAATCGGCAGAAGGCTGGGTCAAAAGACTTTGTTCCGATTTGAACATAATCATACCCATTACATACGAGTTCAGCGAACACGCATGTAAATAGACCACAATCACTGTTGGAGAAAAAGGGAGTGTTAAAAAAATGCCATATATACAAAAACTAGAATTAAAAAATTTGAGAAGAGTAATACGGATTAAAATATTTGAGAAAGGTAATAAAAAATTCTTACTTTGAATCTTCCACTTGCTGGGGGATATTCTCACATGTTATAAGGGTGAGGCTGTCCGAAAATGCATACTCGGCATATTCCACAGAGTTTTGCCAATCAATGTCATCCCTCTTGCCGTAAAAACCAGTGCTCACCAAGAAAAGAGGAATTACATCGGCAATCTTCTTGACCCTCCGAACCACAGCCAAATTGTGCGACGACCCAACCTCACTAAGTGAATCAAATATAAAGAGACACCTGCTTTGGATATAAAAGACAACCAACACCCAGTGACACTTCTCAGGCACATGAAGGGGTATGCATACATAGTCGACTTTGTCCCATGGCGTGTTGGCCAATATCTTGTATCCCCTAATGTACTGAGCAACATCATGATCTTCTGTGATGAGTGTGCTGTCCCTGTTGTTTGCCATCCAAATGTCATGAATTTGATCGACCCAGTTCATAAAAAAGGTGTCCGTCGTGGTAACTCTACTCTGGGATGCTTCGCCGTATTTGCATTTCTTGCGTAGGTAGTACATAAGTACATTAACATGCTGATATAAAAAAAATTAACAACCATAAACAATAATTAATAATAATAACCAGAAAACAAAATCTAAAATCTGCATACCAATGAAAAAAACCACTATTACCATAAAAGAATACCAATGTGCATACCAACAAAAATATAAAAACAGTGGTCAACTAAAAAACATGGAAGCATAATGACTACCCATGTGCATACCAACCCCCGATGTGGCAGTGACAAAAAAATAACACAAACCAAACTGACTACCAATGTGCATACCAGCAGGGGTATAACAGTGAGTGATAAAAAACAACCAACAGTATAGTTAAACCAAAGTGCATACCAACTCCAGATGTACAGTGACCAAAAAATAACAAAAAACATAGTGGCTACCAATGAGCATACCAAACTGCATACCACCAATGAACATAATGACTACCAATGAGCATACCACCATATTGAGTACCATAGTGCTTACAACCCCAACTATGTCAATGACTACACAACTAAACTGGCATAAGTAACATCAACTGATAGGAGAAAAAATGAAAAACCGAAAATTTAAAAAACAAAAAAAAATAATTAAATGTTTTACCGAATCAGTCCAAGCTTTTCCCGTTGTAACCATGACATAAAACCAATCCATCAATCCAACTGATTCAACCCCAAAGTCGAATGGGGGATTTATCTTGTTTGAGGTAATCGTGAATGCACTAGCTCTCCTATTTAAACGACAACAAAGGGATGATAAGTAAGTGATATAAACAAAAAGATGGTAAAAAATATCGGAAGAATTTAACGTACCTGCCACGTTTTTTCGACAATCTTTCTCTAAACCACTTGTTAAACAACTCAACCAACTCGGGATTAACCTCAAATTCACCGTGGCCAGTGAAAGGGTGTTTCTTTGGAAAAAATACTGGAGAATCCGTGGACTTGCACGCTGAGCTGCTTAAGTCAGTGTATGGTGACTGCCCAAACCTCCCGGGGGCCTTTTTCCGTTCACGTTGCGTTGGCGTTACATATGGAATTTTGTTTTCCAGCGCAACGATCTGCGACTCTCTATACTCCGGTAACTCAAAGTCATCCAGCGTAGGAGTTTTATGTGCAGACATTTCTCCGACTGAAAAATGATAGAAAACAAGTTACGACCTGTACAATTATAATTATTATTCACATCAATCAATTGCTTACCTGTACACTTACCTTCCGGAAAGACGGGATGTTTGGGCGAGTGAGATGTGCCTTGACCATGTGTAGCAACCTCTGGTGTGGGATTTTGAAAATCTCCCACAGGTGCATCGTCATCAATTGTATTATCCACATCATTCACCTAAAAAAATGAAAATAATTAATCTGCATACCAATTTAAAAAATGTACAAACCGTACCAACCCACAAACCATAGTAACTACCAATATGTCCTACCAATATGCATACCATTAAGGTATAACATTGACAAATTAAAAAAAAGCAACCCTAGAGGACTACCAATGTGCATACCAATCCAGTTGTGACAATGAGCAAAAAAATACCACAAATCAGAGTGACTGCCAATGTGCATACCACCAACGTATAACAGTGAGTTAAAATAATTCAAGAACCCATATAGAATACCAATGTGCATACCAATCCAGATGTGGCAGTTACCAAAAAATACCAAGAATCAGAGTTACTACCAATGTGCATACCACCAAGGCATAACAGTGAAATAAACTATAGGAAGCAACCATACAGAATACCAATGTGCATACCAACCACTTTAAGACTACCAAGGTGCATACCAACCCACATGTGACAGAGGGCAAAAGAATACCACAAATCATAGTGACTACCAATGTGCATACCACCAAGGTATAACAGTGAGTTAAAATAATTCAAGAACCCATACAGAATACCAATGTGCATACCAATCCAGATGTCACAGTGACCAAAAAAATCAAAAAGCATAGTTACTACCAATGTGCATACCACCAATTTATAATAGTGAGCTGAAAAAAACCAGCAACCAATGTGCATACCAAAAATGCATAATTACAACCAATGTGCATACCACCTAGTTTAACAGTGAGTTGAAAAAAAGATCAGCAACCATAAGGACTACCAATGTGCATACCAACCCAGATGTGACAGTGGCCAAAAAAAATAAAAGAAAACAAAAAGATGATAGCCAATTAGAATGCCAAAAGATTGCACCAAGGTGACATATGGGCTCACGTAAAAGATACCAATTCAATAAGCACAAAAAAATGGTTGAAGGTTCACTTCTATATTACCTCAACACCGACACCTTGATTATTAAAACCTTCACTGCGTACCGACTGGAACTCATGGAGTAACTTCTGGAACCAGTCTTCCATGTACGCCTTTACTTGCTGAAAGTGCGCTTCGACCTTCAATTCTAGTGATTTGAAGTCCTTGCGCACCTAGAAAAAAAAAGGTAGTTTGGGGAAGAGTACAGTACATCAAACTTTCAGAACACAAAAATAAAATAAATGCTTACCAAAACAATTTCCGCAGACAACTTTTTGATGTTGCGTGAGGCAACATCTTCATCCAAATTTACAGAGGCTTGGGGGACATCATACTCATCAACACTTGATTCCCCCAACTGCTCAACTTCGAAAGCAGCAGCCTCTTCCGCATAAAATTCAAATCTTTGAAACTTGAACTTCAATTGTAACGAAAAAAAATATAAATATTATTTTAGAATATATATGAAAACCAACAAAAATAATAACAAAAAATTGAAAAGTACTTACCTGGCTACCAAAGCGACGAAACATTCCTTGCAATAACTTGTCATAATAAAGCCTGTGGTCAGGCGTAGTCCAGTTGAAAATACGTGGACTACGATTCTGCAACCTGACAGCCACCGTGGGTTCCACCTTGTTGGAGCACTCATAGAGCCATATTTGCAATGCCAGGGGGAACCCACAGAACTTGAAATAATCGGGGTATCCGCCTACTTGACGGGCAATGCAGTCCCTCAAGTCGTAAAAAGCCCGACGACCCCAAGGATAAGATTTGTATTTACCAGACTCAACCAAAAGAAAATGCTCTACAGGTATAAAATGTCTCTTCGGGGGGGATGACAATATATATGTACTAATGAAATAAATAATAGCAATATCTACAACATCGTCTTTCTCAAACAGCCCTTCCTTGAAAGCACTAATTAAAAAGTGCTTCTCCAAACCCTTGTCACATACCATTGGGAAGTATCGCTCGATAAGCCTCGATCTCCCGGACAGTTCAATGGTATATTCATCCGCGGTGCCGCACTTCAGGCCAGTGACAGCCCGAAACTCTCTTAACCCAAATGTTAACTCATTACCATTCAAATTAAAAATAAAAAAGTCACCGATGTTATCCTTATTGGTCATGAAATGAACCATGGCTCGGATAACCTGTGGCTGTACTAACAACTGAGGCAAGTCAAGAAAGTATCCAAAGGGACCGGATTTAAAATGATCAAACATACCAAACTTGGTCAAAAACTCCGATATTTCCTCGAAGACTTTGACGTTCACATAGGAGCACCATCGACAAGCTTTTTTGGTGTCCTGAAAAATGTCAATAAAATAAAAATGTATTTCCAAAGATAGATGGGCTACCGAAAAAAAATAATAATCACTCAAATATAAATCATGCAGAATACAATAACTTTAATAATTATACCTGCACTTCCTTTTGATCTTTCTTCCCCTCCTTCTCTTGTTTAGTTTTTTTGCTGCCGGAAGGTGGCTTTCCTTTGTTCCTTCCAGATTTCTATATATAATAAAAAACCCATTTAAAATATATTACATGTAAACCATCTAAATACATGTATATATAAAAAAATAAAAAGTAAAATGCATACCTTTGACTTCACATCAATGGGTATTTTCTGCGCTTTATTCGGCTTAGCCCTCTTTGAAAGAGGGATTTCGTCCTCAAAATCGCTGTCGTGGGGCAATTCCACATCAGCCATTTTGCCCTTTCCCTTGCTCTCTGAAGTTATTTTACCATGTCTTCTGCCGGAAGAAACATTTATGTCTTCTTGCTTAGACTTTTTTGAAGCAGCACCGGATGCCCTTTTGGGAGGTGAGGGTGTGTAAGCATCCAAATCAAAACTTGGCATGGATGGCGAACGAGTGGTGCTAGCCAAACGAGGACTCTTCCTGGATGGTGACACTTCCATGGTAATTTCAAGCACTGCACATTAACACAAAACATCTCACTGTTTTGGACTTTAAAGAGGCCACCAATGCATACCACAAAAAAAATTGCCAAAAATATATTGAACATAAACAAAACCATACAAGGTTCCATCATGCAAAACAAAACATAGAACATAGCCAAAAACCATCCAACATACCAAATTTAGCAAAAAAACTTACCCTCCCCAAAAAACAGTAAAAGTTACCAGAAACCATACAAACTACCATCATGCATACCAAAACAATGAACCTAACAAACCCATCCAATTACCAAATTATCATACAAACTTACCATCAAAAAACTTACCAAGGAAATTACCATCTGCAAAATACCATATCATGTACCAATTCTAACAGTAATGAAGAATACCATCAAAATGAAACCAAAAAAATACATCTCCCATCCCCAAAAAACAGTAAATATTAACATAACCATACAAACTGCCATCATCCATACCAATCACAGAAAACATGCCCAAAACCAATCCAATTACCAAATTATCATACAAACTTACCATCAAAAAACTTACCAAGGAAATTACCATCTGCAAATACCATATCATGTACCAATTCTAACAGTAATGAAGAATACCATCAAAATGAAACCAAAAAAATACATCTCCCATCCCCCAAAAAACAGTAAATATTAACATAACCATACAAACTGCCATCATCCATACCAATCACAGAAAACATGCCCAAAACCAATCCAATTACCAAATTATCATACAAACTTACCATCAACAAACCTACCAATGGGAATTTACCATCTGCAAATACCATATCATGTACCAATTCTAACAGTAATGAAGAATACCATCAAAATGAAACCAAAAAAAATACATCTCCCATCCCCAAAAAACAGTAAATATTAACATAACCATACAAACTGCCATCATCCATACCAATCACAGAAAACATGCCCAAAACCAATCCAATTACCAAATTATCATACAAACTTACCATCAACAAACCTACCAATGGGAAGTTACCATCTGGAATACCATATAACATACCAAATCTGGCAATAATGAAGAATGCCATAAAATGAAGCCAAAAAAATACATCTCCCATCCCCCCAAAAAAAGTAAAATATTAACAAACCATACGAACTGCCATCATGCATACCAAGTACATGAAACATAACAAACCCATCCATTTACCAAAAGAGAAAATGTTAACAAACCCATACGAGCTACCATGATGCATACCAAACACAGGAAACATGACCAACCCATCCCATTACCAAAGTTATGAAACAAACTTACTATCAACAAAAAAACCATAAAACATACCAAGTGTGACAACAAGTGCATAATACCATAAAAAGCACCAAATACCATAAAAAACCCCAATTAGCACATTAGCATACAAATCTTGCCATCAAGTAATAACATTATCCCCCCACCGGCATACTTACTTTGACACCATAAAAATACAAAATCCAAATCTTTCGCAATACAAAGGGCCATCACATGCTAAAGTCAAAATTATGTTCAAACAAGAAGATATCCATCACATGCTAAAGTCAAAATCCCCCGTAATTAACACTTGCAAACAAAAAAAAAAACACAAAAGGGATTTCGGAGGAAGAAACATTGAAGGAATATATATTCAATAAAGACAAAAAAACATAAAAAGGGGACTTGGGGAGACATAAAACGACATGAGAGGCAAAAAACCTCAAATAAAAATGTTGAGATAAAGTTTACACAATAAAAGTCATTACTTGGATAATCGGCTTCAAGAGGAAAATAAAAAAATAAACCACAATCACATACCTGGATCTCGGCGACTTGAATAGGTAATGAACAAGACGATGATGGATTGTTACCAAGAAAAAATTGTTACCAAGAAGAAGAAGCAAAAGCACAATATGCAGAAGAAAAGAGGATGAATTGTTGACAAGATGAAACAATATTAGCAAGAAGGTGACCGATAGACCACTTTTATTAAATTGATTAGACGCGCCGCTGACAGACCGGCGCGTCGTTCCATAATGGGTCGCGTCTGTCAGTGTAAAATTAATTGCACCCATTAATTACTCTGTCAACTAATAAATGAGAGTGAGAGAATAATTCCTTCCCATTAATTAGAAGACAATGCCGCCGGATGCTTTATTAATAAGGAAAATATAAAAAAAATCACTTGCATTAAATGATGGTGCCTTAAATAGCACCCCTTGCATTAAATGCTGCGTCAGTGGCGTCAGCTTTTAAAGAAAAAAAATTGATTTATTAATTACAAAGTCAAATAATATGACTGGCTATAAATGTAAAAAAATGTAAAAAAGTGGGTATTAATGTAAATAATTTAAGAAGTGTAATTTCAATGCTCAAAGTTGTATATTTGCTTAAAATTTCCTTTTTTTTAAGTGTTTGGTTCATTGCTTCCCATCTATTTCTTGTGCTTGGTTTAAAACTCTACATAAAGCTTCTTTCCAATTATATTGTCGAATTATTATGAAAATTTCTATTTCGTATAATTAGATCAAAGTAGATTACTTTTTTGTGGCTTCTAACTAGTTAGGACAACAATAATTTTGTCCTCATGTTTGCTATTTTCTCATTTGAATTATTTGATAATAAACAATTGTAATCTTAATAAATTTATCACTGATAAAACGTCAATTTTTAATTTAACAAAGATAGACCATCTATTATTAAAATCGAAAAGATGGTAAACAATTGTAAAATAAACAATCTATATTACATATAAAAATTTGGAAGTTATAGTTATAATATAGTTTTTATATTTTACAAGGTCACTCAACTTTGATAATATATCCAACATCATTGGACTTTGTTTTAAATCAATAAAATCACTCAACTAAATTAATATTTTTTTTTAAATTGACATGGCAAAATATATTTTGTCTATTATTTAAATATGAAACCACAAATAAATAAAAATGTGACATGATAAATTTATTTATTTTTATATTATAAAAATATGAATTCGCAAATAAATAAATTTTGTAAACTAATTTATTTAAATAAATTTACTAGTACAAAACTACAAATATAAAATATAAAATAAGGAAAATAAAAAAAGTGTAAAAGAATTTGAGGGATATTTTTGTCTTTATATATTTGTCTCATGGTATTAAATCCAAGGTATTAGTTAATACTACCAAATGGGACATATTAGTTAATACCATGTATAGGGATTGTTTGGTACAAATATGAATAACGTAAGCATTAGTAATGCAGCCATTATTTTTTATCAAGTGTTTGGTTCATTATTTCCCATCTAATCTTATACTTGGTTTAAACTCTACAAAAAACTTCTTTCCAATTATACCCTTGAATTATTATGGAATTTTTTATTTTATTTAATCAGATCAAAATAGATTTTTTTATATGGCTTCAAACTAGTTAAGAGAACAATAATTTTTTCGTCATGTTTGTTATTTTCTCACTTGAATTATTTGAGAATAAATAATTGTGATGTTAATAA
Source organism: Solanum rostratum (assembly GCA_029948455.1). Lineage (NCBI taxonomy): Eukaryota > Viridiplantae > Streptophyta > Magnoliopsida > Solanales > Solanaceae > Solanum > Solanum rostratum. The sequence goes on from CM057051.1 coordinate 57,840,965, forward strand.
ATTCATGACTAATAAAATTCTAATTTTTAATTTAATAAAGATAGACATCTATTATTAAAATCAAAAAGATAGTAAGCAATTATAAAATAAATAATCTATATTTACACATACAAATTTAAAAGTTGTAGTTTTAATATAGTGTTTGTATCTTACAAACTTTGAGAATATATCTAAAATCATTGGACTTCATTTTGTATCAATAAATCACTCAACTAATGTCACAACCCATACCTAGGGTCTGGGAGTGACATGGCGAATGGGAACCCAAGAGTCTCCAAACAAGTCTCAAAGTATCCACATTCACATCATCGATTCAAAATCGTATACAAATAGTAAACACATAGTTCTAAGGGACGAAAAAGCAGGACTCACGTTCTGGGGATTTCATAGGGAAAGGGATTAACATGGATTCATATAGCACATAAGAACTAAGGGGCGGGTAAGTACACTCACTCTATGGGGACAATACGGGACTTAGGATCTTCTGTATCAAATCGTACATACTTATCATAATTCTCATAATCAATCCATGATAGCCATATCAAATAGATAACCATAATCATAAGCTCCAAATACAACACATAACATATGGATCCGACAAGAGTCTACAAGATGTCCAATAATGCCCCTAGACATAAGATGGGATAGGAAACAAGACATTTCCCTGGCTCACCCTCAAAGTAAATAACATAAACAAGACTTCATAGGCAGAGGAATGATGGATTGTCCTAGGAAGATAGGACTCACCACAACAAATATCTCAAATCCGATCTAGCCGTCAGACGGTGGATTAAGGTAATCTCTGGCCCCTAAATGGCTAGATCATGTAGGTCAAATTATGCTTTAGTGTGTTTGGATGTACTAAGTATGCGGTCATGTAATCTCATATGTCACGCCACGGGAGGGTACCCTTAGCGTGGCCGGCACCTAGAGACTATTGCTTGTCCCCAAGTGAACCACCTAATCTCATCACATTCATCAATCAAATAATTCTACTAAACAACAAAAACAAAAGTAAACAATAGGCACATCTCATCTAATGTCTCAAAATGATAAAGATAATAATAAAGGCTAATAGAAAGAACTAGCTCACAATCTCAACATCGACGTTCAACAATTGTCTATGAAGCCTCTATCACTAATCATGTGGTGCCAATGACAGACCCATGGCTACCCAAATCAAAATATAAGAATAGTCAATCTTACTCTAAAGCAAGATGAAATAATAATAGTGGATCCTCCAGAGTATGGGAAGTTCAGCAATCAGCTGAGAATCTCGGATCTTCAACGGAGCACCTATTGACGATCTCTAGTACCTGCCTATACATCATAAAATGATGCAGTCCAAAGGGGACATCAGTACATGGAATATACTGGTATGTAAAATAGTTGAGTGAAATGGAAACAAGTTGAATAATATGAAACAACGTCGACTCAAAACCATCATCAAATCAAATCAAATCGTCAAATGTATGTCTATGCAAGAATAAAGAGTAAACAAGTGACCCATCAACCAATCAACCTCAACAATCAAATAAAACTCATCTCAAAGGAGCTCAACTCCTCTCATCTCATCTCATCTCGACTCAAAGTACTCAAGGTAGGAAATTTATGGGAGTTTCTCTTATTTGATAACAATCACTTATGAGCCGGTGAATGTACAACAATCATGCGGGTGTTGCCACAGCCATTCCAAACTTGCTCCTTTCTTTCATTCAAGAAGAGCAACTTGCCCGAAGTCTGGTAAGCCTATCGATTCAAGCAAGTCCGACTAGTTTAGGTGCCGGCTTCCAGACTTCTAAGGTAGGGAACGAATCGAAACCATATTGGCTCACCCAATATGGACTCAGCCTTTAATAAGTTCTTTATTGCTTTCAGGGACTTCCAATCAAGTGGGAACCACAATATATGTGATAGTTCTAAGCCTTACCTACGTTTGGTGACGTAGTTTGATGAGTTCAAGTTGGACTAACTCTCACTCTGTTGGTGCTTGATACTCCTCCCATGACTCAGTGCTCATAAAACATTAATCCAATCAACTCATAGGGACTTTGGCCCAATCATCAATCAGTCTTATAGGGGTTTTACCCTCTCATCAATCAGCATCTCATAGGGACTTTAGCCCTCTCATCAATCAACATCTCATAGGGACTTAGCCCTCTCATCAATCAATCTCAGCAATGACTCAAGATTTAGAATAAGCATTAGGAAAAAATCGAATAGACACATCAGTGCAGTTCATTTATAGAGACTCACTGGAATATCAAATTCTATCACCTCATCATCATTCTCTTGTCACAATCACAATCGAAGATCTCAACTCAAGGCTTTAGACTCAATTCTTAATTTCATTATGCATGCTATCAAAAATTGTCTTGTAGGGTGATGCAATTCTTCATGAAAATGTTCAACTCAAGAAAATAAGTTTATGATGATCATTAATATAAGAAAGTATATGAATTTAAATAGATTTTCAAGAAAAACCAACAAGAAATCATGTATTTAGACTGTCCAAATCATCAAGTCATCTATGACCATCTATGTGGCACACGAGAGAACAATCTCATGTTTTTAGTTTAGCCTTACATACCTGTGATGAAGTTATCAATCAATCATGTCAAGGATCTCCTCTCGGATTGCTCAACCTCAAGCTCTTCTCCTCTTTCCTCAAGCCCTAGGCTTGTTAGATTATTGGAATAGGACTTAGAATGGGGGTTTCAGACCCTTTTTACGTCAAAACTACCTAATTAGATCGTGTATAGAGTTTAGAAAGGGTTAGAAATAGACCGGAGTGCCCCTCGTAAAATTTAGAAATTTTCAATTCAGAAAAGGCCCAGTCCGCGATGCAGACTTGCCGTGTACTGTATATTTTTAGAAAAAGTTTCTAAATGAGCTTTCTCAATCCTGTAAAAAAAATTCAAAAAATATTAGTGCAGGTCCACGATAGAGGTGTGACGCGCTCCTATCGCGCTCCAACACTATTTTGCACTTCGGATCAAAAAATTATCTTTTAATCGGGTCGCTCTAAAAAATGACCGAGACCTTTTTCCCACTTAATCTTTCATAATGATCACAAATCTGGCCTCGGATTTGCCATACAGGCATTGGACGATATGTTACACGCATACCCTCCCTCTAGTAGTATTTTGATAATTTTACTCACTTTACATCATCTTCCCCTTGGGATCATCCGTCCTTGAATGATGAGTAAAGGTGGATATCAAGGCATGAATAAACTCAAGACTCATCTCAACACTCAACTCAATCGATCCAACTCTCGACTCTTCCTCGACCTCAATTAATACTACTCAGCCTTAAGAATAGAAAGTCACATCAAGAATAGATCAATCAATTTAGTGAAGGGTAAGGAATTTACCTTCAACACTCTCATCATCTGGCATGAATAGGTGTGGATATTTGGCCTTCATCTCTTCCTCAATGAATTCATTTTTCCACATGACTTTGACTGAGGTTATCTCTTTGTTCCTCAACTTACGAATCTGACAATCAAGGATTTGAACTGGAACCTCTTCGTAAGACAGGCTATCCTTTGTTCCAATGCTACCAACAGAGATCATCGAGGTAGGATCTCCCAAGCATTTCTTCAACATCGACACATGGAATACTAGATGGACTCCATCTAACTCGGAAGGCAACTTTAACTCATAAGTAACTTTCCCAATCCTCTATACAATCTAATACGGTCCAACATAGCATGGACTCAACTTTCCCTTTTTTTCCAAATCTTATGATATCCTTCATAGGTAGCACTTTAAAATACACCCAATCATCTACCTTGAACTATAAGTCTGTTCTTCTCACAGCGGTATAAGATTTCTAGCATCTGGCGGTCTTCAATCTCTCTCTAATGACCTTGACCTTCTTCATCGATTGGTGGACAAGATCAAGCCCAATAAACTCCGCTTCTCCTACCTCATATAACTCAATCGATGATCTACATCTCCTCCCATACAAGGCTTTGTAGGGAGCCATTTGAATGCTTGCATGATAATTATTGTTATATGCAAATTCAATCGATGTAAGGTGATCATCCCAATTCCCGTAGAAATCAAGAACACAAGCTCTCAACATATCCTCTAATGTTTGAATTATACGCTCTGCCTGACCATTTGTTTGTGGATGAAACGTTGCGCTCAGGTTCACTTTAGTACCCAATCCTTTCTAGAACGATCTCCAAAATTGGGAGGTAAATTGAGATCCTCTGTCTAAGATGATGGATAAGGGAACTCCATACAACCTCATAATATCATCGATGCATAACTTGGTGTACTCCTCCGTAGTGGTGGTTGTCTTAACTACCAAGAAGTGAGCCGATTTAGTCATCCTATCTACAATCACCCATATCGAATCATGTTGCTTTCCAGACTTCAGTAGACTAGTAATGAAGTCAATATTGATCATCTCCCACTTCCATTCTCAAATTTCAATTTTCTGAGCCAATCCACATGGCCTTTGATGCTCAACTTTCACTTGCTGGTAATTTGGGCACTTTGAAACAAACTCACCAATATCCCTCTTCATTTCACTCCACCAATAGACTTCTCTCGAGTCGTGATACATCTTGGTTGAGCCAGGATGAATGGAATATCTAGTGTTATGGGCCTCAGCCATGATTCTTTCTCGAATACCATCAACATTAGGAATACAAAATCTATTCTGATATCTCAACACTCCATCTTCCCCTTTGGAGAAAACCATCACTTTCTGTTTGTGGACAGCCTCCTTCAATTGGGGTATGATAGGATCTTGGTCTTGTTTATCTTTCACCTCCACAACTAAGGATGAAGCAGACCCGTTCTGAAAATTAACTCCTCCTTCATTATTCTCTGCAAGTTGAACTCCCAATCGAGCCAATCGATGTACTTATTTAGCTAGCTCCTTATTTCTTACTTCAACATGGGTTGTATTACCCATTAACAACCTGCTAAGAGCGTCAGAAACAATGTCAGTTTTACCTAGATGGTAGAGAATGTTAATGTCATAATCCTTGAGCACTTCCAACCATCTCCTATGTCGTATGTTGAGCTCTTTCTGACTGAAGACATACTGCAAGCTCTTGTGGTCAGTGAACACATCCATATGCACTCCATATAAGTAGTGGCACCAGATTTTAAGTGCAAACACCACTACCGCCAACTCAAGATCATGGGTTGGCTAGTTCCTCTCAGGAATCTTAAGTTGTTTGGAAGCATAGGCTATAACCTTTCCTCTCTGCATTAGTACACTTTCCAATCCAACCCTCGAAGCATCACAATAAATTACAAAGTCTGCTATCCTATTGGGTAAGGTAAGGACCGGTACAGTAGTCAGCCTCGTCTTCATCTCTTGGAAACTCTTCTCACATTCATTGGACCACTAAAACTTGACCTTTTTTTGAGTAAATTTAGTAAATTGTGTGGATAGGGAAGAAAATTGTAATGCCTGGTAAATTATCAAAATACCCCTAGGGAAGAGGTGTGCATAAATGCGTCTTTCAATACTCGAATTGAAAATCTGAGAGTGGATTCGTGATCGGCACTAAAAATTGAGTGGGAGAAAGGTCTCGGTCAATTTTTAGAGCGACCGAGTTGAAAGATGATTTTTCGTTCCAAAACGAAAAAATAGTGTGACTTCGCGATGGAACCGTGTCGCAAACCTGTCGCGGAGCCACACTTATGTTTTCCAATGATTTTTCGATGGAGTTGAGTTTTCCAAAAATATACTGTCCGCGATAGGTCCGCATCGCGGACTATGTTATTTCAGGTCAGGGAAAAATACTTTTAAATTATGAAGGGCATTCTAGTCCATTCCTATAATTCCTAAACATTTTCCTATGACTAATAAAGGTCGGTTTCTAAGAAAAGGGTTTCAAAAACCCCATTTAAAAGCATTCTTCCTGGAAGTCACTAAGTCAAGGCTTGAGGGGAGTTGAGGTCGAGGAGATCAAGTTAAGTTGTGCAAGAACTGTGTTAGCAAATCATTCCAGGTATGTAAGGCTAACCTAAAACATAGGAATGTTCTCCCATGTGCCCTTCTGAGTAAATCGAATGGTATATTGATTATAATGAGGTTGATGTAAAGATTGTTGAGCATGTACACTGAGTTTTATTTTCTGCATATGTTTTTACATGAATTGATGATCATCATAAACTTAACTTATTTCATAATTCATTTTCATGAGTGTGTTTTTTAAACCCTATGACTATTTTATTAAAAGATATAAGAATGAACTGAGAGATGAGTCTATAGCTGTAATGAGTATGATGTTGTGATGTTGTGATTGTGTTTCACATTTGATCGGAATCTTGATGATGATGTTAATGAGAATGATGTTTTATGATGTCTTATAATTTGAAAGTTTAATTTCTAAAAGAGTATCTTGAGTACATGATGTTGATGTTGATGTTGATGAGGTGAGGTGATATTGATATTGAGGTGCTATGTCCCTACGGGACTGATGTTGATGTTGAGGTATTATATTATGTCCCTACAGGATTGATGTTGATGTTGAGGTATTATGTCCCTATGGGACTGATAATGAGGTATTATGTCCCTATGGGACTGATGAGGTTGATGTTTTATGAGCATGTTAAGTTTTGGGAGGAGTATTGAGCACCGAAAATGGGTAAGAGCGAGTTCCACTGGAACCCATTAACTATGTGAGCCGCGTAGGAAGAGGGGAATTGAACCGCAATGCGGATGGCTCCTTTCTTGTCCCAAATGAGGACTGAGGTTTTTCTTGTAGATCAATGAGGTTGATGTCCTTTACCCCGGGCAGGGTATTGGATGGATATGGCAACGACATCGCTTCGTTGTATCATCACTGGCTCATAGGTGATGGTTGTCAGTTAGAGAAACTCCCAGTTAGTTTCCATTTTGATAGAACTCTGATGTTGATGTTGATGTGATGTTTTGAGTCGAGTCCTTTGAGTTGAGTTGATGTCGATGTTCCCTGAGTTGAGTTGAGGTTGATGTTCCCTGAGTTGAGTTGAGGTTGATGTTCCCCGAGTTGAGTTGAGTCGAGTCGAGGTTCCTTGAGGGTGAGTCTGATGTGTCGATGAGGTATTGATGGGATATTGATGGGTCATTTGTCTACTCTTTATCTCTCTCTTTAGATAGACATTTGACATTCTGATGGAGTATGATGTTGAGTTGATGTTTTCCCTATGTTCTTGTTCTTACGTTGATATTCAGCTATTTTACATACCAGTACATTCCACGTACTGATGCCATTTGGCGCTGCATTGTTTCATGATGCAGATACAGGAGTCAGAGGACTTCAGCAGACGCACCGTTAAGGTTAGAGGTTATGAGTTCCGACATTGGTGACCCTCCTTGCTATCTAGAGGAGACCCTTCTATTTAATGCTTTCTTTATTTATTGAGTCAGGTAACCATGGCCTGTCATGGTACCATCTTAGACAGTGAGTCAGGTTAGAGGCTTCATAGACAGGAGTCAAGGTTTGACATTATTGTTTCTTTATGAACTAAGTAGTACTCTTACTTGCTTAGTATGATGTTAAGACTGATGTTGGCCATTGGCCTTTTATTGAGGTAGTTCACTACTTACTTCCGCTATGTTGATGTTGAGTAACTGTCCTAAGAATAAGTGGTTCGCTTAGGGACTAGCAATAGTCTCTGGGTGTCGGCCACGCCGAGGGTACGCCCCCGAGGCGTGACAAAATTGCTTCAACAAACCTGTGGTAGTAGCCTACCAACCCTAAGAAACTTCTTATGTCAATCGGACAGGTAGATCTGGGCCAGTTCTTAACCGCTTCAATCTTTTGGGCATCCACTCGAACACCATCACCGAAACGACATGGCCAAGGAAAGCCTCTTACTTAAGCAAGAATTCACAATTCGAGAATTTTGAATATAAGTCATGGTCCTTAAGGGTTTGGAGGACAACTCTGAGATGATTAGCATGCTCATCCTCACTTCTTGAATAGACCAAAATGTCGTCGATGAACACAATCACAAACAAATCAAGATATTGTCTGAGTACTCTATTCATCAAGTCCATTAAGGTTGCAGGTGCGTTCATCAACCTAAAGGACATGACCAAGAACTCAAAATGGTCATATCTAGTCCTAAAGGTTGTCTTTGGAATGTCACATTCCCTTGCTTTCAACAGATGGTAGCCAGATCTATGGTCTATCTTTGAGAAACAAGAGGCGCCCTGGAGTTGGTCAAACAAATCATCTATCCTTGGGAGAGGATATTTATTCTTTATCCTGACCTTGTTCAGTTTTCTATAGTCGATACACATTCTGCGGGACCCATTTTCTTTTGCACGAATAGGACAGGAGCACCCCAAGGAGAAACACTTGGCATAATGAAGACCTTCTCTAGCAAATCTTTCGATTTCTCTTTCAACTCTTTCAACTCAGCTAGGGCCATCCTATAAGGTGGAATCGAAATAAGCTGAGTATCAGGAAGAACATCAATCCTAAAGTCAATCTCCCTATCAGGAGGGACTCCAGGAAGGTAACCGGAAATACTTCCGAAAACACATTAACAATTAGGATGGACTCAAGAGTTGGGGACTCAACATCATCAGATTTCATTCGCACGAGGTGATAGATACAAACTTTGGAAATCAACTTTCTAGCTCTAAGATATGAGATAAACTTTCCTCTAGGAGCAAAAATATCACCCTTCCACTCTAGAACCAGCTCATTTGAAAATTTGAACTTAATGGTTCAGATTCTACAATCAACGGAGGCATAACATGCATGAAGCCAATCTATGCCAAGATCAAATCAAAATCAACCATCTCCAACTTGATCAAATTAAAAAAAGTATCCCTATGATGGATGGACACTACACAAGCTCTATAGATTCTCTCAGCTGGAATAGAATCACCCACTGGAGTAGAAACATCAAAGGGTCCAAGAAGACTCTTAGGGGTTCTATCAAATCTACTGGCCACATAAGGAGTTAAAAATGACAATGTGGCACCCTAATCTATCAAAACATAACAATCAAAAGTAATGACTCGAATCGTACCTGTCACAACATCTGGGAGTTCTCCTAATCATAGCGACTACCCATGGCATACAAATGGTTTGTTGCTCCTCTTGTGCTTAATGAAGTGCCCGTCTGGTATCCTCTAACTGGCAGGACTAGTGTAGTAGATTGAGCCCGGTCAGCTCACTTTGCATAATCTTTCTAGTAGTGACCCGCTTGGTCACATTTATAGCACAAATCATTCCCATCACGACATCTCCCCAAGTGCATTCTACCACACTTATCAAACGATGGATTACCTTGTGAACCTTGGGCCACACTAGCTTGCGACTGAGGTCCGTGATTTCCCATATTCTGAGATCTCCGATCATTCCTGCCTCTAGTCACAGGTACACTAGCAGATGATGGTGCTAGAAATCGGTTGCTATTCCTTTTTCTTCCAACCTCATGGTTGGATGTCTTAATGTTTTTACGCTTGAACTCTTCCTTCTCATGTTGTCTCTCCTTGTCAGCTTGTTGCACAAATGTCATCAGTTTCCCGATGTCCATATCACTCACGAGCATTGTTTCCCTCCCATCTCTCTTGGGTTCTCTATTCAACCCATCAAAACATCCCCATTCTTCCCCTTATATCAGCAACCATATCCGGAGCATAGCTAGATAGTTGCGTAAACTTCAACCCATACTCTTGCATAGTCATAGAGCCCTGTTTTAGATGCAGGAACTCTCTCACCATAGCCCATATGCGTTCTCTTGGGAAGAAGCGTCCCAAGAAGGCTTCCTCGAACATTGCCTAAGTCAAACGTGGAGCATCATCCCCACTACATTTCTTCCACTATTCGAACCACAGTCTTGCCACACCTTTAAGTTGGTAAGCAGCCAGTTTGACCCTATCAGCATCAGCCAGATGCATCACTTGGAACAGCTTCTCAAGATCCTCCACATAGTTCTCATGATCTTCAATGGATGCAGACCCCGTAAACTCAGACGGATTCGTCCTAAAAAATTCTCAGACTCTAGAGGTGTCATGAGCATCTTGTCTACCCACTCCTTGTCTTACCATAGGTGTTGTGACAGCTTGGGCCAGAGTTTGAATAGCCTGGCGTAGCTTAGCATTAGAGACCTCATCCTGAGAGGGTTGCTCAACTGGGACAGCTTGGTCCGCAGGCTCCTCGTGTACTTGAGGCTCGGTTGGGTTAACATCTTGTTTGGCAGGACGTCCCCTTCCTCTGATGGCTCTTTTGGGAGGCATGATATTAATTCTGCAACGCATAAAGCACGAATAAGGAGAGAGCTTTCATATAGCTTAACTCTATCATACGAATTGGAATAAGAAAAAGTTGTAACGATTCCTAATTTCCTATAGCCTTCTACTTATGAAATGTGGCCGACACTACACCCATAAACAAGACTCTACTAGACATGACTTCATAGACTCCCTAAGACACTTGATCTTTGTGCTATGTTACCAAGTTTGTCACGACCCAGGAGGGTACCCTTCGCGTGGCTGGCACCTAGAGACTATTGCTAGTCCCCAAGCGAACCACTTCACCTCATCACATTCATTCATTCAAATAACTCTACTGAAAAGTGAAAATAACAGTAAATAAATGGGCATATCACATCTAATGTCCCAAAATTATAAAGATAATAATAAAGGCTAGTGGAATGAACTAGCTTACAATCTTAATATAAACGTTCAACCATCGTCTATCAAGCCTCTATCACTAATCATGTGGTGCCAATGACAGACCCATGGCTACCCAATCAAAATATAAGAATAGTCAAATCTAATTCTAAAGCAAGATGAAATAATAATAGTGGATTCTCGGAGTATGGGAGGCTCACCAATCAGCTGAGAATCTCGGATCTTCAATGGAGCGCCTATTGACGATCTCTACTCTCCATCATAAAATGATGCAGTCCAAAAGGGGACATCAGTACATGGAATATACTGGTATATAAAATAGCTTAGTGAAACAGAAACAGGTAGAATAATATGAAACAACATCGACTCAAAACTATCGTCAAATGTCAATCTATACAAGAATAAAGAGTAGACAAGTGACCCTCAACCTCATCAATTAAATCAAACTCATCTCAAAGGAGTTCACCTCCTATCATCTCATCTCATCTCGATTCAGAGTACTCAAGGTAGGAAATTTATTGGAGTTTCTCTTATGTACAACAGTCACGTTGATGTTGCCACAGTCATTCCAAATTTTCTAGGTAGGGAATGAATCAAAACTGTATTGACTCACCGAATATGGACTCAACCGTCAATAAGTCCGTTATTGCTTTCAGGGACTTCTAATCAAGAGGGAATCACAATATATGTGATGGTTCTAAGCCTTTCCTACGTTTGGCAACATAGTTTGATGAGCTCAAGTCGGACTAACTCTCACTCTTTCGGTGCTCGATACTCCTCCCCTGACTCAATTCTCGTAAAACTATCAATCCAATCAACTCACAGGGACTTTAGCCCTATCATCAATCAGTCTCATAGGGGTTTCACCCTCTCATCAATCAACATCTCATAGGGACTTTATCCATCTCATAAATCAACATCTCATAGGGACTTTAGCCCTCTCATCAGTCAATTTCATCAATGACTCAAAATTAGAACAATCATTAAGGAACAATCAAATAGACATATCGGTAGAGTTCATTTATAGAGACTCATAGGACTATGAAATTCTATCAACTCATCATCATTCTCTCATCACAATCACAATCACAATCACAATTGACAATCTCAACTCAAGGTTCTAGACACAATTCTTAAGTTTTTCATGCATGCTTTCAAAAATAGTCATTTAGGGTTATGCAATTCTTCATGAAAATTTTCAATTCAAGTTAACAAGTTTATGATGATCATCAACATAAGAAAATATATGAATTTAAATAGATTTTCAAGAAAACCCATCAAGGATTTATGTATGTAGACTCTCCAAATCATCAACTCATCTATGACCATCTATAGGGCATACGAGAGAACAATCTCATGTTTTGAATTTAGCTTTACATACCTGGAATAAAGTTATCAATCAATCACGCCAAGGATCTCCTCTCGAATATCTCAACGTCAAGCTCTTCTCCTCTTTCCTCAAGCCCTAGGTTTGTTAGATTATTGGAATATGACTTAGAATGGGGGTTTTAGACCCTTTTTATGTCAAAATGACCTAATTAGATTGTGCATAGAGTTTAGAAGGGTTTGGAAATAGACTGGAATGCCCTCGTAAAATTTAGAAATTTTCAGTTCAGAAAAGGCCTAGTTCGCGACGTGGACTGGCCGCGTACTGCATATTTTTCAGAAAAAGTTTCTAAACGAGTTTTCTTACTCCCATCAAAAATCTTTAAGAAAATATTTTGTGCAGGTCTCCGATAGAGGCGCAAAGTGCTCCTGTCGTGCACCAACACTATTTAGCACTTCGGATCAAAAAATTATCTTTTGATCAGGTCGGTCTAAAAATCGACCGAGACCATTTTCCCCCTTAATTTTTCGTGCTGATCACAAATTCGGCCACAAATTTATCATACGGGAATTGGAAGATGTGTTACACGCATACCCTCCCTGTAGGAGTATTGTTGTTATTTTACCAGGCATTACATTATCTTCCCCTTGGGATCATTTGTCCTTGAATAATGAGTAAAGGTCGATATCAAGGCACGAATAGACTCAAGACTCATCTCAGCAATCAACTCAATCAATCAAACTCTTGACACTTCCTCTACCTCAATCAATACTACTCAAACTTAAGAATGGAAAGTCACATCAAGAATAGATCAATCAATTTAGTGAAGGGTAAGGAATTTACCTTCAACACTCTCATCATCTGGCATGAATAGGAGTGGATATTTGGCCATCATCTCTTCCTCAGCTTCCCATGTGGCTTCCTGAATGAATTGATTTCTCCACAAGACTTTGACTGAGGCTATCTCTTTGTTCCTCAACTTATGAATTTAATAATCAAGGATTTGAACCGGAACCTCTTCGTAAGACAGGCTATCATTCGCTCCAATGCTATCAATAGGGATCACAAAGCAGGATTTCCCAAGCATTTCTTCAACATCCATGGAATACCGGATAGACTCCATCTAACTCGGAAGGCAACTCTAACTCATATGCAACCTTCCCAATCCTCTTCACAATCTGATATGGTCCAGCATAGCGTGGACTTAACTTTACCTTCTTCCCAAATCTTATGACACCCTTCATAGGTGACACTTTCAAATACACTCAATCATCTACCTTGTACACTAAGTCTCTTCTTCTCACATCTGCATAAGACTTCTGGCGACTCTGGGCGGTCTTCAATCTCTCTCAAATGACCTTGACCTTATCCATCGATAGGTGGATAGCCATTTGAATGTTATCATGATAACTATTATTATATGCAAATTCAATCAATGGTAGGTGATCATCCCGATTCCCCTTTAAATCAAGAACAAAAGCTCTCAACATATCCTCTAATGTTTGATTTATATGCTCTACCTTATGATCTGTCTATGGATGAAAGGATGTGCTCAGGTTCACCCTAGCACCCAATCCTTTCTGGAACGATCTCCCATATTGAGAGGTAAATTGAGCTCCTCTGTCTGAGATGATGGACAAGGGAACTCCATGCAACCTCACAATCTCCTGGATGTACAACTTGGGGTACTCCTCCGTAGTGTTAGTTGTCTTAACTGCCAAGAAGTAAGTCGATTTAGTCATCCTATCTACAATCACCCATATCGCATCATGTTTCTTTCGAAACCTTGGTAGACTAGTAATAAAGTACATATCTATCATCTTTCACTTCCATTCCAGAATCTCAAAGTTCTGAGTCAATCCACATGGCCTTCGATGCTCAACTTCCACTTGCTGGAAATTCAGGCACTTTGAAACGAACTCAACAATATCCCTCTTCATTCCACTCCACCAATAGACTTCTATCAAGTCGTGGTACATCTTGGTAGAGCTAGGATGAATGGAATATCTAGTGTTATGGGCTTCAGCTATGATTCTATTTCAAATTCCATCAACAATTGCAATACACCATCTACTTTGGTATCTCAACACTCTATCTTCCCCACCGGAGAAGACCATCACTTTCTATTTGTGGACAGCCTCCTTCAATTGGAGTATGGCAGGATCTTGGTCTTTTTTTTCCTTTACCTCTACCACTAAGGATGAGGCAGACCCATTCTGAATATTAACTCCTCCCTCATTATTTTCCTCAAGTTGAACTCCCAATAGAGCCAATCTATGCACTTCATTAGCTAGCTCCTTCTTACGTAGGCTGTATTACCCATTGACAACCTGCTAAGAGTATCAGCAACAATGTTAGCTCAATCTGGATGGTAGAGAATGCTCATGTCATAATCATTGAGCAACTCCAACCATCTCCTCTATCGCAGGTTTAGCTCTTTCTGACTGAAGACATACTGTAAGCTCTTGTGGTCAGTGAACACATCCACATGTACTCCATATAAGTAGTGGCACCAGATTTTACGTGCAAACACCACTACTGTCAACTCAAGATCATGGGTTGGATAGTTCCTCTCTTGAATCTTAAGTTGTCCGGAAGCATAGGTTATTACCTTCCCTCTTTGCATCAGTACACATCCCAATCCAACCCTCGAAGCATCACAATAAATTATAAAGTCCTTTGTCCCATCAGGTAAGGTAAGGACCAGTGCAGTAGTCAGCCTCGTCTTCAACTCTTGGAAACACTTTCACATTCATCGAACCACTGAAACTTGACCTTTTCCTAAGTCAATTCAGTCAATGGTGCGAATAGGAAAAAATCCATCAACATACCTGCGGTAGTAGCCTACCAACCCCAAGAAACTTCTTATGTCAGTGAGAGTGGGTTGTCTTGGCCAGTTGTTAACCACTTCAATCTTTTTGACATCAACTCGAATATCATCACCGGAAACAACATGGCCTAGGAAGACCGCCGACTTAAGCCAAAACTCACTTTGAGAATTTTGCATACAACTCATGGCCCTTAAGAGTTTGGAGAACAATTCTGAGATGATTAGCATGCTCCTCCTCATTTCTTGAATACACCAAAATATCGTCGATGAAAACAATCATTAACATATTAAGATATTTTCTTAATACTCTATTCATCAAGTCCATAAAGGTTGTAGGTGCGTTCATCAACTCAAAGAACATGACCAAGAACTCAAAATGTCCATATCTAGTCCTAAAGGCTGCCTTTGGAATGTCTCATTCCCTCACTTTCAACTGATGGTAGCCAGATCTAAGGTCTATCTTTGAGAAACAAAAGGCGCCCTGAAGTTGGTCAAACAAATCATCTATTCTTGGGAGGGGATATTTATTCTTTATTGTGACATTGTTCAGTTTTTTATAGTCAATACACATTCTAGAGGACCCATCTTTCTTTCATACGAATAGGACAGGAGCACCCCAAGGAGAAACACTTGGCCTAATGAAGCTCTTCTCTAGCAAATCTTTCAATCGCTCTTTCAACTCTTTTAACTCAGCAGGGGTCACCCTATAAGGTGGGATCGAAATAGCTGGGTATTAGGAAGAACATCAATCCCAAAATCAATCTCCCTATCAAGAGGGACTCCAGACAGATCATTAGGAAATACTTCCAGAAACTCATTAACAATTGGGATTGACTCAAGAGTTCGGGACTCAACATCATCGGATTTCATTCGCACGAGGTGATAGATACAACCTTTGGAAATCAACTTTCTGGCTCTAAGATACGAGATAAACTTTCCTCCAAGTGCAATAAAATCAACTTCCCACTCTAGAAATGGTTCATTAGGAAACTGGAACTTAACGATTCAGGATCTATAATCAACGGAGGTATAACAGGCATGAAGCCAACACATGCCAAGAATCAAATCAAAATCAACCATCTCCCACTCAACCAAATCAACGAGAGTATCCCTATGATGGATGGACACTACACAAGCTCTATAGATTCTCTCGGCTCGAATAGACTCACCCACCGGAGTAGAAACATCAAAGGGTTCAAGAAGACTCTTAGGGGTTCTATCAAATCTACTAGCCACATAAGGAGTTACAAATGACAATGTGGCACCCGGATCCATCAAAACATAACAATCAAAAGTAAAGATTCGAATCATACCCATCACAACATTTGGAGAGTTCTCCTGATCTTGGTGACTACCCATGGCATACAAACAGTTTGTTGCTTAGCTTGCGCTTGACATAGTGCCCCTCTGGTTTCCTCTAACTGGTGGGGCTAGTGTAGTAAATTGAGCCCGGTCAGCCCACTTTGGACAATCTTTCTGGTAGTGACTCGCGTGGCCACATTTATAGCACACATCATTCCCATCACAACATCTCCCTAAGTGTATTCTTCCACACTTATCACACGGTGGCTTACCATATGAACCTTGGGATACACTAGCTTGCAACTGAGGTTCCTGAGTTCCCACATTCTGGTATCTCTGATCATACCTGCCTCTAGGCACAGGTGTACTAGCAGATGATGGTGCTAGAAATTGGTTGCCATTCCCTTTCCTTCCAACCTCATGGTTGAATGTCTTAACTTTTTTACGCTTGAACTTTTCCTTGTCATGTTGTCTCTTCTCGTCAGCTTGTTGCACAAATGTCATCAGTCGCCCCATGTCCATATCACTCACGATC
Source organism: Solanum rostratum (assembly GCA_029948455.1). Classification (NCBI taxonomy): domain Eukaryota; kingdom Viridiplantae; phylum Streptophyta; class Magnoliopsida; order Solanales; family Solanaceae; genus Solanum; species Solanum rostratum. Next base: position 57,857,576 of record CM057051.1, read on the forward strand.
ATTGCACCCCTCCCATCTCTCTTTGGTCCTCTATTTAACCTATTAACATACATCCCCATTCTTCCCCTTATATTAGTAACCATGTCTAGAGCATAGCGAGATAGTCGCGTGAACTTCAACTCATACTCTTGCACAGTCATAGAACCCTGTTTCAGATGTAGGAACTCTCTCACCTTAGCCTCTCTTTGTTCTCTTAGGAAGAAGCGTCCCAAGAAGGCTTCCTCGAGCATTGCCCAAGTCAAACATGGAGCACCATCCCCTCTACATTTCTTCCACTGGTCGAACCACAATCTGGCCACACCCTTGAGCTGGTAAGAAGCCAATTCGACCCTATCAACATTATCCACATGCATCACTCGGAACACCTTCTCAAGATTATCCACATAGTTCTCTGGATCTGAAACAGATGCAGACCCATGAACTCAGGTGGATTCATCCACAAAAATTCCTGGACTCTGGAGGTGTCATGAGCATCTTGTCTACCTGCTCCTTGTCTCACGACAGGTGCTCTAACAGTCTGGCCCAGAGTTTGAATAGCCTGGTGTAGCTCAGCATTGGAGACCTCATCTTGAGGGGGTTGCTCAACAGGGATAGCTTGGTCCGCAGGCTCCTCGTGTACTTGAGGCTCGAGCGGGTTAACATCTTTTCTGGCAGGATGTCCCCTTCCTCTGACGGCTCTTCTGGGAGGCATGATATCAATTCTGCAACACGTAAAGCACGAATTAGGAGAGAGCTTTTATAGGGCTTAACTCTATTGCACGAATTGAAATAGGAAAAAGGTGTAATGATTCCTAATGTCCTATCACCCCCTGCTTATGAAATGTGGTCGACACACCCATAAACAAGGCTCTACTAGACACGGCTTCATAGACTCCCTAAGACACTTGAACTATGTGCTTTGATGCCAACTTTCTCATGCCCCGGGAGGGTACCCTTGGTGTGGCCAGCACCTAGAGACTATTGCTTGTTCCCAAGCGAACCACTTAGCCTCATCACATTCATTCAGTCATATAACTCTACTAAATAGCAGAATTTAAAAATAAGTAAATGGGCACATCTCATCTAAAGTCTCAAAATACAGAGATAATAATAAAGACTAGTAAAAAGAAACTAGCTCACAATCTCAACATCAACATTCAACAATCATCTATGAAGCCTCTATCATTAATCATGTGATGCCAGTGACAGACCCGTGGCTACCCAAATCAAAATAAAAGAAATTCTAATCTAACTCTAAAGCATTATGAAATAAAAGTAGTGGATCCTCCGAAATAGGGGAGGCTCACCAATTAGCTGCGAATCTCTGATCTTCAAGGGAGTGCCTGTTGATGACCTCTAGTACATGCCTCTTCATCATAAAACGATGCAGTCCAAAAGGGATATCAGTACTTGGAATGTACTGGCATGTAAAATAGCTGAGTGAAAAAGAAACAGGTAGAATAATATGAGAAAAACATCAACTCAAAATAATCATCAAATCGTTAAATGCCTATCTATGAAAGAATAGAGAGTAGACAAGTGACCCGTCAACAACTCAAACTCATCAATCATCTCAGACTCATCTCAACTCAGAGTACTCAAGGTAGGAAATTTATGGGAGTTTCTCTTATCCGACAATAATCACTTATGAGCCAGTGAATGTATAACAATCTCGTTGATGTGGCCACAGCCATTCCAAACTAGCCAGGTAGGGAACGATCGAAACCATATTGGCTCACCCAATATGGAGTCAGTACTCAACAGGTATGCTATTACTTTCAAGGACTATTACTCACGAGGGAACTATAATATATATGTGATGGTTCTAAGCCTCACCTACATTTGGCAATGTAGTTTGATGAGTTCAAGTCAGACTAACTCTCACTCTTTCGGTGCTCGATACTCCTCCCATGACTCAATGCTCATAAAACCTCCACCTTAACCAATCTCATAAGGACTCGAACCCCATCATCGATCGGTATCCGATAGAGACTCGAACCCTTTCATTATTCAACTCATAGGGACTCTAACTTTTTCATCAATCAATCTCATCAATGACTCAAGATTAGATCAATCATTAGGAATCAATCGAACAGACACATCAGTAAAAATCATTTCTAAAGACTCATAAGGTAATCAACTTCTATCAACTTATCATCACTCTCTCATCACAATCAACAATCTCAACTCAAGGCTCTAGACTCAATTCTCAAGTTCATTATGCATATTTTTCAAATTAGTCATGTAGGGTTATGAAAATTCTCATGAAAATGTTCAATTTAAGAAAACAAATAGTATGATGATCATCAACATAGAAAAACATGTAATTGCAAATAAAATTTTAAGAAAAACCATCAAGTGTTCATGTATGTAGACTTTTGAACCATCAACTCATCTATGACCATCTATCGGGCACATGAGAGAACAATCTCATGCTTTTAGTTTAGCCTTACATACCTGGGATAAAGTTATCAACCAGTCACGTCAAGGATCTCCTCTCGAATTGCTCAACCTCAAGCTCTTAGCTCTTAGCCCTTTTTATGTCAAAACGACCTTATTAGATCGTGTATAGAGTTTAGTAGGGGTTGAGAATTGACCGGAATGCCCCTCGTAAAAATTAGAGATTTTCAACTCGGAAAAGACCTAGTCTGCGATGCGGACTGGTCGCTTACTATGTATTTTGTACAAAAAGTTTCAGAATGAGTTTTCTCAATCTCGTCGAAAATTTTCAAAAAAATATAAATGCAGGTCCGCGATAGAGGCACGACACCTTCCTGTCGTATACCAACACTATTTTACGCTTCGGATCGAAAAATTATCTTTTGATCGGGTCGCCTAAAAATCGACAGAGATGATTTTCCCACTCGATCTTTCGTATTGATCACAAATCCAACCTCAGATTCGCCATACGGGCATTGGAAGATGCGTTACGCGCATACCCTCCCTCTAGGGGTATTTTGGTAATTTTACCGAGAGTTACATATACATGGGTCCAAAAATCCTACCAAGCATAGTATTATCTAATACTATAAATAATCCATAGATTATTCCTCTTAATACCTCCAACGAAACATACTCAGTGTATTGACTAATACATGGATTAGTTATACATGGGTTCAAAAATCATACCAAGCCTAGTATTAACTAATACCTTATATAATACATTGTTTCTCCTAATACAGCCTACCAAATGGCTCCTTAATGTACTAAATAGTCTTCATCGGGAATAATAATGTATTTATCATAATATTTCTTAACTTGTGGATCTGGCCGTACCACATGTAACTATACTGAAAAGATATAATCATATATTAGTAAGTCTCATAAAAGTGAAGTGAAGAACAAAGTAAGTCATTATTTAAATTAATTGATCAAAATAATGTATTTTTTCCAAAAATTTACAAAACTAATATAAATGTACTTATCATTAATTTGTTAGGTTATATTTTATTTAACAACATTAACTTAGGAATCATTACTGTTAGTAATATATTTAGCATAATACGTTACTCTAGGACACGTTTTACATCTAAAATGCTACTCACAATAACATTTCTTAAGAATTCAATCACGAATCCTGCAAATTTATCTATAAAACATTAACTGACACTAACGCCTTAACTTAAAAGATTTTTCAATGGTAATGTTTTAATTTTTAGTGATAGTAACGTTTGGTGAGTCCACAAACTAAACCCTTCAGTCATAGCCTATTCTGATCTTTCTACATTGAGAAAATGGAGAGGGGCCTAAAATACCCTCAAACTATTGAAAATGGTATAAAAATATTTTTCATCCACCTATTGGGACTAAAATGTCCCTTTCATCTATCTTTGGGTCTACAAATGCCTTTCATTTACTTTTTTGGCTCATTTATACTTTTGAAACTAACAACCCTCTTTTTTATTCTTTTTAAATATTTATATATCTTTTATTTTCTTATGGAATAAAATAAAGCCCCATCCTCAATTCTTTTTTACAAAAAAAAAAAGATCTTATGATTTTTTTAATATTTTTTATTTTTTTTGGATATAATAAATAATGGGAAAAAATTCTTTCAAGAAAAACTCTCTTTAAAATTTAAAGTTACAACAATACATATTTTGAATTTTTTTTTAAAAAATGCAGATATTTATATTTCATGTAAACAAAATAATTAACCTTTTAAGGATCAAAGCGATTTATTAGAACCGATTCAGCTTTCTTTAATCTTTTTGTTTAATTAAATTCGAATAGTTTTTAACATAACATTAAAAAAAAATATTACTCTCTGGATAAATTAAAACTTACTTTTTCATTAACTTTATTTGTTATTAAAAAGTTTTCTTTTTTTAGAAAGCTAAATCGGTTAATAATTTTAATAAATCACTCTGATCACTTTTTTAAAAAATCACTTTGATCCTTAAAGAGAAACATCATTTTGGTTTGGATAAATTATGGAAACAAATCTAATAGAGATGGAGGTTTATTTTATTCCATAAGAAAATGAAACATAATGAATATTAAAAAAAAAGAAAAAAAAAAGAAAGAATAGTTAGTTTTAAAGGTATAAGTGAGTCAAAAAGGTCAAAAAGGTCAAAAAGAGCATTTTTGGACCCAAAGGTGGATGATAGGGGCATTTTCGGCCCATTAGGTGGACGAATGACATTTTTGTACCATTTTTAATCATTCAAGGGAATTTTAGGCCCTTTTCCATTGAGAAAAACTTATAGAACATCACAATCACGCTGATTTTGTCCAATTACCATAGTTTTACTTTGACGAAAGTATGTTGTTTTTACCTTGTCTTTTCCAATCTCAACATTAATGTTGAAATGTTATTTATCATCAAAATCACTCTGTTTTTGTTGATTATTGGTTTCCTTCAATGTCAAGTTCTCATTTGATAAGCTGCAATTTTTTTAATTAACTTAGTCGTTATTTAAACTTAGTCATTTGTAAGTTAAAACACTACTGTCAAAAGTTCGTTTAAGTTGAAACATATTATAGTTAAGTTTGCAGGATTCAAGTCTATATTTACAAGATTCAATGGTCCTTGATTGGATTCTTAAATAATGTTACTGTGAGTAACATTTTAGGTTCAAAACGTGTCTCAAAATAACGAATGACGAGACTCGACTGTGAGTAACATATTACGCTAAAAATGTTACTCAAAGTAACATTTCTTAAATTAACACCGACAAATAAAATATAACATAAAACGTTACTGAGAAATACATTTATACTAATTTTATAAAGTTTCAAAAAAATAATTATTATAATAAATTTATTTAAATAATGACTTACTTTGGTAAAAAAAAAATCTATAAATGCGCGCTAAGCAATTAGTTGGCCAAATAGGAGCATTTTCATCTTACAAGTTGCAACCTGATCTGACATGCTTACTTAGATATGACAATATATTAATTACTCCCTCCGTCACATTTTATGTGATATTCTTTTTTTTGGTTCGTTTTAAAAAGAATGTCACCTTACTCAAATTGGAAATAATTTACCTTTAAAATTTTTTTTTTACCCTTAATGAAATGATTCTCAACTACACAAATATCTAAGAATGATTTTAGACAACAAATTTCAAAAGTCTTTCTTTTTTATTTAAATATCGTGCCAAATCAAAGAGTCTCACGTAAAAATGGGACGGAGGGAGTACATATTTTTTAAAGCCAGCTACATGAACAATTTGGTCAATTGTCTGTGTCGTTATCTTACAACTTGCAAAGTTCTAACTCTGTTTTCCTTCGAAAACCATTTTTACATTAATGTGGAAGAGATTTCAAATTACGTATACATAGGCAAAAGAAAAAAGTAATATATAATAGAATGTGGAGATTTCAATTTATGTATTACATTGGCAAAAGAAAAAAAGATAGTTATCGCTCCGTTTATAAAAAAAAAAAATGACTAGCTTATTTTTCTTTTTAGCATATTTTGAAAAGAATGATCATTTTTTTTATAATACTTAATTTTAACTTTTTATATGACATATTTAAGATTATTAGATTAAAGGGTATTTTGATGCATTTGACAGAACTTTAATTTAAAACGGCAAGATTTTGAAAAGTCCTTTTATTTTTTAAAATTTCGTGATAAATTAAACTAGATCATTATTTTTAAATGGCGAGAGTATATAATTTGAAATCACGTATACATAGGCAAAAGAAAAAAGTAGTATATAATAGAATAGGATGAGTGTGAATGTTGGATTTGTAGCATATGAAATTGGATTGACATTTATGTATGACATGGTGGGCAATCACTCCAACCATGTAAGAGGTTGTAATAACAATATGAATGTATACAAAATAATTTCAGCAAGAGTAAAACTCGACCAGCTCATCTAATGACTCGGGCGGTGGATCAGCATTTTCGAGCATCCAAAGCAAGTGTTCAAATAGAACAACTTCACAGGCGATAGCAATACAATCTCCTGACTTTTCGACAAGTTCTTTGAAGAGTGGATGGTACACAACGTCGGATCTGACCAGGTATCGGCGACGTGACTTACCAACGTAGATTGGATATAAGTCCTTGTTGGAGTAATTACTTTCACACGAAAACGAATCATCATCTGAACAAGAATATTTGTTGCTGCCATTAGTACGGCCTAGTTTGAGAGACTGCATTTTTTTCAATACTGATTTGAACTTTTTGAGTCCTTTGGCCATCACTAAAACACAATTACTTATGAAGAGGAGAAAAGAAGTAAGAGAATTGGTGTTTGAGAGAAACAGAAGGGAAGGTTCGTATATATAAAGGGAAGGGGAAGGGGAAGAGTGGAAAATGGAATATGTGATCATGGGCAGCCGTTACAAATCCAATAGAATAAGCACTTGGCGGGCCCTGTACTAGTTGATGCCCAAAACCAGCTGCGGCTTTGGACCTATTTGACGATATTTTCCACTATACTATTTTAAAAATAATATTTGTTTAATTTATAAATCAAAAGATAATTTTACATTTAGTTTTTATCATTAATTACAGTTATTTTTCTACTGTATTTTTTAAGACATTGTATTTATTATATTCAAAAGGTGATTTGATAAAATTATCCCTATCATTTATTTCTTAATCCTCATGATAAATCAATAGGTGACAAGTAAAACGGGATGAAGGGAGTACTTATTTCCTATCAATTTATGTGACACTTTTCAAATTTTGAAATTTAAATAAATATATTTTTTAAGTATTTTGAATTGTCAATTATTATGAATTACAGTACTTTATATATGATTTTTAAATATATAAATTTTATCAGAAAATAATTGAAGATTTCATATCAAAATTCACTATAAAATTTAAATAGTTTAAATTGTCATATTAATTGAAATAAAGGGAGTAGTGTTTATTTTAGTCCTCTTAGGATTTGATGCCAATTCAATCACTTCACAATCGGTGTGCGGAGTTGTAAGAAATACAGCTGGTTCACCATCTTTATTTTACTCCATGTTTAAATTTATTTATTCTATTTTATTTTAGTATGGAGTTTAAAAAATGAAATTGTTTTTACATAACTAACATTGTTAAAGAAAATCTTTTAATTTTATGTTTTTTAATTAAAAATATATTAAATATTTTTTTAATTTAATAATTTTAAATATGTCAAATGAAAAATTAAAACTAAAGAATTACCTATAAAAAATAAGACAAACAAATTAAAATTAAGAGAATATTTGATTTGAACTGAATCAGTAACATACTTGTAGGCGTTGACCATAGATTGACAAATAAAATGAAACAAAGAGATTATTTGATTTGACTGAATCCTTAACATACTTGTAGGTTTTGATCATAAATTTCAAATATTTTTTATTTTATTTGAAATTTACAAAATTAGAGTGAAGATAAAGTTGTGTTTTGTTATATTTTTTACAATAAATATTTAAAATAATATCCATACTTAAATGTTCTATAAAACAACTTTAATAGTGAAAAATAAATAAATTAAAGAATATCAGGTTGCTCTCTATTGCCTGTATACATTGATATAGATGTGTTGCCGCCCTTTTCTAATGGTTTGCTGGTTCAGTTATGACTTATTTTCTTCTTTTGTCTTTTTGATGTTCTCTTATGAATGAGTCAGTGGAATTGTAGATAAAAAGACTAGATTAATTCTGAAACTAAGGGGATAGAGTTAATGACCTTCATATACTGTTTGAATCCCTGTTTAACAAAAAAAACTCTGCATAACCAAGAAATATTATGGAACGCTTAGCAGGCGTTAGTGTTCCCGAGGCTGTAAAATCATGGATTTATGTTTTCATTTTTCCAAATCTCGCACTTGTTTATTGATCGTTAGTTTACTTGCTTTCTTGTTATCTCGGCCTATCTGGAACTCGACAACTTCCTGGGTAATGACGCAGAACAAATAGAAGTTAATCTATTGAGATTATGCTTGACATGAAAGAAAATTAGCTTGTGTTTCTGTCTTAGTACGTAGTGTTCAATCCGTTTCAATTTGTTGATTTGGTTTTGACTTGATACAGAGTTTGTATAAGTAAAGAAGATTTTTGGATCTTGTGGTCTTAAACTAAAAATATGTAGGATGTACCAAAATGTCTATTAATCTCGCGATCTTAAACATGTTACGTGGAAAGACACACTTTTTGAAATGGACTATAGAGAAAAGTAAGACAAATAAATTGAAACCGAAAAAATATCACATTTCATGAAACAAATGGTGCCTGACCACTGCTAACAATTAAAAACCTGTCCCAGCTGGTAATTTATAGAAATGTTCCACGTTGTCCTCTAAGTTATTCATTGCTGCTTGGTGAAGTTGTAATATCTTGCTCAATAATCGATTTTGCGTTTAACATTTCTCTAATGTTTCCATTCATCGTCGCCTGTGACTTTGTTGACGCTACTGATGGTTTCAAGAGTTGATGTAATTGTCATTTTCTCGTTTTTCTTTAATTGAATAATATATTCTACTTCATAGTTTGACAGTTATGGATTGCACTCTGTCGAGAAGGCCAATAAAGTTGAAAAAGATCGAAAACATTTTTATTAGCAGTTATAAAATAAAGGGAGGACAATTGTTGAATAGCAGAAAGAAAAATGTTTGATTCAAACAAGAAAAGTAAAGGGGGAAAAAATAAGAAAAAAGAAGTTTTATATGGGCTTGCTGGTGTAGGGTCATCCTGAGGGGTAAAAGTGAAGAAAAATAAATATATTGTAGTTAAGGTTTAAATCTGTTGAGCATCGATCCTAAAGGAGAAATCAACATGCAATCGAAACTGAGAATGAAGAGAGAAGAAGAGAGAAGAAGAAAGAGAATGCTGTAATGCTCTTGTATTATGTATTCCAATGTGTATCTGCACAGTATTTATACAAGATTAGGCAATTAGTTAAAGTGTAACTAACTAACTAACCACGTGTAACTAACTAACTAATCACATGATTTATTTCTAATTTAAGTATGGCTAATCACAACTAACTATGAACTAATTGCAACTAACTGCTGCAACTAATCCTTTACACTCCCCCTCAAGCTAGGATGTATGAAGATGTTCTTCATTCCTAGCTTGGACATGAGATGATTATGAGGGCCACATGAAAGAGATTTAGTGAACATATCAGCAGGTTGGTTGCATGATGACAAATGCATAGTGGCAATAAGACCATCCCGAATTCTTTCACAGATGAAATGGCAATCGATGTCGATATGTTTAGTGCGTTCATGGAATATGGGATTTGCTGCAATTTGAAGAGCAGATGTACTATCAGAATAAAGAGGCACAGGAGTAGTAATAGAGACTCCAAGTTCTTGAAATAGGCCAACAATCCAAACAATTTCTGCAACAGTGGATGCCATAGCCCTATACTCAGCTTCAGCAGAACTTCTTGAAACAGTTGCTTGTTTCTTGGATTTCCATGAAATTGGAGAGTTCCCAAACTGAATGAGGTAACCAGTAACAGACTTTCTAGTATTTACACACGACCCCCAATCAGCATCACAAAATACCTGGAGATTGTTAGATGTAGACGAGGTCATGAAAATACCAAGTCCAGGAGATGACTTGATATATCTTACTACACGTAAAGCTGCTTCCATATGTGATGTCTTTGGTGAATGCATGAATTGACTAAGACATTGTACAGCAAAGGAAAGGTCAAGCCTAGTAGTTGTTAGATACAATAATTTTCCTATCAACTTTTGATAAGAAGAAGGGTCTTGCATAGGAGGATCAGGCTGTGAGAATGAAGTATGAGTGTCAAATTCCACAGTAGTAAATTTTTGATTTGGTTCCATAGGAGTAGATACAGGCTTGGCTCCTGCCAAGCCTACTTCAGAAATAATCTCCAAAGCATACTTCCTTTGATGTATGAGAATCCCATCCTTGTGTCTTGCAAATTCTAAACCAAGAAAATATCTGAGCTCACCTAGATCTTTGATCTTGAAAGACTGTTGTAACACAGCTTTGGTATCAGTTATCATAGAAACATTGTTTCCTGTAATTAACAGATCATCTACATAGACAAGAACTATGACCAGTCCATCATTATGTCTTTTAGTGAATAAGGAATAATCTCTGGAACTTTGTGTAAAGCCATAGGACATCAGTGCAGTAGTAAGTTTGATGTTCCACTGCCTTGATGCCTGTTTCAGACCATATAATGATTTCAACAACCTGCAAACCTTATGATTAGTAGATCTATTATAAAAACCAGCAGGAATACACATATATACTTCTTCAGTCAAGTCTCCTTGTAGAAATGCATTATAAACATCCATCTGATAAATTGGCCATTGTTTTGCAGCTGCAATGCTAAGAACACATCTAATGGTTGCCATTTTGACTACAGGAGAGAAGGTCTCTTGGTAATCCAATCCTTCCTTTTGGTTATACCCTTTAGCAACTAGTCTTGCCTTAAATCTTTCCACTGATCCATCTGCATTGTATTTGATTTTATAAACCCATCTACATCCTATGGCCTTCTTGTTGGGAGGTAACTCCACCAGTTCCCAAGTGTTGTTATCCTCCAGAGCTTGAATTTCAGTTTTCATAGCATCCACCCATCTAGAGTCTTTGGCTGCTTCTGTGTAGCATGTTGGTTCTGTTTCAGTTGAAATATTGGACAAAAAACTTTGATATTGTGGTTTAAGACAATCATAATCCAGTACAGAACCAATAGGATATAAGCAATTGTTGGAACCAGCTTGTGTGACATAATCTTTATACCAAATAGGAGGCCTGGATTGTCTAATAGATCTTCTGATAATAGGAAGAGAAGAAGAATGGTTCTGACTTTCAGGAGGAAAAGGAGTTGAAGTTGAACTTGGAGTTGCTGAAGTAGTTGATGAAGATTCAGAAACTTGAATAGGACTTCCACTTAGTTCATCATAGTCAAAGACATGTGTAATATATTGTGAATCTTGTACATCAGTAGTACTATTTTTAAAAGGAAATACCTGTTCCATGAACATGACATCTCTACTAGTGAAGAATACTCTATTCTCTAAATCATACAGCCTATATCCCTTTTGAGTAGTGCCATAACCTACCAACACAGCTCTTACTGCTCTAGGGCTGAATTTATCATGTTTGGTAAGATTGGTTGCAAAACATAAGCAACCAATAATTCTCATGTGATCCAGTGATGGAGGCTTATCATATAGTTTTTCATAAGGTGACACATTCTGCAGAACAGTAGAAGGGATTCTATTTAAGACATACACAGCAGCTAGTATACACAGACCCCAAAATCTATCTGGAAAATGAAGCCTGAAACTTGATAGCTCTGGCAGTCTCAAGTATATGTCTGTGTCTCCTTTCAACTATACCATTTTGCTGTGGTGTATAAGGACAAGAACTCTCATGTATGATGCCTTTAAGTTTGAAGAATATGCTGCAATTAGTATTAAAAAATTCAGACCCATTGTCTGACCTTACTCTTTGAATTTTTCTGCCAAACTGATTTTCAATTTCTAAACAAAAATATTTCAAGATCTCAGTAACATCAGACTTTAGTCTTATCAAATAAGTCCATGTCCATCTTGAAAAGTCATCAACAATAGTCAAAAAATATCTCATTCCATCAAAAGTTTCTGTTCTATAAGGACCCCAAACATCCATATGAACAAGTTGAAATGCATAAGAAGCTCTACTATTACTATGTGGAAATGGTAATCTTGCTTGTCTAGCAAGTGGACAAATCTCACAATTACTCAATACAAACATACTTCCAAGATCCTGAAATTTATGAATCATCCTCAATATACCCAATGGGACATGACATAATCTCTGGTGCCATATGGTTGCATCAGCTTCTTGTTGAACTGCTAAGCATTTTTGTCCTGCTGCATTTGTGCTTTTGCTTTCCAGATGAGAGCTTATTGTATATAGACCATTTTCTTCTTCACCAATCTCCCTCACCTTCCCAGATGAGAGATCCTGAAAAACACAACATTGTGGAAAGAAGGTAACACAACAGTTCAACTCTTTTGTCACTTGTGAAACTGACATAAGATTGAACTTAAAACTTGGTACACACAGTACTCTTTTAAGAATATCACCTCCTTCTAAGTGACAATTCCCAACATGTGAAACTTGTGCATTATCTCCTGTAGGCAGCTGAACCTTTCCTGCATTTTCTATTAAACCTTCATGATGTAAATACTTAGGGTCTCCTATCATATGGTTAGTAGCCCCTATGTCCACTATCCATTTAATAAATTCTTGTTCATTTAGAAAGGTTTTACCTCTGCCTGCCATATTAGCCATAGCATGTGTTTCAATGACACTGGTTTGACTAAGCATTTTGATTAATTGTTGGTGCTGAGTAGGTGTGAGCATAGGCATAGCAATGTTTGCCTGTGTTGCATCATCTGCAGCCTGCTGAACTAATACTTTGTCCCTTACTCCTTTTGTATCATATGTAGCATTCCCTGCAACTACCATTTCCTTTTTACCTCTATAATCTGATGGATAACCATTCAATTTGTAACAATCACCTCTTGTATGCCCTGTTTTATAACAAAAATCACACTTCATTAGCTTGTAACAATCAGCTCTCATATGACCTTTCATGCGACAGAAGTCACAGAAGGCACCAGGATTATAATTCTTCCTTTGCTTTTGGCCTCCATTCCCAGGTCTTGAAGTGAACATAGCTACTGGATTTGTCCCTTCAGACATCATAATGCTCGATCCAGCAACCATTTTTTGACTCTCATCTTGATTAATCATAGCATATACTTGATTAATACTAGGTATCTTCTGCATCAACAAAATCTGGCTTCTAGCTTGACTGTAACTATCATTAAGCCCCATTAGAAATTGTAAAACTCTTTGATACTGTAAATGCTCGAAAAATTCCTTAGATTTAGGACAACTACAAGACGGTGGCGGCATGATAGAATCGTATTCATCCCACAAGTCTTTGAGTTTAGAATAGTATACCGAAACAGACGATACTCCTTGAATCAGTGTGAAAATCTCCTTGTGCAGCTGAAATATGCGCGAACTGTTCACCTTGTTGAATCTCTCTTTCAAATCTCTCCAAATTGCTTGTGCATTTGAACAGAAAAGCACTCCTCCGTGTAGATCTCGACTTACATTGCACAAAATCCACGATACTACAATCGCATTGCAACGATCCCACAGTTTACCTAAATTTCCTGAGAATTGCTCTCTTGTCACTGTTCCGTCAACAAATCCAGCCTTGTTCTTCCCTAGAAATGCCAGCTCCATTGCTTTGCTCCACAAGGTGTAGTTGTCAGATCCGGTTAGCATGATCCCTACATTGAGGGATCCCGGTGCATCTGACGGATGCAAGTATAACGGATGTAGATGATCTATGCTCACACTCCCCTGCGAGTTCCCCTGTGAGTTTTCCGGCTGAATTCCCGACCTATTCCCAATTTCCTCAATTGATACTTGAAGAATCTTAGCTCAATTGCTCTGATACCATGTTGAGCATCGATCCTAAAGGAGAAATCAACATGCAATCGAAACTGAGAATGAAGAGAGAAGAAGAGAGAAGAAGAAAGAGAATGCTGTAATGCTCTTGTATTATGTATTCCAATGTGTATCTGCACAGTATTTATACAAGATTAGGCAATTAGTTAAAGTGTAACTAACTAACTAACCACGTGTAACTAACTAACTAATCACGTGATTTATTTCTAATTTAAGTATGGCTAATCACAACTAACTATGAACTAATTGCAACTAACTGCTGCAACTAATCCTTTACAAAATCGACAGCATCTAGCGTATAATGTTATACTCCAACTGCTAGGTTAAGCAGTTGAATTTGTAATAATTTGACGCGCGATGACATATCATTCGTTTCATCATCCCAATTGGGACTCTCTCTTATATATATTAGAATTAGAATCAGAAGATTAGAGATTAGAGGAACATTTATATATATTTACACTTTAGTCTTTTTAGTTTCGACGTCTAAAACTATATTAATATATTAGTATTATACTGGTATATTTATTTTTCTCTAGTAATTTTGTTTCACATTTAGTATATTTCACTTTTGAGATGAGAATTTCGAAAATAACTTATCTATCTTTATGATTTAGTGGTAAGATTTGCAGATATTTTACCATTCACAACCCCACTTGTAAAATTTCATTGAATATGTTGTTCATAGTATTGTTGGTCGTGGGTGGCATAAAATTTTAAATTTTATGATTATACATTAAAATATAAAATATTATTTAATTTTAATCTTAATAGAAAAATACAATTAAATAATTATAAGATGAATCAAAAATAAGATTAATGGGTGTGGAGGGCAATTTAGGGAATGTAGTCTTGAATGCTGCATGCAAGGGAATGAGTAATTTTTCTCTTTGTCCATCAGAAGGCCCACATGGCAATTGTTTATTGGATTGGAAGATAGATGAAGCTCATTTATTGGTTTGGTGACGTGGAGTATTTTAATTGGTTTTCTCGTCGCGAGGGAACTCCCTCTATAGAAACTGCAAATTTGCTTGAATCCATAAACTTGGGGTTAGCCACACAGCTTGGTGTATATATCAACTCAATACCTACCTGTCATATGTTTAAATTTAAAATTTATTTACTTAATTTTGATTAATTAAGATATATTTTATTTTATCAAGTCACCTAATCATAAAAATTATATTAATTTTGATATATACAGTGAATAAATTTTTACCTAAAACTTGAGCAGGAAGAAAAAATGGGTGTCGTCTTAAACAAAGTACGAAGGTCATATACATAAGTGCACAATAAGGTTGTGACAATTTTCACTTTCATTTAAGTTTGTTTCAATTAGACACTTCAACTTCATTCCTACCGCTAAAAGTAAGTAGAGATAAGTTTATCACGTGCTTTATACCTCCACATATGTCAACCTAGATTAAAACTAAAACATAGTCCATTTTAGGGGGAAAACTCCCACTAATTCTATATTCTTTTCTGTTGGAAAATAAGAGATCATGTATGAAGTTTTGATAATTGATTAAAAAAAAAAAAGTGGATTTGGTCCACCACTTCACTACTTATGTCTCTGAATTATCTATCAGATAAACCAAGTTTTCCCAAACAGGAATGCACAAGAACAAAAATTGAAGTCAGCAAGGCAGATATGTAGAAGAGAGAAAATCACAAGTTGAAGTCAAGTCCCTAGTCTGAGATATCCTAGGATGTATATGACTGAGGAATGTTGGGTTTTAATATTGGTGAATGGGAAATGATCTGAATAGTTGCAAACATTCAGAATCAGTACCTCCAAAAGTGGTGACTGATCTGAATGGTTGCAAACATTCAGAATCAATACCTCCAAAAGTGGTGACTGATCTGAATGGTTGCAAACATTCAGAATCAGTACCTCCAACTCTATAAATTCCAGTTTGTTTCCAGAATTCAAAACAATTTTTTCTGCAATCAAACTTCCTCTAAAAATTCTCTCTTTCCTTATTCTGTGTGATATACAATTGTTGAGTGGTTCGCCGCTACCAGAATTTGGAGTACTACTATTCTGGTAAGATAATCGTTCTATCCTGGGAGGGGATATTCCATCAACCTCGAGTACTGTGAGGGGAATAATTTCCTTAAGGATACACTTTGAACTAAGTGGGCTCGATTATATTCTGAAAGTTTTCTTTTGTCGACTTTATATTTTGATTTTCTTTTCATTACTAGTTTTAGTTTCTGGTTTTGAAAACATGTTATAATCTTTGTGATTATTGTTTTCACAAAGTTTTGTTCTACAAAAAAAAAAAAAAAGTTTTGTTTACAAAATTTTTTTTTTACAAAAGTTTTGTTAACTGCAAAAGTTTTGTTCAACAAAAGTTTTCGTTCTAAGTATTATAATAATACATGTTAAGCAACAATCTTAAGGAAATTAAATATATATATTATTATAATCTGTATTCTATTTTGGAGACTAAAACCTGTGTGGTTTTCTACTCCATATGAAATTTTGTATTCTGACTTGAAGATATCAAAACTTCGTTGGAATATTAAAGTTCATACTTGTACAACAATTTGAAGAACACAAAAACTTCAGTGTTGTTGATTTTTCTTTTTCTGATTATTAAGACAGTTTGTCAATTTTTGACAGTGAAAAGAAATGGAAATTGACTCTGCTACTCCTTCTGCGACTGCAACTCCTTCTGTGAATGTTGCACCAGCGGTTACTCCTACAACCCGTACCGCTGTGCCACCGGCAGAGAAACCTGCTAAGTTTACCGGTACCAACTTTAAGGGATGGCAGCAAAGAATGTTCTTTTGGCTTACTACCCTTGGCATGCAGAAGTTCACCAACGAAGACCCTCCTGTGCCTGTTGCTGATATGTCGACCAATGAAAAGTTTATGGTTGTTGAGGCATGGAAACAGGCTGATTTTTTGTGCAAAGGCTATATTTTGAGTGCCTTAGAAGATGACTTGTACAACGTCTACAGTGCAGTAGAGACCTCCAAAGAACTATGGAGTGCACTTGAAAAGAAGTACAAAACAGAAGATGCTTGCTTGAAGAAGTTTGTGGTTTCCAAATTTCTAGACTACAAAATGGTGGATGGAAAAACTGTTGGAACCCAAGTTCAAGAACTTCAACTTATCTTCCATGATCTTATTGCTGAAGGTATGGTGGTTAATGAAGCATTCCAAGTGGCTGCAATGATTGAAAAGTTGTCACCCTCATGGAAAGATTTCAAGAATTATCTTAAGCACAAGAGAAAGGAAATGAAGTTGGAAGATCTTGTGATTCGTCGCAAGATCGAGGAAGATAACAAAATCGCTGAGAAGAAGTACCATAAGAGTTCACCGATTGAAGGGGCAAACGTCATTGAACATACTGCTCCGAACATGAACAAGAAAAGGAAGGGGTCTTCTGCAAAGGAGAAGATTCCTAAGAAAAAATTCAAGGGCAACTGTTATAATTGTGGTAAAGCAGGCCATAAAGCTCCCGACTGTCGTGCCCCCAAGAAGAACAAAGAGAAAAACAAAGACCAGGCAAACATTTTGGAAAATGTTGATGACCTGTGTGCAATGTTGTCTGAGTGTAATCTGGTTGGTAACCCAAAGGAGTGGTGGCTTGATTCTGGCACCACTCGACATGTATGTGCCTTAAAGGAAGCATTTACAACCTACACTCCCGCTGGACCCGAAGAGGAGCTATACATGGGAAATACTGCAACAGCCAAAGTTGAAGGATATGGAAAAGTTCTGTTAAAGATGACATCCGGAAAAGTGCTGACTCTCAACAACGTCATGCACGTTCCAACAATTAGGAAGAATCTAGTTTCAGCCGCACTACTAGTGAAAAATGGGTTTAAGTGTGTGCTAGTTAGTAATAAATTTGTACTCAGTAAGAATGATATGTTTGTAGGAAAGGGCTACCTCACCGAGGGCCTTTTCAAACTTAATGTAATGGTTGTTGACAGTATTAATGGAAAATCTGCTTCTTCTTACTTATTGGAGTCAAATAATTTGTGGCATGCTCGTTTAGGACATGTCAATTACAAAACCTTGCGAAAAATGGTTAACCTTGAAATATTGCCTAAATTTGAGTGTAATATATCTAAATGTCAAATATGTGTTGAATCAAAGTTTGTTAAGCAATCGTATAAGTCTGTTCAAAAGAATTCGAATCCTTTAGACTTAATCCACACTGACATTTGTGATATGAAGTCAATACCTTCTCGCGGTGGAAAAAAGTATTTCATAACTTTTATTGACGATTGCACTCGATATTGCTATGTTTATTTGCTAAATAGTAAGGATGAAGCAATAGAAGCATTTAAGCAATATAAGAATGAAGTCGAAAATCAATTGAATAAAAGGATTAAAATGATCAGAAGTGATAGGGATGGAGAATATGAATCTCCTTTTGCAGAAATATGTTTAGAATATGGAATCATCCATCAAACCACTGCCCCCTACACACCACAATCCAATGGAGTTGCGGAAAGGAAAAATCAGACATTAAAAGAAATGATGAATGCTTTACTAATCAGTTCCGGTTTACCGCAGAATTTGTGGGGGGAAGCTATCCTTACAGCTAACCGAATACTCAATAGAGTACCCCACAGCAAAACACACTTTATTCCGTATGAAAAATGGAAAGGAAGGAAACCCAACTTGAAATATTTTAAAGTGTGGGGGTGTCTAGCAAAGGTACAAGTTCCTTTACCCAAAAGGGTGAAAATAGGATCAAAAACAGTGGATTGTGTCTTCATTGGATATGCAACAAACAGTAAAGCATGTAGATTTTTGGTTTATGATTCTGACAATCCCGAAATTCATAATAATACGGTAATTGAATCTGATAATGCTGAATTCTTTGAAAATATCTATCCGTAAAAAATTGAATGCGAGTCGTCGAATGAAAGATTTAAACGACCACGGGAAGAACCAAAGGAGAATGCCCCTAGCGAAGAAGATCCACGGCGTAGCAAACGTCAAAGGACGTCTACTTCCTTCGGTCCAGATTTTGTGACATTCTTGCTTGAAGACGAGCCTCAAACTTTCAAGGCCGCTATGTCATCTCCTGATTCAGCATTTTGGAAAGAGGCAGTCAACAGTGAGATTCAATCAATCTTAGATAACCACACATGGGAAGTGGTTGATCTTCCTCCTGGAAACAAGCCTTTAGGTTCTAAATGGATCTTTAAAAGGAAAATGAAAGCTGATGGCACCGTTGACAAATATAAGGCAAGGCTTGTGGTCAAAGGTTATAGACAAAAGGAAGGTCTTGATTATTTTGACACATACTCGCCTGTAACAAAAATAACGTCTATTCGGGTGTTGGTGGCTCTGGCAGCCTTGTATGGTCTTGAAATTCACCAAATGGATGTTAAAACAGCTTTCTTAAATGGTGATTTGGAGGAAGAAATTTACATGGAACAACCCGAGGGATTTGTTGTTCCTGGTAAAGAAAAGAAAGTGTGCAAACTTGTAAAGTCACTTTATGGACTTAAACAAGCACCCAAACAATGGCATGCTAAATTTGACCAAACCATGTTAGCAAATGGATTTAAAATCAATGAGTGTGACAAATGTGTTTACATTAAAAACACTCCAGGCCACGAAGTCATTGTTTGTTTATATGTTGATGACATGCTGATAATGAGCAAAGATCTGGCAGATATAAATGCTACAAAGCGCATGCTGGCAAGCAAATTTGACATGAAAGACTTAGGAGTCGCTGATGTAATCTTAGGAATCAGAATTCTTAGAACTTCACAAGGTTTAGCATTATCACAGTCTCACTACATTGAGAAAATACTTGACAAGTTCAAGTACTTGGATTTCAAAATTGCCAGAACTCCAATTGATGTGAGTTACGCACTTCAAAAGAGTAAAGGTGAAAGTAAATCACAAGGGGACTATGCGACAGTGTTGGGAAGTCTGATGTATATCATGAATTGTACACGACCAGATATAGCATGTACTATTAGCAAACTAAGTCGGTTTACAAGTAATCCCGACCACATGCATTGGATGGCAATGAAACGAGTTTTGGGGTATCTGAAACATACTCAAGACTATGCTTTGCACTATAATAAATATCCCGAAGTCATTGAGGGATATAGTGATGCAAACTGGATCACTGGATCGTCTGAAGTTAAATCCACAAGTGGATATGTTTTCACAATTGGAAGTGGAGCAGTGTCTTGGAAATCATCCAAACAGACTTGCATAGCCCGTTCCACTATGGAATCTGAATTTATAGCTTTAGACAAGGCCGGTGAAGAAGCTGAATGGCTCCGGAATTTCCTAGAAGATATTCCATTCTGGCCCAAACCTCTGGCTCCTATTTGTATACATTGTGACAATCAAGCAGCAATAGGTAGGGCAGGGAGCGTAATGTATAACGGAAAATCTCGTCACATACGACGGAGACACAATACCGTTAGACAACTCCTCTCTAGTGGCGTTATCACGATTGACTATGTAAAGTCAAGAGATAACGTAGCGGATCCACTTACAAAAGGCTTAACTAGAGAAGGAGTTAGTAGATCATCAATGGGAATGGGATTAAGGCCGAGGACAAGTCATCATGGCGGTAACTCTACCTAGTAGACTGGAGATCCCAAGAGCTAGGTTCAAAGAGATCAAACAAAGTTGTGACTGACGGTTCAACATTGTCAAATAAATCAACCCATTCTCGGATGAAGACAATGTTCAGAAATAAGGATAAAACTTTATGGCTCGTTAATGAGTTAACAAAGCATTAAAGTTTTTTAATGATTATCTAAATCTGGCAGTGGATGACCAGATAATGTGGCTAAAGAACCACATGTTTAGAAATCACCTATGTGAGGGTTAAGTGTAAGCCGCTTTTAAGGGGAATGACAGTGAAGGCCCATTCTCTATGCTCTCATGAAACCAGGCGGTGTTCATGGCTGAAACGAACACAACCGTGAGAACCATAAACAATTGATGGTTGATTGTGTGACTTATGTTGTCTAGATATACAACAAAGTTCAACGGTTCAAAGATATCAAATCTACCGATTGATCGAGTATATTCGATATAAGTTCACTACGGAAAGTTCAAAGGGAAACCTACTTATCCAGATGCAGTCAATCTTCGCCAGTATATCACACTCGTCCGCGCATCCATTTATTTTATGGTCATTCCCCATTCATGTGGGGGATTGTTGGGTTTTAATATTGGTGAATGGGAAATGATCTGAATAGTTGCAAACATTCAGAATCAGTACCTCCAAAAGTGGTGACTGATCTGAATGGTTGCAAACATTCAGAATCAATACCTCCAAAAGTGGTGACTGATCTGAATGGTTGCAAACATTCAGAATCAGTACCTCCAACTCTATAAATTCCAGTTTGTTTCCAGAATTCAAAACAATTTTTTCTGCAATCAAACTTCCTCTAAAAATTCTCTCTTTCCTTATTCTGTGTGATATACAATTGTTGAGTGGTTCGCCGCTACCAGAATTTGGAGTACTACTATTCTGGTAAGATAATCGTTCTATCCTGGGAGGGGATATTCCATCAACCTCGAGTACTGTGAGGGGAATAATTTCCTTAAGGATACACTTTGAACTAAGTGGGCTCGATTATATTCTGAAAGTTTTCTTTTGTCAACTTTATATTTTGATTTTCTTTTCATTACTAGTTTTAGTTTCTGGTTTTGAAAACATGTTATAATCTTTGTGATTATTGTTTTCACAAAGTTTTGTTCTACAAAAAAAAAAAAAAAAAAAAAATTTTGTTTACAAAATTTTTTTTTTTACAAAAGTTTTGTTAACTGCAAAAGTTTTGTTCAACAAAAGTTTTCGTTCTAAGTATTATAATAATACATGTTAAGCAACAAGGAATACTGGAGGTTGTACCTATGTTGCATATTAAGAGAATTCATCACTTAAAAAAGCAATAGTTATTGAAGAAAGCAAAAGGACTTCATTGCAACCACACTAGAACGTGTCTACTAGTTGCTCATTTGTTATTGAGTCTGTATGGCTGTGAATTGATGTTTTGCAATTTATTAACAAAGTGTGAATGTGTGAAGTCTTAGAAGAAAGGACAATCATCCACAATACCATCCAGGTTTAATGAACTGTTCTACAATTGGTGGAAACTGCATGCATGACTTTCTCATGGCTGAAGATGGTGAGTTGTGGGATATTGTCTTAGATGGTCCATACATTCCTATTGTCGAAGTCAAGAAAGGTGATGTCACCAAATGATTCCTAAGACTTGTCAGGAATACAATGAAGCTAACAGAAAAATAATTGAGAAGAATTACAAAGCCAAAAAATTATTTGTGTGTGAAATATGTGCTGAAGAATATAATAGAATTTCCGCATGTGAATCAACAAAGGAGACATGGGACTATATGAGAAATGCCCATTGAGTTGAATAAGTCAAGGAATCCTAAGTTGACATGTTAACTTCTTAATATGAGAACTTTATCATGAAGGAAGGAGAACCTATTCATGATGTGTATACCAGGTTCCCCTCTATAACCAATGAGCTCAGATGTTTGGGATAACCTATCAGTCAAAGAAAACAAGTTAGAAAGATTCTAAGAGTTCTAGCCAAATCATGGGAAATCAAGGTAGATTTCAGCACTAAAACCAAGGATTTGAAGATCCTTACCATGGATGTGCTTATTGGGATCTCCAAACTCATGAGATAAACAAGTAGTATGATTCAATGAAAAGGAAAAACAACAAAGAAGTCATTAGCCTTTAAGTCTGCTCGAAATGATGATGATGAAGATGGGTTGGATATGGCATACTTGACTCACAGATTTCGAAAGATTGTGAAAAACAATGTGGATTTGGAAAGAAAGACAATAGTGTTAGATCCTTCAATAATGTTGAGTTGTGCCATGGGTGTGGAAAACCAGGACACTACGTCAGAGAGTGTTCTCAAAATAAAGTTGAACACAAGAAAATCGCCAGGTTTGGAAACGATAGACGTAAAGATCAGGTTCCAGAAAAATTAAAAAAAAAAGCATCTACAGACTTGGTGGTGAAGACGGCCTTACATCAAGTGAATCTGAAGAGTCTGAACAACATGAAGATACCTCTATGTTAGCACTGAGAGATGATGATGAAGTCTTTGACAATCTGTTTGCCTTTACGGAAAAATCTGATGATGAAGCTAAGGAAGATATAAATCTACTTGACCTAAAAGAAGATTTAGATCGTTACTCTGTGAAGAAGCTAAACAAAAACTTGGTGGTGTGTTAATTGATTCACTGTGTGAGTTGACTACTGAAAAGGATTACTTAAACAATAGCATTGACTTATTTCAAGATGAGAAAACTGTTTTAGCTCTTCAACTGTCTGATCTAGAAGGAAAAAATCTTGCTCTAGAAACTGAAAAAATTGATCTCTTTAAATGGTTAGAAGATGGATTAAAATATGACATAAAGCTTAAGGGTAAAGCCAGTAATGTTGAACTAGTTCTTGAAGAAAGATTAAAAGATTCTAAGCTAAGATTAATGATGTCCTTAGAAAGAAATGCTCAATTAGAAAAGGATTTAGTCAAATTGAAGGATGAATTGAGTAAGCCACTTAAATGGACAACTTTCTCAAAACTCCTATCTGATATAACAAACCATAAAAGTAATGAAGAGAGAGTTCTAAGCTATGTGAACAAGATTGATCCACCTTTTAATCCTCACAGCATATATGTATTTGTCTCAGACAATATGATATGTCTTCACTGTGGTAGAAATGAGCATTTAAAGGGAGATTGTGAGGCTTCAAAAAGGACTTTAAAAAACAACAACACATCCATCACTTCCTATTAATTCTATGAGAAAAAAAATCTAGGGACCGGGTTCCAAATCTGGTAATGGTCAAAGATCAAAACTCCTGAAATATACCCCAAAGCTCTTCCTATACCTAGAATCACCTGTTGAATCCAATTAAATTGTTGAAAATCCAATTCAAGGATATGAACTAAAAATGTTGATCAAAATCAAATCTTCATTCAATTTTACTTGAACTTCCGACCTAAAATCTTAAATCCACAAAAACACTTCAGATTTTGGAACGATGACTCTTCTAGATCAAATTTTATATTTTGAAACTGATGGAACTATTGAAATTTTCTTTTGAAACTCATAGCTTTGATTGGTATGTCAAAAATCACTTTTGAACAACTTAAATCTACAAAACTCAATATTTTAAAATTTCCCAACTCATAAATAAAATTTCAAAACTAAATCCATAAACTGATGAAACATGACTCAAAATAGGTCCTGCTCTTGCGAGAGGAATCCCTCTATGGCATGGATGCCATAGCAGGATGAGTCTCACCATTGCGGGCCAAAATGAATGGAGAGAGGGAAAACCCTTAAATTGTCTTAATGTGACCATTTTCAAATGAGTTATTAAATATTCTCGGCTAAGTTTTAATGATAATAATTGATTAAAAGTGGTAGATTAATTTAACCTGAGTTATGATTATAGGTTTTTGGAAAGTCTATTTATGACGAATAGAAGGGTTAGCTCTGATTGTATTAGAGTTAGCAGCGCGATAATTAATAGAGATGATATCATATTACATAATAGTGGTGTTTTAGATTAAGTGGAGCGGTAGGAGTTTGTGGTTAAAAAATTGGATGGTATACCTTTGTGTTGTATGCTTGCTTCTAGATACTTACATTATATTGTATAATAAATTTTGGGTTAACTGATGATACCTATCTATATGTGTTGTTTGTGTTAATACTATACCTTTTGGGGTATAGTCTGGTTACAGAATCGGTGATGTTTATTAGTTGAAGACGAAGCTGATCTCCAATAGCTTTTATTCTTCCTTCCTTATGGTGGGAGTTGTGTCATTATTGTATTTTATATTGTATTCCTAGAAACGTTTGTACCTGTTTAGACTAGATATCTTGGGGGTACTAGATCGATGTACTTTCAAAAGTTTTAAATTTATTTAAAACTCAAGATTTGGTAATGATGTGATTCTTCTTCCGCGCTAACTTATAATTCTTCGTTTTCCGCATGATTTAGTTGGTTAAGAATTGAAGGTTCTCCTATCTAGGTGTTACAAACCCACACGGCCCAGTGGGTTGGATCGTGTCATATCCAAAACTTTTCAAAATCATCAGCAATAACTACTTTAAAAATGAAGTTGAAATCAGTTTATAATCCTCAATTTATCAAAAGTTCATGGAAGAATTCTCAAAATTTGAAGTTCAAAATCGAAAATTAGATGTAGAAATCATGAGATAACTGACGTTAATAGAAGATTCTAAGTTAAAATCACTTACCTAATGGATTAACATTGAAAAAATCACTTTAAAATTGCCACACAAAAATTTTTAAAGCTCAAAAATAAAAAAATAGAAAAAAAGGAATGAATCCCTGAAATCAATCTCAAAAGACCCCTCTGATGCAGCCTAAGAGACTCAAGGATCGCCTTTTACGACACCCATCAATTAAGTGGGTGCCACTTAAGCGCCCAACAGATCACTTTAGTCACCACGTAAGAGGCTATTGGTCTGCTTAAGCGAATCCTGTCCACGGGAGGCCATCACTTAAGTAACCAGGCCTCCGCTTAAGCGATACCTACAACACCAGAGATCAACAAAAATTTTAGCCAACACAAAATGCTCGGAATCGATCCTTGAAATTCATTCGGTACCTTGTACATATAAATCATATATGCTATCCCACTAACTTTGATGTTTTAGACTCATTGAAATCATCAAAATTTGAACTGAAGGTCTCCTTGACCCAAAATTTGATTAGTCATAACTAAACTAACTTAAAACTCTAAAAAGATCAAATCACCCTCGGAACTCCTGAAAAATACCCCAAAGCTCTTCCTATACCTAAAATCGTGTGTTGAATCCAATGGAATTGTTGAAAATCCAATTCAAGCATATGAACTCAAAATGTTGATCAAAATCAAATCTTAATCCAATTTAACTTAAACTTTTGACTTAAAACCTTAAATCCACAACCACTTCAAATTCTGGAATGGCGACTCTTCTAAATCAAATTTCACTTTCCAAATCTAATGGATCTGACGGAATGTTCTTTTGAGACTTGTAGCTTTGGTTGGTATATAAAAAATTACTTTTGAACAAATTAAGTCTTCAAAAACTCAAAACTTCAATTTCCCAACTTATGAATAAAATTTCAAAACTGAGTCCATGAGCTAGTCAAACATGACTCAGAACAACTGTTGGGAGGAATAAAATGATAATTTATTCAAAACTTTTCAAAAATAACCTTGATGATCATTACAATAGGATTCTGCTAGACCTTAGTGTAGTTTATTATTTGTAATTAACCTAACTGAGTTCGATGCATACATTTGATGTTGATTTTTAATCATATTGAAGTGTCTAATTGGGACAAGTCTTAATTAAGTGTCAAATGAAAAATGTGACCACTTTAAGAGCCTTTTATGTATTAAAAAAAGGCATAATATGTCCTTGAACTATTGAAAATAATAAAAAATAAAGTATAATTTATGAAATTACACAATCTTTTTTTTCCAAATATTAAATATTCCTAACTTTTTATAAAAATTACTAAAATCCCAACTTTTCTAAAAATTCCATTTATTTTTGATACCTGATTATTCTATTTTTATTAAAGAATATAATTAGTATAATTTTATAAATTTAGAAGTCTATTTAATGTTAATTACTTTTTAAATTTTAATTTTCCTTTTTTAAATCCATTATTTTAAATTTTATGTTTTTTGGTATTTATCTATATTACAGTTACCATATCAACATTTTAAATATTCCTTTTTCAGTTTTTCAAATTTATTTCTCTCTTGGCGGAACCGTTTCTCTGTTCTTACTCCCCAAACTCCATCTCCATCTTCATCTCCATCTCCATATCCATATCCATTTCCATCTCCATCTCCATCTCATTATTCTTTGTTACAATCAACAATGGAACCCATTCCGTCGTTTAGTCTTGGCCTCGCTCAAAATGTTGTTGAAAGTGGTGAAGAAGTAATGTCGACCACCACAACAGTTATGATACTTAATTTTTGAGTTTTTTTTTTTAAATTTGATGTAGATACCTAACAAATTAAGTATGATTGCTACTTAAGTATTTGACGTTTCAGCATTAATTTTCAATTACAATTAGGTAAGTATCAAGCGGCCTCAGAAGGTATCAAATAAATGTCAAAAGTCGGGATTTTTTGTAATTAGGTAAAGATTCGGGATTTTTAGAGATTTTTTAAAATCAGTATGGGATTTCTAAAAATTACACAAAAATAAAAAATGTCCTCCATCCACCTATTGGGCGTAAACTGCCTTTGTCATCTACTTTTGGTGTCAAAAATGCCCTCCATTCACCTTTTTGGATCACGTATACCCTTCAAACTAACAACCCACTCTTTTTTCTTTGTCTTTTTTAAATATTTATTATATTTATTTTCTTATGGAATAAAATAAATCTCCATCCGGATTAGATTTCTTTCCGTAATTTATCCAAACTAAAATAACGTATCTCTTTAAGGACCAAAGTGGTTTTAAAGTGATTTTTTTAAAAAGTGATCAAAGTGATTTATTAAAATAATTAATCGATTTAGCTTTCTAAAAAAAGAAAACCTCTTAAAAATATATAAAGTTAATGAAAAAGTAAGTTTTTAATTTACCCAAAGAGTAAGTTTTTATTTTATTTTTAATGTTATAATAAAAAATAACGAAAACTATTCAAATTTGATTAAATTAAATAATTAAAGAAAGCTAAGTCGACTTTAATAAATCGCTTTGATCCTTAAAAGATTAATTATTTTGTCTAAATAAAGCTAATCTTGTTTATTGATTCGTCACTGTCTAACATCTTTAGAAGATGTCTCATTTTATGAAGTAGTTGCATTTTTATCCATACTAGAAACAAACTGGGACAGAGTTACATTCGTTCGAGGGTGGTCAGATTAACATTTTTCATCGGAAATTTTTTTTGAATAAATAGGTTAAATACAGATATTGCGATTCATATCAATTATTGAATATCATTGTTATAAAAATTACAAACTCATATTCTAAAAGTATGAACACTCTTGACGAAAATGTTGACTTTTTCACTTATTAAAAAATGTCTCATATTAAATCATACCTCAAATTTGGGACCCATGTCGCCACTTTTATTTTTTCATTAAGAAAGATGAAGGACTTTTTGGTTACATACAACGTTCTAGAATTTAAAAGCAAATAATTCCTATCACGACATTTGTTGGTTCATTTTGCGTTAGATAAGAAAATTTGTTGCTGAAAACGACAAATATGCATGTGCAGCCGCACAGAAGTTGAGCCAAATTCCCTATCTACATTTGCTTTCTTTTTCTATTTAAATTGAGTACTTAAAATATTAAAATTTTTATCTTTTTGAAAGAACCAAAGATTGGTCAGATGTAATAACGACAAAAAGAGAATAATCAACTCTTGATTAATCAATCAATCCTAGAAATTAAAATTAATGAACTTGCCAACAACTGATCTGTCTGTTAATCATGTGTGTTAGAGTTTTTTCTTCTATATTATTTAAGAAATTAATTTACAGTTTTTATTGGTTTAGAAAAGTCATTGTCTTAATAGATTGTGAAAAAAATATGTATATCTATCTATCTATACTCTATTAAAAGTGTAAATGTCTTTTGTTGTTGGAATTTTTTACCCTTCGTTAAAAGATTTTGCTTTTGATAAAATTGTTCTTTCACTATTTTTTTTAATTTATTATTTTATCTTTTATTCAATTTAATTTCAAGATTCATTTTTAGATTAGAATTTCTTTATATTTACAATTCTTTTATATTTAGGAGTCTTTTTTTCATGTTAAATTTTAACTAATTTAACTTCTAATTATTCAACTCCAAACTATTACTTTATGAATTCATAAACTATTAACACACACACATATATAAATTGTTTTTATCTATTTTTATTTAAATTATTTTTGATCGACCCGTACTTGAGTTGACCCGCTTGTTTGCCGGAAAAACCATAATAAAAAAGACTTTAATAGCAAAAGGTCTACTGCTAGACCAAAGCATAGCGTTAGTATGGAAATGAAGGTCATTCCAAAGAGAAAAGAGAAGCGAAAATTGATAACTCAATGTCACGTTATAACACCAAATATTGCTGCTATTACTTGAAGTAAAGACTGACTTACAACTGACTCAATTTCAAGGTAAATAACAAGGGAAAGTAACCATACAATGCTGAAATATAAGATAGAGAAGAAGGGGGATGAGAAGCTCAGATTTCTCAGAATTGGAGATGAGAGGCTCAGAGAATTTCCATAACAACCAGTCTGCTCTTTTTGTTAATGCTATCACTTTCTTTTATAACTAACTCCTGCTACCCACATGCTTTCAGATTCCTTCATGCCATTTATCCCATCTTTAATTCGAAATCATCTAATTTTTTTGGCTTTCTCTTCACTCGTGTACTGTGCCTAGCTGTCACAATTGGTTTTGCCACGTTGGTGTCCAGCTCACTATTTTCATTCATAACAATACTCCGCTCCTCAATGAGAACCTTGTCCTCAAGGTTCGAGATAGGAGGAGTACGATTGGCTAAGTTCAAAGGAGTAATTTGCTGTATTGGATTGCCGATGCAACGTCTCAGAACAGACACATGAAAAACAGAGTGAATTCGGGCAGCCGCAGGCAATTCCAATTTGTAAGCAACCTCCGCAACTCGTTTAAGAATCTGAAAAGGCCCAAAGAAACGTCTATCCAACTTGTGAGAAGGCAGCTCCCTGAGAGAAGTTTAACGAAAAGTTTTTAATTTGACATAGACCCAGTCGCCAACAGCAAATGTGACCTCCATACGCTTAGTATTAGCAATTTTTTTCATGCGACCTTGAGCTTTGCTAAGATTCTGCTTGAGCAAAGTCAGAACCTCATCTCGCTGGACCAAATAAGCTTCAACTAAGTCACTGGAAGAACTCCCCAAGATATAACGTGCAATGGTAGGAGGTTCACGCCCATACAAAGCGTGAAAAGGGGTCATGCCCGCTGAAGATTGATAGGAAGTGTTGTACCAATACTCAGCCCATGGCAGCATCACGACCCAATCTGTAGGAACATCAGCCACAAAAGCAAATATTGTTCAACACATTTATTAAGAGCCTCAGATTGTCCATCCGTTTGAGGATGATAGGCGGTGCTCATGGCAAGCGAGGTCCCTTGCAGTCTATTGATCTCCTGCCAGAAAGAATGTAAAAATCGTGGGTCTCTATCAGGGACAATACTACGAGGAGGACCATGAAGACGAATAATATGAGTCACAAAAGCTTCCGCCACTGTATTAGTAGTAAAAGCCGAAGCCAATGGGATGAAGTGTCCATACTTAGATAAACGATCCACAACAGTCATAACAGAAGATTTTCCTTTAGAACTGGGCAAGCAAGTGATAAAATCCATGGCGATGTCCTCAAATACCAACTCAGGAATAGGAAGGGGTTGTAGGAGGCCAGCAGGGAGCTGGTGAGAGCTTTTCATTTGCTGGCAAACTTGGCAGCAAGCAACATAAGCTAGAATGTCCTTTCGCATGTGTTTCCAAAAGAAATTTGATGTCAAACGATGATAGGTACGAGCAGTCCCAGCATGCCCACCTATGGAAGTAGAGTGAAACTCATATAGCAGGCGTTGGCGTAAAGGAGAGTCATCTGGGATAACCAATCTTCCACGATGAAAGAGCAGTCCATCACGAAAAACATTGCCAGCCGAGTCAGAGGACTATGTATTGAGAGCCTGTTGAATAGCTAAGAGCTCCGGGTGGGATTGATTCAGAGCCTTCAGTTCCTGTTCCAAGGCAAAAGTTTGAATTGAAAGAGCCAAAAAAGTGGCATCTGGCAGCCGATATAAAGCATCAGCTGCCTGGTTTAGCTTTCCTGGTTTATACAATATGTGAAAATCATAGCCGACTAACTTAGTGAGCCACATTTGCTGCTCTGGTGTTTGTATGGTCTGGTTGTTCAAATTCTTAAGTGACTGCTGATCAGTGAGAATGGTAAACCGACGCCCTAAAAGGTACTGCCTCCATTTGCGCACTGCTTGAGTGATAGCAAACATTTCACGATGATAAGTAGATGCCCTCTGCATTCTAGAACTCAACTTTTGATTGAAGTACGCAATGGGATGACCTTGTTGGGATAGGACAGCCCCTATGCCTTGCCCTGAAGCATCCGTTTCTACTTGAAACTCTTGAGTAAAATCTGGAAGCCTCAAGACAGGTGTTTAGCTCAACTTTTCCTTCAGTGTTTCAAAAGCTGCTTGTGTTAACTCTGTCCAGTGAAATGACTCCTTTCGTAGCAAATCAACCAAAAGACCCGCCACACTAGCGTAGTGATGAATGAAACGCCGATAATACCCAGTTAGCCCTAAAAAACCGCGCACACCCTTCACCGACTTAGGGACTGGCCACTGTTGGATGGCGATGATTTTACCAGGATCAACAACAAGTCCTCTGTTAGAAATCACATGACCCAAATATGCAATAGTTGTTTGGCCAAATACACATTTCGTCTGCTTAGCAACGAATTTGTGAGAGCGAAGAAGCTCTAGGACAATGGTGAGATGCTCCAAATGCGACTTTCAATTGGCACTATAAACAAGGATGTCATCAAAGAAATCCAACACAAAACGCCGAAGACAGGGACGAAATACCCCATTCATAGTAGCCTGGTACGTAGATGGTGCATTGGACAACCCAAAGGGCATTACCAGGAACTCATAGTGCCCCTCATGAGTTCGAAAAGCTGTTTTGGTAATGTCCTCGGGCCTAACACGAATCTGATGGTATCCTGATAATAAATCGAGCTTCGAAAAATAATGTGATCCATGAAGCTCATCAAACAACTCATCAATGGTGGGAATATGAAAATGATCACGTAGAGTAATGGCATTCAAAGCACGGTAATCCACGCAAAAACGCCATGTCCCATCTTTCTTTTGTATTAGAAACATAGGAGATGAGAATGGACTGGTACTCGGCCGAATAACCCCATCATTAAGCATCTCTGTCACGAGTTTCTCCATAATTTGCTTCTGAAAATAGGGGTAGCGATATGGCTTGACATTTACTGGTTCAGCCCCAGGTGTTAAATGAATGGCATGATCTTGAAATCTCACAGGTGGTAAGCTTTGAGGCTTTTGGAAAACATCAGCAAAGGAGTCCAACAGATGGGTTAACAGAGGAGGCTCATTAATGATGGTGGTGTCCCCAGCATTAGTTACTATTAAGCAAAAAAAAGAAGCAATGGCATCGGTGGTGGCTAAACGACGCAAACTATGGAGTTAGACGGATTGTAGTTCAGTTGGAAAGTCACCCACCCAACGAATAGGGAAGCCATTCAAGGAAAATTCGAAGATTCGAGCAGCATAATCAGTTACAACTGGACCTAATGTTGCCAACCAAGAGACACCCAAAACCACATCAGCTCCATGGAGGGATAAAACATACAAATCCATAGACAAATCATATCCCTGAATGTGCAAGGGAACTCCACGCACAACTCCATCACAACGGAGGCGTTGACCACTGCCAACTACCACAAAAAAACTAGGAATGGATTCAACAGCCATGTGCAAGTATTTGGCCACTCGTGCCTGTATAAAATTATGTGTACTTCCCCCATCCATAAGTATTTGGATTGGGGAACCCTTAACAATGCCAGTAAAACGCAAAGTGGTTGGAAGATCTCCACCAGACAAAGCTTGATAAGAGATAGAGGAATGGTCTTGTACCTCCATAAGTTGCAAGTCTTCAGCCAAAACTCCATCAGATTCGAAAGAATCCGGCCAATTCGTCGAACTCTCTAAATCCTCAGTAAGTAACAATAATTGGGGCAATACCTTACATTCATGAGAAGGAGAGAATTTCTCATCGCAATTGTAGCATAAGCCTCTCTCACGACGACTCTGTAATTTAGCAGGGAAAAGACATTTGAAGGGTATGCGATTTGGGGGTGTATGAGATAGAGCAGTTGGGAGTACAACCGATGATGATGGTTTGGAGGAGTGGTGCATCGGAGTAGAGTTGGGTAAAATGGGATTTGTTTTGGCAAAAGCAGGGGGGTTTGACCCTTTCTCAGAGAGCAATCTTTGTTCATGTACATGGGCCAAAGACATATCCCGATCCAATTTAGAAGGCTCATGGGCCACTAATATTGACTTGATTTCAGGTCGGAGCCCCGAAATCCAAAAATGCACCAACCAGTGCTCACCGATGGGAGTAGTCTCATTTGTGAGAGCTTCAAATCTGCTTCGATATTCCACCACCGTTGTAATTTGTTGTATCTTGGCAAGCCGACCCTCCGGAGCTTCCAACTCTCGTTTTCGAAATCGATGAACCAATTTCTCAGCAAAATGATCCCAATCAATCAATTGCTTATTATGATACAACCAACGGTACCATTCGAGAGCATCACCATCCAGATAGAAAGAAGCCAAGGATAATTTATGATCATCAGCAATACGATAAAAATCGAAATACCGCTCTGCCTGAAAGATCCAAGCCTCTGGATTAATGCCGTAAAAACGCCCCAATTCCACTGGTGTTGGCTTGTGGCGAAGAGTTGCAGGAACTGGTGGTGGATCAGGGCGGTTCAACCACAGAACCTTCTCACGAGAACGATCTAGGTCTTCAGCAGGGGCACGAGCAGGCGGAACCAAGGTTGCCATAGATGCTACCAATTGTTGTACAGAGGATCTTAGATCTGCAATTTCTCGAGCAATTGATATGTTGTCGGAGCCCTTCAAGTGTTGGTCCGCCATTGGAATGAAAGCACCAATGTCACGTTATAACACCAAATATTGCTGCTATTACTTGAAGTAAAGACTGACTTACAACTGACTCAATTTCAAGGTAAATAACAAGGGAAAGTAACCATACAATGCTGAAATATAAGATAGAGAAGAAGGGGGATGAGAAGCTCAGATTTCTCAGAATTGGGGATGAGAGGCTCAGAGAATTTCCATAACAACCAGTCTGTTCTTTTTGTTAATGTTATCACTTTCTTTTATAACTAACTCCTGCTACCCACATGCTCTCAGATTCCTTCATGCCATTTACCCCATCTTTAATTCGAAATCATCTAATTTTTGCACTCCTTAGTTTAATTTTAAAATTGTTCCATTTAATCTTATTTAACTTTTAATATTAAGATTCAAATACGTAATAATGAAATTAAATTTACTGACTATTTAATTTATTCATTATTTCTTTTAGACTTTCGCTCAACTTAATTCATGTTGCCAAAAATAAATTCACCTATATGATTTATATATATAACTTTATAAACTTTCATAAAAGATGTATGATCAATCTCAACACCGAAAGATGAATTTCAACAATTAACTATTATTTCACCCATGTCTATTCTTATTATCCAAGTTATTAATTAAGCATATTGACCTAAAAAAATTTCACCTTTTAATAAATTAAAATAATAAACAATACACAACTAATAATAATTATATAAACATAAGAGTATACATATATACATTTAATGAATTGGAGAATTTTTATTTTACTGAGCCGGTATAAAATACTCATCTCTATAATATGTTTATTCAGTCTATACAAAATATAATAATAAGCCGAAATTATATCATTTCAAAATCAAGATAAATCATATTTAGTCTTGTATTACAATCACATCGATAACCTTGTCCAATTTTCATTTCAAATTATGAACATAAACCTTATACTTATTAGAATTGATAATCTAGTTTTTGTTTATAAGCTAAATTATATTCGTTAAATCATCTATAAAGAACACACAAATGAAAATATGATTTCTTTAAATTTTTATTAAAATTGAGTAAATTAATATTCCATAATAAATATTACATCAAATAATTGATTAATATTATATAACTAATGATTAACAGTATATGTTTTAACATTCTTCCATTCGAATATTTAATCATGATAATTATTATAGATATTAGAATAAACTATGTCTAAACGTATGATTAATGATATATATACATATCTGAAACATTGAGATTTGAGATCATGCTATGTGTTAATAGTCACAAGATTTGTAGTCACAAGGAGCAAGGGGCTCTTCCTTCTCTCACCGTAATAATCCCGTTGATCATTTTTGAAAACTTGCATGAAATTGCTATTTACTTTTCTCGACTCTTGCAGTTTTAAAGAAGCGCAGTTTCATCTTTTTTCACTCTTTTAAGCCTAAACCTGCTAGTTTTCACTTAATTAAATCCCAAAACGTGACTCTCCAACTCATCAACACTATCCAAACTCCGAAGGTAGTTTCAAAGGGGCAAAGTGTAACACCCGGTAAATCACCAAAATACCCCTAGGGAAAAGGTGTGTGTAAAATGCGTCTTCCGATACTCGGATTGAAAATTCGATAGCAGATTCGTGATCAGCACTGAAAATTGAGTGGGAGAAGGGTCTCGGTCGATTTTTAGAGCGATCGAGTCGAAAGATAAATTTTCATTCCAAAACGAAAACAGTGTGACTTCGCGATGGAACCGCATCGCGGACCTGTCGCGGAGCCACACTTATCTTTTTTTGTGATTTTTCGACGGAGTTGAGTTTTCCGAAAAGACACTGTCCGCGACAGGTCCGCGTCGCGGACTGTGTTATTCCAGGTCGGGGAAAAGTTATTTTATATTACGGAGGGAATTTTAGTCCATTCCTATAATTCCTAAACATTCCCCTATGACCAATAAAGGTCGGTTTCTAAGAAAAGGGTTTCAAAAACCCCATTCTAAAGTATTCTTAAGTCAGAGCTCGAGGGGAGTTGAAGTTGAGGAAATCAAGAGAAGTTGTGCAAGAATTGTGTTAGCAAATCATTCCAGGTATGTAAGGCTAACCTAAAACATGAGAATGTTCTCCCATGTGCCCTCTTGAGTAAATTAAATTGTGTATTGAACATAATGAGATTGATGTGAAGAGTTTTGAGCATGTATTTTGTGTTTTACCTTATGTATATACTTTTCTTAAACTGATGATCATCATAAAACTGAATTTTCATTCATAATTCATTTTGTGAGTGTTTTCTTCAAAAACCCTATGCCTATTTTTATTAAAAAGGTGTAAGAATGAACTAAGAGATGAGTCTAGAGCCTAAATGAGAATGATGTTATGATGTTGTGATTGTGTTTTCACATTTGATGAGAATCTTGATGATGATGTTGATGAGAATGATGTTTTATGATGTCTTAAACTTGAAAGTTTAATTTCTAAAAGAGTATCTTGAGTCTATGATGTTGACGTTGATGTTGATGTTGAGGTACTATGTCCCTACGGGACTTATGTTGATGTTGAGGTATTATATTATGTCCCTACGGGACTGATGTTGATGTTGAGGTATTATGTCATGTCTCTATGGGACTGATGATGAGGTATTATGTCCCTATGGGACTGATGAGGTTGACGTTTTATGAGCATGTCGAGTCTGGGAGGAGTATTGAGCACCGAAATAGGTAAGAGTGAGTCCCACTTGAACCCATTAACTACGTGGCTCACGTAGGAAGAGGGGATTGAACCGCAATGCGGATGACTCCTTTCTTGTCCCAAATAAGGACTGAGGTTTTTCTTGTGGATCCACTAAGGTTGATGTCCTTTACCCCAGGCAGGGTATTGGATGGATGTGGCAACGACATCGCTTCGTTATATCATCACTGGCTCATAGGTGATGGTTGTCGGTTAGAGAAACTCCTAGTTAGGTTCCATTTGATAGAACTCTGAACTTGATGTTGATGTGATATTTTGAGTCGAGTTGATGTTGAGTTTCCCTGATATGAGTTGATGTTGACGTTCCCTGAGTTGAGTTGACGTTGAGGTTCCTTGAGTGAGTCGAGTCGAGTCGAGTTTCCTTGAGATGAGTTTGATGTGATGATGATGTTGAGGTTGATGGTGATGTTTTCTTTATGAACTAAGTAGTAACTTTACTTACTTAGTTTGATGTTGAGTCTAATGTTGGCCATTGGCCTTTTATTGAGGTGGTTGACTACTTTATTTCCGCTGTATTGAGGTTGAGTGACTGTCCTGAGAACAAGTGGTTCCTTTAGGGGCTAGCAATAGCCTCTGGGTGCCGGCCACGCCGAGGGTACCCTCCCGGGGCGTGACAAACTTGGTGGCAGAGCATGAGTTCAAAAGTCCTAGGGAGTCTATGAAGTCGTTTCTAGTAGAGTCTTGTTTATGTGTGTGTTGTGCACCACACTTCATAAGAAGGATGCTATAGGACATTAGGAATGATTACACTTCTTTGATGTTCTGAGTTCGTGCGATAGAGTTTAACTCTATGAAACCCCCTTTTCTAATTTGTGCGTTACGCGTCTGCAGATAATGCTTCCAAAACGCAGTGCTGCCCAAAGAGATGCCTTAGTCCCTAACACTGAGAATCCTTTACCAGAGGCTCCTAACCAGCATGGGACAAGGAGACGGGGACGACCTGCCAGAGCTACTGAGGCTCCACCAGCACCTCCTGCTCAGTCAGCCTCCACTTCGGAAGCAGACTTCAGGGGAGCTATTACTATGTTCACCTAGTTGGTGGCTTCACAGAGTAGCAACCGAGGTCCCCAGGCCCCTAGCTGCAGCTCCCAAGAGCCTGCAGCTGTAGCCAGGCTCAGAGATTTCCCGAGGATGAACCCGCCAGTCTATACGGGGTCCAAGGTTGAGGAGGATTCGCGGAACTTTATTGATGAGGTGCGCAAGATCTTGAGGGCTATGCATGCAAACGAGGTTGAGGGAGTCGAGCTGGTTTCTTATCAGCTTAAGGATGTTTCCAATGGCTAGTATAACCAGTGGGAAGATGGTAGAGGTGAGGATGCTGGGAGGAGTTTGAGAGTGCTTTTCTCGATCACTTCTTTCCCCAAGAGTTGAGAGAGGCAAAGGTCGAGGAGTTTGTGAATCTAAAACAAGAGGGGTTGACTGTCAAAGAGTACAACTTGAAGTTCATCCAGCTGTCCAGATATGCTCCAGAGATGGTCCTTGATATGAGGGCAAGGATGAGGAAGTTCGTGTCTGGGTTGGGCAGGCATGTAAAGAGGGAGTGTAAGGCAACATTACTGATTCCAAATATGGATATTTCTAGACTTATGGTCTATGCCCAACAGACTGAGGAGGACAAGAAGAGGGACAGGGAAGAGCAGCAGAGTAAGAAAGCTAAATCGGCAGGGCATGAGCGTAATCAGCAGAAGTAGAATAAGGGTGACAGAACTTTCTTTCAGAAGAAGTCTTCTAGCCATGCACCTCCGATGGCGAGTGCACTTGTTCAGCAAAACAAGTATGATAAGAAATTCTATGGTCACCAAAATTTCAGAGCACAGGGACCTTAGTCCCAAACTAGTGTTGCTCAAGGTCCGAGGGGAAGGCCACCTTGTGGCAGATGTGGTAGGCTGCATCTTGGTGCGTGCCATGAGGGCACCAATACTTGTTTTTCATGTGGACAGCCTGGCCATTTCCAGGGTGAGTTCCCTACGAGGAATCGGAGGTGGAGTGATAGTGATAATAGAGCTCAGTCTTCTATAGGGCCCCCTGTGGTCAGTCATCAGAAGGCTACTTCTGCAAATGCAGGAGGCGGGACGAACCGCCTGTATGCGATGTGTAATCGACAGGATCAAGAGGTTTCTCCAGATGTTGTTACGGGTATGCTCCAAATCTTTTCTTATAATTGTTATGCATTGCTTGACCCGGGTGCCACTTTATCTTTTGTGATGTCCTATGTGGCCCATAAGTTAGAGATTTTTCCAGAGTGCTTGCTTGAGCCTTACACTGTTTCGACCCATACTGGTGAGTCTATCCTGGCTAAGAGGGTCTATAGAGACTATGTATAGTCAATCTATCATAGGGATACTTTGGCCAATTTGGTAGAGTTGGAGATGGTCGATTTTGATGTGATTCTTGGTATGGATTGGCTTCATGCTTGCCATGCATCCATAGATTGTAGGACCCGAGTTGTTAAATTTCAATTTTCGAATGAACCGGTCCTATAGTAGAAAGTAGAAGGAACGTTATGTTGCACCCAAGGGTAGATTTATTTCCTACCAGAGGGCGAGGAGGTTAGTCTCTAAGGGGTGTATTTATCACCTTGTACAAGTTAAATCTGATGATGTTGAGTCCCCTACTCCTGATCGGTCCCGATTGTAAATGAGTTCCCTGAGGTGTTCCCTGAGGATTTACCTAGAGTCCCTCCTGATAGGGAGATCGACTTCGGTATTGATGTACTTCCCGACACGCAGCCTATTTCAATTCCATCATATAGGATGGCCCCCGATGAGTTGAAAGAGTTAAAAGAGCAGTTGAAAGATCTGTTAGAGAAGGGTTTTATTAGACCTAGTGTTTCTTCTTGGGGTGCTCCCATTCTGTTTGTACGAAAGAAGGATGGGTCTCTCAGAATGTGCATAGACTATAGGCAACTGAACAAGGTCACAGTCAAGAATAAATATCCTCTTCCCAGGATAGATGACTTGTTTGACCAACTTCAGGGTGCCTCATGTTTTTCAAAGATAGACCTCAGATCAGGTTACCACCAGTTAAAAGTGAAAGAATGTGATGCTCCAAAGACATCCTTCAAGACAAGATATGGCCACTTTGAGTTCTTGGTCATGTCCTTTGGGTTGACGAATGCACCGACAACTTTCATGGATTTGATGAACAGGGTGTTCAGGCCCTACCTTGATATGTTCGTGATTGTGTTCATTGATGATATCTTGGTATATTCAAGGAATAAGGAAGAGCATGCTAAACATCTTAGAGTTGTCCTTCAAACTCTTAAGGACCACGAATTGTATGCGAAGTTCTCCAAATGTGAGTTTTGGCTTAAGTCAATGGCCTTCCTAGGCCACGTTATTTCGGGTGATGGAATTCGAGTAGATAGTCAGAAGATTGAAGCGGTTGCAAGCTGGCCAAGACCGACCTCTCCAAGGAACATAAGGAGTTTCTTGGGGTTGGCAGGCTACTACCGCAAATTTGTTGAGGAATTTTCTTCCCTATCCGCGGCATGACTAAGTTGACCCAGAAAAAGGTCAAGTTTCAGTGGTTTGAGGAATGTGAGAAGAGTTTCCAAGAGTTAAAGACTAGGTTGACCACCGCGCCTGTCTTGAC
Organism: Solanum rostratum; assembly: GCA_029948455.1. Lineage (NCBI taxonomy): Eukaryota > Viridiplantae > Streptophyta > Magnoliopsida > Solanales > Solanaceae > Solanum > Solanum rostratum. The sequence continues at coordinate 57,897,548 of CM057051.1, forward strand.
TTTGCCCAACGGGACGGAAGGCTTTGTAATATACTGTGATGCATCAAGAGTTGGGTTGGGATGTGTATTAATGTAGAGAGGTAAAGTGGTGGCCTATGCTTCCAGGCAGCTCAAAGTTCATGAGAAAAACTATCCGACCCATGATCTTGAGTTGGCGGCGGTTGTGTTCGCACTCAAAATCTGGTGCCACTACTTGTATGGAGTGCATGTGGACGTGTTCACGAATCACAAGAGCTTACAGTATGTCTTTAGTCAGAGAGAGCCCAACCTACGACAGAGGAGATGGTTGGAGTTGCTCAAAGATTACGACATGAGCATCATGTACCACCCAAGTAAAGCTAATGTTGTTGTTGATGCTCTTAGCAGGTTGTCTATGGGTAGCACAACCCATGTTGAGGAAGAAAATAAAGAGTTGGTGAAGGAAATGCATAGGTTGGCTCGGCTGGGAGTCCAACTTGAGGAGAATGACAAGGGAGGAATTAATATTTAGAATGGGTCTTCATCGTCCCTAGTGATTGAGGTAAAAGAGAAGTAGGATCGAGATCCTATTATACTCCAATTGAAGGAGGATGTTCGGAAGCAAAAAGTAATGGTCTTCTTCAAAGGGGGAGATGGGGTATTGAGGTACCAGAGTAGGTTATGTGTCCCTGATGTTGATGGTGTTCGAGAGAGGATTATGGCTGAGGCCCATAACACTTGATACTCCATTCATCCGGGCTCCACCAAAATGTATCACGACTTGAGAGAAGTCTATTGGTGGAGTGGAATGAAGCGGGATATCGCAGAGTTTGTTTCAAGATGCCCAAATTGCCAACAAGTAAAAGTTGAGCATCAAAGACCAATTGGCTTGGCCCAAAACTTCGAGATTCCAGAATGGAAGTGGGAGATGGTTAATATGGATTTCATCACTGGCCTACCAAGATCCCGGAGATAGCATGATTCCATATGGGTGATTGTAGACAGGATGACGAAGTCGGCGCATTTCCTAGTAGTCAAGACGACCAACACTGCAGAGGATTATGCCAAGATTTATATCCAAGAGATTGTGAGTTTGCATGGAGTTCCCTTGTCCATCATCTCGGACAGAGGAGCCCAATTTACTTCTCATTTCTGGAAGTCTTTCCAAAAAGAAAGTGAACTTGAGCATAGCCTTTCATCCACAGACGGATGGTCAGGCAGAACGCACCATTCAGACGGTAGAAGATATGTTGAGAGCATGCGTCCTTGACTTCAAAGGAAATTGGGATGATCATTCACCATTGATTGAATTCGCATATGACAATAGTTATCATGCAAGCATTCAAATGGCCCCTTATGAGGCCTTGTATGGGAGGAGATGCCGATCGCCCATTGGGTGGTTCGAAGGTGGAGAGGCTGAGTTGATTGGGCATGACCTTGTCCACCAGTCCATGGAGAAGGTGAAGATTATTCGAGAAAGATTGAAGACTGCCGAAAGCCGTCAAAAATCTTACACAGATATGAGGAGAAAAGACCTAGAGTTTGAGGTGAACGATTGGGTTTACTTGAAGGTATCACCCATGAAGGGTGTCATGAGGTTTGGGAAAAAGGGGAAATTAAGTCCTCGCTATATTGGTATGATCAGATTTTGCGAAGAATTGGGAAGGTTGCTTACGAGCTAGAATTACCTTCTGAGTTAGATGGAATCCATCCAGTGTTCCATATTTCGATGTTGAAGAAATGTTTGGGGGATCCTGCCTTGGTAGTTCCTGTGGAGAGCACAAGAGTTAGAGACAGTTTGTCCTATGAGGAAATTCCAGTCCAAATCCTGGATCGACAGGTTCACGAACTGAGAAACAAAGAGATAGCCTCCGTCAAAGTTCTGTGGAGGAACCAATTTGTTGAGGAAGCCACATGGGAAGCTGAGGAAAAGATGAGAACAAAATACCCGCACTTATTCGTGCCCAAGGTTGATGAAAGTGTTGAAGGTAACATTCTTACCTTTATGTAAATTGATGTTTCTACCCTGAGTTGATATGTATGATTACTGATGTCTGAGTAGATGTTATTGAGGTTGATGAGGAGTTGAGGGGGTGATTGTTGAGTGAGTATTGAGGTAAGTCTTGAGTCTATTCATGCCAAAATACCGTTCCTACTCATCATGCGAGGACGAAAGATCCTAAGGGGGAGATAATGTAACACCTGGTAAATTATCAAAATACCCCTAGGGAAGAGGTGTGCGTAAAATGCATCTTCCGATGCTCGGATTGTAAATTCGAGGGCGGATTCGTGATCATCACTGAAAATTGAGTGGGGGAAGGGTCTCGGTCAATTTTTAGAGCGATCTAGTCGAAAGATAAACTTTCATTCCAAAACGAAAAATAGTGTGACTTCGCGATGGAACCGCGTTGCAGACCTATCGTCGAGCCACACTTATCTTTTTCTGTGATTTTTCGACGGAGTTGAGTTTTCCGAAAATACATTATCCGCGACATGTCCGCATCGTAGACTATGTTATTCCAGGTCGAGGAAAAGTTCTTTTAAATTACGGAGGGCATTTTAGTCCATTCCTATTATTCCTAAACATTCCCCTACGACCAATAAAGATTGGTTTCAAAGAAAAGGGTTTCGAAAATCCCATTCTAAAGCGTTCTTCCTAGAAGTCACTAAGTCAGGGCTTGAGGGGAGTTAAGGTTGAGGAGATCAAGAGAAGTTGTGCAGGATTTGTGTTAGCAAATCATTCCAGGTATATACGGCTAACCTAAAACATGGGAATGTTCTCCCATGTGCCCTCTTGAGTAAATTAAATTGTGTATTGAACATAATGAGGTTGATGTGAAGAGTTTTGAGCATGTATTTTGTGTTTTACCTTATGTATATACTTTTCTTAAACTGATGATCATCATAAAACTGAATTTTCATTCATAATTCATTTTGTGAGTGTTTTCTTCAAAAACCCTATGCCTATTTTATTAAAAAGGTGTAAGAATGAACTAAGAGATGAGTCTAGAGCCTAAATGAGAATGATGTTGTGATTGTGTTTTCACATTTGATGAGAATATTGATGATGATGTTGATGAGAATGATGTTTTATGATGTCTTAAACTTGAAAGTTTAATTTCTAAAAGTGTATCTTGAGTCTATGATGTTGACGTTGATGTTGATGTTGAGGTACTATGTCCCTACGGGACTTATGTTGATGTTGAGGTATTATATTATGTCCCTACGGGACTGATGTTGATGTTGAGGTATTATGTCATGTCTCTATGGGACTGATGATGAGGTATTATGTCCCTATGGGACTGATGAGGTTGACGTTTTATGAGCATGTCGAGTCTGGGAGGAGTATTGAGCACCGAAATAGGTAAGAGTGAGTCCCACTTGAACCCATTAACTATGGCTCACGTAGGAAGAAGGGATTGAACCGCAATGCGGATGACTCCTTTCTTGTCCCAAATAAGGACTGAGATTTTTCTTGTGGATCCACTGAGGTTGATGTCCTTTACCCCGGGCAGGGTATTGGATGGATGTGATAACGACATTGCTTCATTGTATCATCACTGGCTCATAGGTGATGGTTGTCGGTTAGAGAAACTCCCAATTAGGTTCCATTTGATAGAACTCTGATGTTGATGTTGATGTGATGTTTTGAGTCGAGTCCCTTGAGTCGAGTTGATGTTGAGTTTCCCTGATGTGAGTTGATGCTGATGTTCCCTTAGTTAAGTTGACGTTGAGGTTACTTGAGTGAGTCGAGTCAAGTTTCCTTGAGATGAGTTTGATGTGGTGATGATGATGTTTGGGTGAGAGGTTGATAAGTCAATTGTCTATTCTAATCTCTTGCCTTAGATAGACGCTTGACGTTCTGATGGAGTATGATGTTGAGTTGATGTTTTCCTATGTTGTTGTACATATATTGCTATTCAGCTATTTTACATGCCAGTACATTCCACGTACTGACGCCATTTGGCGCTGCATCGTTTTATGATGCAAATATAGGAGTTAGAGGACTTCAACAGGCGCACCGTTGAGGTCAGAGATTGCATTTCTGACATTTGTGAGCCTCCTTGCTATCTGGAGGAGACCCTTTTTTTATGTTTCCTTTATTCATTGAGTATGGTAACCATGGCCTGTCATGGTACAATCTTAGATAGTTGAGTCAGGTTAAAGGCTTCGAAGACATGATGTCGAGGTTGATGGTGATGTTTTCTTTATGAACTGAGTAGTAACTTTACTTACTTAGTTTGATGTTGAGTCTGATGTTAGCCATTGGCCTTTTATTGAGGTGGTTCACTACTTTATTTCCGCTGTATTGAGGTTGTGTGACTGTCCTGAGAACAAGTGGTTCACTTAGGGGCTAGCAATAGCCTCTAGGTGCCGGCCACGCCGAGGGTACCCTCCCGGGGCGTGACACAAAAGTTAGGGTATTCAAGAACCTTCTTCAAAATCCTTCAGGAAACTAATTCCCTAGGCATGTAAGGCCTACAAAAATCTTTTTCACTAGTTCACCATCATGTAAGTACCAGTTTTCTCCCAGTATCAAGTTATTAGTTGGAAACAAAATTTCTTTAATTTGAGAAATTTTCTTGTTTATGCTATTTTTGAAGAAAAACGTGAATTTTACTGAATTTTTCTAGTATATTGAGGTCTTAGATTGAGATACTAATTTTCATTGATAAACTAGTTAAACCCTCGAGTTACTATAAAAATCTATGAACTTTCAATTCTTAATTCAAACATAAGAAAGCATTAGCATAAGTACTTTATGAACAGTGAAACATGAAATCTATGATTTTAGACAGTTTTGACAAAAGTTAAGAGAATGTTAAGTTGGGCTAAGTCCTAAAAAAAACTAATACTTAGAGCAGATTACATTTTTTTAAGTATGAGCATTATAAAAGTTAGTTTAGGAGTAGTATTGAGCACCGATATGAGTGAGAGTGATAATTATTGAACTCATAAAATACGTAGCTGACGTAGGATAGGATTGTATTAAAAGTACAACTCCTTATTGCCACTGAGATGGCCCAGTTTTGGAATGGATCCACTCCCATAGTTTTCGTCTCTTACCCTGGTAAAGTATGGGATGACTTTGGCAACATGGGCAAGACGATGTATCATCACGAGGCTCATAGTGATGGTTGTCGGTTAGAGAAACTCCCCAAGCTAAAGGAAACTAATTTTTGCATATAGAGTTTCAGCATATGTTTTTACTTTCAGCATGCACTTTATTTATTATTTATGTTATCCTATTTTGAGACATGTTTTAGTTACTTTGAGTATAGTGTCTTGTCCTAAGTCCCCCATTTTGGCTACTTTATATGCTTGCACATTCCACGTACTAATGTCCTTTGGACTTGCATCATTTTATGATGCAGACGCAGGTGACTGAGTCCCTCAGCAGACACTTCGTTGAGGACTGGCAGTTCATCCAGCCATCGGTGAGGCCTCTTATCAGCAGAGGCTTTAGAATCTTTACTTATATTTCAGTATTTCTGTTAAGTTATGGTTACCGTGGGCCTGTCAAGGTAGTTGTTTAGATTATTTTAGTTAGAGGTTCCATAGACTAGATGACAGGAGTTCAATTCTTACTGTCAGTTATTTTGGGATATTTTACTATTCAATATGTTTAGATTGTTGTAGTATCTTTAGCTTATTATATTTAAGCTGACATTCATTTAAGTCTTCCACTGAATAAAGTAACCAGGTCAAGTGATTCGCTTGGGACCAAATAACTCTCGGTAAAATTGCCAAAATACCCCTGGAGTGAGGGTATGCGCATAACGCATCTTCCAATGCTCGTATGGCAAATTAAAGGCCGGATTTGTGATCGGCACAAAATATTGAGTGGAAAAATGATCTTGGTCGATTTTTAGAGAGACCCGATCAAAAGATAATTTTTCGATCCGAAGCGCGAAATAGTGTTGGTGCGCGACAAGAGCGTGTCGCGCCTTCATCGCGGACCAACACTTGTATATTTTGAAATTTTTTTGATGGAATTGGGAAAACTCGTTCAAAATCGTTTTCTGAAAATGCGTCGTACGCGACCAGTTCGCGCCACGGACTGTCTTTTCCAAGCTGAAAATTTCTAAATTTTACGAGGGGCATTCCGGTCTATTCCCAACCCCCTCCTAAACTCTATACATAATCTAATAGGGTCATTTTGACGTAAAAAGGGTCTAAAACCCCCCATTCTAAGTCCTATTCCATAATTTATCAAGGGTAGGGCTTGAGGAAAAAGGAGAAGAGCTTGACGTTAAACAATTCGAGAGGAGATCCTTGACGTGATTAACTGATAACTTCATCCCAGGTATGTAAGGCTAAAACTAAAAGCATGAGATTGTTCACTCATGTGCCCCATAGATGGTCATAGATGAATTAATGGTTCAAGAGTCTACATACATGAACCCTTGATGGTTTTTCTAAAAATTTTATTTGAAATTACATGTTTTTCTATATTGATGATTATCATACTATTTGTTTTCTTGAATTGAACATTTTCATGAGAATTTGCATAACCCTACATGACTAATTTGAAAAGCATGCATAATGAACGTGAGAATTGAGTCTAGAGCCTTGAATTGAGATTGTTGATTCTGATGAGAGAATGATGATGAGTTGATAGAATTTGATTGCCTTATGAGTCTCTATAAATGAACTCTATCGATGTCTCTGTTTGATTGCTTCCTAATGATCGTTCTAAATCTTGAGTCCTTGATGAGATTTATTGATGAGAAGGTTAAAGTCCGTATGAGATGTTGATTGATGAGAGGGCTAAAGTCCCCATGAGATGTTGATTGATGAGAGGGTAAAAACCCTACGAGACTGATTGATGATAGGGCCAAAGTCCCTATGAGTTGATTGGATTGATGGTTTTATGAGCATTGAGTCATGGGAGGAGTATCGAGCACTGAAAGAGTGAGAGTTAGTCCGACTTGAACTCGTCAAACTACGTTGCAAACTGTAGGTGAGGCTTAGAACCATCACATATATATTATGGTTCCCTCGTGAGTAACAGTCCCTAAAAGCAATAGAGGACCTGTTGAGTACTAACTCCATATTTGGGTGAGTTGATATGGTTTCGATTCGTTCCCTATTTGGAAAGTTTGGAACGAAGTGAAAACATTAGCGAGATTGTTGTACATTCACTGGCTCATAAGTGATTGTTGTCGGATAAGAGAAACTCCCATAAATTTCTTACCTTGAGTACTCTGAGTTGCGATGAGATGAGAAGAGGTGAGCTCCTCTGAGATGAGATGAGATGAGAGGAGGTAAGCTCCTTTGAGATGAGATTAGATGAGAGGAGGTGAGCTCCTCTGAGATGAGAAGAGATGAGAGGAGGTGAGCTCCTTTGAGATGAGTCTGAGATGATTGATGAGTTTGAGTTGTTGACGGGTCACGTGTCTACTCTTTATTCTTGCATAGATAAATATTTGATGAATTGATGTTACTTAATGATTATTTTGAGTTGATGTTGTTTCCATATTATTTCTACCTGTTTCTGTTTCACTCAGCTATTTTACATACCAGTACATTCCAAGTACTGATGTCCCTTTTGGACTGCATCGTTTCATGATGCAGGGACAGGTACTAGAGTTCGTCAACAGGCACTCCGTTGAAGATCCGAGATTCACAGCTAATTGGTGAGCCTCCCCTATTTTGGAGGATCCACTATTTTTATTTCATCACACTTAAGAGTTAGATTGGACTATTTATTTTACTTTGATTTGGGTTTCCATGGGTTTGTCATTGGCACCACATGATTAGTAATGGAGGCTTCATAGATGATGGTTGAACGTTGATTTTGAGATTGTGAGCTAGTTTCTTTCTACTAGCCTTTATTATTATCTATAAACTTGGAGACTTTAGATAAGATGCGCCCATTTACTTACTTTTATTTCTGCTGTTCAATAAAGTTATTTGATTGAATGAATGTGATGAGGCTAAGTGGTTCGCTTGGGGACTAGCAATAGTCTCTAGGTGCCGGCCACGCCAAGGGTACCCTCCCGGGGCGTGAAAAACTTGGTATCAAAGCATAGAGTTCAAGTGTCTTAGGGAGTCTATGAAGCCGTGTCTAGTAGAGTCTTGTTTATGGGTATGTTGTCGACCACATTTCATAAGCAAGAGGCTATAGGACATCATGAATTGTTACACTTTTCTTCTTATTCCAATTCCTGCGATGGAGATAAACTCTGTGAAAGCTCTCTTGCAATTCATGCTCTACACATGTAGAACTGATAACATGCCTCCTAGAAGAGCCATCAGAGAAAGGGGATGTCCTGCCACACAAGCTAACCCATCTGAGCCTCAAGTACATGAGGAGCCCACGGACCAAGCTGTCCTTGTTGAACAAATCCCTCAAGATGAGGTCTCTAATGTTGAGCTATGCCAGGCTATTCAAGCTCTAGCCCAGGCTACCGCAGCACCTACAGTGAGACAAGGAGCGGGTAGATAAGATGCTCATGACACCTCTAGAGTCCGAGAATTTTTTAAGATGAATCCACCTGAGTTCACGGGGTCTGCATCCACTGAAGATCCTAAGAACTATATGGAGGAACTTGAGAAGGTGTTCCAAGTGATGCATGTGGTTGATGCTGATAGGGTTGAAATGGCCGCTTACTAACTCAAGGGTGTGGCCAGGCTGTGGTTTGACCAACGGAAGAAAGGAAGAGGGAATGATGCTTCATGTTTTACTTGGGCAGTGTTTGAGGAAGCCTTCTTGGGACGCTTCTATCCAAGAGAGAGAAGATAAGCTAAGTTGAAAGAGTTCCTGAATCTGAATCAGGGCTCTATGACTGTGCAAGAGTATGGGTTGAAGTTCACACAACTATCTCGCTATGCTCCGGACATGGTTGCCGACATGAGGGGAAGGATGAGGATGTATGTTGATGGGTTGAATAGAGGACCCAAGAGAGATGGTAAGGGAGCAATGCTTGTGAGTGATATGGACATTCGGAGATTGATGATATTTATGCAACAAGTTGATGAGGAGAGACAACATAACAAAAAAGAGTTCAAGCGAAAGAAAGCTAAGACATCCGGGCATGAGGTTGGAAGGAAAGGGAATGACAACCGATTTCCAGCATCATCATCTGCTAGTGCACCTGTGCCTAGAGGCAGGTATGATCGAAGATCTCAGAATGTTGGAGATCATGGACCTCGGTCGTAACCTAGTGTGGCTCAAGGTTCACAAGGTAAGCCACCATGTGATAGGTGTAGCAGAATGCACCTAGGGAGAAGCCGTGATAGGAATGATGTGTGCTACAAATATGGCCAAGTGGGTCACTACTAGAGAGATTGTCCAAAGTAGGCTGACCAGGTTCAATCTACTACACTAGCCTCACCAGCTAGAGGAAACCAGAGGGGCACTACGTCAGGCACAGACGGAACAACAAAACCGCTTGTATGCCATGGGTAGTCGCCAAGATCAGGAGAACTCCCCAGATGTCGTGACAGGTATGATTCGAGTCTTTACTTTTGATTGTTATGTTTTGATGGATCTGGGTGCCACATTGTCATTTGTAACTCCTTATGTGGCCAATAGATTTGATAGAACCCCTGAGAATCTTCTTGAATCCTTTGATGTTTCTACTCCAGTGGGTGAGTCTATTCGAGCTGAGAGAAACTATAGAGCTTGTGTAATGTCCATCAATTTTAGGGATACTCTTGTTGATTTGGTTGAGTTGGAGATGGTTGATTTTGATTTGATTCTTGGCATAGATTGGCTTCACGCCTGTTATGCCTCCGTTGATTGTAGATCCCAAACCGTTAAGTTCCAATATCTGAATAAGCCGGTTCTAGAGTGGAAGGGTTATTCTGTTGCACTTAGAGGAAAGTTTATCTCATATCTTAGAGTCAGAAGGTCAATTTCTAAAGGTTGTATCTACCACCTCGTGCGAGTGAAATCTGATGATGTTGAGTCCCTAACTCTTGAGTGAGTGTTGACACCCAATTTTTGACCGACCTACAACATATTTTTACATTGCCATTTGATTAAAGTGGGTATTTTCGAAACTTTTAAATAAATAAGTCTATTTTAATTTTACCAAAGTGACTGCACATTTTTCTTGAGTTTTCGAAATATTAATATACGCTTTTGTTAATTATTTTATCAATTTTTAAAATTGCCGTTATTATTATTATTATTATCATTCTTATCACTATTAATTATTATTATTATTATTATTTTATTCAGTAAGATTATTAGTAGTAATATTTGTTATTTTTTACATTATTATATTATTGTTTATTTTCATTATCTACAGTCTAATTGTTATTATTTTTTATCTCGACATGCATAATATTTTACTTTATCCATTTTTTTAAAAAAAAATAAGTTTAATACGTTCATTCCGCTTTTTTTTGTGTGCATTATAATTATTATTATTATTTTTTCTATTTGTTTAATGCGTAGTCTTTTTAAAGAAAATTCATTTTAATTTTGACCAAATCCTTGAAATTCATTTCAATTTTAGTCAAATTCCTCGAAATTTATTTCAATTTAGCTGATTTCTTACAATCCTAGCCAAATTAATTCAGTTTGTGGCCTAATTTTTAAATTCCTACGATTTTGGCTAATATTTAAATTCGAATTATCAATTTATGGCTTGATTTTAAATTTCAACAATTTAATGGCTAACTCTTAAATTCGGGTCACCCATTTCCGACCCGGATCCGACCCAAACCCATTCTTTAACTTTAACACCCAAAATCCTTAAAAAATCCCCATTTTGCTCCCTTTCTTCATCAACAATGGGAGGCAGCCATGGCTGTCGCCTCCCTCTCCGTCAACAACCACCAGCCGCAGCCCCCTTTTCTCTCCTCCTCCCTCTTCCCGCAGCACCCCTCTCCCTCTTCACCATCGCAGCCACCAAAATGACCCCTTACCCCGCCGGTCCTTAGCACCGCTAAACAACCCACAACCTGCCACCACCTCCCAGCGGCGCCCCTTTTCTCCAGCCGCAACTCCCCTCGCCGCCGCAAAACTCGACCAACGGCTGCCCCTGGCAGCCCCGTCCCTCTCTCCCTCGCTGCTCCCTTTTCCCTCACCAACCAGCCACCAAACAACCACCAGCAGCGGCCCCTCTTGCCGCCGCGCCTCCTTCTCTCTCTCTCTCCCTCGCGGCGCTGCCACCCTCCTCTCGCTCTCTCCGCAATCAACCTTGTCACTACAACCAGTGGCACCAAGAGCCCGATAAGGACGACTTCGGTTCGAATTTTTTCTCTTTTTTCTTAATATGTTTTAAAGGTCAAAGTATTGTATCTGGTGAAATTTGATTCGGAAAATCGACAATTGTTTGGGGCAAATCAACTCTGTAATCTCCAATATATTTTCTAAGCCGATTCTCTTGATTGATTATGTGATTATGGTTGTTGATGCTACTGTCAAATTGATCCCCTCCTTAAATCAAGCTTTAATAAATTTTTATTTGCATTAATTTAATTAGTTTTTCTTTTTTCGGAGTGAATCTTATTTGGGATAAATCAGTTATTGCCATAATTTGGCTCTCAGTTACCAATTGCAGATTCCAAGTAATTTGTTTTTGGTAAAGTTTTGATTACTTGATTTATTTTGCCTAAAAAAGATTTTATTCCAATTTTGATTGATTTGTTTTCCTAATTAATTTGTCACTCCTGCACTATATAAATAGACTCCTTTTGCACTGTAAAAGAGGACAGGAAGAGAACTCAAAAATATAGAGGATATTCAATTTCATAGAAACGAATTTTTTTTTTAATCATCTACTTTGCTTCTCCTTTCAACATATCCTCACAAGAAAGTAATATCTAATATATCTCCTGCTGCTCGAAATTTGGTTGGTTATTTGACCCCTTCTTCTCACGGGTTAGTTTCGACTTTTGTCACATATTCATTTTCTTTTACTTGTCTATTTGTTCAAAGGAATCTTTTTTTTATCATATGGATGCTACTAGTGTTTCTTTCATAGTGTTGCAGGTTCTTTTAAATACAAAGATGACTCCCGGAGAGTGAATGAACTTGGAGGGCTATGGAAGATCTTATATGTCGTCATTGCAATTATTATAATTATTGTTTTTAGCCTTGTAATGATATATAGTGAAAACCGGGGATCTAATTCAAAAGGGGGAGGGGAATTATGTGTTATTTGTTTTCTTATTCATTTTTTGACTGATCTACACAAGAAGGTTTATTCACATAAGCAATATTAATCTAGGATAATGAATTAAAAAGTGGTTGTCGGAATAGCATGCTTAATGAACCTTATTTTTCTCTTTTTAAAAAAATATCTTAGATAAGATTTCATGCATATTAATAAAATTTTAGTCATGTTTTTAAATGTGTTGCACATGTACAAGTTTTAAATAAAGTTATCAAATTAGAAAAATTATTTCATGAATCAAAAGTTTTTTTTTTGAGTCTTGTATGTAAGTTCGTTTATTTAGAAAAATTGCTTCTAAACTCTTTCTCTTGAATCATTTAGATATCATGCCTATAAGAGTTTTAATAATTAGATGTTACTTATAAAATCATGTTTGATTTTATGTTTAAAGATCATGTTTAACGTTTATTTTGATCTACTTGGAAAATCATGTTTAAATTTATGTTTAATATTTATTTGATCTACTAGGAAAATCATGTTTAAAGTGTATTTGATCTACTTGGAAAATCATACTTAAGTTTATGTTTAGAGAAATCATGCCTTTCGGGACTAAAGCGTTTATTGTTCAAGTCGTGCTATGTTAGAAAGCCATATTTACGTGATCAAAATTACTTTGATAACATATTTGTCTTAATAAATAACCTTAGAATTGGTGTCCTAAGAAATATTAATGTTTGTTCAAGTTAAAATCTTTATCTATTACATGACTCACTTGGCATGACACTCCACCTCATTATAATATTTCCTTCCTATTAGAAAACATGTCTTTAAGATTTTTAATATTTTTATAATATTTTCTTTTTTCGCATTATTAGAAAGCATGTCTATAGGATTGAATTTAACTCTAACTTAATCATCTTCTTCGGAATTTATTTGTCCTTTTCAAAATTTTTTTTTTGATTGTTAAAGAACTAACGTTTTCACTTAAATTATTTTTACTTAATATAAATAGGTGGTTTACACTTAGCACGTCATCATCTATTCTTTGAGGCTATGTGAGATTTACATGTTAATTATCGTCCTTAAATGTTTTTTTTTGTGACGCGAGTCTAATAGGAAACCTAGATTTTCATTTAAGTCTAGAACCACCAAAATAGAAGTCCAACGCCTCATGGACTATAGGATGGGACGATAGGCATTTTAGGATTCGTTAGCCTTTCATATTTTTAGTTCGCTATTAAGTTCATTAATAAATCAACCTAGGAGGGGTAGGGGTAAATAGGGCTCTCGGAAAGGATGATTAAACTCGTGCTAAATAGGACAAACTGTGGTTTTGTCCTTTGGCTTAATTAAGCCATATGACGCCTCCGAAAAAGCCGAGTAACTGATCCGAGAATTTAATAACTCAACTAGTTTAATTCATTTATTATTTGTGTTTGTTCAAACTTTGCCACTTAGAATCAATTTAGAAATGTTAAAATATATGAGACCTTACTTGTGTTTTCACCCCCCACATAAAAATACGAGACACGGTCGGGACCCGTCTTTGCGGACCTTGAAGGGTGCTTAACACCTTCCCTTCGAGGTAACTTGAGCCCTTACCCTCTCTCTGGTTAAGTTAATTTTGTTAGGCTTAGAATGGTGTCCTAATGCACCTCAAATCATTAGGTGGCGACTCTCCTTTTTTTTCAGAATCCCAAAAGAGTCGTTGCCGCGACGTCGTCCAGGTTCCCGTTTCTTCGCGAGGAAAAATGGGGCGCGACAGAATGGCGACTCTGCTGGGGACTTTAGGTTCTTACCACAACGTGTCGTGTCTTATGTGGGTGTTTATCCTTGTTGATTCTTTACTAGTTTCCTTAAATTTCGTTTTCCTTATTAATCCCTACTAATTTATTTGTTTTTTTTCTTTTTCCTTATATCTCTTAACTCCCCTCCCTTATTCCCTCTAACTTCCCTTCCTTACCCTTCTAATTCCCTTCCTTTATCCCTCTAACTCCCCTTCCTTATCCCTCTAACTCTCTTCCCCTGTCCCTCTAACTCCTTTCCCTTTCCCTTTTATTATTTATCGCTTTAAATTATTGGTTTAAACACTGTTCTAACTGCTAAATGTTACTGTCTTAATTAATTGGCATTCCGTTCATAAGCTCCCCCACTTGGGATCCTCTTTAATTTTCTTTTAAGGTGATGTCGTGCTTTTGCACTTCTCCCGCCTTCTTTCAAACCCAAATTTTAGAGAGTAAGCGTTTGCGTGGTGAATGGCGGATAGTCTTACTACCATTGGACCACATGCTTCTCGCATTAGAATACCAAGTCCGTGTCTAAACCCACTCTTTAGAAACTTAGGATAGAGCTGTCCACCCCAAAATTAAGGTCATGCAGGCATAAGCCCTAGGTAGTTTGGCCCCTATGGGGTCAATCAACATATTAGTAGCCACTTTTAAGTCTAAAGAGTCCAATCACCCTCTAGACGAAATATTGCATATCTACGTGACCACTATAATTTAAATCAAGCCAAGTTATATTAATTAGAGTTTAGAAAATCCTTTGTTATCCTTGTTTTGCCGGTTTATGGAAATCAATGCTCTCGGAAAAATTTAAAATTATAATTATCCCAATCCCCTTTTACGTCCCATTTATGTCATTCAAAATTGTAACGGTTATAATCATTATTAATAAAATGAGTCTTTAAACTATTTGTTATTTTTTTTAAAACTCTAAACTCCAAATAATATCAATACGGCTTGGATTTATTATTGTGGTCGCTTTTTGTCGTCTTAGGCTTACCTCTGGCTTGACGAGGCCATATGCATTTAGGACACTTATTTGTTTATCTAATTATGAATATTTATTTTTGCTCTTCTTAATTTACTCGCATCATACCTTTTTATTAAATTTATTATCATTTCCATTTATTTACACAGGCTCAGATTCATTATCTTAGCGTTAATAATATTTAATTTTTTTTCTTCAAACGTAATTTTTACGGTTGTTATTGATGTTTTATTTAGTCATGTCATATACTAACATTTGTATGTAATTTATGTTATTTTGTTAAAGGTTGTCTAATATTTGAACGTCGGCTTGATTGAGAAACTGCAACATGTCAAACATGCTTAATATCCGTAAAAATGCCACTCGCCCTTCTTCCCGTCCAATTCAAAGTACCTTTTCAACTCTCTCTCCTCACTCCATGCTTGCTCGCACGCTTCCTCGTTCAATGCCTCCAACAAACATTCATTTTGATGCCTTGCAAAATGTACACGATGAAATAGAAAGATCTGATTTGAATGATCTACGACAGAGATTTCATTACTTAGAAAAGGAGGTGAATAAGAAATTACTCTCCAAAAATGTTCATGACTTGAGGTACGAGAAGCTATGCTTGCATCCAAGAGTTGAATTACCATTAGGGTTCAAAGTCCCAAGATTCAATATGTTCGACGGATATGGAGATCCAATTGCACATCTTATGGATTATTGTAGCAGATTAGTGGGTATTGCAAATAATGAAGCTCTTTTGATGAGATTATTCATTCAGAGTTTATCTGGGGTAGCTTTTGCTTGGTATGTCAAACAAGATTTTGACAAGTGGTTTAGGTGGGAAGATATGGCCCGAGATTTTGTAGAGCAATACAAATTCAACATAAAAATGATCCTACAATATTGGATTTGCTCGAAGTCAGAAGAATGTCCCATGAATCTTTTGAGGAATATATTACACGATAGAGATTCGAGGCTTCTAAGATACGTCATTTACCTCATGAAGAAGAGTTAGTCCAAACATTCATCAGATCACTTGATGGCATATACTACAAAACCTTATTCTTCACAAGCATTCAAAATTTTGATAGTCTAGTTCGAATTGGAAAAGAACTAGAGTATGGCATACAGACGGGAAGAATCACTGACGAACAAATTCATGCTCAAGCATCGAATGATAAGAACAAAAATGCTTCAACAACCGCACCACAAAAACAATGCAATCAAAATACCGAACAGGTTCATGCTATTTTTGATATGCACCCCAAGCCTCTCCACCCACAAGTCAATCCTGCACATTTTAACTCTTAAAAAAGTTTCTCAAAAGCTCATTAAACGCAACCTGAGTCTTGTCAGCATAAGATAAGGAAGCCTCGTACTTTCACTCCCTTAAGTGAGACATTGATGAGTATTTTTCAAAGATTATGGGCTCAAGGGCTTCTAAAACCAAGGAAAGGATGGATTCCTGCACACTCCTCTTCAACTCTTGATTTATCTAAGAGATGTATGTATCACTCAAATATTTAAGGTCATGATATTGAGGAATGTCAAGCATTGAGGAACAAGATTCAAAATTTGATTGAAAGTGGAAAGGTGATAGTGCGACAAGGGCTACTAAACAACAATCACAACTCATCTATGATCAATGCTGTTATTGTTCAAGGTGATCCTTCCAGTCATGTATCAAAGAAGCGTAAATCACACCAAAGAAATTGATGAGGAGAAGACTATCATGAGCAAAATGTCTTTACTTTCTACCAAGAGTTTCCATTCATCCCGTTGCTTTTTCTTGTATTCCTGAACTACGTTTGACCTGATTTCCTTATTGGATACGTAGGCAGCCCATTATTGGGTCCGGTCTCAATCAATAAAATATTCCTTTTATTTCTCAATTCAATCAAATCCTTCAAATCAAATCCAGAGCTGGTAGATCCAACTTCTAGACATTAATGACATGCAGATTCAAAATCAAGCCTTAACGTTTAAATATAAGACAATCACTTTCTTTTTATTGACAAGCTTCTTTGAGTGATTCAGGAACATAAAAATCCTACATGTCAAACTGGGGCAGAATTTTTCGGATCCCTCAAAATTCATGAGTATACAACATATCAACACACGAGCGAAAATATTTTAAACTGGGGCAGAAATTTTTGAGGATCCTCAAAAAATTTTATTACGGTGGAGTGCGACTTTGGGCTCCATAAAATCAAAGACAACAAAGGTATGATCCCACCTTGTCTTTCAAAACTCACAATTTTCTTTAAATGCAGGAACCGACAATACCTAGGCCTGTTGTTAGATTTGACTGAAAGAGTTACTATCTGGATCAAATTGTTATTTGGGCCTACTGCAAATAAGTAATCATTTTAATTAGTCAAATTCTGCTATCATTTGGGCCTACTATCAATCATGTTATTGCATTAAGGCTCATCCGCCTTATAATAAGACATTCAGGCTTGTCCGCCTTACAATAGGACATTCAGGCTTATTCGCCTTACAATAAGACATCTAGGTGAGTCCGCCTTACAATAGGACATTCAGGCTCGTCCGCTTTACAATAGGACATTTAGGCTCGTCCGCCTTACAATAGGACATCTAGGTTCGTCCACCTTACAATAGGATATTTAGGTTCATCTGCCTTACAATAAGATATTTAAGTTGTCAATTTATTTGTTATCATTTGCTTTTACATTATCATATTTCTGTTTGCTAACGAATCTATTTAAGGTTAAGCTTTGTCTTTTGAAAGTCAGCTGGATCAGTACAATCTTTTCAAGAAAAGACAAATATTTATAAAGGCTAAGGATTATTTTTCTCAAAAGCAGATACGGTTTCGCATCTATTTTTGTCATTTCCTTTATAGCATTAATCACATTTGTTCACAATTTTATATTTATGAACTAACCATTTCATTTAGTCATATCTGAAGCTGCAGGGATCGAAGGCTTCTCATTTCTTAAATATATATATATATATATATATATATATTTTTAAGCCTACATAATTACTGTGACACAAGCTGTTCTCGCACTTTCATTTGCCACTTATACCGCCTTATACCTAATCCTCCCAATTCAAGCTATTTAAATTCGATAACGTTATTTCTATCTTTAGGAATTTCTTTCATTCCTAAATCTAGAACTACACATGGCCTGATTCTCGTATGACCAGAGATATGTAGGCGACTTTAAACCGAAGTCTCGGCCTTAATATTTTCACAACCCCTTTTTGGTCCCTCCGATAATATTTCATCGGTCGGACAAAATTGGCTACTCCATCAACTTTCTTTGCTCAATAATTCATACTTCATTCCCGAGCAAAAAGGAGCAGCTGTTGACACCCAATTTTTGACCGACCTACAACATATTTTTACATTGCCATTTGATTAAAATGGGTATTTTCGAAACTTTTAAATAAATAAGTCTATTTTAATTTTACCAAAGTGACTGCACATTTTTCTTGAGTTTTCAAAATATTAATATACGCTTTTGTTAATTATTTTATCAATTTTTAAAATTGCCGTTATTATTATTATTATTATCATTCTTATCACTATTAATTATTATTATTATTATTATTTTATTCAGTAAGATTATTAGTAGTAATATTTGTTATTTTTTACATTATTATATTATTGTTTATTTTCATTATCTACAGTCTAATTATTATTATTTTTTATCTCAACATGCATAATATTTTACTTTATCCATTTTTTTTAAAAAAAATAAGTTTAATACGTTCATTCCGCTTTTTTTTGTGTGCATTATAATTATTATTATTATTTTTTCTATTTGTTTAATGCATAGTCTTTTTAAAGAAAATTCATTTTAATTTTGACCAAATCCTTGAAATTCATTTCAATTTTAGTCAAATTCCTCGAAATTTATTTCAATTTAGCTGATTTCTTACAATCCTAGCCAAATTAATTCAGTTTGTGGCCTAATTTTTAAATTCCTACGATTTTGGCTAATATTTAAATTCGAATTATCAATTTATGGCTTGATTTTAAATTTCAACAATTTAATGGCTAACTCTTAAATTCGGGTCACCCATTTCCGACCCGGATCCGACCCAAACCCATTCTTTAACTTTAACACCCAAAACCCTTAAAAAATCCCCATTTTGCTCCCTTTCTTCATAAACAATGGGAGGCAGCCATGGCTGCCGCCTCCCTCTCCGTCAACAACCACCAGCCGCAGCCCCCTTTTCTCTCCTCCTCCCTCTTCCCGCAGCACCCCTCTCCCTCTTCACCATCGCAACCACCAAATGACCCCTTACCGCGCCGGTCCTTAGCACCGCTAAACAACCCACAACCTGCCACCACCTCCCAGCGGCGCCCCTTTTCTCCAGCCGCAACTCCCCTCGCCGCCGCAAAACTCGACCAACGGCTGCCCCTGGCAGCCCCGTCCCTTAGCACCGCTAAACAACCCACAACCTGCCACCACCTCCCAGCGGCGCCCCTTTTCTCCAGCCGCAACTCCCCTCGCCACCGCAAAACTCGACCAACGGCTGCCCCTGGCAGCCCCGTCCCTCTCTCCCTCGCTGCTCCCTTTTCCGTCACCAACCAGCCACCAAACAACCACCAGCAGCGGCCCCTCTTGCCGCCGCGCCTCCTTCTCTCTCTCTCTCCCTCGCGGCGCTGCCACCCTCCTCTCGCTCTCTCCGCAATCAACCTTGTCACTACAACCAGTGGCACCAAGAGCCCGATAAGGACGACTTCGGTTCGATTTTTTTCTCTTTTTTTTCTTAATATGTTTTAAAGGTCAAAGTATTGTATCTGGTGAAATTTGATTCGGAAAATCGACAATTGTTTGGGGCAAAATCAACTCTGTAATCTCCAATATATTTTCTAAGATGATTCTCTTGATTGATTATGTGATTATGGCTGTTGATGCTACTGTCAAATTGATCCCCTCCTTAAATCAAGCTTTAATAAATTTTTATTTGCATTAATTTAATTAGTTTTTCTTTTTTCGGAGTGAATCTTGTGTGGGATAAATCAGTTATTGCCATAATTTGGCTCTCAGTTACCAATTGCAGATTCCAAGTAATTTGTTTTTGGTAAAGTTTTGATTACTTGATTTATTTTGCCTAAAAAAGATTTTATCCCAATTTTGATTGATTTGTTTTCCTAATTAATTTGTCAATCCTGCACTATATAAATAGACTCCTTTTGCACTGTAAAAGAGGACAGGAAGAGAACTCAAAAATATAGAGGATATTCAATTTCATAGAAACGAATTTTTTTTTTAATCATCTACTTTGCTTCTCCTTTCAACATATCCTCACAAGAAAGTAATATCTAATATATCTCCTGCTGCTCGAAATTTGGTTGGTTATTTGACCCCTTCTTCTCACGATTTAGTTTCGACTTTTGTCACATATTCATTTTCTTTTACTTGTCTATTTGTTCAAAGGAAAATTTTTTTTATCATATGGATGCTGCTAGTGTTTCTTTCGTAGTGTTGCAGGTTCTTTTAAATACAAAGATGACTCCCGGAGAGTGAATGAACTTGGAGGGCTATGGAAGATCTTATATGTCGTCATTGCAATTATTATTATTTTTGTTTTTAGCCTTGTAATGATATATAGTGAAAACCGGGGATCTAATTCAAAAGGGGGAGGGGAATTATGTGTTATTTGTTTTCTTATTCATTTTTTGACTGATCTACACAAGAAGGTTTATTCACATAGGCAATATTAATCTAGGATAATGAATTAAAAAGTGGTTGTCGGAATAGCATGCTTAATGAACCTTATTTTTCTCTTTTTAAAAAAATATCTTAGATAAGATTTCATGCATATTAATAAAATTTTAGTCATGTTTTTAAATGTGTTGCACATGTACAAGTTTTAAATAAAGTTATCAAATTAGAAAAATTATTTCATGAATCAAAAGTTTTTTTTTTGAGTCTTGTATGTAAGTTCGTTTATTTAGAAAAATTACTTCTAAACTCTTTCTCTTGAATCATTTAGATATCATGCCTATAAGAGTTTTAATAATTAGATGTTACTTATAAAATCATGTTTGATTTTATGTTTAAAGATCATGTTTAACGTTTATTTTGATCTACTTGGAAAATCATGTTTAAATTTATGTTTAATATTTATTTGATCTACTAGGAAAATCATGTTTAAAGTGTATTTGATCTACTTGGAAAATCATACTTTAAGTTTATGTTTAGAAAAATCATGCCTTTCGGGACTAAAGCGTTTATTGTTCAAGTCGTGCTATGTTAGAAAGCCATATTTACGTGATCAAAATTACTTTGATAACATATTTGTCTTAATAAATAACCTTAGAATTGGTGTCCTAAGAAATATTAATGTTTGTTCAAGTCAAAATCTTTATATATTACATGACTCACTTGGCATGACACTCCACCTCATTATAATATTTCCTTCCTATTAGAAAACATGTCTTTAAGATTTTTAATATTTTTATAATATTTTCTTTTTTTCGCATTATTAGAAAGCATGTGTATAGGATTGAATTTAACTCTAACTTAATCATCTTCTTCGGAATTTATTTGTCCTTTTCAAAAAAAATTTTTTTTTTTGATTGTTAAAGAACTAACGTTTTCACTTAAATCTTTTACTTAATATAAATAGGTGGTTTACACTTAGCACGTCATCATCTATTCTTTGAGGCTATGTGAGATTTACATGTTAATTATCGTCCTTAAATTTTTTTTTTTGTGACGCGAGTCTAATAGGAAACCTAGATTTTCATTTAAGTCTAGAACCACCAAAATAGAAGTCCAACGCCTCATGGACTATAGGATGGGACGATAGGCATTTTAGGATTCGTTAGCCTTTCATATTTTTAGTTCGCTATTAAGTTCATTAATAAATCAACCTAGGAGGGGTAGGGGTAAATAGGGCTCTCGGAAAGGATGATTAAACTCGTGCTAAATAGGACAAACTCTGGTTTTGTCCTTTGGCTTAATTAAGCCATATGACGCCTCCGAAAAAGCCGAGTAACTGATCCGAGAATTTAATAACTCAACTAGTTTAATTCATTTATTATTTGTGTTTGTTCAAACTTTGCCACTTAGAGTCAATTTAGAAATGTTAAAATATACGAGACCTTACTTGTGTTTTCACCCCTCACATAAAAATACGAGACACGGTCGGGACCCCCCTTTGCGGACCTTGAAGGGTGCTTAACACCTTCCCTTCGAGGTAACTTGAGCCCTTACCCTCTCTCTGGTTAAGTTAATTTTGTTAGGCTTAGAATGGTGTCCTAATGCACCTCAAATCATTAGGTGGCGACTCTCCTTAATTTAAAAATCTCAAAAGAGTCGTTGCCACGACGTCGTCCAAGTTCCCATTTCTCCGCGAGGAAAAATGGGGCGCGACAGTGAGTCCTCATTGTTAATGTGTTTTCGGAAGTATTTCCTGATGATCTGCCTGGAGTCCCTCCTGATAGGGAGATTGACTTTGGGATTGATGTTCTTCTCGATACCCAGCCTATTTTGATTCCACCTTGTAGGATGGGCCCCGTTGAATTGAAAGAGTTAAAAGAGCAATTGAAAGATTTAGTAGAGAGGGGCTTCATTAGGCCAAATGTTTCACCTTGGGGTGCTCCTGTCCTATTAGTGCGAAAGAAAGATAGGTCCATGGGTCCCTCGGAATGTGTATTAACTATAGGCAACTGAACAAGGTCACGATATGAAATAAATATCCTCTCCCAAGGATAGATGATTTTTTTTACCAACTTCAAGGCGCCTCTTATTTCTCAAAGATAGACCTTAGATCTGACTACCATCAGTTGAAAGTGAGTGAATATGACATTCCAAAGACAACCTTTAGGACCAGATATGGCCATTTTGAGTTCTTGGTCATGTCCTTTGGGTTGACGAATGCACCTACAGTATTTATGGAGTTAACGAATAAAGTATTCATACAATATCTTGATATGTTTTTTATTGTGTTCATCGACGATATTTTGGTGTATTCGAGAAGTGAGGAGGAGCATGCTAATCAGAGTTGTCCTCCACACTCTTAAGAACCATGGGTTGTATGAAAAATTCTCAAAGTGTGAGTTCTGGCTTAATTTAGCAGTGGCATTCCTAAGCCATATTATTTCCAACGATGGTATTAGAGTGGATGCCCAAAAGATTGAAGTGGTTAAGAACTGGCCCAAACCAACCACTCTGACTGACATAAGAAGTTTCTTGGGGTTGGCATGCTACTACCGCAGGTTTGTTGAAGGATTTTCTTCCTTATCCGCACCATTGACTAAATTGACTCATAAAAAGGTCAGGTTTCAATGGTCCGATGAATGTGAGAAGAGTTTCTAAGAGTTGAAGATGAGGTTGACGACTGCAGCAATCCTAACCTTACCTGATGGGACAGAAGACTTTGTAATTTATTCTGATGCTTCGAGGATTGGATTGGGATGTGTACTGATGCAAAGGGGGAAGGTGATAGCCTATGCTTCTAGGAAACTCAAGGTTCATGAGAAGAACTATCCAACCCATGATCTCAAGTTGGCAGCAGTGGTGTTTGCACTTAATATCTAGCACCACTACCTGTATCAAGTGCATGTGCATGTGTTCACTGACCACAAGAGCTTGCAGTATGTTTTCAGTCAGAAAGAGCTTAACCCGCGACATAGGAGATGGTTGGAATTTCTCAAGGATTATGACATGAGCATTCTCTACCACCCAGGTAAAGCTAACATTGCCGCTGACGCTCTTAGCAGGTTGTCAATGGGTAGCACAACCCATGTAGAGGAAGGAAAGAAGGAGTTAGCCAAGGAAGTGCATCGATTGGCTCAATTGGGAGTTTAACTTGAGGAGAATAATAAAGGAGGAGTTAATGTTTAGAATGGGTCTGCTTCATCCTTAGTGGTGGAGGTGAAAGAAAAGCAAGACCAAGATCCTATCATACTCCAATTTAAGGAGGTTGTCCACAAAGAGAAAGTGATGGTTTTCTCCAAAGGGGGAGATGGAGTATTGAGATATCAAAATAGATTATGTGTTCCCATCGTTGATGGTATTCGAGACAGAATCATGGCTAAGGCCCATAACACTAGATATTCTATTCATCCTGGCTCTACCAAGATATACCATGACTTGAGAGAAGTCTATTAGTGGAGTGGAATGAAGAGGGATATTGTTGAATTCATTTCAAAGTGCCCAACTTGCAAGCAAGTGAAAGTTGAGCATCAAAGGACATGTGGATTGGTTCAGAACATTGAGATTCTGGAATGGAAGTGGGAGATGATCAATATGGACTTTATTACTGGTCTAACAAGGTCTCGAAAGGAACATGATTCGATATGGGTGATTATAGATAGGATGACTAAATCGGCTCACTTCTTGGCAGTTAAGCCAATTAACACTGCGGAGGAGTACGCCAAGTTATACATCTAGGAGATTGTGAGGTTGCATGGAGTTCCCTAGTCCATCATCTCAGACAGAGGAGCTCAATTTACCTCCCAATTTCCGAGTTCGTTCCAGAAATGATTGGGTACTAAACCGAAGCTGAGCACAACCTTCCATTGAGCACAACCTTCCATCCATAGACAGATGGTCAGGAAGAGCGTACAATTCAAACATTAGAGGATATGTTGAGAGCTTGTGTTCTTGATTTCAAAGGGATTTGGGATGATCACCTACCTTTCATTGAATTTGCATATAACAATAGTTATCATGCAAGCATTCCAATGGCTCCCTATGAAGCCTTGTATGGGAGGAGATGTAGATCGTCGATTGGGTGGTTTGAGGTAGGAGAAACAAAGTTGGTTAGGCCTGATCTTGTCCACCAATCGATGGAGAAGGTCAAGGTCATTAGAGAGAGATTAAAGCTAGAAATCTTATATCGATGTGAGAAGAAAAGACTTAGAGTTAGAGGTAGATGATTGGGTGTATTTGAAAGTGTCACCTATGAAGGGTGTCATAAAATTTAGGAAGAAGGGAAAGTTGAGTCCATGTTATGTTGGACCGTATCAGATTGTAAAGAGGATTGGAAAGGTTGTTTATGAGTTAGAGTTGCCTTCCGAGTTAGATGGAGTCCATTCGGTATCCCATGTGTCAATGTTGAAGAAATTCTTGGGAGATCCAACCTTGGTGAACCTTGTTGATAGCATTGGAGTGAAAGATAGCCTATCTTATGAAAAGGTTCCGGTTCAAATCCTTGATCGTCAAATTCGTAAGTTGAGGACAAAGAAATAGCCTTAGTCAAAGTCTTGTGGAGAAATCAATTCGTTGAGGAAGCCACATGGGAAGCTGAGGAAGAGATAAAGGCCAAATATCCGCACTTATTCGTGCCAGATGATAAAAGTGTTGAAGGTAAATTCCTTACCTTTCACTAAATTGATTGATCTATTCTTGATGTGACTTACTATTCTTAAGTCTGAGTAGTATTGATTGAGGTCGATGAAGAGCCGAGAGTTTGTTTGATTGAGTTGAGTGTTGAGATGAGTCTTGAGTCTATTCGTGCCTTGATATCCACCTTTACTCATCATTCGAGGACGAATGATCCTTAGGGGGAGATGATGCAATGCCCGATAAAATTATCAAAATATCCCTAGAGTAAGGGTATGCGCGTAAGGCATCTTCCAGTGCTCATATGGCAAATTCAAAGTCGGATTTGTGATCAGCACGAAATGGTGAGTGGGAAAATGGTCTCGGTCGATTTTTAGAGCGACCCAATCAAAAGATAATTTTTCGATCCAAAGCGCAAAACAGTGTTGGTGCGTGACAGGAGCGCGTCGCGCCTCCATTGCAGACCATCACTTGTATTTTTTGAAAAAATTTCGATAGGATTGGGAAAACTCGTTCAAAAACTTTTTCTGAAAATACGCAATACGCGACCAGTTTGCATCACGAACTGGGTCTTTTCCGAGCTGAAAATTTCTAAATTTTATGAGAGGGGCATTCTGGTCTATTTTCAACACCTTCTAAACTCTATACACGATCTAGTAAGGTAGTTTTGACGTAAAAAGGGTCTAAAACCCCAATTCTAAGTTTTATTCCATAATCTAACAAGGCTAGGACCTGAGGAAAGAAGAAAAGAGCTTGAGATTGAGCAATTCGAGAGAAGATGTTTGACATGATTAACTGATAACTTCATCCCAGGAATGTAAGGCTAAAACTAAAAGCATGGGATTGTTCTCTCATGTGCCCCATAGATGGTCATAGATGAGTTGATGGTTCAAGAGTCTACATACATGAACCCTTGATGGTTTTTCTTAAATTTTTATTTAAAATTACATGTTTTTCTATGTTGATGATCATCATACTATTTATTTTCTTGAATTGAACATTTTCATGAGAATTTGCATAACCCTACATGACTAATTTGAAAAGCATGCATAATGAACTTGAGAATTGAGTCTAGAGCCTTGAGTTGAGATTGTTGATTGTGATGAGAGAATGATGATGAGTTGATAGAATATGATTGCCTTCTGAGTCTCTGATATTAGGTGTATTTATACGCCTAACTAGCCAAATATACCCATAAATAGAGCTAATTTAGAGGGTGAACTTAAAGAGTTCAGTTGTTTTTAGTAGGATTTCGGTTATTTTGCTAATCTGGGGGCCAAGTGCGCCGTTGGGTTGATAGGTTTTGATTGGATGATGTCAATCCGGAGTCCGACCTAGATCAGGAGGACGAACATAGCTCAGATATAAGGAGGAACAGAAGCAGTAACTCAGCAGAAATATTGCAGTGCGCATCGCGTACCTGGGGAAAAGCAAGCAAGTTGGAAAGAAGAAGAAAAAGGTGCAAAAAGGGGGAATAATGCGAAGTCCGCGTCGCGGACTTTGGTAAGATATAGGGAAAATTGGTCTAGTCAGCAAATAAGCAGAATCCTGGTCAAAGCATGCTGCTCCGCGTCGCGGACCTCTAAGACACGGAAAAGGAAGCAAGTTGCGGGATTCTTTTAAGTCCTATTAATTGTTTTGAAAGCACATTATGATATGATTCTGTTTCGGGCGATACAAAAAGGGGAGCAAGGTAGAAAACTCTTCCTAGGGCAAGTTTGGTTAGTTTTCATATTTGTCTTCTTGAATGTTCGTGATGATTAGTTTAATTTTGGTGTTGAAACCGACTATGAGTGGCTAATTCTCCCATATTCTGGGGTTGTAGCCATAGACAATGTTTAACTCTTGATTTTCTATACATATGATTACGTGTGGTGACTACCCCTGTGATGCTTTTATCTATACGTCTTAGCCTGATCAACTAGGGGGTAAATGAGTTGTTCATTCTGAATTCGAGAGATGTTGGAATGAATTGAACACATCAACATAGGGAGCTTGTTCGACTATAAAACTAGATTGATTCGTGTAAGGGATACCCATGATAACTACCCTTACACCTCGCTTGGTTCATAATACAGGAAGATAAAAGTAAATCACTTTTAGTGGTTTGTCTATCCTTGCTCAACGATGTAGTTAGGCAGTCAATAAAAGTAGGCCGACAAAGGTGTGCAACCCTGTTTAGGTAAATTAAACCCTGTGAACCAGTAGTTACAAACCCAAACGTATGAGTGATTATTGGGATATAACGGTGTCACCAAGGCTACAATCCCGGAATTGCTTTTAACTTGATAATTACACTAAACGATATCAAACAGTTCATTTAGTCATATGTTCAATACTTTTTATATATTACATCTCTAATTGCTTTTTGACACCCTTTACGCATAATAGCTTGGATAGTTACCATCGTTCTTTAAATCCTTTAGGTTCGATACCCCAGTCCCTTTCTCAGGGCCACTATATTACTTGGTTTGACCACGTACACTTGCGTGTGTTAGGGAAGCAACAGTCTCTATAAATAAACTCTACCAATGTGTCTGTTCGATTGCTTCCTAATGATTGTTCTAAATCTTGAGTCATTGATGAGATTGATTGATAAGAGGGCTAAATTCCCTATAAGATGTTGATTGATGAGAGAGCTAAAGTCCCCATGAGACGTTGATTGATGAGAGGGCTAAAGTCCTATGAGATATTGATTGATGAGAGGGATAAAGTCCCATGAGATGTTGATTGATGAAAGGGTAAAACCCATATGAGACTGATTAATGATAGGGCCATAGTCCCTATGAGTTGATTGGATTGACGGTTTTATGAGCATTGAGTCATTGGAGGATTATCGAGCACCGAAAGAGTGAGAGTTAGTCCAACTTGAACTCATCAAACTACGTCGCCAACTGTAGGTGAGGCTTGGTTTATTTTTCGAAGGTTCTGAGGTCATTCTACTATTTTTGAGTCCTAAGTTGTTTCAATTACAATCAAATGAGTTTTAGGTCAAAAAGACCTCGAATTTGTGATTCGATGATTTCATTGAGTCTAGAACATTAAATTTAATATGGTAGCATATATGATTTATGTGTACGAAGTTCCAAATAAATTTTGAGGATTCATTTAAGGTATGTTTGAACTTTATAAATTTGCTAAGTTTTGATGCCTTTGACCTCGCAATCGTATGAGGGTGTCCACTTTCAAAAGGGGGCCAGTTAAACGAGGATCACTTTATTTGATTAGGCTGTCACTTTTGCTATAACCAGGAAAGTGCTATCGGAGGAGACTTCGACATGTATTTTGGTGTTTAACCTCATTTTTTTCATTTTGAGTTTTGAAAAATTCTTTTAGGCGATTTTAAAGAGACTCTTTGCAGTGAATCAATTGGGTAAGTATTAGTAACCCTAAATTTTTAATTTTCCATTATCAATAGTAATCTTAACATTAAAAAAAAACTAATTTTTATTGGCAAAATGAGAGGTTTCCAAAAATTTGAGTTTTCAAGGTAAATTGGTGATTTTGAATTGAATATAACTCCATTTTTAAATGATTTTCACCAAGGGATTATAAATGCTTTGGATAACTTATTTATGTAAAAAACTCAAATTCAAACCTCATGTTCAAAATTAAATTTTTGAGTAATTTTAATTCATTTGTTCAAATTATGGGATATGGGTGTTGTTAGCTCTAGAAGCTCATTTTGAATGCCTATTTGACTAGACTGTCACAAGTTGGCTACCATCTATAATGAGCAATCTCAATTTTTGAATTGATTGTGATTAATTAATGCAAGTGAACCTTTAAAACTCTACAAACAATTTGTAGAATTCTTAAAAATTTCTGTTTTGTATGTGTTGAGGAGTAATGGGGATGAGGTGCTAGGTCAACTACTCAAATGAATTAACCTTAATTATTGAATGGGTTTAAAAAAGGTAATCTATTGATAATATTATGTTGAAAAGTGTAAATTACCATGATATTGATATAGATATATGATTAAAGAATTGCTTGATGGCTTTGTTGTGAATATGAATGACGTGTACTTATTATTTTCCTCATTATTAGATAAACATGTCTATTTTCATTATTTATAAAACTCAAAATAGGATTGATATGTTATTGATGTCGAGGTCATTATCAGCGAGTGTTAATGATGTCGAGGACATTACCGATGGGTGTTATTAAATTTGAGATCATTATCGACGAGTATTAATGATGCCGAGATCTTGCGGATGAGTGTTATTGATATCGAGGTCACTGCTGGTGAATGTCATTAGTGTAAAGATCTTTGCCAATAAGTGTTACTGATACCGAGGTCATTATCAACGAATATCATTACTGCCGAAGTCATTGTCGACAAGTATGATTGATGCAAAGGTCCTTACCGAGAAATGCATAGGACGAGGGTATTTTTCATAAGTCTTGATTATTGACCGTACATGATAATCTTGATATTTGTGTGTAACAAACTTGATTCTTTTGATTGATAAACATGATACTTTTGGTTAATGAATTGTAACATTTGATTGTGATTATGAAATCTTCTGAATTATGCATTGTGAATCTTTCAGCTAGTTTGATTTTTTTGTGAGGTTATAGTTATGGATATTTGGTTGCAATGGAAGAAGTTTTTGTATTCTATTTAGGTTTATCTTGTCTTATTGGCTTACTTGTTAAATATCGTGTTGCTTGGTACTCACTGTTTGCTTCTACATCTGTTCAGATTTCGAACCCGAATCAATGTGTTAGATTTCCTTCTTGATCATCCGAGACTTTTCAAGGAGATACTGAGAGGTCTCTTTGTGGCTTGAATAGATTTCCTTCGGTGGACCCTTTTGTTCCTTTACTTATGCTTTGTTCTATTTGAAAAATAAAATTACTGGAACTTGTATCTATTTTTTAATTTCGTATTTTATTAGTGGCTTAAATACATGACAATCAAATTTTGAGAATTTTAATTAGAATGACTAAGTTTTCTGCGTGTTTGTTATATTTATTAATTTTTTTGTTTATTTTTGTATTTATTGAGTTTTGACTAATTTGTCCCAAAGGAAAAGATGAATGCCATGACGTGCACTTTCAGATTCTAACACTCATTGTTTAAGAATGGATTATTGTTCTTGTCTGACGCTAACTATTCAATCTGTCACTTGCCTTTCACTTATTGTACAAAGTTTAAAATAATCCATGCCAAGATCATCCTCGTAATTGAGAATTTTATCACATTCTAGACTTAAATTCGAACCATTATGAGTGGACATGATAAACATTCATGATCCATCACCTCTAACTTTAAAATTATGAATTTGATTCATTAAGGAAGTGAAAAAGCGTGAGAGTTTCTCTCAGAAAGCATTGGGTAAAAAGAAGAAAACCATTATAAGCAAGTAGTTACAAATTCTAAACATATTATAAGAATATTGAAATGGGATAATTTTCACAATACATACCAATATATTAGACCACCATTTTCTTGTAATTTTATCTACCTAAATTCATGACATTTTCTTGATCTTAGTTTGAGTAGAACCTCTTTATTTTTCGAATCATCCCAGAATTTAAGATACAAATTTACAAAGTAGTTAAAAAAAATTCAAGTCATTGGCTAAAACAATGTTTTCCCTTTTTTTTTCTTCAAAGTATTTGGATTAATGCAAGGAATTAGAATGAATCAATTGGTTGATGGTCTATATCTTTAGACGATAACAACAACAACAACAATAACATACCCAGTGGAATCCCACAAGTGGAGTCTGAGAGGGTAGAATGTACGCTGACCTTACCACTACCTCTAGAGGTAGATAGGCTAGTTCTTGGGAACCCTCGTCTCAAAAATCCATAAGCAGAATAAACTTGATATAACAAAAGGAAAGGTAATAACGAAAAACACATGATAGTAAGTAAATACTATAAAATTAACACATATAAGACATATAATGACAACACACGGCTAAGACATTAATCTAACCCCACTAACCTATTAGCTTGCTACTCTAATTGGCGACCACCACTCCTTCCTATCTAAGGCCATGTCCTCGGTGAGATCAAGCTTCACCATATCTTGTTTGATCACCTCATCCCAATATTTCTTCGGTCTACCTCTACTCCTCCGTGTAATTCCTAAATTCAACCTCTCGTGTCTCCTAACAGGAGCATCGGTATTTCTTCTCTGCACGTGTCCAAACCATGGCAGTCTCGCTTCCCGCATCTTGTTAGCCACAGAGGTCACCTCTAGCTTCTCCCAAATGACCTCGTTCCTAATCTTATCACTCCTGGTATGTCCATACATCCATCTCAACATCCTTATCTCCACGACCTGCATCCTCTGGACATGTGAGTTTTTGACTGGCCAACACTCCACCCCATACAGCAAAGACGGTCTAATCACCATCTTGTAAAACTTACCTTTGAGTTTAGGTGGTATCTTCTTATCATACAATACTTCAAAGGAAAGCCTCCATTTCGTCCATGTTGCCCCAATACGGTATGTGACATCATCATTGATATCACCACTAGTTTGGATGATAGACCCAGGAAAGCCTCACATCAATGTATGTTTCATCCCTCACAACACTGAATTTGCACTCCAAGTATTCAGTTTTGGTTCTGCTCAGTTTGAACCCGTTGGATTCCAAATCGTGTCTCCAAACCTCCAATCTATCATTAACTTTAACCTGAGTCTCATCAATCAGTACGATGTCATCAGCAAATAGCATTCACCATAGAACCTCCTCTTGAATAGACCGTGTTAGCTCATCCATCACCAAGGCGAACAGAAAAGAGCTCAACGCAGATCCTTGATGAAGTCTCATCTCAACAAGAAAATACTTTGAGTCTCCTCCCACCGTTCTTATCCGAGTTTTGGCTCTGTTGTACATGTCTTTTATCACCCTAATCTATGTCATTGAAACACCTTTCACCTCTACACACCTCCATAGACATCCATCGGAACTTTTTCATAGGTCTTCTCGAAATCAATGAACACCATATGAAAGTCCTTCTTTCTTTTCATATATTTCTTCACTAATCTCCGAACTAGATGAATTAGACTATACTTTATGAATATTCTTAAAAATCATAACTCTAATTATATAGACTATAATTTCAGCTCTAAACAACAAATCCCTGCCCTTTTACATATCACATATTCAGAGTAACCTTATTGGAAACAATTCTTCAATTTTAGAGGTAATCAGACAGAGAACTAGTTAATTAGAAGGTCTTTTTTAATACTTTAGATCAAAGTAGAAGTTTATTGCTTTATCAAAATCAGACCCCTTAATTTTAATCCTTATATTTTTTTAAATAAATTTAATATGTGAAATTAGGATAAATGTAGAAAAAGTTCCAGAATAAGAATTCAGTTGCGTCACATCTTACAATTAATCATTTAGCACTTCTGCTCCGTAAAGTTTTGTTACTTTTTTCCCTTGTGATGTGTCACTGATCTATATTGTGCTTCGTATGTAGCACCAAATGATGGATCTTTACTAAATTATGCAGGTTTACTTGAGTAGCCCAACTAGTTTCTCCCCGGTTCGAATTTATTTATTTAATTTTGATTTAAAAAATGAAGTTTAAGAAAGTAATTGAAAAAATTTATATCTTATGGAACATGCCAAATAGCACTTTAATTTTGTGATCTGAAAATCATGTGTAGATTGATTTTTGGCTTATGACTTATGAATCATGAGAGCAGCAAGGAGGTCAACCTCTTTTAAGTATACAACATGGATTCTGGTAGTGTAATCATAAGTTAGAAATTAAGAATTCCAACTTTTGACTTTTGATTTTTTTTTTTTTTTTTTGTTATTTTGGCTTAAAACCAAGGGTTTATAAATATTTTTTTTATTACACCCAAACACTACAAAATTACATAAAATCTATTTTTACTTAAAAGCACCTAAAATAAGCCACTTCAAATATGCTCTAAATATGTTATGTGAAATTGAAATTAAAGAGTGTCAAAAGGGAACTGCGACATTCTAAATGGATTCAAAAGAAAAGTAAAATAAAGTAATTGGAGTATTTTATAAATATCGAGAGAAGCTCCATATACATTTGAAGAAGGTATGGAGGAAATAAGGAGGTTTGTAGGTTCACATGAAAATTAGTTAGTTCATTGGTATATAGAATAATTAAGGATATATGCTAAAGATCACTCTAAGGACAATAAACAACTAATTATTATTATATTAGGAAGAGATTTTTGTGTGTCAAGTAGAAACTGAGACATGATCCCTGCATTATCTTTTAACCAATAAATAATTGTGATTTTGGATCATAAAAAGAGATTTGATTCTTCAGTAGCAACACAATCTAATCATTGCAAGATTTGCATGTAACAGTGATTAACTCTCCAAGTTCTACTTGTCTCCTGCCAGTCACCCAATTATTTGTTTTACTAATAAGAAGGAGATACTTGAGGCGTTTCTATATTATTACTTCTTTCATTTTAAGGTGAATCACCTACTTTTTATTTTAGTCTTTTTTCTAAAAAAAAAGAATGATTTTTTTTTATAATATTTTAATTTTAATTTTTCACGTAGTATGCTTGAAATCACAAGATTAAAGAATATTTTAGTACATTAACATAACTTTAATTTATAATCATAAAATTAAAAAGTATTTTTTATTTTTTTAAATTTCGTATCAAATTAATTTAAATAATTTTTTTAAAACGAAGAGAGTATTATCTAAAATGAGTGATTGTCAGTTACATTTATTTTGAAAGGTAGTATTCCTTCTGCAGAACAAAGTCACAAGCATACATTTACAAGTTATCTCAAAAATAATATCTAAACTATTTCAAGTGGTATAGCCAATCATTTCAAAGGGGAAATTTCATATATATATATATATATATATATATATATATATATATATATATATAACTAATTAAGTTACAATAAATTTAGCTTATGCTTTTTTTTATGGAAAAATTTTATATATATACAAATAAGTAAAATTTTTATCCAAAAAATAGCTCATGTTTTTTTTTATATTACAAATAGTAGCCCATGAAAGTCATGGCCTCAAAATAGCTCAAATCAGTCCAAGGCCATTAGGTTTTTTTTTTTTTCTTTCCCTCAAATCAACCCAGACTGAATTTTACCCACTTTTATTCCTTTTTTTGGCCTTTTTTTAAAATTATTTTATTTTTATTTTTCTGTGATTTTTTATATTAAAAAAGAAATTTTTTCATTTTTTGAAAAAAAAACTTTTTCATGTATTTTTTGGTCTGTGTTATTTTATATTAAAAAATATTTTGTTTTAATTTTGTTGTGGCTTATGTATACATATAAACATGTATGAATGTTGTATAAATAGCTATTTAATGTGTCAACATTGTATAAAATATGTATAAGCATGTATCAATATTATATAAATAGTTTACCAATGTGTATCGATATTGTATAAATTGTATACAAATGTATGTTGATGTTATATAAAAAGGTATGAAATATATCGACATTATATAAATGGTGCATAATCATGTATCAATACTGTATAAACAATTCTATGTTGCATCAACATTGATATTTATTTGACTATCATGCATTCTAACCTTAATAAATAAACAGGCCATAACAGAACGACATAAATATTCATTTTTTCAGAAAAAAGTGGAACGACTTAAAAAGTGAAAAAACTTTTTTCTTTTAAAAAAAAATTGAATATTAAGTTTCTTTTATGCTCAAAAAAACAATCAAATGGACAAATAAAAATGATGTTAATCTATCAACAACCTAAAAAAACAATGAGTAATTAAGTAAACTTGGGCTAAAAAAAATGTAAACAAAAGTTATGGCCTATTAGCCCATGTAATTTTTCCTTATTTATTTGTGTAATTTTTAGGAATCCCATTCAGGTTTTAAAAAATCCCCAAAAATCCCGATTCTTTCCTAATTACGAAAATACCAACTTTTTCTGTGTTTTTGATACCTGGAGGCGTCACCTTGATACTTACGAATCTGTAACCGAAATTACAGTTGTTGCGCTTAATAAGGAAAAAAGATTTCTGCCAACTATGTAGATCCCTTGATTGATGCCTTAACTGTTACAAATGTTTAACATGGTAACTGTAAGAGAGAGAAAATATTAAAATAAAAAATAAATTTAAAAACGGCTCTAAAAATGAAAAAAATTATAATTTAAATAGTGATTGACATTAATTAGACTTCTACACCAAAAAAATTGTACTAATTATATCTTTTAATAAAAATATAGATTCTTTAAGTATAAAAAATAAATGGATAATGATAAAAAGTTAGGATTTTTGTAATTTTTAAAAAAGGTAGGGAATATTGAAGATTTGGATAAAAAAAAGTTGTGTTATTTGGTATTTTAATGTAGCCGCCGTTAATTTATAACAATGTTAAGATTGTTTATTTGAGGTATCAGTAATATGATATTTTGGTATTATTTCGAAAATAAAATATGTTTATGGAAAGATGACTATTTATTCCAAGTAAATTGTTTACAATATTCACTGTGCAATATGGTGTTTGGAAAAATGAGGTTTCAAGATGTATTGATTTATGTGTATCGGTGTGATATTTATTGTGCAAATGGTGTAGAATACGACTAAGTTTTAGATAATAATAACAAGGTATTTGTTCTGTAACATGATATATGATTTTATGAGTCCATACAATTATAAATTAGATATTGGAGTCTAATGATATAAAAAATAAATTAAATGTTTGCAAGAAAAAAATTTATAACAATTCAGTTCATGGAAGAAAAAATGATGCCAAAACACTGTTTTAATACAAAAAAATATATATACTGTTGTCAGGTATCAAAAATAAACATATACTAAAACTTAATACGATTGACAGGTATCGACAAATAAAAAAGATAAAATATCCTAAAGCAACATAAGACATATTACAAAAAGCTAAGACATCAAAGTGGCCAAAGAATGTCAAGAAAGTGGCCAAAGATAGTTTCCCGAAACATGGCAACAACATCGTCACCAATAGAGAACTTAATATCATCTGCGAAGTTGCAATTGTATGAAGATCCAAACATCAAAGAGTGTTTTGGGATGCTTTTTATTACATAACTCATACCCTGAAAAATAAGTATCAATATGCAGATATCAGAATAAAAAAAAGAGTCTTCCTGAAATATAGGACCATCCTAAAAAATTGGAGGCAGTCATCTGCAGACAATTATTTTGTATCAAACAATAAATCAACATACAAAACAGGTTTCAATAAGCAGATATCAGCATCAAACAATGAGACTTTATGAAACATAGAACCATCCACCAAAATGGGAGGCAACCATCCACAGACACTTTGAACAACGTTTTTCTGAGGAGGGAACCTCTGAAGTTATAACCCTGTCCAGTGATGAATGGCGAAGCTTGGAGGTTCTGGAAGAGATTTCAAGGTGCTTGTTTAGTGACACTCAAAATATGCCAGCATTAGATGAGAAATCCCTCATGACAAGGGTCAATTCTCTGTGCTCTCTTCTTCAGAAGGATCCGGCAACAGCTCATAAGAAAGAGAATTGCGATGATGTTGCAGTTGGAGGGAAGAGAACTGATGAATTGATCAGTTTCTTTCCTGGAGCAGCAAGTGAAAAAAAGGTTGATGATCCTTCTACATCAGAGGATAAATCAAATGATCCAGCTCCGTCTATGTCAAGAAAAGACTCCGTCAGGGATCTCTTGCTGAATCTGCCAAGAATTGCATCGCTGCCTCAGTTCTTGTTCAATATCTATGAAGACTCCGATCAACAAGCTAGATAGAATTTGCTTAGAAGTTGCTTTTGTATGTAGTAGGCATAGTGCCTTCTTAAGACATTACTTAGCTACAGTGTCCAAGTTTAGGATTCGACTTGTAATCAAATCTCTTCTAGATGTTGTGCAGGTAGTATATGTATATATATAGTCTGTCCAAGTTTAGGATTCGACTTGTAACCAAATCTCTTCTAGATGTTGTGCAGGTAGTATATGTATATGGTCTCTGATTCCCCGTTGATCTTTTTCGAGTGGGGTCCGTTTCATATGGCTGGTTCGAGGGTGAAACCCTCAAGAACTGGTACTTATGAAGTCATAAAGTTGCCATTTTTATGGATGGGTATTACTTCTAAGGGTGAAATTGTCAATTATCTTGATCCTCAGGGAAAGGTGGAGTTGCCAGAAAATGTTATGAATTTAGATGATTTGGGTTTTGCTGACGGTGAATTGGTTCCAGTGAATGTGAATTTTGTCGGGAAAACTCATGTTGTTGTGGAAGAAAATGGTACTGCATTTGGGTACTCTTGTAATTCTCCACAGAATAGAGGATTTAAGAAAATCAAGTATCAATATAGTGTATCAAACATAAAAAGCATGTATCACTAGAAAGATATCAAACATCACAAGTTAAAATAAAATACAAAATCAAAATAAAAAATAAGTATCACAAGTCAGATATCAAAACATCAAAAGAGAGTTTTTTTGAAAAAAATTGAACATCATAAAAATAGGGGAATAAGACATCTACCCACTATTATACTATATCAAATAATTAATCAACATAAAATCAAGTATCTCAAGATATCTAACAATATCAAAAATGGAATCAGGCAGATACACATATATATGGAGTATCAGACATTGCATCAATAGAAAAAATAGGTATCCACATAAACTTTCAAAACCCCAAAAAATTAGGTATCAATTTGACCAACCAATCAGTGTAAATATGAGTCAGTAATACTGCAACAAAGAGGAATCGACATTCTTATAGTTTGTCAAAAGTTGTTTGAATCAATAACTCCTAAAGCCGAGAAATATGTGTATTTGCGGATTTGGGAGAATAAAATCGATTTACCTTGGGCAATGGTGGTCGTGCAGGGAGAGAAGAATGTGCTTTACTGATCCGACTTGCATGTCGTTTCCGACCTGGGGATCTTGATGTGGACGCTACATCCTTGACTTTTTTACCTTTTGCAGTTGAAATATTGCTGGCCTAGTCACCGGAATTGTTGTGGTGGTCGACCTTGGCAGTGTCGGCTTCTTCACCACTTTCAAACGCTTCTTGTGTAAGGCCATGACTAAACGAAGAGATGGGTTCCATTGTTGATTGAAATCAAAGATGATAAAGTTTATGCTAATGGTGGTCGGGAAAAAGATGGTGGAAGAAGAGAGAAACGTTCAAAATAGTGAGAGATAAGTTCAAAACTGAAAAAGGAAAAATTTAAATCCTTAGATGGTAACTGTAAAGAGAGAGAAAGTAATTAAAAATAAAAAAATAAAAAACTGCTTTAAAAATGAAAAAATTATAATTTGAAAAGTGATTGACATTAATTAGACATCTACACAAAAAAAAAATCCAATTATAACTCTTAATAAAAATATATATTCTTTAAGTATCAAATATAAGTGGAATATAATAAAAAGATGGGTTTTATGTAATTTTTAAAAAATGTTGGAATTATTTAAGATTTGGACAAAAAAGGTTGTGTAATTTTATAAATTTTACTTTTTTTATTATAAAGGGTAGCTCATGAATGTCACGGGCTCAACATCAGAAAATTACATAGAATGCCTACCAAATGTAGTGGTATTGATCTTTTGCCCTCCATAAAAAAAAGTCGTACAAAAATGTCTTCTTTCATTTTAAGTTGAATCAAACTACACCTCTTATGAGAGACATTTTTGTAAGACATTTCTTATGAGGGGCAAAATATCAAGATCACCTCTTATGGGGGGCATTTTTGAGCATAACCCGCTCAACATAGCTCAATCAACCCAAGGTCGAATTTTACCCCTTTTTATTCCTTTTTTCAAGCATTTTTTTAAAATTATTTTATTTTTGTTTTGCTGTGGGTTGTTAAATAAAAAAAGAAAAACTTTTTTTTCAAAAAAAACTTTTTCATATATTTTTTGGTTTGCATTATTTTTTATTAAGAAAATTATTTTGTTTTATTCTGTGTGATATATGTGTGTGTGCGCGCGCGTGTGTGCGCGTATTTTTTTCATGTATCGATTCTCTATACATGTGCGTAAATGTGTATCAATGTTGTATAAATAATTACGTAATGTAACGATATCGATATTTATTTGACTATCATGCATTCCCCATCTTAATAAATAAAAAATAAACAAAACATAATAAAATGACATAAGTATTCATTCTTTCACAAAAGAAGTGAAACGATGTCAAAAGAAAAAAACTTTTAAAAAATAGCAACAAAAAAATATGAATATTGATTTTTTTTTTTATGTTAAAAAAATCTAAAAGGAAAAAAAGCCAAATGACCAAATAAAAAATGATGTTTATTCACCCAGTACCTAAAAAATAAAAAATAAAATAAAAAAGGAGAAACAAATGCCGCCAACAAGAAAAGAGAAGGCATTGCCCAAAAAAAAAGAGAGAGAAGGAGAGTGACTAAATGAAAAAGACCGAATGACCAATTCCAAAAGCAAAAATAAAATGAATAAAAAAGGTCAAATGGAGAAGTTAAATCAAGGGCCAAAATAGCATGTCTGGCCACGTCAACATCTGGCCCCGCCAAATATCGCAACTTGCCATTTTTAATATAAATTAACTAGCCGAGCGGCTATTTTTAGTCACGAACAAAGTCGACGGGCCATTTTTAGTAATAAAAAAAAGTGGCTATTTTTTGTGTAAATTATTCTTCTCAGTGGCATGTGGGTGTAATTATCTCCATTTTAAATGTGGTACCCAAAACTATTTTAACTATGGAACCCAAAACTGTTTCAACAATGGTACCCAGATTATATGAATTATTCCTCTATCCAAATTCCAATTTCCATTATACACTTTTTTTTAGCCAGTCCAACAAGGAATGGCACATTTTCTTAGCAAATAATTAATGACACAATTAACATTTCATTCATATTGGATTCCACTTATTTAACAAAAAAGTCTATAAAAGTATACTTGTTTACAGATAATTTTTAAATATTGCAAAGTCTTCTCATACTTTAAACTTCGTACAGAGACAAAATACATTACATAAAGTGCGATGGAGGAAGTATTTCAATTGTAGTACTTATTCCTTAAATTATTACTCTAATATTACACACTATATAAAATCCTCCACTTGTTTTTGTAAATATTACTCCTAATAGCATACATAATTCAAAATATCTCATAGATATGAACTTTCTAGTAACTAGCATAAATACTCTCTTGTGCCTAAATTGAAAATATACATGCATGATATTGCTATTTGATAAACACTCAATTATGTTTTTTTGTAACACCTGGCAGGTCACATGCAGAATAAATATTCAATTTTAGAGGTTGGGATCCAACCTCAAGGATTGAAAGATGGGATATCTCTTTCTCTCTATACACCCCCCCCCCCCCTCTTCTGTATCAGTGGTTGTGTTTTGTGACTTGAGACTTGTCTTGTATATTATTTTAGTTTTGTATATGTATATGGGGTTGTATTATGGTTAGTGTATCATATCGTGTCTATAATAGTTCTGCACAGGTGACCTCCAGATCCTGAGAGGGGGGATTTTGCTATTGTTGTGTTTTGTATGCCTAGTGTTAGCGTGATCTTATGTTAGCTAATTCTTAAACTGTCCTGTTATGCCCATTACTAGCTGTTCTGGGATAGGGTTAGGATTTCCTATCAGGGGTAAGGTAGATTTCATCATGACCTATAGAGTGGAGTCATGACAAGTTGATATCAGAGCTCTAGGTTCGCTGGTCTTACCTGTATACAACTACTGTCTAGTATAGTCTTGCGGATGGGCGCAGAGACATTCATAACTTATCTTCGGGAGGCTACAATATGTATTAGGAATCTTCTCTTGATTGTATCACTTTTTGCAGTCATGTTTTGATCTTCTAGAATCTTATTTAGCTCATTATTTTGCAGTTATGGCTTGTAGAGATCTACCTTCAGGCAGAGACAGGGATGCAACACCGGCTTTGGACAGGGATCCTTCTCTAGAGCATGTTGAGGAGTGACTGGACGCTCCTATTCCCTCGTAGCAAGAGGGACCCACATTAGTACCGCCCTCACTGCCCCTATTATCACCACCTTAGTTCAGGCGACCTTCTCGCAGCTACTTGCAACTCTAGGGGGTGCATAGCTTGCACCAGCCCCAGTGCCACCCACATAGCCCGTACAGCTTCCAACTTCAACTCCAATTGAGCATGTAGCCCCTACCACCCAGCCAGAAATTACATAGGGCATCATAACTTACGACGATCAGTTAGTGATTGGTTACTTTCTCATATTATCAAAATCGATAGGGGAGGATGCCTCTGAGTTCTTGACGTCTTGTCAGGAGAGGCTATAGAACTTGAGAATATTACAGATTAGAGGTGCAGATTTTATCGCATATCAACTAGATGGAGTACCTATATAGTGGTGGCATGAAGATTTGGGTACTATACCAGCAAGATCTCTACCAGTTTTGTGGATCGAGTTTTCTTATGCCTTCTTAGCTAGATTTGTCCTTTAGAGTCTCAAGGACCACCTCCATGACTAGTTCTCAAGGCTAGAGCAGAGACCAATGACTGTATCTGAATATGAGGCTAGATTCCATAATCTCTCTTGGTATGCTACTACTATTTTGCCTACAAAGGAAGAGAGAATCAGATGTTTCATGATTAGAGGTATGCAGACGCAGTCACTCATGAAAAAAGGCTGATCCTTTCTAGATAATATGGACCATACCCATACCATTGAGTAGTTACGTTGTGAGGTCCAAAAGGGCAGCGATATGGGGGTTTGCCGTGAGGGATGTTTTAGCAGAAGATGGTCCAAATTCAGGAGGCAGTATGACAGGCCCCAGTCGAGGTTTTAGCAAGGTCAGTTTAATCAGTTCGTTCAGGCTTCACTACAGGTTTTTGAGAGCAAATGCTAGTCTCACAATGCTTCCAATTAGAGTGGTTCTTCTCATCCTAGTAAGAGGAGGTCAAAGGACAGGGACACAATGGTTCCAGAGTAGACCGGGTCTTCTCAGATGGCTAGTGAAAGATCCAAAGCCTCCAATATAGATATCACTGGTCGTAGTGATCCACGTAGAAATGATTGGGTTTCATCAAGGTACTATGAGTGTAGGGCGTTAGATCATTGGTCTCGATGGTGTCCTGTGCAGAGAGAAAGATGCTCTCAAACAAGTCCACTAGTTCTGCCACCACCATTTAGTGGCTGAGATAGAGATCAGGGCTATAGAGGTTACTAGTGAGTCCCAAGAGATGATTAGTAGGTATCAAGAGGTGACAGACCAAGCTATATCGGGGGAGTCATCAAGGTCAATTTTATGCAACTTCAGCCAGGTTAGAGGTCGAAGCATCTGACGATGTTATCACTGGTACAATTATCTTTTGTCAACAGCCAGCATCTGTTTTATTTGGCCCTGGGTCTACTTATTCGTATATGTCAATCTATTTTTCTTCCCATTTGGGGATGATTTGTCAGTACCCCTTCATTTTTCAACTCTAGTAAGAGACTCTTGTCACGCCATAGGAGGGTACCCTTGGTGTGGCCGTCACTCAGAAAGTATTGCTAGTCCTCGAGTAAACCACTTGGCCTCATCATCATATCAATTCAACAATGGAAAAATAATTCAGATACAAGACATCGTATGAGAAAAATATAACTCTAATGGAAGGAGTTTGGAATATAAAAGACTCAATAACATCCTCTACTTAGTGTCTATGAAGCCTCTACTCAACAATCTAGATGGTGCCATGATAGACCATGGACACCCCAAATTAAAGAAAGAAAAGAAAATAATATACTAAATCAACCTATAAGATAAAAGAGCTCCTCCGAAAAGTGAAGAGGGCTCACCAACTCTGAAAGTGTACTGATCTGGACCTTAACGATGCACGAGCTGAAGTCCTCTATCACCTGCATCTACATCATAAAATGATGCAGGTCCAAATGGAAATCAGTATATGGAATATACTGGTTTCTAAAATGGCTCAAGAAATAAGGCTCAACTTACTCATCTCGACTCAATAACTCAAGCTCGACTCAGTATATGCAAGTTTAAAGTAATTCGTGCTCTTTTAAAAGTATACTCAGTACACATTAGACCCTGTTTAAACTATCATGCTCAATCAATGTTGCTTAGGAGTTTCTCTTAACCAGCATCCAATCCCATCACCTTTAGTTTGGTGATACACAATGAAGGCGACTTCGTTGCCACGCCCGTCCTAAACTTGCCACGGTAAAGGACGATTAACCTCTCTCTTGTATCCATAATAAATGTCCATTTGTGGGACAAGAGTCGCCAGAACGAATTGTATGACTGTCTTACGCTGGCAACGTGGTTCTGTGGGTTAAAGTATATGTTTACTCGCTCCCAGGTCGATACTCCTCCTAAGACTAAAACATGCTCAACTCATCAATCAACTCAAATGTCGACCTCGTTGGGTCATTGTATCTCAACTCGTCTCATGTTACTCATCAATTCATCCAATCAATGCAAACCATCAAACTCAACTCAGACTCAAAATGTTATTTAGACTCGCACAATTTGACTCTTCATGTAACGCAAGAAAGATAATCATATACCATGATGTATGTGACTCAATGCAACATGCTTCTCATGCTCAATCATACTCAATTTACTCAACTCAAATACTCAAATTACTCAACTCAAATACCCAATGGCATGCATAGAATTTCATGAAAATCATGCAATTTAGGGTTCATGGTATCAAGTATGAAATAAATATGTAAATCTCCTATTAATAATCATGAAATACAACAATTATCTCATATAACATCAAAAGTATTCATAAAAAATTACAGAAAATTTAGTAATTATTTGAAAAATAGAAAATCCAACTCATTGCTTCTTAAAATCGACTCATTTAAAGAAATGGGCATGTGAAAGGACATAGTTCCACACTCTGGTAAGCTTTACGTACCTGGAATTAGAAGAAACAATCGAACCTCAGATGATCCTCGCATTTGAATTAAAAACCCTAGCTTCTTCTCCCTTCTCTAGTGCTCTCAAGAATTTCTGAGTGTGAAGATTGATGAAAGATACACCTAGGGTTTGTTTTAATGCTTTATTCAAGCCTAAAAAGACCAAGAATTTATTTAAATAGAAGTTAGAATGGACAAAAATGACCCTCATTAAAATTGTCGTCTGAGTCCACGAGATCCCATCTACGAGTCGTAGACCATTCTACAAGTCGTAGACCACCCCTTGTAAACTAGGTGCTTGAAAATCTAGGTTACTAGAAGTTCGCACGAAACCCCTTTCTATGATCCATAAAACATTCTACAAGTCGTAATCTCCTCTCGTAAATAGTGGGTTCTAAAACTTGAGTTACTAGAATTTATCATGAAACCTCCTCTACAAGGCATATACCATTTCGTATATAGGCCTCAGACTTAGGAAATTTCACCAAGTCATCTGGGGCTTCACGAGACCATTCTACGAGTTATAAACCTATCTACGAGTCGTAAATGGTTCTCATGAACCTTTTTCTACAGCTTTTCTCAGCAACCTCTGCCTATTCACTCCAGATCAGGTAGAAAGAAATTTAGGGGTGTTACAACTCTGTAGCAGGGGATCGAGTATGCAGGTTACGTACCGTGATGATTCAGGGGCAAGACACCCGGGTGAACCTATTGTTGCTTGATATGCTTGATTTTATTGATTTTTATACTATACTGGGCATGGACTGGTTATCGCCTTATCATGCAAGTTCTAGGTTGTTGTACTAAGATTGTGACTTTGGCTATGCCTAGTATGCCTCTAGTGGTGTTGCAGGAATCTATTAGCCACACACAAGTCAGGTTTATCTCTTATGCTCGA
Organism: Solanum rostratum; assembly: GCA_029948455.1. Lineage (NCBI taxonomy): Eukaryota > Viridiplantae > Streptophyta > Magnoliopsida > Solanales > Solanaceae > Solanum > Solanum rostratum. The sequence continues at coordinate 57,942,385 of CM057051.1, forward strand.
GCCCAGGGGTTGATTTTTATAGGATGCTTAGCATATTTGGCCCATGTTCGTGATGTTTCAGCTATGGCCCCTTTGGTTGATTTGGTTCTAGTGGTCAGTGAGTTTCTAGATGTGTTCCTGCTGATTTACCCAGATTACCACCTGTGCGTGATGTTGACTTTTCCATTGATTTAGATCCGAGCACTAAGCTCATCTCTATTCCTCTATATTGGATGGCCAACCTTAAAGAGCTCCGTGTTTAGTTATAAGGTCTTCTGGATCAGGGATTTATCCGGGCAAGTTTGTCTCCGTGGGTGCCCCTATTTTGTTTGTTAAAAAGAAGGATGGGACACTACATATGTGCATTGACCACAGGCAGCTAAATAAGGAACCGTCACCCTTTGTCGCACATTAATGATCTAATTGACCGGTTAAAGGGGGATGCAGTGTTTTCTAAGATCTATTTGAGGTTGCGCTACCATCAGTTGAGGATCAGAGCAATATATATTCCTAAGACTGCCTTCCAGACACATTACGACAACTATCGGTTCTTGGTTATGTCAGTTGGGTTGATTAATGCTTCTGTAGCCTTCACGGATTTGATGATGTGTGTATTCAGGCCGTATCTAGACTCTTTTGTGATAGTTTTTATTGATGATATCATGATATATTCCCAGATTCATGAGCAACATGCACAACACTTGAGAAATGTACTCTAGACACTGAGGAATCATCGGTTGTACGCCAAATTCTCCAAATGTGAGTTCTGGTTAGAGTTCATGACATTCTAGAGAACTTAGTGTCCAAAGATGGTATTATGGTGGATCTAGAAAAGATTGAGGCTATCCGCGATTGGGCTAGGCCGACTTTTATTACAGAGGTTCAGAGTTTCGTTTGCTTAGTTGGGTAATATAGACGTTTCATCAAGGGATTCTCCATTATTACCACATCATTGGCCCGATTAACTCGCCAGGGTGTTTCGTTTATATGGTCTGAGGAGTATGAGTCTATCTTCCAAAGTCTTAAGTACTTATTGACTACGACTCCTATTATAACACTTCCAATTAAGGTCAAGTACAAGATCAATCCGTTCCAAGCTTTTAGCCGATTCTCTAACCTGTAAATGAAACTTTAACAACAACATCACCAATGTATACTATGATCAGGAAAAATAGGATCTGTAATCCACATTCTCATGTCATAAGAGATCCCCAATTTCAAATCACAAATCAATCAACATCAATCTCTAACCTTTACTTTCGCATCATAAGGAAAATTCACAACATAATCTAATTCTCACAAGTTACCAAGTTCAACTTAGCCAACAAATAAAGGAAATATAGTGTTAAAGTAAGCTTAATAAGGTTTAAGAATCCACTTGCCTCAGTCAATAGCCAAATCAAGCAAAAATCAAAGCTTTTTCCCTCGAATTCGCACCCAAAACATCAAAATCTAGTGAAATATAGATTCACAATCTCAATACGAAGCTAATGTCACTAAAATCAAGTAATTCTGGTGAAAAGGGCAAAATAGTCCAAAAATCTCATACCAAAAAAGGTTCCTGAAATCTAAATTTTTTTACGTGTAAATGTTCCCCAAGTAATAAGGAATCTAATGGTGAATACCTTTTCGAAAAAGGAGTTAAAATAAACTCACAATTGCCATTTTTCTATAAAAATCAATGTTTAAGAAAAATCGCAATTTCTTTAATTAACCATTTTCATGTTAAAATTACAAATTAATCAATGGAAATTGAAGATATAAGTTAGAAACACATTACCCAAAGTGCTGTCTTGAAAATTCTCAAAAATATTCCCCAAACCAAGCTTAGAAATGTTAAAAATGGTGGAAAATTATGAAACTCGATATTTTTAAAATTAAACACTCTTTAGGTGATTTGAACTCCACAAATGCGGATAGGTATCCGCAAACGCAGATAGGTATTGTGAACGTGGAGCTCAATAGCACCAATACCTCCACGAATGTGGAGGTTTTCCTGTGAATGCGGAGCTTACAAAGACAGGCCTCCGCGAATGCAATGGCCTATGCCGCGAATGCGAGGTCTTCCACCCCCCCCCCCCCAACCAGATTTCAGAAAAATCAACCATTTCAAAAACTCGAAACGGATCCTTGGGGTTCATTCGGAACCTGATACACACAAACTAGATATGCAACTCTACCCAAAAATGATGTTCTGGACTCAATGGAATTATCAGAATTCTATTTCAAGATCTCCTTGACTCGAAACTCGATAAAGCTCATCAAACTAATCAAAGACTCAAATATCCAAAATGACCTCGAAAAACTCTAAAAATTACAAAGAGACCATTTCTAGCATTATTTTCACTATCTAGAGCCATTAGAACTGTCGAAATTTTGATTTGAGCTTTCAAACTCCGAATGTTAACCAAATTTAAACTATGATCTAAATTCAACTGAAAATGCAACTTTGGGTTCAAAATCTTCATTTTGACCCTAAATTCAGTCTCGTCAATTCTCCTAAACAAGATTCCACTTTCTGGTGCTAAATGGAATCGACGAAATCACATTTTGACACTAGAAACTCAAGATGACCTCATAACTCAAAATTTCATACTTTAAACCTTTAAATAGTCTTTCTTTAGCAAAATTTCAACTTTTCACAAGGTTTTCAAAATTTGACTTTTCAACTCTTCCAAAAATGACTCAAGGTAACTTTCAGAAAGGGCAAAATAGTAATTTAGCTGAAAATACAAAACATGACCTTTAGGGTCATTATACATACTAATGATGCAAACTTAGAAATAGATGAAATAAGAGAACATCAATCTGTTAGGTGGGTATCACCACCTGAGGCTGCATTGAGAATATTTGCGTTTTCTATTAGTGAAATAAGTCCAAGTGTATATCATCTTCAACTACATCTTGATGGACAACAATTTGTCTCCTTCTGAAACACAGACAATATCAATAAAATTGTAAATAATTCCATGATTAAAAAAATAATGTTAACTGAATTTTTTAATGAATAAGATAAACAAAGAGGCTATGAGCCTCAATTTACTATATCGTTAATTTTCAGAACACTTTGTTTGGTCAACAATAGATAAAATGTGGACACATCTTAAAAGAGGTAATGTTATTGGTCGTGCAGTGACATGTCATCCAACTGAGGAAGAAAGATACTATCGTAGATTGCTTTTAATGAACATAAGAGGGCCAAAACTCTAGAAGATCTACAAACTATAAATGGAGTACAATCTAATTCATTTAGAGAAGCTGCTTAAAAAAGGACTATTATTTTGTGATAATATTTGATAGAATGCATGTTTGAAGCTACAAGTTATCAAACTTCATCTAGTTAAGACAATTACTTGCTATGTTATTGATTTATTGTAATCCAATAAATCCTAGAGCATTATGGGAAAATTTTGAAAGTCCAATATCTGAAGATTTCAAAAAGAATTTGAACATAAATGCAAGAGAAATAGAGTTTTAAGTTGTATTAATGATATTCTTCATTTAATGGGTCATGACATTAATGAATTTGAACTAATTCTAGAATTCATCAAACCATCATCAATAGCAAGAGAAGCTAAAGATGTTCATTATGAAAGAAATATTTTTGATACTAAGGAAGATTTATTATTAAAAGATAAATTTATTATTAAAAGATAAATTAAGCATTGAATAGAAAAAGGCTTATAATATCATTCTTGATAGAGTATTTTCAAATAAATCAGGGACATTTTTTACTGATGGTCCAAGAGGAATGTTACGCCCCAGGAGGGTACCCAAGATGTGGCCGGCACCTAGAGACTATTGCTAGTCCCTAAGCGAATCACTTGGCCTCATCATGTCCATTCAATCCAACAACTCTATATATTAGCGGAAGTAAAATCGAGTAAATGAGCTCATCTCATCTAATGTCTCAATTAATATATGTAATAATAGAAGGCTAGAAAAAAAACTAGTTCACAATCTCAATATCAACGTTCGACTATTATCTATGAAGCCTCTATCACTAATCAAGTGGTGCCAATGACAAATCCATGGCTACCAAAATCAAAATATAAGACTAGTCTAGTCTAACTCAAAAGCATGATGAAATAAATAATTGTGGATCCTCCGAAGTAGGGGAGGCTCACCAATAAGCTGAACATCTTGGATCTTCAACGATGAACCTGTTGACGATCCCTAATCCCTATATCTGCATCATAAAATAATGCAACGAGTGGCGTCAGTATGTGGAATGTACGGTATGTAAAATAGCTGGATGAAACAGAAACCGGTAGAATAATATGAAACAATCATCGACTCAGAACAATCATCAAATAAAATCAAATCACACGTCAAATATTTATCTATGCAAGAATCAAGAGTAGACAAGTGACCCATCAACCTCATCAATTAAATCAACTCAACTCAACTTAATGGAACTCATCTCATCACATCTCATCTCATCTCGACTTAGAGTACTCAAGGTAGGAACTTTCTGGGAGTCTCTTTTATCCGACAACAATCGGTTATGAGCCAGTAGTAAAGCTGATGTTGCCACAACAATTAAAAACTTGCCAGGTGGGCAACAAATCGAATCCCAGAGGGAAATACAATCAACTAAGTCCTCTATTGCTTTGAGGGACTTCTAATTAAGAGGGAACCACAACATAATGTGATGGTTCTATGCCTCACCTACGTTTGACGATGTAGTTTGACGAGTGCAAGTCGAACTAACTTTTACTCTTTAGGTGCTCGATACTCCTCCGATAACACAATGCTCATAAGACAATCAATTCAATCAAACCAAATCAAATCATGGGGACTTTTAACACTTTCATTAATCAATCTCATAGGGACTTTAACCCTTTCATCAATCAATCTCGCAGGGGCTTTAACCCTCCCATCAAGGAATATTTCAATCAACGACTCAAGATTTAGAACAATCGTAAAGGAATTATCGAATAGACAAATCAGTGGAGTATATTTATGGAGACTTACAGGACTATCAAGTTCTATCAACTCATCTTCATTCTCTCATCACAATCACAATCATAATCGACATCATCCCATCAAGGCTCTAGACTCGATTCTTAAGTTCATTCGTGTATGCTTTCAAAATAGTCATGTAGGATTATGTAAATTCTCATGAAAATATTCAATTCAAGAGAACAAGTTTATGATGATCATCAACATAGAAAAACATATGAATTTAATAAGAATTTCAATAAAAACCATCAAGGATTATGCATGTTAGACTCAATAGACTTTCAACTCATCTATGGCCATCTATAGGGCACATGAGAGAACCATCTCATGCTTTTAGTTTAGCCTTACATACCTGGGATGAAGCTATCAATAATCACCTTCAAGAATTCCTCTTGAATTCCTCAATCTCAAGCTCTTCTCCTCTTTCCTCAAGCCCTAGTCCCTTTCAATTGTTAGAAACGGACTTAGAATGGGGTTTTAGACCCTTTTAATAGTCAAAATAACCTAATTAGATCGTCTTTTGAGTTTAGGAGGGGTTGGAAAATGACCGGAATTCCCCTCACAAAATTTAGAAAATTTTCAACTTCGGAATAACCCAGTCCGCGTCCGATCGCGCACAATGTATTTTCTCCAAAATGTTTCTGAATGAGTTTTCCCAATCCCGTAAAAGAAAATTGAAAAAACATAAGTGTGGGTCCACTACATAGGCGTGACACACGTCCATCGCGCACTCTCACTGTTTTCGTTTTTGGATCGAAAAACTATCTTTTGATCCGATCACTCTAAAAATCGACCGAGATCATTTTCTCACTTAATATTTTGTGCTGGTCGCAAATCCAGTCTCGAATTTTTCATACGAGCATTAGAAGATGCATTACGCGCATACCCTTCCTCTAGGAGTATTTTGGTAATTTTACCGGACATTACAGTTGTGAACTTAATGTTGAACATAATTTAAAACTTGAAGTTCATATACTTGTTAAATCGAAGTTTAGGACTTTACATACTTAGAAAAATTCAACTTATGCACTTTAGAAACTTGAATTATTATATTTTAGGATATAAATTAAATTTTAAGTAGTTCTGAACTTTAAGTTGAATATAATTTAGAACTTAAAGTTTATATACTTGTTAAATTGAAATTTAGAATTTTATATACTTAGAAAAATTTAACGTATGCACTTTAGAAACTTGAATTGTTATATTTTAGGATATAAATTAAAATTTGAATAGTTATGAACTTTAAGTTGAATATAATTTAGAATTTGAAGTTTATATACTTGTTAAATTGAAGTTTAGGACTTCATATACTTAGAAAATTCAACTTTTGCACTTTAGAAACTTGAATTATTATATTTTAGGATATAAATTAAATTTTAAGTAGTTGTGAACTTTAAGTTGAATGTAATTTAGAACTTGGAATATATATACTTGTTAAATTGAAGTTTAGGACTTTATATACTTAGAATTACTTAAAATTAATATGTATAAATTATTAACATCAAATTGTTGAACTTTAATTATACATGAATATTTTTTGTAGATGGATAATCATTTGTGGATGTATGACATGTATTACGCAAATGATAGTGGGTTGAAATCTACATTTATTGACAGTGTTAGAAGTTTCATTGATCATACAATGACACTTGATAGTTTTAAGAGAAATTAATTGGTTAAGTATCCATGCAGTGCATGTAGGTGCCTAAAATTCTTTAGTCCAGATGAAGTCATGGTGCATTTGTATCGTAAGGGATTTAAGCCTAGATATTTCGTGTGGGTAGATCATGGAGAAATAGATGGACTGAATGATATATTTTATAATTCGATGCCAATTGATGAATATAATATGCTTGTACCACATGGTCAAATTAGATTTGAACATGATAGGAATCAACATGACATGTTTCAACATGATAGATTTCATAAAATGATCAATGATGCTTTCGAAGTTTAAGGGGGGATGGAACCTTAACAATTCTTTAATGAAGCTCCTAATGAAGAAGCTACGACGCCTCTATGAAGAATTAGAAAAACTAGTCGTCCATTATGTGAGGGATTCCGCATTCTGCTTTGTATGTTGTTGTTAGATCAATAAATATTAAATTAAATTGGAATGTTCCTAATGCGGCTATGGACTCTATGATTGATTTTTTGTGAGTTGGTTAATCTTGAGTTTAACATACCTAGGAACTTCTATCAGGCAAAGAAACTGGTTGCCAAATTAAGATTGTCACATCATAGAATTCATTGTTGTGTTAATGGTTGCATGTTATACTACAAGGATGATAGTGAATTGGAAAATTATAAATTTTGCGGTCATGCTCGTTATAAGAGGACTCCAGCTGGAAAGATGGTTCCAATTAAGGCGATGCATTATTTACCTCTTATTCCTAGACTGAAGAGGTTGTATGCATCGATGAGATTTGCCTACATATAAGATGACAGCGTGAATATAAAAGGTCGTCGAGTGTCTTGTCTCATCCATTTGATGGGGAAGCATGGAAACATTTTGATAATGTATATCCTAACTTTGCTAGAGAGCCTAGAAATGCACGATGAGGGCTATGTGCAGATGGTTTCACACCATTCTGTAGTTCTTCCACGCCTTATTCTTGCTGGCTCGTGTTTCTTACTCCATATGATCTTCCTCCTGAAATGTGCATGACAAGTCCATTTATATTTTAAGCTATGTTATTCCGGGTCCATGCAATCCAAAAAGTTTAATTGATATCTATCTACAACCATTGATAGATGAGTTTATACCACTATGGTTTGAAGACGTAGTGATGTATGACATATCAACTAAGCAAAATTTTGTTATGCATGCTTGTCTAATGTGTACTATTAATGATTTTTCTGCATATGATATGTTGTCTGGTTGGATGACTGTTGGAAAGCTTGCTTGTCCTCATTGCATGGAACATAGTAAGGCATTTACCCTAAAGCATGGCAAGAAAAAATCATGGTTTGATTGCCATCACCAATTCTTGCTAATGGATCACGAGTTTAGAAATATGAAACATGTATTCAGAAAAAACAGGGTTGAGAATGATCCCCCATCTCCATCATTGACAGGCCATCAAATTTGGGAAAGATTTTCTCATCTGCCTAAAGTTATAGAGTGTCCCACACATTCTAGACTTCCTGGATATGGCGTTGAACATGACTGAACCAAACAAAGCATATTTTGGGAGTTGACGTATCAGAAGGATAATCTTTTGTGACACAATCTTGATGTGATGCATATTGAGAAAATATATTTTGACAATTTGTTCAACACAGTGATGGATGTCAAGGGGAAGACAAAAGACAACCCCAAGAGCTAGATTGGATCTAAAGGAATATTATAGGAGAAGGGAATTGTGGTTGAGAAAACTATCAAATGAAAAAATTGTCAAGCCCAAAGCTAGTTTTTCATTCACAGTGGATAAGAAACATGAAATATGTGAGTGCGTGAAAAATTTGAGGATCCCAGAAGGATATGCTTCAAATTTAGGCAAGCGGGTAAATCTGAATGAAGGGAAGTTGATAGGTTTAGAAAGTGATGACTGTCATGTATTCATGAAAACTTTGATTCCTATCGCTTTTAGTAATTTACCTGAATTTTTTAAAGAGTTATGTTCTAGTCAGTTGTTGGATAGTAGTTTGTACAGGATAGAGGAAAATATTCCTGTTATTATTACAAAGTTGGAGAAAATCTTTCCATGTGGCTTCTTCGATGTGATGGAGCATCTTCCAATCCATTTTGTACAAGAAGCCCGACTTGGTGGTCCTGTTCATACACTGTGGATGTATCCATTTGAAAGGTAATGATTATTCTTACATAAGTAATTAAATCTTGTATAATCTAATTATTTGTTAACATATTTGCATGCTAACATACATACAGAAAAATTAGATATTGCAAACAATCAATTAACGCAGAAGGGACAGATTGGAGGATCAATTGTGCAAGCTCATATTGCCAGAGAAAATGGTGATTTTTACTCCTTTTACTTTGGGGATGAAGTTCCACGTAGGAGTAATAGGCTAAATCGCAATGATGAAGGTAATAGTGATCCTATGTTTCCACCTATTTCAATTTTTAATCAAAAGTTAATCGTACTCTGGCAACTTTACGTAAGACAGAGTTTGGTTTTTTGGGGTGGACAAGGATCTAAAAGGCGTGTAAGATGAAGCCTCACTAGTACAGAATATCAATCAGTTACGAACCATATTGTTTTTTAATTATCTCAAAATTCAGTCATATCTTGAGTAAGTGTTAAATCATGCTATCAAATTACAAAGTTAAAAATGAGAACTAACTCACAAAGATGTATGTGTCAATAACAGCTTGTTTGTAAACATAACATATGGGGCAACAAAGCTATATATACAAGATTTTCAACATGGTTAAAGAGTTATGTAAGTGTGAAAGTTTAAACATATTGAATTGATAAGTATGACGTATTCATTTTATACCTATTGTATATCATGAATACAATCTGTAGATTTATGATGAATACTCAAACGTCGAACATTCACCATTTGTGAGAGAGATCGCACTCAGGCCTGATTCTCAAATTCACACACTCCATAAGTATTGTGTGAATGGTTTTAAGCTTCAAATTGAGGAAGTTTCTATGTACAAGAAAACCAATAACAGTGGTGTGTATGTTCAGGGTGATGTCGACAGTAATGGCCATAATATTGAATATTTTAGTGTCATTCAAGAGATTGTTGAACTAAGATATTTAGGATAGCCTAAGAAAAAAATTGTATTATTTTGGTGCAAGTGGTTTGATCCATCACAAAAAGGCACAAGGGTGGACCAACAACATAATATTATTGAAGTTAAACACAACAGACAATATGCAAGTTATGATCCTTTTATCATTGCCCAAAATGCTAAGCAAGTCTATTATGCTCCATATTCATTGCGTAGAGATAAGACTGATTGGTGGGTTGTTATTAAGAAAAGCCTATGGGAAGAATAGAAATTGAGAATGTGTTAGATCTAGCGTACCAAAATGATATTGCACTTGTTAAACAACAAGTTGATGTTCAATTGGAAACCACACTAGAACATCCTCAGCACATACTGGAAAAGATTTCTGATGATGACCTTGTAATGCCAAACATTGAGGAAGAAGTAAATGAGGAATATAAATCATTTGAGAAAGAGGAATGGCAGGACAATGAATATGAAACAATTGAGAAGGATGATGAAAATGAAACAAGCAAAGAGGAATAGAGCGGTACATTATAACTAGTATGTACGTTATTTATTGTGCTAACATTAAATTTATTTAATTTTGTTTTTGTATCATATTATTACTTTACATATAGATGTCATCTGGTGGTGATGGTGATAGACCTCGAGATCATCTTGGGGCAAGCAGTTCTAGTAGGAGCAGGAAGAAAATGTCTAGGACACCTATTGATCCTTAGGATATCCCAGGACAAACTTCCTCTGCCCCAGATCTGCACGGCCGCACAGCTACTGCTCCTACCATTGAGGTTGTTCCATTTGGAACTATGGATTTGACTTACCATAGTCAGTTTCGGAGACCACGCGGCGCTTCTTCTTCATCACACCCAGGTTTACTTCTTATGAACATACCACCAAACTACCCACAGTGACTGTTCTACGACCTCATAGATTATCATCTTTGGGTACTCCATCTCCTAGTGTTCAGTTTCCCTCATCTCAGTCTCTTCACCTATCATCCCTCATACTTAGAGATTCTAGTGTTGATGTTGTCACTCCTCCATTTACTCAGCATTATGTGCATCCATCGACATCAGCTTCACCTGCTTCTGCTTCTACTCCCGAGGCAGCACCGGATGTCACTCAGATAACTCCTAGCCAGCAGGATAGGATTGCGACAGTTATGATAGTGTCTGATGGAGCCTCATTATTTTTTATTTTATTTATTTATTTTTTTCTACATTACTAAAATATTCATGAACTAATATGTTTTTCATATGTCTTGCAGGTGGCATTATTCGAAGGATGCTACCAAGGCCCTACAGGAGAGTGTTAGGAAGCTAGTTAATAAGCCCTATCACTCTTTGGGAGAGATTCCAAACAGGATTTGTCAGGTGATGTTTAATGAGTCTAAGGTATATATATTTACATATTTATTTTAACTTATGTTTAATATTTATAGTATACTTTATCTAACTAATTCTCTAACACTTTTCTTTTTATTTTTCCAGACATTATGTAATAACCCATCTTGATATGAGAAGTCCCATATCGGCAAAACACAAGAGAAATACTAGGCATATAAGTAAATGACTGATCTATATATTGTGAGGCGTCTTTTGGGGTGAGCCTAAAGGGACAAATCTGTAATGGGCTAGGCCCAAGAGCGGACAATACTTCATAGTGTTGGGCTAGTTCGTTACAGGTGGTATTGCAACGACCTGGCCCAACACTGTGAAGTATTGTCCGCTCTTGGGCCTAGCCCATCACGAATTTGTCCCTTTCGGCTCACCCCAAAAGGCGCCTCACAGTATATAGACCAATCATTTACTTATATATCCAATATCTCTCTTGTGTTTTGCCGATGTAGGACTTCTTATCTCAAGATGGGTTGTTACATACGCCCCCTCTATGGACTCAGCATCCTCGCTGAGGTTTGCCCCACTTCATTGGATTTGCCTAGACTCAGCACTGAGGTTTGCGCCGCCTCATCGAGATTCACTTAAACTCAGTTGAACTCTTACCCACATCGACAAGGCTAACACAAGAGTGGCTTTGATACCACCTGTAACGACCTGGCCCAACACTATGAAGTATTGTCAGCTCTTAGGCCTAGCCTATCACGAATTTGTCTCGTTGGGCTCACCCTAAAAGGCGCCTCACAGTATATAGACCAATCATTTACTTATATACCCAACATCTCTCTTGTGTTTTGTCGATGTGGGACTTCTCATCTCAAGATGGGTTGTTACAAGTATCAGAGTCACTCTTGTGTCAGCCTTGTGGATATGGGTCAGAGTTCAACTGAGTTTAGAAAAATCCCGATGAGGCGGGGCAAACCTCAGTGCTGAGTCTAGGCAAATCCATGCGGTGAGGCAAACCTTAGTGAGGATGCCGAGTCCATAGAGGGGTGTATGTAACAACCTATCTTGAGATGAAAAGTCCCACATGGGCAAAACACAAGAGAGATGTTGGGTATATAAGTAAATGATCGGTCTATATACTGTGAGGCACCTTTTAGGGTAAACCCAAAGGGACAAATCCGTGATAGGCTAGGCCCAAGAGCGGAAAATACTTCATAGTGTTGGGCCAGATCATTACACGTTATGTACTTGGGAGGAAAAGTACAATATGGTCATTGCAACCACATTTGAAAGAAAAACGAGCTCCAGACTATCTAGTTGATTCAAGAAAGCGCGGGATAATGGAAAACCTTCGCGTTGGTTGCAGTCACAACTATATGAAGAGTTTCGTCGGTATTGGAACACCAACGAATTCAAAGCATTGTTTGACCAAGCCAAAAAGGCTAGACTGAGTCTAAAGGGTGGCTCGTTGCACACCGGAGGTGCAAAGAGTGTTGGAATTATTTCTAGGAAGATGGTAAGATTTTAAATTCATAATCTTAAGTACATTATTTGATTAAATATCATTTCACTAATTATATTATTAATTATTTATAAGAGCAAGAATTGGGACGTATTCCATTTCGGCATGAGGTTTTTAAGAAGACTCATATTAGAAAGAAGGATGATGAGTCAGAGATGGATGTGTGGGTTGAAGAAAGGGATAAATGGGCCTATGTAAGCTTCTTAACACAACCTCTCTCTCTCTTTATATATATACTAGATAGTTGGTGCCCGTGCCGCTGCATTATAAAGGAGTTAACTGCGGAAGTAATTTATGAAGGTAGATGCATGAACGGCAGGCATAATTCATACCAACAAACATGTTACATGAGTACATTGTTAAGGCGCTGGGGGAATGTCGGAGGAATAGGGGGGTGGCAGAACTTAATGCATAATTCATACAAAATAACATGTTACATGAGTACATCCCTAAAGTTTCAGGGGAATGGTGAAGATTTGCGGGGGCTACGGTAGCGTGAATTTTCATTGTTACGATGATGGATGGCAGTAACCTCAGCTGCTGGATTTCTTCCTCGATGTACCTGTGACAGAAGGGTTGAATTTTTGAGGGTTAGAGAAGGCGTGCAGTTGTTGTTGAAAGTGCAGCGTACTTCCACAAAGTTGTATTGTAGCTCAAGGCCAACAGCAAGACTCCGTAATTTTAAGTACAAAGTTGCAAACTTGACAGTTCAGAGGACACTATTATGTATTCTCTCTTTCGTTATCGAAACAAAAATAACCAAAATTTGAAGAAAAGTCACTCACATTAGTACATTCAAAGACTCTTACAGCTAAAAAATCAGTATGAAGAACCACAAACATTGTATTGTAGCTCAAGGGCAATAACAATCCTTCATAATTTAAGTACAAAGTTGCAAACTTGAAAAGTTCATAGGACACTGTTATGCATTTTCTCTCTTTCTACTGAATCAAAAATAACCAAAATTTGAAGTAAAAACACTCAGATTAGTGCATTCAAATACTCTCATATCTACAAAACAATAATCAAGAACCAAACTTACAAGCATAATATCAGTAATTCATTATCAAGAACCACAAACATTGTATAAAATCATAGATATAACCATAATAAACCCAAAAGGGTAACGCAAACAAACCTGGGTTTCCTAATTGAAGCACAAATTTCTGATTTTGAACGACAAATTAGAAAGAAATGATGATTGTGGGGTATGCAGATAGAAGGGGTTGGAGAAGAAGTAAAAAAGAGTTTATGGGAAGCTGGGAAATGGAAAAAAGACGCCATTGGAGAGCAGAGAATGCAATTCTTGTGATGGGTTTTGCAGCATTTGAGAGTTTGGGGAAAAAAATTTGGGTGCGAAGTAAAACTGAAGAAGGTATATGCAAAATTATATAATAGGAAGGAAGAAGAGATAGGAATCATAGAAAGGAGACATACATCAGTGATCAAGCCCATAGCCTTCATCTCGTCCCGGAAAAAGAAAGCATCTTGCAAGCGACACCTTTCATGGTTCCATAATAAGTGAATGAAAAGTATCTCTCTCGGGCTTTACTCCGTCGAGCATCATGTCATCATAAACATCCCTCAACAAGAAATGCCTAATTCATATGAAATCAAAATAAAAAAGAATCATGAAAGGCTTAATCTAAAATAAATTGAAGTAGGGAATGATGAGAATTACTTTCTCTGAGAATTAAGCGAGGTAATGACAGAAGTAAGCAATCTCAGCCACAACTTTTGGGATTGTCAGGCGAAATCTGTGTTTAGGTTCTTCATTTGCAAGTATAGCACTCAAGAGGAGTGTTGGTAGTTTTCTTGTATGCCCTCTCTTGGGCCCTATAATATCACATCAAAATTAATGAAAAGATTATGATTCAAAAGCTTACCTGGCACTGGAATACCATGGAGATTAAAATCCCCCATTACTTTCCACAAATTAACATCCTGGTAGACAGGCTTAAGACTGAAAGTAGTTTCCAGGCCCTCCTCTTCATCAATAGTTAACACTCTCATCCCCTCATCCTATCTGAGAAGTTTTGATTAGAAGTAAGAATTTCTTCCTCAATAAGTTATTTATCTTCCATGATCTCCTTCCCCCCCCAGTAGTTTATCTTGAGTTAACAACCTTCTGGAAGAATTTAGTATTTTGACCAGGCATCTACCTCTTTGCTTCTGTGGTATCTCTTCTGACTTAAGCTGCTGGAGTGATCCATAATTAAGTCCTCAAAAACTTAAAATACAAGATCTAACATCACAGAGAACAAAACTTCAAGAAAACATACCTTCCTGTGGCCTGGTAACATGAAGAACTGGTGCCTGTTGATTAAAAAAGAAGAGAAACAATATTAGTGACCATTATGAAAAGAGGGGAAAACAAAAAGAGTAGAAGAATAAGTTGATTCAAGAACTTACAGGATGGTGGGCTTGAAGTCAAAGTTGCAGTATTAATAGGTAAATAGCCCAAGCCTATACATATAGAGAGAAAGTGAAGAAGAGTTAATGGATGAAGAAGTTAAGTTATAGTTTCAAGCTATATCTGAGTTGTGTGGTTAAATTTGGATACATTAATGATCATTTTAGTCTGAAGTCAGCCACTCAACTCAGTTATGATTTCAATATATGATTATTGTCATAGCCAATCAATCTATCCACTCTTAATCGACAACGCTACGTCATTATAGGTATATATGTTTAGTTTCATAAACAAATATATTAGTGTAATTTATTAGTTACAATTTTCATTAATCTTGTCTATACTCTCAAATTTTGCAATTCTGTTGGTTGTTTTTGCACTAAAAATTACTTCCTTTATCCATGTAATTACAAGAGTTATAATGTTCTTGTTTGCGTTTAAATAGAGTTTATTATATAGTATTCATGTATCTTGGCAATTGTCGTTGATAATTTCAGCCTTTAAATCCACCTCAACAACAATTATTTGTACGACCTAATGCCAAAATCAAACTGATAAACATTCATAAAAGAAATCAAGAAAGGTTACTTTCACAAATCTTATTTCTCCATTTAACAGCCGCTATGCAATTTACGTTTTCCCTTATGAGGAGTTGTCGTTTGTTCAAGATTCACTTGTTAAATGATGTTATTTATTTCTTGTATTTATAAGGCAAAAATTATTATTTATGTAGAATTTAGACAATCACAATTACTTAGATCAGAATCAACATATATAAATGAACGATGTATATATGCATTGCACGTTTAATTTCTGATGCATGAATTTTATAATTTGTTATTTTTCTTAGTTCGTATGTCATAAGTTCTCAAAATAAGTTAATACTACTTCTATATATAATAAGAATTTCTACAAACACTTAATTCTAGAATACTACTTTTTAAGAATACCTTTAGACTTTTTTCTGTAGAACACTCATTCTAGAAATATTTCTTTAAATCTCTACCACTGTTGAATATTTTAAATTGTTGACGTATTTTACCTTGGAAACAGAGGGGCTATCAACGTACGTTTAGTGGGCATAACTCTTAGTAAACCATAACTACTATGTTCTACCAATATAAACAATCAAAGAGTCAAGAAGTTGTCCTATACCATGCTGTACCTGTACATGATTGATGCAGCCTTCCTCTGATAATAGTTATTTACAACATATGAGCAGTGATCTTTGATAGTGTTTGGGTTGTAGCAAGGACCATTTTGTAGGATACCAGTACAGTCAGCTCCATTTCCACAGGCATAATCTATATTTTTCTGCAGAACTTGGTCTCCAACCCCATCTTTGCACACACAGTAATTAGCACCACCTAGAAAAAAGACCACCATAAGAAATCAGCTCAAGAAAGAGAAATTATTGATAATGGTCAAGGAAAAAGATTAGATCTTTGAATAAGAAGTTCTTGGTTACACCACTAAGAGCAAAATTTGGTAAAACATATGGAAAATGAAGAAATGACAAGAGAAACTTGAAGTGAGAGCCCGAAAATAAAATAAAAAAATCAATCTTTGAACAAGTTCTTAGATACATCACTAAGAGCAAAATCTGGTGAAACACATGGAAATGCAGAAAAAAAAAAGAGAATCTTCAAGTGAAAGAACAAGAAAAAACCCTCAATCTTTGAATAAGAAGTTCTTGGATACACCACTCAGCAAAATCTGGCGAAACACAAAATGCAGAAACAAAAAGAGAAACTTGGGATGACCAAGGCTGGTAAGTTAGATCATTTGGAGGAATTATTTGGTGCTGAAATTGCAATATTGGTATAATACTCATCTCATTTGTATTATTGTAGATCTTGTGAACAACCTTGGTACAATTGCAAGGTCAGGGACTAAGGAATTTATGGAAGCTATAGCAGCTGGTGCGGATGTTAGCATCAGGATTATTTTCCTCTCTGCATTAGATGTGTCTGCAAAATTCTTGTATCAACATATGCAGTGAATCTTTGGCTTCTGAACGTGACCATTTTAATTGCATTAACACATACCACTTGCGAAAGGATACACTTTGCAGCATATAATCCCACTGTGGAGTTGATTTAGCTCTTCATCTTCATCAAATGCCTTCGCATATTCATCTGGAACTTCTGATTCATTCAAATCTGGAACAAAAGTTCCTGGAACCTTGCTAGCATTTGCAATTGCCTGAACCAGAAGACAGAAGCTAATATAATAACCTGTGGGATAGATTTGATCAAAGATCTAGCATAGAAGGATTAGCAAATACTGTTACATAATGAGTTAAAGAGGATCTGCAGAAAATTTCAACTGCAGCCAGAGTTCCATTTTAGGTATCTTCAAACCCACACTTCGAACTATAACTCTACCGGTTCTCGATAATTGGCTCAAGTCTTAATGGTTCTCAAACAAGCAAATTACATGATTACTTAATAGACTCGTACAGTTGTAACATATACAAATATATAGCTGCAGAACCTAAGAGAAACTATTATAATCTCCCACGAACAAACAAGCATGGATAAATTGATAGAGGAAATAAGTCCATTCAATGTAACCTTCCATAACACATTTCGCTTTGACAAACACAATATCAAGATAAATGAATAAAGTATGGGCTTCTAGTAGTGAACACTACTTGGAAATGTTCAGTTTTGATTATTTCTGTATTTAGAAGTTCTCTCGAAATTGTATGCACACCTTGATTAAGTATTGACTTGAGACTCCATCTTCCTGCTCACGAGTTCGCAGATCCTGTATACATCCATTCAGTTTAAGCAAAAGCAGTACTTCAGGAATTGAAATTCAAAGATCCTAATATAAAGAGGGTAAGGATGATTAAAGGAGAAACTTGCATGAATAATACCTTAGTCAAAGTAACCGTCGAGGTCCAAAACCGGTCAGATGTTCTGGTTGACACGTGAAACCTACTCATAAAGCACTACTAAGGCTCAGAAAGAGATCCAAATTCTGAAGTACAACTGAAAGAGTAATAAGTTCTCAAATCAAAATTCCAACGCAAGGAATACCAATTAATTGGACGAAAGGCATCATTGCAGAGATCGAAACATGATCCACATGCGTCTTTGAAAGGATGCAGATCTTCAAACCTAATTATAGCGACAAAGTTTGGTGCTTTTATTTTTTTTAGGGGTTACAAATGACAAATGAAATGATTCTTTTTGAAATTGCGAAGCCAGGCCAACAGTAAACTCGAACCTTTCTTCAAACAAACATTTGCTCAGGAAACCAATCAACGCACAGTATACGGAAGCGAAACTTAAAAACACCAAAATGAAGCACTGAGACAACCTGCATGTAAAAATTTAGAACAACAGTAAGATACAGAAATCATATTTTTTATATTGGGACATATTACCAAACACCTTGCATGCACAATTCACTTATAAATATTTAAGCCACATACCACATAACCCGGAATACCCCCTTCACCAACAACATGCAACAGTGGCCACAGCAAAGTTGAAAGAACTCAGCAACAGAGAACAATCATTCAAACAGTATACATGCAGATGAAAAACGCTGTGTCGAAGCAAAACAGAGCTGGCCACTATGGCGTTGAAAACAATTTGCACTCAAACACTAAGGAAACCACATGCAACAGTGGCAAAAGCAAAATTGAAATAAGTTTAAAGCCCTTCCATTCAAAATTCAGCCCAGGAACCCCCAAATTGCACGTTAACGCCCAAAACAAAGTAACCCAATTTTGACGACAGACACAACGTCAGAAGAAGAAGGACGATGTAATTACCTGGAAAGAGCTGAAGGTCGGAAGTCGGCGGCGCTGGTTCTCTTCTCCGGCACAACGACGCACGGGGAAAAAGGAAAACCAGGAAAAATGGTTGTAATTATAGCTCCGGCGCAGGCAAATCCTTGAACTTGCAGATTCGGCTCCATATTTTAGTCTGTAACATGGGAGAAGCAAAGAAACAACCAGGGGTTGGGGAAAAGCGCGTCAGACTTGTGGAGAAGAACACACACCACTGGCTATTGTGGGCGGCAGGTGGAACAGACGATTGGCTATAGTGTGCGGCATTTAAATGCCCTAGGAAGGCATAGTTATTACCAAAATGCCACCTGCCGTACTACCCTTGAAAAATCAGGTTATTACGCAAATACCACTGGGCTTAATACCCTCGAAAAATCAAAATATTACAGTAGTACCCTTGGTCGTCCTACCAACTCTCACTTATTAATTATAGTAATATATATATATATATATATATATATATATATATATATATATATATATATATATATATATATATGTAGAATGTTTTTTTCTAACTTTTATTTTTCACACACATATATATATATATATATAAGTATTGGTTCTAACTCTGAATTATTTTTGTAATATGCAGCAAGACTACAAGTGATACATTTGTGAGCTTGGAGATGATGTCCAACTTACGCCTGAAAAGTCCAATCAAATTTGGACTAAGAAGGTAGTTGATGGGAGCCATAAAGGCCATAATTATGGGATGGGCTCTAGGAATGACATAGATGACTCCAATCAGGTTTAGAAGGCATTGGATCGTCGAGTCAGGCTAAGGCCCTTGATCGGGTTCAGCTGGCTGCCATGTCTCAGAAGATAGAAGAACTTTCAAGTGCATTCACAGCATCTGAGGTAAGAAGGGTTGAGCAACAAAAAGAAGTTACACAAATCAAAGAACAAGTGCTCAACCTCGCCCGTCGGCCTTCACCGCGTCCTTCCATCCTCGATGAATCTGATAAGAGTGATGAGTTTGTTGTAAATAGTCCTTATGTTCCTTTTAGTTTTTTTTGGACAATTTAGTTGTGTTTTGTATAATTTAGACTATTTTGATGAACTTTGACAATGTTTAAAATATTGTAATTTATGGATTTTATTCATTTTGAATGTTTAATTATGGTTGGTGTTATGTATTTGTATGTTGAAGTTGTTGGACGGCCTAGTTTGCAATAAATTGAATTGTACTTTATTTTGCAGGTGGGCAACAAAAACTATAAGTTTCTATTGTCAAAAAAACTGTAGAAAAAGCGACGGACAGGGTTCCTAAGTCCATTGCTTTTTTACAATTATTTTTAAATTTCCAGAAAAGGGACGAACAGGGATCCTATGTCCGTTGCTTTTCTGAATTTTTTAAAAATAAAATTTTCTAGAAAAGCGACGGACAGGAACCCTATGTCTGTCACTTTTCTGGAAATTTTATAAAAATTCAGAAAAGCGACGGACAGGGTCCCTATGTCCGTCGCTTTTCTTAATTTTTTTAAAATAATTTTTTTCAAAAAGTGACGGACAGGGACCCTATGTTCGTTGCTTTATTAATTTTATTAAAATAATTTTTTTAAAAGCGACAGACAAGGACCCTATATTCGTCGCTTTTTAAAAAGATAAAAAAATGACAAGATTCAAAAAGCAATGCTGTCAGTCGCAAATAAGTGATATAGTCTGTCGCTTTTTGAAAAGCGACGGAATGGACCGTCGATTTTGACGAAAAAAGCGACACAGTCCATTGCTTTTGTCCGTCGCTTTTCACCTATTTGTTTAGTAGCGAATGATCCTGCAAATTGTTTCATGCCTGTCTTGCAAATCTTCCCTAAAACAAAGACATTCTCAAAAGTTTTTTTTGCCAAGGTTGTCTGCAATAAGTACACTTTGAGACATGAATATGGCCCAGTTCAATTTTATCTCATTCCTTGGAATTTTTCTTAGTTAATTTGCTATTCAGAGTTTGGAATAACTTGATAGTCTAAGAACAAAAATAACCGTATTTTTTTTACTATGAAATGTAGAGTCTAACCATTTTTAACACAATGAAGGATGAGAATAGTTAAGATGGTTCTTGAGACACTGTACTTAAACAAATTACTTGAGTTTCAAGATCGTAGAAGTGGAAGCAGTGGTAACATTGTAAGCTTTGAACTTCAAATGAGGAAACAAAATTATAACTCATGAACTCCAAGAAGGACAAAAAGGTTTGCATAGGCAAAATTATCTATAATCTTGACTTTGTATTCGCAACAACCACAAACACTGGTCAAAAAAACATGTCTTGGTCAATAAGAGTGCTTCATAGAGCTAAACGAGGACTATGTATGATTGTTAATATGCAAAAAAGTTAGAAATATGGAAAGCAAACAAGTGAACTGAAACATAATTTTAAGTGAAAAAGTTTCACTAAAGCTGAGATAGTTTCAAGAGGACCTAAATAGAAGAACAAGCTTGTAGGATAGTCAAGTATCACTGAGTACTAGGAAATGTAGAAGAATGTATAATTTTATGAACAAAACAAAGACTTTGTACGAGAAGCATTGGCACTATGTAGAACCATTAAAGCTGATGTTTTCAAGGTTTCTAATCCTCATCTCATGTTTCAGAACAAATATCGATCATTTCAAATCTTCTGCTCCCTTTCTCATGGTTGTTAATGTTTCACATCTCCATATATATATGTTGGCACACGCTGTTGTTACTTTAAGTGCTTTCGCTGAAGCTTTGCTGATTTGCGAAGTTTTAGCAGGAGTAGTACTCAAAAATTCAGCATTTGGACATTCACTTGCAAGTTTAATATTATCGCTTACAACCACCTTTGTCATTGTTATTCTTGCTCTCTAGTGGCACCATTTCCTTAACTTATCATATGAAGCCTCAACCTTTTCACTTATTGGTTTTGATTCCACTAGCGTCTCCATCATTTGAAGCTGAAGACGATTGGCGGATATAGTAATTTCTTTCTTCATGAGTTTCCTCTTGCGTAAAGATACAAATATTGGTATATTATGGCCATCATCATCTGATGATTCCACAACTATCATTTCACATTTCTGCAAAACATACAGAGGGGTGGTGTCCCCAAGATAACTCTTTCTTCACTACAACCTTAGATGCAACACTTTGGTTGTTCCACCATTCCAATTTAAAATCATCCCAGACATACATTCTTATTTTTTTTTTCTGATTTTAATAAAGTTTATGCATAATTTCATTTTTTTCGCTATAATGTTAGTAAGTACAGATATTTCTATTTGTTTCATTTAACTGCTCTCACAGTCTCCCCCGGTCAATGTGGCGACGTCCTCGGTGTATCCCTCTTGTATGCCTCGATCAACTCCTTGTAGTCCCATAAAGCAAGTTCATGTTCCCAACTTGCTTCATTGTTGGGAGATCCTTTCCATTTTACAAGTACTCGGTGTAACTTGGATGACTCCCGCGTCTCGGAATAACTCGGTGTGCAAGAATTTCCTCAACTTCCCGTTCAGACACCATACTAATGGATGTAGGTGCTCTCTTTGACTCACCTCGGCTTGGATCATCCTCATCTTTATGATACGGCTTCAACAGACTTACATGAAAAACAGGGTGCATCTCCAAGTGAGAAGGTAAAGTCAAGCAAATTTAATCAGCCAGATCCCACATTTTACACCATAAAAAAAAAAGATGCTAAAAATTTTAAATAAAAAAATAGATAAAAAAATATCTTGCAATTTTGATTTCTCTTAGTTGGATTATTGGATAAAGAGAAAAAAAGGGAAGAAGAAGTGTAGATGATGGAAATTTTTTTAGAGATGCCGAGGTTAGATTAATAATAAGTTTTACTTGCAATGATTATATTAACATCTTCATTTTGTTGTCCTTTTCTTTGATTCAATTTCTTATATATTTAATAAAATATTGGTGTTTGGTATAATTTTAATCATGAATATAGATTTTTCTCTTTAACATTTCTTTTCGTTGAACAAACTTTTAGTGGGCTCATAAAAAGGAATCGAAGCAAAACAAAAATTATAAAAAGGTATTTGAGATGTTCCGTGGAATAAGAATTGACTTAACTGAATAGGATCAATATTTATTATTTTCGTTACTCAAACGTAAAACTTAATAATATTCATATACACAAAATGATACTAGCCAAATAAAAGGATGAGTGATGTTAATTACTTATCAATTTTCCCCATGATTTTGGGAGCATTGGGCTATTAAAAGTGATCCTTAACCTCTCAACAAAGCCCAAATATTTTGTCCAAATGTGAGGAGGCCACTTTGGGCCGTTAATTTGCAAACACAAATTTGGTTCATAAATTTACAAATGTTTCTTATGGGGAATTGATAAGGCTCATAAATTTGGTTGATGCAGCTCCAAATGTTTCTACTCTTTTTTTATGGCATTATTTATTAAAATTTAATAATCTGAATCATAATTGTTTATCTGTTCCATCTAAATAAGTCCTAGTATGAGTATATAAATAAAATGCACTGGTAAATTTAAAGGGTGGAGAGGGATTCAAAATATTTATTTAGGTGAGTTCAAGTATTTGTATGAGACTCCAAAGAATATAACTGGGATGACAAATTGAAACAAGTGCATGCGCACACCGGCTATTCTTTCGAAATATTATGGTACAAATATATAAATTCATGCTCTATAAGATGTTATTTATTATTTCGATATCAGAAATATTTTCAGTTAATTCTTTATCATTTAAAAAGCCAAAGACAAAAAAGTGATTAAATTCAAGGACAAAAATTAAAAATCACCTCAAAATAGAGGCATCTTTACGAATGACTAGTATAAAATCTCCTTCCGCACCAAGCCAAACGGGCTATAAGAGTATTTGCTCTCAGCATACTTAAGGAATCAAGTCGATGTTAAATTTACGTTTTTCTTTTAATAATAACTAGTATATATACTTGCGCAATGCACAGTCAATTGATAGACATAATCATAAATAAACAAATTTATTAAACAATCTCAAAATGCAACTTTTGGTGAAATGGTATTGTAATATATACATGATAGGATGTAGGGATGTTTAGTGAACACATTGGACAAATAATCATGTGCTATGTGTAATGATTTGACATCTTATATCAGCTATTAAATATACTAATAAACTAGCAATTTCATTAGTTGAATCATTTCGTGCTCCCTTCTCTCAATTTCACTCATCAGTATATTGATCTCCAATAAAATAAAATATTTTTCTTATCTTTATTTAAGCTAGTAATTTTGTAATTGTAAATCATACTGAGATGTAACGCCTAGTAAAATTATCAAAATACCCCTAGAGGGAGGGTATGCGCGTAAAACATCTTCCAATGCTCGTACGACAAATCTAAGGCCAGATTTGTGATCAACACGAAAAATTGAGTGGGAAAATGGTCTCAGTCAATTTTTAGAGCGACCCGATCAAAAGATAATTTTTCGATCCGAAGCGCAAAACGGTGTTGCTGCGCGATAGGAGCGTGTCGCACCTGTGTCACGGACCAGAACTTATATTTTTTTCAAAATTTTCGACGGGATTGAGAAAACTCGTTCAGAAATTTTTCTGAAAATACACAGTGCACAACCAGTCCGCATCGTGGACTGGGTCTTTTCTGAGCTAAAAATTTCTAAACTTTACGAGGGGCATTCCGATCTATTCCCAACCCCACCTAAACTCTATACACAATCTAATAAGGTCGTTTTGACGTAAAAAGGGTCTAAAACCGCCCGTTCTAAGTCATATTCCATAATCTAACAAGGCTAGGGCTTGAGGAAAGAGGAGAGGAGCTAGAGTTTAAGAGATTCGAGAAGCAATCCTTGACGTGCTAGATTGATAGCTTCATCCCAGGTATATAAGGCTAAACTAAAAGCATGAGATTGTTCTCTCATGTGCCCCATAGATGGTCATAGATGAGTTGATGGTTCAAGAGTTTCCATGCATGAATCTTTGGTGGTTTTCTTAAAATTTTATTTGAAGATGATCATCATACTATTTATTCTCTTAAATTGAAAATTTTCATGAGAATTTGCATTACCCTACATGACTAATTTGAAAAGCATACATAATGAACCTAAGAATTGAGTCTAGAGCCTTGAGTTGAGATTGTTGATTGTGATGACAAAATGATGATGAGTTGATAGAATTTGATTGTCTTATGAGTCTCTATAAATGAACTCTACCGATGAGTATATTCGATTGCTTCCTAATGATTGTTCTAAATCTTGAGTCATTGATGAGATTGATTGATGAAAGAGTTAAATACCTATGAGATTGATTGATGAAAGGGTTAAAGCCCCTATGAGATTGATTGACGAAAGGGTTAAAGTCCCTATGAGTTGAATGATGACAGGGTTCGAGTCCCTATCAAATAACAATAGTTGACGGGGTTCGAGTCCCTATGAGATTGGTTGAGATAGAGGTTTTATGAGCATTGAGTCATGGGAGGAGTATCGAGCATCGAAAGAGGGAAAGTTAGTCCGACTCGAACTCAACAAACTATGTCGCCAAACGTAGATGAGGCTTAGACTATCACATATATTATGGTTCCCTCGGGAGTAACAGTCCCTGAAACAATAGCGGACTTATTGACGATTGACTCCATAGCGGGTGAGCTCATATGGTTTCGGAGCGTTCCCTACCTTGGAAAGTTTTGAATGGTTGTGGCAACATCAGTGAGATTGTTGTACATTTACTGGCTCATGAATGATTGTTGACGGATAAGAGAAACTCCCACAAATTTCCTACCTTGAGTACTCTGAGTTGAGATGAGATGATGGGAGGTGAGCTCCTTTGAGATGAGTCTGAGATGATTGATGAGTTTGAGTTGTTGAGAGGTTACTTGTCTACTCTGTATTCTTGCATAGATAGACATTTGACGATTTGATGTTATTTGATTATTACTTTGAGTTGATGTTGTTTCCATATTATTCTACCTGTTTCTGTTTCACTCAGCTATTTTACATACCAGTACATTCCAAGTACTGATGTCCCTTTTGGACTACCTCATTTTATGATGCAGAGGTAGGTGCTAGAGACGTGAACAGGCGCTCCGTTGAAGACCTGAAATTCGCAGCTAATTTGGTGAGCCTCCTCTACTCCGGAGGACCCACCATGATTATTTCATCTCGCTTTAGAGTTAGACTTTGGACTATTCTTTTATTTTGATTTGGGTAGCTATGGGTTTGTCATTGGCACCACATGATTAGTGATAAAGGCTTCATAGACGATGGTTGAAAGTTGATGTTGAGATTGTGAGCTAGTTCTTTCTACTAGCCTTCATTATTTTATATATTCTTTTGAGACTTTAGATGAGATGTGTCCACTACTTACTTACATTTTTCACTATTCAATAGAGTTTTATTTGATTGAACAATGTAATGAGACTAAGTGGTTCGCTTGGGGACTAGCAATAGTCTAATAGGTGTCGGCCACGCAAAGGGTACCCTCCCAGGGCGTACTATGAGAAATATATGAAAGTACAAATTTTGAGGATGCATGCACACAAACATTTATTTAACAAATATACTTACTATAAAAATATAACTGTGATAATTCTTAATGGACTAAGCCTTTTCCCAATAAGGAAATTGAGTGATCCACCATTGCACCGATAAATTGTTAAGTATAAAATATTAACATGTTCACCAAGTGTTAATTTGATAATTATAATGACCATGAAGGTCATTTCTTTTGAAATTTTTAGAAAAATTATGATTTTACCCCTCTAAATAGTTGTTTTAATGCATGTTTGATCAGTTTGTTGGATTAGTTTTGGAGTCTTATAGAAAAATTGAGAAATTTTAAAGTTTTTGAGTTTTGAAAGAAATTTTAAAGTTTTTGAGTTTTGAAAGATTTAAGTTGATCAAAAGTAGTTTTTGGTACCAACCAGAGCTACAAGTCTCGAGATGAAATTATACCAATTCCATCAGCTCCAAAATGTGTAATTAGGTCTAGGATGGTTATCAGTTTCAGATTTAGGATTGTTTTATGGATTTGAGATCTTAAGTTGAAAGTTTAAATTAATTTGGATCAAGATTTGACTTTAATCAACATTCAAAGTTTGGATGATCGAAATAGATTTTCGACGATTCCGTTGAATTCAAGAAGTGATATTAGACCTAGAAAATATTTTGGTGTATTTCTCGAGAGTTCCAAGGGTGTTTTGATCTTTTTGAGCCTTACGTATTTAGTTGTGACTAAATGGATTTTGGGTCAAGGAGATCTCAAATTCGTGTTTTGATGGTTGCATTGAGTTCGAAATGTCAATTTAATGCATTAGCATATATAATTTATGTGTACGGAATTTTGGATGAATTTCGAGGATTCAGTCAGAGATTTTGAGTGTTGTTGTGTTTCGTTAGTATCCGCTGCCTCGTGCCTTACTCATCGTAATTGTGAACATCTTTCACACTTACGTAGGGTGGGTTGGTTAAGTCATTATGATCGTCTGGCCATCTGCAATCGAGAAGGGCATTCTTAGAATTGACTAGTCTTCTTCGTGATCACATGGGCCTTGATCTCGATCACGATGAACAGATTATTAGAAACAAGTTTTCTTCCAAAAATTCAAATTTATTCCCTCATCTTTCATTTTTGAGCTTTGAGAACTCTTAAGTGGTATCTTTAAAGAGGTTTCCAAGAAAATCCATTGGGTAAATGCGTTTGACCTTTAATCATTAATCATTTCATGAATCGAATCATTAATTCTTGATTTTGAACTTCAATTATAACGGGCTTTCTCAAGAGCATGAATTTTGCATAGATTGATGATTACGGATTGATTTTATCTCCATTTTCAAAATTATTTTTTCGTTGATTTTCAAATGCTTTAGGGAATGTAATTATGGTATTAATTTTCAATATACTTTTTCAAGAATGAATTATTTGGCTGTTTTGGATTTGATTTTCTAAAATTAATGAATTGAATGTCGATGTTCTTGTATTCGTAATGTTCTCAAGTCTAAAATTTGAATAGACTTTGTTGATTTGAAGGTCCGCTGGAAAGGCAAGGCTCAAGTTTTGGAGTAATGCTTAATTAATTCGAGGCAAGTGAATTTTTAAACCGTAGTTGAGTATGTAAAACCGTGTATTTTTTTATTATATATATGGGTAGTAATGGAAATTTGGCTATAGGGTGAATTGTTTGATTAAATGATCTAACAAGATAAGAAGGGGTAACAAAAAAGCAACTTGATGACATGTTTTTATGTGTTTCTTGACATGAAAGACTTAATTTATGATATTGAATCATTAATGGAAAATTTGTCATTTGGTTAGTAACATGTTACTAAAATAAATTATTCTACTATATATGTGCGATAATTTATCCCCACTAAAGCAAAGTGATGGGATAAATAATCCAAGGACTATCTAATACCTCCAACCAAACGTAGGATAAAATACTTCTATATTTTATTCTGAGATTATTATACCTTATACCGTTGTTTGGTGTAATGGATAAAAGGAGTTAATCCGAGATAATTTTATCTCTTGTTTGCAGGGGCGAACCTAGAGTAGGGGAAGGAGGTTCATCCGAACCCCCTCGATAAAAATTTATACTGTATATAAAAGGTAAATTTTCTCTCTATATATATTTAACTTGAATCCCCTAAATAATAAGTGAAGTCTAGCATAGTGGTATGTCTCCTTTTAAATGAGCCCTCATGCTCAAGGTTCAAATCTCTCTTAAAGCATTGTTTTTTTACCTTCTCTTAATTATTCCTTTTCATTTAATTTCAGTTTAGGGAACCCAACCTAATATTAAATAATATTAAACTATGTATTACTAATTCCTTTGGAAATTGTATTGTGTTGGTTTGCACATTTATACTTTTATATTTCGAACCCCCTGAGTTGAAATCCTCAATCCGCCACAACTTGTTTGGTTGAACAGGCTGGGATAACTTATCCGAGGATTAACAATTATAAGTTTTCCCTTTCTGGGATTGGAATAGTAATCCCATGATAATTTATCCTAGGATAAAACATGTGAAATAACAAAAATAACCCCCTTAAACTCTCTTGTATACACCATTTTTACATTCATGTATATTAACATATTTTTTTTTAATAATATTTATAATAACATTCACAATCTTAACTAATCATTATTTTTATATATTTTTTTAATTAAAAAAATTATATATTATAAATATAATTTCTATTTATGAAAATATTATAAGTTGAATTTATTTGTCTAATACTTATGTTTATTTAGATTTTGATTTCTCTTAAAATGTTCACTCTACTACTAAATTATATATTTTTAATTAAATAATTTATTATTCACTTAAAAATTATATTTTACATATCAATTAAAGTGTAGATAACTTTAAAATGTACATAATTTTAATAATAAATTTCTTTTTACTTTTAATAAACTTAAAATGGAATTTTTATTTTTAAGATAAATAAGATAAAATTTTTATTTTTAAGCTAAAATAAGATAGAAGTTTTATTTTAAGCTAATTAAGATGAAAGTTTTTTTTAAAGTTAAATAAGATGAAATTTTTATTAAAGCTAAATAAGATGAAAGTTTTATTTTTTAAGTTAAATAAGATGAAAGTTTAATTTTAAAAACACACAGCACAATCATGAAAATGCATACACATACGTTAAATAAGATAAAGATTTTATTTTTAATAATGAATAACTAAAGCTTGCAAAGAAAATGAAAAACAATAAATAAGTGAAGGATATTTTTGTTAATAAATATCTTATTCTTAGAAACTATGCAATGAATAATATCCTGAATATGAGAAACCAAACCAACAATAAAAACTACCTCGACATAATTTATTCCATTACAACATATTTCAATATAATTAATCTCATTATAGGTGGGGTGATAGGAAAAGATACTCTATATTGTAGTTTCAAAATGACAAGGAGAATAATTAGTAGGACGGCTTTTTCCTTGGCTAAAAAACAAAACCACAAAAATACAAGACTATGAATCTTTGAACAAGTCTATTTTCCAAAACTTACAAGTAACACCCTCTTACTGTAAGATTAATCCCCATTCTAATTATGTAAA
Source organism: Solanum rostratum (assembly GCA_029948455.1). Lineage (NCBI taxonomy): Eukaryota > Viridiplantae > Streptophyta > Magnoliopsida > Solanales > Solanaceae > Solanum > Solanum rostratum. Next base: position 57,972,145 of record CM057051.1, read on the forward strand.
ACATATGGGAAAGATAAAATTAAAGTTATTATTAATAATAATATCACATGTTTCAAGTTCACCTTTGCAAATGATAGAAGAATGTGTATAGAAAGTAGTACATTGTTCATGTTTTCTAAGTGTGTGGAGTATCAAAATCTCAATATATTAATCTAGCTTCACTAATTAACTAAAGTCTAAATATGACATGAATATAACTACCCTTTCTATCCGATTTTATTTGTGTATTTATTTTTACTTCAATTTACAAAATCAAACAAATAATTTATTATTCTATATTTATTTTATCCTTATTGTCAAGTATTGTAATTGATACCACTTTATTTGCCAAACATATAATAATTATGGACATGGTATAGTAAAATTGTCATTTTATTGTTGCTTCTTCATTAGGAAGCGTACCAAATTAAACATGGACAAAATTACATGTTTAAATATGATCAAAATTATTTTTAAATTTATATATTTATAGTAGTTTGTGAATTTTTCTTGACCTTTTCATATATTTACTTTTTTATATTTTAAACACTACTAATAAAAATCTTGGTTCCACTCTTAGTTGTGAATGCCCAAAACTTTAGAATGTCACTTTGTACTATATTAACTGAACCCCTTGAAACTCCCCCTTATCTCTAAAGTAGCCAGTTATAAAATAAAAATCTCTGCAAATACGGGCTTAATATATGCAATTTTATTTATTTTCATTTTTGTGGCACTCATAAATTTTAGAGAATCAACTAATTTTTATATAATTTTTAAATATGTTAAGTTGTTAACTATTGTGATTTATAGTATTTTTACGTAATTTTTAAATAATATATGACATTTTCTTTATCCTAATATATGTGACACAAGTGAATTTCTAGAGTCAATCAAATTTTTAATATATTTTAAAAATATTTTAAATTGTTAATTATGATAATTTATACTATAATTTTTTTCGTAATATTTAAATGTGTAACATAATAAAAGATCAGTAAGCCAAATAAATTGAGATAAAGAAAATACTAAACAGAGGAAGTTATAGCTTACCTAAAACTGCATAAAATATAAATGAAATCAAAATAATATGACACATTTAAAAGAAAATTTCTAAGAGTCAATTCAATGTATTAATTATTGTAATTTATAATATATTTTTTTACGTCTTTTTAAATATCTAACTAAATTAAAACAAAAATTAATACAAACAAATTAATTAATGTGGAGAAAGTGCGAGAAATGGTTACAATCATTAACAGCTTGTTTGGATGGTGGTTTCCGGTGGTATGGTATGGTATGGTTATTAAGAGAACCATGTTTGTTTTGATTGTTTCATTAATTATATGGTATGGCATGGTTTTGTTTCATGGTTCTGTAACCATGAAAACCCCCACTTTTTTAAACCACCAATTTGGTGGTATCCCATGGTTCTCTTATTTTTTTTCCAATTATACCCTTATTTAAATTTAAATAATTATAATTTATCCTTTATTCTTTATTAAACTTTAAGTTAATATATGTATTATTTTTTTATTACTTTCTCCGTATCAATTTTTGAAATTACTTTTCCACCTTCCATCTTTTCTTTCACGTTTTAGTGTATTTTTTGAGCTTCTTTTATTTATAAGTTCTTACTTTTTTATTTTCTTATATTGTATAAAATGGAGATTTATTAGCTTATATGTTTCTCCACTCGATTCTATGTATTTATTTTTTTTAAAAAGTTATAAAAAAAAGCTATTGATAAATTTTATATTTATAATAATTAAGGATATATTTGTAAATTTAAAAGTTACAATACAGTACCATACAGTCAAATCAAACAACAAATTGTTATTAAACAATAGCAACCCGTACAGTCTATCCAAACATTGTATGGTAGGGTACTGTACGATACCATACCATACCATACAGTACCATACATTATGAAACCATGGCAAACCACCATCCAAACAAGCTGTAAGTATGTACTTTTTCGTATTATTGGATGATTAGCCAGTGTGATAATGCCTGTGCTATATATTTGACGTCTTAGTTTGTATGTTCTATTATGCTAAAATAATGATTAATTTTTAATAATTATTTTTAGAATGTTGAATTGGTAAAATAAAATTTGTTTTGTATCATAAATGTATACATTGAAATCAACATTGTAGTAGCATTTAATTTATTTCTCCTTCGTTTCAATTTATTTGTCTAACTTTAATAATTTATTTTTTTCAAAAAGAATATTTTTTTGTATTAATTTGAAATTCTAACTTTCTACGTGGCATGTTTCAATAACATTATTAAAGTATATTTTGATACATTTACATATTTTTACTATAAGGCCATAAAATTCAAAAATTCCTTTTTATCTTTTTAAATTTGGTATCGTATTATAATTAAATAAATATGAGTTAGAGTAATTTTCTGAAGTGCAATATATAGAAACCATAACATGCAAATATACTGTTCACTTCATTTAGAACTCAATAAACCCAGTGTAATTATATAAAATTTATTAAATATAAGTTTTATAAAATGATTCAAATAATATTAAATTCAAAATATATTAGTCCAAATAAATATCGATGATTAATGTAATTGAGTTAATTATTTAAATTCAATAAAATATAAATTCAATTAAAAGCCCAAATTCGTTTATTTGGGCTATAAAAGATGACCCTTTTTATTAAGTGTACTATCCTCTCATCCTAGAGGCCCACTTGATGCCACGTGTAGATGATGTAGCATGCCAAGTCAAACAAAGAAGTCAATAGGACCATGTCATGTGCCAAAATGACATGGCATTCCCATCTCAATCAGAGACCAATAAAAATATGTCACATGTACAAGTGATGTGTTCCAATCAATCAAATATCATCATGTCACTTGAAAGAAAACTTATACTAATCACTTTTCCTGCGTTATTGTCACGCCCTGGGAGGGTACCCTAGGCGTGACCGACACTCAGAAACTATTGCTAGTTCCCAAATGAACCACTTGGCCTCATGACAGTCATTCAATCATTTAAATCAGCGGAAAACATCAGAATAAAGGAAACAATAATGATGGGCAATTCAACTTACTTCTAACTCAATAAATAAGGGTCGTAGGCCAACAAAGTTAGACTCAACATCTGTGACATAATAGTAGATTCTAAACCAAACTCAATTCAAGGAAAGAAAGACCTCCACATCAAGTCATCGCCTTCTAGTCTATGAAACCTCTACCTCTACAGTATAGAATGGTACCATGACAGGCCATGGCTACCACAACTCAAAATGAAACTAACTCAAAGCATAAGAAATATAAAATGATATCCTTCGAATACACAGGAGGACTCACCAAATAAGTTGTAGGAAGAATAGACGTTCAAAGGAGCGCCTGTTGACGAGTTCTAGTACCTGTCTCTGTCTCATAAAAAGATGCAGGCCCAAACGGACGTCAGTACATGGAATATACGAGTATGTAAAATAGCTGGAAAGGAAAGGACATCATAAAAGACAATCAACTCAAACATCAACTCCTCTCAGTCATAGACTCAACTCAAAAAGTAAGGAACTCAATCATCACATTAAGATGTCGTCATGACCTATTTGGGAGTTTCTCTAGCCGACAACCATCACCTATGAGCCGGTGATGATACAACAAAGCGATGTTGTTGCCACATACATCCAGTACCTTGCAGGGGGTAAAGGACATCACTTCGGTGGATCCACAAGAAATAACATCAAGTCCTCTTTTGGGACAAAGGAAATATCTGGTTTTACAGTTCAATCCTCTCCTACGCTGGCCACGTAGTTATTGAATTTGAGTTGTTATATACTTTTACTCAATTCGGTACTCAATACTCCTCCTAGGACTCAACATGCTCATGAGATCTCAATCATCTAGATTACTCTTCTAACTAGTGTCATTAGACATTGTTAACTCAATTTATTACATCAACCATCAACTTATTTGATTAGGATCATTATCTTAGGATTAATTTCATGATCTTTAAGACTCCAGGACATCAAGTTTCATCAACATCATCATTAATGCTCTTATATTAGGATCACAATCACAATCACATGCACATTCATATCGTCAAGGCTCTAGACTCATCTCCTAAGTTCATTCTTGCAAGTTTTAGTAAATGACACCTAGGGTTTATGATCAATACAGGCATTCAAAACCATTTATTCAAGAAGCAAGTTTATAGAAATTTATCAATTATATAGTGTAAGCAAAAATTAGTTAAGCATTATAGAGGTTTTCAAAAGATATGCAATCATGTGAATAATATTATCATAACTCGCTCAATCACAATCATGGGGTACATGGAAGAATAATCCCATGCTTTAGGTCAGTCTTACATACCTGGAATGAAGGACGACACTAATCTTCATAAGAAATTGACCTCAACCTCTGGAACCCTAGCTTTTCTTCTCTTCTTCTCTCAAGAACTCTAACTCAATTTTAGCATAAGAGACTTTAGAATGGGTTTAGAAACCTTGTTAGACCAAAAACGACCTATATTTGTCATGGATTAAGTTTAAAAGGGATGGAAAAATGTCTAGAATGCCCCTCATGAAGAACTGAAAATATTACACTTCCGCGTACCAAGTCCATGTTGCAGACTTGGTCTATTTTAGGGATTTTTTGCTAAAATTTTTCCAATCGAGTTTATCTCATAGAAAATATTGGGGTCACATCTAAGTGTAAATCTACGACAAGTTTGTGACGTGGACATGTCGCACACTCTTACTGAAAAGCGTTTTCGCATCAAAAAATTATCTTTTGATCTGGTTGCTCTAAAAATCAACCAAGACCATTCCACATAATTTTTCATGACAATCGAATTTTCGGCCTCTGATTTGCCATCAGAGTTTGGGAAGATGCATTATCTGCTCATCTCTCATCTAGGGATATTTTGATAATTTTACCGGGTGTAATATTATCTCCCCCTTGGAATCATTCGTCCTCGAATGAAGAGTGAATAAAGATAGACTCGATGCACGAATAATAGTTGAGACTAATTTTATCAATCAATCAATAGTTAGACTCTCTAGACAATCAAACATCTGCTCTAGGATAGACAACTTAATGCACCTCAAGGGCGAGGACATTACCTTAGACATTCTCATCATTGGACACATGTGGATATTTGGCTTTCATATTTTCCTCAGCTTCCCACGTGGCTTCCTTAAAAAATTGATTCCTCCATAGGACTTTGATAGAGGCTATCTCTTTGGTCCTCAATTAGCGTACCTGACAATCCACGATCTGAGCTGGAACCTCTTCATATGACAAGCTATCCTTCACTCCGATGCTCTCAATGGGAACTACCAATGAAGGATTCCCCAAGTATTTCTTCAGCATTGAAACATGAAAGACTAGGTGAATTGCAGCTAACTTAGAGGGCAACTCTAACTCATACACAACATTTCCAACCCTCTTCACAATCTGATATGGACCAATATAGCGAGGACTAAGCTTTCCCTTCTTACCAAACCACATGATACCCTTCATTGGTGACACCTTCAAGTACACCCAATCATTCTCCTCAAACTCTAAATCTCTTCTTCTCATGTCAGTGTAGGACTTCTGGTGGCTTTATGTCGTCTCCAAGCTCTCTCTAATTACCTTCACCTTCTCCATGGACTGGTGAACAAGGTTAGGTCTAATCAATTCAGCTTCGCCAACTTCAAACCACCCAACGAGTGATCCACATCTCCTCCCATATAAAGCTTCGTAGGGAGCCATCTGAATACTTGCATGATAACTATTGTTATATGCAAAATCAATCAATGATAGGTAATTATCCCAATTACCCTTAAAGTCATGGACACAAGCCTTCAACATGTCCTTTAACGTCTGAATGGTACACTATGCTTGGCCATCTGTCTGAGGATGAAAGGCAGTGCTTAGACTCACTCTAGTACACAATCCCCTTTGAAAAAATCTCCAAAACTGGGAGGTGAATTGATCCCCTTTATCCAAGATGATGGACAAGGGAACTCCATGTAGCCTCACAATCTCCCAGATGTACAACTTGGCATACTCTTCTGTAGTGTCAGTGGTTTTAACTGCTAGGAAGTGAGCTGATTTAGTCATCCTATCTACAATCATCCATATCGAATCATGCTACTTTCGAGACCTTGGCAATCCAGTGACAAAGTCCATATTGATCATCTCCCACTTCCATTCGAAAATCATAAAGTTCTGAGCCAACACACATGGCCTTTGATGCTCAACTTTGACCTATTAACAATTCAACAAACTCAACAATATCCTTCCTCATTCCACTCCATCAATAGACTTCTCTCAAGTCACGGTACATTTTGGTAGCGGCAGTATGAATGGAATACCTAAAGCTGTGAGCTTCAGCATAGTTCTATCTCAAACACCATCAACATTTGGAACACATAATCTACTTTGGCACCTCAACACATCATCTTCCCCTTTGGAGAAAACCATCACCTTCTATTTATGGAAAGCTTCCTTCAACTAAAGTAGGACAACATCTTGATCACGCTTCTCTTTTACCTCTTCCACTAAAGATGATACAAATCCATTCTGAACATTAATTCCACCTTCATCATTCTCTTCAAGCTGTACTCCCAATAGGGCCAATCTATGCACTTCCTTAGCCAACTCTTTCTTTCTTTTCTCCACATGGGTAGTTCTACCCATAAATAACCTGCTAAGAGCATCAACAACAACGTTCGCTTTACCTAGGTGGTAGAGAATGTTCATGTCATAGTCTTTGAGCAACTCCAACCATCTTCTCTATCGCAGGTTGAACTCCTTTTGGCTGAAAACATATTGCGGACTTTTGTAGTTAGTGAACACACCCACATACACTCCATACAAATAGTGGCGCCAAATCTTAAAGTGCAAATACCATCGCTCCCAACTCAAAATCATGAGTTAGATTATACCTCTCATGAACCTTAAGTTGTCTAGAAGCATAGGCTATCACTTTTCACCGCTGCATCAGCACACAACCCAGTCCAATTCTAGACACATCAAAATATATCATAAAATCTTCTATTCCATCTGGCAGGGTCAACACTGATGCCGTAGTCAACCTTGTTTTTAATTCTTAAAAGTTATTCTTGCATTCATCAGATCATTGAAACTTGACCTTCTTCCAAGTCAGTCTAGTTAATGGCAAGGATAGGGAAAAAATCCTTCAACAAATCTGCATTAATAGTCTGCCAACCCCAAGAAACTCCTTATGTCAGTCGGGGTGGTCGGTCTAGGCCAGTTCTTAACCACTTCAATCTTTTGCGTATCCACCCTAATACCATTGTCTAAGATAGTATGACCTAGAAAAGCCATCGACTTGAGCCAAAATTCACACTTCAAAAATTTTGCATATAACTCATGGTCTTTGAGAGTCTGCAAACTTATCTGAGGTGATTGACATGCTCCTCTTTATCTCTAGAATACACTAGAATATCATCAATAAATACAATCATGAACATATCAAGATACCTCTGAATACTCTGTTCATCAAGTCCATGAAGGCTGCAGATGTATTAGTCGACCCAAAGGACATGACCAAGAACTCAAAATAGCCATATCTAGTCCTAAAGGCTATCTTTGGGATATCACATTCCCTTACCTTTAATCGATGGTAACCAGATCTGAGGTCTATATTTGAGAAACAAGATGCACCCTGAAGTTGGTCAAATAGATCATCTATCTTGGGGAGAGGATATTTATTCTTTATGTGACCTTGTTCAGTTGCCTATAATCAATACACATTCTGAGAGATCCATCTTTCTTTCCCACGAATAGGATAGGAGCACCCCAAGGAGAAACCCTCGGTCTAATAAACCCCTTCTCTAACAAATCTCTCAACTGCTCTTTCAATTCTTTCAACTCAGTGAGGGCCATCCTATAAGGTGGAATTGAGATAGGTTGGGTACCGGGGAGAACATCAATCCGAAAGTCAATACCCTGATCAGGAGGGACTCCAGGCAGATAATCAGGGAAAACTTCAGGAAACTCATTCACAATTGGAACTAACTTGAAGGGTGAAAGCTCTACATCATTAGTCTTAACTCACACGAGGTGGCTGATATATCCTTTAGAAATTAGCTTTCTGGCTCTAAGGTAGGAAATAAAATTTCCCTTAGGTGCAATAGAATTTCCCTTCTACTTTAGGACCGGTTCATTTAAAAATTAGAATTTAACCATTTGGGTCCTACAATCAATGGAGGCATAACATGCATGAAGCCAATCCATGCAAAGAATCATATCAAAGTCAATCATCTCCAACTCTATCAAGTTAGCCAGGGTATCCCTATGATAGATGGATACTGCATAATCTTTGTAGACCCTCTCAGCTAGGATAGACTCACCAGTAGGAGTGGAAACAACAAAGGGTTCAAGCAAACACTCTAGAAGAATCCCAAATCTATTAGCCACACAGGGAGTCACAAAAGATAGAGTGGCACCTGAAACAAGTAATGCATAACAATCAAAGGTAAAAACTCAAAGCATACCAGTGACAACATCTAGTGTAATTTCCTGATCCTGTCGATTACCCATCGCATATAGACGGTTTGTTCCACCACCTATACCCATAATGGTACCCCTCTAATAACTGTCGACTGGAGGTGCTACGGAGGACTGTGCTTTTTTACTTCCATCACCCCACTTGAAGTGGCCAGCCTGTCCACAATTATAGCAAACATTTGTGCCCTCACAACACTCAGTTTGGTGGAGTTTCCCACACTTGCCACAGGGTGGTTTTCCCCTCGAGCCTTAAGTCACACTAACTTGGGCTTGAGAACCCTGAGCCGTGAAAGTTTGAGACCATGAGATTTCTGATCATACCTGCTATGTTGGATGGGTGCACTTGCTGAGGATGGTGCATAACTAGAAGACCTCTTTTGAGAGTATGACTTATCTCGCTTATTCTGCTTATATTTGCTAGGCTCAGGCCCTACTGATTTGGATTTCATACTCAAATGCTCTTCCCTGTCCCTCTTCTTATCTTCCTCCAGTTGTTGTGCATAAACCATAAGCCTGGAGATGTCTATGCCTAGAATCAATAGAGTTGCTTTGCGCTCCTTTTCACGTGCTTGGATAAGCCAAATACAAACTTTCTCACCCTGGCCCTCATATCCTGGACCATCTCTGAAGTATACCTGGATAGCTGAATGAACTTGAGACTATACTCTTTGACAATCAACCCTTATTGCTTTAGGTTCACGAACTCTTCAATCTTTGCCTTCCTCAACTCTTGGGGAAAGAAGTGATCGAGGAAAGTGGTTTCAAACTCACTGCACTCAGCAAGCTCAGCATCCTCACTTCGACCATCTTCCCATTGGTTATACCAGACGTTTGCCACATCCTTAAGCTGATAGGAGGCAGGTTAACCTCCTTCAACCTCAGTTGCATGCTTAGCTTTTACGACCTTCCACATCTCACCAATGAAATTCTACAGGTCTTCCTTAACCTTTGACCCTGTGTAGACTGGCGTGTTCATCCTTAAAAAATCTCTAAGCGTGTTTGCGGCAGTGGGCTCTTGGGAGCTAGAACTGGGAGCCTGTGGACCTCGGCTACTATTCTGGGAGGCCACTAGCTGAGTGAGCATAGTGATGGCTCCCCAAAGGTCTTCCTCTAATATGGGGGCTGGCTGAGTAGTAGGCGTCTGTGGAACCCCAATAGCTCTAGCAGGTTGACCCCTCTCGTCCCTATTTGAGTAAGGACCTTTGGTGGAGGATTCTCAGTGTTAGAGGCTGACGCATCTCGTTGTGTGGCAGTACACTTAGGAGGTATTATCTACAAATGTGTAACACATGAATCAGATGGATATTTTAATAGAGTTAAAACTCCATCACACGAACTCAGAATACCAAAGAAGTGTAACCATTCCTAATATCCTATCGCCTCCTGCTTATAAAGTGTGGTGCACAACACACCTATAAACAATACTCTACTAGACATGGCTTCATAGACTCACTAGGATACTTGAACTCTGTGCTCTGATACAAAGTTTGTCATGCCCCGGGAGGATACTTTAGGCGTGGCCAGCACTCAGAGACTATTGCTAGTCCCCAAGCGAACCACTTGGCCTCATGATAGTCATTCAATCATTTAAATCAACGGAAGACATTAGAATAAAGGTAACATAATGATAGGCAACTCAACTTACTTCTAACTCAATAAATAAGGGTCATAGGCTAACAAAGTCAGACTCATCATCTGTGACATGATAGTAGATTTTAAAGCAAACTCAATTAAAGGAATAAGGACCTCAACATCAATTCATCATCTTCTACTCTGTGAAGCCTCTACCTCTAGTCTAGAATGGTATCATGCAGGCCATGATTATCACAACTCAAAATAAAACCAACTCAGAGCATAAGAAATATAAAATGATATCCTCCAAATGTAGGGGAGGACTCATCAATAAGTTGTAGGAAGAATAGACCTTCAACGCGCACCTGTTGATGATCTCTAGTTACTATCTCTCTATCATAAAAAGATACAGGCCCAAATGGACATCAATATGTGGAATATATGAGTATGTAAAATAGCTGAAAAGGAAAGAACATCATAAAAGTGTAATGAACCGGACATTATACGACCTCATTGGAGCTTGAAAATGTCATTTTGCAAGATTTGGACCAAGTGTCACCTCAAGGGGAGACTACATGGCCCATGTGAGGTCACACGACCCGTGTGGCCTCTAGTGGAGTGACCCTTAGCCTTAATTTTTGGTGCGTGGCCTTGGTGTAGAGTTTCGAGCTAAGACACATCACACTTAGACCCTACACGGGCCATGTGACACCTCATGGACCATGTGGAGGGCCGTGTGATAGCCTTGAGCTTCGGACACCAACGCTCGAAGTCAAGTGTAGTCATACGGCCACCTTCACGGGTTGTGTGAAGGTTCACTGGCCGTATAGCCAACCGTATAGCTTCCGAAATGAAAACTCTTTTAAGTATAAAATCACCATCTTATAATTCGTCCTGGGATTTTTTTGAGAAAGGTGACACAGTTGGGTACACGGATCGTGTGTCTTTACACGGCTCGTGTAACCCTCTGTATAAAGAATTCATCAAAATTTTCCAAGTATGGAATTTCCATTTTGGACCTTCGTCAAGTTAAATTTTGTCTAAGTGTTGGATCATGGGTAAGTACACGAACCGTGTAGTGCCACACGAGCCGTGTATCCCTCCTTGAAATGGTGACGTCCAATTTTTTTATCTGTTTCGTTAATGGCATTTTTGTAAATTTGGTTTATCCTAATGCTTTTTTAGGACTTTCTATGCTATATAAGGGCTCCCTAATCACTTAAGCCCTATTCCTAATACTCACAGTTCACTCCTCACATTTTGAATTCTCTCAAGTCACTCTTAATCCTCTTTCAAAGAACTCTTGTGGGTTTCAAGCTTGGGGATCAAAGAAAGACTCTTCCTTCACCAAATTTCTTGTTGAATCTCTTCATTAGCTAAGGTATGTGGGGTTGATTCTTGGTCCCTTTCAACCAAGAAGACCCAAACTCTTTTCAATTGATTGTTATGAAATTTTGCTTACTTTAAATATGGGTTTTGAGGATTATTGTCTAATAAATTCAATTGATGTATGGGTCGTACTTCATTTATGATTTAATTTACTTTAAGCCCTATTAAGATGATTTACATTGAAGTGATGAAGTTATGAACATGTATGTCCCCTTTAAAGTTTGATTTATGCATGAGTAATTTATATTGTATTTTAAATGTGGATTTAATTATGGATTTACTTCAATTTCATATTATATTATTGATTTTAGATCGAATCTCAATTACCCATGCTATTCCCGCATTATCCATGCCATATGCATTCATGAACATTGGATTTTATGAAAATTTATAAGTGGGTTAATCCCAATTATGTTTTACGAAATGATTTTGATAAGGTATTGGTTATGACAAGAATGTGATCACATATATGTCTATGGTTATGGATCCTTGAGCACCTTGGGTGCTTGCACCATCTTGTATATTTGAATGAACTATTCTTATGCATGAGTATCATTATTATGAATTATGGTTTGGCATTTGAGCCTAAATGTGCAATGAACGGTTTCGAAACGACTATTGCCTCTTTGAAAGCATGTATATATATATATATATATATATATACACGTATATGTATTCTTATGGGATGCCGAATTAGCAACGATGGATTCAGGATTCTCTCTCTTTATTTGAACTATGTGCCTAACATAGGTTATGGGAATCCTATGCGAAATGGGTGATGTTTCTGTAAGGAAGGTTGCTTCATACGAAATAGGTGATGTTCTCGCATAGTGAAGTATTATATGATATGATATGCTACATGAAAAATCCTATCCAAAATGAGTGATGTTCCCGTAAGGAGGGTTACTTCATAAGAAATGGGTGATGTTCCTGTAAGATGAAGTATGGTTTACCTTTGGCAAGTAAACTACCTCTTTACGGGTGAGGGGATTTCATCGGGTTTCTAAGTTATAGCTCACTTGTTCTTACTATTGTTGGTTGAGGTCACCTCCCTACTATATATGAGCATTTTTACATTTCATGCATCATGGACTTCATGGCATATCGTATACTACTCTTCTTTGGATATATGACTCTCTCCATATTGTGTGCCCTTGTCATCTAACATTGAAATGCAGGTTTGATAAGTCATATGCATTGCATGCCTGCATACTTAGTACATTCAAATGTACTAACGCATACCTTTGCCTACGTGATCTAACCATGTGGGGACCAAGAACTTTGATCATCCACCGCACGAGATTTAGCTCGGATCTCAAGTTTTGCTTGTCGTGGTGAGTCTTATCTTTTAAGGACAAGCCACCATTCCTCTACCTGAGAATATTTTCAAACTTCTTTGTTAAGGCGGGAATGTGTATCTGCCACACCCCGGGAGGGTACCCTTGGGTTGGCCGGCACTCAGAGACTATTGCTAGTCCCCAAGCGAACCACTTAACCTCATCACATCATTCAATCAATAAAATCTAATGAATAGCGAAAAGTATAAGTAAGTAAATGGGCACACCTCATCTAAATTCTCAAAATAAGTATATCAAAATAAAGGCTAGTAGAAAGAACTAGCTATCAAGTCTCAACATCAACACTCAACCATCATCTATGAAGCCACTATTACTACTAATATGGTGCCAATGACAAACCTATGGCTACCCAAATCAACATAAAGGGGATAGTCCAATTTAACTCTAAAGCATGATGAAATAAATGTAGTGGGTCCTCTGGAGTAGGGGAGGCTCACCAAATTAGCGTTGAATCTCAGGTTTTCAACAGAGCGCCTGTTGACGATCTCTAGTACCTGCCCCTGCATCATAAAATAATGCAGTCCAGAGTGGACATCAGTACTTGGAATGTACTGGCATGTAAAATAGCTGAGTGAAACTGAAACATGTAGAATATTATGGAAACAACATTGACTCAAAATAAACATCAAATAACATCAAATCGTCAAATGTCTATCTATGCAAGAATAAAGAGTAGACAAGTGACACATCAACAACTCAAACTTATCAATCTTCTCAGACTCATCTCATCTCGGAGGAGCTCACCTCCTCTCATCTTATCTCATCTCATCTCAGAGGAGCTCACCCCCTCTCATCTCATCTAGACTCGGAGTACTCAAGGTAGGAAATTTATGGGAGTTTCTCTTATCCGACAACAATCACTTATGAGACAGTGAATGTACAACGATCACGTTGATGTTGCCACAACCATTCTAAACTTGCCAGGTAGGGAACGAATCGAAACCATATCAGCTCACCCAATATGGAGTCAGTCGTCAATAAGTCTGCTATTGTTTCAGGGACTTCTAATCAAGAGGGAACCACAATATATGTGATGGTTCTAAGCCTCACCTATGTTTGGCGACGTAGTTTGACGAGTTCAAGTCAGACTAACTCTCACTCTTTGATACTCCTCCCATGACTCAATACTCATAAAACCATCAGTCCAATCAAACCAATCAACTCATACGGATATTGGCCCAATCATCAATCAACATCTCATAGGGGTTTTAACCCTCTCATCAATCAACATCTCATAGGGAATTTATCCGTCTCATCAATCAACATCTCATACAGATTTTAGCCCTTTCATCAATCAATCTCAATCAAAGACTGAAGATTTAGAACAATCATTAGGAAATAATTGAATAGACACATTGGTAGAGTTCATTTATAGAGACTCAAGACAATAAATTTCTATCAACTCATCATAATTCTCTCATCACAATCAACAATCGCAATTCAAGGCTCTAGACTTAATCCTCCAATTCATTTTGCATGCTTTTCAAAATGGTTATGTAGGGTTATGCAAATACTCATGAAAAATGTTCAATTCAAGAAAACATTTAGTATGATAATCATCAACATAGAAAACATCTAATTTCAAATATAATTTCAAGAAAAACCATCAAAGATCATACATGTAAACTCTCCACATCATCAACCGTCTATGACCTCTATGGGGCACATGGAAGAACTATCCCATGCTTTTGGTTTAGCCTAACATGCCTGGAATGCAGCTATCAACCAAGCTCGTCAAGGGTCTCTTTTTGAATCTCTGAATTCAAGCTCTTCTCTTCTCTCCTCAAGCCCTAGCCTTAGTAATGTATTGGAATAGGACTTAGAATGGGGGGTTTAGACTTTTTTCACGTCAAAACGATCTTATCAGATCGTGTATAGAGTTTAGAAAGGATAGAGAATTGACCGCAATGCCCCTCATAATGATTTAGAAATTTTTAACTCGAAAAAGACACAGTCCGCGATGTGGACTGATCGCAAACAATGTATTATCATAAAAGAGTTTTTGAACGAGTTTTCTCCATCCCGCTGAAATTTTTTAAAAGAATTTAAGTGCTGGTCCGCGATGGGTGCGCGACCCACCCTTGTCGCGTACTAACACTATTTTATGCTTCGGATCAAAAAATTATCTTTTGATCGGGTCACTCTAATAATTGACCGAGACCATTTTCTCACTCAATTTTTCGTGTTGATCACAAATCTGACCTCAGATTTTCCATACGAGCATCGAAAAATGAGTTACATGCATACCTTCACTTTAGGGGTATTTTGATAATTTTATCGGGCATCACATGATCTCCCCCTTGGGATCATTCGTCCTCGAATGATGAGTAAAGCTGAATATTAGGGCACAAATAGACGCAAGACTTATCTCCACATTCAACTCAATCAATCAAACTCTCGATTGAATAATAAAAAGTCACATCAATAATAGATCAATTAATTTAGTGAAGGGTAAGGAATTTACCTTTAACACTCTCATCATTTGGCACGAATAGGTGTGGATATTTGACCTTCATCTCTTCCTCAGCTTCCCATGTGGCTTTCTTAACAAGTTGATTCCTCTACAGGACTTTGACTGAGGCTATCTCTTTGTTCCTAAACTTACTAATCTAACGATCAAGGATTTGCACCGGAACTTCTTCGTAAGATAGGCTATCTTTCACTCCAATGCTATCAACAGAGATGCCCAAGGCAGGTTCTCCCAAGCATTTCTTCAACATCGACACATGAAATACCGGATGCACTCTATTTAATTAGGAAGGCAACTCAAACTCATAAGCAACCTTCCCAATCCTCTTTACAATCTGATATGGTCCAACATAGCATGGACTCTACTTTCCCTTCTTCCCAAATCTTAGGAAACCCTTCATAGGCGACACTTTCAAATACACCCAATTATCTACCTCGAACTTTAAGTCTCTTCTCTTCACATCGGTATAAGAGTTTTGGCGACTCTGGGCAGTCTTTAACCTCTCTCTAATGACCTTGACCTTCTCCATCGATTAGTGAACAAGATCAAGCCCAATCAACTCCACTTATCCAACCTCAAACCACCCAATTGGTGATCTACATCTCCTCCCATACAAGGCTTCATAAGGAGCCATTTGAATGCTTGCATGATAATTGTTGTTATATGAAAATTCAATCAATGGTAGATGATCATCCCAATTTCCCTTGAACTCAAGAACACAAGCTCTCAACATATCCTCAAGTGTTTGAATTGTAAGCTCTGCCTGACCATCTGTCTGTTGATGAAAGGTTGTACTCAGGTTTACCATAGTACCCAATCCTTTTTGAAACAATCTCCAAAACTGGGAGGTAAATTAAGCTTCACTGTCCAAGATGATGGACAAGGGAACCCATGCAACCTCACAATCTTCTGGATGTACAACTTGGCGTACTCCTCCGTAGTGTTTGTTGTCTTAACTGCCAAGAAGTGAGCCGATTTAGTCATTCTATCTATGATCCCCCATATCGAATCATGTTTTTTTCGGGACCTTGGAAGACTGGCAACAAAGTCCATATTAATCATCTCCCATATCCATTCTAGAATCTCAACGTTCTGAGCCAATCCACATGGCCTTTGATGTTCAACCTTCACTTGTTGGCAATTTGGGCATTTCGAAACAAACTTAGCAATATCCCTCTTCATTCTGCTCCACTAATAGACTTCCCTCAAGTCATGGTACATCTTGGTAGAGCTTAGATGAATGGAATACCTAGTGTTGTGAGCTTGGATGATTCTGTCTCGAATGCCATCAACGTATGGGACATACAATATACTTTGATACCTCAACACTCCATCTCCCCTTTTGGAGAAGACCATCACTTTGTGTTTGTGGACAACCTCTTTCAGTTGGTATATGACAGGATCTTGGTGTTGCTTTTCTTTCACCTCTGCAACTACGGATGAAGCAGACCCATCCTGAACATTAACTCCTCCTTCATCATTCTCCTCAAGTTGAAATCCCAATCGAGCCAACCGGTGCACTTCCTTGGCTAGCTCCTTCCTTCCTTCCTCCATATGGGTTGTACTACCCATTAATAGCCTGCTAAGAGAGTCAACGACAATGTTAGCTTTACCTGGGTAGTAGTGAATGCTCATGTCATAATCCTTGAGCAATTCTAGCTATCTCCTATGTCTCAAGTTGAGCTCTTTCTGATTGAAAACATACTGTAGGCTTTGTGGTTAGTGAATACATCCACATGCACTCCATACAAGTAGTGGCGCCAGATTTTAAGTGCAAACACCACTGCTGCCAACTCGAAGTCATGGGTTGGATAATTCCTTTCATGAACCTTGAGTTGTTTGGAAGCATAGGCTATCACCTTCCCTCTCTGCATCAACAAACATCGCAATCCAAACCTCGAAGCATCACAGTAAATCACAAAGTCCTCTGTCCCCTCGGGAAAGGTAAGGACTGGTGCAGTAGTCAACCTCGTTTTCAATTCTTGAAAACTCTTCTCACATTCCTCAGACCACTGAAACTTGACATTTCCTGAGTCAATTTACTCAATGGTGCGGATAGGAAAGAAAATCCCTCAACAAATCTACGGTAGTAGCCTGCCAACTTCAAGAAACTTCTAATGTTGGCCGGAGTGGTCGGTCGGGGCCAGTTCTTAATCGCTTCAATCTTTTGGGCATCCACTCGAATACCATCACCGGAAACAATATAGCCTAGGAAAGCCGCTGATTTGAGCCAGAACTCACACTTTAAGAATTTTGCATACAACTCATGGTCCTTAAAGGTTTGAAGGACAACTCTGAGGTGGTTAGCATGCTCCTCCTAACTTCTCAAATACACCAAAATGTCATTGATGAAAACAATCACAAACGTATCGAGATATTGTCTGAATACTCTATTCATCAAGTCCATAAAGGCGGAAGGTGTATTCGTCAACCCAAAGGACATGACCATGAACTCAAAATGGCCATATCTAGTCCTAAAGGTTATTTTAGGAATGTCACATTCCCTCACCTTCAACTAGTGGTAGCCAGATCTAAGGTCGATCTTGGAGAAACAAGAGGCACCCAGAAGTTGGTCAATCAGATCATCTATCCTTGGGGGAGGATACTTATTCTTTGTCGCGACCTTGTTCAGTTTCCTGTAATCAATACATATTTTGAGGGACCCATCTTTCTTTCGCACAAATAGGACAGGAGTACCCCAAGGTGAAACACTTGGCCTAATGAAGCTCTTCTCTAGCAAATCTTTCAGTTGCTCCTTCAACTCAGCAGGGGCCATCCTATAAGGTTGAATCGAAATAGGTTGGGTATCAGGAAGAACATCAATCCCAAAGTCAATCTCCCTATCAGGAGGGACTCCAGACAGATCATCAGGAAATACTTTCGAAAACTCATTAACAATCAGAATTGACTCAAGAGTTGGGGACTCAACATCATCAGATTTCACTCGCACAAGGTGATAGATAGAACCTTTGAAAATCAACTTTCTGGCTCTAAGATATGAGATAAATTTTTCTCTAGGTGTAATAGAATCACCTTTCCACTCTAGAACCGGTTCATTAGGAAATTGGAACTTATCAGTTCAGGATCTACAATCAACAGAGACATAACAGGAGTGAAGCCAATCCATGCCAAGGATCACATCAAAATCAATCGTTTCCAACTCAACCAAATCAACAAGAGTATCCCTATGATGGATGGACACTACACAAGATCTATAGATTCTCTCAACTCGAATAGACTCACCCACTGGAGTAGAAATATCAAAGGGTTCATGAAAACTCTCAGGGGTTCTATCAAATCTACTGGCCACAAAAGGAGATATAAATGACAACGTGGCACCCAGATCCATCAAAACATAAAAATCAAAAGTAAAGACTCGAATCATGCTCGTTACAACATCTGGGGAGTTCTCCTGATCTTGGCGACTATCCATGGCATACAAGCGGTTTGTTGCTCCACCTGCGCCTGACGTAGTGGCCCTATGGTTTCCTCTAACTAGCGGGGCGGGTGTGGAAGATTGAGCCCGGTTAGCCTACCTTGGACAATCTTTCTGGTAGCGACCCGCTTGGCCATATTTGTAGCGCACATCAATCCCATCACGACATCTCCCCAAGTGCAATTTGCCACACTTATCACATGGTGGCTTAGCCTGCGGACATTGAGCCACACTAGCTTGCGAATGTGGTCTATGACTCCCCATATTTTGAGATCTCTGATAATACCCTCCTCTAGGTGCTGGTGCACTAGCAGATGATGGCGCTGGAAACCGATTGCCATTTCCTTTCCTCCCAACCTCATGGCTGGATGTCTTCGCTTTCTTGCGCTTGAATTCTTTCCTGTCATGCTGTCTCTCCTTATCAACTTGTTGTACAAATGTCATCAGTCGCCCGATATCCATATCACTCACAAGCATGACTCCCCTTCGATCTCTCTTGGGTCCTCTATTCAACCCATCAACATACATCCCCATCCTTCCCCTCATGTCAGCAACCATGTATGGAGCATAGCAAGATAGTTGCGTGAACTTCAACCCATACTCTTGCACAATCATAGAGCCCTGTTTTAGATTCAGGAACTCCCTCAGCTTCTCTTTTCTTTCTTGGGAAGAGGCATTCCAAGAAGGCCTCCTCAAACACTGCCCACGTCAAACACAGAGCATCATCCCTTCTACCTTTCTTCAATTGGTCAACCCACAGTCTGGCCACACCCTTGAGTTAGTATGCAACCGTTTCAACCCTTTCCGCATTAGCCACATGCATCACCTGAAACACCTTCTCAAGTTCCTCCATATAGTTCTCGGGATCTTCAGTAGATGCAGACCCTGTGAACTCAGGCAGATTCATCCTTAAAAATTCCCAGACTCTAGAGATGTCATGAGAATCAGGTCTACCTGCTCCTTATCTCACAGTAGGTGTTGCGACAGCCTGGGCTAAAGCTTGAATAGCCTAGCATAGCTCAGCATTGGAGACCTCATCTTGAGGGGATTGTGCAGCGGGAACGGCTTGATCCACAGGCTCCTCAGCTACTTGAGGCTTAGATAGATTAACAGCTCGCCTGGCAGGACGTCCCCTTCCTCTGAAAACTCTTCTGGGAGGCATGTTATCAATTTTGCATGCGTAGAGCACGAATTAGAAGAGAGTTTTCATAGAGTTTAACTCTATCGCACGAATTGAAATAAGAAAAGTGTGACCACTCCTAATGTCCTATAGCTCCTGCTTATGAAATGTGGTCGATAGCACACCCATAAACAAGACTCTACTAGACACGGCTTCATAGACTCCCTAAGATACTTGAACTCTGTGCTTTGTTACCAAGTTTTTCACGCCCCGGGAGGGTACCCGTGGTGTGGACGACACTCATAGACTATTGCTAGTCCCTAAGCGAACCACTTAGACTCATCACATCATTCAATCAATAAACTCTAATGAACAACAGAACATATAAGTAAATGGGCACATCTCATCTAAAGTCTCGAAATAAGTATATCAAAATAAAGGCTAGTAGAAAGAACTAGCTCACAAGTCTCAACATCAACGCTCAACCATCGTCTATGAAGCCTCTATTACTACTCATGTGGTGCCAATGACAACCATGGTTACCCAAATCAAAATAAAGGAGATAGTCCAATCTAAGTCTAAAGCATGATGAAATAAATGTAGTGGGTCCTCCAGAGTAGGGGAGGCTCACCAAGTTAGCTTCGAATCTCAAATATTCAATGGAGCGCCTGTTGACGATCTCTAATACCTGCCCCTGCATCATAAAACGATGTAGTCCAGAGTGGACATCAATACTTGGAATGTACTAGCATGTAAAATAGCTGAGTGAAACCAAAACAGGTAGAATATTATGGAAAAACATCAACTCAAAATAAACATAAAATAACATCAAATCGTCAAATGTCTATCTATGCAAGATAAAGAGTAGACAAGTGACACATCAACAACTCAAACTCATCAATCATCTCAGACTCATCTCATATCAAAGGAGCTCAACTCCTCTCATCTCATCTCAGAGGAGTTTACCCCCTCTCATCTCATCTAGACTCGGAGTACTCAAGGTAGGAAATTTATGGGAGTTTCTCTTATCCGACAACAATCACTTATGGGCCCGTGAATGTACAACAATCACGCTGATGTTGCCACAGCCATTCCAAACTTGCCAGGTAGGGAATGAATCGAAATCATATCAGCTCACCCAATATGGAGTCAGTCGTCAATAAGTTCGCTATTGTTTCAGGGAATTCTAATCAAGAGGGAACCACAATATATGTGATGGTTCTAAGCCTCACGTACGTTTGGCGACGTAGTTTGACGAGTTCAAGTCAGACTAACTCTCATTCTTTCGTTGCTCGATACTCCTCCCATGACTCAATGCTCATAAAACCATCAATCCAATCAAACCAATCAACTCATAGGTATATTAGCCCTATCACCAATTAACGTCTCATAGGGGTTTTAGACTTTTCATCAATCAGCATCTCATAGAAATTTTAGCCCTCTCATCAATTTATCTCAATCGAAGACTTAAGATTTAGAACAATCATTAGGAAAAAATCAAATAGACACATCAGTAAAGTTCATGTTGGGCTATGTAGATTCTCATGAAAAATGTTCAATTCAAGAAAACAATTAGTATGATGATCATCAACATAGACAACATGTAATTTTAAATATAATTTTAAGAAAAACCATCAAAGATCATGCATGTAAACTCTCCACATCATCAATTCATCTATGACCTCGATGGGGCACATGGAAGAACTATCCCATACATTTGGTTTAGCCTTACAAACCTGGAATGAAGCTATCAACCAAGCACGCCAAGGGTCTCTTCTCGAATCTCTCAATTCAAGCTCTTATCTTCTCTCCTCAAGCCCTAGCCTTAGTAATGTATTGGAATAGGACTTAGAATGGGGTTTTTAGACCCTTTTTTATGTCAAAACGATCTTATTAGATCGTGTATAGAGTTTAGTAGGGGTGGGGAATTGATCGGAATGTCCCTCATAATGATTTAGAAATCTTCAACTCGGAAAAGATACAGTCTGCGACACGAACTGGTCGCAAACAATGTATTTACAGAAAAGAGTTTTTGAATGAGTTTTCTCCATCCCGTCAAAATTTTATAAAAGAATATAAGTACTGGTCTGCGATGGGTGCGCGACGCGCCCCTGTCACATACTAACACTGGTTTGCGCTTCGGATCAAAAAATTATCTTTTGATCGGGTCGCTCGAAAATCGACTGAGACCATTTTCCCACTCAATTTTTCGTGCTGATCACAAATCCGGATTTTCCATACAAGCATCAAAAGATGCGTTACGCGCATACACGTACTCTAGGGGTATTTTGATAATTTTATCGGGCGTCACAATATCCATTCCTTTGCACGATAAAAATTACTATGAAATTATCTTATTCTTAAGACGGAAATGAGTATCCATTCCTTTACATGATAAGAATTACCATAAAAGTATCTTATGTTTAAGGAGAGAATGAGTATCCATTCCTTTGCGCCATAAGAATTACCATGAAATTACCTTGCTTAAGGTGGCAATGCAGATCTATAGTCTCACACCTCAAGACCATATTTTTGAAGCTCTCCATTATATGATATCCACGAAATTATTAAAATTTACATCCCTACAAAAGAAAAAGAGGAGAGAAAAATAATGAGACAAAAAACACAAAACCAATGAATAAATAAATATTTGTACCTCGCACTTAGATGCTACACATCTGATTCCAAAGAGTGTTTATAGAAAGGAACTCCATATCTGTGAATATTGATGTTATAAGAATAAGGAGCAAGGTCTATTTATAGATGTTCAAGAAATTCATGTGGTACACTATCTATGATTAATAATTTCCTCCAAAAAGGAATTCTAATGCATTTCCAAAAAGGAATTCTGATGCAACTCTAAAAGGAATCCTAACGCATGCAACTCTAAAAAGGAATCCTAATGCAAAACAAAGTTTATTTTTTTTTCTTTCTATTCTGATAGGACAAGGTCAATAAAAAATTCGAAGGACAATGAATCCTAATACTAGAAAGATTAGACAAGAAAAAAAGGGAAGACGTTAATGCTTGAAAGTCCAATTCCCCATTTTCTTGATAAGTTACGGTTGAAAGAAATTAGTATATTATTTATTTGGTATAACTCCCATTTAGCACAATATATATTATTACATATTTTTGCAATTACATTACAATTAAGATATCAAATTAGTACTTCAAGCCTAGTCTTCAAAAGATAAAATATCTCGACGAAACTTGAAGTAGGGGGCATTTATAATCATATAAAATTTATTAAATATAAATTTTATAAAATGATTCAAATTCTATTAAATTCAAGATATATTAGTCCAAATAAATATTGAAGATCAATTTAATTGGGTTAATTATTTAAGTCCAATAAAATATGTATTTGATTAAAAAACTCAAATTCACTAGTTTAAGTCACGAAAGATGACCCACTTTATTAAGTCCAATATTCTTTCATCATAGAGGCCCACTTGATGTCACGTGTTGGATGACGTGGTATGCCAAGTCAAACAAAGAAGTCAATAGAATCATGCCATATGTCAATATGACATGGCATTCTCATCTCAATCAAAGGTCAATAAAAATATGTCACATGTTCAAGTGACGTATTCCAACCAATCAAATATCACCATGTCACTTGAAAGGAAACTTATTCTAATAACTTTTTCATCGTCATGTCACTTAAATCTGATTGGTCGAAAGAAAAAACAAAACCATCATAACTCCCCTATTCTACAACTATATGTAGGGGCCATCATAATTCAGAAGTCAGATGTAAGAATTCTAACAAGAAGCCAGAGAGAGCTCGTGGATCAAAGTTGCAGATTTCTCTACAAGCTACACGTTCAAGAATTTAAGAAATCAAGCATTTAACTTCAAGAACGCACCAAGATCAAGACCATCGAATTCAAGAACAAGCCCCAAAGCTCTTGAATTCAAGTACAAGTCAAGATCAAATTCATCAAGTTTTACAAGATTCAAGATCAAGCTAAAGAGCCCTTGAATTTATATTTAAAAAGGTAAATCAGAGGATTCATAGAGATTGCAGAACTCACTCTTTGAAATAAAAATGCTACGCTTATTGCAATATTTTTCATTCCTTGATTATTATTTTCTAGACGCAAATTTTCATAAGAAATTAGCAAAGCGATTTTGTAATATGGAAAGCTTAATGAGAAAAGAAGAGCAAAATATCAAATTGGAGCCTTCAATGTGTAAGAAATAGAAATCGAACTTTCAACTTCTTCACATGGAATTTGAGGATTTTTCCGTAAATTCAGATCCTCTCATAAAATAAAAGAGTATAAACAGTAAAATGCAAGAAATTTAGTTAAAACTCCAATAAAAGAGTATAAACAGTAGAAAGCCACGATTTGACTAGAAAACCAATCAGTAGTAGCATCAATTCTACTTTGAAATGGAAAACTCGTTTATTTTATTAGCACTCTTTCTGCACCTAACAATTATTCTTCTTGGAAGGTGGCGTCTTATCATATGATCTTCAACTTTCGGGATTTGAAAGATTTTCCCACTTTAAAAGGGCATTTAGTATTTTACCATTTCTTATTTGACCTCACCCAACTAAACCATCTTTTTTTTTATAATCTAAATAAGACTCCCTCATTAGTGGTTTAGGCAATTAATGAGTGATCTTTTTTTATATCATCTTTGACAACTTTAATTTTTCTTTTGAGTTAAATACAAATTTTATTCCTTTAACATATATTTTTGTCATTACCAAATAATGTAATTTCTATGTCACATGTCACATTTCTTTGGATTTAATAAATACCAAGGGTAAAAAGTTTAGGCTGAAATAATATAATGTTAAGTAATATTTCACTTATCTTTTTTTTTTTTTTAAAAAAAAAGAAAAATTTCAACTTTACTTATTTAAAAATTTAAAAATTTCAACTTTTTTGTGGATTACGATATTGCAATATGTTGTTTATGATATTGCGCTTAGTGCCACTTACCTTCTTATTTTGATTAATTTTTTATAACGTCTTTAACTATGTCCACATTTTTTAATATACTAATTTAGCAAATGTGTGTTGCACGTGTATAGTGCGTTTATTAAAAAAAAAAATTATGGTTGATGTATGTTTTTATATTCAAATATTTAAATTATATTCAAATAGTAAAATGACAAAAATATATTGTACTATTATATTTTTACCCCAACTCCAACTCTTAAGTATTGTAGAATTCATTTAAATTAAATGGCATACATAAATCAAGGTTAATAACTATATTAAATGTTATGTCAGTCGAACTTAGTTATTGTTTAAAAGAATAAAAACGTAAACAATTTATAACTATCTATAATTTAAAAATATTTGAACTTCTATATATTAGATGACAAAACACCATTAATCCTTTTCAAGTTTGATTCTTTTATATATCGTTGGCTCATTAATTTCATCTTCGATTTGCTTGGTCTTTCTCATTATTGCTGTTGAATTTATTTCTTCATCTTCTATGATAATTGCATTGGTCTTTTTAACTTCTTTATTTCATCTGCAATGAAGCATCTTCCAACTCGATCACCTCCATTTTTTACATCAAGTTTGATAAGAAATGTGAATTCTTTTTACTCAATGAGCATTAACTTACGATAAAATGCAGATTCCTCTTTCTGTAGGAAAAAATAATTGTATTAGTTAGAAAAAATTAATCCATTGAGAACTTCTTTAATCCGCCATAAATTAATAAGGACAAATTACAATATTTAATATAAAAAAAATTAATCTATTGAGAACCTCTCTAATCCATAATAGATTAATAAGGATAAATTACATTATTTAATATGATAAATATTTAAATATAAGATTACCATATTACTTTTTCAAATATTGATTGTTTATATATCTTAACGTCGCAACCATGCAAGTATTATGCACCTTCAAATAATGTAATATGACACTGTTCTTTTCCATGAAAAACCTCTAATTTTAGAAAGAAATCTACAAAATTAGCAAAAAGTAAATCATTATCTCATCTATTTATATATGAAATTGCTAAAAATAATTTAAAAATATTTTATGTGTATTACCTTTCTTCATAGTCGATTTTTTCGGTGCGACAACGAGTACATCGAGCAATATTATCTTTAAATTCAACTTTTTTGTAGCATTTGGTGCATGATGCATACCATGGGTCATCTTTATTTATTATATTTTTAATTGTTGCATTAAACTTGCAATATGTAACCTATAAATATATATAAAAAATGTGATAGAATTAATACATTTATAAAAAGAAGAAATTATTATTGAAATAGTTAAAAAAAATTGTATTGAACGAAGCATGAGAGATATCCTCAATTTTCACTTCTTTAGCTTGTTTTATTAGTAAAGTTGAAAATATCATAATATCCATGTTGTGCTCCCTTTTGACCTCAGACTTGTATATTATAAAACAGAATAAGTATATTTTATTGCTATTTATTACTTTGAATATTTAGTAAAATGCAATTCAATATTATTACGTTTGGAGAGCTATTGCATTCTCAATAGTGAGATTTATGCACATACTACTAATAGATGTGAAAGTTATTCCAAAAATAACTTTATAAAAATAAAAATAAAAAGTTAGTACATTAAAAAGTTATAAAGTTTATGATAAACACAACAATTAATATAGTACCTTAGTATTGTGTGGTTCTAACATCACAAAATACTATTACAGGTCTTTCACTATTCAACTTTTGCAGCAATCGGTATCTATTTCCGATGATTCATCCCATAAAGTTATTATTTTCCTGTCACATCTGAATTTGACAACTAAATACATAAATATAAATTTTGATATTTATAATAGGAGATTTTTTTAAAGCTAAGATTATTTGCAAATTTCATAATAATTTTTTAAAAATAAACTTAACTTACTTCTCATTCTTAAGTACGATCTCTCTTCATTTTGTTTTTTCTCTAATGAAGATCTTTAAATTTTCAAATATTCCAAGTGTATCTAGAAAGAAGATTACGAAAAAAATCATTGAGTACTAGCAGCATATTATTTTTATATTAAAGTTGATAAAATCTAAAAGACTTACCTAAGTATTTTCCCTTGATACGTAATGGTGTATCTTTAAACGAAATAAAATTGTTTGAAAAGGAGACAGTAGAAAACTGACGGTTGCAGTCCTGAACTGTAGTGTTATCGATGAATCCAATCAGAATCTCTTTATTTACCGATAGGAAATTTGGATTAACACATTTATAATGTGTCCATTTATGATGTATAAACTTTGCCTTGTTGCAATTTTTCGTTCCACTTTACAACATGATTATTAAAAAGTGTAGCATTAACTTTTGTACCCTGTTAAAAAAAAATTAAACATTAACGACTAAAATATATATGTAATATAAAATATAAAAAAAATAAAGGAAAAAACTATCACCTCTTCGTCAACATATGTTAAAGTCTTTCGAGTTCCTTCATTGGTGCCTTTTTTGTATTGTTTTATTGGTCCATTGCCAATAAGTAAGACTTTTATTATCCAGTAAGAATCAAAATTTTTAAGGTATTAATTGTCACAATTTCATTGATCAAGTCCTTCTCAGAATCCATTGCAAGATTGTCTAAAATAAATTGTTGAAAAAAATAATAAGAAGAATAATATATGAATTTATAACATAAACAAAATCATAAGATGAAGAAGTATTACCTTACTTGAGATATTACTTTACGTGAATAGATGAAACTTGTGAATAGATGGAGATGTTAGAAACAAAATAATAGAAATTTTTAAATAACGAGAATTTATTAGACTAAACTAACTAAACAAAGGCCATAAGCTAGCATAACAATTAATATTATTTTCTTTAAATTCAAAAAATGAAAAAGAAAGGGAAAAGAATATGAAACAAAGTGAGTGTGTAATATAAGTAAACGTGATAATCAAATTTAAGTTCTGAAAAAACCGTAAAATAAAATCCAGCACCACTTAGCACAAATCAGTGAAGGGAGTGAACGAATTAAAAGTTGAAATTGAAGTGTTTTTTTATAGAAGTAGAGAAGTCATAAATCAAAAAAGAAAGAAAATAATATTTTATTATATTTAGGACAACTTTTTATCATATAATTAGGAATCATGGTGAAATTACAACTTTTATTTATTTTCGAATAACTAATATATTTTCCCCTTTTAATTTTTTTAATTCATTATGAAACTTGTGTTACTTAAAGAAAAAAAATAAAAAATAAAATTAACCAAACTGTGTTCCCTACAAAAATAAAAAAAAATTTCCTTAATTTTTTTATTTTTCACTACTTTGCACGTGTTTTTCTTTTTAATTTTTTTTCTTTTTGACTAATTACCTTTTACACCAAATCTATTTTAGTTGGAAAAAGATTTTTTGTGTAGAGATCTTTTTTAAATTTAATTTTCCCTTTAATTTTTTTTCTTTTTGATTAATTTGGTGTTTTCCCTTTTAAATTCTATTTCTTTTTGACTAATTTTCTTTTACACCAATCTATTTTAGTTGGAAAAGGATTCTTTGTGTAGAGATTTTTTAATTTAATTTTTATTTATATTTAATATTATTAAAATAATAATTTTAAAAAAAGTGAAAAGATGATTTTGTTTAAAAAAAAGTCTTTAATGAAGGACAAAAAATTCAACCAACATTTCTAAGGGCCTTCACACTTTTAATATAGTATAGATAAAAAAAAAAGGTTATAGTATAGATAGTGTTTCCTATTGGTATTAGAATTTGTGTAATTAATTTTGTAAATATATATTCTAAGATGAAATGAATGAAGGGAAATGTCACGATCCAATTCATCGGGCCATGCAGACACCTATTTAATATCTAAATAGGAGAATTCTTGATTACCAATTAATCAAATCATGCAACAAAAAAAAAAACGAATACTAAAAAGATCATATAATTACCAAGTACAGAGTTAAAAGTTCGAATTTAATTTTTGAAAAAGATGACTAACACCACCAAGGAATTTTGTTTAAACATATAAAAGAGCTTTTAGGAATACATTGTATAAAATAAAATAATGACATAACTTACACCATAAGGAAGGGAGACTAGAAGTTGTTGAAGATTGTCTTCAGCTAAGAAACATCACTAATTCTGCTATCAGACCATACCAGGTGGTATAGTAAATGTACTATCAATAAAAATAACACATACTGGTTGGCACCACCCGTCAATCCAAAACCTACCACATAATATTAAATAAATATTCAGAAGAAAACATGCAATAAAAAATACACCAGCTAAATCTTTTATCCACCATATATTCTTACCATCCTGAATACTTTAACCATAACTAGTGCACATGATTTCAGCCTCCTACCTAGTCCGCTGTCAACATTACTGTCGATCATTAACCCCTATATCACATAAGGGTGTTCCTGAATACATACTACCACTAACTTTGTGTCACGATTCAATTTCTCATGTAATGATGGCACGTACTAACAATCCACCAATAGGCAAGTCTAATCTATCGTCCAAAACTACAGGTAATGGACTATCACAAGCGAAAGAGAACAAAGCAAACAACAAGGGTAATAATAAAAGAAAGAAAGTAAGAAGAGAATAAAAATAATACAACAAAGTAAAATTTTCAAAACCTAGTATCGGTAGTCGAGCTATTAAATAAGATAAAGGAGGACTGGAACTATACAAATACAATAATTAAGATGATAGAATAGATTATCTCCGAATATAAGATAAAGACTAATATTAGCCATAATAGAAGGAGATAGGCAACTACAAATGTTAGGAGCTCACCCAAGACCCCGAATCCCAAGAAATGCTCCCCATGATATCCAAATTAATAGTGACATGTACTATGATTTGCAACATGAAGAAGTGTAGTATGAGTTCCAACAAATGACACTCAATAGGCATAATTCTACTGAGTTCCAAAGATAAAACAAACATAAAGAATATGTATGCACAAAAATTTGTCACAAGTAACTCAAACAATAATAGAAAGCTCATAATCTGAAACAACTTATATAAGATAATGAGTAAAAAGGAACAAGCAATGAAACAAGTGGCATACATGGTGGCACCTGACCAGAATCTAATCACAATGACACTCTAGGAGGTAGGACAACTAAGAGAAGACATACTAATATAATAAAACAGAGATATCAGGTAAAAAGCCCAAAAGGCCATTTCAACACAATTCCTACATAAAAATATTAGACAAGAAGAAAAAGGACAGTAACTACATTCAAATAAGAGACCACCATTTACCGCCACAAGTTCATAAGTAGACAAACAATACCTTATTGAGCCCTTCTATGCCTCAAAGGTCTATATCAAGCAAACAAAACCCATTTAGTATCTCAAATTACCAACAGGTACAAACAAATATGTTGGTGATAGGCAATGCAAATGAAACGAGAGTTATACAACAAAAATTAACAGTACTATCAGTATCACATGTCTCATACCAAGATATATACATCCACTTCCAGTCCTGACCAGGAAGTAGGAACCATGAGAGTATTACCAAAGTCAAGGCCTCAATGTAAATTCAAATACTTATTGAAAGTATCTCTAAAGTCAAGGTTGGAGGAATAAATATTTTTTCTCTCTCTCTCCAGAACCTTAAAGTCGCCATAGTGATACTAGAGTGAATCGATGGAACTAGCTACCATGATTGGTGACCAGCCTCTTTCTGAGGTTGGATAGCCGGGGGGAACCCTTCTCCCAAAACCATCCTACATGAGTATTCTTAAGCCAACCTTACCAAATGTCAAACCCATCCCTTTGAAGCCTATTTCATATCTTCATAGAGAATCTATCATTATGTGGACCAAGATGAGATTGATTAGATGATTATCAATGAGAATCTTGAATTTGTAGTAATTGACAAGTTCTCTCATGGTTGGCCTGATATTCAGGATTTGAGGAAACTAATTCCAAAACAATATGAACTTAAGCGAGAAGGAATCTATTTTTTTAGTTGTTTTCATGATTGGGATTAAGAAAATTGGTGGTGAAGTTATAGAAAAGTGGATTCAAATTAAGTATGACTATGTATCAAAGTATTATACAACGTGTATGATACAAGGTGATGATGAGCAACAGTGTTTTGTAGAGCATCCAAAACTTTTTCTTTAAAAATACAAGGTTGAACAAGGAAAAGAAATCAGAAAAGGAAAGGATCGAGGTCAAACAAAAGGAGTAGTTTTGAGTCATGTTGAGAAGGAAGATAATGATGAAAAATTCATAAAAGTAAAAAATCAACAAAAGAGCAGGGAAAACAACCTCAAAAGGTGTGGACAAAGGTAAATGCCACTGCAAGCAATCAATTTGGTGCTTTAATGAATGGAGATGTAGACCAAAAAGGAGATGAAAGTATCAATAAAGATGATAACCACAATACTACAAATAATTCAATAAAGGAATGGGTTGACAAACCTTTTGAAAAACGAATAAAAGATGTGGAGGTTGATGGACAATATAGTGGTACAAAAGATAAGGATAAGGATATGTTCATTATAACGCCAATCAGGAGTGATGAGACTAGAGGAGTTCCCTCATGAAGGGAAAGAAGACAATATGGATTGTGCTAACAATGGTGGAACAGAGAACATAGAAGTACTAAAGGAGGAAAGAGTATTGATGAAGACCATATGATGAACACGACAATAGTGTCTTAAAATAAGACGCTAGAGTTTGAGTATGAAGGTAAAGATGAATATAATCAGGTGACCTTGGAGGTGGAGGAGAATTCTATTAACTACAATATTCAACTTATCAGTAAGACATGAGATTTGTCACCTTGTCACTAACAATCTCAAAGATAAGAGGGGAAGACCAACCATACCTTTTCAGGTACGCACAAGGAGTAATAAAGGGGGGACGTCTTCTAGTTTTCAATGATTGAAAAGTCCTTTTTTAAAAATATTAGATTTGTTAATACTCAAAATATTTTCGGAATATTAATAGATCTAAATAGAATATTTACATACTCATCTATATATCTCATAGAATATTTTCAAGATCCAGTGAAGTTAGATCAATACAAAAGAAAATTGGAATATAAGAATGCACTTGAAAATTCTTTTGAAAAGATTTGGATCTTCTGGAGGGAAGGATGGAAAGCATTTGTTCTCATGGATTCCAATCAATATATTACTATGAAATTGTGTAAGGATAATCAATCTTATATTACTTCTTACATTTATGCTAGGTGTAGTGCTATAGAAAGACTTGAATTATGTGATGAACTGAAAGCCATTTCATGTAGTGATATCCCATAGTTTATAGGTGGAGATTTTAATGTTATTTTGAATGAAGACAAAAAAAAATGAAAACACTGAAGTTCACACTAGACGAGGCAATAGATTTTGCTCAGTTCATTAGTGACAGTGCTTTGTCTGAGTTGAGATTCTCTATTAGCATTTATACTTAGTGGAATGGAAGAATAAATGAAGCCTGCATAATGAAGAGATTGGACATGATACTAGTTAATACTGCTTTCCTAGAATTTTTCCTAAAGCAAAGGTCAATCATCTCATTAGACAAGGCTCAGACCATGCACCACTTAATATGGAATGTAGCTCTGATGTAGAGGAAACCATTAAACCATTTATTTTTCTTAGCTTCTGGGGCAAGCATCATTAATTTAAGGAAGTGTTGCAACATAATTGGAAGATGCATTTTATGGGGAGTCCTTTTATGGAATTACATGCCAAGTTGAAGAATGTGAAGAGGGCTCTAACTAGATAGAGTAGAGATGTGTTTGGCAACATTTTCCAAAGGATAGCTACACACACGGATGTAATTATAATCAAGGAGACAATTAAAATTACACCCGTCTGAATCAAACAGAGCTGAGCTCAATAGAATAAAAGTAGAATTGAAGAAATACCTTAAGCTAGAGGAGGAGTTCTGGAAGCAAAAGACTGGTATAAGATGGTTTGTATAGGGAGATAGTAATACCAATTTTTTTACTCATATGTGCAAGGCAGAAGGAAAAAGCTTCATATATATATATATATATATATATATATATATATATATATAAATGATAAATATGGATTTTTAATTACAACAAAAAATCATATTGATAAGGCAGTTGTGGAGTATTTTGAGGATTAACTTCAGGAGAGAAAAGCCAATCAGGACTATTCAATGTTGGAATATATTCCTAAGTTGATAAAAAAGGATGAAAATTCATACTTGTGATGAAGTAAACAAGGTGGTCTTTGATTTAAATAGGGATAGTGTTTGTGAACTCGATGGTTTTACCAATGTGTTCTTCCAAGAGTATTAGGATATCATTGGAGAGGATGTAAACAAGGTAGTGAAAGCATTTTTCTGTGAGCAACAAACTGCCTAATTTCATCACTCACACAAACCTAGTATTGCTACCCAAGAAAGAGGATGTTAAAATTTCATGGATTTGAGGCCTATTAGCTTGAGTTGTTTTATTAACAAAGTAATATCAAAAATTCTTCATGAAAGGTTGGTGGAGGTACTTCCAAATATTATTTCTCAAAATCAATCACCTTTTATAAAAAGAAGGAGCATATCAGAAAATATTCTATTGGCTCAAGAAATTGTCAGGGATATAAATTTGAGGAATAAGTATTCCGACGTAGTAATGAAGTTTGACATGGCGAAAGCTTATGATAGGGTATCATGGATTTTTCTCTCTAAGGTGATGAGAAAGTTTGATTTTTGTGAGGTTATCATTGATATAATGTGGAGACTAATATCTAGTAATTGCTACTCTGTTCTTATTAGTAGTCATATATATGTCTTTTTTCCATTTACAAGAGGATTAAAGCAGTGTGATCCACTCAACCCTACATTGTTCATTATTTCTGCAGAAGTGCTGACTAGGGGTTTGAATTTCCTATTTGAAGATAAGGAGTTCAAAAGATATGGGATGCCAAAAAGGAGTACAAATATAAATCATTTAGCATATGTTGATGATACTATTTTATTTTGTTCAAGGGATAAGGTTTCAGTTGTGAAAATAAGGACAATTTTAAGGAGATATGAAAAGATTTCAGGTCAGTTAATTAATAAATCAAAGAGTTTTTACTATTTACATGATAAAACCCCTTTGATTGTTGCTATTAGAGTTAGAAGACTGATTGGAATAAGACATGGTCATTTTTCTTTCACTTATTTGGAGTGTTAAATTTTTTACGAGAGAAAGAGGAAAATCTATTTTGAAGAGCTTACCAGAAAGGTTTCTAAGAGAGTGTTATCATGGAAAAATAGATTCATATCCTTTAATGGTTAAATGATTTTGATTAATCATGTTTTATAGTCTCTGCCTATTTATTTATTATCTGCTATGAACCCTCCAAAAAGAATTCTTGATAAAATTCATCAAGTATTTGCCAAGAATTTTTGAAAAAATTAGAAGGAGTAAAAGATAAACACTGGTGAGATGGGAAGAGCTATGTTTTCCTAAGGAAAAAGCAGGATTGAATTTTAGATCATTACATGATGTTAATAATATATTATTTACAAAACTATGATAAACGTTTAGGACATTTACTTCTTCATTATGGTGTAGGTTCATGATTTATAAATATTGTAAAAAATGCACCCCATGATTATGTAGAGTGTTGGGACCTCATATGTATGGAAAAAAATGTTGATTACTAGGAAGGATGTGGAACACTAGATTGGTTGGCATATTAGGGTAGCTAATTCAAGCTTCTGGTTTGACTATTGGACGAAGCAAGGAGATCTCTATTTTGTAGAAGGGGACAATGTCAGGGAAGAAGAAGCAAGGTAAAAGACTTTATAGATAGTGGACAGTACGTGGAAGATTGAAAGATTAAAGGAGTGTTTATCAGATGACATGACTGATCAGATGTGTGAATTCATAAAGCCAGTCACAAGTGAGATAAATGATAGGGATTGTTGGATGGGAAGCAAATCAGGGAATCTTTTGTTAAATCAGCATACCAGATGATGAGACACAGAAGGAATGACGCTGACTACATTAAGTATATTTGGATAAAAAGGATGCCTTCCATAATATCTTTCATCCTAAGGAGAATTATTAGAAGATGCATTCCTACAGATGATAATGTATAGAGAATGAGGGTGCAATGGGTATCTAAGTGCTATCGTTGTGAAAATGAGAATAGGAAGACCATGAGCCATTTATAATTAACAACTACCATAACCCAAAAACTATGGAAGCAGTTTGCTAGTTGTGCAAGTATCATCATTAAAGGAGGGCGGTTATTCCCAACAATGTTTAAATGATGGGAGTATGACATCAAATCAAAGTGGAAGAACATTATGAAGGCTATCCTAGGCATCATTATGTGGGAACTATGAAAAAGAAGAAACTTTATCAAGCATCATGAAAAAGTCATTTTCAATCAGTTGTATGGCAATTGACAACTGACAGTGCAACAGTTGATAAGAATAATTTTTACAGAGATGAGAAGAGTCCCTTATAAATAGGTAGAAATGTTTGAAGTACTATAAAGATGGAGCTCTTTATATTTTTTGTATAATAAAGTGGACTCTACTAACTGAAGAGTGGGTGAAATGTAACACTGATGGTGCATGTAAAGGCAGCCCATGATTGTGTTCATATGGATTCTGCAAAAGGGATGTACAAGGAGATCTAATTTCTATAGAGGCTAGTAATATTGGGAGAACACTAACATGTTGGCAAAGGTTACTTCTATTTTACATGCATTGAGATATTGCCTACAGAGGGGCCTCACACATGTAAGGTTGGAGACTGATTCTTTGAGTCTAATTAAAATGATCAAAAGGAGACGGAAGATACCATGAGATAATATTAATATGGTAAATGAAATACAAGAACACATAAGGAATAACTATACACATATTGAACATGTCTTGAGGGAAGCTAACCAATTGGTGAATTTCATCACAAATGCAGTAATCAATCAGACGGAGAAGATATAGTTATAGTTTCACAAAATTTCCATATATGGCAAGGAAGATTCTAAACATGAAAAAATGTCAAGTACCAACCATCAGAATCAAGTCAAGGAGAATAAGTGTGGGTGTCCAAAATGGATAGAAAGTAGACCATAATATTTCACAACCATTATATTTACAATACAGTGGGTGGTCCTAACATTAACTACATAGATGTGCAGTGTCTAAGCTATTTCATCTATCAAAAAGACTTTCTAAATATAGCAAAAAGGAAGACATATAGAACCAGATCCGAGTGGAGCTGCGAGAAACCATCGAATAGATTCGAAATAAGACAAGTGATCATCTTGTTTTTCTCCTTACCATCTTAAATTATGGAAGGGAATAATATCACGATAGGAGAAATAGAATCAAAAATCGAAGGTAGAATAACACTTACTTAGGCTACAAATGATGATTCCTAGATTGGAACCTTCAAGTATTTTCATACTTGAGTGAGGTACTTGTAGGAAGAGGGTCAAATTTTGTAAGGTCAAGTTGAAGAGGGAAGGATGTGGAGAATAAACAAACCTTTGAGAGATGAAAGTAGCTGGAGCTCACCCAAGGTCGGCTCCGGCTGATGAAGATCAGGCACCCCAAGTTCCTATGGATGAACCCATCTCCAATGGTAAATTCTGTACAGCTTTTGCCATGCTTGCCAAGGTGGTGACCTCCAGATTAAGTAGGCTAACCTCCCGCAGGATCCTACACCAACTTCTAGGGTGAGGGATTCCACTCGGATGAATCCTTCAGAGTTCTATGGGTCAAAGGCTAATGAGGATGCTCAGGAGTTCATTGATGAGCTCACCAATGTATTGAACGTCATGGGTGTCACTTCTGAGAAGAAGGCAGAGTTGGTTGCCTATCAATAGAAAGATATGGCTCAGGTGTGGTACACCCAATGGGCTATAGAGAGGGTTTGCGGTGGTGATGTCAATTGGGAAGAGTTCAAACTTGCTTTCCTGGATCTTTTCTTTCCACTTGAGCTCAAGGAGGCCAAGATGACTGAATTTATTAGCCTCAAGTAGGAAAGTATGAGTGTGAGAGATTATGCCTTCAAATTCACGAAGCTCTCAAAGTATGCTCCATCACTTTGGCTGACCCCCGTGCAAGGATGCACAAGTTTATTTCTTGTATGTATGACTTGCTTGTGAAAAAATGTTGTACTGCTATGCTCATACAGGATATGAATATCTCCAGACTCATGGTGTATGGTGAACAGATCGAAGGGGAGAAACTTAGGGAGACGAGGATGCATGATCCTAAGAGGGCCCGCTTTGATGGTGAATTTTCCAGCTCTCGGGGTGGTGGTTTTTGTCCTTTCCAGCAGGGCCAAGGTTCTGG
Organism: Solanum rostratum; assembly: GCA_029948455.1. Classification (NCBI taxonomy): domain Eukaryota; kingdom Viridiplantae; phylum Streptophyta; class Magnoliopsida; order Solanales; family Solanaceae; genus Solanum; species Solanum rostratum. The sequence continues at coordinate 58,009,229 of CM057051.1, forward strand.
AACTTGGATTGCTAATGTTCAGGTACCTCCTCCTGGGGCATCGGTTGGTGGTCGAAAAGGGCATCCTCTGTGTGGCAAGTGTAGAAAACCCCACACGGGTGCTTGTTGGAAGGATCTGGGTGCTTTCATTGGGCGTGGTGATAGGAACCACAAGGTTGTTGATTATCCTAAATTTGCACATAGAGGTCAAGGACAGGTGGCTCAAGGTGGCCAAGGCCAACAAAGATCTCCCCAAGGTGTTGCCCTAAGGAACAACAGTTTCTATGCGCTCCATTCCCGTCAAGAGGTTGAGGAAGCTCCGGATGTCGTGACCAGTATGTTAAAAGCCTTTGATTTTGATGCTTATGATTTTCTTGACCCGAATGCAAATTTGTCTTTTGTGACTCCTCTGTTGGCTGTTAAATTTGGTTCGAGTCCCAAGATTTTGAAGGATCCATTCTCAGTTTATACTCCCGTGGGTGAATCTGTTATTGCACATAGTTGTCCTATTTCTGTTACATAAGGTTTTTTCGTGTGATCTTGTAGAACTTGAGATGTTCGACTTTGACGTGATTCTGGGAATGGATTGGTTGCATGCATCATATGCCTCTATAGATGGAAGAACCCAGAAGGTTAAGTTCCAACCTCCCGGTGAGCCCGTACTTGAATGGAAGGGTAGTGACTCTTTTATTAAAGGTTGATTTATTTCCTACCTCAAGGCCCGGAAAATAATTTCCAAGGGGCGCGTTTATCATATTGTGAGGGTCAAGGATGTGGAGTCCGAGTTTCCTACTATTGAGTCGGTTCCAGTGGTAAATGAGTTCTTGGATGTGTTCCCCGAAGACTTGCCCGGTATTTCTCCCGAAAGGGGAGTATATTTTGGCATAGATCTTCTTCTAGATACTCAACTTATCTCTATTCCTCCTTATCGTATGGTTCTGACGGAGTTGAAAGAGTTAAAAGATCAATTAAAGGATTTATTTGGAAAAAGGCTTCATTAGGCCTAGTATATCATCGTGGGGTGCTCCAGTATTGTTTGTGAGGAAGAAGGATGGGTCCCTCCGAATGTGTATTGATTATAGGCAATTAAATAAGGTGACAGTTAAAAATAAATATTCGTTGCCCAAGATTGATGACTTGTTCGACCAACTGCAGGGAACTACTCACTTCTCCAAAGATTGACCTTCCTTCCGGGTATCATCAGTTGAAGGTTAGGGAGTGTGATATCCCTAAGACGGCATTTCGGACAAGATATGGGCACTACGAGTTTGTGATAATGTCGTTCAGTTTAACTAATGCTCCGGCCATGTTCATGGATCTTATGAATCAGGTGTTCAAGCCTTTTCTTGACGGTTATGTGGTAGTCTTCATCGATGATATTCTTATCTACTCCTGAAGTGAGCAGGAGCATGAGGATCATTTAAGGTTGATTCTACAAACTTTGAGGGAGAAGAAGTTGTATGCTTAGCAAATGTGAATTTTGGTTAGGTGAAGTAGCCTTTCTTGGGCATGTGGTGTCCGGGGATGGTATTAATGTGGATCCGAAGAAGACTGAAGCGGTAAAGAATTGGCCCAGATCGTTGACTCCTTAAGATATTCGAAGCTTTCTAGGGTTGGTCGGCTATAATAGGAGGTTCGTTGAAGGTTTCTCATCTATGGTGTCTCCATTGACTAAATTGACCCAAAAGAAGGTTAGGTTTGTCTGGTCAGATGAATGCTAGAAGAGTTTCCAAACTTTAAAAGATTGGTTTACATCGGCCCCCATATTGACCTTACCAAATGACTTGCAGGGATTTGTGGTGTATTATGATGCCTCACACATCGGTTTAGGATGTGTGCTTATGCAACACGGTAAGGTAATAGCATATGCATCAAGACAGTTGAAGGTGCAGGAGCGTAATTACCCAACACATAATCTTTAATTGGCGGCGGTGGTTTTTGCCTTGAAAAATTGGAGGCACTATTTGTATGGGGTACATGTTGATGTTTTCACCGACCACAAGGTTAGCAATACGTGTTCACACAAAGAGATTTCAACTTGAGACAAAGAAGATGGTTGGAACTCCTGAAGGAATATGACATGAGTGTTCAATATCATCCCGGCAAGGCCAACGTTGTAGTTGATGCTCTTAGTAGGTTGTATATGGGTAGTGTGACTCATGTTGAAGAAGAAAAGAAGGAGTTGGTGAAAGATGTTCATCGGTTGGCTAGGTTGGGTGTTAGATTGGTCGACTCGGATAATGGTTTATCTATGTCCAAAGCGGGGCAAAATCTTCCATGGTGATCGATGTGAAAGCTAAACAAGATTTGGACCCCTAGTTAGTTGAATTGAAGAGATTGGTCGCCAAAAATGAGATAGAGGTGTTCCCCCAAGGGGGAGATGGTGTGCTTCGGTACCAAGTCCGACTTTGTGTCCCGAATGTGGATTATCTTAGAAGGGTGATCATGAGAGAGGCTCACAACTCCCATTACTCTATTTATCTGGGATCTACTAAGATGTATTGGGATTTGAAAGAGATGTATTGGTGGCATGGTATGAAGAAGGACATAGCTAAGTTCGTGTCCGAATGCCCAAGTTGTCAACAAGTGAAGGTAGAGTACTAAAGGCCCGGTGGCTTGGCTCAAGACATTGAGATTCCCACATAGAAATGGGAAGAGGTAAACATGGACTTTGTGGTTGGTTTACCTCGGACCTAAAGGAAATTCGACTCCATTTGGGTTTTCGTGGATCTGATGACTGAGTCGGCTTACATCCTACTGGTAAAGGCTACCTTCAGCATTGAGGATTACGCAAGGTTGTACATCCAAGAATTGGTGAGGTTACATGGTGTGCCTAGGTCCATCATATCAGATCGTGGCACTCAATTCACTTCCCACTTTTGGAGGTCACTTCAGAGGGGACTTGGAACTAAGATTAAGTTGAGCACCTTTTTTCATCCTCAAACTGACAGGAAAGCTGAGAGAACTATTCAAACCTTGGAGGATATGTTGAGGGCTTGCGTGTTGGAGTTTAAGGGTATCTGGGATGATCACCTTTCACTCATTGAGTTTGCTTATAATAAATGTTTCCATACTAGCATCGGTATGGCACCATTTGTGGCCCTGTATGGAAGAAGGTGTAGGTCACTGGTGGGGTGGTTTGAATTGGGAGAAATGGTAATAATTGACCCGGATTTGGTGTTGGAGGTCATGGAAAAGGTGAAGGTGATTAGAGAAAGGTTGAAGACGGACCAGAGTCGCCAAAAGTCCTATTCGGATTCTAGGAGAAGGGATCTTGAGTTTCACATTGTTGATTGGGTGTATGTGAAGGTTTCACCCAAGAAGGGTGTTATGCGATTTGGCAAGAGGGATAAGCTAAGCCCCCGGTATGTTGGCCCTTATGAGATCGTTGAGCGGATTGGGAGCATGGCTTATAGGTTGGAGTTGCCTCTGGACTTAGGTCCTATTCACCCGGTCTTTCATGTGTCTATGTTGAGGAAGCTAGTTGGTGATCCCAGCACCATTATGCCTTTGGAAGAAATTGAGGTTGAAGAAAACTTATCTTATGAGGAAATCCCGGTGGAGATCTTGGATAGGCAAGTGAAGGGGCTTTGTAACAAGGAGGTGGCTTTGGTGAAGGTACTTTGGAGGAATCAACATGTAGAGAGTGCTACATGGAAGGCGGAGCTAAACATGATGAAGCGATACCCTCATTTTTTCCAATCTACTCAAGCCTAAGGTACTAGGTTCTCCTTTTTCTAAATGGTCCCAATTCTTTCCCTCTTGAGTCTCATGACATGACATGCATACATATGCACGAAGGTGATTTTTGTGATGCTAGAATGGTTTGAATACACTTTTAAAATGAGTTTTTAAAGACTTTATGATTCTCGAATAGTGAGTTATGCATTGTACCTTGTGCTCGGATGTTTCATGTCCCAAGTCAAGCTTTCAAGCTTTGTTGCTGCACATTTGGGACGAATGTTCCCAAGGGGGAGATGATGTAAGAACTCAAATTTTTCAAACGGCTTTGTCGGACCTCTTAGTATCATCCCAGGCAAAATATTTGCCAAGTGTCTCTCCATGGAAGGCCCACACAGGCCGTGTGAAGCCACATGGACCGTGTGGCCTCCCGTGGAGGAGTACTTGGCCAAGATTCGATAGCGTGGACTCGATCAGAAATTTCAGGCCAAGTGTGGGCACACGGCCACCCACATAGGCCGTGTCGCATGTCACGTGCCGTGTGGCCCACCGTGGGGCTCACGACTTGAAAATTTCTCTAAGTATGAAATCACCATCTCATAACTTTTTCGTGCGGAAATTTTCTGAGTGATGTACCACGGCTCTTGGCATGACCCGTGTAGTGTCACACGGGCCATGTGGTTTCCTGTATAGAACCCCCCTTTGCCTCGAATAAATTCTAAGTGTTGACACCGTAAAATTTATGTAAGTGACGATTCACGGGCACTGTTCATGGTCTGTTTAATGGCTCACGGACCGTGTAGGAGGCCGTATGGACCTGACGGTTCAAATCTTACCCGTTTCATTAATGGCGTGTATGTAACTAAAGTTTATTTTAATTATGAATAGTGACCTTTTACCTATCCAAAACCCCTAAACTCAGCTGATATCCCTCCCCTTTTAGCTCACTCTCTTTGAACTCTCTTCCCCTCAAAAAATCACTCCCAGATACTCTCTACTCTCCCCTCTCAAGACTCAAAGCTAGGGTTTATTTGAAGTTCAACTTCAAGCTAGGTTCTTTTCCAAATTCCAGCTCCTCAATCAAGGTATGTGGGACTTGATTCTTTGTCCCTTTCAACCAAGAAGACTCAAACTCTTTTAAATTGATTTTCATAAATTTTAGCTTTCTTCAAGAGTGGGTTTTTATTATTTGATCTTATTAAATTCAATTGAGGTATGGGTTGTACTTTATCTATGATCTTAAATTACTTTGATCCCTATTATAATGATTTACATTAAAGTTATGAACATGCATGTCCCCTTTAATGCTTGATTTATGCATGGGTAATCTATATTATATTAAGTGTGAATTTCATTATGGACTATTTCAATATCATATTATATTGCCGATTTTAGATTGAATCTATATTATATATGTTATTCTCACATCATGCATTTCATTTGCATTTATGAACGTTGGTTATATGAAAATTATGAAGTGGATTAAGCCCAATTATGTATAAGGAAATGATTTCGATATGATTTTGATAAGATATTGGTTATGACAAGAATGTGATCACGGACATATCTTATGATTATGACTCCTTGAGCATCTCGGGTGCTTGCACATCTTGTATATGTGAATGAGCTATTCCTTGCATGAGTATCAAGATTATAACTTATGATCTGGCATTTAAGCCTAAATGTGCATTGAACGGTTATGAAATGAATTACAGTTTGAAATGAATACTATATCTCTTGAAAGCACATATATGTATAAGTATTCTCGTGGGATGCCAACTTAGCATCGACGGATTGGGGGTATTAAGGCTATCCCCAAGGCCCTCTCCCTTTCCTCGAACTATGTGCCTAGCATGGGTTATGAGAATCCTATCTGAAATGGGACAGGTTCCTGTAAGGAAGGTGGCTTTATACAAAATGGGATGAGTTCCCGTAAGTTGAAGTGTTATGTGATATGATATGCTATATAAAAAATCCTTACCGAAATGGGATGGGTTCCCATAATGGGGTTGCTTCATACGAAATGGGTCGGGTTCCTGTAAGGTGAAGTATGATTTACCTTTGGCAAGTAGACCACCTCTGTACCGGTGAGGGGTTTTCATCGAGATTCTAAGTAACAGCTCGCTTGGTCTTACGCCTGTCGATTGAGGTCACATCCCCGTTATATATGAGCATCATTTCATGCATGCATCATGACTTTCATGGCATCTTGTATATATTTCTCCCTTGGTTATATGATTCTTTCTATATTATGTGCCCTTGTCATATAACAATTAAGTGCAGGTCTAACAAGTCACATGCATTGTATTCCCACATACTTAGTACATTCAAACGTACTAATGCATACTCTATGCCTACATGATTTCACTATGTAGGGGCCGAGCACTACGAATATCAACCATTTGATGAATAGTCTGATCCAGAAGAGTAATTGTGGTGAGTTTCATCCTCCAAGCACAGGCCACCTTCCCTTTACTTATGTTATTCCAGATTTTCTTTTTGTTTGAGGGTGAGCTCGGAACATGTCCTGGCCCCCGTTCCATCTTGATTAGAGGCATTGTTGGACAGCATGTAGACTCCCTAAAATTTGTATGCTATGCATGGTATATGGTTTATGTATTCACACGAATTGATCATGGAATTCGTATTTGTTTATATGCATGTTTGGTGTGGGAATGTGGAAAGTCTTAAGCCCCGAATTGCCCCCATAGAGTGAGACATACTTACCCGCCCCTTAGTTATTATGTGCTACGTGTTATGTGGATCCTTGTAAACCCCTTCCTTTCGATATCCCCATAGTGTGAGTCTTATTTTCCCATCCCTTAGAACTATGTGTTTACTATTGGAATGCGCTTCGAAACTGATGAAGTGGATTTGGATACTTGAGGATTGTTTGGGGACTCTCGGGTTCCCATTCGACTTGTCACTTTTAGACCCTATTCCTGTGTCGTGACAATTGTTGAGGACTATTTAGGGTGTGTTCGGTATGAAGGAAAATATTTTCCATAGAAAATATATTTTGGAAAATAAGTATGTTTCTTGTTAATATATTAATGTTTGTTACGTAAGTAAGAAAATATTAGTTTAGAGCTTTTAGATGATAATAAAATTGGAATATCACTTACACAACTTGTTTCCCTTATTTCTATTAAGAAAGTCATTTTTCGTACTTTTAAGAAAGTTGTTCGAAATCTAGAGAAATTGAAAAACATTTTCCTCCATACCAAACGCACCCAAAGTAGTTGCAAAACCATTATGTTTACCAACAAGGATGTGGTGCAATGAATAGGGTTACTCCTCCTTTAACTAGAGGTTTCAGATTCGAGTTCTAGGTAGGGAAAAGTCCTTAGTAGAGAGCATTTTCCCCGAGTAAATCCTACAGCGCAAATTCGGATTAGTCGGGCTCCAATGAAGGCACCACATGACCGAATGGGCAATAAAAAACCATTTTGTTTAACTTCTTATGACATTATGTTGTTGGTTGATGAAATAATATATGCTTCCACCGTCCTAATGTAACAGCCAATAAAATTATCAAAATACCCCTAGATGAGAGACGTGTGCATAACACATCTTTCTAACCTCTGATTACAAATCCGAGGTCGGAAATGCGATCAACATGAAAAATTGAGTGGGAAAATGGTCTTGGTTGATTTTAAAGCAACCAGATCAAAAGATAATTTTTCAATACCAAAACGATTTCTAGAATAAGTGTACGACAAGTGTGCGACGTGGACCTACCGCAGAGTTACACTTAGACTTGGTCCCAATATTTTCAACGGGATTAGAGAACTTGATTAGAGTATTTTTTAACGAAAAAAATCGAAAATGAACAGTCCGCGTCGTGGACTAACCTCCTAGAGGCGGAGTTGTTTTCAGTTTCGTGAGGGGCATTCCAGACTTTTTCCAACCCTCGTAAACTTAAAACATGATCTAAATGGATCGTTTTGAGCGTAAAAATGGTTTTAAATCCCTATTCCTAAGTCTTTACTAAGTTCTAACCAAGACTAGGGCTAAAGAGAAGAGAAGAGGAGCGAGAATTCGAGAGGATTGAGAAGAGTTCCTATGAGATTGAGTATCAAAGCTTCACAGTAGGTATGTAAGGCTAAACTAAAACATGGCATTGTCCTTCCATGTGCCCCTATTGACGGTAATAGAGGAGTTGAGAGTATAATGAGTCTACATACATTTTTCTTGAATATTTTCTTGTAAATTATATATATATTACATGTATTTTCATTTGTTGATAATCATCACAAACTTGATTTACTGAATAGATGTTTTTACATAAGCTATTTTCACAAACCTTAGATGTTACTTTGTAAAAGAATGCATGAATGAACCTAGGGATTGAGTCTAGAGCCTTGACTTGAGTATGTTAATTTTGATTGTGATGTGAACATGATGATGAGTTAATAGAGCATGATGGTCCCATGAGTATTCACAATTGAACTCTAGAGATATGTCTAATTGACTTCCTTCTAATGATTAATCTAAGCCTTGAGCTACCTAATGAGAATTGAATTGATGAGATGATTGAGATGATAGGCCGAAAGGCCCAATCGAGTTGAGTTAATAAGATGATGAAAGTCTCTACGAGACTAATTGAGATGAGTGATGGAGATGAAGAGTCTTATGAGCATTGAGTCTTAAGAGGAGTACCAAGCACCGAAACGAATAAGAATAAGTCCAACTCGAACTCATTAACTACGCCGCCAATCGTATGAGTAGATTAAGTTCGTTAAAGTTGGACAAGTCCCTATTTTGTGAACTAAGTCCATTAAAGTCGGACATGTTCCTATTTTTATGACTAAGTCCATCAAAGTTGGACATGTCCCCATTCTATTGTCCTGAAACAATAGGACTTGATTGGTTAATTGTCTGGATCCATTTTGGATTTGATTCATTTTTTTCTTGGAAAGTACGGAATTGTGGCAACATCAGCGGGATTGTTATACAATCATTAGCTCATTAGTGATTGTCATCGGATAAAAGAAACTCCCAGATAGGTCCCACACTAATAATACTCTGAGTTGAGTTAAGTCGATTGATGAGTCATTTGTCTACTTTTTATTCTTACTTTAGATAGACATTTGACATCCTGATTGAGAATCTTATGAGTTAATGTTATTCTATATTATTCTGCCTATAACTGTTTCATTCAGCTATTTTACATACTCGTACATTTCACGTGCTGATGTCCATATTGGACTGCATCGTTTTATGATGCAGAGGCAGGTACTAAAGATTGCCAACAGACGCATCGTTGAGGATCTATCACAGTCAAAGTTGGTGAGCCTCCTTTACTTCAGAGGATCATTATTTTATTTTCATCTAACTATCTAGAGTTATACTTGATTTAGCTTTGTTTTATTTTGAGGTAGCCATAGGTCTGTCATTGGCACCAATTGATAATGATAGAGGCTTCATAGACTAGAGTCGAGTTGTTGAGTTGAGATTCTGTTGAGATAGCTTCTTTCAGAGTAGCCTGTTTTACTTATATATTTTGACAGTTCCACCATTATTTATGTTTAGTCTTCCGCTGATTGGTAGTTATGTTGAATGAATGATTGTGATGAGGCCAAGTAGTTCGATTGGGGGCTACTAATAGTCTCTGAGTGCCGACCACGTCTTGAGTACCCTCCCGGGGCGTGATACCTAATTTACATGATACCATTTGACTTAGCATGATCTTTAAGACAAAAAAATTTAAAAGTTGTCTTTAATTACATTTAGATATTCTTGTGGTTATAATCATTTCATTAATTATGAATAAAAGAAAAAAATTATAATTAAATTATTTCTAATTATACGCAATGATCTTTTCTTAGAATGGATAAAAAAGAGTATGTCATAAATCGCCACAGACAACAACAACAACAACAACATACCCAGTGAAATCCCACAAGTGGGGTCTGGGGAGGATAAGATGTACGCAGACCTTACCACTACCACATAGGTAGAGAGGCTGTTTTCTGGAAACCCTCGTCACAAAAACCCATCAGCAGAACACGCTAGATACGATACACAGGCAAAAAGAGAAGAGCACATCATAATACCTAGATACAAGATAGTAAACATATAAAGGCATATAAATAACATATAAAAGACAGACAATTACCACTCCTTCCTATCCTCCCTATTAGCCTGCTACTCTAATTCTCGACCTCCACTCCTTCCTATCTAAGGTCATGTCCTTGGTGAGATCAAGTTTCACCATATCGTTTCTAATCACCTCCCCCCAATACTTTTTTGGTCTACCTCTACCCCTACGTATAGCTCCCAAATCTAATCTCTCACACCTTCTAACAGGGGCATCAGTACTCCTTCTCTGTACATGTCCAAACCATCGCAGCCTCGCTTCCCTCATCTTGTCAGCTACAGGGGCCACCTCTAGCTTCTCCCGAATGACCTCGTTCCTAATCTTGTCACTCCTGGTGTGACCACACATCCATCGTAACATCCTCATTTCTGCGACCTGCATTTTCTGAACATGTACATTCTTTATTGGCCAACACTCCACCCCATACAACAAAGCAGGTCTAACCACCATTCTGTAGAACTTACCTTTGAGTTTAGATGGTATCTTCTTATCACACAATACTCCAGAGGCCAACCTCCATTTTGTCCAAGCCGCCCCAATACGATGTGTGACATCATCGTCGATATCCCCACTACTCTGGATGATAGACCCCAGATACTTGAAGCTTTCCTTCTTGGGGATAAGGTGAGCTGCAAGTCTCACATCAATGTCTGCTTCCTCCCTCGCTACACTGAATTTGCACTCCAAGTATTCTGTTTTGGTCCTGCTCAGTTTAAATCCTTTAGTCTCCAAAGCGTGTCTCCAAACCTCCAACCTATCATTAACTTTGGTCCGGGTCTCATCAATCAGTACTATGTCATCTGCAAACAACATACACCATGGGACTCCCTCCTGGATAGATCGCGTCAGCTCATCCAACACCAAGGAAAATAAAAAAGGGCTTAGCACAGATCCTTGGTGAAGTCCCATCTGAACAGGAAAATATTCAGAATCTCCTCCCACCGTTCTTACCCGAGTTATGGCCCCGTCATACATGTCCTTTATCACTCTAATATATGCCATTGGGACGCCTTTCATCTCCAAACACCTCCATAGGACATCCCTCGGGACTTTGTCATAGGCCTTCTCAAGATCAATGAACACCATATGAAGGTCCTTCTTACTTTCCCTGTATTTCTCCACTAATCTCCGAACAAGGTGGATCGCTTCAGTAGTCGACCGTCCTGGCATGAATCCAAACTGGTTTTCTGAGATAGAAACTACTTTTCTCACCCTCATCTCCACCACTCTCTCCCATGCCTTCATAGTATGACTCAACAACTTGATACCCCTGTAATTATTACAACTTTGAATATCACCTTTGTTCTTGTACAGTGGGACCATTGTACTCCTCCTCCATTCCTCCGGCATCTTAGCCGTCTTCATGATAGTATTGAACAGTCTAGTCAGCCACTCTATGCCATCCTTGACCATGCTCTTCCAAAAATCTATCGGAATCTCATCCGGTCCGAGCGCCCTCCCTCTCTTCATCCTACTAATAGCCCTTCTAACCTCCTCAACTCTGAACCGCCTGCAATAACCAAAGTCTCGATGACTTTCGGAATATGCTAAATCGCCACAGAAAAAATATAATATTTTGTTATGGTGCTTATAGATATAGAATCACCATTATGAAATTCATCATAGATTATATAGTATTTTATGATTTGTGACGGTTATTAAAACAAAAGTAGGCTTAAAAATAATAGATATTCTTGTGGTTATAATCATTTCATTAATGAAGAATAAAAGATAAAATTTAAAATTAAATTATTTTTACTCGTAGAAAATAGTTTTAAGAAATGAAAAAAAGAGTATGACATGGCTCTTTTGCCATTTTTAGAAAAGTTAAAGGTAATTTGGTCCATATATATTCTAGCATAAATGTCTTGCAATAATTGCATAGTACTCCCCTGTTAGCCGACATAAACATACTCTATTAAAAATAATTCAAATTCATATTTATCAATTGAACAAATAATATCTAAAAGTTTTGATGATCAGTTAGCCTATATCTTTTTTATAACCTTAATATAAGAATGGTCGCTAACTTATAATATTTTTCATATTATTTTTTAAATATTTAAAATTTAATAATTTTAATGTGTCTAATGTGTCAAAATATTATTTGACCTATGATATTATAGATATCACATGGAAGTTAAAATTAAATAATTATTAAAAAAATAAGAAGTATTCATTTTAAAACACATTAAAAAGAAAAATATGATAAGTAAATTAAAATAGAAGTACTAAGTTATCTTTTTCAATCTTGATATGTTTGCATTTCACAACTGTAGCATTTATTCACAAATTTAAAAATGATCATAATATTTAAATTTAAACACATTCACTTTCCATTTTAGTAAACCTCCTATATACTTCTTCCGTTTCATTTTAGTTGTCAAGTATAATAAAATAATTGTGCCAAAATAATTATCAATTTAGATAATGAAAGATATTTTAAACTTTGTCCTTAACATAAATTAATTAAGAGCTCATATATAGATAAGATTTTAATTATTTATATGAAATATACTAGTCAAATAACACTTCTACTAATTTTTTCATAAAAATTTGTCAAATCTTATCATGACAACTAAAATGGGATGAAAGAAGTACCAGCCCTTCAGGTTGAGCCCGTGCTGATACGAGCTCTACACCCCTAGTATATATATAAGGGAAAAGTACACAAAATAGACTTAATTTGAAATTATTTATCCTTAATAGACTCAATCCAAACTATTTACCTTCTTACTCGACTTACCTCTTTTTTTTGGCCCTAACGTCATCATCAATACTATGAAATATACTCCGGCGATATATATACACCATACTGATATCATATAGAATGAGTTCAATCATTTGTGATACTGTACATTATACCCAATTGGTATTATATAGGATTAAGTTTTTTTTAAGAAATAAATAAGAAACAAACAAGAAAAATATTAAACTCTAAATTAGTAGAAAATATATTCGTTGTGATACTCCGTCAGTATATTAATATTATGTCGATATCGTATAGGACTAGAAAATTATTAAAGTTACAAAATTGTGTATTAGACTCTAAATTAGTAGAAAATATATTCTTGTGATATTCTATTTGTATATTGATATCCTATCAGTATCATATAATTTTGAGTTTTTTTTAATAAATAAAATAATTAAGAGAAAATTATTAAAGTTACAAACTTATTTATTAAATTCTAAATTAGTAGAGAGTATATTCTTTGAGATACTGTGTCGGTGTATTGATACCATATCAGTATCATATACGTATACCCTATTGGTATATCATACAAGGTCGGTGCTGACGTTAGCATGATGTCAACGCGCGAATTTTAATATTCGGGGGGGGGGGGGGGTGAATTTTAATAGCACGAGAATATAAATATAAAGAAATATATGAATATAAATAGTTTACTTTTAAGGGGCGCAAACTTAATTTTTTTTTTTTTTTTTTTTTTTTTTATATGCGCGCTACCATTGAGGATTTTGCACCAACCCATTTAAATTAACTTGGGTCTACATAGTTAATTTATGCCAAAATTGGTCTTTGTATTTTGACTACAAAATTGACATATTTACTCAATGACTCCCCCACCACCTCCACTAAAATTAATCAAATAAAAACAATAATAAGTATAATCCCAAAAGAAAATTTCGTTACCTTGTTAATTACAATGTGTCAACCTCACAAATTGTACGTGCCTATATATACTCTCTAAGTTCTCCCCATCAAGAAAAGAACTCACACAAAGAGCATTTCTTCTAAAGTTGTGTGACAACTAATTATATTTGTTAGAAACAAAGACATGGAGTTCTTCTATGTCTCTCTTCTTTGCGTATTTGTTTTTTTGGTTTCTCTCTTCCTTCACTTCCTCTTTTACAAGAACAAATCGACCTTGTCCGGTAATCCCCTTCCTCCGGGGAAAACAGGGTGGCCTCTATTTGGAGAGAGCCTCGAGTTTCTCTCCACTGGTTGGAAAGGCCACCCTGAAAAATTCATCTTTGATCGTATGACTAAGTACTCTTCTACTGTCTTCAAAACTCACCTTCTAGGTGAACAAGCCGCGGTTTTTTGTGGTGCATCGGGCAACAAGTTTTTGTTTTCAAACGAAAACAAATTAGTACAAGCATGGTGGCCAAGTTCAGTAGACAAAGTCTTTCCATCTTCGACACAAACATCTTCCAAAGAAGAAGCTATTAAAATGAGAAAAATGCTTCCGAATTTCTTCAAACCCGAAGCGTTGCAACGTTACGTTGGGATCATGGACCATATAGCCCAACGTCACTTTGCTTCTGGATGGGAAAATCATAACCAAGTTACGGTTTTCCCATTAGCAAAACGTTACACTTTTTGGTTAGCGTGTCGATTATTTTTGAGCGTGGAAGATCCTAACCATGTGGCTAAATTCGCTGACCCTTTCGATGTTTTGGCTTCTGGATTGATTTCAATCCCTATAGACTTGCCTGGAACGCCATTTAATCGTGCGATTAAGGCTTCGAATTTCATTAGAAAAGAGCTGGTGAGAATTATAAAACAGAGGAAGATTGATTTGGGTTCTGGGAAAGCATCAGCAACACAAGATATATTGTCACACATGCTCTTAACGTGTGATGAAAATGGGAAATTCATGGGGGAGTTGGATATTGCTGATAAAATATTAGGGTTGTTGATTGGTGGACATGATACTGCTAGTTCTGCTTGTGCTTTCATAGTCAAGTATCTGGCTGAGCTTCCACAGATTTATGAAGGAGTTTACAAAGGTAACTAATTACTTTCACTTTCTCAATTATTGTTTCATTTTTAGAGGTCAAATTTCATGATCTTTATGCTATATTGCAATTTATAGCATTTTTTTTTATAATTTTTAGTCATCTAAATTATAGATTTTAAAAATCAAGTTTAGCTATTTTAATTAAGCTAACACAGCGAGTATTATTAAAAATGCATTTTCTTACTATTTTTTAGCATATCAAAAGAAAAAGTACATATTTTTATAATTTATTCTCAATATTAATTATTTATTTTTTAAAATTTAAGACTAAGTATTAATTAATATGGATATATGTGATAAAATCAAGATAATCATTAATTATTTTTTAAGGACGTGTAAAATCCAAATGAAGAAGTAAAAGTGAATCTAGGAGAAGTATCTTTTGAAGAGAAAAAACAGAAAATTAGGTCAGTTGTATATTACCAAATTTACAGTGTAGAAGTTTAGAACAAACATGATTTTTACTCTAAATTATTACTCCCTCCATCTCATTTTATGTGGTATCGTATGATTTGACATGGTCTTTAAGAAAAAAAAAAAATTTTAAAATTTGTGGTTGAAACTCATTTCACTAAGAATAAAAGAAAAATTATAATGTTAAATCATTCCTAATTATTGTAAAGTGACTTTTTTTTGGGACGGACTAAACATGAAAAGTGCCTCATAAAATAAGACATTCTTTCTGAGAATGGAGTACTATAATACTCTCTGTCTCAATTTATGTGAAGGTGTTATTTTTGAAGACCATCCAATAATTGTTTATTTGATTGTAATTTTCTTAAAATTTTTTGAAATATCTTGAATCATTAGCCATATTGACTTATATTAATTTTTTGTGTAGTTTTTAAATATATAAATTTTATTTGAAATATTTAAAGATTATATAAACTCGAGTTCATGAGCAAAATAAGTGTTTTGACTTTTCACTATAGTAGTCTGAACACCTTCACATAAATTAAAATATGGAGAACACTATGTATCCTCATGTTCTGGTTCTTTCTGTTGATTCACAACCAAGAAGTCATTTGTTTGATGAAACATATTATTTGAATTAAAGTGTAATATTTTTAGCCTATGTTGCTTCTTACAATTTTTTGTTCTGTTCAAAAAATTATATAGAGCAAATGGAGATAGCCAAATCAAAGGGTCCAGCGGAATTATTGACCTGGGAAGACATTCAAAAGAT
Organism: Solanum rostratum; assembly: GCA_029948455.1. NCBI lineage: Eukaryota > Viridiplantae > Streptophyta > Magnoliopsida > Solanales > Solanaceae > Solanum > Solanum rostratum. The sequence continues at coordinate 58,024,941 of CM057051.1, forward strand.
GAAATATTCATGGAACGTGGCGTGTGAAGTTTTAAGACTTGCCCCACCCCTCCAAGGTGCTTTTAGGGAAGCCCTTTCTGATTTCATCTTCAATGGCTTCTCCATTCCTAAAGGATGGAAGGTAAAAATATCTCCTCCTTTTCTTCATAAAATGTTCATGGATTTGAAGTTACATCAATTAACAAGGTCTCAAATAAAGGGTGTAGCCTAGTGGTCAATGAAGTGGTTGAGAGATAAGTTGGTTTGGTCGATGACATTGTTAAACTTTTGTGTGTATATATAGTTTGATAATTAATCTCTATTATTCACATTAATAAAAATGTAGCAAACTCTAAATATTTTTTATATATGTATGTGCAGATATACTGGAGTGCAAATTCTACCCACAAGAGTGGAGAATGTTTCCCAGATCCTGAAAAATTTGACCCTTCAAGATTTGAAGGAAGTGGACCAGCTCCATACACATTTGTACCCTTTGGTGGAGGACCAAGAACGTGCCCAGGAAAAGAATATGCTCGTTTAGAAATTCTTGTCTTCATGCACCATCTTGTTAAAAGGTTTAAGTTTCACAAAATTATTCCAGATGAGAAAATCATCGTCAATCCAATGCCAATTCCGGCCAAGGGACTCCCCGTCCGACTCTACCCTCACAACCAGCAGCCATGAAATTGTAACCATACATTATATTATATATTTCGTGTTTCTTTACCATTGTTCATTTGTTGGTGTCCCCTTTCAATTTATTTGGTTCTACATGTGTGAACAATAATTTCTGTTCAATATTCTCCATGAATTGTATAAATAAGAAACTTATTTCCTTTATCTACTTGCATCTACAGTACATAATTTCATCATTTTCTTTTTAATGGAATTTTCAATGGCCCAATTGTGCGCTAGGTATCACATGTGTGATGGTCACTTGCGGTATAAAAGGGATCAGCTTAAAGACCCTTTCACATTCTATCACCTTCTTTGGATAAATTAGTTATGGGTTAAGAGGATTTTGACAAAAACAAATCCAGTATAGTCCCAAATTAAGAGCATTTTGACATTATTAACAAAGTAAAAATAAGCAACGGTGAAATTTCACAACTTAACAGCAAAATTCATGTTAATTCTATTTTTATTGGTGGGTTAGAGATGTATTATCATAAGTCGATTAGAGTTTTCCCATAGCGAACTCAAGTCATTTGTAACTTGCTGGCACTGACGGTTCAGTCGTCTGGTCCTTCATTTACATTTTGTGCAGTTTTTCGTACTTTGAGGTCTTTTTAACTTGAAAAGTACACTTTAATTTAAAAAATGAGAGTAAACGGATTTTAAACAGAATTCTGACAATTCCATCAGCGCTGGAATGGTCATTTTAGGCTAGAAGCATGATTGGCTCGAGTTTCTCAGCTTCCGATGCGAGTTTAAATCATTTAGCCTTTTAGCCTTTGAAGTTTGGCCCAAGTTAAACCTTTATCAACTTTATTGAAAACATGCCCGAATAAAAATTTTAACAATGCTGATTAGCTGAAATGTCAAATTTGTTCTAGAACGACCTTTCGTTTGATTCTGGAGGCTTTCGAACTCATTTTCTAGCTCTTGATAGATTTTACTAAAATGGCACTTGGAAGAGAGACCCACTTTTTACCGAAATAATCTCAGATGAAAATTTTGATTACGTCATTGAGTTCGAAACATTTGTACATACGGGTTTCCAAATGAATCTTGAGCACCTCATCGTAGATTTGATTTTGCCCAAAATCTAGCTGAAATTCATCATCTAATGTAGGCCTTTTCACCCTTCACATTCACGAAGCACAAGAAAATAGACTTCTGTAATCACGGAGCCTGTGCCGCGTTTGTGAATGGCTAAGTGTTTGTTCTCCGCGATTGTGATGGTGTTTTTGTGGGAGATCCACAATCACGACTTACTATATCCCGATCATGGGGAGCAGTTCTGTCAGGTCTTTATTTAAAAGACCATACACAATTCTCAAAGTTTCAGAGGCAATTTCTTGCTCATTTTTATTCCGATTTGAGTGATTCAAAGCTCTAGATTGTGAGGGATTTCAGAAGAATGCAACAGTATGATCGAAAAGTGTTGAAGAGGCTTCATTTAAGGTAATTTATGAAAAATAGTTGTTGTTATTGTTGTCTTTTGTTCCTAAATTGTGAAATAGTTGCATGAATGAATTTTGGCGCCTTCGAGCCCCAAATTGTATTCCATCTTGGGACACAAGTTTGGTATTTAGGACCTTTTTACCTTGTTAATTCTAGATTTTTTTATGTGGGTCCTGAATTGATTTGTCTCCAAATTTTTTTGATTTTAATGTCAAAATAATGATAATGATGTTGTGTATTTTTTATAACGTGGTATAATCCCGAGGTCATTCGAAAGGTAAAAGCTCCGGTAGAGTGATTTCGAGCATGCATGATTAGTCGTTAGGTACGCTACAACTTTTCTTCTTTTAGATTGAGTTTGAATATACAAAAGTAAGTGTATTGCACAAATTTTGGGATGGAAAGCTAGTTTAGTATGCTATAATTGATAGAATTCCCTGTTTTACGTGATTTTCTGGTACGGTGAATATTGAATTTCTATCGTTGATCATTATTGCTTTATGGCTTGTTTCATATTGGATTTCGTAGTATATTAGGGTATGTATGGACTGAATCTTGGCTTTGACTAGTGTTCCCATTGAGTCACAATATTTTTTTGGAGCCATTAGGCATCATTATCTCCACCCTAGCATAGTACTGAGCGGAGTAGGTCTTGTAGACTGATATAGCAGAATGGAATTTGTAATAGATGAGCCTTAGCTGGTAGTTACTCAGCTTTGGGGCCTTATAATCCATAATTCTTGTATTATCCTATTTTGTTATTCCCAATCATACCCAAGGGTCAGTTCGACACCAGAAATAACTTTAGTGTGGCTTTCAGATTGCATTGAGGTACTTAAAGGATACAAAAGGGGTTATGAAGAATTGTGATAGTTTTGGATACAGGGAATTCTGAGCATCTTACTTTAGATCCAGTACTCATGGAATGACTTTGCCAGGGAGGTTCCATCTGCGGTTCAAGGTCTGGGCTCTGTATTTCCTGCTTCCAATTACTTATCCTTCTACAACGGATTTGACAAACAAAATTCAGCCCCTTTAATCTTATCACTACACTTATGGGAAGGTAATATGCTTGGTTCGAGGTTCAGGATTTATGCTAACCCTTATAAAGTCAAATTTTATTGATATGTCTATTGTAGGGAGACTTACCCATGGTTCGTGATTCGAACTCTTTGCTTTTCGCATTTCAGAGCTCGAGATTATTGACATTTTCGAAGTACCTTGGTTCCACCTGATTCTTTTGTTCTTAGTTTAGCTTTTCTATGTACCTATCAGACTTATGGAGGTCCCTCTGGATTGTTACTTTAACTTGCGTACAAGTGTACCTATTGGGCTTAAGGGGGCTCAATTAGATTTAGTTACTTTAGCTCCTGTTAGCTCTTTTTTACTATTTTCGATTCTTGACCTTTGTGTTTTATTTTAATATTTTTTATTGCATTTACAACTCTTACTCAATCGAGTTATAATATCTACTGGGTACCTATTTCTTGGTGCTCGTATAAACTCTACAATATATTTTTGTGATGCATGACTGAGCACCAGTTACCACTTTTGTCATTCAAGTTAGTAGTAGCCAACATTCAGAGGCGAGGGTGAGCATACATCGTTCTGGATCAGTGTCGTTTCCCTCTGTTTATATTTTTGTAAATCATCTTTTGTATTTGAGACAAGTCCATTTTAGTTGTGTATATTTGTATATTCTAGTCCATTTTGGGAGTTTTACTCTTTTAGTGGCTTTGTACTTGTGACTTCTAAGTTTTGGGAGAGATTTCATTTTATTTATATATATTTTGGCTTCTCTCGTATTATTTATGTTATATTATTATCCTGTTGTTTAGTTCTTGCCCATTTACCTATTACTAGATATTTTGGGTTCTGGATTGGCTTACATACTAATGGAGTATAGTAGGTGACATCACGTGTCAAAAAATTGGGTTGTTACAAATTTGGTATAGCTTAAGTTCATTAGTCTCATTTATACAGAGCCAACACCTAGTAGAGTCCTGCGGATTAGAGTAGATACGTTTGTGCCTTATCTTCAAGAGGCTACAGGATATCGTTAAGAATGTTCACTATTTTGTATCCATTTCATGCAAGAATGTATTCTATCGGTTTCCTAAAATCTCATTTCTTTCATTCTTTCGCAAGATGGATCATACGCACAAAACTGTGGTCGGGGATGACCTACCTAGGCCGACAAATAGGACCCAAACTAAGCATAGAGTTCGATTATGAGGTTGTGCCAGGGCTACAGTACTAGCCCATCATAGGGATGAGACTTTGGAGTCGGAGAAGCACCAGGACACTTTTGTTTTACCTCAGGCAGTATAGCCATTAATCGTGCCTACCATGACACTAGCTTTATAGATGAGTATCACTTAGTTATTGACAATGTTAGGGGTTATGCGGTAGAAATCAACACCAACCTAGTTATGCTAGCACCACAAGAACCCGTAACTCCAATTTTAGGGGATCAGCCAGCCTAGTGCCTTCAACCACCCAACCAAATATTCCAGGTGGTGCTATGACATTGTGAGAGCAAAAAATGCTCATGTTTTTCCTTAGATTAACACTGTCAAGGTTCTTGAGGCAGTTAGGGAGTAGGCCTATGAGTTAATGACTTTCTATTGGGAGAGGTTTCATTCCCCGAGTCTACTGGAGTCGAGAGGAGCCAACTTCATAGCTTATCAACTTGACGGACTCGCCAGGCAGTGGTGGTAGTAATACATAGAGGCTAGTCCATTCGAGTCACCTCCAGTGTCTTGGACCAAGTTTTCAGAGGACTTCTTAGCTAGATTTTTCCCGAAGAGTCTAGGGATAGGCTCCGTGATCAATTCTCGAGGATGGAGCAGGGAACTATGATGGTGCCTGAGTACAAGGTTATGTTTCACAAGCTCACCAAATATGTTACCATGTTTTTTCCTATGGAGGAGGAGAGGATTTGGTGCTTTGTTTGTGGCTTGAGGACCTTACGGATTGAGATCCATCCCTTGATTACAGTTTATCATTCCTTTTTAAGATAGTAGATCATGCCCGCACTATTGAGTAGCTCCGTCTCAAGGTCTAAAGGGAAGCAACAAGAGCACTTGACATAAGGGTAGCTATAGTGGGCCTCGTTACAGATCTTGGGAGTATTATAATAGACCACAATAGCAGGGACAGTTCAATTGCCCGGTACAAGCCTCACTTTAAACTTCAAAGGGTGATCAACATCAGCAGGGTGACTCAAATCAAAGTGGCCCTCCTTATATTACATGCTAGAAGGCGAGGGGATGCAACATTGATTGCATTAAGTGGGTTGGTTCATCTAATTCAGTGAGTTAGAGTTCCATGGCTTTAATCGGGTATTACAAGACATGGTGATTGTTATTTTATGGGCTAATCTTCCCAAGAATGTTATGATTGTGGGGAATCAGACCGTTAGTCTAGATATTTCCCCAGATGAAGGGTGAGGTTGCCTCAAATGGAGGGCGAGGTCTCCAGATAAAGGGTTGGACTGCCTTAGATAGAGGGTGATTCCTTCCACTTCTCAGACAACCCCATCAGCTCTTGTAGCGGTGCTTGCAGCTAGAGGCAGGGAGCAGGGCTAGGATTATAAGGGTGATTAGAAGAGTGCTCGAGGTGGATCCAGGGGAGGTAGGTCGGATGGTAGAGGGATGATTGACGGGGAGACCATCAGGGCCATTTCTATGCTGCACCAATCAAGGTAAAGGTCGAGGCATCAGATGATATCATTACAGGTTCTATTATTTTATGTCAGCAGACAACTTTAGCACAAATTTGATTCGAATTCCACTTTTTCATATATATATATATATATATATATATATATATATATATATCCAAATGGGTGTAACTCCTGAGCCAGTGTCATTGCGTCGTTCAACCTAGTAGATGATTTATTAGTAGTGGATCAGGTATGTAGATCTTGTGTGGTTACTTTACCGGAGCATGATACCCGAGCTAATATTATTTTGCTAGATATGTTGGATTTTGATATTATTCTAGGCATGGATTGGCTATCTCCTAATCATCCTATTTTGAATTGTTATGCCAAGACCGTAACCTTATCCATGCTTGGCATACCGCCAGTGGTACGGCAGGAGTCTTATAGTCACATGCCAATTAGGATTATCTTTTATATTCAATCCTGGAGGTCAGTAGCTAGAGGATCCTTAGCCTATTTAGCTTATGTTTGGGATATGACTAGCGAGGCTCCTTCTATTGGTTCAGTTCCTATGGTCCATGTGTTATCGAATGTTTTCCTACTGGCCTACCTAACCTACCACTAGAGTGTGATATTGACTTTTCTATAGATTTAGAGCAAGACACTAAGCCCGTTTATATTCCACTTAATTAGATGGACCTCATAGAGTTTAAGAAGGTTAATGTTTAGCATCAGGATCTCCTCGATTAGGGATTTATCTGGCCCAGTATAGCTCCTTAGGGTGCTCCTGTCCTATTTTTTAAGAAGAAGGATGAGACCATGGAGATATGTGTTAATTATAGGTAGTTGAATAAGGTAATGGTGAACAACTGTTATGTATGCCTCGTACTAATGACCTATTTGGTCAGCTCTAGGATGCTGCAGTATTTTTTAAGATTCAGCTACAACCAGATGAGGATTAAGGTAGCAGGCATCCCTAAGACTGCTTTTCAAACTCGCTATATCCATTATGAGTTCCTCATGATGTCATTTGGGCTGACTAATGTCCCTGTTATTTTTATGGATTTGATGTCTCATGTCTGCAAGCCTTATTTTGACTCCTTTCTTATAGTCCTTTTTTATGATATTTTAGTATACTTACGAAACATATAGGAGCATGCAGAACATGCTAAAAAACTCTTAACATACTGGTAACCACATCTGGAGCCTCCTCGACCACTTCATGACCATTATGAGCATAGAACAGATTGATCCTTTGGGCGCCTTGAAGTGGACCTCTTTGGCCTTGAGGCTTTGTGCCTCTGCTCCTGCAATCCTTAGCATGGTAGCAGGGCTTCCCACAAGTGAAGAAAGCGTTTGACCCAGCTAAGCACTCTTCTTTGTGAGGCCTCCCGCACTTAGGGCAGTTGGGACTTTGGGGCTTGGGAGCCACCCTTTTGTCTTTCCGGAAGAAAGAGTGTTAGTAAATCCTTGTCCATTTTGCCTTTGGCCACCTTGGAATTTGTGACCACCATTCCATTGGTGAGAGTAGTTTCTACCATCCACACGAGCTCTCTTGAAATCCCTTGCCCTTTCACGAAGCTTTTCTTCCTCGATCTGCTCCACAAACGTCATCAAGCGGGAAATGTCCATCTCTTTGACAAACATAACCATCTTGCACTCCTTGGAGACCAACTCAAAGACACCCAAAATAAACTTATTCATGTGAACCCATTGATTCGCAACCATGAATTGAGCATCCTTTGACAATTTGGTAAATTTAAGGGCATACTCCCTCATGCTCATACTCCCTTGCTTCAAGTTAATGAACTCCTGAACCTTTACCTCCCTAAGCTTGATAGGGAAGAACCAATTGAAGAAGACACACGTAAATTCCACCCAACCAAAAGGACCTGCTAATTGGCCTCCTCATTAGCCAATTTCTCGAAACAAATCTTTGCCACTCTCTTAAGTTGGTTGGCTACCAAATTAGCCTTCTCTTCGGACGAAATGCCCATCACCACCATAACTCGATAAGTTTCCTCAATAAACTCAATTAGGTCCTCGTCTGTCTCCGACCCATGAAATTTGGTGGATTCATCCGCATAAAGTCATGTATTCTCGTGGCTAGAGTAGGAACTTGAGGAGGAACGACCACCTCTTTAATGACTTGGTTGGCCAAGGATTAGGCCAACAAGGTAAATGCAGCTCGAAACTCTACATGAGATACTCCATCATCCTACTAGAGTGGAGGGACTTGTTCCTCAAGAGTGACTCACTGATAGGGAACTCTTAATGGCAGCATGATCTAGAAACAAGAAAAAGTCCATCGTTAGTTAGTGGAAAACTTATTCAACTCTAAGGCACGAAATGAATAATAAAGAAGGGAAGACTTTCCTAAACCGACTCATAGCCTCTCACTCACGATAGTGGCGCGCTTCACAACCTTGAATGAGACTCCACACTACGGGGTATGCATAGACATTCGAGGAACATTTTAAAATCTTGTGTTCTGATGCCAAGTTTGTAACGACCCGACCTAGGGGCCTAGTGATCACACAACGAATAAGATACTCAAAGGAACCCCACCCAAGCCATCTAAGCATCTTAAGTATTCATAGGCGTTAAATTGAAACTTTTGCGGAAACCTTGAAGGGAAAGGACGATGGGCCATTTTTATGCAATGAAGCAACATTGAAAAGCAGTGAAAGTAGATAGCATCAATTTTTCGATAAGCTACCACTAATACATAACGTACAGAACCGACACGGTCGGTTTCCATCAAATAGAAAGAAATCTATAAATAGTCAATATAGAATGTAAAAGCCTCAGAAGGAACATAAATACATCATCAAAAATAATAATACAGAATATAGTGGAAAATGGGTGGAGTCCCGCACTAAGGGCTCACCACAATAACAAGCTAGACTTGAATGCCAACTACTAGCCATGAGTCGGTGGAGGAGTACCTATTCCTACATGGTAAAATCATGCAGGAAAAATATGTGTTAGTACGTTTGAATGTACTATGTATGTGAGATGCAATTCACGAATGAAATTGTAGTTCCATCATAATTAAACATCACATATGGGTATACATAAGACTAAAGAGTCATGAAATAACCTCAAACATGCACAAGGAATATGGCTCAGATCAATATGAGAAATGCATAAGAAAACACATAAAGTGAAGAAATATCATAAGATTATAAACTTATAGGAATGAACCATAACCGACAATAAGATCATGTGAGCTACTACATGGAATCCAATGAACTCCTTTCATAGGAAAAAAGCCAGTGCACTCCTTTCATTGGAAAAAAGGGAATTTACTTGCCAAGATATCCAAAACTTAGTAACTTTGCAATTGCATCTTTCATAACTTTGGGGCCTACGTGGATCCACTAGCCTAGCCTATAAAGCTCCTATGGTAGCACATAGTTAGGGACATTGAGTTTAGTTTTAAGGGATCATGCTTCAACTAATGGGATGAGTCCTGATCTCCAGTCCTCTCGATGCTAAGTCATCCCACGGAATCTTTAAAACATACTCTTAGAATCATAAGTAGCAATCATAGGAGTAGCTCGAACTTAAGGGTCTTTCTTAAATATCTTTTAGGGCAATGGACATCATACATATATATTTGGTAAACTTATCTTTGAAGCTCTTCATAAATTCCCTAACCATAATCATAAATCATAGGAAACTTTTATTGGAAACAAGTTGGCCTTACCTTTTGCATGGAACAATTACAAATCACAAAGTCTTAGGAAATTTATTTTAAGAAGGAAATCGAAATCACCCAACCTTGACCATATTGAAACTCTCCATAGAATCAACATCATATTTCAAATATTCATATATTTTCTTAGCAAAACAGTCATTGAACTTCATGAGTATCATATAATGACATAATGATCATGAAATCATCATAAGTATGCACTTCAAATTGAAGGACTTAAAAAAAGGTTAAAATATGTAATATGGAACTTTATGAGTGAAAGGATACCCATAAATCAACCCATATACCTATAGAACTAAGAATAAATGAAATTGAAGCCTTTTGGGAAGAAATGTTAGAAAGCCTAGCCTTGTCCTTGCCTAGTCTTGAGAGCCTCTTTTGCCTTAGAGAATTTGAGAGTGAAAAAATGATAAGAATTAGGGCTTGAAGGCTCAAATAGGTCCCTTTTCATCCCCAAAACGACATAGTTTAGGAATAGAATTATAGAAAATAACCAAATGGCCTCTTATTAAAAACTATCGAAAGCGACTTACGGAACCCAAAATATGGGTTGTAGGTCGACTTACGAGCTGTAAGTTCCCTCATCCGATGACACCTTTGAAAATCTTGAAATCTAACTTTGTTAAATTGAAAACTATGAACAACAGTATGGTTCGTGGTTGGACTCATAGAGTCCTTCCATACTTAACTATTTACTTTGACTTCCTTGGCCCTACCCACGAAAGGTTTTCACGGGCCGTAACCCATTCCACGAGCCATTTGATAACTCATATACTACCTTCTTGAAAACTCCAAATTTCTTTCATGTCTGGGGTTCCACTCATGAAACCACCTACGGGCCGTACAGTATTTTACAGGCCATCACTTGATCCATGGGTTACCCCATACTTGGAAACTTTTCCCCTTCCTAAAGTTATATGTTAAGAACTGAACCTACGGGTCATATGTCATTTTACAAGCCGTAAGTGGTCCCATAAACCAGACTTTTGGTCACTTTTCAGGCCAACTTTTTTGTATTCAGGGCTCCTAAATTAGGCGTCATTACAATATGCTTCGAGATAGTTGAGAGTGAACCAATGCAACTACTCCACTTATGACTTAAAGTTGGCAGTGGTAGTCTTTGCACTTAAGATTTAAAGGTACTACTTCTATAGGGTTCACTTTGAGATCTATATCAACCACTACATCCTATAATATATCATGAGTTAGTGGGATCTTAATTTTAGGCAGCACCGCTGGATTGAGCTTTCGACTGAGTATACCTTTCTATTCTCTACCACTTAGGCAAGACGAATATAATAGCGGATGCCTTGAGCTAGAAGGCGGGGAGTATGTGTAGCTTAGCCTACTTTCCTACTAAGGAGTAAGCCTTGGCTTTAGACAAGTAGTCTTTAGCCAATAGATTGATCACTTTTATAGCGATCGGACCTAGGTTCCTAGTCGTCACATAGCGAACGACATACCCAAAAGCACCTCATGTACGCTTTCTTACATGTCATAAGCATTCACAGGTATAAAAACAAAAAGATAAAATAGAAAACCAAGGGAAACGGGGCTAAGGGACACAACTTAAGAAGCATAGAAATAAAGAATTAGATACCATCATAACATTTGTCCAACAATACCTCTAACATAAACTTGGCGGGGGCTAAGACATGTTCAAGCTCACCCTCAATTACAACCATACAAAAAGAATCATACAGCTGGAAACTAACATGTCTTAATACATCAATCTAGAAAGAAAACTAGGTTATTGTTCCCGAACTAGAGAACTCACCAACTCTTGTCTTCAACGATCCAAAGCTAGCCACATGAAGGATATCGAGGAGCACCCATCCCTACATGGTTAAATCATATAGGCATAGAGTATGCATTAGTACTTTGAATGTACTGGTATGAAGGTATACAATGTGTGACATGGTGACAATTATTAGATAATTCATGCTGTCTTATGTTACGAGCACATTTTTACAAAGGCATTAGTAAGTCATAATCAAGCCAATATCATTTGAACATACAAGGGCAACCTTAACAGCTTAATATGATGCATAAATAAGCATAGTCATAAATGAGGTAATCATTAAACTTGGGACATACATGAAATATAGGGACTCAAATCATACACCATGGAATAAACATCTTGAAGTATGAGGAGAACATACATATGGGTGATCTTTTAACACATTTCTTTAGCCATGAAACATGAGATAATGCATATGAAAAATAAAGACCTTACCCTTACTTCAAAGAATAATGAGACATGTAGACTTAGATTAATGAGAAAACACATGTTGTTATGAACAATTAAAATGTTAATATCCTTGGGCGAATAATACATCACTTTACATAAAAGACCATTTTAGTATGTAAGAAATATTAGCAATTATAATGGAGACCACCTTACATACTTGAAGACTTAGTCTTATACTTTTAGGAGAAATACCATTTGAACTTGTGAAACAATAAATCATAAATACTTTAAAAAATACCTTTGGACATAATATGAAAGAAACATTATAAATTATCATAAGAGGACATCATGGGGTCCTAAGGAGAACATGAACATATGTGAGAGCACCCTTTAACTCATATAAATCATGTGAGCTAAGCCATGGAGTCTCGATGTTTCCCCTACATCGAAAAAAAGGGAAAGATCACCTGCCAAGGTGACCTCCTAAAATGCCTAAGTGGATCTATGAAAGCCTGCTATTGAGTACCCTTTACTATCAGTTGGTCTAGAAATCAACCTCTACTAGTGGGTGACTCCTATTTCTTATGATGACACGTAGTTACAGGACAATGAGATTCTATTAACGGTCCCATGCCTCTTCTATTGGTGAGCTTCCGCATTCTTCCCAAAGTCCACTCAGTGCTAAGTAAAGCTCTTATAGAATAATCATAAGCATAGCTCATATGTCTTGGTTATGACTCTACTATCGACTAGCATCATCTCATATCACTCTATTAATGAGCTATCTTAGTCTCATGATCATAGTTAGGTGGAGACTCACATTTCTTTCATTCATTCATTCTTGACTCCAATGAGTCTAGTCCCAGATAAAATTTAGTCAAGAGTATAGTCATGACATGCATAAACTTGTGCACCATAACATAATAGGGAGGACCTTTCGAGAATGCATAGCTTTCATATAACTTCAATGTGTCTCATAGCATACTTGGCAAATCTCATCATTCATAATATCTATGACGTATAAAGAAAGGAATTCATGATATTTCCTATAGTTTCATAGTATTTTCATGGAGCCATAACATAAATGATGGCTCCTAATATTTAGGACCTTCATGTTCTTTTATAACATGGATTAGGACTTCCTTCTTTCATAAAACATCCTCTTCATATAGGTTAGGTTCAAAACATGAGATTCGTATACTTAAAGATTTGAAAACATGAAATTCATATATATCATGCATACACAAGATAGGATGTAATCATTTAGAATCATTGGATGCAACCAATCATGGTCCTTATAAAACCCTAACTAGAATAATCATGAATTTCATCTCAATATTCATCATAGGCCTTGACAAGATACTACTATACTTCATATATCTAAGAATGCATCATAAATTTCATAATTAAATCAACTTTTCAAAACCTCACAATACACATAAACCTTGAACCCAAACTAGAATAAGGAACTTAAGCTTTGTGAAGGGTTTCACAAATCAAACCCACATTCCTTGGCCGAAGGTTTACGGAAAAAATCATGAGCTTTGGTGAAAAAAACTCAAAACCCTAGCCTTGCCTTCAAGGGAGAACCTTGGTAGGTTGAGAGGATATTCGGGACATAGATTTTGAAGGTTGGTTTAGGGATAGGGGTAATTGGGGGAGTATAAAACTGATATTGGGCATTTTTAGGAGTCAAAACGACATAATTGGTTTTAGGATGTGAAGAAATGACAAAAATGCCCTTTTTAAAGTTGGCTGGATCGATCCTACAAAAGCACATTATGGGTCGTAGGTCAACTCACGAGCCGTAGGTCCTGTCCATCTGATAACAGACCTACAATCCCTAATACTTACTCTTGCTAGACCCAACCCATGGAACCTTCGTATAGGCCATATATAGACTTACGGGTCATAGTTGGACTCATGGAGTCCTTGTACACTTAGCCATTTTCTCATCCTCTTGGTCCTTATCAACGAAGGGTTCTATGGGCCGTATAATGATTTATAGGCTATGTTGTTAATTCGTACGTAACCTTCTAGCAACTCCAAAATTTCTTCAAGTCAAGGCCCTCATCAGCGAGCTCACCTATGGACCATATAACCACTTACGACCCATAAAACTCCATCTAAACTTAACTGTAGGTCATTTTCAAGCCAACCTTCTGAACTCTTAGACTCCTAAATTGGGGGTCGTTATAATATCCCCCCTCCCAGGAACATTCATCCACAAATATAAATCAAGCTAGCACGATAAGAGTGAAATGAATATACATACATAACAACACATCATGAATTCAAGTACACAAGCCCAACATCACTTTCATGCAAGGTTTTAAAATCTTGGACATCAAACATCATTTTGAATGTGTACATAACATGTTTTCATATTTGCACATAAGATTATAATTAAGAACCAACTTCATGAATATGCATGTACTAAAATCAACAAGTCATTGGTGTTATAAGTGATGCATGAGAAGGAACATGAAAACTACCGCTTTGCCAATACCTTAACGCAACCACTTACACCAAAACATCAACTATAGCATCATAATCATGAAAGCATTTAGCATCCATCATTAGCACATTTGGAAGGAACTCATACTTACCCGAAAAAGCATTTTGAGCTCTTTTTCTTCCCTTCCAAGCAGCCACTAGGCAATCCCTTCTCTTATGTCCCAACTCACCACACTCAAAGCAACCTTCGTGTCCCATTAATCACTCCCATAAATGCATTATACCACACTTGTAAGATAGGATAGGGGTTTCTCTCTGTCTTACTCCTGTGCTCCAAAGCCCTAGTAGAGGATGATCCACCCTCCTCTAAATATTCTCTCCTTGATCATCTCACATTCTTGCATTCCTTTTTCTCCTAAATGTGTTCTATGTAAGTCATGATCCTTGAAATATCCATCTTCGTTACTAATTTAGTAGTCTAACATTCTTGAATAAGTGAATCAGATAGCTCTGACATGAATTTGTTGATCCTAGCACGGGGTCGACAACCAATGATGGGGCTTATTTAGAAAGTTGGGTAAACTTGAGGGAATACTCCCTCACACTCATACTCCCTTGCTTAAGGTTCATGAATTCTTGCATCTTAGCTTCCCTAAATTCCAAAAAGCAATCTAGGTATGCATCTTTGTACTCTCCCACGATATAGGGCCGCAATCTTCATTCCTCTCACCTTTTCATTGAGTATGACATACTTGAGCCACCCCTTTTGATTGGAAAGCTACCAAATCTGCCTTTTCCTCCGAAGTCAATCCCATAAAGGCTAATAGTTTGTGCACTTTATCCACAAACTCTTGAGAATCCTCCTCCACTTTTGATCAATGGAATTTGGGAGGGTTTATTCTAGCAAAGTCCCTTACCCTTGAAGTCGGAGTGGGAGAATTTGAAACATAAGATCCTTGGTTGGCTTGGTTGGTCACAATTTATGCCAACATAGTGATAGCAACTCGAAAATTTGCATGAGTTACTCCTTCATTTTGTGGGGCTTGAGGTATCCTTCTTAGAGGCATTATCTAGAAAAGCACATAGAATGACTTGTTATATAAAGGGAACCTTGGGAAAACTCTAAAGCACGACATGGATTATGAAAGAAGTGAGACAATTCCTATATGCCTTATAGTCTCCTACTCATAGATATGGCGCGCTTCACACCATGAATAAGACTCTATTCATCATGGTATGTTGGACTCTGAGGACCTTTTCAAAACCTCATGCTTTGATACCAAGTTTAGGTCAACCCCACGAGCCGTAGGTCCTATCCATCTAATAACACACCTATAATCCCTGAAACTGACTCTTGCTGGACCCAAACCATAAAACTTTCTTATGGGCCATATATGGACTTACAGGTCATGGTTGGACTCGTAGAGTCCTTTCACACTTAGTCATTTTTCTCATCCTCTTGATCCTTATCCATAAAGGGTTCTACGAGCCATCTAATGATTTATAGGTCACGCTGTTAATTCATGGGTCACCTTCCAGCAACTCCAAAATTCTTTCAAATCAAGGCCCTCATCGACGAGCTCACCTACGACCACATAACCACTTACGACTTGTAAGTCACCCTCGTAAACTTGATTGTGGGTCATTTTCAGGCCAACTTTCTATATTCTTAGGCTCCTAAACTGAGGGTCGTTATAAGATTAGATATTTCAAAATTTGCGCAAGTATTGGCCTTTGTTGAGGTTTAATCTTCACTATTTGATCGAATTCGTGCTCGACAGTCCATGGATGAGTCATAGACAGATCTCACAGACCGAGTATTACATGGTGGTGGTGGACAAGCTACTATAGGTTCAGATGGGGTTTTACAGTTTAATTTTTCGTTTGTATACTCCTAGAGTTGGGAGTTTGATTCAGTTGATTCTTCGTGAGGCTCATGATTCTAGATACTCTATTCATCTGGTCATTGCAAAGATGTATCGATATTTGAGGAAGCATCAATGTTAGGATGGTATAAGGAGAGATATTGTTGATTATATGTCTCACTGTATGAGTTGTCAGCAGATGAAGAGCGAGCATTCGAGCCTTGGTGGGGAGTTTCAGAGATTATCTATTTTTGAGTGAAAATAGAAGCAGCGTATTACCATGGACTTTTTGATAGGATTGTCTTAGACTTCTAGGGGTATTGATAGCATCAAGGTCATTATTGATCGATTGACCAAACTAACCCACTTCCTCCTAGTTGATCTTCTAATAATATAAAGCAACAAGCCCATATTTACATTCAATTGGTGGTTTGCCTATATGGGGTGTCGATATCTATTATTTTATATCATGGGTCAAAGTTCACATTCAGGATTTGGAGGAATTTCTAAAGAAAGATGGGTACTAGGGTTGATCTTAGCGCTACTTTCCATCCACAGATCGATGGCCAGTTAGAGCAGACTATTCAGATTTTGAAAGATATGTTATGGGCCTATGTATTAGAGTTCGGGAGTCAGTAGAACCAATTTTTGCCACATGACGGAGTTTGTGTATAGTAACAGCTACCACTCGAGTATTCAGATGGCCCATTCGAGGCTTTATGTGAAAGGCATTATCGCACTCTGGTTCGTTGGTTTGAGTCTCACCGCGTTCACAAAAGGTTAAGTGTTTGTTCTCCACGATCATTAGTGACTCTTCATGATCATGGTGGTCATTCTATGGGAGTACAGTGATGATTCCTCTATAACAAGGTAACGCGTCAACACACACTTTTCATAATTTCAAGTGTTCACGATCGTCAGAAGTATATTATCCAACTTGGAGTCAAGGTCGAAGCATAACAAAATGCTCAGGTTAGAATTTTATTCAAGAAGTAGCAATTGTGGTTTAATCTTTTGTAGCATGAGTAAGCATTGCATAAAAACTAATAATAAACTAAAATTAAATCATAGGGAAAATATCACTACAACTAAGCAATCATAACAAAGAATAAAGAGATTTAGATGACTTCTAGGGAAGGTACATAGACATATAAGTAGTAATTGGCATGCGTGTCATGATATACTCAAAAGATTATAAATCTATATAGGTAGGGCAGGTGGACCTAATATTTTTATCAATATTTTCTCAAACTCAACATCAATTTTCCATAATACTTTCTCAAGCTACTACGGGTTCAAGACATAACACCTCAACCTTAACAAAAAATCCTAAATCTCTAGGGGAATTTCATTAATTTAACACATTTATGGCCATTCATCATTTAACCTCACCTCATGCACCCTTCTTAGGCATACATGCAGATCCTAGTCTAGAACTAAATTAGCAACCTTAATCCATATACGAAAATATGGCTAAATTACAAAACACATAAAAGATCATCAATTACCCAAGTAAAATTAAACACCCAACAATCAAATTACTACATTATAGTCTGCATTATCCCCCTAGAAGTATTAGGGTTTTCAACTCATCATCAAATAGAGTATGGGTAAATTACCAAATAGGTTTTCTTCCGTTGTGATTATTTTCAAGCTCAGGAAATCAAACAATACAAAAACTTTGCAAAACCTTACTCTTCTCTAAGAAAGTTTCTTCTTCTCTAAGTAAGAAAGTGTACTCTCACTCTTAGAACAATGTACCACTCTCTCGATGGAACTTTCTGATTAATCTCTCTTCTACTGTGTTGTATGTACTCCTTTTACTAGCCACTGAGCCTTTTATACTCTGTACAAAAAGTACAGAGTATCTACTCAAAAATTCAGTCTGTGACATTAGTTGACATCGCCGATCAAATCGATGACTCGCATAGTGTACCTTCAGCTAACGAACTGCTCCTCTAGACTGGTATTAAAGTAGAAGTTGGTGAGCTCAGTCGAGCTCACCAATCTAGTTGGTGATGCGCCATTTGGAGCTTGAGTTCTCCCTTTAACTAGTGACTCTAGGCTAAATTAATGACCTATAATACGAGCTATATCAAAGTTGCCAAATAGTATTTCAACTCGCCAACTTACATCTGTAGCTTTCCTTATTTTCAGTTGGCCTGCCTCTTGCTGGGTGCTCATTTGGCGAGGTCTGGGTACTTTGGTGACTCACCAAGTGCCCTTTTGCGATGTTCAGTGTTCAACATTTCCTTGTAAGCTCTTTTTGACCTCGTCTTACTTGTTTGTGCCCCGAGTGTTCCCCATTCTCTACCTTGTTGCAAAAATAACATTTTCTTTCTATTTATAACAGAAAATAGGGAACCAAGGATACTTTTTATGCACAAATAAAGCCATAAATGAGTGCAAATTCACCATTCATTAGCTAGCGATTATGGAGGTATATTTTTTTATGCTTCACGAAAGCGGCCAAGAGGTCCGCAAATGCAAAGGGTAAAATTTCATGCACCAGCTTATGTATTTCAGCTAGATTTTGGCCGAAATCAAACCTTTGAAAGGGTGCTCACAATTTGTTCGAACCTCCATGGGTGCAAACGGATTATGCTACCCTTCAAATTTGATATTCTAAACTCAAGGGCATAGCCAAAATTTCTATACGGGGTCATTTTGGAATAAGTAGGTCTTACTTCCAAGTGCCATTTTATCCAAATCTACCAATGGCCCGAAAATGAGTTTGAAAGCCTTGAGAATCGAATAAAAGATTATTCTAGAAAACAAATTGATGTTTCAAAGCTAATCGCGTTGTCAAATTTTTATTTGGATATATTTTCAAGTAAAATAATCAAGTCAAACTTGAGCTAAACTTCAAAGGCTAAAATGCTAAATGGTTTAAACTACCATCAAAAGCCTTGAAAATCAAGCCAAGTATGCTTCTAGTTTGAAATGACCATTCCAGAGCTGATGGAAGTGTAAGAATTTTATTGCAAGACCATTTATTGACATTTTTTAATCAAAGTCAACTTTTAAAGTTAAAAAAGCCTCAAAGTACAAAAAACTGCATAAAATTCAAACGAACGATTAGGTGATTGAGTTGTCACTGACAACAAATCACAAATGACTTTGCATCGCTAAAGAAAAGCTCTAAATGACAAAAACAAATGTGATAATACAAAAATGACCCGAAGGATTATTACAATATCTACTAGTAAAAGAACTTTCATATACAAAAGTAAAAATAAAGGCATACCTAAGGGCTCAAATAGGTTGGGGTACTCTCTCACATATCTTGTTCTATCTCCTAAGTAGCCTTTTCGATTGGACGATGCCTCCACTGAACCATAACCACTGGGATAGCTTTGGAGCGAACTTGTCTTACATCTCTGACTAAAATGACGATTGTCTCCTCAATAAAGGTTAGACGATCATGTAATTCAACTGAATCATATTAGAGCATATGAGTTACAGCTGGAGTATACAGATGTAGATCTCAAAAGACTCTATGTACCAGGGCTAAGCTTGCCCCGCCTCCCAAATCTCATCACGCCCTTCAAGGGAGATACCTGCAAAAACACCTTATCACTGACATTTAAATACAAAGGATAGTGTCTACGGTCAGCACAGCTCTAATGCCTGCTCTAAGTTGTCCTCAGTCCATCTTGCATCACCCGAACCCTGGCTAAAGTCTTTTGAAGTTAAATCTGTACTGTGCGCCCCAGGCTCTAGAAGGGATTTTTTTTTATTTATGTATATTTTATCTTCTTCCATATTATTTATGTTCTATTATTATTCTATTGTCAAGTTTTTGCCCATTTACCTATTATTAGTTGTGTTGATTTCCAAGTTTCGAATTGACTTTCTTACTGACGGTTGATAGTAGGTGTCATTACGGCTTGACAAAATAGGTCATGATATTTTAGTGATATGACTTCAAGGTAATGATTGTAAACTTACCCATACAGTGATTATATATTTCTTATTCAAGATTTGGTCATTAAAACTATGAATTTGAATGTTGAAATTGAAATTGTTTGTACTAGATCACACAATTGATGATTTGACCTCCCCCCCCCCTTTTTCCTTGTAAAGTATCCTCATTGGAGTTCAATTAATAAGGTAAAAGATACATAAAGGATGACGACACCTCAACTAATCTATGCATATGTGTTGAATAAATTATGCTAATAATATAATACTAGCATTAGTCATACAGATAATAAAATCTTAATGAATTTTCATGTATTAATTATACATACATTAGTACGGTTTGAGCCCTCAAGAAGACTTAAGTATACAGTTTAGTAGAAATTGATATTTGGCCTTCCATGCCATATTTCTCACTTGTCTAACCCTTCTCTTGAATATACGAAGAGATTTTGATTAAGACTTTCATCATTGGAATAATCATAACATTGTCAAAATGATGATAAAGGCACCATTTCAAATTAATTATGAGAGCTTCAATCTTTGCTACGTTCACTACAACAAAAAAAAACTTTTTATGGCAATTAAAAATGCACATTTATGAAGACTGCTAAATTCATTATATGACATTAGTTACTTGTCAGTAGATTCAGTGTCATATAGGCTTTAGAGACATTTATAATAGTGCTAATTAATTGTCTTTAAAAAATTTATTTAATAATAATTAAACTATTATCATCAATTAGTTACTGCTAAAGATCATTTTAGATGTAGTGGTTGTTGCTACAACTATCAAAATAGGCACAAAATTTAAAGCCATGATCATATGGCGATGGTGGTTACTAATGATACCTCCTCCTATATTGTTGGGTTATCTTTTCTACGACCATCAACATTAGATCGTTAAATTATCAATAACTTTGCATAAAACAATGTCATTGTAGATGATAAAATTCGCGTTAAGAAAATAATAATCAAGAACGAAAATAATGCAACAATCATAGTATTTGATTTCAATATGTGAGTGTTACAATCTCTACAAATCCTCTAATTCGCCTTTTCAAGTGTAAATTCAAGAGCTCTTGAGCTTGATCTTAAATTTGAAGTTTGTTCTTGAATCCGATTTTGAATCTTGATCCAGAATCTTGACCTTGATCTTGATCTTAATCTTAATCTTGTTCTTGAGCTTATCCTTGGGTTTGTTCTTGATTTCAAGAGCTTTTAAGCTTGTTCTTGAACTTGAATGCTTGAATGTTCGAATTCCTAAATTTGTAGAGAAATTTGTGGCGTTTGATCCACGATGTCTCTCTAGCTTTTTGTCAGAATTCTTGATGTCAATTCTAATTATGAAACATCTATATATAGTTGTAGAATAGAAGAGCCATGATGGAATCAGGCTTTCTCCCCGCCAATTAGATTTAAGTGACATGGCATATTGAGCTTTAATAAAATGGGCTTGTCATCTTGACACATGGCATGATCCTATTGGCTTCCTTGTTTGACTTGGCATGCCATGTGTATGACACGTGGCGTCAAGTATGCCTCTTGGATGAAGGGATATTGGGCCCAATACAGTGAGTCATCTTTTTTAGACCAAATAAATGCGTTTGGACTTTTAATTAAATTCATATTTTATTGGACTTAATTAATAAATCCAATTATATTGATCCAAAATATTCATTTTAGACTAATATAGTTTGAGTTTAATATATTTTGAATCATTTTATAAAATTTATATTTAATAAATTTTGTATGATTACAAATGTCCCTTGCTTCAAGATTTGCTGAAATATTTTTGAAGACTAGACTTGAAGTATCAAACTTGATTTCGTTTGAGTCCAAACCGATAAAGGGGTGCATAAGAAAAAATATGCATTGTCACATAAAAATGACCCCAAAAGTCTTTATCTTGTTTTATATAATAATACATAATAATATGTTTTCAGTTAACAAAGTTAACAAGTAATGACCCATTCTTTTTTTTCAAATATTATTAGTCCATTTTCCTGCAATTTGCACTAACCTAGCATATTGCAATCTTCAAACATCGGTGCCGCTATTTCCAATTTTCATTTGGATTTGGAATACATGTCCTTATAGGATTCTTATTAAACTTGACAGATTCTCCAAATTTTGATCCTATTAGGACACAGTCTAACATCCCCTACATTACTCTATAAAAAGCCCCATATTTTCATCCGGAAGCTTTATTCAGAGAACTGCAAATTCCTTGTCTCAACAGCTTAAGAAAGATTTGTTTCCCATGTAATTTTTCTTTCTTCTTCGTTGTTATTTTTTTAGTGTGTTCTTTTGTCCCCTTTTTTTGTTGTTGTAAGGTCATAATTCAAGATCCTTTGTATCAAAAGAATTTGGTCTTAAGATCACCAATTTGATGCTTTACAATGTTCTAAATGTTTAAACGTAGGGGACCAACAATACAAGGCTTTACGCTGTTCTAAATGTTTAAACATAGGGAAACAACAATACGAGGCTTTACGCTGTTCTAAATGTTTAAGCATAGGGAAACACCAATACGAGGCTTTACGTTGTTCTGAATGTTTAAACATAGGGAACCAACAATACAAGGCTTTACATTATTCTAAATGTTTAAACATAGGGGACCAACAATACGAGGCTTTATGTTATTCTAAATGTTTAAACATAGGGGACCACCAATATGAGGCTTTACGTTGTTCCAAATGTTTAAACATAGGAGACCAACAATACGAGGCTTTACGTTGTGCTAAATGTTTAAACTAGGGGACCCCCAAGTAGCCATATTCTTTTATTTTCATTCTCGTTCTCTTTTTTTTACATGCTATCATTGATAAAGGGTATGCAGCCTGAACAATGGTCTTCTTCAAGGACTATACTTGCTCATCTTCTGGACTTAGATACCTCATAATTGGTGCACAAGATAGCAAGGTAGAGACCAAACTTTTAGTCCAAGATCCTCTAATTGTTCATTATGTTGAAGCTTGGCCACAATCGAGAAACACACTTCACAAGGTGGATTAGACTTTTGAACACGACCATAAATCTAACGAAGCTTCCAAAGTATAGTATCTTGAGAAAGCAAATCTTCAAGGCACCAATCTAACAAGCACTCTTCCAAATCTAGGGCGTCGCATAATTCAAGAAGGGTTACATTAGGGAGATGCGATTCTATTTGAAGGTGCATATCATTGCATTCCAGGATATTGGGAATGGACAGAAGATGTCCTTAGCAAAAATAGGAATAGAGCTTGAACGATACTAACCTCCGAGATGCTGTCGTTGCTTCTCATTTTACTTGTGATAGGAACTCCAATATTATGCAGGCCCTTTATGAGGCTTAGTGTCCCCAGCGAAATACACTATTTACGTCTCTTAGAGAAGCATCTATATCCCTTTGGGATTTATATATTTTTGGCGGCTTACCGATCAGTGGTTGTCCTTATGAAGAAGTGATACCTAATGCCAAAGAGCTTACATGTCATGATGCCAAAAAGAATGGATTTCTTCCTCAAACCTGTGAGTATTTATTTTTTACCTTTCATCAACCTTAGAGTGAAGACGGGTGATAGCTCGGGGAGCTCTTTTAGCAATTGGATACAATTTTGGTGTAAACAAGATATCAAGTATGAGCTACCTCCCCCGAGAAAAGAGAAGAAGGATTAATGCCTAGCATCTACGCATAACCGCACAGGTGAGATATCAATAGAGGTGAACACATGGTTAGGCTCTCAAGAGACGACATTTCTATGCTTGGAGCAGAACACCAAAAATATGGGACTTATTTGGCAGCCTTCTTGTCATGTTGGTTATATGTCTTTGTATTTCCTTCTAAAAAGGGAAACTTTATTCGGCCTAAACTTTTAAGATGGCAAGCTTGATGGCGAGTGGTCGAAGGATTAGCCTTGTAGCCCCAGTCTTAGCAAGCTCTATCATGGCTTAAACAAGATTTCAAATTCTTCATAGTTTGATCACATTAAAGTTTCTTTACCTATTCATTATGTTTATGGTTGGCTCTCTTATTATCTTAAGATATATTATCCCTTTATTGGTGGACCTTCTCTCCCACGGATGGAGACATATTCTGGCGAGGGTGTTGTAAAATATTTGACAAGAATGAGGCATGTAAGCGCATCCATCAAGGTGAAAGCCTTGTGTGGTATGTGACCATACTTAATAGGCCTCACCTAACTTATTATGTTGATGATAACAAAGCTTCATAGTGGGATTCATCTTATTTTATGAGCCTTCTCTTTAATTATCTTACCTTGAGAAAGGGAGACTTTTTCTTTATCGAGCCATACAGTCCCCACCGATTTAGTCGTTAATTTGGGTTCCTTTAAGATACTCCTGAATATCTACAACAAGATATTCATGTTGAATATCTTGATGAGGGACTTAGGCATTAGAGAATATGTATCTCGCATACTGCTATGTCAAGAGTGACATTTCTACCCGCAGTTGCTTCTGCACTGCTATGTCAAGAGTGACATTTCTACCCGCAGTTGCTTCTGCGAAGAAACTTTACTCTACTCGATATCTATCTTGGTGAGAAAAATCTCATGGAAAGTTTCTTAAGGATAATTTGTTAACTTTCATGGAAAAAACTGGACCAAAATTCGCCACTCCTTTAGAAGACAAAGGTCAAGACACCAGAGAGGAGCTTTTAAAAGTTGATGCCTCACGACCTCAAGTCCTCTAAGGATCTAAGAAAGAAGTAGCCTGTGCTCCTAAGCCTGCAAAGAGATGCCCCTTAATTCTTCCATCTACAAACTGAGCCTCTCAAGAGACAAGTAAAAGTAACAATGGGGTTCAATGTTGGAAGAGGAAAAGATATGAACCAATTGCGCTTTAGATTGTTGAATTAGAGATTGTGGAAGAACAAGGCATTGATGGTCTTCCAAAAACATTAGCTATTTAGAGCGAAGAGGTTTTCCCTTTAACCTCAATTTGTTTTAAGAGAAAAATTCATGGATAAGTAATATGCTAATTTTCTCTCCTCCAATTTTGTGTAGGTAAATGTTGTTGAACATCCAAAGCAATCACGACAAGAGAGGCTGCAAATTAGTGTTGAGTCTGTCGCGACATCAAAACCTAACGCAAAGTCAACTTTAGCTACTAAGCAAGAACAGAGAATTGCAATCACTTCTCATGATCAAACTTTAAAAGGGTTGACTCTCAATTCGAGTAGCACTCCTCCACTCCTTTCAAAGCAAGATAGGACCAAGTCTATTTTTGAATGAAAAAGTGTTGTTTCAACTCACAAAAAAAGTATATCTTGGGCCTTTGAGAAGAGATTTATAGCAAATTTTCTAGAACTTCTCTAGACTCTATTTTATCCTATGATGAAGATAATTATGAGATTCTCCAATAGATGAGTGAGACGTGTCTCATAGATCGTCCATCCGTGGAGCATTTGGTGGATTCTATCTTTAAGCTTGCTCCAATTTTGTAGATAAGTTCCGTGAGGACAAGAAGCTAGAGTTGCTTTCTAAGGCCAAGGAGGGTCTTGAGTCACTCAGAGCAGAGGAGGGAGAGAAGACTAAACATATTTCTTCTAAAAGGAAGTCACTAAAGAAGGTCAAGAAGAAGTTAGCAACTCTATAGACGGAGCGAGAGGAACTTGAGGCTACCGTAGATGCTGTCAAGAAGAAGATTGAGGAGGTTCGAGCCAAGATCTTAGTTCCTAAGGACGAGTCATCTTATGACAACATGGACTTTTTGACGCCTGACGATTCGACTCGCTTGGAGAATAGGAAAGAGTTCTTAGAGACTAGTCGTCAAGATTTGATCAACTACAAATTATGCTTAGATTAGGCTCCCTTCCTTTTTTTACTTTTTTTTTACTTTTTTTCTTTATTTTCTCAAGATTTAGATTAATATGTTAGACAATTTTATAGCAATGGATTTTCTCTATATTTTTCCTCACATCTTGCATTTGTGGTTCTAACTTAATCCTCTTTACATGTTTTCTTTTGCTGCAAGCCTTAGTAATTCAAACTTAATTCGCATTTTGGCACACTAGTAAGAATGAAAATAATAGAAGTCCTTTTTCTTTGAAGTTTGTGCATTTGCCTTTACAAATGTTATGCAACTTAATGTTGTAACTCACCGAATAGATAAATTTCAAGAATATGCACATAAAACTTGAGAATTAGAGGACCATCACTTGCATACTTGCTTAATTCGAGAACTAACTTGTAGGCTTTAGGGACTTCAGTTTGGAGACTTGGGGAACATGAGAACTTCAACCAGCAAAGTTGATTAAATTTGAAAACCTCAAGCATGTCATCGAAGAAACTCATATTCCATAAGGCTTTTCCCCCATAAGGCATCAAGTAGGGATATATAGTTTTTTAACTCTCATGCAACGGAACTTAGAATATAAGTCCAAGCACCTATGTACCTCAATGAAGAGGATTAAGTCACAATGTAGTTCTAGGGGAGTGTTTTTTAGGATGTTGTACACAGTTTATACTCTTGCGGGCCAGGAGTATCATGCATTTTTATACCCAAATTTCAAGGAGCATAATTTTGCTCAAGGATAGTACCTCTTAAGGAATTTTGTATTTATAGGACCGATCCTTATGACATCTGCATCGACAAGCTTGTAATCACCATTTGGTTATACTTCATGTACTACATATGGTCCATCTCACTTTGAGGTGAATTTGCCCCCAGACTTATGTGAAGTGATAGTGGGCCTTCTTACTGTTAGAACTTGGTCTCCACTTGAAAAGACCTCCAGCAAACCTTTTTATTGAAAGAACGAGATAAATGAGCTTGATAACATTCAAGATTTTGTTGGGCTTCTAACCTTTTTTCATCAAGTGCTTCTAATTCGACAAGAAGTAGTCGAGCATTTTCTTCCTCAGTGGGCCCTTCTTGGATAGCCAGTCTCAAGAACAATATTTGACGCTCAAGTGGCAAGACCACTTCAAATCCAAAAGCAAGTGAATATAAGGTTGCTTGAGTCGGTGTGCAACATGTCGTCCTATATGCCCACAGGGCTTCTTCCATTCTTTCATGCCAGTCTCATTTCTTCAGAAGATTGCATAGAATCTTATTGAATGCTTCAGCCAGACCATTGGCGGCAGCATGATACTTAGAATATTTTCGCTGCTTGAAGCCAAAGATATCGCATATTTTATTCATCAACTTGTAATCAAGTGGCTTGCAATTATCCATTATTATGTATTGTGGAATGCCAAATCGGTAGATAGTGTTTACTCAAATAAAGCTTGCGACATTCTCCTTCTTGACTTCTTTAAGAGCTACAACTTTAGACCATTTTGAGAAATAATCCATCGAAGCCAAGATGTGCAAGTGTCCACCAGAAGACTTTTGCACTGGTCCAAAAACATCCAGTTCCCAACATCAAACGGCCAAGATGCAACACTTGGGTGTTAAACTTTAAGCGGTTGACGTATGAAGTTTGCATGGAATTAATAAGCTTTGCACCTTCGAGCATAATCCAAGCAATCTTTTACCATGGTTGGCCAATAATACCCCATTCTTCTTATATGAAAGTGGAGATTTGGTCCATACTGATGTGATCCACACACTCCTGAATGTGCCTCTTGTTAAGCTTGAGTTGGTTCTTCCTCCCCCAAACACCACAAGAGCATTCCCTCAAATGATCTCCTATACAATGTGTCCTTGTAGTAGAGAAAATGAGGTTCCCAACGACGAATGTCAGTTCTTCTTTTGGCATCTTCTAGAAGTATCCTATAACATAAGTAGTCGATGATAGCTTGTCGCCAGTCCTCTTTATTAGCTTCAGAAACTGCGACGACATGCTCAAGCTTATTCTCCATATATTCATCTTCATCCAATGGTGGTACTACCCATTTTTGGTAGATAGTAACTTACGTCTGATCAGAAAGAGTCAGAGTTGAGGTTAGAGCAGCCAAGGCACCGACTGTTTTATTTTACTTCCTTGGCACATGTTGGAGGGTCACATCTCCAAGTCATCCTATCAACTTTTGGGCATAAAAGTAATATGAGCGCAACTCAAGCTTCTTGGCCTCATAGGTTCCCAATAGTTGTTTAATGACCAAAACCGTGCAACTGCAATTGCTTCATGGCAACAACCATTTCGAGGCCAAGTATTAGTGTTGGATATTCTGCAACATTGTTGGAGCAATGTTGTTTCAATGTGAAGGAGAATGGTAAGTCCTCTTCTTATGAAGTGACAAACACTACGCCCGCACCAGCTCCACCACGATGTGCAGCCCCATCAAAGTACATTTTCCAAGGGGGTTGGATCTCGATGGCCATTGAATCTTCATTAGGAAGCTCATCAATCAATTCCCAGTCATCTGGTATAAGATAGTCCGCCAAAAAGTCTACTAATGCTTGTCCTTTCACAACCTTTTGAGGGATGTACACAATCTCAAATCATTAGAACTGAAGGTAACACCTTTCTAGTCGGTCACTAATGACTGGTTTTGACATAAAACATTTGATAGGATTTTCTCTAGAAATGAGATGGATAGTATGAGCTTGAAAATAGTGCTTCATATTTTGAATCAAGAAGACCAGCGCCAAACACAACTTCTCGATTGTTGAATACTTTAGTTCATTTAGTGTCATCAGTGTGCTCAAGTAATAAAGGGCCTTTTCTTTACCTTCATTATTTCCAAGTATAGGAGCTGCTAAGACTAAAGGTTTCGCCAGATTCGCTTTGATACTTTCAAAGGTTTTGCTGCATGTTTGATCCCACTTGACGGGGACACCTTTCTTCATGAGATGACTGAATGGTTGGCATCTACCAGCTAAATTCGAGATGAACCTCCTCAAGTAGGATAATTTTCCCTGGTGACTTTTCAACTCATAAATGTTTCGAGGCTGGGAATCTTCAAAATTGCATCAACTTTGGCTTGATCAATCTCAATACCTCGATGTCTCATAATTAAGCCAAGAAACTTTCCAGAAGCAACCCCAAAGGCTTATTTTAATGGATTCATATTCAGTTGATATCTTCAAAGCAACTCAAAGACCATTCTCAAGTCTTTCAAATGGCCACTCCTCCTTTTTGACTTCACCACCAAGTTATCAACATAACAATCGACATTTGTTTGGAGTAAATCATCAAATATATTTTGCATAGCCCTTTGATATGTGGCACCAGCATTATTTGAACCAAAGGGCATCACCTTATAGCAATATATGCCTCTAGGTGTACAAAACATCATGAGTTCTTCATCCTTCGGTGACATACGGATTTGGTTATAGCCAAAAGAGACATACATAAATGACATTTCCTCATAACCAGTTGTAGCATCAATCATTAGCTCTGGAATAGGTAGTGGGAATTCATCTTTGGGGCATGCATTGTTTAAATCTCTGAAGTCAATGCAAACTCGAATTTGGCCATTCTTCTTCCTCACGGGAACAATGCTTGAAATCCACGTGGGGTATTTAACTTCACAAATAAAGCCTGCCTCAATGAGTTTGTTAACTTCTTTGTCGATCAATGGAACCAAGTCTGTCCTTAAACACCTTTGAGCTTGATCGACAGGACGAGTGTCGTGCTTGACTGCCAATTAATGGACCGCTATTTTAGGATTTAAGCCAGGAATTTCTTTATAGCTCCAAGTGAAGACATTCCTATATTCTTTGAGTATACTCATATAAGCCATTTCTTCATCAGCTTCTAGGAAAGCACTCAAGTAAGTTGGCCTTGGGTCTTCATTAGTGCCAAGGTTAACTTTTTTTAAGGGATCAATCGTGGTCTTCACTCCTTCTTCAAATTCTGGTGGAGCATCTCCAGCATCCTTCTTTTCTTGTGGATCATTATCATTGATAGATATATGATATCACCAAACAATACCTTCCAACTCTTCATCAATTTTCAGTTGACACGAGGCATCATTCTCAATCTGAGTTGTAATATGACATGAGGAGCTTATGCTTTCTTCATCTTCCTCGCGCTCTTTGGTGTAAACTATATTGTGAGCCTTCGCCTTTAGTACCTCTTTACATGAAACTACGAGTTCTACTCATCGCTTCATCCTAAAAGAAATTATGCTTTCGAAATCCTTTTGGATCAGAGGTGAAAGAAGCGTCGTTACTCTTATGTAACTTCTCCGATGCTTGTTATTATTCTTCTTTAATGGACCTAACCTCTTAAACACAGAAGTTTTTGCAACAGGTTTTCCAAGTTAATCAAAGATAGAAAGTCATTTATTAAATGAAGCACACTCATCTTCTATAGTGATATAGTTATTGTTTTCTCTTCTTATGGAGATGCGCACCAGTGGTGATTGGCTATAACATAAAACATCATGTGTTTGGCTGGTTGTGCCCTCCGATGGGAGTTTTCCTAGCCTAGATGGCTCATCAGGGTCTTACCAAGCCTTTGCAAGTAACTTGTAAGCATTCGGATCAAAGCCTTCTGTACGTTTGGTTGGGAGTGATATATATTGTGGCGGATTTTGAGCCACAAAATTTCCCAACAGCTTTGCAAACAAGTTTATTGTATCGATCCGTGAGATAGGAAGAGTCAACCCTCCTAGTACATTCCCTTGTACATCAGATGATTGACCCTCCTCTTTCTTCACCTTTGGGACATAATGGAGTGTAAGGGATGGCTATCTTTTCGAGGGCATGGTCTTCCCCTTATTTGAACAAGTACTAGGATCCCTAGTATCAACTTTAGCCCTTTCAATGACTGCATTGCTTGCTTCACCTTTAAGTTTATCAGACTTGGTTGGTTTGACACCCTCAAGCTTTTCTCCTTTCACGACATAACTATTCAAATAGAACTTTGCATTGGCAAAATGTGATTCCACTTCAGTGAAAGGATTATTGTCAGCAGCTATTTTCCTTTCAATTCTATCTTTGAGGTACTTTAGACATTGATATAAGAAGATGAGACAATTTTATTCTCATGCACCCAAAGTCTTCCCAATAATATATTATTTGAAGTATTTTCATCAATCACATGCATCCATGCACTTGATCGCAAATCATCCATATGAATTTCTAGCTTAATCGAGGCTATAGACCTCTGTCCCCCTTGATTGAATCCGTATCAACAATCGTCTTTCGCTAAAATCTTCAGTTGTGATGCCAAGCTCTTTCAACGTGTGGATAGGTAGAATGTTGACCCCAGACCCTTTGTCTATAAAAATTCTATTTATCTTCTTCTGTAGCATGTGGCCTACCATATATAAAGGATGATTGTATAGAGTTTAACCAAATAGAAGATCATCGTCTGTAAATGTGATCTTCATATCACATGCATGTACTTCTTGGAAAAAGGGTTCCACAGACTTTTCAGAAGATGGCGGAGATACCTCTGATAGAATTTCATCCACCACTTCTTCTTTGTTAGTAGGGGATACTTTCGATGAAGTTTCATTCGTTGTTTCTCCCTGGTCAGCACTGAAATATGATGCCTCAACATTGTCTTGAGTGGCCTCCACACAGAACCAACTTGGTAAGAATTCCCCCAAGGTCATAGGTGATTGCACTTTCTAGTAGTAATGCATTTCCACCTTTGGCCCCCTTGGATGCCCGACCAACTTCTGCTTATTTGCTCTCTTTACTACCCTTTGTCTGATCGGTTGTTCAAGTGATTCATTCCGTGGACTTGTCTTGTTGTGTCTCCGCCTAGTCACGAGAATCCAACCTTCATTATCATCTATATCAATTTGGGATTTTTCTTGCTCTAATGGCCCTACTTCTTCAAGTGTACATATTTGGACTAGGTCAAGTCAGCCGGACATGATAGAGATTTGATTAGAGATTTCCTTTCCATCATCAAGGACAATCTTCTTTTCATTAACCGATTGCATAAACGTATCTTTAAAGACAAAACAGTTTTCAAGAGGGGTGACTTACGAGTCTATGATACTTGCAATTATTTGAGTCATCAGTCTTCCCAGCTTCATCGAGTTGTTTCATCTCTGCAACTCAATGAGCTTTAGCTCAACCAATTCCTTAAAAATTTCAGGAACATCAGAAACTAGAAAAGGGTATTCTTTTTCTTGCATCTCTCTCAAGGTTAGCTTTCGGTTTGGACGCTCTTGAAAAGTCATCTTTACACTTTTCTTCCTACTCTCTTTCGTAGTAAACTTCACAAGCGACATATTGACATTCATGGAATCTTTGTTGTCATTCCTGAGCACAAATTTGCTCTATTTCTTAGGTTCATGTTTGTCCTTAACCTTGTGAGGATCATCAACAAGCATTCCATCTTTTCTGGCAAAAGACATGATCAACTCCATATCATGACATAAGTCGCTAGATCTTCAAAAGACTTAGGTTTGATCCCTTGTAGGATGTACAGAAGCCCCCAGTGCATCCATTGGATGCACATTTCTATACCAGAAGCTTCACTAAGTCTGTCTTTGTAATTAAGGCTCACATTCCTCCATCGATTTATGAAGTCGATGATAGGTTCATCCTTTCTTTAGCGAGTATTTCTAAGTTCTACCATGCTCACTGTGCGCCTTGTGCTATAGAAGCGATTAAGAAACTCATGCTTCAATTGATCCCAACTGTCAATGGAATGAGGGTCAAGATCTGTGTACCAATCAAAGGCATTTCCTTTCAAGGAGCGGACAAATTGTTTGACGAGATAGTCTCCATAGGTTCCAGCATTAAAACATGTCTCCAAAAAGTGTGCAACATGCTGCTATGGATGTCCTTTGCCTTCGAATTGCTGAAATTTAGGGGGTTAATAACCACCAGGCATTTTGAGGCTATCAATCCTTGCAATGTAAGGCTTAGAATACATATGGAAAGACTTTGTGGAGACTTCATACTTTTCTTTAATGGTCCCTTCAATGAACTCCTTTAATTGATCAAGTGGGATCATTCCTTCGGCAGAAATTGGCAGCTCCTTGGTAGTCGGTGCTTGCTTCACAGTCTCTTGAATCTCAATACCCTTCCTAGGTGCATTGCTAGGTTTCCCATCTAGTAAGATGTCTACCATGTCCATCAACTTATCGATGCAATTCTCTTGGTATTACACATGCTTGGTCAATCTTTCAATCATCTTTACTAGATTTGCAAGTTGTTCCTCCATGGATGAAGCATTAGTTGTTTTCGCTTGCATGACTGTTGGAGGCATTGAAGAGTAGCATGGATTATTGTGGAAGTTGACCTTCAGAGGGCTCACATTACGCGATGCGTATGGAGAAGATTCATTGGATGAGTCCTTGTCTTTCTTTGCAGTAGAGTTCTTGGAACCAGAGACCTCAAGCATAGCCAAAGTCTGCTTGATTTTCTCAGCAACACTGCTTCCTCCTTCTAAAGCATTTGCAGAGGACCTCACTGCCTTTGGGGTTGAAGATCCAAAACCAAGAGTTGGTGCGGACAACACTCGCAGTGTGTTTTGTCCCAGCATAGTAGCTTTGCTTCTTGTAACATCTCCAGTGCTTCCAAAAGTGACACCCAAGATTCCCTCTACTTCAGCAGAGAACTTGGAATCAGCAGCCTTGGAGGACATTGATTGGGAGATCTTCTTGGAAGCCATTTCAATGTTTTTTGATTCTTGAAAAGTTGAGATGAGAGGTAGAGTGGTCCTACTGGGCGTGCCAGAATTTATAGACGATAAAACTCGTGTTGAGAAAATAATAATCAAGAACAAAAATATCACAAAAATTGTAGTATTTGATTTCAATATGTGAGTGTTATGATCTCTACGAAACCTTTGATTCGCCTTTTCAAGTGTAAATTCAAGGGTTCTTGAGCTTGATCTTGAATTTGAAGTCTGTTCTTAAATCCGATCTTAAATCTTGATCTTGAATCTTGATTTTGATCTTGATCTTAATCTTGTCCTTGAGTTTGTTCTTGAGTTTAAGAGCTTTTAAGCTTGTTCTTGAACTTGAATGCTTGAATGTTTGAATTCGCGTTTGATACACGAGCTCTCTCTAGTGTTTCGTTAGAACTCTTGATGTCAATTCTGAATTATGAAAACCCCTATATATAGTTGTAGAATAGATGAGTCATGATAGAATCAAGCTTTCTCCAGGCCAATCAGATTTTAGTGACATAGCATATTGGGCTTTAATGAAATGGGTTTGTCATCTTGACACATGACATGATCTTATTGGTTTCTTTGTTTGACTTGGCATGCCATATCATTTGACACATGGCGTCAAGTGGGCCTCTTGGATGAAGGGATACTGGGCCCAATGAAGTGGGTCATCTTTCGTAGCCCAAATAAATACATTTGGACTTTTAATTAAATTCATATTATATTGGACTTAATTATTATACTCAATTATATTAATCCACAATATTCATTTTGGACTAATTATATTTTTAGTTTAATATATTTTGAATCATTTTATAAAATTTATATTTAATAAATTTTATATGATTGCAGTCATTCATGATCAGACATTTCAAATTCAAATTTTATAAATATTGTCATTTCTAATAGGGTGTGTCTACCCTAAAGTAGAATTTCCTTATAGTCGAAATCGAATTAGGGTGTATTTGGATTGACTTTTTAAAAGTGACTTGTAAGTTAAAAGTTAAAAGTCATATGTTGGGAATACCAAACTTTTGGCTTTTGACTAGTACCCAACTTTTAACTTTTGACTTTTTTCCTCTACCTTTTCAACCTAAAAAGTGTTTTTAAACACTTTTTGTTGTTCTTAAACACTTCCAAGACTTAGTAGTCAAAAATAATTTAAAACAAACCAATTCAAACATCCAGTTACAGCTTGTTGGGGTGGTGGTTTTCCGTAGTTTGGTATGGTTATTAAGAGGACGACGTTTGTTTTTATTGTTTCATTAATTATATGGTATGATATGATTTTGTTTCATGGTTTTGTAACCATGAAAACCCCCACTTTTTGAAA
Organism: Solanum rostratum; assembly: GCA_029948455.1. Taxonomy (NCBI): domain Eukaryota; kingdom Viridiplantae; phylum Streptophyta; class Magnoliopsida; order Solanales; family Solanaceae; genus Solanum; species Solanum rostratum. Next base: position 58,059,691 of record CM057051.1, read on the forward strand.
CCACCAATTTGGTGGTATCTCATGGTTCTCTTATTTTTTTTTTCAATTATACCCTTATTTAAATTTAAATAATTATAATTTATCCTTTATTCTTTATTAAACTTTACCTTAATATATGTATTATTTTTTTATTACTTTCTCCGCATCAACTTTTGAAACTTCTTTTCCACCTCCCGTCTTTTCTTTCACGTTTTAGTATATTTTTTTTAGGTTCGTTTATTCAAAAATTCTTACTTTTTTATTTTCTTGTATTGTTTGTATAGAATGAAAATATATTAGCTTTTATGTTACAATACTCGATTCTATGTATTTATTTTTATAAAAAGTTATTAAAAAAGTATTGAAAATTTTAATATTTATAATAATTAAGGATATTTTTGTAAATTTATAAGTTGTGATACAGTACCATATAGTCAAAACAAACAACAAATTATTATTAAACAATATCAACCCGTACAGTCTATCCAAACATAGTATGGTACGGTACTGTACGATACCATACCATACCATACAGTACCATACATTATGAAATCATGGCAAACTACCATCCAAAATCACTTTTAAGCATTTTTAAAGTATTTGGATAAATGAAAAAAATGCTTATAAGTACATATTTTTAAACTACAAAAGAAAAAAAATAAGTCAAAAGTCATAAATTAATTTTTCTAACTTATAACTTTTAGTTTATAAATCAAAACCATAAGTACATCCAAACATGCTATTAGTCAAGTCCAAAATGATTATTTATCACAAGGTGGAAAACCAACAAAAAAAGTAATCAAAGTCTGCAAATTTAATTATCAAAACATACAAAGTCAGTGGAAAAGACAGCATCCAACTAATGGAGGAGAATTTCTTTGAAAAGAAAATGAACTGATTGTTCCCCTTGGGTGAGGGTGGAAGATTATTAGCAGTTAATTATTATTAATCCTGGTTGTGTTTGAGTGTAAGAAATTTATAAGCATGATTAGACAGTTCCACATGAAAATATTTTATATAGCAAAGTTTTATTCACGGGTCTACCAAACTGGATTGGTGTATTGATCACAAGGGTATTTAAAGTGTTTGAAATGGAGCCTTGGGCCCAATATTCCACCAAATATATGGGATAACTTATCTTATCACTAAGGCAAAAATAGTGGGTTAAATAATCTAAGGACTAACTAATACCTCCCGCCAAATATGGAATAAAATAATCCTACATTTTATCCTAGGATAGATATGCCTTATACATCACACCAAATGACACCTAAATATATAGAAAGAGTGAGAGATTGGACCCTGTATATATATTATTTTTTATTTTAATTTATGTAATATTGTTAAAATTGGAGAAGTTACACTATATGATTTTAAAAAGGTTTAAAGTTGTTAATTGTAGTAATTTTTAAATAAAATATCTATTACTCCCTTTGTCCCAATTTATGTAGCTTAGATAGAATTTCAAAATTTAACTCATCTTTTTTATATGTCTTTTAAATATTTTAAGTCGTTAATTATTATAATTTATAGTACTGTTTATGTAATTTTTTAAATAATATATATTACTCCCTTTTTCCCAATTGATGTGGCGCAGGTATGATTCAAAATTTGATCCTTTTTTATATGTCATTTAAAATATTTTAAGTTGTTAATCATTGTAATTTATAATATTTTTTTAATAATTTTCAGATCATAGATATTACTTCTCATGTCTCAATTTATATGACATTATAGGACTTCATGAGTCGATCAATTTTTAAAATATTACTCTTTCAGTTCCTAATTTTATCTTTATTGTGTTTTACAGATTAAGTAACAAGTATTAGTAGTGGATTAATATTTAGGAGCCGTTTGGTAGGAAGGATTAGGGGAAATAATCTAAGGATTAGGGGAATTGTATTAGTTAATACCATGTTTGGTAGAAATTGGACTCATGTATTAATTAATCCATGTATTAGTTAATACCTCATACATGGTATTAATTAATACCTCCCATTTTGTGGTATTAGCTAATCCCTTGGATTTAATACCACGGGATTATATATAAAGACAAAAATGTCCCTCAAATTCTTTTGCACCTTTTTTTTAATTTTCTTGATTTTATATTTGTAGTTTTGTACTAGTAAATTTATTTGAATAAATTACTTTATAAAATTTATTTATTTGCGGGTTCATATTTTCATAATATAAAAATAAATAACTTTACCATATCAAATTTTTAAATTTTATTTATTTGTGGTTTCATATTACATAATAGACAAAAAAATATTTTGCCATGTCAATTTTTTTTTTTATAATTAATTTAGTTGAGTGATTTTATTAATACAAAACAAAATCCAATGATGTTAAATATAGTTTCAAAGTTGAGTGACCTTGTAAGATATAACACTATATTAAAATTACAATTTTCAAATTTTTATGTGTAAATATAGATGGTCTATTTTTTAATTGGTTACTATCTTTTTTATTTTAATAATACCTATCTTTATTAAACTAAGGATTGACATTTTATTAGTGATGAATTTATAGAGATTACAATTATTTATTCTCAAATAATTCAAGTGAGAAAATAGCAAACTTAATGAGAAAATTATTATTCTCCTAACTAGTTAGAAGTCACAAAAAAATATTCTACACAAAAAAAATAACTAGTTAGAAAATTATTATTATTCTCATAATAGTTCAAGAGCATAATTGGAAAGGAACCTTTTATAGAATTTTAAATCAAACACAAAATTAAATGGAAAGCAATAAACCAAACATGGACTAAAAAATAATCCCAACATTACTAATCCCTGCGTAACTAATCCATGCATTACTTGTAGAAATGTACGCAGACCTTCCCACTACCTCGTAAGAAGTAGAGAGGCTGTTTCCCGTGAACAAACGAAGTGTTAAGGTATTCAAATAAAATATTGTGTTTTTAAAGGAGAAAGATATTGACATCCAAAAAGCTGGTAGGGCCCATAGGGACTCAAACAAGACATAAAATAAGAAAAGAAAATGGGCCACGTGTATAAGAAGTGTTAAAGTATGGCAGAAAAAGAGGCAAAAAGTAGTATAATTTACATCAATCTTGTAAAATTAATGAATTTCGGATAGTATTGCTTGATATAGAACTGATTGAAATATTACTTTATTTAATGTTGTATTAAAAAAATATCAAATTAGATATCAATTTTATAAATCACACAAAATAAATTGATTTCTCCTCAAATAGTAACAATTTCAAATAATTCAAATTTTAAATTTTCTTCTTCCAATTTATTCCAAATCATAACAAATATTTTCTTGTCCATCTTCTTCTTTCTCCATTTTTTTCTTTCCATTTCATCAATTATCATTTTTTTTAAATTTTCTTTTTAGCTTTTTTATCTACAAATTTCTTATACATATGAATGATGCTCCGTTTTTTAGTATTATGATTCCCAATTAGTTGAAGAATGATGCATCCTTCTACTTCAAAATTGACTGTGAAAAGAATGTCCGAAAAAAGAAAAAAAATCAAGTTGCGGGTGGTTCTAATAAGGACTTTATATCGAGATCCATAGGTGATGTCATTATTAAAGTAAAAAAAAAGCTACTTGAGGTGATATAGTGAAACAATCCATCTTGAGATGAGATGTCCCACATCGGCAAAACATAGGAGAGATGCTGGGTATATAAGTAAAGGACTGGTCTACATACGGTGAGGCGTCTTTTGGGCTGAGCCCAAAGAGACAAATCCGTGATGGGCTAGGCCCAAGAGCGAACAATATTTCACAGTATTGGGCCAGGTCATTACAAATGGTATCAGAGTCACTCCTGTGTCAGCCTTGTCGATGTGGGGCTAGAGTTCAACTGAGTTTAGGCGAATCCCGGTGAGCCGGGGCGAACCTCAGTGCTGAGTCTAGGCGAATCTCATGCGATGAGGCAAACTTCAGCGAGGACGCTGAGTCCATAGAGGGGGTGTATGAAACAACTCATCTTGAGATGAGATGTCCCACATCAGCATAACACAGAAGAGATGCTGATAAGTAAATGATTGGCCTACATACTTGAAGCACCTTTTGGATTGAGCCCAAAGAACAAATTCGTGATGAGCTAAGCCCAAGAGCAGACAATACTTCACAGTGTTGGGCCAGGTCATTTCATATAGAGCAAAGAAAAAAGCGTAAAGGAATTTTTTCATTTTTTTTTGCTTTGACGATCATGTTATTGATTTTTTTTCAATTTTTTGTGATACATATGGGTTTAGAATTTTAATGTATCTAGTTGCTTTTGTTTCTTAAATTAATGTATAATAACTAATGTCTTCTTTTCAACATTATAATTTTATCATGCACAATGTATGACATTTAAATATTAGTTTGATACATAAACACTAATATTTTTGTAACAATAATAATTTATATCATTTTTGTAGTTATGCATATAGCACGACATCAACAAAGTAATTGGTTGATGTTTTTGATCTTTTGTTGTTAATCTTTTTTTTTATACGTATGAGTTCTTGTCATGCCCCGGGAGGGTACCCTTGGCGTAACCGACACTCACAGACTATTGTTATTCCCCAAGCAAACCACTTGGTCTCATCACATTCATCCAATCAATATTTAACATTATAGGAAAAGGCTAAAGAAGATAATAGGTGGACAATCTCAATATATAAAGGTCATAGGCCAACGATCAAGCTTTTATTTTCTGATATAGAAATAGTTTCAAGGGAAATAGTCAAGAGATAAAGATCTCATCATCAACTCATCCCTGTCTAGTTGTAACACCCGATAAAATTATCAAAATGCCCCTACAGGAGAAATGTGCGCATAATGCGTCTTCCCAAACTCCGATGGGAAATCCAAGGCTGGATATGCAATCAACATGAAAAATTGAGTGGAAAAATGGTCTTGGTTAGACCAAAAGATAATTTTTTTATGCGAAAACGATTTCCAAAATGCGCACCTGCCGCGAACTTACACTTAAAATTAGTCTCAATATTTTCAACGAAATTAGAAAACTCGATTGGAGAATTTTCGACGGCAATCACCTCAAAGTAATCCTGTCCGTGTTGCGGACTAGGTGTCACTGAGTCGGAATTCTTTTTCAATTTTCGTGAGGGGCATTCTAGACCTTTCCTAACCCCTCCTAGACTTAAACACAATCAAAATAGGCCATTTCGAGTATAGAAACTCCCCATTCCTAAGTATTTTCCAAGTTCTAACAAAGGCTAGGGTTAAGGAAAAAAGAAGAGGAGCGAGGATTCAGGAGATTGAGGAAAGTTCTTGCGAGGGTAATGGTCAAAGCTTCATACCAGGCATGCAAGGGTAAACTAAAGCGTGAAATTGTTCTTTCATGTGCCCCATTGATGGTAATAGAGGAGTTGTGAGTATCATGAGTCTTTATACATGTTTTTTGAGTAATTTTTTGTAAATTATAAGTATATGTTGTATTTTCATGAGTTGATGATCATCACAAATTTGATTTGCTGATTATATGTTTTACATGAGTTATTTCATAAATCCTATATGCTATTTTGTAAAAGCATGCATGAATGAACCTAGGGATTGAGTCTAGAGCCTTTACTTGAGTGTGTTGATTGTGATTGTGATGTGAGCATGATGATGAGTTATTAGAGCTTAATGATTTTTTGAGTATTCATAATTGAACTCCAGAGTTTTGTCTAACTGACTTCTTCTTAATGATGATTTGAGTCCTTGAGTTCTTAAATGAGAATTGAGTTGATGAGATGATTGAGATAATAGATCAAAAGACCTAATTGAGTTTGAGTTTTAATGAGGTAATGAGAGTCTCCATGAGAATAATTGAGATGATAAGAGTCTCCATGAGACTAATTGAGATGATTGATAAAGTTATGAGCATTGAGTCTTGGGAGGAGTATCGAGCATTGAAATGAGTAAGAGTAAGTCCAACTCGCACTCATAAACTACGTCGCCAAGCATAGGTGAAGATCGAACCTGTAAGGACCCGAATTGTTTTAGAGTCTTTATCGGACCTTGTAATGTTTCCTCGTGAGAAAATTTGACCAAGTGTCACCTCAAGGGAGGCCCACACGGTCCGTGTGAGGTCACACGGCCCATGTGGCCTCTAGTGAGGGAATACTTGGCCTTATTTTTGAATACAGGGACTTGACAGGAAATTTCAAGCTAAGGCACATCACACCGGGACCCCACACGAACCGTGTGACACTTCACGGACCGTGTGGAGGGCCATGTGATAGCCTTGAGCCTAGAAAACCAAGAATCAAGGCAAATTGTGGTCATATGGCCACCTTCACGGTCAGTGTGAAGGCTCACGAGTCGTGTGGCCTATTGTGTGTCTTTCGACGTGAAATTTTTCTAAGTGCAAAATCACCGTCTCGTAACTTTTCATGCAAAAGGTTCCTAAGTGTAAGTGACGTCCACTTACACGACCCGTGTATCTTCACATGGGTCGTGTGGCCATCCGTGTGACAACCCTCACGTAAAAAATTCTATGTATTGAAATTTTAGTTCCAGACCACCGTCAGGCAAGATTTATCTAGGTATGGTTTCACGGGCACTGTTCATGACCAGTGAAGTGCTTCACAGGCCGTGTAAGTGTCAGTGAAGTCGTGACGAGTCAATTTTTCACCCGTTTTATTAGCGACTTTTACGTAATTTTTGTTTATTCTAAAAGTGTTTTACAACTTTTTCACCTATCCTAAGCACCTAAATCGGCTGATACTACTTCATTTTAATTCATTCTCATAGAAAACACTCCTACAAAATAATCAATTCCTAAAAATCCTCTGGAAGCTCTTCTCTCAAGACTCAAGCCAAGGATTCAAATTTGGGTTCATTTTCAAACCAATTTCCTCTCAAGCTCATCTTTCAAGACTAAGGTATGTGGGATTGATTCTTGGTCCCTTTTAACCAAGAAGACCCAAACTCTTTTCAATTGAATTTCATGAAATTAAGCTTACTTTATATATGGGTTTGAAAATATATGATTTTATAAATTCAATGAAGTATGGGTTGTGCTATATTGATGATTTTAAGCCCTAATATGATGGTTTGCATTGAGATTAAGAAATTATGAATGTGCATCTCCCCTTTAAAGTTTGATTTATGCATGGGTGATTTATATTATGATTTGAATGTGGATTTAATTATGGTTTACTTTAATTTTATATTATATTGTTGATTTTAGATTGAATCTCAATTACCCATGCCATTCTCACATCATACATGACATATGCAATCATGGACATTAGATATTATGGAAATTATGAAGTGGATTAAGCCCAATTATATTTTATGGAATGATTTTAATAAGATTATGGTTATGACAAGAATGTGATCACATATATGTCAATGATTATGGCTCTTTAAGCATTTTGGGTGATTGCACCATTCCGTATATGTAGATTATTCCTATGCATAAGTATTTTGACTAAGAGCTATGATTTGGCATTTAAGCCTAAGTACGATTTATTATGAATGATGTTTGGGTTTTGAGCCTAAATGTACATTGAAAGAATTGGGAATGACTATTGTCTCTTGAAAGTATGAACATATATATATATATATGTATGTATTCTCGTGGGATGCCGACTTAGCACCGATGGATTGAGGGTTCACTCTCTCGCCTTGAACTATGTGCCTAGCGTAGGTTATGCTAAAATCCTATCCGAAATGGGGTTTCCCGTGAGGAAGGTTGCTTCATACGAAATGGGGGTGCCCGTAAGGTGAAGTATGGTTTACCTTTGGCAAGTAGACCACCTCTTTATCGCTGAGGGAATTTCATCGGGATTCCAAGTAATAGCTCGCTTGGTCTTACTCTTGTCAGTTGAGGTCACATCCCCATTATATATGAGCATTATGGCATTTCATGCATCATGGACTTCATGGCATATCGTATACCACTCTTCTTTGGATATATGATTCTTTCTATATTATGTGTCCTTGTCATCTAACATTAAAATGTAGGTTTGATAAGTCATATGCATTGCATGCTCGTATACTTAGTACATTCAAACGTACTCACACATACTTTTGCCTACATGATCTCACCATATAGGGACCAAGGAGTACATCTATACACCACACAACGATTAGCTCGGTTCTCAAGTTTTGCTTGTTATGGTGAGTCCTATCTTCCAAGGACAAGCCACCTATCCTCTACCTGTGGTGCTTTTGTTTAGGTTATCTATATTTGAGGGTGAGCCCGGGGTATGTCTTGGCCCCCATCCTATGTTATGACTAGAGGCATTGTTGGACATCTTGTAAACTCCTTTACATTTATATGCTAAGTGCTATGTGAGATATTATGTTATGGCTTGGTTACCCATTGAATATTATTATGTCATTTGGTTATGAGTCTTATGACTTGATGGTATGATATAATGCAAAAGATCCTAAGTCCCTAAATGCTCCCATAACGTGAGTCATACTTACCCATCTCTTAGTTTTTATGTGCTACGTGCTATGTGAATCCATATTAATCCCCTTTTCCTGTGTTATCCCCATAGATTGAGTCCTACTTTCCCATCCCTTATAATTATGTGGTTATCATTTGAGTATGCTTCCGAACTGATGACGTGAATTAGGATACTTTGAGGCTTGTGTGGGGACATTCGGGTCCCCATTCACCATGTCATTCCTAGACCCTAGGTCCGGGTTGTCACAGAACTATCACATTAGAGGTTCCCTCTTGAGAAGAAGTCCATGAAAGCAATAGAGGACTTCTGAGGTCGGACCCATTATGGGTTCGAGTTGTTCCTTACCTGGCAAGTATGGAATGGCTATGGCAACATCAACAGGATTGTTGTATAATCACGAGCTCATAAGTGATTATTGTCAGATAAGAGAAACTGTCAAACAGGTTGTATCTTGATAGTACTCTGAGTCGAGTCGAATTGAGTTATGAGGTCTGAGTTGATGTACTCTAAGTTGAGTTGAGTTGAGTTATGAGGTTTGATTGGTATTGATGGGTCACTTGTTTACTCTTTATTCTTGCTTTAGATAGACATTTGACATTCTGATTGAGTATCTTCTGAGTTGATGTTATTTCTATATTATTATGTCTTTATCTATTTCATTCAGCCATTTCACGTACTCATACATTCCACGTACTGACGTCCATTTGGACTGCATCGTTTCATGATGCAGAGATAGGTATTAGAGATCGTCAATAAGTGCTTCATTGAGGATCTACCCGCACTCAGCTAACCGGTGAGACCTCCTTGTTTTCAGAGGATTTCTATATTGCTATCATCTAGCTTGAATTAGTACCTTATTTTCCTTGAGTTGGGTAGTCACCTGCCATAGTACCATCTAGATGTTAGAGGTAGAGGCTTTATAGACAGACAGTAGAGGATGTTGAGTATTGCTTCTTTTCCAGCTCTTCTTTATTGGAAATCAACTCTTTATATAAAGACTTGGGTTTAGTCTTTTCCTTGAGTATTTTCTTCTGCTATTGAGTATGAGGTGATGATGAGGCCAAGTGGTTTGCTCGGGGACTAGCAATAGTCTCTGAGTGTCGGCTACGCCAAGGGTACCTCCCGGGGCGTGACACTAGTCTATGAAGCCTCTAACTCTATTGTCTAGATGGTGCCAATGACAGACCATGGCTACTTCAACCAAAAGAAGATAAAGTTCTAAACTCAAGCTAGATGGTAGTATTATGGAAATTCTCCGAAAGAAAGGAGGTCTCACCAATAAGCTAAATGTGAATAGATCCTCAACAATGCACCTGTTGATGATCCCTAATACCTGACTCTGCATCATAAAATGATGCAATCCAAATAGTTATCAATACGTGAAATGTACAAGTATGTAAAATGGTTGAATGAAACATGTATCAAGGTAGAATACTATCAACTCAGATAACTCAAATCAAGTGATAAGGAACTCAATTAGAGTGTCAAGTGTCTATTTAAATCAAGAAAAAAGAGTAGACAATGACCAATCATAGACAACCAATCACTCCAATCAATCCAATCAAATCAGAGTACTATCAGTAAGGAACTTTTATGGGAGTTTCTCTTATCCGACAACAATTACTTATGAGCCAGTGATCGCACAATAATCTTGTTGATGTTGCCACAGCCGTTCAATACCTTGCCAGGGTAAGAACAAATTGAATTCATAATAGATCCGGATAATCAACTGACCAAGTCCAATTGTTTCAAGAAAATAAAATGGGGGCATGTTCGACTTTAACGGACTTAGTCTTCAATATAGGAACTTGTCCAACTTTAACAGGACTTATTCCACTCCTTATCTTGGTGACGTAGTTATTGAGTTCGAGTTGGACTTACTCTCACTCAATTCGGTGCTCGATACTCTTTCCAAGACTCAATGCTCATAAACAATCAATCCAATCTATGAGTCTCACGAGAACTTTTATAAATCCATTAATTCTATCATAATCGAGCCTTTCGGCCTATCAACCTCAAATCAAATCAATTCCTAATCATATATTCCAAAGGAACTTAGACCAATCATTAAGAGGACCATCAATTAGACCAATATTTAGAGTTCAATTATAAAAACTCTTAGGACCATCAAGTTCTACCAACCTATCATCATGCTCACATCACAATCACAGTCAACACTCCCAAATCAAATCTCTAGACTCTATTCCTAGATCCATACATGTATTTAAACTCTAACCATATTTAGGGCTTTTGAAAATAGAAAGTTCAGAACATGCTTTGAAGAAAACAAATTCATAAAAGTAATCAGTTATGCAAAGATATATAAAAATAGGTTTTTCATTATGAGATTTTCAAGAAACTAACTCATGTAGACTAAATACCTTCACCTTTCAATCTATCTCAATCAAGAGGGCACATGAAATAAAAAATACATGCTTTAGATTAGCCTTACATATTTGGAAGAGAAAAATCTCTTGAAAAAATCCTTAGTTTGATCTTGAGGATGAAGAACCCTAGCCTCTTCTTTGGGAGAACTTTGAATGCCGAATTCTAGTATTTTCAGGGAATTTTACATTAATGGGAAGTTACAAGGCTATATGATTAGCTTAGGGAAGTTAATTATGGGTAAAAGGTTGAAAATAACCTTTTGGGAATGTTAAATAATTATCAAAATTGAAAAAAAGGACCCTTTGATAAGTTTCCGCGGCCAAAACGGCGATCTAGGGGCCCCATTGCAGAACCATTCGGCGGTACGCTAAATGGAGGCCTTGGGTCGCCCTTTTGACATAATTCAAGCTTTCACGAAGAGTTTTGGATGTCTAAATCGGCCGATCACCGAAGTTTACAGATTCGGTAGGCTTCAGTAAAATGGTCATAACCTTTTACTCTGAACTCAGATTGAGGAGAAATTGGTTGTGTTGGAAAGCTAATTCAATTATCTACAATTTGATATATTATGAGTTACCTAACTCATTATATGTTGATATATATAACCATTTGAAATTGACCCTTCTCTGAACTCACATTGAAATTTAGCCGATTGAAATGTTTTGAACTTGTCTTGGCCATGGGCGTCCCTTATGACCTCAAACCACATCCAACATACTTAAAATACTTAGAAAAATACCTTAACATAAGTTCACGGTCTTGGAGTTATTGGATCACCCAATTGCATGGCATTTCATATCGAGACTCAATCGGTAAGGAAGATTTCATCTCAACTTTGTGTTAAAGGATTTTTTTGTACTTTTATTCATCTCAAATCTATTATATCACTATAATATAGGCTTTAATAACTATATTCAAGGTTAGAATCACTCGGTATCATCTCATACGCATAAGGGGGAAGTTCGGATCTTAACTTAGGAATTTTTCGGGTATTACAGTTCTGATCTATTATCATATCTAAATTTATATGTTTCATGTTTTTTGTTATTTATCTGATAGATAATTATTACAAATTGTATACTCTATCATGTGTCAGCCATTATTATTATTATATATCTACAGTTTTAAATTTTTGTTCAGACTTATTCAAATTAGAAGATTATTTGTTCATGCATATTACCCAAAAAATCACACTTGATACATAAATCCTAATGTTCTGTAGCAAAAACACCATCTATCAAATTAATTCATATGTATGTGATACATAATATAAATCAAATTCAATAATTTTCAAACTTTATTACTTGCATCATATACATATTAACTCACTATTATGTTATGTATCACACACATACAAATATATTATTGAAAATAATTGCATGTAGAATGTATCTTTTATATAATACAATATTTTTGTCAAACAAACTAATATACATAAATTGTGATGTTTCATATTGCACTTATTTATTGGGTATGATATATAAATTTGAATTTCTACTAATTAAATACTTCTAATATATAACGAATACCACACAATAATGTATCGATCTCAAATGTAACATATAATGGGCAATAACTACTTATTTAATAAACTAGTAGAAATACAATATTTATCAATTCAAACAAAATACATAAACAGTAATGTATCATTATAAATCTATCCATCTCGATCAATTTAAATTCAATGTATCATAATGTTGAAGCGAAGGAATTATACATTAATTTAAGAAATAAAATGTCACGCCCCGGGAGGGCACCCTTGGCGTGGCTGGCACCTAGAGACTATTGCTACACTTAGCCTCATCACAGTCATTCAATCAAATAACTCTACTCAACAATGGAAATAAAAGTAAGTAAATGGGCACATCTCATCTAATGTTTCAAAATGATATAGATAATAATAAAGGCTAGTAGAAATAAAATAGCTCACAATCTCAACATAAACGTTCAACCATCGTCTATGAAGCCTCTATCACTAATCATGTGGTGCCAATGACAGACTTATGGCTACCTAAATCAAAATAAAAGAAATAGTCCAACCTAACTCTAAAGCATGATTAAATAAAAGTAGTGGATCCTCCCGAATAGGGGAGGCTCACCAATTAGCTGTGAATCTCGGATCTTCAATGGAGCGCCTCTTGACGATCTCTAGTACCTGCTCCTGTATCATAAAAGGATGCAGTCCAAAAGGGACATCAGTACTTGGAATATATTAATATGTAAAATAGCTGAGTGAAATAAAAATACGTAGAATAATATGGAAACAACATCAATCCAAAATAATCATCATATAACATCAAATCGTCAAATGTCTATCTATGCAAGAATAAAGAGTAGACACGTGACTCGTCAACAACTCAAACTCATCAATCATCTTAGACTCATCTCAAATGAGCTCACCTCCTCTCATCTTATCTCAGAGGAACTCACCTCCTCTCATCTCATATCAACTCTATTGTACTCAAGGTTGGAAATTTATGGGAGTTTCTATTATCCGACAACAATCACTTATGAGCATGTGAATGTACAACAATCATGTTGATGTTGCCACAACCATTCCAAACTTTCCAGGTAAGGAACGAATCGAAAGCATATCAGCTTACCCAATATGGAGTTAGTACTCAACAAGTCCACTATTGTTTTCAGGGACTGCTACTAAAGAGGGAACCACAATATATATGATGGTTCTAAGCCTCACCTACGTTTGGCGACATAGTTTGACGAGTTCAATTCAGACTAACTCGCACACTTTTGGTGCTTGATACTCCTCCCATGACTCAATGCTCATAAGACCTCCATCTCAACCAATCTCATAGGGACTCGAACCCCGTCATTGATCAGTATCTCATAGGGACTTTAACCCTACCATCAATCAACTTATATGGACTTTAACTCTCTCATCAATGACTCAAGATTTAGAACAATCATTAGGAAACAATCGAATGGACATATCAGTAGAGTTCATTTGTAGAGACTCACAAGAAAATCAAATTCTATCAACTCATCGTCATTCTCTCATCACAATCAACAATCACAATCTCAACTCAAGGCTCTAGACTCAATTCTCAAGTTCATTATGCATGCTCTAAAATAGTCATGTAGGGTTATGCAAATTCTCATGAACATGTTCAATTTAAGAAAACAAATTTATAATGATCATTAACATAGAAAAATATGTGAATTCAAATAGAATTTTAAGAAAAACTATCAAGAATTCATGCATGTAGACTCTTGAACCATCAACTCATCCATGACCATCTATGGGGCATATGAGAGAACAATCTCATGCTTTTAGTTTAGCCTTACATACCTGAGATAAAGCTAATAACCAGTCACGTCAAGGATTCCTTCTCAAATCTCTCAAACTCAAGTTCTTCTCCTCTTTTTTCAAGCCCTAGCCTTGTTAGATTATGGAATAGGACTTAGAACGGGGGTTCTAGACCTAATTAGATCATGTATAGTGTTTAGAAGGGGTTAGAAATAGACCAGAATGCCCCTTATAAAATTTAGAATTTTTCAGTTCAGAAAAGGCTCAGTCCACAACGTGGACTGGCCGCATACTGCGTATTTTTAGAAAAACTTTTGAACGAGTTTTCTCAATCCCATAAAAAAAATTCAAAAAAAATATAAATGCAGGTCAGTGATAGGGGCGCGACGCGCTTACCAACACCGTTTTGCGCTTCAGATCAAAAAATTATCTTTTGATAGGGTCTCTCTGAAAATCGACCGAGACCATTTTCCCACTTAATTTTTCATCCTGATCACAAATCCGGCCTCGAATTTTCCATACGAGCATTGAAAGATGTGTTACGTGCATACCCTCCCTCTAGGGGTATTTTGGTAATTTATTGGGTGTTACATCATCTCCCTCTTGGGATCATTCGTCCTCGAATGATGAGTATAGGTGGATATCAAGACACGAATAGACTTAAGACTTATCTCAACACTCAACTTAATCAATCAAACTCTCGACTCTCCCTCGACCTCAATCAATACTACTCAGACTTAAGAATAGAAAGTCACATCAAGAATAGGTCAATCAATTTAGTGAAGGGTAAGGATTTTACCTTCAACACTCTCATCATCTAGAATGAATAGGTGTAGATATTTGTCCTTCATCTCTTCCTCAGCTTCTCATGTGGCTTCCTCAATGAATTGATTTCTCCACAAGACTTTGACTGAGGCTATCTCTTTGTTCCTCAACTTACAAATTCGACGATCAAGGATTTGAACCAGAATCTCTTCGTAAGATAGGCTATCTTTCACTCCAATGCTATCAACAAGGATCACCAAGGCAGGATCTCCTAAGCATTTCTTCAGAATCGACACATTAAATATCGGATGGACTCTATCTAACTCAGAAGGCAACTCTAACTCATAAGCAACCTTCCCAATCCTCTTTGGAACGACCTCCAAAATTGGGAGGTAAATTAGGCTCCTCTGTCTGAGATAATAGACATGGGAACTCCATGCAACCTCACAATCTCCTGGATGTACAACTTGGCGTACTCCTCCATATTGTTAGTCGTCTTAATTTTCAAAAACTGAGCCAATTTAGTCATCCTATCTACAATCACCCATATCAAATCATGTTGCTTTCGAGACCTCGGTAGACTAGTAATGAAGTCCATATTAATCATCTCCCACTTCCATTCTGGAATTTCAAAGCTCTGAGCTAATCCACATGGCCTTTGATGCTCAACTTTCACTTGCTGGTGATTCGGGCACTTCTAAACAAACTCAGTAATATCCCTCTTCATTACACTCCACCAATAGACTTCTCTCAGGTCATGGTACATCTTGTTAGAGCAAGGATGAATGGAATATCTAGTGTTATGGGCCTCCGCCATGATTCTGTCTCGAACACCATTAACACCGGGAACACACAATCTATCCTGATATCTCAACACTCCATCTCCCCCTTTGGAGAAAACCATCACTTTCTTTTTGTGGACAGCCTCCTTCGATTGGAGTATGATAGGATATTGGTGGTCTTGCTTTTATTTCACCTCCACCACTAAGGATGAAGTAGACCCGTTATGAACATTAACTCCTCTTTCATTACTCTCCTCAAGTTGAACTCCTAATCGAGCTAATCGATGCACTTCCTTGGTTAACTCCTTCTTTCCTTCCTCCACATGGGTTGTGCTACCCATTGACAACCTGCTAATAGCGTCAGCAACAACGTTAGCTTTACCTGGGTGGTAGAGAATACTCATGTCATAGTCCTTGAGAACCTCCAACCATCTCCATTGTTGCAGGTTGAACTTTTTCTGATTGAAAACATACTGCAAGCTCTTATAATCAGTGAACACATCCACACGCATTCCATACAAATAGTGGTGCCAGATTTTAAATGCAAACACCATTGCTGCCAACTCGAGATTGTGGGTTGGATAGTTCCTCTCATGAACCTTGAGTTGCCTAGAAGCATAGGTTATCACCTTCCCTCTCTACATCAGTACACATCCCAATCCAATCCTCGAAGCATCACAATAAATTACAAAGTCCTCTCTCTCATCGGGTAAGATAAAGACTGGTGCAGTAGCCAACCTCGTCTTCAACTTTTGGAAACTCTTCTCACATTCATCGGACCACTGAAACTTGACCTTTTTCTGAGTCAATTTAGTCAATGGTGCGGATAAGAGAGAAAATCCTTCAACAAACCTGCGGTAGTAGCCTACTAACCCCAAGAAACTTCTTATGTCAGTCGGAGAGGTCGGTCTGGGCTAGTTCTTAACCGCTTTAATCTTTTAGGCATCCACTCGAATACCATCGCCGAAAACAACATAGCCTAGGAAAGCTGCTGACTTAAGCCAGAACTCACATTTCAGAATTTTGCATACAACTCATGGTCCTTAAGGGTTTGAAGGACAACTCTGAGATGATTAACATGCTCCTCCTCACTTCTCGAATACACCAAAATGTCGTCAATGAACACAATCACAAACATATCAAGATACGTCAGAATACTCTATTCATCAAGTCCATAAAGGTTGCAGGTGCGTTCGTCAACCCAAAGGACATGACCAAGAACTCAAAATGGTCATATCTAGTCCTAAAGGTTGTCTTCCGAATGTCACATTCCCTTACTTTCAACTGGTGGTAGCAAGATCTAAGGTCTATCTTTGAGAAATAAAAAGTGCCCTGAAGTTGGTCAAACAGATCATCTATCCTTGGGAAAGGATATTTATTCTTTATCGTGATCTTGTTCAGTTGCCTATAGTCAATACACATTCTGAGAGACCCATATTTCTTTTACACAAATAGGACAGGAGCACCCCCAAGGAGAAACACTTGGCCTAATGAAGCCTTTCTCTAGCAAATATTTTAATTGCTCTTTCAACTCAGCGAGGGCCATCCTATAAGGTAGAATCGAAATAGGCTGGGTATCGGGAAAAACATCAATTCCAAAGTCAATCTCCCTATCAGAAGGGACTCCAAGAAAATCACCAGGAAACACTTCCGGAAACCCATTAACAATCAAGAATGACTCAAGATTTGGGGACTCAACATCATTAGATTTCACTCGCATGAGGTGATAGATACAAGATTTGAAAATTAACTTTCTGGCTCTAAGATATGAGATAAACTTTTCTCTAGGTGCAAGAATCACCCTTTCACTCTAGAACCGGCTCATTTAGAAATTAGAACTTAATGGTTCGGGATCTACAATCAATGGAGGCATAACAGATGTGAAGTCAATCCATTCCAAGAATCAAATCAAAATCAACCATCTCCAACTCAATATAACCAACAAGAGTATCCCTATGGTGGATGTACACTACAAAAGCTTTATAGATTCTCTCAGCTCCAATAGACTCATCCACTGGAGTAGAAACACAAAGGGTTCAAGAAGGCTCTCATGGGTTCTATCGAATCTACTGGCCAAATGAGGAGATACAAATGAAATGTGGCATCTTGATCCATCAAAACATAACAATCAAAAGTAAAGACTCGAATCATACCCATCACGACGTTTGGGGAGTTCTCCTAATCTTGGGAACGACCCATGGCATACAAGTAGTTTGTTGTTCCGCCTGTGCCTGATGTAGTAACCCTCTGGTTTCCTCTAATTGATGGGGCTAGTGTAGTAGATTGAGCCCGGTCATCCCACTTCGAAAAATCCTTCTGGTAGTACTCGCTTGGCCATATTTATAGCACACATCATTCCTGTCACGACGTCTCCCCAAGTGCATTCTGCTACACTTATCACACGGTGGCTTACCTTGCGAACACACTAGCTTGCAACTGAGGTCCATGATTTCCCACATTCTGAGATCTATGATCATACCTGCCTCTAGGCACAGGTGCACTAGCAGATGATGGTGTTGGAAATCAGTTTTCATTGCCTTTCCTTCCAACTTCATGACTAGATGTCTTAGCTTTCTTATGCTTGAACTCTTCTTTGTCATGATGTCTCTCCTCGTCGGCTTGTTGTACAAATGTCATCAATCTCCCAACATCCATATCACTCACAAGCATTTCTCCCCTACCATCCCTCGTCGGTCCTCTATTCAACCCATTAGCATACATCCCCATCCTTCTCTGCATGTCAACAACCATGTCCAGAGCATAGCGAGATAGTTGCGTGAACTTCAACCCATACTCTTGCATAGTCATAGAAACCTATTTTAGATTCAAGAACTCTCTTATGTTAGCTTATCTTCTCTCCCTTAGGAAGAAGCGTCCCAAGAAGGCTTCCTCGAACACTGCCAAAGTCAAACATGAGGCATCATTCCCTCTTCATTTCTTCCATTGGTCGAACTACAACCTGGCCACACCCTTGAGTTGGTAAGCAGCCAGTTCAACCCTATCAGCATCAGCCACGTGCATCACTTAGAACACCTTCTCCAATTCCTCCGTATAGTTCGCAAGATCTTTAGTGGACGCAGACCCCGTGAACTCAGGCGGATTCATCCTCAAAAATTCCCGGACTCTGGAGGTGTCATGAGTATCCTGTCTACTCGCTCCTTGTCTCATGGCAAGTGTTGTGATAGCATAGGCCAGAGTTTAAATAGCTAGGCATAGCTCAGCATTGGAGACCTCACCTTGAGGGGTTTCTTCAACAGGGACAGCTTGGTCCACAAGCTCCTCGTGTACTTGAGGCTCAGGTGGGTTAGCAGCTTGTCTGGCAGGACGTCCCCTTTCTCTGACGGCTCTTCTGGGAGGCATGCTATCAATTTTGCAATGCGTAAAGCACGAATTAAAAGAGAGCTTCCATAGAGTTTAACTCCATCGCACGAATTGGAATGAGAAGAAAAGTGTAACAATTCCTAATGTCCTATAGCCTCCTGCTTATGAAATGTGATCAACAACACACCCATAAACAAGACTCTACTAGACTCGGCTTCATAGACACCCTAAGACACTTGAACTCTGTGCTCAGATACCAAGTTTGACACGCCTCGGGAGGGTATGCTTGGCGTGCCGGCACCTAGAGACTATTGCTAGTCCCCAAGCAAACCACTTAGCCTTATCACAGTTATTCAATCAAATAACTCTATTGAATAGCGGAAATAAAAGTAAGTAAATGGGAACATCTCGTCTAATGTCTTGAAATGATATAGATAATTAAAAAGGTTAGTAGAAAGAAACTAGCTCACAATCTCAACATCAACGTTCAACCATCGTCTATGAAGCCTCTATCACTAATCATGTGGTGCCAATGACAGACCCATGCCTACCCAAATTAATATAAAACAAATAGTCCATTCTAACTCTAAAGCGTGATGAAATAAAAGTAATGGATCCTCCGGAATAAGGGAGGCTCACCAATTAGCTGCGAAACTCGGATCTTCAATAGAGCAACTATTGGCGATCTCTAGTACCTACCCCTACATCATAAAAGGATGCAGTCCAAAAGAGACATCAGTACTTGGAATGTACTGATATGTAAAATAGCTGAGTGAAACAAAAATAGGTAGAATAATATGAAAACAACATCAAGTCAAAATAATCATTAAATAACATCAAATCGTCAAATGTATATCTATGCAAGAATAAAGAGTAGACACTTAACCCGTCAATAACTCAAACTCATCAATCATCTCAGACTCATCTCAAAGGAACTCACCTCCTCTCATCTCATCTCATCTTAGAGGAGCTCACCTCCTCTCATCTCATCTCAACTCATAGTACTCAGTGTAGGAAATTTATGGGAGTTTCTCTTATCCGACAACAATCACTTATGAGCAAGTGAATGTACAATAATCACATTAATGTTGCCACAGCCGTTCCAAACTTGCCAAGTAAGGAACCAATCGAAACCATATCAGCTTACCCAATATGGAGTCAGTAGTCAACAAGTCCGCTATTGCTTTCAGGGATCGCTACTCAAAATGGAACCACAATATATATGATGGTTCAAGCCTCACCTATGTTTGGCAACGTAGTTTGATGAGTTCAAGTTGGACTAACCCCCACTCTTTCGGTGCTCGATACTCCTCCCATGACTCAATGCTCTATCTCAACCAATCTCATAAGGACTCGAACCCCGTCATCGATCGATATCTCATAGGGACTCTAACCCTATCATTAATCAACTTAGAGGGACTTTAATCCTCTCATCAATGAAACAAGATTTAGAACAATCATTAGGAAACAATCGAATGGACACATCGGTAGAGTTCATTTGTAGAGACTCACAAGACAATCAAATTCTATCAACTCATCGTCATTCTCTCATCACAATCAGCAATCACAATTTCAAATCAAGGCTCTAGACTCAATTCTCAAGTTCATTATGCATGCTTTAAAATAGTCATGTAGGGTTATGCAAATTTTCATGAATATGTTCAATTCAAGAAAACAAGTTTATGATGATCATCAACGTGAAAAACATGTGAATTCAGATAGAATTTTAAGAAAAACCATCAAGGATTCATGCATGTTGAATCTTGAACCATCAACTCATCCATGACCATCTATGGGGCACATGAGAGAACAATATCATGCTTTTAATTTAGCCTTACATAACTGGAATGAAGCTATCAACTAGTCACGTCAAGGATTTCTTCTCAAATCTCTCAAACTCAAGCTCTTCTCCTCTTTCCTCAAGCCCTAGCCTTGTTAGATTATGGAATAGGACTTAGAATGGAGATTTTAGACCTTTTTTACATCAAAATGACCTAATTAGATTGTATATAGAGTTTAGGAGGGGTTAGGAATATACCGGAATGCCCATCGTAAAATTTAGAAATTTTCAATTCGGAAAAGGCCCAGTCGAAAAAAAATTCAGTGTACAGAGTCGCATCCTACATATTTTCAGAAAAAATTTCTAAACGAGTTTCCTCAATTCCGTAGAAAATTTTCAAAAAAATACAAGTGCTGGTCCGCGATAAAGGCGCGACGCGCTCCTGTCGCACACCAACACTGTTTTGCGCTTCAGATCGAAAAATTATCTTTTGATCGGGTCGCTCTAAAAATCGATCGAGA
This sequence comes from Solanum rostratum, assembly GCA_029948455.1. Classification (NCBI taxonomy): domain Eukaryota; kingdom Viridiplantae; phylum Streptophyta; class Magnoliopsida; order Solanales; family Solanaceae; genus Solanum; species Solanum rostratum. The sequence continues at coordinate 58,080,896 of CM057051.1, forward strand.
CCGTTTTCCCACATAATTTTTCATGCTGATCATAAATCTGGCCTCGTATTTTCCATACAAGCATTGAAAGATGTGTTACGTGCATACCCTCTCTCTAGGGGTATTTTAATAATTTTACCGGGCATTACACAAAAATAACTAGATAAATATTTTAAAATGTTGTGTCATTCACTGCACCACATCCATTAATGGTATCATCGTCAATATTAAAATATTGAGCATAAATAATACAAGCAGAATTTAAAAGAATATTTCAAATAAAATAAACTTTTATTTACATAAACTAAAAAAGAAATCTTTTTTTCTATCAGAATTTATACTCAAATATTTATTTCTTATCCTCAATAAATAAATATTTAGTACTATTATAGTTTTATCATAAGTAATTTTATTTTACAAGTTTATAATTTAGTTTCATTCTAGCTGAAAATTTGGAGTAATAATAATAATCAAAATTAGAAATATCAACTTTTTCCTACCTTTTTTACAAATAAGAATTAATGAGGAAATCAAGAAAAAGATATTTGTAAATCAAATTTCATAAATGGAGTCTTTAATTTAGGCATGATTTTTGTACAATTAAAAAAAGATTAGGAAGGTAAAGGACTACATATCTGAAAATTGGAGAGAGAAACACAAAAATAGAAATTTTTGAAAAATTTTCAAATGGAAGGGATGTTTAGATTATATGAAAAAATATATTGTGTATTTTTGTAATTCTTCCTATTATTATAACTCCAAATTTCAGCTAGAATATAGCTAAATTATAAAACTTGTACTAAAATTACTTATGGTAAAACTATAATAGTACTAAATATTTATTTATTGCGGATAAGAAACAATTATTTGAGTATAAATTTTGATTGAAAAAGTTTTTTTTTAGTTTTTTTATATAATTGAAGAAATAGATTTTTGGGCCTTCGTGATTGGAAAGGAACCATGAATCAATCCCATATACCTTGAGGAGATTCGGAGAAATTAGAATGAACTTTGACTTGAATTGAAAGCCCACTTGAAATCCTAGCTTGAATCTCCAACACTAGACTTTGAAGAGAGAACCTAGGAATTGAACTCTAGAGCTTGAGTATAAATAAGAGTGAATGAGTATATAGAGTGAGTATAATCTGATTTAGGGGATTAGGATAGGTACCAAGGTTCTAAAAGACCTTTAAAATAAGTCAAAATTACAAAAAGACCATTAATGAAGCAGACTTAGATTTTTGACCAAGGGTCTCATACAAATACACCATGGTCCGTACAAAGCTCCATTGACCGTACAACTGTCCGTGAAAATGTCCCCTTTGACTCTTGAAAAACTTTGGCCAAGGGTGTTTCCACTGAAGGCTTCACGGTTCGTGGTAGAGTCCATGAAAAATTCCAAGATATGAGACGTTACTTCTATACTTAGAAAAATTTAGCACAGGGCCCTTTCACAGAAGGCCACCATGGCCAGTGGTAAGTTTTATGGTCCGTACAACTGACCTTGAGGGCTGCCTTAGTCAAAATCATGGCCTGAAGGCAAGGCCACTTTCAAAGAGCCCCTTTCACGGCCAACGGTGAGGACCACGAGCTATGAAAGGCTTCACGGTGGGCTAAAATTGGTCTTAGACCTCTCTAGCATCAACAAGAAGCCATGTAAATGGCCAAGGGTCACCCCAAGGCTCCCTCCACGGCTCGTGGAGGTGCCCCTAGAGAGGTACCTTGGTCAAAAACATTGGAAACCCAATTTTTAAGCATCGTTAAGGCCTCCCGAGGTCCAGGTCCTTACAAATTTCTAGTGATTTTGATGATGTTCATGGAGGCTTTGTTTTGGAGAGAGAAATGGTGGTGGGACATCTCTCCTAGATTTATCTAAAGCCTTTGAGTTGGTTATTACTAACTCATGTTCTTCAAAGAGGGAAAACCACATGATTACCTTTCATTATGGTAGCTAAGACTGAGATTGATTACTTACTCCTCTGAAAGGATGATATAAGCCTTTGTAAGAATTGCAAGGTTATTCCAACTGAAAATATTTCCACTCAACATAGGCTTCTAGTGATGGATTTAGAGATTAAGAGGGATCGGAGAAAGAAGGTTATTTATGCCCAACTAAGGATTAGGTGGGGAGGAGTAGTAGTAGAGATGTGAAAACCATGTGCGACACTACTACTGGTTACATTAGACAAGTAGCTACGGAGGTACTAGGGGTTTCGAGAGGGACCTTCGGTAGACGTTAAGGTGATTGGTGGTGGAATGGAGAAGTTCAAGGTGAAGTGAAAGCTAAGAAAATTGCTTATACAAAGTATTTGGAATGTATGGATGAGGATGAAAAATGAAGGCTTAAGGATATTTATAAAACGGAGAAGACATAAGCGAAGATGGCGGTCACGAGCACTAAGATAGCATTGTATGTTGAGCTAAGTGAAAAAGGTGGGGACAAGAAATTGTATAGACTCGCGAAAAAGAGAGAAAAGCTAGCGACTTGGACCAAGTGAAGTGCATCAAGGATGATGAGGGTGAGTTTTTGGTGGATAGGACTTTAATTAAGCAAAGGTGGTAAGCTTACTTTCACAAACTCTTAAATAAAAAAGGGGATAGAGATATTGAGTTGGGTGAGTTGGTGCACTCTAATAGTCATCGAGACTTTGGCTACAACAGGCGTTTAAGGAGTGAGGAGGTTAGATGTGCTATTGGTAGGATGAATAGAGGGAGGGCGATCGTATCTGATGTGATTTCGGTAGATATCAAGAAGAGCACGAATAAGGATGGCAAGGAGTAGTTTACTAAGATGTTTGATGTTATTCTTAAGACCGCTAAGATGCTCAATGAGTAAAGGAGAACTACAATGGTTCTATTGTACAAGAACAAGGGTGATATTTAAAACTATAACAACTACAGGTTATCAAGTTGCTAAGCCAGACTATGAAGGTCTAGGAGAGAGTAGTGGAGATTAGGGTGAGGAGAGGAGTGTATATTTTAGAAAATTGGTTTGGATTTAAGTCGGGACAATCGACTACTAAAGCAATTCATCTTATTCGGAGACTAGTGGAGAAATATCGGGAATGAAAAAGAGATCCTCATATGGTATTCATTGATTTCAAGAAGGCCTATGAAAAATTTTGAGGGATTTCCTATGGAGGTGTCTAGAGGCAAAAGGTATTCTGATGGTGTATATTACGGTGATAAAGGACATATATGATAGAGCCAAAACTCAAGTAAGGACGGTGGGAGGATACTTAGAGCATTTTCCTATTGAGATGAGACTTTATCAAGGACTTGTATTGAGCCCTTTTCTTTTTACCTTACCGGTATATGATCATCCTAATTACCCTTGAATTCCAACACACAGGCCCTCAAAATGTCTTCCAAAGTTTGATTTGTCCTTTCGACTTTTCCATTAGTTTGAGGATGGAAAGTGGTACTTAACTTCACCTTAGTTCCAAGCCCTTTTTGAAATATTCTCCAAAAGTGAGAAGTAAATCGAGTACCACAATCTGATATAATAGACATAGGCACACCATGCAATCTTACCAACTCTCGGATTTACAACCTTGCATAATCTTCAGCATTGAAAGTAGTCTTGATAGGCAAGAAATGAGATGATTTAGTCATCCTATCCACGAAAACCCAAATAAAATCAAATTACTTTTAGGTACAGGGAAAACCAACCACAAAGTTCATATTCACATCTTCCCACTTCAAAGTAGGAATCTTAATATCTTGAGCCAAACAACTGGGCCTTTGATGTTCTACCTTCACCTGTTGACAATTAGGACATTTGCGTACAAACTTGGCTATGTCTTTCGTCATACCATTTCACCAATACATTTCCCTCAAACCCCTATACATTTTGGTGGGTCCAAGACGTATAGAATAACGAGAGTTATGGACTTCACTCATGATCATCTCTCTAAGACCATCAACATCCAGAACATATAATTGATCTTGATACCAAAGTACACCATCTCCACCTTGGGAGAAAACCTTTATGTTTTTTTCTATAACCAACTTCTTCAACTCAACCAAGGATGGGTCCAAGTCTTGTTTTGCCTTGACATCAACAACCACAGAAGACTCAGCCCCATTCTGAACATGAATGCCACCATCATTAGAGACAACCAACCTAACACCCAATCTAGAAAAACGATGAACATATTTTACCAATTCTTTCTTTTCTTCATCAACATGGATCACACTACCTATGGATAGCCTACTTAGAGCATCGACTGCAACATTTGCCTTGTCGGGATGATATTGAACACTCATGTCATAATCTGTAAGAAGCTCTAACCACCTTCTTTGTCTTAAGTTAAGATCTCTCTGGGTGAACTTACATTGCAAAATCTTATGATCGTTGAACACATCAACATGAACTCCATATAAATAGTGTCTCCAAATTTTTAAAGCAAACACCACAACCACCAAATCAAGATTATGATTTGGATAATTTTGTTCATGTAGCTTCAAATGCCTCGATGCATAAGCTATCCCCACCATGTTGCATGAGAACACAACCCAACCTAATCCAAGAAGTATCACAATACACCACAAATGCATCTAATCCATCTGGTAAGGTCAAAATAGGAGCTGATGTAAGCCGATCTTTCAAAGCCTGAAAACCTTCTCACACTCATCCAACCATATAAACTTGGCCTTCTTTTGAGTTAACTTAGTCAATAGAGATTCAATGGACGAGAAACCTTTAACAAATCTCCTATAATAACTAGCCAACCCAAGAAAACTTTGAATATCCAAAGGAGTCAATGGTCTAGGCCAATTCTTCACGGCCTCAGTCTTCATTGGGTCAACCTTAATGCCATCACCAGATACTACATAACCAAGAAAAGATACTTCACCTAACCAAAATACACCTTTACTAAACTTGGCATACAATTGTTTCTCTCATAATGTTTGAAGAACCAACCTTAAGTGATCTATGTGTTCCTGCTCACTTCGGGAATGAACCAAAATATCGTCGAGGAATACGATCACAAAACTGTCAAGAAATGGCTTGAACACTTGATTCATAAGATCCATAAACATAACTAGAGCATTAGTTAAACCAAATGAGCAAATTTAAAATGCCCATATCTAGTTCAAAAAGTAGTGTTGGGAATATCACACTCCCCCACCTTCAACTGATGGTAACCAGAATGGAGGTCAATCTTTGAGAAATGGGTAGATCCTTGACGTTGATCAAACAAGTCGTAGATCCTTGGCAACAGATATTTATTCTTGATGGTCACTTTATTCAATTGTCTATAATCAACATCCAAAGTGGCCTATCTTTCTTTCTCATGAATAACACAAAAGCACCCCATGAAGATATACTTGGCCTAATAAAGCCTTTCTCCAATAGATCCTTCAACTCCTTTAATTTAGTTGGTGTCATACGATAAGAAATGAAAATAGGCTGAGTATTTGGAAGGAGATCTATGCCAAAGTCTACTTCCCTTTCGGGAGAAATATCAGGTAAATCTTCGAGAAAAATATCCGAAACCTCATTAACCACCAGAACTAACTCAAGAGTAGGTGACCCAGACTCTACATCTCTAACCCTTACAGTATGATAGATGCACCCTTTAGAAATCATTTTCGGGCTTTGAGATAGGAAATAAATTAACCTTTAAAAGCAGAGTCACTATCCTTCCACTCAAGAATAGGCTCTTTTGAAAACTGAAACTTGACCTTGTGAGTCCTACAGTTAATAGAGACATAAGAAGCATGCAACCAACCCATCCTAAGAATAATATCAAAATCAAACATCTCAAGTTTCACAAGATCACACGGAAGGACTTTATGCAACACAGAGATAGGACAACCCCTATAGACTCTTTGGGCAACAATAGACTCACCCATAGGAGTATAGACAGAGAAGGGATCTCTTAAGATTTTAGGACTCAAACCAAACTTAATAGCCATAAGAGGAGTCACAAAAGATAAATTTGCACCCGAGTCAAGCAGAGCATAAGAATCCCAATCAAAGACTTTTAACATACCAGTCACTACATCCGAAGTCTCATCTACTTCCTATCGAGCATGCAAAGCATAGTTCCTGTTATTCCTGGCTGCACCACTTTGTGGAGCTCTTTGTTGGCCTTGATCTTGGGCCACTTGATCCTAACCCTTCTTGGTAGCTTTAGGACAATCAACAACCTTATGGACCATATCAGCACACCCAAAGCAAGCACCTAAACCTATCAAGCATGCACCCGTGTGATTCTTCCCACACGTTTTACACTTAGGGCATTAGACAACCTCCAACCTATGCCTTTGGAGGAGGCACTCTAGCAATGAAAACTTTTGCATACAAACCTGGGCCCTGTTGGAAGTGACCATTCCCACCACTACTCCTAGAGTTGGAGAACCCACCATCATAATGGGCTCTCTTAGAATCATTCACCCTCCTCTTCTTGAGCTTCTCCCCTTCAATCTATTCAGCATATTTCATAAGCCTAGAGATGTCCATATCCCGAATAAGCATAGCCGTATGACATTCTTTCACAACTGAATCAGAGATCCCAGAAATAAACTTGTGTATTCTTGCATGGGGGTCAGCCACTAGCATAGGAGCATACTTTGAGAGCTTTGTAGATTTGAGGGCATATTTCCTCACACTCATACCACCCTGCTTGAGGTTGATAAATTCTTTCATTTTGGCCTCCCTAAGCCCAAGAGGAAAGAAATGGTCTAGAAAGGCAAACTTAAACTCTTCCTAACCAACCGCATCATCCTCAACCTTCTCCATCAACCATTGGTTATATCACACTTGAGCCACATCCTTCAATTGATAGGTAGCTAGTTCAGTTTTCTCTTTTGAAGTTACCCACATGATAGTCAACACCTTAGAGAGCTTATTAATGAAGTCTTGGGTATCCTCATCAGCTTTTAACCCATAAAACTTCAGAGGATTCATCCAAGTAAAATCTCTTACTCTAGTTGCTAGAGTGGAGACATGAGGAGGAGGATTGGCCTGCCTACCCTGGTTGGTCACCACTTGGGAAAGCACGGCAAAGGCAGTGCGAAATTCATCTTAAGTAACCGGCTCCCTGTAGGCTCTTGAGAGACTTGGTCCTCATTAATCGGGGCCTGTCTTGGTAGAGGGGCTCTTCTTGCAGGCATCTTCTATAAGGCATCAAGGATATCGTAAAATTTAGGAAGTCTTAAGACACATTTCACGACATGACATGAGAAATGAAGAAGTGAGACAATTCCTAGAACGCTATCATAGCCTCCCACTCAAAGGTATGGTGTACTTTACACCTATAAATAGGACTTTACTCGGTGCGGCATATTGGAATCCAAGTATCATATTAAAACCTTAGTGCTCTGATACCAGCGTTATCACGACCCAGGCTTAGGACCTAGGAGTGACATGGCGAATGAGAACTCAAGAGTACCCGAACAAGCCTCAGAGCATCCATATACACGTCATCAATTTGGAAGAACATGATTAAACAATAAACACATAGCTCTAAGGGACGAATAAGTATGAATCACGCTATGGGGATGTTATAGGGATAGGGATTTGCATGGATTTACTGATGTGCTGTCAAAATACAATACTTTAGATGCTTAAAACTTAGAATTTTGTGTATTCTCAAAGCAATGTTAGTAGATTTGATGTGTTTTTTATGTTTCTTTTGCAAGATTATAAGGTTGGCACAGTTTTTGGGCTAAGTGTGTGGATATTGCAAAAATTGAGGTTTTACGAGACCCTTTATGGATCATGAAAAATTTCATGGGTTGTACAGTAGGTTTCATACAAAATTTCAGTGAAGGATGATTTTCTAAAGTTAAGTCTACGAATATGCAAATAGGTTGTAAATGTATCTATCAGCCATAGACTTGGTGTCATGCCCTGAGAATCAGAAAGTGGGGAGTTGCTGAAAAGTTAGCAGACAAAGCCCTTTACGGGCCGTAGAACTTTATACGGCCCATAGATGGGTGTCGTAGAAGTCAACTTGAGAAATTAAGATGAAGTCCATGAAGCTCCGACTACGGGCCGTAAAACATTATAGGGCCCGTAGAAGTGCCCGTAGAGCCTGCCGACCCAGTTCTCCTATTTCGTTTTGGTTTTGTATTTTAAATACTATAAATAGGTTTGAGAAACACTTGTGAAACATTATTTTGTTTCTGTAATTCAATCTTGTGATTCTTGGTGAAGAGCTTGGATTTATTATTCTTAATTCTATTGTGTAAGTGCTCAATTATGTTATTCAAATTCATGATTCTTGTATCTACACTGATTATGAGTAGCTAAATCTACAACTAAGGTTGTGGGAACCATGAAGAATTAGCAAGGTAAAACTGGATAATTCGTAATTCTTGGAAAGTGTGCATGCATGTATTATTTTAATTCTCTTTGGTTTGAATGTTTATTAATGGTGGCAAACATTAGAACTTGCCTAGTGTTATTGACTGGATCAAGGTAGTAATGAATAGAAAAAAAGATTAATTAACAGGATTCGATTGATGTTTCTCATATAATCAGCCAAACTGGATTAAGGGGAGGTTAGACTGGGATAATAAGTAAGGGTTATTAATGTCACACTACGGGGATGGATCAAATCACGTAGTGAAATTTTCCTCTCGCCTGGATCAAAGGGTTTGCTAAACTTAACTTACTATTCTGCATGTTACACATTGGAAAAAAAATGATTTTCTAGTAATAGCGAGTTAGGGAATCATGAGGAGCACAATACCCTATTTACTCTTCATAACTAATTTCACATTTGTCTTAGTTTAGGATTAATTTTTGTAGCTTTTACACCCCTCCCCTTTTTTGGGAAGATAAGTAGGTTAATCTACCTTAATTGCTTTAAATTCTTCTAAGTCTACCATATTTCCTGTGGGATCGATTCTAACCATGGTTAGGTAAAATATCTTAACAACGACCGCTTTAGCCTTCAGAAAAGAGGTGTAGCTTGGTGACATCATGATTTTGGTGACATTACCGGGGAATCAAAACAAGATTAATGCAGCTCTGTATCAAAACCAGAATGAGAATGAGAATGACAACAACCCACCTCCTCTTGAGGATATTGATCCACAGCCACAAGACTTCAACGCCAAAGCTTATCAGTGGAATCAATATCGGCTAAATCCTTTGGCTATGGATGTGACTGGAGATATTATGTTACTGCCACTATCGGATGACACAAAGTTCATGGTTTCGAGTGGGTTGCTTCAGATATTACAGAATCGTGGGTTGTTCACGGGCTTACCATCAAAAGATTTGCATATCCATCTATACAACATTGTGTTTGTCGGTAAGAGCATAATGGGAACTCAAAATCTGTCTATGGATGCTATTGGGTTTTGTTCCTTCCCATTATCTCTAACGGGCAATGCAACATTATGAGTATCCGAGCTCCCACAGAGTTCGATCACCAGTTGGTTGAGTTGCAGAAGGTCTTTTTAGACAGGTTCTTCTCGAGATCAAAGAAGCTCAAGTTGAAGGATTAAATCAACAACTTCGAGCAACTTCCTGGTGACTTGATCAGTACCACATGGGAGTAGTTCAAAAAGTGTCTAAGAAGTGTCCCTGACCACAAGATAGTTGATGATGCCCTGGTGGAGATCTTCTATTGTGCCCTGGACGAGAATAGCCAAGCATGTGTTGATACCATCATGAGTGGCATGTTTTTAGATCAACCATTTGCAAGGGTTGCTGAGAAGCTAGAAAAGGTGGTCCAGAGGAATCGTGCATGAGGGTTGAGAGACAAGTTCTCTACCAAGAGCTCACATGCTGACAGTATTAGTTCAGAGCAAGCTGAAATAAATAAGGAGATAATGCAAGAGCATGCCTAGATTAGTACCAACATGGAGGTGATGATGAAGCAGAATCAGGAACAAGTTAATGCAATTTTGCATCAGCCTTCGCGAGCATTCATGTACAAGGAGCCTTATTATGAGGAGGACACTTGCTTTATTGCTGATCAGACGGGGGATTTCTAGACCAACGCCCAAGGGTCCAATCAGGACTATTAGCGCCAAGGTCAAGGAAACCAAGGTCAGAACTATAACAGAGATGGTTCCTTTAGAGACAACCATGGTGGAGGATACTACAACAGAAATAGGGTCTAAGACAAAGATGCTTATTAGGGTCGCAGAGATGGATAGCAGAATTGTCTTTATATGCCACCAAATAATCATGATATCGGTGCTAGTAGTTCCAGAGCTGAGGAGATGTTTGACAGATATTGAAGAAGGCTCACACATAGGATGAGACCTTGAGGGGGATGAAGTTCGACATCTCCGGCATTAATCAAAAGATCGAGTCTCATTCTGTTGCCATCAAACAGTTGGAGCAACAGTTTGGTCAAGTGTTAACTCAACTCAATTAGTAACAGAGAGGTGCATTGCCTAGCAACACAGTTCAGAATCCAAAGAATGAGGAGCAGTGTAGCGGGGTGAGTACTCATGGTGGTAAGAGTACTATTGATCCTCCTATGTTGATTGATGACGGCGATGTTTGAGAGGAGATAGTTGAGGCCAAAGATGCAGAGATTGGAGATGATCCTGCCAAGGATGGGGTGAGTGATGCTGCAGAGGTGCCACAGAAGTTGAAGCGCATTCCTAGACCTCCTCCTACCTTCCCTCAAAGAATCAAAAGAAGGAGGAGGGTAAGTTCAAGCACTTTCTCTCCATACTAAAACAACTCTCCATCAACATTCCTCTCATTGAGAATTAAAGAAGATGTCAAGGTATGTGAAGTATGTCACGCCCCAAAGAGAAGGGAGGCACGACTGGCACCCGATACCGTTATTGGCTAGGTAAGCCACTAAACATGCTAGTGAATTAACTAGGGGCCAGAAGAAAATCGGGCAGCATAACATCTGAAAGACTAAGCCTGGACATTTTAGGTCATGACCTGGTCAACAGTAAATCACGTACACCAAGATAAGTAAACTCAAATGATAAAGTACCAGCTAGCTGACAAGGCTGCCACCACAGAGGTATCGGCACACACCATATATACATACCAATCTTATGACTGGAGACTGAAAGACACAAAATGACTAACCCACAATAACGTGTCCACAATAGCCTCTACGAGAATCACTAACATTGTCGGGACAGGGCCCCGACATACCTAACTGTACAACAAAAAGTAAACATCCTGTGAAAGCTCCAGGAAGAGGTGGAGCTTACCAACTCATAGCGGAATGGGGCTCCTAGTGGAGGGGTAAATCATAACCCCTACCTGAACCTGCACGCACGAAATAAAATGCAGTGTCCCCAAGCAAAGGGACATCAGGATGAATAAACATGTACTGGTATGTAAGGGAGGAAGTAAAATCATAAATAACCGTAGTAAAAAGGTTAATAGAAATACCACTTGTAACCGAAACTCAAGTAGCCTTAATGGACAATAAGCCACCTCCTAGTGATAAAAACAAATGCATGGTATGCTCGAGTATCGCATGTCGTGAATACAGATATATAGATGCAAATGCATGACATACCCAACCAAATGCTAGCATTGGTGGTCCTTTCCGATAGCTAATCGGCTCATATCTGTCAACCTGTGGCCATCTGTACCATATACATATATATATTTGGGCAAATAGGCCCCATACCTTCGATTATAGCTCAAAGTCCATGCATAACGTGCAATGTATGATATGAATGTTGAATGCACATAGTAAGCCATAGCAAGAACTTAGCCAATCTTGGCTCATTGGTACACTTATTCTCATAACATCATAATCGTTATCATAACATATTCATATGTTCGAGGCGTTTCTCTTCTTGGTGTAGTGCCATTAAAATAAATATAGAATGCAAAGGGAATTTAGTATTCAGAGTCAGTCCTTCTTCCATACAAAAATATAATTGAAGAATTTAACAAGTAACGCATTGGTTTCCAATATTCTCAAGTGAAATGCTCCTGTCTAAACTACTAAGGCACTTGCTCCTGTTTAAATACATTCTTCTACTAATTGACATAGGACCAAATATAATCATTACGTAAAGCACCTTTATGAACATTTTCAAAGTTAAGGCTTCACTCTAAATGTTGGGTTAAGTTCCCAAACTTGTTAAAAAGGACATGTATGACCCCACGAAATGATTATTGGATTTCATGCCAAAGAATATGGAATAGGATAGCCTTACATATTCAGTACATTATCTCATACTGACGTCCCTTACGGGGGACCTGCATTTCATACTGCAGGTACAGGAGCTAGTAGGTCTTCTCAGTAGGAGTACAGAATATCCAGTAGCTATTACTGAGCTCCAGGTTGCTTCTGGGCTTTGTGCATCTAGAGCTTATATATTTACATTGTATAATTGGTTATGAGGCGGGGTATGTCCCGGTACTTATAGATGTTGTTCCTTATCTAGAGGCTTTGGAGACTATGTAAAGTAAAGTGTGGTCATATATCGTACTTTAGACATAGTGGCTCCAACGGCCCAGTCATACGCGTTTCCTTTTGGCTTGTCGTTACTGTCTACTTTCTCGAAAGCATGTTGAATGTGGAAACTCCTTGTAATGTTTATAGATAGTGTATGGTTATATTTTGGTTCTCTCGAGCCTTATCGGTAATGGGTACCAGTCCGCCTTAATGGGACTTTGGGCGTGACAAAGTTTATGAAGGGTTTGGTCACAAAGAAGTAGACTGTGAGTCAGGAGCTTTCCTAGGAGCTTCAACATTGCAGTGCAATTGCTACAAGGTACTTGGTGCAAAAGCGAGAGGATCCCGACACTTTCACCATACCCAACACGATTGGAGATGTGGAGTTTGCAAGGGCATTGTGTGATCTCGATGCCAGCATAAATCTAATGCCCTTTGCGGTCTTCAAGAAGCTAGGATTGGAAGCCCCTACTACAACGAGCATGCGATTGTTGATGGATGACCAAATGGTGAAGAAGCCTGTGGGCATGCTTTATGATGTCCTTGTCAAGTTAAATAAATTCATATTCCTCGTAGACTTTATGGTCTTAGAGTGCAAGGTGTACTTTGAAGTCCCAATCATCTGGGGAAGGCCCTTCCTAACCACTGGACACACATTGGTGGACATGGAGAGGGGCCAACTCAAGTTCAGATTGGGTAAAGATGAGGTCGTGTTCAACTTTTGCCAACATGTAAAGAAGGATGATGATCTGAAGGTAGTCTCTGTTATTGAGAGTGTTGATGATGCATAACCAGAGGGACCACTTAGGAGAGACTGGGCATCGACACCCTGGAAGCAGTATTGATAAACTTTGATAGTGATGGCATCCCAGACTATGAGGAGACAGTGAAGGCGTTGGGTGTATCTTACGCTCGTAGGTACCAAACTAAGCTAGAATTCGACTTGCAAAACCAAGATTCACCACCTACTAAACCATCTATTGAGGAGCCATCGGTGCTAGAGTTGAAGGCTCTTCCATCCCATCTGACATATGTAGTTTTTCCAAAAACACCTTTCCAGTCCTAGTTGTTGCGGACCTGAACGATGAACATATGAATGCTCTGGTCGTGGTACTCAAGAAGTTCAAGAAGGCCATTGGGTGGACGATTGCAGACATCATTGGTATCCATCCTGGGGTATGTACTCACAAAATCCAATTGGTCAAAAACTACAAGCTCAGTATTGATCACCAAAGGTGTCTCAACCATCCTATATAAGAGGCCGTGTGCAAAGAAATCATCAAGTGGTTGGACGTAGGGGTGATCTATCCAATCACCGACAGTGAATAGGTGAGCCCAATTGAGTGTATTCTGAAGAAAGGGGGTATTATCGTGGTCCCAAATGCTAGTAACGAGTTGATTCCCATGCATCCAGTCACTGGGTGGAGGGTATGCATGGACTATAGAAAGCTTAATGCATCGACAGAAAAGGACCACTTCCCTATGTCGTTCATGGACAAATGCTAGAACGCTTGGCTAGAAAGGGTTGGTATTACTTTCTGGATGGTTACTCAGGCTACAACCAGATCACCATTGCTCCAGAGGATCAGGAAAAGACGATGCTCACATACCCCTATGGCACCTTTGCATTCAAAAGGATGACATTCGGATTGTGTAATGCTCCAACAACATTCCAAAGATGCATGATGTCCATATTCTCAGACATGGTGGAGGACACTATCTAGGTCTTCATGGATGACTTTAGTGAACTCATTCGAGGATTTCTTGAAGCACTTGCATGTCGTGCTTAGAAGATGTGAAAAATGCCATCGAGTGTTGAATTGGGAAAAGTGTCATGTCATGGTAGAGGGGGGCATTGTATTGGGGCACAGAATCTCCATCAAGGGAATTGAGATTGATAAAGCTAAAGTGGAGGTGATTGAGAAGCTTCCCCCACCAATCTCTGTCAAGGGTGCGAGGATCTTCCTAGGCCATGCAGGATTCTACAAGCGCTTTATAAAGGACTTCTCTAAAATTGCACATCCCTTGTGAAAAAACTTGAGAAGGACTCTAAGTTCATGTTTGATGAAGCATGACTAAAAGCCTTTGAAGGATTGAAGCAGAAGTTGATTTTGGCCCCCATCATTGTAGCTCCAGACTGGTCAAAGCCCTTTGGAATCATATGTGATACAAGTAGGGTCGCACTTCGTGTAGTGTTAGGACAGTGCCAAGAAAAGGTATTACATCTCATATACTAAACTAGCAAAGCCCTAAATGCATCCCAGAAGAACTACACAGTCACTGAACAGGAGCTACTTGCAGTGGTCTTTACGTTTACAAAATTCAGGTCGTATCTCTTGGGGACCAAAGTCATTGTGGACATGGACCACTCTGTATTGCTGTACTTGATGGTGAAGAAGGATGCAAAACCGAGATTGATTTAATGGGTAATTCCTCTTCAAGAGTTTGACTTTGATGTTATCGATAGAAAGGGGACTGAAAATCACGTTGCAGATTATCTCTCCATATTAGAAGATGGAACCATGGAAAAGTTTGAGGATGGATTGGAGATTGATGATTCATTCCTAGATGAGAGAGTGTTGGCAGCATCCCATGATTTGATACCATGGTTCACAGACTATGCAAACTATTTGGTTAGTGATATTGTGCCGCCAGACTTGAATACTCACCACGCCGCAAGTTCATGTCCGATGTGAGAATTCTTTTGGGATGATCCATACTTGTTTTGCATCTGCGCAAATAGGATTATTCGTTGTTGTGTTCCTAATGTTGAGATGATGAGTATCCTAGAGGCATTTCACTCGTCTATAGTAGGTGGGCATTATAGTGGAGTCCGGACAGCACATAAAATCTTGCAGTGTAGCTACTATTGGCCAACCATCCACCAAGATGTTCACAACTATGCCAAAACATGAGATAGATGCTATAGAGAAGGTGGCGTTTTTCCCAAGCACGAGCTCCCTCTAAACCCCATTATGGTGATTAAATTATTTGATGTGTGGGGAACAGATTTCATGAGCCCATTTGTTAGCTAACATGGGAACAAATATATCTTAGTGGTTATGGACTATGTATCAAAATGGGTGGAGGCAGTTTCTCTCCCCAACAATGAAGACAAAAGTGTCACAGCATTTTTGAAAAAGAACATCTTCTCAAGGTTTGGCACCCCTCGGACGATCATTAGTGATGGAGGTTCTCATTTCTGCAATAGATTATTCAAGTCTCTACTTGAAAAATATGAATTAAAGCATCGAGTGGCAACATCCTACCATCCTCAGACAAAAGGACAAGTGAAGGTATCCAATACGGAAATCAAACAGATTATATCCTAGATTGTGAATGTAAATCGGACAGATTGGTCGTGGGAGCTTGATGATGCATTATGGGCATATCGAACTACACTTAAGACCCATATAGACATGTCTCCTTACCAGCTTGTCTTTTGTAAAGCTTGTCACTTGCTAGTGGAGCTTGAGCACAAGGCAATGTGGGCACTTAAAAAGTTGAATCTGGACAGGAATGATGCGGCAAACTCTAGGCTAAGCCAACTCAATGAGCTTAATGAATTTCATTTGAGGACATATGAGATCTTAGCCCTATATAAACAAAGGATGAAGCGGTAGCATGATCATCGCATAGAGAATCGCCAATTCGCACCAAGGGACTTAGTATTGCTATACAACTCCAAACTGAAGTTGTTCCCTGGGAAAGTCAAGTCCAGATGTGGGCCCTGTTCGAGTATCCCATGTATTCGACCATGGAGCCATTGAGTTGGAGAAGAGACATGGTGCAAAGTTCAAAGTGAATGGACAAAAAGTCAAACTATATCTAAGCAATGTTGAGGAAATAAAAATGGTGGAAGCATGGACACTTGGTGAAGTCTGAGTACCCAAGTTGTCTATGTCGTGCTGCGACAATAAATCAGGGCTGCTTGGGAGCAACCCAAGGTAGAGACTGGCTCCTAGGCGCCCAGGTATGTCCCTTTTTTACCCCATGATTTATATTCTATTTTTGTGCATTAAGGACAATGCAACTCTTTTTCGATGGGGTGTGGGTTGTTATAGGCCTCAGTGAAGTCTGAGTAACTTTAGCCTATAACTATCCCAAATTTTGAATCCTAGGAGTTTTCTTGCTTGTTTTCTTTTTCCTTGAGGATATTTAATTTCTATTGAATCGGCATGTTTAGTATGTGTAGGTAGTATTGATAGCATGTCGTACTAACATCTATGACATATGTTTGTTTTTGTGTTTTGTGTGAAAAATGATACCCACAAAAATTTTGTTAGTTAGTCTTGATAACAACCATGCATGTTTGACTATTGACAGTGCTTGTTCTGATAAATAAGGATAAATTGAGATGAAAAGCATGATTTGAGAGCTTTTGCTTTGCTAAATTCGTATATTGTGTTTCAATTTAGAACTTACCCTTTTACTCTAACTTAGACTGCAGGATTAGTTGGTTAGGAAAGGATTTTAGCCTGTTGTTCATAATAGTCTACTTAGCCTAAATAACAAACCAAATGTGTAATGTATCCCTCGATCCTAATGTTTGAGCCTTACCTGTACCCTTTTCTTTGTAAAAACCTAAGTTACCTAGCCTTATTAGATGTAAAATCCTGAAATTGGCCCTGGTCCTTCCTTGAACATTGTGCACCTTGACTAAGGATAAAAGCTTAAGTTGAGGGTGGTTAACAAAAGTGGCCCTTGTTCCTAGGTTGAATATTGTGCACCTCGACTCAGGCTAAAAGCCTAAGTTGAGGGTGGCTAGTGTAAGGGTAAACACAAAATGAGGGGGAAGCCAGTGATACATGGAAAAAGGGATAAAAATGTGTGTGTTCAGGGTGCAAGGAAAATGAGTGATGCCTAATTAATGATCTTAAAAGAAAAAAATGATGTGAAAATAAAAGGCAAAAAGCTGAAAATGAGAATAACGCCAGAAAAGCTTGAAATAGGAGAAAAGGGGAATGAGGTGAATATATTAGTATTGGTAGGGAAAAAGTGTAAAAACACGCAGTGTCAAGGAGGGACTTTAGTCACTATATTCCCAAAACATCACAGCAAATCCCCCTGAGCCTACGTTACAAGCCAATAAAGTCCTAAAGTAATCCTAGTCCAAGTAGTCAAAGGTCATAGTCATGAGTATAAGGGCAAGCATATGGTATTGAGCATGGTACTTGAGTCTCTTTTGTGAGAGAGAGTGATTTTGCAGAGTCCCAAACATTGAATCTGACAATATCATGAGGGGGACGACTTCTTTCTGTGAGGACACTTGTATTGCATTGTTGATACTGGACTAATTTAGTGAGCGTTCCTTATCAATAGTTGTCTTGCTTGTCATAGTTGCACGGTCACATATGTTGATTTGTATTGGTTTGCTTGATAGTTATCTAATGTGCTTTTAAAAGTGGTGTGGGTATTTATGCTTGAGTTTGACATGATGTATGCCATTAGATTGAGGTTTGTGTGTTATTGTACTACTTATTTAGATCGCGTCTATCGCTTGAGGACAGGCAATAATTTTAAGTTAAGGGTGTTGATGTTCTATCAAAATATAGAACTTTTGATACTTAAAACTAGGAATTTTGTATGTTCTCAAAGCGACGTTAGTAGATTTGATATGTTTTATATTTGTTTTGCAGGATTGCAGTGTCAGCAAATTTTTAGGGCTAAGTGTGTAGATATTGCAGAAATTGAGGTTTCACAAGCCCCTTTACGGACCGTGGAAAATTCAACGGGCTGTACAGTGGGTTTCGCATAAAATTCTAGTGAAAAATGATTTCCTGAAGTTAAGTTTACGAACATGAAGATGAGCCGTAAATGTTTCTACGAGCCGTAGACTTGCTGTCGTGCCCTAAGGATCAAAAAGTGGGGAGTTGCTAAAAAGTTAGCAGGCGAAGTCCTTTACGAGCCATAGAACTTTATATGGCGCATAGATGGGTTTCGTAGAAGTCAACCCAAGAATTGAAGATGAAGTCCACGAAGCCCCGACTACGGGTCATAAAACATTATACGGCCCATAGAAGTGTCCGTAGAGCCTGCAGACCTAGTTCTCCTTTTTCGTTTTGCTTTTGTATTTTAAATACTATAAATAGGTTTTTAGGTTATTTTTCAAAGAGGACGTTACCGAATAGTAGAGAGCTTGAGAGAAACACTTGTGAAACAATATTTTGTGTCTTTAATTCAATCTTGTGATTCTAGGTGAAGAGCCTGGATTTAATGTTCTTAATTCTATTGGTTAAGTGCTCAATTATGTTATTCAAATTCATGATTCTTGCATCTACACTAATCATGAGTAGCTAAATCCACAACTAAGGTTGTGGAAACCATGAAGAACTAACAAGGTAAAATCGGATAATTCGTAATTCTTCAAAAGTGTGCATGCATGTATTAATTAATTCTCTTTGGTTTGAATGCCTTTTAATGGTGGTCAATGTTAGAACCCACCTAGTGTTACTGGCTAGATCAAGGTAGTAATAAATAAAAAAAGAGATTAATTAATAGGATTCGATTGACGTTTCTCTTCTAATCAACCAAACTAGATCAAGGGGAGGTTGTACTGGAATAATAGGTAAGGGTTAGTAATGTCACACCACGGAGATGGATCAAATCACATAGTGAAATTTGCCTCTCGCTTGGATCAAAGGGTTTGGCAAACTTAACTTACCCGTTCAGCATGCTACACACTAGAAAAGAATTCGATTATTTGGTAATACCGAGTTAGGGAATCATGGGGAACACAATACCCTAGTTACTCTTCATAACTGATTTCACACTTGTCTTAGTTTAGGGTTAGTTTTCATAGTTTTTAGAACCTCCCCAACACCACCACCACCACCACTCATTTTGGGGAGATAAGTAGGTTAATCCACTCGAATTGCTTTAAATTCTTCTAAGTCTACTATATTCTCGGTGGGATCGACATATCTTGACAACGATCGCTTTAGCCTTCAAAAAGAAGGTGTAGCTTGGGCGACATCATTCACATAGCTCATAGAATATAAGAACTAAGGGGCGGGTAAGTATGACTCATGCTATAGGTATAGAACAGACTTAAGACTTTCCTCATCTCATCATGAACATATCATCATAATGTTAACAACATGAGATAGACATAATCATAGTCTCCATAAGCAAAATAGCATAACACATACAAGCCCATACATAGAGTTTACATGATGTCCAACAATGTTTCTACGTTATGGAATATAACGGGGGCCAAGACATGTCCCGAGCTTACCCTCAAAGTAAAGACATAAGTAGAAATAACATATTAGATAAAAGGTGGCTGAAGATAGTCTATGGTCCTTACATGGTTAGATCATGTAGGCAAAGAGTATGTGTTAGTACGTTTGAATGTACAAAGTATGCGAGCATGCAGTGCTTATGAGCTTATTAAGCTACAATCAATGTTAGATGACAAGGGCACATATATAGAAAGAAGTATATGGGAAAAAATATAATATCAATATGCCATGAAATCCATGATGCATGAATGCCATGACACTTCAATATACAGGGATGTGACCTCAACCGACATCTAGACCATGTTAGCTATTACATGGAATTCTAATGTTCGCCTTACACCGAAAGAAAGGGTGATCTACTTGCCAAAGGTAGACCATACCCATTTCGGAGAAGTAACCTTACCTTACGGGCCTCCCATTTTGGTAATCATTTTTCATACATAACATAATCATCCACAAAGGGGGATAAACATGAACCTATGTTTGGCACATAGTTATGGGACTTTAGGATATATACAAAGGAACTTGGGGATATCCCCCGTCACACAAGCTCGCTCGATGCTAAGTCATCATCCTATGAGAATACATATACGCATACATGCTTTCAAACGAGGTATAAGTCCTTTCAAATCATTTCCATGCATACTTAGGCTTAAAAGCCAAACATACTTCATAATCATACATACTTAGGCTAAAGAGCCAAATCATACTTCATATTCATACTTTCATGCATAGGAACAACTCATTCATACTTGTACATATTGGTGTAAACACCCATAATTGCTAAAAAAAGTCATATCATAGGCATTATGTGATCACATGTCATGTCATAACCATACTTGTCTTGAAATCATAGTCATAAATATCATTGAGTCTTAGCCCACATCATAACTTCATGAAAATCAATGTTCATGCATTCATATGCCATGAATAAATGAGAGAATAGCATGGGTACTAAGAGTACATAGTCAAATCATCATAATATAGTAAAATCATAGCGAAATCATGAAGAAATATCAATTAAAGCATACATGAAATTACCCATGCCTAGATTCAACATTTAAAGGGATATGCATATTCAAGCCTTCTTAATATCAGTGCAATTCAGCATAATAAGACTTAAATCGCTTTAAAAACATCAATTAAATACAACTAACCCCATATCTCAATTTAATCAAATCAACACTTATTTAAAAGACCCATATTCAAAGTAAACTTAAAATTCATAAATTAGAAGTAAGAAATCCTTGGTGTCTTCATGATTGAAAGAGATCATGAATCAATCCCACATACCTTAGATAACTAGAAGGGTTAAGAAGAAATTGATTTGAGAGGAATGTCCCCCTTGAATTTCCAAGTTGAATCTTCAATGTCACACTTGAGAAGAGTTCTTAAAAGAGAGAAATTTTTAGAGTTCTAAGTGTAATGAATGAAGTTGAATAAGGATGAAGGAGTATAGGTCTTTTCAGGGGTTTAGGATAGGTTGGGAAGTCACAAATGACCCTTGAAAATAACCAAAATTATGAGAAATTCATTAATGAAACGAGCACTAAAAAGTGTACAAGGGTTCCATGGTGGAGCACCACGGCTTGTGCAAAGCACCATGGACCATACAAGGGTCCGTGGTAGGGATCTTCACACACTAAACCGAATTTCAGACTAAGAACATTTCCACTGAAGGCTTCATGGTCCATTCAAAGGTGCACTAATCATACAACGGTTCGTATAAATGACCCAAGTTCCAAGATAGTAATCTTATACTTAGAATCATATTTTAGCATGAGGGCTTCACAAAACACCCTACCACGTCTCATGGTAGATTGCACGAGACACCACCACGGCTCATGGTAGGTGGCATGAGACACCACCACAGCTCATGGTGGGTTGCATGACCCGCACAGGGTCTCTTGGTGGCTGTCTTAGCCAATTTCTTGGATTAAAGGCTAGGGCACCTACAAAGAGCCCCTTCCACGGCCAATGGTGAGGACCATGGCTCATGGGAGGTGCCCTGGAGGGCCACGAATCCTAAAAGCCCTTCTTAAGCCATACAAAACTATACACAAGCACCCCCATTGGTCACAAACCTTCGGAAACTAGATTTAAACGTGTTGATAAGGTCTCACGAGATCCAGGTCCTTACACCTCTATGGTAGACAAGATGAGGAAAGCGAGACAGCGATGGTTTGAGCATGTAGAGAGAAGAAGTACCGACGCTCACATTAGAAGCTGTGAGAGGTTGGATCTAGGAGTTACGTGGAGGGGTAGAGGTAGACTGAAAAAGTATTGGGGTGATTAGACAGGATATGGTGAAATTTCATCTCACCGAGGACATGACCTTAGATAGAAAGGAGTGGAGGTAGCTATTAGGGTAGAAGGTTAATAGGCTTGTAAAGGTAGGCAAATGTCTGGCCTTGTGATATAGTAGGTTAGTAGGATAAGTCATGTCTTTATATCTTGCATTGTTTTTTAGGTTATATTTATTATTTTTATTGTATTTTTATATTATCGTTTACTTTCCACTTTAGTCGATTTTCTTTTTCATATCTAGTATCTTCTGCTTTAATTTTGGGGCTTAATATTTTTCAGACGAGGATCTTTCAAAAAAAGTCTCTCTATCTCTATGACGTAATGCTAAGGTCGGCGTACATTTTATCCTCCCCAGACTTCACTTGTGGGATTCCACTGGATATGTTGTTGTTGTATATCTTTGATATAATATAGCGCAATAGTGTAAAAGATTATGAGGATCTAAATTCTATGGTATATCAAAGCATGCTCTGATTATCAAGTGAAACAATGCATCTTCATAAGTATAAAGCTTATTTGACTTGCAATCTACACACTAGAAAATGGCATGCATTTAATATTAAATATTGTCACCGAACAAAATTGATATGAAAGTATTTGAAGGATTTAAAATGCATGAAGCATATACAAGTTCTTGGAAAACTTGTT
Organism: Solanum rostratum; assembly: GCA_029948455.1. NCBI lineage: Eukaryota > Viridiplantae > Streptophyta > Magnoliopsida > Solanales > Solanaceae > Solanum > Solanum rostratum. The sequence goes on from CM057051.1 coordinate 58,103,442, forward strand.
TATAATCCTCATATTGATTAAATTAATCAAGAATCTTTCATATTGTTATGCAAGTTGATAACTTGAATTGGAACTCTTGAAGAATTTTAAAAAAGTAATAGATTGCTTGTTTAAAGAAGTTGAAGTGATGAACTTGCAAAATTCTTGATCTTTCTTCTTTAATCCTAAAGAAGGATTCATAAAAGGAGAGAGAATAAAGCATATTTCGCCAAATCTTTTCCACACACATCAGCCCCAAAAGAATGGTGATATAAATGTGCAACAAATTCATTCGAGTGATAACATAACTGTTTTGTTCACCAAGTCTCTACCACAACTCCAACTTTCAAAAAGATGACACACAAGATTGGGATGCGAAAATTCAAGTCTTTAGATTGATGTTCTCACTAGGGGGAGTTAATACGTGATGTACTCTTTTTTTACTCACAAGGTTTTGTCCTATTGGGTTTTCCTTATAAGGTTTTTGATACGGCATCCAATAATGTGTATTATTAGATAGGGGATTTTTCATAAATGGCAAACTTAAAAATCTTAAAATAGCCATGTTTATGAAATTACTTTTTATAACTATGGCTATAGCAAATTTAATGTATAAATCGGATTTCAGGGTAATGTATAAATCGGAAGTGTCAAATTTTTGTTAATTAATTAGGCGTTTTTTTAGGTACTTATTATAGGAAACGGTTGCATATAGAAAGGAAGTATAATAACAAATTAAAATCTTTTTCCTAATTGAACACTTCTTCTTAAAATAAGATGATATTTCTACTCTAAATAAAAAAAAAAATTCCTTTCTATCAGAAAAAATTGCCAACTTAATTAAGGAAGTATAATAACAAATTAAAATCCTTTTCCTAATTGAACACTTCTTCTTAAAATAAGATGATATTTCTACTCTAAATAAAAAAAAAAGATTTCCTTTCTATCAGAAAAAATTGCCAACGTAATTTTTTTTTCCTGGGTTTTTTGGAAGGAAGTTACTGGTGAGTTTTCAATTTATATAAAAACTAGTATAATTTATACAATGTTGCTCACTGTATAATTACACATAAATATACAGATCAATTTATACATGTATGTCATTAAGTGTATAAAATTTTCATGAACTTATACATGTGTGCTTACTTCTAATAAATTTATACACTTGAACATTTGTGTTTTTTTTTTAAAGTTATACAGATCAATTTATGCATGTATGTCATTAAGTGTATAAAATTTTCATGAACTTATACATGTGTGCTTACTTGTAATAAATTTATACACTTGAACATTTATGTTTTTTTTTAAAATTGCATGGACCAGGTTTGTATAAGTTTTCCTCCGTAATAATTTATATAATGTATAAGGAGGGCTAAATGATGGATTCCATGGAAATGTACATTATATTGAGATGGGGAATTTCATGGTTGTATAAACATTACCAAAATTTTCAATGTACTGTATTTATATATACACAGTTGCAATTGGCATACATTCCATAACTGTATAAATGCTAAAAAATCTTTATTTTTGTATAAATCTATCCTTATACACCCATGTTTATATAAATACATTATCAGATCTGTCAATATATATTTTTTTTGTATAAAAATATGAAAACAAGACATAGATATTGTGAAATCTACAACTTGGGAAAAATGAACATTACATGCATATATAACAAAAATGAAAATGTTTGGAAATATAGAAACTGTATGCTTCCATTTTTTTAACATGCACAATGCATACCTCTCGTAATCCTTTTTGATGAAGACTCCTTCACCATATTGTATGGAAGATGAGTTGAAAATTCCGGCTAAAAAGTAAAAAATTTGGGGGAAATTTGAACAGGGTGAGCAAAAATAAAAAAGCGCAAAAAAAAAATAAAACTTGAAATTTCAAGTATGCATTTTGAAAATAAACTGAAATATTACCTTAGTTAAACTGATCTTGACTTGATTTGTTAAGATTTTGAGAGATTTAAGGGTGTGAAAATGGCGTAAATTGGGGAGGCGGTTATGGAAGGTGGAATGAAATCATGTGTATAATGGAGTCTAATGAAGGAGGGAAAAAGAATTAGATTTTATACATTGGGCTGGTGGGGACCACATCTTTTATAGCCAAAAAAAATAACGGGTATGCTATTAATGTAATAAAATTGAAATGTAGATAATAAATGATATTATTAGTCTTAAGTTTGCTTAATTAGGTAATAATTCCTATTAGATATGTGCTCTTTTTCCTTCACTAGATTTTTTTTCATGAAATTTTATCTAGTAAGGTTTTAATGAGGCACATAATCTATCAAATAGACATTGAAAGGGGGAGTGCTATAAACATATTTGTGATATAATGAATATCTATTATGTAGGTTTCTTTTGAGAAAGTTAGGAACCCTAACTTAGAGGCCAAGTTAGGTTTTCCCTATAGATTTCTTTCATTGCAAGATACATCTGGATATTCTTAAAGAGAAATAAGAAGTCTTCTCTCTTCTCCCGACATTCTTCTTCTTACTTCCTTAATACTTTCATAACACCTTGTAATTATTTTTATAGGGATAATTTTAAAAAAATTAGCTACATGCTCTCCTAGGGTCTCTTTTCTCTTCAAATCCAAAATAAAAAACGAATGATTGACATTGAATCTAAAGGATCTACTGCTGGACAAGTACATCCTCTTGATAGTATGATAATAGCATCTAATATTGTATGTTGTATGTACTTGTAAAACTAAGTTGCCGACTTTTTCTTCTTTCTATATATCTTCATTGTATTTTATTATATGAGAGAGAATAAAGTGCCTAAAATAAACCGACCGAAAAAAAAATGTCATATAAATTGGAACAAAGGGAGTAACAAAGATTTTTAAAGCTTGCAATCTAAAATAAATTTTAAATATTTGTGTGGCTACGAATCATTTTATTAAGCGTGCAATATGAAGTTCTAAATCTAAAATAAGTGACATTCCTTTTTAGAATAATTAGAAAGGAAAGAATATGACACGAGACTAGGATAGTTAGTTGTCTGTTCAATGTTCTCTTTTGACATTAACCCCTTGTTTGGATGGTTGTTACCCGTTGTATTGTATTGTTCATTTAAATACAATGTTTATTTTGATTGTTACTATTGTATTGTAGCATTTAAATTCATCGTTAGGTAACAATGAAAAGACCCATTTTATGTAACGACCGATTTGGTGTGATTGCATCATTACTATTATACCTTCTGTCTCATTTTGACTTTATTTATTATTTAATAATTTATTTATCATTTACTCTGTCTTTTTATGGTAGTTGTACCATATACCCTAAAATATTTTGTAGATTTATCATTCAAATTATGAATATATGACATTATATAACGACAGATAACAATACAACTTACCCAAACATTCTATTCATTGAAGCAATACATTACAATAAATTACGATACAACACAACACAACACAAACATTATAAAACAATTGGTAACAACCACCAAACAGTGTAAAGCTCCCAAATATGTAAAAGCTATTGAATGCTTCCTACACCGACTTGGGCCTACATTGTTGCATCCTTTGTCATATCAAACCAAGTGGTATCAAACCATAAACGGTGGAGCGGTTTGATATAACTTAGAATATTTAGAGAGAGAAAAATAAATTGCTGACTAAGCCTTAATAACAATGATCAAATAAAATAAGAGCACTGTGGTTCTTATCCTCTTTTGCTACGAAATTTATATACAAGACTTGAAAGATGAAGTTCATTAGCATCAGCAATTTTTATTTTTAATATTTGTCATGCGCGCACATATAAAATTAATGAGAGGGGGTTGGACTTGGGGTCATGGAAATGGAGGGACAAAATCTTGTTTTCTTAGCCGTTTTCTATTATTTCTTCTTCTGAGTTTTTGGAGGATGGGGATGTTGGTGGAGGAGAAGCAGATACGTCAAGTTTCTTTAGGGTGTTTCACACAACTATCCTTGTAACAGCCAACTTCTGATGGATAAAAAAGTTGTCCAGAACAGAATAAAATAGGATATACCTACAACGTATAAAAATCTCAAAATTTGTAATTGTCTATTAATTCAAACAAGAGGATAAAAAACACATTATAGCATTTGCATGTCCCAGAAAACCAAGAATTCCTAATCATCAGCAATGCCTAAGGACAAACCATGCTTCCACTTTCTATAACAACAAGCCAAACATGACCAAACGCGAAAGCTTTCATGATAATTACACGCCCTAAAAGAATACTACTGTCAGAAAATTGTTCTTGCTAGATGTGAGATGGTGGTTCCTGAGAACAAACAGCAAATACAAATGCTAAATACATTACGTATGGATTATGGTACACCCTTAGAAGCTGCAGACCTTACCTACAAATGACATGCCTACCAAGTATAAAGTCATCCATTGAACCATTTGCTACGACAACGCCCAAGTAACAGAAGCTTCTCTGATAAATACATGGAGCATATTCCCAGAAGTCCTGTCCACTTGACTCAGCTGATTACAATGGAATCCGTCGAGCAGTGCATTGATAAGGAAACTCAACATGCCGTAGATGTTTCAACAACTTGTGCAAAACAAGATTTTACTGGCTGGAACTTCCGGTAATAAATGCTGTTCTTTCAAGATTGACTGACATAGAGCACAGGGACAAGGCCAGCCATTTTTCCATCTCTTCCAGGGCGTTTTTTCTTCACCTGAAACAAGTTAGCACCATTAATGTCACCAAATAATTATCAGGGACAACACTTACTACACGGTTCCGTCTTCCCCAGAAGGCAAAGAGGACAAATAAAAGGAATTGTAGGGAAAAGGGTGCACAGTCAACTTTGCAATAGGCCTAGCAAAGATATGGTTATTAGATAATCTTATCAAGTGATCTTCCCAAGCACATATATGTCACATACAAGCTGCAAATAGAGTCTCCTTGAATTTACTCACTGAAATGCTTAAGAAAGAACTGTCAACTGTGGTTCAGAAGTATCAGTAGATCAGTGAATTCTCCACAATTTTTTTTGGATAATGTGCTACTCCCTCCTTCCCAACTTTGTTTGGCATTGTTACGACTCAAAAGGGAGAAAGAGAGGAAGACTTCTGATGCATAAGTATAGTATGCACATACACTTGTATCAAACAATTTTTTTTGACACCCAGTGGTGCCTACAACAGCCACGTGAACGACAAGGTGGACATGTAATTATTACCACAAATACTTTATGTGCTCTAGTTATTAAAGACGCACAAATACTTTTTGCTTTCTAGTTGCTATAACAAACCTCAAGAAGCATAAATGGAGTAATGAGAGATACTAACCAAATTTCTAACAAGAAACAGTTACTTCTCACTGTTCAAAGTATATTATATATTATATTACTGTATTTAACTAACATAATACTATATTTATAGCAATTTATAGTATGCAATGGACATTTTCTCATTCAACTTAAGTTATAAAAATGGATTTAAATCACCTTGGTAATAAACAAATAAAAAAAAATTCAACAATCTTAAATGTCGCATATTATTCTTATATATTTTTTATCCGTATTCTAATACCCATGAAATCTTAAATAACTGTCACATATTATTCTCATATATTTATTAGCCGTATTCTGACACCCGTATCCGTACTCGGATCTACACTCCCAGATCCCAAAATTAAAGTGATGACAAAGCCTACCTCCAGATCCATGCCTATATCGGATACCAGCACCCGTATCCGAGTACCCGTATCCGAGCAACATAGATGTGACAGTTAAACTTCTTACTTCCCAACACAAGAAGAAATTTAAACCTTTCTTACTTGTTGATATCACATGAAGTAAATGTGACAGAAATCCTGCATTGCCCCTATTCTTCCTAAACTGGAATGACAGATACTTTGCGAAAGATACTTTTAGTTGGCAAGAACCTACTATGATTGTCACTCGGAAAAGGAGGATTGGATCAATATCACACTGCAATGAATAGATCTAGTCCAACATATCTTCCTCGTAAAGAAAGTGATAATGTGCTTATGCGACAAATATTGTTACAACACAGGTAAGCTTAATATGCATGATTTGCAAAGAAGAGTGGCTCCACAATATCCAATAGGAATTACTTACGTAGAACCAGCCATCTACTTCATACTCAATTTCCAGCTCTTCTCCCGCTGTCAGATTTAGCTGCAAATCAGAAAATCTGAAATCAACCTTTGCATCTCCAGTGAATCCAACGAACCAAAATACAATGAAGTAGAATTTGGACATAGTTCAACATTTCAACATCAAAATACATGTTAATGGGTACAATTTTATAGCTAGCAAGAAAAGCAACACAAGGTGTCTTCATGCTCGCTACACATACCACCAGAAAGGATAACTAGATCATTAATCAGTCCTTCAGGGGAGAACATCTAGTTGTTAAGGTAGACCTACCTCATCATCCCCACCAGCTGTGAAGTCATAAAGTGCTGTACCAGACTGTGGGTTGCTGGAAGAAACCCGTTCCTCTTCATGGGATCCAAAACTGTGAGAACCAGACCCAGCCAAGGGATTCTCAAATGACTCGTATCTTTCTCTAATAGGTGATGAATATGGCGGAGGCTCTTCTCTTATCTGCAAATTCCTTTAATAAAAGACTTGCATCTCGCATGACAGAAGACATGAAACTGATTGACTAGGAGGACTTACCGGGGAGCCCAGACCATCATATGAGGAGCCACTGTAGGAATTATTATTATATCGGCTCCCACCAGATTTCCCCTATCATAAGCAAAAATGACACTTTACATACTAACACAAGCAGAAAAGAAAGGAACCCAAAATGAAATACAATGATGGAGTCGCTGCTCAAAACTAGAAGCAATGCAATTGGAGTATCAGAGATTTTCTTTTTATATATTTTAGGTACACTGAAAACATATGACTTGTACCCATTTTACCAAAAATAATTTAACTCAGTCCAAATTTCACAGTGCACTCTATTCCTCTGAATGTTTTACTTGGGACTTAAGTCTGAAAAAAGCAAATTTAATAAATCAAACAAATAGGACTTCATTCTGATCCAAACTTTTCACCACTACTGTAGTATGATTCTCTCATTTCATAACATGCACAAAGTTTAAGGAAGTTCACTGATCATGTACACTCGAATGTGCTGATCAGGTTCACTGATCCTTACAGAACTGTTCGCTAAGTTATAAGAGACAAAATCAGAATTCAGTAATATCATTCACATTTTCCTATGGACCCCATTACGTGATGAAAGACGAAATAATCTGTTATCTTCACCTAATACTACTCTTTTAGAATGAACAAATGGCTGGGAGAAGTATATCCGTGCCCCGAATATAAAGCAAAGTCGGTCTTTACTAAAATAGCATGCCTTGCAATGTACACCATCAGGATTAGTTGGATTCCAAATGCTGCCTTGTGGAACTAAACAAAGACCAAAAACTCAAATTTTCAGATTTTTTTCCCTCAATTGAAAAGTTTATTGTCACCAGAAAATGGGTCCTCAAATGATGTGAACAGTGAAAATTTAACATCATCATGGGTTCTTCGTTCTTAGGACCTATTAGGTTAGTCAAAACTTCTGGTGATGTTGCATAATCTTTTTCAGGTGCTATTTGTTTAGTTCCCTTGTTACAGCTGAATTACACTCGCCTTTAACATGTGACTTCAAGTGTTCATAGTCTACAGGTGTTCAATTCCAGGCGATGGAGTACTACTGAGTTTGAGTGCTCCAGAGAGAACATTCTCTTGCCATGGCTTTTTAAAGATTATTGCACTTCAACTAGTCCTTAGCAATTCTAATTCACAAGTTCTTTCCTTCTAATTTAATGTAACCTATCTTTTACTTGAAAATTATTTTACAAACAAAAACAGAAACAAAATCCAGAGGCATCACATCCATACCCAGCCCTTCATCATTTTAAATCATGAGTGTGAGACCATATGAGTGCAGTCTCAGCAAGTTAACGTTCTGCGATGATCCAAAAGAAGGCTGAACAGAAGCAATTTCTGTGCTTCTATATAGAACATTTTAACTACATTTATACAAACAAACAAATTGTACGCTAGTCATGATTACTGGTTCGCACAACAATCTATCCATATTTCTCAAGAGATGACAACATAAAAGCAGTTGAAAAGAAAAAGAAATATTTTACAGTAGAATGTTGACAAACAACATAATATACCAAATTATAAACCAGTAGACTCTCATTTTCTTAGGAAGATTGTACCGTTTGGAATGTCAAGCTTAATAGAAGATAAGGCAAGTAGTAAATGTTTGAATAGGAATAAAAACAAGAATAATATATACAATCCTATTTAGAATATAAATAGGAATAGGAATAGTATATAGAATCCTACTTGGAAAAGGATTGTATTGTAGTGCCCTGAATGGAGGAGTCTAATGTAATGTCTCTATAAATAGGGTCTAAATGTAATAATGTAAAGACAAAATTCAATAATATTTTTCTTTTATATTCCTCACATGGTATTAGATAGGGTCTCGATGTAATAATGTAAAGGCACAATTCAATAATATTTTTCTGTATTAGAGCTTCTACGATCTTGATTTGAAAAAAAGAAACTTTCGTTGCCGGCAGGCGGCTATGACCCATATATGCCGCCCATCCGGCCATTGGTTATGTTAACAAAATTAGGGCCAATAATATATGCATGAACCCCATATTCAAGAGAAGAAAACTTAGTCAAAGAGGTCACCGTGAATCAATTTCCGGCAACTTTCTAGGGCTGCTTTGGGTCAACCCCGTATCCGGCTGTATTTGCATAGCACCGTGCCATCTTTCCAATGACTACTTTCTCATATCTAGTTTTTGTAGCACTGTGCCATCTTTCAGGTGACTAATTTTTCATATTTAATTTATGTAGCACCGTGCCATCTTTTTGGTGACTACTTTCTCATATGCGATTTGTGTAGTACCGTGCATCTCTCCGTACTACTCATATTCATTTTGTGTAGTACCAAGAATTTTTCGAACTACTTTCTCATCTGAGTTGCATAGCATTGTGTCTTTTGGTGACTCAGATTTGATTTGAGTCACCAGACAAACCAACATCTGTCAAACCCACATATTAATTAGTTCAGATTTCGCAAAGTTTGTCTACTTAGGAAGTGAGGTTAACATGGGGGATGTCTTTCTGTGTGATAGGACTTGCGTAGGGTCGTTGAGAGTCTATTTGCGTAGGGTCGTTGTGAGGGTCACCGAAAAGACGAATGGAACTACACAAATCAAATCTGAGTCACCAAAAGACACAATGTTATGCAACTCAGATATAAGAAAGTAGTTCGAAAAATTCACGGTGCTACACAAATGCTGACAGATGTGGGTTTGACACAAAACAACTCTAGAAAGTCAACAAAAATTGACGCACAGTGACCTATTTGACAGAGTTGTCTTCCTCTGAACATGGGGTTCATATATCATTTTCCCTACTTTTGTTAACATAACCAATGGCCGGATGGGCGGCATATATGGATCATAGCCGCCCGCCGGCAACAGAAGCCTTGTTGATTTTCTACCAAGATCGAAGAAGCTCTGAAACCATGTGAGAAATATTGGAGAAGAATTATTATTGAATTATTGTTTACATTATTATATTGAGACCCTATTTATAGATACCATATTAGACTCCTTTTCCAAGTAGGATAATATAATACAATCCTTTTCCAAGTAGGATTCTATATACTATAGTTATTCCTATTCCTATTCTAAGTAGGATTGTATTTACCTATTCATATTCTAACAATTCATATATTTGTCATTTACGCTTATAAATTATTGGTTTTGGACTAAACTCATATATTTGTATTTTTTTTCCTCCCTTTGCACCTTTTTCATTAAAGCCTACACTTTATTTGCACTTACAGCCCCGACAAACCTCAGAATTATTTTTCGCTTTTTGCTTTTGTATGTCATCAGTATAGTAGTATACTATTATATACCATAGGTCAAATATCTTATTAAACTAAATGGTTCTAAATTAAACATCAAAATTATTAGGCCAACATTTCTTCAAATGGGATAAGTTAAAATGTAAACGAACAAAAGAGATCAATTGAAATATTAACATCTATAGATAAGGAGTTCCACCAAACATGCATAAACATTCTCAACACATTAATTTAACAGACTTAAAATGCTAACTAACTACCTTGGTTTGTGTAGATGGCTTAGAACTGAATAATGACGGATAGTTCATTCCACCAAAGTGAGACGATATAGACGTCTCGACTGACCCTACTGAGTCTGGGGAGGAAGATCCTGAGGATCGTCCATCATCCTCCTGCAATCACCAATTGTATATATCTATCATTTGTACAATGTTGGACTAGATTAAAGCAACATATACTCGAGAATTATTACCTCCATTTCCGAAGATTCTAAGAGTGTCTTTGCCCACATATCATCATAACTCATGGAAGGTCTAGAAATAATATTCTCCTCCTCAACATCAGGAGCATCAGTACCAGCACCAGCAAGAAACTCATTAACCTGGGAATGAAAGAACTTTTTAACAAGCATGAAAAGATCCCTATTGCAGGGGCTCTGATCTATTTAACTGAATATAAGATTATATATGTGTGTGTGTGTGTATAAATATGTATATATATATGTGTATAAATATGTGTACATATATGTGTATACATATGTGTATATATGTGTATATATATGTGTGTATATGTGTATATATATATATATGTGTGTGTGTATATGTGTATATATATATGTGTGTGTGTGTGTGTGTATATATGTGTGTGTGTGTGTGTGTGTGTGTGTATGTTTCTGTGCTAAATGGAAAGATAGTTCGACGCCAAACAAATTCAGATACAATTCAAAACCTACTTGAACACATCTAGTGAACAGATTTCTAAATGAAACTAGACAGTAAATAGCATCTTGATAAACCTGTCGAATCAACTCAACGTCCACAGAAACCTTTATACAAGTGTCAATGACATAGAGAACTGAAAAGTTGTGAGCACGTTTCTGTAGTTTGATTCATTAAGCTGTACAATTTGACAGACAGAAAAAGAAGGTGAAAGGACCAGTTTTTATGTTCGATACATCACTCAAATACTTACCCTGTTAATTGCAGGTGCATTGTTCAAGCTATCATCACCAAGATTTGCAGCCCAGAAGTTCACAAGGTCATCATCAATTGTTTCAGGCTCAGCAGCTTTTGTGTTGGTAGTTTCATACATAAGATCAGAGATACCCGTGGCTACAGCGGGATCACTGAGTCCAGTTGATGCACTTATATTATGCCGAGTGCGATAGACATCGATTAGCTTCGCGCTGTGCAATATATAGAAAATTATTCAGTACATTGTTGAAAACTTTGAAGAGTCTAAGCACAGTAACCATGATATATATTAGCACGTAAAAGATGAAAAATAACAATGTTGAAGATTTTGACAAAGACAATCCAACACCAAAAATGGGAAATAATTGGGTGAAAGGCAAGCGGGGTTTAATACCAATTGGGGATCATGAATTAATATCTTGTTCATTATCACTAAGACTTCATTTTGCATGTTACCTTTGCCAACTGCTCTAGCCAAGAGTAGTTGGTATAATGTGCCATTTCCCCATCAAGTAAATGACTATGGGTTATCAAGTGGTTTTAAGGACTTGTGTCTTACCATTATGGAGTGGCAACCCCAAACATTTTCAAGTTCTAAGAGAAGCTTTATTTTTCCTCGGAAGAGTGCCAAGGGCTCCGACATGGTCATTAGAGAACATAAGGCAACTAAGGTTACTCCTAAGTTGTCTAGTAAGGATATATTTCTTTTATGCTATCTTCCCCCACAATGAAATACTTTTTAACAAGGTAAAATTGGGAATCCTTGGATGTGAAGGAGGCTCTAGAGGTCACAGGCTACCATGAGGAAAAGAGTCCCACACTACGATAGAGGGTCAACCATCTTGTGCATACTAACTAAGGTTGTACCTAAGTTGTCTAATAAGCAACCATCCTGTGCATACTAAGGTTGCCCCTAAGTTGTCTAATAAGGATATATTTCTTTTACATTACCTTCCCCAACCAATGAAATACTTTTCAATAAGGTAATATTGGGAATCCCCAGATGTGAAGCAGGATCTAGAGGCCACACGGCTACCTTGAGGAAAAGAATAGCTCACTTCGATAGGTGGTCATCAATTCTCTGCATACTTCACAATAGTTTTGCACCAAACTTCCAAATTTTTTGTGCGCTTCCTCGTTCTCTCTCACCCTCACCTCCCACATCCCCTTACTCGTTCCAGATCCATTTTCGATCTGAAAAACCCACCAAATTCTTGCCACTTTAAACCAAATTTTCTAGAAAAATCGTCGATTTAAAGGTGCTGGAAGCCAAGAACCCGTTAGCTTTCAAAGTTAAGAAGTTCACCAAAGTTCCGTTTTGGTGGTGAGAATTTAAACCAAATTTTCTAGAAAAATTGTCGATTTGAAGGTGCTGCAAGAACCCGTTAGCTTTCAAAGTTAAGAAGTTCACCAAAGTTCCGTTTTGGTGGTGAGAGTTTCGTCCAAACTCATCGTCCCAAGCTTCGCTGCTCTGAAGAAGGTGACCAGACTTTCGGGTCAGATTCCGGCGTGAAATTTCCGGCCAGAAACAGAGTTCAGAAAATCCGGCGACCATTTACAACCCAGGTTCTATCGTTCAAGCCACTAATATTACTCAGGTGATATTCCCCATTTTCTCCTTTCTGTCTTGTTCAACGTCTTACTCTAGTCAGATTCGTTGTTCCCCCATTTTTGGCAATTACTTCTTGTTAGTATTTCTGCCATTTGTTTGCTGTTTCATGTTTTCTTTGTTGTTGATACTTCTTATTTACTTGTTACTCTTTGAATATTTATTTTTTGATGTAGTTCTTACTTATCACATATAGTTCTTACTTGTCTGGTGCAGCTTAGGGTTTATTTCTTTTCGTTGTGCTCCTATTGTTTGTTGCAAATGTGATAAGTATCTACTAAAATTTATTGTTGAAGTTACTCTCAAATTGAGTGACATACTTTACTTGAATTGGGTTTCGCTTTTTTTACGTGTGTATTGTTCGCTGTAAAATTTATTGTATATTATCCCTAGCATATATTTCTTGATTTGTTTCTTCTTGATCTTTGTAGCATAGTGAGTTATTAGTTCTTAGTTTAGTGGCGTCAGGAGCTAATGGTGGATTAGGGTCCAGTCGTCAGTTGGGGTCGGAGGTGAGGGATAGGGGTGATAAGAGGGGCACGGTAGTATCTAAGTTAAGGATAAAATCGTGGAATATAGGATCACTTACAGGGAAATCCATAGAGCTAGTGAAGTGTCTTAGGAGGAGATATATTAACATAGCGTGTGTTCAGGAGACTAGATGGGTAGGGATCAAAGCTCGAGACATAGACGGATTCAAGTTATGGTACTCGGGTGGTTCTAGGGAAAGAAATGGTGTATTGTATTCTACTAGACGAGGACCTTAGGAAATATGTGGTGGAGATTAGGAGATTTAACGATAGGATGATGTCTATTAAACTTGTGGTTGGTAGGCATGTAGTGAATGTGGTTAGTGCCTATGCGCCCCAAGTAGGCATGGATAAGGAAGTCAAAAGGCTCTTTTGGGAAGATTTGGATGACGTTGTGAGAGGCATACCAGAGATGGAAAAACTCTTCATTGGGGGAGACTTTAATGGGCATATTAGGGCAACCACTAGCGGGTTTGTAGATGTCCATGGAGGCTTTGGTTTTGGGGTGAGTAATGGAGGTGGGACGTCTCTCTTGGACTTTGCCAAAGCCTTTGAGTTAGTTATCGCTAACTCATGTTTCCCGAAAAGAGAGAATCACTTGATTACCTTTCGTAGTACGGTAGCTAAGACTCGGATTGATTACTTACTTCTCCGAAAGAGTGATAGACGCCTTTGTAAGAATTGCAAGGTTATTTCGAGTGAGAATATCTCCACTCAACATATTCTAGTGATGGATTTAGAGATTAAGAGAGAAAAGAAGAAGGTTATTAATGCCTAACCGAGGATTAGTTGGGGAGGCCTGACCCCTGCCCTTTCACGAGAAATAGAAGAAAAGTTGGGTAACTTAAAGGCTTGGAGTAGTGGCGAAAATGTGAACGATATGTGGGATACTACTGTTGGTTACATTAGAAGAGTAGCTACCAAGGTACTAGGGGTTTCAAGAGGGGCCTTTGGTGGGCATCAAGGCGATTGGTGGTGGAATGACGAAGTTCAAGGCAAAGTGAAAGCCAAGAAGGTTGCTTATACGAAGTGGTCGGAGTGTAGGGATGAGGATGAAAAACAAAGGCTTAAGAAGATATATAAGACAGTTAAGATAGAGGCAAAGATGGCGGTGACGAGTGCTAAGACAGCGACGTTTGAGCGCCCATGAGGAGTTGAGTGATAAAGGTGGGGAAAAGAGATTGTATAGGCTCGCTAAGGAGAGAGAAAGGAAAGCTCGAGACTTAGACCAAGTGAAGTGCATCAAGGATGAGGAGGGTGAGGTGTTGGTGGATGAGACTTCCATTAAGCTAAGGTGGCAAGCTTACTTTCATAAACTCCTAAACGAAAAAGGAGATAAGAGGTATTGAGCTAAGTAAGTTGGCAAACTCCGAAAGTTATCGAGATTTTGGCTATTGCAGGCAGTTCAGAGTTGAGGTTAGACGTGCTATTATTAGGATGAAGAGATGGAGGGCCATCGGACCAGATGAGATCTCAGTGGATTTTTGGAAGAACATGGTCAAGGATGGCATAGAGTGGTTGACTAGACTGTTCAATGCTATTATGGTTGACTAGACTGTTCAATGCTATTATGGTTGACTAGACTGTTCAATGCTATTATGGAGTACATGGTCCTATTGTACAAAAATAAGGGTGATATTCAAAACTGTAACAATTACAGGGGTATCAAGTTGTTAAGTCACACTATGAAGGTCTGGGAGAGAGTGGTGCAGATGAGGGTGAGAAAGGTAGTGTCTATCTCAGAGAATCAATTCGGATTCATGCCGGGACGGTCGACTACTGAAGCAATTCATCTTGTTCGGAGATTAGTGGAGAAATATAGGGAAAGATAAAAGGACCTTCATATGGTGTGCATTGATCTCGAGAAAGCCTATAACAAAGTTCCGAGATATGTCCTATGGAGGTGTCCAGAGGCGAAAGGTGTCCCAATGGCATATATTAGGGTGATAAAGGACATGTACGACGGAGCCAAAACTCAGGTAAGAACGGTGGGAGGAGACTCAGAGTATTTTCCTGTTGAGATGAGACTTCATCAACGATCTATATTGATCCTTTTTTGTTTGCCTTGGTGATGGATGAGCTGGCGCGGTCTATCCAGGAGGAGGTCCCTTGGTGTATGCTATTTGCAGATGACATAGTACTGATTGATGAGACCCAAACCAAAGTTAATGATAGATTGGAGGTTTGGAGACACGTTTTGGAATCCAAAGGGTTCAAATTGAGTAGAACCAAAAAAGAATACATGGAGTGCAATTTTAGTGTTGCGAGGGATGAAGCAGTCACTGATGTGAGGCTTGCCACTCAATCTATCCCCAAGAGAGATAACTTTAAGTATCTTGGGTCCATTATCCAGAGTAGTGGCGATATCGACGATGATGCCACACACCGTGTTGGGGCAGCATGGACGAAATGGAGGCTTGCCTCAGGAATATTGTGTGATAAAAAGATACCACCTAAGCTTAAAGGCAAGTTTTACAGAATGGTGGTTAAACCATCTTTGCTATATGGGGTGGAGTGTTGGCCTATTAAAAATTCACATGTTCAGAAGATGCAGATTGCGGAGATGAGGATGTTGAGATGGATATTGGACATACCAGGAGTGATAGGGTTAGGAATGAGATCATCCAGGAGAAGCTACACGTAGCTCCTGTGGCTAACAAGATGAGGGAAGCGAGACTGCGTTTGTTTGGACATGTGCAGAGAAGGAGTACCGATGCTCCTGTTAGGAGGTACGAGAGGTTGGATTTCGGGGATACACGGAGGGATAGAGGTAGGCGGAAGAAGTATTGGGGAGAGGTGATCAAACAAGATATGGCGAAACTTCACCTCACCGAGAACATGGCCTTAGATAGAAAAGAGTGGAGGTTGCATATTAGAGTAGACGGCTAATAGGTTAGTAGGGGTAGGTCGATATATGACTTAGTGATAGTAGGATAGTAGGAATAGTGATGTCTTTACATCATATGTTGCCATTATATTTTGTTTATTTTTAGCATATTTACATTGCTTTTATATCTTGTGTTGTCATTTTTCGATTTGTTATGTTAAATTTATCGTATTTGCATACTTTCATGTGTTTTTCCTGTCCTTACCTTTTTCTATATCTAGTTTATTCTGCTTTTGGGTTTTTGAGACGAGGATTCCCAAGAAATAGCCTATCTACCTCTGTGAGGTTGTGGTAAGGTATGCGTACATTCTACCCTCCCTAGACCCCACTTGTGGGATTCCACTGGGTATGTTTTTGTTGTTGTTGTTCCAAATGTTTTGTGCCAAACATGCAGTTTTTTTTATAGTTATTAAAACCTATAGGTAAAAGTCATGTTTCATGTTTTTCAAAACAAAGTGAAATATTTTTCCAAAAACTATGGCCAAACGCATTTTGAATGTTCAATCTAAACTTCACCCAAATCTGATTTCCCAAAATATTTGGGAATCTATGGCCAAACATAGCTTAACTTAATTCGCGTAAATACTTTATTATGCCAAAATTGCAATTAATTCTTTACATTCTTACATTTGCTTTCAACACTATTTCACATATCCTCACAATTTTATAACTTTTACCATTTAAAATTTTATTTCATTTTTACCCATGATAATTAAAATTATTCGACCTACATCTCCACCTCCTAAAACCAGTGTTGTCAAAGGCGCGTTTAAGCCCTAAAGCAAGGCACAAAACATGTTGAGCGCTTCAACTCACCTAGAGAGCGTTGTAGTGTTGTCATCAAGGATCTGAGGGATATTTCTCCTTGCCACTGAGTGGTAATCCCAAAGACGCGGCGCTTGAGAAATTGATATTTCACTTTATCAATAAAAAAAAATTGGACTTTTTTGACCAGATATTTACTGTTAATGATCATAATTATCAGTCTTCTGCTAAACAAACATATTTGTATTTTTTTCCCTCCAATTGTGTTTTCTTCATTAAAGCCCACGCTCAAATTGCATCTTGTGCTGAAAGCCCTAACAGGTCTTTTTTTTTTTGCACTTTCTGCATTTGATAACACTGCCTGATACACTCCTACCAAGTGAACTGATGGTCACTCTCTCGCATTCGCATAAAACTAAAGAAAATTCATTAAATAATCAAAACAACGATGCTGAGGGGAACTCAAGAACAACATACCTTGTTGGCCCTAAAGGAAGATACTTTGATCTCGGAACATAACAGAACAGACAAACGAGATCCAAGAGCCTCTCATGAGTTTCATATAATTTCTTTAGCTCCTCGTCCGTCCATTCTTTTTTTGCATTATCATGGTTGCGCATCTCCCTATATATCCAAGTACAATGTGTCATGTTGCACCTTACAAATGGTTCAATAGTGTTGAAATGAGCCAGAATAGTGTACTTACTTTATCAATTCATCCTGTGCAGAATACATTTCATCAAGTACCTTCAACATAGGACTGATTAAAGATCCAAGGCCAGTGCCACTGGCTCCCTGGTCCTCTCCATTGCTAATATGCATATCTGAGAACTGAGACTGTACACCACCCTGGACTAAGGCATGTAAAAATTCATAGATCTGTAACCTATACGGCTCACCAGATCGAATTGCAATAGTTGTAAGAGCCTGGGCAGCAATTATACGAACCTGAATTTAACAGTAGTAAGAAGTGAAACAACGTAACACTCAATAATATACATTTTTTAAATTAAAATACACACAATGATGTATACTGAGAATAGTATGAAGCATCAATAGTTGGATTGATAACTAGAACTAACTAAACTATACTCATGTATTTGTATTTCACATTTGCAAGGAATAAAAGATGAGTAAGCACCTCAACCTACTAATAGGAGAAAGAAGGCCTCTCCTCAGAGGTATCTATGATCATTGGAGAAGTCTAGTCTAGTCGACTAGTTGGAGTCGCAGTCTAAGTCTAGGAGTGCAACAGTGAAAATTTGGAAAGAAAACTCTAAAATTACCTTTTAAAACCTTAAATTGGTCAACTTTTTTTAAGAAAATACAAAAGGCAACGCTTTTTGAAGATCATCTCGCCACATAGCAAAAAGGCAATGGAGGGTCGCCTTGCCTTGCCTTTCGCCATCGGCGATCACCTTTCACAACACTGACTCGGATATATTACTTACTACTTAGAGGGGTGATAGAGACCTTTACAAGGATTGCAAGGTTATTCCAAGTTGAAAATATTACTACCCAACCTCGTTTTTCTTTTTTTGTGGGGGGGGGTTGACTCTTGCCTTTCTCAGAAATGGAGGAGAAGTTAATTGGTTTGGGAGTGTAGAGTAGTAGCGGGGATGTGAACATGTGGCATATGATTGCTAGTTACATTAAAAAAGTAGCTACAGAGGTATTAGGGATATCGAGAAGGATCCTTGGTGGCCATCAAGGAGATAGGTGGGGAAATGGAGAAGTTTAAGGCGAAGTGGAAGCAAAGAAGGTTGTCTACACAAAGTGGTTAGAGTGTGTGGATGAGGATGAGGATGAGAAGCGGATACTTAAGGATATCCATAGGACAATGAGCAAAATCAACAGTCACGAGTGTTAAGATGACAACTTTTGAACGTGTATATGCCAATCTAGGGACGAAGGTGGGGATAAAAGATTGCATAGGCTCGCAAAAGCGAGAGAAAGAAAAGCTTGTGACTAAGATGAAGTGAAGTGCATCAAGGACGAGGAAAGCGAAGTGTTGATGGATGAGACCTCCATTACGCAACGGTGACATGCATACTTTCACAAACTTTGAATGAAAAAATGGACCGAAACATTGTGTTGGGTGATTTGGCGCACACCGAAAGTCTTTGAGATTTTGGATACTGCATGAGTTTTAGGGTTAAGGAGGTTAGGCATGCGATTAGTAGGATAAACAGGGGAAGAGCAATCGAACCCAATGCAATTCTGGTGGAATTCTAGAAGAGCACTGACAAAGCAAGTATTGAGTGGTTGGTTAGGTTGTTTAATGTTATTCATAAGATAGCTAAAATGCCCGACGAATGGACATGGAGTACAATGGTTCCATTGTATAAGAATAAGGCTAATATTAAAAACTGTAACAATTACGGTGGCATCAAATTGCTAAGCCACACTATTAAGGTCTAGGCAAGAGCGGTAGAAATGAGGGCAAGGCAGCGAATCAATTTGGATCCATGTCAGGGTGATCGTTCTTATCCAAAGACTGATGGAGAAATATAAGAAAAGAAAGAGGGACCTTCAGAAGGCTTTAGACATAGTTCAGAGGGATGTCCTCTGAAGGTGTCTGGAGGCTAAAGTTGTCCCAATGGTGCATATTAGGGCGATAAGGACATGTGTGATAGATCCAAGACTCGAGTTAGAACAGTGGGAGGAGACTCAGAGCATTTTCCTATTAAATGAGGCTACATCAGGGATCTATGCTAAGCTCTTTTCTATTTGACTTAGTAATGGATAAGCTAATGTGGTCTTAAGAGGAGGTTTTATGATATATGTTATTTGCGGATGACATTGTATTGATTGATGAGACACGGGACAGAATTAGAGATAGGTTGGAGATTTGGAGACAAAATCTAGAGTCTAAAAGGTTCAAAGTAAACAAAACCAAAATAAAATATTTAAGGTGCAAATTTAGTGTTGCGTTGGATGAAGCAGGCACGGAAGTGAGGCTTGCCACTTAGCCTATTCCCAAGAGAGTTTTAAATATGTCGGGTCTAAGGGAACATTGTCGATGATGTCACACATCACATTGAGACAGCATGAATGAAATAGAGACTTGCCTTTGAAGACTGTCCTTGTTGTATGAGATGGAGTGTTGGCCAATTACGAACACACATGTTTAGAACAAGGGAGTATGACTAAGATGGTTTGGACACAAGCAGAGGAGGTGTGTCGATGCTCCAATAAAGAGGTTCGGGAAGTTGAATTTAGTGGGTACACAGAGGGGTAGAGATAGGCCGAAAAAGTGTTAGGAAAAGGTGATTAGACAAGACATAGAGTAGTTTCACATTACCGAGGACATTACTCTAGATAGGAAGGTGTGGAGGTCGCATATTAAGATAGAAGGCTAGTAAGGATTGAACATTGTCTTGTCTTGTGACGGTTTAGGGTCTATCATAGGAAAAGTCGTGCCATTACAGTTATGTTATTGCTTTCCAATTATACATTACTTTGCTATTCTTATTGTTTTTCCTTGTAGAATTCACATTGCTCTTGTTAGTCGCTATGCTTTATTATTGTTTTTTCCTTCTTTTACCCAGCTTTGACACATCTAAGCCGAGAGTCTTTCACAAACAATCACTCTACCATCATGAGGTAGTAGTAAGGATGGGATACACTCTACCCTCTCCAAACCCCATGTTGTGGGCCACCATAAATAAGATCATAAACAACGCAATTCCCAGTTTCTAAATTAAACAGAGAAGTGGATTGGACACAATTTTAGGATGGATTTGCTCCTGAACACTGCCTATGGTATAAAACACAGGCAGCTAATTTTCATCTTTGACAAAGAGACGGACACTCAAGCTACTCATTAATAATATCATAAATCAAATAGTTCTTAATATTGTGAGGGCCTCTTAATGAAATGGATTGGGGGATGCAACAACGATAAGTAAGCTTTATGAAGACAGGTAATATGATCCTGCTCTAATTTGTTTTTTAAACCATAATTTCCCATTTCAAGATGGGAAAAGAGAGGAGAATTTTATTCTGGAATGATGACTGGCTTGGTCATGGAGCACTGAAAGACCTTTTCCCTGATTTATTTGTCTCACCTAATGCCGCTATAGAAGAATCTTGGAGCTCCAAAGGCTGGAACTGGCCGTTCAGAAGGATTCTTAATGACTGGGAAGATACTAGAACCACTGATTCCCCAGAATGCTATAAGTCTTTACAGGATTTAATGGAAAAGGAAGCAGCAATTCAGAATTCAGTCAGAGGAACATACTACTATCTATCATCTACAGGGAAATCCAGCACCTCCTTGTCCAGGAAACAGATTTGGAAGATAAAAGTACCATCCAAAGTTGTCTGTTTTCATGGTTAGTTATAAGAAAAGCTTGCCACACAGAAAATTCTCCAGAGAAGGAGCTTTCAACTCAATCCTATATGCTTTCTATACCAGCAGAAAGCTGAAAACAATGACCATTTATTTCTAGAGTGTTATTACCAGCCACTGGCAACTTTTTTGTAGCATTAAGCTGAAACTACTTGGTGATGCCTATGGACACTTTTGGCCTAATATGCCGCTGGAAGAGTATAAGGGGAAGAACATGTCACAAGGAATACGTCAGATTGTTCCAGCTTGCATATGGTGGACAATTTGGAAGGAGAGGAAAGCCAGTTGTTTTGAAGGCAAGAGCAGCCCAACTCAAAAAAATCAAGAGTACATGCATTTCTCCTTTTCATTTTGGTGTAAAGAACAATTTGCAAATGATGCAGAATCACTGCCAACCTTTTTGAATTCTTGTAACAATTACAGGGGTTTGTACTTGTAAATATTAGCTTCAGGCCCTGTTTTGGGTGCTGACAGATATAACATGTTAACATTCTCAAGAGAATATTGTGAGAGGCAGTCACAACAAGATAAACACACTGTCCCATTTTATTAAACCTGTTTTTAATCTAGAAAATCGAAAAATACATTTTTGATCATGATTTGTTCAATTATTTCTTTTTGTTTGTAATCACTTCCCACGTATTCTTCAAATCCACAGTTCCATATTTTTAAAAAACAAAATAATCAATGTTAGACAAAGATTGATCTAGTCAACCCTTGTTAAAAAAATTTGGGAAGAAGGGAGAAATATAAGTGCTCATACTTGTCATATTCACAACTAATAAGCACTTATAACCAATAACCAAATGCATAAATCGTGTATGGAATTAATCAAAGCTTGCCAAGCAAGAAGAACTATTTAAGGGCTTAAAAACTACCTCCCAGCTTCCATTGAAAGCACACCGTTGGAGCCGAGTCAGAGCACCAGATAGAGTAGGGTTACGAGAACTGGCAGCAGCAACCATCTTATCTGCATCTAACATCATCAATGCAGTTCCCGGAGGAGTTGCTGACTCCCAAGCATACTCAGAGGCAGCATAGTTTGCATTTTCGCCAAGGAACCAAACCTTCAAGTATGACACAACCCATTCAGAAAAATAGATGCAGCCATTACAGATAGTTGCTAGATACCTGGTAGCTCAACTTAGCTCAACTATCAACAAATTAATTTGTAGGAGAGATTCTTACTGCTGCTTGAACCATTCTCTGCAATGCCAGAGCAGACTTTGGATCAGAAGCAGATACACTATCAACTGAGGTAAATCCAGACATTGAGCCAGGTTGTGGAGGAGGCAAATCCAGAACTATGGTAACTGCCTCCAGTGCAGTGTGCTTTCCCTCTGGACCGGCTCCAACTAGACAGGTCTAGAAATAATATTACATATTAGATTAGCATGTATTTTTGCTTCATGATCACGCGCAAATGGCAAAACTCGAAAAAATGACATAAGGGTAACATTGGGAAATGTATGATAACACGAAGATCAAGTTAACGTAGCAAGAGAGAGAAAAGAGGATGTGCAATAGAAAACAATGTCAAAGATTCATTCAACTCAATGGGAAGAAAAATTCTGCAAATTATACTGCACTGGCTGATGAAAATACCAATACCATTTATGATCACAAAAAGAGAAACCCAACACTGATGATCACAAATATGGAAAATCTTAAGGCCAGGTTCGAGTCACACGGACATGCTGATCTTCAGATTGGAAACCTTTTTTTTTCATATTTTGTCCCTTTTAGGAGATTTATGAGTGGACCTGATGTAACGAGAGTCCTAAACGGATTGAGGGTGATCTTGGAAAAGGAAAGAGCAGGCACAATAGGCTGAAGTGGGCCTATTGTCAGAGAGAGAGAGAGAGAGAGAGTAGACTCAATGAGTGAAGTACTAACTAGTAAGTCTGAAACAAAGTTATTGACTCATTGGACTGAATTGAGAGAGATGTTTAAGACCTAAAGTGGCTTGATGGATTTAGTTGAGCCAAAGAAAACAGGCAATACATTAGGTAGAAGACAGTTTGTGAAATGGGCTTACAAAAAGTTAGGTCTAATACCATTTTACGAAAATGGACCTCAAGTGCAACTCATCCTCAAAAAGTAGCTCATGAGATGAGGATTGCCAAAGATCAAACAAGCAGATAACAATACATTTCTCAACCAATGCCGGTATTGCCATTAAAACCATCACTTAGTGAGGCGAAGAATGCACTTCAGATAAGTGTATTCTTCAACAATGAAGCCTAAATGATCAAAATGAGAAGCAGTATGTTCTTTAAATTTCACTTTGAGGATTGGATTAATATTAAAAATTATTATGATGCGATTGGACTGGTATGAGCTTTATTATACTGGATGCTTAAATAAACTATTTTACTTGCAATCTGAGTACTGTAGTACAGATTTAGAATGTGGTTGAAATTTTTAATTTATTCGTACACTGCGCACTACACTTCAAACACACACATCATTTCTCACTCTTTGCTTAAATACCCATGGAACTTGTCAATTTTTGGGGATTCCCCTTTTAAACACTACAACAACATACCCAGTTAAAACCCACAAGTGGGGTCTTGGGAGGGTAGAGTGTAGGTAGACCTTACCACTACCTTATGGAGATAGAGAGGTTGTTTCCTTTTAAACACTGAATGTAGGAATTCCAACACCCCTCCACAAACCCAGGATTAAAATATCTGGAGCATGGATAACACAACATGAAGAACCGACATTGAGCAAGCCAAGAACAGGGTGGTGGGGACCTTTGTAAAAGAACCCTGTACCTAACTCAGCTCCAAAGCTAGATCATGTGGTGGGGACCACCAAAGACTATAATGAGAAATAGCCCATTCCTAGAAAATTTTCTAAGATGTACAAAATGTGTGCGTATAAGATAATTAGACTTTTGGCAATTTCACTATTCCACATATGACCATTTAATTGTTAAGAAAATGAAAGTCGGGAGGAACTAAAAACACAAATCCACCATCACTAGCTACTTGACCAAGCATGTGATGGTAGAAGTTCACCCAGAAAATACTTCATCATACCATGAATAGAAGTATTTATAGATGCAGAATTTTCAAAAATGTATCAATTCGATGTGTCAGAGAAGGTCCCATTTAAGGGCACCAAGATCATTGACACTATACAGGAGTTAGGTTGTAATAGAAAATATCATTAACAAGATCATTGACACTATACAGGAGTTAGGTTGTAATAGAAAATATCATTAACACAGCATTTTTGTACAAGAAAGTAGATGCACCGTGCATAAACATACTCATATTAGAATTCATATATTATCAATACTTGTTCAATCCATGTGGTAATTAGGGTAGCTGCAATCTGCTACACATACAACTTTAACCCATCAGTTCTATACTATTTAATGCTTAACAGTATAATCTATTGGAAGCAATAACTACAAAGAAACTATAAGCATACCCATGACCAACAAAACGTTAGTCAAAAAATAAATGAGACTTTGGGGAAGAAAGAACAAAGGCATTAATTAAGAAAAGAAAATCAACTCTACATTCTGTTACGACAATGAGCTTACTTTCCATAGTAGTTGTAGCACATCTGCATCTATCTTTCCGGGAACTTTGGTGGCAAAAATTCTGGCAATCTCTAGAAGAGTTACTGCCATATCAGGAGTAGCCTAAGAATCACACAGCAAAAAAGAAAGTAGGATATGTGAGCTCTGGGGACTGACAATTTACAAAGCTACCAAGAACACAGAATATTTACATGTCTATTAACTTTGAATGGAATTCATGAGCTTAAATTCCCATTGACCCATCTCGTTGTTAGTTTTATTGGTCGCATAGACACAGATGCCAAGGTTTTTTTAATAGATCCCAAGACTATGATCAAAAGAAATTCATCTTGATAAGGTAAGCATAAGGAAACCTCACCCTAAAATAAATTACATAAAGGCCTACTTAACTACAGTAGAACTTGAATAACCTAAACCTCCCTTGACAAATGGCTAGAAAAAACAACACCTCTCTACCATCCGCAATAGCATAGGAACACACTATAGGAGAAAATGATCTCACACTTCCATAAAAGAACAATGAACACCTCAATATACAGAACTCCAGTCTATAACAAATATTCACTCAAGCATCTTTGTAGTTCTTACACCAAGATGTCTTTAATTGTGGGGCAAAACTATAAACTCTTAATCTTTTCTCGTGCTGGTGAAAAGAAAAACATTATGATGCAAAAGAAAAAGGAAAAATTTTAAGAATGTTGACATATCTGATCCCACAAGAAGAAACTAAAATGTACAAGGCTCCAAAGTGAAATACAGAATAACACTACTTAAAGACAAGATATATAGAGGACGATCACTTAACCCGTTTACCAGACTAGACAACAATCGAAAGAATATGCCTTCCCCCCGGCCTTAAGTACCTTGAAACGAGCATGAAGTGTTAGCAATATATCATTCACTAATGGTGCTGGCCAAGCTGGATCTGTAAGTTCTGATGCGATGATGGATTCTAATTCATCAAAGGACTCGTGAGGGCTTTGCATCCATATCAGTGCTTTTATTACCATTGCACGAACATAAACACATTCACATGCAACAGTTGTCCGCACCACCTCCATTAAGGATGCTAATAAACTTGCAATTGTGTCTTTGGCAGCGTTGGTATTAGATAATGAGGAAACCCGACGTATACCTAACCAAAAAAGGACAAGAAAAGCAAAAATTTGAATTCAGGATCCAACAAAGCGAAAATGAACGTCATAGAAGAACCGTAATACAAGAGAATACTAACAATTCCAACTAAACAAAGCCAACAAGTAAAAGCTACTCTTTACAGGACTAATAATATTAACAGCAGCAGGCCATCCACAAAGAAAATCACCTCCAGAAAAGCAAAATATATAAGTAAATAAATACAGCAGAAAACAGAAATACTTAATAGAGGCAAAACAAAGATAATTGAACTTATCAATGAAAGACATTGAAGATCAAAGAAAAGGACGATGACCCAATATTAAAGGACCAATGCACACTTGGCTAACATTGTCTGTATTCTGTTGAAGATAACTAAATAAATAACTGTGTGATTTCTCTAACAGCTTCAGCTTTTTGAAGAGGCAGTCACCTTTCAACATGCTACGAGAATTGGCAGAGGTCCTAGATTCGCCGTCACCTATTATCAAAAAGAACCCACATGTCTTGCCAGTGAAAAAAGAATCTGGTCCGCATATGAGAGAATGTGGCGAGGACACAAAAGTGTGCTTTCTCTAGTAGCTAAAGCTTTTAGATGAGATGATTACACACTTAATCAGATTCTAAGATATTGTAAGCAGTGTAGTCAAAGACGCACTAAAGCCCTAAAGCAAGGCTCAAAACGTGTTGATCGCTTCACCTTCCTTTATGTGCACTTTAGTGTCATCATCAAGGTTTTAAGGCAAACTTTTCCTTGCCAATGAGTCTCTTCTGAAGAAGTGACACTAAAAAATTGATACTTCATTTTATCATAATTATCGTTTTCAATTTCTTTGGTCATATATTTGTCGTTCATGTTTATAATTATTAATCTTGGACTAAACATATATATTTATATTTGCTTCTCCCTTAGCACCTTTTTACATTAAAGCCCATCCTTTATTTGCGATTTGCGGTTTGCGCTTAAAGCCCAAACGAACCTTAGTTTGCACTGTTCATCTTTGTTAACACTGATTGTAAGTCTTCTAAGACAAAATTTCCTCCATTTAAATTTAAGTCCACTTTATCCCATTTAATGCATTCAATCATCATGGTATCACACCTACATACATGTGTATTTGGAGGTCTACCGCATGACCAAACCATATCAGGCGGTCAACTCTCATTTTTGTTGTGCTATTTTCACCTATTGGATATGATCATCTGTAATGTCGTCAAATCTTGTACGACCTGAACAAGCTGCAATCCGGTAGACAGATTGGAGTGAAAGGGACGCAAGGTGTTTTGAGGGAAATTTTAACTACAGAAGATTTTTTCTTTGCAGATGACATAGTACTGATTGATGAGACTTGGACTAAAGTTAATGATAGGTTGGAAGGCTTGGAGACACGCCTTGGAGTCCAAAGGATTTAAACTGAGCAGGATCGAAACAAAATACTTGGAGTGCAAATTCAGTGTTGCGAAGGATGGAGCAGACATTGATGTGAGGCTTGCCACTCAACCTATCCCCAAGAGGGAAAACTTTAAGTATCTGGGGTCCATCATCCAAAGTAGTGGCGATATCGACGATGATGTCGCACATTGTATTGGGGCAGCATGGACTAAATGGAGGCTTGCCTCTGGAGTATTGTGTGACAAGAAGATACCACCTAAACTCAAAGATAAGTTTTACAGAATGGGGGTTAGACCATCTTTGTTGTATGGGGTGGAGTGTTGGCCAATAAAAAATGTACATGTTCAGAAGATGTATGCCGCAAAGATGAGGATGTTGAGATGGATGTGTGGCCAAACAAGGAGGATAAGATTAGGAATGAGACCGTTCGAGAGAAGCTAGAGGTAGCCCCGGTGGCTGATAAGATGAAGGAAGCGAGACTGCGATGGTTTCGACATGTGCAGAGAAAGAGTACCAATGCTCCTGTTAGGAGGTGCGAGAGGTTGATTTTGGGAATTACACGGAGGGGTAAAGGTAGACCGAAGAGGTATTGGGGGGAGGTGATAAGACAAGATCTGGCGAAACTGGATATCACCGAGGACATGACCTTAGATAGAAAAGAGTGGAGGTCGCGAATTAAAGTAGCAGGTTAATTGGTTGGTGGGGTTAGGTGGATGTCTGGCCTTGAGGTATAGTGAGGTAGCAAGAGTAGGTGTGATACATATCATGTGTTGTCATTATTTGTCGTATGTGTGCTAATTCTATCGTATTTACATATTGACATGTGTTTTTCGTTAATAGTCGCTCTTTCTATTCCCTTTCCTTTCCTTTCTGCTATATCTAGTTTATTCTGCTAATGAGTTTTTGAGACGAAGGTTCTCAGGAAACAGCCTCTCTAATTCTATGAGTTAGTGGTAAGGTCTGCGTACATTCTACCCTCCCCAGACCCCACTTGTGGGATTGGGTATGTTGTTGTTGTTGTTGTTGTTGTTGTTGGAAGAAACCTAAGTTCATTAGGGAGCATTTTTTTGGAGTGACAATAGGAATATCCTTCTTTCGATCATTTTCTAGAAAAGTTGATAAACTTGGCGGGTATGTAAAAGATATTCCTTATCAGTTTTGCATGTGTCAAGCAAATATTGTGACATTTCAGTTCTTACAGCTTGTTCAAATCAATTATCCTTTATGTACTGAAATGGTCGATTCCATTATTTTTATTTTTTCTTCAAAAAGTTGCAATTTAACATATTCTAGATTCACCGTGATATTATTATACAGACAAGAATCCTTATAATCATATATTGGACTATAACAAGTATTAATATTGTCATATCCTTTATTAAGTCCTTTACATTCACTCGGATTTCTTCTGTTACATAGATTTTGTCCAGATCCAACCCTTTGTTTAAAAAAAGGGATGGAGAAAGATAAGGATCTTCTTTGGTGGATCCCTCTTGTTCCTGTTTAGTCCCCTTATTTCGAAGCTTGATTGCATTTTGTTTTTACATTTTTGGCGTAAAGAATATTTTGTAGTGGAGTCTGAATCAATACAAGTGCTTTAGAATCACTGTAATTAGGCTAATTAGGACCCATTGAAAATCTGGATGCCAGCATAGTTTTTGGTGCTCTTGAAAATACAGTTAGCACTCTCAAAAAAATCTTGTGTGGCCCGATAATCATCTCAATATCACACTTTTACTACATTTACTGGGATGCCCAACATTCACTCGCTTGAACCTCGAGGCTAATTTGCAATGTAAAAGAACATGGTCCACATCCTCACCCGCCTCCTTACAAAGACACCAGCTCAAGCAGACCACTTTTCGTTTCCTAAGGTTCTCCACTGTCGAAGTCACCTCTCTAGTAGCTAGCCACACGAAGAAGCACACCTTTCTCGGAACCTTAGAATCCAAACCCAGACATGTGGAAAGCTAACTTCTGTCCTAACAAGAAGCTTCTCAAAGGATGATTAAATGAGAATGAATTATTGTTCCCTAGATCCCAACTCAAAGCATCAGATCTGTCAATACGCTCGCATTGCTTTTGGAGTAAATCTAACAACCATTGAAGCTCGATCACCTCCCACTCCTGGAAACTTCCTGAATCTCAAATCCCATTACTTTGATAATGATGCTACTATCGCATTAATACTCCTCCATTTTTCTCATATTATTTTAGTTAAGTGCTTATCATGTCATTGAAACATTGAACCTAGATATCTATATTGTTGGTACTTGATCAGTCACCACAACCCTGTGTAATCACCTCATATTCATTATTTGGTTGTAGCTAAAATTGTTGTCTAGGTAGTATGTCCTAATTCTACTCAACTTAAACTCTCTCTCTCTCTCTAGAATGATTCCGCATAGTTCTACTTATCAAAAATGCTTACCATCTAGGTGCTTCTGCATAGTTCAAGCTCTTAGTCACTCCCTCACTAATTTCATCAATTAACGAAATCTTGTTTGCAAATTTTACGCATCAGGAACTCTATCTTGTATAATTTTGTTACTCATACATAACTAGAGTAAATAGGTATAGGCTCAAGACAAATCATGTGCACCCTGGTTATGGGGAATTCATTTATACCTCCTACCATGCTCCACGCATTTACGATGATTCCTACATATATATTTTAGGTGTTCTCCAAAACCAGAAACTCTCTAGGTCTAATGCTTATTCTCTCTCCATATGACCCAAAACGCAAATTCCATATATCAACCCATATGTGATATGTCTACTATAGTTTAAGACCTTGACAAAGATCATTTGCACTACATACAAGTAACTTTTGAACTCTTTCATCAGGTATATCTTTTATAGATATTTAGTATCACAAATTGAACCATCCATAAACATTAAGAGAGAGAGACTATGAGTTATAGCAAAAAGCTAATTCATTTTCATTACCTTCAGGGTGAGAGGTTTCATTATAATCCTGATCATATGAGTCATTATTTTCAGGAAATGTTTTAACATAAGCTCCTTCATCAATATCTTGTAAGCCCAAAGCAAAAGCTGCAGCACGACTTTTGCCCATTTCTTGCACCACCCGCGCTGCTGAATGAAGTACAGGACGAGAGAAACTGCGGAAAGAACTCTCTAACCTGTAAAATGATGGGTGTTAGCTGAACAATTCATCACAAAAAAGTTGAAGGGTAAAAGGGGTTTGGTCTGGTTTGGGTTGTGAAGAGAGCAAAGAACAAGCTTGAGACCTCCTCATCACAAGTTTGATCAAAGGTTGAGGACGCCTTGTCTTTGAAGACTTGTCTTTGGAGGACTTTGAAGGAGTTGCATCCTTTGATTCAGAATTTGAGTCTTTAGCTGAAGGTGCTTCTGGAAGCTTGAGAATTTCTCTGGTCAGTCTGTACCATCCAGCGGCTCGTTCCTCAGTCCTGTATGGTCAAAACTCCACAAAAACTAAGTGCTCAATTTTACAAATTAGGCAGTTATCTGTAACATTAGGAAAAGAGAAGTTTTGAAGATGAAGCTACCTCTCAGCATTATCAACTTTACCCAGCACACAAAGGATAGCCTCAAAACAAACTCTTTCACTAGGATCAAGAAGTAGCTGATACAGCACCGAATTGAACTGAGTCTTAATATCTGGCCTTTCTGCACATGCAATATGGAGTTCACCAGAAATCAGTCTTATTATCTACTCCCACTCTCCAAACAGAAAAGGAACATGCTTGCTTAGAATACATTTCAAACAGACATACCATCCAATGACCGAGCTCTGGATATACTGTGGCACAACCTGGCAAGTGCAACTCTAGCAAGAACATCATGCATATGGAGTACATCTTGTAGAGCCCCTGATTCAAACAAATTCTGATAGTATTAATGGATAGATAATAAATGACTGTGAAATCAGAGATATAAATTAACTTACCACCAGGCTGCACAAGCTTCCCTACAAAAAGACAAAAAAAGCTTTAGTCAAAAAACAACTCAAACCATCAACAGGATACCTCTACTAAGAAACTCCCCTTTTACTAATAAGGACATCCACCGAGAAATTCTACTTATTTCATGAAAACCACCATAAGGATGCCCTTTTTACTTGGGTCTTAGCATAAGACACCACGACAACAAAATGTTAAAGCAATGCTGCTTGTGAAGTGAAAACATACGAGAAAACAAATGCAGAGGTATTAATCAAAAAGGCATATCAATGCAGATAGGAAATGCAGTCCTCCTTAAAGAGTCCTCATAATGATCAACATAAACTCATGAACGTTCAAATATATCCCAGAAGCCCAGAACTTGCAACTTGTAGGTCCTTTCCTCATCTTATTTCACTTCCTACTAATTGAACTGCAGTCTGTTTGCACAACATATCATTCATTATACTGTTCAAGGAGTTCCTTCTCTTCCCTTCAACTGATGAAGCAGCGATTCTCAAGTTTCTTTTCCCGTTCATGAAGGAACACTTCAAAAATTTATTAAGAAATATATTTCTTTTTCATTTTTTTGGGAATTTGAGGATCTTGACAGAATTTGAACTTAACAATGGAGAAAAACCAAAACTATGAAACCCCTGTACCTTCCAAACATCCCTATTTACTTAACACAACTGAGCGATTTATTCAATACCAGTTACCCCTGATCTCATTGTCTTTTACGTCCTTGTTCAAGGGATAGCACTATATCTTTAAACCACAATGAATTCAAAGTGCTCCCTCCGACATGTCTCAAACAACTGGCTATAATCATAGTTGCTTGTTTTTTCCTCTTGATGAAGTAAAAGGGATTTCATTAAAAAGCATCAAAAAGATGCATAACTGACAAAACAGGAAGGATTAAATTGCTCCAATACAAGTGAGTCTATGCTACTATCAGGGAGCTAATAAAATCAACAAAAAGATGGGTGAGATAATTCCAGCTAAAAAGATCAAGGGCCTGTTTGGATGGGCTTATAACTTATAGTCTATAGTCCATAACCATAAGTTAAGAATTCTAACTTATGGTTTAGGAATTCCAACTTACGGTTTTTTGGATTATTTTAAAAGCACTTTTTTATTTTACCCAAACGCCACAAAAGTGCTCAAAATTTATTTTGAGGACCCGTTGAGAGCCAGCCAGGTGAAGCACCTTTGTAGGCACTTTAGTTTGCTTGTTTATTTATTTCTGTCTCGCTCTTTTGAAGATTCTTGAAGCGAAGTATTAAGCCTCACTAAGCCTCTTGGGGATTTAAATATCATAATCAAGTTATCACATGAAGCAATGACAAGAACAGAAACAGGACATGAAATGACATCCATTTTAGTCTTTTGGGAGCAAGTAAATAAAGAATATGTCTTCAAGGTATCTATCGTACTTCAGTTTAAACCTTTTTAATTCGATAGGTTTTACCCTATGCCAGTCATCTCTATCCACCACATTTTAATTTAGACCTTTTGGTAAACTTTTGTGGTATTATTCTCTTTATACCACTCCTTTTTAGTAACTTTTTCTTTTGGGAGGACAGCAAGTGCTTCTGCATACATGCCCACAGCTCCAATTTAGGTAAATATCTTGTCCATGTCCATTAACATAAAATGAGAATCAGCATAGCAATGCACAGTATTGTAAGTTAACAATAATAGAAATTGGAGTTCAGAAAGTGAAGTTCTTCCCACTATTAAAGCAAAAAAAAACTGCCAAAAGCTACAACAACTTGTTCAGGAAATTACCTAATGCCATCGCAACTGCATATGGATCACTTGTGGCTAAGTCAGAAAGAATTTCTAAAGAATGCCTCACAGCAACTGGATCAGCAAATGAGACCCTGTATCAACACACAAATCTCTTAAGTTTTGCTATTCAACGGTGTAAATAAAATTTAGACAATCATAAATGTACTTTTACTAAAAATGGAAGACCAATTTACTGTAGAAATTAGAAAACTAGCAAATTTGAGAAGATGTTGGGAGCAAAATCGTACGACTTTTCTTGAATTTCTTCTCAGTAAATAGCAGGATCAGGTAATGGCTTTGCAACCCATCTAAATTTCTGAAAGGTAAAGTCATCTTTAACAACCCTGGCCCGGTATGCCCTAGAGAAGGCTCCTAGTAAACTTGAGATCCAGAGGCTTGATTTTCACCTCTTGGACCTCAAACCACTTGGCAGCAGACACCTCCAGAATGTATTAAGCCACTTGGGCCTCAAACAGCAGAGATCTCCCCAAGTTAGTAAGCAGCCAATTTACAGATCCTTTCTTTATACCTTTTGTCAAAAATGTCAGGTTGAAATGTAACGTAACAACCACTCTTCCTAAAGTAGCGACACCCTGTTGAGAGTATATACACACCAAGTGATGCAGGAATTATAGGGTGCCTCCCACTGCCTACCTTTGAATGCAGCACTTGGCCCCTTGCAACACTTACTCCTTTGATTGATAAAGGTATTTTATGAATATGCAGCCTACAATGTACTTATATGGACCCTTTGCAACAGTTGATTCAAACACTGCTGGCCCATTTTCATATCATTTTTAATATCCTGGTTCTACAAGACAACAATACAATACTTGCAGTAAGTTTGAGAATCAGGGACTTAAAAAGATTCGCTCCTGGGCCT
This sequence comes from Solanum rostratum, assembly GCA_029948455.1. NCBI lineage: Eukaryota > Viridiplantae > Streptophyta > Magnoliopsida > Solanales > Solanaceae > Solanum > Solanum rostratum. The sequence goes on from CM057051.1 coordinate 58,137,352, forward strand.
CAAACCACTTGCCCAAGCTTATAAAGTGATTCTCTTTAGGGATGTAGCAAAAACCTATGCTCATTCTCCTATGCCGCACCATAAGGAAGAACCCAACAAGTAGCTTTTTTCTCAAGTCAGATTCAAGCAAATAGCTATTGGAATCAGCACCCTGAATGACTGGCGCAAACTTCAATAGTAGCTTTCATGCATGTTTTCCACTAGACAATTGGACAACTCAAACTGAATCCTTCCCACTATGCAGATGACTATGCAATGGTGATCGTGACCTTTCTTCTCCGGCGAAGACTCCGGCGAAATTATTATTCTTCTTCTTATTTATTTTTTCTGGCAAAGTTTTTCGTCATCTTCTTTTTTCTCGGCGAACCAGACCTGTCAAGATTTGAACTAGATCTACCAATTTCTGATGGCTTCCAGCAGATTCCCAGCAACATCCAGCCATTTCCGGCGACATCCAGTATTTTCTGGCCAGAATCTTCCAAGTTTCGAACACCATCCTGGTGATATCTTTCAAATTTTACTGTATTTCCTATTTTTCAGATCAATTATACCCTTCTGTTTGTCCTCTGTTTTTCTTGATTCAACTTTGCCCTTCTGTTTTATATTTATATTATTTATTCACGAAAGAAGATTTATTGCCTGATATCTTGCCTTCCATGTGTTGTATTGTAGGTTTCTTGACCTTTTTTTGGGTTCATTTGTTTTATTCTGTTGAGTGTATTGTTTGTTATCTCTTTGCTCCTTGTTCCTCTGCTTCGCAGCATCGATTACTTGCTTGCAGTTTCAATTAATTTTTTTGTTTTGCTTCACCTTTTTTCTAAGTTTAGATCATTTCTTCATTGTTCTACTGTTTACTCTATATTTTTAAATTTTACTGTTCATATCTCGTTGTTATTGTTTGTTGTGCGTATTTTACTTAGTATATTTATTTGTAGTTTACATCTTAGTGCTGGTTTGGTGGCTCATGGTGGACTAGGGCCATGTCTTTGGTTGGAGCCGGGGGCAAGGGTTAGTAGTGGTAAGAGGGGTTTGAATTCTCCTAAGTTGAGAGTAGGTTCGTGGAACATAGGATCGTTGTCTGGAAAGTCCATAGAGCTAGTGAAGAATCTTAAGAAGAGGAAGACTAGTATAGCTTTTGTCCAAGACACCAGATGGGTAGGTACAAAGGCACGGAATGCAGACGGGTTCAAGTTGTGGTATGTAGGAGGCTTGAGGGATAGAAATGACTTAGGTATTTTAGTCGAAGGGGACCTTAGGGAGCGTGTGGTCGAGGTAGGAGCATCAGTGATAGGATGATGACAATTAAGCTTGTTGGTAGTAGTGAATTTGAACGTTATTAGTGCTTATGTACCTCAAATGGGCCTGGACAAGGAGGCCAAAAAATACTTTTGGGAAGATTTAAATGAGGTAATGAGATGTATTCCGAACACCAAGAAAATTTTCATTGGTGGAGATTTTAATGGTCATACCTATGCAACTTCTAGTGGCTTTGATGATGTTCGTGGAGGTTGTGGTTTTAGGGAGAGGAATGGAGGTTGAGCATCTCTTCTAGATTTTGATAAAGCCTTTGAGCTGGTAATTGCTAACTCATGGTTACCTAACGTAGCACGGTGGTTAAGACTCAGATAGATTACCTTCTCCTAAGGAAGCATGATAAAGCCCTTTGTAAGGATTGCAAGGTTATTCCGAGCGAGAATCTTTTGGTGATGGACATTGTTTTGAAAGGCGCTCGCCTCTGCGCCTAAAGCGAGAGGCGAGGCAAGGCGATGGTATGTCGCCTTTTACAGTCAAGGCAAAGCGCACATATGAAAGGCAATGAGAGGCGAGGGGAGGCACCATAGGCGCCGCCTTTTAATTTTTATTTAAAAAATACCCTAATTTTAATAATAAAAATACATCCTAGGGTTTATTTGTAAAAAAGATGTGCGCGACCTTAGTTCAGTTCTCCAGTGCGACTTTACTTCTCCATTGTGACTTCAGTTCTCGATTCTCCACTGTGCTTCTTCTCCAGGTAACATTCTTTCTTCTTTCTTCTTTCTTCTTTCTTCTTTCTTCCTCCTCCTCCTCCTTCTTCTTCACGTCTTCTCTTTTTTCAATGACCTTCGACTGTAGCTTCTTTTTTCCCAGTTGCTCTGATTTTCTGCTTCTTTTGATATCTATTATTAGTTTTTGCCTTTTTGGATTGAAATATTTGCTAAATATATGTTATTGCTATTGAGATTTTGGATATTTATATATGCAATTAAATATTTTAAAATTTTGGTATAAATTGGCGCCTCAGTTCAAAAAGGCGAGCGGGGAGGCGAGGTGAGGCAGAGCCTTGTCGCTTTTTGTCGCCCAAAACACTAGTGATGGACTTGGATATTAAGAGAGATAGAAGGAAGACTCTTTATGACCGACCAAGGATTAGATGAGATGGCTTAACCCCGACCCTTTCTCGAGAGATGGGGGAGAAGTTGATTGATATGGAGGCATAGAGTAGTAGCAGAGATGTGAACAATATGTGGGATAAGACTACTAGTTGTATTAGGGAAGGAGGTAATGAGGTTCTAGGTGTTTCAAGAGAAAAATTTGGTGGTCATCAAGAAGATTGGTGGTGGAATAGAGAAGTTGAAGACAAAGCTGAAGTAAAGAAGGTTGCTTATACTAAGTGGGTAAAGTGTGTGGGTGAGGAAGAAAAGCGGACGCTTAAGAAAGTCTATAAAACGACAAAGACAGAAGCAAAGTTGGCCGTTACTGATGCTAAGCCAGCAGCTTTCGAACGCTCGTATGTCGAGCTAAGGGACAAAGGTGGGAATAAGAAATTGTATATGCTCCCAAAAGCAAGAGAGAGAAAGGCTTGCGACTTGGATCAAGTAAAGTGCATCAAGAATGAGGAAGGCAGGGTGTTAGTGGACGAGACCTCTATTAAGCAAATGTGGCAAACATACGTTTACAAACTCTTAAACGAAGAAGGGACAAAAGACATTGTGTTGGGAGTATTGGCGCACTCGGGAAGACTTCGAGATTTTGGGTATTGTAGATGTTTTAGTGCTTAGGAAGTTAAACGTGCTATTAGTAGGTTGAATAGGAGAAGAGTTGTCGGACACAATGAGATTTCGATGGAACTTTGGAGGAGCTATTGACAAGGCCAGTAGAATGGTTGACTAGGTTGTTTAATGTTGTTTTTAAGACGGCAAAAATGTCTGATGAATGGAGGTGGAGTACAATGGGTCCATTGTATAATAACAAGGGTGATATTTATAACTGTAATAATTACAGGGATATCAAATTGTTAAGTCGCACTGTGAAGGTCTAAGAAAGAGTAGTGGAGATGAGGGTGCGGAGAGGGGTGTCCATTTTCTGGAACCAATCATGTCGGGGCGATCGACTACTGAAGCAATCCATCTCATGCGAAGACAAGTTGAGAAATATAGGGATAGGAAGAAGGGCTTACATATGGTGTTCATTGATTTTGAAAAGGCCTATGACAAAGTTCCAAGCGATGTCCACAGGAGGTGTTTGGAGGCAAAAGGTATTCTTATGGTTTATATTAGAGCAATAATCGACATGTATGATGGAGCCAAAATGCGTGTTAGAACGGTAGAAGGAGACTCTGAGCACTTTCTAGTTGAGATAGGGCTTTATCAGGGATCGATGCCTAGCTCTTTCCTATTTGCCTTAGTGATGGATGAGCTAACACGGCCTATTCAGGAGAAGGTTTTGGTGCATGTTATTTGCGAATGATAAGAATATTGATTGACAAGACTCACAATAGAGTTAATGACAGATTGGAGGTTTGGAGACAAACACTAGAGTTCAAAAGGTTCAGGTTAAGCAGGACCAAGACGGAATATTTGAGGTGCAAATTATGTGTTGTGATACATGAAGTGGACTTGGAAGTGAGGCTTGCCACTCAAACAATTCCTAATAGAGTAGTTTTAATTATCTTGGATCTACCATCCAAGGTGGTGGGGATATTGATGATGATATCACACATTGCATTAGGGCAGCATGGATAAAATGGAGGTTTGCCTCTGGAGTCTTGTGTGATAAGAAGATACCCTTAAACATAAAGGTAAGTTCTACAAAGCGGTGGTCCAACCATCGTCGTTTTATGAGGCCGAATGTTGGCCAAGCAAGAAATCTCATGTTTAGAAGATGCATGTTGTAGAGATGAGTGGACATTACTAGGGGTGTCAAGATTAGGAATGAGGTCATTTGAGAGAAAGTGAGAGTGGACTCTGCGATGGACAAGATGAGGGTAGCGAGGTTGATATGGTTTTAGCCATATGCAGAGGAGGTGCATCGATGCTCCCATGTGAAGGTGCAAGAGGGTTGTTGTGCGGGGAGGCCAAAAAATTATTGGGAAAAGATGATTAGACTGGACATGGCAGCTTCACATTGTCGAGTACATAACCTTAGATAGGAAGGGGTGTAAGTCGCGTATTAGGGTAGAAGGATAGTTGGAGTTGAGTATTGTCTTGTCTTGCGAGGTTTAGTGCTAGGTGTAGGACTAACTGCACCCTTGTAGTTCTTATTTTTTTATCAAGGTCACCCTTGTAGTTCTTATCGTATGTTGTTTATTGTATTTTGTTTATCACACTTTTTGCTGTTATTATTTCATTCTTGTAGATATTATACTGTTTTTCTTATTAATCCATTATGTTTTTTACACTGTTTTTTTCAATTTGAGATTGATGCACTTGAGTCGAGGATCTTTCGAAGACAACCTCTACCTCCCCAAGGTAGTGGTAAGGTCTACGTACACTATAACCTCCTAGACCTTACTTTGTGGGATTTCATTGTGTATGTTGTTGTATATTACACATTGGATTTGCAGGTACACATTCTATTCTTCTCCTTAGCTAGAAATGTGCAGCCTAAGCATGACAGCAAGTTTTCTTATTACCGACAACTCCACAAGGGCCAGAAGCACACTGTTTGAAACTCGGTTCATAATAGATCCGCGCCTCTAACCTTCTCTAATTAATGTTATATTTTCTTTTGCAGCAAGTTCAAACGTGTAATGTGCACCAAATCCATAATCATTTATATTGCTTTTACTACTAGACCAAAACCTTGGAATCACATGATAGCGATGCTTACTGCAATCACTTTGAAATATCCTCTATATTATGCCAAAAGAACATGGCTGGAGTTGCACTCAAAATGGTAAAAAGTCACATTAGCAATCACGCTAACGTTGATTATTTATGCAAAGTTTAAAGGTATGTGTACAAAGAAGATCGTGAAATTGCCTCAATGGACATTAGTGTCTTTTTTTTATTTATTAAAATAAGGGAGCGGATTACAAGGTTGGGAATCGAACCCTCCCCAACAACTACTAAGATTCCTCTGAGGAAGACGCCAATAGGAAGGGAAAGCTAAGATCTAATTATCACAATAGACCACTTCTGAAATAGAGTATACCATAATAAGCAACTATGCCCTCATTTGCTTGCACTTAATGCAGGTCTAAATTAAAATGGTTCAGACATTAGACCATTAAGAGCATTTGTTTTCGTTAAGATTTAAGGCACTACATGGGTTTTGAATAGGTCTTAATCACTAAGATCTAGAAGAAAATCTTAATATTACTAAGAGGTGCTCTTGTATGGATAATATTCACCATCACTTTATCCACAATCACCAGTCACCACCTCTATCATCAACCAACCCCACCCCCACCATTGTCAACCACCATAACTGTTGTCTATCACCAATCACCTCTACCATCACAACCACCACTATTGTCAGCTGTTACCACACTTAACTCCTCCATCTGAACAATATCCATTGCCGCTGCCACGCCCGTCTCTGTAGCCATTGCTACCTTTACTAGCACTATCAACCACTACCACCTCTACAAACAATATTTAGTACCAACAAACTCCATCATCACAACTAGCATCGTCATCAACTACCAGTATACATTCTTCAATCACTGCTGCCGCCGCAACTGCCACCTCTTCCACTACCATCAGCCACTATATTGTGGTCAATCTCTACTACCAACTACCTCCATCATCATAACTAGCACCACCGCCAACTACCACAAACATATCAACCACCACCATCAATATCACCAATTACTAAAATACACCACCTTCACCATTACAACTACTAACACCACTACCAATCACCACCAATATGACAGTCACAATAACACCAACTACCTAGATAGTTAGAACTATCACCACCATCATTACTAGCAATTAACAACTATTATTACCATCACCACTACCACCACAAACTCTCTCTAGTATCACTAGCAAGCCTAAGTGTTTCATTTTTTCAATCAAATAATGATTTTATTTTATTAATTTTTAAAAGAGATTTAATTAATTTTTTAATTTGAATTGTAATTTATTATGTATATATAAATGAATTATGTAAATGTTGACAAACAAATAATCTTAATCTCATTAGTGTTCAGATCTAGAGATGATATCTTAATCACTCAGATGTGCATTTAGATTTAGACATCTAAATCTAAATGAAAACAAATGGGGCCTAAAACAAGAAAACTAATTTTTATCAATCAATTATAAAAGATATCAATCGTAGGAAGAAAACAAACCCTTGCACAGCACGATGAAGGAAAGCTGGATTCCCCGGATCCAAGGGAAGTCTTCTCAACGCACTCAATGCAGCATATTGCAAATTACTCCGAATCGTAGACTGAAACATGAAGAGGAGAAATAGTAAGTTCTCGTCTACCAAGTTGAACCATGATATTGGAGAAAAGTTGAGGCACACAATTGTATGATATCTATTTGTCCAACAACCCATACCCCACCCCACCCCACCGCCTCTCTCTATCTATCTATCTATATATCTATCTATCTCTATTTATCTATCTATCTGTCTATCTATGATCCTAATCTTTTTTTTCTTTGGTTTTTCCCAAGTGTCTATGATCCTAATCTTCTTTCTTTGGTTTTTCTCAAGTATTTTACTAAAGTTAAAGAGGAAACGAAGACATGCAAGATGTACATAAAGCTAGAGAATCTTGTTGAATGCATGGCAGCTACATCCCAATCATTACCCAAACTATATTAGTAACTTCGTCAATAGTGATGAACAGGATCAGGCAAAGCAATATAGAATTTCATTTTATTTTTGTGATTTGCAAGAATTATAGAATAGTTAATTTGTTACTGCCTCCTAAAGGATACATACCTTGGTCTACATACTTCAGTACAATCAAATCCTGGCATATGGCTGAGTAAACATGTATTTTTCAATCTCTATTGCTTATGATCAGTATTCTAGAATTCCAAGTCTAATGAAAAGATCATGAAGGACAAATTACCAACTCATATTGGATATTATGTGAAAATAATATATCAAACAAAAATTGCACAGCTGGTTACAATAGAAATATCATAAAGAGAGGAAGCAAACACTTGCTCAATGTAACATTATGTTTCTGTTTATTGGAAATTTCTCCTTCTATCACGCAGTTCATAATATAGTTAATCAATACCTGATGAAAGAATACATTAGTTTGCAAACAAAAAGATTACTGTGATTTGAGAAAAGTACCTCCTTATCACCTCCTTTAGTCCCAAGGATGCCCTTCTTGCGTTTTTGTGGTGTATCAGCAACCTAACAATTGTAAGACATAAAACAAACAACTTGCAGTTCAGTAAAGCCGATTTTTTCAATGATTTAAGTAAATACGGTTATAAAGAGCATCATCCAAAAAGAAAGCTATTCAAGAAAATCATTTACAGTTGTTTATCTAATAAATATTCCCTCCATCCCAATGTATGTGATGATGTTTGATTGGGCAGGGAGTTTAAGAATGAAAGACAGACTAGAAACTTGTGGTCTAAAATAAGGCCAGATATGTGGCCTTATTTTTATTTTTTTTCTTTCTCAAAAAAATAAGGCCAGATATTTGCCTGGGATATAAGGGTAAAATGTAAAGTTTAATGCTAAATTGTTATTAAATATGAAAAGGTGTCAATTCTTTTTGGGACTGAGTAAAAAGGAAATAGTGTCATTGGGACGGACGGAGTAGGATTTATGAGGCAGAAAGAAATTGCATTCATGAATTTCTAGCATAATTAACAAACATAGTTTCAAAAATATCGTATTGGGGCAGCATGGATGAAATGGAGGTTTGTCTCTGAAGTATTGTGTGATAAAAAGATACCACCTAAACTTAAAAGGTAAGTTTTACAGAACAGTGGTTAGATCGTCTTTGCTATATGGGGTGGAGTGCTAGCCAAACAAAAACTCACATGTTCAGAAGATGCAAGTTGCGGAGAGAGGATGTTGAGATAGATGTGTGGACATACCAGGGATTATAAGATTAGGAATGAAATCATTCAGGAGAAGTTAGGGGAGGCCTTTGCGGCAGACAAGATGAGAGAAGCGAGACTGCGATGATTTGGGCATGTGCAGAGGAAAAGTGTCGACGCTCCAGTTAGGAGGTGCGAGAGGTTGGATTTAGGGTTACACGGAGGGGTAGAGGTACACTGAAAAAATATTGAGGGGAGGTAATTAGACAGGATATGGCGCAGCTTCATATCACCAAGGACATGACCTTAGATAGAAAAGAGTTGAGATCGCGTATTAGAGTAGAAGGTTAGTAGGGATAGGATAGCCTTGTGATATAGTAGGTTAGTAGGATTAGCAGTGTCTTTATATATTATGTTATTATTGTCTGTCTTTTTAAACTCCAAAATGAAAAAGGGGACAGAGATATTAAGCTCGGTGATTTGGTGCACTCTGATAGTCATCAAGATTTTGGCTACTACAGGTGTTTCAGGACTGAGGAGGTTAGACGTGCTATTAGTAGGATGTACAAAGGGAGAGCAATCGAACCCGATGCAATTCGGAGGATTTTTGGAAGAGTACGAATAAGGATGGTATAGAGTGGTTGACTAGGTTGTTTAATGTTATTTTGAAGAATGTTAAGATGTCTGATGAGTGGAGAAGAAGCACAATGGTTCCATTGTACAAGAACAAGGGTGATATTCAAAATTGTAATAATTACAGGGGTATCAAGTTGCTAAGCCGCATTATGAAGGCCTGGGAGAGTGGTGGAGATAAGGGTAAGGAGAGGAGTGCTTATTTTAGAAAATCAGTTCGGATTCATGCCGAGGTGATTGACTACTGAAGCAATTCATCTTGTCTGGAGACTAGTGGAGAAATATAGGGAACGAAAGAGGGACCTTCATATGGTATTTATTGATCTTGAGAAGACCTATGACAAAGTTCTGAGAGATGTCCTATGGAGGTGTCTAGAGGCGAAAGGTGTTCCAATGGTGTATATTGGGGCGATAAAGGACATGTATGATGGAGCCAAAACTCCAGTAAGGACGGTGGGAGGAGACTCGGAATATTTTCCTGTTGAGATGGGACTTCATCAAGGATCTTTGTTGAGCCATTTTCCTTTTGTCTTAGTGATGGATGAGCTGACACAGTCTATACAAGAAGAGGTTCCATGGTGTATGCTATTTGCGGACGGCACAGTACTGATTGATGAGACTAGGGATAAAGTTAATGATAGGTTGGAAGTTTGGAGATATAGTTTGGAATCCAAAGAGGTTTAAATTAAGCAGGACCAAAACAGAATACTTGGAGTGTAAATTCAGTATAGCGAGGGATGAAGCCAACATTGAACTAATGCTTGCCACTCAATCTATTCCCAAGAGCAAAAGTTTTAAATATCTTGGATCCACCATCCAAGGTAGTGGTAATATCGATGATGATGTCACATATCGTATTGGGGCAGCATGGATGAAGCGGAAACTTGCCTCTAGATTATTGTGTGATAAGAAGATACCACCTAAACTCAAAGGTAAGTTTTACAGAAAGGTGGTTAGACCATTGTTGCTATGTGGGCTAGAGTGCTGGCAAGTCAAAAAACTCACATATCCAGGGGTTATGAGATTAGGAATGAGATCATTCGGGAAAAGTTTGCCTTCGTGGTAGACAAGATGAGGGAAGCAAAATTGTGATGGTTTGGGCATGTGCGGAGAAGTACCAACGCTCTTGTTAGTGCGAGAGGTTGGATAGGGGTTACGCGGAGGGATAGAGATAGACCAAAAAAATATTAGGATATGGCAAAATTTCATCTCACCAAGGACATAACTTTAGATAGAAAGAAGTGGAGATCGCGCATTAGGGTGGAAGGTTAATAGGCTTGTATGGGCAGGACGTTGTCTAGCCTTGTGATATAGTAGGTTAGTAGGATTAGTCATGTCTTTATATCTTGTGTTGTTATTGTCTGGCTTATATTTGTTACTTTTATTGTATTTTATATATTATCATTGACTCTTTACTTTAGTCAATTTCTTTTCATATCTAGTATCCTCTGCTTTTGGGGCTTGATATTTAGAGAAGAGGATCTTCTGGAAACAGTCTTTCTATCTTTATGAGATAGTGGTAAGGTCTGTGTACATTTTACTCTCCCCAGAACCCACTTGTGGAATTCCGCTGTGTATGTTGTTGTATTGTCCGTCTTTTATTTTATTACTATTATTATATTTATATATTATCATTTGCGTTCACTCTAGTCGTTTTCTTTCATACCTAGTATCTTCTACTTTTTGGGATGATAGTTTTGAGATGAGGATCTTCCGAAAACAACATATTTATCTCCATGAGGTAGTGGTAAGGTCTACGTACATTTTACCCTCCCTAGACCCCACATGTGGGATTACACTGCATATGTTTTTGCAGTTGTTGAGTTTCAAATATTTGGAAGACCTCTTCTAGAAATATACCTACTACTTAAATGTGGTATAGAGGTACAATTTGTTCTCATTAGAGAAATATAAATACTCTAATAAGCCACAATCACAAATGTGATAAAATGCACTCTATTAGGCAAAAGAAATTGTTTTTATTTTTTAGCAAATGGTAACAGTTAAAAAAAGACAATTTTTATTTGGAAATGATAATGGTACAAATAAAATATACAACTGATGGGGGCCTAAGCAATTGACAAAGGTTTTTTTTTTTTAAGAAAGTAACATGCAGTTGACAATGTTTTTTTTTCCTTTTCAGACCTACCTTCCAAAGCCTCTTAGTTGTTAGTATCTCTCCATTAGGATTTAGGTATCTAGTTCACTTTGATGACTAGTAAATCATAATCATCATTTCTTAATTCTTTTTTGGATAAACCAAAAGAGTTCAGTTATACCTCACCAACAAGGAAATCATATTCGTACAGTCAAAAACATAGAAATTTAGGAATGATTCGGCAAAAAAAGCATTCGGAACTTAGGATTATTAAAATGTGTAAAGAGTTCCAAAACACTTAGGTTGACGCACAGGTCAAATTATTACCATCAGTAGAGAAGATAAGAATATAGAGGGGAAGGATTTAAAATATTTATGGTCAACAGAATTAGCCAAAAGAGGGGGGGGGGGGGGGGGGGACAGATTCTCCTGAGCATTTGAATCCACAAACAAAAGTGTATGTAGATATAACAACATACCCAGTACAAAAGTGTATGTAGATGAAAGCAGGAAATTTATGCTAAAAATTGGGGCAGCTTCACTAAAGAATCTGGATTGTATTGGCAAAACTGGGACCAAAAAATGGGTAAGACCTGCCCTTAGCGAATCCAATTTCACCAGTTCCCTGAATACTACCATAAGAATTAGCATTTGAACTTCTAACATTAATAGAAGTTCCAATAACTACTATTCGTCCCAATTTACACGACATCTTTCCCATTTGGACATCTCAGAACTTGACATCATTACATTTTTATACAACTTTAACCTGTTTCAAGAATTCAAATTCATGAAACTGTTCAAATTTTGAACATTGATGTAATGTTATCTCTTTTGGACTTATTTTCAGCCATGTACAAGTCAAATTACCATCATGTGTCCAGTTTAATGTCGTCATATAAAATGGAACGGAGGAAGTAATGATCTGTAGCTAACAGTTATCAGTAATTTATACGAAACCATCTCTATTTGATGACTCAAAAACTACTGTGTAATGATTAATATCTCTTTAGAGAGATTGTTTATTTTCAATAATTTTCTTTGGACAAACTCTGTCCTTTGCCTTCTGTTATATCAATAAATATTTATTTGACAAATCAATTTTTCAGGTTTGCATTTAGTAGAAAGTTAATATAGACACCTCCTGCAGAAACTGAATTGTTTATTTAAATTGCATTTTGCAGCATGCCTTTATCCCTTCGGGTAAACAATAAAAATACAGCTGACTACCATGCAATCTGATTTTGATGTGTTTAATTTAAATATGTAAGACATCTCAATTACTTCCAGCACACAACAGTGAACCATCCCCCCCACCCACCCACAACTACTTTATGAGAAGGAAAGAGACAATAGGGAATAATACATTTGACTTATCAGGAAAAAGAGAGCTGAAATAAATTGGAGATGATAAAGCATATATATGCTAAATATGTACCAGATCAATAAAGAAAATATGAAATCACACCAAATAGTTTGTTTAAGCGAAGCTATCAGTATTCATCAAAAACAAGAAGCTACATGTACAAAGAGAGGGATTTTTTTTGATATAAAGGTAACTTTGTATTCACAAAAACTTCATCATCCAAGAGAGGATGAATTGGAAACTTACATCCCACAGGCTGGTGGACACACCCTCAAAAAGATAATACAGAATTACAAGTTTCCAGATAAAATCAACTATGTCTAGGCTTTCCCCTACCAAATTACAAAGGGAGGGATTCTTTCAATCCAAATGTTAACTGATGTTTGTACAAAGGAGGGACTTTTCAATGCAAATGTATAAAGGTGCAGATAATAAGATAGATTTGTGGACAAACCTTATCCAGAATACCAAACACGATTTCGTAAAGCTTCTGCGATATCTCGGGGCTGCTAGAAGGTGCATATGTAAGAGCCTTTAGAGCTTGAAGGCGTCGTGCGTGAACTTCAAAAACACAAAGGAGTATCACCAACTTCATCCAGTTAAACAATAAGACAACCATATGAAACAAATTTATCTAATTTATAAAGTTCTGCTTGTAATGGCCCTAAGAATGATGTACAGAAGTTAACAACATCTGTTTGAGGAACTCCTGTCAACCCAAAAGATCTTAGAGAATGATTTGGTTCATGACTTACTTATAGATCTGTTTTAATAGCAGCGAAATTCAAAGAAACCCTTCGGGGGGGGGGGGGGGGGGGGGGGGGGGGCCGGTTTGGGCTTGGGGATTCCATGTTGGAGGTCTCAAGTTCGAAGCCCCTTGCCAACGAAAGCAAAGGGTTTGCCTTCTGGGTCGAGCTTGTCACACCAGGCTTTTGCAGGTTACCTCTCCTATGTGGTTTGCGAGCTATTGGATGGGAATGGGGTTTACCCTGTGTGCACCCAAAGGGTAGCGACTGTGGCTCCACTTGTCATCAAAAAAAATTCAAAGAAAATAATTTCATGGACAAATTGAAGTGCATGGCGAAAATTTTGACAATTAAGTTGACAGCAGAGCAACTATATTTTGGTGGGTGTATATTCAGTTTACAAGAATTCACTTTTCACCTTTAAATAATTGTGAGGAGGATTCAAAAGGTTGCATTCAAACAATGCAACAAGCGGAAAAAAACAGCAGGCTAAACATCGAGAAAAATGTTGCTTCTGACATCTCAGGTTGTTACATCCTATTCATGTGGCCCTAAAAATCAGTAGGTCAAGCATCAAGAAATAGGTGGTTTATCAAATCCAACTTTGGGTTGGATGAGCAAGATTGTTAGAAGAGATAGCATGTGGCTCCTCTAGCACTTAACTGTTTGAAGGGAGAGAAATATGAGAGCTTTAGAAGGAGTAGAGAATGATTTGCACGGTTGAGGAGTACTCTCTTATCCCTTATTACGTTTTGGTACACCACACAATTCCTATTCGTAGAGAAGATTGGGTGACTTTTGTAGAACCCCATATCATTTTATAAGTTGTTCTAATTTTTTGGTACACTACTTGTATACAGGTACAACAACAACAACATACCCAGTGGAATCCAACAAGTGGGGTCTGGGGAGGGTAGAATGTGCGTAGACCTTACTACTACCTCAGAGAAATAGAGAGGTTGTTTCTTGGGAACCTTGTCTTAAAAACCCATAAGCAGAATAAACTACTTATGACAAAAAGCACATGTCAATAAGTAAATACGATAGAATTAATACACATACGACAGATATATAACATGCCTACTCCTGATACCTAACTATACCTCCACCTAACCCTACCAACCAATTAGCCTACTACTCTAATTCGCGACCTCCACTCCATTCTATCTAAAGTCATGTCCTCGGTGAGATCCAGTTTCGCCATATCTTGTTTGATCACCTCCCCCCAATACTTCTTCGGTCTACCTCTACCTCTCTGTGCAACTCACAAAACCAACCTCTCCCACCTCCTAACAGGAGCATCGGTATTTCGTCTTTGCACATGTCCAAACCATCGCAATCTCGCTTCCTTTATCTTATCAGCCACCACGGCCACCTTTAGCTTCTCCCGAATGGTCTCATTCCTAATCTTATCCCTCCTTGTGTAACCACACATCCATCTCAACATCCTCATCTCTGCGATATACATTTTCTGAATATGTGTTTTTTTATTGGCCAACACTCTACCCCATACAGCAAAGATGGTCTAACCATCATTTTGTAAAACTTACCTTTGAGTTTAGGTGGTATCTTCTTGTCACACAATACTCCAAAGGCAATTAGTCCATGCTGCTCCAATACGATGTGTGACATTATCGTCGATATCGCCACTACTTTGGATGATGGACCCCAGATGCTTAAAGTTTTCCCTCTTGGGGATAGGTTGGGGCCAACACTACTTGTATACGGGTGAATTCATAAAATTGTATTACTTCATTAAAAAAATAACAAATAGTGATATGGTGATTGTTTTTGAAAGAATTATAATACATAAAAATTGTAACTATGAATAAGTGAATGATAGTAGTAGACTTTACACTCAACATCTTCATTTAAGGCCTCTGATGTTAACCGATCTACTATTCTTGGTACCACATCAGCTCTTGTCACCCCTCCAACTGCATCAATGTCAGCTAAAGCATCCCAGTTTGGTGTAGGAATCCCACCACCTGAACTTACACCTTGCGAACCACTATCTGAGAGAATTCGGGCCAAGTAATAGTAGACATAACGTAGAACAGTTCGATCCTCGCACTGTTGATCAAGCTGTGATGTAATAAAAGAAAGAGAAGAGTGAGTAAATTTTTCAGAAGAGTGGGTAAATTTTTCATAAAGCTTAACAGATATATAAAAACTCAAAGAAAACCAAAAATCACTCCTGCCATAAAACAACTTCCACTGATCCACAGTCTGATTAAGGAAGGTCTAAGGTACTTTAACAAGACAAATTGCCTCTTTCCTTAAGTAGAATAATTTACAATCTTCTCCAAACAAAAGTGAAAGAATAACTTCAGAGTGGTAAAGTCCTGCAACAACCAAATCCTTCACCACAGACAACAGACAATTTCTTTTTTTTGGAAGAACAGAAAACAGACAAATTTTTGTGTTAAATTTATGCATACCTTCTTGAACAGGCAATTCTAAAGAAGAAACAAGAGAAATAAGTAGTCAAAATGTACATTTACATTAGATAGTTAAAATTTTCAAGACATGTCAAGCATTCTAGCTCTAAAGACACACCACAGCTCAGCTATTGAACCATTTCATGTAAATAAAAGGCAGAAATACTCAATGTATGCTCTCTTCTAGATTTATTCTCTAGTTTTGCAAACTAAAAATTCTTTCTAGAGCATTTTTTTCTTTATCTGAGAAGAAATAGCCAATGAATTGCAGAAATGGGATTAAAAAGGTCATAAGCGATACCATAAGAAGAGATGGTGCTAAAGAAGGATCAACAGAATTGTATACAGCCAGTTTGGGGAAAACATGATGAACCAATTGCCTCTGAGAACTTTTCTGCAAACAAAAAGAGAATAATTAAAGAAGGAATTCTCCAGAAAAATTTACAAAGTGAGAAAGCTATGTACTTGATCAGACGTGGCTGCTAGCTCGTGGATGTTCCTTGCAAGTTGTGCATAAGAAACTGGCTGTACAAAAAAGTTAAGCAAATTGAATGAGTACACTAGAAACGGCACACTAAAGATCAGAGATATTCAAACAACTTTTGGTCAAAATACACTATGTCCCATTACCTTAAAAATGTACACCATTTAGGTTAGTGATGTCTAGTCTTATAATATGAAATCCCAAAAGCTGGAAAGGACATTTTTCCTTCTACAACACCAACAAAGTGGTGGAACTATTACATGATTATAGCTGGAACGAGCTTGTGCATTGTGCACAACGGAGGTTTACAAGAACAACTATGCACGAGAATGAGGTATGCACGAGAAAGTAAAAATATTCATTTATATCATCCTCTTGAACAAATGTGTGGTTGCAGGCATGTTATAACTGTACTCAATTTAATAATGATGAATTTTTCTACTACAGATTAAAAAATTCAAGGTTGTAAATTGGTTGATAGCAAGTGCACTAGAGTTATGGAGAGCGAGCTTCTAAAACTGTTCATCAGTACTTCAAGGTAGATAACTCTAGCTTTGACGGGTTTGAGCATCGTAAGGATCGTCGTCTGTATTATATTTCAAGTGCTACTGGAGCTCCTTTTGCTCCTGGTAGTACTCTTAATGGATTTCTCGGCATTCAATTATCCAAGGCTATTTCGTATATTGTGGCCTATCATGTGAATATCGACTTTGATAGAGAAGGAAATGAATCTACTGTGACCAAGACGGGTCTCGCTTGGGAACCCTTCCCACTGGTGCAAGCTAACACCACTGGCTCTTTGCCTTTTCATCAGGAATTCATGCATATAACATAAGCATTTTGATAAGCTATCTGGTATTGTTTGCTTATGTATGCATTACGATGGGTGATAATCCATGCCTCCTCTTCTTATAGCTTGTTACTGTTAAATTCCCTTTTACACAAACTGTGGGCAGAAGGGGTTACCATTGTTAATGTTGCTATGAATTTACAGACTTAAACACATTGATAAACGATGCTGCCCTCTTTGGTTATGCACAAGAGGTAATTGATAGTAAGGACCAAATATTCTCAATAACTGGAGGTATGTTGTTTCTCCGTGAACTTGTGACCATGAAGACTGTGGGAATTGCTATTCTTCGGAGTAGGAAAATGAAAACCACATACGAATGAACCCAATTCACAAACCAATCAAGCAGAGGCCAACCATATTGATACGATTTAGACCGAACTGATCAAGTTGGGTGATCAGTTGGGTACCAAAGAAGTATAATGAATTTAAATGATCATAATTGACACCTCAATTAGGTTAACTAATCTAATATGAATTTTTCCCGTAATAACTAAATAGACATTGAAGTCGAACCACGATGTTCCAGCTCAATGGTGCAAATAAGTCCTTGACTTCTCACTAACACTTCCCCAAACATCGGGTTTGTGTTAGAAATGTATATAAAGGAATTTAAAGATTAGTATGTATACCAATTGAACTGAAAGTGGAACATTAAAAGAGGTTAAAAGTTGATGCAAACGATATTTCTAAAAGAGCAAAATTGACAAGAAATTAAAAAAAAAAAAAATTAAAAAATGGCATAACCCATTTTCTTTGAACACCGTCAAGTTCATAGCTTGATTTCAAATGAGCCGGCATCAGACACAGACAATTTTTGGGCAAGCATCTTTGTAATTCGCAATAATACCATAGCATATAGACCCATAAAATAATATGTAAAGAATTTACCTTTTTCTTTTGCTTCTGAGGCATAATGTTAGCACGAACAGCCTTCGCAGCAGAAATAGTATCACTTTGGATCTGCATGAGTGTTCCTTTCTTCTTCCGATCTGTGGATGCGGAAGGGGGCGCCGTCGTCTGTAGAGGCATTACCGGTGGCGGAGCAGGCGTCGACTGTGATGAAGTTGAGGTGGATGATGGGTCTGATGTTATCAGATCCATTAAAGTTGTCCCTGATGAATCCTGCATCATTTACAAAAACGAGAAGAAGAGAAGCAAACATTTAGAGTAGAATATCATCAAATATGAAAATTGTGATTAGCTTCGATGAAATGTGGAATCGAAGACTGAGATCAGCAGGAAAATTACTGCCATGATTGAGGTTTTGATTGAAATGATGAAGAACAGACACCAAACTATGAAATGCACATCGATGAGGAAGAGAAAACTCTTGTAAATTCAAAAACTCTGTAAATTCTTTCTTCTTTGGAGAAGGCCAAAGCTGTTTTGTTGGAAAATACACCTAAATCCCTCGTCGTAGTGGTTTTTTTTTTTTTGGCAAAATATATTTTCGTTGTTTGTTAAATTTGTGCTTAATTATATTATTATTGTATAATATTGTATTAAGGGATATTTCTGCTGTGGGAATATTTTTAAATGACATATTTAATGAATTAAAAATTATATATAGAATTTATAATTCACGTGCTAATATTTTTTACAAATAGTTATAATATATTATTATTAATATTTATAATATGATTATATTAGCTTAATTTTTTATTTTTTATTCAATTAAATTTATTAATTTAATGATAATTTTTATTTTTTTAGGGTTATATATTGATAAAATAATGGATATTCTCCCCCCTTATGAAGTTGGGTGATTAAAAATATTAAAAATGAAACAGATATGAGCAAATCTTTTTAATATCATAATTTTTAAATTAAAAATAATTTATAAAATTAATTATTCACTGGTTAATATTTTTTAAAAATAGTTATAGTAATACATTATTAATATTTATAATATGATCATATTAACTTAACGTTTAGTACACAAATTTATTTATTTGTTATAATATTATTGAAATTGTTATAATCAGCTAGTTTTTAGTTTTCAATATATTTATATTGAATTAATAAAGCTAAAAGAAAATATTTAATCACTTAATTACTGCATATTTTAAATGAATTACTACTTTTGAAGTAATCTTGTGTTTATAACATTATTTACATTGCAATTATGATAATTTTTTTATCTTGATTCTTTAAATTATTTACTCTATCTTTTTTGCACAAAAGGAATATGAAAAAACAAAGGAGAAAAATAAAACTTTCAACAATACAAATTAAAAATATATATTACGAATAGGGGAAGAGGGGGAAAATTCAAAAGAGAAATTAAAGTTTTTTTTATTATAGCCTATATTATATTTGGCTTTCAATTGATAAAATATTTATTTTGTTTAATTTTGTACTCTGCTGAGTGTTTTGTGACCCATATTTATGCCCTTATTGTCTTTTTTTAATTTTAATCTTCATCATATCAATTTATGTACGTGTCTATTATTAATACAGTATTTATAATATTATATAATATATTTTCAGTGTTTTCTTCTGTAGGTCTTAAATGATTCTAGATAAAAAAAATTACTTACTATACATATATTTCTATTCTTAAAAACTCTTTTAACTTTAAAATTCTTATTTCTCATAAAATAATATGCTTTTATAGTCATGATTTATGATCGCGATCTCTAAAATTCGAGCCATGTTTATGTGAAGTGTGTGTGCATCTTTGTGTGCGTGTAATTTTTTTTTTTTGATTTTTTCATTTTTTGCCCGTAAAATGTATATATGATTGAGTATGAGAATTAGATATACATGAAATTTGGAGAATTGAAAAGTAATTATAAATCCCCCCCTCCCCCCCAAATCATGAAATTATGTCAGAACAAAATTCCGAATGTTATATTTATCGACTCCTAAATCTCTAATCAAAATAATGTTGAATAGGCAATCATATTTATGATTTACCTTTAGCCACCACATTCACATATCAAAGAAAGTATCCATTGCTATCTCAGAACTGGAAAAAAAAAACAGAAGACACTATTTTATTTAATCACCATAATTAACTTCAAATTAACACTAAATATACGTGAAAGTCTTATTAATAGTCCGATGAAGTCCATATTTCTACTATATTTTCAATTAATGTTGAATGTACAAAATAGATACATAATATTTCTCTGTCTTTGTTTAGCATAATGATAAAGTATAAGCATTTTCACATCATCAAATGATGTTCAATTAGATACCTCTAGCCTTCAACACAATAGTCACTAATTTAGTAAATTCTTGTGTCGTACTTGAGTTAACTTTCAACTTCAATAATAAATCATGTCCCGATTTTATTATTCCACAACTTTTAATCACTGACATAATGATAAATAAGCATGCTCG
The DNA here is from genome assembly GCA_029948455.1 of Solanum rostratum. Taxonomy (NCBI): domain Eukaryota; kingdom Viridiplantae; phylum Streptophyta; class Magnoliopsida; order Solanales; family Solanaceae; genus Solanum; species Solanum rostratum. The sequence continues at coordinate 58,157,555 of CM057051.1, forward strand.
ACCAACAAATGATGGAGGATAGAAAAATTAAGTGCACATGGCTGAAAATTAAGTTTGCAGTGCATTTTCATGCATCAAATTAGAGACCAACATGCAAAGTCATGAGCAAAAATAGCAGGGTCGAATAACATGAACTTCTTCACTTTCCATCATTTCTCTATCATCAATTTCTTCTTCTTTCTGTGCATCAAAATTGTTAAATTATGTGTTAGAAAAGAGGTAGAATTATTATAATTTTGTTAATTTTAACGTTGATTCTACAATGAACCCTAAATGTGGATACAATATTCTATCTCAAGTGAGCTTTTGATTAGTCATTTTACAGCTTTGATTTGGACTCCCCAACTATACTTTGTGACTTCTTTTATAATTTTCTTCCTCCATAGTTTCTTGAAGATTTCTAAATTTTGTGCTTCTCTTTGTACAACATAGAACAAAAACATACAACTAGATTCTTCGTCCATATACTTTCTTTAAAGCTCCAGTCTACTTCTCACATGGGTATGTCTTATTTTCTGATGTTCACATTCATTTTTTCAATTCTATTGTTGATTATTAAAGATTTGTATAACTGCTTAATGATTTTTGCAGAACTGTATCCTATTAATTAATGGATTCTCGCAGTTTACCCCTTTTCTGGAGTTTATTAGACCAATTGATTTTTCCGGCTTGTTTAGTGTTTGAGTTCTAAATCTTAAGTTTTAGGTTTGTATTGTTGTGACTAAATTTCTTCCTGTGATATTAGTACATCAATTGTAGCTATTTCTACTCTCGCTAATGATATATCACATGTTAATCTATATTCCTCTCTTGAAACTAATTTGATATAGATATTGTGTAACACCCTCAGTTATATAATCAAGTATTCGCACTTTAAAAGGTTATTTCTTGAGATAGGATCGACTATTACTTCACAATTCCTTTCCTTCAACATTGTAATGTAAGAGAACTCGACTTTCTCTGAATTATAACGATACGACATTTTTATACATATTCATATCCTTTTAATAAAATTAAGAAGGGTGAAGTTTAATTAAAAAAAAAAGAGAAGTTTCGGCAGCCACCTTGGGTATTTTGGCCTTTTAGCATAATACACCCACTTTATTATGAAGTCAGTTACTTAAGTTAAAGGGACCTTATGAACTCCTCTATAACTAAATACTTCACAAAAATAGCTAGAAAAACTGGTTCATTAGAGCAAAGAACCAAAAATTCACCGTACACTTGGTAATTAATCAACCCTACTTTGATACTGTGTAGCTGTTAGCAATTTTTAAATATCTCCTTATGTAGAAATTTGTTTGCACTAATTGAATATGTTATGGAAAGCTAAAACACATACCTACAACTCTTATGTTCATGCAAAAATCTAAATTTGCTTTTATAGGATTGAAAAATGGGTCGCAACATAGGGAAAGTTTTGGCCAACTTTTCTGGCTTAGAAATCTCTTATGTATAACTGATAGTATTTTAAGCATATCATGTTGTAAGAAATAGATTTGGTGATGATTCTTGCTTCTTTGAAACCCCAAGACATGTATCTACAACTTTATGTTTATGTTGGAATATAATTTCGGTGTTAGGAATTCGAAATAGTTGACGCAATTTAGGGACACGTTCTGTCTAAATTCTTGACCTAGAATCCCTTATGTGTATCTGTTAGTGTTTCGATTATAAATTCTTGTATAAAAGGTATTTTGCAATGATTCTTGATTGTTTGCAACCTGAGTGCATATATCTACAGCTTTCGTAGATTGAAAATCCTAGTTTTTTTCATTTACCAATTCAAAATTTAGTTACAATGCAAGGCAGTCAAACTGCCTAGATGGGTGTTATTTGCACAAATGAGGCTCACTTTTGGTATCTACTTTGTTAGTTTTTACCTATTGAAAGAGTTGAATATTAAATGAGTATTTATTTTGAGTAATTAAGATGCTTAAACTCTTGTACAATCTTAAGGGAATTGTTTGAAGAAAATGGCGCCTTGTTGATCCACAACTTGAACTCGACAGGGTTGGTTATGTGCTAAAAAGTTATGGTTCGCGTAAAAACTTGTCCTTGTGCTCTTCTTACCAGCTGGTACATTTGAAAGTTATCATGGTATTTTAGCTACGTCCTTGTCATTTTATATCGTTGTGTTGATATCTTTTGAGACTTGCAAAACATTTGCTTAATTCGCCCATTTGTACGGATTGCTTGACCGCTTGACATTCTTGTGGACTTTGTCCTTCTTGTGGTTGTGACTTTGTCATTATTGGCATGCCTATTGTTCTGATCAATTCCTATCTTGACTTTGAACTTTTGGTTCGTCCTAAGTATGGAAGTTGTCCATTTTAAGCATAAACTAGAAAGCCACTCTTAGTGTAATTACCCTTATTTTTTAATGAAGGGTTAATTGGTTATTTTAACCACTAATAATCTTTATTACAAGAATTAATAAGAAGTAGCATATTATTTTTTTCTTCTGACCTGCGCTACAACAGAGAAAAAAAACTAGGGTAAATATGAAAGAAGCAAGTAGCGGTGGTTTTCAATTTTTTTTCATGCGGCTCGGGGACTCGAGAGATAAACACTTTAAGCTTTAAGTAAATTGAGATATTTCTGAAGTTGTTAACAGGTATTGGCTTAACTTTTTCTTCCTGGTTACTGCGTAAAAGAAAGAAAAAACAATTCTTTCATGGTTGCAGATTTACAATTTATGATTAAATAAATATGGGAAGGTTCAGACGTTTTAAGTAATAAGATTAAGAACACCTTTTTTACTTTTAATTTATAGTTTAAGGTATTGGGTATAAGGTTTAATCCTAAACTTGAAGGCTAGGGATATTGAGACTTGAGTTTGGCTAAGATAATTGATATGGATAATCAATATTTTTTTTCCATAGATTGAGGCAAGTAGGGGCTATTTTGGTGGGTGTTCTACGCGTGCAAGGTTGTGGAACTTGTCATTAATAAGGTAAGTGAGACTTTAAGCTTTAGTGATTGCTTTTCAAACATGCTTTGAAAAATATACTTTTCTCTATCTAGTGCATGCGTTGGGACAAGCACGTGCTTGACAGAGTTGTTGTTCTTTAAGCAGCCCTAGATATGCTATTTTGATAAGAATATAGAATATTTTAATAAGTTATATGTGGTGTGATGCTGGATACCTTTCTTTATTACTGTGATGTGGTTATTAGGGACATATATAGCTGTCGTAATATGTTAAGGGCATTCGTGATGTTGTAATGTGTTAGGGGCTCTGTTCACGCTACTGTAATATACTTTCAGAGAGCATTATACATGCTGCCACGAACTTATCAAGTGATGGGTTGATCTCCTTCACTGTTGTTTATGACAAGTTTTGAGTGTGGGTTGAATTGAGACATGTAGTGACTTTTTTTAGCATTGTTTGAACTTATTGAGCCTTATATTATGATGTATATTCTTGTGTATATTATTTATGTATATCCGCTGTGCACATGTATTTTATAACTCTTGTTCCAGGGGTATTAAAGTAGCGAGTTGAGGATCTTACTGGGTTATATTTAAATATAGCTCACTCCTTACTTGCATGTTAATGCAGATACTGTTGCAGAGGGTGAGACTTGTGGCTGACGAGTTCGTTTTCGTGGACTCTATTGTTGAGGTGAGCCTTCGTATTGTTAATGGAGGCTACTACTTCTGCTCTATCTATTATAGTTTATGTTTTTCTTCTTTTTGGGGTTTGTATGCCCGACAATTAAACTCATATGACTCTATTAGATGCTCCATGATCTTATTGTGGGATTTGGGCTAGAGATATTTTTGTTAAGTGACTTTTTTCCTTTCATAAATTGATATGCGATTAGGTTTGGTCATTACTCTATTGTTAAGAGTATTGATGAGTTTTGGAGTTGCACATATTGTATCTCTATATTTTGATAATTCAGATGCGTGTATGGATGTTGGTTCTCTCGACAGATGGTATTAGCGAGTGCCAGTCACATCTAGGGGGTATTTTGGGATGTGACAAAGTTGGTATCAGAGGCTAGGTTTTAAGTTTTGGGTCATGGAGTAGTTTGGTAGAGTCTTGTTCATGGGTATGTCAGCTCCCAAACTTATAGCCTTGAGGCTACTAAACATTTAGGATATATTCTCTTTTTCATTCCTTATTTGTGCGTTGAGTTGAATCAAGTTTAACTCTTGAATATTTTTCGCAGATGGCTAAGAGGCATGGTTGTTCCTCTGCTATTCGATCTAATGCAACTGTTGGATAGGGTGGGGGACATGGTACTACCACCAGCGGTATTCAAGGTAGGTCTCATCCTACTAGGGATCGGACTAGGGCACCTGCTGCTCCTCATTCAGGAGTTATGAATAGGGGAAAGACCCGAGTCGTTGCCCTAGAAAAAGTGCACGGACAAGTTGTTCAGGATGTTGCACAAACAACACCAGCTGCTACATCTACTGTCATTTTACCTACGGATGTTGTGATGAGATTTTTGAATGTGTTAGAGACATTGATGTCTAATCAGGGTGGAATCCCAGCTCCTCAGATCACTACACAAACGCAAGAACAGGTTCAATTAAATGTTGATACGACTCAAACATCGCATTTGGCCCCTCAACAAGTTGGTCATCCAATTTCAACTTCTGGGCAACCCAAAGATCTTAAGAATTTCATGGACCTTAAGTTACCAGAGTTTGATGCGACACCAGCTTCTATTGAGCCTCGGAAGTTCATTGATCGTTGTGAAAAAATATTTACTATATTAGGGTTGAAGAAGACTCGTGGTGTAGAATTTACCACTTTTATGTTCTCAGGATCCCTAGAGGCATGGTGGATTTCTATTTAGAGAGCTGGAGAAGCAGGGTCACCACCAATCACTTGGTCAGAGTTTTCAGCAATGTTTAAGGATAGGTTTATTCCATTGAGCAAACAAAATGATATGAGATGTCAATTCCATGATCTGCGTTAGGGCAATATGACAGTTGTAGAGTATGAGGCCAAGTTCACTGAATTATCCAGGCATGTCCCATTTTTTATAGCAGATCTAAGGAAGAACGTGAGAAGATTCATGGATGGACTAGAGTACCACTACCATGGTCCTGTGATACGAGATATGCGAAATGGCACATATTTAGATGTGGTTGACACTGCTCTTCATTGTGAGTCATATTGGGAGATGGAGAAAATGGAGCGAGAAAGAAAGAAGGTACGTAATACAGGTGGATTTAGTGGTGCTCCATCTATAGGCAAGAGTGTATTGTATCGTGGGCAGTTTGGGCCTACTCAGTTAGAGTTAGTGGTGCAATCTTCTAAGAATGGTTATCTAGCTAGACAAGGCCAACAACAGGTACAGAAGAAGGGTGATAATTCCTTCCAATTCGGACAACATCCAAGGTGTTCTAATTGTGGTAGTAATCATAGCCGTCGCTGCTTTGGTATTAGTGGTCCTTGTTTTACATGTGGTGAAAGAGGTCATATTGCTAAATTTTGTCCTAAGGGAGATTTTGGTACTAGTTAAGCTACTACACAGGTGCAGAGAAATATAGGAGATACTCAGGCTCAGGTTTCGCCAGCTAGGGCTGCTCCACAAGGTGCTCGTGGACAGGGTCGACAGGGTGCACAGGTTGCTCAGGGAGTAGGTGGACCATCAAGATTATTTTCTATGGCTAGATAGGATGTCGAGGGATCTAATGTTGTAGTCACAGGTATTATTACTCTCAATTCTCATGAGGCATATGCTCTTATTGATCCTAGTTCTATGTATTCGTATGTATCCCCGTCTTTTGCTATATCTTCAGAACGATGAGTTGAGACTCTTAATGTGCCATATATGGTTATGACTCCAGTAGGGGAGACTTTATCAGTGGATAGAGTGTATAGAGATAGTGTTATATCAGTGCAGGGCAAGGACACAATAGTTGCTCTTTAGAGTTGCTGCTATCCGACTTTGATGTAATTATGGGCATGAATTGGTTAGCATGATGTTATGATTTGGTTGATTGTTATGCTAAATCGGTACATTTTAATTTCCCTAGAGAACCATCTATAGTATGGAAAGGTATGACTCCTCTAACACAGGGAAAGATAATATTTTGTGTAAAGGCATGCCGAATGATTAATCATGGGTGCTTTGGTTTTTATTGCTACTGTCCATGATACTCGAGGGGAGTATGTTACTATCGATAGTATTCCAGTTGTGCGAGAATTTGTTGATGAGTTTCCAGAATTTACTTGGGCTACCTCCGATGAGAGAAATTGAATTCAGCATTGATGTAGTACTAGACACTCAACCTATCTCTATTCCTCTATTTCGTATAGCTCCAACTGAGTCGAGAGAATTGAAGGTCCAAATCCAAACGCTACTTGATAAGAGGTTCATCAGGCCTAGAGTATCACCTTGGGGTGCTCCAGCGTTATTTGTGAAAAAAGAAAGATAGCACGATAAGAATGTGCATCGACTACAAACAATTGAATAAGGCAACGTTCAAGAATAAATACCCGTTGCCTCGTATTGATGATCTATTCGATCAGCTATAGGGTGCTACTCACTTTTCCAAAATTAATTTGAGATCAGGTAATCATCAGTTGAGAATAAAGACCAAAGATATCTCAAAGACAACCTTTCGAACTAGGTATGGGCACTTTGAATCTTTGGTGATGTCTTTTGGATTGACTAATGCACCTGCATCATTTATGGACCTCATGAATAGGGTATTCAAGCCATACTTAGACCAACTTGTGATTGTATTCATTGATGATATTTTGGTCTACTCTCGAGATGAGGCTGAACATGAACATTATTTTAGAGTTGTATTATAGACACTTAGGGAACAAAAGTTTTATGCTAAGTTATCAAAATGCAAGTTTTGGTTGAGAACAGTTTCCTTTTTAGGACACGTGGTGTGACGAGACGAGATTCAAGTTGACTCAAGAAAAGTAAAAGATGTTTGGGATTGACCTCGACCTAATACTCCTACGGAGATGCGTAATTTCTTGGGACTAGTTGGATATTACAAACGGTTTGTGGAGGGTTTCTCAAGGATAGCTGCTCCATTGACACGTTTAACTCAGAAAGGTGTGATCTTTTAGTAGTCCGATGAATGTGAAGAGAGTTTCCAGAAATTAAAGACTACATTGACTACAACTCATATTTTTACCTTACCTACAGTGGAGGGTAGTTTCACCATTTACTGTGATGCGTCTAAAGTCGGATTGGGTTGTGTCTTAATGTAGAATGGTAAAGTGGTAGCTTATGCTTCTCCATAGCTATAGATTCATGAGAAGAATTATCCAACACATGATTTAGAATTGGCTGCAATCATATTTGCACTCAAAATTTGGCCTCACTATCTTTATGGCAAGCCGTGTGAAGTCTATATTGATCACAAAAGTTTGCAATACATATTCAAGCAAAGGAATCTGAATTTGAGACAAGGACGATGGTTGAAGCTACTTAAAGATTATGATCTTACTGTTTTGTATCATCCTGGAAAGGCAAATTTGGTAACAGATGCCTTGAGCAGGAAGTCTGTGGGTAGCTTGGCCTGGATTGCTGTTGAAAAGCGACCTATAGCTAGGGATATTCAGTCTCTAGCCAATCAGGGAGTTAGAATTGTTCATACGTTGCCTGGCAGGTTTCTTGTAGGTATGGTGGTGCAATCATTCTTAGTTGGAGAAGCTAAGGCTTGCCAATATGACGATCCCCAACTTGCTAGATTACAAGATTGAGTGCAGAGTGGAGGTGTGAAATTGTTCACAATTGATGGCAAGAGCGTTTTGTGTCGCCATGGTAAACTGTGTATACCCCTGGTGGATGAGGGAAAATGGCTAATATTTGAAAAGGCTTATAGTTTGTGATACTCCATCCATCCGGGTGCTTCAAAGATGTATCAAGACTTGTGTAGTTCATACTGGTGGAAAGGTATGAAGGCTGATATTTTGAAGCATGTGACTAGTTGTTTGAATTGCCAACGGGTTAAATATGAACAAAAAAAAACTTGGTGGAGTAATGCAAAACTTGATTATCGTAGAGTGGAAGTGGGAAAGGATTGCTATGGATGTTGTTAGTGGGTCACCGAATACTTCCAAGAAGCACGACTCAGTTTAGGTGATTGTGGATAGACTCACAAAATCTGCGCATTTCATACTAGTTCGGGTTATTTATACCACAAAACAGTTAGTAGACATTTACCTTCGAGAGATAGTTCGGCTTCATGGAGTGCCTATTTCAATAATATCAGATCAATGTGCACAATTTACTATGGAGTTTTGGAAGTCTTTTCAAAAGTCATTGGGATCACAGGTTGAGTTGAGTACATTTTTTCATCCCTAAGCTGACGGACAGTCCGACGGGGTTATTCAGATCTTGGAGGACATGCTTAGAGCTTGCATGATTGATTTTGGCGGACACTGGGATGATCAGTTGTTGTTGGCAGATTTTACTTATAATAATAGCTACTGATCGAGTATACAGATAGCACCGTATGAGGCTCTATATGGTCGGTAGTGTCGATCACCATGTATTAAAAAGAAGCAATGTACTATTTTTTTTCTTCTGACCTGCGCTACAACAGAGAAAAAAACAACTAGGGTAAATCTGAAATAAGCAAGTAGCAGTGGTTTTCAATTTTTTACATGCGGCTTGGAGACTTGAGAGATAAACACTTTAAGTTGTAATTAAATTGAGATTTTTCTGAAGTTGTTAACAGGTATTGGCTTAGCCTTTTCTTTCTGGTTACTGCATAAAAGAAAGAAAAAACAAATCTTTCATGGTTACAGATTTCCAATTTATGATTAAATAAATATGGGAAGGGTTAAGATGTTTTAAGTAATGAGATAAAGAATACCTTTACTTCTAATTTATAGTCTAAGTTATTGGGTATTAAGGTTTAACCCTAAACTTTAAGGCTAGGGATATTGAAACTTGAGTTAACATAATTAACATCAATAATCAATATTTTTTTTCACAGACTGAGGCAAGTCGAGACTTTTTTGGTGGGTGTTCTACGTGTGCAAGGTTGTGGAACTTGTCATTAATAAGGTAAGTGAGACTTTAAGCTTTAGTGCTTGCTTTTCAAACATGCTTTGAAAAATATACTTTTCTTTATCTAGTGCATGAGTTGGGACAAGCATGTGCTCGACAGAGTTGTTCTTTAAACAACCCTAGATATGCTATTTTGATAAGAATGTCGAATTTTTTAATAAGTTATATGTGGTATGATACTGGATACCTTTCTTTATTACTGTGATGTGGTTACTAGGGGCATATTGCGCTGCGTAATATGCTAGGGGCATATCCATGCTGGCGTAATGTGTTGGGAGCTTTGTATACGCTGCCGTAGTATACTTTTAGAGCATTATACATGCTGCCATGGACTTGTCGGAGTGATGGGTTGATCTCCTTCACTGTTGTTTATGACAAGTTTTGAGTGCGGATTGAATTGAGACATATAGTGACCTTTTTGAGCATTGTTTGAACTTATTGAGCCTTATATTATGATGTATATTCTTGTGTATATTATTTATGTATATCCGTTGTGCACATGTATTTTATAACTCTTGTTCCAGGGTATTAAAATAGCGAGTCAAGGATCTTATGGGGTTATATTTATATATAGCTCACTCCTTACTTGCATGTCAATGCAGATACTATTGCAGAGGATGAGACTTGTGGCTGACAAGTTCGTTTCCGTGGACTCTGTTGCTGAGGTGAACCTTCATATTGTTCGTGGAGGCTACTACTTCTGTTCTATCTATTATAGTTTATGTTTTTCTTCTTTTTGGGGTTTGTATGCCCGACAGTTAAACTCATATGACTCTATTAGATGCTCCATGATCTTATTATGGGATTTGGGCTAAAGATATTTTTGTTAAGTAACCCTTTTCCTTTCATAAATTGATATGCGATTTTGGTTTGGTCGTTACTCTATTGTAATGAGTATTGCTGAGTTTTGGAGTTGCACATATTGTATCTCTATGCTTTGATAATTTGGATGCATATATAGATGTTGGTTCTCCCGACAGATGGTATTGGAAGGTGCAGTCACATCTAGGGGTATTTTGGGATGTGAAACTTAGTATGGTTCTTGGTTCTCTTGATTACTAGATTTTCACCCTTCTTGATACAGGGCTTCCATCCTTCTTGATACTTGATTATGTTTGGTGTGACGACATGACATACATATTGGACGAAACTTGTTATTTGAATGTCTTGTAAAGATGGTTCTATGAACTCTTGATACTTAGACCTTTATACATCATACTTGATACTATTGATATATTTGTTCACCTGGTCTATTTATTATATTGCAATTGTGTTGCCCTTGACTTAAGAAAAGTAAATTGAAAAATCTAAAGGTTCCAACTTGTAGTTTTTACACCACTAAGCGTTATACTTAGCGATAATTGTTTCTATTGTAGGAAATGTCCGAGATAACGCTTAAGGATGAACATTGGAGATAGATTTGGGAGTTTTAAAGAAGATAACAATTGCATATATATATATTGTCACACCCCTATTTTTTCCCCGCGTGAGGTTTTGAAAAATAGAGTTTTTCCAATTAAAGTGACATTTTGAAAAAGGGATTATTTGAATATTTAGAGTCGCCACTTGGAATTGAGTTTTGGTGTTCCAAGTCACCTTTTTTTTTATCCCTAATCAAAAGGAAATGATTCTTTATTTTTTTTATTTTTTGGTCTGCGAACCAACAATTCGGGTAAGGAATTCTATTGACCGAGAGGAAGGTGTTAGGCAACCCTCGAGTCCCATGGTTCTAGCATGGTTGCTTTATTGATTTATGTATGACTTAACTTAATTTGGAACATATTGTATTTCTTGGTTTTGCAAAAAAAAAAAAAAATATTTACTTACCTTCTTCAGTTTATCTGAAACTCCCTTTTTTAGAAAAAAAACTTATCATATTTTAACGGTTCGTGGTGTACTGATAGCAGCGCTTTCCAATCTTGCCACGAATTTAGTTATCCCTTTGTTTTTTACTCTTCCGGATTTAAATTACATTATATTTTGATATATATATATATATATATATATATATATATATATATATATATATATATTGAAATGACATGAGAAGAGTTATAATTTAAAATACTTACCTATAATTTCAAAGATTTAATTTTAAGTTAGTCCAACTAATTCTTGCCGTAACTTATATTAGAACACGACAAACAAACAAACAAAACATGAAAGATTAATATAATTAAATTCAATCATCAATATTCCAACTTAATTTCATTTAATTGTATATTATTCTTGTCTTATCTATAAATTAAAGTAAGCTAATCTAAAGAAAGGAAAATAAAATTAAGTGCTCTACTCAACAATCTGCACACCCAAAAATAGTTTTATATATATACATAAGTGTTTATTCAATAAATTATTAGAAAAAGATATACTTAACATATTCTGTCTCTTTCTTTTTTTTAAAAAAAAATTCATCCTTGGCTTTTCACTCGCATATAACGTATTCTTCTTTAATGTATATCATACATATGCTAATGAACAAACTTACAAGAAAATGCATCAACGATATTCAAGAACATACCAAACACCATAAGGAATGAATTTTACGTAATAATCAACTTGGCACACCAAATAATATAAGCACCCATTTGAATAATTTTATGCATATTTTGATTGACAATAAAAGTTACAGAGAATAAATAAAAAATCAATCAAGAACCTGTGTGATGAACTAGCTAAAGGAGAAACTGGAAAACCTCGAACAGGAACCAAACTCAATTCTCCAAGTTTCAAAAAAATTTCTTCTTCTTCCTTTTCTTTCTTACTTTTTCCTTTACTTTTTTTTTCAGCTTTTCTTTCTCTTTCTCACTTTTTCTGCTGACTTTTTCTCTGCTCACTCTCTCCTTTTTTTCTCCTCCTTTTTTCTTTTACTCCTCACGTGTGTGTGTGTGTGTTTTATAGTAAAAAAAATGGAAGTTGTGTAGTGTGTGTCATGTTGTGTAGAAGTGGGATGACTTTGTGTGGGTTAGTTGATAAAATGTGGGGGAGTAGGGTTTTGTGGGTAGTTTTAAGATTATTTATTTATTTATTTATTACTTTTTTTTTGTTGCTTTGTTTCTTGGTTTTGAAAAAAAAGAGATAAAAAAAATATTAGAAAATTATTTTAAATAAATTAGTAAATAAGAAAAATTAACTAGCTAAAACTAAAATATAGTTAACAAAATACTAACAACGTTAGATTATATATTAAAACCAAAATCAAAGGAAAACATATATTTTTAGAAATTTTCTTTTCTCTAAAATAAAATTTACATCGAAAAGTTATTATAAATAAAAATAGCAATATCTAATGTAGATTCAAAACAAATATTTAAACACTAAAAAGTACATAATTTAAGTTTGGTCAAAAATTAGGTGCTAACAGGATGCCCCTCTTTGCTTGAGAACATGAATAGTTTTCAAGCAAAGAAGTTGACGTGCCTAACTTTTGCCTAACAATTATTGAAAGGTAGGGAAAAAGAAGGGGGAAAAAAAGAGTAAGCAAGAGTGACCGAGCCCTGATTTTGGGCAGCCTACATATCTCGGGTTATAAGAGAATCAGGTCACGTGTAGTTCAAATAGGTGCAGCAAGGGATGGATGGATGGATGGATTAGAGAGTTGAGTCTTGTCCTGTCGAGATCCCGGTCCGTGGCTCCTATTGTTACATTGAAGATAATAAAACTGAAAGAAAACGATACAAGATCTAATCTATTCTACTTGTCTTGGCCCTCTTTTTCGTTCAAGTCCTTCTTTGCATCTTCAGTTATCACCTCGCCTTTTTCTGGCGGGTACCTTGATCTCAAAATTTAATCTTGAAGTTTGAGTTTAAGGCTTGAACTTGAAATGTCAATTAAGTTACCGATGCCTCTCCAGAAGAAAGTTAGTAGATTATTCTTGAACACTTGTTTCTTGAATCAAAGTTGGGAACCTGAATCTTCAAATATTGAGCTGCTAAAATAGGTCCGAACCGACTCTTAATGTCATTTTCACTTCTCAGATCGGACAAATGTTACTCCATTATTAAAGTCCAAATTTATGGTCGCAGAGGGACCTGCCTGCAATCAAAGAAAAAAACAAAACAAAATTTTTCTGCCCCAGTTTGTGCTAAGAAAAATTTTGTAGGTTATTTTGCTTAACTTGAACATAATATTAAACAAAAATAATAAAATGATTAAAACAAGGAAAAAAACAAATACTCCATTATTGAATGAAATTAGATTTTATGCGTTATTATAAATAAAAATTGGGGCTACCCTGCCCGATGAAGATATGAGCAAATATTATGAGGGTTCGCGCCTTAGGCGAATATTGTGAGGGTTCGCTCCCTAAGCGAATATTATGAGGGTTCGCTCCCTAAACGAATATTAAGAGGGTTCGTGCCCTAAGCGAATATTATGAGGGTTCGCGCCCTAAGCGAATATTATGAGGGTTCGCCCTAAGCCAATATTATGAGGGTTCACTCCCTAAGCGAATATTATGAGGGTTCGCGCTCTAAGCAAATATTATGAGGGTTCGCACCCTAAGCGAATATTATGAGGGTTCGCGCCCTAAGCGAATATTATGAGGGTTCGCTCCCTAAGCGAATATTATGAGGGTTCGCTCCCTAAGCGAATATTATGAGGGTTCGCTCCCTAAGCGAATATTATGAGGGTTCGCTCCCTAAGCGAATATTATGAGGTTCGCGCCCTAAGCGAATATTATGAGGGTTCGCTCCCTAAGCGAATATTATGAGGGTTCGCGCCCTAAGCTAATATTATGAGGGTTCGCGCCCTAAGCGAATATTATGAGGGTTCGCTCCCTAAGTGAATATTATGAGGGTTCGCTCCCTAAGCGAATATTATGAGGGTTCGCGCCCTAAGCGAATATTATGAGGGTTCGTGCCCTAAACGAATGAACTATTTTTATTTTATTAATTAATTTTTTTTAAAAAAAATAAAATAAAATATGCCCCAGTTTTGAAACTGAGAAGTTTTGAAACTTTTTTTTAATCTTTTCATTGGTGAATTTTTTTTATTTATTAATATTTAATTTTTTTTAATTTTATTTTTTTTAAAAAAAAATGCCCCAGTTTCGATTAGGAAAACAAAGGTCCTTTTTACCAATTTCTGATATGAATTAACAACAATTTTACTATATGCATATCGGATCGCACATGAAGATTTGAGAACTTACCTTTGGTGCTCGTCTCTCAAAACTATTTACAGGATTTGCTCGTACCTGTTAAATCAAAGAACGATTTGTTAGTTTTTCTAACTGGTGGTTGATTTGTGGCCTTGATCCCGTGGGGTTTGATTTGTCATGCAGCCCACTCGGCTTGGAAGATTGACTTTATCCGTGATTGATCAAATTGCTTGAAGACTCTTAAAAGTCAATCCCTATCTTTTCGGATGCGCGCGATGAATGCTTCGATCCAGTATTGATTTGTGCATATTGCGTGGATCCTCTTGTTTCAGCAAGCATTTCCCTGCCTTAGTGATCTTCCCTTATGGAGACTTGCCATAAAACTCTTTTTTTTTTTGAATTTTTTCCTTATCTTAGCTAGTCCACAAATGTGTTTCACCGGTTGTGTATGCCCCTCGCTCTTCAACTGAAAAATTGTTAGTGAATTTTGCAACTTTTCCTTTAACACTTGACACAAGATTTTGAGAGCGGCGACTCAACACAAGTACGATGGGGTGACGTGATGGATCATAACTTTACGAGAGAAGGTTTGAAGAGGGGACCAAGAAAAGAAAGAAATAAAAGAATCAAAGAATTTATATGAACGTACGTACAGATTTTTAGGAATCATGACATGCATTTCGGCTCATATGTTTCGATCCATCCAGATAGTCTAAATCTCATAAAACAATGTTGTGCCTTTCAATTTAGAGCTGAACTCTCTTTCATTTTTCTTTACCGTCTTATGGTGCTATAGGGTTCTCACCTATACGACTCTCACCTTTGTAAAATCATACATCTGTGACACCGTGCTTTGAAGCTTCTTGAAGAGTGACTGAGAGGTCGTATTAAAGCATGTAAGAAAGGCTTTTAGAAAGATTTACAACTTTGGAACCATTAAAGTATGTTTCGGCTTCGAACACGCCAAAGCATAATTTTTTATTTTTTATTTTTTATTTTTTTATTTTTTTATTGGATTGAACCCCAAGATAGGGCTGCCTACGTATCCTTTTAAGAATCAGGTCGCACGTAGTTCGTGCGAATCAAAAATATTTTTTTATTTGAGACCGAGCCCTTTTGTTGGACTGCCTACGTATCTCACCATAGCAAGAATCAGGTCTAACGTAGTTCATACGAATCAGAATTTTTTTTTATTTTAGACTGAGCCCGTTAGTAGGACTGCCTACGTATCTCACCCTAGCAAGAATCAACTTTGACGTAGTTCATACGAATAAAAAAAAATTTTATTTGAGACCGAGCCCTTTATTAGGACTGTCAACGTATCTCACCATAGCAAGAATCAGGTCTAACGTAGTTCATACGAATCAAAAATATTTTTTTTATTTGAGACCGAGCCCTTTTGTAGGACTGCCTACGTATCTCACCGTAGCAAGAATCAGGTCTAACGTTGTTCATACGAACCAAAAAAAATTCAAAATAATATCTTTTGAGAAGATTGTTAGATAGAAAGAAATTAATTTTTGATTGGTCATGTCTTGGCTTTAGATGGTACCAACAATTAGTGTTATGCATATCAATCACCTTCGAGTACTTTAAGGCAAATCTGAGGCCAACTTTGAAGTAATTTCTGTAGTTTTAAATGATACCTCAAGCATACTTAAGTATTAACAAGATCTATTCATCTTGCATCAAATATGAGGTTAAAATTATTCATGTCCTCATGTTTCAAGTGCCTTACCGAAACAAAGTCCCAATTCACACAAAATAAAAGAGTTGGGATCATGGGACATTTTAAGAGTCACTCACACTCAAAAAGATGTTCAATGCATGAGATTAAGATACCATATGCTTGACCCTCATGTAAGTATCCACTATTGTGAGAACATCGAAAATAAAATCAAGTAGGACTTGTATTCGGCTTAAAATGTAAGCTTGGAATGGGTAAGATGCTCCTTTTGTATAAAGTGACTATTTTCTCCCCAATATTGCTCTATGCACTCAATTTATACTCTTCATTTTCACATTTGATCTTTATCTACTTGGTTGCTTTTTTTTTTCCGGACTTTCTCCTCTTTTTTTTTTTTTTGAGTTTTTCTCTTTTTATTGGAGGATTTTTTTTTTACTATCACATTTTCACTTTCACCTTGCCGATGACTTAGCACTTTGTCAGTGCATTCTTGGAGATGAGAGAATAATAGAATAGTGCATTTGTGCAGTCAAAAGGATATGAGCGAAAATATGGTTATGGAAAAAATATTTTAGGCTCAAAAAGAGAACCACTAGGGATCAAGTGTTATTTGGTAGGCTTACAAGGCACAATTGGATTAACGAAAGCCTACAATCCTTTTTCAAATTAGATATTGCTCAAAATTTCATCTCAACAAACATTCGGGTCAAGTTCTAGATCAACAAGTCATGCCATTGAACTTTATATCTAAAGCTCACCACACAATGCACATGAAACAATGAAGTCAATTTTTTATTTTACCCTTAACTTTGAGCAAAAGAATTTTTCAAGTGTGACATAAGTATAATCAAGAGGTGCCAAAAGAATCTATATGAGTCACAACAAAGTTGGTCCACTCTATTATGCCAAATAGTTAATACTTTTTCATGCACACTTCTAAGTATGTTGGTACCAATCAAGACAAGAAGTACCTTTTCATTTTTAGTATCTTTATTTTGAAGAGGGATAAAAAAAATTTATTTATTTTTTTAATAAGAATAAAAAAAATTTATTTATTTTTTGAATAAGAATAAAAAAATATTTTTTTTCTACACGAAGAAATAAGATCTTCTTCTTTTTCTTTTTAATTTTTTTGAATGGGGATCCCTTTTTTTTAAAGTAAAATCTTTTTTATTATTATTTTCTGGGATAAAGAATTATTAATATTATTTTTTTAAAATAAGAATCACCGAACCCGAGGAGGGTTGCCTATGTATCTCATCAAGATGAGAATCAGGTGTGCGTAGTTCTTGAAAATATATATAAAAAAAATTGTTTTTCCTTTTGAATAAACAAAATCTTCTTTTTACATTTGATTTTGTAAATAAAGATTAATAATTTATTTAAAAAGATTCCCTTTTTTTATCTTTTATTTTATTTTTTTTGAATAAGAATCACCGAACCCGAGGAGGATTGCCTACGTATCTCATTAAGGTGAGAATCAGGTGTGCGTAGTTCTGGATGATCATAAGCAAAGCTCGTTTTTATTTTTTACTATAAAAATAAATATCGTTTTTTTGTATAAACAAGGAAAACAAAATTTTTGTACCCCTTTTTTTTACATGTAATAAGAAATATTTTCTTTTACAATTTTAGTAATAAAGATCACCGAACCCAAGGAGGGATGCCTACGTATCTCATTTAGATGAGAATCAGGTGAGCGTAGTTCGGCCAACTTCTCATAAAAATGTTGACTTTTGAAAAAAATATTCGGATATCTTATTGTAAATAGGCTAGGACCGAACTATTTGGGATTTGACCCAAAAAGAAAATATTCAACAACAACATTCAAAATGTGACGAGTAACACATAGTCGTGAACATGCTAGTCTAAAAGATGGTTTATGTTTTATATGATCCTAACACCTGTGTTTAGCCATATAAAGTCAATCACAGATTACACAGATAAATTGTATCCTAGGAAGAATACTGGTTGTATAAAGCTTGTTCTACTAAATTTAAAGTACTTATAGAGTTGGTGTCTAGACCGGCGATAAAACGAGTGGACAACTCGAGTTGGGAAGGAACAGCTTACCGGTAGCAGGGCTTTCCGGCCTCACTATTTGGATCTTCCCATCCTAAACGTGTGTGACTAAAATTCTTCCCAGGAGCGTAATCGCATCTCTGGTATCTCAAAGAAAGGTTCGGGAGCGTAGACCGCATCTCCAAAAAATTGTGTCTTTCAGAAGACTCAGATAGGTGCGTAAGAGAAGATAGTTTATCACAGTTTAAACAATATCATTGCGTAAATAAACGGGCAAACATCAAATTAAATCAATGAATATAATATTTCAAATAATAAAGCCATATACAAATCAAAATTGACAAGCTCGAATTCTGGTTATCCCCAGCAGAGTCGCCATCTGTCACACCCCTATTTTTTCCCCGCGTGAGGTTTTGAAAAATAGAGTTTTTCCAATTAAAGTGACATTTTGAAAAGGGATTATTTTAATATTTAGAGTCGCCACTTGGAATTGAGTTTTGGTGTTCCAAGTCACCTTTTTTTTTTATCCCTAATCAAAAGGAAATGACTCTTTATTTTTTTTATTTTTTTTAT
The DNA here is from genome assembly GCA_029948455.1 of Solanum rostratum. NCBI lineage: Eukaryota > Viridiplantae > Streptophyta > Magnoliopsida > Solanales > Solanaceae > Solanum > Solanum rostratum. The sequence goes on from CM057051.1 coordinate 58,175,952, forward strand.
TTTTTGGTTTGCGAACCAGAAATTCGGGTAAGGAATTCTATTGACCGAGAGGAAGGTGTTAGGCACCCCTCGAGTCCCATGGTTCTAGCATGGTTACTTTATTGATTTATGTATGGCTTAACTTAATTTTGAACATATTGTATTTCTTGGTTTTGCAAAAAATAAATAAATTATTTACTTACCTTCTTCAGTTTATCTGAAACTCCCTTTTTTAGAAAAAAAACTTATCATATTTTAACGATTCGTGGTGTACTGATAGCAGCGCTTTCCAATCTTGCCACGAATTTAGTTATCCCTTTGTTTTTTATTCTTCCGGATTTAAATTACATTATATTTTGATATATATATATATATATATATATTGAAATGACATGAGAAGAGTTATAATTTAAAATACTTACCTATAATTTCAAAGATTTAATTTTAAGTTAGTCCAACTAATTCTTGCCGTAACTTATATTAGAACACGACAAACAAACAAACAAAATATGAAAGATTAATATAATTAAATTCAATCATCAATATTCCAACTTAATTTCATTTAATTGTATATTATTCTTGTCTTATCCATAAATTAAAGTAAGCTAATCTAAAGAAAGGAAAATAAAATTAAGTACTCTACTCAACAATCTGCACCACAAAAATAGTTTTATATATATACATAAGTGTTTATTCAATAAATTATTAGAAAAAGATATACTTAACATATTCTGTCTCTTTCTTTTTTTATTAAAAAAAATTCATCCTTGGCTTTTCACTCGCATATAACGTATTCTTCTTTAATGTATATCATACATATGCTAATGAACAAACTTACAAGAAAATGCATCAACGATATTCAAAAACATACCAAACACCATAAGGAATGAATTTTACGTAATAATCAACTTGGCACACCAAATAATATAAGCACCCATTTGAATAACTTTATGCATATTTTGATTGACAATGAAAGTTACAAAGAATAAATAAAAAATCAAGCAAGAACCTGTGTGATGAACTAGCTAAAGGAGAAACTGAAAAACCTCGAACAGGAACCAAACTCAATTCTCCAAGTTTCAAAAAAATTTCTTCTTCTTCCTTTTTCTCTTACTTTTTCCTTTACTTTTTTTTTCAGCTTTTCTTTCTCTTTCTCACTTTTTCTGCTGACTTTTTCTCTGCTCACTCTCTCCTTTTTTTCTCCTCCGTTTTTCTTCTACTCCTCACGTGTGTGTGTCTTTTATAGTAAAAAAAATGAAAGTTGTGTAGTGTGTGTCATGTTGTGTAGAAGTGGGATGACTTTGTGTGGGTTAGTTGATAAAATGTGGGGGAGTGGGGTTTTGTGGGGTAGTTTTAAGATTATTTATTTATTTATTACTTTTTTTTATTTTGCTTTGTTTCTTGGTTTTGAAAAAAAAGAGATAAAAAAAATGTTAGAAAATTATTTTAAATAAATTAGTAAATAAGAAAAATTAACTAGCTAAAACTAAAATATAGTTAACAAAATACTAACAACGTTAGATTATATATTAAAACCAAAATTAAAGGAAACATATATTTTTAGAAATTTTCTTTTCTCTAAAATAAAATTTACATCGAAAAGTTATTATAAATAAAAATAGCAATATCTAATTTAGATTCAAAATAAATATTTAAACACTAAAAAGTACATAATTTAAGTTTGGTCGAAAATTAGGTGCTAACATATATATGTATATTGTTGTAGTTTTGGGACATGTACATGATCGTCCTGTTGCATATGTATATGTAAATTTTGAAGGCTAGTGTAAATTATGAAAGCATGGTTGATAACTTAAAGTTTTGACATGTGTAGTTAGTTTGGAGCCGTTGAACTTGGTTTTTTATATACTAAATTACTAGTTATTTTGAGGTTGCTGTATGAAGCAGATACTAGTATGTTTTTTTTTGTATTTTTATATTGGTGATAATTTATAGCATGAGTTGTGGTAGTATGGGTAATGTATGAAAATCTCATAAGATATTGGTTTAAATTATTTTGAAAAGCGCTTATGCCATAAATTGGAACCTAAGATCAAATGAACTACCAAAAAGACAGAATCCTATACCTGTAACTATTTTGAATTCACTATTAAAATTATAATTAATATGTCGTGTATTAAATTCTTAATATTTTAGTGAATATTATATAAGTCCAAATTGTACAAAAGTGGCTTCCTCCTATGACGGTTGCTGCAGATTGTCCCTTGTGAAGGGAATATAATTGCTTTTATTTATGTTGTCTCGGTATAGCTTGCCACTGTCACCATGAGTATAGAATTATTTGTAATTAAATTGGCTATTTGCTTTTGTGTGTTACTTATCTTCGACATTGGGTCATTACTTAATAAGCCTACCTCTATCAATCGGATGACAACTAATCTAATCACCAAAGCTTTTATTTTAATTTAAATTTTTCGTGTACCAATCTTTGTGGACTTCTCTATTATTTAGATATAAAAAAGGAAAAACAAAGGGAAGTAAAATCTATCCAAAGAAAACTTTCATTGATGCCTCTATACTAAGGTAATTTGCTTTTTAGTGCAGCTCAAGAAATTGAATTTTAGGAAGCAGTCCATAATGGAATGTGTTACATATTTGATAAAGTTGATCAAAGTCAAGCACATCATATTTGAGCTTCAAAGATCATTAGTGAATTTATTTTCATCTTATTTGCGCATTGAACAAACTATTACCATTTTTGATATTATTGTTCTGAATGAGATAAAATTTTTGTGCTCATAATGTAGTGTTAGGTAGACAACTTTGTTTATATTGTACCAAAATTGGTGATGTAAAAGGAAGATAGAACTTCACTCTCTATATATATAAAATTCAAAAATTCTTTGCTGATCTAATGTAAGTATTAAGTGGATGAATTTATCTATTATCATGATGTTAGTGTTCCATTATAAACTTATGTTTTCCACCTATTTAGCTAGAGGTAAGACCTTTTGCTTACTATTTTTCTCTTTTTAGCTATGATAAGACCTTCTGCTTACTCTTTTTCTCTTTTTTTTTTTTTAGCTACATTGGCATCCTATATAAGGAGAGTAACTTAGGTTGAAAAAATCATAAATATATTCACTAATGGCTTCTCAATTAGTTATGCAAGAAAAGGAACTGCAAAGTGGACAATGACTTGAAGAGGAAGATGAAATATTATTTCTACACGTAGCTATTTTTGGTGAACGCCATTGGGGATGCCTTAGCAAAAGCTTCATGTGTGGTTTATTAGCTATGCACAATGTTTAAACTTTGTACCATCACAAATTAGAGTTTAATGCAAATCAAGAGTCAGTGGACTAGGAATGCATCAATCATATTATTTATGCAGTTTAATTGTTTCTTGACATATTTTTGCATATATAGTTCACGTTGAATCAATAGGTTTTCATACTGACATGAAACATCAAACAACTCTGCTTAAATATGCTACCATGCAAGGTTGAGAAAGAGTGAAAAAGGATGCAGATTGAGATGGTTGAACTATCTCCTCCTAAATGTAAAGTGCATCATGTTACTGCAGATAAAGAACATTTAATATCTGACTTTAGAAATAGTTTGGAAAGGTTATAATAAAAAGATTTTAAGAATAGGTGAAAGTCTGCCTACTCTAATACCATGTTGAATTATGAGCATCTTATCTAGAAAATTATCATGACCCGAAAATCGAGTGTGATGGCACTCACCTAGCCCACCAAGGTGAGTCAGTCCAACATTGAACAACCCAAAAAGATAACAAATCGGAAGATAAACAATGTAATAAGATAGATAAGCATAGGAAAACAAAATTACAAACATCCCAGAACTGGTGTCACATGTACAAGCCTCTAATGATCAGAATACCCAAATAAAATACAAGTCTCAATGTCTGGTCCTCAAATAGAAAAAAACATAAAATAGAATCCTCGAATCCCTGCCGAAGATACAAGAAACTACCTCTCAAGTGATCTGAATGCTCGATCCTGTAACAAAGAAGGCTAGCAAGAAGAACCAGCCTCACAACCTACAAATATATAGCAAGGATTAACACCAAACAATAGGGTACCCAACAAATAGAACTAACCTAAAGTAAAGCAATGAAGAACACAAGTATTCCTGTCCACTGATGTGCTGCTTAAATACGACAGTTTTTAATGCTTAAACTTAGAATTTTGTATGTTCTCAAAGCGATGTTAGTAGGTTTGATGTGTTTTATGTTGATTTTGCAGGATTATAAGATTCAGGATGATTTTGGGCAAAGTGCTACAGAATATAAGTTTTATGGTGATTTATGGAGCAGTATACGAGCTGTGGTTTACTCCACGAGCTGTAGGATGATTCATGGGTCAGATCCAGGAAAAGGCCAATTTTTGGATGTTGAAAAGTAGGAGTTGTCAGATAAGCTATAGAATGCTTCACGGCTCGTATGTGAGTTCGTAGGTCAAAGATCAGAAAAATGTTGAATGTTGAAGTGTGATCATATGAGGTCACTTATGAGTCGTAAGTTGGATGACTGGTAGTGGATAAGCTCATGCCCCGAGGATCAAAGTTTTAAAGAGTTTCAGATGAGTTAGCAGACGAGACCCTTTACGGGTCGTAAGTCATAAGACAACCCATAGGAAGGTTTTGTAGGTTAAAGATAGTTTTTGGGAAATATAAATTACGAAGCCCAGGTACGAGCCATGATTTCATATACAACCCGTAACCTTCTCTGTCTGAGTTGCCTAATTCAGTTTTTCTATTCCATTTTGGATTTGTATTTTGCTTATTACAAATATATTTTTTAGTGTTTTTTTACTTAGAGATTGGAAGGATAGAAACGTCTAGGAATGAGTAGAGAGACCTGTGAACTCATATTTTGTGATTGTTTTTTACTTTATATTAGTATTACTACATTGTGATTTATTGTTCGTTTGTTCCAGTACAACCATCCCTTGATCTGGTAAGGTTGATTAAACAAGAGGGATCACATCGAATCCTGTTAATTATCACTTATCCCATTCAGTACCCCCTTGGTCCAGTAAGTAGAATTAGGAGATTTCTAACGTTGGACACCTTTAAGAAGCATTCTAAACGAAGAGATAATTAATACACACATGCACAATTTCCAAGAATTACAGGACTTGGGATAATTTTGGGCAAAGTGCTGAAGAATTCAAGTTTTTAGGGATTTATGGAGCAGTTTACAAGCCGTGGTTTACTCCACGAGCCATAGGATGATTCATGGGTCAGATCCAGGGAAAGGTTGATTTTTAGATATTCAAAAGTACAAGTTGTCAGACGAGCCGTAGAATGCTTCATGGCCCATATGTAAGTTCGTAGGTCAAATATTAGAAAATATACCGAATGCTAAAGTGTGATCAGGCAAGGTCACTTATTAGTCATAATTTTGATGACGGGTCGTGGATACGATCGTCCCTGGAGGATCAAAGTTTTGAAGAGTTAGCAAACGAGACCCTTTATAGGCAATAAGTCATAAGAAGGCCTGTAAGAAGATTTCGTAGGTCGAAGATAATTTTTGGGAAATGCAAATTATAAAGCCCAGGTACGGGCCATGATTCCATACATTTCCCATAACCTTGTCCGTCTGTGTTGCCTGAATTCAGTTTTCCTATTATGTTTTCGATTTGTATTTTATTTATTACAAGTAGGTCTTTTAGGTTTTTTTTAGAGAGTAGAAGGATAGAAACACCTAGGAATGAGGAGAGACTTGTGAACTCATATTTTGTGATTGTTTTTTACTTTACATTTGAGATTATTACAATGTGATTCTTGTGGAGATTTTGGATTTCTTGTTCTTTAATTCATCATTGTAAGTGTTTAATTATGTTATTCCACAACATGATTGTTTCATCTACAATGATTATGCAAAGCTAAATCCACAACTAGGGTTATAGGAACCATGAAGAATTAACAAAGTAAAATTGGATAATCCTTAATTCTTGGATAGTGTGCATGCGTGTATTAATTATCTATTTGTTTAGAATGCTTTTTAATGGTAACTAGCGTTAGAACTCGCCTTGTCACAGCCCGGGAGGGTACCCTTGGCGTGGTTAACACTCAAAGACTATTGCTAGTCCCTAAGCAAACCACTTAGCCTCATCACATCATTCAACCACTAAACTCTACTGAACAACGGAAAGTATAAGTAAGTAAATGGGTACATCTCGTCTAAAGTCTCATAATAAATAGATAATGATAAAGGCTAGTAGAAAGAACTAGCTCACAAGTCTCAACATGAACGCTCAACCATCGTCTATGAAGCCTCTATTACTACTCATGTGGTGCCAATGACAGACCCATGACTATCCAAATAAAAAATAAAGGAAATAGTTCAATCTAACTCTAAAGCATGATAAATAAATGTAGGGGATCCTCCGGAGTAGAGGAGACTCACCAAATCAGCTGCGAATCTCAGATCTTCAACGGGGCGCCTATTGACGATCTCTAGTACCTGCCCCTGCATCATCAAACGATGCAGTCCAGAAGGGACATCAGTATATGGAATGTACTGGTATGTAAAATAGCTTAGTGAAACAGAAATAGGTAGAATAATATGGAAGCAACATCAACTCAAAGTAATCATCAAATAACATCAAATCGTCACATGTCTATCTATGCAAGAATAAAGAGTAGACAGGTGACACATCAACGACTCAACTCATCAATCATCTCAAACTCATGTTAAAGGAGATCACCTCCTCTTATCTCATCTCATCTCATCTCAGAGAAGCTCACCTCCTCTCATCTTATCTCAAAACTCATCTCAGACTCGGAGTACTCAAGGTAGGAAATTTATGGGAGTTTCTCTTATCCGACAACAATCACTAATGAGCTAGTGAATGTACAATAATCACGCTGATGTTGCCACAGCCGTTCCAAACTTTCCAGGTAGGGAATGAATCGAAACCATATCAGCTCACCCAATATAGAGTCAGTCATCAATAAGTCTACTATTGTTTCAGGGACTTTTAATCAAGAGGGAACCACAATATAAGTGATAGTTCTAAGCCTCACCTATGTTTGGCGACGTAGTTTGATGAGTTCAAGTCGGACTAACTCTCACTCTTTCGGTGCTCGATACTCCTCTCATGACTCAATGCTCATAAAACCATCGATCCAATCAAACCAATCAACTCATAAGGACATTGGCCCTATCATCAATCAACATCTCATAGGGGTTTTAGTCCTCTCATCAGTCAACATCTCATAGGGACTTTATCCCTCTCATCAATCAACATCTCATAGGGACTTTAGCCCTCTCATCAATCAATCTCAATTGAAGACTCAAGATTTAGAACAATCATTAGGAAACAATCGAATAGACACAACGGTAGAGTTCATTTATAGATACTCATAAGACAATCAAATTCTATCAACTCATTATCATTCTCTCATCACAATCAACAATCTCAACTCAAGGCTCTAGACTCAATTCTCAAGTTCATTATGCATGCTTTTCAAATTAATCATGTAGGGTTATGCAAGTTCTCATAAAAATGTTCAATTTAAGAAAACAAATAGTATGATGATCATCAACATAGAAAACATGTAATTTAAATAAATTTTTCAAGAAAAATCATCAAAGATCATGCGTGTAAACTCTCCAAATCATCAACTCATCTATGACCTCTATGGGGCACATGAGAGAGCAATCCCATGTTTTTAGTTTAGCTTACGTACCTGGGATGCAGCTATCAACCAAGCACATCAAGGAACTCTTCTCGAATCTCTCAACTCAAGCTCTTCTCTTCTCTCCTCAAGCCCTACCCTTAGTAAAGTATTGGAATAGGACTTAGAATAGGGGTTTTAGACCTTTTTACGTCAAAACGACCTTATTAGATGTGTATAGAGTTTAGGAGGGGCGGGGAAATGATCGGAATGCCCCTCATAATAATTTAGAAATTTTTAGAAAAAGTTTTCTGAACGAGTTTTCTCAATTTTGTTGAAAATTTTAAAAAGAATATAAGTGTTGGACCACGATGGGTGCGTGACGCGCTCCTGTCGCTTATTAACACTATTTTGTGTTTCGGATCAAAACTTTATCTTTTGATCGGGCCGCTCTAAATATCGATCGAGATCATTTTCCCACTTAATTTTCGTGTTGATCACAAATCCAGCCTCGAATTTGCCATACAAGCATCGGAAGATGCATTATGCGCATACCCTCTCTCTATGGGTATTTTGGCAATTTTACTGGGCGTCCTAATTCGTACTTACTGGATCAAGGGGGTAATGAATAGGATAAGGGATAATTAACAGGATCGATGTAATCCCTCTCATCTAATCAACCCCTCTCATCTAATCAACCTAACCGGATTAAGGGATGGTTGTACTAGAACAAAAGGTAAGGGTTAGTAATACAACACTGCGGGGATGGATCAAATCACGTAGTGAAATTTTCTTCTCATCTGGATCAAAGGGTTAGGTAAACATAAATTACCAGATCTGCGTGCTACACACTAGAAAAGATTATGATTATTTGGCTATACTAAGCTATGAATTCATGTGAAACACAATACCCTAGTTACTTCTATTATTGATTTCATAACACTTGCTCTTTATAAATTGCTTATAGTTTAGATTTAATTATTGTATTTACAAACCCCCCTTTCGGGAGATAAGTAGGTTAATTCATCCGAATTGCTCGTAATTACTCTATGTATAGACCATATTCCCTATGAGTTTTACCCTAACCTTGGTTAAGTTCTATATTTTGACAACGACCACTTATACCTTCAGTGAGAGGTGTAGTTTGGGTGACATCAAAATTTGACGTCATTGCTGGGGAATGCGGCTTTAGACTAGTTTAACTTGGGTAATTTGTGAATTAATCCTTACTTTCCTTATTTTACGTTTCTTGTTATTTTTATTTTGTTTCAGCATATAGGTGTAGTGTATGCCCAGTACTCATAGTTGAGGCAATCTCTTGACTTCTGTTGACCCAGAGATCCAAAGAACACTAAGAAGAATGACCCAAGACAACACAAACAATACTGTGAATAATGCTGCAAATGCAGCACTGAATCTGAATAATGATAACCCACCACAAACTTAGGATGCGAATCCACCACTACAGGATCTTCAAGCTACTACTAACACATGGAATCAATACAGGCTTGACCCTATGGTGGTGGATGTCACCGGTGCTATTGTGTTACCTTCTTTACCAGATGAGACAATTTTTTTGTTTCGAGTGGATTATTACAAATATTGTAGAATAGAGGGTTGTTTGGGGGCTAAGTATCAACAGATCCACATAACCTTCTACACAATATCGTCTTCGTCTGCAAGAGTATGATAGGAAATCAAAATCTATCTATGGATGTCGTTGGGCTTCATATTTTCCCGTCATCTCTCACAGGCAAAGCGGCAATATGGTTATCCAAACTCCCACAGAGTTCAATCACCACTTGGGATGAAATACAGAAGCCTTTTTTGGGAGGTTCTTTCCTAAGTCGAAGAAGCTGAAGTTGAAGGATCAGATCAACAACTTCAAGCAGTTGCCTAGTGATTCAATAAGTACCACGTGGGAGAAATTTACAAAGTGTTTGAGGAGTATTCTAAACCATAGGATCGTTGATGATTCCTTGGTAGAGATCTTCTATTGGGCACTGGATGATAATAGTAAAGTGGTGGCCGACACAATTATTTGTGGCTCATTCTTAGATTGTCCATTTCCAGTTGTAGATGAACGACTAGAAAAGGTTGCAAAGACAAATCGTGCATGGGGTCGAGAGACAAGTTGACTACTAATAGTTTATTCTCAGTTAGTACCAATTCAAAGCAGGCTAAGATCAATGAAGAGGTGATTCAAGAATTTCCTCGAATCATACTAATGTAGGGTTGTTGATGAAGCAAAGTCAGGAGCACATCAATGCAGTAAATCATCAGTCTCTACTACCATTCATGTATGAGGAGCCTTACTATGAGGAGGATACATGTTTTGTAACTAATAAGATGTGGGGTTTCTGGACCAACACCGAAAGGTCCAATCAGGACTATTTGTGCCAAGGTTAAGGGAATCAAGGTCGGAACTTCAATAGAGACAGTGCTTTCAGGGATGATAACCTAGGTGGCTATTATGATAGAAACAAGTGCCAAGATAAAGATGGTGACTGAGGATGCAGAGATGGTTATAGGAATGATCCATATGTGCCACCACACAATCGTGATTATAGGGCTGGTAATTCGAGGATTGAGAAGATGTTCGATAGATTATTGAAGAAGGTTGGCGCTTAGAATGAGACCTTGAAGGGGATGAAATCTAACATCTCAGGCATTAATTAGAAGATCGAGTCTCGTTCTGTGGCTATCAAATAGCTGAGCAACAGTATGGTCAGATGTCTACTCAATTAAACCAGCATTAGAAAGGTATATTGCCAAGCAACACAGTGTAGAATCCAAAGAATGATGGGCAGTGTATGGTAGTGATGACACGGGGTGGCAAGTAGATGATTTACCCACCAGTGTCGATAGATGATGATGAGGTTCCTAAGGAAATGGTAGAAAGCAAAGATGCAGAGACTAGGGATGCTAACACCAAGGATGGGGGTGAGCGATAAGGTATTGACACCAAAGAAATTGAAACCCATATCTAGACATCCACCTCCTTTCCCTTAGAGACTCAAAAAAAAGGAGGGGGAAGGTAAGTTTCAGCACTTCATCTCCATCTCCATCTCCATCTTAAAGCAGCTAACAAAAAATCAATATTCCTCTTATTGAAACATTGGAGAAAATGCCCGGGTATGCAAAATTTATGAAGGACCTAGTGACAAAAAAGAGGACTGTGAGCCAAGAGCTCTCGCAAGAGCTTCAACATTGCAGTGTTATCGTAATGTAGAAGAAAGAGGATCCCAGAGCATTCACTATACCCTTCATCATTAGAGATGTGGACTTTGCAAAGGCATTATGTGATTTAGGCGCCAACATCAATTTAATACCTCTTGTAATGTTCAAGAAGTTAGGCTTGGGAGCCCCTACACCAATAAGCATGTGGTTGTTAATGGATAACAGGACAGTGAAGAAGCCTATGGGGATATTGTATAATATTCTCGTCAAAATGGAAAAGTTTATCTTCCTTGTAGACTTCATGATTCTGGATTGATAGGTCGACTTTAAAGTCCCAATCATATTGGGAAGGCCCTTTCTAGCCTCTGGACGAGCACTAGTGGACATGGAATCAGGCCAACTCAAGTTCAGATTGAACGAGGAAGAAGTTGCCTTCAACATTTGTCAGTCTATAAAGAGACCCGGTGATCTGAATATGGAAGTTTGGGCACTTGGTAAAGTTTGAGTAACCAAGTTGTCTAGGTCATGTTGCGACACTAAATAAGACGCTACTTGGGAGGCAACCCAAGCTATTTGCTGTAATTTTTATGTGCTTGTTTTATTTTTGCTTTTTGGACTTATAGGTAGTTTAATTTTCTTGGTTTTGGTTGTTATTTGGACTCAAGGGTTGGTGGATTATAAGGTAATGGTTTGTTCTATGGAGAATATGCGGGAACAGAGTTAAGGTAGCAAACTAGTGCTGAAAAAGGAGAGAAGCTAGTTCTACGACCAGATTTTACGGGTCGTGGTTCATACCACGACCTGTACATTGACTCGTAGAATCATTTTCGATAAGCAAAACTTTGTACACTCTAGTTCACGAGCCAACTTTATGGTCCATAGATAAAACTACGAGCCATGTATGGGGCTCGTGGACCACAAGTAAGATTTTGAACTTTTTAAGTGTTGGGGGCACTTACGATCCAACATACGGGCCGTATGTCTATGTACGCCTCATAGGTGGATCTGCAAAGTCATGTTTTGAAGGCTAGGGTTTTGAAATCTCAAAACAAGAACTTATGGGCCGTAGAAATCCTTATGGCTCGCAATCGAGGTTTTGTGGGGTCTACTTAAACTCGACCCGGTTAATGAAATAAAAGGGTGTAAATACAATTACTCCCTACTTTCCCAATTATTTCCCAAAATGCCCAAGGTTTTTTTCTTCTTCCCTAAGTTCAACCAGCGTCACTTCCACCTTCATACTTTCCGACCAAACTCCGGCCAACCCGCACACTGTTTTGGAATCCCCTAGGCTTAGATTTTTTTCAACTTCCCTTTGTATTTCTCAAATTTTCAACCAATACTCTGGTACGTGATCTTCTTGAAATTTTATTATTGCTAGAAAATTGTGTCATTTGTTTGAGTTGTTTTAAAACAATTTCCTCGGCCTAATAAATAATGATTGCTTAATATGGAAGTGTGTTGTACCTTTTGCACTATGTGATAGCCTATACTGATTTGGAACCATGTATATAACTGTAATTGGACTGGTGTGAAATGGTGCAATGCCTTGTCGAATTGGCTGAAATCGTTTATCGTACTAAATCGATAAGGTATTGTGTGAATTGCACACCGGGTTGATGAAATTGATAAAATTAGCCACAAAAATGATTTGTAGGTGTGTGTGTCATTGTATGATGCTGAGAAAATCACTTGTCGTTTGGATTATATTGAATTATTATATTATAATCGACTGAGTGATTGTACAAAGTAAATAGATGCATACGGATAAATTAATTGAATGTTGGGTGTCATACGGTTTACATGTATCTGATATGATTGGTGGTTGACAGGAATGGCATATGTTTTGAACTTCGGGTAAATGCGTTTACTTGATTTTGAGTGTTATTGCTTCGATGCTATTTAAATTTGTGTACCTTGCTGTTGAAACCTAGTCATTGTGCTTGTAAGCTTGTCAAAATTGGATTGACTAAGAGTTCATTGTGATTTTTTTGTTGAGTAGTGATTAATGGAACTTTTGGTGATCTCAGAAAATTAAAGTTACTGATTTTCAATAGCACGAGGGACTTCCATGACTCGTAGATAAGTCTACAGACCATATTTGTCCCTGCTAAGTTGAAATCAACACTATTGGTTTTCTAGAAAGTCAATAGACGAATCCACTATGGTCGTATCCCATACTATGACCCATAAATAGGGTTCTTAGGTTCCTTACCTGGATAATTAAAAGTCTGGTAGTGCACGCCTACAGCCCGTAGTCCATTCTACGAGCCGTAACTAGCTCATAAGTGATTTCCTGTAACCAAAGTTACTATACCCTATTTCCCACGAAGGCCTTCCACGCCCCATAGGTGAGCCTTCATAGGTCCCCCTGTGTAATATTTTGTAAGCTTTTTGTTTTTCTTTCTTGTGATCATGGGACTCATGGCTAGTTGTATTATGATGATTTCAGGTACGATGGCTCCTAAACCAAAGAAGAGTGAGATTCAGGCCCTGTAGGCCCAATTACGTGACAAGCCTTTTGACATAGCGGTTGTCTCTCAGGTAAGCAGATCCATGGAGGAGCTCGACGTCTGGCCAGATGAGGGCGTTGAGCGTCGACACACCAGAGCAACAGCTAGACAAGTAGTGCTGCCCTAGACTCCGGCTATAGTTGTTTGGCCTTCCCAGTTTGATGAGGGAGACGCCCAGCAGAGCAGCTCTATACAGATGATGGCCTCCGAAGAGGGGTCTCAGGTAGATACAGGTGATGGCGATGACTCTGATTTAGTAGATAAGTCTAGGTATGAGTCCACCCCAGCACCAGCGGCTCCTCCTACTGCATTGATAAATAGATGCACGTTCAATGCATGCAGGGTATATATCACGAGGACATCCAGCATGATAAGAGGGGGTCGATAGGCTTGGACTATATTCGAGGAGCCACATATCGTGACATCGGGGTCTGATAATGCTCCTACACTTAGGGACTCCATGGCTCAGTAGCATTTAGAGTGGTTAGTAGCCCCATCGAGGAAGTACTCCCCGGAGCTTGTTCAAGACTTTTATGCTTCATACGCTGCTACCATCATGGAGTCGACCCCGAAAGGGAAGAAATTCCTTGCACAACCTTACATTACCCAGACGATGGTAAGAGGAGTTTCAGTTGACATATTTGAGGCCACCATCCATTGCCTCTTATTTATTCCAAGTATCAGGCCCCCATGACTACAACTGAGTATGACTATCGTTTGGGGCAGACTAAGGACCAGGGTGTGATGAAAGATATAGGCCAAAAGGCCACTCTGATAAGATGGATCGCGAGTATATAACTGAGCAGGGCTAGGACCCTAACTGGATTTCTACTTCAGCAGCGATCATGAAGGCATCACTCAACTTCATTAACAAGTTTTGGTGGGTTGTAGTTCATTCGAGGATCTGGCCAACTCAGGCTGGTAATACTTTGACTCCAGACCACGAGTTTTAGTTGCCAGCATCATTGTTAGCCATGATATTTATTGCGCTTGGTTGATAGTTGAGGAGATACATGAGAGAGCCCAAAAAAGGTCTACTTTTATCCCCTTCCCGTGTTTGATCTATCGATTATGTATAACGGCAGGGGTGGAGATTCCACACACTGTGGAAACTAATGATCGAGGTTCAGAGGACACTAAATGCCAGCCTAATAAAGGCTATTGAGAATCTTGTGCCCTTTGATAAGAACCACAACTACCCGTTCATTTACTAGAGATATTCGCCACAACACCACAATCTGAGCCTCTTTCATCTTCTATTACTGCTTCTCCAAATACTGAGGGGTCCCTACAGATAGATGCTGGGAGGGAGATGAGGCTCACTACTACTACTTCTACTCTTGCACCAGCAGCCATGCCCACACAACCTTCCTCCACTGGCATGGTATACGTGTCTGCGACATCGATTCAGACTTTGGCGCAATGATAGGTTCGCACTGAGTCCCAGTTCACTCGGTTGCTACAACAGATTAGGCCTTGGGTTCGCCAGGCCATTTTAAAGGTTGAGGTGCACATACAGACACACTTTGTAGCCACTCTTGAGGAGAGACTTACACCTGTACATGGTCACATTGATGCTTTGAGAGGCATGTGGAGCAGAGCCTTAGTTCATCCTAGCGTACTAATTTGACAGCTATTTAGGAGGAGATCTAGCAACTCCATACCGCTATGAGAGTAGCATCGTCAGTACCACTCGTGCTTCCTATTCCCGACACTACTAAGGAGGCGGTTGTTGACTTTTTTGCTGCTGAGGAGACACCACTCCGCGCCTTTGGAAAAAGGCCTTATCTTACAGATGAAGATCCAGATGTTGTGAGACAAAAGACAAAGTTGATGGAGATGGAGCAGTTCGAGGCCGCTAGACGTGGCTCCATTGTAGATGAGATGGCCTGACAGGCACGAGACCTTGAGAGGATGAGGGGTTCTGGACCTTCCAGACATGCTGCCGACTCTAAGGAGACCACCAGGCAGGTTGAGGGTGGTTAAACACAACTAGAGACTGGTGCTTAGTTGACTAGGTATGTTTTTTGACCCATATGATTTACTTTAACTATATGTTGTTACATTAAGGATAATGTAAATATTTTTTGATGGGGTGTGGGTAGTTATAGGCCTCGACGAAGTCTAAGTAACCATAGCCTATAACTATCCTAATTTTTGAGTCTGGGAGGTTTTCTTGCTTATGTTCTTTCCCTGAGGACATTTATTTTCTATTGAATTGGCATATTTAGGATGTGTAAGTAGAATTAGTAGCATATTGTACTAAAATCTATGGCGTATGTTAGTTTTGTTGAAAGAATGATACTTATCAAAAATTTTGTGATTAATGTGCTATTAAGTAATTTTGATAACAACCATATAAAATTAGTGATTGACAGTGTTTGTTCTGATGAGTTGAGGTTTAAATGTGATGAAAAGCATGATCTGAGAGTCTGTGTTGATAATATAATCAGTGCCAAGGGTGTGTGAGCTTCATTACATGATTGTTATACTGTGTTTCAATTCAGAACTTGCCTTGTTACTCTAACTAAGACTATAGGTTAGTTGGTTAGGAAAGGATCTTAGGCCATTGTTCATATTAGTCCACTTAGAGTAAAATGACCAACCAAATGTGTGATCTATCCCTTGATCTTAATGATTGAGTTTTATATGTACCCTTTCTTTATAGACACCTAAGTGATCATGTCTTCTTAAATGTATAATCCTGAAATTGGCCCTGGTACTTCCTTGAATATTGTATACCTTGACTAACGAAAAAAATCTAAGTTGAGGGTGGCTACCAAAAGTGACCCTGGTTCATAGATTGGATATTGTGCACCTCGATTTAGGCCAAAAGCCTAAGTTGAGGGCGGCTGTGTAAGAACAATCATACTAAACAAGGATAGAAGCTACTGATGCATAAAAAGGGGGGAGTTAAAGAAAGTGCAAGAAAAATGTTAGATGCCTAATTTAAGCTAAAAAGAAAAAGAATGTGAAAAACCGAAGGCAATAAGCTGAAAAACTTGAATATGACACCTAAAAAGGTTTGAAATAGGAGAAAGGAAGCATGACTTGTGAATAACAGTATTGGTAGGGCTAAAGTGTAGAATAACACAGTGTCAATGAGGACCATTAGTCACTATGTTCCAGACACATCATACCAAAGCCCTCTAAGCCTACATTACAAGCCTAGAAAGTCCTATAGTGATCCTAGTCCAAGTAGTCGAAGGTCATGGCCATGAGTATAGGGACAAGCATATGGTATTATGCACGGTGTTTGAATATATGTTGCGAGGGTGAGTGATTTTATTAGTATCAAGCATAGAATTTGAATATACCATTGTGAGTGAGATATGAGACTTCTTTTTGTGAGGGCACTTGAGTTACATTGTTGTTTTGAGGCTATTTCAGTGATAATGACTTATCAGTGATTACCTTGCTTGTCATAGTTGCTCAGTAGCGTATTGATCTACATAAGTTGTTTGGTAATTGTCTGATATGCATTGATGTGTTCGATTGGGTATTTGTGATTAATTTAGAGATAATGTATGTCATTAGATTGAGGCCTGTGTGTTGCTATACTGCTTATGTAGATTGAGTCCGTCACTTGAGGACAAACAACAATTTTAAGTTGAGGGTGTTGATGTGCTGCTAAAATACAACATTTTTTATGCTTAAAACTTGGGATGTTGTGTGTTCTCAAAGAGAAGTTAGTAGGTTTGATGTATTTTTATGTTGATTTTGCAGGATTACAGGATTCGGGATGATTTTGAGCAAAGTGCTGCAGAATTTAAGTTTTTGGTGATTTACAGAGCAGTCTATGGGCTGTGGTTTACTCCACGAGCCGTAGGATGATTTGTGGGTTAAATCCATGGAAAGACCAATTTTCAGATGTTGAAAAGTACGAGTTGTCAGCCATAGAATTCTTCACGGCCCGTATGTGAGTTCATAGGTCAAAGATTAGAAAATATGCTAAATGCTAAAGTGTGATCAGACGAGGTCATTTACGAGTCATAAATTGGATGATAGGTCGTGGATAAGATCATGCCTGAAGGATCAAAGTTTTGAAGAGTTAGCAGACGAGACCTTTTACGGGACATAAGTCATAAGATGACCCGTAGGAAGGTTTCGTAGGTCAAAGAAAGTTTTTGGGAAATGCAAATTATGAAGCCCAGGTACGGGCCATGATTCCATATTCGGCTTGTAACCCTATCCGTCTGAGTTGCCAAATCCAGTTTTCCTATTCTGTTTTGGATTTGTATTTTACTTATTAAAAATAGGTCTTTTAGGTTTTTTCCCTTAAAGAGTGGAAGGATATAAACGTCTAGGAATAAGTAGAGAGACTTGTGAACTCATAGTTTGTGATTGTTTTTTACTTTACATTGGGATTATTACATGGTGATTTATTGTGGAGATTTTGAATTTCTTGTTCTTCAATTCATCATTGTAAGTGTTTAATTATGCTATTCCATAGCATAATTCTTTCATCAACAATGATCATGCATAGCTAAATCCACAACTAGGGTTGTGGGAACCATGAAGAATGAACAAAGTAAAACCGCAATATTGGTGATTCTTGAATAGAGTGCATATGTGTATTAATTATCTCTTCATTTAGAATTCTTTTTAACGGTGGCCAGCATTAGAACTCGCTTAATTCTTACTTACTGGATCAAAGGTGTAATGAATGGGATAAGGGATAATTAACATGATTTGATATGATCCCCCTCGTCTAATCAACCCAACTGGATCAATAGATGGTTGTACTAGAACAAAAGGTAAAGGGTTAGTAATGCAACACTGTGGGGATAGATTAAATCATATAGTGAAATTTGCCTCTCGCCTGGATCAAAAGGTTAGGTAAACATAACTTACCAGTTCTGCATGCTACACACTAGAAAAGATTCTGATTATCTAGCTATACTGAGTTAGGAATTCTTAGGGAACACAATACCCTAGTTACTTCTCTCATTGATTTGCAACACTTGCTCTTGATAAATTGCGTCTAGTTTAGGTTTAATTATTACATTTACAAACTCTCCCTTTCGGGAGATAAGTAGGTTGATTCATCTGAATTGCTCATAATTACTCCAAGTCTAGACCATATTCCTTGTGGGTTTAACCCTAACCTTGGTTAGGTTTTATATCTTGATAGCGACCGTTTATACCTTCAGGGACAGGTGTAGTTTGGGTGACATCATCCACCCAACCACATACCTCCAAACTACATACCTGCACTCAAAAAAGTCCGAGCAAAATGCAGTATAGAAGAACACGCGCGCGCGCGCGCGCATATATATATATACACACATATCACATAGCCTCATATACCGCATATCCAACTGATACTCAAAGTCAAATAATATAGTAGATCCTCAATATCATAAACGGTTTCAGATTATCTACAATTCACATGCAATACATATAATAATACCAAAGAAAGAATGATGTGAGATGGAGTGGATGCCATGAGATGTAATAATGGAATGCAATGTCAAATAATCATGATGCATGTCTATCCTATGATACACATTCGGTGATAAACTTAGGCTGAAACCCATGGGCAGCGCATAAGGACCATGTATCCATGAACATTGCCAGCAATGACCTCGGTCAATGCTCACCCAATTAAAACAACCTCGACCGCGCCGGCAGTGTCATGACCCAAGCCTACGGCTTAGACATGACACAGTGAATGAAAAACCCGAAGGCAACCCAAACAAGCCTCTTAGCATATCATTTGTACATCCTTGGTTGCAGAAGCATAAACAAGCATTAAACAAATCATTTTGAAGGGAATAGGGACTTTGGACTCAGGCTATGGGTATAGATGAGGGAAATGAATTTGCATGAATCATATCATAAGGAATAACTTGGGGGGGGGGGGGTAGTATGACTCAAGCTATGAGGAATTAGGAGCTTAGGACTTTCATCGCTTTCCATCAATACCAACATCAAATAACATCACATAGGGGATATGGTCTAAAGGAATAGTCTCCATAAAAGCTCAAACATAGCATAGTGAGTACATAGCATAGTATAGTATGGTATCCAACAACACCTCTAAGTATGACTAGGACAGGGCCAAGACATGTCCAAAGCTTACCCTCAAAATACAAAGCAAAGTACTAGTGTCTCAACATAAGCATGATAGAAGTAGGATATTGTCCCCGAACTAAATGACTCACCACAAGCAAAATCTTCTATGAATCCAAGCTAGCCACGTGGAAGATATCGAGGAGCACCGGCCCCTACATGGTGAAATCATATAGGCAAAAGTATGCATTAGTACTTTGAATGTACTAGTATGTGGCATGCAATGCAACAATAGACAAGTTTGATAAACAAGATGCATAATCGTATTCAATAGAACATAAGCTCAATATGCCATGCATGTGTATGCTTGAATGAAAACTTGCACGAAACATAACTTCTTTGTATCCTACATATGTGAGAGAAAACCATTGAACTTTAAAAATAATGAGTTATATAAACTTTAAGACACCCTTTTACATGACATAAAGGAACTATTATAGTCATCATAAAAGGACAACTTAGGACCATAAGGAGAACATGAACATGTGTAAGAGCAACCTCTAACCGACAACCATGTGAGCTAAACCATAGAGTCCTGATATTACCCCTACACCGGAAGAAGGGGAAAGTCACTTGCTAAGTTTACCTCCTAAGATGCCTAAGTGGATCTACTAAAGCTACTTAGTGAGCAAACCTCTACTAACAGGTGGTCTAGAAATCAACCTCTACTAGCGGGTGACTCCTATTTCCTATGGTGGCATGTAGGTATGGGACAATAAGATTTTACTAACGATCTCTTGCCCTAGCTATGGGGAATATCCGCATATATCCCAAGGTCCACTCGATACTAAGTGTGACTCTATGGAATGACGATAGACATGAACCATATAATTATTTGCGATCTTTCCTAGTGATAGTGTGATGCCAAGGTTGTTACCGATGATGATATTATACCGAGGTCATTACCAGAGATATTGTGATATTGAGGCCTTTGCCAGTGATGTTATGATACCAAGGTCATTGCCGACAGTTATTGTAAAAGCATTGGATCTCATTTTTGCACATCCTTTTGTGGCATGATGTTATTCCTGTGATTGACTGTGTTGTCACTTCTGAGCTGTGGCTTGTGATTTTAAATTGTGATTTTGTGAAAACTATCTTTATTATATATTATGTGTTGCTGGGCTGAGCTGATTTTCTGTGCAAGTTGTAGTTGTGGAGGTCGGTTGGGATGAAAGGAGTTTGTGTATTCTATTGGACTTACTTGTTTTGTTAGTTGGCTTGTTGGGTTGGGTACCATGTTGTTTTTGGTACTCACCCTTTTTTCTACACCTGTATAGGTTTTGAGCCAGACAGTGAGTAATAAATTTTCTTAATCATCTTAGGCTTCCCAGGAGATTTAGAGAGGTAGATATTGTCATCTAGCTGGCTCTCTTGTTTTTGTTTTCTTTTATGCTTTGTTCTATTTGAGAAGAAAAATAGTTCAGATTTATACTTCTTTTGATATTTTGTATTCCTAGTGGCTTGTACACATGACAACCAATCCTTGGGTGGTATTTAAGCTTGTGAAGATTTCTATTTTTAGTTATCTACTTTATTTAGTACTTCTGCATATTATTTCTATTTTTCGTTGGGTTTGGGCTGACTTGTTCTGGTGGGATTGAGCAAGTGACGTCACGTCCATTTTTGGGTCATGACAATATCTATCTACAAACTATTTATAAATGAGCTTAAACAACTATGGTTTGAAGGTGTAGCGACGTATAACATATCAATTAAGCAGAATTTTGCTATGCGTGCTTATTTAATGTGGTCTATTAATGATTTTCCTGCATATGGTATGTCATCTTATTGGATGGCTGTTGGAAAGCTTGCTTTTCCTCATTGCATGGAACATAATAAGACTTTCACCCTAAAGCATGGCAGGAAAAATTCATGATTTGATTGTCATCTCAATTTTTGCTAATGGATCACGAGTTTAAAAAGATAAAACACGCGTTCAGAAAAAACAGGGTTGACAATGATCCCCCACCTCCATCATTGATAGGGCATCAAATTTGGGAGAGAAATTCTCAACTACCTAAATTTACAGAGACTCTAGCACCTTGTAGACTTCCTAGATATGTTGTTGAACATAACTGGACCAAACGAAGCATATTTTGGGAGCTATTGCATTGGAAGGATAATCTTCTGCGACACAATCTTGATGTGATTCATACTGAGAAAAATTATTTCGACAATTTGTTCAACACAGTGATGGATATCAAGGGGATGAGAAAAGCTAAGCCAAGAGCTAGATTGGATTTAAAGGAATATTGTAAGAGAAGGGAGTTGTGACGCAGGAATTATCAAATGGCAAAATTGTCAAGCCCAAAGCTAGTTTTTCATTCATAATGGATGAGAAACATAAAATATGTAAATGGGTGAAAAATTTGTGGGTCCCAAAAGGATATGCTTCAAATTTAGGCAAGCGGGCAAATCTGAATGAAGGAAAGTTGATAGGTATGAAAAATCATGATTGTCATGTATTCATGGAAACTTTGATTCCTATCACTTTTAGCAATTTACTTGAAAGGATATGGAAGTCAATCGCATAGTTAAGTCTTTTCTTTGAAGATTTATGTTCTGGTCAGTTATTGGAAAGTAGTTTAGACAGGATGGAGGAAAATATTTCTATTATTACTACAAAGCTGGAGAAGATCTTTCCATGTGGCTTCTTCAATGTGATGGAGCATATTTCGATTCATCTTGTACAAGAAGCCCGACTTGGAGCTCCTGTTCAAAAACGGCGGATGTATCCATTTGAAAGGTAATGTTTTTTCTTATATAAGTAATTAATTCGGTAACACCCCCTAATTCTTTCCACCTATCTGAGTAGATGCATAGAGAAAACTGAGAAAAATGACTAAGAAAAGTTGCTGAAAAAGAATCCACGAGGGTCATCTATGGCCCGTGGAGTGATCTATGGCCCGTAGAAGAGGCCTTGTAAACCCCCAGATGACTGGTGAAATTTTCTAAGTTTGACGCCTATATACGAGAGAACATACGACACATAGATTGGTTTTGTGAATTGATGGTCTAGATACCAACTTTTCAGTATATTAAATTATGAGTTATCAGAAGGCCTGTAGAAGTTTTTACGGCTCATAGAAGAGGTTTCGTGTCAAAATTTTGGACCCCTCATTTACAAGAAGTCGTCTACACTCTTAGAATGATCTACAATCGGGGTCTCCTAGACCCTGTCGGCAGTTTTAAGAGGGGTATTTTTATCGATTCCTATCCCTTTTAAATTAAATTCTTGGACGTTTTAGACTTAAGTAAAGTCCTAAAACAGAGTCCTAAGTGAATTTTCACCATTCTTCAGGCTTAGGAATTTCTTGAGAACACCATAGGAAGGAGAAGAGCAAGGGTTTCAATTCATAACGCGAGGATCGATTTGAGTTTGTTATTTCTTCTATTTTTAGGTATATAAGGCTTACTTAAGTGAGGAACTACGTTCGGTCACACGCCCCTGACACCTATTTGAGTCGAAATTTAGAACAAGAGTTGAGTTTCGAAATCCCTGTTTGAGTTCGAAATTTAGAACAAGAACAAAATTATCGAGTTTCAGTATTTATTATGAGTTCTTACGATAACTTATGAGATAATTATCATGTTGCATGACTGATGATATGAGATTAACATGAATGTTTTGTACTTGGTATTACGAACCCTAAATTGAATGATTTTTATAAAACCTATGCATCGATTGAGTGGGATTTGAGTTGATTGTATGAGTTGAGTAACTTGAATATTGTCGAGTATGAGAAGCATGTTGCATTTAGTCACATATACTTCTATATATCTTGCTTGCATTACATAATGAGTCTCATTGAGTGAGTCTGAATGACCATTTGAGTCTGAGTTGAGTTTGATTGTCTTTATTGATTGACTGTGTTGATGAGAAACTGAGACGAGTTGAGATGAGATAACCTAATAAGGTTGAGATTTGATGTGATTGTTTGGGCATTGAGGATTGAGTTGATTGATGAGTTGAGCATGTTTTAGTCTTGGAAAGAGTATTGAGCACCGAGATGGGGACGAGCAAATATCTACTCTAACCCACAGAACTACATTACAGTGTAGGATAGTCGTACAACCCATTTTATCGACTCATGTCCCAAAAGATGGACATTTATTACGAATCCATAGAAGAGTTGATCATCCTTTACCGCGACAAGTTTAGGACGGGTGTGGCAACGATGTCGCCTTCGTTGTGCATCACCAAACTAAAGGTGATGGGATTGGATATCGATTAAGAGAAACTCCTAAGCAAACACTGGTTGAGCATAATATTTCTACACTAAGTTTTCTACTAAGTCTATTTTTAGAGCATGATTTATTTTAAACTTGCATATCTATTGAGTTGAGTATGAGTTGTTGAGTTGAGATAAGTGAGCCGAGCTTTACTCTCTTGAGCTATTTTACATATTAGTATATTCCATGTAATGACGTCCATTGGACCTGCATCGTTTCATGATGCAAATACATGTGATAGAGGATTTCAACCCTCAGATTGTTGAGGTCTAGATCAATGCATCCCCAAAGTCGATGAGCCCTCCTTGCTTTCCGGAGGAGCCTTTTATTTACTATTTTTATTTAGTACTTTCTTAATTTGATTTAGGATATCCATGGCCTATCATGGTACCATCTAGATTGTTAATTAGAGGCTTCATAAATATTGAGTGGAGGATTTGTTGAGTATTTTGTATTTCAAAACTTATTCATTGGAAACCATGTTTTAGTAGAGCTATATTCATTCATATCATGTTTGTTTTATTGAGTATTTCTTCCGCTGTTGAGTTGATGTGACGATAAGCCCAGATGCTTCTCTTGAGGAATCAACAATGGTTCTTCAAATACTGACCACGTCAATAGTACCCTCCCGGGGCGTGATAAATTCTTTGTATAATCTAATCATTGGTTAACATAGTTACATACATACGTACAGAAAAACTAGAGGCTACAAACAATCAATAAAGCAGAAAGGGACAGATTGTAGGATCAATTGTGCAATCCCATATTGCTAGAGAAACTGGTGATTTTTATTTCTTTTACTTTGGGGATAAAGTCCCATGTATGAGAAATAGGCCAAATCATAATGATGAGGGTGATAGTGATCCTATGTTTCCACCTATTTCAATTTTTAATCAAAATGGATGAGGATCTAAAAAGTGTGGAAGATGAAGCCTTACTACTATGGAATATCAATTAGCTATGACCCATAGTTTGCTTAATTATCTCAAAATTCAGCCACATCTTAAGTAAGTGTTCAATTATGTTATAAAATTATATTGTAATATATGAGTACTAATTGAAAAACGTGTATGTGTCAATACCAATTTCTTTGTAAACACATGGGGCAATGAAGATATATATACAAGGTTTTAACATGGTTAAAGAGTTATGTACGTGTGAAAGTCTAAACATATTGAATCGATAAGTATAATGTATTCACTTTATACTAATTTGTATTATCGTGAATACAATCTGTAGGTTTATGATGAATACTCAAAAGATAAACATTCACTATTTGTAAGAGAGATCACACTCGGGCCTTATTCTCAAATTCATACAATGCATAAGTACTGTGTGAATGGTTTTATGTTTCAAACTGAGAAAGTTTTTATGTTCAAGAAAACCAATAATAGTGATGTGTGCATTCAAGGTGATGTCAACGGTAATGGACATACTATTGAATATTTTGGTGTCATTCAAGAGATTATTGAAGTAAAATATTCAGGTTAGCTTAAGAAAAAATAGTATTGTTTCGATATAAGTGGTTTGATGTACAAGGGTAGATCAACAACATAACATAATTGAAGTTAATCACACCAGACAATATGCAAATTATGACCCTTTTATCATTACCCAAAGTGTTAACCAACTCTATTATGCTCCATATCCATTGCATTAGGTTGTTATTAAGATAAGACATGCGGGAAGAATAGAAATTGAGAATGTATAGATGTGGCGTACCAAAACAATATTGCACTTGCTCAACAACAACTTGATGTTGAGCTGGAAACCATACTAGAACATCCCTAGCATATACTAGAAGAGGTTTCTGATGATATTGAGTTGTTTGTATGAGTTGAGTAACTTGAACATTGTCGAGTATGAGAAGCATGTTGCATTTAGTCACATATACTACTATATATCTTGCTTTCATTACATGATGAGTCTCATTGAGTGAGTCTGAATGACCGTTTGAGTCTGAGATGAGTTTGATTGTCTTTATTGATTGACTGTGTTGATGATAGCTGAGATGAGATGACCTAATAAGGTTGAGATTTGATGTTATTGTCTGGGCATTAAGAATTGAGTTGATTGATGAGTTGAGCATATTTTAGTCTTGGGAAGAGTATCGAGCACCGAGCTGGGGGCGAGTAAATATCTACTCTGACCCACAAAACTACATTGCTAGTGTAGGATAGTCGTACAACACGTTCTGAAGACTCATGTCCCAAAAGATGGACATTTATTATGGATCCATGAAAGAGTTGATCATCCTTTACCGTGACAAGTTTAGGACGGGTGTGGCAACGACGTCGCCTTCGTTGTACATCACCAAACTAAAGGTGATGGGATTGGATGTCGGTTAAGAGAAACTCCTAAGCAAAACACTGATTGAGCATAATATTTTTACACTAAGTTTTCTATTGAGTCTATTTGTAGAGCATGATTTATTTTAAACTTGCATATCTATTGAGCTGAGTAAGAGTTGTTGAGTTGAGGTGAGTAAGTCGAGCTTTATTTTCTTGAGCTATTTTACATATCAATATATTCCATCTTTTGACGTCCGTTAGACCTGCATCGTTTCATGATGCAAATACAGGTGATAGAGGATTTCACTCCTTATACTGTTGAGGTCTAGATCAATGCATCCCCAAAGTCGGTGAGCCCTCCTTACTTTCCGGAGGAGCCCTATTATTTCCTTTTTTTTATTTAGTACTTTCTTTCTTTGATTTAGGGTATCCATGTGTGAGACCCCGTGTTTCTCGTCTTCCATTATTTAAATAGTGTGCGTTATATAAGGCATATGTGATTTTTGCTAGCACCTAAGGATAATAAGGCTGCAAATAAGTGGTAATATCAAGGACCTAAAGTTTTACGCCAAAGGAATACCCTAAATGCACGTTCGGGGTTAAAGAAATGACCCGAGTGGCACCTCTCCCTTTTCGGAAGGTTTAAATTAGGTTTCACTTTTCAGATGGGACTTAAAGTTTATAATTTGCTAATAATGGATATTTTTCAAATTATTTTAATAGCACAAAGGTCATACATTAAGTTTTGGAATTAAGAAAGTTGCAAGATAAAGGTTAGCAAAAGTTACCGTAAGTTTCTTTAAGAAATCCTTCTTTAATTTGGGTCAACTGTATCTGGCCATATCTCCCAAAATTCAAAGAGTTAGAAGGTTCATGATCTATCAAATTGCAGATCTATGAGTCTAGTTTGCAACGCCACAAAACCGCGCATCAAACCGACCTCAGAATAAAGAGTTATGACCATTTTATCGAGACTGCCCGAGCTGGAAAAGGGGTCATGGGTCGGGTCGGGTTGACCCAACTTAATGTCGGCTATTTTGACATTTTAAAGCTAAAAAATGAGCCATTTTTGTCCCAAACCAGTTTGAAACTGAAGAGAAAGCTCCCAAAAGTTCTCTAAGTGATTTAGGTAAGTTTTTCGCATTTTTACCGTTAAAATTCGTCCTCATGCCTAGAAATGCGTACCTTACGCTTTGCAATTATTTTTCCCTCGTATTAGTTGTGCTTGGAGCTGTTTTGGGGCTGTAAAAAAAGTGGTGCTCTTGCTGGTATTGTTGGTTTGCAGCTGGTGTGTTTAGGTAATAATTTTGGAGCTCTTTTACGGTCATTTTTACGAAGTTTTACGGACATTTCCTCGCGTAAATGCTCCTTGCCGAATCTGGTCATTAATGTTAAATTCTTGACTATTTATAGGTGTCTTTAAGATGCGTATATATATTCGTCGCGAAGCTTAGGACGTAAGGAACAACTTTTGTGAAGAAACTTTTGGCAATTGGACGTCCGTTGGAGAGGTATGTTAAGGCTAAGCTCCGTCCCTCCTTTTAGCACGAAATCCGGGAAGTTTCCCAAAACATCAAATGTGATATCTTACTATTCTGTTGCTAGAAAGACCTTCTGTAAAGGAATTGGGATTGCAGCTGAGTTATATTCACGATGATATTAAGTTGAAGTTCCATTCATTCTCTTAACTGGACATTCAATTTCTATATATCATTTTTTCGGTTTTCCGGCTACCTATTCATATGTTCGAGGCGTTTCTCTTCTTGGTGTAGTGCCATTAAAATAAATGTAGAATGCAAAGGGAATTTAGTATTCAGAGTCAGTCCTTCTTCCATACAAAAATATAATTGAAGAATTTAACAAGTAACGCATTGGTTTCCAAAATTCTCAAGTGAAATGCTCCTGTCTAATTATGTTATCAAATTATATTGTAATATATATGTTATCAAATTATATTGTAATATATGAGTACTAATTGAAAAACTTGTATGTGTCAATACTAGCTTATTTGTAAACACATGGGGCAATGAAGCTATATATATAAGGTTTTTAACATGGTTAAAGAGTTATGTAAGTGTGAAAGTTTAAACATATTGAATTGATAAGTATATTCACTTTATACTAAATTGTATTATCGTGAATACAATCTGTAGGTTTATGATGTATACTCAAAAGGCGAACATTCATTATTTGTAAGAGAGATCACACTCGGGCCTTATTCTCAAATTCATACAATGCATAAGTACTGTGTGAATGGTTTTACGTTTCAAACTGAGAAAGTTTTTATGTACAAGAAAACTAATAACAGTGATGTGTGCATTCAAGGTGATATCAACGATAATGGACATACTATTGAATATTTTGGTGTCATTCAAAAGATTATTGAAGTAAGATATTCAGGTTGGCCTAAGAAAAAAATAGTATTGTTTCGGTATAAGTGGTTTGATGTACAAGGGTGGCTTCGCAACATAACATAATTGAAGTTAATCACACCAGACAATATGCAAATTATGACCTTTTTATCATTACCCATCCATTGCGTTAGGTTGTTATTAAGACAAAACCTGCGGGAAGAATAGAAAGTGAGAATGTATTAAATGTGGCCCACCAAAATAATGTTGCACTTGTTCAATAAATACTTGATGTTGAGTTGGAAACTACACTAGAACATCCTCATCATATACTAGACGAGGTTTCTGATGATGACCTTGTAATGCCAAATGTTGAGAAAGAAGTAAATGAGGAACATAAATCATTTGAGGAGGAGGAATGATATGACAATGGATATGAAACAACTGTGGAGAAGGAATGGGAGGATGATGAAAATGAAACAAGCAAAGAGGAATAGAGTGATATATTATAACTAGTATGTAAGTTATTTATCGTGCTAACAATAAATTTATTTAATTCTTTTTATATATTGTTTTATTACTTTACTTACATATGTCATCTGATGGTGATGGTGATAGACCTCACGATCATCTTGCGGTAAGCAGTTTTGGTAGGAGTAGGAAGAAAACGTCTAGCAGGACACCTATTGATCCTGAGGATATATCAGGACATATTTCCTCAGCCCCCTGATCTGCAGCGCCGCACAACTATTACTCCTACTATTTAGGTTGTGCCATTTGGGACTATGGATCCTGTGACTTACCATAGTCAGTTTTGCAGACCACACGACGCTTCTTCTTCGTCACAACCCAGGTTCGCCTCTTATGACCAGACCACCCATCTACCCATAAAGATATATCCACGACCCCAAAAATTATCATCTTCGGGTACTCCATCTCTCAGTTTTCAGTCTCCCACAGTTCCATCTCCCAAATCTCAGTCTCCTCACCTATCATCCCTTAGACTTAGAGATTCTAGTGTTGAGATTGTCACTCCTCTATTGACTCAATATTATGTGCATCTTTCGGCGTCAGCTTCACCTACTTCTGCTGCTACACCCGAGATAGCAAAGGAAGTCACTCAATTAACTCCTAGCCAGCAGGACAACATTGGGAGAGTTATGATAGAGCCTCGTAAGCTTGTTCTTTTATTTTTTTTCATTACATTAATAAAATATTCCTGAACTAACATGTTTATTATATGTCTTGCAGGTGGCATCCATCGAAGGATGTTGCGAAGGTCTTATAGAAGAGTGTTAAGAGGCTATTCAATGAGCCCTATCATTCTTGGGGAGAGATTCCAAACAGAATTCGACAGACAATGTTCAATAAATTTAAGGTATATGTAGGTTTACATGTTTATTTTGGGTTAAGTTTAATATTTATAGTATACTTTATCAAACTAATTCTCTAACACTTTTATTTTTCCAGGCTTTATGTACTTGGGAGCCAAAGTACAATATGGTCATTGCGACCAGTTTTGAGAGAAAAATGAGCACCAGACTGTCTAACTGGCTCAAGAATGCTTGGGATGATGGAAAACCTTCGAGTTGGTTATAACCTTACTTATATGAAGAGTTACGTCGGTTTTGAGACTCTGACGAATAGAAAGCTTTGTCCGAGCAAAAGCAAAAAAAGCTAAAGGCAGTTCGAAGGGTGGCTCGTTACACATCAGAGGTGCAAAGAGTCTTGGGACTATTTCGAGGGGATTGTAGGGTTTTTAAATTTTAAATTTAAATTCATAATCTTAAATATATTATGTGATTAAATATTATTTCATTAATTGTATTATTAATTAAATATATTAGCAAGCATTGAGACGTGTTTTATTTCGTCATGAGGTTTTTAAGAAGACTCATGTCAGAAAAAAGGATGATGAGTCGGAGCCAGATATATGGGTGGAAGGAAGGGTCAAACGAGCCTATGTAAGATTCTCAAAGCAATTTATACCCACACACACACAATATATATATATATATATATATATATATATATATGTATATGTATGTATAATATTTTTTATATTAAGTACTAATTCTAACTCTGAATTATTTTGTAATATGCAACAAAAGTACGAGCGGTATGTTTGTGAGCTTGCAGAAGAGGTCCAACTTACTCCTGAACAACCCAAATTTGGACTGAAAACGTAGTTGGCAGGATCCACAAACCCAGTATCTATGGGATGGGCTCTAGGAATGACATACGACGACTCCAATCAGGTTTAGAAGGTATTGAATCGTCGAGTCAGACCGAAGCTCTTGACCAAGTTCAGATGGCTGCCATGTCTCAAAAAATTGCAGAAATTACAAGTGCATTGACAGCATTTGAGGCAAGGAGGACTGAGGAACAAAGAGCTATGAGTAAACAAGTTACACAAATTAGAGAACAAGTGCTCAACCTCGCCCGTCAGCCTTCATGCATCCTTCCAATTTCGATGAATCTGATGAGAGTGATGAATTTGTTGAATATAATTCTTAGGTTCCCTTTTATTTTATTTTTAGACAATTTAGAATGTTTTGATAAAATTTGAAACAATTTAAAACATTTTAAATTATGGATGTTATTCGCTTTTAATATTTAATTGTGGTTGTTATTAAGTATTTTGTATGTTTTAATTGTTGTTGATTGTGTTAGATTGACTGTATTAAATTAAATTGAATCAGATTTTTAATTGTAGGTGGCAGTTTCTGCTGTCAAAAATATTGCAGAAAAAGCGACCGACATGGTCCCAAAGTCCATTGCTTTTTTGAATTTTTAAAATAAAATTTCCAAAAAAGCGATGGGCAGGGTCCCAAAGTTCATCGCTTTTCTGAATTTTTTTAAAATAATTTTTTCAGAAAAGCAACAGATAGGGACCCTACGTCTATCGTTTTTTTTTAAAATAATATTTTACCAAATTGGGACGTTGTCCATCGTAAATTTTAATTTTTAAAATTAATTTAAAAATTGCAACGAGTCCATCACTATTTATTAAATTTTAAAAAATAATAATAAAAAAGGAGAGACAGAGTGCGTCGCTTATTTGCGACGCAGTCTGTCACATTTTTGAATGCGTTGAAAAAAAAGCAACGGAATGGATTGCGTTGCTTTTCCATCAATTTTGACGAAAAATGTGACGCAGCCCGTCATTTTTTTGAAAGTGTTGAAAAAAGCAACGGAATGGATTGCGTTGCTTTTCCATCGATTTTGATGAAAAAAATGAGACCTATTTTGTTCGTCATTTTTCACCTATTTTTTAGTAGTGATTATAGCTTACATGGTCTTATTGTCAGCTACAGTTGATATCCCACATATGATTATGATTTCTTATGATTTGAACTTCTTCAAAAGTTTACATTATGATTCCTACTATGCAATATCCTGTTTCAATCAGGCATTACTTTAAATGTTTATAATGCACTTTATTTTGGTCAATTACATATCATGATTTATAGCATGTTGCATTCTCAAACATTAGGTAGATTCAAATGTAATGACCACATACCTATTTGCCAGTATTATTTTATAATATAGGTTCAGGCACCCTATCCTACCCTCACAGGTAGCTTAGATATTGGTCACTTCTGAGTTGGTGAGTCCTCATTTATTGATTACGACTTCTGTATGTTGTCTTTCGGTTCTCAATTTATTTTTGGACATCGAGTTAGCTAGGGCGTGTCCTAGTAACTCATCTACGTTTAGAGATATTCATACAAATGATGTACTTAGAGTCTATGTCATCTTTATACTCTTCCTTTTTTATACTTAAAGTTTTAGACATCATTAGCTTTTATTCCACATTCTCTTATATCTCTTTGCCTTAATTTACCTTATGTATGCTTTACATGCTAAAAGGACTGGTTGGGTTCCTCGGGATCCTCATCGTTGTGTCATGTTTAGGGCATAGCTTGAATCGTGTCGAGGTGGAGGGGGTCCTAATCACCATGTCACATCTAGGGCTTAACTTGGATCGTGGCAAGGGAGGGGGAAACTAGTGGGGGATTCAGGGTATGAGATGGGGTAAAAATAAAATTTTTAAAATTTATAATATATTTTAAAAATAGGTGACGAGGTTTTCCTGGTGACGAGGGTTTCCAGGAAACAACCTCTCTACCTATGTGGTAGTGGTAAGGTCTATGTACATCTTACCCTCCCCAGACCCCACTTGTGGGATTTCACTGGGTATGTTGTTGTTGTTGTATATTTTAAAAATAAATTTTTAAATTTTTTTGGTCAGGGTGGGAGGCGGGGTTGGGGTAGAAGGTGGGGTGAGAAAAATAAAATTATCAAAATTTAAAATGTTCTCTGAAAATAAAATTTTAAATTCTTTTTGTGGGGCCTAAGAGGGAGGAGGGGGAGGGGGAGGGAATAAAAATATTTGTAATAATTTTTCTTTGTGTGTATGGTGAGGAGGGGGGGGGGGGGTGTCAAGGTAAGGAAGGGTAAAAAAGAAATTGTATATTTGAGGTTGGAGGATAGTTTTAAAAAATATATATTTTTTAATTTTTGAAGGGAAGACATTTTTTTCTAAAATTTGAGGAAAATAAGTTGATTTGAAAAATATTTTTCAAAACATTTAATTCAACTAAACTTGAAAAATTGGAAACATTTTCTGAAAAATATTTTCCTTCATATTATACACATCCATAAATTATAATTTATACATGTATTAACTATGTCTTATTTTCTATTTACCTATTAAACATCATATAAGTTATAGGAAAATTAATATATTATCTAACTCCCAAATGATCTCTAATTACTCAAGTATTTTTCAAATCATTTATCAATTATACACCAAAATATTATAAGTTTGGTCAATTGCCCCAGACCCAGTCAAGGGGACATCCATAGACCAAAAGTCCCAGCAGTCAAAGCTCAATTAATTTAACGGCCCAGATTATTCCTGACCCTACAGCATTACCACAATTACAATACGAGCGACTATACATTATGTTTCCCCCAGCTCCGAGTAAAGAGAAAAACGAGAGACGAAGACAATATTCATTCATCACTGTGTGTCTGCGTGTTTTTTCTCTTCCTTTTCCCCATCTTTCTTCTGTATTCCTTACCCTTTTTATGCGGTGGAGCAGCGCGTGGCGGAGTTTGTGCACAGCTTCGGTGGTTGCGGAATCGATCGAGTGTTAAAGGTTTGAACAGTAAATTTACAAAGTCAAGCCCTCTTTGATCAACCTACTTTTTATCATTTTCTCTTCGATTTTACCCCCAGATCACTAAATTTCTTGAGTTTTTGTTGTTGACTATCCAAAGATGCGTTTTTTTGTTTGTATTTATGGGAATTTTCAGCTTGTTTTTGTTAATTTTGAGCTCGGTAAAGCTTTATGTTGCTGCTTATGATTGAAGTTTCCAACTTCTTAGCTGGAGACAGAAACGGACGTGTTGTGTTTTGAGAAAGTTACTATTTAACCCTCACATCTGGAAGGAAAAATGTCGAGGGGAAAATGGGTTGTTTCCTTTTAGTTTTAGTTTTTCTAGAGATGACCTAAGGAGATTTTAGGCTTTTCTACTAGTTTTCTGTGTACTTCATGATTAATGTTTTTGTCATGGATGTTTTCAGAAAGATTTTTGGTTGATTGTTTATCTCCATTTCTGAGCGATTTGGGAATAAAATGTAGTGTCAATTACTATTTTATGATCAGTGCATGCTTAGCTAAGAAGTAAATACTTCACATAGGTGATACTTTACCTTTGTCAAAAAAAAATAAAATACTTCAGATAGGTGATATGAGCTAGTTGTTATCAAGGTTTAGTTTACAAAATGAAATTGAATAGAGCAAAATGGATAAAGAGAACACGTGTACTGTACTGAAGTAATTTGAAATTGAGGTGTAGTGAATTCCCACATCGCTAGATGATAGGTTATTTGGTCTCCTTATATGTGATATTGGGTCCATCATGCAGAGTAGTGGTGATATTGATGATGATGTCACACATTGTATTGAGGCAGCATGGATGAAAGGATGGTGGTTAGACGTCTTTGCTATATGGGGTAGAGTGTTGGTAGAGGTAGATCGAAGAAGTATTAAAGGGAAGGTGATCAATAGGAAGGAGTAGAGGTCGCGTATTAGGGGGAGGTGATCAATAGGAAGGAGTAGAGGTCGCGAATCAGAGTAGCAGGCTAATAAATTAGTACGGTTAGGTTGATGTCTGGCCATAGGATATAGTAGGGTAGTAGGATTTGTTGGGTCTTTATATCCTGTGTTGTCAGTATCTGTCTTGTATGTGTTAATTTTATTGTACTTACATACTATCTTGTGCTTTACGTTATTAGTCGCTGTATTTGTTTCCTTTTATTTTCCTTTCCTTTTTTCCATATCTAGTTTATTCTTCTTATGGGTTTTTGAGACGAAGGTTCCTAGAAAACAACCTCTCTACCTCTATGAAGTAGTGGTAAGGTTTGCGTACATTATACCTCTCCAGACCCCACTTATGGGATTCCACTGGGTATGTTGTTATTGTTGTTTATATGTAATATTGGGAAACCATCACCGCATGAGCTAACTTGTGAGGTTAGTTAAGCCGAAACTTCATTTTTTTATCATGGAAAATTATCATCATAGAAAGGAGATTCCATTGCCAAACAATTTTTGGATATACCAACACCACCAATAGGATCAAGAACTCTTATGCGCTCCAACCCAAGAAATCTCGTTTACACAGTGGCCTCTCTTATTTCTCTTCCTACTCACAAGGTTAGAGCCATGCCTTGTTCAATTCATGATTTACCTGAAGTTAAGCTCCAATCTTATATTTTCAATGCTCTAGATGTCCGTTCCTGTATGTGTTGGGTTATGTTGAGTTACCATATCAATAGGTAATAGGTTATTTACTCTCCTTATATGTGGTATTGGACAATCATCACCTTATTATCTAGCGAGGTTGGGTTAGGCCTAAGATCCATTTCTAATCAAATTGATTGATTCTTTAATATCATTAAAAATTTGAACGGTAAAGGGTCCCAAAAAAGCCCTTAAACTATGCGATATTGAACAATAATGCCCCCAGGTAATAGTTTGGTCTAAAAATACTCCTAATATCCCTAGGTTGGTCTATACTTGCTCTCTACTAATGGGTCAAAAATGCCTTTTTCCAGATAAATATATTATTTTTTGTTTTTAATCACATTTTGTTCCTAATAAAACTATTTCTTATATAACCCTCGGGGGGTTGGCCTAGTGGTAATAGACTTGAACTTTGGGGTTTGCTCCCTTTCAAGGTCTCAAGATCGAAATCCGCTGGGTGCAAACAATTTCTGAGGGCCATTGGATTGGGTAAAACTGAAATTAACCGTGGTGCACTTGCGGGAAACTCCTTGCCGAGGGCCTGTGCACCCTTGGGATTAGTTAGGGCTCTAAGAGACTCGGACATCCGGTGCAAATAAAAAAAAAGAAAATATTTCTTATAAAGAACCCTATTTTTGTTTTTTTTTCTTTTAAAATTTAACTAATAAATAAGTAGAAATAATCTTTTTATCTTCTAAATCTCATTTTACCAATTAATATTGAATAACTACATGTACTTTTCTGCGAGTTATTGCATAGGAGTAGGGGTTTGCCTTGTGCGCACCCATAAGGTAACTTGTCATAAAACACACACACACACACACACAAAAATTACATGTATCTTTTTAACTTATAATATGCCATATTTATAAGATCATAGTAATCCATCATTAATTTCATTTTGATAACAAAAATAAATGAAGTAATATTATTTATTTGAAAAAGGGGCATTTTTGACCCATTATGTAATAATTAGGGCATTTTTAGACCTAATTATTAATTCAGGGTATTTTGTTCAATTTCGTTTAGTTCAAGGGCCTTTTTGTTTCGCATAGTTCAAAGACATTTTTACTCTTTCCCATAATTTAAAACATTAATCTTTGTGTAGTTATCGTCTCTTAATCGACTGGTAATTGCATTCTGATTTTTAATAAGGATTATCTGGAGAGTGCTTTTTAAGAAGGATTTTTGCACTGGGTTTTGAATGAAAGACCTTTTGTTTTACTTTTTTCAGGGTTATGGAGAGTAAAGTTTGACTGTGCAAATCCTCATGCTGAATAAGTAAGCTAGACTTGAAGCTTTTGTGCTGCAGTAGCTTTATCAGAGAAAATGTTGGAGGCTCCAAAGTTTGCAGGACTTATAGACTTAAATGAGGACCTGGATAATTATGGACTCACCCAAAATTTTTACCATAAGCTTGGTGAAGGATCAAACATGTCAATTGACAGTTATGGGAGCTTGCAGATGAGCGATGGAGGAGGTTCTGTTGCGATGTCAATGGATAACAGCAGTGTTGGATCAAATGGTTCGCACACTCATATTTTAAACCACCAGGGCCTCAAGCGTGTCCG
Organism: Solanum rostratum; assembly: GCA_029948455.1. Lineage (NCBI taxonomy): Eukaryota > Viridiplantae > Streptophyta > Magnoliopsida > Solanales > Solanaceae > Solanum > Solanum rostratum. The sequence continues at coordinate 58,212,583 of CM057051.1, forward strand.
CAATAATTATTCTGCGGTAGCTAGTGTAAACAGGGGGAGAGTTTCTCAAGGGTTGAGTGATGATGCCTTAGCTCAAGCTTTGATGGATTCTCGATTCCCTACTGATGGGCTTGAGAATTATGATGAGTGGACGATTGATTTGAGGAAGCTGAATATGGGCCCAGCTTTTGCTCAAGGGGCTTTTGGGAAACTCTACAAGGGAACATATAATGGTGAGGATGTTGCTATCAAGCTTCTAGAGAAGCCAGAAAATGATCTTGAGAGAGCTCATTTGATGGAACAGGCATTTCAGCAGGAAGTCATGATGTTGGCAAGGTTGAAGCATCCAAATATAGTGCGTTTTATTGGTGCATGTCGTAAACCTATGGTCTGGTGTATTGTGACTGAATATGCAAAAGGGGGATCAGTGCGTCAGTTTCTGGCCAGGCGACAAAATCGATCTGTGCCCTTGAAGTTAGCGGTAAAACAGGCTTTAGATGTGGCAAGGGGGATGGAATATGTACATGACCTGAATCTGATACACCGTGACCTGAAATCTGACAATCTACTCATAGCTGCGGATAAGTCGATCAAGATTGCGGATTTTGGGGTTGCTCGTATTGAGGTGCAGACTGAAGGAATGACACCAGAGACTGGAACATACCGCTGGATGGCTCCGTAAGTGTCTCTGGGCTCTCTAGTAGCTTTGTTCATCCTATTATCTTATTCCAGTTTCTGGCCTTCTGGCAAAAGCCAATAGGAGAGCTACTTTAGCTGTTTCATTACTCCTATTGGATTTTCTTATCTTTCTCGTGTTAGTTTTATAGTTCCCAATTCCTATTTTTTGATTCATATAAGTTGTTGAGGATATAGTTAAGTAAATAAAAGTTTGAGCTATTAGAGAGACCATACATTAATATGGTATCAGAACAGGCAAACATCCGGGACCGAATCTCACCGCCACCCATCGTCAAAAAAGAATTTCCATGTGCTTGACCCATGAAAAGAAGGATCAAGCTTGCACTTGAGGGGGCGTGTTGAGAATATAATTTAGTAAATATGGCCCTAGTGGTGCTTACAATACAGCCTTTTGCTTACGAATGAAAAGGAGGAATGGCTGCAAACAGAAATAATTTTTGGTCAGCATGCTATTCACTTGGATATTAAAATTTTAACTATATAACCTTCTCTTGATGGTCTGATTACAGCCGTATGTTGCATACTTTTTAAAAATTGAAAGGTAATGTGCACTTGTAAGCTATTTTTGAACATTTTTTCCCTTGAACTATTGAAAGGTAATACCAGTATCTTAAAAAAAGAGAGAGGTAATGCCATTATCCCTTCTGTATACTCCTCCTAAATTGAATGGATAACATGCCTATTCTATGTGTTGCACTCCACTGTTTCTGGTAGTAAATAATTGAAGCACTGTATGAACTATGGATGATCTACAGTTAATTTTTTTTTATATTTGAATATTAAAAACTAATTAAGGGTGTTCTGTAGAATTACTCTTTTACTATAAAAGAAAAACGGAAAAAAAGGAAAGATATATTAGTTGGGTAAAGACTCTTATTGTAAAGTTTTTTTTTCTAAATTTATCCCCTTTTTAACAATCTTTTTTTATAGTCAAAAATTGTAAAGACTTTAAATTGGTTCTACTTATTAAGAAAGAAAAATAATAGTGTGTCGCTGTCATTTAGTGTTTTGACTACTTTGCATCAGCCAATTGCTATAGAATAAAAACAAATTGTTTGTTACTGAAGAATAAAAGTAACTGGAGATGGTATTTTTTACCACTACAACAGCTATGCCTTAATTTCTTGCTAGTTGTGGCTGCTTCTGAATTATTGACCTTGAAGAATTGCAATTATGTTCGTATTTTAAGAGTAAAAGTTGATGAACTGCAATTCTGTGATGTGATTTTTGGTGGCATAACATAATAGGGGTTCTCTCTTATTATCAACGGAGATGCTTTAATATTCTCTTTGGAGTATTTCTCCAAAAAGAATGATAAGTTATACTTTCTTTTGAAACTGTTTTCCTCCTAATGCCAACTAGTTTGCATTACGGTTAAATTGACACCTATTCATAAACCTTATTCCTCTTTTTCTTTGATGTGTCCAGTACTCCATCCATTCCATATGACACTTTCCCACTTTTCTCAAAATACAGAACAACAATAATATATCTAGTGCAATCCTACATGTTGGGTCTAGGGAGGGTAGGATATACACAGAGCTTGGAGGGTGAGACGTACGTAGATCTTACCCTTACCTTTATAAAGTTAGAGATGTTGTTTTTGATAAACCACCGACTCAAAAGAAAGAAGAATTCAAAGCATGATTAAATAAGACATAAAAAAGGGATACAGAGCACATAGAGCAACAAATAGTAATAAACATGGAAGAACAAAGAAACCATGTGATTCCTAAATGATATTACTAATTACGAATAAGGAGATATAGAGAGGAGGCAAGCCCCTAGCTCTTCCACATGAAGTGGACTACCCATTGGCTTTCTACACTAATCCTCAGCCTCCATATATTCCTATCTAGTGTCAAGTAAGTTGTGTCATGTTCTGTTTAATCACCTTGTTCATCCCTGTTCTTCTTCGAGCTACCTCTACCCTTCCTAACTTCTGCTAAAATCAATCTCTCACACCTTCTTACAGTGCATCTGCACATCTTTTCACATGTCTAAACCATCTTAGCCTCGCTTCTTTTATCTTGTCCGCCATGAAAGCCACTGTCACGTTGCCTGGTTAACTTCATTTCTAACAATCTTTCTCAATATGCCTACACATCCATCTAAACATCCTTATTTTTGCTACATTCATCTTCTGAATGTGGGCATTTTTGACTGACCAACACTCTGAATTCGTGTCCGTATTGGACACATGTACCTGAGTAAAGAGCAACTTATACCACAAATGCCGCAGATTGGTGTCCTATCTTAGATTTTCTCCTCTAGGAGTAGAGTTCAACCTCATTTTATTTGAATTGCTTTCCTAAAAAGCCTAGCAACTCTCAATCAGTGCATAACATAGCCTTGAGTACCTAAATTATTCCAAATAGATATTACTGGTTGTGGTCAAGTTTAGAGACTAGAATAGTATCAACAGAAGATGTCTATCAATGCATGGGATTAAACTGATGAAGTCTTTGGGAGGATGCTAAAGCTGTGGGGCGGGGCGGGGGGAGGGGGGGGGGTTAGGGTCCTTGAGTCATCATCAAGAAGAACCTGAGACAAGTGATCACGTCAGCACATTTTACTGATCTCATACATCGGCTTTTGCTGGAGAATTGCAATTCAAGCTCAATTCTTCCAACTAAATAGGTAGCTTAGTTTTTTTCTTTCCTGCAGGGAAAATGTTATTAGCTGTGCCATATTAACTATTAATCCAAACTCCTACTCTTGAGATTTTTGTACCGATTTCATAAAGAAGGGTAGACTAGTTCTAATTTAAGAACGCTTTGTGAGAATTGTTGATCTTGTATTGCTTATTGGGAGACATACTGCTTGTAAACCATCTTACCACCTATATTGTGAGGGGCCAGTCAACGATGAAGACTATTGAAAATTGCCTACTCTCTAACTGCTCTTGATTGGAAGCTCCTTGTGAAGATCAATCTATAGTTGGTAATTCAGTTACAGTTCCGTTAATCTTGTTGATAGCTTCATTGGTGGCTTGGGTGTTTAGTTCCAGGTCAAATCTACCTTTGCTTATAACAGTTGTTACCATCTATAGAGTCTATGTACTCTGTTACAACATACCTAGTGAAATCCCACTAAATAGTGTTTGGGACCGGTAGAGTGTATGTAGATCTTACTACTATCGTGGAGGTAGAGAGGGTGTTTCCGAAAGATCCTCGGCTCAAGTGCATCAAATCCAAGGAAAGAAAGAAGAAACCAATGAAGAAAATATATCATTTAATAAGAAAAGAAGTGGAGTCTACAAGAGAGAAATAATAATAATAATAGCAAAATAGTGTGATACTCAAAACAATATATGACAAGAACTACAAGAGTACAACTAGTACTACAATAGGCACTAACAACCCTAAATCGTTGCTAGGCAAGACAACATTCTACCCTATTAATCTTCAAGCCTAATACGTGACTTCTGCTCCTTCCGATCTATAGTCATGTCCTCTGTAATATGAAGCTCCCTCATGTCCTGTCTAATCATCTCTTCCCAATACTTTTTCGGCCTACCTCTACCCCTTCGTGTACCCCTGCAGCCAGCCTTTTGTACCTCTTCACTAGGGTGTCAACACACCTCTTCACATGCTCAAATCATCTCAATCTCGCTTCTCTCATCTTGTCAACCACAGAGGCCACTCTCATCTTTTCCTGGATAACCTCATCGGGTGTCCGAGTCTCTTTGAGCCTCGACTAATCTCGGGGGTGCACAGGCCCTCGACAAGGAGTTATCCGCAGGTGGACCATGGTTAATTCAGGTTTTACCAAGTCCGATGATCCCCAGAAATTGTTTGCACCCAATAGGTATTGAACTTGAGACCTTGAAAGGAGCAAAAACCCTAAGGCTCAAGTCAATTGCCACCAAGCCGACCTCTGAGGGTTTTGTATGCATACATATTCATCTCCGCAACATGCATCTTCGGAACATATGAATTCTTGGCTGGCCAACGCTCCACTCCATACTACAAGGATGGTACCTTCTTATCATACAAGACTCCAAAGGCAAGCCTCCATTTAATCCATGCCGCCCCAATGCAATGTGGGACATCATCATCGAACCCCTGCTTCTAAAATATCTGTTTAACCAACTTTAATAATGTTGACCTATTTAAAAAAATAAAAAACATTGTTTGACCGATTACCTTTCATGTTCATTCCTTCCTAAGATGTTGATTGCATTAGTTGAGATAAAGTCCAACACTACACTCTAGATCTAGAAACAACCTTCATAGAGTTTCTGGTGCTGATCAACGACTTGGAAGTATGGTTTGGGTTAAGGCATTGGCTTGTTAAATCAACATTAAAAGGGGAACAAGGAGTATATTTCATTATAAGCAGGGAACTCGTTTTTAACTTTTTATTTGCATTTTTCGTCAAACAAGACTGTTTAAAAAAGTTCAGACTTAAACATACAAGGGATTAGCTCCTTTAGTGGAGTAAATTGAGAGGAAGGAAGTGCTAATCTCTCCTTTTCACTTCACATTTCTCATTGAACATATTTGGCAGTTCAAAAGTTTCATTCTTATACATGCAAGGGATCAACACTTCGTCGACAGCCACTAAAGTGCTACCTTTTCTTCAGAAAAGAGGATCAGTTTTTTCTCTGACTTTTTTCAACGATTCCATTTGTAGGTCAAAAGGATGAGGACTCCAGATAATTGGAAGTTCAGTCTAATTCTTCTAAAACTTTCTATTTAAATCACCAACCTCTTACTAGATGCTATTAAGAAGTAGAATTTGGGAAGTAGCTCTTTGGCGCCATATGGACTATATGGAGAGAGGAATTAAGAGTGTTTGAAGGAATAGAAAGCTCCCTTGTATAGTTTGTTTGTGCTTTTGGAGGAGAAAACCTAAAAACGCCAAATAGTTCGGGTGACTTGAATACAAAAGTGTGAAGTGAAGCCCACAATTTCAGAAAATAAAGTACCAATATATATGATCATAATAATTAATCTCGAACAAAAAGGTGATATCAAGTGGTTATTAGGGAAAAAAAGGATTAGGTGGTACCAATAACATGTAGTATACTGAAGAATTCTATCCCATTTTCCTCCTTTATGACTTGAATCCTTGGCCTGGACATCGAATATTTTAACAATAGGCATTTGCTACCTTTTCTCGAGTCATGAACTTTTGGTATCTAAATATTTGGACTCTGTGAAATGTTTAAATTCTTATCAGTATTTGTGGGAGTTCATTGTGTAGAGATTGTACATGTTTAATGCCGAACAATAAAGGGATTGTTCTATTACTGTAAGTTCAATCATTGTGTGTAAAAAGGTCAAAAGAATTTCTCAAAATCTGTAAAAGGTCAAATGGTTACGTTTGAAATCAAATGTACCTCTTTTGATAGCGATGTTTAGGTTCTCTCTTGTGACTCATTCATCTCAGTATGTGTCTTGTCTCTAGAATACTCACGTTGCCCCGCTCAATTTGACGGTCGCTCTATTGGGGATGGAAGTATGTTCGAGAAACATGAAAGAAACACATAACATGTTGTGATCTAGCTCTGACCGGTAGGTTACTTATATTTTATGAGTGTGACTTGTAGGTTACTATAGCCAGTGCGAGTTATTGCAGTTCTTAAAAGGTTTTTCCTCGGCAAGTCATGTTGCAAGGCGCACTAAAAATGCATCGAAGTGTACCAATAGAAGTATCGTGGGACGCAAGTCCTAACATTCGGGGCATGCGCTCAGGTGTAAGTCTCAACATTCTGGGAGAACTTTTTAAAATTTGGAACCAAAATTGCTTAATAAATCCCTTTTCAAGTAGTTGTACTCAAGAAAGTTGCTCGGATGGTAAGCACTCTCACTTCCAACCCTAAGGTTATGAGTTCAAGTCTACAGAAGAGCAAAAAAAGTGGGAGCTCCCATGAAGGGTTGAACAACAACATACCTAGTGGTGGAATCCCACAAGTGGGGTCTGAGGAGGGTAAAATGTACGCAAACCTTACCACTACCTCATAGAAATAGAGAGGCTGTTTCCGGACTCTCATGAAGGGGTTTAAAAAATAAATTAAAAAAAAAGCACCTTTCTAAAAAATACCAAAAAAACTCATAACTCAAAGGCACCTTTGAATTGTTTATTCTAATTTTTCAATTTTCTTTTTGTCGTTTACTGTGTAACCAATAATTGCTAGCCTTTTTACCCTTTTTATTTGCAAATTCCAATTTTAGAGCAAGAGCTCTAACCTCCTATATTTTTTTTCTCCTTCCATGCTTGGAGTTTCCTCCTTCATGCTGTATTCTCGTCAATCTTTTGCTCTTGTTAATTTATTTCTTTTCTTGTTAGTTTTAGAATTTCTTTTGGTATCAATGTAGTTTAAATGTTGAGTCTTTATTTCAAAAATAATATTCTATTTATATTATAATATGAGCATTTATGATTTATTTTCTAGTTTACATTTTCCAACAATAACTTTATATTATTGGCATTTTTTTATAATTGTGGTGATACAACTATTAGTAAGTACAATGCATATTAATGTCTTTCACTCTTTCAAGTAAGAAAAAAAATTCTTTAGGTCTCAAGTTTGAAACTCACTGGGTGCAAATAATTTCTGAGGGCCATCGGACTGGGTAAAACCTGAATTAACAGTGGTGCACTTGTGGGGAACTCCTTGCCGAGGGCCTGTGCACCTCCGGGATTAGTCGGGACTCAAAGAGACTCGGACACCCTGTGCAAAAAAAAATAAAATCTTTTGTGATGTTCTTGTGGATGTTAACATGTTTATATAGATATATATACATTTTTCTACTAATTTTTTATAATTTGTTGGGTTCTCTACAATTTTAAGATTTTTTTGTTTTTTATATGTTGGTTTTATTCATTTTATAGAATATTAAAAATTAAATATCCATGGCATCCCTCTGGGCTGATGCCTCACCTTTTAAAACATTGGCTGATACTGATGATTTCTCATTCTGTTGCCTCAGATTATGTGCTTTTGCGCTTAAGAAATGCAGCCTCTCATTTTTCAGGCACTATGTCGCCATTCAATAAAAAGTTGATGGGACCCATCACGTTTGGCTGCTATATTCTAAAAAACGAGTGAACTTGCTTATTGATGTTTAGTAGTTAATTTCTTTATTGCTGTAGTGATGCCTTCCTTAATTTGGAGCAATAATTTATTCTTTCTTCAATTTAACAAATTGGAAAACTTATCACCAATTATGAATTCCTTGGAGTCTGTAGGGAACCACTAATGTACTAGGTAGGTCAGTTATTTCCTTTTCTTTACATCAATAGTTGTTTTCCCACCAAAAAAAAAGAGGTGGTCAGTTATTGTTTTATAAAGCCGTGCTTGTCATGGTGATCAGAAGGGTGAACCTTGTGTTAGATCAGAAAATCAAGATGGAAAGAGAATGATATGGAACTCAATCCCTTGCCCTTAAGGCTCTCTTTTTCCTTTCTTTCCATAATGTACAACAGAGATTCCATATCCAGCTCCTAATTGCAATTTTAGCCCATCCAGCAGCATAAAAGAATTATTAGTGTCAGTTGTATCACCCAAGTTAGCCGAATTCTGAAACAAGCTTCAAAGTTGCCCAGCAGCCGAACAATGCAAAGAATTGGTTGTACTCCATCTCCTTGAAGCACAAGAATTTGTTGGAATTCATTATAACTTGCATCACACACCATTACTCTGTAGCATGAGTTTTAACAGAAAAGTTCCCACTTCTATGTGCTCTCCATATAAGTGAATCTTATGCGTCAGGATTCGGATGCTTCTGCTCCCAGCTATTGATGTACAGAAGAATGTCTTTCCATCTCCGATCAAAGCAGCACCTTCAGATTTCCAGTGTCGATCCACCTCCAGATTTATGTTGAGCTTTATTTTGGTTGGAGAAAGTGAAAAGTGGAATACTTTTTTACGTTCTTTCTAATAGGAGATTTCTTTTAGAAATTTAATCTGAAAAAACATAGCGATTGTCGCTGCCAGACATAGTGAGGCTGGGATTCTTGAGATCAGAATAGATGTATGAGGTGGCTTTGGAAATAGTTAGGTTTGTGAATGTGGTTGGAATGGGTACATCACTGTGATGTCAGATGTATCTAAAGAACACAAAATGGGTGACTTTTTTTTTTTTGATTTGCACCGAGTATCCGAGTCTCTTTGAGCCTCGACTAAACCTGGGGGTGCACAGGTCCTCGGCAAGGAGTTTCCTGCAAGTGCACCACGGTTAATTCAGGTTTTACCCAGTCCAATGGCCCTCAAAAATTGTTTGCACCCAATGGGGTTCGAACTTGAGACCTTGAAAGGGAGCAAACCCCAAGGTTCAAGTCAATTGCCACCAGTCCAACCCCTGAGGGTTCAAAATGGTGACTTGTTGAAGGGAAGTACGAAAATTATGCTTTCTGACTAATGTAATAGTGGTCTTCCTAAAGATAGGAGTCTTCACATCAGATAAAGTTTGCTGCTCAGCATGTGTAGGCACTCTGAATAAGTCGAATTTGGTCCTAGCAATTTTTGCAATGTCGTGATTCTTTTTCTTTTGTAAAAAAGAACATCCAAAGTTGTTTAACATGTAATTTTTACTGTAGGCAATTCATTTACTCTGTTTTGCAGGGAGATGATTCAGCATCGACCTTACACCCAAAAAGTTGATGTTTATAGTTTTGGAATCGTTCTGTGGGAACTGTTAACAGGCATGCTTCCATTCCAGAAAATGACCGCTGTGCAGGCAGCTTTTGCTGTAGTCAACAAAGGTTTTCGTCCAGCAATCCCCAATGATTGTTTGCCTGTTCTAAGTGAAATCATGACCCGCTGCTGGGATGCTAACCCTGATAATCGACCACCATTCTCTCAGGTGGTCAGAATGCTCGAAGTTGCAGAAACAGAGATCATGACAACTGTCAGAAAGGCCCGTTTTAGGTGCTGCATGAGTCAGCCTATGACTACTGATTAGTGTGTGAAGTGGATACCAGAAGCACTAAAAGCAGGGGGTAAAAAAATTAGGGAAGCCAAAAGAAGAGCTGATTTTAACTCCTGTGTATCTCTATCAAGCATAATTTCTTTGTTCAGATAGAAAAGGGAGTAGTAAATTATAAGTACTTTTTTGTCTCTTTGTTGTATCATCCTTATTTATTTTTTTTGATTTAAGATGCTGATTAGTAGTAATAGAGAGGGCAGATGTGTATCCCTACCCTTTGTTGTTGTAAGTGTGATAAAAAAAATATAATGTCCTCAAGATCTTACTTTCGATCCATGCCCAGACCCTCATCTCTGTTTTAGTCCCCAAATGGTTGATCTTGTATTGCAGAAATATGCTAGGAATTTTACTTGGATTGAAGGTTTATTGAAATCAATTCAGCAATATGAGGTATTTGAGGACTAGAATTTTTTTTTACTGTCAGAGAGCAAGAATGACATTTTGACTAGAGATGGGACATTCGAATCTACTTGTATGATCACTATATAGTTGTCAGTCCATGAGAAAATGTTTCCAGGGGTTGAAACTGGAGACCATAAATTTCTTAAACTAACCTAGTTGGTCCAAGCTGCCATGGCTTCGTTGCTGTTCTCAGGAAAATGAAGTATACAGTACACTCAGAAGAACAGAAATGAGATCAAGATTGCATTTATCACCCACAAAAAGGGTGTACATGCAGACAATAAGTTTTGAATAGAACTAGTTTCAGGAAATCTTGTTTAAGCCATCTTCAATCTCCAGCAATCCTGGTGTGTGTTTTAATTTGGGAGTAACGCTCAAGAGATGAAATCCCGTAGATAATGATTATGTCGAGTCAGAATGGAAAAAGTGAAATCTGGATAAGTATTTCCTAAGGGATCATTTGGTTGGTAACATATTATGCCAGGATAATTAATCTTGGAATAAGTTAACTTAGAACAAGTTATCTCACTATATATATATAGTCCATGGATTACCTTATGCCCCAAATCAAACATTGAACAAAATAATCCTACATTTATCCTGAAATTATTATAACTTATACCTCACACCAAACGACCCCTTAGGGTTATGTAATTGAATGAAATTCCTTTTGTATTGTACAAAACTTCAACGCGAACAACATACTCAATGGAGGGTAAAATGTACCCAGACTTTACCACTACCTCATGGGGATAGAAAGGCTGTAATACTTCAACGCGAACAAAAACAAAAAAAAACTACCACACATAAAAGGTATGGTAAGGAATCTTGCCGGAATAATGCAAAGAGAGAACATTGATACCTGGCTCCATAAAAGAAATAATCTGACTATCAAAGCCAGACATTATTTTGGTTGATCATGAAATACAGGCTCAATATAAAAGTTGCTTTGATTTCTGTAAACATGTTGCAGCCTTCTCCCAATTATCACCCATTTTGGCAATTCTACAGCAATAACAAAGCAGCCATGTGTACCGCCTGAAACTAATAAAAGCTACAGTACAATAAGGCAACAGCCTAGAGAGAACCACAAATTTCCAAATGTCGGATGGCTTCTTGAATTGCTTGCCATCACCTACTTTGTAGAAACAACGAAGAGATAATGGGAACAGTTAGCACTAACACTACTGGCTGCTCTCTCCTTGCCCAAGAACCGCAAATAACAACTAATTGAACAAATGACAAATGAAGGAAAGAGAAAGAGTTTTCTGATCCAATGGTGATGAAAAGGCCACCTCCCAAAACGCTGTTAAATATCTCCTCAACTATATGAGCCAGTTGGTTGCCCAACCAAATAGACATTGAATGACTGCAGAAAACCCTGCCTCTGGAATCTGCTAAGGTAGTGCACTACAAACTCTATTCAAGGCAACTTCACTATATGAGCCAGCTGGTTGCCCATCCAAATAAACATTAAATAACTGCAGTAAACCTTGCCTCTGGAATCTGCTACCGGCTTAAGGTAGTGCACTACAAACTCTATTCAAGGCAACTTCTTGTTGCCTTCCAAGTTTAGAGTGCCAGCAAGACTATCAGCTAGTTGACTTATTGTGTCAGCTGCAGTAGTAACTGCAACTGCAGCACTACCAGGTGGAAGAGGACGCTGTTTACTCTTCTTTTCATGCAAGGACTTCTCCCTCTCATCGTAAAAAGTGAAATCATCCAAGATAGAGGTATCCGCTTCATAGTTCTTGAAAATTTTCAACATTTCTACTCCCTCTGGCAATTTAACCTGAAATGACCAGAATGACAAAATAATGTGAAGCAACTGCAACTGGTAACCCACAAGCTATAGGACACATAAGCCAAGCAAGAGTAAGGATTGTCAATTGGCAAGATCTTTGAATATTAGCATACAGAAAAGAGGAGAGAAATTTCTAGTAGTCATCGTTCAATATATGTGAACTATCCTGAAATAATTGTGTGCTGATAAAGGCAAAAGATCTGGACTAGCTGCATTCATACATTATGCATAAAATTCGCAGGTCCAATAGGTACACACATTGAGAGCGGGGTGATAATCTTTAAGACATTAGATAAGAAAGAACAGTAGAAGATTAAGAGTATATTAGAAGACATGTACCTCCTGAGAATCTCGGCTGTGAGTCACTGGCTTGTTGTCATTATGTTCCAGAAGTATGTGCCGAAACTGACTGTTAGGAACGTCCTTAATGACATGCCATTTAACAGGAAATTGCCCACTCCATCGGTCCTGCTGCCAGTACTCCGCGTTGTTCTCAAAATCAACAGGTCCAATCATCTCAGCAACCCCACAAAATTGTCCACTAGCATTGACCTAGAGTTGTACCCAAAAAGATAAAAGCTCAAAAGTTAAGCATGTCTATCATATAGAAGTTCATCAATATTTGTTAGCAGGCATTGGTGTTTACGAATTTCCCAATGATAATGATACCCAGACTAAAAAGAGATGCAAATTTAGAAAAATTAGAAGTGGAAAAAGGAAAAAGAGAACTGCAAGACATTATATTTGGGTGTCCCCTGAAAATAATGACAACCATTTCCCAGGAGAGTACTGCATTTTTTTAACTAACAAGGCAATATAAGTATTGAAGGAACATACCGAAAAAAAGAGAAAAACTGGACAGTTAGCATTCATCTCTTTTGCTTCAGCATAAGCAGCATCAAGCTTTCTATTTCCCTGAGGAGTGCTAGCCCAGACACTATATTTGATACTTTTGTGAACATTATCTTCACTGAAGGACTTGATGACAAAGAATTTAGCATGCTCATAATCAGTGACAAATTCAGGCCGATTGTACTGGTCAGGCTGCAAAACAGAAGTTAAATCAACTTCTGTACGAATAACAGAAGACGAGCTAGCCTCAATGGGCGCCTTGTTCTTTGGCTTTAATGCCCTTGGTCCTCGATTTCGTTCACTTGCCATACCAAGTGATTCACTTGAAATGTTGACAGAATGCCGATCCCTTTCACGTCTTCCACCTCTGTCTGAAGTCAGCCAATTTCTCTGACCAGGTTCCCACAAAGAACTGGACCCACTACCATAGTTCGCACTAGGATAAAGACCACTTTGGGAATATTGCCTGGATGAGGAACCTGGTGTAAATCCAAGACCTTGATGTGAAGCCTGCTTTTGATCAAATAAGTAGACAAGTCATTCATACCAGAAGGAGCTACTGAAGATAAACAACTCAAAAGACACACAAGGCAGGTGCTACGATAACCCTGTATGTAATTCTTTATTTCAGATGAAAAAGTCAGTTGCTTTTCTGGGATAGGATCCATCTCAGAATTGAGGTTAGGAGAAAAAATACAGCATTGACTAAATCTCATTTTCAAAGTAGTGAACTGAGTGCCAAATGACCATCATCAAGATTTTGCAGTTATAATATGCACTCATGTTCTTTATTTTGTTGAGAGATAGCTACCATTTCAAACCCAACCACAGTGGTTAACATTTACTAAAGTAGAATCATTTAAAGGCGGGAGCGAAAGAGTAATGCTTCATAGTTCTCAAATATTTGCTGTGTACGCTAAAACCAACACCGTTAGTTATGTAGACAAGCTACTAGTATCATTACTTTTAAAAAATTATGGAACAAAGAGACAACAAATATGACATCTACAAGGATAAAAAAGATATTATACTGTTTGATAAAAGGGACCCTAAACTAGTGTTGACATCTGTATAAACATCTCAAGTTCCAAAGTAAGAAACTATAAGCAAGACTTTATTCACAAGGCCATTTCTTATGATATGGAACACATTAGGATCATTTTCTTGTTTTCTTATAGAACCGCCAAATGGGAACAGTTAACAGTTTCAACGCTATTTCAAAAAAGTAAGCCTTAATTATTTCAAATTTAGGATGAATTTTGATAGGTATCTTTCTATATTAGTGTTGTACAGTGATGTGTCCAATTCATTGGTAATAAGAATTTTTACAAGTCAAATTATTTCACTGATAGTTCACATATGTAAGGGATTCCCATTGCAACTCAAATTATTAAATCATCTGTAAAATGTGCTATATTCATATCAGTCCCCAAGTATAACGAAAACAAAAGGAAACTTTTAACTCTACACAAAAGCCCGTCAAAAGTCCTGTTATTTCTCTCCTTCAATTAGAATTGTCATACATACCTCTTAATCCAGTTTCAAAAGGGAAAAAAAAACATAACCCTTAATCATAATGCTATCCTATCAGACATTTCCAAATACCGATAACAAAATAAACTGGAATGATGCCACTTATTGTTTACTTTTTGATTTATTTGGGACAGCCACTCTTGGGCTGGTCATTTTGTTACTAGAACTATTTGCTTTCATTTAATAAAATTAGTTCAAGGGCCTTATTAGTTATAAAAAAGAAATGCTATCCTATCAGACATTACCAAACATGGCCTAAGAATTGGGTAGATGAGATACATGAGACAATCTCGTATTTTCTAGTAGAAATGATAGAAACCTTCAAAAAGCACTAGTATTGGACATATGATGATTTCCAATACTAAAGCTATTGAAAATAAAGGCTTTGAACCTTGTGAATACAAACTTTTTAACTAGCTATCTAATGACTTAGTAAAACACCTATGAAGCCTTTGTGATTGTAGGTGAATAATTTGTCAAGATGAGTCCAGGCTACATTGCTAAACCACATTGTAGTTGTTTTCATTAGCGTGAGGCGACGCGGAAGTAAAGAAGGAATGAAATACGTAAAGCCAAATAAGTCATAGCTGGTCGAGTTTTAAATGCTATCTTTAATGCCTGAGTGGTGCTTACCCTTAAATTTTTTCGGATAAGTTGAAAACTTTTCCACTAATGAACGAGCTTACATCGAAATAAGTACAGCATAAATCTCTTACTAGGCTATGCACTAAAACTGGGTTGGTTAATTATTAGGGTAGTACAACTTTTGGTGCAGCATATAATCATATTATGAAAATGATATTTGAGTTGATAAAACGTAAATAAAAACAGCATAGATCTCTTATTAGGCTATGCACTAAAACTGGGTTGGTTAGTTATGAGGGTAGTATAATTTTTGGTGCAGCATATAATCATATTATGAACATGCTATTTGAGTTGATAAAACACTTATCATTAGAGGTAGTAACAGATATTTCCCAATTTATTGCCTCTCTTGCACTCGATTTTCCAGTGAAAAGAAAAATGATACAAACCTGTATGGCATTTTGCTCATATGATCCAAGTATGCCAACTGGTTGTGGATACAGTCCCGTAGATGTCATTTGAGACATGTATCGTCCAGAGTCCACGGGGTTAGGTCGATTAGGTAAAGATTGACCTGATCCAACATCACCTTGGTAATTGTAGAAACCCATGTTGCTGCTTCCTGAAAGCTCACCTCCACCAAAAGGTCCAACAGGTATGTAGTAACCCGATCCTGGCCCAAAACATGTGCCATCAATTTCATGGCCAGTGTTTCCTGTTGCCACCAGATCAGGCTGTGAAGCTGGAAGAGCTGATGTAACATGCGGCAAGCCAGGGGAAACAGGTGGTGCATAGTAAGGTGGAGAAACTGGAATCTGGTGAGAATATAGCTGACCATCTATCATAAAAGGAGAAATGGGACTAGCAATGGGGGAGTACTGTCCAAATGCCATCTGCGGGTCAAAGCCATAACCAGGAGGGTAAAAGAGCGGATTTTCGTTGTACATCCCCTGCAACGGGTCAAGGAGAAATTAATATTTGGTGACCCACTGTATGGTACATAAATGCTACCACAAACAAAAAACAGGAATCAAAACTTACTGGTGGAGCAACATGCAAGTTGTTCACATTGATATCATTAGATTGTTCAACCCAACTCCCTGTGCCATTGTCATAACCTGAGCCAGAAGGCAAATAGAGGACCATTGATCATAAGGATTTTAAAAACATAACATTTTTGTGTAACCTCCCATCTCCACCATAGGAGGGGGACGACATTTAACAACGGCAATCCTAGAAGTATGTTACAGATGGTGAATTCATTAGCAGAAGTACCTTTTAGTGAGTAAAAACTTGTCGAGCACTTTACAAATCACAATCATTGTCAACCATTAGTCAAAACTTCAAGTACTGTAAATATTTTTGGGTACTGCCCCCATAAAAACCATAGGAGGGGGACGGCTTTTTATAAAGGAAATCCTATAATTAGGGTCAAGAAGTACATTAAAGATGGTGAATCCATTGGCAGAAGTACCATCTAGTGAGTAAAAAACTTGTCTTTCACTTTACAAATCACGATCTACCAATTATCGGAACTTCAAGTAATGTAGAACTTTTATTTCTATTACCTTCACAATCAAATGAAACTCAAAATTAGTTATCTGCTACAGGAAGAGATGATCAGATGTAGTAAGTTCAAGAAAATGCAACCGAGGAAAGAGGATATATTACATCTATCCAATCACATTGCATAGAGATATAGTGGAACAAATTGAAATATGTATACACATAGAGAGAGCAGACAGCTTGTCAACCATAAGAGAGAAATCTATTAAAAGTTAAACCAACCAATGAAGACAGTGGAAACTTATTCACAAAAGCATATTGCACGTATTAAGCTAGTATCCCCAAAGGCATTGGAGCTATGTTAGAAGTACCAACCTTTTGGTATATCATGAAATCACACGGTGTAATACAATAATAAACAAGAACCACTTGTTAAAAAAAGGGAGAAATGAATTACTAGGAACTTATTCTTCAGCGTCTTGCTGTATTCACATGTAACCCGGTGAACTGCATCAAAAACTTAACATTAGCGACAGACACTAACCTCCATAGTAAAGACCTTGGTCCTGAGGAGAATAGGAATTGAGTGGATAAAAGGTGGGTAGAGTTCCAGTTTCAGAGCTAACAGGGAGATCTTGAGCATTTCTTGAAGACCCAGGGATAGCTGCATCCGGAGAAGCATTTGTAGCACCAATCCTTTCATCTTTAGGCGAAATAGGCTGATGATGGATAAAAATGAAAGTACTAACTGAATATGTAACCTATGCTGGCAAAACTATACAACAACATACCCAGTGGAATCCCACAAGTGGGGGTCTGGGGAGGGTAGAATGTACGTAGACCTTACCACCACCTCATAGAAGTAGCTGGCAAAACTATACAAAAGATAAATTATAAAAACGCTGAAGAGCATTAGCAGTATACCTGTTCTGCAGCATTATTCGGCTCCACGACTCTTTCACCTATACCCCACATCAAACAAGCCTGTTATTTGTCAAAACCAAAATGATGCAGTAATAACTCAATAATATGTAGATATCTTATAAAAGGTGTGAAACAAGGACATAAGAGGACCCTGCTAATTCTAATCTCCTTTCTCTCATAGGAACCCTCCGCGGTAGGTCTTAAACAACTCAACTGTCCAATTTGTGAATAGATGGTTTGGTAGCTTTATTTAATTACTTGATAAGTAAAACAACAAAGATGAAGAGTGGATTTTTCAAGGCCAAATCCAAATGAAAAGTGCAGAGACTCTGCAGCACATAGTAATAGGATATGAGATCGCCCCTTTCAGATATAAAAACAGGATATTTTCTTGCACAGGCTACAATAAGAGAGTAGAACCTCAAATGCCCACAAATATTTGGAACTATTGCTCAAAATTTGGATCTCGTAATTGGAAATGACGCTCCACTCTAATTTAAATTTGAAAAAGACAACCTTTTCATAGATTTGATTTTCAAAATATAAAAACAAATCACATCTACATTTCAATTAAGATAAACCCAAGGTGTTCAATTTGTAAAAACAAGGGTCTATAGTAAAAGTGAGAAGATGAAATATCCCAAATACTTAAATTAGGCATAAACGTCTTTTGAATATGAGAAAGCAAAAGAAAAAAGAAGAGAAAAATAGTTAAGTTGGAAACTCAGTGGTCTAACCCATATCATAAGGAATTAAAGTCTGAATGACATTAGAAGGAAATGAAAAAGAACCAGAAAGGAGCAATACAGTAAGCAAATACCAGAGAGATTTTCAACCACAAGTGTCGAGTTAAAGATTCTGATCTTTAATTTGAGTTTATTCACGATCATGAGTAAATCGTTATAGTGGAAATGTAAGGAATTGAGAAAGTCCAAGTCCTACGGTTTTTCAACCCAAATCTTTGATTTAGAGGGCAAAATGCTACCAAAATTTAATTTTGATTAGCATTTTAGAATCCTCTCTCTTAGGAAAATCTGTTGAGGGTCATGGTTTTGGAATTCTGACCATTAGCCCAAAACTATGCCCACACATAGTCAAAAGGCTATTATGTCCGATTTAAATATTTGGGATATTACATTACTTTTGCAATGTCAAACTGAAGTAGTTACACAATTCAAACATCAACTGTTCAGAGGCTCCTAAGTTCCCTTTCTCTGAGATACAGGTTGATCCCAGTGTGATCATACTGCTACCAGTTCCAGATCGTGCAAAGGGTACCTTCTACCATACTTCTCTATTTCACTTCGAAGTTCAACTAATCGAGCTAGATTCTCAATGAAAAGAATTCAAGAAAAGTCCTATTTATCACATAAGGATGTATCTATGCTTGCTCATAAGTCTCACTAAAGTCATCAATCCTGATAGCATCCATGGAAGCTCAATGTCATTAAAGGAGATCGATGAAACTTTGGAAGTTCCAAGAAGACCCACAACAATGTCCCAAACAAAGAAATTTCAAGACAACCTCAATGGGCTGCAATTGGCAAATAGAAAGTTTCTTGTGATGGAAGTAGAGCTCCAGCCTAAAGAGGATCTTTTGCCTGAGTCGTACATCTATTTAGAGGCCTACACAGAAGTCCAAGAGGAGGAGGAAGCCAACATCTGCCTTAAAAAGGAGAAAATGCAGCAACCCAAAATTAGTGTTTGTTTCACCTAGTTTATGGAATATATACTTGAGGATTGTTTATTTCTATGTCGACTGCATTGGACTAAGTGTGGGCAGTCATCTGTGTCCCTTGAGAATATCATTCCTATTTAATTTTATCTTTGACCACCCCTTTTTACTACTACATAAAGGGGTGCTTTGATCCTACTTTGTAACTTGAATTTGAAAAATATTATTATTGAGAGTTCTTGACAACCTTTGTGGCAGATTGCTTTGGGATTTATCTTTCAAACTAACTAGTTCATAGTTCAAGATAATAAGATAACTACTTCTTTGATATCTTTGGTTTCTTCTTGGTATTCTCGAAGGCGATTATTTACTGTCTACCGTTACTCACAACGCGGTCAAGATCAGATTTTATGTATGATCCATTTCTCAAGGAAAAGCATTTGGTATTCATTCAGTAACTAATTTGTTGTTACTTGGATCTTGTCAATCTTTAGAACTCGCTTTCTTGGAAATTCTTAAAGCTACTTCCTTAAATTTTCCTGTATCTTTCTAATTCTTGTTTAGGCTTTCCATCTGGTTCCTAGTTTTGCTTCTGCATTTATTTTAGTTCATACATTCTTTTGGGGATTCTCATCCTTTGTGTTATCAAAGATGTCAATTTTACAAATTTCCACGAAAATGGTAAAGATCCATAGGACTACTTATCTGCACATCAGCAAAATTGTGGAACACATGCAACTAACAGAACTAACATAGCAAAATTCTCAATCAAGAATTTATTGATCAAATCTCCGACTCGATTATATGTTTACTTTGACTTCACTATACGTAGAATGGCTAATTGCCAAATAATCATAGAATTATCTGCAAGTGGCAATTAATCAGTAAGCTATAGATGAAAGTAACATATCAACCTATCAATCAATCGACTACACCTCAATGTCAAACTAGTCAGTAGTTCTGCTATATGAGTGATGAATCATCATCCATTCTGCTATATTTAGGTCAATTTCATTCAAATACTAAATAAATTATCTTCAGATACTTAATAATTTATCTCTACCTCCACGAGGTAGTGATAAGTTCTGCATATATTCTACCCTTCCCAGACCCTAGTTGTGGGATTTCACTGGGTATGTTGTTGCTGGTGGTGTAACACTAAACAATAAAAAAGAGTTTTCTAAACCTATATGTTCTCTCATATTCATTCTTACATGGTCATTTTTATACAAGAGTCAAAGATTCCTTCCAAACAGGACCTAATGTAAGTGTACCAAACAACAACTAAGATTTAATCCCAACTATTTGTTATCACCTAGAAGCTACAAGAATATTTGCTTCAATTTCCATTATGTTCTGCTCTGAGCTATCGCCAGATTGCTCTGAGATATTTTCTTGTAGGGAAACTTTGTACATACAACTTTAGGATGACTTCATCCCCTTTCATTACACTGAATTATCATGTACTGCAGATTGTGCATCTAATCTCTATGTAGAACATGCCCAGCCATCTCACAGATTATCTTGTTACACATTATCTATATACTTTAAAAGAAATTGGCTAAAAATTGTGATTACTTGTTCAGATGTTAGAAGAGTACCAATGGGTACACTCATAGATTTATTTGTTTATAACTAATCTACAGTATGTACTTTGTGTGGGGTACACATCCAATCGACACAAAGAAAGAAAGCAGATTCATTGATTCAGCGTAGAAAAAATTCACCAGTTAGGTTTCGTGCTCCTTTATCAATTCAGGGATGAGATACTAGTGAGTAGTGAGGGAGGGAAATCATAATCTTGTTGCATATCTTATCATAATAAAACGGCACCTTCATGATTTTTAAACAACACCACTTCCTCATAAATCACCTTCAATGGATGATACCCGTACAATGATTGCTTTAAAACAGCTTACTTAAACACAGGTCCTTGTAATTATAGCCAACTTAATAAAAGATACAACCTAAAAGAATCCATATACCCCCACTTCCTTGAAACCCTGAGAGAAACCGCAAAGGAAAACTCTCCATGGCAAACCAACGCCTAGCGAGACCAAACAAAAATTCCCTATTAATACAATCAGACAAAGAGCAAAGGGCGAGCTTTGGCTCAATAGTAGAGTTACAATTCCAGTGACCCAGGCCTGAAAAAAGAGCATCTTTGCATAAAGACAAAAGGAAGCACTTTGTGCATAGGACTAATCCTATTTGATCATTAAACAAGAACCAAATAAATCTTCAAATCAACAAGATAAAACAAGTTGGGCACAAGCAGACTCCATCTGGTGCTCAAGCAGAAACGTGCCCTCCCTGACTTCCTTTAAAGCGTAGATCCACTGTTGATACACCACCACAAAAGTAAAAGGTATACGAAATGTACGAACCTGAAGATGATACAGCGGTGAATGGATCGATGCTCTGCTGATTGGTATCCTCCATCAATCTAGAGATAGAATCGATTTTGAGAAGTGAGATACGAAAACCCCGAATCCCCAATTCTCTGGAAGAATCAAAGAGAAAAGGGGGAATTTTGCTTCGCGGGAGGGTTTCAAATGAAAACAATTACACATAAAAATGGGTTTAGGGTATTTACATCCTCAGCCTCCAACTTACCCTTTCAGTTTACACATCAAAAATTATTTTTAATGCTATTCTCACAATCTTATTCATCTTCACTCAAATCATTAACTACATTCATCTTTTTCTTTTATTCTTTATAAATGTAAATTATTCAATGGATCAAAATATATATAAAGTTATAGGGGGTGTCCCCAAATGTAAATATATTAATTATTTTATTTTTCATCATACAAAACTTGCAAAAATATTCTAATTTTTTATTTTTCATAAAAAGAAGACTTGCAAAAATATTTTTTCTTTCGCTTTAAGTTAATATATAATATATTTTTATCTCTTCATCTCTTAAATATTTTTAAACAACTCCATACTCAATTGTCTCTCAATTTTTTTAATTTTTCTCTTTCTTTATTTTCATTTCATTTCTTTTTTCCCTTTCTTGTTTCTTGATCCTTTCTTTTTTTGTATTTTTTTTTCTTTTCATTTTAACCCTTTTTTTGTTTTTCTTATCTTCTACTTTTCCCTCTTTCTTTGTTTTTCTTTTGTTAATTATTTTTCCTTTTTTAATTTTTTTTATTACTTCTATTATACTTGTATGTTTTTCATATATACATATACAGAGAGAGAGAAAGAGTTGTGTTTTGCTTCTTTGGCAAAAATTATTGTATTTCCCATAAGCTTTACTATGAAAATGATGAAAATTGTTATTCATTAGGCACAACTTGTTATTTTAAAGTACTTGGGCTGAGTCTTGCGTCTAAGATAAAAGTTATAGAACATCTCATAAATCAAGACACAATGTGATAGTATCAAGTTTTGCCCATAGGAAGTAATTTAATATTTTGATGTTCTTGGTCTAACTCTTGCCCCTAGGATAATAGTTATGGAGCATCTCATAAGTTAGACATATTGAAATAGTGTAAACTATTACCATGAGGCATATATTGTTTTAACCCTTGAACTATGTTTTGCTTCTAAAACAAAAATTAATGTGTTTTTTCATAACTTAGACTTAGTAAAAATGGTGTAAATTGTTGCTCATGGGATCAGTGGTGAAGCTACGATTTTTACTAAGGAATGTCGAATAAAAACATACATGCTGCTATCAAGGATAGAGCACACGACTTCAAACAATTTTACAAACCCTTAATCACTATTTTCACGATCCTAACTTGACGTGATTGACACCCACACTAACCCACTAGTGGGATAATCATTATTATGACTCAACCAAGCAAAACTAACTAAGGATAAGCATTTAAAGAAGTAGAAACAATTCTAAATAGGAACTAAGTTTGAGCTCCCATGAACTCAACACAAAATCTAAATAGTGTGAAAAAATAATCTCATAGAAATTGAAAGTAATCGTAGCAAATTTTTATCTAAATGTCCAACAAGAGGGGATGTAACCCTAAAAAAAATCATAAATAATAAATATCTAACATGTTCGAGTTTGAAATAAATGGACTAGAAGGATGAATATGGTAGCATGAATGAGCTAACTTGCTCCTAAAATTTGATTGCTCACTGATCTTCTAACTGGGGTCTATCAACAGCTGCCTGAAGATGCCATGTATCCAACAAAGAAAGAGCAATGCAGTATCAATACACATAACAACAATGTATTGGTAATGTCGCGACCCGAGGCTAGGGCCTAGGTGTGACACGATGAATGAAAAACTCAAAAGTAACCCAAACAAGCCTCTTAACGTATTTTATGCACATCCTTGGTTACGGAATACAAAACAAGCATCAACAGGTAACTCTAAGAAAAATTGAGGCTTTGGACTCACGTTATAGGGATAAACAGGGGAAAAATTTTACATGATCACATAACAAATAAAGTACTAAGGGAAGGGTAAGTATGACTCAAACTATGGGAAGTAGGGACTTAGAAAGATCAACTTCATTCTATCAACATCAACAACATCAACTAGCACCACATAGGAGATAAAGGACTAAAGGATAAGTCTCCATAAAAGCTCAACATCTCATAATAGGTACATAGAATAAGTATCCAACAAAGTAACACCTCTAAACACATGAGTAGGATGGGGGCCAAGACATGTCTTGGGCTCACCCTCAAAAGTATGAAGTAAAATGAAATAAATTCTCAACATAAGCAAAATAGAAATCAAATATTGTCTCTGAAACAGAGGACTCATCATAATAACAATCTTCACTAACTAAGCTAGCCATGTGGAGGAGGATGAATAGGAGCCTCAGTCCTTACATTATTAGATTGTGTAGGCAAAAAGTATGCATTAGTACTTGAATATACTAGTATGTGAGATGTAATTCAACAACAGATAATAAGCTTTATGATAAGATGCACAATCATATACAATAAAAATAAGCTCAGTATGACATGCATAAGGAAGCTTTAATAAAATCATTTGTGAGAGATAAACATAATATAACATCCTAGCATCATATATATGTTGGAGGAGACCATAACCAATATAGAAGACCAAGCGAGCTATTACTTGGAATCCAACATAACCCCCTACATTGGCATAGGGAGACAAGTTGCCATGTATTAGAACTCTATCAACATTCGCATATATCCATTAGCCTAGCCTACAAGGGCTCCTATGGTGGCACATAGTTAATAAGACAAAGGGTTGCTACTAGGATTCCCTTACTGAATCCCACCTCAATGCCCCATCGGTGCTAAGTCATTCCCACAGAATATATTTGAAAATATATGCATAATCTGTCACGCCCCGGGAGGGTACCCTTGGCGTGGCCGGCACCTAGAGACTATTGCTAGTCCCCAAGCGAACCACTTAGCCTCATCACATTCATTCAATCATGTAACTCTACTGAACAACGAAAATAAAAGTAAGTAAATGGGCACATCTCATCTAAAGTCTCAAAATAAATAGATAATAGTAAAGGCTAGTAGAATGAATTAGCTCACAATCTCAACATCAACATTCAACCATCGTCTATGAAGCCTCTATCACTAATCATGTGGTGCCAATGACAGACCCATGGCTACCCAAATCAAAATAAAGGAAATAGTCCAATCTAACTTTAAAGCATGATGAAATAAAAGTAGTGGATCCTCTGGAGTAGGGGAGGCTCACCAATCAACTGCGAATCTCAGATCTTCAACAGAGCGCCTGTTGACGATCTCTAGTACCTGCCTCTACATCATAAAAAGATGCATTCCAAAAGGGACATCAGTACTTGGAATGTACTGGTATGTAAAATAGTTGAGTGAAACAAAAACAGGTAGAATAATACGTAAACAACATCTACTCCGAATAATCATCAAATCATATCAAATCGGCAGATGTCTATCTATGCAAGAATAAAGAGTAGACAAGTGACCCATCAATCAATTGACCTCATCAATCAACTCAGACTCATCTCAAAGGAGCTCACCTCCTCTCCTCTCATCTCATCTCAACTCAGAGTACTCAAGGTAGGAAGTTTATGGAAGTTTCTCTTATCCGACAATAATCACTTATAAGCCAGCGAATGTACAACAGTCACACTGATATTGCCATAGCCGTTCCAAACTTGCCAAGTAGGGAACAAATCAAAACTATATCGGCTCACCTAATATGGAGTCAGCCGTCAATAAGTCTGCTATTTCTTTCAGGGACTTCTAATCAAGAGGGAACCACACTGTAAGTGATGATTTTAAGCCTCACCTACATTTGGCGACGTAGTTTGACGAGTTCAAGTCGGACTAACTCTCACTCTTTCGGTGCTCGATACTCCTCCCATGACTCAATGCTCATAAAATCATCAATCCAATCAACTCATAGGGACTTTGGCCCTATCATCAATCAGTCTCATAGGGGTTTTATCCTCTCATCAATCAACATCTCATAGGGACTTTAGCCC
Organism: Solanum rostratum; assembly: GCA_029948455.1. NCBI lineage: Eukaryota > Viridiplantae > Streptophyta > Magnoliopsida > Solanales > Solanaceae > Solanum > Solanum rostratum. Next base: position 58,237,922 of record CM057051.1, read on the forward strand.
TCTCATCAATCAATATCATCAAGGACTCAAGATTTAGAAGAAATCATTAGGAAACAATCGAATAAACACATCGATAAAATTCATTTATGGAGACTCATAAGACAATCAAATTTTATCAACTCATCATCATTCTCTCATCTCAATCAACAATCTCAACTCAAGGCTCTAGACTCAATTCTCAAGTCCATTATGCATGTTTTTTCAAATAGTCATGTAGGGTTATGCAAATTCTCATGAAAATAAATTCGAGAAAATAAGTTTGTGATGATCATCAACATAGAAAACATGTGAATTCAAAAAGAATTTTAAGAAAAACCATCAAGGAATCATGTATGTAGACTTTTGAACCATCAACTCATCTATGACCATTTATAGGGCACATGAGAGAACAATCCCATGCTTTTAGTTTAGCCTTACATACCTGGGGTGAAGCTATCAATCAGTCACGTCAAAGATTTCTTCTCAAATCTCTCAAACTCAGGCTCTTCTCCTCTTTCCTCAAGCCCCAGCCTTGTTAGGTTATGGAATAGGACTTAAAATGGGGGTTTAGACCCTTTTTACGTCAAAACGTTCTTATTAGATCGTGTATAGAGTTTAGGAGGGGTTGAGAATTGACTGGAATACCCCTCGTAAAAATTAGAAAATTTTCAGCTCGAAAAAGCTGAGTCCGCGACGTAAACTAGTCGCGCACAGTGTATTTTTAGAAAAAGTTTTAGAATGAATTTTCTCAATCCCATCGAAAATTTTCAAAAAAATATAAAGTGCTGGTCCGCGATGGGAGGGCGACGCGCTCCTATCGCACACCAACACTGTTTTGCACATTCGGATTGAAAAATTATCTTTTGATCGGGTCGCTCTAAAAATCGACCGAGACCATTTTCCACTCATTTTTTTGTGCCGATCACAAATTCGGCTTTAGATTTTTCATGCGAGCATTGGAAGATGCATTACGCGCATACCCTCTCTCTAGGGGCATTTTGGTAATTTTACCGGCGTTACATAATCGTATTCATTCATAAGCTTAAAAGCGTATCATCATCATCATATATAAAGAGTAGCTCATCTAACTTGAGATCCAACATATAAGAATGGTCATTATCACAATGAGATCTATCTTTTGGTGAGAATTGTCCTTTCGCCATCTTTAACATTCATAAGAGGGATTCAAACATCATGACCTTCATAAACTTTAGTAATTGAACCCTCATCATTACAAATAATACTCTCTTAGAAAATTTTGATATGATAATTGGATGGATTTCCTGCATGTAAACTTTAAATCATGGAACTCAAGAGGACTATGCATCAATTTAATAAAATCATCAATTTAAATCATTCTTAGATAGCGCACCTCAATCATACATATCATCTTTCAACTTTAGTCATAGAATCATAAAATTCATCTTATAAAATCATTAGTTTCATAATAAGTCATGGTATCATAACTTTCATAACTTTGATAATCATAAAATAACTTTGTTATAAAAAACCCTTAAAATCAATTCTTGCAATTTCATGCAATAGATGAAGATTCTCAACATAATTCATGTTTAATAGAAGCAATAGCAAGTACCCATAAGGAATTAATCGTTGAAACTTGAGAATCTAGAAAAATAGGTTTTTGGACTTCATGGGTGGAAGAACCCATGAATGAAGAAACCCATGTACCTTTAAACCTTGAAACTTTTAATGGAGAAGACTTGAAGAAGCTTGAGAAATCTTTTCTTCTTTGGAGGAGGCTTGAACCTTAAAGATATGGAGAAATTCAATGGAGGAATTTTAGAGAGACTTTAAGAGTGTTTTGAGAGAGATTTAAGGCTAAAAATAGGAGAACTTTTGAGTATTTACATATAAAAAGATGTTGAGATAAGTCTCAACTTACTTCACTTAGTAAAAGAAAAGTACGAAAAAATTTACACTAAGAGGAACCAGGGGCACGACCCGCCTTGGTTCCCCGATAGTGCATTTTTGCGTAACTTCAATTTTTCCCCAATTTTGTCCTAGGGATGAGAGGACACTTTTGTACTATGGCGGCAACAAGTGGGCAACACAGACTTGTCACGCACTTTTCTATTTTGCTTAATTTTTGCGAAAAATTATTTTTTGATATGAATGACCTAAAAATCGAAGGCCACCCTTTTCCTACGCAGTTTTACCTCCTAAAAAAGAACACAAAATCGGATTTGTGAAACAATGCACAAATTTTAAGATATTCAAGAAATACTTCATAGGGTCCTTCTGAGTCGTGTCGGGAGATATTATAATGTCTCTCCCTTGGGAACATCTGTCCTTGAATGTTATGAAACTACGCTTAAGAGGAATGACAAGATAATTTTGGCCTTATATAATGCATCAATGCAACTCAAACATTATTATCATAAAATCTTAAACTTATGCATCAAAATGCTATTAAAACATGATACCATGAGTATGAGTGCATGCAATTTAACATCTAAGGGTTGAAGACTTGAATTGACATTTAAAACATGATCAAATTATTACCTTAGGCTTGAGTATGAAAGATAGGGATATCGTTTCATCATGTCCGCTTCCGCTTTCCAAGTTGCACTGTCAACTTGTTGGTTCCTCCAAAGGAGTTTAACGGATGCTACATCTTTGTTCCTCAATATCGTTACTTACCTATATAATATTTCCATCGAAACTTCTTTGTAAGTCAAATTCTCCTCAACCCTCACTTCTTCTAATAGGACTATGGAAGTTGGATCTCCCATGAACTTTCTCAATATCGAAACATGGAATACTAGATGAATTATGTTCATCTCCAGTGGCAACTCTAACTCATATGCCACCTTACCAACCCTTCTCACAATCTTATAAGGCCCTATATACCTAGGACTCAACTTCCCCTTCTTGCCAAATCATACCACACCTTTCATAGGTGACACCTTCAAGTAAACCCAATCACCAACATTAAACTCAAGATCCCTTTTCCTCATATCGAAGTAGAACTTTTGTCTACTTTGGGCGGTCTTCAATCTTTCTCTTATAAGCCTTACTTTTTACATGACACCCATAACCAAATATGGTCCAATCAAGGCAATTTCTCTAACTTCAAACCATCCCATCAGTGACTTACATCGTCTACCATATAAAGCCTCAAATGGCGCCATCTCAATGATTGAATGATAAATATTTTTGTAGGCGAATTCAATGAGAGGTAGATGATCATCTCAACTTCTCTTGAGTTTCATGACACAAGCCTTCAACATGTCTTCCAATGTTTGAATTGTTCTTTCGACTTGCCCATCAGTTTGAGGATGTGTTGATACCTAATTTTGACTGATCTATAACCCATTTTAGATTGTCATTTGATTAAACATGTATTTTTATAACTTTTTAAAATAAATGAGTCTATTTGCAATTTTATCCGAATAATTGTGTATTTTCTTTTTAGTATTCTTGAATTTCAAAATTTGTTCGTTAATTATTTCGTCATTTTAAATTATCTTTATTGTTATTATTATTGTTATTATATCAACGTCGTATTTTAAATGCATTATATATTTATATATATTATTTTATCATTTTTTAATTTTAAAATAATAATACATTTAAATATTTTACATAAAGATTATTATTCTAAAATATCGTATATTTATATAAGTGTGTATATTATAATTATTAATTAGATGACAATCTACTCAATTTCATACCAATTTGTTTGATTCGATAACCCTTTTAATTCAATTCATTTTAGTTCTAGTCAATTTCTTTGCAATTTATTTTAATTTTAGCCAAATTTCTTACAATCTCTTTCAATTCTAGCCTAAAATGGAGTCAATTTATGGATCAATGTTAAATTCCCAAATTCAATTTCATCTAATTTAGTCCGGTTACCCACTTTTTCAATTCAGATCCGATCCATTTAATAAAAATCAATCCTGTCCATTGATAAATTGTCATCCAACGGTCCATATTATGTCTCTTTTTATTTCTTTTTTAACAAATACCCCGTAAACCCCTAATATCATTTCATTTTACTGTATCCTTGATGACATCAAGCCGCCCCTATAGTCTTCACTCTCTTCCTCCAAGGCCGGCGAAAACCCGTACTGGAAAATGGCCAAACCAGCCACCAACATCCCCTTCCTGACCCCCTTCCTCTCCCTCCGATCTTTCCACCACCAGCACCCAAAAGCCCCACCCCTAACAGCCCCGCCAAACACCACCACAACCACCCTTACATCCATTTTCCCTTCGTCTTTCGACAACAACACCCACCGCGAAAACCCCTTTCCACCGAAAAACTCCCAAATCCCATCATCTATCTCCATCACACACCCGTATTCCCTCTTTCTTTCTCCAACAACCACCAAAACAACCCCTTCGCTCTATTTTTTTGGGCGAGCCCCACCGAAATCACATAATCAACGACCCCCGACCGCTACTTCAGCGAAACCATGCAATCACCTTCCCAAAACCGTCGCTGCTCCTCACATCGAAAACCACCTAGAAAACCATCAACAGCTGTACGAATCGACCCCTGCCAGAAATTTTACAACCGACGAAGCTAATCAGTCAAGAATATATGGACATAGGATGCCTCGATTTGGAACACATTACAAATTCAGTTTGGATATCATTTTTATATATCATTGCATATTCTCCTATCCCGAATTTAAAATCGTATGATTGAAGATTATATTTTCATGTTTGTGGATTTTTTGAAATTAAAATCGTATAATTGTGTGAGACCCATAATTGATTATTATGTTGTTCAAATTTCTTTTTATTTCTTACTTGCCCTAGTGGAATTAAGCTCGATTGATTCTCAAGTGGTGGAAGAATTTCATAGCATTCCAATTGCATACTAGTATTATTTTATCTTCTGTGTTTTTGGTGAATTTCATGAGTACCTTGCTGTAATTATTAGTTTGTCTCTTCTTAATCCGCATCTTATTTGGTAAACTTGGTCAACGGGTTGATTTACTAATTTGATTATCTAAATCCATAGATTATGAAATATATTTCATCTCCTTTAACACGAGTGAATGTCTTAGATTCTTATTGGGTTTGATTGATGCCTTAATCAACTATAATTGATCTGATTAACTCTGTTATTATTATTATTATTATTATTATTATTATTATTATAATTGATTTTTACGCAAAGCACTTGATTTGCTGGATTGAGTTTTGTCTATATTTTGCAAATTACTGTTTTGTTTCCTTGTTGGCAACTGTTACACCTTTGCCATAATGTTTTAACACCTGGTTATTCTTTTACTATTCTATTTGTGGTAAAATCAAGTTAATTGATATGTTATTAGCTTGTTATTTTACTTATGATGAGTCTAATTTGGTTAATCAATTCTTTTGGCTTTGAGTGTGTGATGACTAATTTAAATATAATTATTTTTCTTATTTTTGAATGACCTCTATTTGAACTGATTAAATTTTGCATAAATTACATTCTATTTATGATAATGTGATGATTCTGTGATTAATTACCAACATAATTTACTCCTGATTATGGTACATGTTGCCTTCTTAATTTTATTCTATTTTTTCTCTGCCTTATATATCTTAGATAGATTCTTACTTGTTTATTTATGGTAGACTATTGACTGAATCAAGTTATTTAATTTATGGTAAATGAGTGATTGAATATTGTATTTTTGTATATGGTAAATTTAAATTGCTTACCTTTTACCTTTTTCTTAACTCTTCTCCTCTACTATAAAAGGAGGATTCCCGCAACACTTTAGAGTGAGAATATTCTACAACTCTCTACACGGACTCTCTGTACGAAAAAAAGATATAGTTCAGAGACTCTAAGCATCTTTGACTTCATAAAGAAACTCTCCCCTCTCAGACTGAATACGAAAGACTCTACATTCTTTTAACATTCTCCTCTCTCAAAAAGAAAAGAAGAAGATAGAACTCTCTGGTCATTCTTTATTATTCAAGGTTTCTTCTTGACTGGAAAATATTTTTATGTTATTATTGTTTTGGCGCATAGTACTTCTTTTATTTTGTATAGCAGGTTTTAAATTCAAGTCTAGATGGAAGAGTCGCTTAGGATGGGAAGAGGAGGACCTTGAAGTTTTTCTTTTATTATATTGTTATTAGTGTTGTACATTATTTTCAATCTGTAAAGATGTAAACAAATAATAGTGGAATCGGGGCTTTTATTGATTGGGGAGCGGGGAATATGTGTCATGTACTTTATTTTATTTCTTTTTATTTTAATTTTTTTATACTAAAATCTTTTCTTCTAAAATCACTATCTAACCTCTTTTCAAACTTGAGCTAGACAATGCGCAGAAAATACAAAAAGGCTATCTTCTAACCTATAGTTAGTGAGAGAGCCAAAAAGAATTATGAGATCTAAATTAGCCTACGCGTCCCCGGGAGTACCACTATGTGTATTTATATTTGAATATTTACGTGTGTATATATATCTTCAAATTTTCACTATTCTTTAACCAAAAACTATACATTATTTTCTGAGACCGATCTCAAATAAAAAATATTTCTAGGGTGAAGGAGATATGGTAAATAAATATCATAATTTCGTCCCTACGAAGAAACACACATTTTTTTAAAACCTTTAAAATATCTCTCTCTTGAAATCAAGAAAAACTTTGTATGAAGTATTTTATTAGGTAATTTCTAATTCACATTAATTATATTGATTGAATTATTTGTTTTCCTCTTAATATTATTTGCTATCACTAATTTTTACATAAAATAATTTTTATGTGGTCACTTAGAACTTAGATTAATAATAATAAATAAAAAATAACTTTTGTGTTATATTATACTTGAATCACTTAGGTAAAATTCATTAGTAATGAATAATTTCTTTTGAAAGTTACCAAAATTTAATTGTTTAAAATAATAAGGTTGTTTTTTTATCATTCTCATTACTTTATCTTTTTTTAACCAAAAAAATATTTTATCACTTAGAATTAATTTAGAGTATTTTAATTTAAGAGACCCTATTTGTTTTACCCCCACATAAACTCATGAGATATGATCGGGACCCACTTTTGTGGACCTCGAAGGGTGCCTAACACCTTCTCTTCGAGGTAACTTGAGCCCTTACCCGATCTCTGGTGACTTAACCCTTTTAGTTTTTTGTATTAAGTTAGAATGATGTCCTAATGTACCTTAAAACATTCGGTGGCGACTCTTCAATTACTTTTTTCAAATCCCAAAAGAGTTGTCCCACGATATTGTATAGGTTTCCATTTTTCGAGAGAAAAATAGAGCGCGACAGAATGATGACTCTATTGGGGATATTAGGCTCTAACAATTACGTATTTGTGTCTTATGTGAGTTTATTAACTGCTTTTTTTGTTTATTATTTTTTTCTCCTTTACTAACTTGATTGTTCTTCTTCCCTTTTCCCCTCTAACATTACCCCTTCCTTCCCCTTCTCCCTTACCCTTTAATATTGCTATTCCCTCCCTTACCCTTTAATATTGCTATTCCCCCCCCCCCTCCCTATTAACATCCTCTTTCCTTTTCCTACTCCCCGCTAACATAACTTCCCTTCCCCTTTTCCCATTCCTTTACCCTTTCTCTTTATCTACTTTATATTTATTTGTAACTATTTATTTATATTGTTCTTATTTGTTACTGTTTTAAAATTACGTGCTAATTATTACCGCTTTATATAACTGGCATACTGCTCATATGTTCTCCCACTTGGGACCCTTTTTTTTTCTTTTCCTTGTGATGATGTGCCGTTGTGCTTCTCACAAAATTCTCTTCAAAACCCAAAGTCTAGAGAAATAGCATAAGCATGGTGTAAGTGGATAGTTTTGCTACCGTGGAAATATGCGCCTTCTCACATAGGAAACCCAGTCTGTGTTTAACCCACTCTTATAGAAACCTAGGATAAAGCTTTATCCACCCCTGAAACTAGGTCATGGATGCATAAGCCTTAGGTAGTTTGACCCTTGGGGTCAATCTGCATATTAATAGCCACCCTCTTTAGGTTTAAAGGGTCCAATCACCCTCTAGACAAAATTGCGTATTATGTGTCAATGTGATCATGATAAATTTCTCCAAGTCCAAATATTGTCAAAATGGATTTTAGAACATATTTTTGTCTTTGTTTGTGTGCAGATCCAAAATGGCCTTCCCCAACTTCCCCAATACTCAAATGGTGGTAGGCGTCAACCCTAGCGTCCAAAGATGGTGGAAAAATATTAGACAAGATCGTGCTAGAGAAGTTGCGCAACTAGTGGGAGGTTTGACCTTCCTTATCTATATCCCAGATCGGTATTTGATTAAGGCTTTGTTGCAGTTTTGGGATCCTGTTAGGGAAGTTTTCAAATTTGAACACTTCGAATTGACTCCAACTGTTGAGGAGATTAGGGGTTTCACTGATTTGAACTACTATGGAGGCAGCATGTTCATACCTCACAAACAAGCACTACAAACGTTTTTAAGATCCTTGGGACTAAAGTACAACCCAAGGTTAACTTGCCTAAACTTCAATTGGATTTCTCTAGATTTTCTATATTCACACTTTGGCCACCAAGACAGTTATAGGAATATTAGTGAAGAGTTCTCTTGTTCAGTAGAAACATAGGAAAGGTATCTTGTGAATGCCTTTGCCATTGCATTATTGGGTACCTTAGTGTTTCCTAAAAAAGATGGGAAAATAGACACCTACTTGAGTTGTGTGGTCCGAGTATTAACTAACAGGGTTAATGTGACTTTGGTACCTATGTTCATCGCTGAAATAATGAGGGCATCTTCTAAGTGTGTTATAGGTAGAAGGTGTTTTGAAGGATGCAACCTGCTACTCCAACTGTGGGTTGTCAAGCATTTCCATCGAACACAATATTCGAAGTGGGATGCAAAATAAGATTCATATCCATTCGTGAAGAATGGATGAATTTGTTTCTCCCGTAGGGATTGAAGCATGGTATATATTTTTGAGAGATCTTTCTGCTCTTCATATTTAATGGAAGTATCCTGGTTAAACGTAGATCATGCCATGGTAAGAGGGGAGAAACTATGTTATCTTGAGATCATTGGCTTGACTAGTTTCCAACCATACACTCCATTCCGAGTTCTTCGATAATTTGGGCAAATCCAAATGGTTCCCTTAACAACCGACATGAGGGTATTTGAATATGATTTTGGGCCAGGGATTTCACAAGTTCACGACATCAGCCTTCATAAGTATCATCCTCATATCACGCCAGAGTATTTTGTGTGGATTTTAAGAGATGCTGAGGAGATTGACCATGTGAGCACTATCCTTAGAAGATTTCTTTTTTTTTTCTTTGTAGATTTATTTCCCTTGATATCCTACTTTCCCTTAGGATTTAATGTAATTTTTTCATTTAAAGTTTTGAAGTTTTAGTTTTTCATTTGTTGTTCTGCTTATTCAATAAATAAAATAGTTTATTTATTTTAAGTTTTATCTATAACTCTAAACTTCAATTTACAAATCAAGGCTCGGATTAATTGTCATGAGTCACTTGCTTGTCATATTAGGCCTACCTCTGGCTCAATGAGGTCCCTTGCATTTTGCGGCAATTATTTTTAAATTATGTGCTATTTGTTATTATCATTCTAACCCCTAACAAGGTTTTGTTGGTTTTGCTTTTCCCTTCCCCAAGGTTGATCTGTATACTATGGCCTACCACATACGATCAAAAGGGATCCCTTCTCCTCCTCCAAGTCTAAAGTGTAAAAGGAAAAAAAAAGATTGTGGATGAGACTGTTAATAAGGAACATTCTCCGAATGATTTGGTTATGAGGTTGGAGTAGGAAAATAATGAAATTAGAAGAAGAATTGGTTGGTGTGCACAATTGGGCTAAGCTAATACTGTCTCTCAACTCCTCTTCTGGTGCAAGCATGCTTGGTCACCCTAGCATTAATCAAGCTATATTGTCAAATAATCTTCTACCCTCTCACTCTACTATTCAACATCTGCATCCATCAAATATGCCTTTTCTAAACTACCTTTATGCTCCCTAACATCATGCCAAGGCCTCAGGCTTATGTATCCCACTTTACAACCAGAAAGGCTTATCCCTTAACTGACTCGAAATCCAATAACATCATACCCAATGGCACAACCTTGCTATCAAACACCACCTCTATATCAAATGTTCCCTTATTATGTGCCTCTCGCATAATATTAAATACTTCCATATCAACAACATGCATTCGTTCAACAACATAACTCCAAAGAACAATCCAATCCTAAGAAGAAGCCTACAAAGAATTACACTCCTTTACCCGCACCCATAACTCAACTCTATGGGCGATTGAAAGAAGCTGGTTATGTCACACCGATCCCTACTTTACCCGTAGACACCCAAGCCAAGTGGTATGATCCTAACAAGGTTTGCGTCTATCATTCTGGAATGAAAGGACACACCACAGAAGCTTGCTGATCCCTAAGAGACAAAATCCAAATCTCATAGATACCAAAACCATCCAACTCAAAGAACCCACGCCAAATATGTCCAATAACCCACTTCCTAATCACTAGGTGAATATGCTGGAAGTGGGAGACAACAAATTTAGAAGGATCCATACGACTGGTAGAGCGAGATAAGTTAGTTGTTGTGATAACTTAGACACCCTTTGTGATACAAAGGCGCAAACCATTTGAGGTAGAAGTTGTTGCACCAAAATCTCTATTCGTAGTTGTCAAATCCCCTCAAGCAAGCTTTGACACTCACACCATTCCTTGGAGCTATGACAAGGAAAAGGCAATAGTGAAAGAAGTCAATGTTTCCTAAGGGGTAACCCGCTCCGGAAGAATATACACTTCAGAACGCATGACTCAAGGAAGCTCAAACATGGCTAAGCCTCCTGTCATATAAGTAAAAGAAAGTGGTGTGTGGAAGAAAATACAAGCTAAAGATTATTCCATCACTGAGCAATTGAGTAAGGTACCCGCTCAAATCTCCATCCTGTCCCTCATGCATACTTTGGAACTTCACCAAAAGGCCTTGATGAGAGTGTTGAACGAGGCCTATGTTCCACCCAACATTACTAAAGGATAAATGGCCCACATGGTTGGACAAGTGTTCGAAGTATACAAGATATCCTTTCACAAAGATGAACTTCTGCCTGCAGGGACCACCCATAACAAAGCTCTTTACATCACTACTGGATACCAGAATAGAGTGATTACCAAGGCTCTGGTTGACCAAGGTTCCAGAATGAACATTTGCCCACTCAACACTATCACAAGGTTAGATGTGGATCTTACAAAGATCTAAACTTATAAAATGAATGTGAAGGCCTTCGACAGTTCCCAAAGGGACACTATAGGAGAGATCACGTTGGAAATTACTATTGGCCCAACAACCTTCCCTATTGTGTTCCAGTGATGGACATTCCTACTTCCTATAATCTATTGCTTGGACGCCCATGGATTCACATTGTTGGAGCAGTGCCATCCACCCTTTATCAATGTCCAAACTTTGAATGGGAGCATGAAGAGGTAATGGTTACGGTGAGCAGGGGCACACATCGAAGGGCAAGGTCATTTAGATAGAGAAATGTTCCATATTGTGAAACTGGTAGGAAATATTGAGCCGAAGCCATGGTATAGCCAAAAGATTTTGAGCATGCTACTATGGTTGGGTTATGAATTAGGAAAAGGGTTGGGGGCCAGACTTCAAGGTACGCCCAAGGCAATCTCTCATCATATAAAAATGATACCATCAGTTTGGGTTATGAAGGCGAAGTATCCATGAGGATGGGGGCATTGGACTTCGAGCTGCAACATCCTTTGTCATCATTATACCAAACTTTCTAATCCGCTGGTTCTTTAAGAGCGGTATAGATGAAGAAGAAGACCTGCTAGAAAGTGTGAAGGATTTATTCATAACAGTTCCACGGGTAGAGAAGATTGATAGAAGAAGAAGAAGTAGAGGCATTTGATGTGACAAGCGTGATGTTGAATTCAAGTTATGAGCCAAGAAAGGGTTTAGGAACCAGATTGCAAGGGATCACCAAGTAAACATTCTGTGGCACCCCATTCTTTTCGCGAAAAACGGCAACTCTTTTGGGATTGAAGTTGAATATTTGAAGAGTCGCCACTTAATGATTTAAGGTGCATTAGGACACCATTCTAATCTAATACTAAAACTAAAGGGTTAAGTCACCAGAGATCGGGTAAGAGATAAGCTACCTCGAAGGGAAGGTGCTAGGCACCCTTTGAGGTCCACAAAGGTGGGTCCCGACTGTATCTCATGTCTTTATGTGCGGGTAAAACAAATAGGATATCTTAAATTAATTCTAAGTGATAAAATATTTTTTTAAAAGATAAAGTAATGAGAGTGAAAAAAACCTTATTATTTTGAATAATTAAATCAATTGAATCTCGCTAACTTTCAAAAGAAATTATTTATTACTAATGAATATCACCTTAGTGATTTGTCACGACCCGAGACTAGGGTCTAGATGTGACACGGCGAATGGGAACCCGAGAGTCCCCAAACAAGCCTCGAAGTATCCAAATCCACATCATCGGTTCGAGAGCGCAATCAAATAATAACCACATAATACTAAAGGATGGGTATGTCGGACTCACGCTATGGGGACATCGAGGGGAAAAATATTTACATGGATTCACATAGCACGTAACATATAAGAACTATGGGGCGGGTACGTAGGACTCACACTATGGGGGAAAAAGGGACTTAGGACCTTCCACATTTCCACACTAAACATGCAAACATAACATATGTCTGTAATCAATCCATAATAGCCATTTCAAAAAGGTAACCAATAGCATAAGCTCCGAATACATCACATAGCACATATATATATATATAATCTACGGGAGTCTACAAGATATCCAACAATACCTCTAGTCATAAGATGGAATGGGGCCAAGACATGTCCGGGGCTCACCCTCAAATAAGAAAGTAGACATAGGATAACATAGATAGAGGAATGTGGCTTGTCCTTGAAAGATGGGACTCATCACAAGTTCAACCTTCGGAATTTGAGCTACTCGTCAAACGGTGGGTAGTCATAGTGCTCAACTCCTATATGGTAAAATCATGTAGGCATAGAGTATGTGTTAGTACGTTTGAATGTACTAAGTATGTGGGCATGCAATGCATATGACTTATCAAACCTGCATTTCAATGTTAGACAACAAGGGCACATAATATAGGAAGAATTATATATCCAAGGAAGAAGTATATAATATGCCATGAAATTCATGATGAATGAAATGCAATGATGTTCATACTTAGCGGGGATGTGACCTTAACCGACAAGAGTAAGACCAAGTGAGCTAGTACTTAGAATCCCGATGAAACCCCCTCACTAATACTGAGGTGGTCTACTTGCCAAAGGTAAATTATAATTCACCTTACGGGAACATATTCCATTTCGGAAAAGATTTTTCATATCATGTCATAATACTTCACCTTACGGGAACATATCCCATTTTGCATGAAGCAACCTTCCGTACAGGAACATATCCCATTTTGTATAGGATTCTCATAACATATGCAAGACACATAGTTCGAGGAAAGGAAGAGGACCCTTGGGGATAGCCCTGACACCCCTAATCCATCGGTGCTAAGTCAACATTCCACGAGAATAAATATAGTATATATATACATACTTCCAAAAATGCAATAGTCATTTCAAATCCGATCAATGCACATTTAGGCTCCAATGCCAAATCATAGCTTAAAGTTATAATATTCATGCATAGGACTAGCTCGATAACAAATACGGAATGGTGCAAGAACCCAAAATGCTCGAAAGCCATATTCATAAGACATGTATGTGATCACATTCTTGTCATAATCAATATCTTATCAAAATCATATCATAAAATATAAATGGAATTAACCAACTTCATAATTTCCATAAAGACCAATGTTCATGAATGCAAATGAATGCATGATGTGAGAATAACATGCGTAATATAGATTCAAGCTAAAATCAACATTATAATATGAAATTGAAGTAAATCCATAATCAAATCCACATTTAAATCATAATATAAATCACTCATGCATAAATCAAGCTTTAAAGGGGACATGCATCTTCATAACTTCATGATTTCAATGTAAATCATCATAATAGGGCTTAAAATAACTCATAATCATAAATAAAGTACAAACCATACATCAATTGAATTTAATAAAATCAAATGACGAAAACTCATATTTAAAGTAAGCTTAATTTCATGAAAATTAATCAAAAGGAGTTTGGGTCTTCTTGGTTGAAAGGGACCAAGAATCAATCCCACATACCTTGATTAGGAAGATGAATTTGAGAAGAATTTAGCTTGAAGTTGAATCCCCCAATTGATCCCTAGCTTGAGTCTTGAGAGAAGAACTTAATGAGTATTTTGGGAGTTGATTTTAGTGTGAGAATGTTTCCAATGAGAATGAATTAGACTAGAAGGGTATTAGCTGATTTAGAGGTCAGGGTTACACAAAAAGGTCATAAAACACAATTAAAATAAGTCGTAATTACGTAAAAGCCATTAATGAAACAGATGGAAAATGGACCGTCACAGCTTCACTGGCACCTACACGGTCCGTGAATCACTTTACGACCTGTGAACAGTTCCCGTGATGTGACACTTAAATAAATTTCACGATGCTCAACACTTAAAAATTTTTCGAAGCAAAGGGTGCCATACGGATGGCTACATGACCCGTGTAATGCTACATGGGTCGTGTCAAGAGCCGTGTGGCAACACTTAGAGAAATCTTGCAGGAAAAAGTTACGAGACTGCAATTTCGTACTTAGAAAAATTTTACGTTGCGAGCTATATGGTGGGCCACACGGCCCGTAACACACCACACGGACCATGTAGGTGGCTATGTGCCCTCACTTAGTCCGAAACTCTCTGTCGAATTCCCATAATCAAAATTATGGCCAAGTACCTTCCACTAAAGGCCACACGGTCCGTGTGGCTTCACACTAGCCGTTGGGCCTTATGGAGCGACACTTGCTCAAATTTTCTCCCGGGCCAACATTATTAGATCCGATAAAGTCGTTCAAAAACTCGGGTTCTTACATTATCTCCCCCTTGGGAACATTCATCCCTGAATGTGTGACGACAAGGCTTGAGAGCTTGACTTAAGACACGAAATATTCGGACACAAGGTATAATGCATAGTTCATCGCTTGAAAATCATAAAGTCATTAAAACCCATATAAAAAATGTATTCAAATCTTTCAAACTTCATAAAAATCATTTTCGTTCACATGTATGCATGTCATGTCATGAGACTCAAGAGTGGCAAAATTAGAACTATTAACAAGAGGGTTAACCTAGTACCTTATGCTTGAGTAGATTGGAAAAGATGGGGATAACGCTTCATTATATCCAATTTTGCCTTCCATGTTGCACGATCCACGTGATGATTTCTCCAAAGCACCTTCATCGAAGCCACATCCTTGTTACGAAGCCGCTTCACTTGCCTATCCAAAATCTCCATCGGGACTTCCTCATAAGATAGGTTCTCCTCAACCTCAATTCTTTCCAAAGGCACAAAGGTGCTAGGATCACTAAATAACTTCCTCAACGTAGACACATGGAAGACCGGGTGAATGGAACTCAAGTCCGGAGGCAACTATAGCCTATAAGCCACGTTCCCAATCTGCTTAATGATCTCATAAGGGCCAACATACCAGGGGCTTTGCTTGCCCTTCTTACCAAAACGCATCACACCCTTCATAGGCGAAACCTTCACATATACCCAATCACCAACATGAAACTCAAGACCCCTTCTCTTACATTCAAATGGGACTTTTGGCGACTTTGTGCCGTCTTTAACCTTTCTCTAATTACCTTCACTTTTTCAATAGCCTCCAACACTAAATCCGGGCCAATCAATGCCATCTCTCCCAACTCAAGCCACTCCACTGGTGACCTACACCTTCTCCCATACAAGGCCTCAAATGGTGCCATACCAATGCTAGCATGAAAGCTTTTATTATAGGAAAACTCAATGAGGGGAAGGTGATCATCCCAGTTACCCTTAAACTCCAACACACAAGCCCTCAACATTATACTCCAAGGTTTGAGTAGTCCTCTCAGCTTGCCTATCGGTGTGAGGATGAAAAGTGGTGCTCAACTTAATCTTAGTTCCAAGTCCCTTCTGAAATGACCTCCAAAAGTGGGAAGTGAATTGGGTGCCACAATTCGATATGATAGATCTAGGCACACCATCCCCTCTCACCAATTCTTGGATGTACAACCTCGCTTTCTCCTCGATGCTATAGGTAGTATTGACCGGTCAGAAGTGATCCGACTTGGTCATCCGATAAAAAATGACCCAAATAGAGTCGAATTGCCTTCGGGTCCAAGGCAAACCAACCACAAAGTCCATGTTCATATCTTCCCACTTTCATGTGGGAATTCTTAATATCTTTAGCCAAGCCCTCAGGCCTTTGGTGCTTTACCTTCACTTGTTGACAACTTGGACATTCAAATACGAACTTAGCTATGTCCTTCTTCATACAATGCCACCAATACACTTACTTCAAATCTCGATACATTTTAGTAGACCTCGGGTGAATAGAATAATGAGAGTTGTGCCTCGCTTTGAACATGAATGCCACCATTGCTTGAGTCGGCCAACCTGACACCCAACCTAGCCAACCAGTGAATATCCCTTGCTAACTCCTTCCTTTCCTCCTTAACATGCATCACACTTCCTATAGATAGCCTACTGAGAGCATTGGCTACAACGTTGGCCTTGCCGGGATGATATTGAACACTCATGTCGTAATCCTTTAGGAGTTCTAACCATCTCCTTTGCCTCAAGTTGAGATCCCTTTGAGTGAATACATATTGCAAACTCTTGTGATCGGTGAACACATCAACATGAACCTCATACAAATAGTGTCTCCAAATCTTCAAGGCAAAGACTATCGCCGCCAACTCAAGATCATGTGTTGGGTAATTACGTTCATGCACCTTTAACTACCTTGATGCATACGATATTACCTTACCATGTTGCATGAGCACACAACCCAACCAAATCTGCGAGGCACCATAATATACCACGTATCCCTCCAAGCCATTTGGTAATGTCAAGACGGGAGCGGACGTAACCGATCCTTCAAGGTTTGGAAACTCTGTTCGTATTCATCTGACTACACAAACTTAGCCTTCTTTTGGGTCAATTTAGTCAATGGAGATGCAATAGCTGAGAACTCTTCAATGAACCTTCTATAATATCCAGCCAACCCCAAAAAGCTTTGAATATCCGAAGGAGTCAACGGTCTGGGCTAATTCTTCACAGCCTCTATCTTCTTCGAATCCACCTTAATACCATCACCGGACACCACATGAACAAGGAAAGCCACTTCACCCAACCAAAATTCACATTTGCTAAACTTGGCATTCAACGTCTTCTCTCTCAAGGTTTGTAGAACCATTTTCAAATAATCCCCATGCTCCTGCTCACTTCGGGTGTAAATGAGAATGTCGTCAATGAAGACCACTACAAAACTTTCAAGGAATGGCTTGAACACCCAATTCATTAGATCCATGAACATGGCTGGAGCATTAGTAAAGCCGAATGACATCACCACAAACTCAAAGTGCCCATAACTTGTTCAAAAGGCTATCTTGGGAATGTCACACTCTCTAACCTTCTTCCGTTGATGATATACGGAATGAAGAAGAATCTTTGAGAAATGAGTAGCCCCTTGAAGCTGATCAAACAAGTCATCAATCCTGGGTAACAAGTACTTATTCTTAACGGTCATCTTATTTAGTTACCTATAATCAATACATATTTGAAGAGATCCATCCTTCTTTCTTACAAACAACACTGGGGCACCCACATCGATATACTAGGCCTAATGAAGCCTTTCTCCTACAAATCCTTCAATTGCTCTTTTAACTCTTTCAATTCCAATGGCGCCATAGGATAAGGAGAGATAGAGATAGGTTGAGTATTCGGAAGAAGATCTATGCCGAATTCTACTTTCCTTTCAGGAGGAACACCGAGCAAGTCTTCGGGGAACACGCCCAAAAACTCATTCACCATAGGAACCGACTCAAGGGTAGGTGCTTCGGACTCCATATCCTTGACCCTCATAATATGATAAATGCACCCCTTGGAATTATTTTCCGGGCCTTGAGGTAGGAAATCAATCGACTGCTAATAGAGGAGTCACTACCCTTCCATTCAAGAATGGGCTCACTAGGAGGTTGGAACTTGACCTTCCAGGTTCTATAATATGATGCATGCAACCAATCCATCCCAAGAATCACTTCAAAATCAAACATCTCAAGTTCCACAAGGTCACATGGGACACTTTATGCAACACAGAAACCAGAAAACCACGATAGACTCTATACGCAATAACAGATTCACCCACGGGAGTATAAACTGAGAAAAGATCCTTCAAAATCTTGGGACTCAAAACCAAATTTAACAGCCAATAGAGGAGTCACAAAGGACAAATTTGCACCCGGGTCATGTAAAACATAAACATCAAAATCAAAGACTTTTAACATACCAGTCACAACATCCAGAGCGTCCTCAACATCCTGACGGGCATGGAGTGCATATAACCTGTTGTTCCTTGGGACAAAACCTTGGGGAGCTCTTTGTTGGGCTTGATTGCCTTGAGCCACCTGACCTTGGCCTCTACGGGTATTCTTAGGAAAATCAACAACCTTGTGGTTTTTATCACCATACCCATAGAAAACTCCCAAATCCCTCCAAAAAACACCTGTGTGGGGCTTCCCACACTTGTTACGCAGAGGATACTTCTATCCACCACCAACCGGTGCCCTGGGAGGAGGTACCCGAGTAGCGACCCGAGCACCAGAACCTTGGCCCTGCTGGAAACGACCAAAGCCACCACTCCGAGAACCAGAGAATCCACCATCAAAATGGGCCCTCTTAGGATCATGTACCTTTCTCTTCTTGAGTTTCTCCCCTTCAAATGGTTCAGCATTTACCATGAGTCTAGAAATATCCATATCCCGTATGAGCATAGTAGTACGACATTCTTTTACAACCAAATCAGAGATACCAGAAACGAACTTGTGCATCCTTGCACGAGGGTCAACCATAAGTGACAGAGCATACTTGGAGAGCCTTGTGAATTTGAGGGCATAGTCCCTCACACTCATACCTCCTTGCTTGAGGTTGATAAATTTAGTCATCTTGGGCTCTCTAAGCTCAAGTGGAAAGAAGCGATCTAAGAACGCAAGTCTGAACTCCTCCCAATTGACATCAGCACTGCAAACCCCATCCATAGACCATTGGGTATACCACACCTGAGCTACATCTTTCTGTTGGTAGGCTACCAATTCAGCATTCTCCTCAGAAGTGACACCCATAATGCTCAATATTTTGGTGCTGAGCATCCTCATCTGCCTTCGAACCATGGAATTTCGGAGGATTCATCTAGGTGAAATCCCTCACCCTAGAAGCTGGTGTAGGATCCCGTGGTAGATTAGCCTGCCTTTTCTGAGATGTCACCACTTGGGCAAGCATGGCAAAGGCTGTACGGAGTTCATTGTTTGAGAACGGTTCATCCATAGGTTCTTGAGGTGCCTAATCCTCATCAGTCGAAGCCGGCCTCAGTAGGTGGGGTCTTTCTCGAGGCATTTATTGAAATGGAGCAACGACACTGTCAAGATAGGGAGACCAAATATACGAGCCATAGCACAACGTAAGACATGAAGAAGTGAGACAATTCCTAGAACGTCTTCATAGCCTCCTACTCATAGGCATGGTGTACTTCACACCCATGAATATGACTCTACTTGACACGACATGTTGGACTCCGAGGACCATTTATTAACCAAGGGCTCTGAGACAATCTTTTGTCATGACCCGAGACTAGGGTCTAGATGTGACATGGCGAATGGGAATCCGAGAGTACCTAAGCAAGCCTCGAAGTATCCAAATTCACATCATCGGTTCAGAAGCGCAATCAAATAATAACCACATAATACTAAGGGATGGGTAAGTAGGACTCACGCTATGGGGACATCGAAGGGAAATTGATTTACATGGATTCATGTAGCACGTAGCATATAAGAACTATGGGGCGGGTAAGTAGGACTCACGCTATGGGGGCAAACAGGACTGAGGACCTTCTACATTTCCACACCAAACATGCAAACATAACATGTGTCTGTAAGAGATCCATAATAGCCATTTCAAAAAGGTAACCAATAGCATAAGCTCCGAATACATCACATAGTGTATATATATAAAATCTACGGGAGTCTACAAGATATCCAACAATGCCTCTAGTCATAAGATGGAACGGGGGCCAAGACATGTCCAGGGCTCACCCTCAAATAAGAATGTAGACGAAGGAAAACATAGATAGAGAATGGTGGCTTGTCCTTGAAAGATGGGACTCACCACAAGTTCAACCTTCAAAATTTGAGCTACTCGTCAAACGATGGGTAGTCATAGCGCTCGACCCCTACATGGTAAAATCATATAGGCATGGAGTATGCGTTAGTACGTTTAAATGTACTAAATATGCGAGCATGCAATTTATATGACTTATCAGACCTGCATTTCAATGTTAGACGACAAGGGCACACAATATAGGAAAAATTATATATCCAAGGAAGAAGTATATAATATGCCATGAAATTCATGATGCATAAAATGAATGATGTTCATACTTAGCGGGGATGTGACTTCAACCGACAAGAGTAAGACTAATTGAGCTAGTACTTGGAATCCCCATAAAATTCCCTCACCAGTACAGAGGTGGTGTACTTGCCAAAGGTAAACCATACTTCACCTTATGGGAACATATCCCATTTTGTATGAAGCAACCCCCTTATTGGAACATATCCCATTTCGGAAAGGATTTTTCATATCATGTCATAATACTTCACCTTATGGGAACATATCCCATTTCGTTGATGGAACCTTCCTTACGGGAACATATCCTATTTCGGATAGGATTCTCATAACATATGCTAGGCATATAGTTCGAGGAAAGGGAGAGGACCCTTGGGGATAACCCTGAAGCCCCCAATCCATCGGTGCTAAGTCAACATCCCCAGAATATATATAGTATATATATACATACTTCCAAAAAGGTAATAGTCATTTCAAATCCGATCATTGCACATTTAGGCTCAAATGCCAAATCATAGCTTGTAGTTATAATATTCATGCATAGGACTAGCTCAATAACAAATATAGAATGGTGCAAGCACCCAAAATGTTCGAAAGCCATATTCATAAGGCATGTATGTGATCACATTCTTGTCATAATCAATATCTTATCAAAATCATATCATAAAAGATAATTGGACTTAACCCATTTCATAATTTCCATAAAGACCAATGTTCATGAATGCAAATGCAATGATGATGTGAGAATAGCATGGGTAATATAGATTCAAGCTAAAATCAACATTATAGTATGAAATTGAAGTAAATCTATAATCAAATCCACATTTAAATTATAATATAAATCACCTATGCATAAATCATGCTTGAAAGGGGACATGCATCTTCATAACTTCATAATCTCAATGTAAATCAGCATAATAAGGCTTAAAATAACTCAAAATCATAAATAAAGTACAACCCATACATTAATTGAATTTAATAAAATCAAATGCTGAAAACCCACATTTAAAGTAAGCTTAATTTCATGAAAATTAATTGAAAGGAGTTTGGGTCTTCTTGGTTGAAAGGGACCAAGAATCAATCCCACATACCTTCATTAGGAAGATGAATTTAAGAATTCAGCTTGAAGTTGAATCCCCCAATTGAACCCTAGCTTGAGTCTTGAGAGAAGGACTTAGAGAGTAATTTGGGAGTTGATTTTAGTGTGAGAGTGTTTCCAATAAGAATGAACTAGAATAGAAGGGTTCACCTAATTTAGGGGTCTAGGTTAGGAAAAAAGGTCAAAAAACACAATTAAAATAAGTCATAATTACGTAAAAGTCATTAATGAAACAAATGGAAAATGGACCGTTACGACTTCATTGGCACCTACGCAGTTTGTGAGTCACTTCACGGCCCATGTACAGTGCCCGTGATGTGACACTTAAATAAATTTCACAATGCTCAACACTTAGAATTTTTCTGAAGCAAAAGGGTGCCGTACGTATGGCTACACGACCCTTTGACGTTACACGGGTCGTGTCAAGAGCCGTGTGATGGCACTTAGAAAAATATTGTACAAAAAAGTTATGAGACAGTAATTTCGTACTTAGAAAAATTTCACGTTGCGAACTATATGGTGGGCCAGACGACCCGTAACACACCACATGGACCGTGTGGGTGGCCGTGTGCCCTCACTTAGGCCGAAACTCTCTGTCAAATTTCCTTAATTGAAATTATGGTCAAGCACCTCTCCGCTGAAGGCCATATGGTCCGTGTCGCTTTCCACTGGCCATGTGGGTCTCCCATCGAGCGACACTTGAAGGATTTGTTGGAGAAAGGCTTCATCAAGCCTACTATATCACCGTAGGGTGATCCAGTGTTGTTTGTAAGGAAGAAGGATGGATCTCTTCGAATGTGTATCAATTATAGACAACTGAATAAGGTGACCATTATGAATAAGTATCCATTGCCCAGGATCGATGACTTATTCAACCAGCTTCAAGGGGCTACTCATTTCTCAAAGACTGATCTATGTTCTGGGTATCATAAGTTGAAGGTTAGGGAGTGTGACATTCCCAAGATGGCTTTTTTGACAAGGTATGGGCACTTTGAGTTTGTGGTGATGTTGTTTGGCTTAACCAATGCGCCGTCCGTTTTCATAGATCTGATGAATCAGGTGTTTAAGCAATTCCTTGATAGTTTTTGTGGTGGTCTTTATTGACGACATTCTCATTTACTCTCGATGTAAGCAGGAGCACGGGGATCATTTGAGAATGGTTCTCCAAACCTTGAGGGACAAGAAATTGTATTCCAAGTTTAGCAAATGTGAATTTTGGTCGGGTGAAGTGGCTTTCCTTGGTCATGTGGTGCCCGGTGATTGTATCAAGGTAGATCCAAAGAAGACCGAGGCCATGAAGAATTGGCCCTGGCCGTTGACTCCTTTAGATATTCGAAGCTTTCTAGGGTTGGCTGGGTATTATAGATGGTTTGTTGAAAGGTTCTCATCTATTGCATCTCCGTTGACTAAGTTGACCCAAAAGAAGGCTAAGTTTGTATGGTCGGATGAATGCAAGCAAAGTTTCCGAACCTTGAAGGATCGGCTTACGTCAGCTCCCATCTTGACTTTACCAAATGGCTTGGAGGGATTTGTAGTGTATTGGGATGCCTCGCGGATTGGGTTAGGTTGTGTGCTTATGCAACATGGTAAGGTAATAGCGTATGCATCAAGGCAGTTGAAGATGCATGAACGTAATTACCCAACACATGATCTTGAGTTGGCAGCGGTAGTCTTTGCCTTGAAGATTTGGAGACACTATTTGTATGGAGTTCATGTTAATGTATTCACCAATCACAAGAGTTTGAAATATGTATTAGTGGGTTCATGTTGATGTGTTCACCGATCACAAGAGTTTGAAATATGTATTCACTCAAAGGGATCTCAATTTGAGGCAAAGGAGATGGTTGGAACTCCTAAAGGATTACGACATGAGTGTTCAATATCATCCCGGAAAGGCCAATGTTGTGCTAATGCTCTCATTAGGCTATCTAGGGGAAGTGTGGTGCATGTTAGAGATTAGCAAGAGATGTTCACCGGTTGGCTAGGTTGGTTGTCAGGTAGGCCGACTCGAGCGAGGGTGGTATTCATGTTCAAAGTGGGGCAAAATCTTCTGTGGTGGTTGATGTAAAAGCTAAGCAAGATTTAGACCTATCGTTGCTTGAATTGAAGAAGTTGGTTGCCGGAAAGGAGATCGAGGTTTTCTCCCAAGGGGAGATAGTGTGCTCCGATACCAAGACCAACTTTATGTTCCGGACGTGGGTGATCTTAGAAGAGTGATCATGAGTGAGGCTCACGACTCTCATTATTCTATTCACCCAGGGTCTACTAAAATGTATCGAGATTTGAAGGAAGTGTATTAGTGGCATGGTATGAAGAAGGACATAGCTAAGTTCGTGTCTGAATGTCCAAGTTGTCAACAAGTGAAGGTAGAGCACCAAAGGCCCGATGGCTTGGCTCAAGGTATTGAGATTCCTACATGGAAGTGGGAAGATGTGAACATGGACTTTGTGGTTGGTTTGCCTCGGACCCGAAGGCAATTCGACTCGATTTGAGTCATTATTGACCGGATGACCAAGTCGGCTCACTTTCTACCGGTCAAGACTACCTATAGTGCCGAGGGGTATGCGAGTTTATACATCTAAGAGTTGGTGAGGCTACATGGTGTGCCTATATCTATGACATCGGATTGTGGCGCCCAATTCACCTCCCACTTTTGGAGGTCATTTCAGAAGGGACTTGGAACTAGGATTAAGTTGAACACCATTTTTCATCCTCAAACCGATAGGCAAGCTGAGAGGACTATTCAAACCTTGGAGGATATGTTGAGGGCTTGTGTGTTGGAGTTTAGGAGTAATTGGGATGATCACCTTCTCCTTATTGAGTTTTCTCATAATAATAGCTTCCATGCTGGCATTGGTATGGCACTGTTTGAGGCCTTGTATGGGAGAAGGTATAGGTCACCGGTGGGGTGGTTTGAGTTGGGAGAGATCGCACTGATTAGACCGAATTTAGTGCTAGAGGCTATGGAAAAAGTGAAGGTGATTAGGGAAAGGTTGAAAACGATACAAAGTCGCCAAAAGTCCTACTCAGATGTTAGGAGGAGGGATCATGAGTTTCATGTTGGTGATTGGGTATATGTGAAGGTTTCACCTATGAAGGGTGTGATGCATTTTGGTAAGAAGGTCAAGCTAAGCCCCTGGTATGTTGTCCCTTATGAGATTATTGAGCGGATCGGGAATATGGCTTATACGCTAGAGTTGCCCCTGGACTTGAGTTCTATTCACTCGGTCTTCCATGTGTCTATATTGAGGAAGTTACTTGGTGATCCTAGAACCATTGTGCCTTTGGAGGGAATCGAGGTGGAGGAGAACCTATCTTATGAGGAAGTCCTGGTAGAGATTTTGGATAGGCAAGTGAAGCGGCTTCATGACAAGGTTATGGCTTCGGTGAAGGTACTATGGAGAAATCATCATGTGGAGACTGCTACATGGGAGGCGGAACTGTACATGATGAAGCGATATCCCCATCTTTTCCAATCTACTCAAGCCTAAGGTACTAGGTCGATCCTCTTCTAAATAGTCCTAATTCTTTTTCTCTTGAGTCTCATGACATGACATGCATACATGTGCATGAAAATGATTTTGTTATAATGTTTAAATGATTTGAATACATTTGAAATGGGTTTTACAGACTTATGATTTTTTTTCAAACGATGAACTATGCA
Source organism: Solanum rostratum (assembly GCA_029948455.1). Taxonomy (NCBI): domain Eukaryota; kingdom Viridiplantae; phylum Streptophyta; class Magnoliopsida; order Solanales; family Solanaceae; genus Solanum; species Solanum rostratum. The sequence goes on from CM057051.1 coordinate 58,263,274, forward strand.
TTATACCTTGTGTTCGGATGTCTCATGTCTTAATTCAAGCTCTCAAGCCTTATCGTTGCACATTCAGGGACGAATGTTCCCAAGGGGGAGAAAATGTAAGGACTCGAGTTTTCGAACGACTTTATTGGATCTCATAACGTTGCACTAAGAGAAAATTTCACTAAGTGACGCTCCATGAAAGGCTCACATGGCCCGTGTGAAGCTACACGGACCGTGTGGCCTTCAGTGGAGAGGTGCTTGGCCATGATTTCGAGTACGAGAAGTCAATAGTGAATTTTTGACTAAGTGAGGGCACACAGCCACCCACACGGTCCGTGTGGTGTGTCATAGCCATGTGGCCCACCGTATGGCTCGCAACATAAAATTTTCTAAGTACGAAATTACCGTCTCATAACTTGTTCGTGCAAGAATTTTCTAAGTGCCGTCAGACGGCTCTTGACATGACCCGTGTAGCCTCACACGAGCCGTGTAGTTGTTCGTATGGCACCCCTTTGCTTCAGGAAAATTCTAAGTATTGGCACCACAAAATTTGTCTAAGTGCCTCCTCATGGGCACTGTTCACGGTCAGTGTGACAGCTCATGGACCGTGTAGGCGCCCATGTAGCCTTGATGGCTCACGAATTGTGTAGGCGCTCGTGTAGCCTTGACGGCCCACTTTTCCATCCATTCATTAATGGCGTTTAGGTAATTACAGTTCATTTTAATTATGTTTTATGATCTTTTGCCTACCCTAAACCCCCCTAAATCGGCTGATACCCTTCTATTCTAATTCATTCCCATTGGAAATCTCTCACCCTAAGATCAATTCCTAAATATTCCCTAAGTCCTTCACTCAAGACTCAAGCTAGGATTCAATTGGGGATTCAACTTCAAGCTAATTTCTTCTCAAATTCATCTTCCTAATCAAGGTATGTGGGATTGATTCTTGGTCGCTTTCAACCAAGAAGACCCAAAACTCCTTTCAATTAATTTCATGAATTTTAGTTTACTTTAAATGTGGATTTTCATTATTTGACATTATTAAATCCAATTGATGCATGAGTTGTACTTTCTCTATGATTTTAAATTACTTTGAATCCCTATCATGATAATTTACATTGAAGTTATGAAGTTATGAACATGCATGTCCCCTTTAAAGCTTGATTTTATGCATGGGTGATTTATATTATGATTTAGATGTTAATTTAATTGTGTATTTCTCTATGATTTTAAATTACTTTAAATCCCTATCATGATAATTTACATTGAAGTTATGAAGTTATGGACATGCATGTCCCCTTTAAAGCTTGATTTATGCATGGGTGATTTATATTATGATTTAGATGTTAATTTAATTGTGTATTCACTCAATTTCATATTATGATGTTGATTTTAGCTTGAATCTATAGTAACCATGTCAGTCTCACATCATGCATTGCATTTGCATTCATGGAAATTGGTCTTTATGAAAATTAAGAAGTGGGTTAAGCCCAATTATGTTTTATGAAATGATTTTGATAAGAAATTGGTTATGACAAGAATGTGATCACATATATATTTTATGATTATGGATCTTTGAGCATCTTGGGTGCTTGCACCATCTCGTATATGTGAATGAGCTATCTCTTGCATGAGTATCATGATTATGATTTATGATTTGGCATTTGAGCCTAGATGTTCATTTACCGGGCTATGTGCCTAGCATATGTTATGAGAATCCTATCCGAAATGGGATATGTTCCCGTATGGAAGTTTCCTTCATACGAAATGGGATATGTTCCCGTAAGGTGAAGTATTATGATATGATATGAAAAATCCTTTTCGAAATGGGATATGTCCCCGTAAGGGAGTTGCTTGATACGAAATAGGATATGTTCCCATAAGGTGAAGTATGGTTTACCTTTCGCAAGTAGACCACCTCTGTACTAGTGAGGGAATTTCATCGGGATTCCAAGTTATAGCTCGCTTGGTCATACACATGTCGGTTGAGGTCACATCCCCGCTAAGTACGAACATCATTGCATTCATGTATTATAAATATCATGGCATATTGTATACTATTTCCTTGGATTTATGATTGTTTCTATATTATGTGCCCTTGTCATCTAACATTAAAATGCAGGTTGATAAGTCATATGCATTGTATGCTCGCATACTTAGTACATTTAAATATACTAACGCATACTCTATGCCTACATGATTTTACCATGTAGGGGTTGAGCGCAACGATTATCCACCGCTTGATGAGTAGTTCAATTTCAAAGGTTGAGCTTGTGGTGAGTCCCATCTTCCAAGGACAAGTCACCTTCCTCTATCTATGTTATCCTATGCCTTCTTTCTTATTTAAGGGTGAGCTCGGGACATGTCTTGGCCCTCGTTCCATCTTATGACAAGAGGTATTGTTGGACATCTTGTAGACTCTCGTAGATTCTATATTTCTATGTGTTGTATCTGAAGCTTATGAATTTAGTTATCTACTGGAAATGGCTATCATGGGTTGATTATGGGAATTATGATATGTATGTATGTTTGATATGGAAATGTGGAAGGTCCTAAGCCTTGTTTTCCCCCATAGTGTGAGTCCTACTTACCCGCCCCTTAGTCATTGTATGCTATGTGTTATGTGAATCCATGTGAATCTCTTTCCCCTCGATGTCCCCATAGTGTGAGTCCTACTTACCCATCCCTTAGTATTATGTGAATATTATTTGATTGCGCTTTCGAACCGATGATGTGGATTTGGATACTTCGAGGCTTGTTTGGGGACTCTTGGGTTCCCATTCACTGTGTACAACTAGACCCTAGTCTCGGGTCGTGACACGACTTGTCTGCTAATTTGTGGCAAAAGTACTGATGCTTCACAATTTTTGCCCCAGGCTTTACAAGCCATTCTGCGGGTCATAGAACCTTCTACGGGCCATATAATGGGCTATTAAAAGTGATCTAGAGATAACTTATGTTTCTAGAAAACATTGTATTCTATAATTTTCAATTTCCATGTAATGAAGTATCTTGGAATCAAGCTATTCCTTATAGTGTCGAACTACGTAGGGATTGATTTCTCCTTTGTGAGATACGTAGGCAACCTTCTAGGCCCGACCCCTATCTGTCAAAGTTTATTTCCCCCTTTTCACTTTCAGCGACAAATGCGAGAAGACCTTGACTCAATGCAAATCAACCTTCTTGACATTCTATTTCCAAAATCATATAGGCAAAGTCCTACCTATTTACCATATCTCTTGTACCCATGGGTTGTTTACCTCCGAATGAAACAATAATTGTGTGTTTATTGATTTATGTGTGCTATCTTGTATTACCTGTTAATCTAAGGAAACTAACATACTTGCCTTTGAGTAATTCTTCTTACAGGTGATTTGAATTGATTTGTGTTGATAAAGCTGGCCGACCATCCTTATTTTACTAGATCAAAAGCCTGTAAAGATTCCTTCCCCAACCAAAGCCAGTTGAAAGGGAAAGAAGTAATGGAAGAGAGTAGTGATGATGTGGGCCTAACTGAGATCACCGTGACAGATCCTGTCATCGCGGAGCAAAACAAAGTGATTACACAACTGATGCAACAGATTATCGAAATGAAGGTTGAGATGAAGAAAACCCAAGAATTAGCGAATTCGTCTATTACTGCTAATCTTCCTGGTCCGGACGATGGGAGGCCTCCATTCCATTTTCCTCCTCCTAATCCAACACATCAACCTATCCCTATATCAACCAATCCACCTATTACCCCTGTCCAAAACACTCTTGTTGTTGATCTACCTACCCCCAATACATGTCATCCCGATCCCTTACACCAAGCACCACCTCCTCTCCAAAACCAAAATATTAATAGTGCTCAAGCCTTTAGTTCCTCTCAAATTCCCAACAATATTCACCCCTAGATAATCCATCCTGAAAAGCAAACACCTAACCAGTATAACCCACCTATCGCTTAAACCTTACTTCCTAAAGCCCCCTTTCATATCCCGGTCCTCACTAAACCACAAATTCCCCACACCACTTACTCTAAGATTGACCATTACGAGGAGATAGAGAAGGAATAGAAGGCCAGGGAGGAGATGACCAAATTGGGAATAAAGGAAGAGACAGCAAAGGCCATGAGACAATATCACTATGCGCCAGACATTGCATGCCTAAATTATGAAGATCTATGTATTCATCCTAATTTGGACCTTCTAGAAGGGTTCAAGATACCAAAGTTTGATACTTTTAAAGGAACAGGAAATCCTTTGGCTCATTTGAGAGCTTGTTATGACCAACTTGTGGGTGTTGGTAAAAATAAGGCATTGTCGATAAGACTCTTTAGTGGAAGATTAAGCAGAGAGGCTCTAGATTGGTTTACTTCCCAAAAAGTGAACCAATGGGCAAGATGGAATGCCATGGCCAAAGATTTCATAGAAAGGTTCGACTATATTGTTGAAGTTATTCCGAACCGTTATTTTTTGGAGAGGATAAGGCAGAAGGCCGCAAAGAGCTATCGTGAGTATGCCTACAGGTGGAGGAAAGAGGTTGCCAGAGTTCGGCCTCCTGTGTCAAAAACAGACGTTGCTAAATTGTTTATGCACTCCCAAGAGCTGGAGTTTTATGAGAGGATGATGTTACTTGTTAGGGAAAAATTCACGGACATAGTCAAGATTGGTGAAACCATTGAAGAAACACTTAAGACGAGAAAGGTTATTCGTATGTCAAGTTCAGTCGGATCTTCAGGATTGTTGAAGAAAAGGAAGTTAGATGTGTCAGCTATTTCCGATATGCAAGACAAGAGGAGAACCCCTAGCAGCAACCCTAGAAAGTCCACACCTCCTCAAAACCGCTTTCAACCTACCTCAAGTTCATTCCCTGTTACTATACCCAACCAGGGTATCAAACTGCACCCCTAAATTACCAAACCCCTCCCCCTCATTACCATTCCCCACAATACCCAAATATCCACCCAAACTACCAACCTCAATACAAAAATAGCTCCAATATCCAATCGATTTATCAAACTCCCCCTACTAATTACCCAATCCCAAATCACCAAACCCCACCACTAAATTATCATGCCCCGCCATACCCAAGACCCAGACTCCTACACCTCCTCATCGAAACCCTCCAAATTACCATCAAGTACCCCCACCTCCACAAAATAACTACAACCACCCTCATCTGAACTCAGATAAGAAACCCCCTAGGGTGTTGTAACACTTGACAAAATTACCAAAATACCCCTTAGGAGAGAGAAGTGCGCATAACACATCTTCCAATGCTCATATGGAAAATATGAGGCCGGATTTGTGATCAGTACAAAAACTTGAGTGGAAAAATGGTCTCAGTCGATTTTTAGAGCGACCCAATCAAAAGATAATTTTTTGATCTAAAGCGCAAAACAATGTTGGTGCGCGACAAGAGTGCGTCGCGCCTCCATCGCGGACCAACACTTATATATACATATATTTTTTTAAATTTTTGACGGGATTGAGAAAACTCGTTCAGAAACTTTTTTCTAAAAATACACTATGCGCGACCAGTCTGCGTCGCGGACTTGTCTTTTCTGAGCTGAAAATTTCTAATTTTTACAAGGGGCATTCCGGTCAATCCCCAACCCCTCCTAAACTCTATACACGATCTAATAAGGTATTTTTGATATAAAAAGGGTTTAAAACCCCGCATTCTAAGTCCTATTCCATAATCTAACAAGGCTAGGGCTTGAGGAAAGAGAGGAAAGCTTGAGGTTGAGCAATTTGAGAAGAAATCCTTGACGTGATTGATTGATAGCTTCATCCCAGGTATGTAAGGCTAAATTAAAAGTATAGGATTGTTCTCTCATGTGCCCCATAGATGGTTATAGATGAGTGGATAGTTTAAGAGTCTGCATACATGAACCCTTGATGATTAAAATTTTATTTGAAATTTCATGTTTTTCTATGTTGATGATCATCATACTATTCCTTTTCTTAGATAGAACATTTTCATGAGAATATGCATAACTCTACATGACTAATTTGAAAAGCATGCATAATGAACTTAAGAATTGAGTCTAGAGCCTTGAGTTGAGATTGTTGATTGTGATGAGAGAATGATGATGAGTTGATAGAATTTGATTGCCTTACGAGTCTTTATAAATGAAATCTATAGATGTGTCTGTTCGATTGATTCCTAATGATAGTTCTAATCCTGAGTTATTGATGAGATTGACTGATGAAAGGGTTAGAGACCCTATGAGTTGAATGATGACAAGGTTTGAGTCCCTATCAGATCCCAATCAATGACGGGGTTTGAGTCCCTATGAGATTGGTTGAGATGGAGATTTTATGAGCATAGAGTCATGTGAGGAGTATCGAGCACCGAAAGAGTGAGAGTTAGTCTTACTTGAACTCATCAAACTACGTTTCCAAACATAGGTGAGGCTTAGAACCATCACATATATATTATGGTTTCCTCGTGAGTAACAGTCCCTGAAAGAAATAGCGGACATGTTGAGTACTGACCCCATATTGGATGAGCCGATATGGTTTCGATCGTTCTCTACCTGGAAAGTTTGAAACAGCTATGGCAACATCAACAATGATTGTTTTACATTCACTGGCTCATAGTGATTGTTGTCAGATAGGAGAAACTCCCATAAATTTCCTACCTTGAGTACTCGAAGATGAAATAAGATGAGATGAAAGGAGGTGAGCTCCTCTGAGATGAGATGAGATAAGATGAGGTGAGCTCCTTTCAGCTGAGTTTGAGATGATTGATGAGTTTGAGTTGTTGATGTGTCACTTGTCTACTCTTTATTCTTGCATAGATAGACATTTGACGATTTGATGTTATTTGATGATTATTTTGAGTTGATGCTGTTTCCATATTATTCTACCTATTTCTGTTTCACTCATTTAACATACCAATACATTCCAAATACTGATGACCCTTTTGGATTGCATCGTTTTATGATGCAGAGGTAGGTACTAGAGATCGTCAGCAAGTGCTCCCTTGAAGATTCGAGATTTGCAGCTAATCGGTGAGCCTCCCTTATTCTTGAGGATCCACTACTTTTATTTCATCATGCTTTAGAGTTAGATTGGATGATTTCTTTATTTAATTTGGGTAGCCATGGGTCTGTCGTTAGCACCACATAATTAGTGATAGAGGTTTCATAGACGATGGTTGAACGTTGATATTGAGATTGTGAGCTAGTTCATTCTACCAGCCTTCATTATTTTATATATTCTTTTGACACTTTAGATGAGATGTGCCCATTGCTTACTTATATTTTCTGCTGTTCAGTAGAGTTTATTTGATTGAATGATGTGATGAGGCTAAGTGGTTCGCTTGGGGACTAGCAATAGTCTATGAGTGCCGGCCAGGCCAAGGGTACCCTCCCGCAGCGTGATAAACTTGGTATCAGATCACAGAGTTCAAGTGTCTTAGGGAGTCTATGAAGCCGTGTTTAGTAGAGTCTTGTTTATGGGTATGTTGTCGACCACACTTCATAAGCAAAAGGCTATAGGACATTCAGAATTGTTACACTTTTTTCTTATTCCAGATTCGTGCAATAGAGTTAAACTCTAAGAAAGCTCTCTTCTGATTCGTGTGTTACACGTTTTAAGAATTGTGACCATGTTTCTAAGAAGAGCTGATGAAATGAACAGGAGCCCATATAGACGGAATACTAACCAACCCAAGCCCCAGGACCAGGATGGACTCATAGGCCCATCCCTTCCTGCCGTGCAACCACGCCAAGCTGATATCATTAATGCTATGCTTTGTCAGGTCGTCCAGACTTCGGCCCAGGCTGTGATAAAACTGGTTGCTAGACAGGGAGCATGTAGGTAGGATGTCCCAAATACATGTGGAGTCCGTGAGTCCTTAAGGATAAACCTGCCTGGATTTAAGAGGTCGAGGAGGAATAGGAACATGAGTCACTTGCAAGCAGAGCCTCATAAGTTAGAGCTCAAAAATCTAAGTCACAGGCTATTGTGGCTCGAGGACCTTGAGGCAAGCCACCTTGTGGCATGTGTGGCAAGTTTCACTTGGGAAAATGTTGTGAAGGGAGTGATAGATGTTACAAAATGTTGCCAAGAGGGTCATTTCCAGAGTAATTGTCCTAAGTGGGCCAAAAGAGCCCAAGCTTCTACCCCAGCACCCATAGTTAGAGAAGATTAGAAAAGTTCTCCAGATGTCTCCCCAGATGTTGTGACAGGTATGATTCGAGCCTTTACTTTCTTTGATGTTATCCATGAGAGAGAAACTTATGTATCTAAAGAGTTTAGTGTTACCACTAAAGAGTGAGATGTGAGGTCTTATACCACTCTGAGTAGAGCTGTCATTCCATAGCTAGAATGATGACGATAGAAAGGTAAGGACGAGAGAGTGAGAGTGATAGTTGATTGAGGCTTGTAATTAGAGTTATCCACCCATTAGGTAAGTAATGAGATGACAAGTCGATTGCCATAAGCTTGATGAAAAGAGTGGTGAGTACCCTATGATTGTCATGGTAAGGTATAGAAGGGGAGTTAGTGTTAGAATGTCTTAGAGTATTATCAGAACTAGAAAGAGTTCTATGTTGATGTATTCTGATGTTGTACTGTGAGGGTGAGACATAGACGTTGAATGGAGGGATGGAGTGCTTTCAATGTGTTAGATCTACATTAGGCTTATAATTCTAAAGAAAGAGCTCCATGAGATTTATATAGTTATGAGCTTAGCCTAGTAGGGGAAATTGATTTTCAAAACTTGAGAGATGGCCCTTGCTCTAGGAGGGAGATGATGGGATGATAGACGGTAGTAAATCTTGAGGTTTCAATAGATATAGGTTGATCGAGATGAGACGTCAGTTTCTTGTCATATAGTACGTGCCTTATTCTTCTATTGAGGTGATGCCCTATTCTCGTCTGGTTTACGATTGTCATGCCTATGCCTAGTCCTATGTACCACTTGTTGATTGTCCCTCATGTTGAGTTATGAGGGTGAAAAAAGATGAATCCATTCATTAATTTTGATCTTATCCCATGGATCGAGAGTTCCTATCCTATGTTGAGTGAGATGTGACTTGAGTTTTACATTACATATAGTTCTGTGAACTCAAAATGAGTCTCGATAAATAAGGGAGATTGTACTTCATTACGAATATTTTCAAGTAAGATTTCTCGATTGAATCGTGCTAATGATCTTCGTTCCAAGTTCATTGAGTGATCCTGTCTCCCCAGTCTGGATATAAATATGGATGAGAATAGAGGAGTGAGGGTTGATGAGAGAGAGTAAGGGTTCTTCATTCTGATGTCATCTTACACATGCCCAACCTTCGGTACGTTATGCCATTGTTGATGGTAGGATGTAGACTATCAAGTTTTACATGTAGAATCGTGCTTATTTGGCATGGGAGGTAGTAGTTGAGGTTTCTCCAAAGAGGGAGACGGTGAGTCCATCTAGGCCCAAGTAGTGATGCTGATAGTAGTAGACGGAGCATGAGAGTAGATGAGGAGGAGTAAATGTATCTTTATAATGACATTGGTGTTGTACTTGTGTCATGTAGGGATAAAGATAGGGAGGAGGGGAGAGGTAAGACATTGTGATATACAACAGATAGGTTAGAGTATTTGAGTGGAAGCTCATTGAATGGCAATGGTAGAAGTGCTTCGTAGGCTTGAAATTTCTTAGGTACAGTTGAAGTGGTTAGATTGACAGGCTTGGATGCGTGGTGGTTATTATGCGAGTATTGATGATGGACTGTTGAAGACGTCGTGACGAGGGTTTCAAGTAAGAATAGTGGAGTAGTGAAGATGACTAGTGATATTTTTTTAGGGAAAGTCCCTATGAGAGTCTAGGGATTGAGTATTGAGGGTTAGCCTTGTACGGATATGGTCATCTTAACAATAGCACCGTGAGGCCCAGAAGTAGGCTTGAATGGAATAAGAGGATGTGGATAGGTAGGAAGTTGAATAGCAGCTATAAGTTTGAGTTGATGGAGTGGAGTGCCATGAAGGGAGCACAATTGAGGTGGAGAGTTGAGCTTGAGAATGCCCGCAGAGTCTTGTATATCGCGATGGTCCCCTTTCTCGATTAGAGTTGATGACTTCCTTCTTGAGTTCAAACAACTGATTGACGAAGTGTTTAAACGATTCGAATTGATTAAGTTTCGATGTTCTATTTGTTCCTGATGATGAGAATGTTGAAGGTAATGTTCTTACCTTTGATTTGATTGATGTTTCTATCATTGAGTTGGTATGTCCATTCTTGAGTCTGAATAGAATTGATTGAGAATGATGAGGAGTCGAGAGTTTGATTGATGGACGTGAGTATTGAGATGAGTCTTGAGTACATTCGTGCCTTGATATCCACTTTTACTCATCATTCGAGGACGAATGATCCCAAGCGGGAGATAATGCAACACCCAACAAAATTACCAAAATACCCCATAGGAGAGAAAAGTGTGCATAACACATCTTCTAATGCTCGTATGGAAAATTCGAGGTCGGATTTGTGATCAACATGAAAAATTGAGTGAGAAAGTGGTCTCGGTTGATTTTTAGAGAGACCCGATCAAAAGATAATTTTTTTATCCGAAGCGCAAAATAGTGTTGGTGTGCGACAGGAGCGCGTCGCACCTCCACCGCGACCAACACTCATATGTAAATTTTTAAAAGAAAAGTTCAATGGGATTGAGAAAACTCGTTCAGAATTTTTTTTAAAAATACACTGTACGCGACCAGTCCGTGTCGTGGACTAAGTCTTTCCCAAGCTGAAAATTTCTGATTTTTACGAGGGGCATTCCGGTAAATCCCCAAACCCTCCTAAAATCTATACAGGATCTAATAAGGTCGTTTTGACATAAAAAGGGTCTAAAACCCCCATTCTAAGTCCTATTCCATAATCTAACAAGGCTTGGGCTTGAGGAAAGAGAGGAAAGCTTGAGGTTGAGCAATTTGAGAAGAAATCCTTGACGTGATTGATTAATAGCTTCATCCAAGGTATGTAAGGCTAAACTAAAAGCATGGAATTGTTCTCTCATGTAACCCATAGATGGTTATAAATGAGTGGATGGTTTAAGAGTCCGCATACATGAACCCTTGATGGTTTTTCTTAAAATTTTATTTGAAATTTCAAGTGTTTCTATGTTGATGATCATCATACTATTCGTTTTCTTGGATAGAACATTTTCATGAGAATTTACATAACCCTACATAACTAATTTGAAAAGCATGTATAATGAACTTGAGAATTGAGTCTAGAGCCTTGAGTTGAGATTGTTGATTGTGATGAGAGAATGATGATGAGTTGATAGAATTTGATTGCCTTACAAGTCTTTATAAATGAACTCTACCGATGTGTTTGTTCTATTGATTTCTAATGATTGTTCTAATCTTGAGTTATTGATGAGATTGATTGATGAAAGGGTTAGAGTCCCTATGCATTGGATGATGACAGGGTTCGAGTCCCTATCAGATACCGATTGATGATGCGGTTCGAGTCCCTATGAGATTGGTTGAGATGGAGGTTTTATGAGCATTGAGTCATGGGAGGAGTATCAAACACCGAATGAGTGAGAGTTAGTCCGACTTGAACTCGTCAAACTACGTCGCCAAACGTAGGTGAGGCTTAGAACTATCACATGTATATTATGGTTCCCTCGTAAGTAACAGTCCCTGAAATTAATAGCGGACCTGTTGAGTACTGACTCCATATTGGGTGAGCCGATATGGTTTCGATTGTTCCCTACTTGGAAAGTTTGGAATGGCTATGGCAACATTAGCAATGATTGTTGTACATTCACTAGCTCATAAGTGATTGTTGTCGGATAAGAGAAACTCTCATAAATTTCCTACCTTGAGTACTCTGAGATGAAATGAGATGAGATAAGAGGAGGTGAGCTCCTTTGAGCTGATTTTGAGATGATTGATGAGTTTGAGTTGTTGACAGGTCACTTGTCTACTCTTTATTCTTGCATAGATAGACATTTGATGATTTAATGTTATTTGATGATTATTTTGAGTTGATGTCATTTCCATATTATTCTACCTGTTTCTGTTTCACTCATTTTACATACCAGTGCATTTCAAGTACTGACATCCCTTTTGGGCTACATCATTTTATGATGCAGAGGCAGGTACTAGAGATCGTCAACAGGCGCTCCGTTGAAGATCTGAGATCCGCAGCTTATTGGTGAGCCTCCCCTATTTCGGAGGACCCACTACTTTTATTTCATATGCTTTAGAGTTAGATTGGACGACTTATTTATTTGATTTGGGAAGCCATGGGTCTGTCATTGGCACCACATGATTAGTGATAGAGGTTTCATATGTCACGCCCCAAAGAGAGGGGAGGTGCAACTGGCACTCGATATCGTTATTGGCTAGGTAAGCCACTAAACATACTAGTGAGAACTAAACTAGGGACCAGACAAAAATCGAGCAGCATAACGTCTGAAAGACTAAGCCTGGACATTTTAGGTCATGACCTGGTCAACAGTAAATCATGTACATCAAGATAGATAAACCAAAACGATAGAATACTAGTTAGCCAACAAGGCTGCAACAATAGAGGTACAGGCACACACTATATATGCATGCCAATCTGATGAATGGAGACTGAAAGACACAAGAGAACTAACCCATAATAACATGTCCACAATAGCCTCTAAGAGACTTACTAACACTGTCGGGACAGGGCCCCGACTATACCCAACTGTACAACAAAAAATAAGCATCCTGTGAAAGCTCTAGGAAGAGGTGAAGCTTACCACCTGAACGGGACTCCTAGTGGAGGGGTAAATCAGAACCCCTACCTGAACCTGCACGCACGAAATAAAATGCAACATCCCCAGGCAGAGGGATGTCAGTACGAATAAACATGTACTGGTATGTAAGGCAGGAAGTAAAATTATAGATAACCGTAGTAAAAAGGTTAATAGAAATACCACCTGTAACCAAAACTCAAGTAGCCTTAATGGCTAATAAGCAACCTCCTAGTGATCAAATATGCATGGTATGCTCGAGTATCGCATGTCGTGAATACACATATATAGATACAAATGCATGACATACCCAACCAAATCCTAGCAATGGTGGTCCTTTCCAGTAGCTAACCGACATCATATCTGCCAACATGTGGCCATCTGTACCCCATACCTCCGATTATAGCTCGGAGTCCATGCATAATGTGTAATGTATGATATAAATGTTGAATGCACACAGTAAGCCATAGCAAGAACTTAGCCAATCTTGCCTCATTGCTACACTTATTCTCATAACATCATAATCATTGTCATAGCATATACACATGACTTGTGGGATCTTATATTTCCTTTTTAACAAGTATTGGAACTTAACCTAACACTTAGAGTGAAGACTCAACTTTGAAAATATTCATAAAGGTGCTTTACATAATGCTTATACTTGGTCCCATGTCAATTAGTAAAAGAAAGTATTTAAACAGGATCAAGTGCCTTAGTAGTTTAAACAGGAGCATTTCACTTGAGAATGTTAGAAACCAACTTGTTACTTGTTAAATGCTTCAATTATATTTTTGTGTGGAAGAAGGACTGATTATGAATACTACATTCCCTTCGCATTCTACATTTATTTTAATGGCACTACACCAAGAGGAGAACCACCTCGAACATATGAATAGGTAGCCGGGAAAATCGACAAAATAATATATAGATATTGAATCTCCAGTTTAAGCTAACGAATGGAATTTCAACCTAATACCATCATGAAAATAACTCAATTGTAATCCCAGTGTCTTTCACAAAAGGTCTTTCTAGCAACAAAATAGTAAGATATCACATCACATTTGACGTTTTGGGAAACTTCTCAGATTTCATGCTAAAAGGAGGGACGGAGCTTAGCCTTAACATACCTCTCCAAAGAACGTCTAATTGCCAAATATTTATTCACCAAAGTTGTTCCTTACTTCCTAAGCTTCGTAATGACTATATATACACAGCTTGAAGACCTATAAACAGTAAAAAATTTAGCATTAATGACAAGATTCGGCAAGGAGCATTTACACGAGGAAATGTCCGTAAAATTCGTGAAAATGACAGTAAAAGAGCCCCAAAATTATTACCTGAACACATCAGCTGTAAACCAATAATACCAACAAGAACACCACCTTTTAACAACCCAAAAACAGCTCCAAACACAGCTAATACGAGGGGAAAATAATTGCAAAACATAAGGCACATATTTCTAGGCATGGGGACGAATTTTAAAAGTAAAAACGCGAAAAACTTACCTAAATCACTTAGAGAACTGTTAGGAGCTTTATTTTTAGTTTCTTACTATTCTGGGACAAAAATGGTTCATTTTTGAGCTTTAAAATGTCAAAATAGCCGACTTATAGTTGGGCTTGACCCGACCCAGCTCATAACCCGACTTTTTGCTCGGGTAGTCCCAGTAAAACTGTTATAACTTGTTATTCTGAGGCCGGTTGGATGCGCGATTATGTGCGTTGCAAACTAGACTCATAGATTTTCAATTTGATAGGTCATGGACCTTCTAACTTCTTATATTTTGGGAGATATGGCCTGTTACATTTGACCCAAATTTAAGAAGAATTTCTTAAAGAAACTTGCGATAACTTTGTCCAACCATTATCTTGCAAATTTCTTGATTCCAAAACTTAATGTATGACCTTTGTGCTATTAAAATAACTTTAAAAAAATCCATTATTAGCAAATTATAAACTTTTAGTCCCATCCAAAAAGTGAAACCTAATTTAAACCTTCCGAAAAGGGCGAGGTGCCACTCGGGTCATTTCTTTAATCCCCAACGTGTATTTAGGGTATTCCTTTGGCTTAAAACCTTAGGTCCTTGATATTACCACTTACTAAAAGCCTTATTATCCTTAGGATCCAGCAAAAATTACATATGCCTTATATAACGCCACACTATTTAATAATGGAAGACGAGAAACACGGGGTCTCACAGTCTCCCCCCCCCCCTAAGAACATTAATCCGCGAATGTGTCAAGACAACCCCATGGTTGAATCACTATCTACTGAAATGTTTTTTTGGATACATCTATTACCCCTGCAAATCATAAATCAACTTCCAAAAACTCCAATTACTAAGCTTTGTATCGCTATCCCGCAACAAAATATACAAGTTACACCTCCAAATCTTTAAAACTTAAGTTACTAAAAAAAGATATCTGCTAGTTTTGGAATGCGACCCACCTTAAGCTATAAATAGCTGGGGTGATTCCTCATCATTTATTCTTTGGCTTCCCAAGTTATTTCCTCAATATTTTTGTTCTTCCACAACATTTTCACGAAGGCCACTTTTCATTTCGAAGCTTTCTTATTTGTCAATCTAAAACAACCACTAGTACCTCATCATAATTTAAGTCTTCAGCAATGGGGGTATCCTTAATGTGAGCAATATACGAAGGATCTCTAATGTACTTCTGCAACACAGACACATGAGACACTGGATGGACTTCCCTCAATTCTAAAGGAAAATTAAGCTCGTATGTTACCTTGCTAATTTCTTTAATAACCTTATATGGTCCAACATATCTAGGACTTACATTTCCTGTCTTTCTAAATCGCATGATTCCCTTCATAGGTGATACCTTTAAGAAGACTCAATCTTCTACATCAAACTCTAGGTCTCGTCGTCGAACATCTGCATAAGACTTCTGCTGATTCTGGCCATTTGCGATAAGTCTCTAATAAGTTTCCTTTTTTTTTCATTGCTTGTTGAACTAGATTAGGGTCTAGCAACTTTTCCTCCCCAATTGCAAACTAATCAATTGGTGACCTACATCTTCGCCCGTATAGTGCTCCCTAAAGATCCACTTGAATACTAGCATGGAAGCTATTATTATAAGCAAACTCGATAAGAGGTAGATGATCATCCCAGTTTCCTTTAAAGTCCAGCCTATAGGCATGTAACATATCCTCAACGGTCTGGATGGTACGCTCTGCCTGCCCATCAGTTTATAGCTGAAAAGCGGTGTTGAGATTCACCTGAGTGCTCAGACCCTTCTAAAAAGACTTCCAAAAATGTACAGTAAATTAAGCCCCTCAATAAAAGATAATAGATAATGGAACTCCATGAAGGCAAACAATCTCTTGAATGTAAAGCTTAGCATAATCCTCCGCTGAATATGTTATTCTTACCGGCAAGAAATGAGCAGATTTTATCAACCTATTAATGATTACCCAAATAGAGTCATCCTGCGTGGAGTATGAGGCAACCTAGTGATAAAGCCCATATTTATCATGTCCCATTTCAAGAACAAAAAATCAGTATACTTAGCTAGGCCTCCAGATCTCTGATGTTCTGTTTTAACTTGCTGGTAGTTGGGGCATTGGCCACCATCTTTGGAATATCTTTTTCATACCATTCCACCAATAGATCTGTCATAGGTCTCAATACCCCCTTTTTTGTTGCCCCAGGTTGAGCTGAATATCTAGGATAATGAGCCTCAAAATGAATCTTGGTGCTAAGCGCTCTGATGTTTGGCACACATGAGAGACCCCGATATTGAAGGACTCCATCTCAAGTTAGCTCAAATAGAGGATGTTGCTGTTGTGGAACACTTTCCCTCGATATCGTAAGCTCAGGATCCTCACGTTGTTGCTCTTTTACTTTAGTAACAATGGAAGATTCTATTGTATTTTGAACAATCACACCTTCACCTTTTGCATCTGCTAATAGCACTTGCTAACTAGTTAGCTGACATAAATATTTTGTCATTTCAATCTTATCAGCTTCAATATGACTTAGACTTCCCATGGACTTTCGGCTAAGTGCATCAGCAACAAGATTAGCTTTACCGGGATGGTACAAAATGTCAACATCATAATCTTTTAGTAATTCTAGCCACCTCCTTCGTCATAGGTTCAACTCCTTCTGCTTGAATAAATATCGGAGGCTTTGGAGGTTGGTAAAAAACATCAATATGAACTCCCTATAGATAATGCCACCAAATTTTTAGGGCAAAAATAACTGCGGCGAACTCAAGACCATTGGTAGGATAGTTTTGTTCATGTTTTAGTAGCTTTCTGGAAGCATATGCAATAACCCTACCATGCTGCATAGGAAACCAACCTAGGCCAATTCTCAAGGCATCATAATATACAATGTAGCCTTCGATTCTATTTGGAACAACCAAAATAGGTGCGGTGGTAAGCCTTTTCTTTAGCTCTTGAAAATTGTATCCACATGATTCAGTCTACTAAAACTTAGATTCTTTATGTGTCAACCTCGTTATCGGTGTATAGATAGTGGAGAATTCCTCAACAAACCTCCTATAATGTCCTGCCAAGCCCAAAAAGCTATGGACCTTTGTCGCATTCAAGGGTCTCGGCCAGGCCATTACTGCTTCAATTTACTGGCCATCGACCTTGATACTATCGCTAGTAATAATATGGCCACGAAAAGCTATAGAAGTGAATCAAAATTCACATTTAGATAATTTAGCATATAATTTGTTGTCCTTGAGAGTTTGTAATATAACTCGCAAGTGGTCTGCATGCTCAACTTCTGACTCATCATAAATATTGCCTTTGGAATATCAACATCCTTGACTCGTAGCAGGTAGTACCTGGTCACAAGTCAATCTTTGAAAAACCATCAATCCACATAAAAGGATACTTATTCTTGATAGTGACTTTATTTAGGTGTCTGTAATCAATACACATCCGTAAGAAGACATCTTTCTTTCAAGCAAAGAGCACTGGAGCACCCCATGGAGATATACTTGGCCTAATATTCAGTTGTTCCTTCAATTTTCTATGCTCTACAGGAGCCATTTCTTAGGGAGGAATATATATAGACTGCATATCATGAAGAAAATCTATAAAAAAATTGAGATCTCTTTCGGGGGATCCCTGGAAGCTTATCGGGAAATATTATTGGGAATTCATTCACAGTAGGGACTGACTAAAGGGCCAATTTCTAATAAAATATCTTGTCTCCCCATAATGGTAACATGCACTTGAACCTTTTCTACACTGCCTAGTATGAAACTTACAACATTGTGTACATGGGGGAGTAGGTTGTCTCATTTGTGCAGAGTGCTCCTGTCAACGGCTCTCAGGCTGGCGTAAACTCTGCCCTGGCCTTGATTGAATATAATGATCAAATCACTAGCCCTGTATCTATAGCGGAGAACTACCCACTAACAGAGGTAGATATCGGTGAAAAGGAGACCTAAAAATCACCCTGTGGCTCCCTATAAGACCCTATAGTACGAGCCCTCTTATTTTCTCCCTATCTCTACGGGTATCTCGAATTCGACGAGAAAGATCCTCTATAGTATGAGCAAAAGCCTGAATACAAGAAATATCTACACCATCTTATAAAGAGGCTATCATACGGTCTTTGATCAAATGATCCCCCAAACCATCCACATAACGATGAACTCTAGCACTCATGGTACGTACAATATCTGGTGCATACCTAGCCAAAGATTTAAACCTAAGCCTATACTCCCTTACTCTCATATCCCTCTGCCTCAAACTGATAAATTGGTCAAGACAGGCCTCCCCCACCTCCCGTCGTAAGTAATGGGCTAAAAATGCCTCAGAAAAGTCCTCCCACTCTGCTGGTGGAGCATCAAGCCCTCTGGATCTCTCCCACACCTCGTACCACAAGATGGCAACATCACGTAGTCGAAAAGAAGCCAACTCTAGTGCCTCAATGACGGAGGCATGCATCACCCTCAATACCCTATATATATGGTCTATAAAGTCTTGTGGATCTTTAGTGGGATTGGACCCTGTAAATACTGGAGGGGCCAAGTGAAGAAACTCTCATACCTTTGAGCTTTTTATTTGATCCCTTATGGTGTTTACTCTCGACTTTAGTTGTCTCTCATGAATAGAAACCATCATAGTTGGTAGCTGAATAGCCTCCTTCATCCCCTGATCCATAGTCTCTAATAGGGCTTGGGGTACTAGATCTCCTTGGGCCCCAACGGGTGCTGGTGAATTTGGTATTGTGGGCATTGGAGACTCCCTATGTGCCTCAATGGGGAATATATCTGCCTCACCAGGCAAGATATGATTGGTACCTTCTGTCAGATTCATACTTATCTCATGTTGTGCCATCTCCTGAGCATAGGTAACCCATTAAATAAGAACAACATAACATGATATAGATTTCATATGTTCACATAGCTTTGCTCTATAGCACGATCTATTAAGTGAAAGAAATGTAACCATCCCTAAATGCCTCGTAGCCTCCTAACTATAAATGTGGTGCAAAACACACCCATAAGGCACACATTTCTAGGCATGGGGACGAATTTTAACAGTAAAAATGCAAAAAACTAACCTAAATCACTTAGAGAACTGTTGGGAGCTTTCTCTTTAGTTTCTTACTATTTTGGGACGAAAATCGTTCATTTTTGAGCTTTAAAATATCAAAATAGCCGACTTATAGTTGGACTTGACCCCACCCGGCCCATGGCCTGGTTTCCTGCTTGGGCAGGCCTAGTAAAATTGTTATAACTTGTTATTCTAAGGTCGGTTTGAAGCGCGGTTTTGTGCGTTGCAAACTAGACTCATAGATCTTCAATTTGATAGGTCATGAAATTTCTAAATCCTTATATTTTGGGAGATATGGCCTGTTACACTTGACCCAAATTTAAGAAGGATTTCTCAAAGAAAATTACGATAACTTTGGCCAATCTTTATCTTGCAACTTTCTTGATTTCAAAATTTTTGTATGACCTTTGTGCTATTAAAATAACTTAGCAAAATCCATTATTAGCAAATTATAAACTTTTAGTCCCATCCAAAAAGTGAAACCTAATTTAAACCTTCTAAAAAGCGCGAGGTGCCACTCGGGTCATTTCTTTAATCCCGAACGTGTATTTAGGGTATTTCTTTGGCTTAAAACTTTAGGTCCTTGATATTACCACTTATTGGAAGCCTTATTATCCTTAGGGGCCAGCAAAAATCACATATGCCTTATATAATGCCATGTTATTTATATAACAGAAGACGAGAAACACGGGGTCTCACATCATAGACGATGGTTGAACGTTGATATTGAGATTATGAGCTAGTTCTTTCTACTATCCTTCATTATTTTATATATTCTTTTGAGACTTTATATGAGATGTGCCCATTACTTACTTATATTTTCTATTGTTCAGTAGAGTTTATTTGATTGAATGATGTGATGAGGCTAAGTGGTTCGCTCGGGGGCTAACAATAGTCTCTGAGTGCCGGCGATACCAAGGGCACCTTCCCCGAGCGTGACAGTTGTTCACTCGACTCACTTAAAGCCAGACAAAATTATTTGAAAGATTGTCAACTATAGGATTGATCCATCCTGCCCCTCTAAGAGAAATGGATACGACTTCTCGCTTCGTCAGAAGTGATCAGATTTGTGCTTACCATTCCAATAGTGTTGGACACAACATTGAAGATTGCATAAATCTGAGGCATAAGATCCAGGATTTAATTAACCGCAACATAGTCGTTCTTCAGACTGTTGCTCCCAATGTCAATAGTATTCCTTTGCCTAATCATGGAGATAGCACTACCGACATGATTGAGAGAGAGGAGGATTAGTGTACAGCCAAAATGATAGCTCAGGATAACGCTGCTAGTTTTGAAAAGAGTGTAGCAACTTTGAGTATCATTGAGAAGCCAAAGGTTGTGATTTTGACACCTCTCGAGGTGATTGCTAAGCATCGAAAGGAGTCTCTACTAAGAAGGTCGTGATTAAAACTGTCAGTACAAAAAGGTCAATTCAGGGGGTGTGCAAAAGAGGTCAAGATAAAAGGCCAATAAGTGAAGCCAAAGTAGAAGAATTTTGGAGAAGAATGCGGCTTGAAGAATACTCTATTGTGAAACATTTGGAAAAGAAACCTGCCCAAATTTTTGAATAGGTGTTATTGATAAGTTCACAGCATCATAGACAGGCATTGATAAGAGTGTTGGAGGATACTTATATACCTGTAGGAATCGATAGTGATAATTTGGCTATGATAAGTCAGATTATCCGAGGATATCACATCAGTTTTGGTGATGAAGAGCTGCTGTTCGAGGGATCGATGCACAACAAGGCACTCCATGTTACAATCAAGTGTCAAGATATGATTGTAAACCATGTTTTAATCGATGATGGATCTGGTTTGAACATATGCCCTTTGACTACTTTCTAGCAGTTGAATTTTGATGTTGGAAAAATCCATTAGACCTAAGTCAATATGAGCGCATTTGATAGCAATCGGAGAGATACCTTAGGAGCAGTGAACCTAGGAATTCATGTGGGGCCTACTGAGTTCGTGGTTGAATTTCAAGTGATGGACATTGCTACCAGCTACAACATGTTGTTAGGGAGGCCTTGGATCCATATGGCTAGAGTTGTGCCTTCTACCCTCCACCAAATCATGAAGTTCGTTTGGAATGAGTGTGAAGTGGTTATTTTCGGTGAGGGAAGCCATTTGAATGTGTATGTACCCATTGTTGATAATGTCACCAGAGGGTCTGATTTCAACACGGTTGAGATAGTGAATGCTACTGAAGATGATTGGATGCTCGACTTCCTATGTCTGTTGTTTACAAGACGATAACTACAGTTATGCTAAGAAATGGGTTTGAACCCGATTTTGAACTAAGGAAGCGCCTACGGGGTATTACTGAGCCTATCCCGTTGCCGATGAAGTAGTTGAAATTTGGCTTGGGATATGTCATCTAGGAAGAAGACAAGTGGGAGACGCAAAATCAAAAAGATGATTAAGCACTAGCCCCGCCAATACCGCACCTGTATCAGTCATTTCTAGTACGAGAATGGGTCAGTGGCGACGGTCCTGGGGAAGGGATCTGGGACCTATTCGAGGAGATTGACACGATTGATGATGATGATGCAGCTGGGACGTCAGGCACTTGAAATACAAATTCAGATGAATAAGTCTTGGAAGAGACATCTACCCTGTTGTTGATCCCCCACTCATCTTGGTAGATGAATATTTGCTTACTTACTTATTTTTAAAATGGGTGACAGTCCGGCTGAGGCGTGAGACCCACCTTTTATTTTTGTTTTACTCCTATTTGGTTTTGCTATAATTTCCCTTATTAATGTTTCAAAAAGTGGATTGACCTATTGTCATGGCCAAAGTTTGCATTTTCTTTCAAAGTCAAATGAAAGCCTCCGTTTATTTTTAAAATTTCACTTACTATCCATCTTATCGTTTCAATTATTCTTTCTTCTAACTATGTTTGTGTATGATTTCAGTATAAATAATTTTAAACTTGCCAATATCATGTCATGTCAAAAGCTGAATGAACAGAATGAAGTAGATGACGATGGGATTGAGGATTAGAAGGAAAGAACTGTGATACCCAAACATCTTGCTGAGGAATTAAGACAATTTGAGAATCAAGATTAGCCTAATATGGATGAGACTTAAACAGTAAATCAGGGAGAAGAAGAATGTGTCAAGGAAACCAGAATTAGTGTCCATTTAATGAATGCTCAGAAGGGAGAACTTACCGGCTTGCTCAAAGAATACATGGATGTATTTGCTTGGTCCTATGAAGGTATGCTTGGTTTGAGTATAGATATTGTCTCTCACAAATTGCCAATCAACCTAGAATTCAATCCAGTGAAGCAAAAGACTCAAAAATTCAAGCCAGATCTGAGTCTGAAAATCAAGGAAGAAGTTACTAAGCAGATACAATCCTAGGCAGCGGAAGTAACACAATATCCCACTTTGTTGGCCAATATTGTTCTAGTGTACAAGAAGGATAGAAAGATTAGAATTCATGTTGATTACAAAGATCTAACGAAGCCAGCCCTAAGGATGACTTTCCATTGCCGAATATCCACATTCTCATTTTATAATTGTTCCAAGCATGAGATGCAGTCGCTCGTGGATTTCTTTGTAGGATATCACCAAATTTTAATGGATGAAGAAGACATAAAAAAGACAGCTTTTATCACACAGTGTACCATTATCGAGTGATGCCATTTGGTCTCAAAAATGCTGGGAGCTACTTATATGAGGTCTATGACAACTCTTTTTCATGATAAGATTCACAAAGAGATTGAGGTGTATGTAGATGATGTTATCATCAAGTCCTGCGAGAGTTTGTACCATCTGACTCATTTGAAGAAGTTCTTTGACCGTCTACGCCGATACAACCTAAAACTGAATCCTGCCAAATGTGCTTTTAGAGTGCCTATCGGTAAATTGCTAGGGCTCATAGTTAGCCGAAGAGGTATTGAGCTTGACCCTTCTAAGATCAAAGTAATTTAGGAGTTGCCTCCTCCAAAGATGAAGAAAGAAGTTATGAGTTTCTTGGGAACATTGAATTACATCAGTCAGTTCATAGCCCAATCTACGTTGATTTGTGAGCTTATTAATTTGTTGAAAAGGATGCATTGACAAAATGGACTGAAGAATGTCAAACCGCTTTCGACACCATCAAGAGTTACTTGTCTAATCCACCGGTACTAGTCCCTCCACGAGAAGGAAGTCCGTCGTTTTTATACTTTTTTGTCTCTAATAATGCTTTCGGATGTGTGCTAGGCCAACATGATGAGACTCGAAAGAAATAGCGAGCAATCTACTATCTGAGTAAGAAGTTCACTCCATATGAGGCTCGATACACTTATTTGGAGAAGACTTGTTGTGCTTTGACTTGGGTTGCTAAAACATTGAGACACTATCTGTCTTCGTACACTACATACCTCATTTCAATAATGGATCCATTGAGGTATATCTTTCAGAAATCAATGCCAATAGGAAGGTTAGCCAAGTGGCAAATACTATTGAGCGAGTTCGACATCGTGTATGTGACTTAGAAAGTGATTAAAGGACAGACTTTAGCAGATCATCTTGCAGAAAATCCGGTTGATGATGATTATCAACCACTTAAAACCTACTTTCCAATGAAGAGATAATGTTTGTGGGATAAGACATCTCTGAATCATACCCTGGTTGGTGGATGTTCTTTTACGGAGCTGTGAATTGCCAAGGTTGTGATATTGGAGCCGTTTTGGTATCAGAATCTAGTCAACATTATTCGGTGGATGAAAAACTTTCATTTCGTTGTACTGACAACATGGCTGAGTATGAAGCTTGCATTTTGGGTATAAAAATGGCTATAGACATGAATGTTCAAGAGTTGCTGGTTATTAGGGATTCAGATCTACTGATTCATCAGGTTTAAGGAGAACGGGTTGTAAAGAATCCAAAGATCGTGCCGTATGTACAACTAGTACAGAGGTTGTGTAAAAGATTTCAAAAGATTGAGTTCAAGCACATGCCATGGGTGCAGAATGAATTCGCTGATGCCCTTGCCACCATTTCCTCGATGATCCAACATCTGGACATGACGTATATTAATCTCTTGGAGATAAAGCCTTGGTATTTTGACATAAAGAGGAACTTGGCAACCAGAACTTATCCTGAAAATGCTACTTCCAATATGAAGAAGGCTATACGCCAAAAGTAATAACTTCTTTCCAAGTAGGAAACTTCTTTACAGGAGGACTCCAGATATAGGTCTCCTTGGATGTGTTGAGACCGCAGAAGCTATGAAACCTCTTGAGCAGGTACATGCTGGAGTTTGCGGTACTCATATGAATGGACTCACCTTGGCAAGAAAAATCCTCCGAGCCGATTATTTTTGGATGACTATGAAACACGACTGTTACAAATTTGTGCAAAAATGCCATGATACATGGTGATTTGATTTGTGTCCCTCCTCAAGAACTCAAGGCTATGAGTTCTCCTTGGCTGTTGTAGCTTGGGGCATGGATGTTATTAGTCCAATAGAGTTTGCTGCCTCTAATGTTCATAGATTTATTTTGGCTGCAATTGATTACTTTACCAAGTGGGTAGAGGCAGTCTCCTACAAGTCCATGACAAAGAAAGTGGTAGTTGATTTTATGCACAACAACTTGATATGCCGATTTAAGATACCAAATTCTATCATCACCGATAATGGAGCGAATATCAATAGTAATTTGAAGAAAGAGATATGTGAGCAATTCAAGAATACTCATCGAAACTCAACAACATATCGTCCTCAGATGAATGGAGCCATAGAAGCTGCCAACAAGAATATCAAGAAGATCTTAAGAAAAATGATTGACAGGCATCAAGGATGGCATGAAATGCTATCCTATGCTCTATTAGGTTATCACACGACTGTCAGAACATCAATTGGGGCAACTCCATATTTGTTGGTGTATGGAACAGAAGCAGTGATACCTGTTGAAGTTGAAATACCATCATTGAGAGTTATTCAAGAAGCTGAATTGAGTGATGCAGACTGTGTCCGTAATCGAATTGAGCACTTGGATTTAATCGATAAAAAGAGGATAACGACTGTTTGCGATGGTTACCAACAGAGGATGATTCGTGGTTTCAACAAAAGAGTAAGACGTCGAATGTTCTAGGTTATGCAATTGGTTCTCAAATGTATCTTTCCCCACCAAGATGAATCCAAAGGAAAGATTGTGTCAAACTGGCAAGGGCCATACATGGTTCGCAAAGTTCTGTCAGGAGGGGCATTAATTTTATCAAAGATGGATGGTCAATAGTGGCCAAAACCAATCAATTCAGATGCAGTCAAGAGATATTATGTTTGAAGATTTAGAATTTTCTTTATTTCTTTCCCTATAATTGTATTATTTTACTTGTAACTATTCTTATATTTAGTTTGAAGTTATTTCCCCTTGGTAATGAACTACGTTTGACCTGAATTCTCAAGAATGAGATACGTAGGCAGCCTATGTCGGCCTCGGTCATCCCCTTATTCCTTTTTCTTATCCCTTTTGCTTTTGAACTATGTTTGACCTGAATTCTCAAGAATGATATACGTAGGCGGCCTATATTGGTCTCGGTTATTGTCTTATATAAATTTATATCTTTCTCTACCTCCCGAGAAGGGAACTAAATTTGACCTGATTTCAACCTCAATGGGATACGTAGGCATCATAATGGCTCGGTCATACTCCCATAAAGGAAACTGGGACAGAATTTTTTAGAGGAACTCAAAAATTCTAAACAAGAAGACCCATCTCCAACAAGTCAGAATTTAGGGCATGTCAAGCATTTCAACTAAGACAGAATTTTTGAGAAGATCTCAAAAGTTCTCAGGGTTCTTCTAACAAGCTATTGATTCATTATGACATTTAACTGGGACAGAAATTTTGAGGTTGTCCAAAAAAATTTCATCAAGTATTATTAGATGTTAGAAAGCAACCTTGAAGATCCTCACCTTGATCAGAAATTCAAAGACAATTGTGATGCGTCAAAGAAGCCATGTCAGAAACCAAGTGTGTTCATCTAAGCTTTTACGTGACATGACAGTTGGCCACTCCTTTTTTCAAAAATCCTTTTCTAAATTTACCATTTCTAAAACTTTTTGCGTGTCAAATATCTTGTCGAAATATATATATTTTATCTTTTGTCTACCAAGAGGTGGGAGATTGAAGCGGTCCACCAAAGGATGAGACAGAGAGCAGGCAATCGAAGAATCAACACAGATCAATTCGCTTTGAAACTAAGAAATTTCTGTGGATGCGGGGAAAATATTTGCAGGTCTTATTTATGGGAGAACTACTGAGAAATAAACAGTTTTGTCTCACTTCAAATCCATAACAACTCATCATATTTTATTTTCAAGTTGCCAAGAGGGCCATTTTATTTTCAAGTTTCCGAGAGGGCCATTTTCATTATTCATCGCCAAGAGGGCCATTTTATTTTTCAAGTTGCCAAGAGGCCCATTTTCATTATTCATCGCCAAGAGGGCCATTTTATATTCATCGCCAAGAGGGCAATTTCATATTCATTGCCAAGAGGGCCATTTTATTTTTCAAGTTGTCAAGAGGGCCATCACATATTAATCGCCAAGAGGGCCATTTTATTTTCCAGTTGCCAAGAGGGACATTGCGTATTCATGGCTAAGAGGGCCATTTTATTTTTCAGGTTGCCGAGAGGCCCATCGCATATTCATCGCCAAGAGGGCCATTTTATTTTTCAAGTTGCCAAGAGGGACATTGCATATTCATCGCCAAGAGGGCAATTTTATTTTTCAAGTTGCCGGGAGGGCCATTTTCATTATTCATCACCAAGATGGCTATTTTATTTTTAAGTTGCCAAGAGGGCCATTACATTATTCATCTCCAAGAGTGCCATTTTATTTTTTCAGTTGCCGAGAGGGCCATTCCATGTACGTAGCCAAAAGGCCATTCCATTTTCATATTCAAGTTGCCGAGAGGGCCATCGCATATTCAAATTTTCAAAAAGGCCATCGCATATTCAAAATTTTGAAAAAGCCATTACATACTCATCACCAAAAGGACCATCACGTTTCTCGCATATTCGAGAAAAACATCTTCATTCATTGCCAAGAGGGTCATCATCGTGTCACACTACATCGACTCATTCTCGATCACGTCAAAAAGAAGAATATGTCTAACATGTTTTCTCGAGAGCATCTGAAAGGATGAATTCTCAAAACAAGCCACAAGTGTGGACTTCATTAAATAGGATACATCACAACGTGGACCATTTTCTTAGCAAAGAACTGGGACGAAGTTTGAAGAGGGCGTCAAACTCTTCGGATGCGAGATGAGAAGAGACTCTTACCACAATCAAACCACAACCCTATCAAAGGGCATATGGGTATTTCATTAAGTTTGTTGGTTTTTAGTTTTGCATCTGGGTGATCTTAACTCTCACCGGAAACAATATTTCCAATCTAAGTGAAAATATACCAAGAGTTTTTGAAAATTATGTCCATGTAAGTTCTTAGTTATGGGTTTGAAGCGCGCCATATTTATGGTTAAGAGGTTGCAGGCTTCTTTTTCATAATTCAATTTGTTTGTCACTCCTCCTAAACCAGAGGTTATCTCAGAATAAGAGATTTCTTTTTCAACCGATGGAGTCGAACTACAATGAGCTTGATTCCTAAGTCCAAGGATATGTAGGTGGGCTTGATTTTGAAAACTTGGCTGTCTTCTAACATTTGCTCTTAAAATCTCATTCCCAAGTATTCCAATTTCTCTATAATTCGATATTGGGATAATTTTTGAATTTTTTTAAATCATGCGTAAAATCAAGCGTTTTGAACTACAAGTGGCCTAAATTCTCATGTAACCTGAGATATGTAGGAAACCCAAAACCAGGTTCCGGCCATAATTTCCCAAAGTCCGCACCAAGAGCCTTTTAGAAGATGAAGATGTGGTCGGCAAACAATTAGATTTGTCAAGTTTCTTTGTTCACGATCTCTTTCATCGGTCATATTTTTTAAGAAAGGGACAGTTGTTGACATTCAATTTTTTCCTTCACAATATAAATTAATTGTTGATCTTCTTCAATTTCAAATAATTTAAAGTAATTAGCATTTACAAAATTCAAAATATTTTAAGTGATTTTTTTATATAACTTCTCATTTTTATAATCCGCGAATGATTTTATCATGTTTGATTAATCACCGTTCATGATTAAGGATGTTGGCATCTTTGTTGATTACTCTATTTTGTTGGAATTAAGAAGCTTATTAATTAATAAACAAATTTATTTTATTCACATTTTAACCAAATTCATCATTTTTGTTCAATTTGATCAAGATTGCAATCGAATTGGCCAATTTTTAAATCAAATTTCCGTACACCTTTGGGACCCATTCTTTTTTTAGCTTTCATTTAACCTGAAATACCTAGACCCAACCCAAAATTCCCTATACCCATCCCAATCTATTTTCCATCCAACATATTATACATAGATTATACATATACACATGCGTGAACTACACAAGCCCCTTTTTTCTCCTTCTTTTTCTTTCCTTTCTCCCTTACGCGTTTCACCACTGCCCATACCTTTCTTCCTTGACAAGAACAACAAGTGAGCCAACAAAATGTCAAAAGCCAACATTCTCCTCTAACAACCTTCCTTCCTCCGTACATACGTGTATGTTTCTCCCTTCCCCCTTATCCTTTTATACCCATGACTGTTTGAGGAATCCTCGATGTGGTGCATCCTATAGCCATCGACTCAAATCAATGTCTGAGATATGGGACCGTGGAGGGATTCTAGTTGTTTAGAGTTCAAATCTCAGAATTTGAATTGAACAATCCCTAAGAAATTCAACCGAATTTCCACCATTTACCCTGCATTTTCCCCTCCCATTTTCCCCTAATTTTGGGGCTATATAATCTCTCATTCATCACTAACTTCAAGAGGCGGGAAGATTACCTAGAAAAAATAACACTCAATTTTCATTGAAAGTGACAAGCTTTCCAGAAAGCTCACTAATTCAAAGTCATGGATTCTTGATTCTCGAAGTTCAAGAGCTCATACGCGAGGTCTTGCTACAGTGGTGAGGATTTGTCTTTCGGATTCGTCGCCCTAGCTCTCTGCTCCAAAAGAGGTAACAGGCTTAATCCTGTTTTACTTCATTCTTTATAAGTATGGGTGGTTGATTGCGGAAGGAATCATCATGTGATATTAGTATTCTTTACTCGTGTTTGATTTACCTGGATTTGCTATGTCAGGACTAGCTAATACTGTGATGGTGTTGTTCTCTGTCTCTGTTTTAGATTTAGCGATTCTAGTTTATCCTTGGTTTAAATTTTAGTTGGTTTCATGTTCTTGTTAGTGCACTAGTGTTGACGACGAATGTGTGATTTTGTTGAAAACCCCTTAACCCATAGCTGTAGACTTTTGTCCCTGTCCCCACATCCCTACTTCAGTTTATTTTCTTCAAGCTTCAGTGTCTCGAGCTGTCATTTGATTCATTTTAGTCTCCTTCTAGTCGTGTTTAAATTTAACGAACTGTCTATGTAACTCAGTATTAAATGTAGTCACTGGTGGTTTCTTTCCTGATTCTAAGATGTCACTATGTGGTATTTTAGTCAGCTTTTAAATGGTTTATTAAAGTTATTGGTAAATGTTGTTTCAATTGTCAAAACTTTCTCAAATACTCTTTTAGTACATTGTTGTAATGTGGTTCTGATTATCGACATAGTTGCTTTTGGCTTCACTCGGCCATTTGTTTGCTTGTTAAGAATTGGGTCGAATTAATCTCAACAAACTCATTATGTGAATGTGTAAGGATTGGAATCTTCGCGCTTCTGTCGAATGTCTTAGTCGCTATTGTTGTCGAATGGAACCCAATTTTGAACTACTATGTTGCTACTCTGACAATATTAGAAATCTGGATTTTAATCAAGCTTTTATTTTCAATCGCTTGTCCCAGTGTTAAGTTAGGCCTACACCTGCTTTCATTTATTCATTATGTTGATTAAGTTTGACTTGTGTCACGACCCAAAATGGGGTCATGACTAAAAGACCACTTAATTCCAACCCCAACAATAAATGTACCCTAGAAGGAGAAAATCCTATAAATAAATAGTTGCCACATAGAAATAATATCCCAAAACCTGGTGTCATGAGTATAAAGAGCATCTAATACATAACTAGTGAAATAAGTGCATCTCAGTCTTCAAATAGAAATAAAGACTAAACAACTAAGATAGAATCCAATGGAAACTCGAAGCCCTGAGTCTCACCACTAGATCTGGTATGAACCAAGTGCACGAGCAAATCAACTACCACGTGGATAATCCTGACGAGAATCTGAGGTGGAGAAAGCAGTAGGGGTGAGTATACATAATATGTACCCAGTAGGTTTAATCAACTGAGAATTAGAAATTGAATAAACTATGAAATAATCTAGGAACTCTTCCACCTGCAACAGGAAACACCAGTCTGGCATCAGTGCCGCCAATTTATATAGCACGGCGCGAATAAAGTAAACATATAATCTCACATAAACCAACCCAAAACAACCACAAGTAGTATGATGAAATGGAATGCAATATCGTGCAATACAATGCTATGCAATGTGGTATCAAGAACGTCACACAACCTGTCGTATACACCCCCGTCGAGCTAAGGCTCCCAGACTAAGGGGACCCATGAGGACCTCCCAGGCCATATACCTCAATCACAATATATCAACTACCTTGCCACCTAAGTGCCCATGGTCAAGGACTCATGATAAGAATCATCATTTACAACTTCTCAAAATGTCATGACATGTAGCATAAGGATGCATGCAACCAAGACACAATTATGGAAGCAATATTCCTTTCAATAAGAACAATGAATATCAAAGTTCTCAAAGTTTATCAATTACAATATTCAACCTCTTTTATACATATTTGGATACAAATTCTCCTTTAAAATATATCACCACATTTTAGTAACCTTATTTCCTCAAGTAACCCATGATCCTCAATATCATATCGCAAATCTCCCCTTTTCAACATGTCTTGTTCACGCTATTCTCAATTTAGGATTCACATGCTCTCAAAGCAACACATAGAAAATTAACACACTTACATTAGCACCACAATAAGAAATAGCAACCCAACACATGATACGATCCCATCCCATAGAATACCACATAAGGATATTCAATAACTCAATCTCAGTCTCAAAGAACGATAACCAAACCTACCTTAATGCCAGGACCGCACTTGAACACTTCTACCGAATAGACGAATCTTGAATTTAACTCCCGAAATGAGAATGTTCTATCAAGAATGAAATATACACGTCATAAGGAGTCCAATGACACCCATATTACTATGTGTCTAATTTAGACCCAGAATTTCATATAATTCGATAATTTAGTCTAGGATTGAATATTAGTTTTAACCAGATAATTTCTCCAGTTTTCTTTTCAAAGGCCTACATTAATAACCACACACTGACAAACTCATGATAAAACAAACTTTTCTTTCATATTGAGTATCCAATATTAATAATGAAATATATATATGTAACAACCTTCCAAACAAGCACTATAAGTTGGATTACAATAATAAGGAGAATGAAGTCATCCCTGTGGCTTCTGGAAACCACACGTCACAAACCCACTCCCACATTCATTACTTCCCTTTTTGTCACTACTCCAACAACTCTTTTCCTCAAACAAACAACATTCAACAACTTTACTAAGGGAATCTGAAGGGAAAATGTTTACCAGGAGGCAGTTTCAGCGGCTTCTCGTCACGGTGCAGGTAGGTTTTCTCTTAATCTTTTATTTTCTTAACTTGATTAGATTTTAAAAGTGATAAATCTACTAATTTATTTTTAATATATAGGCTAAGTGGTACTTAAATAACTTAACTATTTGGTCTATGAATTAATCTCATTGTCTAAATTTACCCATAAGTTAAGCATCCATAGTTATCAAATAGTCAAAAAGACCCATTTAAAATTCACGAGAAGGATATTTCTAGAAAGCAAAAGGACTAATTTTCAAAATAATCTAATGGGCCATTACATCACCCACCACTAAAAATCATGTTCGTCCTTGAATATAAGGTAGAAGAAAGTACCTGAAGCTTAAAAAAGTTGAAGATATCGAGCACGCATATCTGACTCTGTCTCCAAAGTAGCCTCCTCAACAAGCCGATGTCGCCACTGAACCTTAACTGAAGCGATCTCCTTAGTCCTGAGCCTACGGACCTGTCTATCTAGAATGGCTATGGGCTTCTCCTCATAAGTCAAATCCAGACCCAACTCTATGGTATCATAAGAAATAATGTGAGACTCATCTGGTATGTATTTTCGGAGCATAGAGACGTGGAATAATGGATGAACAGCTGACTATCTAGGTGGCAAAGCCAACTCATAAGCCACCTCACCTACTCTCCTAAGAATCTTGAATGGGCCAATAAACCTCGGGCTAAGCTTGCCCTTCTTCCCGAACCTCATCACACCCTTCATGGGTGATATCCTCAGCCACACATGATCGCCTATCATAAACTCTAAGGGACAAACTCTCCTGTCAGTGTAGCTTTTCTGCCAACTCTGGATCAGGCGCACCCGCTCTATAGCATCTCTGAGCAAGTTAGTGTCTAATGCCTCGACGACGACTGAGTCGGACCACCCAATAGGTGACCGAAGCCTACGCCCATACAACGCTCAAATGGTGCCATCTGAATACTGGAGTGATAACTGTTATTATAAGCAAACTCCGCTAAGGGCAAGTGTTGGTCCCACTGGGTACCGAAATCAATCACACAGGCCCTAAGCATGTCCTCCAAAACCTGAATAGTCTGCTCGGACTGACCGTCTGCATGAGGATGAAATGCCTAACTCATGTCTAATCGTGTACCCAACCCATGCTGCAATGCCTTCCAAAATCAGGAGGTGAACACCAAACCTCGATCTGACACAATAGAGATAGGCATCCCATGCAACCTAACAATCTCACGTCTCCGCACTGTGTCTAGTCCTCATCGGAATGAAGTAAGCTGATTTGGTCAACCTGTCTACAATCACCCAAATTGAGTCAAACATACCCAATGTCACGGATAATCCAGTCACAAAATCTATGGTAATACGCTCCCACTTCCTCTCGAGAATGGGCATCCACTGCATCGAACCTCCTGGCTTTTGATGCTCATGCTTAACCTGTTGACAATTCAAACACTTAGCCACAAACTCCATAATGTCCCTCTTCATCAACCACCACCAATAATGTTGCTTTAAATCATAAAACATTTTTGCCACATCAGGGTGAATGGAATACTTAGCACAATGAGCCTCCTCCAAGATCAAGCGAACCCAATCACCTACCTTAGGCACACAAATGTGCCCATTAATTCTCAAAACTCCCTCAGAATCAAGAAAAGCTGACTTAGCTTCACCCCTCAACACTTTGTCCCGAATCACACATAATTTATCATCATCAAACTAGTGAGCACCAATCTGATCCATCAATGTAGATCTAGCCTCGACGAAGACCAATACATTATGAGATGAGGAGATGTCAAGTCTGATCAATTGTCTAGCCAAAGACTGAACCTCCAAAGCTAAAGGCCTCTCTTCCGCTCTAAGATATGCCAAGCTACCCATACTAGAAAGATTTCGGCTCAAGGCATTCGCCACCACATTAGCCTTGCCAGGGTGATAAAGAATAGAGATATCATCGTCTTTCAGTAGCTCCAACCACCTGCGCTGCCTCATGTTCAAATTAGGCTAAGAGAAAATGTACTTGAGGCTATGATGGTCTGTGAAGATTTCGCAATGCACCCCATAGAGATAATGCCTCCACAACTTCAAAACAAACACTACTGTGGCTAATCCAATTCATGAGTAGGGTAGTTTCGCTCATGGACCTTCAGCTATCGCGAGGCATAAGCTATAACTCTTCCCTTTTGGATCAACACCCCACCCAAGCCGACACCAGAAGCATCACAATAAACAACAAAAGCTACACCTTCCTCGGGCAATGCTAAAATAGGTGTTGACATCAATAACTCCTTGAGCCTGTGAAAGCTCACCTCACATTCATCGATCCATAGAAATGCAACTTCCTTCTAAGTTAGTCTAGTCAAAGCAGCTGCAATAGAGGAGAATCCCTGAACAAATCGATGATAATAACTTGCCAGCCCAATAAAATTCCGAATCTCAGTCACTGAAGTGGGTCTCACCCAATCACGAACTGCTTCAACCTTTGCTGGATCAACCATAATACTATCCTTAGTCACCACATGACCCAAGAAAGTCACAGACTCGAGCCAAAACTCGCATTTGGAGAATTTAGCATATATTTTCTCCTCATGCAATCTCTGGAGCACGGTCCTCAGGTGACGAACATGGTCCGCCTCACTCTTGGAATACACCAATATGCCATCAATAAATACAATCACAAAGGAATCCAAGTAAGGTCTGAACACTCGGTTCATCAACTCCATAAAAGCGGCAGAGGCATTAGTCAGCCCAAACGACATAACCACAAACTCATAGTGCCTATATCGAGTCCTGAAAGCAGTCTTCAGGATGTCCGACTCCCGGACCCTCAACTGGTGATACTATGACCTCAAATCAATTTTAGAGAACACGGAGGCACCCTGAAATTGATCAAATAAATCATCAATACGAGGCAAGGGATACTTGCTCTTGATGGTCACTTTGTTCAACTAACGATAATCAATGCACATTCTCATAGTACTATCCGTTTTCTTTACAAACAACATTGGTGTACCCCAAGGCGAAACACTAGGCCGAATAAACCCCTTCTTCAACAAATCTTCTAATTGCTCCTTCAATTCCTTTAACTCTGCAGGAGCCATTCGATAAGGAGAAATGGATATGGGCTTATTGCCCGACTCCAAATCAATGGAAATGCCAATATCACGATCTGGAGGAACACTCGATAAATCTGTAGGAAACACATCCATGAACTCTCTCACCACCCTCGTGGTCTCTAAAGAAGATGACTCCTTAGAAACATCACGTACATGAGCCAAATAAGATAAACACCCATGCTCCATCATATGCCGAGCGCGAACATAAGAAATAACCCCCTTAGGGTAAGAGCTGGGAGCACCTACTCACATTAACTGGGGTAAACCCGGATACGCTAAGGTCACAGTCTTAGCATAACAATCAAAAATCGCATGATAAGGGGACAACTAATCCATACCCAAAATAACATCAAAGTTAAGCATGTCTAGAAGGATCAAATCAGCCTGGGCCTCCCTACCTGAGAATACCACAATACAACCCCGGTATACCCGATCCACCACTAAGGATTCACCCATGGGTGTGGAAACATAAATAGGCATATTAAGAGGCTCATACACACCATCAATGTCATTAGCAAAATAAGTGGATACATATGAATAGGTGGACCCAGGGTCAAATAATACTGAAGTTGAATGATGGCAAACTGAAATAATACATGTAATCACAGCATCAGATGTCTCTGCCTCTATACAGCCTGGAATGGCATAACAGACCCGGTGCTCTCTACTAACCCGAGATCCACCACGAGCACCACCTCGAGCTCCACCCCGAGCACCTTTAGTGCTACCCTGAGCACTCTATGAAGCGCCTCTAGCTGCTAGAGCTAGTGTAGACCGGGTCGTCTATGTCCCAGATGGAAAAGAAGTAGGAGCACGCTTAGGACAATCCTTGGCCTAGTGGCCGAACTCATCACACACATAATAACTTCTAGATCCGGACTTGCCTGTACTACCTGCACTAGGAATGGCAGCATGAACTGGTCTACCCTGATAACCCTAAGCGCCCTGCCTCTGAGAATCTCTGTCTCTGGGTGCATAGCTGCCAAACTGATCGTGATAGCAGGACCTCTTACCACCACCCTGTCGGGCCTGTCTGATGCCCTTTATCATTCTAGCATAGTTAACAATGCTCTGAAAGGAACCACCAGATAACACAAGAGAGGTTGTAGCCTCCTAAAGATAACTTGTGAACCCCTTCACAAATCGACGAATCCGCTCAAACTCTGTGGGAATACTAGACATGGCATAACGGCATAACTCATGGAATCGTGCCTCATACTCGATCATAGTCATGGAACCCTTCTCTCATCTATCGAACTCATCACGACGTCTATCACAAAGGTTGTATGGTACAAACCTCTCGAGAAAGATCTCATCAAACTGCCCCCAATCCATCACTGGAGCATCAACTGACCTCTAGGCCATAACCAACCTCCACCACTCTCTGGCCATGCCTGTGAACTGATAGGAGGTGTAAACTACTCCGTGGGCCTCCAGAACACCCAAATTAAATAATTGATCCTGGCACTCTCTCAAAGCTCTTCCGCTCAAACAAGGGCATATCAGCACTGGCAGAAACTGGCGGGGCTAAAAACCTCAGAGGTGTAATAGAAGGCATGGAAAATGGACTAGGGTTCTGAAATCCGATATTAGGTCCCTGAGCTAGTTATGAAGGACCAAACGGTATAGCAGGAACTGAGGTACCAGGAACATCACTAGTAGCAGGGGTACCCTACAACCTTGCCAACAATCGAATCAATAGCTCCTGTAATACTGGTGTACTCTCTAAGAATGCGTGAGGCTGAACTGGGTCCTTAGTCTGCTCCTCGTGCTCATAAACTGGGTCAGCAATAGGCTCAGGTGAAGCCCCTTTGGTCTGACCTCGGGCTGGTGTTGCTCCTCTAGCACGACTGTGACCTCTAGCTCTGCCACGAGCTCTGCCTCGCCCTCTAGCAAGGGCTTGGATAGCAAGTATTGACTCATCTTCGGTATTTCTAGCTCTAGTCCTCCCCATCTGTGCAGGAACAGATAAGAAGCAGCGTACAAAACTGGAATACCAACAAATCGCATGAAATAAATCAATGGAAAGAGGGTTTCTCCTAACAAGCATCTTGTAGCCTCTAAAAGATAGATACAGGCGTCGACGTACCGATTTGCAAGACTCTACCAAACACCCTGCTCTTTAACTCATCAGGCCAGTGAACCTAGAGCTCTGATACCAAACTTGTCACGACCCAAAATAGGGTCATGACTAAAAGACCACTTAATTCCAACCCCAACAATAAATGTACCCTAGAAGGAGAAAGATCCAATAAATAAATAGTCGCCATATAAAAATAATATCCCAAAACCTAGAGTCACGAGTATAAAGAGCATCTAATACATAACTAGTGAAATAAGTGCATCTCAGTCTTCGAATAGAAATAAAAACTAAACAACTAAGATAGGATCCAATGGAAACTCAAAGCCCTGAGTCTCCCCACTAGATCTGGTATGAACCAAGTGCATGAGCAAATCAACTACCACGTGGATAATCCTGACGAGAATCTGAAGGGGAGAAAGGAGTAGGGATGAGTACACATAATATGTACCCAGTAGGTTTAACCAACTGGGAATTAGAAATTGAATAAACTATAAAATAATCTAAAAACGCTTTCACCTGCAACAAGAAAAACTAGTCTGGCATTGGTACCACCAATTTATATAGCACGGCGCAAATAAAGTAAACATATAATCTCACATAAACCAACCCAAAACAACCACAAGTAGTACAATGAAATAGAATGCAATGTCATGCAATGCAATGTGGTATCAAGACCGTCGCACAACCTATCGTATACACTGATGAGTCATGAAAATACGACTTTTACGACGCTTAATACATAGAATTATTGTGAGTTCTTAAGCGCTTTTGTTAGTTTAATAGGTGTGTTTTGATACTATGCAGGAAAATAACGAAGGCATGGACTGATGAAGGGATTGCATGAGAAAAATGTCCAAATCGCGGTAAAGTGATAGTACACGGACCATCTCACAGGCCGTGTGGCATCACAAGGACCATGTGATGGCACGTGTGAGGTCCAGCGTGGAAAGAGTGGAAAATAAGGCCAAGTGAAGGACCACGGAAGGTCTACACGGGTTGTGTCGCACTACACGGTCTGTGTGACCAACCGTGGCACCACACTTGGTGAAAATGGAGTGAAAACGGAAGGACACACAAAGTCTCACGAACGGGTAAACGGACCGTCTACCTTCAGAGGGGCCGTGTCACGCACCGTGTAAGTGACGTGAAATCGAAGGGGCCTCGTCGAAAATCAGAGAATTGGTGCAAGTGAAGTCACATGGACGGACAAACGGCCCGTTAAACACAACACGGGCCGTGTCACGACTCGTGAGAAAGCAGCAGGTCAGCAGACGAGCCGTTTGACGGGCCGTTTGGCCTTAGACGGTCCGTGTAATGAACCGTGTCCGTGCCGAAAGTTATTTTTCCTAATTTGTATCGGATTAGTTTTACCTGGTATAAATAGTATGTTATTTTATTTCATTAGGACGCTCTGGTTGACGGCAGAAACGATAGAGTAATAGCAAAAACAATATTTTGACTTTGCATTACGTTTGATTCGTGATTGTGATCATCGTTCGAAGATTGTAACGCGGATTTTTTGTTCCTTCAATTGTAAGTCAATCATTATGCTTTCATCCTATTGTTGTGGGAAAATTATCACGAATATGCTAGGCTAAACCCACAACTAGGGTTGTGGGAACCATGACGAATCAATAAGATAATGCGAACTGGGTTAAATTCGTAGGAATGATTATTGCATGTATTGTCAAATTCTTTCTTCTAACTTCTCCTTAATGAGTCGACACATTAGGGTAAGCCTGTATTTGCTACATGCCCGAGAGGGATGTAGTGATTGGGAAAAGAGTTTAACAACGGAAATTCGAGGTTATAAACCTAGTCTAAGTGCTTGAGACCGAAAGGTGAGGGTACTTTGAGATCAAAAACAAAGTTTGGAATTGCATACACTCTGAGACCGAAAGGAGATGAGTGAAATATAACTAGGAAGGACCGAAAGGTGAACTAGGGATTAGCTAATTTGTTGGATCTTGCATGCACCATTAAGAACGAGTTTACCAAGCCAGTTTAGTTATCGTATTAGATGTCATGGGGAACACAACCCTAGCTTCTCTCTATCTGTTTGAAAACCATATCAACTTCTCAATTAGTTACATTACATAGGGATTTAAATTAAACAACGCAACCCCCCATTTACTTTATGCATTTTTATCTTGGGAGTAGCATTTACATCTGAAAGCCGGTACTAATAGATTCATTCTTACGTGTTCCCTGTGGGATCGACCTCAACTCTGGTTGAGTTCTATATTTGACTAACGACTGCTTTACTCTTTTATTTGGAGTGTAAATTTGGGCGTATCAAATTTTGGCGCCGCTGTCGGGGAACGCGACAAAGAACTAGTCTATTAGTTGCTACTTTCAGTTTGTAAGTCTAGTCCCTAATTTTACTTTATTTCCTGTTTTTGTCTTTGTAGGGAATCAGCATTGCATGCCAAGCACCCGAAGTAAGGGTAAAACACTTATTCCCTATGATCCCGAGCTTACTAAATCGATTCGCAGAATGAACGCCCAGGACCGCGAAGCAGCAAGGCAGAGGGAGTTGGCAGTGAACCCTGCTGACAGAGGACAGGATGGGTTGGGTATGGATGATCTCGCTGGTAATGTGGTACCACCAGCAGCACCACTTCGCCAGGTACCACTCGTACCACCACAACAACACCAACCCCCGTTGAGACCTCAAGGACCTGAGTACCCACCAGCAGTACATGATGATGATGACGGTGCTGGGACCACTGGGGCAATAGTGCTGCCACCTCTGCCTGCTGGTGTTAAGTTCACTATCACTAGCACGATGCTGCAGATGTTGCAGTTAAAGGGGTTGTTCACTGGAGCTGCCACCAAGGACGCGAATCAACACTTGATGAATTTCTTGGCGACCTGCCAGTCGTCCGAAATCCAGGAGTTAGTCAACAAGCACTGCGGTTGAGACTATTTCCACTGTCTCTGTCTGGGGAGGCAATAAGGTGGCTGAATGAGCTCCCTCACGACTCCATCCGTACATGGGGAGAACTAAAGAAGGAAGCCTTTCTAGAAAGATTCTTCCTTGCTTCACGGTAACTGAAGATCAAAGATGAGATCAGGTCTCATAAACAAATGCCGAATGAAGCACTATATCAGTCTTGGGAGAGATTCCGACAAAAGCTCAAACAGTGCCCAAACCATCATCTCACTGACGAACACTTGAAGGCAGTCTTCTACAGGTCCTGTAATTTTGTTACCAAGCCAATCATAGATGCAGCTTGTGGAGGGTCATATATGTCTAGGACTTTCCCGGACATAGTGGTCGTCTTAGATCAGGTGGCAAAGAACAACAGGGCATGGTACACCAGAGAGGCATACTGCTCTGGGATGGTTTTTGAGATGAGTGAGGAGCAGCGCAAGAAGGAGGAAGAACGGGACCAGGATATGGCCCATATGCGGACACAAATAGATTTGCTGTCAAAGAGGTTCCTTGGTGGAGGCACTGAGAAGGTAAAAGCAATGGAAGCACTCCCCAGGTATGATGATCAAGGCAGCGACTATGATGAGGAAGCTCAGTTTTTGGGTAGTCAGGGGGGTTACCGGGGTTTCAACTCTGGTAACCAAGGTCGGAACTACGGTCGTGACAATTACCAAGGGAACTGGCAGAACAGAGATGGCTATAGAAACCGAGACCGCAAAAATGAAGGTGGCGGCAACTCTAGGCTAGAGGACATGATGACAAAAGTTCTTAGCAAAGTGGAGGCCACGGAGGCAGGGGTGCGAGATATAAAGGGCGAAATGTCCAATGTTAGGCAGCTGGTAGACTCGCACTCCACCTCGATCAAGCAGCTAGAGCAGCATCTGGGGCAGCTTTCAGCTTCATTAAATCAGAGGAAAGCTGGGTCACTTTCGAGTGATACGGAGCAAAACCCGAAAAACGATGGCCACTGCATGGCGATCACCACGAGAAGTGGTAAGGTACTTTCTAACCCTGTTGTTGCTAATGATGCAGGTTAGGAGAAAGCAGGTGACAAGGTTCTTAGCCCCATGGAGGGTCGTGTGGACGATGGGGGTGATGAACCTGAGGCAGCACCAACAGAGCCAGAGTCGGCCAAGCAGGCAGTAGAGATGGACACCTCCAAAAGCCCGAGTCTGCCAGCCACCCGAAACCGAAACCACCATTCCCCCAAAGGTTGAAAAAGAAGGTGGAGGATGACAAGTTTCAAAAGTTTATGTCCATGTTGAAGGAGCTGTCTGTGAACATACCCTTGGTAGAAGCACTTGAACAGATGCCTGGCTACGCTAAGTTCATGAAGGACTTAGTTACTAAGAAGAGGACAACCACGATTGAGCCAGCTGATAATCTACACCACTATAGCGCCATCACTACAAGATCCTTGGTCGAAAAGAAGGGAGATCCAGGAGCCTTCACCATCCCGTGCACTATTGGAGCATATGACTTTGCACGGGCCCTTTGTGACTTGGGTGCCAGCATTAACCTAATGCCGTTGGCAGTATATCAGCAGTTGGGCTTGGGAGCCTCCACACCCACGACCATGCGGCTACTGATGGCAGATAGATCAGTGAAGAGGCCCGTGGGGATCCTGTGCGATGTTTTAGTTCGGGTTGGCAGGTTCATCTTCCCTGCCGATTTCGTAATCCTTGATTGTAAAGTGGATTTTGAGGTACCAATCATCCTCGGAAGGCCATTTTTGGCAACTGGCAGGGCACTAGTGGACGTAGAGCGCGGAGAACTTACCTTCCGGTTAAACACCGAGGAGGTGAAATTCAGTGTGTGCGCTGCCAAGAAGAGGCCTAAGGAGTTAGTTATGTCTGTCATGGATATTGATGACGACGGGTCATCTGAAGTCTCGCTGGAGGAAAAGATGACTATAGACACACTGGCGGCAGTGCTTATGAACTTCCCAGGAGATGGTGTTGATGGGTACAAAGACACCATCTATGCATTACAGGGCATGGGCACCAGACCATTTGTCCCTCGGAAGTTGGACTTGGACTTGAAAAATAGGCCAACACCACCGGCAAAACCCTCTATCGAGGAGCCGCCTGCTTTAGAGCTCAAGGAGTTGCCTCAACACCTCAGGTATGCATTTTTTGGGTACAAATAACACTCTTCCTGTGATTGTGGCTGCAGATCTTCAAGCAAACCAGGTGAAGGCGCTATTAGGGGTCCTCCAAAAGATCAAGCGAGCTATTAGTTGGACCATTGCAGATATAATTGGCATTCCTCTAGGCATCTGCAGTCATAAAATCAAATTGGAGGATGACTGCATGCCAGCATCGAGCATCAGAGAAGGCTGAATCCACCCATACAAGAGGTGGTGAAAAAGGAGATCATCAAGTGGTTGGATGTTGGGGTGGTTTACCCCATCTCGGACAGCAAATAGGTAAGTCCAGTGCAGTGTGTCCCAAAAAAGAGGGGCATGGCAGTGGTGGCCAATGACAAGAATGAGCTTGTCCCACTGAGACCTGTCACCTGATGGCGAGTGTGCATGGACTACAGGAAGTTGAACAGATGGACTCTAAAGAATCACTTCCCCGTGCCGTTCATGGATCAGATGTTAGACAGGCTAGCAGGGCGAGGGTGGTATTGCTTCCTCGACGGATATTCGGGCTACAATCAGATTTCTATCTCCCTAGAGGATCAGGAGAAAACTACCTTCACTTGCCCCTATGGGACATTCGCCTTCCGGCGGATGCCATTTGGACTCTGCAATGCCCCAGCCACTTTCCAGCGTTGCATGATGTCCATCTTTTCAAACATGGTCGAAGACACCCTCGAGGTATTTATGGATGATTTTTCGGTAGTGGGTGATTCCTTTGATGATTTTCTGCAGAATCTAAACAAGGCACTGCAGCGCTGTGAAGAGGCCCAGTTGGTCTTAAATTGGGAGAAATGCCATTTCATGGTCAAGGAAGGCATAGTCCTTGGCCATAAGGTGTCAGATAAGGGTATTAAGATAGACAAGGCAAAGATTGAAGTCATTGAGAGGTTGCCACCTCCTATCTCAGTAAAGGGGGTCCGGAGTTTTCTTGGGCATGCTGGGTTCTATCGCAGGTTTATCAAGGAGTTCTCCAAGATTGCACACCCATTGTGCAAACTGTTGGAGAAGGATGTAAAATTCCAGTTTGATGATGCATGCCGGCATGCCTTCGAGACCTTGAAGCAGAAGTTGATCTCTGCGCCCGTAGTGGTTGCACCAGACTGGGATGCCCCGTTTGAGGTGATGTGTGATGCAAGCGGAGTTGCTGTGGGTGTTGTGCTGGGGCAGAAGCGCAACAAGATCTTCCATCCCATTTAGTACGCCAGCAAGACATTAAACGAGGCTCAAAGGAATTACACTGTGACTGAGCAGGAGTTGCTAGCTGTGGTGTATGCATTTGATAAGTTTCGAGCATATCTACTGGGCACTAAGGTGATTGTGTACACTGACCACGCAGCGCTCCGGTACCTCATGGCCAAGAAGGATGCTAAGCCTAGATTAATCAGATGGGTGCTTTTGCTACAAAAGTTCGATTTCGAGGTCCAGGACCGCAAAGGCACGGAGAACCAAGTGGCAGACCACCTATCCAGGCTGGAAGACGCGTCCCAAGCCCATGAGTGGTTGAGCATCGATGATTCATTTCCCGATGAGCAGGTATTAGCCGCTTCTGCGGACTTAATCCCTTGGTATGCTGATTTTGCTAACCTTCTGGTGAGCGACATTATGCCGGAAGGCCTTAATCCTCACCAGAGAAAAAAGTTTTTTCATGATGTGCGCAGGTACTTTTGGGATGACCCATACTTGTTCAAAACATGCGCAGATGGGGTCATCCGAAGATGCGTCCCAGAGGCAGAAATGTTGAGCATCCTGGAAGCCTGCCACTCATCCCTAGTGGGGGGACATCATGGTGGTGCCAGGACAGCCAAAAAGATCCGGCAGTATGG
Source organism: Solanum rostratum (assembly GCA_029948455.1). Taxonomy (NCBI): domain Eukaryota; kingdom Viridiplantae; phylum Streptophyta; class Magnoliopsida; order Solanales; family Solanaceae; genus Solanum; species Solanum rostratum. The sequence goes on from CM057051.1 coordinate 58,307,327, forward strand.
ATACTACTGGCCCACTATCTATAAAGATGCCCATGACTTGGTACGAGGGTGTGACCAGTGTCAGCGCCAAGGCAACATTTCGAGGCGACAAGAGCTGCCAATGACCCCTATTCTTGAAATTGAATTATTTAATGGGGCATTGATTTCATGGGACCGTTCGTGAGCTCTTTTGGGATGAAGAATATCCTGGTGGCAGTGGACTACGTCTCCAAATGGGTGGAGGCTACAGCTTTGCCGAACAATGAGAGCAAAAGCGTGGTACAGTTCCTGAGGCGGAACATTTTTGCCAGGTTTGGGACACCCAGAACTATCATTAGTGATGGGGGCTCCCACTTCTGCAACAAATCCTTTCGGGCTGTACTTGCTAAGTACGGGATGCGCCAGACAAGTGGGCAGGTTGAAGTGTCCAACAGGGAAATCAAGGAGATCCTGACCAAGTCTGTGAATGCCACAAGAACGGACTAGGCGCAGAAGCTAGATGATGCATTATGGGCCTACAGGACAGCTTACAAGATGCCCATTGGTATGTCCCCATATCAGTTGGTGTTTGGTAAGGCCTATCATCTGCCGATTGAATTGGAGCACAAGGCGCTCTGGGCTCTTAAGGCTCTGAATATGAATTGGAAGGAGGCAGCTAACATGAGGATGGACCAGCTAAATGAACTGGACGAATTTCATCTTCAGGCCTACGAGAGTGCTGCCCTGTACAAGGACAAAATGAAGTCCTATCATGACAAGCTTATTGCACCAAGGAGCTTTGTGGTTGGTGACAGAGTACTGCTCTACAACTCCAGGTTGAGGCTGTTTCCAGGAAAGCTAAAATCAAGGTGGTCTGGCCCATACAAGATCGCACAAGTGTTTAATCATGGAGTAGTTGAGCTGGAGACGGATGATGGGCACCACTTCAAGGTCAATGGGCAGCGCGTGAAAAAGTACTTGGGAGATGCAGATGAAACCTCTGTGATTGAGGTTCTCCATCTTGAAGAAGTCTGAGTAGTCAAAACAACCACGTCGACCCGTGACGTTAAACCAAGCGCTTAATGGGAGGCAACCCCATCGAAAAAAAATCTATATATGTTTGTCTTATGCATTACATTGGCTTGTATTTTTGTCTCAGGGAAGGATGAACATGGCGAAGGGAGGCATGATCAGGCGCGCAGGCGAAGGGAGTGACAACATTGACCAAATTCGTACAAAGGGGCGTCACACGGGTGTGTACACGACCCCTGTACACTCCGTTTGAGCATGCGCCTCGGGAAGAGTCACGCGTGCCGACACACGGTACGATACACGGATCGTGCCATGTGGCACGGCCCGTTCGCTGGAACGTCTTGGGCCGCGTGTGAATGGGTATTTATACCCTCTTTCCCACTTTCACTTTCACACACACTCTCTCTCTCTAAGTCTCCCCACATGACCCCTCCTCTCTTCCTCACAACACAAAATTTTCATCTCTTCTTACACGATTTGTGCAACCCGCTCACGATCCGTAACACTTGCCTTAGGCAATTTTCGAGTCAAAGTTCTACTCTCCTCTCTCAAGTTAACATGGGCCCCCGTCTAAGATCCCGCCAGCCTAGGGACGAGTATGAGTCACGTCTCTGGGATTCTATCACTGAATCCTCGAGTCAGCACCAGGGGAGTGACTCAGGTGATGACTCCTCGGGCGGGTCAGCTGTGTAGATCACCGGCAATGTCTCCCCCAACTCCCCTCGTACTACACAATCACGTGCAGTGAGATGCCATATAGCTCCCCAAGCTAAGGAGGGAGTTCCGGAGGTGGGAGTGGAGGGGGAAGATGCAGCCTCGGAATAGGAGGAAGAGGTTAGCACTCCAGACACCGCGGAGCACAATGCTGGGGGTGAGGATGACATCCTGATCCTCCGTGACAGCGACGACGAGGCTACTCACCAGGCGGTTGCTCGAACGTCTGACCCGAAAACCGCCAAGTGGCTTCTTGTCTTCTTGCGCAGACGGTGGATAGTCCCCGGGGCGAAAGAAAATCTATGTGAATGGTATTACTAAGGCTCCGGGGGGTATCAGGGGAGGCCGATCATTCCGGAGATGCGAGTCCTCATCGACAAACTGGATGCCATCCCAAAAATACGTAATGCATTTGAGGCATACCAGTTCGGGTGGATGGCCAGCCCTCCCGGATAATATGGGCTAGATATGATTACAGAATTCTACTCCAGTTACGCTGCCAGCCTGCTTGCTTCCATCGAAGGAAACATGTCCAGAAGAGTAAAGAAGCGGCTAGCAGCTAGGTTGTCACACCGGGACTATGTCACCGTTCGGGAAACTCAGGTGGATATTTCGACAGACACAATCAACAGGTTCTTATTTGGCCCGGACTACCGTGCCCCACCAGATGGGTTATTCATTTCCAGGTATGCGAGCATCACTGATGAGGTCCGAATGTCTGACCCATCTGAACGGGCCACTGAGTTGAAGTGGGTTGCGGAGCAGATTGCGCTCCAAGGAGCTGAGGCAGCTTGGGTGACAAACCCCAAAATTCCCATTACCAAGGCCTCACTCACGTTTGTCGCAAAGTTTTGGTGGTCGGTGGTGCGGGCCCGACTACGACCCACTGTGAATGACAACACGGTCCAACTCTCTCATGCTTCGTTGGTGGCGTTCTTGGTAGCACGATATGGTATTAATGTGGGTCGTATCATCGCCATGGAGATCAAGGACCGCGCTCTATCAAAACGAGCAGGTATGTCATTCCCATGCCTGATTCGGGCACTTTGCAGGCAGGCTCGTGTCCCCACCACCCACTTCCTGGATCGAAAGATGGCTCCAACGGGCGTGGTGAACATTGCTATGATCAAGGGCATAGATAACCCGTTGTACCACAGTAAAGCACGCCGGCTTGGGCTGCCTACACCGCTTCCTTGGGCTTTTCCTCAGCAACCCTTGTCATTTGAGAAGCACTCCACGGCCCCACAGCCCGGCACGGCTTCTGAGCAGCCGGGGGGTAGTGGCACAGCCCCCCAGATGCATCAGGGGTACACTTATATCCCCTATGATTTTCTAGCCTGAATGGTGACAGAACTGCGGCAGATACGGGCGATTGTCGACCAAATGGTGGTCCGGGTGCCTCAAGTGGTGCAGGCTCATGTTCAGCAGGCTGAAGACCGCCTCCGCGCAGACTTATTGGGCCAAATAAGCAGTTTGCAGGAACAGGTCAACACTTTGGAGGGCTACTTCCATAGCATGTTTGGAAGTATGTCCGGCGATGAGATGGCGCATTTGGTGCAGACTATGCAAGACATGAAAGAGAAAATTGCAGAGCTGACAGCCCGGTATAACAGCACGGTGCCAGCTCCGGCTCCACCGCCAGATTCGTTGTTGTCACTGTTCACTGCCCCAGTGGAGCCGAGCCTAACCGAGGGTTGGGGCATGCCAATCGTACCAGTTGTTGCCCAGGTACCTCCTCCAAAGGCTTTCGATACTAAGGATAAAGGTAAGCGCCGCAGCCAGTGCAATAGCCCTCCAAAAGATCCGCAGCGTGAGGAAGCACGGAGACTGCAAAAGGCCTTGAGAGCCCAGCGTCGAGAAGCTGCAGCCCAGGAGGAGCGGGAGCGACTAGCTTATGAGGCTGCACGGACAGGTGCTTCTGGGAGTTCGTCGGACCTGATGCTGATATTGCCGACACGGACCCACCAGCCGAATCGGGCCATGACGACCCGCCTGACGCCTAGGGCGTCTCAGGTATGTTCTACCCCCATTTTTGCTTTAGTATTTGTCATGGTGCAATGGGGACATTGCACCGTATTTTGCTGGGGGTGCGGCATCCTACCCTGACGAGTTTTTCTCGCCATGTTTCTTTTCTCTGAAGGTGTAGTATCTAGTAGAACTGGCATGTTTAGGTTTGTTTTGTTTGTGTAAAGACAAGTGTTTATAAGAGTCTATAGTAACCCCATTTTTAAAGAAAAATAATCCAAGAAGCTTGTATGTGCATGCATCCCATACTGACTAATTTTGTGATCCTTTTAAAGAACAGTGTACATTGTCTAGTTGGCATCTTTAAGAATGAAGCATGACTGTGTTGGTTAGTGCTGAATAGTGGGGGATATGTGCCATGTGTGTGGGAGTTTACTTGCTTAAATTCGATTGACGCACGTGTAAGCTAGAACTTGCCTGGTTGGTCCCCCTAAAACGATTGAATGATTGGATTAGGATAGGATCTTAGGCCATTTTTGTCGAGAAGTCACTGATCCTGAAACGAATCAACCAAATGAAATTTCTCCCTTTGAACCAAAAGATTGAGCCTTAATAGACCTTTTCTTTCTAATCACCCAATTCACCTTCCCAATCTATCTGCAGACCTGTACTCAGGCCCTGGTCCCTTTAAGGACATCATGAACCTCAACCTAGGCCAAAAGCGTAAGTTGAGGGTGGCTTATACTGGCCTTGGTCCTTGAAAAGACATTGTGAACCTCAACTCAGGCCAAAATCCTAAGTTGAGGGTGGCTATTGTAAGAGAGGCAGAATAATAAGGATGGAAAGGAATCGAGTAATGAGAAGAGAAGAAAAGCTGGATTGTGAAAAAAAAAAGAAAAAAACAAGGGGGAGTTTGGGCGTGTGAATGAATGAATGAAAAAGGAAACCACTCCCATCCGCAAAGAAAATTGGTAAAACACGGGAAATAAAGAGTTTGGGGGCCGGAAGTAGAGGCTGAGTCAAAGCAGTATCTTGGAACGGAAAGTTAGTCACTTTGATCCTAAATGTACCTCACCCAAGCCCGAGCCTACGTTACAAGCCGCAAAAGCCCTAAAGTGATCGTAAAAAGGTCATTCAAGAGTCAAGGTGGTGAAAATAAAGGCAAGCATATGGTCTGTACTTGTGTGTCGGTTGAAAATCTTTTTGAGTGTGAGTGTCTACATTCCAGTCTCTGTACTACATTTATACACTGTGTGTGAGACTTTCTTTGTAGTGAGGGGCACTATCACCGCGCTATTTGGTTGCTATACTAACTGGTTCATCTTTATTCTCGGACTTATTTCGGGCCAACGGGATATGGTGTAGTGCTTAGTTTGATCTGATGAGGGTCTGTTGGGGTGTGAACACATTGCAAGTGTACTTTTTGACCATGAGTTTGATGATAAAGGGGTCGCTATTTACTTCTTGTTAAGCACTTGTCTTTGCATGTCGATATGTGTTATTTTTGGTCATCGCTTGAGGACAAGCAATGGTTCTAAGTTGAGGGTGTTGATGAGTCATGAAAATACGACTTTTACGACGCTTAATACATAGAATTATTGTGAGTTCTTAAGCGCTCTTGTTAGTTTAATAGGTGTGTTTTGATACTGTGAAGGAAAATAACGAAGGCATGGACTGATGAAGGAATTGCATGAGAAAAACATCCAAATCGCGGTGAAGTGAAAGTACCCGGACCATCTCACAGGCCGTGTAGCATCACACGGACCGTGTGATGGCACGTGTGAGGTCCAGCGTGGAAAGAGTGGAAAATAAGGCCAAGTGAAGGACCACGGAAGGTCTACACGGGCCGTGTCGCACTACAGGGTCCGTGTGACCAACCGTGGCACCACACTTGGTGAAAATGGAGTGAAAAATGGAAGGACACACAAAGTTGCACGGACGGGTAAATGGACCGTCTACCTTCAGACGAGCCGTGTCACGCGCTGTGTAAGTGACGTGAAATCGAAGGGGCCTCGTCGAAAATCAGAGAATTGGTGCAAGTGAAGTCGCACGGACGGACAAACGGCCCGTTAAACACAACACGGGTCGTGTCACGACTCGTGAGGAAACAGCAGGTCAGCAGACGGGCCGTTTGACGGGCCGTCTGGCCTCAGACGGTCCGTGTAACGAACCGTGTCCGTGCCAAAATTTATTTTTTCTAATTTGTATCGGATCAGTTTTACCTGGTATAAATAGTATGTTATTTTATTTCATTAGGACGCTCTGGTTGATGGCAGAAACGATAGAGTAATAGCAAAAACAATATTTTGACTTTGTATTACGTTTGATTCGTGGTTGTGATCATCGTTCGAAGATCGTAATACGGATTCTTTGTTCCTTCAATTGTAAGTCAATCATTATGCTTTCATCCTATTGTTGTGGGCAAATTATCACGAATATGCTAGGCTAAACCCACAACTAGGGTTGTGGGAACCATGACGATTCAATAAGATAACGCGTACTGGGGTAAATTCGTGGGAATGATTATTGCATGTATTGTCAAATTCTTCGTTCTAACTTCTCCTTAATGAGTCGACGCATTAGGGTAAGCCTGTATTCGCTATATGCCCGAGAGGGATGTAGTGATTGGGAAAAGAGTTTAACAATGGAAATTCGGGGTTATCAACCTAGTCTAAGTGCTTGAGACCGAAAGGTGAGGGTACTTTGAGATCAAAAACAAAGTTTGGAATTGCATACACTCTGAGACCAAAAGGAGATGAGTGAAATATAACTAGGAAGGACCGAAAGGTGAACTAGGGATTAGCTAATTTGTTGGATCTTGCATGCACCATTAAGAACGAGTTTACCAAGCCAGTTTAGTTATCGTATTAGATGTCATGGGGAATACAACCCTAGCTTCTCTCTATCTGTTTGAAAACCATATCAACTTCTCTATTAGTTACATTACATAGGGATTTAATTTAAACAACGCAATCCCCCATTTACTTTATGCATTTTTATCTTGGGAGTAGCATTTACATCTGAAAGTCGGTACTTATAGATCCATTCTTACGTGTTCCCTGTGGGATCGACCTCAACTCTGGTTGAGTTCTATATTTGACTAACGACCGCTTTACTCTTCTATTCGGAGTGTAAATTTGGGCGTATCATACACCCCCGTCGAGCTAAGGCTCCCAGACTAAGGGGACCCATGGGGACCTCCCAAGCCATATACATCAATCACAATATATCAACTACCTTGCCACCCAAGTGCCCGTGGTCAAGGACTCATGATAAGAATCACCATTTATAACTTCCCAAAATGTCATTACATGTAGTATAAGGATGCATGCAACCAAGACACAATTATGGAAGCAATATTCCTCTCAATAAGCACAATGAATATCAAAGTTCTCAAAGTTTATCAATTACAATATTTACCCTCTTTTATACATATTTGGATACCGATTCTCCTTTAAAATATTTCACCACATTTTAGTAACCTTATTTCCTCAAGTAACCCATGATCCTCAATATCATATCGCAAATATCTCTTTTTCAAAATGTCTTGTTCACGCTATTCTCAATTTAGATTCACATGCTCTCAAAGCAACACATAGAAAATTAACACACTCATACTAGAACCACAATAAGAATTAGCAACCCAACACATGATACGATCCCATCTCATAGATTACCACATAAGGATATTCAGTAACTCAATCTCAGTCTCAAAGAACGATAGCCAAACCTACCTTAATGCCAGGATCGCACTCGAACACTTCTACCGAATAGACGAATCTTGAATTCAACTCCCAAAATGACAATTCTCTATCAAGAATGAAATATACACATCATAAGGAGTCCAACAACACCCATATTACTATGTGTCTAATTTAGACTCAAAATTTCATCTAATTCGATAATTTAGTTTAGGATTAAATATTAGTTTTCACCAGATAATTTCTCCAACTTTTCTTTTCAGAGGCCTACATTAATAACCAAACACTGACAAACTCATCATAAAACAAACTTTTCTTTCATATTAAGTATCCAATATTAATAATGAAATATATATATATATATATATATATATATATATATATATATATATATATATATATATAACAACCTTCCAAACAAGCACTACGGCTTGTAATAATTAATAATAAGGAGAATGAAGTCATCCCTATGACTTCTGGAAACCACACATCACCAGCTCACTCCCACATTCATTACTTCCCTTTTTGTCACTACTCCGACAACCCTTTTCCTGAACAAACAACATTCAACAACTTTACTAAGGGAATTCGAAGGAAAAATGCTTACCTGGAGGCAGTTTCAGCAGCTTCTCATCACGGTGCAGGTAGGTTTTCTCTTAATCTTTTATTTTCTTGACTTGATTAGGTTTTAAAAGTGATAAATCTACTAATTTATTTTCAATATATAGGCTAAGTGGTACTTAAATAACTTAACTCTTTGGTCCATGAATTAATCTCATGTCTAAATTTACCCATAAGTTAAGCATCCATAGTTATCACATAGTCAAAAAGACCCATTTAAAATTCACAAGAAGGATATTTCAAGAAAGCAAAAGGACTAATTTTCAAAATAATCTAATGGGTCTTTACAACTTGCATTTGTTTCTTTACTTTAAAAATGATTAACCAGTCAAGTAGTTGCCTACGTTTCCATTAATTTTCCCTTTTCCAGCGGCCTTTTCTTTCAACTGTGGTTAGTTCTCATTGATATTTTACATCAATTCTCCTTCTTCACTTTTGTTTCTCTGTGTTAAGCATGATTAGTTAAGCTTAGAACTCGTTTTGATTTGTTAATAATGGTTGTGACTCACTTTTCGCTAATCTGAAGTTTATTCAAGTTTTCTGTTTCGTGTAAAAGAGATTTTCATTTCGTGTTAACGTCAAATTCTCTGAGTTTGGCTTCGATTTAACCTAAAAAACTGATCAGTTTGGAGTATCCATCTTTGCTTTAGTTTCTCTGATCACCTTGTTTATATTCTAAAAAGGATGTTAGCCATATGCTATTATCAGTTTGTTCAATAGGTAAATGAGTTTCAAAGACGGTTTGGTATATCAGTAAGGGTAGAAGTTGTTATTCAGGCTTCCATTTTGAGCTTTTAATATGAATATTTTGGGTAGGATGATCTCCTTATTTCAAATACTTCAATGTTTAAGACCCCTTTCCCGTAGCTTGAATAGTTTTGTTGGAGGGCTATCACTATTTTACTAAATCTCTTCTGTATTCACGTTAACATATGGCTGGCAATTTTGTTTTTTTAGTTACAATTTGTATTGATCTGTTAACTTCCAGACTATATACCCCATTTTGTTTTCATGAAATCATGAATATGAAACTGTCTTCAGTCTTATTAACATGAGTTTCTGAAAATATTTTATTGCAAAATTGTTCTTTCCCTGTGTGTAAGACCAAATCAATTTGAATATCATAGTTGGTTTAGTAAACTCTAAGCCTTTTAGTTTTGTCTTTTTTCCATAGCATGATAATTATTTGAATGGGTTGATTATATGGATCTCACTTTGAAGGCTTTGCCTTAGTCTTTTCTTTGTCTTTTAATCATCTTGATAATTGTTTGAATGGGTTGATTATATCTCTTGTATTATATTACTCATTATATCATTAGTTTTATTTTTGTTGATTGAATCGATTTTTTGTTTTAGCTTCTCGCTGCCCATTTTCATGGTTTATTCAAAAGCTTAGTGCTTGGGTATTCAATTTATACTGCTTTTTTAGTTTTCCTAGGAATCTGGTGGCTATGAATTTATATTCACGATGTATTCTTATTCATATTTTGTTTAATATGATGTTATGAATTTTAATCCCTCCCTTCTATTGCATGTGAGTCTATTTTGGACTCCTCCTTGCATTTTGTGAATATCGGGTTAGCTTGGTTCATCTTCGAGTCAGCACCATTAATTCACAGGAAAGGAGTTCGTCACAGACCTTGGAAAATTGAATTTTCTGAAGCAATACCTGAAGAAGTTGACTGATATACATTGAGTATATATTGGTATACACCTAGTATATTCAGTAGGAAGCAAGGGCTAAAAGCCCATGGCAGCAGCAAGAAAGGAATGGACCAGGCAGACCCACTCTTTTATTAGAAAATTAGGACAGGTGAATTTAGGCCTGCCAAGCTCTATAACTTAGCTCTTTTATTATTACTTTAGTTTATTGTGTTTATGTGGTTGTCTTTGACCCTAACTCTAACATTATTTGTTTTAATCTAATTAATTTTCTCAAGAGTCAAATCATTTATGTTAATTCTTATTTTAATTGTCTTTTTGAATATTTTGGTGTTAAAATTCCTTTCGAAAATTAGACTTTATGAAATTCTTTCAAAATAATTCCAAGTGTTTTCCCTTGAAAATGACCATGTTTCCTTCTTTTAACACTTAGCCATTTGTAGTAGATTTTAAATTGTAGAAATCCAAAATTTTTCAAATTTGCCAAAAAATCAATTTTAAGTTAGTCAAAATTTCCTAATAGCCAGATAAGCGCGTGTTAGCGGCTATTTTGAGTGCATAAAATCTTCTCGAAATGGAAATATTAACTCGGATCCTTTCTTTGGATTTTAAAAGATTTATCTGTTTAAGTCTTTTAAAATGCATATAATGATTTTCTTGATTTGTCCTTAAAAATTAAGTGACGACTCTAAATTTTTTAAATTTGGTTTATACTTAAATTAGTTAAGTAATAAATCAAATTTTCAAAAAAATCAAAGTCATTTTTCCCAATTAACAACATTCATATATGCATCATTAGTAAATAATATGGCTCGGGTGTATCTACTAGCCTAGGTTACATGGGCTCCTATGGTGGCACATAGTTGATGAGACAAGGGGTTGCTACTAGGATTCCTTTTACCGAATTCCACCTCAATGCTCCGTTTGATGCTAAGTCATTCCCACGAAATACATTTGAAAACATATGCATAATCATATTCATTCATAAGTTTAAAAGCATATCATCATCATCATCATATATAAAGAGTGGCTCATCTAACTTGAGATCCAACATGTGAGAATGGTCCTTATCACAATGGAATCTATCTTTTGGTGAAAATTGTCCTTTCACCATCTTTAATATTTATAAGAAGGATTCAAACATCATAACTTTCATAAAGTGTAGTAATTGAACCCTCATCATTAGAGATCGTACTCCCTTAGAAGTGTAGGTTTAAGCACGCATCATGAGAATCTTCAATAAATATTTTACTTACCAATCAAATGTATACGCAACCAAAGGAGATAGTTGAATGAACAAAGTAGCCAAAACTTTGAACACAAAACAGTTAGGAACACCAAACTCTCAAATTCCAGAAAACTCAATAGGAAGTCGTATAATAGATCTCAACAGCGTGTCAAAATTACTGATGAAGATATGTCTCAGGATCTTGCAAAAATAAAACAGTTTGCTATATTTTCTCTAAAATAATTCTTTTAAAGTAATTCAGTTTATGAATAGCTAAGTTTTAAAATTTTAAATTATTTTATTGGAGTCCCATGTGGCATGAATTTGGGAATTGATTTCTTTCGATTTTTTATTTGAATTTTATTGATAAGTTTACTAACCTACTTTTTCTATTTTCAAGTTAGAAATTATAGTTATAAATGTATGTTTGCGAATTATTAATAAATTAATTCCCTTTGACAACACTACAATATTTTTTCTCTCAAAATCTTTCTCTTTTATTTTCTTAGTTTCTTTGTTAAGAAACAAACAATTGGTACCCAAGCTATTTTCTTACAGAACCTATGAGCGATGAATTTCAAAACTAGTTTTTTTTTCCTCAAATTGTCCCTTCTATTTTTATGGTGAAAGTTATCATTTTTGACAGTAAAAATGAAGACTTATCTTGAGGCTTTATATCTTTGGGAGGTTGTGGAAGAGGATTATGATGCTCTTCTGTTGCCCAATAATCACACAATGACCCAAATCAAAAATCAAAAGGAAAATAAAATAAGAAAAGCTAAAGCAAATTTTGCTGGTGTGTTTACAACAATTTTCACGAGAGTTATGACTCTCACATCAGCAAAATTTGGGATTACCTGAAGAAAGAATACAAGGGAGATGAAAAAATATGGGGCATGAAAGTGTTGAATTTGATAAGGAAATTCGAGTTGCAAAAAATGAAGGAATCTGAGGCCACCAAAGAATACTCAGACTGACTTCTAGGCATTGTTGATTGTTTTGCACTAAATTTAAAGATTCAAGAATTATAGAAAAAAAAATTGTCACAGTGCCCGAAAGATATGAAATATCTATAACTACCTCTGAAAATATAAAAGATTTGTCCAAAATTTTTATGACATAATTACTAAATACACTGCAGGAACAAGAGCAAAAAAGGCTTATGAGGCAAGATGACATGATTAAAGGAGTATTAGTAGTAGTTGCAAAACTCAAAGTAAGGGTAAATTCTTGAAGAATTACCTACCTTGTCAGCACCGTGGCAAAAATGGACATCCTCTATATAAATGTTGGAAGAGGTGATATACAATGTAGGATCTGCAAACAACTTTGATCATGAAGCTGTGATTTGCAAAAGCAAATTTCAAAAAGATGAAGCAATTGCCCAAGTCACCACCAAAGAAGAAGACCACTATTTGTAGCAATTTACTATGCAACCGAAAAAATCTTATTTTGGGATGATTGATAGTGGTTGTACAAATCATTTTTTACAGTTTTATGATTCCGGAAGATGATCTAAAATTTGGTCAAATTACATTTATTAGAAGCCGACAATAGAGTGGTTCTATCAGCAAAGAGTTGTGCCAAGCTTTGGTCGCAATTCTATTGGAACTAAGGACTTTAGTCTGACTTTTAGCGGTAGTCAGTTGTCCACATTCCTGATGATTTTCTAAGATTCAGATCAAGCACTTTCTTATCATTCAACATCGAAATTGGTTGGAACTTCTTCTTTCTTTTATGAATCTAGCGACAATCTTTTTTTCTCTCGAGTGATTGCTTGAATTAAGCTCAAGCCATCTTGACTAGTTTTAAGTCTCAATTTTCAAGGTAAGCATGAGTCCTTAATTGAATGAATGACAATAATCTGTTGAGCTTGGAAAAATCTAGGTCTGGTTGTGTAGTTGATGAGCCCCCCAACTAGTGATTTGAATGAAATGATTCCTTTCCCTTGGTTGCTTTCACTACTTCTGAATCCCTCCTCCTCCTCCTTTTTTGTCTTTTCCAGTAGTATTTATGCGGTCTGTCCATTAGTCATTCTCTTCCTGACAAAGATTTTGTTTGACTTGACTGTAGGACATCATCTTCCTCAATGCAATAGAAAACTAAAAGTACGAAAGTGACGAAAGCATGCCCACTTTCTTCGGCTATATGACATATAACAAAAATCTTTTTACAAGAATTTATGTACATAGAAAATAAAAAAGTCAAAATTGAAAATGGTGACTATATTCCTGCAAAAGGAAAAAGGATTTGTTGTAATCAAATTAGGTTCAAGTACAAAAATAAGTTCAGATGTCCTTTACATGCTTAATACTCATAAAAGTTTAATGAATAATGACCAGCTAATGAAAACAAAATTATATTATTTTATGGAGACAAACATTGTTGACTCTTTAATTCTAGTAAGCAGGAAATTTTACAAGTTGAAATGAAAATTAAAATCTTTTTATTTAATCTAACAAATGATGTGCACAAACCATGCAAGACGAACGATAAATTGACAAATTTATTCACAGGGTCAATTTCAGGTGAGACGACAATCTGCAATTCCTAATCCAATGAGTGTTGAAGAGATCTCGCGATATTGCAAAAATAAAATAACTAGCCACATTTTCTCTAAAAGATTTCTTTTGTAGAAATTCAATTTATTAATAGCTAAGCTTTAGAATTTCTAAATTATTTTATTAGTCACATGTGGCTTGAATTTAGGAATTAACTTTTCTACTTTTTATATGAATCTTATTGATAAATTTAGTAGTATACTTTTCTATTTTATAGTTAGAAATTACAGCTATAAATGTATGTCAATAAGATAATTCTTTTATTTTTTATCTTAAATTATGTTTGCTGGTTAAAACACAAATAATTGCCCATAGGGTACCTGCTAAATCATGATGTCTTCATCCCTGCATGTAACTCATTGAGTGTTCAAAATCAGTAGCAAACATTAATTTCATCATGGAAAGGTCCGAATGAATATCAACTGTCAACCGGAAGAAAAAAAAATGTTAATTTTGGTGACTACATAGCAGGGTCAACAATAATTTGTAACCCAAATTAACTAACCAGAAAATAGAGGTCATTACAGAATTGTCCAGAGAAACAGAATCAGAGCCAATGCCGTCCTAGCATAGCCATGTTTTGGTTGAGCACCTCCATAGTATGGTTGTATCATGAGTCCAAACCTACAAGTACCGGTTGATGGATCCGACTTTGTGACGGTCCCAAGGCCAGAGAACTTGCAAGCATCATCAAGCTGGTTGTTTATCTGGTAGTAGCTGTTGAATGCATATGAAATATTTCCTCGTGCATCCAAACCTCCACAAGATGTCTGATATCCAAGGCTCGTGCAGTCAGCAAGTCCACAAGCATAGCTCATGCTAGGTGCAATCTGGGGGTCATCAATCTTAGCATTGGGCTTTAACACACACCACTTCCTGTCCAAATACTTCACATTTCTAGCTGGAACTAAGGATCCTGAATTGGTGGTGCCAAGATTTAGCGTGTACTTGGGCAGTCCATCATACGTAAGTATTCCCCAGTGACGTTCAAAATTTCCAGGTTGGATACTCTTAGCATCCTCATCAATCAAACTAAACAGATAGGCATCAATAGGCCCAGGCCTCATAGGGGTGCCTTTTCCTCCTGATATATGCTGCATGAATCCTTGGTTGAATCGCTGTGCAAGTCGTGCATTAGCATTGCGGTCACCATCAGTGGGCCAACCAATTTCTCCAATAATTATGGGGACATTGCCAAACCCATTCTTCTGTAAAGCCCACACAAGAGTGTCGTGATTTGCATCAAACATGTTGGTGTAGATTGTCCCTCCATCATTTAGAGGGGTTGCATTTCCATCAAAGAATGCATATTCAACTGGGAAGTTGGGGTCAATATAAAGACTTATGAATGGATAAATATTGATAGTAAAAGGACAACCATTGTCACTTAAGAACTTGACAAGTTGGCTTACATAGCCATGGATATCAGCTCGAAAATCACCACCTGATGGCAAGCTGTTGGAGCTCGCATAAACATCTGCATTGAGGGGACAAGTAACCTTTACTTGATTACCGAGGCCAGCTTTTACGAGTGCAGTTTGGATATTTTGCATAGCAGGAAGAGTTGTTCGAAGGTAAGTGCCATTGTAGGTTGTTAAATAAGGTTCATTTCCAACGGCAACATACCTACAACAAAGTCAAAAACAATGTGCGTAAACATTCAGGTCTGGCTTACTAAATGAAACAAATCTAATACTTACTTGGTCGATGAAGTTTATTCTATATCAAGCTCCGGGTAACAGAAATATGATATAACAGAAAGGCAGAAAAAGAAATTGAAGCTTGGAAAACAATAATTTTGGCTACAACCAGTTCAATGTGGTTACAGTCACAAATAGCAATCCTCATGAAGAAGAATATTTTTGGAAAATAGAGGAGCCTTTTCAGTTGACTTGGACAAAGTACAACTCTTTGGACATGAAAAGATGAAGTAACACACAAAAACATGAATGCAAGGAACACACAAATTGACAAGAATAGTAATAGACATATATGATGTCTTCAATACTGATGTGCAATACAGGCCCTGTCATACAAATGCAAAAACATGACATTGCAGCAACCTTGACTTGCAAAAAACAACAAAAGAAATATCACATTATAGATCTCACAGATCACTAGGTCATATTAGAGCAGAAAAATCAATTCCTTTCAACTACCAACTGAAAAATTTGATAGGGAAAGTCGTTTCGCTCCACAGTTGCAGAATTTGTAACAGCTAATTATACAAAAAGGAAAAATAAAAACTTTGTCAGTGTCCAACCATTCACTAATCTTTAGTCAAACTCTAAATTTCTATGTGGTATTTTAAACTTGTTTTGAGTTACCTTGAACCAACAAATATTTGCCTGAGCAATTGAGAATCATCAAAAAGAAAGCAAATGACAAGGAATTACTGATCTTTGTTACCCGCACATTGAGAAGCCACATCATGAAGTGATGTGCAACTCCCTTCTTAGATTTAATGCAGACCAACTTCTAAAGTTGTATGCTGCCATTCAATCATTGACTTGAACATCAGAGTATTTTATAAGATTGCGTAAATTGAAAATGATAGAACCTTAGAGGCAACACTGGATGCAGAGTGGTAGAAAACTGTGTAAGAGGATCAACTCCTGAGGAGCACTAGAAGACAAATTTTCTCAGTAAATCAAGTTACCTCTACAACAAACAGATCAGTATTCTCACTTTCCCCATCACGTTCGAGCCCACAAGCAATGGTTGATAGCCAATTCATTCTTTATTACATCCAAACATATGCAACACGACTCACAAATCTAAAGCATTTTCTCCACTTTGAATATGAAAGTAATGTTTGCTCATGATGTTATTTTTTTTTATTTGCACCGGGTGTCCGAGTCTCTTAGAGCCCCGACTAATCCCGGGGGTGCATAGGCCCTCGGCAAGGAGTTTCCCGCAAGTGCACCACGGTTAATTTAGGTTACCCAATCTGATGGCCCTCAGAAATTGTTTACACCTAGTGGGTTTCAAACTTAAGACCTTGAAAGGGAGGAAACCCCAAGGCTCAAAGATGATGTTAAATAAATGAAGAATGTGTAGCTTCTTTATTGAGGTGTCAATGAAGAACCAATTGTTCAAAATATAAAGATGGATGTAGAGGCCATTCAGCCAACGACGGTTATTTACCCTATATATTGCACTTGGCTTTTTCTTCAACAGTTGTTTTCTAGTTTTGACTTGTTGAAGCATAATTGAGTAGAGAAAAGTGTGTTCTCTCACAATTTAAGCTTTTAGATATATGGTCACTATAATTTCCTCCCCCCCCCCCCCCCTTCCTTTATCTTGAGAGCATATTGAAAATGAAATTCTTACACTCTCCTCTTTAACAGGAGCATTCCAAATATCCAAGTCACATATCCTAGTGCGTCGACAACATCTAAATTGTATCTAAGCCTAAGTGTTGAAGATATGTCTCAAAATATAGCAAAAAATAAAACAACTAGCTAGATTTTCTCTAAAGGATTTCTTTTACAGAAATTCACTTTATGAGTAGTTAAGTTTAAAATTTTTAAATTATTTCATTAGAGTCACATGTGACTTGAATTTAGGAGTGAATTTCTGTTGTTTGTTATTTGAATTTTATCGCTAAGTTTAGTAGCATATTTTTCTATTTTCCAGTTAGAAATTATATCTATAAATGTATGTCTGTGAATTATTAATAAAATAATTCCCTTTGTAAACATTGTATATTTTTTCTCTCAAAATCTTTCTTTGTTTTTCTTTTAGTTTCTTTATTAAAAAACCAACAATTGGTATCAAAGCCATTTTCTTAAGGGGCTGATGAGAGATGCATTCCAAAAAATAGTTTTTCTCAAATTGCTCCACCTATTCTTTATGGTGAAGATTTATCTTGAGACTTTACATCTTTGAGAGGTCATAAAGGAGGATTATGATGTTCTTCTGTTGCCCATTAATCCCACGGTGGCCCAAATCAAAAATCAAAAGGAAAACTAAATGAGAAAATCATAAGCTAAAGTAAATTTGTTTGCTAGTGTGTCAGCAACAATTTTCACGAGAGTAATGACTCTCAAATCAGCAAAAGAAATTTGGGGTTATCAGAAGGAAGAGGACACGGAAGATGAAAAAATACAAGGCATGAAAGTGTTGAATTTGATAAGGGAATTTGAGTTGCAAAAAAATGAAGGAATCTGAGACCATCAAAGAGTACTTAGACCGACTTCTGGGCATTGTTAACAAGGTAAGATTGCTTGGCATTAAATTTAAAAATTCAAAATTTGTTGAAAAAATTCTAGTTGCAGTGTCTGAAAGATACGAACTGTATCTATAACTACCTTAGAAAAACACAAAAGACGTGTCCAAGATTACTTTGGTAGAATAATTAAATACATTGCGGGCACGGGAACAAATGAAGCATATGAAGCTAGATGATATGGTTGAAGGAGCATTAGTAGTCAGTTACAAAACTCACAAAACTCAAAGCAAGAGTAAATCCTTGAAAAATTACCCACCTTATCAACATTGTGACAAATGTGGACATCCTCCGTATAAATGTTGGAAGAGACCAGATGCACAATGCAAGATCGACAAACAATTTAGTCATGCAGTTCTAATTTACAAAAGCAAATTTCAAAAAGATGAAGCAATTGCCCAAGTCACCACCGAAGAAAACCACTTATTTGTGGCAATTTATTATGCAACCGAAAAATCATATTTTTGGATGATTGATAGTGATTGTACAAACCACATGACATATGACAAATCTTTTTAAAGAGTTTATGGCTATGAAAAATAAGAAAGTTGGAATTGAAAATGGTGACTATAATCCTGCAAAAAGAAAAGGGTTTGTTTCAATCAATTCAATATCAGGTACAAAAATAATTTTAAATGTCCTTTATGTGCCTGATATTGATAAAAGTTAATTGAGTGTTGGCCAATCAATGGGAAAGGGATTTATATTATTATTTGGAGGCAAACATTGTCGAACTTTGATTCCAATAAGCAATAAGCAAGAAATTTTACAAGAATTTTCATTTAATCCAACAAAAAATGGGCACAAGCCTTGCAAGACAAACAATGAATTGACAAACTTATTCACGAGATCAATTTCAGATGAGATACAATCTACAATTCCTGATCCAAGGAGTATTGAAGATATGTTTCACAATATTGCAAAAATAAAACTACTAGCTACATTTTTTTAAAAAGATTTCTTTTACAGAAACGCAATTTATGAGTAGCTAAGTTTTAGAATTTTTAAATTATTTAATTAGAGTCACTTGTGGCTTGAATTTAGGAGTAAACTTCTTTTTGTTTGCTATATGACGCAACTTTATATCACCGAAGACATGACCTTAGATAGAAAAAAGTGGAGGTTACATATTAGGGTAAAAAGGTTGTAGGGGTAGATTATTGTCTTGCCTTGTAACAGCTATTTAGGCTTGTCATAGGATTAGTTTTTCTATTATAGTTGTGTGTTACTTTTCTTCGATTATTTTGCTACTTGTATTATATTTTTTTATAGGATTGAAGTTTCTTAAAAGTATAGTTTATTTAATTGAGTGAAAATAGGCAAATGGTCTTTCTGAATGTATTGTTTCTTCTTTTCCTTAGGACGGATACACTTGAGCTGACGGTCTTTCGAAAACAGTCTCTCTATCTCCATGAGATAGTGATGAGGTCTACGTACACTCTATCCTCCCCAAACCCTACTTTGTGGGATTCACGGGGTATATTGTTGTTTGTTGCTATTTGAATTTTATTGATAAGTTAGTAGAATATTTTTCTTTTTTATAGTTAAAAATTATAGCTATAAATGTACGTCTGTGAATTATTAATAAAATAATTTCCTCCGAAAACACTGCAGTATTTTTCCTCTCAAAATCTTTCTCTGTTATTTTCTTAGTTTCTTTATCAAAAAACCAGCAATAAGAAAAGTGGGACACAACCCAAAACAAGTCAAAAAATAAATAAATAAATATATGACTAATGATCAGCAAAGTCATATTGAAACTCAAGGATTTGCCATAGTGTTAGTAATATTATCTACACATTCAAATGGATTTATGAGTCTTAGCAAGCCTTTCTGAAACATGGATGCATGAGACAATACAAGTGCAAATAAACTTGTCATATAACACTGACATGAATCATATGATGCATCATACACAATCAATCAACATTCACGCATATACAGAACTGGATCATGCCTCATATTAGGATCAGTGGGTTGGACACCCTATGTGCTGTAATCTGACCATCCATAGACACCAATGCACCTCATATCCCTCCTCTCTTTGTAAATCACCATGCCACCCAACTCTCTTCAGGCGAAAATCAGGAAGGTCACCGAAAACGAATAAGAAACTATCAGTCACCCACATTTGTTTGGTGACACTGGTAATGGGCTGAATTCTAGAGACCCATCTTAAGTTCAATAAGTTTTGTCATGTTTTTTCTTCTTCTCAACAAGACTTGTTGCAGCTCATCAGGCCCAATCTTGCTGTCATGTAAGTCAGACCAACAGCCATGGCAGCACCAACCAAAGATTTGAAATCTGCTATACAGCTTAGATTTGGTGAATACGCCCTCCGAATACTAAGATACCCATTTTCTTTTTAATACCAATCCATCTTTTTCTGGCACCGTTGTTGACTTCGTAAATTTCAGATTTTGCTTCCAATGTTAGGATTCATATTTCTCTAGATCAAGAGAGAGCAACAAGAAGAATCAAATGAACATGGGTCAAATCTGAAACTCAAAACTCTTCCCGCGGTAAATGTGTCTATATGTATGCGTATATAGGTGCATCTCATTATTATCAAAAGTTTCAAACTTCTGACAAGGTATAGAAAACGAACGATACAGTTTGGTATCAAATCAAAGATCAGCATAAACCCAATAGTAAATCTCAATCGGTCTTCCAAAAGCATCTTACCGCCATTACATATTCGCCCCCATATACACATGACAGTTAAAACACATTTTGGAATCATTTATGCATCTTGAAAACAAGTTGAAAAAGCTAGTTTATGGAAAACAATAGATCAGGAGTTAAGGTCTCTACTTACCTAACTTCGAGCTAAGCAGTACCTACTACATTCGGCTGCCATGCTCAAGCTCAATCAAGTGTCTCTTATAAAGACACTATTGTTTAATGGCATCAAAATACACCTATCCAACTCATCTTCAAAAATTGCGTCTCAGTCAAAGTCAAAGTAAGTCAACCCTCAGTCAAAGCTGGTTAAAAATTCCATAGTTCCGAGTTACCTATAGCCTTCTAATCTCAATTCTATGATTGCATTCAACATTGGGCTACTTAAAGCGGTTCAAATACTCAATATCCCAATTTGGGTTTTAGGGCAAACCCATGAACTCCAATCAAATCTCATGTTCTGTGAACCAACTCCTATAAACATCAATGTACATTAACCCAAAAGTTTAAACCATACATTGAATTGTGATGATGAAAACTAGACATTTTCGATTCTTTTTCTGCATTCGTTTCTCTGTTTCGTGTACCAGCTGTGCTAATTTTACTTGATTCCCTAAAGTGAGCTTACAGGGCTCCTTAAATTCCAGGATCACAAGCCATGGATATAATTAAAAACAATGTTCAGCACAAATAACAAACTCCCAAAGCAAGCCATAAGCGTATAATTTATCGTGAGGATCCATAGTTTTTGGGATAAAACAACATTTAGCATTTTTGCCCCTTCTAATACTAAATCCATCAACTTAAACACTTGGAATGAACTTTGATTATTTAATATATGTTCACCAAATTCTGACTCCTACATTTTGTCAGAATGAACTCAGAAATTCTTGAATAACCCATGAAGTTGGCTAGAGATCTTGTTTCGATTGGGGCTGAATACATTAACGGCTCCTACACTTGACACTTCTATATTTAGAACTTGATCTAGGGGCATATAGAACGCATATCTGATGAGTCTAAACAAACTAAAGAGCATAAATGTCATTCATGGTTTTTTCTTTAAGATATTTAACATTTATTTCTATAAATCCACATGTATACTACATCAAAGTGTAATCCTCCTCCAAAAATTTCTATTTCCTAGGATCTTCTAGTTACAGCCAATCAACAGCATTAAGAACAGCCAATAAATGTTACTCATTGTTGATGTGGCAAATGAAATCAACCAAAAAGTGACGCATCAAAAAGAAAGAAGTCAATTTCCGAAAAGAAAAGAGAGAGGATAGGAGGGGGGAGGAAATAGGAATTGAACAGAAAAGAAAATTTCCACCAAGCTTCATGTTTCCAGCAACACCACTTTTTTCTCTCAATGGTGAGAGTTGCCACTTTTTTTCTGGCAAGAAATATTGATGTTTGATAAAGAAGAAGAACAAGGGGTTGCCTATTGAATCTAGATAAGAAGAGTTGGAAAAAGAAAAAGGCTGGAATCATCTTTTCAAGCAAAAAGCTATGCTGCTTAGACTCTTAAAAAATGTCAATGGGTGTGTGCCGGACTCTCCCAAAGTGGTATAATTTTGGAAAATCCAATATGGTTGAAGCATCGGAAGCAAAGAGTCCGGGCAACTTAGGCAAAAAGTCAACTAGCCATAACACCAAGGGGTTTTCAATAGGCATATTTCATTAATATAAGGTATATAAGAGGCCGGGCCCCTAGATGAAGTGTCTAAATGTCAATTTTATCAATTTCAGGCGCCGCCTAGTATATTGCCTCCTATATATTGCAACAAGACTTCTACTACAACTACAAGATGCTTTAAAATGCATTCATGGCTCACAGTGTTACCTAGCCTGATTGTATAGCAACTTTTTTTATGAAGGAGAAATTTGCTAGGCTAACCAAGAATACCAGCCACATCCTTCATAACTCCGAGTAATTTGTCCATCTCTCTAACTTCTTCACTTAATTACTAGGTTAGTTCACATGGCACAGGGCTCAAAACTATGAAGTCGCAAGTCTCTCAACCTTTGCCACTTGATAAGCCTTTGGGGCAACTGTATAGCAACTTATTTTGTTCGTGTGTACTGCTTGACTGGTCATGTCCACAATGTTCTTGAGTAAACATACATGGGCACTCTAGTTTACCAACAGCTTGCCCAATAAATTTTATTGGGTTCACCTCCACTAATTTACAAGTCTTAATCCACCATCTTCTGTAGTCTGCAAGAATTAGTACTTCTTTGTGTCACTCTTACTTCCTGCACTTCAGTGTTCCTTGGCAAAAAGCTGAAACTTGACCCAACTAATAATTTAGCCAAGATAACTCGGCTGCAGAATCTTTTCTAGGAAGATCGTTTTAGACACTTCCATGCAGAGAGGCATCCACTCACTACCAGTTAGGATCTTAAGCTTGCCACCTCCCTTTATCTCAAAATAGAAACTTTCTAGACCATATCTAGCCAAGAGTGAGCAAACATTTTTAAACCAAGATACTTAACTGTTGCCAGAACACAATGATGACTTTTCTTCACATGCAATCTTTCTCATATTCCTGCATAAGCTTATTTGGTTCCTGAAGTTTCAGGATGAGCTTTTGCTAAGCCTGGTGTACACGTGAGATTTCAAACTGCTAAAAAACTTATATAACACCAATTCAACAGCTTACACTAGAAAATATAAACTAATTTGGCTCCCTTTGAAGGAAAGCATGCTTAATTAGACATGTCATATCTTGGGAACCTCATACCATTCAAGTAGTCAACAATGCTATCAGAGTCACGAACTGAAAAAGGAAAAGTGAAAACGCCATTGAGAAAATTCACAACACAACTTCGGAATCGTCCTTTCTTTTTCAACTTTACATGGTGATGCCCAGATAGGTGACTGATACAATCAACCACTATATGGAAAAAGACTGCAAGGAGAACATGGCAATACAGTGAAGTGTATTTTTAGGCAAATTTGATTTAACATGATAGGAATAGGAAATTTTTCCATACCAGTGAGATGATATTAAATGTATTATAAGAATCTTGTTTCATAAAGATGGCTTCATTGACTTGACTACTAAACTGTGGTTGAATCAACCACTCACTTTTTAAATGCTTTTAGCACCATCTTAGTTATTGACTAATGAAATGATATTGAAAATGAAAACTTTTCATGGTACAACAGTGGTTAAACCAAAACCACATCTCAACAGCAGATCAAGGCAAAAGAAAATGGAAATAGAGCATTCAAATGAAACTTAAAAAGAACAAATCGTTACAGTAAAAGGATTGTTCACCTGATGTTGACACTGTTATCAGAGATGTGAACAGAAACATTTTTAGAAACCCATTTCTCAGCAGCTTTCAAGCTACCCATAGTTGAAAGCATGTCATTAGGAATACCAACCATAACTTCAAGACCAGATTTTCCCAAAGCTTTAAGAGTGTCATAATCAGCATCAAAAAGTTTAACCTTTTGGATCCCATTATCTTTTAGCATTCTTACTACTATTTCAGGAGGCAAACGATGTGTTGCCTGAGTACCCCAGTTGGCACCTATCCCACTCACTGTGGGGGAAAACAATAACAAGGCTACAAGAAATAACACCCCAAATGATTCTGAAAATGGAAACAACCCCATTTTTTCAAGAAAGTTCACTTCTTTCCTTTCTATTGACTAAAAAAAATTAAGCGGTGTGAACTATAGTAGAGTTTGTTCTACAACTAAAGTGAGCTGTAAGCAGTGTCTGCAGCTCAAAAATCTGAGACAGCAATGAAAAAAGATTCTTTTCTACAGCTCGAAAGTACAATAACTGAATAGGATAACTTGAAAGGCCCTGAAATTCCACCTCCAAGAAGAGAATGACAAAGAGAAAAAGTTTGAATTTTTATTGAAAAGGAAAGAGAAGTGGAAGAGGGAATAACCCAAGAAAGGGTAAAAAAGCAGAAGAACAATGTTTCAACAATTTTCAAGCCAAAAAGAACTCTCTTCCTTGTCATGAAAAGGCAAACAAAGAGACTTATCTATAAGAAGTAGGGAATGGCCCAAGTGAGTCATAAACACAATGAAGTGAATATGAATACTAGATATTTAATCCAGTTAATGAAGATGAAACTAGCTTATATAATTCATTATTACCATTGTCATTTTTTTATTTTTATTATATAAGAAAGAGAAATGAGGGAGAGCTAAAGATGCTCTTGTACTTTGGTGGTTGATGTTCTCATTGAAGTTGCAATCAAATTCAAATTACGCATTAGAGTTTATTAAAATTAATTCATTTAATAAAAGAAATTTAAAGCTAAAATTAAAATTTTCTAATTAAAAATAAAATAATATTATCAATCTAACTGCACAATACTAAAAGCAGACAAATGTCGTGACGGTCTCATCGATATTCTACAAGACTTGTCCATATCAACAATCAGAATGGACGCTAGCGTGACACAGCCATGTTTATTTAGATATGAATACTAGTTATAAACATTCCGTGTAAAGTATGGGTACAATAATTATTCATAAATTTAATTTTTAATATATAATAAAATGTTATTAAATTTTTTATTAAATATAAAATTAATATTTAATAAATATTATTAATATTAATTAAATTTTAAGTTTAATAATTAAGTGATTTTAAACTTTTATATATATATTTGTAGTACTTCTGTTTTGACACAAATATAATCATGGAAAGATATTAATAGTTAATTTTATTTTATTTGTCCAGTCTTAAGATAAATTTATTTTATCTCAATATTTACTTAAGTTAAAATAATTGATTGGGGTGATATAGTGAAATCATAATTGAAGCAACTGGAAAAATTATTTATTAAGGGTAATATTGTAAAATCATAGTTGAAGTAAACAACTGCATTAAAAAATTAAATTAAAAAGTCCACGAAATATTTTTATAGATGTCATATAATGTATAAGAGGAAGTAGGCACGTTGATGAAGAGCTGACTGCTTAGCCCCCCAACTCCCACTTATATAATAGGATAATGAAAAAGTACTAAAAACAACCTCAAACTTGACACGAATTATTAGTTTCTTCCCGAAGATAGGCTTAAAATACCCCTCAACTTAGCGAACTAAGCTTAACTGCACCCTCGAACTTGACACAAATTATTAGTTTTGTCCCTAAACTATTGATAGGCTTAAAAACACCCACCTCAACTTGGCAAATTAAGCTTAGATACACCCTTCCATACCATGTGGCATAACAAGTAAGTACAATTTATTTAAAGCGCCTGACAGGTTTAAAAAAAGACCAAATGATCAGCCTTAATTTTCCTTTTTTAAAAAAAATAAAATAAAATTTTTCCTTCAATTTTTAATTACCACAACTAGAATACCCTTCTTCTTCACATTTAACCTTTCCTTCATTAGTGGTGAGCTCAAAGCAAGATCTATTTTTTTTATTCTCATTTTTAATTGTATTCTCTTTCTTTTCCTATTTTGTTTATAATTATTTTTTTGTCAATGTGGACTCCCAACAACGTTAAAAATTTTATGGTCGAATGACAATCTCGTAAGAAGATTTTATGATTGTAAAAATATGACAGCAAACGAAGCTCTACAATATTTTGGATCAAAATTTGATAAGTTACAGAAACATGAAGTTGAGGGGCGTTTTAAGCCTATCAATAGTTTAGGAACGAAACTAATAATTCATGTCAAGTTCAAGGGTGTATTTAGGCTTAGTTCGTCAAGTTGAGGAGTGTTTTTAAGCCTCTCAATAGTTTAGGGACAAAACTAATAATTCGTGCGAAGTTCGAGGTTATATATTTAAGCTTAGTTCGCCAAGTTGAAAGATATTTTTAAGTCTATCAATAGTTTAGAGACGAACTAGTAATTCATACCAAATTCAAGGGTGTTTTTAATACTTCTCTCTAAGATAATACTAGATATAGTAGCCCTGCTGCGATATGCCAATGTATACTATTTTATTATCTTCGTTAATGTGATAAAAATAAAATTTAAAAAAATTAATTAGATTTTCATATGATATTTAAATATTTTAATTTGTTAACTAATACCTATTGTATCTTTTACGTAAATCTTATAAATATATGTTATTCTTTTTATTTTAATTTATATGACACTGATAAAATTTTGAGAGAATCAAATTTGAAATATCTTTTATATTTTTAAATCATTAACTATTGTGATTTATATTATATTGTATGTCATTTTTAAATAATATATATTACTTTCTCTATTCTAATCTACTCCCTTTGCCCCAATATATTGATGCAACATAGTTAGAGGTCGTTTGGTACAGTGTATTAAGAAACATAACATATGCATTATCTTTATGTATTGTTAGTACCTTGTTTGCTACTTTTTTCAACCTATGTATAACTAATGTTTGCATTAGTTATATAGTCTATTGTGTAATAAGGGGTGTATTACTAACACCATGAATTTCTATATATTAATAATACAAAATGACTTTAATGCATGTCATTAGCATAATTAAAGAACTGATTGTCCCTCAAAATCCTCTTTACATCTTTTCTACCATCTTTATAAAAAATATTTATGCAATGAAAGTTATTTTGAATGCAACAAATCAAATAATATATAAAAATATTCTATGTAATAATTAATGGGAAAATTACATGACTAAGCTAACATCCAGTAGTTAATTATGATATATAACTAATTTTAAATTTAATTACAAATAATGGTTATAGTTTAAAATGAAATAGCTATTAATTGGACCTCACGTATATAATTGGTATACAAACTTGGAAATCTTTTATTTCCTCTTTTATACAAACCAAAACTATTCTCTCTCATCTTGCTCTGGATCGAATCCTTAAAATCTTTCAGATTCCCTTAAATCTCTCAACAAAATCAACATTCAAATTTTGAAATTTTCTATTTTTCTTTCCTAATCTATTATACCCAAATCAAGGTAACTTCTATTAGTTTATTTTTTTTATATTCTTCGTAAGTTTCTTTATGTATTTGTATTTTTTTTTCTTCCAATTTGTTTCCGTTATTTCATTTTTTCAATCATAATCTTTGACTGTTTCAGTGTAATCACAACCATGGATGAACCATCTCCATCAAAGAAGGTTACTAGAGGTATACATTTGCATGTAACAAAAACTTATCTTCCTCCATCTTTTTCCATGGGTTTAACTCAAGATTTCGGAGAAAGTACAAATTTTATTGTAAAATCTCAAGCCGTTGCAAAAAATTAGTTAAGTGAAGAAATTCGATCCAAGTTCTGCACAAGCCCCATTAGATTGTGACCAATCACGCAAATTGAATTCAAAAGAAGCAAAAAAAAAAAAGAAAAGAGGAGAAGGTACTTTGTATAATTCGATTTTTATTGTAAATTCTCTACTTTTTTAAAATTGTTTATCATATTAGTAGATTCGCTTGTATATCCATTAGTTTGTATCAGTATAGATGTACATGAGACTTAGTTTGTACTAAGAAAATATAATTTATATTTATTTTTTATATAACTTCTTTAGTTGTATACATTTAATTATTTATGTACAATTTGGATAATTGTATACTATAATTTATATATGTTTTTTGTACTTTGTATAAATAAATACAAATTTATCTATAATCATTGTTTATATAATTATTTTTATGCATATTAATAATTTCTCAAATTTTATATATGCTTGGTTATATAAGCTCATTACGTTGTTTTGTTGACAACTTTGTATATATAAGGAGTTGAGTTTATCCTCAAAAATTGCCCCTCACATGCAGTGATTTACAAATGTTAGTATAATGGATGTTATGTACACAAATTAATTGTTGAAAACGATACAAATATTCATAAATATAAATACAAACATAATTATACAACCTATAATTAGACCAATACATATACAACTATTCATAAATAAGACAATATATACAATTTATGTTTTTTTTAATAATTTCATTAATTGTATACATTTAATTATTTTTGTATAATTTGAGAAATTGTGTCCTCTAATTTATACTTTTTATGTACTTTGTATAAATGTACTAAATTATCTATAACCTTTGTATATATAATTGGTTTTATACATATTAATGATTTCTCAAATTTTGTATATTTTTAGTTATATAAGTTTGTTAAGTTGTTTTATTGACGGCTTTATATGTAGAGAGAACTGAATTTATCCTTAAAGAATACTCTTAATATGCAATATTATGCCAATTTAATAAGATGGATGCTAAACATATAAATTAATTGTTGAAAAAGATACAATTATTGACAAACACAAACACAATTATACAACCTATAATTAGACTACACGTGAACTCAATATTCAAGTCAATATATACAAAACAAAATTAAATATATGAATTCACAACATTATTTTGACAATATACAATTCAACCAAGTTAATATGTAACGACGAAGATAAAATTGAATAAATTTCTTACACATTTTTATATACTTTTGTAGAAACTAAAATTAATTTTTTTAGGTGATTTTTGATAAACCATAAATTACAATAACTATAAATTAAGAACCATAAATTAAGGATTTTAGGCATAAATTAAGGATTTTGAGAAAGTCACTTTAGGCGAGGAGTTCTATTAAAATACAACAACCATAAATTAAGGAATTGTTTTCATTTAAAAGTTCGAATTTATAGCCTTTCATTAGTTGTTTCCATATGGAATTTGTATAAAATGATTCTACTTAGCCGAAATATACAAATAGTGAGTCATGGTTATAGTTATAAAATGTAATTAGCTAAATTGTAGTTATTTTGGCCTATTAAGTTTCAACAGTAAGCTATTTATGAAAATTCCCCTTAATTAATGTAAGTATATGTAACACCCGGTAGATTACAAAAATACTCCTAGGAAAGAGGTGTGCGGAAAACGCGTCTTCCGATGCTCGGATTAAAAATCCGAGAGTGGATTCTTGATCAGTCCTGAAAATGGAGTGGGAAGAGGGTCTCGGTCGATTTTTAGACTGATCGATTCGGAAGATAGTTTTTCATTCCAAAATGAAAAACAGTGTGCCTGCGCGACAGGACCGCGTCGCGGAGCCACACTTATGTTTTCTGTAAATTTTTTGATGGAGTTGAATTTCTGAAAATACGCTGTCCGCGACAGGTCCACGTCGCGGACTGTGTTATTTCAGGACTGGGATAAATTATTTTAAATTACGAAGGGCAATTTGGTCAATTCCTATAATTCCTAAATATTCCCCTACGACTAATAAACATCAGTTTCTAAGAAAAGGGCTTCAAACACCCAAAAATTTTGAAGCGTATTCTTCCTAAAGGTCACCAAAGTTAGGGCTTGAAGGGAAGTGAGTTGAAGAAATCAAGAGGAGGTGTTGTATAATTTTGTTAGCAAAACATCCCTGGTATGTAAGGCTAACCTAAAGCATGGGAATATCCTCCCATGTGCCATCTTAAATGTTGAATATCATATCTTGATGTGATAAAGTTAATATGAAGAGTTGATGCATGAAGAAAATCTACTTTATCTTATGTATAAGAAGTTTTCTTACATAAACTGATGATCATCACTATTTTGCTTTCTATTATAATCCGTTTTATAAGTGCATTTTAAACCCTATAATTTTTATATTTGAAAAGGAGCATGCATAATGAAGTTAGGGAACATATCTAGAGCGATGATGATGTTATGATGAGGTATTGATGATGATGTGATGATGTTGATGAGCATGATGTTTAATGAGGTCTTAGCATTAAAATATAGTTGCTAAATGATGTCTCTTGAGTTTTGATATTGATGTCGATATTATGAGTTGATGTACTATGTCCCTATGGGACTGATGTTGATGTTGATGTACTATGTCCCCCTGGGACCGATGTTGATGTTGAGGTACTATATCATGTCCTTATGTGACTGATGATGATGTATTATGTCCCTATGGGACTGATGATGATGATGTTTTATGAGCATGTCGAGTTCTGGGAGGAGTATTGAGCACCAAAATGGGTAGAGAGTGAGTCCCACTCAAACCCATTAACTACGTGGCCCGCGCAGGAAGAGAGGATTGAACTGCAATGCGGATGGCTCCTATCTTGTCCCAAAAGAGGACTGATGTTTGATGTTTTCTTGTGGATCTACTGATAGTGATGTCCTTTACCCCGGACAGGTTATTGGATGGATTTGGCAACGGCATCGCTTCGTTGTATCATCGCTGGCTCATAAGTGATGGTTGTCGGTTAGAGAAACTCCCAGTTAGGTTCCTTTGATAGAACTCTAATGTTGATGTTGACGTGATGTTCGAGTTGAGTCCTTGAGTCGATGTGATGTTTCCTTGAGTCGATGTGATGTTCCTTGAATGGAGGTGATGATCCCTTGAGTCTGAGTCGATGTGATGTTCTTTTGATGTGAGTTGATGTTGAGGTTCCTTGAGATGAGCTTGCTATGATGTTGATGATTGATGAGAGGTTGATGAGTCAATGGTCTAAATCTAATCTCTTGCCTTAGATAGACTTTTGATATTTCTAATGGAGTATGATGTGGAGTCGATGTTTCTTTATTGTTGTGTGCTTACCCTGTTATTCAGCTATTTTACATGCCAGTACATTCCACGTACTGACGCCATTTGGCGCTGCATCGTTTTATGATGCAGATACAGGAGTTCGAGGATTTCAGCAGGCGCACCGTTGAAGTCCAAGGTTTCAAGTTCAGATTTTGGTGAGCCTCCTTGCTATCCGGAGGAGACCCTTCTATGTTATTTCCTTTATTTCATTGAGTCAGTAGCCATGACATGTCATGGCACTCCTCTTAGACAGTTGAGTCAGGTTAGAGGCTTCGTAGATATGGTGTCGAAGTTGATGTTGATATTTTTCCTGATGTACTAAGAGAGTATTTTGCTTAATCCTTTGATGTTAAGATTGATGATTGACCATTTGGCCCTATTCTATGGTTCTCATATTATGATGTTTTCCGCTGTGTTGATGTTGAGAGATGTGATGAGGCTGAGTGGTTCGCTCAGGGGCTAGCAACAGTCTCTGGGTGCCGGCCACGTCTATGGTACCCTCCCTGGGCGTGACAAACTTGGTATCAGAGCACAGAGTTCAAGAGTCCTAGGGAGTCTATGAAGCCGTGTCTAGTAGAGTCTTATTTATGCGTGTGTTGTGCACCACACTTCATAAACAGGATGCTACAGGGCATTTAGGAAATGGTTACCCTTCTTTGATGTTCTGAGTTCGTGCATTAGAGCTTGGCTCTATGAAGCCCTTTCTAATTCGTGCATTACGCGTTTGCAGATAATGCCTCCTAAACATACTGCTGTCCAAAGAGATACCTCAGTCCCTGATACTAAGAATCCTTTACCCGAGGCCCCAAATCAGCATGGGACAAGGAGACGGGGACGACCTGATAGAGCTGCTGAGGCTCCGCCAGCACCTCCTGTTCAGTCAGCTTCTACTTCAGAAGCAGACTTCAGGGGAGCTATTGCTATGCTTACCCAGTTAGTGGCCTCTCAGAGTAGCAGCCACGGTCCCCAGGCCCCTAGCTCCAGTTCCCAAGAGCCTACAGCTGCAACTAGGCTCAGAGATTTCTTGAGGATGAACCCACCAGTCTATATGGGGTCAAAGGTTGAGGAGGACCCACGAAACTTCATTGATGAGATGCGTAAAATCTTGAGGGCTATGCATGCGACTAAGGTGGAGGGAGTCGAGCTGGTCTCTTATCAGCTTAAGTATGTTGCCAATGTCTGGTATAACCAGTGGGAGGATGTTAGAGGTGAGGATGCTGAACCGGCTGAGTGGGAGGAGTTCGAGAGTGCCTTTCTCGATCACTTCTTTCCCCAAGAGTTGAGGGAGGCAAAAGTCGAGGAGTTCGTGAATCTGAAACAAGAGGAGTTGACG
The DNA here is from genome assembly GCA_029948455.1 of Solanum rostratum. Taxonomy (NCBI): domain Eukaryota; kingdom Viridiplantae; phylum Streptophyta; class Magnoliopsida; order Solanales; family Solanaceae; genus Solanum; species Solanum rostratum. The sequence continues at coordinate 58,339,516 of CM057051.1, forward strand.
GTCAAGGAGTACAACTTGAAGTTCATCCAGCTGTCCAGGTACGCTCCAGAGATGGTCCTTGATATGAGGGCAAGAATGAGGAAGTATGTGTCTGGGTTGGGCAGTCATGTGAAGAGGGAGTGCAAGGCAGCTTTGCTAATTCCAGACATGGATATTGCTAGACTTATGGTCTATGCTCAGCAGACTGAGGAGGACAAAAAGAGGGACAAAGAAGAGTAGCAGAAGAAGAAAGCTAAATCGGCAGGGCATGAGCCTAATCAGCAGAAATAGAACAAAGGTGATAGGACCTTCTTTCAAAAGAAGTCTTCTAGCCATGCACCTTCGGTAGCGAGTGCACCTGTTCAGCAAAACAGGTATGATCAGAGATCCTATGGCCATCAGAACTTCAGAGCACAGGGACCTCAGTCCCAAGCCAGTGTTGCTCAAGGGCCGAGAGGAAAGCCCCCTTGTAGCAAATGTGGTAAGTTGCATCTTGGCGCGTGTCGTGATGGCACTAGTATTTGCTTTACCTGTGGACAGCCTGGTCACTTCCAGAATGAGTGCCCTATGAGAAATCAGAGGTGGAGTGATAGAGGTAATCGAGCTCAGTCTTCTACAGCGCCCCCCGAGGGTAATCATCCGAAGGCTACTACTACAAATGCAGGAGGCGGGACAAACCGTATGTATGCGATGGGAAATCGACGGGATCAAGAGGTTGCTCCAGATGTTGTTACGGGTATGCTCCGAATCTTTTCTTATGATTGTTATACATTACTTGACCCGGGCGCCACCTTATCTTTTGTGACACCCTATGTGGCTAATAAGTTTGAGATTCTTCCTGAGTGTTTGGTTGAGCCTTACACTGTTTCGACTCCTACTGGTGAGTCAATTCTGGCTAAGAGGATCTATAGAGACTGTATAGTGTCTATCTATCATAGGGACACTTTGGCGAATTTGGTGGAGTTGGAGATGGTTGACTTTGATGTGATCCTTGGTATGGATTGGCTCCATGCTTGTCATGCATCCATAGACTGTAGGAGCCGAGTTGTTACATTTCATTTTCTTAATGAACCGGTCCTAGAGTAGAAGGGAGGTTATGTTGCACCCAAGGGTAGATTTATTTCTTACCTGAGGGCGAGGAGATTAATCTCAAAAGGGTGTATCTATCACCTTGTACGGGTTAAATCTGATGCTGTTGAGTCCCCTACTCTTGAGTCGGTCCCAATTGTGAATGAATTTCCTGAGGTGTTCCCTGAGGATTTACCTGGAGTCCCTCCTGATAGGGAGATCGACTTCGGTATTGATGTACTTCCTGAGACACAGCCTATTTCGATTCCACCATATAGAATGGCCCCTGCTGAGTTGAAAGAGTTGAAGGAGCAGTTGAAGGATCTGTTAGAAAAAGGTTTTATTAGACCCAATGCTTCTCCTTGGGGTGCTCCTGTTCTGTTTGTACGAAAGAAGGATGGGTCACTGAGAATGTGCATCGATTATAGGCAATTGAACAAGGTCACAGTCAAGAATAAATATCCTCTTCCCAGGATAGATGACTTGTTTGACCAACTTCAAGGTGCCTCATGCTTTTCGAAGATAGACCTCAGATCGGGTTACCACCAGTTAAAGGTGAGAGAATGTGATATCCCAAAGACAACTTTCAGGACAAGATATGACCACTTTGATTTTGTGGTCATGTCCTTTGGGTTGACGAATGCACCTGCAGCTTTTATGGATTTGATGAATAGGGTGTTCAGGCCCTACCTTGATATGTTCGTGATTGTGTTCATTGATGATATTTTGGTATATTCGAGGAGTGAGGAAGAGCATGCTAAACATCTTAGAGTCGTACTTCAAACTCTTAAGGACCAGGAGTTGTATGCGAAGTTCTCCAAATGTGAATTTTGGCTCAAATCAGTGGCCTTCCTAGGTCATGTGGTTTCAGGTGATGGGATCCGAGTAGATGGTCAAAAGATTGAAGCGGTTGCCAGTTGGCCAAGACTGACCTCTCCAACTGACATAAGGAGTTTCTTGGGGTTGGCAGGCTACTACCACAGATTTATTGAGGGCTTTTCTTCTCTATCCGCCCCATTGACCAAACTGACCCAGAAAAAGGTCAAGTTTGAGTGGTTTGAAGAATGCGAGAAGAGTTTCCAAGCGCTAAAGACTAGGTTGACTACTGCACCTGTCTTGACCTTGCTTGACGGGACGGAAGGTTTTGTAATATACTGTGATGCGTCAAGAGTTGGATTGGGGTGTGTGTTAATGCAAAGAGGTAAAGTGGTGGCTTATGCTTCCAGGCAGCTCAAAGTTCATGAGAAGAACTATCCGACCCATGATCTTGAGTTGGCGGCAGTGGTGTTCGCACTCAAAATTTGGCGTCACTACTTGTATAGAGTGCATGTGGATGTGTTCATGGACCACAAGAGCTTACAATATGTCTTCAGTCAGAGAGAGCTCAACCTGCGACAGAGGAGGTGGTTGGAATTGCTCAAGGACTATGACATGAGCATCATGTACCACCCAGTTAAAGCTAATGTTGTTGCTGATGCTCTTAGCAGGTTGTCTATGGTAGCATAACCCATGTTGAAGGAGAAAGGAAGGAGTTAATGAAGGAAGTGCATAGGTTGGCTCGATTGGGAGTCCAGCTTGAGGAGAACGACGAGGGAGGAATTAATGTTCAGAATGGGTCTGCATCGTCCCTAGTGACTGAGGTAAAAGAGAAGCAGGATCGAGATCCTATTATACTTCAATTGAAGGAGGATGTTCAAAAGCAAAAAGTGATGGTCTTCTCCAAAGGGGGAGATGGGGTATTAAGATACCAGAATAGACTATGTGTCCCCGATGTTGATGGTGTCCGAGAGAGGATTCTGGCTGAGGCCCATAACACTAGATACTCCATTCATCCGGGCTCCACCAAGATGTATCACGACTTGAGAGAGGTCTATTGGTGGAGTGGAATGAAGCGGGATATTGCGGAGTTTGTTTCGAGATGCCCAAATTGTCAACAAGTAAAGGTTGAGCATCAAAGGCCAATTGGCTTGGCCCAAAACTTTGAGATTCCAGAATGGAAGCGGGAGACGATTAACATGGATTTTATCACTGGCCTACCGAGATCGAGGAGACAACATGATTCCATATGGGTGATTGTGGACAGAATGTCGAAGTCAGCGTACTTCCTGGCGGTCAAGACGACCAACACGGCAGAGGAGTATGCCAAGATGTATATTCAAGAGATTGTGAGGTTGCATGGAGTTCCCTTGTCCATTATCTCGGACCGAGGAGCCCAATTTACCTCTCAGTTTTGGAAGTCCTTCCAGAAGGATTGGGTACCAAAGTGAGTTTGAGCACAGCCTTTCATCCACAGACGGATGGTCAGGCAGAGCGCACTATTCAGACGGTGGAGGACATGTTGAGGGCCTGCGTCCTTGATTTCAAAGGAAATTGGGATGATCATTTGCCATTTATTGAATTTGAATGTAACAACAGTTATCATGCGAGCATCCAAATGGCCCCTTATGAGGCATTGTATGGGAGGAGATGTAGATCACCTATTGGGTGGTTTGAAATTGGAGAGGCAGAGTTGATCGATCCTGATCTTGTTCACCAGTCCATGGAGAAGGTGAAAATTATTCGGGAAAGATTGAAGACTGCCCAAAGCCGTCAGAAATCTTACACAGATGTGAGGAGAAGAGACCTAGAGTTTGAGGTAAGCAATTGGGTTTACTTGAAGGTATCACCCATGAAGGGTGTCATGAGATTTGGGAAAAAGGGAAAATTAAGCCCTCGCTATATTGGCCCCTATCAGATTGTACGAAGGATTGGGAAGGTTGCTTATGAGCTAGATTTACCTTCCGAGCTAGATGGAATCCATCCGGTGTTCCACATTTCGATGTTGAAGAAATGTTTAGGAGATCCTGCCTTGGTAATTCCTGTGGAGAGCACGGGAGTCAGAGACAGCTTGTCTTATGAGGAAATTCCAGTCCAGATCCTTGATCGACAGGTTCGCAAACTGAGGAACAAAGAGATAGCCTCTGTCAAAGTCCTGTGGAAGAATCAATTTGTTGAGGAAGCCACATGGGAAGCTGAGGAAAAGATGAAATCTAAGTACCCGCACCTGTTCGTGCTTAAGAGTGATGAAAGTGTGGAAGGTAACATTCCTACCTCTATGTAAATTGATGTTCTTACCATGGTGTGATGTTTGTTTGTGGCATTGATGTCTGTGTACATTTACTTGATAATGAGGTCGATGAGAAATTGAAGTGGTGATGTTACTAATTGAGTGTCGAAGTGAGTCTTGAGTCTATTCGTGCCATGTACCGTTCCCACTCATCATTCGAGGACGAATGATCCCAAGGGGGAGATAATGTAACACCCGATAAATTACAAAAATACCCCCAGGGAAGAGGTATGCGAAAAATGCGTCTTTCGATGGTCGAATTGAAAACTCGAGAGTGGATTCGTGATCAACACTGAAAATGGAGTGGGAAGCGGGTCTCGGTTGATTTTTAGAGCGATCGAGTCGAAAGATAATTTTTCATTCCAAAACAAAAAACAGTGTGCCTGCGCGACAGGACCGCGTCGCGGACCGGTCGTGGAGCCACACTTATGTTTTCTATAAATTTTTCGACGGAGTTGAATTTCCGAAAATACGCTATCCGCGACAGGTCCGCGCTGCGGACTGTGTTATTTCAGGACGGGAATAAATTATTTTAAATTACGAAGGGCAATTTGGTCCATTCCTATAATTCCTAAATATTTCCCTACGACTAATAAACGTCAGTTTCTAAGAAAAGGGTTTCAAACACCCAAAAATTTTGAAGCGTATTCTTCCTAAAGGTCACCAAAGTTAGGGCTTGAAGGGAAGTGAGTTGAAGAAATCAAGAAGAGGTGTTGTATAATTTTGTTAGCAAAACATCCCTGGTATGTAAGGCTAACCTAAAGCATGGGAATGTCCTACCATGTGCCCTCCTAAATGTTGAATATCATATCTTGATGTAATAAAGTTAATATGAAGAGTTGATGCATGAAGAAAATCTACTTTATCTTATGTATACGAAGTTTTCTTACATAAACTGATGATCATCACTATTTTGCTTTATATTATAATTCGTTTTATAAGTGCATTTTAAACCCTATAATTCTTGTGTTTGAAAAGGAGCATGCATAATGAAGTTAGGGAACATATCTAGAGCGATGATGATGTTATGATGATGTTATGATGAGGTATTGATGATGATGTGATGATGTTGATGAGCATGATGTTTTATGAGGTCTTAACATTAAAATATAGTTGCTAAATGATGTCTCTTGAGTTTTGATGCTGATGTCGATGTTATGAGTTGATGTACTATGTCCCTATGGGAATGATGTTGATGTTGATGTACTATGTCCCCCTGGGACCGATGTTGATGTTGAGGTACTATATCATGTCCTTATGTGACTGATGATGATGTATTATGTCCTTATGGGACTGATGATGATGATGTTTTATGAGCATGTTGAGTTCTGGGAGGAGTATTGAGCACCGAAATGGGTAGAGAGTAAGTCCCACTCAAACCCATTAACTACGTGGCCCGCGTAGGAAGAGAGGATTGAACCGCAATGCGGATGGCTCCTATCTTGTCCCAAAAGAGGACTGATGTTTGATGTTTTCTTGTGGATCCACTGATGTGATGTCCTTTACCCCGGGCAGGGTATTGGATGGATGTGGCAACGGCATCGCTTCGTTGTATCATCGCTGGCTCATAAGTGATCGTTATCGGTTAGAGAAACTCCCAGTTTGGTTCCTTTGATAGAACTCTGATGTTGATGTTGACGTGATGTTCGAGTTGAGTCCTTGAGTCGATCTGATGTTTCCTTGAGTCGATGTGATGTTCCTTGAATGGAGGTGATGATCCCTTGAGTCTGAGTCGATGTGATGTTCTTTTGATGTGAGTTGATATTGAGGTTCCTTGAGATGAGCTTGCGATGATGTTGATGATTGATGAGAGGTTGATGAGTCAATGGTCTAATCTAATCTCTTGCCTTAGATAGACTTTTGATATTTCTGATGGAGTATGATGTGGAGTCGATGTTTCTTTATTGTTGTGTACTTACCCTGTTATTCAGCTATTTTACATGCCAGTACATTCCACGTACTGACGCCATTTGGTGCTGCATCGTTTTATGATGCAGATACAGGAGTTCGAGGATTTCAGCAGGCGCACCGTTGAAGTCCAAGGTTTCAAGTTCAGATTTTGGTGAGCCTCCTTGCTATCCGGAGGAGACCCTTCTATGTTATTTCCTTTATTTCATTGAGTCGGTAGCCATGACATGTCATGGCACCCCTCTTAGACAGTTGAGTCAGGTTAAAGGCTTCGTAGACATGGTGTCGAAGTTGATGTTGATGTTTTTCCTGATGTACTAAGAGAGTATTTTGCTTAATCCTTTGATGTTAAGATTGATGATTGGCCATTTGGCCCTTTTCTATGGTTCTCATATTATGATGTTTTCCGCTGTGTTGATGTTGAGCGATGTGATGAGGCCGAGTGGTTCGCTCAGGGGCTAGCAATAGTCTCTGGGTGCCGGCCACGTCTAGGGTACCCTCCCGGGGCGTGACAGTTTATATGCATTACTAAAGCTAGCATTATTGATTTATTATATTTAGCATTATTTCTGTACACTCCAACACAACACCGTAGAATTTCAAGAATCAACAAAGAATTTGAGCCTGATTCTACTTAAAGAGAGGAGGGGCATAAGTTCTACAAAACGTGTATGTTAAGCAAGATGATTGATTCCTTACTTCAAGACTAGATTTAAAGTCATCTAAAATTTTCGCACTCCCTCTCACTATTCGATGTAAAAAAAATTCCTAATTTGATTTTCATTTTTACTTGTTATTTTGGAGAAATTAAGATAGAATAAATTTTTAACTATTTTACCCCAATTTACTTACAAAGTTAATGTTTTTGAAAAAAGTAGAGCTTCTTGAAAATTTTCAATGATCAATTCATCCTTAGATACCTAAGAAATATATTTTGAAAAAACAAAAATATTATTAAACCAATAAACGCTTCCACTTCCCATTGTATTGATAGTATTAAATTTATTAGAATTTGAATTATGACTTTGATAAATATTTTTATCAATTTACAGGCATAAAATGATAATCTCACCACACTAATCATTGTTTTCTTAATAGGTGTACCAAACTAAAATTTGACATCTAATAGTGAACAGAGAGAGTATGGATTTTAAATATTTTTGGTTGTTAACTATTATAATTTATAGTTCTTTTTATTTAATTTTTAAATAATACGTATTACTCCTTTTGTCCCAATTTATGTCGCACAAATAAAATTTCAAGAGTAATGAATATTTTTAGACATTTTAAAAAATATTTCAAGTTGTTGATTATTGTGATTAACAATACTTTTTACGCCATTTCTAAATAGTACATGTTAATTTCTGTGTCTCGATTTATGTAGTATTAATAAAATTTCAAAAGTTAATTATTTTTTATATTTTATTTAAACATTTTAAGTTATTAATTATTATAATTTATAATAATTTTTATCTTAATTTTAAATGTGGAAAAAATTTAAAAAAATTATAAAATAAAATAACTTAATTAGGAAGAAACATCTTTAGAGATGAGAAAAACACTCTTAAATGCACAGAACAAACAATATAAGGCAGAGAAAATGACCAAAATGGTTCTTAATATATGGGTAATGCTTTATTTTGATCCTTATATGGTTTTTACTGTATAGCAAATGTGTTCTTTTTAATTCTCAATATACTTCACTTAATAGAAATGATATTTAATGTATAACAAGAAGTGTTATTTTAGTCTTTTATCCTAAAACTAACAGATTTATAAAAAAAATATTAAATTTAATATGAAGTCTAAGTGGCAAACAAAATCCACAATTGTTGTCTTCTTAGTTACTTCCAAAGAAAGAACTCCATAAAATCTAACACCATTATCTCTATTTTCTCCAACAAAATTTACTATTTTCTCATTCCCAAAAAATTATTCTATTGACCTAGTAAAAATTTAAAATTTATGTTTAAGTAAGACAAAATAGTAAATTTTGTTAAAAAAAAAATAGATACCAATGTTAGATTTCATGAAGTTTTTCGTTGGAGCTAATAAAGAAGATAACAATGATGGATTTTGCATGCTCATGGGGTCCACAACTAATTTCTTACTTTTCGAGAACAAAATGTATTAGGTTTAGGGTAAATGACTAAAATGAATATATTTTGTCATACATTAAGGAGTCGTTTGATAAGAGGGATTACGGGAAATAATCCAGGGATTAGGGGAATGGTATTAGTTGATACAAATTTTTTTTTACTTGTGTATAACTAATCCATGTATTAGTTAATACCCTCATACATGATATTAACTAATACCTCCCATTTGGTGGTATTAATTAATACATTGAATTTAATACCACGGATTATATATAAAGACAAAAATATCCTTTAAATTCTTTACACTTTTTTTTTACTTTCTTGATTTTGTGTTCTATATTTGTAGTTTTGTACTAGTAAATTTATTTAAATAAATTAGCTTACAAATTGTAAATTAGTTGCGGGTTCATATTTTTATGATATAAAAATAAATAAATTTACTATGTCAAAATTTTAAATTTTATTTATTTGTGGTTTCATATTTACATAATAGACAAAAAAAATATTTTGCCATGTCAATTTTTTTATATAATTAATTTAGTTGAGTCATTTTATTGATACAAAACAAAGTCCAATAATGTTAAATATATTCTCAAAGTTAAGTGACCTTGTATGATATAAACACTATATTAAAACTACAACTTCCAAATTTTTATGTGTACATATAGATTGTCTATTTTACAATTGTTTACCATCTTTTCTATTTTAATAATAGATGGTAAATTAAAAATTGACATTTCATTAGTGATAAATTTATTAAAATTACAATTATTTACTCTCAAATAATTCAAGTGAGAAAATAGCAAACATGATGACAAAATTATTGTTCTCCTGACCAGTTAGAAGTCACAAAAAAAATACTCTACTTTGATCTAATTACATGAAATAGAAAATTTCATAATAATTCAAGGGTATAACTGAAAAGAAGCTTTTTGTAGAGTTTTAAACCAAACACAAGATTAGATGTGTAACAATGAACCAAGCACTTGATAAAAAATAATAAAATAAGTATAAAAAATACACCTGAAATATTATTTTTTTTTAGTTTCATACCTAAACTATTAGGAGTGTGAGTTTCACACGTAAACTATCACTTATTAGTTTGAGAAACACACCTAGTTTTAAAAAGTTCAAACTTCAGACCCTACTCCATTCCTACTTTAAAAATTGATTTTTTAAAATAAATAAAATTTTATCCCACCCACATTTAACCCTTCGCTCCTAATTTATTCTTATTTATTTTATATTTTTTATTTTTCATAGATATGTATACATATTTTTAGAAAAATATTTTTTTCTACTTGTGTATCAAATATAACATAAATAAAAACTTTATTTTAAAAAACAATTGCGGAAAATAAAAAATAATTTTCTAAAAACGAATAAAATAAAAGCAGAGGATTAGGTGAGTAACGTAGAATTATTTTCTCAAAAAAATTAAAATAATATTTTTTTTTGGGGGGGGGGGGGGGGAGGAGGGAGGGAGGTGAAGTAACAATTTTTTTAATAAAATTTACAATTTTTTATTTTTTAAAAAAAAGAATTGGTTCATGGTGAGAGAGGTACAGGGTATGGTGAGAGAAAGCGGTGGAGTGGGGTAAAAAAAAAATTTTATGTTATAATATTTTTGTAATAATACAATTTTAATATTTAATTTTAATTTATACAATTGTTTATTTATTTTTGGTCAAGGTGGAGCATTGTCCATGTGGAGTGTTGTAACACCCGGTAAATTACAAAATACCCCTAGGGATGAGGTGTGCGGAAAACGTATCTTCCGATGATCGGATTGAAAATCCGAGAGTGGATTCGTGATCAGCACTGAAAATGGAGTGGGAAGAGGGTCTCGGTCGATTTTTAGAGCGATCGAGTCGGAAGATAATTTTTCGTTCCAAAATGAAAAATAGTGTGCCTGCGCGACAAGACCGCGTCGCGTACTGGTCGCAGAGCCGCACTTATGTTTTCTGTAAATTTTTCGACGGAGTTGAATTTCCGAAATCACACTGTCCGCGGCAGGTCCGCATCGCGGACTGTGTTATTTCAGGACGGGGATAAATTATTTTAAATTACGGAGGGCAATTTGGTCCATTCCTATAATTCCTAAATATCCCCCTACGACTAATAAACGTCACTTTCTAAGAAAAGGGTTTCAAACACCCAAATTTTGAAGCGTGTTCTTCCTAAAGGTCACCAAAGTTAGGGCTTGAAGGGAAGTGAGTTGAAGAGATCAAGAGGAGGTGTTGTATAATTTTGTTAGCAAAACATCCCAGGTATGTAAGGCTAACCTAAAGCATGGGAATGTCCTCCCATGTGCCCTTCTAAATGTTGAATATCATATCTTGATGTGACAAAGTTAATATGAAGAGTTGATGTATGAAGAATATCTACTTTATCTTATGTATAAGAAGTTTTCTTACATAAACTGATGATCATCACTATTTTGCTTTCTATTATAATCCGTTTTATAAGTGCATTTTAAACCCTATAATTCTTGTGTTTGAAAGGAGCATGCATAATGAAGTTAGGGAACATATCTAGAGCGATGATGATGTTATGATGAGGTATTGATGATGATGTGATGATGTTGATGAGCATGATGTTTAATGAGGTCTTAGTATTAAAATATAGTTGCTAAATGATGTCTCTTGAGTTTTGATGTTGATGTCGATGTTATGAGTTGATGTACTATGTTCCTATGGGACTGATGTTGATGTTGATGTACTATGTCCCTGTGGGACTGATGTTGATGTTGATGTACTATGTCCCCCTGGGACCGATGTTGATGTTGGGGTATTAATTATTATACCATGTCCTTATGTGACTGACGATGATGTATTATGTCCCTATGAGACTGATGATGATGATGTTTTATGAGCATATCGAGTTTCTAGGAGGAGTATTGAGCACCGAAATGAGTAGAGAGTGAGTCCCACTCAAACCCATTAACTACGTGGCCCGCGTAGGAAGAGAGGATTGAACCGCAATGCGGATGGCTCCTATCTTGTCCCAAAAGAGGACTGATGTTTGATGTTTCTTGTGGATCCACTGATATGATGTCCTTTACCCCGAGCAGGGTATTGGATGGATGTGGCAATGGCATCGCTTCGTTGTATCATCACTGGCTCATAAGTGATGGTTGTCGGTTAGAGAAACTCCCAGTTAGGTTCCTTTGATAGAACTCTGATGTTGATGTCGATGTGATGTTCGAGTTGAGTCCTTGAGTCGATGTGATGTTTCCTTGAGTCGATGTGATGTTCCTTGAATCGAGGTGATGATCCCTTGCGTCGATGTGATGTTCTTTTGATGAGAGTTGATGTTGAGGTTCCTTGAGATGAGCTTGCTATGATGTTGATGATTGATGAGAGGCTGATGAGTCAATTGTCTAATCTAATCTCTTGCCTTAGATAGACTTTTGATATTTCTGATGGAGTAAGATGTGGAGTCGATGTTTCTCTATTGTTGTGTACTTAACCTGTTATTCAGCTATTTTACATGCCAGTATATTCCACGTACTGACGCCATTTGGCGCTGCATCGTTTTATGATGCAGATACAGGAGTTCGAGGATTTCAGCAGGCGTACCGTTGAAGTCCAAGGTTGTCAAGTTCAGATTTTGGTGAGCCTCCTTGCTATCCGGAGGAGACCCTTCTATGTTATTTTCCTTTATTTCATTGAGTCGGTAGCCATGGCATGTCATGGCACCCTTCCTAGACAGTTGAGTCAGGTTAGAGGCTTCGTAGACATGGTGTCGAAGTTGATGTTGATATTTTTCCTGATGTACTAAGAGAGTATTTTGCTTAATCCTTTGATGTTAAGATTGATGATTGGCCATTTGGCCCGTTTCTATGGTTCTCATATTATGATGTTTTCCGCTGTGTTGATGTTGAGCGATGTGATGAGGCTGAGTAGTTCGCTCACGGGCTAGCAATAGACTCTGGGTGCCGGCCACGTCTATGGTACCCTCCCTGGGCGTGACAAACTTGGTATCAGAGCACAGAGTTCAAGAGTCCTAGGGAGTCTATGAAGCCGTGTCTAGTAGAGTCTTGTTTATGCGTGTATTGTGCACACACTTCATAAACAGGATGCTACAGGGCATTTAGGAAATGGTTACCCTTCTTTGATATTCTGAGTTCGTGCGTTAGAGCTTGGCTCTATGAAGCCCTTTCTAATTCGTGCGTTACGCGTTTGCAGATGATGCCTCCTAAACGTACTGCTGCCCAAAGAGATGCCTCAGTCCCTGATACTGAGAATCCTTTACCCGAGGCCCCAAATCAGCATGGGACAAGGAGACGGGGACGACTTGATAGAGCTGCTGAGGCTCCGCCAGCACCTCCTGTTCAGTCAGCCTCCACTTCGGAAGCAGACTTCAGGGGAGCTATTGCTATGCTTACCCAGTTAGTGGCCTCTCAGAGTAGCAGCCGCGGTCCCCAGGCCCCTAGCTCCAGTTCCCAAGAGCCTACAGCTGCAACTAGGCTCAGAGATTTCTTGAGGATGAACCCACCAGTCTATACGGGGTCAAAGGTTGAGGAGGACCCACGAAACTTCATTGATGAGATGCGTAAAATTTTGAGGGCTATGCATGCGACTGAGGTGGAGGGAGTCGAGCTGGTCTTTTATCAGCTTAAGGATGTTGCCAATGTCTGGTATAACCAGTGGGAGGATGTTAGAGGTGAGGATGCTGAACCGGCTGAGTGGGAGGAGTTCGAGAGTGCCTTTCTCGATCACTTCTTTCCCCAAGAGATGAGGGAGGCAAAAGTTGAGGAGTTCGTGAATCTGAAACAAGAGGAGCTGACGGTCAAAGAGTACAACTTGAAGTTCATCCAGCTGTCCAGATACGCTCCAGATATGGTCCTTGATATGAGGGCAAGAATGAGGAAGTATATGTCTGGGTTGGGAAGGCATGTGAAGAGGGAGTGCAAGGCAGCGTTGCTGATCCCAGATATGGATATTGCTAGGCTTATGGTCTATGCTCAGCAGACTGAGGAGGACAAAAAGAGGGACAGAGAAGAGCAGCAGAAGAAGAAAGCTAAATCGGAAGGGCATGAGCCTAATCAGTAGAAACAGAACAAAGGTGATAGGACCTTCTTTCAAAAGAAGTCTTCTAGCCATGCACCTTTGGTGGCGAGTGCACCTGTTCAGCAAAACAGGTATGATCAGAGATCCTATGGCCATCAGAACTTCAAAGCACAAGGACCTCAGTCCCACGCCAGTGTTGCTCAAGGTCCGAGAGGAAAGCCCCCTTGTAGCAGATATAGTAAGTTGCATCTTGGTGCGTGCCGTGATGGCACTAGTATTTGCTTTACTTGTGGACAGCCTGGTCACTTCCAGAATGAGTGCCCTATGAGAAATCAGAGGTGGAGTGACAGAGGTAATCGAGCTCAGTACCCTGAGGGTAATCATCAGAAGGCTACTACTACAAATGCAGGAGGCGGGACGAACCGTTTGTATGCGATGGGAAATCGACGGGATCAAGAGGTTGCTCCAGATATTGTTACGGGTATGCTTCGAATCTTTTCTTATGATTGTTATGCATTGCTTGACCCGGGTGCCACTTTATCTTTTGTGACACCCTATGTGGCCAATAAGTTTGAGATTCTTCCTGAGTGTTTGCTTGAGCTTTACACTGTTTCGACTCCTACTGGTGAGTCAATTCTGGCTAAGAGGATCTATAGAGACTGTATAGTGTCTATCTATCATAGGGACACTTTGGCTAATTTGGTAGAGTTGGAGATGGTTGACTTTGATGTGATCCTTGGTATGGACTGGCTCCATGCTTGACATGCATCCATAGACTGTAGGACCCGAGTTGTTACATTTCATTTTCCTAATGAACCGGTCCTAGAGTGGAAGGGAGGTTATGTTGCACCCAAGGGTAAATTTATTTCTTACCTGAGGGCAAGGAGATTAATCTCAAAAGGGTGTATCTATCACCTTGTACGAGTTAAATCTGATGATGTTGAGTCCCCTACTCTTGAGTCGGTCCCAATTGTGAATGAATTCCCTGAGGTGTTCCCTGAGGATTTACCTGGAGTCCCTCCTGATAGGGAGATCGACTTCGGTATTGATTTACTTCCTGAGACACAGCCTATTTCGATTTCGCTATATAGGATGGCCCCTGCTGAGTTGAAAGAGTTGAAGGACCAGTTGAAGGATCTGTTAGAAAAAGATTTTATTAGACCCAGTGTTTCTCCTTGGGGTGCACCCGTTCTGTTTGTACGAAAGAAGGATGGGTCACTAAGAATGTGCATAGATTATAGGCAGTTGAACAAGGTCACAGTCAAGAATAAATATCCTCTTCCCAGGATAGATGACTTGTTTGACCAACTTCAAGTTGCCTCATGCTTTTCGAAGATAGACCTCAGATCGGGTTACCACCAGTTAAAGGTGAGAGAATGTGATATCCCAAAGACAGCTCTCAGGACAAGATATGGCCACTTTGAGTTTCTGGTCATGTCCTTTGGGTTGACGAATGCACCTGCAGCTTTCATGGATTTGATGAATAGGGTGTTCAGGCCCTACCTTGATATGTTCGTGATTGTGTTCATTGATGATATTCTGGTATATTCGAGGAGTGAGGAAGAGCATGCTAAACATCTTAGAGTTGTCCTTCAAACTCTTAAGGACCAGGAGTTGTATGCGAAGTTCTCTAAATGTGAATTTTGGCTCAAATCAGTGGCCTTCCTAGGTCATGTGGTTTCAGGTGATGGGATCCGAGTAGATGGTCAAAAGATTGAAGCGGATGCCAGTTGGCCAAGACCGACCTCTCCAACTGATATAAGGAGTTTCTTGGGGTTGGCAGGCTACTATCGCAGATTTGTTGAGGGCTTTTCTTCTCTATCCGCCCCATTGACCAAACTGACCCAGAAAAAGGTCAAGTTTGAGTGGTCTGAAGAATGCGAGAAGAGTTTCCAGGAGCTAAAGACTAGGTTGACTACTGCACCTGTCTTGACCTTGCCTGACGGGACGGAAGGTTTTATAACATACTGTGATGCGTCAAGAGTTGGATTGGGGTGTGTGTTAATGCAAAGAGGTAAAGTGGTGGCTTATGCTTCCAGACAGCTCAAAGTTCATGAGAAGAACTATCCGACCCATGATCTTAAGTTGGCGGCAGTGGTGTTCGCACTTAAAATTTGGCGTCACTACTTGTATGGAGTGCATGTGGATGTGTTCACGGACCACAAGAGCTTACAGTATGTCTTCAGTCAGAGAGAGCTCAACCTGCGACAGAGGAGGTGGTTGGAATTGCTCAAGGACTATGACATGAGCATCATGTACCACCCAGGTAAAGCTAATGTTGTTGCTGATGCTCTTAGCAGGTTGTCTATGGGTAGCACAACCCATTTTGAAGGAGAAAAGAAGGAGTTAGTGAAGGAAGTGCATAGGTTGGCTCGATTGGGAATCCAGCTTGAGGAGAACGACGAGGGAGGAATTAATGTTCAGAATGGGTCTGCATCGTCCCTAGTGACTGAGGTAAAAGAGAAGCAGGATCGAGTTCCTATTATACTTCAACTGAAGGAAGATGTTCAAAAGTAAAAAGTGATGGTCTTCTCCAAAGGGGGAGATGGGGTATTAAGATACCAGAATAGACTATATGTCCCCGACGTTGATGGTGTCCGAGAGAGGATTCTGGCTGAGGCCCATAACACTAGATACTCCATTCATCCGGGCTCCACCAAGATGTATCACGACTTGAGAGAGGTCTATTGGTGGAGTGGAATGAAGCAGGATATTGCGGAGTTTGTTTCGAGAACCCCAAATTGTCAACAAGTAAAGGTTAAGCATCAAAGGCCGATTGGCCTGGCCCAAAACTTTGAGATTCCAGAATGGAAGTAGGAGATGATTAACATGGATTTCATCACTGGACTACCGAGATCCCGGAGACAACATGATTCCATATGGGTGATTATGGACAGGATGACGAAGTCAGCGCATTTCCTGGCAGTCAAGACGACCAACACTGCAGAGGATTATGCCAAGATGTATATTCAAGAGATTGTGAAGCTGCATGGAGTTCCCTTGTCCATTATCTCGGATAGAGGAGCCCAATTTACTTCTCATACCAAAGTGAATTTGAGCACAGCTTTTCATCCACAGACGGATGGTCAGGCAGAGCGTACAATTCAGACGGTGGAGGACATGTTGAGAGCTTGCGTCCTTGATTTCAAAGGAAATTGGGATGATCATTTACCATTGATTGAATTCGCACATAACAACAGTTACCATGCGAGCATCCATATGGCCCCTTATGAGGCATTGTATGGGAGGAGATGTAGATCACCTATTGGGTGGTTTGAAGTAGGAGAGGTAGAGTTGATCGGTCCTGATCTTGTCCACCAGTCCATGGAGAAGGTGAAAATTATTCGAGAAAGATTGAAGACTGCCCAAAGCCGTCAGAAATCTTACACAGATGTGAGGAGAAGAGACCTAGAGTTTGAGATAGACGATTGGGTTTACTTGAAAGTATCACCCATGAAGGGTGTCATGAGATTTGGGAAAAACGGAAAATTAAGCCCTCGCTATATTGGCCCCTATCAGATCGTACGAAGGATTGGGAAGGTTGCTTATGAGCTAGATTTACCTTCCGAGCTAGATGGAATCCATCTGGTGTTCCACAATTCGATGTTGAAGAAATGTTTAGGAGATCCTGCCTTGGTAATTCCCGTGGAGAGCACGGGAGTCAGAGACAGCTTGTCTTATGAGGAAATTCCAGTCCAGATCCTTGATCGGCAGGTTCGCAAACTGAGGAACAAAGAGGTAGCCTCTGTCAAAGTCCTGTGGAGGAATCAATTTGTTCAGGAAGCCACATGGGAAGCAGAGGAAGAGATGAAATCTAAGTACCCACACCTGTTCGTGCTTGACGGTGATGAAAGTGTGGAAGGTAACATTCCTACCTCTATGTAAATTGATGTTCTTACCATGATGTGATGTTTGTTTGTGGCATTGATGTCTGTGTACATTTACTTGATAATGAGGTCGATGAGAAATTGAGGTGGTGATGTTACTAATTGAGTGTCGAAGTGAGTCTTGGGTCTATTCGTGCCATGTACCGTTTCCACTCATCATTCGAGGACGAATGATCCCAAGGGGGAGATAATGTAACACCCGGTAAATTACAAAAATACCCCTAGGGAAGAGGTGGGCGGAAAACGCGTCTTTCGATGCTCGGATTAAAAATCGGAGAGTGGATTCGTGATTAGCACTGAAAATGGAGTTGGAAGAGGGTCTCGGTTGATTTTTAGAGCGATCGAGTCGGAAGATAATTTTTCGTTCCAAAACGAAAAACAGTGTGCCTGCGCGACAGGACCGCGTCGCGGACCGGTCGCGGAGCAACACTTATATTTTCTGTAAATTTTTCAACGGAGTTGAATTTCCGAAATCACACTGTCCGCGACAGGTCCGCGTCGCGGACTGTGTTATTTCAGGACGGGGATAAATTATTTTAAATTACGGAGGGCAATTTGGTCCATTCCTATAATTCCTAAATATCTCCCTACGACTAATAAACGTCACTTTCTAAGAAAAGGGTTTCAAACACCCAAATTTTGAAGCGTATTCTTCCTAAAGGTCACCAAAGTTAGGGCTTGAAGGGAAGTGAGTTGAAGAGATCAAGAGGAGGTGTTGTATAATTTTGTTAGCAAAACATCCAGGTATGTAAGGCTAGCCTAAAGCATGGGAATGTCCTCCCATGTGCCCTCCTAAATGTTGAATATCATATCTTGATGTGACAAAGTTAATATGAAGAGTTGATGCATGAAGAAAATCTACTTTATCTTATGTATAAGAAGTTTTCTTACATAAACTGATGATCATCACTATTTTGCTTTCTATTATAATCTGTTTTATAAGTGCATTTTAAACCCTATAATTCTTGTGTTTGAAAGGAGCATGCATAATGAAGTTAGGGAACATATCTAGAGCGATGATGATACTATGATGAGGTATTGATGATGATGTGATGATGTTGATGAGCATGGTGTTTAATGAGGTCTTAGCATTAAAATATAGTTGCTAAATGGTGTCTCTTGAGTTTTGATGTTTATGTCGATGTTATGAGTTGATGTACTATGTCCTATGGGACTGATGTTGATGTTGATGTTGATGTACTATGTCCCTATGGGACTGATGTTGATGTTGATGTACTATGTCCCCCTGGGACCGATGTTGATGTTGGGGTATTAATTATTATACCATGTCCTTATGTGACTGACAATGATGTATTATGTCCCTATGGGACTGATGATGATGATGTTTTATGAGCATATCGAGTTTCTAGGAGGAGTATTGAGCACCGAAATGGGTAGAGAGTGAGTCCAACTCAAACCCATTAACTACGTGGCCCGCGTAGGAAGAGAGGATTGAACCGCAATGCGGATGGCTCCTATCTTGTCCCAAAAGAGGACTGATGTTTGATGTTTCTTGTGGATCCACTGATATGATGTCCTTTACCCCGGGCAGGGTATTGGATGGATGTGGCAACGGCATCGCTTCGTTGTATCATCACTAGCTCATAAGTGATGGTTGTCGGTTAGAGAAACTCCCAGTTAGGTTCCTTTGATAGAACTCTGATGTTGATGTCGATGTGATGTTCGAGTTGAGTCCTTGAGTCGATGTGATGTTTCCTTGAGTCGATGTGATGTTCCTTGAATCAAGGTGATGATCCCTTGAGTCGATGTGATGTTCTTTTGATGAGAGTTGATGTTGAGGTTCCTTGAGATGAGCTTGCTATGATGTTGATGATTGATGAGAGGCTGATGAGTCAATTGTCTAATCTAATCTCTTGCCTTAGATAGACTTTTGATATTTCTGATGGAGTATGATGTGGAGTCGATGTTTCTCTATTGTTGTGTACTTACCCTGTTATTCAGCTATTTTACATGCCAGTACATTGCACGTACTGACGCCATTTGGCGCTGCATCATTTTATGATGCAGATACAGGAGTTCGAGGATTTCAGCAGGCGCACCGTTGAAGTCCAAGGTTGTCGAGTTCAGATTTTGGTGAGCCTCCTTGCTATCCGGAGGAGACCCTTCTATGTTATTTTCCTTTATTTCATAGAGTCGGTAGCCATGGCATGTCATGGCACCCTTCCTAGACAGTTGAGTCAGGTTAGAGGCTTCGTAGACATGATGTCGAAGTTGATGTTGATGTTTTTTTTCTGATGAACTAAGAGAGCATTTTGCTTAATCCTTTGACGTTAAGATTGATGATTGGTCATTTGGCCCTTTCCTGAGTTTCTCTTATATGATGTTTTTCTGCTATATTGATGTTGAGTGATGTGACGAGGCTAAGTGGTTCGCTCAGGGGCTAGCAATAGTCTCTGGGTGCCGGCCACGCCTAGGGTACCCTCCCGGGGCGTGACAAGTGTGATGTGACATTTTTAAAAAAATAAAAGAGAGAGTGTATCTTGAGAGTGTAATAAAAGATATAAGTGTATTTCTCAAACTAATAAGTGATAGTGTAGGTATGAAACTCACACTCCTAATAGTTTAGGTATGAAACTCAAAAAATAGGATAGTTTAGGTGTGTTTTTGACACTTATCTCAAAAATAATCCCGGTGTTACTAATCCCTATATTACTGTAACACCGCTCATCTCTATTCATAGGATTCGAAATTTTTTGTCGTAAGTATATAAGTTTGAACCTAATGATGCCTTACTTGTCGATATATATTAAGGCACATTTCTATATGTGTGAAGTGTATTAGAAGTGGATTAGGTTTATAAGAGACCTTTAATAACAAGTTCAGAACATCCTCACCGATTAAGATTTTTTTTAGATTATGCAAGAGTCAACTTTAAATGACCATAACTCTTAGCACACAATGAATTAGATGTCCCATGACCTACCAAATGAAAACTCTTTGAATTAGCTTTCCAATGCAACTAATTTCATCTCATTTGGAGTTTGAAGTCAAAAGTTATGACTATTTTACTGAAGACTGCCAGAGCAGAGGTACAATACGAAACCCCTTTACGAGGACGTAGAACAAAGTACGACCCGTTTGCTAAATCGTGAGAAAAAGTCCTGAAACTTCAATTTTTGGTTCCAGACTTGACGGACCAATCTACGGGTCATAAAACCTTCTACGGACCATAAAATGGGCTCATGAAAGTGATCTAGAGACCCCAACCAAAAGTCTATAGAAGAGTCCCTATGGGCCATAGAAACTTCTACAGGTCGTAGAAGGTCTCATAGACGACCCGATCAATGATTTTAAAGAAGGGTATTGTCGTCCTTTCTCACCCTTTAAGCCTAAACTTATTAGTTTTTAACCTAAATAAATTCCTAAATGTGATTCTAATTTCTTTACGCTCAAAACACTCTCCAAACCTAGAACGTAGTTTTCAAGAGAAGAAAAGTTAGGGTTTCAAGAGAAGCTAGTGAATTCTTCATAGTTCTTCAAGAAATCTAATTCTTCCAGGTATGTAAGGTTACCTAAAATCTTATTTTCGTGCCTAATCTATATCTCTTATCAAGAATTCTAGTCAAGAGTCAAGTCAATTTTATTCCTATCATTTTATGGAGAAAAAATAGAACTTTATCATGAAATCCTTGTTATTTGATCGTTATCATGCTAAGAACTTCAGTGTTGAGTACACTCCTTTAAATTCTTGAAGTATTACCATAGTTACAAGAACCATAACTAGTTTGAGAATTACTTTCCCTATCATGTTTTACTGTTACTCTATTGTCAAGGTAAGCTTTGAAAGATAAGACATTATGTTCATATAACTATGACTCTATGAAATTCATGGAAGGTTATTCAGTTCAAGTATGAGTTGATTAAAGAAACATCTTAGCATGAGTTATACAAGTAGCCTATTTACTACACTACCTTTTGAGCATAGCATATCAGTTTTAAAAGAGCAGTTCAGTCAGTTAAGGTATTTTGCATTACTATTCTTCATGCATAAATGTCAGAGTTTGAGAAAACTTGATAGTTTCAAATGTATTATTTTATCAGTAAAGACCAGTTATAGGAAAGCATTACCAGTTTGAGAAAGAAAAGCCAGTTTAAAGAAAATATCTTGAGCCAAGGCTCCAAGCAACAGATTTTCAGTTTTTCCTTAAAGTGGGACATTTTACAGTTATTGAGCATAGTGCATGTTTTGAGAGTAGTATTGAGCACCGGTTTGGGTACAAGTTCAAATAACTCCAACCCATAAACTACGTATCTGGTGTAGGATAGGACTTGTACCAAGGGGACAACTCACTTGCCACTGAGATGGCCCAGTTTTGGGATGGATCCACTCCCCTAGTTTTCGTCCCTTACCCTGGCAAAGTATGGGATGTCTCTGGCAGCGTGGGCAAGACATTGTATCATCATGAAGCTCATGGTTATGGTTGTCGGTTAAAGAAACTCCCCAAGCTAAAGTATATATTATCTTCATATACAAATAGTTGCATTTATATATGCATTGAATCACATTTTTTACTTATATTGCATCGATGATTTCACTGAGTTACTTTTTGAGTTAAGTTGTTCAGCTAATCATCCTATCCTGAGTTCTGTTTTGGTCATCTTACATACCGTACATTCCACGTACTGACACCTTTGGTGTTGCATCATTTTATGATGCAGATTCAGGTATCCATGTTAGCCGATATTTAGTAAGACAACTTTCCAGTAGCAGTTGGTGAGACCTCCTCATTGTCAAAGGGCTTCAGTCAGTTAGTTTGATATATTTATTTATTTTATAATCAGTTAGCTGTGGGTCTTGTTATGACACCTATCTTTAGTTTAGTAATGGCTTCATAGATAGAGTTAGTGAGTCAGTCCAGTCTATTCATTCGAATATTTAAAGCATTTATTAGTATTTGTATCAAAAGATGTTTTGAGGTTTTGTATACGATATGGTTGATATTCTTGATATTTAATCAGATGTTTTGAAGGTTCACCTTATAAAACTTCCACATGTATGCTAAGTCTTCAGTTAAGTGAGTCACCCAGGCCAAGGGTACGCTTGGGGACCAGTAATGGTTTCTGAATGACGGTCACGTCTAGGGTATACGCTTAGAATGTGACAATTACTAATTCTTGTATTATTCATTTTCATACCAAACGTTCCCCTAAGAATTATTTCAATCAAGTGAAATATATTTAAAATTAAAATAAAGCATATCTTACATTCACCATTTTGGTCATTTTCTCATATAAGGCACGACATTCTAAAGCAAATCAATAATTATAATATAACAATACTCCATGTATTAGTAGTAAAAAGGCTGGCAGGTCATATCAAAATTAAGTGGGGTCACAACGGGCATTGACATATAGTCTATGCAGTAAAACAAAGCAGCAATAATATCAAGCAATGAGAATATAAAATCAGTTTAAATGACAAATTTACCCCAGCAGGTGCTTCAGCTAGTGAAACTCCTTCTGTAGAAATAGAAAATAATAAAAGAAGATTGTCTTTAAATTTTATGAAGTTGTTCCTCCGTCAATATTTTAGTTTAAAAATATTTATCATGATTAAAAAATGTTTCTATTTTACTTTTAGGTTAAAAATATTATTTTTTTAATAAATTGATGTCAAAAACACAATTATTTTTTGAATTTCATATCAAAATTATTGAAAGTGACAGATTTATTTTTTAAAATAAAATGTAAAATATTTTTTCTATTCTCATCTGGTCTAAACATATTATATTTTTAATAAAACATCACTTTTAATTAAGTTTTGAAAGAAAAATCCCTCTAACTAATATGAAAATAGAAAGTAATGTTTTTCTCTTCTTAATCTCTTTTTATCAACAAAAATCAAATTATCTGATAAAATATCTTATATATATATATATAAAATTATAGTAACTTTTTCATTAATTTTTATTTAGATAATAATTAAAAAAAATCTTAATAAAAGAAAATTTTTTATTTCTTAATATTTCCCTAATTGAAACAGGATAAATGTTGGTTAATATAAATTCTTGATTTTAAAATTTAATATGAAAAATAGTCAACAATAATTTAATCGATGATAATTTGGTTTTTTTTCGAAGTACCAAAAAAATTGCGTGTAATGGCATTATAATTGTTGTATCTTAACTTTAAAACAAAGATTATATAAATAAATATTTATCCTATTTCAATTGAGAAAATATTAATAAATAAAAATATTTTCTACTTTTTTATTATTATTATTATTATTATTATTATTATTATTATTATTATTATTATTATTATTATTATCATTATCATCATTAATAATGATATATTACGATATTTATTAGGAGAAATGTGTTTAAAAAGCGAAAGAAACAATATGTTTATTAAGAAATGATCATTTTGACAAAAAAGTAAAATAAAAGCATTTTAGAACAAAATATTGATGTGAGGGCATTTTCCAGTCAAACTATTAACATTTTTGTTCAATTCACATACTTTAAGGACATGTTTACCTTTTTCCTTTTAGATAATAATAAGGAAAAAAGATGCGGTGCGGCCACTAAAATTTAAAGCGAAAAGGTATAAGTTCACCCTTAAATTTGTGTCGAGAGTAGTTTACACGCTTAAACTATTAGAATAACCTATTACACACCAATTCTTATTGAAAGTGACTCTATTACCACCCTCAAAATTGATGTGAAAATAAAATTAAATAGAAAATAGGTGCGTTTGGTAAAAAATAAAGTCAAGAGTTTTTTTCTCTCACGCCCAACCTCTTCTCCTACTTTATACTCTTCTTCTCCTTCACACAACCCTATTTTTCCTCTCCTTCACTTTTCTTGTGGCAAATATTCTTCTTGCTATGTCATATGAAAAATAATATGGCAATTATTGAGAGAAAACAAAAAACAAGATTGAGAGGACCAAGTTGTTTAATCTATGAGGTTGGTTGCTCAAAAAATTTTCGATGAGACATTCAAAATTAACTAATTTTACTATTTTCACCAATTCGTCAAATCGAGCACCAATTACTTAATTTGTTTATGTTTTCTTGTTGTTTGTGAGCACATGCAATAAGAAAATTCTCATGTCTTCATTTTCATTTGTGGTGGGTTTGATAATGGGTGATAGAATTAGCGATGATATGACTTTTAATTTCAATAACTAACAATGAAGTTAGTGTGATTTTGATGTTGATATTGAAATTTATGGTTATGATTGTGATGAATTTTAATGGTGGCAATGGTGGTAACTTGAATCCAATGATGAATTTAGTCAAACTTATTATGGTTGTTATCAATTTTTTTATGGTGACAGTGATTGTGGGAAGAATTTGATGGTGAATTTAGTTGTGGGTGGTGAATTATATGGTGGTGGAGATGTAAATATGGTCATAATGGTAACAATGGTGGTGGATTAATGATGTATAACGAAGAAGAAGCAATTGGAGTGACGTGAATTTATTTTTTTGGAAATCTAACATAATTGTTGATGTGGTAGTGATATGACAATGACGTGGTGATAATGTGGCACGAGTGTGAAGTACTTTTCATCATGTGACTAGTTGTATGTATATCAGAGTAGAAATAAATTAACTTTTTAGTGATTTAAGTGTGTAATAAGTTGCTTCAATAGTTAAAGAGTATAATCTACTTTTCGATATAACTTCGGGTATATATTTATGCTATTTCCCAAAATTTAAATGATCCAATTTTTACCTATATATTTCTAAATGCACTTTAGACCCAAAATAATGACAAATCTATGGCCAAACTCTCTCCCACATACGTGTGCCTCCTTCTCCTGCTTTTTCTCGCTCACCTCTTACCCTGTTCTTTATCGCATATCTTTATATACTGAAAAATACATACAGTATGCATATATTGTATAAAAAATTAATATGAAATGTATACGAAAAGTGTATTTAGAAAAGTGTATAGATCTTGTATGAAAAGTAAATAGGAAGCATATATGAAAAATCTAGTGAGAAGAATATATAATGTGTATAAAAAGTGACTATGTGTAACGACCCCAGTTTGGAAGCCCTGAGTGTAGAAAAGTTGGCTTGAAAAATGACTGAGAATCTGCTTTTCGAGATAGTTTACGACCCGCGAGTTGTTCTACGACTCGTAGGTATGGCCTTTAAACATAGATCTTCAGGAAGGGAAAAAGTTTCCAAGTATGGGGTAACCTATAGACCAAGTTATGACTCTAATGTATTTTACGGATCATGGATAGGTTCATGAGCCAGCGATGAAGGGCTTACCCCGAGACCTAGCATCGTTGAAGGTCAGGCTAAGGGCACGAGTTCTAAAGTGAATCATAAGTGGGCACATATATAAACCAGGCTTGTGCAAGCAAGTAACACTTCAAGCGAATAGTGCTACCTCGCTTTAACTAGGCTAAGAATATGATTTTCGACATTGAGCTTCAAAAGAAAAGAGGAGAAGACGATCTGCGGCTGCAAGTGTGCATGAAATAACACGTATATAAAAGCTGTTTGAATGGATTGTGTCAGCCTTTTCCATGTATTGTAATTGGCAGATCATAAAAGGCAAGCAAGGCCATTTAGCTTATCGTTTGATGCACAAATCCTCTCTTCGCCCAAGGAATGCTTAAGGAAGGGAAATGTTAACTACTTGAATAAGAAGATCGGAGTCTACCTTCGCATTAGGAGTTTCTTCATTTCAGATTATGTAAATTACCCAAGGGCGTAAGTCTTTCGGCTGGTTTAAGATGATGAAAAAGAAATGAAAGCCCATTTCGGGTTGATTCGATTCCCCCACTTGCCTAGGAAATGAGTTGTGTAGAGGTTACCTTAGGGTTAGGGAGGGAATAGCCTTTCAGTCTACTAGCAGCAATTTCATAGCTACCTGAAAACACATTTTCTTTTTTTCTTAAGCATCCCGCCGATTCGTTAATGTTAGCTCAGCCACTAGGCAATAGAACAAAGTTAGTTCCTAATTCCCACAATTTTTGTAGTGCTTCTTCTACCCATTACGATAGAAAACCCCTTCTTTCCTCGTCCGAGGGACTTTTTCTTTAGAATTTCTTAATAGAAAGAGGGAATCCACTGTTCAGAAGAGAATACAGAGAATCCGCGAGGAGCTAGAAGAAGACCGTTGCTATCCGGCTATGAAATTCAATGTATGAATAAAAGGGCTTTTAAGCGCTTCCCTTGTCTTAGAGCTGCGTATTCAATTCGCATAAAAAAGGTGAGAAGGATTTGTTGCCATTTAGAAGTACAACATGATGCATATCCGCTCTTAGTAAAAGATGAGCAAGACCTTTACCACGAAGAGCTTCTTGCTCTCTAGGCTTGAAGGCGGCAATCTAGCTTCTATTGAAACAAAATGAAGGAACTTCTGCAGTGAAGGTTCATACTTAAGCTAAGGCAGCGAGTGAGCCGAGGAGAAGTTGAGTGAAATCATCAACTAGCCTTTTCGTAATAGGAATGCCCGATGTTCTTGCTCTTCTTCAATCTTCTTAGGATCAAGCTTTCACTAGAATTTCCTACTCTAAGTTCAGTGACCTGGAACAATCGAATTATTAATTAATAGAACCCAGAACAGGCTCAAGGCCATCTTTTCCAATATTTTCTTACTTCTATCCCTTTGAATAACAAAGTTTCCTGCATCTAGTAAGGCCAAAAGTTCTGCCATTCCTCTCTGTCAACTCAAAGTCTAAGGCAAGGAACTTTCAATTCCATTTTCTTTTCTTTTCGTAGGCTATTTTATTAAGACCAAATCCTTTCTTCTTTCAAAAGAGTTCCCCCTCCCGCTATTACTACTACAAAGAGACTAGCCGCAACAAACGATGAAATAGGACCGAAGTCATTCAAGAGAAAGAAGTTCTGATCACAGACAACTTCTAAAAGAAGAGAAAAGAGAAGAAGAGCAAGGGCGACAAGAGTAGACAAGGAGCTAAGACCGCTTAGGCTTTTTACTAATACCCCCACACCAAAAGAGAGAAATCTATGTAACTTTGGATCTTAGCAGAAATTTTTGAAAAGACTAGTATCCCTTATTCTTGCATCAGTGGGCAATCCCACATAAAAGAAAGGCTACTGAATTGGCTGATTCCGCAAACAAGGGAAAAAACATCCATTCTCCTCCTATTCCTATGTTGACACCAAGAAAAATAAAGCCTTTCACCTTCCTCTCTATCCATTCCTTTTTAATAATCATAAAGGATGGAAATGCTTAGCTTACTAAACCAAAAACAATGGAGTAAGATCCCATATCCATAAAGGACTGCTTTCCAGTAGAGGAAAATTTCTCGTTGTTGCGCTCGTCGTTAAAGAGTAAGATGCTGATTCTATAGCAGCTCTGATTGGTATACTGAGGATAAGAAGTAAGTCTTATAGAAGGAACAAGCACTAAATAAGGGGTTGGGATCTCTCCTAAAAGAAAGAATTGACCTCGAGCCTGTCCTACTCATTCTCCCTTTCCCGTTCCTGACCCTGAGTGTGCAGGGGTTAGTCTTGAGCCAGGTCTTGATTGTTTATTCCATTTTGTCAGTTTAAGTAATGGAATGAGAGTTACAGATATTCATTCCTAAACTATGTCACCGATTGGTGACCTGATCCCGCTAAGCAACAACAGCTACCGACACCAACTCTATCACCGCTAAGCAACAACAGCTACCGACACCAACTCTATCTTAACGACCGGTAAAACAAGGGCTCCATGCTGAAGGAAAAATTGGAGTTTTTAGGAAAGGTGATTTACAAATTATCAGACGGTTCATAGAATAGGATACGACTCATATAGTGTTTCGTGGAATGGGGTTCGAAACAAGGTGAAAATTTGGCTAAGTGTAGGACTATACGAGTCCAACCATGGCCCATTGAATGTTTTATGACTCGTCATGTTTGTCATGGTTTTCAAATCAACAAAAGTCAAATTTTAGGATTCTCAAGTGAGCCATCAGATGTATAGACTTACGGCCCATAGTCGGGGTCTCATAATTGGCTTTCGACAGTGTTTGATGAAGGGACAGTTCGATCATTCCTATCAATTCTATTTCAAAACCATATAGTTTTGGGGATGGGAAAGGGACCTATATTAGCCTAAAATCCCTAATTACCTTCATTTTACACTCTTAAATTTCTCTAAGGCAAAGGAGCTCTCAAGGATAGGCAAGAACAAGGCTAGGGTTTCCCAAGTTTCTTCTTCAAGAATTTAATTTCGATTCTTTCTAATTTCTCAGGTATGTGAGTTGATATATGGGTATTCTTTCACCCATAGAGTTCTCTATTATACATTTTGCCTTTTCTTTAAATTCCTAAATTCTAAATGTATGCTTATGATGATTTCATGATTTCTATGTTACGATATGGTACTACTAAAGTTCTATAATTATTTTGCTAAGTAAATATACAAATATTTTGTAGTATGATGTTGATGTTACGATTGGTTTTGATATGATTAAGTTTGGGTGATTTTGATTTTCCTTTTTAAAGAATTTTCTTAAGACTTATGTGATTTTTTATTGTTCCATGCATCAATTAAGACCACCTTATTTTCAATGAAAGCTTCCTCTAAATTTTGACTATGATTAGGGCATATATGAAGAGCTTCAAAGTTAAAATTTACCAAAGATATTTGCATGTTGATTATTTCCCTAAAAGATGTTAAGAAAGATTCTAAAGTTCGAGCTATACCTATGATTGATACTTATGATTCTAAGAGTATGTTTTAAACGATTTCAGTGGGATGACTTAGCACCGAGAGGACTAGAGATTGGGACTCATCTCGTTAGTTGAGGCATGATCCCTTGAAGCTAAAAATCTTAATATCCCTAACTATGTTTCACCATAGGAACCTTATAGGCTAGGCTAGTGGATCCACGTAGGCCCTAACGTTATGAAAGATGCAATAATGTATATTTGCCTTCATTATTTAACCATATAGGGATATGTACACCTCCTCCGACTCATAGATAGTATTCAACATCTAAGACTAGCTCTACTGTTTATGGTGAGCCATTAGTTCAGAACTCCTCCACTCTTTCCTTCTAGCACATATTTAGTTTATTTTGAGACGATATTTTGTAGCTCTTCTGCGGCATTTATTTTTTGTGCGTGCTGTCTGAATTTCTTTCCATTCGATGGAGACTCTGTTACCGATCCCATCAACTTATGATGTAGTTGGTATGTGTATGAACAAAGTAATGAATGTAGTTATTTCCACTATTTTTAATGTTACTTCATTGTCCAAAAAGTCCACAACCCCTTTCCCTTATATTTTTCGCACTCTGTTTCTATTTAATGCATATGAATGCTTAGGATGCTTGGATGGCTTGGGTGAGGTGCCTCCAGATATCTCATTCGCCCTGGACGACTAGGCCCCTAGGTAAGGTCATTACAAACTTGGTATCAAAGCACGAGGTTTTAAAATGTTCCTCGGATGTCCATGCATACCCCCTAAAATAGAGTCTCATTTAAGGTTGTGAAGCGTGCCACTATCTTGAATGAGAGGCTATGAGACTGTTTAGGAAAGTCTTCGATTCGTTTTTATTCAATGTAGTGCCTTAGAGTTGAGTAAGGTTTTTCGCTAACTAATGATGAGATTTTGTTTCTTTCTAGATCATGCCATCCCAAAGAGCTCCCCATCAGCGAGGCACTTTGAAACAACAAGTCCCTTTGCTCCAACAGGACAAAGGAGTGTCTCGTGTGAAGTTTAGAGCCACCTTCACAGTGTTGGCCCAAGCGTTAGCTAACCAGCCAATAGGGAGATAACTATACCTCCCAAGTGCCTATCGTAGCCGCCAGAGTCCTTGACTTTATGCGAATGAACCCTAATGAGTCATGGAAATACGACTCTTGTAACTCTTTAAACACTGGATTTTTGGATGTTCTCAAGCAAATTTGTTAGTTTTATGTGTGTGTTTTTATTATTTTCAAGAACATGGTGAAGGCATGGAGTAAGGGGCAAAGCAAAAGAAAATGATTGAGGAAAAAGGCACAAGGGTTACCATACAAAGCCCTCCATGGGCCATGCAATATTACACCGACTGTGAGAGGCCACGTGGGACTTGTCTGAGCGAAGGAGTCAAGAATGGAGCTACTGGAGGAGCACGGGTGTCCGCATGGCCCGTGTAACACAAGATGGACTGTGTGGTGCACCGTAGCATCACACTTAGTTTGCTAAAGTGTAGATGGAGCAAAGAAGACAAGGCAACTCTCACGGTCCCTTTCACGGGCCGTGGGAATTGACATCGACCATGTCCCTCGCCGTGAAGGTGACATGAGTTGAAGAGTCACCATTAAAAATAATAATAATCGTACAAGTGGAGAGAGACGGGGCCCGTCACGGGCCGTGTGACAAATCATGGACCGTGACATGGGCCGTGAAGCTGAAAGACTAAAGTGCTTGTGTGGAAATCGCTAAGGCAAGGGTCACAGGCGATTTCACGATCTGTGAACCCTCAAACAAGCTGTGCTAATGCATGTGGCAATGCAACACAGTAATGACTCACGGACCATTTCACAGTCCGTTTAGACCTTCACAGTTCGTGTAGTGACCCATACCCATGTCGACGTCTATTTTCTTATTTTAAGTTGTATTAGGTTTTTCCTTATGTGTGTGTGTGTGTGTGTGTGTGTGTGTGTGTATATATATATATATATATATATATATATATATATATATATATATATATATATGTATGTATGTATGTATGTATGTATTATTTGTATTTCATTTTCATTATGATGGGATGACAAGAGATAGAGACTATGAAGAGAACATTATTGTGCACTAATTTATATTGAATTCTTGGATTTCAATCACCTCTTTAGAGATTGTAACACGTGAATTCATTACTTTATCAATAGTAAGTTTTTTTATCATTATTCCTTTATATTGTTGTGGGGGATTTATTTTGAATATGCTAGGCTAAACCCACAACTAGGGTTGTTGGAACCATGACAAGTTAAGAAGATAACAAATTTGGGGTGAACCTTGGGATTGATTATCGTATCATTGTACTATTCTTCGCTCTAACTTCTTCCTTAATGAGTCGACGCATTAGGATAAACCCATATTTGTTACATGCTCGGGAGGGATGTAGTGATTAGGAAAAGAATTCTACAATAGAAATTTGGTGTTTTTAACTTAGTCTAAGTACTTGGGACCAAAAGTGAGAGTATTCTGAGATCTTGAACAAGGGTTAAACTTGTATACATTCTGAGACCGGAAGGTAATGAGTGAAATACATCTAAGAAGGACTGGAAGGTGAACTAGGTGTTATATAATATGTTTGATCTTTTATACCTAACCGTGAATGGGTTTACCACACAAATTTGGCTATCGTATTAGAAGTCATGGAAAACACAACCCTAGCTTCTCATATCAATTGTTGGAAGTCCAGTAGTCATCATACGCGTTAGTTACTTTACTTAGAATTTTTTTTGAAACATCAAAAAACCCCATTCTCTTTATGCATGTTTATTTTGGGAATAGAAATTACATCTGAAAAAGGGTGCTAATAGATTTATTCTCACACATTCCCTATGGGATCAATCTCAACTCTTGTTGAGTTCTATATTGATTAATGACCTTTTTACTATTCCTTTTGGAGTGTAAATTTGGGCGTATCAAATTTCGGCACTGTTGCCAGGGAATACAACGAAGTAATAGTCTATTAGTTGCTACTTTTAGTGTGTAATACTAGTCCCTAATTTTACTTTTATTTCTTATTTTTTCTCTTTATAAGGAACTAGCGTTGCATGTCAAACACCCAAAGTAAGGGCGAAGTACTTATTCCCTATAACCTCGAACTCACTAAGTCGATCTGCAAAATGAACGCCTAAGATCATGAAACAGTAAGGCTGAGAGAGTTAGTTGTGAATCCTACAGATAGGGGAAATGACGGTCTGGGTAAAGATGACCTCGCTGGTAATGGGGTGCCAACAGCGGCACCACTTTGACAGGTGCCATTTGTTCCACCACCGTAACAACAACCTATTTTGAGACCTTAGGGGCTTCATTATCCCCAAGCAGTGAATGACGATGATGAAGGTGCTGGGACTACTGGGGAAATAGTGCTTCCACCACTGCATATCGGTGTCAAGTTTACCATCAGTAACACTATGCTGCAAATGCTACAGTTGAAAGGGTTGTTTAGCGAAGCAGTAAATGAGGACACAAATCAGCATGTAATGAACTTCTTGGTGACATGCCAATCATACGAAATTCCAGGGGTCATTTAACAAGCGCTTAGGTCAAGGCTATTCCCGTTTTCTCTTTCGGGTGAGGCGACAAAGTGGCTGAATGAGCTTCTTCATGATTCCATCCGTACTTGGGGAGAGTTAAAAGAAGCTTTCTTGGAGAGGTTCTTCCCTGCATCGAGGCAGCTGAAGATCAAAGACGGGATTGGATCTTACAAACAACTACACTATGAAGCATTATATCAATCTTGGGAGAGATTCAGGGAGAAGCTCAAGCAATGCCCCAACCACCATCTCACGAATGAGCACTTGAAAATGGTCTTCTACAGGTCTTGCAACTTTGTGACTAAACTTATCATTGATGTGGCATGTGGAGGGTTGTACATGTCCAAAACGTTCCCAGACATCATTATGATCTTAGATTAGGTAGCTAAGAACAATAGGGTATGGTACACAGAGATGGAGACCGCTCTAGGTTAATCTTCGAGATGACTGTAGAGTAACAAAAAAAGGAGGAAGAACGGGATCAAGACAGTGCCCATATGCAGAACTAGATCGACTTGCTATCGAAGAAGCTACTTGGTGGAGGCCTAGAAAAGGTAAAAGATAAGGACACACTACGCAGGTATGATGACCAATGCTATAATTATGATGAAGAGGCTCACTTCTTGGGAAGTCAGCGAGGTTACCAGGCATTCAACTCCTGTAACCAAGGTCGGAACTATGGTCGTGATAACTACCAAGGGAACTGGCGAAATAGAGATTGCTATAGAAATCATGAGCACTAAAATAAGGGTGGTGAAAACTTGAAACTAGAGGAGATGATGGTAAAGGTTCTTGACAAGGTGGATTCCACTGAGGCAGGGGTGCAAGATATGAAAGTAGTAATGTCGAATCTTTGACATTGGTAGACTCGTATTCGACCTTGATCAAGCAACTGGAGCAACAGATGGGGCAACTGTCAGCTTTATTGAATCATAGGAAAGATAGATCACTTCCCGGTGATACTATTTAGAACCCAAAAAATAATGGCCATTGTATAGAAGTGACCACGAGGAGCGGTAATGTATGTTCTGACCCTGTTGTAGTCCTTGATGCAGGTCTTGATAAAGCAGATGGCAAGGTACCTCACCCCGTGGAGGTATACGATGATGACGCGAGTGATGAGATTGATGTAGCACCAACGAAATCCAAAGTTGCTAAAGAGGAAAAAGAGTTAGACAAACCCACGACTCAGTCCCTACCAGTCATCCCAAAGCCACCACCACCATTCCCACAAAGGTGTAGGTCGAGCCCCTACACCCACGACCATGCGGCTACTCATGGCGGACAGATCAGTGAAGTGACCAGTGGGGATTTTGTGCTATTTGCTGGTCCGTGTAGGCAGGTTCATCTTTCTTGCAGACTTTGTCATTCTGGACTGTAAAGTGGATTTTGAGGTCCCCATTATCCTTGGGAGACCATTTCTGGCTACTGGTAGGGCACTAGTAGATGTGGAGAACTTACCTTTAGGTTGAACACTAAGGAGGTAAAAATCAGTGTGTTGTGCTGCAATGAAGAGATCCAAAGAGGTAGCCATGATGTCTGTCATGGATGTGGAGGATGGTTGTTTTTCCAGAGATTCCACTCGAAGAAAAGATGAGCATGGACACACTAGCAGCAGTACTAATGAACTTCCCAGAGGATGGTGCCAATAGGTACAATGACATCGTGTATGCTTTATAGGGCAGGGGAACCAGACCAATTGTCCCCAGGAAGCTAGACTTGGACCTACAAAATAGACCGACGCTAGCAGCCAAACCTTCTATTGAGGAGCCTCATGCTTTGGAGCTCAAGGAGCTGCCTCAACACTTAAGGTATGCATTTTTGGGCACTAATAACACTCTTCCTGTAATTGTGGCTGCAGATATTCAGGAAGACCAGGTGAACACATTGTTGGGAGTTCTCCAAAAGCTTAAAAGAGCTATTGGTTGGACCGTTGCAAATATTATAGAGATTCCTCCAGGGATATATACATACAAGATCAAGTTGGAGGATAACTGTGTGCCCAGTATCAAGCACTAGCGTAGGTTGAATCCACCCTTGCAAGAGGTAGTAAAAATGAGATTATCAAGTGGCTGGATGCTGGGATGGTATGCCCCATATCCGACAGTAGGTGGGTTAGTCCAGTGCAATGTGTTCCAGAAAAAAAGGGTATGACAGTTCTATCATGGGGTGGCGAGTGTGCATGGACTACCGAAAGTTGAATAGATGGACTTTGAAGGATCACTTCCCCATGCCCTTCATGGACCAGATGTTAGATAGGTTAGCAGGTAGAGGGCGGTATTGCTTCTTGGATGGGTATTCGAGCTACAATCAGATATCCATAGCCTCAGAGGATCAGGAGAAGACTACATTCACTTGCCCTTATGGGACTTTTGCTTTCAGGAGGATGCCGTTCAGGCTATGTAATGCCCCAACCACTCTCCAGTAATATATGATGTCGATCTTTTCTGACATGGTCGAAGACACCCTTGAGGTATTTATGGATGACTTCTCTGTAGTGGGTGATTTCTTTGACGACTATCTGTTGAATCTTAGCAGGGTACTACAACATTGTGAGGAAGCAAACTTGGTGTTGAACTGGGAGAAATTACATTTCATTGTCAAGGAGGGGATAATCATTGACCATAAGATCTCTGATAAGGGCATAGAGGTGGATAAGGCAAAGATTGAGGTTATTGAGAAGTTGCCACCTCCCATATCGGTGAAGGGGGTCCGGAGTTTTCTTGGGCATGTAGGATTTATCATCGATTCGTAAAATATTTCTACAATATTGCACACTCACTGTGCAAACTATTGGAGAAAGATGCCAAGTTTTAGTTTGATGATAACTGTCGGCATGTCTTTGAGACCTTGAAGCAAAAGTTGATCTCTGCACCTATGGTAGTTGCACCTGACTGGGCTGCCCCTTTTAAGGTTATGTGTGATGCGAGTGGTATTGCTGTGGGTGTTGTGCTGGGGCATAAGCACAACAAGATTTTTCATCCTATCTACTATGACAAGAAGACCTTAAATGATGCAAAAAGGAATTGTACAGTGATTGAGTAGGAGTTGCTGGCTGTGGTGTACACATTTGACAAGTTCTGAGCCTACCTATTGGGCATAAGGTGATTGTGCACATAGACAATGCAACATTGAGGTACCTCATGGCGAAGAAAGATGCTAAGCGGAGGCTAATTATATGGGTACTCTTGCTGCAAGAGTTTGACTTTGAGGTTCACGATCTGAAAGGAACTACGAACCAGGTGGCAGACCACTTGTCCAGGTTAGAAGATGAGTGAAGAGCTAAGGATTGGTTGAACATCGGTGATTCCTTTCCCGATGAGCAGGTATGGCCAACTTCTGTTGACCTAACCCCTTAGTTTGCTGATTTTGCTAACATACTGGTGAGTGACATTATGCCTGAGGGACTTAACTTTCACCAGAGGAAAAAGTTTCTTCATGATGTGCGCAGGTACTTTTACGATGATCCATACTTGTTCAAAACATGTGCAGATGGGGTCATTATGCAATGCATATCGGAAGCAGAGATGATGAGCATCATGGAAGCCTATCACTCTTCCCTAGTGGGGGCGCCATCATGGTGGTGCTAGGACAATGAAGAAGATCTTGCAATGTGGAACTAGTGGTCCACCATCTACAAAGATGCCCATGAAGGCGCGAGGGTGTGATTAGCGTCAGCGACAAGGCAATATCTCTAGGCGTCAAGATCTGCCCATAACCCCTATCCTTGAAGTAGAAATGTTCAACGTATAGGGCATTGACTTCATGGGCCCAATCGTGAGCACCTATGGCATGAAGTACATCTTAGTGGCGGTGGAATAAGTCATGCCCCAAAAAGAGGGGAGGCGCGATTGGCACTTGATACCATTACTGGCCGAGTAAGCCACTAAACATGCTAATTAACTAGACTAGGGACAAGAAGAAAATCGGGCAACATCACGTTTTAAATAAACTAAGCCGGGACCATTAAGGTCATGACATGGTCAACAACAAATCATGTACATCAAGATAAGTAAACCAAAACGATAAAGTACTAGCTAGCCTACAAGGTTGCAACAACAGAGGTACAGGCGCACACTATATATACATGCCAATCTTATGTCGGGAGATTGAAAGGCACAAAAAGAACTAACCCACAATAATAGGTCCACAATAGCCTCTAAGAGAACGACTAATACTATCAGGATATGGCCCCGACTATACCCAACTATAGAAAAAAAGTAAGCATTCTGTGAAAGCTCTAGGAAGAAGTTGAGCTTACTAACTCACAACTGAACTGGGATCCTAGTGGAGGAGTCGATCAGAGTCACTACCTGAACCTGCATGCACAAGATAAAATGCAGCGTCCCCAGGCAACGGGATGTCAGTACAAATAAATGTGTACTGGTTTGTAAGGCAGAATGTAAAACCATACATAACAGTAGTAAAAAGGGTAATAGAAATACCACCTGTAACCAACACTCAAGTAATCTTAATGGCCAACAATCAATCTCCTAGTGATCAAATATGCATAGTATGCTCGAGTATCGTATGTTGTGAATATATATATATATATATATATATATATATATATAGATGCAAATGCATGACATACCCAACCAAATGCTAGCAATGGTAGTCCATTTCAGTAGCTGACCAGTATCATATTTGCCAACCTGTGGCCATCTGTACTATATACATATATATAATTATTTGGGCAAATAGGCCCCATACTGTGATTATAGCTCGGAGCCCATGCATAATGTACAATGTATGATATGAATATTTAATGCACATAGTAGGCCATAACATAAATTTTAGCCAATCTTGGCTCATTGGTACATCTATCCTCATAACATCATATAATGATCGTAGCATAAGCACATGACTCGTGGGACCTCACATGTCTTTTGAATAAATTTCACAACTTAACTCAACATTTAGAATGATGCCTTAACTCTGAAAGTGTTCATAAAGGTGCTTTACATAATACTTATACTTGGTCCCATGTCAGTTAGTAAAAGAAAGTGTTTAAATATAATTAAGTGCCTTAGTAGTTTAAATAGGGGCATTACGCTGAACATTATTAGAAACCAATGCGTTACTTGTTAAATGCTTCAATTATACTTTTGTACGGAAAAAGGACTGATTATGAATACTACATTCCCTTCGTAATCTACATTTATTTTGATGTCACTACACCAAAAAGAGAAATACCACGAACATATGGATAGGTAGCCAGAAAAATCGATAAAATGATATATAGATATTGAATGTCTAGTTTGAGCGAACGAATGGAATTTCAACCTAATACTATTATGAAGATAACTCAGCTGCAATCCTAATGCCTTTCACAGAAGGTCTTTCTAGCAACAGAATAGTAAAATATCTCATTTGATATTTTGGGAAACTTTTTGAATTTCGTGCTAAAAGGAAGGATAGAGCTTAGCCTTAACATACCTTCCTAACGGAAGTCCTATTGACCAAAGTTTCTTCATAAGAGTTGTTCCTTAGGTCCTAAGATTCACAAAAACTATATATATGCAGCTTAAAGACACCTATAAATAGTCTAGAATTTAGCATTAATGACCAGATTTGGCAAATAGTATTTGGCGAGGAAATGATCATAAAACTTCGTAAAAATGACCGTAAAGGAGCCCCAAGATTATTACCTAAGCACACCAACTGCAAACCAAGAATAACCAGTAGGAACACCACTCTTTCCAACCCAAAAATAGCTCCAAACACAACTAATAGGAGGGGAAAACAATGGCAAAGCGCAAGACACACATTTCTAGGCACGAGAAAAAATTTTAACGGTAGAAACACAAAAAACTTACCCAAATCACCGTGGTACCTTGAGGAAACTTTATCTTCAGTTTATTTATTGTTTAGGATGAAACAGAACTGATTTAAGCTTTAAAAAGCTCAAATTAGCCGACATCTAGGTAGGTTGACCGACCCGACCCATGACCTAGTTTCTTGTTCGGGCAATCATAGTAAAACTATCATAAATTTTTATTCTAAGGTCAGCTTGATGCGCGGTTTTGTGAGTTACAAACTAGACTCATAGATCTTCAATTTGATTAGTCATGGAACTTCTAACGCCTTATATTTTGGGAGATATGTCCTGATACATTTGACCAAAATTTAAGAAGGCTTTCTTAAAGAAACTTACGGTAGCTTTGGCTAACCTTTATCTTGAAACTCACTTGATTCCAACACTTAATGTATGACCTTTGAGATATTAAAATAACCTTTAAAAAATCCATTATTAGCAAATTATACACTTGTAGTCCTATTCAGAATGTGAAACCTAATCTAAACTTTCCGAAAAGGGCGAGGTGCCACTCGGGCCATTTCTTTAATCCTGAATGTGTATTTAAGGTATCCCTTTGTCTTAAAACTTCAGGTCCTTGATATTACCACTTATTGGCAGCCTTACTATCCTTAGGTTCTACCCACATATGTCTTATATGACACACCACCCTATGTATATATATCAAAGACGAGAAACACGAGGTCTCACAGAATATGTCTCCAAATGGGTGGAGGCAAGTGCATTTCCAAACAACGAAAGCAAGAGTGCGGCCCAGTTTTTGAGGCGAAACATTTTCTCCAGGTTTGGGCACCTAGAACTATTATTCGTGATGAGGGCTCCCATTTCTGCAACAAAACCTTCCGTGTTGTGTTAGCTAAGTATGGTGTATGGCAACACAAGTTCACCACATTCTATCATCCGCAGACAAGTGGACAGGTTGAATTCTCAAATAGAGAGATCAAAGAAATCCTGACCAAGTCTTCAAATGTGATTAGAACTAATTGGTCCCGGAAACTAGATGATGCTCCGTGGGCTTACAGGAAAGTTTACAAGACCTCCATTGGTATGTCCCCATATTAACTGGTATTTGATAAGGCCTGCCATCTACTTGTGGAAGTGGAGCACAAGACACTCTAGGCTCTGAAGACCCTAAACATGAATTAGGATGAGGCTGCTAATTTGAGGCTTGATCAACTTAATGAGTTGGATGAGTTCCGCCTTCAAGCTTATGAGACTGCAACACTTTACAAAGACAGAATGAAGTCTGATCACGAAAAGCGTATTGCACCACGAAGTTTTAGTGTTGGTAACAACATTTTGTTGTACAACTCCTGGTTGAGGCAAGCTAAAGTCGAGGTGACCTAGCCCGTATACAATTGCCCAAGTATTCCCACATAGTGCTATTGAGCTTGAAACTGAAAATGGGTATCGATTAAAAGTCAATGGACAGCGAGTGAAGCAATACTTGGGTGTTTCAGATGAAGCCTCAGTGATTGAGGTCATACAACTTGATAAAGTTTGAATAGTCAACATAGTTGCATCGTGCCGTGACGTTAAACCAAGCGCTTCATCAGAGAAAACCCATGCATTGTAAGAGTTAGATTTCCTAAAAAAAATTATTAGTAATAATAATAATAAAAAATATATATAATATTTATCTTATGTCATATATATATAATATTTATCTTATGTCATAAGTTTCTTGCTTTTGATTTGTGTTTCCAGGTAGGTGTACGTGTTATTGTTAGAGTTCGTGAGCTTACGCATGGTGGGAGGTGTGACATGAACGTGTAGCACGGGACAACCCGTGGCATCGACTATGTACCACGCGTCGCCCAAGTAAGTAATCCTAAGGCAGGGCGGACGGGCGGTCCAAACAGATCATAAAACCTGTCACTGGCCATGCAGCCGTCTGTGGAGGTGGGTCTGTCAACGCGTGCCAGGTACGTTTTCCAATTTCTCTAGGTTTGGGAAAATTGACGGTCCAAATGAATCGTGCCACATGCCATATGCCACGTGCCACGAGCTATGAGGCTATTAGTGGAGGAGAAAGAGATGGTCAACCATGTTGACCAAAGGTATTAAAACTGTCATCCCAACACGCCTCATTCTCAATTTTTCACTCTCTCAATCCTCACACCCTCTTTCTAAAATCCCACAAATATTCTATCTTTTTTGTCATGGTTAGTGAGTCAATCTCATGATTCGTAACATACATTTTCGTGTGGATATTCATAGTTCAAGAAATCATCACCCTCCTTGAGTTCTTCATAAAGTGAGTTGTCACCTTCTTCTTATTCTTATGTGTTTTCTAGTTTGAATGTGCTAAATCTTGTTTGCGATTAAGTTGTTCGTTGTTTAGGGTGTCAAACTTCTTGTCCTTGGTGTATGGTTTTGCAGTAGGTGGTTCCAACCACCATTTTTGAGTGCTTGTGGTGTTGTCCATGGAGTCTAGTGAATTTAGTGTCCTTTAGGCTGTTTTCTCTTGGTTAAATTTTGTTTTTTCGCTCTTTTGGTATGTAAGTTAACACCAGGTACTTGTGAAGTGTAAAATTATGTTTGATCTGTTTGAGAATGATGGCTAGGTGGTTGGACAGGCTCCTCACGAAACCCAGAATGGTCCGTGTACCTCTTTACGGTCCGTGTAGGTGACCATTTTGGGTCGTTCGCACACTATCGCCCAAGTACACTCTCATGGGGGCTCACATGGATCGTGTCGTATATCACGAGCCATGTGTGGCTTCTTTTGGGTTGCCTCATCAACCAACTTCCCAAGTCACTTGGGACGGACCATCACACGGTGCGTGTTCTTCTTCACGACCCTTGTGGGTGTCCCGCCCAGGGGACCACCTCTGCACACTTAGGTTATTGAATAAATGTATTCGTAATTTTGCTTTTTATTTACCAAACTCAAGTACAATTTCCCAATGATAGACCATGTGATGCCACTCTTAGGGGGTTATTGACACTTTCGTAGCACAGGGGAAGTCTGAGTACCCGCTAGTGCGTCGACCTACTCGTTCAACATTTCTAACCATTTTATTTATTTGTGACATTTGCAGGTACCATGGGTCCACCCCAAAAGTCAATCCAACCTAGGGAGGAGCTTGAATCACCTCTTCATAAATCTCCTACTATATTATCTAGTCATCAAAATGGGAGTGACTCAGGCGATGACTCCTTTAGAGGGTCAGAGGTTCGATTCACCGGCAATGTCTCTCCTTTCTCCCCTCGCACTACAAGGACTCATGTAACAGGCTGAACTATAACCCCCCAGTTTGAGGCGGGGTTTCCTGGGGTGAGAGTGGAGGGGGAGGATGATGCCTCAGAGTAGGAGGAACATGCACGAACCCTGGAGACAGACCAGCACCACACCGATGCTGAGGATGACGAGATTGCCCTCCGAGAAAGTGATGATGAAGCCACACATTATGTGGTTTCTTGGGCGACAGATCTTGAAATCGTGAAATGGCTTATTGTGTTTTTGCATGGACGATGGACAATCCCAGGCGCTAAGGAGATCTATATTCAGGGACTGACTAAAGACTCCAGGGGATACCAGCAGAAAGCCATCATCCCTGCGGTTTGGGTTATCATAGATCAACTAGATGGGTATTGGATATCAAGGATGTGTTTGAATCATATTAGTTTGGTTGGATGGCATAACCACCTGGCTATTACGGGCTAGAGCTAATTGTTGAGTTTTATTCCAACTATATTGTAAGTCTATTGGATTCCATACAAGGCAACAATCCAAGAAAGTGAAAAAGCAGCTAGCCTTTAAATTATCCCCTCGGGAGTATGTTGTGGTGCGTGGTGAACGGGTGGACATTTCTGAGACCGCCATCAACAAATTCCTCTATGGTCCAGATTATTGGGCCTCTATAGATGGCCTATTTATTGACAAACATGTAAACATCACCGATGAAGGGCGTATTTCCGATCCAACTTCGTGGGCCACACTATTAAAATAGATTGCAGAGCGGATTGCTATACAGGGGGCTGATGCAGACTGGGTTACAAACCCCAGGGTTCCTATTGCCATGGCGTCTCTGACTTTTGCGATAAAATTATGGTGGTCGGTGGTGCGGGCCAGGCTACGACCCAGAGGTGATGACAACACACTCCAACCTTCACATGCCTCATTGGTAGCATTCTTGATAGATAAGTATAGAGTAAATGTGGGATGGATCATCACCATAGAAATGCGGGACTGAGCTTTATCATACAGAGCCAACATGCCCTTTTCATTCCTGATCCGAGCACTTTATAAATGGGCATGTGTCCTTACCACACATTTTTTGGACCAGAAAATAGCTCCCAAAGGTGTTGCTTAATGTTTCCTTGATTAAGGATGTCCATAATCGTCTAGTGCACATTAGATCATGCAGGTCTGATGATGTTTCTCCAAGCGGCCGCACAACACCCCTTGTCAATTATTGAGGGTTATTACACCACCACTCCACAGTCGGGTGAGGCTTTTGAGTAGCACGAGGGAAGTGGTGCAACACCTCTGATGCAACAAGGGTATGTGTATGTGCCATATGAGTTCCTAGCCAGAGTAGTGATAGACCAAAGGCAGAAACAAGCAATTGTTGATCAAATAGTCGAGAGGATGCCTCAACTGGTCCACTCTCACATCCAACAGGCATAAGATCGGCTCTAGGATGAACTACTGGGTCAAATCAGCAACTTGTAGAATCATGTCAACACTTTAGAGGGTTACTTCCATGACATGTTTGGGAGTATGTCCAGGGATGAAATGGAAAAACTTGTGCAGACAATGTGTGACATGAAGGACCAAATTGCACAGCTGAAGACTTAGTAAAACCACATTGCGCTAGCCCCGCCTCCAAAATCTTGGATGTCACTTTTTAATGCCCCTGTGGCATCGGTTTTAGACGACACATGGGGTGCTCCGCCCGCTATAGCTGCTGCACCAGTGCCACCTACAGGTGTATCCAAGAAAAAGGACAAAGGCAAGAGACATAACCATCACAGTAGTCCCCCGTAAGATCTATAGATTGCAGAAGACAAGAGGTTGCCCAATGCTATGCGAGCCCA
Organism: Solanum rostratum; assembly: GCA_029948455.1. Lineage (NCBI taxonomy): Eukaryota > Viridiplantae > Streptophyta > Magnoliopsida > Solanales > Solanaceae > Solanum > Solanum rostratum. The sequence goes on from CM057051.1 coordinate 58,382,650, forward strand.
ATGCCGAGCAGCCGCCAAACAAGAAGAAAGGGAGCGGCTGGCATGAGAGGCAACCAAGATAGGAGCCTCTGAGAGCACCTTTGGATCAGGTGCGGCTTTTGATGACATGGACCCTACTGGTGGGTCTGACCCTGACGGTCCAATTGACGCCTAGGGCATCCCAGGTATGCTCTATTCCCATGTTGTGCTTTATTTCTAGCTATGGTGTAGTGAGGGCATTGCACTGTCTTTTTAGAGGGGGTGGGGTATCCTACCACTTGAGAGTTTTTCTCGCTGGATTTCTTTTCTCTCAAGTGTACTTTCTAGTAGAACTGACATGTTTAGGCTGTGATGTTTGTATAGATACATGTGCTTATAAAAGTCTAGGTTTACCCATGTTTTGATCTGTAATAAATGCCTCGAGTTAAAAATGTATCCAAAAGCTTGTATGTACATGCATCCCATCTTGACTAACTGATATGATTTTTGGAAAGCATAGTATGCATTGTATGGTTGGCATCTTGATGAATGAAGCATGACTGTGTTGGTTAGTGCTAATTAGTGTAGGAGATGTTCCACGTGTGTTTGAGCGTATTTGCTTAATTCAGTCGATGTGCTTGTAATCTATAACTTGCCTGGTTAGTCCCACCAAAATAATGGAATGACTAAATTAGGATGTGATCTTAGGCCATTTTCGTTGACTAGTCACTTAGCCTAAAAGTTTATCAACCAAATGAAATTGGCCTTTTAAAACCAAAAAGTTGAGCTTGAATAGACTTTTTATTTATAATCACCCAACTCATCTCCCCTAACTGTCTGCGGATTTGTACTTTGGCCTTGGTCTCTCCAAGGACATTGTGAACTTCAGCCTAGGCCAAAGGCCTAAGTTGAGTGTGGCTTATACTGGCCCAGGTCCTTTCAAAAAGACATTGTGAACCTCAGCCTATGCCAAAAGCCTAAGTTGAGGGTGGCTACTGTAGGAGAAGCAGAAAAATAAGTGAGGAAAAAAGAGGAAAAGAAAACTAGGTGTGACCGTGAGTAAAACACATATACAAGAAAAGAGAGTGGAAAGAAAAGAAAAAAAAAAGAATAACAACTTGTTTGGATGATGGTTTTTGATGGTATGGTATAGTGTGGTTAGTGAAAGAACTGCGTTTGTTTTGATTGTTTCTTTAGTTTCCTGGTATGGTATGGTTTGGTTTCATGGTTTTGTAACCATGAAAACCCTCACTTTTTTAAACAACCAAATTGATGGTAACTCATTGTTCACTTATTTTTATTTCCACTTATACCCTTATTTAATTTTTAATAATCCTAATTTACCCTTTTATTCTTTATTAAACTTAACCCTAATATCTACGACACAATCCTACACTGATTTGACTCATCTCAATTTTGAAACTTCTTCTCCATATCCTGTTTCTCTCCCACGTTTCCAACAACAACAATTTCAGGTTCGTGAAATTCTTTCTTTTTTATTTGCTTTGACATGATTAGCAATCAACTCTGCTATTACATTGTGTTTTCCCTTGTCGAATACATCTTTCTCTGATTAATGAACGACTTCCCTTGAGTTGGATTTTGGTTTAGTTTCACAGGTTGCATTTATTTGATACTTCTTTTCTTACTCTCTCTAGTGTAGAACTCACAGCATACTCTAATGGGTTCTTTTATTATATAATAGATCTTTGCTACTTTAGCTTCCTCAATATCATCGAAGTTCAAAGTTTCCTGTCCGGAGTGATGTTACAAAGTTTGCTAACTAAAATTCTACTATAGATGTAACCAAAGAATCAAGAAGATTATCGAAGACGTGTTGTGAAATATGTTGGAGACGGTAATATAATTTGTTAGGTGCTTATGTGTTAATACAATCTCCCTATTTCTTTACGAAAGTAACAGAGCATTCCTTGACTAAAATAAGTCCCAAAATTAGAAAAGATCATAGATAAAGTTAATTGCCTACTTCCATATATTAAAAGTATAGCTAATATAGGATGACTAAAAGCTGCTTTATCTCCAAGATTCTCTTCAAGACAAACTGAAACAATCCAAAAATTCACAAATTCCAGAAAGAAAGAGACAAAAAACTTTTGTCTCTTTTGTTGGCAAAATTCGACGTCAACAAATTTAATTCATAGCCAGTGGTTTTCTTTATACTAGAGAATATGGAAGTTGTTATAGTTTTTCTGATCAGACCTTCTGATTTAGTCTTTATACTAAACATGCTTACAACTTATATTTGGTTTTATAGTGATGCTATACGCACTATCTCTGGCTTATGACTCTAGAAGCAGGGAAAATAAATAGTCTTTTTAATTTTAATGATTCTGATATGGCTAGACCGTCAGATATTGTTGTCCAAGCAACATGAATACAATCGGTGATGACATATTTGCTATATCTGTCTCATCACTTTAGAAAGCAAGCATAAAGTTATCCCTCAATTATATGCATTTTGACTGGATATCTTATCTACTACACGTTGCTAGTTGTTGCCCAAGCAAAAGAAAAAAGCATCTCTTGATTAAGGAGTCAATTTCATCAACATTTATCTTTTAGATTTTCTCGACAATTAAGTGCCCTTATATAAATTTATTATTGTATATGCCTAATTTAATTAGTTGATGCATTTTTCATAATTATATTGTAGATGGTTGATCAGAATAATCAAGATAGTAATTATATATTGAAACAAGTGAGCTTTATAGCTTCATATGCAACTGTTATGGTAGTTATTTGGTTTTGAAATTATACATATGAAATTGAAATGGATCGACGCACGATCACACAGGACATAAAGCTTGGAGAAAGTTAGAGATGAATTATTGAATCACCTATTTTCCATTGAACTTTGTCATAATATAATAAGAATGAGTCCTTCGGCTTTTACTGGATTATGTAAAATCTTAGTTAAAGATGGAGGTCTTAGACCAACACTTCAAGTTACGGTTGAAGAACAAGTTGCAAAAACACTTTATTTGTTAGCACATAATGTGACAAATCATGAGCTATCTTTCATATTTCGACGCTCTGGAGAGTCGGTCAGTCATCATTTTCATGTTGTCCTACGAACTATCTTGAGGTTATATGAGAACTATATTAGACAACCTGATGGCTCCCATGTACCTCCTGAAATTGCTAGTAGCCAACGTTTCTACCCATATTTTAAGGTAAGCTCATTTATTACACTATTTATATTTAAACGAAATCCAAGATTATATTGTTAATTAATGATTGTAATATCAGGATTGTATTGGTGCGATTGATGGAACACATATATGTGTTAAAGTTTCACAAAGTGAAGCACCGAGATATCGTGGGAGGAAAGATTATCCAACACAAAATGTATTAGCTGCATGTAAATTTGATTTAAAATTTACTTATGTGTTAGCTAGGTGGGAAGGGACATCATCTGATTCAAGAATTATGAAAGAAGCACTAAATAGACAAGACCCACTAAAAATTCTAGAAGGTATATATTATATATTTAGAGTTAGTTATATATGATAAATTATATAACTAAATCATTTTTATTTTTTAATGTTTAGGAAACTTCTACCTTGTAGATGCTGGACTCATGTTGAGAAGTGGACTTATTACACCTTATCGGGGAGAGAGATACCACTTGAAAGAGTATTCAAAAAATCCACCCCGAAATTCTCGTGAATTATTTAATTTGTGACACGCTTCTTTGCGTAACGCTATCGAAAGAGCATTTGGAGTTCTTAAAAAGAGATTTCCTATAATTTCTAGTTCAACGGAATCATTATATGGCATTGAAACTCAAAAACTTATCATATTTTCCTGTTGTATTTTGCACAACTACTTAAGAGGTGTAGATCCAAATGATGAGTTACTCGCTCAAGTTGATGCAGAGCTTATTAATGATAATACTGTGCATGAGGAACATTCAAATTATAGGGAGAATAATGAGGAATATAGAAAAGGAGAGTTGATTCGAGATGGCATAGCAGCTGCCATGTGGATTAATTATCAATATTAGTTTTATAGTGGAAAAACTATTGTGATTATTTATGTCCCATTTTTTTTACTTGATGTTATTTGATAACAATTTCATTTCATGATGTATATATTTTTATTATAAATATTATGTTTAGTGCATTTACTTTAAATTATAGTAACTTTTATCAATATTTATGTGTAACAATATTTTTTCTTAAATTTATGAATATTTGTCTTGAATAAGTAGTTGATATGGCAAAAGACGCAAAGGAATTTACCTCAAGTGATGTAAAGGCTCCAGATAACTCTACATGTGTTTGGACAAATGCAATGGATGACACATTAATTGATGCATATTGTCAAGAAGATTCACTTGGGCACAGAGTTGGCGAAACTTTTTCTACACATGCAATGGATAACTTACTGAAGGAGCTAAAATCAAATTTTCCTGACAAATCTATTAACAAGGAGAAAATTCATAGTCGAATGAAAACAATTAAAAAGAACTTCGGCAGATACTATGACATATTCCGGACGAGTGAATTTGCATGGGATCCCATCACAAACAAGTTTGTTGCTGAACCTGAAGTATGGGATCAATTAATTCAGGTAAATTTATATTAATTGGTTTAGTTTTTATTTTTATTTTAGGTTTCTTATATGTGTGTTCTTTTTCTTATTATAATAGTCATTGTGTTTTACATATATATATATATATATATATATATATATATATATACACACTACGCCTACAGCTGCAGATTTAAGGACCAAGTCATGCCGAAATTATAAAAAGCCGATGATGTTATATGGAAAGGACAGGGCAAATGGAAAACATGCTGAGACTTGCCCAGATATGTTAAAAAGGAGTGCTAATAAGAATCTAAAAAAATCAAATGTTCATCCATTGACTATTGATGAGGTACATGAAATGATTCATACGAATGCTGCCTCTTTGAAAAATATTGACGAATATAGATAGGGTGAGAAAAGTAAAGCAACTGATTATACACCTACACATACTGTCTATCCAGAAGCACCAGCTCCTACCAAGAACAAAAAATTTAAATATGATCATCTTGAAAGCATGGCTGACATTTTGAGAGGTGGGATGGACAAGTTGGCTAGTGCTATTAGTGGATTTTCATCCGCTCTACCAATTTCTGAGAGCGAGATATGGAATATGTTGGCAGAGATGAATTTGGAATCTCGTGTGAATACAAAATCTTACATATTGCTTTGCCAGAATGCAAACGCATGTCGCACTCTAATAGGATGCCCGAAAGAGGCCCGCAAAGATCTTTTATTAGAAATGATGGGAGAAGACAATTAAATTTAGAATAATTTTATTTAAATTTTAAGTGTTGCTTCTTTTATGAACACTTTGAATATTTTATTAATAGAAGTTATTTTGTTATGTGATTCTCGTTAATACAATATTATCCTTTTAATGAATTTGTATTGACTTAGCATCTTTGTTTTTTTTGTACATCTTTATTCATTTGGTTCGTCTATTAGCTTAATCTTGTTTGTGTTAAATTTTGTCTACAGAAAAGCAATATCTTTAAACTTGTTTGATTCTTTTTTTCTTTATTTTTGTTTTTGGTCTGAATTGTTAGCTAGGTGTCTCATAAATATTCTATTTTTTTTCTAATAGAATTGGGCCGTTTGGCTGTTTTTTTTTAAATATAGCATGAAGGGTATTTTCGTAAATATATAAGTTACGATACAATACCATACAGTCAAATCAAACGCCAAATTATCATTAAACAATAAAAACCCATACAGTCTATCCAAACATTGTATAGTATTGTACTATACGATACCATACCGTACCATACAGTACCATACATTCTGAAACCATGGAAAACCACCATCCAAACAAGCTATAAGTGAACATAGAAATTACTCCCAATGGCAAAAGAAAGTGGAAAATAGGGGCAATAGGAGCAGAAAGCCGATAGCGGATGGCTGAATTAAAGTAGTGTCTTTGAGGGGCTAATTAGTCACATGATCCTAAATATACTCCACCCGAGCCCGAGCCTACATTACAAGCCACAAAGTCCTAGTGTGATCCTAAAAAGGTCATTCGAGAGTGAGGTTAGGAAATTAAGGGCAAGCACATAGTCAATGCTTGTGTGTCACTGGAAGTCACTTGTGAGAGTGAGTGTCTGCAATCCAGTCTCTGTTTTACATTGATACGTTGTGTGTGAGACTTTTTTGTAGTGAGGGTACCATCCTTGCATTGATTGGTTGCTAATACGACTGTTTCATCTTTGTTCCTGAGCTTATGCGAGATGACCGTACAGGTATGATGGTTCCTTAATCTGTGTGAGTCTGTCTGGGGTGTAAGCACATTTTCTGAGCATATGTGTTGAAATTGAAGGGTTATCCATAATTCTGATGAGGCACTTGTATTATGCTTGTTTGGTTAAGTCGGTATTGCTTAAGGAGAAGCAATCATTCTAAGTTGAGGGTGTTGATAAGTCATGGAAATAGGACTCTTGTAACACTTCAAACACAATATTTTTGTGCATTATCAAGCTAATTTGTTAGTTTGATGTGTGTGTTTTAATTATTTTCGTGAATATGGTGAAGGCATGGAGTAAGGGGCAAAGTACAAGAAAATGATTGAGGAAAAAGGCACAAGGGTCACCATACGGAGCCCCCCCTTCCCCCCACAGGATGTGCAACATTACATGGACCGTAAGAGACCACGTGGGACTAGCCTGAGCAAAAGAGTTAAGAATAGAGCTAAGTAGTGAGCACAGGCATCCGCATGGCCCGTGTGGTGCATCGTAGCCCCACACTTGGTTTGCTAAAGTGCGGATGGAGCAAAGAAGCCAAGGCAACTCTCATGGTCCCTTTCACGGGCCGTGGGAATTGACATGGACCGTGTCCCTTGTTATGAAGGTGATGTGAGTTGAAGAGTCACCGCTGAAAATAATAATAATCATACAAGTAAAGAGAGATGGGGCCCATCACGGTCCGTGTCACGAACCAAGGACCGTGACATGGGCTGTGAAGCTAAAAGACCAAAGTGCTTGCGTAGAAACTACTAAGGCAAGGGTCATGGGTGGTTCCACGGTCCGTGAACCCTCACTCAAGCCATGCCAATACATGTGAGGATGCAACGTAGTAATGACTCACGGACTGATAACGGACCGTGAAATGGTCCGTTTGGACCCTTACGGTATGTGTAGTGACCCGTAACCATGCCGACGTCTATTTTTCTATTTTACATTGGATTTGGTTTTTTCTTATATATATATATATATATATATATATATATATATATTATTTGTATATCATTTATCATTATGATGGGACGACTGGAGATAGAGTACATGAACTTTACACTATTGTTCACTAATTTACATTGAATTTTTGGATTCCAATAATCTCTTTATAGATTGTAACACGTAGATTCATTACCTTATCACTAGTAAGTTCTTTATCATGATTCCTTTATATTTTTGTGGACGATTTGTTTTGAATATGCTAGGCTAAACCTCCAACTAGGGTTGTGGACCATGACAAATTAAGAAGATAACAAATTAGGGGGTGAACCTTGGGATTGATTATCGTATTAGTGTAGTATTCTTCGCTTTAACTTCTTCCTTAACGAGTCGATGCATTAGTATAAATTTGTATTTGTTACATGCCCAGGAGGGATGTAGTGATTAGGAAAAGAATTCTACTACAGAAATTTGGGGTTTTTAACCTAGTCTAAGTACTTGAGACCGGAAGGTGAGAGTATTCAGAGATCCAGAACAACGGTTAAAATTGTCCACATTCTAAGACCGGAAGGTGATGAGTGAAATACATCTAAAAAGACTGGAAGGTGAACTAGGTGTTATATAATTTGTTTGATCTTGTATACGCAATTATGAATGGGTTTACCACACAAATTTGGCTATCGTATTAGACGTCATGGGAAACATAATCCTAGCTTCTCATCAGTTGTTGGAAGTCCAGTAGTTATCATATGCATTAGTTACTTTAGAAATTTAGTTTGAAACATCAACAACCCCCCATTTACTTTATGCATGTTTATTTTGGGAATAGAAATTACATTTGTAAAAGGGTGCTAATAGGTTTATTCTCACGCATTCCCTATGGGATCAACCTCAACTCTTGTTGAGTTCTATATTTGATCGATAACCGCTTTACTATTCCTTTTGGAGTGTAAACTTGGGCGTATCAAATTTTGGCCCCATTGATGCATATGCATTGTTAGAACTGAGAGCAAATTTGTATTTTGTAACTCCATTCTTTGCATATAAGTTTCATTTATGTCTTGAAGTCCTCCATGAGCCTTATAAGGTGAGTAACCCCGTAGTGAATCTATCATAACCCAAAGAGTCTATAGGGGTTGTCCTGTTTCTATTTTGCATAAAGTGATCCCATGTGATTTAGTTGAGCTCTCCATGGTAGACTTCGATGTAATATTGGGGATGGATTAGTTGCATGCTTCCTATGCCTCCATTGATTGTTGAAGCCGTATGGTTAAATTTCAATTCCCTAATGAGCCAGTTTATTGAATAGAGGGTAGCAACTTTTCATATAAGGGACGATTCATTCATTTTGTTAAGGCCCATAAGATGATTTCCAAGGGGTGTATCTACCACTTGGTGAGCATTAAAGATGTCTCTTCTAAAGTTTCTTCTCTTGAGTTGGTTCCTATTGTAAGTGAGGTCCTGATGACTTCCCAGATGATTTACCGGGTGTCCCTCCCGAGAGGGAGATAGACTTTGGTGTAGATCTTTTGCTCGATACGCAACCTATCTCAATCCCGCTTTATAAGGTGGGTCCTGCAAAATTGAAAGAGTTGAAGGAACAACTGAAGGGGATTTGATGGAGAAGGGTTTCATCAGACCTAGTCGGTCTCCATGGGGAGCCCTGATGTTATTTGTAAAAAAAAAAAAGACAGGTCACTCTGCATATGCATTGATTACCGATATCTCAATAAAGTTACCATAAAAATAAGTATCTTCTCCCAAGGGTAAATGATTTGTTTGATCAACTACAAGGGGCCCACTTATTTCTCCAAGATTGACTTGAAATTCGGTTATTACCAATTGAGGGTGAGAGAAAATGACATCCCTGAGATGACTTTTTGGACTAGGTATTGTCATTTTGGATTTGTGGTGATATTCTTTGGCCTCACTAATGCATCCACAATTTATGGACCTTATGAACAGGGTTTTCAAGCCTTACCTCAACATGTTCGTTGCAGTGTTTATTGATGACATTTTTATCTATTCCCAAGGTGAGCAAGAGCACTTGAAGCACTTGAGGGTAGTAGTACAAACCTTGAGGGAAAAGAATCTCTATGCAAAGTTTGACAAGTGAGTTTTTGCTAGATGAGGTTGCCTTCCTTAGGCGCGTGATATCTAAAGAGGGCATCGGAGGTGATCTTAAAAAGACAGAAGTGGTAAAAAACTAGCCAAGGCCATTGACTCCTACTAACATAAGAAGTTTCTTAGGTCTAGCCGCTAACTATAGGCAGTTTGTGTAAGACTTCTCCACAATTTCATCTTCACTCACCAAGCTAACTCAAAAGAAGGCTAGGTTTGTGTGGATAAATGAATGCGAGAGGATTTTTTAGACCTTGAAGGATCAGTTGAATTCAGCCTCCTTATTGACATTACTAGAAGGGAATGATGGTTTAATTATATATTCTGATGCATCCAGGATCGGGTTGGGTTGCGTGCTAATGTAATATGGTAAAGTGGTTGCCTAGGCTTTAAGGCAATTGGCATGAGAAAAATTACCTGACTCATGACCTTGAATTCACGGTGGTGGTGTTTGCCTTGAAGATTTGGTGTCATTCCTTGTATGGAGTCCATGTGTATGTTTCCACCGACCACAAGAGTCTTTAAGACGTGTTTACCTACAAATATCTCAATTTGAGGTAACAAAGGTAATTAGAGCTACTCAGGGATTAAGATATGACTGTGAAGTAGCACCCTAGAAATCCAATGTGGTAGCTAACTCCCTTAGTAGGATTTCTATGGGTAGTGTGTCCCATATAGAAGATGATGGAAAAACGGAGTTTGCTCGATATGTGTATAGGTTGGCAAGGCTGGGAGTGAGATTGAATGAGTCCAGAAATGGTGGAGCAATGGTTTTGTCAGCATCTTCATTAATTGAAGTGGTTAAGGACAAAAAAGATTTTGATCAAACTTTGGTTGAGTTGAGAACTTTGGTGAAGGATGGAAAAGTAGAGGTATTCTCAAAAGGAGGAGATGGTGCACTCTGATATCAAGGGAGGTTGTGCGTAACCAATGATGATGAGCTGAATAAGTTGATCATGCAAGAGGCTCATAACTCTTCATATTCCATTCATCCCAACACTACCAAAATGTATAGAGACTAGAGAGAATTTATCGGTAGAATGGGATGAAGAAGGATATTGTTCAATTTTTGTCTGAATGTGACAACTGCCAGCAGGTTAAAGTTGAATACCAAAGGCCGGGTGGCCTAACTCAAGACATTGATATTCCTACTTGGAAGTAGGAAGAGATCAATATGGACTTTGTAGTTGGGTTGCCAAGGACCGAAAAATGCTTTGACTCTATATGGGTGATAGTTGACCATATGACGAAGTTAGCTCATTTTTTACCGGTCAAAACCACTATGCCTACTTGTATATCCTAGATTTGGTGAGGTTATATGGAATTCCTTATCTATCATATCAGACCATAGAGTTCAGTTCACTTCTCACTTTTGGAAGTCCTTCCAAAGAGCGGTTGGTACTAAGGTGAAGTTGAGTACAACTTTTCATCCTCAAACTGACTGGCAAGCCGAAAGGACTATTCAGACTTTGGACTATATGTTGAGAGCTTGCATGTTGGAATTTGAGGGAAGTTGGGATGAACATTTGTCACTTATCAAGTTTGCCTGCAATAATAGCTTCCATGCAAGTATTAGGATGTCACAGTTTGAAGTGTTGTATGGTAGACGATGTATATCACCCATCAAATGGTTTAAAGTCAGTGAAGTGGCATTTATAGGATTGGACTTGGTGATGAATGTTATGGAGAAAATTAAAAGCATAAGGGAGAAACTGCAAACAACCCAAAGTCGACAAAAGTCCTATTGGAATGTCCGGAGAATGGAGCTTGAGTTCCAAGTTAGTGATTGGGTCTATTTGAACGTATATGCAATGAAAGGTTTTCTCAAATTTGGTAAGAAAAGGAAATTGAGTCCTAGATATGTGGGACCTTACAAGGTGGTGAGGAGAGTTGAAAAAGTAGCGTATGAGTTGGATCTACCCAACGAGTTGTATTTGATTCATCCAGTCTTTCATGTATCAATGTTGAGGAAATTCATAGGTTACAAGTTCCATAGTTCCCTTGCATGATGTGAACATTGAAGAGGATTTGAGTTATGAAGAGGTAAAAGTTAAAATCCTAGACTGAGAAGTGAAGAAGCTAAGGAACAAGGAAGTCATATCCGTGAAGGTACTTTAGAGGAACCAACAAGTTTAGGGTGCTGCATAGGAAGCAAAAGCGGACACGATAAAGCACTATGCACATCTATTCCACTTTACTCAAGCCTAAGGTACTAAGAAACTCTTCCAAAAATCCCCAAATTCCATGCATTTTAGATTCTCATTGATATATGCATTTAATTTAATGTTAATGAACTATTTTGAGGCATGTTTTAAAGTGTGAATAAGAAATTTGAGAAAATGATGTACGGTTTTCATTTTCACATGCATATTGGGTTATCAGCTGCTAGTTTACTCTATAGAGCCTGCCTTTAAGCACATTCAGAGACGAATATCCCCAAGGGGGAGACATTGTAACAACCCTCAATTTGGAATCCTTGAGTGCAGAAAAGTTGGCCTAAAAAATGATCGAGAATCTGGTTTATGAGATAGTTTACGGCCCGTGAGTTGTTCTACAACTCATAGGTACAACCCTTAAACATAGAACTTCAGGAAGGGGAAATGTTTCCAAGTATAGGGTAATCTACGGACCAAGTTATGGCTCGTAACGTATTTTATGGCTTATGGATAGGTTCATGAGTGGTATCCCATACATGAAGGAAAAATTGGAGTTTTCTTTACAACTTGGCCCGTATAGTGTTTTGTGGAATGGGGTCGAAAACAAGGTGAAAATTTGGCTAAGTGTGGAAGGACTCTACGAGTCCAACCACATCCTGTAGGAAGTTTAACGACTCATCCTATTTGTCATGGTTTTCAATTCAGCAAAATTCAGATTTTAGGATTCTCAGGTGAGCCATCTGACGAAAGGACTTAGGGTCCGTAATCGAGGTCTCATAATTGGCTTCCGACAATTTTTAATGAAGGGCAGTTCGATCATTCCTATCAATTCTATTTTAGAACCATATCATTTTGGGGATGGGAAAGGGACGTATATTATCCTGAAAACCCTAATTACCTTCATTCTACACTCTTAAATTTCTCTAAGGGAAAGGAGCTTTCAAGGATAGGCAAGAACAAGGCTAAGGTTTCCCAAGTTTCTTCTTCAAGACTTCAATTTCGATTCTCTCTAGTTTCTCAGGTATGCAAGTTGATTTATGGGTATCCTTTCACCCATAGAGTTCCCTATTATACATTTTACCTTTTCTTTAAGTTTCTAAATTCTAAATATATGCTTATGATGATATCATGATTTCTATGTTATGATATGATACTAATAAAGTTTTATAACTATTTTGTTGAGTAAATATACAAATATTTTGAAGTATGATGTTGATGTTATGATAGGTTTTGATATGATTAAGTTTTGCTGACTTTGATTTTCCTTTTTAAAGAAATTTCTTAAGATTTATGTGATTTATGATTGTTCCATGCATCAATTAAGACCACTTTATTTTCAATGAAAGCTTTCTATGAATTTTGACTATGATTAGGGCATATATGATGAGATTCAAAGTTAAAGTTTACCAAAGATATATGTATGTTGATTATTTCACTAAAAGATGTTAAGAAAGATTCTAAAGTTCGAGTTACTCCTATGATTGCTACTTATGATTCTAAGAGTATGCTTTAAAAAAAATTCGTGAGATGACTTAGCACCAAGAAGACTAGAGATTGGGACTCATCTCGTTAGTTGAGGCATGATCCCGTGAAGCTAAATCTTAATGTCCCTACCTTTGTGCCACTATAGGAGCCTTATAGGCTAAGCTGGTAGATCCATATAGGCCCTAACGTTATGAAAAATGCAATTGCAAAGTTACTAAGTTTTGATATCTACATTGGCAAGTAGATTCCCCTTTTCCAAATAGAAGGAGTGCATTGGCCTTTTCTCAATAGAAGGTGTTTATTGGATTTCATCTAGTAGTTCACATGGTCTTACTATCGGTTATGGTCTATTCCCATAAGTTTATATGATCCTATGATATGTCTTGAACTAGTGTGTTTAATGTGCATTGTCTCATATTGAATTGAGCCATACCCCTTGTGCATTTTAAGGTTATTTTATGACTAATTAACCTTATGTATGCTTATATGTTAAGTTTAATTATGATGACATTACAATTTTATCCATTCATTCCATCTCACATACTTAGTAAATTCCAACATACTAATGCATATTGGCTTGCATGATTTAACCATGTAGAGATAGGTACTCCTTTACCAACTCGTGGCTAGTAGTCGGTGTCCAAGACAAGATCTATTGTTTGTGGTGAGCCTTTAGTTCGGGACTCCTCCACTCTATCTTTTTAGAATGTATTTAGTATATTTTGAAACGATGTTTTGTATCCCTTATAAGGCATTTATTTTCTGTGTTGTATTGTCTGGATTTCTTATCATTTGATGGAGACATTCCTTTACAGGTCCCATCGACTTATGATGTAGTTGGTACGCATATGGATAAAGTAATGAATGTTGTTATTTCCACTATTTTTATGTTGCTTCATTGTCCAAAAAGCCCATAGCCTCTTTTCCTTATGTTTTTCCGCAATATGTTTCTATTTAATTCTTATGAATTCTTAGGTTGCTTAGATGGCTTGGGTGAGGTGCCTTTGGGTATCTCATTCGCCGTGTGGCAACTAAGCCCCTAGGTTGGGTCATTGCACTATGAAGATGTAAGGCTCTATAGGTTGGAAGGTTGGTAACCAAGGCCTAAAAGTGAAATCCTATAAAAATAAATGCTGGGCGCCACCATATGACCCATCACGGGCTGTAAAGACCTCATGTGGTGGAAGCCTTGAGCAAATTATGGGGCTGGGTTGACCATGGAGCCTACCATAGCTTGTTGTCCCCACCACAAGACGTGGTGGGTCACATGGAGGGCCACCCTTCTTGGGCCAAGCCATCCTTCTCACCATGATCCTTATCACAGGCCATGGTCCCCACCACGGGTCGTGGTGGGCCTCTCATGAAGGAGTTCGTCTAGGTAAAATCTTGGTTTTAAGTAAAGGTGTTTGGATCTTTTTTCTAATTTCTAGTTTCATTTTTGGATGATTTTTGGACCAACTTACACTTTATTTACTATCCTAGCCTAGCTAAAGTCACTCACTCACACTCTAATCCTCAAATCATAAATTCACACTCCAAAAACCCTCCCAAGGCTCTCTTCCTTTTCAAGTAGGAAATTCTTTGAAGGTCAAGCAACTTTTCAAGTGAAGTTCATTCAAAATATTTCTCTTAGTTCATCATCAAAATATGTGGGTCTTCATCCATGATTACACTTCACCTATGGTACCCATCTTATTCTCCTATTTTCAATGAGTTCAAAGCATGTACATTAGGGTTTTTCATGATTTTAATTTGAATTGTGTAAATTATGATGTAAATTATGATTATATAGTCAAATATTCATGAATTATTTACATACTACATGAACTACATGAATTTTCTCAAGTACGCTATTTAAGGTTTATAGAGATTGTGATTGAGTTCTTTCAATTTTGATTCAAATGATCTTAAATTACATGATTATGCATGACTCTCATAATTACTTGGTTTTAAGCTAAGTGATTGTGATTCCATACTTTTACCCTAACTTTTAACCCAGGTCATGATCATGCAAGCATAAGATTTTAAGTAAGTTTATGATATAGGATAACCTAAGGTCTAAATGGTAACTTTGGATCCCAATCCACTCAAGTTGAGGTATGAAAGCTAATCATGGCAGGCTTACATCCACATCGCCTATTTTACTTGAAATGAGTTGCTCTTATATATATGAAACTATTAGCCATGAGGTTATGAACAAGCTCATGAATACATGACTAGTATCATTTTATGCCTATAATATGTGTTCATTGAAATTTAACTTAGCACTAAATGAGGCTTTATGGTGGAGGCTAGACCTATGGAGTCCTTATGTAAAATCTCTACGTGTCATAACTATGTGCCATTGTAGGATTATGATTACCAATATGATTTGCTAGTGGATCCACATAGCTCATGACACCCACTTAGTGGGGTAGAGTTCTACCTTGGCAAGTAAACTCCCATTTTTCTGATGTAGGGGCAACACCAGAATTCTATGTTATAGCTCACATAGTCATATTGTCAGTTATGGTGACTTACCATATATGTACGACTTATTATGTTTCTTGCATGACTTCACTTATGACATATTGGTATATTGATATCCCTTTTTTCCGCTCTAGCACTACTCATTTACTTGCTTATATACTTACTTAGTCTTTTGAACTACATGATTATTATTGCATTACATGTCTACATATTTTAATATATTCAAATGGACTAACACATACTTTATGCCTACATTATTTCACAATGTAGGGATAAGTGAATATCTTCCTTCTTATCCTCGTGGTTAGATCCAGCTTTGTTCTCACACTTATTGATAAGTCCTCATGCTTTGGGGACAAAACCTACTTCCTCTTGGTTTATGTCATGTTTGAGTTATTTTGGGACTAACTTTTATTTTTCTTGAGGGTGAACTAGGGACATGCCTTAGCTCCCACTTAGTCTAGTATTTAGAGGTATTGTTGGACATGTTATATGTATTTTATATTTACTAGTATCCTATCTCTATCTTATGCTATAACCCTTAGTGCTTACGTTAAAACAAATACAACTGAAAAAGACTGCTAGGAATTTAGACTGACGGCGTACATTCTATGTCCTCACTTATGTTTAATGTTCATTACCTATGAACGCTTATCCAAATGCTAAGAGGCTCATTTGAGTTTTCCTTGGGATTCTCATTTTTCGTGTCACACCTAGGGCCTAGGTTGATTCATGACAAACTTGATATTAGAGCACAAGGTTTTGAAGTGTTCTAGGGAGAATAATATGTCGCGTTAAGTAGAGTCTTATTCATGGATGTGGAACGTACCATACCTATGAGTAGGTGGCTATTAAGTATTTTAGTAATTTTTCCTTCTTTCATGAGTCATGTCGTGCTATAGAATGTTTCCTAAGACTTTCTATTTGTGATGATTGCTCTTTTCACATTTTAGACAGTGTCTCCAAGATGAGTACTTATTCCAAGAGCACTTCATGTCGATGAGGACCAAGCTCCCCATGACCCTTTGAGAGCAAGTGACTAATACAAAGATCCGGACTACTATTTCTATGTTGTCCCAATCCATGACTAATGAAGCCAACCAAGGTGTTCTTTCTCCTCCCAATGCTGAAACCTCAATATCTAAATTGACGGACTTAGCTAGAATGAATCATCTCGAATTTTATAGATCAAAGATGGAATAATATCCCTAAGGGTTCATTGATAAATTATATAAGATATTGCCCATAATGTGAGTGTCTTCGGAGGAAAAAGCAGAATGGGCAACCTACCCACTCAAGGGAGTGACTCAAATATGGTATTCCTAATGGAAACTTGAGAAAGTTTATGATGGTCCTTTTGAATAGGAAGTGTTCAAGGACACATTTCTTGATTGTTTCTTGCCTCTTGAACTAAGGGGATCCAAATTATGCAGTTCATCAATCTCAGATAAGAAAACATGATTGTGAAGGAGTATGCCCTCATGTTCACCAAGCTATCCAAATATGCTCCTTCCTTGGTTGTCTATCTCCGTGCAAGGATATGCAAGTTCATGTTAAGGGTGTCTGACTTGATTGTGAAATAATATCTAAATACCATGATTATGATAGAGATAAACATATATCGGCTTATGACCCATGATGAATAAATTCAGGTAAAAGAATTTAAGGAGAGAAGGATGATAGAGTCCAAGAGGGATCATTTTGAAGGTGAATTCTCCAAGTTAGACCGGCTGGTGGAAATTATCATTTTCAACAAGGCCAAAGGTCTCAAGGCCAAGGGTCATCTTAAGCTCCTAATCAAAGGTTTGACAAAGATAGGGTGCCATATCCTAAGGTTGTAGGTGGTGGTAGACCAACTTTTCCTAAATGCTCTACATAGGAGGAAAAACTATAAGAGAAGATGCTTTATGGCTTCCAATGCTTTCTATGGATGTGGTAAGATGGGCCAAAAACTTTTTGATTGTTCAAGTATTGCAAATAAGGGTAAGGAAGGTTGTCCCCAAGGAAAAGTTACTCAAGGAGGTAAAAGGCAATAAGGATCTCAACAAGGTGGTGATAATGCAATAAGTGGTTCTCTGCCCTTCATGCTAGGCAAGAAGTGGAGGACACTCCCGATATTGTATGGTATATTGAAGGCTTTTAACTTTCATGTGTATACATTGCTTGATCTGGGTGCTCACTTGTCATTTGTTACTCATTTTTGGGCCAGTTGATTTGATGTGTGCCCTTAAGCCCTGTTAGACCCCATTTTAGTTTATACTTCCATTGGTGAGTTGGTTATGGCTTAAAGAGTTTATTGAAATTTTCTTGGGTTTGTCTTGCATAAAATTATTCCTTGTAATCTTGTTGAACTTGACATGGTTGATTTTGTCATCATTCTTGGTATGGATTGGTTGCATGCATCATATGCCTCTATTGATTATAGAACCCGTAGGGTCAAGTTTCAATTTTCAATAGATCTGGTTCTTGAGTGGAAAGATAGTAATTCAAAGTTTAAGGGTCAATTAATGTTTAGTATTAAAGATTGTATGTTGATTGTTAAGGGGTGTATCTATCACATTGTAAGGGCCAGGGGCGTAGAGTTTTAAGTCGATCTCGAATGTAAATAAGTTTCCCGATGTTTTCTTCGATGACCTACTCAGTGTTACCGCCAAAAAGGAAAATGATTTTTGTATACACCTCCTCCTTGATACCCAACTGTAACAACCCATCTTGAAATGAGATGTCCCACATTGGCAAAACACAGGAGAGATGCTAGGTATATAAGTAAAGGACTGGTCTATATACTGTGAGATGCCTTTTGGGGTGAGCCCAAAGGGACAAATCTGTGATGGGCTAGGCCCAAGAGCGGACAATACTTTACAGTGTTGGGCTAGGTTGTTACAGGTAGTATCAGAGCCACTCCTGTGGGCTAGAGTTCAACTGAGTTTAGGTGAATCCCGATGAGGCGGGGCAAACCTCAGTGCTGAGTCTAGGCGAGTCCCATGCGATAGTGCAAACCTCAGCGAGGAAGCTGAGTCCATAGAGGGGTTGTATGTAACAACCCATATTGAGATGAGATGTCCCACATCGGCAAAACACAGGAGAGATACTGGGTATATAAGTAAAGGACGGGTCTCTATACTATGAGGCACCTTTTGGGGTGAGCCTAAAGGGACAAATCCGTGAAGGGCTAGGCCTAAGAACAGATAATACTTCACAGTGTTGGGCCAGGTCGTTACACCAACCTATCTCAATCTGTTCTTACCGTATGGCATTGATGGAATTGAAGAAGTTGAATGAATAATTAAAAGATTTATTAGAGAAGAGATTTATAAGTCCAAGCATTTCACCATAGGGTGCCCTATATTATTTTCAAGAAGAAGATGAGTCACTTCAAATGTGTATTAGACTGCCGGTATCTAAATAAGGTTACTGTAAATAACAAGTATCCAATTCTGAGGATAGCTGATTTATTTAACATATTGTAAGGGGCCAGTCACTTCTCTAATGCAACTATCATCAATTGAAGATGAAAGAAGCTAATATTCCAAAGGTGGCACTTTGGACAAGATATGGCCACTTTGAATTTTTAGGTATGTCGTTTGGATTGACCAATGCTCCAACAATGTTCATAAATATAATGAATAGAGTGTTCAAGCGTTATATTAATATATTTGTAGTGGTCTTTATTAATGACATCTTTATTTACTCCTGTAGAGAGGAAGAACACATGGAACATTTGAGGGTGTTGCTTCAAACCTTGAGGGATAGATAATTCTTCAAAAAATTTAGCAAGTGTGAGTTTTGGTTGAAAGAGGTAGTATTTCTTGGGCATATGGTGTCTAGTAATAGAATTAAGGTTGATCCAAAGAAAATGAAAGTAGAAGAATTATCCTAGACCATTGTCTCCTTTGGACATTAGAAGCTTTTTGGGTTTGGTTGGGTATTATAGGAAGTTTGTTGAAGGTTTTTTATCCATTGCATCGCCTTTGACCAAGTTGGTCCAAAAGAAGGTAAAATTCCTATGGTAGGACGAATGTGAATTTTTTTTAGACTTTGAAAGATCTACTTACATCGGCTCCTATTTAGACATTGCTGAAAGGTGTGAATGGGTTTGGTGATTTATTATGATCCTTTGTGTGTTGGTTTGGATTATGTCCTAATGAAAAATTGTAAGTTCATAACATAAGCCTCAAGGCAATTGAAGGTGCATAAATGAAGTTATCCAACTCATGATCTTGAATTAGCAAATGGTGTTTGCTTTAAAAATATGGTATCATTATCTTTACAAGGTACATGTTGATGTGTTTGCTGACCCCAAGAGCTTGCAGTGTTTGTTTAGGCAAAGGGACCTAAATCTTAGGCAAAAAAGGTATCTTAAACTCCTAAAGGATTATGACATGAGTGTACCGTATCCTCTGAATAAGACAAATGTTGTAGTTGATGCACTTAGTAGGTTGTCTATAGGTAGTATGACTCATATTGGTGAGAGGAAGAAGGAGCTCGTGAAGGATGTGCACTGTTTGGCATATTTAGGAGTGAGGTTGAGTGATTCTAATGAGGGTGGTCTTCATGTGCAAAATGGATCCAAATCATCAATGTTAGTGGATATTAAAACAAAGCAAGACTTGATTTGACGTTAGTGGCATTGAAGAAGTTACTTTCCAAAATAAAGGTAGACATCTCCTAATGAGGGGGAGATGGGTACTTCGTTACCAAGGCCAGTTATATATCCCGAATGTCGATGGCCTAAGAGGTATGATTTTGACTAAATCCCATAACTTTTCATATTCCATACATCCTGGATCCACCAAAATGTATAGAGACTTTAAAAGAAGTGTATTTGTGGAATGGCATCAAGAAGGATGTAGCAAGGTTTGTGGCGGAGTGCCCAAATATCCAATAAGTGAAGAATGAATATCAAAGGCCGGGTAGCCTAGGCCAACACATTGATATTTCTACTTGAAAGTGCGAGGATTTGAATACGGACTTTGTGATAGCTTTGCCTGGTACCCCAAAACAACATGAGTCCATTTGGGTGATCATGGAAAGAATGGACAAATCAGCCCATTTTCTACTAGTCAAGACTTCTTTTAGTGCTAAGGATTATACCAAGTTATACATCCTTGAGTTGGTGAGATTGCATAGTGTGAACATTATCCATCATATTAGTTTGTGGTAACTAATTAACTTTTATTTTTAAAAGTCATATAATAAAGGACTTGGTACCAAAGCGAAGTTAAGAACTGCTTTTCATCCTCAAATCGATTGACAAGCCGAAAGAATGATTCGGTCTCTAGAATATATGTTGAGAGCTTATGTGGTGGAGCTCAAAGGTAATTGGGATAATCATCTACTGCTCATTGAATTTTCTTGCAATAATAGTTATCACTAAGGTATCGAGATAGCACCATTTGATGACTTATATAGAAGAAGATGTAAATCTCTAGTGGGTTGGTTCGAGGTAGGTGAAATTGTTTTATTTAGTACTGATTTGGTATTTGATGCTATGGAAGAGGTAAAGCTTATAAGGGAAAGGTTAAAGACGTCTCAAAGTCATCAAAAATCATATTCTAATGTTAGGAAGAGGGATCTTGAGTTTGACATGAGAGATTGGGTGTATTTGAAGGTTTCACCCGTGAAGGATGTAATATGATTTGGTAAAAAGGGGAAATTTAGCCCTAGGTATTTTGGACCTTTTAAGATGCTGAAGCAGGTTGGTAGGATTGCTTATGAGTTGCACTTGCCATTGGAGATAGCCATGGTCTATCCAGTGTTTCATGTGTCCATATCGAGGAAGTTCGTGAGTGATTCCAACTCCATTGTACCAGTAGAAGATGTGGGCATCAAAGAAATTTTGGCATATATAGAGCTTTCGATGGAGAATTTTTAATCGGCAAGTGAAAAGGTTGAGAAATAAAGAAATTGTATCCATCAAGTTCCTTTAGAGGACTCAGTAAGTTGAAAGTGCTACATATTGATCCTTATCTCTTTCATTCATGGGAGCATCCGCGATAGAGATATGATCTTGAATAGTAGCGATCACGAATGTCTACATCTGACCTTCTCAGTCTGAAATGGCATGGCGAACCCATGGCCTGATATGATGAACGAGCTGAGTCATGCAACTCAGTGTGTGATAACCTCTGCGTCATAACCTATATAGTTGCGGTGAACACATATACTATGCCCACAGAAGTAGCCTGTGATGAAGCAGCCTGTGGTGCAGGAATAGAAGTGGTGGGCCCTCTCTCCTCATCTACCTTGAGCTTTGGTGGCCTCTCCTTAGTAGTAGCAGCAGTGGTGGTAGCAGTCTGTGAACCCTCAGGGGGTGGTGCTGGTGAACATCTTAGGCATAGGTGGAGGTTGTGCTCGCTGGAGTGCCACCGGGTTCTCATCAGCCTTGATCAGGTAGGGAACGAATCGAATCCACTAAGGGAAACAAGAATCAACTAAGTCCTCTATTGCTTTTAAGGACTTCTAATCAAGAGGGAACCATAATATAGTGTGATGGTTCTAATCCTTGCCTACGTTTGGTGACATAGTTTGACGAGTGCAAGTTTGACTAACTCTTACTCTTTCGGTGCTCGATATTCCTCCCATGACTCAGTGCTCATAAGACAATCAACCCAATCAAATTAATCAAATCATAGGGACTTTTAATCCTATCATCAATCAATCCCATAGGGGCTTTAACACTTTCATCAAGGAACATTTCAATCAACAACTCAAGAGCTAGAACAATCGTAAGGGAACAATCGAATAGACAAATTAGTGGAGTTCATTTATGGAGACTCACAAGACTATCAAGTTCTATCAACTCATCATCATTCTCTCATCACAATCACAATCACAATCATAATCACAATCGGCATCCTCCCATCAAGGCTCTAGACTCAATTCTTAAGTTCGTTCGTGTATGCTTTCAAAATAGTCATGTAGGGATTATGTAATTTCTCATGAAAATATTCAATTGAAGAAAGCAAGTTTATGATGATCATCAATATAGGAAAATATATGAATTCAATAAGAGTTTCAATATAAACCATCATAAATCATGCATGTAGACTCAATAGACTTCAAACTCATCTATGACCATCTATGGGGTACATGAGAGGACAATCTCATGCCTTTAGGTTAGCCTTACATACCTGAGATGAAGCTATCAATCAATCACGTCAAGGATCTTCTCTCGAATTGTTGAACCTCAAGTTCTTCTGCTCTTTCCTCAAGCCCTAGCCTTTTCCAATTGTTAGAAAAAGACTTAGAATGGGGTTTTAGACTTTTTTAACGTCAAAACAATCAAATTAGATTATGTATTAAGTTTAGGAGAGGTTGAAGATTGACCGGAATGCCCATCACAAAATTTAGAAAATTTTCAGTCTCGGAATAGCCAAGTCCATGATGCAGATTAGTCGCGCACAGGGTATTTTTTTTCAAAAAGTTTCCCGAATGAGTTTTTCCAATTCCATCAAAAATATTTAGAAAAACATAAGTGTTGGTCCACTATAGAGCCACGACATGCCTCCATCGTACACTCTCACTATTTTTCATTTCGAATGAAAAAATTATCTTTTTATTCGGTCGCTCTAAAAATCGATCGAGACCATTTCCAACTCAATTTTTTGTGTTGATCACAAATACGGCCTCAGATTTTTCATAGGAGCATTGGAAGATACGTTACACACATATATCTCCTTTAGGGGTATTTTGGTAATTTTATTGAACGTTACATCATCTCCCCCTTGGAATCATTCGTCCTCGAATGATGAGTAAAGTTGGATATTAAGGCATGAATAGACTCAAGACTCATCTCAACATTCAACTCAGCCAATCAAACTCTCAACTTTTGATAAATCTCAATTAATTCTATTCGGGCTCAAGAATAAACAATCAACTCAAGAATAGATCAATCAATTTAGTCAAGGGTAAATAATGTACCTTCGATATTCTCATCATTTGGCATAAATAGGTATGGACATTTGGCCTTTATCTCTTCCTCAATGAATTGAGTTTTCCACAAGACTTTGATTGAGGCTATCTCTTTGTTTCTCAACTTACAAATCTGGCGATCAAGGATTTGGACCGGAACCTCTTCGTAGGACAAGTTGTCCTGCACTTCAGTACTCTAAACAGGGATCAAAAAGGCAGGATCTCCCAAGCACTTCTTTAACATCGACACATGGAACACCGTATGAACTCCATCTAACTCGGAAGGCAATTCTAACTCATAAGCAACCTTTCCAATCCTCTTCACAATCTATCTAATATAGTATGGACTCAACTTTCCTTCTTCCCAAATCTTATGATACCCTTCATAGCTTACACTTTCAAGTACATCTAATCATTTACCTTGAACTCCAAGTCCCTTCTCCTCACGCCGATATAAGATTTCTGGCGAACTTGAGAAGTCTTCAATCTCTCTCTAATGACCTTAACCTTCTCCATCGATTGGTGGACAAGATCAAGCCCAATTAATTCTACTTCTCCAACCTCAAACCATCCAATTGGTGGTCTACATCTCCTTCCATATAATGCTTCATAGGGAGCCATTTGAATGTTTGCATGATAACTATTGTTATATGCAAATTCAATCAATAGTTGGTGATCATCCCAATTTCCCTTGAAATCAAGAACACAGGCTCTCTACATATCCTCTAATGTCTGGATTGTGCACTCCACCTGGCCATCTGTCTGTGGATAAAAGGTTGTACTCAGGTTCACTTTAGTACCCAATCCTTTCTGGAACGATATTCAAAATTGGGAGGTGAATTGAGCTCTTCTATCAGAGATGATGGACAAGGGAACTCCATGAAACCTTACAATATCCTGGATGTACAACATGGCATACTCCTCCGTAGTGTTGGTGGTCTTAACTGCTAAGACATGAGCCAATTTAATCATCCTGTTTACAATCACCCATATCGAATCATGTTGCTTTCGAGACCTTGGTAGACCAGTAATAAAGTCTATATTGATCATCTCCCACTTCCATTCAGGAATCTCAAAGTTCTGAGCCAATCCACATGGCCTTCGATTCTCAACTTTCACTTGCTGGCAATTCTGGCACTTTGAAACGGACTCAGCAATATCCCTCTTCATTCCACTCCACCAATAGACTTCTCTCAAGTCATGGTACATCTTGGTAGAGCCAGGATGAATGGAATATCTAGTTTTATTGGCTTCAATCATGATTCTGTCTCGAATACCATCAACATCTAGAACACAATCTACTCTGGTATCTCAACACTTCATCTCCCCCTTTAGAGAAAACCATCACTTTCTGTTTGCGGACAGCTCCTTCAATTGGAGTATGACAGGATCATGGTCTTGTTTTCTTTTACCTTGGCCACTAAGGATGAAGCAGACTCATTCCGAACATTAACTCCTTCCTCATTGTTCTCCTCAAATTGAACTCCCAATCGAGTCAATAGATGCACTTCTTTAGTTAAATCCTTCTTTCCTTCCTCAACATGGGCTATGCTACCCATTGACAACCTGCTAAGAGCATCAGCAACAACATTAGCTTTCCCTGGGTGGTAGAGAATGCTCATGTCATAATCCTTGAGCAATTCCAACCATCTGCTTTGTCGCAGGTTGAGCTCTTTCTGACTGAAGACATACGACAAGCTCTTGCAGTCAGTGAACACATCCACATGCACTCCATACAAGTAGTGGCGCCAAATTTTAAGTGCAAACACCACCGCTGCTAACTCGAGATCATGGGTTGGATAATTCCTCTCATGAACCTTGATTCTCCTGGAAGCATAGGCGATCACTTTTCCCCTCTGCATCAGCACACATCCTAATCCAATCTTTGAAGCATCAAAATAAATTACAAAGTCCTTTGTCCCGTCGGGCAATGTTAGAACCGGTGCAGTAGCAAGTCTCGTCTTCAACTCTTGGAAACTCTTCTCACATTCGTCGAACCATTGAAACTTGACTTTCTTCAAAGTTAACTTAGTCAATGGTGCGGATAAAGAATAAAATCCATCAACAAATCTATGGCAGTAGCCTGCCGACCCCAAAAAACTTCTTATGTCAATCGGAGAGGTCGGTCTGGGCCAGTTTTTAATCGCTTAATCTTTTGAGCATCTACTAATACAACTCATGGTCCTTAAGTGTTTAGAGGACAACTTTGAGGTGATTAGCTTGCTCCTCCTCATCTCTCGAATATACCAAAATATTATCAATGAATACAATCACAAACATATTAAGATATTGTCTGAATACTCTATTCATCAAGTCCATAAAGATTGCAAGTGCATTCGTCAACCCAAAGGACATGATCAAGAACTCAAAATGGCCATATCTAGTCCTAAAGGCTATCTTTAGAATATCACATTCCCTCACATTCAACTGATGGTAGCCAGATTTGAGGTCTATCTTTGAGAAGCAAGAGGCACCTTGAAGTTGGTCAAACAAATCATCTATCCTTGGAAGAGGATACTTATTCTTTCTGGTGACCTTGTTCAGTTTCCTATAGTCAGTACACATTCTGAGGGATCCATCTTTCATTTGCACAAATAAGACAGGGGCACCCCAGGGAGAAACATTCGGCCTAATAAAGCCCTTCTATAACAAATCTTTCAATTGTTCTTTCAACTCAGCAGGGGCCATCCTATAAGGTGGAATTGAGATAGTTTGGGTATCGGGAAGAACATCAATCCCAAAGTCAATATCCCTATCAGGAGGGACTCCGGGCAGATCTTCAGGAAACACTTCCAGAAACTCATTCACGATGGGGACTGACTCAAAAGTCGGAAACTCAACATCATCAAATTTAATTCGCACAAGGAGTTCTATCAATTCTACTGGCCACATAAGGAGTTACAAATGACAATGTGGCACCCGAATCCATCGAAACAAAACAATTAAAACTAAAGACTCGAATTATACCCGTCACAACATCTGGGGAGTTCTCCTGATCTTGGCTACTACCCATGGCATACAAACGGTTTGTTGCTCCACTTGCGCCTGACCAAGTGCCCTTCTGGTTTCCTCTAGCTAATGGGGCCGGTGTAGAAGATTGAGCCCGATCAACCCACTTTGGACAGTATTTCTGGTAGTGACCCGCTTGGCCATATTTGTAGCATACATCATACCCTTCACGACATCTCCCCAAGTGCATTTTTCCACACTTACCACATGGTGGTTTACCTTGTAAACCTTGAGCCATACTAGCTCGTGAATGAGATCCATGGGTTCCAACATTTTGAGGCCTTTGATCATACCTGCCTCTAGGCGTAGTTGCACTAGCAGATGATGGTGCTGGGAACGGATTACCATTACTCTTTCTTCCAACCTCATGGTTGGATGTCTTTGCTCTCTTATATCTGAACTCTTACTTATCCTGTTGTCTCTCCTCATCGTCTTGTTGCACGAATGTCATCAATCTCCCAATATCCATATCACTCACAAGCATTGCTCCCCTCCCATCTGTAAGGACCCGGAAATTCGTTTAACGACCTCAAAGGAATTCCCTTGGCTAAACTCTTCTCAAGTACCAATGAGAGGGTCAACTTTGAGTGATCATATCTCTTAGCTCAAATTAAACTGGGTGGCCTATGATATATCAAATTAAAGCTCTTTGAATTAGCTTTCCAACGCACCTGGTTTCACCTAATTCCGAGCTCGGACCAAGGAGTTACGCTTGTTTTCGTTCAGACTGTTCGTGCAGGAAATCCACACGGCCAGCCACACGGACCGTGTGGCATCAGACGGTCCGTGAGGCTACTTTGACCCACGAATTTCTTGCCAAAACTTTGTTCTAAGTGTGTGTACCTTCTTGGTACCTTCATACGGACCGTTGCACGGTCCGTGTGACCTTAAACGGTCCGTTTAACGGACCGTTTGGTGACACTTGGTCCAAAGGAAAAATTTTCTGAAAAAATTCTAAGTCTGGTGAGATGGTCCATTCACACGGTCCGTGTGGAGTGAGATGGTCCGTTTACTGGACAGTGTGGAATGACTTAGTCAAAAAAATGTTGCCTCCGAAAATTCTAAGTCCGGTGCCACGGACCCGTAGACGGTCCGTGTGAGCCCAGACGGTCCGTTTAGCGGACCGTATGCCCCAGACGGGCCAATTCTTGATCCGTTTCATTAATGGCAATTTCGTAATATTGGTTTATTCCGGTGCAAATATGGTCTTTTCCACCCTTTCTTGAGCTTCCTATATATTCCATACTTCACCATTTTGAAGCATTTCTACACTTCAACTCTCTCTCTAAAAGTTCTTTCTCAAGACTCTCCTACATCTCTCTAGGATTCTTCAAGCTAAGGTTCACATTTGAGATCACTTCCTCCTCAAGTTTGTCTTCTACCGGGTATGTGGGGTTTGATTCTTGGTTTCCTTTCAACCAAGAAGACCCAAATCCTTACTAAAATTATTTTGTAACTTGTATACTTAAAATGTGAAATTTTAGTACTTGTTCTTAGTATTTTGAACCATGCATGTGTTAGTTTAGGATCCTTATCATGATTTATGTTAGTTTTATGGAAATGAACTATTTGGACTATGGAATTTTGAACTTGCATGTCCCTTTAAATGTGTTATTTTGCATGGGTGATATGTACTACCATTTCCTTGAATTTTTATTTGAATTTCTAGTCTTATATTTTATCTTGTTTGGTACACTCTACATTACCCATGCTATTTCCTACACTATGTATTGCATTACATACATGACATTTTACATGGAAATTTCCGGAATTGTGGGATTAAACCCAATTTTTGCCCCAAAGGGGAACTATAATGTGAATTTTGGTAAGACATGGGATATGACAATAAGGTGATCACCGGTATGTCTATAATCTTGGCTCTTTGAGCATCTTGGGTGCTTGCACCATCTTGTACTTGTAGATGAGCTATTCCTTGCATTGACATCTTGAATATGGTCTTGTAAATCGGCGTTGAGCCCAATTATGTCTTGAACGTTATGAACTTGCACTTGACTCTCTTGAAAGCATAAGTATATATATATAAGTATTCTTGTGGGATGTGTAAGACTTAGCACCGATGGAATTGGGGGTCCTCCCCCTTTTCCTCGAACTATGTGCCTACATAGGGACGGATGTAATTCGTCTATTTGTACATGACTATGATTTGTCTTGATCTTGTAAATCCTTCCGAAAAGCGGGTCGTAAGGAAGGTGTCCATCCACCGAAAAGCGGGTCGTAAGGTGTGATGTAGATTACCCTTGGCAAGTAATCTTCTCCCTACCGATGGGAGGTCCCAATCGGTCCAATTCGTGTAATAGCTCGCATGGATTTGGTTTGTCGGTTATAGTCCATCCCCGTTATATAGGAGCACTATCGCATTGCACGCATCACGTGTTTCATGGCATCTTGTATATATAATTTCTATTGTATATGTATTCCTTGTATATTATGTGCCCTTGCCACTTAACATGGTTACGCAGGTTTGGTAAATCACGTGCATTGCATACCCTCATACTTAGTACATTCAACGTACTAACGCATACTCTATGCCTGCATGATTTTACCATGCAGGGACCGAGCAGTTTGGGCAGTATCAGCCGGACGCGTAGCTTATCCCTTTCTAGATATTTTGTGGTGAGCCCCGTCTTTCAAGGGCATGCTTTTGATTTCTTTTGTACACCCCATCTACGTATGTATTTGACTGAGGGTGAGCCCGGAACCTGTCCCGGCCCCCGTTCCTTGATTAGAGGCACTTATTGGACAATTGTATAAACTTCTCATTTTGTTATCTATGGAATATGTCCTCCCTTTTGGTTTTAAGAATGTTCTCTTTAATCTTGCCTTTAACTTTCTGCGAATTTGAGGCTTGTTTGGGGGCTTTCGAGTCCCCATTCGCCGTGTCACATCTAGACCCCGACCCCGGGTCGTGACAAATGGTGGTATCAGAGCCTTGGGTTTTCAATGGTCCTCGGAGTCCAACGTGCCGCGTTGAGTAGAGTCCTATTCATGGGTGTGAAGTGCACCATACCTATGAATGGGAGGCTGCGAAGACGTTTTAGGAAATTCTCCCTTCTTTGTGTCTTATATCGTGCTATAGCTAGCTTATGAATTTCCTTGCTTATTGGTGTCGTTAATCTTTTTTCAGAAATGCCTCGAGGAAGACCTCCACTCCCTAGGCCGGCTCCTGCTGCCGAGGATCAGGCCCCTCCCGAGCCTATGGAGGAGCCTATATCAAATGGCGAATTTCGTGCTGCTTTCGCCATGCTCGCACAGGCCGTGACAGCTCAGGCAAGGCAGGCCAACTTGCCACGGGACCCTGCACCCGCTTCTATCGTGAGGGATTTTATCCGGATGAATCCCCCGGAGTTCTACGGGTCTCGGGCTGATGAAGATGCTCAGGAGTTCATTGATGAGCTCTCAAAAATATTGAATATTATGGGCGTCTCGTCTGAAGAGAAAGCTGGGTTGGCTGCTTATCAGTTGAAAGATGTGGCCCAGGTATGGTATACGCAGTGGGCTATGGAGCGGGTTGATGATAGTGATGTTACATGGGGAGAGTTCAGAACTGCCTTCCTGGACCGCTTCTTCCCACTTGAGCTGAGGGAGGCCAAAATGACCGAGTTTATTAATCTTAAGCAGGGAAGTATGAGTGTGAGGGATTATGCCCTCAAATTCACCAAATTGTCTAAATATGCTCCGTCCCTGGTGGCTGATCCCCGTGCCAGAATGCACAAATTTGTTTCAGGTATTTCTGACTTGCTGGTGAAAGAATGCCGAACTGCTATGCTGATTGGGGACATGGATATTGCCCGGCTCATGGTGTACGCTGAGCAGATTGAGGGAGAGAAACTCAAGGAGAAGAGAGCATATGATCCCAAGAGAGCCCGTGTTGATGGTAAGTTCTCCGGGGCTAAGAATGTTGGTTTTGGTCGCTTCCAGCAGGGCCAAGGCTCCGGAGCTCGTGTGGCTAATGCTCGGGCACCCCCTCCCGGGGTTCAGGCGGGTGGCGGACCCGGATATTTGATGTGTGACAAGTGTGGGAGGCCTCACACAGGTGCCTGCCGGAGGGATTTGGGACTTTGCTTCGGATGTGGAAGCAAGGACCATAAAGTTGCTGACTGTCCAAGGAATGCGCGCGGAGACCGAGGTCAGGTAGCCCGAGGCGGGCAGGGTCAACAGAGGGGTCCTCCAGGTGCTGCCCCGAGAAATAACAGGTTCTATGCACTCCATGCTCGCCAGGATGTCGAGGAGGCTCCAGATGTTGTGACGGGTATGTTAAAAGTTTTTGATTTTGATGCTTACGTTTTGCTTGACCCAGGGGCAAACTTGTCTTTTGTGACTCCGTTATTGGCTGTTAAGTTCGGTTTGAAACCCCAGATTCTAAGAGAGCCTTTCTCGGTCTACACCCCCGTGGGTGAATCTATTGTTGCTCATAGGGTTTATTATGGGTGTCCTGTTGCTGTGTTGCATAAAATCTTTCCATGTGATCTAGTGGAACTTGAAATGTTTGATTTTGATGTGATTCTCGGAATGGATTGGCTGCATGCATCTTATGCTTCCATAGATTGTAGAACCCGGAAAGTCCAGTTCCAACCTCCCGGTGAGCCAGTTCTTGAATGGAAGGGTAGTGATTCCTCTATTAAAGGTAGGTTTATTTCCTACCTCAAGGCGCAGAAAATGATTTCTAAGGGGTGTATCTACCATATGGTAAGGGTCCGAGATGCAGATTCTGAGGTGCCTACTCTCGAGTCCGTCCCTGTGGTGAATGAATTTTCAGATGTGTTCCCCGAGGACTTACCGGGCATTCCTCCGGATAGAGAGATAGATTTCGGCATAGATCTACTTCCGGATACTCAGCCTATTTCTATCCCTCCATATCGGATGGCCCCGGCGGAATTGAAAGAGTTAAAGGAGCAGTTGAAGGACTTATTAGAAAAGGGCTTCATTCGGCCTAGTACATCACCGTGGGGTGCTCCCGTGTTGTTCGTGAGGAAGAAGGATGGGTCTCTCCGTATGTGCATTGATTACAGGCAGTTGAATAAGATGACAGTTAAGAACAAGTACCCGTTGCCGAGGATTGATGATTTGTTTGATCAGCTACAAGGTGCCACTCACTTCTCAAAAATTGATCTCCGTTCCGGATACCATCAGTTGAAGGTTAGAGAGTGTGATATCCCCAAAACAGCTTTTCGAACAAGGTACGGGCACTTTGAATTTGTGGTGATGTCATTTGGTCTAACTAATGCTCCGGCCGCATTTATGGATTTAATGAACAGGGTGTTTAAGCCGTTCTTGGATAGCTTTGTGGTGGTATTTATTGATGATATCCTCGTTTACTCCCGAAGTGAGCAAGAGCACGGGAATCATTTAAGGATGGCCCTCCAAACTCTGAGGGAAAAGAAACTATATGCCAAATTCAGCAAGTGCGAGTTTTGGTTGGGCGAAGTGGCTTTCCTCGGGCATGTGGTATCCGGGGATGGTATCAAGGTAGATCCAAGGAAGACGGAGGCTGTGAAAAATTGGCCTAGACCGTTGACCCCTTCGGATATCCGCAGTTTTCTTGGGTTGGCCGGGTACTATAGAAGGTTTGTAGAAGGTTTCTCCTCTATTGCATCTCCATTGACCAAGTTGACTCAGAAGCAGGCCAAGTTTGTATGGTCGGATGAATGTGAGAGGAGTTTCCAAACTTTGAAGGATCGACTTACATCAGCTCCTGTTTTGACCTTGCCAAGTGGTTCAGAAGGGTTCGTGGTGTATTGTGATGCCTCGAGGGTCGGATTGGGTTGTGTGCTTATGCAGAATGGTAAGGTGATAGCGTATGCATCAAGACAGTTGAAAGTGCATGAACGAAACTATCCCACTCACGACCTTGAATTAGCAGCGGTGGTGTTTGCTTTGAAAATTTGGAGGCACTATTTGTACGGGGTCCATGTTGATGTATTTACCGATCACAAAAGTTTGCAGTATGTGTTCACTCAGAGGGATCTTAATCTCAGGCAAAGGAGGTGGTTGGAATTTCTGAAAGATTACGACATGAGTGTGTTGTATCATCCGGGCAAGGCCAATGTCGTAGCTGACGCCCTTAGCAGGTTGTCTATGGGGAGTGTGGCACATGTTGAAAATGAGAAAAAAGAGTTGGCAAGGGATATTCACCGGTTGGCTAGGTTGGGTGTCAGGTTGACTGATTCTAGCACAGGTGGTATTCGGGTTCAGAACGGGTCAGAATCTTCTGTGGTGAATGAAGTGAAAGCTAAACAAGATTTAGATCCGTCGTTGTGTGAGTTGAAGAAGTTGGTTGCTGCAAAAGAGATCGAGGCTTTCTCCCAAGGGGGAGATGGGGTACTCCGGTACCAAAACCGGCTTTGTGTTCCCGACGTGGATGACCTCAGGAAGGTAATTATGAGTGAGGCTCACAACTCTCACTACTCTATTCACCCGGGGTCTACCAAGATGTACCGGGACCTGAGAGAGATCTATTGGTGGCATGGTATGAAGAAGGATGTTGCCAAGTTTGTGTCGGAATGTCCGAGTTGTCAACAGGTGAAAGTTGAGCACCAGAGGCCCGGTGGTTTGGCCCAAGACATTGAAATTCCCACCTGGAAGTGGGAGGATGTGAATATGGACTTTGTGGTTGGATTGCCTCGGACCCGAAGGCAATTCGACTCCATTTGGGTTATTGTGGATCGGATGACGAAATCAGCCCACTTTTTACCAGTCAAAGCTACTTTCAGTGCCGAGGATTATGCGAGGTTGTATATCCAAGAGATGGTGAGGTTGCATGGTGTACCTAGGTCCATCATATCGGACCGTGGTACTCAATTCACTTCCCACTTTTGGAAATCTTTTATGAAAGGCCTTGGGACCAAAATTAAGTTGAGTTCCGCTTTTCATCCTCAAACCGATGGCCAAGCGGAGCGGACTATTCAAACCTTGGAGGACATGTTGAGAGCATGTGTGTTGGAGTTTAAGGGAAATTGGGATGATCATCTTCCACTCATCGAGTTTGCCTATAATAATAGCTTCCATGCTAGTATTGGCATGGCTCCGTTTGAAGCCTTGTATGGGAGACGGTGTAGATCCCCGGTGGGATGGTTTGAAGTGGGGGAAATGGCCTTGGTTGGCCCGGATTTGGTGATGGACGCTATGGAGAAGGTAAAGGTGATTAGGGAGAGATTGAAAGTGGCCCAAAGTCGCCGAAAGTCCTATGCGGATAGTAGGAGAAGGGACCTCGAATTTCATGTAGGGGATTGGGTTTATGTGAAAGTCTCTCCTATGAAGGGCGTTATGCGTTTTGGCAAAAAGGGCAAGTTGAGCCCCCGGTATGTTGGCCCTTATGAAGTTGTTGAGCGGATTGGAGATGTGGCTTATAAGTTAGAGTTACCTCCGGATTTGGGTTCAATCCATCCGGTCTTTCATGTATCTATGTTGAGAAAGTTTGTTGGCGATCCTAACTCCATTGTGCCTTTGGAAGGGATTGAGGTTGAGGAAAATTTGACTTATGAGGAGGTGCCGGTGGCAATTTTGGATAGGCAAGTTAAGCGACTTCGCAACAAGGATGTGGCTTCGGTAAAGGTACTTTGGAGGAATCAACTAGTAGAGAGTGCTACTTGGGAGGCGGAGTTGGACATGATGAAGCGATACCCCCATCTTTTCCAATCTACTCAAGCCTAAGGTACTAGGAATCTTTCCCTATCAATTGTGTCATTTTCTTGCCCTCTTGAGTCTCATAGCATGACATGCATATGTGTACAATAAAGGTTTTTACTTCTTTGGAAAATAAGTTGGATACAATTTTGACATGAATTGGTTTTGAGCTATAATTTGATTTATGATAAAAAGCTTTTGTGTACAATCTTGCATTTTGAGTTAAGTTGTGCATTGTTTCTTGAATCGGATCTATCTTGCCTTAACAATGTCTTTTCTAGCCTTGTTCTTGCACATTCGAGGACGAATGTTCCCAAGGGGGAGATGGTGTAAGGACCCGGAAATTCGTTTAACGACCTCAAAGGAATTCCCTTGGCTAAACTCTTCTCAAGTACCAATGAGAGGGTCAACTTTGAGTGATCATATCTCTTAGCTCAAATTGAACTGGGTGGCCTATGATATATCAAATTAAAGCTCTTTGAATTAGCTTTCCAACGCACCTGGTTTCACCTAATTCCGAGCTCGGACCAAGGAGTTACGCTTGTTTTCGTTCAGACTGTTCGTGCAGGAAATCCACACGGCCAGCCACACGGACCGTGTGGCATCAGACGGTCCGTGAGGCTACTTTGACCCACGAATTTCTTGCCAAAACTTTGTTCTAAGTGTGTGTACCTTCTTGGTACCTTCATACGGACCGTTGCACGGTCCGTGTGACCTTAAACGGTCCGTTTAACGGACCGTTTGGTGACACTTGGTCCAAAGGAAAAATTTTCTGAAAAAATTCTAAGTCTGGTGAGATGGTCCATTCACACGGTCCGTGTGGAGTGAGATGGTCCGTTTACTGGACAGTGTGGAATGACTTAGTCAAAAAAATGTTGCCTCCGAAAATTCTAAGTCCGGTGCCACGGACCCGTAGACGGTCCGTGTGAGCCCAGACGGTCCGTTTAGCGGACCGTATGCCCCAGACGGGCCAATTCTTGATCCGTTTCATTAATGGCAATTTCGTAATATTGGTTTATTCCGGTGCAAATATGGTCTTTTCCACCCTTTCTTGAGCTTCCTATATATTCCATACTTCACCATTTTGAAGCATTTCTACACTTCAACTCTCTCTCTAAAAGTTCTTTCTCAAGACTCTCCTACATCTCTCTAGGATTCTTCAAGCTAAGGTTCACATTTGAGATCACTTCCTCCTCAAGTTTGTCTTCTACCGGGTATGTGGGGTTTGATTCTTGGTTTCCTTTCAACCAAGAAGACCCAAATCCTTACTAAAATTATTTTGTAACTTGTATACTTAAAATGTGAAATTTTAGTACTTGTTCTTAGTATTTTGAACCATGCATGTGTTAGTTTAGGATCCTTATCATGATTTATGTTAGTTTTATGGAAATGAACTATTTGGACTATGGAATTTTGAACTTGCATGTCCCTTTAAATGTGTTATTTTGCATGGGTGATATGTACTACCATTTCCTTGAATTTTTATTTGAATTTCTAGTCTTATATTTTATCTTGTTTGGTACACTCTACATTACCCATGCTATTTCCTACACTATGTATTGCATTACATACATGACATTTTACATGGAAATTTCCGGAATTGTGGGATTAAACCCAATTTTTGCCCCAAAGGGGAACTATAATGTGAATTTTGGTAAGACATGGGATATGACAATAAGGTGATCACCGGTATGTCTATAATCTTGGCTCTTTGAGCATCTTGGGTGCTTGCACCATCTTGTACTTGTAGATGAGCTATTCCTTGCATTGACATCTTGAATATGGTCTTGTAAATCGGCGTTGAGCCCAATTATGTCTTGAACGTTATGAACTTGCACTTGACTCTCTTGAAAGCATAAGTATATATATATAAGTATTCTTGTGGGATGTGTAAGACTTA
This sequence comes from Solanum rostratum, assembly GCA_029948455.1. Taxonomy (NCBI): domain Eukaryota; kingdom Viridiplantae; phylum Streptophyta; class Magnoliopsida; order Solanales; family Solanaceae; genus Solanum; species Solanum rostratum. Next base: position 58,418,532 of record CM057051.1, read on the forward strand.
GCACCGATGGAATTGGGGGTCCTCCCCCTTTTCCTCGAACTATGTGCCTACATAGGGACGGATGTAATTCGTCTATTTGTACATGACTATGATTTGTCTTGATCTTGTAAATCCTTCCGAAAAGCGGGTCGTAAGGAAGGTGTCCATCCACCGAAAAGCGGGTCGTAAGGTGTGATGTAGATTACCCTTGGCAAGTAATCTTCTCCCTACCGATGGGAGGTCCCAATCGGTCCAATTCGTGTAATAGCTCGCATGGATTTGGTTTGTCGGTTATAGTCCATCCCCGTTATATAGGAGCACTATCGCATTGCACGCATCACGTGTTTCATGGCATCTTGTATATATAATTTCTATTGTATATGTATTCCTTGTATATTATGTGCCCTTGCCACTTAACATGGTTACGCAGGTTTGGTAAATCACGTGCATTGCATACCCTCATACTTAGTACATTCAACGTACTAACGCATACTCTATGCCTGCATGATTTTACCATGCAGGGACCGAGCAGTTTGGGCAGTATCAGCCGGACGCGTAGCTTATCCCTTTCTAGATATTTTGTGGTGAGCCCCGTCTTTCAAGGGCATGCTTTTGATTTCTTTTGTACACCCCATCTACGTATGTATTTGACTGAGGGTGAGCCCGGAACCTGTCCCGGCCCCCGTTCCTTGATTAGAGGCACTTATTGGACAATTGTATAAACTTCTCATTTTGTTATCTATGGAATATGTCCTCCCTTTTGGTTTTAAGAATGTTCTCTTTAATCTTGCCTTTAACTTTCTGCGAATTTGAGGCTTGTTTGGGGGCTTTCGAGTCCCCATTCGCCGTGTCACATCTAGACCCCGACCCCGGGTCGTGACACCATCTCTCTTGGGTCCTCTATTCGACCCATCAACATACATCCCTATTCTTCCCTTCATATCAGCAACTATCTGTGGAGCATAACGAGATAGTTGTGTGAACTTCAACCCGTACTTTTGCACAGTCATAGAGCCCTGTTTCAGATTCAAAAACTCTCTTACCTTGACCTCTCTTCGTTCTCTTGGGAAGAAGCGTCCCAAGAAGGCTTCCTCGAACATTACCCAAGTCAACAATGGAGCATCATCTCCTCTAACTTTCTTCCATTGGTTGAACCATAGTCTGGCCACACCCTTGAGTTGGTAAGCATCCAGTTCAACTCTGTCCACATCAGCCACATACATTACCTAGAACACCTTCTGAAGATCCTCCACATAGTTCTCAGGATCCTCAGTAGATGCAGACCCTGTGAACTCAGGCAGATTTATCCTAAAAATTCCCGAACACTAGAGGTGTCATGGGAATCTTATCTACCCGCTCTTTGTCTCGCAGCAGGTGCTATGATAGCCTAAGCTAGAGTTTGAATGGCCTGGCGTATCTCAGCATTAGAGACCTCATCTTGCGGGGGCTGCTCAACCAGAACAGCTGGCTCCACGGGATCCTCATGTCCTTGAGGCTCAGGTGGGTTAACATTTTGCCTAGCGGGACGTCCCCTACCTCTGACGGCTCTTCTGCGAGGCATGATCACAACTTTGCAACGCGTAGAGCATGAATTAGAGAGGAACCTTTCATAGAGTATAATTTTATCGCACGACTTAGAACATAAAATAAGTGAACCAATTCCTAAATGTCCTATAGCCTCCATATTATGGATGTGGATCTCTTCACACCAATAATAAGGACTCTACTAGACACGGCTTCATAGACTTCCTGGGAAACTTGAACTATGTGCTCTGATACCATGTTTGTCACGCCCCGGGAGGGTACCCAAAATGTGGCTGGCACCTAGAGACTATTGCTAGTCCCCAAGAGAATCAATTGGCCTCATCACATCTATTCAATTCAACAACTCTAAAGATTAGCCGAAGTAAAAGAAGGTAAATAGGCTCATCTCATCTAATATCTCAAAATATATATATATATATATATATATATATATATATATATATATATATATATATATATATATATATATATATAAGGCTAGTAGAAAGAACTAGCTCAACAATCTCAACATCAACGTTCGACTATCATCTATGAATCCCTTATCACTAATCAAGTGGTAGCTGAATGTCCTGGATCTTCAACGATGCATCTGTTGACGATCCCTAATCCCTATATCTGTATCATAAAATGATGCAGCGCTAAGTGGTGTCAGTACGTGAAATGTACGGTATGTAAAATAGCTGAATGAAACTGAAACAGGTAGAATGATATGAAACAAACATCGACTCAGAACAATCATCAAATCAAATCAAATCATCAAATGTTTATCTATGCAAGAATAAAGAGTAGACAAGTGACCCATCAACCAATTATCCTCATCAATCAACTCAACTCAATGAAACTCATCTCATCTCGACTCAAAGTACTCAAGGTAGGAACATTCTGAGAGTTTCTCTTATCTGACAACAATCACTTATGATCCAGTGAATGTACAACAGTCAAGCTGATGTTGCCACAACCATTCCGAACTTTCCTTATAGGGAACGAACCGAATCTACTAAGGGAAACAGTAATCAACTAAGTCCTCTATTGCTTTCAGGGAATTTTAATCAAGAGGGAACAACAATATAATGTGATGGTTGTAATCCACCTACGTTTGGTTATGTAGTTTGACGAGTGAAAGTCAGACTAACTCTTACTCTTTCGGTGCTCGATACCCCTCTCATGACTCAATGTCATAAGAAAACCAATAAAATCAAATTATAGGGACTTTTAACCCTATCATTAATCAATCTCATAGGGACTTTAACCTTTTCATCAAGGAACATTTCAATCAACGACTCAAAATTTAGAACAATCGTAAGGGAGCAATACAAATTAGTGAAGTTCATTTATGGAGACTCACAGGACTATCAAATTCTACCAACTCATCATCATTCTCTCATCACAATCACAATCACAATCACAATCACAATCATAATCACAATCGATATCCTCCAATCAAGGCTCTAGACTCAATTCTTAAGTTTATTCATGTATGCTTTCAAAATAATCACGTAGGGATTATGCAATTTCTCATGAAAATATTCAATTCAAGAAAGTAAGGTTATGATGATCATTAACATAGGAAAATATATGAATTTAATAAGAGTTTCAATAAAAACCATCATGAATTATGCATGTAGACTTAATAGACTTTCAACTCATCTATGACCATTTGATGGGGCACATGAGAGGACAATCTCATGCATTTAGGTTAGTCTTACATACCTAGGATAAAGTTATCAATCACGTCAAGGATCTCCTCTCGAATCGCTCAACCTCAAGTTCTTCTCCTTTTTCCTCAAGTCCTATCCTTTTCCAATTGTTAGAAAAAGACTTAGAATGGGGTTTTAGACCCTTTTAAAGTCAAAACGACAAAATTAGATCATGTATTGAGTTTAGAAGGGGTTGGGAATTGAACGGAATGCCACTCACAAAATTTAAAAAAAAAATCAGTCTCGAAATAGCGCAATCTGCGACGCAGATTGGTCGCGCACAGGGTATTATCTCCAAAACATTTCTGAACAAGTTTTTCCAATTCTGTCAAAAATTTTTAGAAAAACATAAGTGTGGGTCTACTACAGAGGCGTGACGCGCCTCCATCGTGCACCCTCACTATTTTTATTTCGGATCAAAAAATTATCCTTTGATCTGCTCGCTCTAAAAATTGATCGAGACCACTTTCCCACTTAAATTTTTGTGTTGATCACAAATCCAGCCTCAGATTTACTATACGAGTATTGGAAGATGTGTTTCGCGCACACCTCTCCTCCAGGGGTATTTTGATAATTTTACCGGGTGTTACAGGTTAGCTTACTTTAGCTTAGGCTAATGATGCGACACAACTGCATTATTTGGAGCCGTTAAACATCATTATTTCCTCCTCCACACTATGTCGAGCGGGACAGGTCCTTGTAGATTGATGTAATAGACTTGAGTCTAACAGAGATGAGATTTATATAGGCAGTAACTCAACTTTGGGGCCTTATTATCAATAATTCCTGTATTATCCTGGTTCAGCCTTTTTGGTCATGTCCTGGGCCTGCGCAGCTTCAGATAGGACATTACTCCGGCCGCATTGAGATTCCCAAAGGATACAAAAGGTGCGTATGAAGGATTGTGATATCTTTAGATATGGGGAATTTTTAATAGCTTATTTTTAATCATTTATCCTTGAAATGACCTTGATTGAAGGTTTCACTTGCGATTTGAGGTTGGGCTTTGTACTTCCTACTACTGATAACTTATTCTCCTATAACATAGTCGACATGCAGAATCTGAGCCCTCTAATTTCATCACTATTTCAATGGGAAGGTGACATTCACAGTTCTAGGTCCAAGCTTTGCACTAATCCTGACAAAGTCCAGTCATATTGACATATCTATTGCAGGATGGCTTACCTGCAGCGTGAGATCTGGGCTCTATGTTTTCCTCTTTTCAGCGCTCCAAAATAGTGACCTTTCCTAAACACCGTGGTTTTAGTTGATTCCTTTATTCTTAGTTTAGCTTTTCTGTGTATCTCGAGCTTATGGGGGTCCATTTGGCGCTTTGTTTTTTTACTTGAGCATGAATGCACCTTTTGGGATTATGAGGACTCAATTGGATTTAGTTACTTTAGGTCTTTTTTATTCTTTTACACTTGTGTAGCTTTTCTAATTCCTGTTCCAGAGCTCTCTTTGTTATTTATACTAGTGTTTCCTATTGCATTAACTTTTCTTACTCAGGCGGCCTATGATGTCTGCTAGGTACCTTTTTTATTGGTACTCATATTACACTTTGCATATGTTTTCGTGATGGAGGACTGAACACTAGTTGTCACCACTATCATTCGATCCAGTAGCAACTAGTATTTGGAGACAAGGGTGAGCACAATATTCTGGATCATTTTCGTCTCCTTCTATTTAAATTTTTGCGGCTTGTCTTTTGTATTCGAGACAAGTCCATTGTAATTGTATATATTTGTATATTATAATCCATTTTTGGGACTTGTGCTCTTTTTAGTGTCTCTGTACAAATAACTTCTAGGTTTTTGTAGGGATTTTATTTCATTCATGTATGGATATTTTAGCTTCTCCTGTATTATTTATGTCATATCTTTATTTTGTTTTTTAGTTTCTGTCCATTTACCCATTGCTAGCTATTTTAGATTGACTTACTTATTAGCCGATTATAGTAAATTCCATCCCGACTTGAGAAATCCGATCGTGACACTTGGTTTATACATGTGTTGGCCTACATTTACAATGTGAAAGTTATCCATTTATATTTTGCATTTTGGTGTTGGTCGATGATCTTTATCAGTACAATATTATTTTTATATACCAATGTATAGTTGCTCTTTCTCTATTGAGTATAGAGCATATTCCAGCAGCTGCTGCTTGACCTCTGTTGTGAGTCCTATATTTTTTTAATCTAAAGGTGAGCTGCTTTTTCCAGGATGCCACAAATATTTCTCTCCTTTAAAGTCTATTTTCTGAATTTAGAATCTTTTATTTTTGGAATTGCATCTCGCACTATGTAGATGTTTTTGTACACCACTTTTAGGTTCCACGGGTATTATTCCACGAATATTTTTCAACAATATTTTTAGTTGTAAATCTTGGTTAATTATTACGGATGTTATTTTAGTACGGTTAACTTTATACGCGTTGGTTTTGAAAATTGATTCTCTCACCAGAGGCTAGTGATGGTGCCTCTCAGATGATTTAGATCTTAACGTGTATAGACAAAATCTATTCTTTATTAAATATTACTTATGAGTTTTACATTAATTACACCACAAACAAAATCGTAAGCCATACAATTAATTTTCTTAAATACAACACATCAAGTTTCTGATATAAAGTAATTTATATGAATATTGATCAGTACTATCAAACGGTGAATAAATACAATGTCAATGAAGTACCCAAATTTTGATATCCATAATTGAATGCATTTTTAAGAATAAATATATTTACATTAAATTTGAGAGGTAATTCCTTAGATTTCACTAAACTCATGGAGATACTCTAGTCATTTTTGTTTTTTAAACAAATAAAATCACCTAACTTGTGGAGATATCTTATCAAAGTTATTTTTATTTATTTATTTTTGAATGAAAAAGGCACCTAACTAATGTCTATTGACTCAAAAGATGCAAAGAATAAAATTTACATATCATATCATCTAGCTATATCTATAACTACTTATCTATCTATATTTATATTTATATCAATATTCTATATCTATATCTATATCTGTATCTATATGTCCTTAATCTATATCTATATCGGTACTATATTAAAAACATGAAGGCCCTTAGAAATGTTGTTTTAACTTTTTGTCCTCCATTAAAAAACTCCTTTGTAGAAAAAAAATCATCTTTTCACTATTTTTCTTTATTTATTATTTGATCTTTTATTTATTTAGTTTTAGGATTCACTTTTGGATTGGAATTTCTTTATATTTAGAATTCGCTTTTGATTTAGCACTATTTTATGTATATAATTATCTAAAATTTTGACTATCGAATATTTTGTTAATGTAACGCCTGGGAAATTATAAAAATACTCCTAGAGGCAGGGTATGCGCGTAACGCATCTTCCAATGCTTGTATGGAAAATCTGAGATCGGATTTATGATCAACACCAAAAATTGAGTGGGAAAATGGTCTCGGTCGATTTTTAGAGTGACTGGATCAAAAGATAATTTTTCGACCTGAAAACGAAAAATAGTGATAGTGCGCGACGGAGGCGCATCCCGCCTATGTAGCAGAGTCACACTTATATTTTTTTCAAAAATTTCGACGGGATTGGAAAAACTCGTTCAGAAACTTTTCGGAGAAAAATACACTGTATGCGACCAGTCCGCGTCGCAGACTAGGCTATCTCGAGAGTAAAATATTTCTAATTTTTTAGGGGCATTTTGGTTAATTCTCAATCCTTCTAAACTCTATACACGCTCTAATTAGGTCGTTTTAACGTTAAAAGGGGTCTAAAACCACATTCTAAGTCCTTTATAATAATCTAACAAGACTAGTGCTTGAGGAAAGAGGAGATGAGCTTTAGATTCAGGAATTCAACAGGAAATTCTTGGAGGTGATCATTGAGTTGATAGCTTCATCCAAGGTATGTAAGGCTAAACTAAAAGCATGAGATTGTCCTCTCATGTGCCTCGTAGAAGGTCATAGAAGAGTTTAAAGTCTAATGAATCTATATACATGATTCTTGATGGTTTTTATTGAAAATCTTATTAAATTCATATATTTTTCTATGTTGATGATCATCATAAACTTGTTTTCTTGAATTAAATATTTTCATGAGAAATTGCATAACCCTACATGACTATTTCGAAAGCATACACGAATGAACTTAAGAATTGAGTCTAGAGCCTTGATTGGAGGATGTCGATTGTGATTGTGATTATGATTATGATTGTGATGAGAGAATGATGATGAGTCGGTAGAATTTGATAGTCTTGTGAGTCTCAATAAATGAACTCCACTGATTTGTCTATTCGATTGTTCCCTTACGATTTTCAAAATCTTGAGTTGTTGATTGAAATGTTCCTTGATGGTAGGGTTAAGCCCCTATGAGATTGATTGATGAAAGGATTAAAGCCCCTATGAGATTGATTGATGATAGAGTTAAAAGTCCCTATGATTTGATTGGATTTATTGTCTTATGAGCATTGAGTCACGGGAGGAGTATCAAGCACCGAAAGAGTAAGAGTTAGTCCGACTTGCACTCGTCAAACTATGTCGCCAAATGTATGTGAGAATTAGAACCATCACACTCTATTGTGTTTCCCTCTTGATTAGAAGTCCCTGAAAAGAGTAGAGGACTTAGTTGATTGTGTTTCCCTTTGGGATTCGATTTGTTCCCTACCTAGCAAGTTTGGAACGGCTGTGGCAACATCAGCTTGACTGTTATACATTCACTGGTGCATAAGTAATTGTTGTCGAATAAGAGAATCTCCCAGAAAGTTCCTACCTTAAGTATTCTGAGTCGAGATGAGATGAGTTCCTTTGAGATGAATCTGACTTGATTGATGAGGTTGATTGGTTGATGGGTCACTTGTTTACTCTTGATTCTTGCATAGATAGATATTTGACATTTTGATTTGATTTGATGATTGTTCTGAGTCGATGATTGTTTCATAATATTCTATCGGTTTCTGTTTCATTCTGCTATTTTACATACCGTACATTCTACGTAATAACGCTACTCGCCGCTACATCATTTTATGATGCAGAACAGGGATTAGGGATCGTCAACAGGTGCATCATTGAGGATCCAGGACGTTCAGCTTATTAGTGAGCCTCCCCTACTCCAGAGGACCCATTATTATTTATTTCATCATGCTTTTGAATTAGACTAGACTAGTCTTATATTTTCATTTCGGTAGCCATGGGTCTGTCATTGATACCACTTGATTAGTGATAGAGGCTTCATAGATGATAGTCGGACGTTGATGTTGGGATTGTGAGTTAGTTCTTCTTACTAGTCTTTATTATTAATCTATTATTATTTGAGATGAACCCATTTACTTGCTTTTACTTCCGCTGATCTGTAGAGTCATTTGATAAAATGGATGTGATGAGGCCAAGTGTTTCGTTTGGAGACTAATAATAGTCTCTGGGTGTCGGTCACGTCTCGGGTACCCTTCCGGGGCGTTAAAGTTAAGAAACTCATATAATATAATAAATTTAAAAAGAAAACAAATCAGTAAAATTATGTTGAAAACATTAAACTACTTCTTTTATATTTAGGAATCTTTTATTACATTAAATTTTAATCAGTTAGTTATTTAATTTCTAATTATTTAACTCTAAATTATTACTTTATATATTCAAAAAACTATTAACATATATTATAAGCAATTGATTTGATTTTCTCTTCTCTACCATTTCACAATAAACTAAAATTCATCAAACAAATAAATTTTTGTATAAATATTATATTTATTTAATAACAAGTGTTATCAATATATAATTTTTAAATTGACGCGGCATATACTTGAGCACATAGACTGAAACTAGTTACTTTAAAAACATGAACTCCAAAATTTAAAATTCAAATTACTAAAATAACTCCTTTTCAAAAAGACTTACAGCTAAATTACTATAGTGCCTCTGTTCTAAAAGATCTAACATTAAATTGACGGGCCCTTTTTCCACACAACACCACCCTTCGCAACAGTCACCATCCCTGCCCCTGCACTCTTAAAAGACACCAATGTTCAAGAATTTTCATATAGACGCCATCCTTGGCTTTTCCCTTTTAAAACAATCAAACACGGTTCGACGAACATGTTTGGCTTCATCCTGACCTCTACTGTTTACGTACACCCAAATATTCCTCTTCTCACTTTCTATTCTTTCTGATATCTATCACTTGGTCAAAAGAGGGAGTTATATTAATTTTTTAGATGGTAGGATTGTTATCATGATTTGAACTATACCCGGTAACTGTTATTGGAAGATAAAAGATACATTCTGAAATTAGTCTAGATATATACAAGTTGATTCGGACACCATACTTATTAAAAAAGATACTAGAAGAAGATCAGGTATTGAAAGATCAGAACTTGTTTGGGTTCAAATCCTATTTAGAGGTCTACTGAGATGAAAACTTGTTGAAGGAGTCATTGGAAATCGAAGAAGAGGATGAAAAAGATGATGAAGAGAAACTACAATAACCAGACAACAAAAAATCATATTCTACCTTTTTCCCTTTTTACTCGTCTTTTTTATAGGTAGAGTAAGCTTTATTGATAGCATGTTTGCACTAAGAAAGTGCAAACTTGTATGCATCTGTTAAAATCAAATTTAAAGAACAGAGAGTTTCTTGTTTCGAAAAGCTTGTGCCTCAATGTACGAATCACATGCTTCTTTGAAGTTGCTTCGCTTCACCCACATCTATTTCGCATCACTTCCTCGCTAAAGCGACAAAATGAGCACTTAATTTATTTCCCTTTCCTTCCCTCCCCTGCATTTTTTACTCTGCAATGTAAAGAACAAATTGCTATAAATCTCGCAACGCCACATTCTCCAAATTGCTTCTCTTTTGTGCGAAGATATGATACCTCCTTTGAAGTGGTAAAAGATTTATAGTATAGTATGAAGTAGTAAAAGATATATACTTTTGACATTGTAATACAAAAGCCAGGGTTGGTTGGTGGTTTGCAGACTCTGTGTGGGCAAGCATATGGAGCAAATCAATGGCAGAAAGTCAGTACTTGTACTTACAGTGCAGTAATATCTCTACTTCTTGTGTGCATCCCAATCAGCATCTTGTGTCTCTTCATGGATAAGCTGCTCATTTTAATGGGAAAAGATCCTGTAATTTCAGTTGAAGGTTCTATGTATTCTATGTGGCTTATCCTTGCACTGTTTGGAGGTGCAATTCTTAAACCCATATTCAAATATTTGCTGATTCAAAGTTTGAATCTGCCGATGCTCGTGAATGCCTTTCTGGTTTTATGTCTCCATACATGTCTATCCTGGTTTTTCATATTTCATTTGGGACTAGGAAAATCAGGTGCAGCTATAGCCTTATGTTTTTCCATCTGGACTTCTGTAGCATTACTTGTGTTTTACATCAGTCGATCAAGTTCTTGTGAGAGAACTCGAACTTCTCTGAATAGATATGCCTTCCTTGCTATTGGAAAATCCTTTCGTTATGCAATTCCATTTGATTTAATGAATTGGTAGGAAGTACTGGTTTTGTTATTGAAGAATGTAAACTAAGTAATCTTGTCACATTTGTGATTAGTTTTTATTGATCTGTTTTGGGGCAATGAAAATCATCATAGCCTTAAATGGTGGTCATTTGAGAAGATAATTTTGCTATCTGGCCTTTTACCAAATCCAAAACTTGAAACATCAGTACTAGCAATAAGGTATGTGTGCACCAGTTCACAACAATCTATTGTATGCTCAATTCATTGTTTCTGTATAGTGCTGATCCTCATATATTTGTTGATCAGCTTAATGATTGTTTCATTACTTTGTGCTTTACCATTTGGATTGGAAACTGGTGTAAGGTTAGTTCAATATTCATGCTTTAAACTTTAAAAACATAGCAAAATTATGCATCCTTGCTTTGTCTTTAAGACTACAATTTCTGGCTTGAGTATAGCACGAGATTGTCGAATGAATTAGGATCTGGTAATCCTCGGAATGCTACAGTGGCAGTTAGCGTTGCAATGTTTCTTGCACTTGTAGAGACGCCCATGGTGAGCACAATAACATTCTTATGCCGTGGAGTTTTGGGTAAAGCATATAGCAATGATCAGCAAGTGGTGGATTATGTTGCTGCAATTACCCCTTTTTTGTGTCTATTAATTATCACAGATGGCTCAGAAACAATCATCTCTGGCAAGTCCTCTAACTAGATAATTTATCTTTTGATGATCGTCAAGTAGACATTTGGACAACTTTTATTTGAAGTTGATATGATGATGCAGAGGGCTGTGTTGGAAATAAACAGGAATAGCTAGGGGAAGTGGATTCTATTTGCCATAGTTTATATTATCTCCAATTCAGATGATAATTAATGTATGGGGAAGCATCTACATATGGGATAGTATAATTAGAGCTTTCGGATCTGTTTTAAAAGTTGACTACTACTAAGTATGGGCAGAAAATAAATTACTGTGTCCCACTAAGTAGTCGATAAGTCTGGATGACACAACAAAATGTGTGTTTCGTAAAATATATAATAAGTTCATTATTGGTACACCTTACATGAGAAGAAAAACATGTATTAATCCCCACAACCAACGATGTCTTTCATCGCTTTAATTCCGTTTTAGAAAAATTATTATTATTATCATATCGTCATCATATATTTATATATATATATATATATATATATATATATATATATATATATATATATATATATATATATATATATATATATATATATATATATATATATATATATATTATTAAAAGTGGGAAGAATCTAAGTCAAAAGTTAAATTTTCATTTTATCCCTACATTATTAAAAAAAAATTAAAATATTTAATTAATTATATAATTTTGTTAGTTAATGAATATAAAAAAAAAATTATCTCCCTTATTTTAGAAATAATCTTAAAGTGCATTACAGAATCTTAGCAGCCAAGCTGTTATTCTTTGCAATTTGTGACTTTTTATATTTGAGAGAAGTGAAAAAGTGATAAAATTTTGCAATTTGTGGCTTTTTATGTTCCAAATTGAATTTAATGGTTTGAAATCAATTATTTTCAGCCAATTATAGTTCATTCCTCCTCCAACTCTTTGGCTTCTTGATGCTAATTATAACAGTTGAAAGCTATTAATAGTTATGTCATGAAATATTATATATTGAGTCTCATCGACTTTGCAAGAACTAAAAAAAAAAAGGCGAGAGACTATACACGCGCAGGCAGGAAGCTCTTCAAATAAGCTTGGTGAAATCATCACAATATCTATCAGGTATTTCTGAACTTTTTAAAATATTATCATTCAAAGAGAAATCATGTAGCTCAAGGAATTGCTCCATGAATCTTCCTCAGAAATTCTTGTATATGAGATTTAACGTTTCGTTGTTAAACAATTAAGATTATTTTAGATGAAGTTAGTATAAATTATAACACTCTTTGCTAGGAAACACTTACTTTGATTCCTAAAATGAGATTTGCATCAAAAGAAATAATTTCAAAGACACATTTCATCATCCAAAATTCAGCTTTCACAAATTTGAAAAATACTATTACACCATGTTCTTTCACATTTATTCAACCTGATATTCAATACATTTGTGCTGTGAAAATTGCAATGCTAAGAAATATTGCCAAAGAGACACACATAAAGTTTGAAACTTGCATTCTTCTTTTGAAACAATTGTAGTAATTACTAATTAGCACAGGATACATTTGCATTTTTACTATCAAAAAAGTAACTCCTACTAATTGTAGCTAGACGTGAATAATTTTGATAATCATGCCATTTTTAAAATTATTCTTTAGTTGGCAGCATCCACTAATTCATAACTTAATTTGAAAGCCATATTTCGACCCCGACGTTTTTGGGATGCCGCTAATAACCAACGAATGGCAAGTGTTTTTCCTTGTGGATATCCTGTTTCAATGGGAACTTGATGAGTTGATCCACTTACACGTCTTGCTTTACTATATATCGGGAGTTACTCCACGTATTGTTTGACGTAAAATGGATAGTGGATTTGTTTCCGTATTTTCTTGAATCTTTTTCACAGATTGATAGATAATTTGATAAGCCAGTGATTTTTTTTTATGTTTCAGAATACGGTTAACCAACATGTTAACTAATCAATTACGATAAATTGGATCGAATTTTGCTTTTGTTTTTTTTACAGTACCTCGACGTGACATGAGCGTATTTTTAAGGAACAGAATTGGATTTGGTTAGACAATGTGTGGTTGGTAAACAAGTTTTTTAGCAAGGTGTAGAATATATCGTCAAATATTCAATATGATTCCACAAGATCTAGTTTCGTTCAAGTAACGGATTCTAGCCTTACTAAAGTAAAGTGACTGAGAGAACGACATCTTCTTCAACATGAACTCTTCCTTTCATCATTATATAAAGAATTTTTGTAGTGGTGTCAGGGACAGGTTGACCTATGGCTCTACACTTCATTTATAGCAGAAGCGTAAACCTTTGCTGAAAGATATGGGTTCATGTTCAAAAAGCACATTCATTGGCGCATATAACAGACGTGGCAACCTCATTTCTAAGCTGGCTAAATAGCCCCCCTAACAACTGAAAGAAGACTTTCGAGATCTAAAAATCGCCCCTTTTTTTTTTTATTTCCCGGGCCGGCGTACCTTTGATCCGTTGAGCGAGAGCCCTTCCACACGGGACTCCCGGATTGGCTGACTTTCATCTCTGTTCGACCAGTCGGTCTCACAGTCAGGCAGTCTTTCAACTTAGAAGGGTCCATCCTATAAGGTGGAATTGAGATACGCTGGGTATTGGGAAGAATATCAATTCTAAAGTCAATCTCCCTATCAAGAGGGACTCCAGGAAACTCACTCACAATCAGGACTGACTCAAGAGTAGGAGACTTAACATCATCAGACTTAACTCATACGAGGTGATAAATACAACCTTGGAAATTAGCTTTATGGCCCTAAGGTAGGAGATAAACTTTCCCTTAGGTGCAATAGAATCACCCTTCCACTCTAGAACCGGTTCATTTGGGAATTGAAACTTAATGGTTCAGGCTCTACAATCAATGGAGGCATAGCAAGCATGAAGCCAATCCATGCCAAGGATCATATCAAAATCGGTCATCTCTAACTCAATCAAATCAACAAGAGTATCCTTATGATAGATGGACACTATACAATCTCTATAGATTCTCTCAGCTCGAATAGGCTCACCAACTAGAGTAAAAACATCAAAGTGTTCAAGAAGACTCTCACGAGTTCTATCAAATCTATTAGCCACATAAGGAGTTACAAATGATAATGTGGCATCAGGATCCATCAAAACATAACAATCAAGAGTAAAGACTTGAATCGTACCCGTCACAATATTTGAGGAGTGAGTTCTCTTGATCTTGGCGACTACCCATGGCATACAAATGGTTTGTACCTTTGCTTGTGCTTGATGTAACACCTTTCTGGGTTTCTCTAGCTGGTGAGGCCGGTGCAGAAGATTGAGCTCGGTCATCCCACTTTGGACATTCTCTCTGAAAGTGACCCACTTGGCCACACTTGAAGCATGTGTCACTTCCCTCACGACATGTACCCAAGTGTAATCTACCGCACTTACCACATGGTGGCTTACCCTGTAAACCTTGAGCCACACTAGCCTGTGACTGAGTTCCTAGGCTCCAAAATTTTGAGACCTCTAATCATTCTGGGTTCTGGGCGTAGGTGCACTAGCAGATAATGGCACTCGCCCTGACTGGAATCTGTTACCGTTCCCGCTCTTTCCAACCTCATGGTTGGATGTCATGGTCCTCTTATTTCTGAACTCTTCTTTGTCATGTTGTCTCTCCTCATCATCTTGTTGTACATCATTCATCAACCTCTCGATGTTTATATCGCTCACAAGCATAGCTCCCCTCCCATCTTTCTTTGGCCCTTTGTTCAGCCCATCAACATACAACCCCATCCTTCCTGTTATATCAGCAACCATATCAGGAGCATAATGAGATAGTTGGGTGAACTGAAGCCCATTCTTTTGCAAAGTCGTAGAAACCTATTTCAAATTCAAGAACTCTCTTACCTTGGCCTTAATCCGTTCTCTTGGAAAGAAACGCCCCAAGAAGGCTTCCTCGAACACTGCCCAAGTCAGCAATGGGGATTCCTCTCCTCTACCTTTCTTCTATTGATCAAACATAGCATGGCCATACAATTGAGCTAATAGGCAGCCAGTTAAACTCTATCAATATCAGCCACATGCATCACCTGAAACACCTTCTGAAGTTCATCCACATAGTTCTCAGGATCCTCATTGGGTGTAGACCCCGTGAACTCAGGTGGGTTCATCCTCAAGAATTCACGGACTCTAGATGTGTCCTATGTATCCTGTCTCCCCCCTCCTTTCCTCACAGCAGGTGTTGTGACAACCTGGGCTAGAGTTTTGATAGCCTGACAATGCTCAGCTTTAGAAACTTTAGCCTGTGGGGGTGTTTAGCATGGATAGCTAGATCTACGAGTTCATCATGCCTCTGCGGCTCAGGTGGGTTAACATTCTATCTGGAGGGATGCCCTCTTCCTCTGACTGCTCTTCTTGGAGGCATGATCACAACTTTACGCGTATAGAGCACGAATTAGAAGAGAGTTTCATAGAGATCAACTTTTTCGCACAAATCAGATCAAGAAAGAAGTATAATCATTCCTACTGTCCTATAGTCTCCCTATTATGGATGTGGCGTGTTTCACACTAATAATAAGAATTTTACTAGACATGGCTTCATAGACTCCCAAGGACACTTGAACTCCATGCTCTAATACCAAGTTTGTCACGCTCTGGGAGGGTACCCTAGACGTGGGCGACACTCAGAGACTATTGCTAGTCCTCAAGCGAACCACTTGGCCTCAGCACATTCATTCAATAAATAAAGCTACTCAATCAGCAAAAGAATACGATAGTAAAAATGGGCAAGCTAAGTCTCATAATATCATATCAAATAAAATAGGCTAGTCTAGAAGAAACTAGCTCAACAAAATCTCAGGTCAACAACTCGACTCTAGTCTATGAAGCCTCTATCACTATCAAATGGTGCCAATGACAGACTCATGGCTACGTCAACTCAAGAAATAATAAAACTAATCTAAGATACTATTCTAATAGCATGATGAAAATAAAATAGGATCCTCCGAAGTAAGGGAGACTCACTAACTCGGCTTACTACAAAGATCGTCAACAAAATGCCTATTGACGATCTCTAGTACCTGCCTTTGCATCATAAAATGGTGCAGTCCAAAGGGGACGACAGTACGTGGAATGTACGAGTATGTAAAATGGCTGAATAAAATAGATAAAGGTAGAATAATGCAGAATAACATCAACTCAGATGATGCTCAATCAAATGTCAAATATCTATCTAAAGTAGGAATAAAGAGTAGACAAATGACCCATCAATACCACTCAAACCTCATAACTCAACTCAACTCGGAGTACTATTATTGGGGGACCTATCTGAGAGTTTCTTTTATCTGACAATAATCACTTATGAGATTGTACGACAATCCCGCTGATGTTGCCAAAGCCATTCCATACTTGCCAGGAAAAGAACAAATCGGATCCACTAGGGATCTAGCCTCCACAAGTCCTCTATTGCTTCCAAGGACTTTAACTCTAGAGGGAACCTCAAGGTACTTGGTTCTATCCTCACCTACGCTTCGCAATGAATTTAATGAGTGCGAGTTGGATTTACTCTTACTTGTTTCGGTGCTTGATACTCCTCCCAAGACTCGATGCTCATTAGACTCATCATCTCAATCAATCATCTCAATTAGCCTCGTAGAGGCTCTCATCATCTTAATTAGTCTCATGGAGACTCTCATCATTTAAGTATCTCAACTCAATTGGGCCTTTCGGCCTAACATCTAAATCATCTCATTTAGTAGTCAAGGACTCAGATCATCATTAAGAAAAAGTCAATTAGACAAAACTCTGGAGTTCAATTATGAATACTCAAGGACTTCAAGCTCTATTAACTCATTAGTCATACGCACATCACAATCACAATCAACATACTCAAGTTAAGGCTCAACCTCCATCCCTAGGCTCATTCGTGCAATCTTTATAAATTAACATATAGGGCTTGTAAAAAATATAACTCATATAGAAATACTTAATAGTAAATCAAGTTTATGATGATTATCAACACATGAAAATACACGTAATACATATAATTCATAAGAGAATACTCAAGAAATGTGCATAGAGACTCATGTGACTCACAACTCCTCTAATACCATCAATAGGGCACATGGAAGAACAATTTCATGCTTTAGCTTAGCCTTACATACCTAGTGTAAGCTTTGATATCAAGCTCGCACGAACCCTTCTCAATTTCCTCACTTTCTCGCTTCTCTTCTCTCCTCTTTAGCCTTAGTCTTGGTTAGAACTTAAAAAGGCTTAGGAATAAAAATTAATTGGTTAGAACTTAGAAAAAAGCTTAGGAATGAAAATTAAAACCCTTTTTACGCTCAAAACAACCCATTTAGATTGTGTTTTAAGTTTAGTAGGGGTTGGGAAAGGTCTGGAATACTGCTCATGAAAACTGAAAAAAAAAAAAATTCGCCTCGAGAAAGCAGGTCCACGACTCAGACTATGCCAATTTTTGGGTTCTTTGCTGAAAGTTCTCCGATCGAGTTTTCTAATCCTGTAGAAAATATTTGGACCAATTTTAAGTGTAAGTCCACGTCAGGTGTGCATCGCACATCTGTCGCGCACTCATTCTGGAAATCATTTTCACATCGAAAAATTATTGTTTGATCCGGTTGCTCTAAAAATTAACCAAGATCATTTTTTCACTCAATTTTTCATGTTGATCGCATATTCGGCCTCAGATTCATCATTGGAGAATGGGAAGATGCATTATGCACACATCTCTCCTCTTAGAGCATTTTGATAATTTTACCGGGTCTTTCATGTTTCTTGGGGCATAGGTGTTATTGCACCGATTGAGCCAAAAGCTTCTAAAAGGAATCAATTTATTTTGGTTGCCATCGACTACTTTACCAAATAGGTAGAAGCTATTACTGTCAATTCACTCCCCAAGAAAGTAGAGGTGAATTTTGTCTATTCTAATATCATATGTCATTGTAGTATACCGAAGACCATTATTATATAAAACGTAGCAAACCTTAATAGCCACCTTATGAAGGAGGTCTACGAACAATTTAAAATTGTCCATTGCCATTCAACCCCTTATCGACCCAAAGCAAATAGAGTTGTAGAAGTAGCAAATAAGAATATCAAGAAGATTCTCAGAAAAATGGTCCAAGAATCAAATAGTGGCATGAGAAACTACCTTTTGCTCTTTCGGGATGTCGCGCGACTACTTGGACATTAGTCAGTCTAACTCCTTACTTATTAGTTTATTGCACCGTCTTTTTAGGGGGGTGGGGCATCCTGCCATTTGAGAGTTTTTCTTGCCAGATTTCTTTTCTCTCAAGTGTACTATCTAGTAGAACTGGCATGTTTAGGTCGTGATGTTTGATATTTTTGTAAATACATGTGCTTACATTGGTTTAAGGTAACCCTTGTTTTGAGTTGAGCATTAAAAATGTTGTAAAAAGCTTGTATGTGCATGCATCCCATCCTAACAAACTGTTATGCATTTTGGAAAGCATGTTATGCATTGTATGGTTGGCTCATTGATGAATAAAGTGTGACTAGGTTGATTTGCACTAATTAGTGTAAGGGATATGTCGTGTGTGTGTGAGCGTGTTTATTGAAAAATCCGGCGCCACATTTGTACGCTAGAACTTGCCTGGTTAGTCCCACTAAAACAATTGAATGATTGGATTAGGATAGGATCTTAGGCCATTTTTGTTGTGAAGTCACTTATCCTGAAATGAACCAACCAAATGAAATTGTTCCCGTTGAACCAAAAGTTGAGCCTTAATAAACCTTTTCTTTCTAATCACCCAACTCACCTTCCTAATCTATCTGCAGATCTTTACTTTGGCCCTGGTCTCTCTAAGGACATTGTGAACCTCAACCTAGGCCAAAAGCCTAAGTTGAGGGTGGTTTACACTGGCCCTGGTCCTTTAAAAAGATATTGTGAACCTTAAATCAGGCCAAAAGCCTAAGTTGAGGGTGGCCATCGTAAGAAAAATAGGAAAATAAGTATGGGAAAGAGCCAAGTGATGAGAGGAGAAGGAAAGTTTGGGGTGTGACCATGAATAAACAAAAAAATTGAATGAAAACGGAAGTCACTCCCAAACTGCAAAGAAAGTTGAAAAAATAGGGGCAATAAGAGTTTGGAGGCCGAAAGTAGAGTCTAAGTCAAAGCAGTGTCTTGGAAGGAAAAATTAGTCACTTTGATCCTAAATTTACCTCGCCCTAACCCGAGCCTACATTACAAGCCACAAAAGTTCTAAAGTGATCCTAAAAAGGTCATTTGAGAGTAAGGTGGTGAAAATAACAGCAAGCATATGGTCCATACTTGTGTGTCGGTGGAAAGTTTTTTCTGAGTGCGAGTGTCTACATTCTAGTCTCTGTATTTCATTTATACACTGTGTGTGAGACTTCTTTGTAGTGAGGGCACTATATTTGCACTGATTGGCTGCTTGCACAACTGATTCATCTTTGTTCCGGATCATATGAAGGCTGACTGTATATGTAGGCTGCCTACCTTAATCTGTGTGGGTCGGTGTGGGGTGTAAGCATATTTAGAGCATGGTTTCTGAGCATACATAGAAAATATGAAGGGTTATCCAGAAGTTTGATGAGACACGTGTATTTATGAGTTGTTTAGTTGAGTCGTCATTTCTTGAGGACAAGCAAATGTTCTAAGTTGAGGGTGTTGATGAGTCGTAGTAATACGACTCTTATGACGCTTTGAATGGAGTATTTTTGCACGTTCTCAAGAAAATATGTTGGTTTGATATATGTTTTTTGGTACTTTGCAGGAAAATGATGAAGGCATGGAATGGCGGGTGAATTGCGAGAAAAAGAATGAAAAATAGATGTAGTGACATACGGAGCCTCTCACGGGCCGTGTAACATCACACAGACCGTGGGAGGGTGCGTGAAGGGGCCCATCGAAAGAAGCTGGGAATTAAGCCAAGTGAGGGACCACAGGGGTCTTCACGGACTGTGTCACGGTACACAGGCAGTGCACCCTGTCGTGACCTTACACTTGGCGTGGAGCTGGAACGAAGCCAAGGCAAAACCTACAAGGGGCTTACACGGACTGTCGAAGCTCTCACGGGCCGTGTCACTAGCCGTGAGCTTGGCGTGAATTGGAAGGATCACTGTCGAAAATAACAGGATTTGTACAAGTGAAGGAAGACGGAACCCATCACGGATCGTGTGATCAGTCATGGACCGTGGCATGGGTTGTGTAGTGGATCAGCTCAGAATTTGCACCAAGGAAAGGTTCACGGGCTGTTTGATGGTCCGTGAACCCTCACATGGGTCGTGTCAGTAGGTGTAAGAAGCAGGACCAGTGAAGATTCACGGACCGTGTGACGGTCCGTTTGGACCCACACGGCCCGTGTGAAGACCAGTACCCATGCCGAAGTTTATTTTCCTATTTTTTAATTGGATCAGTTTTTCCTTATATATATATATCTATTTTATTCTGTCTTAAGGGTTTTTGAACGCTGGAGTAAGAAAACAAGTAGAGAACAGCATTGTGCCATTATTTTACATTGAATTCTCATGTTTTGATCATCACTTTGAAGATTGTAAGCCATGGATTCATCTTTATATCAATAGTAAATCAGTGATTATGGTTTCTTTACATTGTTGTGGGCAAGTTGTATTGAACATGCTAGGCTAAACCCACAACTAGGGTTGTGGGAACCATGACAATTCAATAAGATAACACAAATTGGGGTGAACTCGTGGGATCAATCGTCGTATGCATTGTAGCATTCTTCACTTTAACTTCTCCCTAATGAGTTGACGCGTTAGGGTAAGCCTGTATTTGTTACATGCCCGGGAGAGATGTAATAATTAGGAAAAGGATTCTACAACGGAAATTCGGGATTTTTGACCTAGTCTAAGTACTTGAGATCGGAAGGTGAGAGTATTCTGAGATCAAGAACAAAGGTTGAAATTGCATACACTCTGAGACCGAAAGGAGATGAGTGAAATATAGCTAGGAAGGACCGAAAGATGAACTAGGTATTATCTACTTTATTTGATCTTGTATGCGCAATCACGAATGAGTTTACCTTGCCAGTTGGTTATCGTATTAGATGTCATGGGGAACACAACCGTAGCTTCTCATTACTTGTTTGAAATCCAGTATCAGCATCCTGATTAGTCACTTTACAATAGGAATTTAATTGGAACAACGTAACCCCCCATTCACTCTATGCAACTTTATTTTGGGAATAGAATTTACATCTGAAAGAGGGTGCTAATAGAATCATTCTCACGTGTTCCCTGTGGGATCGACCTCAACGCTGGTTGAGTTATATATTTGACCAACGACTGCTTTCCTCTTCCTTTTGGAGTGTAAATTTGGGCGTATCAGGATCGGTTGACAACCTCAGTTTGATCATCTGTTTGAGGGTGATAACCTGAGCTTAGTTTGAGGCTAGTAGCGGACAACTTGAATAATTCTTGCCAAAATTGGTTGACAAAAACCTGATCTCGATCAGAAACAATAGATTTTGGAAACCCATGCAATCGTACAATCTCACGAACAAACAATTCAACTGCACTCTTTGCTATATAATGGTGAGATAAAAGAAGAAAATGGCCATATTTAGTGAAATGGTCCACCACAACAAGTATAGTATCATGTCCTATTGCTTTTGGCAACCCGTTGACCATAGCAATATTATCCCAAACTTGAGTAGGAATAAGTAATGGTTGCAGCAAGGCAGCAGGACTCAGGGCTTCATAAACTTCACAACTTGTCACAAAGTTTTGTACATTCCTTTTGATCCCATTCCAATACAACACTTGTGGAATGAGTTTGTATGTCTGAAAAAACCCGAGTGACCACCTGTAGGTGAGGAGTGAAATTCCCTAAGGAGCATAGGAATGTGTAATGACGACCGAGGAATGACCAACTGACTTTTGAAAAAAGGCAGCCATTTTTGAAAGCATAATTCGATCGTGAAGTTGGATCATGAAGCAAATCTTGTGTCAACTGACGGAGTTGGTCGTCTTGTTGAATTTATGTGGACAGGTCATCTAAGGTGCTGCTTCGTAAAACTGAAAAGGCCATGAAATAAAATTGATGGGACAAGGAATCGGCTGCTTTATTTTCACAACCTGGGCGATATTGAATCTCAAAATCAAATCCCATCAACTTGGAGATCCATTTTTGTTGCTCCTCTGCCATAACATGTTAGTCCATGAGAAATTGGAGACTTCATTGATCTGTTCGTACAATGAAATGTCAACTCATCAAGTAATGACCCCACTTTTGGACAGCAAAAACTACGGTCATTAACTCCCTCTCATAAACTGATTTAGATTGAACTCTAATTAAAAGTCCTTGGCTAAGAAAAGCGATAGGATGTCCTTCTTGCATTAGGAAAGCTCCTATTCCTAACCCTAAAGCATCTGTCTCAACAACGGACACCTTTTTAAAATATGATAGTGCCAAAACCAACAAAGTGACCATGACCTCCCTAAGAGAATCAAAAGCTAATTGAGCTTCTCTATTCCAGCAAAAAGCATCTTTCTTGAGCAACTGTGTGAGTAGTCTAGCTATTTTCCCATAGTCACGAACAAACTTCCTGTAGTAACCGTTATTCCCAAAAATCCCCTCAACCCTTTAACATCTTTTGGACTTGGCCAGTTAACCATGCTTGTTATTTTGGTAGGATCAGCCGCGACTCCACTTGCAGAAATAATATGACCCAAATACTCAAGTTGTTGTTGTCCAAAATGACATTTATTTCGATTGATAACCATGTTATGAAGTTTTAAAACTTGTAGTACCTCTTGCAAGTGATCCAAGTGAGTAGGAAAATTTATACTATAAACTAATATGTCATCAAAAAAGACCAATACAAACTTACATAAGTAAGGCCAAAATATCTCATTCATCAAAGCTTGAAAAGTAGATGGAGCATTAGACAATCCAAATGGCATGACCAAAAATTCATAGTGGCCTTCATGTGTACAAAAAGTTGTTTTTGCTACATCCGCCTTGCAAACACGAATTTGATGGTACCCTTATCTTAGATCCAATTTTGAAAATACAGTGGCACCCCCAATTTTATCCAGTAACTCATTGATTGCTGGAATTGGAAATTTATCATGAACCGTGATCTTATTAAAAGCCCGATAATCCACACAAAATCACCAATTACCATCTTTTTTGCGAACCAGCAGCACTGGACTAGAGAAAGGACTAGTACTTGGTTGGATTATACCAACTGCTAGCATTTCTCGTACTATTCGCTCAATCTCATTTTTCTCGTAATGAGGATAACTATATGGATGAATATTGGGTGGATCAGATCCCGTTTTCAGTCGAATAGAATGGTCATGACTCCTACTAGGTGGCAGCCCCTTGAGTTCCTCAAATAAAGCTCCAAATTCTTCTAATAAATGTTGTAAATCCATATTCCCTTGTTCTTCCCCTACGGTTAATTCATTCATATCAACATAATACCCTTCCCCATCTCCTTGCAAGGCCTTAAACAAAATTTTGGGTGAAGCCACTAATTTAGATAATGAAGGGTCTCCTCGAACAACTTGTGTTTTTCCTCCTACTTCGAATTTCAAGGTCAAAGTTCTAAAATTCGCTTGAATATCCGCCAAGGTTTCTAGCCACTCTAAACCTAACACCATATCGGCACTGCCCAAATTGAAAAGGAGATAATCCTGTGTTATCCACAATTTATCAACACACAATCACACTTCGTTGCATCTTCCCCTACTTTTTACTTGTTGTCCATTCCCCCACTTCCACTACAAATGGCTTAGTCTCTGTTTTCTTTAACCTTAATTCTTTGGCCATTGTGCGAAATTTAAAATTTGTTGGTGCACCGCTATCAATCAACAAACCTTCTTTCCCAGTATTGTTCCCCATATCTTCAAGGACTTCTTTGTGGTAAATTCTGCTATATAGAACAAAGCCAACTCCATTAACTTTTATAACTCCAATTGTTCTTGAAGATTTAATTGGTCCATCCCTACGTAGATTGTCTCTTCTAAGTACTCTATGATGTCTGCATCTTCATCGTCCCCTGCTACTATAATAAGCAGGTTTTTAACTGTTTTGAACTGCACCGGTGATTAGGACCATATTTTTTATCATAATGAAAACTAAGTCCTTTTCGTAATTTATCCTGATACTCTGCATCAGATAGCCTTTTGTATGCTCCTCCACGCCTTGCAAAATTTTCAGGTCCTGGTTGCATATTTTCTTCTCGCTTTTGCTTTTGTGACGAGGGTACCCAGGAAATAGCTTCTCTACTTCTATGAGGTAGTGGTAAGGTCTGCATACATTCTACCCTCCCCAGACCCCACTTGTAGGATTCCACTTGGTATGTTGTAGTTGTTTGTTTTGCTCTTGAACATGTTGTTGTTGCAACTGTTGTTCAGGCAGAATGAAAAGGTGTTGCTGCTCCACGCACATAGGGACTGGTAATACTTCATGTACGGCTATTGTCAGTCACTGGAAAAGGCATTGAACCTCTAGAGAGTGCCATACGCATATCTTTTGGCAAATGAGCTTGACTGAGAACTCAATTCTTCTCTTCAATACGTGGGCTTTGGTCCATAATCTAGGTTAGAGTCCCTATCTTGCTGAGGTGCAATTCTAATTTGATCTCCTCTCTCAAGCCATTTATAAAAATTCCCATCAAAACCTCATCATCGGCATCTTTCAAAGGTGCTGAAAGTAATTCGAAATCTTCTCTATATTGGGCCACAGTTCCAGTTTGTTGCAATGATATCAAAACCTCATATAAGTTTCCTACTTGTGATTGAGTAAATCGTTGAGTAAGGCTACTCGAAACACATCCCATGTGACAATCGGAGTTCTTATCTCCCACCATTGGAACCAATTTAAGGCTCTTCCTTCAAAGCAAACGGCAGTTGCCTCCAATTTATCCTTATCGTCAATGCCATTAAATGAAAATAACGCTCTGCTCTATTAAGCCGCCCATATGGATTATCACCAGAGCATAAGGGCAATCCCAGTCTTCTAGGACGCATTTCATCACGAAATTGTGGCCGAACTTCTTCGCAAAACTCCATCACCTTTGTGATTGTTGTTGTTCTCTTCCATCACATCTGTATCCATAATAGGATCTGCCTGAACTGTTGATTTTCCTTTCACATGTTGAAGAATTTCAGCATCACATTCATGTTTCTTTTGCATCCAATCTCGTAACTGCCCCAGATAATCATGTACTGAACCAATCACTTCTTGTACTTCGTTCATTATCTTCTCTAACCCTTCAATCCTCCCTTCCATTCCGGTTGAAACCATGAAGCCTCTATACCAAAATTTATTAGGAACCTAGAAAATCTCCAACCATATGCTGTAAATTTTCAAACACAACACAAAGATAACAACACACTAGCTGTTATTTATTTTCACCAACAAATAGAACAAGTTTACAAATATACAAACAAGATCTGAAATGATAATTCTCCCAACAACCAAGGTATTTCGAGGAACATTTTCCTCCAGTTTATTTTCAGATTCAAAAACCTACAAAATAAATTATTTGTACAGCCTTAAATACTATCTTAACTTCTTTGTAACTGCTCAGTAACTGCTAAAAACACATATATACATAGTAATTACTAAATAAAGTAGTGATATTTAAGCCTTATTTTTATGTCTTCCTGCGTTCATAGACCTTAGTAACAACAGGTCTAACAGATGCCTTGTAAAATTGTAGGCAGGGGTGTTCATGATTTGAATAAAAACTGATCAAAATAAAAAAAAACCCGAGCCAAACTGATTTTACTGGGGTTTGGTTTAACTTTCTTGAAACAGATAGTGTTTAGTTTGGATTTGGATTTGTTCTAAAAAATCGAAAAAATAACCAAATTAAACTAACAAATTATATTTATATATTTTATAATTATACATATGTAATACATTATTTATAAAAATATTTTTTATTTTTTAATCCACTTATGGAAACATAAATGCTCAAGATGAGAATATTTATCTTGTTGATTTCATGTAAATGACGTTTCCTAGTGGAACAAGAAATGTCACAATCTCTTTCTTCTAAGCCAAAATGGTAAATTTTAAAATTTTTTCCCCGGTAAATTTAGTAATTGAAAGTTTTATAGTATCAATCATTCTAACTATTTTTCATTTTAAATGAATTGTTATCACTTTTTATCCATTTTAAATATATCGTTACTTTTTATTTTTGTGTATGATTAATAATCGAATAACCAAACCAAACCAAACCAAAATCGACTACAACCAAATTGATAAATATATATTATAATTAGATTGATTTGATTTTGAAAATTTAAAAACTGAATTAAATTGATTTGATTTTGATTTCTGCCAATAACCGACCCATGAACACCCCTAAATTTGTAGCTAAAAAATGTTTTTCAGACAATAGGAAGAGCAGGGCACGAAGCTGCAGAACGTACTCTACACAGATACATGCCAATAAATGTTCCAACAAAATTCATGTGAATACCATTTAGGCTACAAATCGAAAAAATTGAACCATAAGTCGTCCAGTAAACATACTTCATCAAATAACAACAAATTTGTCACTAACATCACAATATCAAATAATCTAAAATCCCAATATTCTTTAATTAGTTGTGTTAAACTACACTGCGAGTAATACAAGCTGAATTAATACTTTCCAGTCACAGGGACATTCGTCCACAACTCCAGACCACAAGCCTTGAAAAGAAAAAGGAAAGGTTCAACCGAATGCAATAGGTATACTACAACTCTTTCAGTTCATGCTCAAACTTGAGCAATTTTTCTCGAATAGGTTGCAGAAATTGTTTCATATCTTGTTTTATCCGATGCTTGTCTTCTTGTCCGAGATCCTTCTCTTCACTAAGACTCACTTCAACCTACAAATTAATTACAAAGGTTGATAGTAATTAGCTTTTAGAAAATTACGTTTAATATCTTTCTTTCCTTTGGTTGTTTGAGAAGCGCAAAAAGGTTCCATGTTTGGGGGAGAAAGGTTGTCAATCTCCCAAATGCGGGAAAAACACACCAAGAAACTACTACTCTTTTGGAAAAATAAGATACAGGCACCAGCTCTATTATTTCTCTTATGGCTGCATCAAGAAAGGCCACGACTATTTGTGTTTCTATTTGAAAAAGGCTAAATATGAAATATTCTCGTCTACAACTGTATACGCTAGATAAAATTGGTCTAAACAATGAAGATATTCTCTTATTTCTGCAAAAACATTATAATACTGCCAGTTGATTAATTTCAAACCTTTTCCTTATATGTAAGTAAAATAACATGTCTAGAATAATACCTGCAAATCATCTAGCTCGCCAAATGAGAACTCTGGTATATCTAGATGGCCTTTGATCACCTTTTTCTCACCTCCAACGAGCCATTCCCCTAATTACAGTATAACATTTATTTGCATGTTAAACGAAAACAGAAGAA
Source organism: Solanum rostratum (assembly GCA_029948455.1). Taxonomy (NCBI): domain Eukaryota; kingdom Viridiplantae; phylum Streptophyta; class Magnoliopsida; order Solanales; family Solanaceae; genus Solanum; species Solanum rostratum. The sequence continues at coordinate 58,446,288 of CM057051.1, forward strand.
AATGAAACAGCTTAGAAACTTAAAAAGGGTAGAAAAATTCAGAAACAGATTCCGAAGAAGAAAAGTACCCTTGACTTTGATTGTGAGCTCATATGTATAGCCAACGCGCTTTTTATTCCGCACCGTCACCAAAAATGCCTGTCATCATCATGAGGAAAAAAATAGAAATGACCAAGACAGCAAAATCACCATATATTTTGTGGAAGTGGATGGTTAGGACTGAATATCATATCATTTTGGCCTATCTTAATTTAAGAGATTATTTGTAAATACATGCATACAAATTAAATAGATGGGAATAGAGGAAACTATTAAACACAACCAATTCTTTATTAACACTTCGGCCATATACGACTACATAATTAGATCCCCTTCCCTTGCTAAGGTCCGGCAAAATTATGTGTCATAGTTTAAAATCACGTAAGAATTTTTCGTAGGGTTTAGGCACTTCATATTTTCTCACTTTACCCATACCATTTTTAAAAAATAGAGTTCACCTTCTCCATATCATTGTCTCTTGAAAAGAAAAGGAGACCAGAGACAAGGAAAGTTAAAACAAAATAAAGGAATTGGCAAAAAAGGTCCTCAAGTTGTTTCTCTAACAACCACCTCAAATAGCTAACCACTTTAGGCATAAAAAGAAAATCAAAGCACTCACATCACCAGAACATCGTGTTACTTCGGCTATTTCAGCCCTGCCACCAGAATACTCCAGGGATCCCATAGATATGAGCAGCTCCTGCCATTCAAGAGAATCAGGCAACACAGACATAGATACATACCTACAAATCACACACGTACACACACACATGTATGGTTCTAATTTTCAATCTCAGTAATAAGATTCTAATCATACTAGATAAAAATTGGAAATTTTCAGAATATTTTTCAAAACACAAAAAGAAATGTAAAATTTTTTAACATGAAGATTCATAAAAGAGGTATCTAATACAAAAATACAACAAGATAGAAAAAGGACCACTGTGGATCACATTCATCGTAAGAAAGTTCCCTATATAATTAAAAACATCTGAAGGCCTATAAGTTGTGACAAAATGGTGAAGCATTACGAGCTTATGGTATTATGTTGAACTAAATTAAAGCAATATGACTCAATCCAATTTTGATAGAATTGCTAATTATAACATTTTCAACATTTTACTACTTGTATATGTATAAGTTTGTTTTACATTTTTCTACCAAACATCCAAAAACAAGTTTTATTTCTGCTTTCCTCAACAACTGATCAGATATCTTTTAAGAGTTCCAAATTAATCTGATGTGCCTGATGGGACAGAACCAATTCGATATCTTTTTAAGTGTTACAGTTTCTAATGGTTTTTTTTTTTACTTGCACCGGGTGTCCGAGTCTCTTTGAGCCCGACTAATCCCGGGGGTGCACAGGCCCTCGGCAAGGAGTTTCCCGCAAGTGCACCATAGAAACATCCAAAAAAGGTTTATTGCAATAGTTTCCTAGGAAAGGTGAGGGACCTTCCTAGTTACAAGAAGAAATAGTATTTTGAGAGAAATGCTATCAGATCTCATTTTTAATGTTAAAAAGTAGAAAAAAATGTTTCAAAATAAATATTGGAGACTTCAAATAATTTGGTTAGAGTACATAAACATGCATATATTATTAAAATACTGATGATGAGCGATTTGGCATCCATGAAATTAACCATCAATTCATGATTTCGTGAAGTGGTCATCCACCATGCAATTTCAGAGAACTCAAGCAACTTTGAAGAAGCATTACAAAAACAATGCATAAAGAGTATGATGAAGACATAGGAGATTAGAAACCTCCTTTGAAGGTGGCTAGATCTTTTGTGTGCTCTGTATGCACTGTTTTATGATGGCAATGGTAATATTTTACAGTTTATTACCCAAAAAAAGAGTAGTTATATCGATACACTCGCTAAAGGAAGGATTTAATATAATGTTCATTTTTTATGGTGGATGGAACTAATATTCACAGAGTAGATTTTTCGCTTGCATAAGAAAAACCACAATTAGATAGTGTGCAAGTAGAGCCAAGTATGATGAAGACATAGGAGATTAGAAACCTCCTTTGAAGGTGGCTAGATCTTTTGTGTGCTCTGTATGCACTGTTTTTTGATGGCAATGGTAATATTTTACAGTTTATTACCCAAAAAAGGAGTAGTTATATCGATACACTCGCTAAAGGAAGGATTTAATATAATGTTCATTTTTTATGGTGGATGGAACTAATATTCACAGAGTAGATTTTTCGCTTGCATAAGAAAAACCACAATTAGATAGGGGTGCAAGTAGAGCCAAGACAAGGTGCCACTGGGTTGCTGACATAAATAGAGCAGCTTAAGACACCCACGGCAATAGTACATTCAAAGGAAAAGGAAGAGAGAAGGATGAATGAAAGAGTAATCTAACTTGTCGGAAATGTGTGTTTGTGTTTGTATGTCCCCGTGCTAAGCCTTGGCCAAACTCAATATAAAGAAATAGTAACTTTAATTAAAGACGTATGATTTGTATTTTGTTTTTTTACTTTACAACTAATAGAATCTAATGGTATATTAAACATGTACTGTTGATAGGTCTTCATAATTATTCAAGTTCTTAATCACATAATTGGATAATTTAAATTAAGTTTGACTGGAGAATTATACAATATCAAAAGGACACAAGCAGACAGGTACTTAAATATGTATCTAATTACACTTTGACAAGATCATAAATCGAAAAATATTGGCATTTTTATGAATTTGTGAGCATGTAAATTTGTTAGTTTGGGACAGGAATTAATTTATTTCAGTATTTATTAAGTTTTAATTTCAGTCACAAAAGAGGCGAGACTAAGATGATTCAAGTATGTAAAGAGGGGGTGCGCAGATGCACAAGGAGATGTGAGAGGTTGACTATATCAAAAGCTAGGAGAAGTAGAAGCAGGTGAAGAAGAATTGGGGGAGACAATCAAACAATACATGGCTCATCTCTAACATACCAAGAACATAACCTTAGATTGAAAGATATAAAGGTCGAGAATTACAATAGATAGTTAGTAGGTAGTTGTGTGTTGCCGTACTGTATGTGGGGAAGGCAGGGGCTAGCCTCATCTCCTCCCAACCTATTAGTAGTAATTAGAATCTCTTAGTTTCTTATTCTTCCATGTGTAGTACTTTCTGTTCAATTTACTTTGTATCTTGCTATTTTGCAATCATATATTCCTTCTTCGGAGGACTTCGCCTTTGAGTTGAATGTCTTATCGAAAACCACCTCTCTACCCCTCAAAGGTAGGGTTAAAATTTGTGTACATCCTACCCTCCCCAATTGTGGGACTATACTAGATATTTAGTTGTTAACTTGTACTTTCACATGGCTTAAAATTTTTGCAAAAATGTATTTTTTTTCATCTTATAGAATTATTTAATACAATAAAAAATTTCAATGACTTCAAGTTGATACCTTAATTTAGAGCCTTTACACAAATTAACTTAATAATGATTTTAAAGATATACCTTGTTTGGTACATTTTTTTATGTTATGTACAACTAATGCTTGCAGTAGTTATTGTTGAAATTTGCTTTTAGTTACTGCACTACTTTTAGCAAAATAAGTTATTTAGTTTAAGATAAATTTGAATTTTGAATTTTAGTTAAGTTGTTGAAATATTCTAGGTTATTTTAAATTTTAAACCATGCAGATTTGTATTTTATGTTGGCTATTTAAAGCCCCACAAAGCTTAATAAAATTATTGAAAGTCATTTCAATCCATTGAGCAGCTTTTTCAACCCTTTTTTTGATGCCACATTCATCTTTTTAAGAAAACCAACAGTGGTTTCACGGCCTCATTGATCTTACGAGATCTGTGAGTTCTTCCAAAGAACTACCATATTATTATAACCCGTCAGGGATACTTTTTTAACCTGTTAGGGCTACTCAAGGACTTTCAACCCGTGTGGTCGGGCCCTTCCCCGGACCCTGCGCATAGCGGAGCTTTAGTACACCAGGTTTGTCCTTTAGTAATGCAAATACTTCCAATGCATGCATTCGCATGTTTAAAGACATATTGTCCCTCAAAAGTTTTTTTTACATCTTTTCTATCATAATTGTCGAGTGTATCTTTGTAAATAAATTTTTTAATGCAATGCATGCTATTTTTCATGCATATGCATAAAATTATTCTATGTATAAATAAATAAGCATAAATAATACATGCATTACTAATGCAAGCATTGTCAATACACTCTATTTAGCATTATTCCTATACACTACCAAACAACTTCTTATTGTTTTAGCTTTAATCATGCCTATTACCCCTTCTGTCTTTAACAGTCTGTCTTCCCATTTTGGTCAATCCCAAAGTCTTTTTCAATCTTTCTATATTTAGCAAGTTTTCCAATTCTAACAAATTTTTTTGAACTTGGTAACTTTGTATTATACCTTAAAACAGTACATGGGTTGTACTGAAACCTAATACAAATGGCCCAATTCTTACTGCTCTATGGCTAAATTGAGTCTTAAACATCAACTGTAGAGACAGTATCATTTGAGT